>CM057452.1:902703125-905161250 GCA_016271365.2 Neoceratodus forsteri
GCAGCCACTGCTCTGTCGTTCCTTTTTGTGTGATCTCTAGTTTTTCTCCTGCTCTCCCTTCTTTTCCCCATGTGTGCTGTGCCTGACCCCCCTTCCATTATCCTGTGTTGACATGTTTTCTGCTTCCCCTTCCCCAACTCATTTCTCTTACTCGCTCTTTTCTCTCTTTCAGTGGTTCTCCACTGCTCTTCTCCCCACCTGTAGTTGTCTGTGCTTTTGTTGCTCCTCCATCTCTGTTCATCTTTCCTACCTTTTTTGGGCTTACTTGCTCCTTTCAAAGCCACTGCTCCGTTTCTCTGTCAGTGCTTCCAGGTTCACAACACAGTCTACATCAGCCAGTTAAAGCTATAGCTGCTACAGTTTGTGAACTGCTGGCTTTTGGCTGGAAACTGCGGCCACTAATGCAGGCAGGGAATATAGGTAGACTGGGTGAGCTTAGCGATCCTTATCTTCTGTCAACTACTGTGTTACTATGTTACTATGGAAACCACACCTTGCCAGCTCCAGTGGCTTTCTCCTGCTACAGTCTGCCAAGGAGCTTCGATGGTGTAAATCATTAGATGTAAGCCATACTAGCTCTCTCTGCAGCTGTGACTTCTCTCCCACTGCTCATATACCAGGATCCTTCCTCTGCCTTTTATGTATTAGGTTTAGTCTACCCTGCGGTTTGGCATGCTGTGAACACATAAGTCTTGAAGGGACATATGTTCTACCAATAGTGTATATGGGAAAGGTCATCTAGTCCTAACAGGCTGCAATCAAACAGCCCTCTGGTGGTAAGAGGATGCAATGGAAGAGCCTGTTTCGCAGTTAGACTGCAGTCAATAAACCATAACCTTGGCTAACAGCTAATTGAGAGGCGATACCATAGTGATGCTGCCTTTGGAACTAATGCCACTGTTCAATTCTAGAGGCACTTTCTGTATGCAATGCCGTCACCCACAAAGAATAGTAAATGCCATATCCAACACAACATTCACCACATGCACTTAGTTCTAGTCTGGTTACTGGAAAAGGAAGGTTTTAAATGACTATGGCTCTGGGTCTACAGGGTTAGTAGGAATAAAAGAAGTTAGACAGGACTGCCATATTTCCTTTTCATGTTCTAGTTTCTTATTCATCTAATTTCCATACCTCTCAAACCCTTGCCTCTCAAACCAGGGATATCAACCCAAACTCTGGGATGCATCTTAAAATGTGTTACAATGCATTCAGGATGCTATCAGAATAAGGAGTGTAGTATAAGGTGGAGTTTGTGCCCAAGAACACGTCTGTATCTATATTATCTGACATCATTACATGCGTTATTCATAGTTACATAGTAAAAAGGCAGAAAAAAGACTCCTTGGTCCATCTAGCCTGCCCTTGTCAATTTGTTCCCATTTCCTTACTACAGATCCTGTTAGATCTGTGATCTTACTTCCCCCAGTTCTTGACTCCACAAATCCCCTGTGCCTATCCCATGCATGTTTGAATGTCTCAACAGTGTTTATGCTCACCACTTCCTCTGGTAGCTTGTTTCAGGGTTCTAACACCCTTTCAATGAAGAAGTACTTCCTCACATTACCTCAGAGTCTCCCCCCTTCCAGCCTCATATCATGTCCTCTTGTCCTTGTGCATTTCCTTTTCTGTAGAAAGCTACCCTACCTGTACTCTGTTTATTACTTTGACTTTGAATGCCTCTGTCATGTCCCACCTCTCCCTTCTAACCTCCAGTGAGTACATATTTGATTCCCTGAGCCTCTCCTCAATGTTTTTCTGATGCATGCCCTGGACCATCTTGGTAGCCCTTCTCTACACTCTCTCCACCTGTTCAATGTTCTTCCTGAGATGGGGCCTTCAAAACTTGACATTACTCAAAGTGAGGTTTCACCAGCTATCTACACAGGGGTAACATTACCTCTCTCTCTTTCTACTACTTGTAATACCCCTTCCTATGCAACCCCAGCTCCCTCGGCAGAAGCATTTAAAAGGGGACTAAAAACATAGCTGTTCCAATTAGCTTTTATTGATTGATGCTGCTTTTAATAGATAGATGGGAGTTTATCTATCCGTACTTAAAATTATTTTATTATATGTGTGTTTTGTTGTTTTAAAAAAATTGTATTTTTCGTATTATGGTTTTATTGTACAGCACTCAGAGTCCCAGGAATTGGGCGCTTGATAAATAAAATATCTATCTATCTATCTATCTATCTATCTATCTATCTATCTATCTATCTATCTATCTATCCATCCATCCATCTGTCTTGAAGTCATCAGTTATGATGACCCCCAGATTCCTTTCCTGATTAGATGTTGCGACCTCCTCCCCGCATCAGTTGGTATGTTGCCCTTAGGTTCTTGTGCCCCATATGCACATGTACACTTTTTGGCATTGAATCCTAGTTGCCATGTCATTTGCCATTCCTCTAGTCTTTCTAAGTCCTTTCTCATTTTATCTACCCCTTTCTGGTGTGTCAACCCTGTTGCAGATCTTCATGTGGTCTGCGAACAGGCATAACTTCCCTTCCAGACCCACTGTGATATCACTAATGGGTATCCGGTAAGAATAGCACTTCCTGAACCACTCAGTATAAACTGCATGGTCAGGACAGCATGAGCAGGAATAGCAATAGGGGTAGAATAGCATCTACTAGCTACCGCTACCCCTGTCGCTATTCAATCAATGCACTTGCTGGCTGAGTTGCCCCTGTGGTACAGTGGGTCGGGGCAGCAGCTTAGCTAACACAGGTTGGGAAACCAGGGTTCTAATCCTGGTCTCCCCTCGAGGATTTTATTTTTCATGTTGGGGAACTTAATGTTTTACAAAGGGCTGTGGCGACAGTATTCCATGGCCCCACAAATGTTGTTTTTTTGCTGTGATCTGCTTCCCCTCAGAGTTGGAATCTTAAAGCATGAGGTGTGCAGGGGTAGAGTAGTGTATGTCATTTACAGTGGTAGCTGTGCACGACTTCTACCATTGGTACTGTGTTGGCTGGCAGCATTCTTTCCTGCCGCTGTAGTGGAGAGTGCTGTCAATGCAGCATTGTTCTGGACTGCATTCTTCAAACCTAGTGCCCACTAATGAATACATTGAATAGTAAAGACCCCAGAACTGACCCCTGTGGTACCTCACTTATCACCTTCCCCACTTCCTATCCTACCTCATTTACTACTACCCTCTGGCTCCTATCACTCATCCAATTTTGCCACCCATTACCACTTTTGTCCCCACCCCGAGGCTGCTCAGTTTGTTTATTAATCTCTTATGTGGAACGGTGTCAAAGGCCTTTCTGAAGTCCAGGTATCCACTGCCCCCGATCCACTACTCGTGTCACAAAATTGAAGAACTCGATTAGGTTTGTTTGGCTAGATTTCCCCTCTGTGAAACCATGCTGCCGTGGATCTTGTAACTAATTTTTGGACAGGTGCTCTGCCATCCTTTCTTTTATCAATTTTTCCACAATCTTCCCCACCACCGACATCAGGCTTACTGGTTTATAATTCCCTGCCTCCTCTCTTTTCCCACTCATGTGAATTGGCACCGCATATGCCCACCTTCAGTCCTCGGCACCACCCCTGTTTGCAATGATTAATTGAACAGAGCTGCCAGGGGAGCAGATAGTTCCCCCCACAGTCCTCTTAGTATTCTTGGGTGCACCCCATCTGGCCCCATTGTCTTATTTATTTTTACTTTTTCAAGTTCTTTGAGTATACTCTCCTCTGCAAAGGGGCTTGTGTCTCCCCCCGTATTTTCTCTTGTCTTTACTTGAGGTCCATTTCCCAATCCTTCCTGTGTGAATACTGAACAAATGTACTTGTTCAGTATATCTGCCTTCTTCTGGTCCTCCTTCACACTTACACCCCCCTTCCCCTTACTTCTAACTATTTCTGCTTTGTTTTTTCTCCTCTCGCTAATGTATCTGCAGAATGTTTTGTCTCCTAGCTTCACTGTCTTAGCTATGTTTTCCTCTGTATGTGCCTTTGCCCTCCTAACAGCCTTTGCTGCCTCCCTCAGATTCTTCTGATATTCTTCTATGTCCTTTTCCATCTGTGTTGCTTTGTACTTCTCAAAGGCTACCTTTTTTCCCTAACCTTTGCTGCAACTTCTCTGGAGAACCGTAGTGGCCTCCTCCTTCTCCTGTTCTTTGTAACCTGCCTTATGCATAGGTTTGTTGCTTCCACTATGGCCTTTCTGATTTTTATCCATCTTTCCTCTACTCCTTCTTCTTTACCTATCTGTGCCAGTGCTCTCCTAACCCCCTCACCCATTTTTTCGAAATCCACCTTCCTGAAATCCAGGACTCTTGTTTTAGTGTGGAATGCTCCTGGTTCTGTTCTAACCCTGAACCTTACCATATTATAATCACTTGTCTCTAGGTGACTCCCCCCCACTGTGACGTTGGTGTCACTGTCTCTGTTAGACAGTACCAGGTCAAGTATGGTTCTTTCTCATGTGGGTTCGCTGACAAGTTGCTTTAGAAATGCCCCCAGTCATGCACCCAGGACTTCTCTACTCCTATTTGTCACTGATACTGGGATGGTTCAGTCTACTTCAGGCATATTAAAATCCCCCATCAGTATTACCTCCCCCCTGTTGGACATCTCCCTGATTTTCTTCATCATTTCCCTATCTACTTCCTCTGTCTGTGCAGGTAGTCTGTAGAGCACCCTTGCTCTAAGTATGGCCCCCCCTTCATCTCCAGCACCACCCAGAGCATCTCTGCCTCCCCTCTTTCCCTTGGTATCTCAGTGGCCTTAATATTCTCCTTCACATAAAGTGCTACTCCTTCTCTCTTGCCAACCCTGTCCCTCCTGAACAATGCATGTCCCTGTATGGCAACATCCCAGTCCTGGTTTTTACTATAAATTTCTATTACAAAAACTCAGATTTCTGAAGGATTCAGGAATCTGTTGAAGTGACATCAGGGATGTCCTTGTCTCTCAAGATCAACTGAAAGGTATCTCCCACCAGACTACCATCACTGCTCATATACCGAACTACTATCATTGTTAATCTCATTGCTTCCTCTGAGCGAAACAAGTAACTCCGTGTATCTGTTAACGTAGTCTCACCTATTTTATTCATGTGCTATCCTGGTGGTGACGTTCCTGTTCCATAGTTCTGCCAGCAAGATTAAAGTCTGATTCCCTACGTAATCCATTCTGGCTGCATGTCCTGTTTGATTCATCCAGCATTGTCTTAGACTCAATAATAATCTACTGCATTTGATCTCTTCAGACCCTGACAATTTCTTACTTTGGAATAATGCTAATCAATTCATTTTTAGCTCTAACCAGATGGGATGAATAGCATTCCTGACCCACTGAGCCTCTCTTCTACAATAGTGTCCTACTAACTAGCTTTAGGAAGCCACAGCATGTCTCCATGACACCACTGAGTCCAACCTCTTTCATATCATCACATTTCTTCATGGTGATGGACAAGACTTCTAGCCTTCACATATCTACAGTCAATCACAAGAGCTGGACACCCCTCATTTGAGAGCCAAGTCATTTACTCTCTACTCCTAAAGTTCTGTCACATTATCAGTGGTCTGAACGCTAACCAATCATGTTCAGTAATGCTGTTGCAGCTTTCTTTTCTTTTCTTTTCTTTTCTTTTCTTTTCTTCTCACAGCCCTTACCAACTGCCCCTGGGGCACTGTCTCCCATTCCTTCAGGAGGTCTACAAGTGTAGCTAGGCATCCTCCATCCTCCAGAGATGGGAATCTCCAGTTTCACATCAATCTTAACCTTACAATCTACAAGCCAACCTGAACAGGGCCTCACTGGAGATGTTTCTTCTATGACAGCTCTGGGCTCGTTCTCCAGTTTCACATCAATTGTAACCTTACATCCTACAAGCCAACCTGGCATGCACCTTGCAGGAGCTGTTTCTTTTGTGACAGACCTGGTGTCTCACTCTCCAGTTTCATCAGTCATAACTTCACAATCTTTAAGCCAAACTGAATGAGATCTCACCGGGGCTGCTTCTTCTATGACAGTCCTGGGCATGTTCTCCTTCTCTGCTGCCAGAGTAGATGCTTCCCCACTAACTTGCAAGAGAATACATAGTCCTCATTCTTCCAAGGTTCATAAAAGTATCTATCTTCTCTGCCCGGGGTTTATCCCTCTGAAGTGCAATATGTAGCCATTTTGGCACCCAATCATCTCCGCTTCTACTTGTTCTCAACATTTTGCCTCAAAGAAGGACTTCAGGGAGCCCCCTTGGACTTCTTCCTACATGCACCATTCTCCAATGATGTTTTTATGTCCATCCTCATTCCAGCTTCTACCACCACTCCTGGTTTTCCTTCAACAGACTCAAGCAGCCCACAAGGTCTCCTTCGGACTTCAACTAACCTTGCAGTGACTCAAAGTAGGTCTTCAGGGAGTCCCCCTGGACTTCTTCCTACATGCCTCAACTCAAAGAAGGTCTTCAGGGAGTCTCCCACACTTGCAGTCTCTTGATGTCTTCAGTACTAACAGTGGCACTCTCAATCATGCAGTCTCTTGACATCCCAGTGCTAACAGTTGCACTACCACTCCTGCAGTCTCTTGATGTACTCTGTGCTACCAGTTGCACTCCCACTCATGTACTCAGTGCTAACAGTTGCAGTCCAACTCACACAGTCTCCCAATATGTTCTGTGCTAACTGTTGCACTCCCAGCCATGCAGTCCCTCAACATCTCACTGCTAACAGTTGTACTCCCAATTATTTGGTTTCTGATGTATTCAGTGCTAGCAGTTTAAAGAAAAAGAACTAATAAATGGCCATTTCCATCATGCCTCAACTCGAGGAAGGTCTCAGAGAGCCCCTTTGACTTCTTCCTCCTGCTTCAGTACTCAGCGATGCTGCCACATCCATGTTCATTTCAGATTCTCCTACTACTCATGGTTTTTCTAAATCCAGACAACAGCAGCCCATACAGTCCCTCAAACTTCATCTGCTATGCACCAGCCTTGCACCCTACTCCAGTTTTAGTAGTACAATACCTGCTGCCTTCCTTACACCAGCTCCATTCTTTTCAACTGCCAGCCATCCATAGCTCTCCTTCCACACTGGAACCACAACAGGCTTCAGCTATATTATCCACTATTATCCATGCACCAGGTCACCAATGTGGGTTATCTGCTTGAAATGGAAGCACTGGATCAGATGACCCTACCCTTTCCTCTGGAAGCTGCTGCTTTTGGGGACATATTCAGTCTGCAGATTTGTCAATCATTCAATAGTGTACAACATCCATTGAGCAAGACTTCATTGCATTCCATCATGGCTTCACTCTAACTCAAGCCTCCCACTGGCTTCCTATTTCCCACAGAAGTAACAGCTGTTTCATTACCTTAATGCTAGCCCTGGGATGTCATTTGCTTATCCACAACAATCTGTATCGTGTCTTCTCCTCCTTGAACCTCCAATTGTGTTAGTTCAAACCACAAGATCATCAGCAAGACAAGCTTCATGAGGACCATCATAATGCCTGTTCCTAAACCACTCACTTCATCACTTCAAAGATAATTCCTCCATTTGTGCCATCCAGTCATACCCTAGGAGTTCCTCCCAATACTCATGTAATTTTATTTTCTTGGACAAGCTGATGCTTTAAAAGCTCCATCTTAGCCATCCCCAATCTGAAGCAATTCTGCTCATGACATATCATTCTGCCATTCAGAGAAGATCCTCCTCAGTTCATTCTTGTACTTACAATCATAACCTGCTGCCTCCATACCTCATTGTTACGAGGGACAGTACTAATCATTCAGTCTCCAAGCTTTTCTAGCTTCACCAAAAGTGCTCTTTTTTAACATGCTTTCATCATTTTCTCCCTCTTGGAATCAATTGAACTACATCCAGAACCCTTTATTGTTCTCTATTAATGGAGTAGACACTGATACTCATCAAAGATCCATGTGCTGCCTATCATATTACTGGATCATTAATTTGTGAGTCATCTTATCCACCTTCCTGAACCTCATTGAGTGGTTTATTACATCGCATTTTCTGCCTTAAATCTCTCAGTCACTAGCATTTTGTCATCCTGACTTCAACCATCGTCAGATGCTCCAGTTAAGTCCAGATTCCTATTCATGATTATAAAGAACCATTGTTCATCTGGTCCTTGAACATCCTACTCTGCTACTTGCCTGGAATCTTCTACACATCTTCTGACTCCTAATTATTATCCAGCAATGACTACCATATTGTTTGAAGTGTCTGAGAACTTTACTATGTCTGCTGTCCAAGTCCATTGCTTCCTCAAGATCTTTGTTTTCCAACTGTAACAGCATCAACAGCATCCAAAACAACATCCTGGTCATTTACCAAAATGGAAGATCCAGCATGGAGCATCTTCTCTAAATCTAGAGCAAGGAAAATAATCAGGAGATGGGATACTATCAAGATAGCTTTGGAATTGCAGCACTGGGCAATACAATGCAGTCAAAAAGTTGCAGGACAAAAACCTTGCTCCTGCAAAACAGCTAAGGGAAAAACGCTGCATACTGCATGTCACAGAGGGTGCTGAGTCCACTGACATGCTTTCTGCCTGAAATTTCACTTGAGTGGTGATCCATGGGGGCATGTTGTTGGCATAGTAAATCTGCACTTGAGCAAAAAAGCATTGGAGAAGATGTAAGTGTGAGACAGAGATCTGCAGCATTTTTCTATCAGCTGTTTTGGAGGGAGAGGTTTTGTCTTGCAGCTTTTTAACTGCGCTGTTTTTCCAGTGCTATTTAATTTTAGCTATTTTGTGGTGGACCCTCAGGCATTTGGGGACATCTCCTCAGAGGGTTCATGCAGGTCATGGTGACAGGAAAAACCATGACTGTCATTAGGGCACAAGCACTATGCCGACAGCAAACATCATGACCGGCAGTTATGCAGCCCAACCCCCCAGTGCACCCAATGCCCTGGGGCACATTCTAACTGTCCCCCACACCCCCTATACTTAAATATAATCAGCTGCAGGTTGAAGGTGTATGGGGCAGAGGGCGCAACACCTAGATAGCACCCTCCCTGCTGAGCGCTACAAAATCCAGTTTGACTGCATGACGAGCAAACTGGTTGCGGTGCCCTTATTGCAGCACCCTAATTTCGGCACCCATATAATGGTATACTTCTCTTAGAATGCCTAGAGGACAGACAGGTCAGCAGCCATGGGTCCTCAGAAGTTTCCTCCACAGGGTTTCTTTCCTCTTCTGCATGCTACTGTTCATACTCTCTGTGAGTTGGAAGAGGTTATCTCTTTTTTGGGCCTTTGAGTCACTAAATGCTGCCCGGCTCCTCTACTGAGGATGGGAATAGAGAAAGGCCACAGTTAAAGTATACACAAGTACTATACTCTATTCACCAAACTTTGAAATACAGCAAATACAATACATACATATAAGACCATACATTGCATGTAAGTTATGCATGCAGGGCCATAAAATAAATAATAAAACAATTTGCTTTAAAGAAAGATTGTGCTAGACAGTCTCATAAAAAAGTTTCCAATTGAAACTGATCATTTAAACCTGAATATTCACTGGCCTTTAATTTATACTGCCTAAAAGATGTTAGACTGCTAAAACGTATGGGTAAGGTGTATTTTAATGTAAGAGGTGGGGATCAGGAGAAAAGATTACAGAGGCTGAAACTCTTCGGTAGTATAAATTAAAGGTGACTGACTATCCAGGTTTAAATGATCAGTTTTAATTGTAGCCTTTTTTTATGAGACTGTCTGCCATCATTGTTCTATAATGCAAATGATTTTATTATTTATTTTATTGCTCTGCATGCATAAACTACATGCAGTGTGTGGTCTTATATGTATGTATTGTATTTATTGTTTTTATGAGAAGTAATACAAACAAACTGATAGTATATGGAGGAATACGGTTGTGTATGGAAATCCATACACTGCAAAAAGTTGTCCTGCTTCAGTAGTGACGTCCTTACTAAAGCAGAACGACTTTTGATTCTGCATTAGTGAGGACATCACAATGCAACTGCCTCCACCAGCACCATTCATAGAACAGGAGGTGGTTGGTGACTCCTGCGTTTGAGCTGGTGGGTGGGCTGGAGAGACCAGGAGTGTGGGTCTCTGGGGGCAGTCACTGGCCACAAAATGTAAGTGATCCTGTTTTGGAGCACCATACACTATATAGAACAGTGTATGGCCTCCCAGACAACTCGGCAACTCTTCCCCCTAATATTTTCTATGACTGCAGAGGGACCTCTTGAGCTTTGCTCTCGAGGTCATCAGCCATCATAGAAAACACTCAGGTGAAGAATTGCCTTGTTGTGTATGGGAGGCCATACACTATTCTATATATATATATATATATATATATATATATATGTGTGTGAATATATATATATATATAGTCATTTTTTTATCAATGTCTTTAAATTGCCCATTTTTAAATGGTACTTTCACGTAGTGCTGTCAAGCTTCGAGAAAGCGTTTAGTTTGGTGTGAAAAGGTTTGATGTTTTGGTGACAGGGAGAGTGTGTGTTTCTACAACATGAATGAAGTTTAAATAAATGTTATCCTTCAGAACAACTGGAATATAATCAGTCTTTCCTTGCTTGAGAGCTGATGCTGTGTGTGAGTAACTCTCCTCATAGCTATTGTCACCCAATCCCTGATTATTTTGGTGGTCCTGTGCTACACCCTCTGAACTGCCTCAACAATGTCTCTTTTGGACTGAGGAATCCAGAACTGCAGATGGTACTCCAGATGGTGCCTGACCAGAGGCTCATAATGTGATAGGATTGCTTTCCCTGTCATGTTGGTCATCCCCGTTAAAATGCATCCAAGTATTCTGCTGGCCCTCTTGACAGCAGTCATGCATAGCTTGTCATTCCAAACACTTTGTTAGAACTTCAAGATTCTTTTCATCATCTACTGCAACAAGGGAGAACCCCACACAGTTCATAGGTCCTCCTGCCTGATTTCAACTATATTTCAATACAAATATACAATTACTCTGATTTATTATTTATATATTTGAAAAATCGGTAACTGAGAGAGGCACACTGGTCCAAGGCTTATTTTCAGGTGTGACTTGGGGGGGTAAGGGAACAGGATATACAGTAAGACACGACACAGTCACATTTCTTGGTTCAAAATGAAGTGCAGTCACAGTACAATAAGGAACATCAATACAAGTGCAAAATACAGCAGCATGGTACAGTGAGCAAAAATAATGTACCAAGACAGAGTCCCGTGAAGTGGGAGATGCAACACAGAGGTAGAGTGTAATGGAACCTGGATTCAGGCTAGAGGAGAACCCAGATGGAGGCCCAGTACATGGACAGTGGTGGTTCCAAGCAGGGGAAGCATCAGGTAGGGGGCTGACAGGTGCTGGTGGGGGAGGCGAGGAGTTTCAGATTATGCCTGAGGGAGCCTGGAGAAGTGGAGAGGAGAAGGGAAGAGGATAGTAGGGTCCAGAACATAAGAAGCCAATAGGAGAAGGCTGATTGCCCAGCAGAAGGGCAGAGATGTGGAGTAGAGAAGGTTCTATGATCCCTGAAGCAGTGGGAGCATAAGGTGGGGGGCATTGGAAAGAGGAGTGAGGAGAGGTATGAGGGAAGGACCCAAACCAGTAGCTGGATATTAAGGGGACACAGTGAGACTGGCAACATGAGAGTAAGAGGAATATGGATAGGGAGGAGTAGAGGGAGCAGTGGTAAGTATGGGGGGTGCGTTTGCAACAGAGTGGCAAAAGGCATTACACAGAGTGTGCAGTCTAGCAAGAGAAGTGGAGGGGGCAGTGCCATAGATCATATCAACATATTCGAAGACTGGGAGCACCATTTTGGTAACAAGCTCCCAGAAGACCGGCAGAGATAAACAGTCTTTGTTGTGTTACCAGGCGCCAAGCTTGGGACAGAGCTTGGCATGGATGGCATCAAGGTAGGCTAAGAAGACAAGCTTGTTGTCAAGCCACACATCAAGGTACTTGAAGGTCTGAACCACTTCAAGGTGGGTGCCATTCAAGGTGGGGAAAACAGAGAGAATGGGGAGTATGGCCAGTTTCTGGCTGGTACAGAGGTCATAAACACCTTTTTTAGTGTAGACCAGAGGTTGGTTGGAGTGGAACCAGCACAGGACATTATGGAAGTCCTGCTGGAGCAGGTCTTCCACATCTACAGTAGATAGACCAGAGACCATGTCATCTGCATACATGTGAATAAGCAAGTTGGCAAAGGTAGAGGAAACATCATTAAGGAAAATGTAGTAGAGGACAGGTTCCAGGATGGAGCCCTGTCGGACCCCAACCAGGATGGATAGTGGAGGTCACAGGATTCATCCAACTTGTACCAACTGTTGACAGCCTCTGAGGTAGGAATCAAACCAATCTACAGTGGGAGCTAAGAGGCCATGTGAACTCAAATGGTCCAGGAGAACTGGATGGGACACCGAATTTAAGGCTTTGGCCAGATGAATGAAAATGGAAGCCTTGATGTGCCCCTGATTCATCTTAGAGAAGATGGAGCCAGTGACATGCAGCAGGGAGCAGGTAGTGGAGAGGGGCTTCTGGAAGCCAGACTGGAAGGGGGAGAGGATACTGGAGGATGAGAGGTACTTGGAAAATCTGGAATAGACAAGTTTCTCTTGCAGTTTTGCAAAGGAGGGTAGGAGAGAAATAGGATGAAAGTAACCAGGAAAGGAGGGACCCCCCCTCTTTGTGAAGATGGAAGAACTATGGCAGTCTTCCAGGACTGAGGAACTACACTGAGGAAAAATGAGAGGTTAATCAGGTGAGTAAGGGCAGATGCGATGACAGGAGCTGAGAGGTGGAGTAGTTTAGGATCCAGCCCTTCAGGGCTGGATTTGGACAGGTTGAGGGAGGAAAGAGCAAGCAGGGTTTTCTGGATAGAGACAGGTGGGAAATGGGAACCTGGTGAGTAGTAGGGAAGAGAGGAAGGGGGAACAGTAGGGAGAGGACTTGGGAGGGCGAAGGAAGGGCACAAGTAGTGAAGAACTCACTGACGTGAGCAGCAACAAAGGGAGGGTCTGAAACAGGTGAACCATAAATCATGAGGACCAGAGAAGTGGATTGGCTGGGGGGGGGGGGAGGTTAAAAGTGAGTGGATTTACCTTCTAGAATTTAGCTGGGGTGTTAGAGTGGTTCTGGAGGTTGGCCTTCAAATAGTGCAAGTCCACTGCCCAGTCTTTGTACAATAGTTTCTCAGTGCTGTGGAGAAGAGGATGTCTAAGGAGGGAGTAGAATAATTTATAGTGGGTTGAGGCAAGGTCACGGGACTTGCAGTGGTCTATGATTTGGGGGGTTATACAGGGGCAGTGGGAAGTTTTTACTATGGATTTCCTGAGGGGGGGTGTGCTTGTCCCAGGCTGAGAAAAATCTGGAGTGAAACAGGCTGAAGACTACATCAATATCAGGGGCAGAGAATATGGCTGACCAATCTGCTGCAGAAAGGTTGCTCAGGCAAGCGTTGATTGAAGAGTGAACTGCAGTAAACCGTGCAAAATACCCCGTCTGCTTACATTAAAAAGTTAGTGACCAGCCAGCTAAGTTATTTATTATAATAGTCATCCTTCGTTTCAGTAGATATACTTTTGCCAGTGCTCAGGGCAACATTTTGATAGTGTCAGCAGATTATTTTGTAACAAAACGGTTTTATGTACTGGTTTATCACTCAGCCTAGTGCAGTTATGTTCCTACTGATTGTTACATGTGCTGGTCGTTGCATGTAGCAGATCTTTCAAATCCTGAAACAGGTAATAGTCTGGGTGAATCAGATGCACTGACTGGCTGGTATGTTCTTTCCAGCTCTGTGGGCAGTCTTCTGCTGTATTCTGTATTCAGCTTTCTGGGAACCCTCGTGGCAAACACCTGGTTCATGCTGAGTACCTCTGAGACTATATGATGTCCTGTGCCTGTTGATGCAATATAAGCTAAGCAATGTGCTTTCATAGTCAGTGTGATTCTGTAATCCTGCATTAGTATATCTTCCATGTGGCTCATGTCTCTATATGCAGTAGATGCCTGCAAGTGTAAGGCTGCTACCTATCAGAGGTTATCACCCAAGCCATCTTTAACTCACTGTAACTATCAACAAATCACTGGACAGGACTTTATCCACAAACACATGCACCTACTTCCAAGGCATTTCAATGGTATTGTGCTCCTACAGTGCAGAACCAGCACTATTTTGACCAGAGAAAACGGAAACATCCATGGAATACGTAGACCTGTTGTTTCTCTTTGCATTTAAATGGATATTATGAAATGGGTTAAAAAAGTCTAGAAACCTGATTGGCTGAGGAACTCAGAACCCTGTACTGATATCCCAGCACAACAGCATGGGAAGAAGTTCCAAGTCTTCTGAAACCTCTTCACTCCCATTCAGCCTCTGGCATATCAGTCCCCACTAACACTTGAAGCTTTTTAAAAAAATTCTCATGTGCATGGCCTTTTCCATTCATCACAACATGTGTGTATGTGTGTGTGTGGGGGGGGGATGGAGACTACAGACAAAAATAAACAATGATCTTGCCATTGTAAATATACTCACTCACGCCTGTTACTCATGCTAATCCTTCTATCCCGGCTCCTGCCTGACACACTAATCACTTCCAGCACTGTTCAAACTGCCTGGTCCCATACATAACTAAACTGCACACTTAAAAACTAAAGGCTGCCCCCAGAAAAGAGCTAAACTGGCAATCTGAAAGCAAAAAGGAATAAAATAAAACACAGTTAAGGTACTCATGCTGCCATTTGTCCACCACCCTCTCCGTGAAGAAATTCTTCCTCATGTTTCCTCAGGACCTCCCTCCCTCCCTCCAGTTTCATCCCATGTCCCCTAGTCCTGGAACATCTTTTTCTATGAATGATTGTGTTTTCCTGCACCTTGTTCCTCCCTGTGAGGTATTTATATGTCTCAATCATATCCCCCCTCTCCCTCCTCTCCTCCAGGGATATATTTTCAGGTCCTTCAGCCTGTCCTCATAGGCTTTGTGATTAATCCTTGCACCACCTTGATTGCCCTCCTCTGAATGGCCTCCCCCTATCACCTACCAGGACCTATCACAGTTTCAGCCTCAGCAACATTCCCCAAACTCATTCACCTTTTATTTATTTATTGAAATGTTTCACCAGGAAGGCACACTGAACAATAAGTTGCTCATCTCCTGGTGTGATTTTGGGGGGAGGGGTACAACTGGATAAAGAATTAGACAAAAGGTTTAGCATTTAACATATCCAAGAAATTAAACATTCAATTACATTTGTAACAAGACATACAGTTAAAAAATATAAATAATCATACAGTCACATTTGTAACATAACACAATTAAATATATCACACCCGTGAAATATGCATTTAATTACAAGTGGCATATCTGAGGAACATAGTACATAGTGGTGAAGGGAGAGGAGAGTGTGCTGAGAAGCAGGATGGCGGGGGTGTGGAAGGTGGAAGGTTTAATAGGTGATGTGAGTCCTGGAGAGAAGCAGAGGCATAAGAGGACAGTTAACGAGGGTTAAAGCAGGAGCAGTTAGATGAGAGAAAGTTATGTAAGGCAGAGGAAAGGGAGTAGGAGGAGGAGGAGTGCTGTATTTGGGGGGGGAGGGAGTTCCAGATTTGCAGGAAATGATGGGTAAAGCCTGACTGTCCGATGAGAGTGGTACAATGGGGGACCAACAAAGTGTGAGTGTCAGAGGATCTGAGGAAGTGGGACGAGGGAGGTGGGGAAGAGAGTGAGCATGAGAGGTAGGAGGGAAGTTCCCCTAACCAAAATTTAGAAGTGAGTTTGGCACAATGAGTGAGGTACCTGTTGGCAAGCGGGGGAAGGGAAATGGTGTGGTAGAGGTCACAGTGATGAGTGTGTGATGGAGCATCAAGGGCAAATCGACAGGAGTTAGAGTGTCCAATCTGGATAGGGAGGATTTAGGAGCGGCACCATGGACTACATCACAGTAGTCAAAAATGGGGAGGATCATCTTCTGAACTAGTTCACTCCGCGCTGTAGGAGGGATGCAACTATGGTTCCTGAATAAGGCACCAAGCTTGGGGTGCAATTTTTTCAGGATGGTGTCAATGTGGCCAGAGAAGTTGAGGTGCTGGTCCAACCAAACCCCAAGGTATCTGAATGAGGAGGTATCCTCTAGGATTGTCCCATCAAAGGTATGAAAAGATGGTAAAGGGTGGTGCCTAGAGAGTCTCTGCCTAGTGCTAAAAGTCATGGAGACAGTCTTTTTGGCATTTAGGAATAGTTGATGTGGGCCAAACCATAACTGAATCTGGTGGAAGTCAAGCTGAAGGGTGGTTGCTACATCAGCAGGGCATTTGCCAGAGAAGAACAGGACAGTGTTGTCAGCATACATATGGATAGAGGTGGAAGGGGAGCATACTGAGGGCAAGTCATTTAGGAAGATGGAGTATGGGTCCAAGCACCGAGCCCTGTGGGACTACTGTAGAAATAGAGAGGGGGGAGAGATTGTATTCTGGATCTTGACTGATTGTGTTCCGCCTGAGAGATAAGCTCTAAACCAGTTTTGGGCAGAAGCAGACAACCCAGCAGCCGTAAGGGTGTCAAGAAGCAGGGAATGGGAAACTGGGTCAAACACCTTGGTGAGGTCGACAAAGATGGCAGAGGTAATGAGGCCATATCTATCCCAGTGAGGATGGAGTCAGTGAACCTGAGTAGGGCGGTGGTAATGGAGTGGTTCTTCCAAAAACCAGATTGGAGTGGGGTGAAAAAGGAAGAGTCATCAAAGAAGGAGGTTAGTTGAGAGAGGACCAGGTGTTCTTGGAGATTCGCAAGGGCAGGGAGGAGGGAGACTGGGCAAAAATTTGCAGGGGAGAAGGGGTCACCACCCTTTGGGAGAGGGAGGACCACTGCATGTTTCCAGGATGAAGGGACAGATGAGGACAAGAAGGAGAGATTTAAGATTAAGGAGAGAGGATAAGCTATAGCAGAAGCTGAAAGGTAGAGGAGTTTAGGGTCACGGTCATCCGACGATGAGCCTTTGGAAGGATTAAGACAGAGAGAGGCCATTAGTGTTTCTTCTGGGGAGACCACACCTATTAGCTCCAGGGCTGCTGATCCTACTTAAACAAGCATTTGTCAATGCCGAATGTTTGCTTGCTGGCATTAGCATTGGTAGTGTAGAAGTTACAGAGCTGCGTAATAGGAATGGCAGTGGAGTATTGAACTGAAGCCAACCCCACCACCACCCTGCAGAGAGTGACAGGCATTGGGGTGTGCCTTTGGGTCGTCAGGCATAACGGCCTATGCCATTTCACCACACCACCCTGCAGACACTGACAAGTGTCACGGTGTGCCTTGGGTCTTTGGCCTGTCACGCACCCATTCCATCAGGAAATACGGTGAGATGGGCACAGCATGGGAGAATGGGGTAACTTTGGGGCAAGAGTCCAAGGCATACCTCGATGCCTCTCACTGGCTGCAGGGTGTGGAATGGTATGAGCATTACAGGCAAGAATTCCAAGTCACACCCCTGATGCCTGTCATTCTCTACAGGGTTGGGCGTTATGGTTGGAAACCCTAATACCTCAGGCATTCGTTGGTATTTTCACTCCAAATTTTCAACATGGTTTTTTTGTGACCCCACCTCATGAACAGTGGCAATATCAGTTTGTTAGCCGAAAGCTGCTCATGGACAGTGACTACGGCATTTAGCACCACAGGTGCAAAAACATTCCGAACAGGATGTAAAAAATGACGGCTGTGCTGTTCGTGGGGAGGTGTAAAAAATGGCAATGTTGCAAATCTGCAGTAAAAATATTAAAAAAAACTGGTGAAGTCACGAGCGTGCATAGAAACTGTGCAACGCACACCCGTGATGTAATTAGTTTGGGGAATTTTTACAGCAGATTGTCAACACAGGCATTTTGGGACCTCGATCATGAACAGTGTCACTGTGATTTTCTTTATCTGTCCCGAACAATGATTTCCCACAGCGACCATGCATCTCTGCGCTGAAAGTGTGAAATCACATTTCGGCCATGTTGTGAAAAATGACAGCTGTACTGTTCATAAGGAAGTGTGGAAAAATGGCACTGGTGAAAATCTGGACTGAAAATATTACAAAGTCATGAACTTACGAGGGTGTGTGGAAACTGCGCAATGCTCACTCGTAACACAGTCATTTATGGACTTTTGTCACCAAATTTTCAACATAGCCATTTTAAGACCTCTGCTCATGAACCATGTAACTGTGATTTTCTTAATCTGTCCCAAACATTGATTTCAGCTTTGCTCTGCACCATTATGCGCTACATGTGCGAAAACACATTTTGGGCGACATGTGAAAAATGGCAGCTGTACTGTTCATAAGGAAGTGTAATAAAATGGCAATGTTGAAAATCTGGAGTGAAAATATTAAAAATTTGCAAATTTACAAGCGTGCGTAGGAACTGCACAACGCACGCTCGAAAAACAGTCATTTTTAGGAATTTTTTCACCAAATTTTCAACATAGCCATTTTAAGACCTCTGCTCATGAACAGTGTCACTGTGATTTTCTTAATGTGTCCCATACATTGATTTCAAGACACTCGACTCATGCCATTATGCGCTACATGGGCGGAAACATGTTTTGGGCAAGATGTGACAAATGACAGCTGTACTGCTCATAAGAAAGTGTAATAAAATGGCAATTTTGAAAATCTGGATTGAAAATATTGAAAATTTGCAAACTTACGAGCGTGTGTAAGAACTGCATAACGCACGCTCGTAAAACAGTCATTTTTAGGAATTTTTTCACCAAATTTTCAACATAGCCATTTTAAGACCTCTGCTCATGAACAGTGTCACTGTGATTTTCTTAATGTGTCCCATACATTGATTTCACACACCGACTGTGCCATTGTGCGCTACAAAGGGTGGAAACATGTTTTGGGCAAGATGTGACAAATGACAGCTGTACTGCTCATAAGAAAGTGTAATAAAATGGCAATGTTGAAAATCTGGATTGAAAATATTGAAAATTTGCAAACTTACGAGCGTGCGTAGGAACTGCACAACGCACGCTAGTAAAACAGTCATTTTTAGGGATTTTTTCACCAAATTTTCAACATAGCCATTTTAAGACCTCTGCTTATGAACAGTGTCACTGTGATTTTCTTAATTTGTCCCGTACATTGATTTTGCAGAACGACTTCGCCATTGTACGCTACATGGGCGGAAACACGTTTTGGGTGAGATGTGAATAATGACAGCTATACTACTCATAAGAAGGTGTGGTAAAATGGCAATGTTGAAAATCTGGAGTGAAAATATTGAACATTTCATGAACTTACGAGCCTGCGTAGGAACTGCGCAATGCACGCTTGTAAAACAGTCATTTTTTGGAATTTTTGCACCAAATTTTCAAAATAGGCTTCTTGAGAGCCCACCTTATGAACTGGCAGCATCATTTCGTTAATCGGTCCCGAAAGGTGATGTCACACAGTGACTGCGAAATCACCCTTCGGCCCGAATAATGCCATGACCTTGACAGCATTCATGAGAAGGGGTCCCAAAAACCCGATGTTGAAAATTTGGTGCAAAAATTCCAAAAAATGCCTGAGATATGCAGCAAAGTTGAAAAAAACATATCTATCCCATTATACAGCTTACTGGCATTTCCTCAGTTCGCAGTCGGCTTTGAAGAGTGCAGACGTGTTCCCGGTCCACCGAAGATCGTCCCGCTGAGGTCCAGAGATAAGTATGGGATGGGGGGGTGTGGGAGGCAGGGTGCACAGTAGGTGGGTGCGGGTTGTGGGAGGGGGCAGGAGAAGCGCCGAGGACAGTTTTTATTTGCAGGTTTTTTTTTTAATGACAACGGGGACGTTTGCCACACTGGGGTGGGCTCCCAGCGTGGCACAAGGATGGCTGGTTGGGGGTGGAGCCGACAGAGTTGGGCACCCCGTCGGCCATACATCTGTTGCCACATGCTGGGTGGGCTCCCAGCGGCACTCTGTACTCGGGAGGACAGTGGACCGTCGGCTATCGATGAGTTGCCACGCTGGGGTGGGCACCCAGTGTGGCATGTGGAAGGCTTTTGGGGGGTGCAGCACAGCCGATAGGGATTGGGCACCCCCAGCTATATATGTGTGTGCGTGGAGCGGCACGCAGTATGCGTGTGTAGTGTGTGTAGTGGAGCGCGCATGAGCATGATATCTTATCGCTGCTCACTGAAGCGTAGCCCCCTTTCAACTGTATTCTCATTGCATTTTGAGCTGTCATAGACAGCTCCAGCAGGCATTGGAGAACTGCGGCCGCACCTGCAAACACACTGCCTGAATTGGAAGAGGGCTGCCACACCTCCGGAAACTCGGATGATGGCACTATGTTTCTTGCACATGCGTGCAAGCAAACATAAAAAAGCAGGACTCACAAAATAATCATGACAATTACATTTTTAAAACAAACAAGTCAGTCAGCTACATATGGCCGCCAACCCTGGCTGTCCTCAGTGCCACTGCTGGTGATCCCAGCTACTGACTGTTTCAGATTCTGATATTAAGGAAAAAAGTATGACTCACAAAATGATGGCAGCTCCTCACAAGTTAGTACTTCTGAACAGCTTCAGTTTTTGTTTAATGTGCTCTTCCTTTCCTTCTTGAGACACAGACAGCAGCTCAAACTTACTGGTCTGTCATGGCTCCCAATCTCACTACTGGCTGTGGCCGATTGTAACTCAAACTCATGGGCCCAGGCTTCCACTCTCATTTCCTGCTGCAATACTGACTGTGGCTAAAGTTAACTGTCCTCTCATGGTGCCCTCTCTCCCTACTGGCCATAGCTTATAACAGTGCACATCCGCCTCTCTCTGTCTCTCTCTCTCTGTCTCTCTATCTCACCTCAGTAAACACTTTCGAAATATGGAGCTGCCCATACTTACATGGTGGAGGAAAAACAGCCACTGTTACCACCTACTGTTCACTCATAAAATGTACAAGTCCTCAGGGGGACTACTTTTATTTTTTTCTACTTATTCAACGTTTTAACATTTCTTTTTCATAATTTATTAAACGTATCTTTTACACTGTCATGTATAGCCTGAGTACCATGACACATAAATTGTTGCTGTCGGCATTCCATTCTCTATGACTGCTGAATGACTGGAATGATGCATTATGATTCCAAATAAGCATCATTAGAAACATAGAAACACAGACAATGTTGGCAGAAAAAGACCGATAGTGCATCCAGTCTGCCTGTGGTTCCCTATCAATCTCTAGTACCTAATTGTCATCCAGGGTAGTATCCCTCACTATCCAGCCTGCGTTCCCCTCTGTGCTACTACAGTATGTGCCAAGAGTAATGGACAGGCTTTAAGCAGACAGCTGCTTGTAACAGACAACATCATGCTGCCAAAAGTTGTTTACATAGATTGCAATGTTAGTTAATACTGTATGGTTTAAAGGGACCTAGAATGCCGGATGTAATGGCCACCAGAGGTGTTAACTGTGGCCCTTTAGCACCTAATTTAACACCTGTATAACACTTCTAACATTTCCTTCTGTGACAGTTCCTTAATCGCCCCCCATTAAGCAGCAATTTAATCCAGCTGCACTTAATTATGTTGCAGTTTACATTTGAAAATCAGTGGTTTAAAGAAGACTGGCTATTGCGTCTCACTTCTGTTCTGTCTGTTCTGTTCTGAACCGCACTGCTGCCTGCTGCTGATACAAGATTCCACCACCTGCTCTGTAAAATAATATGTCCTCATATCCCTCTTGAACATTCAACATGCCAGTTTCCAATTGTGCACCCGTGATCTAGAACTGGTGCTTATGCTAAATAACTCCTCACAGTGCATCTCACTTCTTTCAGGAATTTGAAGGTCTGCATCACATCTCCCCTCTCTCACCTCATAAGGTCTGCTCTACTGGCCCTGTATCATCCTGGTCCCCCTTCGTTGCACTGCCTCTAACTTGTCCTTATCTTTCCTGAGGTGAGGACTCCAGAACTGGGCGCAGTACTCCATTAAAGAGTTGGTGGATGAACTATTTTATTAGAAATCTTTGTCAATGAAGAAAACATTGTAAAGGTACACTTCTAACACTTTTCTCTTGAATTAATTTTTTATAATAGCAATAAGGCACTCCAAGAAGTTACATTATCATTCTGTTAAGGACCCCTACTGTTCACATGATATACTGTCTCCACTTGCACCACTGACTGTGCTCACATAGGTGAGATATCATAGGAGGAAAGCAGGCACACTCACACACCTGATGAGATAGGTGTCAACTGGACACTCCACCATCCTCCCCAGCCTGCTCTTCAGTGTGGCTTCCTCCATAACCTGGGTTATTGGCTCAGTAAGACACTGAGTCACATCTACAACATCAGTTAAGCATGGGCTGTTAATAAATTCCATAAGAGAAAAGGCAACTTCCCACATTCGGGAACTTGACTGGTCCCTGTTCCCTCTGGCTCTGTGACTGCCGCCTTTGAGTGATGCTCTGTTATGTGAAATAATAGAAGCATAAGAAGTACCTTAGTAAATATGATATATTTACAAATATTTTACAATCATGTTTAAATACATATTTTCAATGTTTTACTTTTTGAGTCATCTCCCATGAAAGAGACTCTAGAAATAAATTTTGGGTGGACAGAATTATGAATTCTTTATTTCTTTTTCATTTGTTACTATGCACCAGAGTCACTTGAACAGATTAATACAAATAGCCTCACCCTACACTGGTGGATGTTGTGAGCACTGGTCCCCCCCACTGACTGCTGCTGAGTCACAGATCACACAGTGTGTAAAGACAGCAACCCCCGATTTGGGCCGCACACATTGGACTGTCCTATACTGTAAGTGTGAGACTGCCTCCTTTCATTCAGACAGCAGCCATCTGAGGGGTGACAGAATAAGGGTTGAATTAAAGTGATATGCTCATATTTATACTGGCTAATCAGTAATTACCTCCCCCAAAAATGAAAAACTTTCCTTTTAAGATACAAACAGTAACACAGTTTTACAGAATAGTTAAGGATGGTACAGTTCTACAAGGGCATGATGAATTGCCCTGCTAAGCCAAGGGGCTGAGTGTGTTCATCTCTAACATTAGGCCCTGTTGTGGCATGCCTTTGGGTACCATTGGAAAGGGCCTGTGGTATTGTAGAAGGCAATTGGAGCTAGTAATCTAACAAATGTACAGGACTTTCACAATAAAAGTTTAACCTGATACTAAAATACTGTCACTAGATATAAATGTTAAAATTTAACATTTACCAAGGGGTTTGGGGCAGCAACTTCTCCCTTCTTCCTCCTTGCTGCCATCCTAGACCAGGCATGGCTCTTTTCGACCTTGGTGACCCGGCAGGAAATAGCTGGGTCGTGGACATCCACAAAGCACTTTTTTAATTGCGGGATGCTGCCCTTTACCCCATGGCACTTCCCATTTTCTTTTGAATCTTAGCCCAGATTTCTTCACGGTCAGGAAATGGGAGAGCACCGATCCCGTACAGTTTTATACGATACCTGGACAAAAGGTCTAGGAACACAGCAATTTCTTTATTGCTGAATTTAGAGCCTTCTTTATGATATATAGGTTACATAGGTTTGTTCAGAGCTCAGAAGACTTATACTGTCCGTATAGCTCAGCTCTAGAAATTACTGATAACCCATAGTTACTTCCCATCAAGTATCTGTCCAGATTTATTTTAAAAGCTTGTACTGAGCTACTTGATACCACCTTTAGTGGCAATCTATTCCAAATTGTGACCACTCTGATACTGAACCAATGCTTTCTTTTTGTGGTCCTATACCTCTCCCTTGTGAACTGCCATTGATGTGCTCTAGTCTGATATGGCTGTTCCCGTAGTTTTAGTCCCAACTGCTCCCTCAAATTGGTATCAGTGAGCGCCTTGAACACCATGCGCATGTCTCCCCTCAACCTACAGTATTCCAATGTGTATATCCCCAGTTTTGTTAACCTATCCTGGTATTCCTCACCCTGTACAGCATCAATCATTCTTGTAGCTCTTTTCTGAACTCTCTCCAATGCTGCAATCTCCCTTTTGTAACCTGAAGACCAAAACTGTGCACAATATTTCATATGTGGCCGCACCAGCGACCCATACAGGGGCAACAAGACTTCCCTCGCTCTGCTCTTAATGTGCCTGAATATGCAGCTCAGTATATTACCTCCTTTTCTGACCACCAGGCTACAGTGTTGCTTAAATTTTAAGTTGTTAGATACCCTAACTTCCAAATCTCTTTCATCTTTGACTTCCCTTAATATTTGTCCATTTAACTTGTAAGTGGCCCTTAGATTGTTCCTGCCAAAGTGCATGACCGTGCACTTATCCGCATTAAAGGTAAGTCTCGAATCATGTACCCAGCCCTGCAGTTTTAATAGGGTTTCTTGTAGTCTAGCAGTTGGAATGTTGCTTTTAACTTTATAGCCAATTCTTGTATCGTCAGCAAATTTTACTTCCCATACATCTCCCCCAGCTGTCATAGAATGTATATATACATTGAAGAGGCAAGGGCCCAAGACAGATCCCTGCGGGACCCCACTCATCACCTCAGACCATCCCGAGCTGCAACCCCTGATTGTCACCCTTTGTTTTCTGTCTGCTAGCCAAGAGCTGATCCATCTTGTCTTGTTCCCATGGATGCCGTGTTCTATCAGGGAGTCTACAAGTTCTCCATGTGGTACTTTATCAAAGGCCTTGAAAAAGTCCAGGAAGATAACATCCACGGAACTTCCTTTATCCAAGGCCTTAGTAACTTTTTCATAAAATGCTAAAAGGTTGGTCTGACATGATTTACCATTCTTAAAACCGTGTTGCGCCTCATCAATATCTCCCCTCTGCTGCATATGCAGTTCTAGATGTTCTTTAATGACCCCCTCCAATACCTTACCAATTATTGAGGTCAGGCTAATCGGTCGATAATTACTAACATCCTGCCTGGAGCCCTTCTTAAAAATGGAGATGACATTTGCTTCCTTCTATGCACCTACTGCTATTCCCTGATCCAGGGAAGCTTAGAAAAGGTACGTTGGGGTTCGGCTAATAGCTCAGCTAGTTCTATAATTACTCTGGGATGGATTTCATCTGGTCCCATGGATTTACCAGGGTTTAGGCTAAGCAATCTTTTTTTGATATCCTCCTTGTTAATTTTAAGTATGTTATTTGTTTCAAGATGCTGTTTCTTGCCCCTGGTTTTTATGTTGTATACTGATGAGAAATAGCTATTACATCATTCAGCCATAAGTACAGTACATTATCCTGTGTTAAACTTCCATCTGTTTGCTTTAGTGGACCAATCCCTTGTGGGCCCCCCTTTTTACAACTAATATAGTTGTAGAAGGATTTATAGTTGTCCTTAACTTTATTGGCCAGTTTAAGTTCATAATCCCTCTTGGCTGTTAAGATGCATTTCTTACTCTTTCTAAGGAGGAATCTATACATACCCCAGTTCTTCTCCTGCCCATTTTTCTTTGCCCAAACATAAGCTCTGTTTCTTTTGTTTAATAGTTTCTTGATTCTGCCATTCATCCAGACCAGAATCTTGCCAGAACTGTTATATTTCTTTTTGATTGGGATATACTTGACTACTATTTGGTTTATCTTTCCAGCCAAAGCATCCTACCTAGATGGAACTGACCTATATTGCATGTCATTTTTCCAGTTCCATTTACCAAAGTCATCTCTAACCATACTATAGTTGACTCCTCCATAATTTCTTACTAGGGTTTCACCTGTAACCTTAGTATATTGCTTCTTTTTGGTGAATTCTACCTTGTCACGGTCACTAGAGTTGAGAGGGGGAGTAACCATACTGTGCTGAATGTTTATTTATTTATTTATTTGGATTTTGGTAGCCGGGTAAGCTCACTGAGACCAGAGGTCCCTTTTTCAGGGGCGACCTGGAGTTAATTACAGAAAAGGACACATAATAGCATTATTTACAGTAATTACAACCGTTACAATAGGTACACAAATTTACATTAGTAACAGTTTACAGGGTAACAACAGGTTCGCATTCAGGCTCTTATAAGCAATACGTGAGGTCAAGTTTCACACCAGTTAGTAGGGAATTGAGACAACAACAGTAATTGACATCCTTGTTTAGGAGATTCATCAGGGACGAAAGTGGGTTTAGTAGAGTGACGGAAATGAGACCTGGACTAGGGAGCTAACGGTTGCAGCCACAGAGGCTGAATTCGAGGAGATATACTTTGAGTCCAGTCTTAAACTGGTTAAGGGTGGGTGAGTCAATCAAGCTAGCTGGGAGGGAGTTCCATAGGTAGGAGGCAGCATATTTGAAGGAGCGCTTGCCTTGGTTTGAGCGGATCCAAGGGATGTCTAGTGCGTGATTTGCAGAGGATCGCAGGGTTCAGCTTTGTACTTTGGGGGAGAGTAGTCCACTTAGGTGGGGAGGGAGACCAAGGGTAGAGAATTTGAAGGCAAGGCAGGCAGTAGGGTAGACTAGTTTGTGCGGCAGAGTGGGCCAGTTCAGGTCCTTAAGTGCCTCACAGTGATGCCTCCTAGGGGAGGAGTTTGTGGCGAAGCGAGCCACTTGGTTGTAGAGTACGGTAAGTTTACTGAGTTCCATCTCACGGAGGAACTGCAATAGAGGAGTTCCATATAGGATGGAGGGGAGGAGATTGCAGCAGGCAATTGCTCAATGTGCAACACAGGAAAGGGAGTTCCCCAGACGGTAGAGGAGGCCAAGCCTTTGGTGGATGGACCGGGTTATGGAGTCGATATGGGGTCTGTAGGTCATCTCTTGGTCAAGATGGACTCCAAGGTATTTGAAACTGGTCAGGACCTTGACTCTTTTTCCTTGGATTGTGCTGATCTGAAGCAGCTCGCTTCTGTCAGAGCCCAGACGTCTAGAACCAAACAGTACGGCTTTGGTTTTTTTCTTCATTGAGCTTCAGGGAGTTTGAGGAGAACCAGGCCTCAAGAGTTGAGAGACTGTCCTGCAGTTTAGTGGAGATGACACTAGGTTGTGGGTCACTGCAGTATATGACAGTGTCGTCCACATAGAGGATGAGTTTGCTGAGTGTGCAGTTGACCTCAATATTATTGAGGAAGAGTGAAAAGAGTAAGGGGCCCAGGATAGAGCCCTGGGGTACCCCAGAGGTAACAGGTCTTGGTCCAGACTGGGTACCCCCCCAGCAGACTTTTTGGGTATGGTCATTCAGGTAGCTCTCAAACCATAAAAGCGAGTGGTCATCCAGTCCTAGGAGTAGGAGTTTGGAGAGAAGGAGATTATGGTTGACAAGGTCAAAGGCCTTGGATAGGTCAATGAAGAGGGTGCCCGTTGGGGATCCTTGGTCCATGGCAGCAAGGAAGTCCGCTCTGAGCCGGATGAGCTCAGTGTCAGTACCATGGCCCTTCCTGAAACCATGCTGCACATCAGCCATGAGAAGGTGTTGTGCTAGGTAGTCCTGTAGCTGGTTAGAAACTAGTCATTTGTGTATTTTCTGAAGGGGGCTGAGAAGGCAGATTGGTCTGTAGTTTCCCAGTTTGTCTCAGGGCTCACTTTTGTGGACAGGGACAATGGTTGCTACCTTCCACATTGATGGGACTATTCCTTCAAGAAGCGACCTATTTATGAGGAGGGTGATAGGAAGGGCGATAGCTGGGACAGCAGCCCTCAGCAGGCGAGGTTCAAGCTGGTCACGGCCCGGGGAGGAAGTAGGGTTAATTTTGCATAGGAGAGGTAGTACCTCAGGCTGATTGACCAGCTTCAGGTGGAATTGAGACCTTGGGTGCACCCATACCTCTCTAGAGTAAAGGGTAGACCCGGGGAGGACAGGGAGAGGGGGCTCATTTGGGATAGAGAAAGAGGCACAGAAGGCCTCAGCAACTATGGATGGAACATTGGTCAGAGAGTCCCCTACCAGGATGGAGTCAGTTTGACTGCTTGTGAAACCCTTGAGGAGTAAGTTTATGTGGCCCCAGAATTTTTTTGGGTCACGTAGGTGACTTGTTTGGATGTCTTTTAGGTACTGAGATTTAGCCTGTTTTGAGGATTTTTACACTGATTTCTCAGCTCTCTGTACTTCTCCCAGTCTGATGAGTTGCCAGAGGATTTGAAGGAGCCCCATGCTCTGTCCTGGAGGAGCAAGGAATGCTTGAGGCTTGGGCTCAGCCATTTATGGCATTTTCCCTGTACGCTGAGCTTTTTTATTGGGGTGTGCATATTAGATGCAGACAAGAAGGCCTGGGTGAAATATTCAAGTGCCTCATCAAGTGTAGGGAGGGAGACGATAGGGGCCCAGTCAAGTTTCCTCAGGTCGGAGCAGAAATCGGCTGGTGCAAACCTACTATAGTTCCTCGCTTCAATGACCTTAGCGGGGATTTTTGGAGGCTTGTTGGACCAGGTGCAAAAGATAGGAGAGTGGTTGCTCAGGGAGTCAGACATAATCCCCGCTGACAAAATACGGCCCAGGCAGGAGACAAGGACCCAGTCAATGAGAGAGTGGTTACCAGTCTTAGGGTTATGTCTTGTGGGGAGGTCAATGACCTATGTAAATGGAGATCCAAGTATTGGGATCTTAGTAGAGGAGGAGACTAGGGATGGCCAGTGGAGATTGAAATCCCCGAGGAGTATGGCCTCCTCCATGGAGTAATCTTCAAGGTGATTTGTTAGGGATTCTAAGGAGGAGGCAGCAGTTTGTGGTGGGAGGTAGACACACCCTATGGTGAGGGTCTTGGTGTTACCAAGGAGGATTTTCACAAATAGTGTTTCAGCTAGGGATCCACACAGAGGGGGGTAGTCTAGCTGTGAGACTTGCAGGGCAGTGCTGACATAAATAATAACCTCTCTTCCCTTTTTCCCCGCTCCTTCCTTTCTAAAGGTAAGGTAGCTCACTAGGTCCACTTCGTGGGAGAGGATTTGTGGTTTAAGCCAGGTTTCTGTCACGATTAGTACATCGGGACTATAGAGTGCAGCCCATGCCTCGAGGTCATGGAATTTATGCCTTAGACTGCCGATGTTCATGTGAGCAAGTTTGAGCCCTTTGGAGTTGGCCCACAGGGGTTTAAGGGGTTGTGGAGGGTGTGATTAGGGGAGTAGGGACCTGGATTAGGTTCTATATCCCCCCCAAGGGCTATCAATATCCTGCCCAGGTGACCGGACAGTAAGTGGGGGAGTAGGGTCCTTCGCCGATCACGCCCCCTAGGGTGAGAAACCGGGGTACAGCTCCGTGCAGCAGGAGTGGGTCCTAGTAGGATTCGAGTTAAGTGAGGCCCATATGGAGGGATTATGTTGACCTTAATAGATGGGTGGAGTCCCCTTAGAGAAAAGGTGCAGCATCAAGCTTAAACCAGCAGGTAGATTGTTTCAGACTGGTGTCCCCAGTTGGAGGGCAAGGAATTTAGATACTAGTTAGTTAAGACGAGGAGAGAGGGAAGGTATTAGGCAGCAACAGTATTTATTTGTGGGGAAGGCTTCTCTAGGAATAGTTAAGTTTCCCAAAACGACAGGGGAGCCCCTTCTGGAGAAACAGTATAACCTACAGATGATAAAGTGAGTTGATAGGTATTTTCTGCTCATGTGACTGTCACAGTGCGTATAAAATGGAGTGATGACCAAGGGTGGTGGTAGGGGTGGTGGGGCAGCCGGCGAAGCTGGTGGGGCAGAGTTGAGCCTCCAGCAGCAGCAGCCAGCGAGTGACCCAGCGAGTCTTGTAGCAGCGACCAGGTAAGCCCAGTTCCAATCCGAGAGATTCCGTGGAGTAAAGTCAGTGCAGGCAACCCCAGTTTGAAATTAATTTACCTTTGTGTTCAGCGCCGCAGCGGGGGTTGGGGAGGGCAGGAACAGAGGCCCTAACGACCTCTCGGATGGTCCCCAGAAACTGCAAGGTGAAAGAGTGGAGGTGAGATCAGATTTAAGTAGTAGGGAAGGAGGGGGAGGGTGCAAGGACCGACGGCAATAACTGAAACGATTGACTTTTCAGAACAGCCCACAAATTATATTTCAGCAAATATAACACAAGTTAAGGCACTCTGCAAGTTCAGTCTAGCAGTGGGAACAGGGAAACAGGCCTACATATTAAATATTTAATGCACCCTGAGAAAATTACAATTTAAAGGCACGCTGCTGGCTTACATTGCAGAAATGACTTTACAGGGTTAGAAAACGTTTAAGGCACCTTATAAAAGTCTATTGAAAGGCCCACTGTTTAAAACTTTTTTACAGGGTTAGAAAACATTTAAGGCACCTTATAAAAGTCTATTGAAAGGCCCACTGTTTGAAACTTAAGCCATGCAGGCACTCAGAAGAATTTCAGTAAAGGCGCACTGCTGGCTGCAAACCGAATAGCATTGCAAACAGATTTCAATTAAGGCACATAGTAAAGTTCTGATTGAAAGGCCCACTGCTGCATTTTTTAGGTTTAAAAAACAGTCTGCTCATCTGTGCTGACCCAAAATGGCACCAAGTTCATGAGCCTCCAGCAGCAGCAGCCAGCAAGCGACCCAGCGAGTCTCGTAGTAGCGACCAGGTAAGCCCAGTTCCAATTCGGGAGATTCCATGGAGCAAAGTCAGTGCAGGCAACCCCAGTTTGAAATTAATTTACCTTTGTGTTCAGCGCCGCAGCGGGGGCAGGGGAGGGCAGGAGCAGAGGCCCTCACGACCTCTCGGATGGTCCCCAGAACCTTTGTGTTCAGCACCGCAGTGGGGGATGGCAGGAGCAGAGGCCCTCATGACCTCTCGGACAGTCCCCAGAACCTGCAAGATTGTCCCCCATATTGCTGAGAACCAGGTTTAACAAGTTTACTTGCCTAGTTGCTCCCTGTACATGTTGTTCCATGCCCATAAGGCTAAAAACATTCAGATATCTTGACTCTACCACCATTTCTGCTGTATAATTATCCCAATTTATATGAGGTAGATTAAAGTCACCCAATATTATTAGATTATCAGGTACCTCCATTTTTTCTAGTTTATCTATTAGCTGGTTATCTATAACTAAGGGGGAATCAGGGGGACTATATATTACTCTGATAGTAATTTTGGCTTTGCCATCTGGAGAGATCCTAATCCATATTTGATCTATACCCTCCATTGCCTGTACCTCCAATTCCTCACATGTTATTAGCTACGTAGATATTTTTTATAGAAATATAAATACAGCCCCCCAAAAGAGTCAAGCTACACTACAAACAATATATATGTGCATAAGAACTTCTCTATCTATCTATCTATGAAACTGTTTCTCTCTCTCTGTCTCTCTCTGTCTGTCTGTCTCTCTGTAGTCACAAACTCGCTCTCACTCTGCAGTGTCACACTGAAACTATGTCATGCATTATCAAGAAAAATGGTGCATTTTCACTGAAAGTGTGCCATTTTTCTTTTTAGAAAAGTGAAATCTCAAAACAAAATGCACCTGGTGAATTACACCAGATTTTAGCACATTTTTGCTAAAACTGCGAAAAAGCAAAATTGGAAAATTTGCCCAATTTCACAAGAGTACTTCAGATTTCACCCAGGTGTAATACACACATGGAGTTACTCAGTTGATACTGAGAGAGTGGCCCAAGCTAAATTTGAAATGTAGATTGTTAAATAAAAAGACCAGGGACCACATGTATTTCCCTTGGCAATAATGTTGCCTATGAGATTCTGAAGAATTTTTATGCATGCTTTAAATGATGAGATATGACACCTGAGAAGAGAGAGAGAACACTGTGTTTAATTCTTTCACACATATTCAGTGCCATAAATTATACTTCTTTGCTTCTTGTAGCATCAGCTGCCATAAATTATACTTTTAAATTGCCTGCTTCTTGGATTATCAGTACAGTTGATCAATAGCATGTGAGGTGGGCGCCTGACTTAAGGCGCCATCCAAAATGGCAACGCGATGTGGGCAAAAGCCCAAATGGCGAGGGGGGAGGGAGGGTGACCGGATGTGGTGGGGTGGGCGACTGTAGTGACAGGATGTTGCTATATGTACATGTTCGCGTGGGGGGTGAGCACAGCGAGTGTGGCCTAGGAGGGGGCTGAGGGGATGTAGGGGGTGGCTCTGTGGTCAGCTGCCGAGCTGCACTGTGGCATCAGTGGTTGGCCTCTGCTTGTGGTGCTGGGGTTCCGGGTTTGGGTCTGGGTCCGGGTCTGGGCATTACTGTGGGTTTGCTGTGCCCGGCCCAAAACTTACATTTTATTTTGCTTTTGGCTCTCTGACATGCACCCCTAGAGTTGAGAATCCTTAGGTAGGGTGCTGCAGGGGGTGAAGTCCCCCTTGTTGGGGGGGTGGGTGGTCACAGCCCCCCCACAAAAAGCAAATGATTTAAGTCCCCGACACTGTTCTGCCATGTGCTGAGGATGTCAGGGTGGTGAAATTGTTTTTGCCACCCTGATGTCACGATAATGCGGGTCGCCGTTCAGTGCTCACCATTATCACGGAGAATCCAGTTGATCACCCTTTTAAAAAATTGGTTCAAGGCCAATCCCAATTGCTACAGGCCAATACCACTTATAAATATTTCTATAAAAATTTACATCAGCTGCACTCTATCTCTCTTAGAAGACAGCAATATGAGTCATGATCAAGGCCACTGATTTACGGTGATTAAAACAATGAAATTCTGTTTTCAAGACTTCAGATTCCAGAAGTGCACTGGTGATTGTTACTCTAATTTCCATATTTTATTCTGCTATCATTCTTTTAGTATGTGCATAAATAATCAAAACTAAAGAAGGCTTAATATACAGAGCATTAAATAAAGCAAACTGAAAATAGTACAAGAAGGAATTAAAAGAAAAACACAAGTTTTGTAGATTTACTGATCTGATATAAAATGCCAGATTCCATGAAATCTTTGTTTTTACCGATATTTAGGCAGCCCTAATTCCGGAATTTTACCGGATTTTCTGGTAAAAATCAAAAAACAGTGGTCTTGGTCATGATTCTTCCCTTCTCAGACATGCAGGCAGGTTTTAGGGAAAAAAAAGCGTTCTACAAATGATCATAATTTTGTATTGCAATATCTAAATCAGAATTTTGTGCTTGGTGATTCTCGGAAAGGTTTATAGATTTAAGTACTGAATTTGACGCTGTCAACAGAAATTTACTTTGGGATACCCTTGGTGCAACTATTTAGGACAGATGTCTTATTACAATAATTAATCTTCTACACAGTAATAATGTTGCAAAAACAATAATTCTTAAAGATGGTAGACTATCTTGTCTAATTAATATTGTGCAGGGAGTTAAACAAGGTTATATTCTTGCACCTTTTTTATTCAACACATACATAAACTCAATGAAACAAATATGTTGAATGTGTACCCCCATCTGTCACATACTTTACCTGTCGATGATTCCATTATTTCAATGTTAATACAGTACATGTAGATGATACGGTTTTATTTTCACTAACCTCTTCAGGGCTACAGAATGACTTGAATATTTTTGAAGAATAGTTAAGTTAAAGTTAAGAAACTTAAAAATTAATATAGGGAAATTTAAGGTAAGGACTAAAGTTAAGAAAGTTTAAAAAGTTAAAGATGAGAAAGCTAAGACTTAATATAGGGCAATCTAAAGTTTTAGTGTTTGGGGCAAATAATACACCACAGTTAGGATTGCACATTGGGAGCCAACAACTTGAGGTTGTCGAGTATTAAGAATATTTAGGGATGATGTCTGGTGCAAATAATTCACGGAACACACTGTGGAATTATAATACTGAGACGTTAAAACAAAAGGGTAATGGTATACTGAAGGTTCATGATGAATGTTATTCAAACAATATTTCTAGTATTATTATCTAGTATTACGAGTATTTATGCAGCAAATATTAATACTAGTTTATTGCATTGTGTTGAGACAGGGGCTGTGGATATAATTAAATCAACAATAGAGCAATCACGGAACTACTTTCTGAGGTGGATTCTGTGACTACTAAACTATATACCTGGAGCCCTCCTTAGAGCAGGAACTGGAACAAATACACTTTATTCACAATGGGCTGTATTCGCCAACCTGCATAGCATGCTATGCACCATGTAACCACCCCACGTACAGCAATATTCATGAAGCACATGCACATCCCGCCTAAGCAAGATGCACAGCTGGGATACAGAGCATGCCTAGGCATGGCATGTGCACACCCCAGGGAAGGGCCACATGAATGCATGCAGAGGTGTTCCAGATGGACATACACTGCATGTGCAGCATACCACATAGGTACAATGCTGTTTATGCCATAAAGTAACGTGTACAGGCTGCAGCATAGTTACACCAGGCAGACCCCTGCCATTGTACCTGAATGCATTGTGTACATATGCCATCCCCCACATGGCACATATGCCACAGAAGTGTAGGGATGTGAGAGATAGACCCATACCAGACAATGGTCCCAGAGATATAGTATGTGACTGGGTTGGGTAAGACCTTGTTCCATTTGTTATGCAGAGAGAGTTAAAAGCAGGAATCTGTTTTTGTCCTCTCCTATTCTACCACTTGCCTGTCTGATTGTGAAATCAAATGTTTCTTGTGGCACCTAGGTATTGGCCACTCTGCTGGTCCCACAATTTACCCTTATCACCCTTCCTTCCCTTGCTGTTTCTATTCTTTCTTTCTTTCTCCCCTTGCTTCTCTATGATTAAAAAAAAAAACAACTATATGTGGATCTTTATGAGAAACTGGGATCCCTTGATTTGCAAATGTATATAATTATATTCATTTCCCCACCAAAAAAAAAAAAAAACCTGTGTTAATGCACCATTTAGGGTTCAGATTAAAGTGACAAAAGTAGGGAAACCTGATGTTAGGGTTTCAACACTGACTCCCCACACCCAAGCAGCAAAAGCAAAAACATTATGGGGAATTATTGCTGGGGTCTTACTTGGGGTTCATGACATGGTTGTCACCTGGTTCATCATCTTGCCAGTAAAAAGTGAGCACAGAACAGGCCCAGAATGTATGCATATGATTAGCTTTCTCCTCCCCACACCCTCACCAACATTTCTTCATTTAAGAACCCATGTATCTCTCCCTTACAGTCCTGATCATTCATGGGGTGGAAACGGTAGTGGAAAGGGTGCTCACTGACAGTTCTCCACTGCAGGCACATCTCAACCTCACATGTCCATCATGTTCACGGCATTGGGATCGCTCTGAGGGTTTTGTTCTACTGACCAAAGGAATCATTTGACTGGTGATGGCTGTGATGTGCAGGTGGTAACTCTCTGGCTACCGAATTTAGGCTCTGTAGGGCTCCCTGCTTGCACCTAAGATGTCTGTTCAATCACAAGAGCCAGTTTGGTTTCTGTGCCTGCCACGCTCCCATTTGGATTGGTGGTCCTATCATAGACAGGGACCTGGGGTGGGTGGTGACAGTCTCTGCATACTAATTGGGTAGAGCAGGCTCCCAGGCATGATTCCTACTTGCACCCAATCACACCCTTCCCATTTTAGGGTAATTGTGGGGCGATGTCCCTCTCACTTGTGTGTGATGGTGGCCTCAGGCAATGGTGGGTGTGGCAGGCCAGACACCCTACCCTGAAACAGCTGGTAGTGTGACATGGATATAATGTCAATACACACAATTAATGAGCACACATCAGGCAGATGTCTGCAATAAAGCATGGACAGTTTATTCCTCTATTTCTTTTATCCAGCAGAATATGTGACAGTGGCATTATGACCCCATTGCTGGGCTGGCACCGATGGTCCACATCTCTGTTTCCACATCTGTAACTCCATATGCACATATATCTGTGCGCATAGGAGTTCTGTGTGTCTTTGGTGGTGGCGTGTGGCATGTCTTCCTCCAGTGAAACCTCCCATGCCCTGCTCACCCCCCCCCCAGCATGCCTCTTCTCACCTCTTCATCCACACATGGGGTTGTTGGTGAATATTGTGTGTTTTGTGCAACTCCAAGGGTGCACAACAAGTGCACCCGCCATTGTGCTCCATTCCGGTGCATGTGACTTTGTTCATGAATAGGGCCCAAGGCCTTTGTGAGAGTTGTTGGTCATCTCACAAGGGTTTTACACTTAACACAAGGAAGGATTGGTTGGGTAAGTTATGTACACTTCTACAACAATGGGTTTAAATATTCATCTGGATTAGTTATCCATCACTAGACTTGAAATTAATCATTATAAACAAGCTTGTAAATCTCACATTTTGGATATTGCTTTGCAATCTGATTTAGAAATAAAATGGACAACTAGCATGTTATATAAATATAAAAGCTTAAAAACAAACTGGGGCAGTGAAAATTATCTGCACATTTTGGACCTTTGAGAAAGCCAGAGGGCGAACCTGGTGGGGTTTGCAACTAGTTTTTTAGCCACTACTGTTTCAAGTGAATACCTCCTAGTGTGCTTTTTTGATACATTTAAGTAAAGTTGAAGTGAATCCTTAAGCTTGGTGCCAGTATTTTGTTTGTTTACTTTTGTAAAAATCTTAAACATAGAAAAGCTGCAGCAAGAATCAGATTTAAATAACTCCTTGAACATTTAACATTTTATATCTCAAATAATGTTCTAATGAAAAAAATCTCCTTTGAAAATGATCTTCATTATTTATTCCATTATCAATACTATGATTCTTTGAGGCAGAAATTGATTATTTCAGTCCCATGTAACTACATTGTTTCCTGAAAATGTTAAATTTGAAATGATTTTATCTGTAAAAGAAGAACCAGTGGCATATGCTTGGTGCTCTTTTTCATCATTGCCATGGAAAAAAAAACACCTTTGTACTTTGTGAAATAATAATGTATGTGTATTCTGTAATTCTGTTTTATGTTAATGCCTGTATGATATGACAATAAACTTTACCTACCTGCATCTGGGTTTTATACAAACTTGCTTCCACTGGCCATGTATGAGAAGTGATGTGGAGCACTACTGCAGGCAGTGCAGTAACTGCATGCAGCTGTGGGCAACCCCCTTGTGAAATTTTATATTAGGTCCCCTATGTAACTAGTACACATTGACTTTTTCCGTAACCTTGTAGTGTTGCTTTTGGTGCAACAGAACACAGGTACAAGTGCACTCATAGTACTTGTAGACTCCAAATGGCTTTGTCTTTGGGGTCCAACATGCTTAACATGCTTAACAAAGTCTGGTTAAATACATCTGGCTAAGGAGTACCTTGGAGGTGATATAGTACAGTGTAGTAAGGGATTTATGTATCCCCCAAAGAGATAACAGTTCTTTAATGTGTCTGCTCTCTGAATTGTGACCCTAATCCAAATGAATCCTCTTTGGTGCTCTGTAGTGCACAATCAACTTTTCCTTCAAGATTCTCCTGACTGGTGGCCTTTTGAGCCTTGGCTCGATAGACTTATGCATTCCTAAGAAATAGATGGTTATCACAAGGATGTTGGCAATGTTACAGGAATCAGACTCCAGAATGAGAAAGTTAGTGTATACAGGAACAGTTAATAAACTGTCTAATCTCAAAACAATCCTAGGTAAGATGCTAACTTCTTGTTTTAAGGTAGGTTCTGTTGTAAGAATATGTAAGTTTAATCTTCGTTGAATTCTGTCCATAAGTTGTAATAAAGTTAATCTGATCCCTGTTTCATTAGCATGTTACCTAGGATTGTCTATAAATGTGGGAGAAATTCATCTGACCATTTGGCTCATTCCTTACAGCCAGTTAAAAAATAAAAAAAAAAAACAGCCTCAGACAGTGGCTACCATCCCAACCAAAAGGCTGTTTTCCTTGTGGCCACTGCAAGTTTTGTCAGGTGATAAAAAAAAGATCACAGTTCTCTACCATTAATACAACAAATTGTTTTGAGATTAGACAGTTTATTAATTGTTCCTCTCTGGGGGTTGTCTATCTTACAACATATACATGCCAGGCATTTTATACAGGCAAAACTATTAGGACATTGAAACTTAGGGTGGGGGAGTACCTTAGCGACATAAGGTACCATAACAAATAAAATGCACTTGCTAGGCATCTTTTGCAGGTCAGTAATGACAGCTCTTATAATTTTCATTTTTGTAGTATAGAGAAGGTGACTTTGGGACAAAGGGGTGGTGACTTGGATAACAAGTTACTTTGCAGGGAGGCTTTCTGGATTTTCCAGTTAGGGGCATTGAAATACCCTGGTCTAAACAATACATTTGATATTTCTCCATTTCTCAAAAAATAATCAGTTATGCCTTTTTGGTCTTGGATAGATATACCTTGTGGCAATTAGTTGTTAAAATGCGAGTTTGCGATGAAATACACCTTGGGTGAACAAAAATGCTATGAGCCTGATTGTTCGTTCTCTCTTTTCCTTTCTTATGCCTTGAACCCCTAAGTTATCCTAGAATGTTGCTGTGACAACTAGTGGTACTATGAGGCATCCAGAAGCGGCTGTTTTCTATTCTATTTTTCCATGTGTCTTCACTATGTATGTTACAATTTGTATTGATTTATTAGATAATTGGCATTCATTCCTTAAGGTCTCAATATTTAGAATATTTATTAGTCTTATTTAAAAATTGCATTTATGCTGTTTAATGTATTGACTCCATGTTTTAACCTTGTTTCCATTCTGTATTTTATATATGGGTGCACTGTTACTTTAATTGCTATTACTATTTAAGAAATATTGTGAATGGGAGGAGGCTGTCCCTGAGGAAGCGCGCATGTGTGAAACCGGTTGGGTCTTTGTGTGAGAGTGGGAGGTTGTTCACCTGTGTGGCACTGTGGAGTTTATTCTAAAGATTCACCCACTGTGAGTTAATAAACCTTTTATATAGCTTATGGGGGACAGTGCCTTGTTTTCTTGTCTGGATATTCTACAATGGGGCCCAGGGATGGCAAAAAGTCAGTAAAGTGTTCCTGCTTGCAAATTTTAATTTTCTTGATACACCACTGCTGCAAACTCTTCCACTACTCCTGAGCAAGGAATGGAAATCCCCTTGTCTTGGAGAAGCATGAGTAAACTCATGGCCTTCTTTTTGAATTATAGTTAGAAAAGCATTTAAAGGACTAGGCTATCCAGCTGAGGTTTAAAAAATTCCCCTTGCAGGTTGAGGGCATTTGGGTTTGAGGTTTTCATTTGCAAAGCATTGCTTGCTATTTGTTTTAGTTCACCACTGCTGTCCAATCACATGCAACATCATCAGGCCTCCTACATTTGCATGGTTGGATATCCAGGAAGCACTGGGAGACCCCTAATACTAATACAGAGTTTGCACACTAGTACCAGTGGGAAGAGGGTAGTACACTTCAGTACAGTTTCACAACAGCTAAACTTACCATGGGGGAATTGCACTGTTATTGGTCTGAGTCTGGAAGGCCACTTAAAGCACAGCTCTGGGATAAATACATTTCACTGCCCCTAGGAGGGCAATTGAAAAGTGGCCTGGAAGAGCATGAAATAAACAGCCATCTATACCATGGCACCTTATGCTGCTACTGTAACTCCCATTCTCCTTCTAGAGCTTGAGTCCAGACCCTAAATAAAAAACCCTATAGTTTGTTTCTAATCTCGGTCTGAGTGCTTATTATTTAATAGTACTTGTTGCATGTTTTGTGGGGGATTGCCACTGCAATGAGTGGATTTGCTGGTGGGTTGATCCTGTGAGGAGGTAGGGATGTACAGTATCCCAAGGGGTGGTACTATGGTACCTTACTTGCACCATGCCCACTTAAACCTTTTTCTGGGTGAAGCACAATGCTATTTCATTCTAACTTGAGATATAAACCCCCAATCAGAAGATTAAGTGACCCAGGCCCCTCAACCTTGTTGAGTCCACAAGGCAGGGGTAGCTATCACAGCAGCAGTGACAACCCAGTGGCAATAGTAGAGATACCACTGGGATCTCCTGTTTACCATCCTGTCATGTAAGTGGACTCCCAGTGTGTGTTTGACCCTAAAAGATGTTTCTGATCATGGATATTTCAGAAGAAGAGAAAAAAACTGACATAGTTGGAATATTGTTCAATGGCATAAAGGGAGTTGGAAAATGAAAGGCACATCTGATGTATAATGTCAGCTCCAGACTATTAGTGTCCCAGTAAAAAAGTGACAAGGATTTGGAAACTGTGGAATTGCCTGAGGTATTCTCATCAGAATAAGCTAAAGATGAGCATGCATTTTTGTCAGGGGGAGCACCCCTTGAAATAACCTCAGCACCACCCCAGCTATGGACTGGAAGGAGCAAGTGAACAACTGGCTTGTGCAAGAAAGGAAACCAGAGCAGGGTTTGAGGAAATTGTTGGCACCCTCAGGACAGGAAGTGGCAACCATGGAGGCAGTACTGCACACAGTGGGCCACTTTGCAGACAAAGTACAGGAGCACAAGAGGGGATATGGACTACAAGAGCCCTGGACTCAAACCCACCACTTATGGAAAGGAGAAATTCAATACCTCAGTCAAACTAGTCAGGTTAATGGTGCAGGACATTAGAAGCTCAGATGTGGAAAAGAAAGCTTGCATGGGAAGGTGTTTGTGAGGACCAGCATTGGAATCCACACAAGTTTTAAAGATTTCTTGAATTAACACCACTCCTTTGGACTATTAGTTCACCTTGGAATGTATTTTCAGAAGTGTACAGAAATCTGGCAAAATTCTCACACATCTGTTGTTCCTAAAAAGAAGGAGAAGAGCTTGCTGAATTATTGATGTGCATGGAAAAGACAGTACAGTGGGCATACTGGAAAGGCAACCTGGCTGCTTCAGATATGGACAGTGTATGTGTGAAACAATTGTTCAAAAGGGCTGTCTACTCAGATCAGAGCTTGACGATCCTTAGCTGAGGGACATGATGGACAAGCTACCCCTCTATGGACACCTGGTTGGCGAGGCGAGGGAACAAGGAAGAGAGACTGCATTCTATGAGTACCCCTCAAACTACTACTGCCCAGACAAAAACTATTATAGTGATGGGGAGTGCACCCATATCAGTTCAGAAAGTCTTTGGAATCAAGGAAATAATAATACAAATTGAAAGTGTGATATAGCTGGTCCTGGAACCACAGAAAGATTGACATCTATGAGTGGAAAACAAATCTAAAATACAGGATGCTCTGTACACATATATAATTAGTGCACCTACCTCAGGAGTGAAAGGAATAAATCATACAACGCAATACACAGATACCTGCCAGTGTGGGTGAGGTCAGCACATGACAGCACCTGACTGCAGTCAAAAACTAATGTGAATGTGAAAAAAATGTGGAAAATAGTGCCCACCCCCCTTTTTTTTGCTGCTTAAAAAGTCTGCAGTTTAAAATAATTCTAGTGTTCTTACTAGTCATAAAAGTTGGAGGGGTTCTTGGTTTCATCATCCAGATGAACGATGATCAAGCCTGCCCACTTCGGCAAAGTAACCATTTCAATCGGTCAGGAAAAAGCAACACATTTTATCTTGCCATTTCAGGGCTAAGGTCCCTCTGCTTTCTCTGTCTTATGAGGAACCATTCTCTTGGCTTCATTACTTATGTAGAGTGCTCTGGCTAATAACAGGCACACAGGTGAAAAACATTTTCATCACCTGTATCAACTGAAATTTAAGGCTTTCAACTATGCACTGCACTTGTTCTACATTAGTTCACAAATATGTGGAGGCTATTGGAGTTAAAAGACTGATGGAACTCTGGCACTGGTATGCCCAGAGGCCATGATGTATGACAACATCATCTTGTTAATTAGAACTAATGCATACACTTTTGGCCTGCTGGGATAATTGTGCAGACAAAGAGAAGCCCAATAGAAAGGACACACACTGTCTATGCATGGACTGGTAAGACAAGCCTATTAATGGCAGGCACAGCAGATGCCTGGGGATAACAATGATGCCATTGGCATAGTGTGGTGCACATATCTAGAAGAGCTGGTATTGCTACCCAAAAGAGAATGTGCCATCAATGAAGTTCTCCTGTTGCTTGAAAAAGGCTTTACCAACCAGATAATGATGATTAACACTTCTGAATAACATGGCGTAATGAAGGGACTATTGTTAAAGCCCAAAGTGCTGCTTATACAGCACATGCACATGCCTATGTCAAGAGTGTCATTGTGCACGTGAAGAACATGACTGAATTTGATATCACGGTGGTAAAGGAAGAATTTTGCTAGGGTGTGTTGTGAAGATGCTGCAGAACAGCCCAAACCCACTGCAGAAAGAACCAAGCAAGTATTGACCCAACAGCCTTAAATTTGGAAACTCACCTCTACTGGAGGAAAGGTGGATGAGAGTGAGTTGCAGGCTGGCCTAAAGGACAGAGATGTTCTCAATGACTGGGATGGTGGAGTCATGACAGGGGAAGAACATTATATCATTACCATTATCTTTTTTAAGAGAGGTCTCTGTGTCTGGCACCAGCGGACATCAACAACATGAGAAGACACATACAAGAGCTTTTAGTGACTGGAATCATACAAGAATTGAAAAAAGGTGCAGTCTTGCAGGCCTGTCCTTAATTAGCTTTATTCTTACTTTGCAGTTAGGATGGAGTCAGTCATGCTGAGTGAATTTTCGTCTATGACACAGGTTATCACAGGTGGTGTGGTGTTTCACAAGGCTTGATATTAGCTCCAATGTTATTCTCATATGCTGCCACTTGGGGAAGTCATTTAGAGGTTCAACATGAATTATCACTTTTATACTGATAACTCTCAATTATACCTCTCTTTCCTCACCAATTCTGGCTAGCCAATCTCTGCTCTTGCCAGCTGTCTGGGAGAGATTTATTACTTTATGGTTCAGAACTGGCTTATGCTGAACCTAAAAAAATGATGGAGATGCTTTTGGTGTTTGGGGGAAGTCAGACAAAGGAACCTGACTGAAGTTTGTCCCTGTTCATGCTTGATGAAGTCCAGTTGCAGCTGCCTAAGGCAATACACAACTTGGATTTTACATGGGACAGAAATCTGTTCTCTGAGGTACAGATTTCAACAATGGTGAAAAGTGAGGGTTACTACCTTAAAATGTGGTAGAGCTGTGTCCCTTTCTTTTACCACCAGATCTTTTGGTTCTATGTGATTTGGGTGAAGCAAAAACAAGGAGCCCAAAATGAGTGATGGCAAAACAGCATGGCCAGAAAGGGTGAGGGGTAGAAGTCATGGATCGCTGAAATGGTGACAAAAATCTAAAGGGTTTTTTCTGCCGTGGGCTTTGCCCCCACACCCCCCTTTTGCAGGGGGCTTTGCATCCCACACACCCCTTACTAAAATAACTACCTCTGAGGGGAAGAAACTTGGGGAGGGGGCAAAGCTGTAGGTTGCTGTTTCAGCAGTCTCTGACTTGCACCCCTCTCTCTTTCTGGCCAAGCTCTTTTGCCATCACTCATTTTGGGCTTGCTGTGTTTCCTTCACCCAAGTCATGGGATACTGATCTTTCCACCGTAATACATGCTTTTGTGACATCTAGACTAAATTATTGTAATGTGCTGTATGTGAGTTTGCCAGAGAAGTCTATTAATTAACTGCAGGTTTTGCAAAATATCACTGCCCATTTAGTGTCACAGGTGAAGAATTCTGAATACATCACTCCACTTTTCCAGGATTGGTTTTCGTTGCCAATTTGGTGGCAGGTAGACTTAAAAGTTTCTATGCTCCCATATTGAGAACTGTATGGTTTTGGTACTTGCTGTCTTTCAGAAATGCCCTGTCCTTACATTCCCAATCACTCTTTGAGATTGGCTTAGGAGATGCTATTGCCTATCCAGAGAATAGGGAAAAATGTTACTGGTATTGTGCTTTCACCGTGATCATTCCAAGAAAATGAAATGCACTTCCTCATACAGACCTTAGAGCATTGTAAAAGGTCCTTAAAGACCCATTTATTTACTGTTGTATATGGCACCTGATTGCCTAGGTCATGTTAGAGAAAACTCAGTCTTATATTGCCTGTAAACCCTGGCCTAGATATTCAGAGCAGTTGCGCAATGCGCAACCGAGATGTGCCGGTGCAACCACAGAACTGCACCTCAGAGCCATATTCAACCACAGCACAAATCACATTGCGCAGAGGTGTAATAGTAATGTATGCAGCGCAAGTTCAAGGGGGCGTACCATGAATATGCGGTGCAATGGCATATTCAGCCGGAAACCATGGCGCAAGTTTGGAGCAAAGCACAGGATGCACCAGATAGACTTGAGCATATAAAAACAGGCTCAAACATAGACACAGCAGATGCGCAAGCCAGAGCAGGATGCAGCAATGGATGCAGGGCCGTTTCTGATAGAGGGGGTAATGAGGGGTGTGAGGAGGAGGAAGGAACACCAAGGTGGCCAAGAAAGGGCCCATCAGCGGTACGCCCAACACAGACAGTACCGTGCCCACCTCACCTTTGAGGATTACGGTGATGTGGAGATCATGGGCCAGTACCGACTGAACAGGACAATTCTAAGGCAGCTCTGTGAGCTGCGCCATGATGAGCTGCAGGCAGCCACCAGATGGAGTCATGCCATGTCAGTGGAGACCAAGGTGACAGCAGCGATGAGCCTGCTTGCCACAGGCACCCTTCAGACACCAACAGGTGCACCCACAGGGATCACCCAGTCAGCCACGTCCCACCTCCTCACACAGTTCCTCAATGCTCTGCTGCCACATGCTTCGGAGTTCATACGATTCCTGAGCACACACACAGAGTGTACAGCAAACATGCAGGACTTCCACAGGGTGGCACGCATGCCAGGCATGATAGGGGCCATAGACTGCACTCACACGGCAATATGCATACCACCTGGCCCAGAGGGGGCAGCATACATGAACAGGAAGGGGTACCCCTCTGTTAACTGCCAGGTGGTGTGCAATGCCATGGGGTGCATCAGCAATGTCTGCACCACACACACACTGGGAGTGCATGATGCCTTTATCTGGCACAGTTCCATTCTGTGCCAGAGGTTCAAGCATGGGGAGATCCCCACGGGGCACCTATTAGGTGAGCAAGGCATGGGGTTGGATGTGGGTGCAGCCATGCCATGGGCAGAAGGGCCTGGCACAGAAGTCGGGGAGGCCAGGTGGCAGGGGGCAGCAAGGGTGAGGTGAGTGAACATCAATGCAATGTGACAACCAAATCCTCTCCCCACACAGGTGATGGGGCATATCCACTGAGGTCCTGGCTGCTCATCCCCTACTGGTGCCTGTCCACTGTCGTGGAGGAGAGGTTCAATGAGGCACACACTGCCACATGCAATGTCATCGAGTGTGCCTTTGGCGTGCTCAAGATGTGGTTCTGTTACCTAGACAGGTCAGGTGGTGCCCTACAGTACAGCCTGTTGAAAGCCTGTGGACTATTCCTGTCCTGCTGCATGCTGCACAACATGTCCATTGACCATGGGATAGCAGTCCAGGTGGATGAGGGCAACAGCAGTGGTGAGGATTGTGATGACAGGCCAGAAGGGGGTGCGCAGCCACCCATGGGGAGGAAGGACCCTAGGCTGATGGGACAAGCCAGGAGGCACAGGGCCACCATCACACAGGAGCACTTTGGAAACTGGAGGTAAGCAGAATGACATGCCTGATGTGCCTGCATGGACAACCACCCCACCCACAGTGGTGGATGGGCACACAGGGATGCATGCAGTGACACAGGTGCACACACAGCATGCATGGTGAATGCAGGGCCACACAGACACACATGCACAGCAGTATGTACAGGCATGAGCACATATACACACACACACACACATATGGGCTGTAGGATATGGCATGGATCAGGCACATTATACCGGTGCACAGGCACAGCAGGTGTGGAGCTGCCCTCATCACACCTATGCCACAAGGCCCAGCAGCCCGGCTAGCACACACAGAGGGTGTACCCCACACCACACATGCATACTTCCACACGCACAGGGCAACACCACACGTGTGCACACGGCAGCAGCAGTGGTCAGCAGGAAAGGACAGCACACCCAAAAAGCCTACCGCATGGTGCCACAGCCGCCTTAGCCACAGGGGCAGCCATGCCCAGGCCGTGCTTCAGCCACGGGCTGCGCAACAGCCACCAGGGGTGTGTCCAACACACTCATGGGGTTGGAGGCCTGAGAATGTGACTGGGTCCTTGCTGGGGTGTAGAGCCCAGCAAACAGGGTGGCACTGGGAGTGTCAGGGATGGGCACGTCGGAGCCAGGCATCAGCTGTGTAGGGGTCATCAGACTCCGTGTCCATGGTGTGGAAGTGGCACTGCAGGGAGTCCAATGTACACAGCCGTGCCCAATGGATGCCAGCAATGCGAATCCAGTTGCAATGATACCAGCTGTGTGGTCCAACGATGCATTCATGGACTCCCGCAGCTGCCGGATCTCACCAATCAGCTGTGCATGACCACTGTCCTGCCACTCGGCCAGCTGATGCACTTCAACCCGCAGTGCATGGATCTCTGCCCTGAGCATTGCCTGGTTGTCCACAGAGGCCCACAGCAGCTGGGTGTGCTCATCCAGTTGGTTGGTGTCCTGCACAGCCTGGGGTGGATACCGGCCAGCTGGGGGTGATGCAGCATGCTGGTCAACACCCCTTTCCTGTGGATGCTGCACAGGGGACCACACAGGGGGTGGTGTGGCTATGGGTGCACTGGAGGTGGCCCATGTGGCGTGCTGCCAGGTGGTCACTGCGTCCCACTACCGCAGTCCAGCCATCTGCTGGGCCATCCCCGGTGCAGCCACACCCACCACAGTGTCCTCCCCTCACCAGGCACAGTGGCGGCACCATACGCCACTGTGTGGCCATGGACAGGTAGCAGCTGCGCAGCTGCCAGTGCACCACTGGACTCCAATAGTGCCTGTGACTGTCCCTGAGCCCTGGCCAGCACCCCAAGGCTGGCACCATCCAGGATCAGTGTCATATCATCATCAGTCAGACACACCACCCAGCTGCATGCCCATGCACAGCATGGGCAGGCCCTCACTGTGCAGGTGCTCTGACAGTGTGTCATCTGACTCCAGGCCCAGTAGGTCCAGCAGCCCCTCACTGTCCCTATGCCAATGGTCTATGTCCCAGATGCCAGTGGACGTAGATGGCACCACCTCCTCCGGGCCTATGTCGGCGTTCTCATCCTGTGCCACTCCGCGGAGATGTGATGACACTGGAAAACAGAAACACAGAGTCAGCATAGGTGTAGCAACCATGCAGGCAGGGTCTGTGCCCCGGGGTGCACGATGCCATGGCCACCATCCACAGGTGCGCTGTGCACGGCTGCATGCCACATCCACTCAGGCCAAGCAGCACAGTGGCTGGCATGCCTGCATGGGACAGCCCAAATCCCCCCTCATGCGAGTTATGTGGTGACTTACAGTGTGTGAGAGGCTGCCACCCATCTGGAATCCACCACCAGGGACACCCTCTATGGCAGCACGGCTAATGGTGGATGCCACCAGCTCCTCTGTCACTGTCAGTGCCATTGCAATGGGGGCCCACTGCCCATCCTGCTGGAGGATGCCCTGATGGCTGCCACCTTCTTCTTAATGTGGCATTTGTCCATCCTCACCTTCCTATGGCACTCCTGGGCACTCCTCTTGTGCGTGCCATGGGCATTGTCATAGGTGGCCACTGCATCCCATCCAGCTGATCTGTCCTGCGGTGTGCCCGTGGTGCCACTCAGCAGGTCCTCCCTGTTGAGGTAGGCCTCTGACAGGGCCTGCTGCTCCTCCTTTGTGAAATTGGGCCTGCACTTCTGTGCAGGCCCCTGCTCCTCCGCTCCCTCAGCCTCAGACATTATGCTACCTGTGGACAGTGACAGAAATGGATGTCAGTGGCAGCATGGCACAGACAGAAGCTCCATTGCAATGTCAGCATGGGTCTCTCAATCCCAGCATATGCATCCCCTTACCAACATGGCTACAATACCGGTCTGTGGCCTGTGCTACAGTGTGTCACTTTTCAAGCGCAAAGCATGCAGATAAGCCTTAGCACAATTGTAATGCAATGCTAGTGAGCCCGATTGCACCGTGCATAGCCTCATGAGGTTATTTGCATATGGCAATTGAATATCGTAATTTTGCACCGTGCTCAACCTGGATGTGCCGGAGCAAAAGTGTGGCGCAATACCAGCACATGCTTGGTGCACGGGCATGCAGTGCACATGTGCGGCATCGTGTTCAGTGGCCTAGTGCATGACCCTGTGCATTGCGCAATAGTCCATCAGTGTGCTTGCACCGCTGGTCACCTACTGTGCAACCACGTGTATCGCGGTGCGATGGACCATTGCGAAGCCACACAGGATGCACCATGCCACCTACAGCACAGGGCGGGGGCATGTGCGCCATTGTGCAGGGTCATGCCTTGTGCTGTAAGGGTCACGGCCGAGACCCTGTGCACCCACCAGGCCATGGCACTGTGCGCATGCATGGTGCTGCGTGATACAATGCCACAGCACATGCCAATTGCACATTCATGTGCTGTGCAGTTGCGTACAGCAGTCCGCAATTGTGCAACATACATGGGCTTCACCACATGCATGCTGTGTAGGCCACAACACTCTTGGCTGTACTGTTGTACCAGTGCCATGGCAGGCAATCACGTGAGGTCATGTTGGGCCCAGAACTGGACTGAGGTTGAGATGTGCAATCTTTTTGCACTTGTAGAGCCCTTTACACCACCAGCTGTTTGGGCAGGTGCCCTTACAGCAGCCACTGTCCCAGGTGTGGGAATGGATCACCACTGTCATCGAATGGTGCACGGGGGTGCTACGCACCATGGAGCAGTTTTGGCATCGCTATGAGGATCTGCGGAGGAGGGATCCCTTACATCTCAGATGGCTCCAGGTGAGGGTGCAGCATGGTACTGTGCCACAGCCAGGTGGAGTATCCACATGTGTAATGCCTACCCATAGTGTACCTGTCCTGGGCTTCTGGATGCACAGCATATGCAGCTGCCGGGGGGGGGGGCCATGGTTCTGTCGGGTGCTGCATGTCCTGCATGACCTCCACATGCACCGCTGTTGTGCGTGTTGCTGTCGTACAGGCGCCAACGCCAACAGGCGGGCAGTGTCCCATCCTGCACTGTAACAGCTGTGTGCCGGTGGGGGATGTTTGCCTGACATTCCTGTCATGTCCACATCTCTGTCTCTCATCCATCCACAGGACTGGAGGACCACAGGAGGGCCAGGGCAGCTGCAGAATTCCAGTAGCATGAGGGTGGTGCTTCAGGTGCATCAGCACAGCTATGGCCAGGTAAGCTTGTTCGCACTGCTGTACTGTGCATCAGTGGTTCTCTGTAGGTTGCAGGGTTCCATCCATGGTCACCACTGCCATGCGTGGGCACTGCATGGGTGGGTGCATGGCCCAGCAGACATGCTGGTGCTGTACTGCATGTGTGTGTACCATGCCCATGTCCTCTGTGCCACCCGGGGAGGGTTGTGCGCACAGACACCACTGTGTGTGTGGCCACAGGGTGCCTGCAGTCAGCGTCCTGCTGCACCTACTGCGCTGCAGTGTGCCTGTCACACATGGTGGCCTGTCCACAATGCTGTGGTGTACTGTGTGGATGGCTGGTGCACCCCTCTGTGCATGGGCCCTTGGGGGTCCGTCCACTGGTGTGTGCCTCCGCTGTTCGGTGTGCACATTTGGGTGGGCTGGGGCTCCATCTGGCATGTCACTTATCGCCTGTTCTGTCCCTTCTCCTAGTTCAGGCCAGTGTTCCTCATAAACAGTGGAGGGCAACGCAGCTGCCAAGGGCCTTGTCCATCCTCCTCGGCCAGCAGGGGTGGACCAGTGCACTTGTGGCTAGGATGGCGAGAGTTGGGCAGCACCATCTGAGAGAAACTATGGCCCTGTGAAGGGACATTCAGAGGCTGGAGGCTGCAACATGTGGCAGACGTTGAACTGCCCTGGTCATGTCAGGGCCCAGGTCCACACTTGCTCTGCCCTTCCTCTGTTGCCCTGCCCATCCCCGCTTCCCACTGTACAGCCCCCTGGACCAAATCCCCCACATCCCGTGTTCCCTCACCCTTCTGTAACCCCATTTTGCATTGTATTTAGTTGCCCTGTTGGCACTGTTTTGCTCTGTGAGTAAATCATTTTTGGGCTACAACATCTGTGTCTGTGTTTCCTTTGCAGGTGGCATGTTGAGCCATGCTGCAGGTGTCTGTTAATGTGCTTAGGTGTGTCCCTGGTGTCCCACTGCTGTCCCCTATGGGCGCAGGTCATGTGTGCACCGGGCCTGTGTGCCATGTCCCTGTCCTGTGCATGTCCCTGTGTGGTGGGTGTCGCACTGGCCTGTGCTCATTCCTGCACCTTGTGCCCTTGTCTGCCTGTGCTGCCCACTGCTGGTGTGCCCTGTGGTGCTGTGCCCTTCTCTAGTCCAGGTAGCAGCCCATATGCCTCTGGGTGGCTGCTGCCTCCCTCTCCCCGTGCCACTGTCCTCTGTGTTCATATGTTGTCCTGGCACCATGGCCACTGTTCTCTGCAATGCCACCGGTTGGGTATGTGTTGTGGGGCTCTGGCATTGGCATGCCATCGGTGCTGGTGGGTTGGTTGCTCTAGTGCCCTGTGCCACAGTTGGCAGACTGGGGTCCTGTTTGTCCCATCCCATGGTGCCCTGTGGTGCCTCCGGGATGGTGTGCCCTTGTTGTCTGTATCTGGCTGTGCTGGTGTGGCACTGTGCTCCTGTGCAGCCCTGTCATTGTGTCCCTGTTGCCTATTGCTTTTGCTCAGCCTGCTGGGTTCAGTTTTCTGACTTGCTCCCATGCATTCCTGGTTGCGCTGGCACATGTGTGGCTGCGCTGGGGTGCATCATGGCAATATTCAGTCTGCTTTGCTCCGGTGCATGTTGGTGGTGCAGCCTCTGAATATGGCATCCATTGGCCCATGGCGCATCTACATTGCACTACGCCATCCAATGCGCACTCCTTGGGTGCAGTTCTGAATGTCTAGGCCCCTGTGTTTTGAGTTAGAGGTGTTGGTCATGCACTTTTAATTAGTAAAGTATTTATGAAATGGACATTTTAATTATTGTATCTGATGTGTTGATATATATATATATATATATATATATATATATATTAGAGGCAAAAACTCGTTTAATGCATTAGTTAGGTTGTTCCACAGCTACAAAGTGAGGAAATTCGCTGTTAGGGTTAAAAACCCTAACTCGAATTCACCCCCAGCACCACACACACACACAGACACACACACACATTCAAGTATGGGAGGACCAAGTCAACACAGCCAATGACAGACATCCAGCAGCAGGTGACAGAAATAACAAACAATTGTCTAAATGTACTACGACATCCCCACCCACCTGACCAGGTACTGCATGCTCAGTGGAGATCAACAGCAAAACTGAGGCCATGTACACCAAACGTACACATCCCTGATTGCAGCTGCACACAATGTACCACACTTAGTAGTTGCATGGCCTTTCCTACCGATGCCCCACACCACACCACACCACTTGTGGTGGCCACCTGAGCAATAGAGTTAAGCAAAACCAAGGAGTTGTACAGGTATAATATCTCTGATTATAACAAGGGTTTGAGAAATGTAGCTTTCTAATTGACTGTAAACATTGTAACAGCCTTATGTTTAGTTTTATTAACATACATGTAGAGCCTAACCATATGATGAATATGGTTTAATGTTGTTTAAAAAACAGTTTTATATGATAGCAATAAGCCACTCCCAGGTATTATGTTAATGGTCAGTTTATCACTGTCTAGCGACATGTGGCACTCGGATATGCCTCATTCAACATTAAACCCCTACAGGGTGATTAACAGACCATTTAACATAACTGTTGGTCATGCCTTATTGCTTAATTGTCTTTATGAGTAGATACTCTCCCTCTGCTAGGCACTGCAGCAGCTTTGCAACACAGTGTCCCACCCAGTTACACCATACACTGTCTAGCTGCTGGAGAATGGCTGTGAATATGAACTCATGAAGATGAACAGTGTAACTTGATCATTACAGTCATCGAAACCCTAGTGTGATTATAACTGACAGACTCAGTGATAGAGGATAACCCCTGCTGTCCTAGTACATTTACCCCATTATGAGTTAAATCAATACTAAAAGACATTCTGTTTATATCTACACCATACCTACTTGATTCCTGTTGTAGCAGAATTAACATAGTTATCACTTTGATAGCATCAGTGACAGAAGTGTGCAACCCAAACAGTAGGCATACAGCCTGAGTATGAAACAACTGTTAAAAAAATCACACTGTGTCCATAAGTGGCATAGATCACTCATTGCAACAATAGCAAATGTATTACTATTTGAATAAGTTAGTCATTACAGATACAATGAGATTGTCTTTATCAGGTACAACATACTCAGTAAGTGCCTACAGGAAAATCTATCCTATATACATGTCCGATACAGGTACGTCATTGTTGGCTCAGTACTGCTATGATATTTAGAAGTTGCTTGGCCTGATCCATGCAATTACAATCTTTCTTACAAAGAATACTTACTGCATCTTTAATATTGAAACACACTGAAGGTCTATGTATGTACATCAGCAGTACACCTTCATCAGTAAGAATGCATGTGATACTGGCAGTACCAATTTCACAGCGTTGAACAGGCAATGCTTTCCATACGTTTACATCAGCCTCTCTATGTTGAGTAAACCATTGCAGTAAATGTACTACTATGTAAATCACCTACTAAATGTATCACTACTTTTATCTTGAGCATGCTAGTGTCTTGTAGTTAATTTATGTGCTTCTCTTAATTAATGTATACTCAGTAGTGTTAAAACCTTTCTACAACTGTCATCATGCACCTTCAGCATTTATATTGAATAACGGCACAGTACCAGTTGTGGTGTGGTGTGGGACATCGGTAGGTAAGGCCATGCAACTACTAAGTGTGGTAGTGTGCAGCTGCAATCAGGGATGTGTACGTTTGGTGTACATGGCCTCAGTTTTGCTGTTGATCTCCACTGAGCATGCAGTACCTGGTCAGGTGGGTGGGGATGTCTCGTAGTACATTTAGACAATTGTTTGTTATTTCTGTCACCTGCTGCTGGATGTCTGTCATTGGTTGTGTTGACTTGGTCCTCCCCCATACTTGAATGTGTGTGTGTGTCTGTGTGTGTATGTGGTGCTGGGGGGGGTGAATTCGGAGTTAGGGTTTTCAACCCTAACAGCGAATTTCCTCACTTTTGTCGCTGTGGAACAACCCTAACTAATGCATTAAACGGAGTTTTTTGCCTCTAATTTCCCTTTTTTTGAGAATGATATTGAGAAATAGTGAATGTAAGGGCCCCGCTCCCGCCCCACATGATGTCTTGTGGCATAGTAACAGGAGCAGCAATGCAAACAGAAATGCTAACAGTGGCACACATGGTAACACAAGCGCAAATGATAACAGAAAGGGTAACGCACACGGTGGCGTAGACGGGAACGGTGTGCCACGTGATGTCTGGTCACATAGTAACATGGTGCCTGTAAATGGAAATGTCAATGGGCATGGTGACGCAAAGTGAAACAGAAAGAGAAACAGTGCGGTACACACAAATGGCAAAAAAGTAACAGAAACGCAAGCGCAAATGAAAACACAAAGGATGACGCATGTGGTGGCATTGGGGTGTGCATTGGGATCATCAGCCCTAACTCTCACCCCATGACCTGTGTAAAGCAGCAGAAGTATAGGAGAATGGGGTGAGAGTTAGGACCCATGATCCCAATGCACACCCCAATGCCGGTTGGGGGGGTGAGTGGTTGTGCAAGGGGGGTTTTCAACCCTCACAGCGAATTTCCTCACTTTTGTCGCTGTGGAACAACTCTAACTAATGCATTAAACTGAGTTTTTTGCCTCTAATTTCCCTTCTTTTGAGAATGATAACAAAAATAGTAGATGTAATGCAGCAGTGGGGCCTTGGTGCCCTCTGGGCCCGATGCTCCACCACCTCATCTTGATGGCGGGCCTTGAGCCCTTTGGACCTCAAGCCTCCGCCTACAGATGTCTTGTGGCATACTAACAGGGACAGCAACGCAAACAGAAATGCTAACAGTGGCGCATATGGTAACACAAGCACGAATGAGAACAGAAAGGGTAACGCACATGGGTATGACGGAATGGTCTGCCACGTGATGTGTTGTCACATACTAACATGGTGCCTGCAAACAGAAATGTCAATGGGCATGGTGATGTAAAGTGAAACAGAAAGATAAACAGTACTGTAGACAGAAAATGGCAAAAAATAACAGAAACGCAAGCGTAAATGAAGACGCAAAGGATAACGCACATGGTGGCGCAGACGTCAACGGTAAGTGAAACGGGTACAGAACCGCAAGCGGAAAGGGCAACAATAACAGTAATGTAAGCGCACAGGCTGGTTTTCCCCAAAACCTGCATTGAGAAAGACAGTGAGTACGAATAATGTATTCAAAATAATGAGTATCGGCGCAGAAAATGAGATCTTGGAATACTAAATACATTATATCTCAGGAACCGTACGACGTAGAAAAAAAAATTAAAAGTCATATTATTTACAACTGTCCTGGTTAATTTGCATCTTAGCCCCACTAGGGGGCTAAGAAATTTTCAGACAAAAAGTCCGTATCTCGCACCGTTTCCGAGATACGGGCCCTGAAAGGCGCGGCGAAACGCCGTAATGTTATCCTATGGGAAAAAAGAAAAGTTCGGAGCACCATAACTTTGCCTCCCTGTAATGTTTTTCACCAAACCACTGAAAGGCACATCTGTGGGCTGTTGGCTGTCTTCCCTCCAAATTTCAGGAAAAAAGACCAAACCGTTATTTTGCAGCAGGGATCCAAAGGATTTCTGGTATGCGTTGGGCGCCGTAATGTTATCCTATGGGAAAAAATTTCAACTTTGGAGTGCCGTAACTTTGCCGCCGTGAGATATTTTTTCACCAAACTACTGAAAGGCACATCTATGGGCTGTTGGCTGTCTTGCCTCCAAATTTCAGGAAAAAAGACCAAACCGTTATTTTGCAGCAGGGTGCCAAAGGATTTCTGTAATGCGTCGGGCGCCGTAATGTTATCCTATGGGAAAACGTCAACTTTGGAGTGCTGTAACTTTGCCGCTGTGTAATATTTTTTCAATACAACACTGAAAGGCACATCTGTGAGATGTCGGCTCCGTTCCCTCCAAATTTCAGCCCAAAACTCCCAACGGTTATTTTGCAGTGCAGTGCCAAAGAATTGCTGTCATTTTCCCACAGACTAGAAAATTACTGTCGCAATTTGCGAAAGCCTTCGCAAAAATTTGTAACACTTTCGTGAGCATGAAAGTAATTTGCGAAAGTACTTTTTCCAGCAATTTGAAAAACATATTTCTGGGGTGTTTTACCACAAAATAAAGACATGGCAAGCATCCTCCGGGCCCGACTAGGTGAATACAAAAAAAATTAGGTTGCTAGAGGGTCCAAAATTTAAATGCCAACCATTTTTCTGATCACCAACTGAAAACAAAATGGCCTATTTGAGAAAGTAACAGGCCCATTTGCGAAAGTAAAAATGCATTTGCGAAAGTGTTGAACTTTTTGTTAACTTTTCCCATTGACTTATAATGGGAAACTGTTTTTTTAATAACTTTTGAACCGTTTAATATTTTTTCACGAAATCTTTGAAAGACACATCAGAGACCCTGGCTGCACGTTCCCTGAAGATTTTGGGCTGGTCATGCAAACCATACGACCTGTAGGAGCGACCACAGAATTCCAGAAAAGCGTAAACGCGCGCACAGATCACACTTAATAACTCCACAGCCGTATATCCGACCAGTACAAAACTTGGCAGATCCCAAGGCCTATGGTTCTTGATCATAAATTCCAAATTTTAGGCAAATCCATCAAACAGTTGCAAAGTTATTAGGTGCAAAGTTTTGGGGTTTAACATAGAAATGGCTCTATCCCTAATTCATGGTAGCACTACTAACATAATATATATATATATATATATATATATATAGAGAGAGAGAGAGAGATAGAGATATTTGTACTGCAAGACACTGAGAGGCTGTTACTATTATTATGAAAAAAGAAAATACAACTTTGAGCCTACAATGGGAAAGGTCAATTATTTAATTATTTAATTAATCACTGGCACCTGGCAACTCCCTACCTACAAAAATCATCTCAGGGAATATTACCATATGTGAGAAAAAGCGGATCCTTGACTCCTTTAACAATCATTTTGCTATGGCTGGTCTTGTGTTTGATAACTCTCCTGCATACCTGGCATGCTGTCAATTAGGAGTACAAGATGATGACTCTGACGTCCCTGCTCCTGATTTCTTCTTCCAACCTGTATCTCAGAAAGAGGTCGAAGACTTCCTACTTCAGCTGGACTCGAAGAAAAGTGCTGGTGCTGATTCACTAGATCCCTGCTTCATTAAGATCACATATCATGTTCTAGCTGTGCCAATCACTCACCTTTTTAATCTATCTTTGTCGCAAGGGCTTATTCCCTCAATATGGAAAATTGCGCATGTCATTCCTTTATTCAAGTCAGGAGACCCTTGTGATCTGAACAATTACAGACTGATATCTCTCTTGCTAGTTCTATCAAAACTTACAGAAAAAATAGTGAGTACCCAGCTCAGGAATCATCTAGAACCGAAAAACCTCTTAAATCCCTTGCAATCTGGTTTCAGAACAAGACATAGTACTATTTCAGCACTTGCTAAAGTGATCAATGATTGGTACCATGATCTGGATAGTAAAAAATTCATCTGTGCTGTATTATTAGACCTAAGCAAGGCTTTTGATGCTGTGGATCACAGCCTGCTTCTCTCATCATTGAGGAGCATGGGTCTGGACACAGTATCACTGCATTGGTTCACCGATTACCTCTCAAGACGGTTCCAGCAGATTAAGGCTGAGGGTGAGCTCTCCCTACTAAAACTTCTCCAGAGGGGAGTGTCGCAGGGGTCAATACTTGGCCCCCTACTATTTGCTATCTATATTAATAATATTGATGATAGCATATCCAAGGCAAATATACACCTGTTCGCAGATGACACGGTTCTGTACCTTAGTCGCTCGACTCCTGAAGCTGCCTGTGCAGACCTCCAGGAGGAATTCGACCGTCTTCAGAATCAGCTTCTCTTCAAAAAACTCCTGTTAAATGCCAAAAAAACAAAAGTGATGCTTTTGTCGCCCTACAGTCGTGCTGTGAACCTGGTTAGTACTGGAGAGTTACCTCACACCACTACAGTCCTCTGGGAAAACCTGAAGTTTGTCACAAAACTCAAATACCTGAGAGTGCGGCTGGACCAAAATCTGTCATTTTCAGAGCATATTGAGGACCTGCTTAAGAAACTAAGGCAGAGGCTGGGCTTCTTCTTTAGGATTAACCGGTTCTTGACTAGAGATGCTAAAAAGCACCTGGTCCAATCAACATTCCTATCACTGGTTGACTATGCAGACTTCTTATGCAGTCAGTGCCCAATAGCTTCCCTTGCTAAACTGGACACACTTTATCACAGAGCTATCAGATTTATAGCAGGCCATCCTCTTTCTACCCATCACTGCTTGCTGTATGCTGCTGTAGGGTGGTCCTCCCTTATGTTTAGAAGAAATAGAAACGCAGTGTTTTGAACTCTTAGAGCTGTCACAAAAAAGCTTCCCTCAATATATCTTTGACTGTCTCCCGCTAAGCACGCCAGGAACTTATGCCTTAAGAAATGCCTCATTTTTCACACTTTGTATTCCCAAGATCTCTTCCTGCTTTGGTAGAGCAGCATTTACCTTTGTACTGCTCACCTTATGGAATAAATTACAAAAATCTCTGAAATTGAGCGTACCCATCAGCTTGGATTTCTTCAAGACCTTATTTGCCTGAACTGTGAGGGAACACTGTAACTGTTTACCTCACTCCATAACCTATCCTGAGTCCTAGGCTTCTAGCTCTCAGCTGCCTTCAGTGCAGACTAGAGTACTGCTGGCCCTATGGATCCATCGCATGTTGTGAGCAAACCCTTTAATTTCTCTCTGCCCAATTAGGTTGCAGCTGCACTCTAGCTACCTGTATTCTGGCTTAGGCCCTCTACCTACCTCCCTTTTGCTCTCCCGTACCCACCATGCCCTCCCAGCTCCTCACCCTCACTATTATCTTCTGTTTTATTCTGTCGCTGCATTGAGCACCTACCTTGTTATTTGTATCATATGATGTACTGTCACTGTTGTATATAAATCTATTGTGTCCTGGTATTAACCAGGCCCATTCTGTAAATGAGTTCTGTATTTATTTGTTGCCTTAATGATATATTGTCACTGTTGTATGTAATTCTATTTTGACCGGCTTTAACCAGGTCCATCTTGTAAATGAGCTTTGCTCAATGATATTCGCCTGGACAAATAAAGATTGTGACTGATTGATTGATTGAATCATCTAACCATTTATTTAAGCAGTACAGGCAGATTGAATCATCTAACCATTTATTTAAGCAGTACAGGCAGAGCAGATATTTATCGAGGGAATTAGCAAGTCATATTTTTTTATTGCTTATCATATCCCTAATAATGTCTTCTAGGGTAAGCAGAACTTGACTTGGTTAATTGATATAATTAGCACAGTGCTGTGGGGCTCTCAGGTAGAAAACAGATTTTTATACTCTGAATATTTACACAGAAACATAGAATTTGATGGCAGATAAGTACCACTAGGCCCACCTAGGCTGCCCATTTTTCCTTACCTACTGTATCACCACAGACCCTACTTGATCTCCAGTTCTTTCTCCCTCCCCAGTTCTTTTCCAGTAAGATTTCCTAATGCTTATCCCATGCAGTCTTGAACTCCACACCGGTTTTTGCCCCCACCACCTCCGCTGGAAGGCTGTTCCAGGAATCCATTACCCTTTCTGTGAAGATGTATTTCCTCATATCTTTCCCAAATCTACCTCCTCTAGCTTCACAGCATGTCCCCTTATTCTTGAGCTCCTTTTTTCTAAAACATACTTCTCTCCTGTGCCTAATTTACCCCCCCTGAGGTATTTAAAGGTCTCTATTGTATCCCCCGTCTCCTTCATGTTTTCCATGGTTTACATATTGAGGTTCTTTAGTCTCTTCTCATAAGATTTTTGGTGCAGACCCTGCACTATTTTAGTTGCCCTCCTCTGGGTCCCCTCCACTCTGTCTATGTCCTTCTGAAGATGTGATCTCCAGAACTGGACACTGTACTCTAGGTGGGGTCTTACCAGTGATCTATAAAAGGGCAACACCACCTCCATCTTTCTGCTGGTGACACCTCTACTTATGCATCTCAGCATCCCACTAGCCCTCCCAACTGCCTTGATGCACTGCCTGGTCAACTTTAGATCATCCAATATGATTACCCCCAGGTCTCTTTCCTGCCTGGTGGTTGTAATGCCACTCCACCCATTTTATGTTTTGCCTCTGGGATTCTGTACATTATTTTGCACTTTTTCACATTGAAACATTGTGTGGGGAAGGCAGTCTCGATGGGCCCAGTGCCCTCTTCTGCCTTAAAACACCGAGTAAACCCAGCTGCCATTCCCTTGACCATTCCTTGAGTTTTCTCAGGTCACTGCTCATCCTTTCCAAACACCAGCCCTGAGTAACCACCCTTTTTCAGATTTAGGTGTCATCCACAAAGAGGCAAAACTTCCCCACCAGCTTCTCTGCAATGTCACTTATAAAGACATTAAAGAGGACTAGTCCCAGCGCTGATCCCTGAGGCACCCCACTGGTCTCCCTTCCTCAGAGTGAACTCCATTTACCACCACCCTCTGACACCTATTCTGTAACTAATTTCTTACACAGTTTACCACCTTTGGATTGACTCCTTAGCTACCCAGCTTGCTTTCTAATCTCCTATGTGGTACAGTGTTGAAAACTTTGCAGAAATCTAGGTAGGCCACATCCACCACTCCACTGTGATCTAATTCCTTGGTCATACAGTGAAATAAATCTGTCAGATTTGTTTGACATGATCTCCCAATCCCCATTAATACTTCCTTTCTTGGGTCTTGTAACCCATTGAAATCAAGAAATTCCACAATCCTTTCCTTCAGCAGTGATTCCAGTAACTTTCCCTGTACTTGTTTCCTGTCTTACTTTGAGCTTCAACTGTACACCCAACAACTGGTGTTCTGATAATACTGTTGATCCAGAACTGCATCAACACAGTGGTTGATGTGCCCTATCTTATGGTGAAATGTCTTACTCCTCTGGGAGTAACTATGCAAGGTGAGGCAAGATGCCTGACCAAACCTTGACTGTTACTCTTTCATAACAGTTGCCGACTCTGTACACCAGTTCCACGGTGGATTTTTCATTAGCAGACAGCAAAATATTGGGATATCCATGCAGTTTTCAGTAAACTGACATTTACCCAAGGCTTAAATCTCCTTCCAATAGCGGCACAAATGCTCCTGTACTGACTCGTGAACAGTCAGAGGAATATGGTGTTGTTGCACATTAAAAGCCTGAATTAGGGAATATATTAATCTTAATCCCATTAATTCATGTTTTGCTACAGTTTTAGCTATCCATCGCTATCCTCTCCATGATATTTGACATATCCCTTTGGTTATCTGCAGTAGTTTCTCCATTTGTACAGTCCCAATAAATCACTGTTGCTGCACCACTACATTTGCCTCCAGTTGGGAATTTTTTAGCACAGTTTATAATTGTTTTGCTGAATTAATTGTAGTTCTCACTGCTGCTCCTGTGAGCCATGCTGTGCTGGGTCTCCCTCTCCCCTTCTCCATGTCAATAAGTCACGTACAGGCATTTTGTCCATTAGACTTGATCTACTCTAGTTATTTGTTTAAACTTGAAGCCGCACAACTCTGCATGTGGCATCTTCATGGAATCTGTACTACAGTATCTTTTAAGAAGAGGATTATGACTTTCGGTGCCAGTATGTAGCAGGAGCAGATGAAGTTTAAAGGGGAACTGTCATCAATAGGATTTCTTAATGTCTGAACGTCCATAAAAAGCTAATTTAATTGAGCACTGTGTTTACCTGTGAGTTTTTGCAGTCCAGAGTTATTCATATGTAAATCACTCTGTAATTAAAGGCTGGTGGCAGCCATATGTTTTGGGCTCCTGACAAGAAATTATGTCATTGAGGGTCTAGGTCCTCCTTTGACTATATTTAATCCAATAGGTTAAATAGGAAATCAGATGTTTTATTAAGTACATTTTAAGATGCCATTACAACACTTTCTACATGTATAATAATCGTTTTGTATGTGCATTGAATATAGTGAGTTATCACCTTTACATTTCAAATTCAACATTTAAAAGTGTACTTCAAAAGCTAATGTTATCTGAAGCGAAGTGTCAATGTTTTAATTGATTTATGCTCATTGTACAATTTTTTGTAGTGTTGTATGTATGGTGTTATGTCTTTTGTAAACTTGTTGTGACTGGTCACCAGTGAAAATGGGCATTTTTTTGCTCATTGGTAACCAGTATAAAAATAAAACAAACAAACAAACAAACAAATTGTTAGTAAAAATAATTAATCTTCAGGATTGCTTTAATCTGGCTATACTGTCAGCTGATCATCAAAAACTACACATCTCAAGGCTGGCTCTGTGGTGCCAACAGGTATTGGGACCCCATATCAGGATTTCTAAACCCTGGATGTGTTCATGTCAGTACAGATTTCTGGGACTGCCACAGCACCAACTTCAGGTCTTTTTCCGTTCCCTCTCTTGCAGCCTTTTCTCTTACAATTTCAGGTGTGAACTGAGGTCTACAAGATGCAAATGTGGCTACGTACCTACTGACCTGGCATTATGGGGCTAGCCTTGAAATGTATAGCTTTTGATTATCAGCTGACAGTGCAGCAGTGAACAAGCTTCGTTCATCCAGCAGAATGAGTTTTGAGCATGTGTTAAGAGTCTGAAAATATTATACTCTTTCTATCCAGATTTGACTTGAAAAGAAAAAAAATATGACACAATTACTTGTTTATTAATTGCAAAAACACATAGATGGACAACATTGTTAAAACATGCATAACCTGAAATGCTTTATTAAAATATAGAATAATATATGGGTGGGTGTGTGTAACCAGAATTTTACACACACCCGAGTTGTGGGATGCAACATAAACCCAGAGGGGTTTAGAAGAGCACCATACATCGAGTGTGTGTGTAAAATTCTGTTTTTTACACACACACACACACACACGCACACACACACACACACATTATTTTATTTAATTAATGGCGATATTGTTTTCCCTTTCAGCACAGTTCAGTTAATGCAGCACTTCTGTCAGAGATAGAGACAGATAGTCACACACACACACACACACACACACACACACACACACACACACACACACACACTGCCTGTCTCCCCCTTTTGTTGGTTTTCTTTTTTTTCTTTGTTTTTTACATTACAGTGGTAACAACATTCTGAAAAGTCATGGTCAGTCAGCATTGCTGCATAGTGTAAGATGCGTCGAAGGGTATGAGTGGCAGGATCAACAGATTGATTTTTTTCATTTTCAAGGCAGGATCAACTAGATAGATATTTAAAACTATTTAAAATTTTACTCATCTTAACAGTGTGTGGCAAAGCTTGAGTACTGGTACCGGCTTGGTAACGGAGCTGCCATGTTGGGAAAGATGTTCAGCCCGCCCACAGTGAAACCACGTGCCAGTTAACTTTCTGTGGTGATGCTTGATTCACAGGTGTTGATTACAACCTCCTGGTTGTAACCACAAATATTAACCAGGAGGTTGTGACTGGAGATAAAAGTGTCTTTATCTGTATGTAAAAAAATGATCACCATTAATTAAAGAGTATTTTACTTCTTTTGATGAAGTTAAATGTAAACCAGTTTCTTACTGAAATACTTTGGCTAGAATGGGATTTTCTACCATAACAATGCCAGAATTCTATTGGATTATTAAGAGGCAGTATAACGCAGTGGTTAAGGGCACTGAGCTACAAACCTGAAGACCTGGGTTTGAATCCCATAGCCCCCACTTGCATACTGTGTGACTCTAAGCAAGTCACTTAACTTCTTTGTGTTCCCAGGTCGCATCTGGAAACAAGCTTCAGCTTAGTGTGCCTTTTCTGGTTAAACAATTTCCCCTCTTCCTCATTTTTACTAACAGTTTGAAATGTAAATGTGAGAACTCACTAATTTCACTGCACATACAAAACAAATATTATAAATGTAGAAAGTGTTGTAATTACAAAAAACCATTCAATCCACAGTATTTCAGTAAGAAACTGTCATACTTTTAACTACATGAAAAGAAGTAAAATAGCCGACCCGCTGGTGCTGCGGTTGGATTTCTGCTTGTGATGCTGGCTACCCGATTTCAGGAACAGACCAGGGGAGTTGGAGGGCTGGCCGGGGAAAAAGGATCGAGCATCCTCTGGACTGCTCTCCTTCTCTGGGGGGAGGGAAGGATAGAGCATCCAGCACCTGAGGGACCCCGATGGAGATTGGGGGAACCACAGGTGACAATCACCAGCATGTAGAAGGGGCAAGGCGGACGCTGGACATCATTTCATGTCCCTCCCCCTGGGGCAGTCTAGAGAAATGCTGCTGGCTGCCCTTGATGAAGTCCACCCTTGGCTTCAATTAGCTCTCAGGCTGGCTCCCTAACCTATCCCATTGGATGAGGCACTTAGGGCCGGTGCTGCAACCCCGCCCTGGGGGGCAAGCCGGGGATATCAGGGAGTCGCAGCCAATGTGAGAGTGTAAGTCATAGGATCTGTGACCGGGCTGAGGTACCAGGTGGTCAGTTGCAGGAAAAAGTATAATAAATAAAAGAAAAGATGTAAAATACTCTTTTAATAATGCATTTCAGATTATGCATGTTTTAACAATATTGTCCATCTATAGTAACGGTGTCCTATTTTTTTCTTTTCAAGTCAAATCTGGATAGAAAGAGCATATTTTCAGAATCATAACACATGCTCAGATTGTTTTTATTGTCTTTGTCCAGAAAAGGCACACTGAACAACAGCTTGTTCCCGGGCGTACTGTGAGAGCACAGGGAGGCAATGATGCCAGGCCAGTAGGTACGTAGCCAGATTTGCATGTTGTAGACCCGAGTTCACACACAAAATTGTAAAAGAAAAGGTTGTAAGAGAGGGAATGGAAAAAGAGAGAAGGTGATACTGTAGCAGCCCCAGAAATCTGTACTGACATGTTCAACTGACAGTACTGTATATCCTAGAGGTTAAAGCAATCCTGAAGATAGATTATTTTTATTAACAGTTTGAAATGTAAACAGGTGATAAATCATCAGTTTCAATGCACATACAAAACAATTATTATAGATGTAGAAAGTGTTGTAATAACACCTTAAAACACACTTAATAAAACAATCGATTTCCTATTTAACCTGTTGGATTAAATACAGTCAAAGGGCTGGCCGGCCTGGGGGAGAAGGATTGAGCATTCAGCGACAGCTTTCCTTCTCTGGGGGGGAAGGGGGTATAGTGTTCAGTGCTCTACGGACACCTAGCGGAGGCTGGGTGTACCACATGTGCTGACACCAACACGTTTGGGGGGCGGGGCAGACACTGGTCATCATTACACATCCCTGCCCCCATAAAACAGGGGAAAAACTCCACTGCCTTCGGCCTTAATGAAGCTAGCCCCTCTGCTTTGATTAGCTCCCAGGACTGGCTTCCCGACCTATTCTGGTGATTGCAGCACTTAGGGCTGGTGCTGCAACCCCACCCTGGGGGTAAGCCGGGGGTATTGGGGAGTAGCAGCTGAAGTTAGGAATGGAAGTGAGAGGGGTCCATGACTGGGCTATAGTCCTGGCAGCAAGGCAAGCGACACAAATAAATAAATAAATAAATACAGTCAAAGGTGGACCTAGACCCTCAGTGACATAATTTCCTGTCAGGAGCCCAAAACATATGGCTGCCACTATCCCTTAATTACAGGGTGATTTATATATGAATAACTCTGGACTGCAAAGACTCACAGATCAACACAATGGCTCAATCAAAGTAGCTTTTTATGGGCTTTCAGACATTAAGAAATCCTTTTGATGACAGTTCCCCTTTAAGAACAGGCAGTGTTATACATGCTACACCGTTGATACTAATGAGGGGAAGACAAATGTACAAAATAGTTTAAGATGCATCTTACACCGGAAGAGATATTCAAAACATGTGCATATGCAGTTTATCTCCAAATTTTAATTAGTGTTTTTTTTGTTGTTGAAACACCTAGCCAGACTTTAGAGGCATCACCATCACTATCACTAACTACAGATTTCAGTGCTCCACTCCATCAAATCTCTCCTCCATGACTGCACTACTCACTCCTAAAATCATCCCTGATCCTGTGTCATGGGCTGCTGTCCAACACCCTCCGCTGCTGCTCTCCTATGCTCTGTGCTTACACTAGTATAGTACCTCCTATTCATCCTCCCCAATTACAGCCATCAAGCCTACTCTGAACTTTATATGGCCTTATGCGTAAATTGCTAATTTTTAAATTCATTGCACCTCAATGTACTGCATTTTCCTTGTGCCTACCATTTGCCTTTTGCACAGTTACTGATTTATGTACTTTTTGCACCTGTTATTTGTTACTATTGTACTTACTGCACCTCACTGTACTGTTATGGATATCCCCCAACCCCTTCCCCAGGATGCATCTAAAATAAACTGTTACCTGCTCAGTATCTCTTTCCTGGCAAAACATTTGAAATCAATCTATCAATTGTAGGAAGACTGTTGACAGCTATTTTTGTGTGTATAAACTGCTTGTGCTAAAGCAATTAAATTGCATGTGCATATGTTTCCAATATCTGGGCAAATTGTGTCAGAATTAATTTTTCAAAGATTTGTATGAGGTACAGTAGGTTTTTATAGTAATCACAAGTACTATATCACAGAGCTGTAGGAAGGCATTTTGGTGCCCTGGGCAAGAGACTAATTTTGTGTCCCCCCAGAAAAGAGCTGGGGGTCTGGGCGCCACAAGGCCCCAAGAAGCTCTGAGAAGTTTACATGCTTTGTGGGGAGTATGGGGCCATAATGTATGCAAAGTGCAAATGAGGCCATTTGCATGTCATTATGGCCCCATTTGCATGAGTTGTGCAGGGCTGGCCAGTGAAATGTGCATGGCATCCTGCACAGCAAGTGGTGCTGCCAGAGGGGGTCTAGTGGTACCTACCCCCCCCGTAGTGGTGAGCTCTGATAAATACAAATGAAAAGTATTCCTGATGGTCCACTGGCACCCCCACCCTCCCACCTACACAGGATCCCCGCCCACCCAGCTAACCCTCGTTATCGGCGGGCAGCAACAAACCCATCTGCATATCATCCAGCTGCCAACCGAATGACATCATTCATTCACATATTTGTGACTATTACAGTATGCACTGCAAGCCCATTGGCCCACACTGTGGACCAATGGGCTTACAGCTGATTCTGTAAGCTGTCATTCGGTGGCAGCCCGGCGGTATGTGGGTGGGTTTGTTGCTGCCCGTCGATGATGGGGGGGGAGTTCGGTTGACAGGGGTCCTGTGTAGGTCGGGGGGGGTGCCACTAGACCACCAGGGATATTATACTATAGGGTTTATCAGTGAATGGCTTTACAGGAAGGGTACCACTAGATTGCCAGGACTATGCTAAACATATATTGCGATCGAGGCTATGGGTGGGCAGGGGGTACCACTAAACTGCCAGGGGGTTATGTGGGTGCTTGGTGACAGTGTTCTGGGTGGGGAGAGCTGAGATCAGTTATGGGAATTAAATCAAATGTCCTGTGAAAATGCAACTGACTGTTATTATTTATCTCCCCACAGTGTAAACTGCTGCACAGTACAGGTACAGCTGGGAACCGATTTACTAGTGTGATTGTATTGTCCCATTAGTTCAGCAGACAGCACCAGGCCAGGCCCTTTGACTCTGTACACATAAATTCACTGCCACCTGTGCCTGCCTCAAGTTTTTGACAGACTGTTACTCTGTGCAAAGTCTTAGATAAGGATCGATTAGAGAATGGGATTTTTATTTTAGCTGAAGCCACAGGGTTGCATGAATGATCATCAAAGACCACTAGTCAAACTGGATTGGCTGTGGCTGCACACTGCGCACAAATTAACCATCTGGCTGACTGGTTAGCTATTTCATAAAAAATAAAATAATGTCTAATGGCAAATTATGCGTTTGTCATAAATTTTTCAGCTTCACTAGTGCATTTTATTTTACTGATCAGTAAAATAGAATGCAGTGTTCAGTTAGGAATATGATGAGTGAGTGGGATGGCCTGTTGCCATTGGGCATTGGCCGCCCGCCTGAACTATTAGGTAGCAGTGTGGTTTGGCGGTCTGGCCCTGGAGTGGGAGCAGTGACCCAGTCAGTCAGCAGCAGAGAAAACACAACAGAGCCAGCTGAGTCAGGCGGGCCTGCCAGCACTGCAGGCCAAGTTCCAGTCCATCAGATACAAGATCTAGATGGTCCCCTCTCTCACAGCTGGGGCTGGGTGGGATAGTGGAGCTGGAGGAGCATGCGTGAACTTGTGGAGACAGAGCGGACTTGGAGCTGCGGTGGAGAAGACTGGTGGAGGTCCCGGCCCGGGAGTCTCGGTGCAAGCCAAAGGAGGGACAGGTGAGGGGATGCCAGAGAGAGTCACATCATCACACAATAAGTACACAGAGACTGGAATGGATCATAAATTCACCACAGTTGGCAGCCAGGCCCGCCCAGTGATTTTCAATTGCACCCCCCCATGTGGATCATGGAAATGTTCACTAGTCTGAGTGAGTCAGTCAGTCATTATTCAGCAATCAGCACAGTAGTCCTAATAGTCCACTCCAGTCAGGCAGTCAGAGACTATAGATAACACTTAGTCGGGATTCAGGAATGAACGGAAGAATGCTTTTGCTTGTGCTTATGCAAATCTCATTCTCTCCTAGACTCCTCAGTTTATCCTCTGTCCTCTCTACTCTGTGTGTATACTCTATCACTTTTGCATTTTCTTCTGTTTTTCTACTAGACTCACTCTCTCTATTCAATTAGTCTCTCTCCAACTAAACTGTGCCTCTCACAACCATGCGCTCTACATCTCCCCCCATACCTTTTATACTGTATGGGCGGCGCTGGCCTGCCCACAGACAGTTACCATCACCTCATGATTTTTTGTCTGTGCAGATGGCGCGACCATGTGACACCCCCCACACTTGCTGGTTCTTCCACGGATGCGCCGGCGCCCCTCCTGACAGTAATTGGTAATTACAGGGAAAAAAATAAAAAAAAACTTACAATTTAAAGCTACAGCACAGCTGGGCCACTGAATCAGGCATAAGAGCTTGACTTGAAAACTAAGCTGGGTGCGCCCCTCAGAGGCATGCGCCTGGGGTGGGAGCACCACCCGCCCCACCCCCCCACCTTTCTATGGTACTGCTATATCAAGAAGGTGTCCCATCCTGACATCATTGTCAATACTGAGAATTAAAAGCAGGATTTACTTACAAAGACTTACCTAGGTTAGCCAGCTGGGATGCAACAGCTCATGTTCTGTGTGATTCTGCCATTGCCACATTTTTATAACTGCCTCATACTGAAGAATAAAGAGTTTAAGAGACTTGCTCAGGGTCACAGAGTGAAGAAGTGGTTGTGAATGTGAGTCTCTCTTTGTTTTTTTTTTTTTTTTTTTTATGCTCCTTGCTCCCCTCAGCACTTGACCCTCACTCGAGCCACAACTCCACCCCAGACCCATCACCTCACTTTCTTCTGGGAATTACCTTACCCCATGTTGCCCTCGTGGTCCCCCCTCCTATGATGGAGCCCTTGTGATGAGGTCAGATTCCTTGGGTATACATTATCTATTATCCAGATATCAGGAGAGTGCCCAGGTCAGTGAGTGCTGGGACTGCAGATGCAGTGAGGCTGTCATGCTGCTTGGGGGATTGTTTCCAGTTTTTCAGTTGTTCCATCCCTTGAGATGCAGGTGGCTCTGGTGCACATTTATGCAAACACGCATTGCAAAGCATCATTTCTGCATCTCCTCCCCTAAGCTGCTTCATTGTCCTGCCACCTGTGGTCACCCAGGTAGGAGAACAGCAGCAGAGTTGGCTGTCCTCCCTCCCCGAAGGAAGAAAGTATACTTTGGGAGGCTTGATCCTCATCCACCGCAGCTGACCTTTGATGACCTGTGCTCATTCCTGAATGCAGGTTGCTGGCATCATGAGTGGTAGCACTACTGCTGCGCTGACAGGCCAGCCTTGGACCTGGGTCTCTTGTTCCGCAAGCATATACTCAAGTCATTAGAAACCAGCGCATTATTACAAATTTATAGCAGTTTATAAAACTACAAATTTGTGGAGAATATTCATTTTTTCTAATTCTCTTTTTTGTTTCTTGGGGTTTAAAATATTTGCTTGCCACAGTATCCGTTCAGTATGCATTGATGATCGTTTAAGCTCATAGTAAGCTTTGATGATATCACACTCTTTCCCACGTACATAGATTATGATGTCACAAACACAGTACAATATCAAGCTGGTTGCTGACAATCAGGTGTTTTTGAAACTTACAGAAAACAAAGTATTTTATAACCATTTTGTTGGTGGAGGGGGTGTAAATGTAGTTCTGCTATATTTGCGGGTGGACTCAGTACCACAGACATTTCTACCACTGACTAAAATTAACGAAACCACTGAGAACCATGTGGTTTTGAGATGCTGAGATCTGCGGTCTGATCACAGTGTTCGGTACGATGATCACAGTTTGCTTATTTTTTTTGTTTGGATTACAGTATGTTGTGGACAAGTATAAGAGAACAACTGAATCAGGTACAAGGATTTAAGAGGCAATTTAAGGATTTATAGTGCCACAAATGGAGTGGAGTGGACTACTGAGCAAGCAGGCATACCGGACTAAACAAACAATACTTAGTACTCAGCAAGGTATTGGTTAAAAGGTCTGTTTATTGGGCAAAGCTTAAAATAAATCTCCCCCCCCCCACGTTAGGGCTTACTTGGACTCAATTGCCCACTTGAAAGACTGTCTGCTGCCATTATTCTGGTGCTCACTCTAGCTCCTGGGACTGCAGCATGAAGGGGGACCAGACTAGTGCTGCTCAAACATCTGAGCTGCTGTTCTTCATTGTGACTACAACGCAGCTTCTTGCGTATGTTCAAGCAGCCACCTGCTCAAACATGTGACTTCACTTCTGGCATACTGCTGTATGCACCCTACCTGCCTCTGCACATTTCAGTGCCGAAACTATTGCCAGCACCTACAGCAACTTCATCTAGTGTGTTCCAGCCCTAGGGACACCAGCAGGCATCAGGGGGCACAGAGGCACAGGCGGGGGAGAGAAAAAGTGGACAGCATATGTTTGGTGCACTGTGCCTTTAAATTACATTGTAGCTACAGCTGCTTACAACAACAGAGACTGCTTTGCCTGCAAGATGGGAGCAGGACACATAGTTCCCAACCAGCTAAGAAAAGCCCAAGATAGCACAAACTGGCAACTTGATAATGGGCACAGGTGTGCCTACACAACCATGGTGACAGTGAATGATAAGTAGGGTAGCTGCCTACCAAACTGAACTTTAAACTTAAAACACTGTGTTTCCTGAAATGATAGCTGCCATTGTGCCAGTCCTTGACCTCACAGCAGTCAATCAGAGGTTAGAGATTTCAGCTGGTGGCAACCAGGGACTGCTGGAGGAAGAACTGTATTGTGTTCTTGGTGTTCTTTCTACTAAGCAATAAACATCAAGTGAACATTCTGAATTCTAATTCAGTGGATGGACATCCCCTTTCACCAATAAGAAGTTGCCTTTACCCACAGAAAATGCTGAGGGACGTTACAGAAGTGGGAGTAGACAGTTAGCCCTCAGAGGGTGAGGAGGGCTAGAGTGCTACTGGTGAGAGCCATCCAGTGAAGACTGCCTATGCTTCCATAGTCAACCATCAGGGAGTTACATCAAAAGGTTTCCACAACCTGTGTACCCAGAGACTATAACTGTATGTTTGTCTACTGAAAGTGTCAGGACTGCATTTTCCTACAAGAGAGTCTAACCTGCTTTGAGAATAGGAGGTAAATGCCATGTCACAGCTGTCAGTCTGTGGGCATCAGAGAAAGAGTGACTGTGTGAGAAAGCCTGCATTGAGAGAAGAAACCTGCATCATTAAGCAGACAGTCTGGGAGACAATCAGTTAGAGCTAACACCAGGTACTAGCTAACGTGCCACACTAGAGTTCCAAAGCCTGGATGTGGGTGTGAGGCATATGACCTGTGCTCCATAGACTGTTCTGTGCTGCAGAGAAGGAAGAGGGATGAGCCTGAGATGTCCAGAGGACTGCCACTCACAACCTGAGCTACATTCAGAGGCAGCTAAGACTTGAAGCATCTTCAAACTGAACCATCAACCTGAGAGAAACTGCATCTACAGAGAAGGAGGAGAGGGATCCCAGTTGCTAGGGAAGTGGTACAACAGAACCATGAGTACTCTCAGGGCTTGCCCTGCAAACTGGGGAGGTCTGAACAAAGTTTGTACAAAGTTGCCACCAAATCTACAGATTTGGCCAACAGGTCAGGAGTTACAAATACCTTATTTGGAGGTTCTGCCATTTAAGCAGTTGTATGGCCTGTAGGGTTTGGAAAGTGTTTATTCGGCTTATTTTAAAGTGTACCACCACCGGCCAACCAGCTGCACTGTAACTGGGCCTGCACCATTCAAATGGCTGGGGATGCAGTGAAGCACAGGGAGGTTTAAGGGTTAAAACTGGCCCAGTGGGTAGTGCCCCCCCAGTACAGGTGGGCTATTAATACTAAAAGGTTTACTATCTTTTCTACTACTGTTTTGTCTTTCCTGGCAGGTGGTGGGTACTGTTACTGTTAGTCTTGTTAAAGTATTTTACAGACTGAGCCTAGTCAGGCACCTAACTTTAGTCCTGCAATTACAGTTCATGAGTTTTTGCCAAAAACCTTTTTTGTCTTTGCAGTTCCCCATCCCTTGTGACTACATTCTGTCTCATGAGTATAATATTAGTGTAAGTATCTAATTACAGTTCTATTGAATTTGAAGTTGCACAGTGATTTAACATGTGAGGGGGACACTGTAGGGAGATAGGACGGTACTGCATCCCAGGGTTATACAGCTCTGACACTAGACCAGCTTAGTGGGTGGAGGCACTGCAGTAAATGTAAAAAGATTTGGATTTGAAACCCCCAATCAGTAAAATCAGAACCCAGGCCCCACAACCTTGTCTGGGCCCACAAGGAAGGGGTAGAGTAACTGCAACATCCATGGCAACCTGGTTGCATGAAAAGTAAGGGTGAGAAAGGGAGAGATAGTGCTTGCCACTTATCAGCTGCCAGCTGGAGTAGATGTTTTAACTTTACAAGTTTAGACTGCCAGTGTGTGTTTCTAGTGTCCCCCGGGAGGTTACAAGGCTATTTGGCCCTCCGATTCCATTGTGGTCTAATTCGGCCCAGGTAGAAAATAGTTAAGTCCAGCTGGTACTCAGATGGACCCTCCTGTGGGTTGGGAGGTCAGCGCAGGTTCATGGGAGGATTTAATAGTGGGTTTGGCGGGAACTGAGGGAGTTCTGCCATGGTAATGGGAGTGTAGCTGGGGGGGGGAGTGTGAGAATGGGTTGGGCAGATGCAATTGCTCACCCCAGCACCAGTCCAGGAGCAGCATTCATGCATGCGCCACTCTCTTCATGAAAAAATACTTCCTCACGTTGCCCCTTAGCCATCCCCCCTGTCTTTAGATTATGCCCCCTTGTTCTTGCGCATCTCTTTTCATCTGAAAGATGCTACTCTCCTAGACTTTGTTGATTCCCTTGAGGTACTTGAAAGTTTCTATCATATCCCCCCCTTTCCCTCCTTTCCTCAAGGGTATACATATTAAGCTCCTTTAGTCTCTCCTCATATGGCTTCTGTTGCAGACCCTGCACCATTTTAATTGCAGTCCTCTGGATTGCCTCCATCCTGTCTATGTCCTTGCAGAGATGGGGTCTCCAGAACTGCACGCAGTGCTCCAGATGGGGTCTCACTAACTGTCTGTACAGTAGGATAACAGCTTCCTGTTTTCTACTGGTGATGCCTCTTCCTGTGCATCCCAGTATCCCATCAGCCCTCCTTACTGCCTTCTCACATTGCTTGCCTACCTTTAGGTTGTGTGATATGACTACCCCAGGTCCCTTTCCATTTTTGTTGTCAATACAGCTCCACCCCACCCCACCCCACCCCATTATGTACTCTTCCTTGGGTTTTGTTTCCCAGGTGCATCACTTTGCACTTCTTTGCACTGCATCTAAGCTGCCAGCAAAAAGTGTACTGACAATTACCATCCTGCCTAAGCTTTTCTAAGTGTGTGGTTTAGACACACTTAGACAACCACTAGGCAAGCAGGGAGTCTATGTTACAGTACATTAATTGTGTACTCAGCCCATATATTAAATCAATCAAGGAACAACTGGAAGTGCACACTGAACAAAGATCAGTTCTCCTATTTGATCTTTTCAGAGGCTAGGCCAGTGAGGAAGTGATAGAATCTCTGGAAGCAAACTGGATAATACCCGTCTGCACCCCAGCATCCTGCACTCACCTGTTTCAACTGCTAAATCTTACAGTAAACAAGATCTTCAAAGACGAGTTGAAGCAGGAATGTACAAATTGGTATGCTAACACTATCTCAAGTCAACAAAAGAAACGATGAGCAGCAGGTGTAATATTTAGTGAGTAATTTATTTATTTAAAATTGGTAACCGGGAGAGGCTCACTGAGCTGATGCTCATTTCCAGGTGTGACCCAGGGGAAGGGGAAGCACAACTGCAAACAAAATACAGTCAGTCAGGTGATGTGGTTACAAAGAAAGTGACATAAAGAGCATTGGTTGAGTGCAGTACAAACCAAATGGCAAAACACTGCATACAGAGGACAAATGAATTAGCTTACAAATCATCTGTGCAAACTGGGCAAACTCAAAGTGCATAGTGCTGGAGTGAAGGGAGGCTGAGCTGGTGCTGAAAGTAGGAGTTGAAACAGGTTGATAAAATGGACTATAATGAGGTTGCTGGAACTGTGAGATTAAGGAGGAGGGGTTAGTATGTGGTGGTCAAAAGCCAGGCATGGGTAAGGAAGGATTCAGGAAGAGCGTTGGCAGCAGCAGGGGGATGGAGGAAAGAGATTTAGCTGGTGTCTATTGGAGGTAAGGGAGGGGAGAAAAAGATGGAGGAGGGTAGCTGGTTCCAGAGGAAGGGAGGCAGTATGAGAAAGCAAATTTCTCAGCTGAGGAGTGTGTGTGGGGAAGGGAGAATGAGCATGGGTCACATGAGCACAGGTCATAGGAGAAGGAGGGATGGGGAGAGGAGATGGGATAGTTATGAGGGGACGGACTCAACCAGTATCTAGAGAGGAGGGAAGCACAGTGGGACTGGCGATGTGAGGGGAGAGGGAGGGAGGATGGCTAGGGAGGAGTGAAGGGAGCAGTGGTGAATACGACGTAGTAAGTTAGTAGCAAAGTGGCAGAAGGCGTTGCACAGGGTGTGCAGTTCGGCAAGGGAGCTGGAGGGGGTGGTGCCATCAACCACATCTGCATAGTCAAAAACCAGGAGAACCATTTTGGTAACCAGCACCCGCTGTACCTGGGAGAAAGGCAGTCCTTATTGCGGTACAGGGCACCATGTTTGGGGCAGAGTTTGGTATGGATGGCATCAGTGTGGGCAGAGAAGTCAAGTTTATTACCTAGCCACATACCAAGGCACTTAAAAGCTGGGAGTACTTGAAGCGGTGTGCCATCCACGGTGGAGAAGATGGGAAGAGGGGGGATCCAGGCTGGCTTCTTGCTGGTACCAAAGGTCATAGATGCCATGTTTTTTTTGTGTGTTGAACTGAAGTTGGTTGGACTAGAACCAGTGCAGAACATTGTGAAAATCTTGCTGAAGCAAGACTTCCAGAGATGCAGATGAGGGACTGGAGGTGTTGAGAACAGTGTCATTTGCATACATCTGAATATACAAGTTGGTACAGGTGGAGGGGAGGTTGTTTAGGAAGATGGAGAAGACAACTGGACACAGAATTGAGCCCTGTGGGACGCCACAGTAACATAGACATGAGGATGCAGATGTTGAAAATCAAGCATGCTAAGTGGCTGATCGATCTGTAGTTCAGGGAGACTGGAAGAGTGCCAGTAAGATACTGTAAAGAGTTTCAGGCAATTTGGAATCCTAGTGTAGCCCCAACCCATGTCTAGGGGTATTGGTGGGGAGGGGGTGATCACGGCAGCAGAAACACTTTCAGTGGCCTTCAATTACCCATGCTCTGATGGCAGAATGGGGTGTCCAGTTTTCCCTTGGAGTGGGCTACAAACAAAGGGGTTAGGGCATGCACAACAATAACAGTTCCAATAAATAACGGAATGTCCACACAGAACTTGAAGAAAAGGGATCCCAAACATCTAATGACTAAACTGGTACAGCTCCAAGGAGCACAAATTAATCAGTGGGGACAGAAACTTCTTCACGACTGATATGGCCTTAACACAGAAACTTTCCTGGACTGAGGCAGTCTCATAGTTGATTGGTACCATTAAATGCAGAAGCACAGTCTCTCATGGCATCAGCAGATCACAATACAGTTAACACGCCTAGCAGCCCAAAATCCTCATTGGCACCTCATCTTAACTGCAGGTCCCTCTTGTTCCCCACTCTAGTCACTGCTCTGACCCATAGGTCCCTCAGAACTGCAGCCTCACATTTCAGGGTTGCTGGTTCCATCCAACCACCGCGCAGCAGGCCGGACTGCAGGTGACTGTTCCCAGGAGTGGTGGGCGACATGTCCCATACTGTCCCAGTTACCTGGCTACTTATCTCTCCCAATCTCTGCAGCACTCTCCAGTGTCATGCTGGCCCCTGACTTGAGACCCACCCCACATCGATCTCCATTCCGTCTTTTATTCTGGTGGCACATTGCACACTGAGGAGCCACAATTTGCTATTACTGGCTCCTCTGGGCACTCCCAGATCTCTCAGGTCATCAATGCTGCTCTTGGCCTTCCTGCGGAGATCATGGGGTCAAAAACAGTGGGGAAATTTAAGAATGCATGGGACAGACATAAGGCAATTCTGGTGGGGGGGTAGGAGGACGTAGGCTATTGGTTAAATAGGATCTGCAGTCTATCCAATAGGTAGGGAAATGGGCAGACTGGGTGGGCCAAGCGGTCCTTATCTGCCATCAAAGACTATGTTTCTGTGTAGATGACTTAGGGGGAAGTACGTCACCTGCCATTGTGCAAGAAAGGATGAGAGACACCTGGCACTTGTCTTCCAATCCTCTGATCTCAACTTGCTTTGCTGCTGTTGTTTCCATAGTTAACTGGCTACATGGCACAAGCTGGACACCAGTCTCATCCAAACCGATTATCAGTGCTGGTGGTATCATCTCATGGCTGCAGGCAGTGGTGATGCATTTCAGAAAGGTACTCTTCAGCTGAGGGAAGTATAGTGGCCTTTTTGTGACTAACCTTGGTCACCTTTCATTTTGAGTACCCCAAAAGATAAAATATTCCCATTTGGACATTACAATGCTGTCTTCTAGCCAGAAGGTGGCACCTACATGGTGTGACAGCTGTACTGTACTGTAGTGATGGTAGTGAAAGAGAGTTCAACTAAACAGGTCTGTTAACATGTCTCTAACCTTCCCTTTGTTGGGAAGGTTATTGAGAAACTGGTTGCGCTGCAGCTGGATGATCACTTATCCTCCTACAATGTCTATGACATTCTCCAGTCTGGATTTAGGAAGAGGCATAGCACCGAGACGGCCCTTGTTCGGGGGCTTAATGATCTCCTAATAGTGAGAGATCGGAGGACCTGTTCCATCTTGGTCCTCCTTGATCTCTCGGCGGCATTTGACACGGTGGACCATGGTGTGCTAATGGAGCACCTGCAGTTCATCTGTGGACTGTCTGGTACTGTACTCAGATGGTTTTGATCATTCCTCGAGGGTAGGACACAGAGTGGTCTCAGAAATGTATTCCTCTGACCCTCTCCCCCTAACCTGAGGGGTACCGCAGGGCTCCATGTTGACGCCTATGCTGTTTGTTGTGTACTTGCTGCCATTAGGAGACATTATTAGGTGATACAGTTTGAGATTTCACTGCTATGCAGATGATACCCAACTGTACAATCCCTTTGTGGCCGAACAGGGAGATGTTCTCTTGGTGTCCAAGCAGACTACTAAAGTAGTAGGTAAGGCTAGGGGGATGTTGAGGTGTATTAGTAAGAGTCGTAAGAGGGAGGTAATGAACCCTCTTTACAAGACACTGGTTAGGTCCCATCTGGAGTACTGCATGCAGTACTGGAGGGCACACCTTCATAAGGACATTAACCAAATTGAGGCAGTCCAGAGAAGACAACCAAAATGGTGCAGGGACTGTATCAGAAAACATATGAGGACAGATTAACAGAGCTCAATACGTATATCCTAGAGTAAAAATTGGGAGAGAGGTGATATGACCGAGACATTCAAACACCTTAAGGGCATTAACAAGGTGAAAGAGTCTAACATGTTTAAATATAAGAAAAACAGCAGGACAAGAGGACACATCATGAGATTAGAGGGAGGCTGATTTAGGGGGTAATGTGAGGAAGTTCTTTTTCACAGAAGGGAGTGGATGCATGAAACAGCCTACCTCAGGAAGTGGCGGATACGAGTACAGTGCAGGGCTTCAAACAGGCATGAGATAGGCATAAGGGAGCAATACATGTGAATATGAATAGATAGGCCATTGACAGAGCAAAGGCCGATGGCACATTCATAAGGTGGAAAAAGAAATGGGCAGACTGGATGGGCCTTGCGGTCCTTATCTGCCGTAAACTTCTATGTTTAACAACTGCCTATCTGAGATTCAGGATTGGATGAGTGTTAGCTGGCTGAAGCTGAATCCAGACAAAACTGAGGTGGTGGTGGTGCACCCGGATCGTCGGGGGCAGGGTGTGTTGGCTGGACAACCTTCAGGTCTTTGGCTCTGGGGTGTCCAGCTTGCCATCTCAGATCAAGTGCGGAACCTAGGTGTTATTTTTGACAGTGGTTTGACCCTGAAAGGTCAGGTGTCAAATTTGATTTGATTTGACTTAAATTTTAAAATAGGAAATGGTTAGTTTAAGCCACATTTGGCAACAGCTGAAAGCAGGAGAGTGATTTGCACTGAAGGTCTGCAGTGAGAGTGGGAGACCTGATAGAGGTGGTGGAGGGACGAAAGCCATTAGCTTGACTGGCAGGCAGTGTGTGTATGTGTGTGTGTGTGTGTGTGGTTTTATAAACCACAACTTGCTCGGCTTCTCAGTATCTGCAGCACCAAGTAACAGGCTAGCTGGACCACGATGAGGGAAATGGAGAATTGAGCTGCCATTGATGGCAGCTATGGAAGGCTGAATACATCCTATCAGCTACCAGAACGCGGAGGTTTTGGGAGTGAGCCTGGGAGGGAATGACACAACAAAATAAATAAAAATGAACTGCACTGCCAAAACTGGCATTTATTTGTCTCTGTCACCCCATTATGTGATGTGGTGAAAAGACTGTGCACATAAAAATAATAATAGAAAGAAAAAAAACTTCTGTTAAAAGATGAGTGACCGGCAGTCAGTGGAAGCTGTGAGTGATATACCATAGGCTGAATGGGGGATAAAAAGGTCTCAGTGGGTTTCAAACTTCTTCCCATGCTTTTGTGCTGCGATATCAGCACAGGGTTCTAAGGTCCTCAGTGAATCAGATTTCTAGATTTCTGTGACCCATTTCATAATGGTCCGCAGCTGTGATTCAGCATCTTCTAGCAGCAGTGCAACCCAGCCCTGCAATTTAGTATTGAGTTCTAGGGTGAGTTTACTGGCTTCAGGTGTCTGTCTAAACTTGGCATGGCAATCTTTTTTAAAGCTATGGACTGTGCTCTCTTTAATAGGGGTTTTATAACATCTGCTATAACTGGACACATTTCATAATGTCATTTTCAACAGCATACTGCTCAATCTCAGATCAGATGTTGCCTGAGCATGCAGCATACCGGTACTCTATATGGCTCTTCTTGACTGGAGGGGGAGCCATTGTCAATTCACGTACAACTGACTCAGCAGCTCACATTGGGGCCGCTGCACTGTGGCTTAGATCTGCAGGATGAAGTGGCTCACCGACACACATTTAATCTCTTTTTACTGCAGGCCTGTTCTGTAACCAATGGACCAAAGACATTTTATAATGCAGTTTCACAGTTTCACTAGTTTCATTGATAGCACTATCTGAATACAGAGAGAGGTGTGTGTGTGACTTTTTTAGCAATTAACACAGAGTAACAGCTGACAGTTGGCAGTTTTCTTTTTACAAGTTGACAGTTCATGTGGGCCATCAGAGTGCTAAAATAGGTTTGTGTTAATACCTCCATTGACACCGAACCCACAGAAATAAGTGTGAGTGGAAATAAGGGGCTATACAATATTAGTTTCCTTTAAAAAACAAACAACAAACAAAACAAAAACAATACTGAGACAAAGTAGCCCCATAGAAACTATTTAAGTTAAATTCATGTGTTTTAATCACAGAAACTGTAAGCTGTTCCTTTTAGAATATTTTATTTACTTTATTTTGATTTGTTAACCGAGTAAGAGCACTGGACCAAGTGCCTTTTTCAGGCTCGATATATTTGCTTTCTAAGGGCTGTGACAGACTGTGGGATTTACACGTCAACATCCTTTGAAGCTGTGGGGTCCCATATGGGATCTATTCATAAAATGGGCCTCCTTCCCATTATAAGTACAGCAAATGGCAATGTTGCTTGAGCTACAGTACAGCAGTTCACTTCTGTGCTTTAGGGACCAAACCATAATTCAAAGACTGGCTGCTGTGGTGAGCAGATGGTACGCACCTAGACAGTGGTGGGCTTAGTGACAGCACTGATGAAGTTCCAACCCTGCACAAGAAGGTTTTTGGTGGTCTCCAGGGCTCAACTACCCAGGGTAACATCATAGATGTAGCTTGCATCCTCTTACAACCACTTTGTTTTTCTCCTATTTGTCGAAAATTCTCATGTAACTGCTCTTTAATGCCTAATGAGTTGAACCCTGTAACCACTGTATTTGTGTTTTGTCTTATTGTATACCCTGACGTGGAACCTTTGTAAAAGAGCTCATGCTCAAAGGTCTTTCCGATATTACAAATAAGTAAATAAATGAAATAATGCATCTTACATGTCATCTGGGAATTCACAGACCACAGATAGAACAAACTTTGTTAGAGCCAATACAGCTGCAAGCAACCTGATGATAGTGAGGCAGCCAAGAAAAGGGAGAGGCAGCTTCACCCCCACCTTATGTCATAGCAAAACATCAGCATGGCTCTCACCATGCAGCCCTAAAAATGGCCACACAAATGCAGCAACTGCAAGTAGTCCTAAAAGAAATTTAAAATATTTATAAACTAGCACACAGAACATAAAAACTCTGAAATAGGTGAAACATCTAGCAGAGAGCCAATGTGGCATTCTTGACAGTGGCAGAAAGTGTATGCTTCACTCATTACTTCACAAGAGACAAGTATCTCTAAGTATTATTATGCTAATTGTAAGAGGAAACAGTTTAGATGTTTTGCAGATAATCTGACTGTAAAGAGAACTAAGTGAACAGAAAGAACAGAACTTGCTGGATTGTTCTGGTTTTCCCCATCCCAAAACAAGGTATGTAGTTTAGTGTATATGCTAAAAAGACACGTCAATAGGCTGTCCTGTCACATTCCATTCATTCAAAACTTTGAAGCAAAATTTCCTGAGACGTTCAGGATATTAATTTATTCGGAATATCTGAACAGGTCAACACTTTCGGCATACAAGTACTGTGAGTTTTCAAGGTGGCACTGTGAAAATGTGCCTACAGGGTTATTTTAACCACACCAATGTAGATAAATGCTCAAATTTACAAAAGAAAAAAACTCACACTCAGACAATTTAGTATGAATTCATATTTGTAACTGTACTGGTTTTGTACAAATGAAATGGCAAAAACAGATAAGTGATGCATTTTATTGGACCATTTTAAATCTTGACATCATTTTAGCCAGTCAGGATTATTTACTTCTAAACATTCCAAACACTCATAACCATTGATGAGTCTCGCACATAAGCAGTTCCAAAATTCTGAAGTTTTAAGTTTAGCTGGCCCAGTCCATCTCCCACTCAATGGTTTACCTAATTTTCCATGACATAAAACATTTTGATTTTAAGTTCAAGTCTTTAACATGGTTTGTAATACATTGATCATTTATGTTTTTTGTATTAAATTTCTTTCAAGTACAATATGTCAATATTTAAATATAACAAGAGTTTATCAATGCAATGTTTAAGTTGATCACTCTATAAACACACACTGTGTGTGCATCAAGTATATTTCTATAATCGGTAATGCTGGCTGTTCCCCAGTTTATTATTAAATTCTTATATAGTGTATGGTTTGGGGTTATTGTGCATGGAAATTGCACAAGTCAATAGCCCTATTGTGTTCTTTCCCCTGCCTTATGCAAATCCCCCCTTACTGTGCATGTTCCATTTGCTAATCCCCACTTATTGTGCACATTCCATATGAAAATCAACTCCCCTCAAGCTGGCACTGACTCCCTGGTGAGAGAGAGAGAGAGAGAGAGAGAGAGAGAGTGCAAGTGAGTGACTTCTGGATCATGGTGTCCTCCCCTCTGCCACCACACAAATACACATGTTATTATTTTAATTCCATTTTTTTAAAATCACCCCCAGTATGCCATGATGACTCCCGCTGACTTCTCTCACTGCTTCCTTCATGGCACTTCAGCCCCCCCCCCACCACACACACATGACAGAGACATACAAACAAACTGTTGGCAGGTTTTTTTTACATATTTATTTACTCTCATTCTATCAGGGTATGTTTCACTGAGGTGTAGTTCTTTCTTCATTTCAAGCAGCTATCCAGAAGACTGCAATGAGTACGCTGAGAACTGAAATTTTAAAATTTAATAACTTTGGAAGGAATTAACATTTTTCACCAAGCAAGTGAAATACACATCTGTGGGCTAAGCTCTTTCTATCCTGAAAATTTCTGAACAAAACAAAAACTATAGTGGTGCTACAATGCCTATATAATACATACAGTAGCTAACGAAACAAGATGTTGGCAACATCACATCAGAAAAGAATGACTGAGCACTTCCAAAATGATGAAAAATACTACCAATGACCAAATCTAAGCACTACATCCTCATAGCTGCATCTGCATTCCAGGGTCTGAGGGCTTGGTGTTTTACAGCCCTCCCCAGCCCCTCACTGCAAGCCGCCGAAAACTGCCATAACGGAAGGGTCTGAGGGCTTGATGTTTCACAGCCCTCCCCAGCCCCTCACTGCAAGCCGCCAAAAACTGCCATAACAGAAGGGTCTGAGGGCTTGATGTTTCACAGCCCTCCCCAGCCCCTCACTGCAAGCCGCTGAAAACTGCCATAATGGAAGGTACGGGACTCGGAGCATCAGACTGCAGACGAGACTATTTTTTAAAACTTGGCACCCTTTTCAAGCTGCGCTGTAATTTAAATCAGGGAACTTCTTGTTTAAGCTCCTGTCTGCTTGATTTTTTCACCCACCCCCTTCCTTAATTAAATACTCTGTGGCTTCACCCCTGCTCTTCTCTGACTGGCCTCTTTACTAGTAGGGGAGTATCTGAGTGGCTCTCTGCCAACTTTATTCCTTATGAACTCACATCACCCACTGACAACCATGGGCCTCTTCCTAAGACCAATCTATCAGTCCCTCTACTGGTTCTAGCAGTCTTTATTCCCCACCTTTATCCATCACCAGTGTCAACTGCTAATAACCCTGAGGTTTTCCCCACCCCTCTATCCACCCTCCCACCCACTGAGGTTCTCCTTACCCCTGTATTCTCTCTCAAACCCCGCCCCTGTCCACCACCATCACCCTCCCCACCCCATCCTGCCCAGCTCCATCTACATCTGGTATCCCACAACACACTGCCAGCAATGCTTTACCATGCTGTCCCCACCATACGTGCACTGCCCATCCCATGCTCTCTTCCTGTTAGCTCAGCTTACTACCGCCATGCCTCACACAAACGATGTATGTCCTCTCTCCTCAGGTTTGTCTCCCTGCTCCTACTCCTATCCGGCAACATTCATCCAAACCCTGGCCCATCTCCTCCCTGCCAAACTCAGACCCTCACTACATCGGGGCTAAGCACCGCCTCTATGAACATCTGTAGCCTCTTAAAAAAAATGTTGCCCTCCATCGCTGGATAGCACAACATCAGCCTGACATTCTGGCAATCGTGGAAACCTGACTGTCTAAATCTACCCCAGACTCTGCGGTCGCTCTCCCTGGCTACTCCCTTTTTAGGGAAGATAGAGTTGGTAAACATGGGGGCAGCTGCACCCTCTATTTGCGTGACTGATTAATGGGCCACGCTCTACCAGTTCCCAAGCTTGACCATGGTACCCAAGCCATCTTACTTAGAATTATCCCAGACCCCTCCAGGGCCCCTCTGACTATCTCAGTAGCCTACATTCCCCCATGGAAACAAACCCAAGCAATCCAATCCCTAACTGACTACCTGTCCAGCCTCCTGCATAAGGGTGAGCAGATACTAGTGGGTGACCTCAACACCAACTGGCTTGCCAGTTCATCTGCCCTTGCCAAGGATGCTTTTGCAGCCCTGGACCTAACACAGCTGGTAACCCAGCCTACCCATCTGAACCCATCCAATGACTCTTACACGTTACTGAACATCATCCTTGCCAACTGCCCGGACAGAATTGTGGACATCGTTGTCCATCCAAACTCCCTGAGTGATCACTTGCCAATAACTTTCATGTGGTCCTGCTGTCTACCAAAACCAGTGCCCAGCATGGTCTCCCACCGACTTATCCGACCAGGTAGCCTCACTAGGCTTAAGCAGTACCTCGCCCAGTGGGACTGGTCACCAATCAACCGGGCCCCTAGTATTGATGAAGCACTCAGCTACTTTATCCACTCCTTTAATAAGGCCTGCGACATCTTTACCCCACTGGTCAAAACCTGGACTAAGCAACATAGTGCACCATGGATCACAACATCATTGCTCAAACAGCTACACCACAGAGACAATCTCTGGCATAGGGCAAATTCCTCAGGCAAGCCCAGGGACAGGCAGTCCTACATGCTGAGTGCAACCAATGTACATGGGCCACTTGTAAGGCTAAAGCAGAGTACTACAGATCCACACTAGCCTCCTCCTGGGGTCTACCCAGAACTTCTGGGACAACATAAAGGAGCTAAACGGGAAGTCTCACTCCCCACCCCCATCTCTACTCAACTTGAATGGAACCGCTATCACTGACCCCGCTACTATTGCTGACTGCCTAAACACCACCTTCTCAGATCTCAGCGCAGTTCTCCCTAGTAACTTCTTTTACCCTACCTCCCTCTCCAGCCACAGCCCCTCCCTCCCCCACCTTTCTACCTGAGGACCATCTCACCACAAAACTCTTGGCACTATCTAACAAAAGCCGTCAGTATTACCAGCTTTTCCTCTGACCCCCTGGATACTAGGATCCTACAGCAGGTCCTTGCCGTAGAACTTAACCCCCTGACTGATTTACTCAACCGCTCCCTCTGCCTGGGCCAGTTCCCTTTAGGTTGGAAAAAGGCTGTGATCACCCCCATCTTCAAAAGTGGTGACACCTCCTCTCCTGGAAACTATCAGCCAATCTCTATTCTTCCTCCTCTCTCAAAAGCCCTAGAAACAAGCATTTGTCAATGCTGAATGTTGCTTGCTTGTATGTGCTGTTTAGGTATTTGGAAGTGATAGATTCATGCCTTCCTCCCAAGACATTCACTGTGTCTTTCCGTTCAGTATTCAGAGAAGAGTGGGAGGGGAAAGGGCCACAGCAGTACAGCAGTTGCCAAGGGGATGAAGAGGTGGACAATAGTCCATTCAAAGGCAAAAGAGTCCTGCAGGAGCTCACTAAATTGAAGGTGGACAAAGCGATGGAACCAGATGGCATACGCCCAAGGATATTAACAGAACTGCGAAGGGAGATAGCAGTACCTCTGGCAGCCATGTTCACTGAGTCATTCAACATGAGTGAACTGGAGGAGGCACATGTGGTCCCTCTACACAAGTCCGGCAGCAGGGAGGAGGCAGGGAACAATAGGCCGTTCAGCCTCACCTCAGTAGTGGGGAAGATCATGGAGACATTGCTTAAAGAAAGGATAGTGGGGCATCTAGATGCCATCGGAGCCCAGGACCATAGACAACATGGATTCGCAGTGGGACATCATGTCAGATAAATCTGGTTGATTTCTTTGACTGGGTGACAAAAGGAAGTGAATCAGGGTGGGGCAGTGGACAACGCTTACCTTAATTTCAGCAAAGCCTTTGACACCATCCCATATAGGAGGCTGATAAACTAGCTGGGTAGGCTGGGCATGGGGGAAAGGGTGGTAAACTGGGTTAGAAACTGGCTAACAGACAGGAGGCAGAGAGTGGTGGTAAATGGTGTGCAGTCTAGGGAGAGGGGGCGACCGTTGGGGTGCTGCAGGGATCGGTCCTGGGGCCAGTTCTGTTCAATGTCTTCATTAGTAATATTGCAGAACATCTGAAGGGAATTTTTTCACCAAATTTTCAACATAGCCATTTTAAGATCTCTGCTCATGAACAGTGACACTGTGATTTTCTTAATCTGTCTCAAACACTGACTGCACACACCGAATCGCCATTGTACTCATGCACAGAAACACATTTTTGGGTGACATGTGAAAAGTGACAGCTGTACTGCTCATAAGGAGTTGTGGTAAAATGGCAATGTTGAAAATCTGGAGTGCAAATATTAAAATTTGCGAACTTACGAGTGTGCATAGGAACTGCGCAACACAAGCTCGTAAAACAGTCATTTTTAAGAATTTTTTCACCAAATTTTCAACATAACCATTCTAAGACCTCTGCTCATGAACAGTGTCACTGTGATTTTCTTAATCTGTCCCAAACATTGATTGCGCACACCGACTGCGCCATTGTGTGCTACATGGGTGAAAACATGTTTTGGGTGAGATGTGAAAAATGACAGCTATACCAATCATAAGGAGGTGTGGTAAAATGGCAATGTTGAAAATCTGGAGTGAAAATATTGAAAATTCACGAACTTACGTCGGCGTGTGGCAGGAACCGCAAACACACGCTCGTAAAACAGTCATTTTTAGGAATATTTTCACCAAATTTTCACCATAGCCATTTTAAGACCTCTGCTCATGAACAGTGTCACTGTGATTTTCTTAGTGTGTTCCATACATTGATTTCATGCACCGACTGCGCCATTGTGCACTACATGGGCAGAAACACATTTTGGGTGAGATGTGAAAAATGACAGCTATACTGCTCAAAAGGAGGTGTGGTAAAATGGTAATTTTGAAAATCTGGAGTGAAAATATTGAAAATTCATGAACTTATGAGCGCGTAGGAACTGCATAGCCTGACGTCAGAAAAACATTTTTAGGATTTTTCCCAAATTTTCAACATAGACTTTTGAGAGCCCACCTTATGAACACGGCAGTTGTTTTGAATCGGTCCTGAAAGGTGATTTCACACAGTGACCACGAAATCACCCTCAGGCCCGATTAACGCCTATGACAGTGCAAGAATTCATGAGGAGGGTCCCAAAACCCATGTTGAAAATTTGGGCCCAAAATTCCTAAAATGCCTGAGATATGCAACAAAGTTGAAAAACCCTATCTATCCCATTATACAGCTTACCGGCATTTCCTTAGTTCGTGGTCGGCTTTGAAGAGTGCAGACATGTTCCCGGTCCACCGAAGATCGTTGCGCCGAGCTCCGGAGGTAAGTATGGAGTGGGTGTGTGTGTGGGGAGGAAGGGTGCACAGTGGGTGGGTGCAGGTTGTGGGAGGGAGGCAGGGAGAAGCGCTGAGGGACAGTTTTTGTATTTACAGGTTTTTTTTTTTTTACTAAGACGACGAGGGACATTTGCCACACTGGGGTGGGCTCCCAGCGTGGCAGCTGGAAGGCTGTTGGGGGGGCTGGAGCCGACGGGGGATTGGGCACCCCGTTGGCCATAACATCATTTTGCCCGCGCTGGGTGGGCTCCAGCGTGGCACCTGATCTTTTGCGGGAGGCGTTACGGCCCGATGGGATTAGACACCCCTGTTGGCTATAAGACATTTTGCCACGCTTGGGGTGGGCTCCCAGCATGACACCTGGATGCTTTGGGACGTGAGCCAACGGGGATTGGGCACCCGTCCGGCTGTACAGTGTGGGGAGGGGAAGGCGCATGAGCACTCAGTGTGTGTGCGCGTGCAGCGCAGTGTGTGTGGAGGGGGAGCTCTGCTCACTGAAGTGGAGCTCTCCCTTTCAACTGTATGACCACTGCATTTTCAACTGCTGTCATAGACAGCTGCAGCAGTGATTGGGGAACTGGGACTGTGCCTGAAAACACACTGACTGCATTGGAAGATGGGTGCCACACCTCTGAAAACTCGGATGATGGCACTGTGTTTCTTGCACATGCGTGCAAATAACATGAAAATAGTAGCAGATCAATTATCTGAATATCTTGCCTCCCACAATCTCCTATGCAGAGAGCAGCATGGCTTCCGTCCAGGTCATAGTACGACCACTGGTCTTGTGGAGTTCTCAAACTTCCTTCATGAAACCCTTGACAAAGGCCACCTTGCAGGGGCTGTCTACACTGACCTCTCCAAGGCCTTTGATATGGTCTGTCACCCACTCCTATTGGGCAGTCTCCTTCAACTAGGCTTTTCTCAAGCCCTGCTGGACTGGTTCTCTAGCTGTCTCTCTTCAAGGTCTCAGTGTGTCAAAATAAACAGCACCCTCTCCAGTCCACTCTGAGGTTCCACAGGGCTCCATCCTGGGCCCCCTTCTTTTTAGTCTCTATGTAAATGCCCTACCCAACTCCTGCTCCAGCAAGGTCCTGCTATATGCAGATGATATGGTTTTCCTCTCCTCCCACCCTGACCCCTCCTCTCTTCAGGCTTCCCTCCAGCACCCTTTCAGTCAAATTGGAAACTGGTTCAATGACCGCAGGCTGGTCATTAACATTAGAAAAACAAAAGCCATGTTGTTTGTCCATCATCAAAATAAGGCAAAAAACTCACCCCTCTATATACTATCCACCTCACTCCACCCACTAGAACAAGTTAGCAGCTACAAATACCTGGGCATTACCTTCGATTCTGCTCCCTCCTTTCACTCGCATATCGACCTACTCACCTCAGCAATTAACATGAGCATAGGCCTTCTCTACGGTCATAATGACTGCCTCCCACCAGATGCCCTCAGATTGGCTGCCTCCTCCTCTGTCCTGTCTCTTGTAGACTACGGCCTCCCTGTCTAAGCTGCTGCTGATGCCACCGCCCTCAACAGAATCCAACTATTCCTAAATAAGGCCCGTAGGCTCCTCACTGGTGCAGACAAATGGACTCATGTATGCACTCTATACTCGCTAGCCAACATACTCAATCTAGAAGAGTGGTTACAATATCAGACCTGCCTCTTGGTTAAAAAAATACTTCTAGGTCTTCCCCTCCCCCAGGGGTGTCTGCCTCCCTCCACCCTGCTTCCCCCTCTGCCTCTACCCGTGGCTCCACTAAGGCTGCTCTCAGAGTCCCAAGGGTGCGGACATCACTGGCCCAGAGATCCTTTTATTACGGGGCACCACACTGGTTCATCGCCCTCCCCTCCTCGATCTCCTCACTCACCAAAATAAGTCCTTTTAAGGCAGCTCTCAAGAGCCTCATTTTCTCCACCTGCAGCTGCAAATGCGCTCCACAAGCGGGATCCTATCCCAGAGGTGCCCTGCTCCCTTCCCGGACCCTTTTCTAGACTCTTGATGACAATCGCCTTATCTCAGGCTCAAATTCTGAATTTACTGCATTTGTCCTTCCTTGAAGCCTAGCTTTCGCACTATATAGACCTTTGTACTGCTATTGTAAACTGTAACTCCTATCTGGGCACTGGATGGCTCAGGATTCTATGTTGTTTGTTCTGACACCTGCAAATATATGAATACTGTTTGCTATTTGCTGTTTGGTATGTAACAAAAAACTTCTGTAACCTCCTGTCTATCATATTGCATTTGTATTGCTATGTGTTGAATCCACTTAAACTGACGTGGAGCCTTTGGAAACGAGTCCTTGACTCAAAGGGTTGTAATTCCGATATGTATAATAAATAAATAGCTCTCTTAAATTCCATTTTCAAGACTATTCATCTTACAAAAACAGATGATCTAGAGAATTACAAATTTCTATTGATAGATGACACGGGGCCTCAGGATTCAAATACAGACACATCCAGTGGCTTCCCTTCTTTACAGGACACAGGTCCACCATCTAACAGAGATAAAGAAGAGCAGAATCCACCAAATGTAAGAAATATTTTTCTTAGTAGCAATCTAAATCTGTATGAAAACTTTTGTAAAATTGCTGCTGTACCAGATGAGACTGGTAGAGGTCTTTATCTTTCACAGTAGACATCTATCTGCATGAACCAGTTCTTTCTGATGCATGCTCATTTGAATATTGGAGATAAAAAGAATCAATGTTGCCTCAATGGTATGATGAAGCATTTAAATATCTTGGTTGTCCTTCAATGACTTTTGCTATATGCACAGAATTTAAGAAAATGTTTTGCTGATAGAGCCCTTAGGTGACAGTACCAAGGGCCCTAGCCATGAAACATTTTCTTAAATTCTGTGCAAAAGGCAATACTCATTTGTGGATAGAGCCCTATGTTAATATAAGAGTAACAGTTTATTTATGTATTTATTTGCTTTTGTTGACCAGGTGGGTACACTAGACATAGAAATGCCTATTTTCAGGTACGACCCGGGAGGATACAAATGACATACAAAACATCAGTGTGACGCAGCACACATAAACCATACAGTAAAATAGTTAGACAGAAAAGTACAAAACATCTCAAACATTAAATAGACTATGAAAGTACATAAGCAAGCAAAGTAGGTTGTATAGAAACATGGATAAGAGGATCATAGAGAAGAAATATGAGATAAGTGCAACTCAGGTCGGAGATTCCTGTAGATCCTTAGCAGCAGTAGCTAGTTGGCAAGTCCAAGCTAAGCACAGTGACAGGAGGAGGCAGAGGGAGGGGTTAGAGTAGGAAAGGATAGATTGGAGAGAAGTAGCAGGCAGTGTGCCAATGGGAAAGGGCAGGCTGAGCCAGGTATTGGTTTATGGTGGCTGGAAGCAGGTGCAGGGACTTGCTGTGAGTAGGTATTGACGGTGGAGCTTCTTAAAACAGGTGTGCGTTGGGGCACGACGAATAACTAGAGGGATAGTATTCCAGTATTTAGGAGCAGCATGGGAGAAAGCTCGTGTACCCAGTTATATGTAACATCAGTGGGAACAGGGACATTGGCATTAAATACAAAATGCCAACTGCTGTAGCTACAGTCCACTTTACCTGAATTAAGTTGTGAAAAATGAAAACCTGAATATTATTTATAATTACCTCCCAAGGCTCAACGAAACTAAACTAAGACAATCTGCACTATGTAGAAATCTAAATGGAGGTGGCTAGCTGCACTAGTTGTGGAGCATTAATCTCTAGAGGACATTGCTGGAACATGGAACATGGAACATGGATTACTGCCATATACGTAGAACACTGTATCAACTCAGAGCTCAGTTGGCTACAGCATGGGAGAAAATAGCCTGAGTGCAAAACCAACTGTACTGGTGTTCCATCTCACCCCCAGTCCCTGAGAGGCCCATGGGCCCGGGGGAGTGGAGGTGGAAGTGGTGGGGAAAGGAAGAAATAATGTTACCACAATGAACTAAGCTAACCCCATTACATCTGAGATGATAGTGTCTGCAAAATGTTTGCACCCTTGGCTAGGATGAAGGATCCTGACCTCATGAAGGGAGACATCGTATCCATTGAACAGCCAAGGTAAAGCAGGGCAATCACATCCAACGTCAGCAAGAAGAAAACTGGAAGAAACAAATGCAAGCAAATTCTCATTGTAGGGTATTCAATTATAAGAGGAGTTGAGCCCCACCTGAGTAAGTATACAAATACTGAAGTAATGGTCAAATGCTTCCGAGGAGCCTCAGTGAAATGCAATGTGAAACGCATCGGGAGATTAGTGGATAAAACAGGAAATGGACTTGGAGTACTGGTGCATCTTGGAACTAATAACCTGGCCAACCAGATGGTGGGGGAGGCCAAATGTTGTTTTGTTCAGCTGGGCGAACAGTTGGCGGCTCGTTCAACCTCCCTAGCTTGCTCTGAGGTCCTCCCAGTGCGGGGCAAAGGAGGAAGTACTGAGAAAATCAGGACAAAAGAGGTAAATTAATTCAATGCATGGTTGCAAGGATATGAACATACAAATTTACCAGCAGATAAAGGCCTTATAGTCTATCGAGTCTGCCTGACTGTGCAGCTAACAACCCTTATACTGCAGTTGCCCCTCCCCTCCTGTCCTCTCCTCTGACCCTCCCTCCTACCCTATCCCATCCCCTTTTGAAGCAGTCCATTGTTCTACAGGATACCACTTCCACAGGCAATGTGTTCCACCAAGACACCACTCTCTCTGTAAAAAAGTGTCTTCTCATTTCCCTCCTGAACCTTCCCCCCTCCAGTCTGAGATCGTGACCTCAAGTGTCCCTACCCCCCCTTAACTTGAATAGTCCCTCTGTGCCTGTCTTGTTTATTTCCTGCATTTACTTGAAGGTTTCAATCATATCCCTCCTGTTTCTCCTCTCCTCCAGTGAGTACATGTTCAACTCCCTCAGCCTGCTCATGTAGGGTATGTCCCCTATTCCCTGGATCATCTTTGTTGCCCTGTGCTGCACCGCCTCCAGTAACTTAATGTCCCTCTTCAGGTATGGGCACCAGTACTGCACACAGTACTCCAGGTGTGGCCTAACCAGTCACCTATACAATGGCAGGATCACCTCCCCTCTGCTTGAAGATATACCCCTGGCAATACAACGCAGTATTTTGTTAGTCTTTGCAACTGCCTTCCTGCATTGTGCTGAGTTGTTTATTGAGCCTGTTATAATCACCCTCAGATCCTTCTCCTCTGTCATGGCTAGCTGAATCCCCCCAGCTGGTAGCTCCTTCTTGGTTTTTTTGCCCCAAAATGTAGCACCTTGCACTTTTTGGCATTGAACCCCAACTGCTAGGTGTCTGACCAGGTCTCCAGTTTTGACAGATCATCCTGCAAACCCATGCCACCCTCCTAGGTCATCCACTACTGCTCCCATCTTGGTGTCATCTGCAAACAAACTGATCTTGCTCTTGATGTCCATTGAGATGTCTGATATAACCAACCCAAACAATACCAGTCCCAGCACTGAGCTCTGCAGTACTCCGCTTGTCACTGCCCTCGGAGATGAGAGCTCCCCTCCCACTACCACCCTCTGTTGCCTTCCCTGTAACCAGTTTACTACCCATCCCACCATTTTCATCCCTGCACCTGTACCTGCCAGCTTACTACTGAACCTCCCATGCGGCACCAAGTCGAATGCCTTACTTAAGTCCAGAAACAGGACATCCACTGCATGGCCCTTGTCCAACTGTTTAGTTACCCAGTCATAGTAATCCACCAGCTTGGTCTGACAGGATCTGCCCATGAATAACCCATGCTGCCTAACATCCTGCAGCCCATTGGTCTCCAGAAGGGACACCAGCCTCTCCTTTAGAATTGTCTCCATCAGTTTTCAAACGATGGATGTGAGACTTACTGGCCTGAAGTTTCCTGGTTCATCTTTGGGACCGCTCTTATGGAAGATGGTGCTAGAAAAAAGATTACCAGTTTGTCATTGCCTGGGGAGACTTCTGGGAAAAACAGATATTTTAATTCAATGGCTTTCATCTAATCCGAGAAGGGGCAAGGGCACTTGGGCAAAAATTTGATGTGTACATGGAGCATTTAGACTAGGAACGAGGGGAGTTCGAGGCTAAGGAACCCATCAGAGAGATCATAAATGATTAAAACTTAGCCAACACTCCCCCCGGCAACAAACTCTCAGCCGTATACTGGGAACAAGTGAAGGGAACAAAAAGAGAGTAAAAAGGGCCAAAATATGGAGCAAGCAATCAAACATGAACAGGTAAAACTCAAAACAGGGAAGAAGAATACTCCAGCAAATTCATGGAAAGGGGTGTGCTTCAATGCCAGAAGCCTGGGGAACAAAATTAGTGACCTACAGGCCATAATGATAGACACCCAAGTGGACCTAGTGGCCATCACAGAAACATGGGCAACTGAGAACAACGACTGGGACCTCTCAGTCCCAGGTTATTCTTTCTATAGACAAGACAGGAAGGATACAAGGGAAGGAGGGGTGGAACTTTATGTTTGTGATGGCATAAGTGCAACATCAGTTGACACATACAAAAAAGAAGGGATAGAATCACTATGGGTTCAACTCAGCTCAGCATCTGGAAAAAATATATGCATTGGGGTAATTTACAGACCACCGGGGCAGTCAGAGGAGAAGGATGTGGAACTCATAGAGGAAATCAGAGACACATCACAAAAAGGGGAAATTGTGGTGCTTGGCAGTCTCAACATGCCAGATGTAGACTAGGGAAACCTTGTTGCAAGATCATCAAAAAGTCAAACTCACCCAACTGGTTAGCACACCTTCCAGACTGGACGCCATCCTTGTTGTGGTCCTCATTAATTCAGGGGTAATTGAAGATGTTGAAGTTGAGGAACCACTGCCAAACAGTGACAACAACTCTGTATGGTTTGCATTGTCACCTGTGGAGGTAAAATCTCAATCCCAAGCAGAGGTCCTGAGCTTTAGGGGAGCCAACAGTAAAAAAACTGAAAATGCTCATCAAAGGCAACATGACTGGAGTACATAAAAAACTGAAGATAGAACACATCTAGGGGGATGATTAAGAAGCCATACTCGAGGTCTCAAAAACTTGTGTCAGAACAGTGTTGAAATGAAGAAAACATAAAAGACCTACCTAGTTCACTAACCAGGTCAAGACAGCAATCAAAGTCAAATAGGAGGCGCATCACAAACATAAAAAGAGCCAGAACAACATTGACTGGGACGTCTATATTCAGAAAAGTAGAGAGGCCAAGGAGGGTGTAAGCCTAGCAAAGGGATTGACTGAACTACAGATTGCTGCAGGTATCAAATCTGGCAACAAACAATTCTTTCAGTGCATCTGGGAGAAAAGAAAGAAAGGGAGAGGGGTAGTTAAACTCTCTGAAGGGAGCAGGTTCATCGAAGATGATGGACAAAAAGCCACCATCCTTAATGACTTCTTGTGCTCTGTGTTCACCAAGGTACACATCGGTCCATTGCTAGAGAGTGGCATTAAGGCAACTGATAAAGGAAACTCATGGATGGAGACTCTGATGATTTCCACCAACAGAGTAAAAGAGGCACTAATACACCTAAGGACTGATAAAACACTAGGGCCTGATAGGATGCATCCAAGGGTACTAAAGGAACTTGCTGAAGAACTAGTGGACCCATTGGGGCATTTGCTCAACTGCTCACTTCTGACAGGAGTAGTGCCAGGGGACTGGAGAAGGGCAGAGGTGGTACCTCTCCACAAGGGAGGGAGCAGAGAGGAGGCTGGCAACAATAGGCCAGTCAGCCTCACATCAGTCATGGGGAAAGTAATGGAAACCTTAATTAAACAGGACATAGTGGAATACCTAGATAAATACAACCTACAGGATGACAAACCGCATGGATTCATGGCTGGCAGGTCATGCCAGAAAACCTGTATCATGTTCTTCGACTAATGACCAAGGAACTGAACAAGGGACACCCAGTGGACCTCCTCTGCTTTGATTTCAGCAAGGCAATTGACTCAGTGCCACACAATTTCCTGCTAAAAAAGCTGGCAGACCTAGGCATTGCTGAAAGCTTGGTCAGGTGGGGTGGGAAATTGGTGTAGGGATAGAAGTCAGAAGGTCATTGTCAATGGAGTGAGGTCAGAAGGTAGAGTCACTAGTGGTGTGTCCCAGGGTTTGATCTTAGGGCCAGTCCTGTTTAATGTGCTCATTTGCAACATAGGCATAGGTATTCAAGGTAAGCTGGAACTATTCATGGATGCCACCAAGCTGGGTGGAAGGGTCAACAGCATGGAGGCAATCAGGGAACTTTAGAATGACTTAAAAAGGCTGGAAACTGTGCAGAGAACAGAGACCAAGATGATACAGGGCCTCCATGATCTCTTGTACTAGGAGCGTCTGAGGGAGTTAACCTGTTCTCACTTGAGGCAAGGGGGGGGGGGGAACATGACTGAGACCTTTAAGTTCTTGAAAGGCATTAATTAGGTGCCATACACAGAACTATTTCAAGGACCACCATCTTCACCACCAGGGGGCATGAATGGAAGCTATGGGGAGGGAGCTTCAGGAAAGATCTAAGAAAAGTATTTTTTCATGGAAAGAGAGTTGGAGCCCTGAAACATCCTGCTGGAAAAGGTGGTGAGTGCGCAGACTGTGTCATCTTTCAAACAAGGGTGGAATAGGGCAAGAGCTAAGAGGGCAGGAACAGGAAAGGATGAATGCCAAAAGGGGGGGTTAGACCCCGGGACCTATAAGAGGTCTTAGAATCTCTTGGGCAGACTAGATGGACTATGGTCCCCTTCTGCCATCACTTTTCTATGTTTCTATGTTTTTAACTACATTGTACATGTTAGTTGTATCTCTGTAGGAGACTGTAGATTAATGCTAGTCACAAAATCTATATAATGACCTCCAAAGTATGGTTTGGCTTCTTTGTTTTTAATTGTCAACTGACTAGCCAAACTTATGAAAATAATAAGCAATCTTGTTTTGCAATTGTTACGAAAATTATTAAAAAATCCCCATTTTGTATCGATTTAAATAGTCACGGTAAGTAGTTGAGCTAATGTAAATATGTACAGTTAGTACCTACTGCATTAAAGAATGTGTAGCAAGCATTAGCAAACAGTGAAGCAACTAGCTTTATCACAGTTATTAATTTGTCTTGTGCTGAAGATGTCTAATGCAGCTGCAGCAGGAAAAGATATGGTGGGTGGGTGACCCCGTAAGGCTTGCATGCTGCCCATCTGCATGTAGCTTCATTGCAAGTAATATAATCTTAGAAATTACATTTAGGGACCTGGGGGTCATCTTGTCCATTCTCCTGCGCTAGGACACTAAAAACAAGTTGACCATAAACACACATTGAAGCTTATCAGCCAGAATGTAATCAACACTTATGATGCATAACCCTAGACATTATTTTTATATCTATAGGAGGCTACTGTGCTGCAAAAGTCAAGAACCAATAAATAAAAATTAATGATAGGAGAACCTAAAAGGTTTTGAGATTCTAAAAGGTTCTGATAAGCAAAAAAAAAGGTTTGGATTGTTATCTAAACCTTATCCGAACCTTTTAGAATCTTTATGTTTTCTGGTTTTCTTTTGTGAGAGATAGTACTGGTAGTGGCAGTGGTTGAAGTGGTAGGAGTAGCAGGCAGAGTGGTGTGCGAGGATGATGAGTTACCCGCAAAACTCACCCAGTGTGTGCAGTAAGAGAAAGGCAGTGGTTGGGTGCTGGTCCACATGTCACTAGTAAAGTGAACTATCTTGTCCTCGGCCTCTCAGACAGCATGCCTTACTTGAAATGCTAAACTGTCATACATCCTGGGCACAGCAGTTACTGAAAAGTATTTTCTACTTGACATTACATATTGTGGGTCTAAGTATTCTGTAAGCCTCCAGAAACCCACATCTTCCACAATACAATATGACTGCAAATCAAGTACAATCATTTCTGTTATTGTAAGATTTACTGCCATTGTTATTGGATGGTTTTGTGAATATTCAGATTTTCTTTCAAAAACCTCTTTTAACTTCAGTTGGCTCTTATCAGCGGTCACGTTAGATTTGGCTGGGGATGTTGTACTACATGACCTGCTTGATAAACAGAGGACCTTACAGAATTATCTTGAAGCAAAAGTGGACTGCTGGATCCTGGCTGGTGATTACAACCTCCTACTGTTTCAGTAGAATGTTCCTGTTCATCGAGAATCTTGTTACATTTCCAGGCACTGATGTTAGACTGTTTGTTTGAACCAGATATAACGATAGGGTAACTTCACATACGGTGACACATCATTGTTGTGGTTCCAAGACGACTTTTATTTTTCCCCCTGCTAACACAAGTATTGCAATGTACACGTATAGCTTGGCAAGCATCCTTGGGGTTTATGTAAAAATTATTCCAAACAGTAGAGGTGGACTGCCTATATCTAGTAATGAGCTCAGTAGGAGTTGAGTGGATGGGTTTAAAGGACAGTTAAACAAGCTTTTTTACACATTTTTTTTTTAAATTACGACATAGACTTGTAAAGGAGAGGCTGTTGTTTACATTCATACTGAAACTGCATTTAGTAAAGTATGATAAATGCAGGTTCATAGCATTTGAAAATTTTAAACACAGCCTCCCCTGATTCAAAAATCTTAGAAACATAGAAACATAGAGTTTGACGGCAGATAAGGACCGCTTGGCTCACCTAGTCTGCCCATTTCCCTACCTTCAAGATAAGCTGCAGATCCTAGTTAACCAACAGCCTTTTTCTTCTTACCCCCCACAAGAATTGCCTTATGTCTGTCCCATGTATTCCTGAATTCTTCCACAGTTTTAGACCCCACAACCTCCTCAGAAAGGCTGTTCCATGTGTCCACCACCCTCTCTGTGAAAAAATACTTCCTCACATTGCCCTGAACTGCCCCCAATCTTTAAATTGTGTCCCCTTGTTCTTGCACATCTCTTTTTCTGAAAGATGCTACCCTCTTGGACTTTGTTGATTCCACTGAGGTACTTAAAAGTTTCTATCATGTCCCCCTCTCCCTCCTTTCCTCAAGGGTATACATATTAAGCTCCTTTAGTCTCTCCTCATATGACTTCTCTTGCAGACCCTGCACCATTTTAGTTGCCCTCCTCTGGACTGCCTCTATCCTGTCTATGTCCTTGCGGAGATGGGGTCTCCAGAACTGGATGCAGTACTCCAGATGGGGTCTCACTAACTGTATGTAAAGAGGGATAACAACTTCCTGTTTTCTGCAAGTGATGCCTCTCCCTATACATCCCAGTATACCCCCAGCCCTCTCTACTACCTTCTCACATTGCTTGCTAACCTTAAGGTCATCTGATATGATTACCCCCAGGTCCCTTTCCATTTCTGTTGTTACTGCCTCCCCCCATTGTGTAATCTTCCCCCTGGGTTTTTGTTTCCCAGGTGCATTGATTTTGCACTTCTTTGCATTGAATCCAAGCAGCCATACTTCTGACCATTCCTCCAACCTTGTCAAGTCCCTTCTCATCCTTTCCACGCCTCCTTGTGTATCAACCCTGCTGCAGATCTTTGTCTCATCTGCAAAGAGGCATACTTTTCCTTCCAGTCTCTCTGCAATGTCACTTATAAAGACATTAAAAAGGACTTGACCCAGTACTGAACCCTGCGGTACCCCACTAGTAACCCCTCTTTCTTTAGAATGGACTTCATTTACAATTACCTTCTGTGTCCTGTTGTCCAGCCAATGTTTTACCCAGGCTACCACCCTGGGACCCACTCCCAGGCTAGTTAATTTGACAATTAATCTTTTGTGTGGGACTGTGTCAAATGCCTTGCTAAAGTCTAGGTAGGCCATGTCCACAGCCCCTCCCTGGTCTACTACTTTGGTCACCCAGTCAAATAAATCAATTCGATTCATCTGACATGACCTTCCCGCTGTGAACCCATGCTGCCTTTGGTCCTGTGCCCCACTGGCCTCTAGGTACTCAACAATTCTTTCCTTCAGAAGTGATTCCATCACTTTCCCTACCACAGAGGTCAAACTGACAGGTGTGTAGTTTCCTGCCTCTTTTTGGCCCCACTTTTGTGAAGGAGAATCACATCCACCTTCCTCCAGTCCTCAGGTACCACACCATCCTCCCATGATTTGTTAAAAAGGATAGTCAGTTGTTTCACTAGTTCTCCCATTAATTCTTTTAGAATTCTGGGGTGAATTCCATCAGGCCCCATTGCTTTGTCCACCTTCAGTTTTAGGAGTTCTTTCAGAACTCTTTCTTCTGTGAAAGGATTGGGATCGACCCCCCTATCAACAGTGCTTCTGTTAACTGGGTTAGGCACCGCCCCCTCCTCCTCTTTTGTGAATACTGAGCAGAAATATTCGTTCAGTGTCCCTGCTTTTTCACTGCCCCTCTCTGCCCACCCACCGTCCATTCTGTTGAGCCTCACTATCCCTTCCTTTGTCTTTCTATGCTCCCGATGTACCTATAAAAGGTTTTATCCCCCTTCTTAACCAAGTTGGCTATCTTTTCCTCAGTTTGGCCCTTTGCTATTCTGACTTCCCTCCCTGCTTTCTTCTGCCTTAACTGGTACAGCTCTCTGTCCTGCTCCTTCTGTATTTCCTTATACTTCCTGAATGCTATCTTTTTCTCCCTGACTTTCCCCACCACCTCTTTTAAGAACCATAGTGGCTTTTTCTTTTGTTTTGATTTGTTTATTTGCTTCACATAAAGGCTTGTTTCCTCTGTGATGGCAGTTTTGATGTTTCCTCATTGTTGCTCCACCCCTCCTTCTAGCCTGTTTGCTAATGCTTTTCTAAGGCACTCTCCCATCTTGCCAAAGTCAGTCCTCCTGAAGTCCAGAACCCTCACTTTTGTATGACTTGACTCTGTAGCTGAGTTTATCATGAACCACACTGTTTGATGGTCACTTGTTCCCAGATGGCAACCCACTTCTAGATCTGAGATCCTCTCACTGTCCCCATTTGAGAGTATGAGGTCTAAGATTGCTCCCTCAGGAGTGGGTTCTGAAACTGGCTGTCTGAGGCATGCCATCTGTAGGGCATCAAGAATGGCCCTGCTATAGGATGTAGCTGCAGCTAATGTGCTCCAGTTAACATCTGGCATATTCTGGTCTCCCATCAACAGTATCTCCCCTTTTTTTGCCATCCTAAGAATGCTTTCTATCATATCCTTGTCCATTCCCTCCCCCTGACATCGGGGTCTGTATACAACCCCTGTGCGGATTGTGGTGCCATTTCCAGTCTCTAATATGACCCACAATGCCTCCTCTCCTCCCTGTTTACTCTTTTGTTCAGTTACTTTTATCCCTTCCTTTACACAGAGAGCTACTCCTCCCCCTCTTCTCCCCTCCCTGTCTCTCTTGTAGGTTATGTACCCAGGTATTTTAACATCCCAGTCATGGTTCTCTGTGTACCATGTTTCTGTGACTGCTACGATATCCAGGCATCCCTCTTCCATCAAGGCCACCAGTTCAGGGAGCTTGTTGCCCAGACTACGGGCATTGGTACTCATTACCCTCCATTTCCTGATGGCCTTACTCCTTTTTGCCCCATCCCTGTCCTTATTGCCTTTTTCCACTTTCTCCATTTACCCCTGCCCTTCTGCCTATCGACGTCTTGCTCTGAGAATCCTAAAATGGCTGCCTTGATGATGTCAATGAAGTGAGAGATGCTAGCTGTGCAGATGTATTCTAGCCGTGCTAACCGTATTTAAATGCTAATAACTTTAAAATGAAAAATGATAGCATGGTACTTTGAGCACGAAAGTTGTTCAGCACACAGATATCTACAAAATGAGTGGCATTTCATTCATAGATACTGTACCTTTTAGTTTTTTTATTAGCAAAAAAAAATCAGCAGAAAATACAATTTTTTTGTCACATTTTCAACAAACAAATGCAAATAACGTTAAAACAAAAAATGATGGCAGGGTACTGTGAGCACAACATATGTTCAGCACAAAAATATCTACAAAATGAGTGGTGATTCATTTATATATACCTTTTAATTTTTTAACCCTATATTTATGCGCCCTACTTGCCTCCTCTCTCCACTCTCTCAAACATCCTCTGTCTGCAGGCTCCACTCCCATCGTGATCCGCCCTAAGAGTACCCAGTTCCACAATAGCAGCCCCCCGATATACCCCCTTGGTAGGGGTTAGGAGGGACGCCCCATGCTTACCTCCCCAAACCAACATACTTTTTTAGTGTTGTGGAATTGGTACAATGGAGTCTGCCTGACGAGCCTGGAGATCCCCCAGAGAGGTGTCCTCACCTAGGAGAGACTGAGGTGTTTTTCTGGTATTCTTCCCAGATGTCAGCATGCAATGAGGGCCAATGAGCTAGGAGGCGCGCTGAGACGTACCTCCCGCTCCGTCCCTCTGCAGACATCTACCCAATGCCCTTATTGTGTCTCCACCTTACTGCTCTTTCCACCCTTGCTCCCCTAGATGGTGGTATTGCAGCAGAGCCAGCAGCTAATCCCCCCCAGAGAAGGCACTCTTTCTCCTCCCCGGCCGACCCCTGGCGACCCATACTTGATCCCGAACACGGATCGCCAGAGTGTTACGAGGTAAGACATCCAGCACCTCAGCTCTCAGCACCACTGAGCAGGTGCCCTTTTAGTTTTTTTTAAATTAGCAAAAAAAAAAAAAGCAACAGAAAATTTAATTTTTTATCACATTTTCAATGAACAAATGCAAATAACTTTAAAACAAAAAATGATATCATGGTACTGTGAGCAGAATATTTGTTCAACACAAAAATATCTACCAAATTAATGGTGTTTCATTTATATACACCTTTTAGTTTTTTTTTAATTAGCAAAATACTGCAGAAAATTCAATTTTCTTTTTCACTTTTTGCAACAAACAAATAGAAATAGCTTTAAAGAGCTACTGAAACAGCTGAGACAACTTTGAAAAAATTTTACATTCAGGCATAAATGTAGCTTATGTTTATTTTGTTCTGTAATTCTCACTCTTACTTCCTTTTTACTAAGGGTATTTGCATGAATACAGCATCTCTGCCTTTTTAGTTCTGGCTGTCTACCTGCACCTGACATCATGATTCTATTTATGACATCAAAATGTGTTGCTGTGGAGACAATTATGATTTCATAAACAGGGGACTATGATGTCATGTGTAGAGAAGCAGCCAAAGTAGATATAGTCTAGGGAACAGGGATCTTATTTTCATGCAACTGTTTTCAGTAATAAAGAAAATGGGGAATTAATTATTGAAAATATATGAAGTAATTAAGAAAATGGGATGGAGCTGAATATAAATCTTACTTTTTTCAAAGTTTTCCTAATGCTGTCAGGGACTCTTTAAAACAAAATATGATAGCATGGTACTTTGAGCACAAACGTTGTTCAGCACAACAATATTGCCAAATGAGTGGTGTTTCATTTATACAGTAGATACATTTTAGATTTTTCATAATCAGCAAAACATGGTGGAATATTTGATTTTTTTTACATTTTTGGAGGCATGGTATAAATGGAATATGCAATCTCCCTACTGGAAATATTGTTGATATTTTTTGTTCTTGTGCCCTTTCCAATTAACCAAACTGCAATTTGCTTTTTTAAATAGTTCCCACCTCCTGCCTTCTGAACAGGGAGATGGGTGTATGCAAAACTGTTGTATGCTTAATGGTGGCTGTTCACAAATGCGTGTGGGGGTACACGTGAAAGGCATGTAACCCCCCCCCGTGCAGCTCCACATCCTCGGAAGTTCCATGCATCAGCCATATTCTGGAACACTGGCCTACGTGCAGCTCCCATCTATGGCCCCGCCCTCCCGGCACACAGGTATACGGGGTGGTCTGGTGTGGAGCTGCGGACCTGGGCATGCAGCCAATCAGCTGCCCATCCCAGGTCCCTTGATGGCTCTCCTATGCCTGTAGGGTGCCATGTTGGTGGCAGACACAAACACACTGACAGCAGGGGGGAATGTCCCCCAGACAATGACCCCCAGTCCTCCCAATGTACCCTGATGGCAGACCAGCCTCAGTGGGGGGGTTCATTGACCCCCACCATCCTCACCACAACCAGCAGCAGCATCCTGGGGGTGGCAGATAATGTTTATGGCTGCCTACAGAAGGTATGGCTGTCACCCCCCATGCAATGCACCTGCACCATTGTGAATGGTGTGGTGTGTGAACATGCCCCCCCTCACTGGCCCCTGGCCTGCCCCCATGTGGAGCTGTGTGTTCAGCTGGGGTTTTGGCCATGTGGAGGGCATTTTGGGTTTGTGCATGGCATGCAGGGGGTGCTGTGTGCATGGCCAGGTGTGAGTGGGCTATGCACCAAGGCTGTGTGGCACATAGCCACTCCACACCTTTTGTGAATAGAACCCAATGTTTCCATTTCTGTTTTCCCCTGTTCTGTCAATACTGTCTTGCCATGACAGTGTGGCCTACAGATTTTCATATTCCCACTTTACATTATCAGGCAAAGTGATCTAGGGCATGCTGCATTTCTCACGCAGCCACCCACTGAAACTTCCTTTTCTTCCTTGCATTTAGTCAGTACACATGAAAACTGCCGTCGCCATACTACCCAGAGCTACATCTTGCTCTTTTGCCATTTCCCTTTTTTTGGTTTCATTTTGTGTCATTCAGTTGTCTGCCATTTAAGTTAGAATGTTACCTCTATTTCCAGGCAAAGAAGCAAGGTGCCTGGTGCTCCTCAGAGCAGCCACCTGCTAACTCTCCCATTCCCTTAGCATGCCTTTGGCACTTGAGTGAAGACATCAGCACTTCCCAGGTGGCTGATGTACCTCGTACCTCACAACCCACCTGGGACGTTCTGTAATTTAGCATTATTGTACACCTTGTCATGTGTTATTGCTTACTTACAATTTACAATGTGATCCTATGGGAATTTTATATCACACTTCCCAGGTGGTTGATGGCACTCAGCTGCACCGTGTGCCTCACAACCCACCTTGGGCATGCAGCAATTTAGCCTTGTGCACACCCTGGCCTGTGGTATTGATCACTTAAAATCTATAATATAATCTTATTTGAATTATATTCCACACTTCTCAGGCGGTTAAATACACATAGATTACATAGATATAATTGAGTATTTAAAGACATTATTCCATTAGCTCGCCATCCCAGCTTTGCCTCATGCCTTATAACCCACCTGGGGCATGCAGCAATTTAGCATTGCTGTACACCCTGATGTGTGGTATTGATCACTTAACTTTTATAATGTAATCTTATTCAAAATATATACCGCACTTCCCAGGTGTTTGTAGGCACTCAGCTGTACCTCATACCTTACAATCCACCTGGGGCATGCAGCAAATTAGCATTGTCACACACCCGGCCATGTGTTATTGCTTAATTACCATTTACACTGTGATCCTATGGGAATCATATACTGCACTTCCCAGGTGGTTGAAGGCATTCGGCTGTACCTCATGCCTCACAACTCACCATGGACATGCTGTAATTTAGCATTACTGCACACCCTGTCATGTGTTATTGCTTACTTAAAATTTACATTGTGATTCTATGGGAATCATATACCACATTTTCCAGGTGGTTGAAGGCATTTGGCTGCACCTGTTGCCTCACAACCCACCTTGGACATGTGGTAATTTAGCAGTGCTGCATGCCTTGCCAAGTGTTTTTCCTTACTTACAATTTACAATGTGGTCCTATGGGAATTTTTTTAGCGCACTTCCCAAGTGTGCATGTGTATCCATGGCTACAGAAGCACTGGACCATGATGAGTGATGTCTCTTATGTCATTTGGAAAGAGTTGTACTGTATGTTGTTTGTCTACCTGATGATGGATGTCTATGGTTGCTTGTGTTGCCTTGCCCCCTTTGCTGCTTGGTGGGAATGTGGAGTTAGTGTGGAGAACCCTAACATTGCATTTCCATTCTTTTGCCACTTTAATAGCAACACAAACTGGTATATTAATGGAGTTTCTTTGCATAGAATATATAAGGAAATGTTATCCCCCTTACTGGAAGTATTGTTGATTATTTTTGTTCAAGTGCCATTTGAGCTGATGATGTCATGAGTGGTGAAGTCGCGAGTGATGTGATAAGGTCAGTCAGCACAAGAACAAAAATATCAACAACATTTCCAGTAGGGAAGTAGTATATTCCATTTATGCCATGCCTCCAAAAAAAGTGAAAAGAAAATTGAATTTCCTGTCATTTTTTGCTGATTATAAAGAAGTCTAAAAGGTATTGGGATATATTTTTGGGCTAAACAACATTTGTACTCAAAGTACTATGCTATCATATATTGTTTTAAAGCTATTTGCATTTGTTTGTTGCAAAAAGTGAAACCAAAAATAAAATGTTATGCTGTTTTTTGCTAATTATAAAAAAACTAAAAAATATCTATAAATGAAACACCACTCATTTTGTAGATATTTTTGTGCTGAACAACCTTCTTGCTCATAGTACCATGCTATCAATTTTTGTTTTAAAGTTATTTGCATTTGTTTGTTGAAAAAGTGACAAAAAATTGCATTTTCTGCTGCTTTTTTTTTTTGGCTAAAAAAAAATCCTAAAGGTATCTATAAACAAAACACTACTCATTTTGCAGATATTTTTGTGCAGGACACCTTTCGTGCTCATAGTACCATGCTGTGATTTTTAATTTTAAAGTTATTCGCATTTGAATACAGTTACTGGAGCTAGCATCTGCACAGCTCAAAATCTCACTTCTTTGACACCATCAAGGCAGCACAGCCATTTCAGAATTCTCAGAGCAAGATTTTTGAATCAGGAGAGGCTGTTTTTAAAATTTTGAAATGCTATGAAACTGCATTTATCCTACTTTAATAAATGCAGTTTCAGTATAAATGTAAACAATAGCCTCTCCATTATAAGCCTTTGGAGTCATTTAAAAAAATGTGTAAAAAGCTTGTTTAGTTGTCCCTTAACTGGGGAAGACATATTGGTGGAGGATGCAAGCCCATCGGGTGAGACAATCCTAGTATCCTCTGCATCAGCACCACTGGCATCACTACTGTCAGGCTTTGTTTCACTTTGTTCAGCTTGTGCCTTTGAAATTTTTTTTTTTCCCTTTTGACATTGTATTAGTACTCTCTTCATCCACATTGTCACTGTCATAATGAGAAACAGGTAAAGTCAGACTCACAAGCTCGTTCACATCATCAGTATCACCACGACCAGTCATCGTCATCATCATCAGATTCAGTACAGCTAGCACTGTTACTTGAAGATTGAGTTATTTGATATGCATGTGTTGCACATTGAGCAACTCCACTGCGAGTTGTACCTGTAAGTGCTTGCAGAATGACACTTTCATTCACCTCCCCTTCTTTCTCCCAGCTGGTTGCAGTGGTTGGGGGTCAGGGGCATGGGTAGTGATCCGCTGTGGGGGCAGGGCACATCTGTCTTCAAAAGCAGAGCCACTCTCATTAACAGCAGACAGCATTTGAAATCCATCTGCTCACTAGACTGTGCTGCTGACCAAGTGTATGTTTTCAACCTTGCCAGCCCCAAAGGACAGAGTGACAGTTTTGTCCACCTCCCATCCATTCTCCCAGCTACTGGCAGTGGTCGGGGGGCATGAGTAGTGACGTGCTGTGGGGGTGTGGCACATCCAACTTCAAAAACAGAGTCACTCTCATTAACAACGTACTGCATCTGAACTGCATCTGGTCACCCAACTGCTGTACTGCTGCTCAAGGGCATTTTTTCCATCTTGTCAGCCCTAAAGGACACTGACAATTTTGTCCACCTCCCCTTGGATCTCCCACCTGGTAGCAGTGGTCAGGAGTTGGGGCGTGGGTAGTGACATGCTGTGGGGGCGGGACACAGCCAACTTCCAAAGCAGAGCTGCTCCAGCAGCTCTCTGCTTTAGTGGCTGTCGTCGGAGTGGAGGGAGTCACTGGCGGGAGTCTACAGCGGGAGGCTGCATACATTTTTTGTATTTCTGTCTGGTTCTTAACGTTTGATTCATTCTGTTCAAGTTTTTTTGTTTAAATTTTAAAATGTTTACACTGTTATTTTATTTGTTTCTCTGCGATCTTGAACAATTTAGTCCAAAACCCTATATTGGACCTGATGAACTGGATTATAGATTAGTGAAATTGGGCAAGGATGTTTTTGCTGAACAAATTACCAAATTTTTTAATTTCTCACTGAGATTTGGTATTTTTCCAGATATCTGGAAGCAGGCTATTGCAAGACCCATTCACAAATCTGACCCGAAGACTCTTTCTTCAAATAACCATCCAATCTCATTATTAAATCCTCTTTCTAAAGTGTTGGATTGCATGGTCTTGGATCAGACAGTGGGATTCTTAGCACAATATGATCTCTTTACACCTGCTTAACACGGGTCAACAAGGGTGTCTTATGAACATAGTTCTAAAAATCTGAAGTTCTAAGTTCAGTTTGCACAGTCCATTTCTCAAAAGCATTTTCTCTAATATTCTGCAAAATAAAATAGTTTGATTTAAAATTACTATTCAATTTTTTGAAAACAAAAGTCTTTAACATTGTTTATAATATGTTTACATGTACACTTCCTGTGTTTCTTATGGTTTTAATAATGTCTTCTTAAGTCTTTTGTGTGCCAGAACTGCACACCCAAAGAACCTGAGAATGCACTCTTATAACCATAAGACAAAGTAACTGTATATATAAACATATAGAAACAGAAAAATTGTGGAAGAAGGAGACCAAGGGGCCATCTAGTTTGCCAATGGGTTCCTGAGACCTACTCAGATCCCAGAACCTAACCCCCATTTCTGCTTTATGCCTCCAACTGCTCCCACGTCTTTTGTTCTTGCCTTACCTCTGTCCCACCCAAGCTTTAATGATTGCACAGTCTTTTCTTTCACCACCTCAGCGGGCAGCCTAGTCCATTTTTCTATGATCCTTTCTATAAAACAGTGTTTCCTAAGCTCACTCTTGAAGTAGACATCTATGGAGGCATTCTCCAAACTATTAGGGGAAGGTTCTGACTAATGAGTTCCTGGAACTCTTAGCCTTTTAATAGTGTTAAGTGAAGGCACCAGTTTGTAGTTTTCTCTTCTATGCTGAAAGTGAGTTGCGGAGTCATAGGAGTATTATCTGGAAGGTGCTTTGGGGCAATGTCACATTTTACCACACTGTCTAAGTGTTCAACTGTAAGAAAGAATCAATCCAAGGACTGTATATTCTGCGTTGGGAAGGATTAGTGAGTGCAGTCCTTATTGTGGGGATTAAGGTGCCACCAGATGTTCATCCACCTCAGCTAAGACTTCTGCCTCTTACAAAACTTTACGGGACAGCTTAGAAGGAGAGGAGGGTGACTGGAAGAGTCCAGATGAGGCTAGAAGAGAAGATTGGAGTCGCCTGCCAGGATGAGAACACCCCGTATATCCAGTAAAACACAGTTCATAATTTTTTGGATGTCCAAGGCTTCCTACTTAGGATGGAGGTAAAGATTTACTAGAGTCAGTTCCTCACCAGAAAGTGATCTCATGACCATTACTGTACATATCTCTCTCATACACCATGCATACCAAACAAATCTCGAAGATGGTAAACTGCAGGCTTGGTGTCCTCTATTGGTACAGGCATGGTCTTTCACCTGCAGCTCTTAGATCAGCAGTCACATGCTCAATCCAGTCCATTATCAACTATGGCTTGGTCATTTACAGTGCAGCCAATGAAACTGCCCTCAAATGCCTGACGGTCACTCTAAATAAGGCTTGTTGGCTGGTAACTGGGGCTGACAAATGTTCCCACATCAGTGACCTGTACATGCAATCAGAATGGCTACACCTTAAGGGCAGGATATCCTATCAGATCTGCCTCATGGTGAAAAAATGTGCCTCTCTCTCACCCCGTCGGCACACTCTCCCCCATCCCTCATCAAACCATCGCTCCATGCATAGTGCAACCAAACAAACTTTCACTGTCCCTCTCTGTCGGACAGCGCAAGCTTGGTGTACCTTCCATTTCAGGGCCCCAACTCTGCTAAATAACCTCCTACAGGAAAGTCTCTCTCTGAATCTAGACTGGGCACTTTTAAAGTAAAATTCCACCGGCACCTAACCGTGCTCTGTAAATGTGACTGTGTGCTCTAGGCCTCTGTGTCACTTCTATACCCTTTCCTCCCCTTTTCTTTATACCATTCACCCCTCTTCTTGGGTCTCTCCAATGCTTGCCTTTTTCTTTTTCCTTACCCTATTTTTCATCAACTTTTCTCTTTCCTTACCTCCGTCTTTCTCCCCTGCAGTCTCTACCTTTGCTTAAATCAACTCTGAACCTCCCCTTAGGTATGACAATGACTAGATTTAGACTGCTCTGGCTACATTTTTGAACCTTCCTGTACTTTTACACCCTGTACCCAATTGACAAGGTGCATTTTTTCGACTGCACATCTGTGTTGATCTATATTGTGTCTGCACCATGTTCAGAATGTGACTTACTGCATTTACTAGATGATGTAATTAATGTAGTATCTACTCTTTATGTAACGGCCTGTGTTATCTTGTCTGTTCAATTTGAAGCAGAACCTTTGTGAAATAACCCCTGGTTCAAAGGTATTTGTAATCATAGCTATCAATAAATAAAATAAAATAAATATCTCCCATTTATCTGCAATTACCTGGATGGGTTGGGTGGGGGTAGCATGAAGAATGAAAACTGTTCTTCTCTTTGATTATGGTGGCATAAGAATAGGAATATTTCTGCAGGTATCTCAACCTAGTTAAAAGTCCATGCCTCTCCTTACTAAGATGTTTTTCCTGTGAAAAGATTACATCAGTCTTAGCACTAGAATGGATGTAAACATTGTTGTCTGTTTAACTGAACTATTAAGTGCTTCATATAGCTTCAATAGTTCACTTCCCTCTTCTGGAAAACCATTAAATCTCTACTAACCCCGCCTACCCAACCACCTACCCCTTCTCTGTCAATCAGTGGCCGGGCCATCACTGACCCACATGAAGTAGCCACGGCTTTCAACATACACTTTACCAATAGTGCAGCTTCCCTGGTAAATAGTCTCCCCCCCCCCCCTGAGAACTCCCCTCCCAACCCACAGCCTCCCTCCTCCCACCTCTCCTTCTCCTTCCAACCTGTCACTCCAGCCGAAGTCTACCAAGCTCTGTGCAACCTAAACCCTAATAAGGGCAATTGCTCCTCTGGCTTGAACTCTAGACTACTCCAGCTGTCAGCTCCTACAATAGCTGCTCCACTAGCCGACTTGTTCAACCTCTCCTTCTCGACGTCTTCAATACCCTCCGCCTGGAAGCTGGCTACTATCATCCCTCTGCTGAAGGGGGGTGACCCCGGCTCGCCTGGAATTACCGCCCCATCTCCTCCTCCAACTCTGGCTAAGATACATGAACAACTTGCCCTGGCCCAATTCTCACAGCACCTAGCTGATACTGCTTTTCACCCCATACCAATCTGGTTTCTGAAAATCTCATTCCACCACTACCTCCTACTAAGAGTAACAAACGACATCCTCAGGTATGGATAAAGGGCATATCACGTCGGCTATATTTATTGATCTGGCCAAAGCCTTTGATACCATCTCACACACTCTCCTTAAAGATAAACTAAAGGCTTCCGGCCTCTCCACCCATGCCACTAACTGGTTTCGGGCTTACTTGAGCAGCAGACAACAAGCGGTGAAAATTGGTCCCCACCTATCTGCCCCTCCCCCCATAACCACTGGTGTCCCTCAAGGGTCAGTCCTGGGCCCAATCCTATTCTCGATTTTCCTTAATGAACTCCCGCTAGCCTGCTCCCACTCATCTATCCAAATGTACACAGACGATACGGTATTATACAACAGTGGCCCCTCCATGGTAACAGTACATGACCACCTTCAACAGGACTTCAATGCTGTACAACACTGGCTCTCTACAAACCAGCTGTTCCTAAATGAAAAAAAGACTGTCTCTCTAACTTTCGGTTCAAAGCCGCATCTCTCCCGGCTCGCTGAGTACCCCCCTTTTGAAACCCTGGACCACTCTCCCTTAGAATCCTGTACCTCATTCTGATATCTAGGTATTTGGCTCAACCAAAACCTAGATTTCTCTACTCATGTGGAATCCTTGCACAAAAAACTTAATCCTAAAGTTGGGGCCCTCAACAGCAACAAAGGCTACCTGTCCACCACGGTCAGGCAGGAACTCGTGCAAAAAATTATTCTTCCGATCTTTGACTACGGTGATGTGGTCTATGGCACTGCCTCACCGTCTACTCTGTCCAGCCTGGACACCCTTTTCCACTCCTTCTGCCGGTTCATACTGGATTGTCCAAAACTGACCCACCATTGCGACCTATACAGCTCCTTGTCCCTCCCCTCACTTGCAGACCGCCGGCTAATCCACTGCTCCAGAGTTGCTGCTAAATACTGGTCCCACTCACTCCCCCCTTACCTGGCCTCATCCCTAACTTCTCTGCTCCTCCCGGCATACTCGCTTCGGCACTCGGATGCTAGGCTATTCCAAATCCCTCCTATGCGCACCTCCATGGGCCAGACAGCACTATGCTACCATATACCAAAACTCTGGAATGACTTACCAGCAGATATCCGCCACTACTCCAATTTCAGACACCTCAACACCCACCTCTTAGAACATTTCCTCTCGGTCTACTCTTGCTCCTGCCCTGCCCCCTCGGAGGCCTCAATTTCCTTAATTTCCTGATGGCCTACTAATCAGCTTAAAATAGCATTCTATAACCACCCGGCTAGTTAGCTACACTTGGTGCTCCCTCCCTCTCTCCTAATCTACCTCCTAATCTAGCTCAATATTCTATGGTGGCACTCACCTCTCTCCTACCTAAATTATGTCTTGCTGCCGCTCTTAGTATCTGGATATAAGTTCATGTCTACCCTAGCTACCTACTGTATAGGCTTCATAACAGTGCCTCCTCATCTGTATTGAATGTTTGTGTAATTTACTGTTCCTTCCCTTATGTAACCCCCCCTTGTTTCCCCCAGGTCGCATCTGGAAACGAGTGGTCCTCTGCTCAGTATGCCTGCCTGGTTAAACTCTTGAATGAATAAATAAATAAATAAATAAATAAATAAATTAAGGACATTAACATGAGATTATACCCTCAAGGGTGTTCTGTTATCCAAACTCATGGTGGCAACAGTGTAATATATTTTTTTATTTATTTTTCTGTGAAATATTTTAACAGAGGGATATGTATGGGGAGAGAGAAAAATGCATTTTTATGCTTTTGCTATCCTAGGCCTGAGGGCAAGCATTCCTGTGTTCTCAAGAGAGGAAGCAGTCTGCGTAGGGATGACTAATCCTGTTCATCTAAATGTTGCTTTTCTTTGTACATAAACAATATTTAGGGTAGCTCAGATGCTCCTGTGGAGCTGGATGCTGAGTAGGACAAAAGATGGTAAGTCGAAATCACATCCAGGCCCAGCCTGGGTTGACCTGGTTTTAGGAACAGGTGCAAGCCTCAGATTAAAGGAATACTCAAGGTGTGATGTAAGAAAGGAGGACAGATGATGAGTGTGAAGGGGTCAACCTGTCATGGACTTTTCTGTGACTGCATTTCATTGTGTACTGTAATCATATTTTGGAAATTGATGCAGTTACACCTGTCAGTTATGCTATAACTCAAGAGATCACCCAAGAGGGCTGATGTGGTCCCTCTGCACAAAAGTGGTAGCAGGGAGGAGGCTAGCAACAATAGATCAGTCAGTCTCACATCAGTGGTGGGGAAATTAATTGATACATTATTGAAGGAGAGGCTCATATAGTACCTGGTAGATAATGGCTGCAGGATCACTAGCAGTACGATTTCACAGGGGGGAGTTCATGTCAAACAAATCTTATAGATTTATTTGACTGGGTTACTAGGGAGGTGGATCAAGGGAGAGCAGTGGTTTTGGCCTATCTTGACTACAGTAAGGTCTTTGACACTGGGCTGCACAGCAAGCTAGTTAAGAAACTAAGTAGCCTATAGGTGGGGAAGAAAGTGGTAAGTTGGGTATTAAACTGGCTGAAGGATAGGAGGCAAAGGGTGGAGATAAATGGCAGACACTCTGGGGATGAGAGAATAACTGGTGTGGTGCAATAGAGACTGGTGCTGGAGCTGGTCCACTTCAATGTCATTATAAGTGCCATTGTTGAGGATTTGGAGGGGAAGGTGTGTCTCTCTGTGAATGATACAAAAATCAGCAACAGCGTGGACACTCAAGAAGAGGTAGAGAGAATGCAAAGGGATCTGGGGAAATCAGAGCAGTGGTTTAGGGTATGGCAGCTGAGGTTCGATGCCAAATAAGGCAAGGTCATTCTCCTGGGGTACAGAAACCCAGGACTTGTATATAAAATGGGGAGATGTAATTATAGTCACCAGCAAGAAAGAAACCTCAGATCATCATTTCTGATGACCTCATGTTAGCTGGTCAGTGTGACAAGGCAGTAGGAAAGGCTAGTGGGATACTGGGGTCCATAGGAAGTGGGATTTCTAGCAGAAAGAGGGAGGTGGTGCTGCTGTATCACCTACTGTCAAGACCCCACCTGAAGTATTGTGTGCAGTTCTGGAGACTGCACCTCCGCAAGGACATTGACAAGGTAGAAGTAGCAAAAAGGAGGGCAACTAAAATGGTGTGAGGGTTGCACAAAAAATCATATGAAGAAAGACTTCAGGATCTCAATATGTACTCCATAGAGGAGAGGAAAGTGAGAGGGGACATGACTGAGAACCTACAAGTACATCACAGGGGGTGAATTGGAAGTGGGGGTCTCCTTCAGAGGAAGGAAGGAAGTCACTAGAACATGAGGTCATGCAACAGAGCAAAAAGGGGGGATGTTCAGGAGAGATGTGAGGAAATACTTCTTCATGGAAAGGATGGTGAATGATGAGAACAGTCTACCAGAAGAGGTAGTGGGGGCAAAGACTGTTATAATCTTCAAGCATGCCTGGGATAGGCACAAGAGCAAATTAAGTAGAGGAAAGGGAGGCAGGAGAAATGCCAGTAACCATATAGGGTCAGATGTGTCAGAATAGACAAGGAAAAGGTACATACTAGATGGGCCTACTGGTCTGTTTCTGCTGACAAAGTCTATGTTTCTATCACATTTAGGGGTAAGCTTAAACTATCTACTGTACTTAGAATCTTGATTAGAACTTAGTCTGTATTCTGTTTGTTGAAAAACTGTTTTAATTTCTGTAACTTACCGTATTCCCCATAGTCATTATCATGTATAATCATGTAACATATGTAAATTATTGTGGAGTATTAAAAATATTATTTACTTCATGCTCTCTGACTGTATTTTTTAAGGGTACTGATAACCTGATATAATTGGCAAGTCCATGAATCGTCTTTGAAGAAACAGGCTAGTAAACTGTCAAAAGCACACCTGAGCCTAATATAAGTCAAGTAAGAGTGTTCCTAGCTGTGGCTGCAGGCGTTTGTTGTTTTCCATTGGTAAAGGCCATTGTATTTTGTGGGCAGTGGCTGGTGGTGGAAGTGAATGTAAAGATACACTGAGTGAGAATCTAGCTGGGTGTTGGCAGCATACTGAGGTGACCATTCAGGCTGCTGCAGGGTCATAAAATGGTAGTGCAGTGTGGACTGAGGTTTGGGAGGGTTGGTGTCTGACTCTCACACATCAGGATAATGTTTACTTTATAGTCTCCTCTCTTTTCACCCCCACACTGGTTCTCATATCCAGCTAGGTTGAGCGGCATCACTACATGATGCTGAAACTCAAAATCCTGACACCCACCAGCCCGAAACCAACATCCCGATGCTGCACTAACCTGATGGTGTAATATTCCAATGATGGTAAGCCTGACAGTGGAGTTTGCCAGGACAAAGAGTTGGTTATCATTATTTTGGGTGTGTGTGGGGGCATGAAGCCTCCCACAAGAGGGGGTTGGGGGTGTAGCCGCCTTACAGACCAGAAACCCAGCATAAGTCCACTGTTAGGTTTATCGTTGTTTGGATGTTACAACATTGGGTTATTGCAGCATCAGGATGTTGGTATCGGGCTGGTGGGTGTCAGGATTTTATAGTTCGGTATTTCATAGTAGATCCGGTTGTGCATGTTGTTACCCACAAAAGTGCAGAAAACTAAGAAAAACAAAGATACATTCAATAGGAATATGTAGTAGAACATCAAAACAACTAACTTGTTAACAACTGCAATTAAATACAGAACTGATGACTTCCTTGGTAGGCAGCTATAGTTTCGACCCCTATTACAGTGGAACCCATTTATAATAGACACCCTTATAGCAGACACCCACTTATAATGGACAGATCTATCTTGCCAGAAGCCAAAAGATATGTCTAATGTTAAAAATCTCATTTATATCATATGCTGAAGCCCTTGTATAGTGCACACTGTGAGCTCCTCTGTGCCCCTGTTACATGCCACAAATTACCTGCTAACAGTTATCAGATCACCTTTACTGCTCAGCCCCCGATCCCCCAATAAGCACAGGTACAGTACAGCAGAATCTTTTCAGTCCTGTTTACTGCTCAGTTCCAAATCAGTTGCAAGTAGCAGTTCTCTATTCTCTTGGTTGGCAGAGGAGGTAGCATGTTCTAATTTTAACTCTTGTGCGTGAGCTGTGGTAGAGGAGAGTTACATAGCTTTAATTGCCTATAGAGTATTAAGTGTACGCAAGTGCTTCTGGGCTCTGGTATGTCACTCAGGTCTTTGGGCCTCTCTATTATCCATCCTGACTAGGTGTAATGGTGGGGTGCAGATTGTTGTATGGGATGGATTTCTTTTTCAGCAAAAGCCACAAGCCCATCTTCGGGAGTATGGTACAATTCTGGCCCCTCAGGCAACAACACACATGATTTAGTCAGAGAGGGAGTTTGGAATTTCAGACCTTTGTCTCTGAGGGGGCAAACTATTTTCTGGTATTCTTTCCAGTTGGTGAGTACTACAGGGCATAGTCATGATCAATAAAAAGTATGTGTCCCTCGTACAGTAAACCAACTTTTTTCCACATCAGTGCTAGCATTTGTTCTTTAGCTTGGAAGCTTTTAAATCACACTACAATGGAGCACAGCTGCAGGCCCAAGGCATGGTGTGCCCTCTTAATGTTGCATTTAAAATCCTTGGGAGCTCCAATATTGTGCCCAGCACTTTCGCCAAAAGGGGATCATTAAGGGTCTCTTCATGTCCTATGGTATAGTGTCAAAATGGCAATTTTAACATCAGTATCTGCCCTCTGGGACCTTCATTTTGTCTTGTAGCCTAGTGGCAATTTTAGTGAACTGCAGCAGGATGTGGTTTGTGGCATCTTTTCTAGAGTCCACTGCGTTTAAGGCTGCTTCATGATCCTGGATAGTTTTTTCAATTTCTGCTGACCTGCCTGCAGCACAGTTATTAGTTTTGTATACTCAGTTCAATGTGCCTGAAGTTAATTCAGAATTAGATCTAATTTTTTTTGTTTCTTGGGGCTGACTTGTGAGGTTGAGATCACCACTAGGGAAAGGGATAAGGTAGAGGCCTCACTCAAGTCATCCTTGAGTAATCCATCATCATCCAGTGGCATAGCAACCTACAACTTTCCATGTTTTCTTCCCATGGTAAAGAATCCTCTGGAGTGCTGTATTGCAGTCTGTATTTTTAACAAACACACTGTGTGGGAGGAGTTTTAATGGTGGAGATTCCAGAACTCCTGAATTAGGTGGGCATATTAGTAATGAGGTCACTGGAAGCCTTTGGATGATTTTTCATGCAACATGGACTCTAATAACACTTGGCACCCCTGGTGTCAAGGAGTTGGCTGAAGGAGAGAGGTTGCCGAATATCCAAATACATCATCCAAATGGATGATTTATATAATTGTGACTTGTAAATCTTGTAAACATAGAAACATAGAATTTGTCAGGAGAAAAGGACTTCCTGGCCCACACGGTGTGCCTAGATGTTCGCTGTCTAAAAAGTAAATGTAAAAATGTAAATTCGATTACTCTGATTCTTTTACAGGGTTATTTGCTATGCTACTTGTTTCCTATGCTGTGATAATTGCTTATTACATGCACTCCTGTAAATTACTCTGTACCTCCTCCTATCCCAGGTGGCAACTGGAAACAAATATGTTTGAATCAATAAAGAGTAACTAAATTAAGTTTATTACACAAAACAAGATTTCAAGAAGGAATATTTTTAAAGGAAATGGCGGTGCATTAGACTGGGTAGGGACCACAAAATGTACTGGTGCGTAGACCACTGCGGGTCTGCAAGATTGCCATCAAGATGTAAAATGCATGTTCCACATGAGGCGTGGCATATTGGAGGAGTGGTTTGAGCATCTGAGTGGTGTGAAGGGTCCAAACACTGAACTGACCAGATTCCAGCACATATATCCAGCAGATTTCATTTGGATGAGAGAGAGAGAGAGAGAGAGAGAGAGAGACAGCGACAGTGAAACAGACAGAGTGCAGAATTTCTTACTGCATCCCAGCATCTTCACAGCAAATAAAGAATAGCTATATAATATGTCCCTGGAGGTCTGTGGTTCATTCCTGTGCAGGCTAGTATAGCTACAGTATGTGCAGTAGGTCTTGTGCAGGATGTGTGTAAACAAGTGTGGATGTTCAGCCAGTGGTGAGGTGCCCTGGTTGCCATGTCTCGTGTGTGTGTGTGTGTGTGTGTGTGTGTGTGTTACAGACTAGTTCTTTCCCAGAACTCAGTCTGCACTGCTACCAGTTTTCTCAACCCCTCAGATGCCTGAGTGGTTACCTTGGTATGCTGTCACCACTCAGTATGACTCTCACTCGCTGTATCTCTAAGTTCAAATCTCACTAGAGCCACTGCACACAAAGTGCAGTGCTCTTTCCTAAAGGGCAAATGACCCCCTTTTTTTTCATAGCTGAGACACACTGCTTTAAATATAGTAACTCTGTAGTCTGCCTCATCGGAAACTGATCACAGACGCCAGTTTACCGCTGGTTATCCATACCCAAAATAACTCAGTCACAGAGTCACAGAAAACATTATGTATATAAAATAATATTTAATATTTCATGATATTTACATGTTATAGGCTATTATATGACAGGTATCTGTTCTAAGCCAATCAGAACACAGGACAACTGTCAGTTATTATACCCACAAACTATAACAAGCACATTTTAGACATGCCCACAGTAAGTGATCCAGATTCTGGCGATGCCCACCGTAGGTTATCCAGATTTTGGTGACACCCACAGTAGGTTATCCAGATTCTGGTGAGGCCCACTATAGGTTATCCACATTTTAGACATGCCAACAGTAGGTTATCCATTTAGTTCACAGACAAAAAAGAACAAAGGCATGTTCCTCTTCAGCGGTTTCCTGTAAACCAGTATAGCACAGTGGTTAAGGGTTCTGAGTTGCAAACCTGGAGAATTAGGTTTGAATCTCACAGCCACTACTTGCTTACAGTGTGACTACGAGCAAATCACTTAAAAACTACCACATGCACTTTTAAAACCACGTGTTCAAAATTTCTAGTCATATAATAGTAACATTCAGTTAGCTGGAGTATACGAAGGAATAACCAACTGAAGTGGATGATTAAATACCGAGGCCGAAGGCTGAGGCATTTAATCAGTCACTACAGCCAGCTATTCCGAGTATGCTCTGGCTAACTGAATGTTATCGCTTGAATACACACTGCAGAGTACGTGGAATACAGTATTCTATAGAGATAAAAATAAATACATTTGAAAAGACAGAGTTCACACAGGAAAAACATAACTCAAAGCTATCTGAATTCTAATTAGAATAGAAGAAGCTTACCCCCAACTGGGAACAGGTAAGTTATGGCTGGCTCAAACCCATGATGTTACTAGTTCAATGTCCCAAAGCACAATGGGACTTCCCATTGCAAACATACAACAGAAATACCTTCAGATGATTGCTCCACTATCCCCACATCAGTGCACTGGCTTCTCTGATATCACACCCTGTCTCTGCTTTTGATATCTGGGGATTACCTTTTTTCCCAGACTGGTCCAAACTGGATTTATTATTTAGAGCTTGGTCATTTGTTATTATTGTTGTCTGCTCTGTTGGAAACATCTTGCCTAATGGTTGCCACTGCTTACATTCAAACGTCTTTTTTTATGAAAGGGACTCTGTCGTCCCCATACAAAAGCCTTTAGTGCAAAAGACTTCTGCTGCTCACACCCACTTGTTTGTACTGTGAGTACAAAGGACTTTTTATACAAAAGGCCACTCACATCTGAGTACCCTGCAGCTTGGACCACAGACAAATGTAATTTTCAGTTTCCACCAGACCTCCCACTTCAGCTGAGGTACTGTACTTTATAGAGGCATAGATAATAATAAATATATTAAAAAACAGAAATAACACACACATGTACACATGCACATGCACACGGACACACACATTGCAAGTTTTCCCAACTCCATACCCTGTAAAAATGAAAAGCAAATAATTTTGTGACCCTAAATTATGTTTTTTTTCATGTTAACAGGTTTGCTCTACCTGCTGTGCCCCCAATTCTCTCTCTCTCTCTGTTTTAAGAAGTCATTAATTTGTTATTGCACCTCCTGTTGTGGGTCACTGGTTATTGCCTAGACAACACATCTGCATTGCCATGTTGTGACCCACTGCAGTGCCTAATATCCATGTTATATGACTGAAGCACCAGTCTCCATCTTAATTTGGGTTTTGCCTGCTGGTCTTGTGGACCCATGTGAGAGCACTGTGGTTGATGGCCAGTGTGAATGCTCTCCCATACATACAAGGTTGCAGCTTCTGCAGAGCCCAGACAATGCCAATACACTCTTTTTCGATTGTGGCATAGGCCTCCTGTCTGTGCCACAACCTTCTGCTCATGTACATGACTGGGTGTTCCTCCCCTGTGTGCATGACCTGTCTCAGAACCCCCCCACCTCATGATCAGATGTGTCCATGTGTACAGTGAACTTTAAAGAATAGTCAGGGCTCACAAGCACGTGTGCCAAACACAATGCTTCCTTCTGTTGGTGGAATGCTGCCTCACAGTGATCCCTCCACTGAACTTTTTCTGACATTTTCTTTCTTGTGAGATAGGGTAGGGTTTGGCCATGCTTCTGAAGTTTGGCACAAATTTTCAATATTACCATGCCATCACCAGGAAGGCATGTACTTTTCTTTTTCTGGTGGGCATGGCCGATCCTTGAATGACCTCAATGTTTCCTGGCTCAGGCCAAATGTACCCACTCTCTACCTTGTGCTGGTTGTAGATGGCAATATCGTTGTACGCCACAGAAAGATCTCCTGGCCCAGACAATATGGTCCATGAGCCATTGAAAGGTGGCTGGGACATTCTTCATCCTGAATGGCATTACTCAAGACTCAAATAGGCAAAACTGAGTGATGAAGGCTAACCTCTCTGTGGTTTCAAGGGTCAGGGGTACCTGCCAATAGCCTCTTAATGGGTCTATGGTGGTCAGGTACATGGCATCCCCAAACCTCTCTACCACATCTGTCTTGGACACAGGGTATGTATCAGATTCTGTACAGCGGTTGAGATTGTGGTAGTCAATGCAGAACCTTGTGTTCCTATCCTTCTCAGGAATCAGTACCATCAGGGAGGCCCAGGGACTACTGAACTCCTGAATTTCACTAAGAGCCAGCATTTCCTTGATCTTCCCTCCCAAAACCATGTTTCACTCCCTTGGAGGCTCTGTAGGTTGTCTTCCACAGTAGCACCTGGGATCCTGTATCCACATGGTGCTTTACTAGAGTGGTACTGTATATATACATATTCATCATTTGTATGTGGTAGATTTGCTGCTTGCACCTCTGTCGGGTAGCGCCACCATGTAGTTAACATCATTCACCCTCCTGATTATCAAGTAAGGACCCTCCCAAGCTGCCTGTAGTCTATTCTGTCAGACAGAGATGAGTACCATCACCTGTTTCCTGACTTCATACTCCTAGACTCTGGCCCCATGGTCATACCATGTCTCCTGTATCTGTTGTGCAGTGGCTAGGTGCTGCTGGGTGACCCCATGAGCTCCTTAAGCCTTGATATGAAATTCAGGATATACTACACAACAGATTCCCCTTGGGGAGCAAGCTGACCCTTCCATTCATCCCATATCAACTCAAGGGGACCCCTTATCCTATGGCCACACATGTACTCAAAAGGTGAAAACCCTGTGGACTCCTTGGGGACTTCAGTATATGTGAATAAGAGATGGGGCAAGTACTTGTTCCAATCTCTTGCATACCAGTCAGCAAATTACCTTAACATAGATTTAATCAATGCAATAAATTGTTTGACCAGACTGTTAGTCTAGGGGTATTATAGGGAGGCCCTAAGTTGCCACACCCCACACTTCACACAAAAGCTAGCCATTAGGCCAGACATGAAATTGATGCCCTGGTCTAACAGAATCTCCTGGGGAAAACATACCTGACTGAATAGTCTCAGCAGTTAGTTGGTTACTTTTTCCACCTCAATGAGGACAAGTGCACGGCCTCTGGGTACCTTGTGGCATAATCCATGACCACCAAAATGTACCTCTTACCTATGTGATTTGGGGTGCTAAGTGGCTCCCACCATAGAAACATAGAGGTTAACTGCAGATAAGAACCGCACGGCCCATCCAGTCTGCCCATTTATTTTTCTACCTTATAAATGTGCCATCGGCCTTTGCTCTGTCAGTGGCCTATCTATTCATACTCATCTGTATTGCTCCCTTATGCCTATCCCATGCCTGTTTGAAGCCCTGCACTGTATTCATAGCCACCACTTCCTGAGGTAGGCCATTCCATGCATCCACCACTCTTTCTGTGAAAAAGAATTTCCTCACATTCCCCTTTAATCAGCCTCCATCTAATCTCATGCTGTGTCCTCTAGTTCTGCTATTTTTCTTATATTTAAACATGTTACTCTTTCACCTTGTTAATGCCCTTAAGGTGTTTGAATGTTTCGATCATATCACCTCTCTCCCTCCTTTGCTGAAGGGTATACATATTGAGCTCCGTTAATCTGTCCTCATATGTCTTCTGATGCAGTCCCTGCACCATTTTGGTTGCCCTTCTCTGGACTGCCTCAATTTGGTTAATGTCCTTGTGAAGGTGTGGCTTCCAGTACTGCATGCAGTACTCCAGATGGGAACTAACCAGTGTCTTGTAAGAGGTTATTACCTCCCTCTTTTGACTTGTGATACCCTACTAATACACCCTAACATCCCCTAGCTTTACCTACTGCTTTAGTGGTCTGCTTGGATGATTTCAGGTCATGGGTGATGATGATGCCCAAGTCTTTTTCTTCCTTTGTGACTGCCAGCAACTCCCCTCCCAGCCTATAGGTGGCTTCAGGGTTTCTCTTCCCTATGTGCATGATCTTATACTTCTTTGCATTAAATCCCAGTTGCCGCTCTTCTGACCATTTTGCTGGTTTGTCCAGATCTCTTCTTATTCTGTCCACCCCATCTGGATCATCTACTCTGTTGCAGATCTTGGTGTCATCTGCAAACAGACAAACCTTACCCTCTAGTCCATCTGCAATGTCACTAATGAAGATATTGAAGAGGACTGGCCCCAGGACTGATCCCTGAGGTACCCCACTTGTGACTTGCATCTCTTCTGACTGTATACCATTTACCACCACTCTCTGTTTTCTGCCCGTCAACCAGTTTGCCACCCAGTTGACCAACTTCTGACCCACTCCGAGCCTACCCAGCTTATTTATCAATCTTCTATGTGGAACAGTGTTGAAAGCTTTGCTGAAGTCAAGGTAGGTGACATCAACTGCTCCCCTTGGTCCACCACTTTGGTTACCCCGTCAAAGAAATCTATGAGATTAGTTTGACAGGACCTTCCTTTTGTAAACCCATGCTGTCTTGGATCCTGTGCCCCTATGGATTTCAGGTGTTGAACTATTCTTTCCTTAAGGAGTGTCTCCATAATCTTGCCCACTACTGAGGTAAGACTGACTGGTCTGTAGTTCCCTGCCTCCTCTCTGCTACCACTCTTGTGGAGCGGGATCACATGAGCCCTTCTCCAGTCTTCTGGGACCTCTCCTGTGCTCAGAAACTCACTAAACAGTTCTGCTAATGGCTCTGCTAGTTCCTCCCTTAGCTCCTTAAGTACCCTGGGATGTATGCCATCAGGTCCCATTGCCTTGTCCACCTGAGCTTAGCAAGCTCTTGTAGGACCCTTTCTTTCGTGAAGGGGTAGTGCTCAGCTCCACTCCCCTGTGTCCATGAAGTGCTGGCTGTGGGCCCTGCCTCACCTTCTCTTCAGTAAATACTGAGCAAAAGTATCTATTTAGGATAGATGCTTTTACAGGGTCCTCCTCCTCACGTGCCCCCTTTTCTCCTTTGAACTTAGCAATACCCCCTCTGGACTTTCTCCTTTCACTAATGTATCTATAGAAAGTCTTGTCACCTTCTTTTACTGTTTGTGCTAGTGTTTCCTCGGTTTGGGACTTTGCCTGCCTTACTGCCTTCCCTGCTTCCCTTAGGGTAGTTTGGTATGCCTCCCTATCCTCATTCTGCTGTGTTCCCTTATATTTCCTGAAGGCCAGCCTTTTGGCTCTGACCTTTTCTGCTACTGTATTTGAGAACCAAAGTGGTTTCCTTCTTCTTTTGCACTTCCTTTTCTGTCTAACACAATAGTATGTTGCTTCAAGTATTGCATCCTTAATGCTTGCCCACTTTGCCTGTACCCCCTCATCTGTGTTTCTTTTTGCCAGGGCTAGCTTAACTCTGTTGGCCATCTTATCAAAGTCAGCTCCTCTGAAGTCCCATATTTTTGCCTTGGAATGAGATGATTTAGATGTAGTGGCCAAATTGAACCATACCATGTCTGCAGCAACTCACCAAAATGGCTCTTCAATTATAGGAAGGGGAACAAAGCCGTCTTAGTCTTGTCCCCAACCTTTCTCACCCTTTGGCACTGAGGACAAGTCTGGTAGTAGTTTGCCATGTACTTAAAGCTCCTGGGTCAGTAAAAATTGTTACTCAGCTGCATTTTTATATGGTTGATTCCTAAGTGTCTAAAAAGGGGCTATCTGAAGAAAGACTAAAGGAACTTAAGATGTATAGCCTCGAGGAAAGGAGGGAGATGGGGGACATGATAAAAACTTTCCAATACCTCAAGGGAATCAACAAAGTCCAAGAGGGTAGCATCTTTCAGAAAAAGAGATGTGCAAGAACAAGGGGGCACAATATGAAGATAGAGGGGGGATAGCTCAGAGGTAATGTGAGGAAATATTTCTTCACAGAGAGGGTTGTAGATGCATGGAATGGCCTTCCTGAGGAGGTTGTAGAGTCAAAAACAGTGGGGGAATTCAAGAATGCATGGGACAGACATAAGGCAATTCTAGTGGGGGGTAGGAGGAAGTAGGCTGTTGGTTAACTAGGATCTGCAGCTTACCTGTTCGGTAGGGAAATGGGCAGACTAGGTGGGCCAAGCGGTCCTTATCTGCCATCAGATTCTATGTTTCTATGGGCTAAAGCCATAAGCTGCTTCCTATGCTCATTTTGAACTACTATCTGTAGGAGTACCTCTTTCTCTGGTCTTTTCTTTGGAACCAACTCATGATATAGAAGCCCATTCTCCCAGTATACTGCCCTTTTCTCTGAACCCTGAGAGTCACTTTCCACCCTGGTGGTCAATGCCCTTAATTTTTGTAGGAATGGTTCAGCTTGCCAAACTCTCCCCAGCTCAACATGCCTGGCCTTTCCTAAAATATGCTCTCCTGTGGGAGAGCTGCCCATGACGGATATCTCCCCAGTCTGTAGCTGTGGCTCAGGGCTGCTGTTCCCAGCTCATTTTTCAGCTATAACTTCAGCTGCTGCTGAAGGAGAGGTTGCTTCCAGCTGCACTGCCTCCTCTGCATCCTCATCAACTGGTTTCCTAGCCTTAGCTGACTTGACTGCCAAAGTCATTAGCCAAATTATATCAATGGGAAGGTCCAGTAAAATGCCCATCTCCTGTATGCCCTGGCCACCTTCCCCAGCTTAGAAATATCTGGGTCATCACTCCTCTAATTCTGAAAAACTAGTCTGGCAGGATCTGCTCCTTGTGAATCAAATCCTGTTTTACCATTGAAATGGAGGTCCCAGTATCCCTCAATCCCTAAGTTACCATCCCATTTACTAGCATGTGGTGCATATGTGCAGCGGAGTTAGTGGGAACTGTACTCTGGGTACAGGCCACTAGCTGCTGGGAGCTTTCAGCTTCCTACTGAAGGAAAGGATTGGAGAATACCTTGTTTCCAGAGGTATGCAAGATCTGAGGCAACATAGATTTACTGGGGTGGTCCTGCCATACAAACCTGACCGAGTTTTTTGACTGGGTAACAAAGGAAGTGGATCAGGTAGGGGCCATTGATGTGCTCTATCTGGATTTCAGCGAGGCCTTTGACACCGTTCCACATACAAGGCTTGTAAACAAACAGAGTAGCCTAGGAGTAGATCTTAAAATAATAAAATGGGTGGAGAGTTGCCTTATTGAAAGGAGCTAAAGAGTAGTGGTAAATGGTGTAGACTCTGGGAAGGGCATGGTGATTAGTGTGGTGCCACAGGGGTCAGTACTAGGCCTGGTCCTCTTCAATGTCTTTATTAGCAACATCGCAGAAGGACTGGAGTGGAAGGTGTGCCTATTAATGGATGACACAAAAATCTTCAGCAGAGTAGACACAATGTGAGGAGGGGGTGTTGAAAGAATGAGGGAGGATCTAAAAAGTTAGAAGAATGGTCATGTGTTTGGTAGCTAAGATTCAACGCAAAAAAGTGCAAAATCATGCACTTAGGGCACAAAAACACGGGGGCAACATACCAATTCGGGGGGGTGGTATTAGCAGTCACAAAACAGGAAAGAGACCTGGGGGTTATCATTTCTGATGACCTGAAGGTAGCTAAACACTGTGACAAGGCAGTGGGAAAGGCTAGCAGAATGCTTGAATGAATTGAGAGGAGTATCACTAGCAGAAAGAGGAAAGTAATAATACCCTTGTAAAAATCGCTGGTGAAATCCCACCTCAAGTTCTGTGTACAGTTCTGGAGGGCCCATCTCCAAAAGGACATAGATAGGGTGGAGGCGGTGCAAAAGAGGGCAACCAAAATGGTGCAGGGCCTGCATCAGAAGCCCTACAAAGAAAAGTTTAAGGAGTTAAATATATACTCCATAGAAGACAGGAGAGAATGGGGGGATATGATAGAGACATTCAAGTACCTCACAGGAATAGACAAGGTACATGAAGGGAACATTTTCCAAACGAAAAGATGCTCAAGGACTAGGGGTCTCAATATGAAGCTGGAGGGGGAGGCTCAGAGGAAATATGAGGAAGTACTTCTTCATGGAGAGGTTGGTGGATACTTGGAACAGCCTCCCCACGAAAGTGGTGGGTGCGGCACTGGGTCAGAACATAGCCGACCACAATGCCATTGGTAAGGACAGTGTGGCAAAAATGTCTTCAGATTTATTTTTGCTGGGGGGGTTCACCCCCCACACCCTCTGACGAGGGGATCTCTGCCACCCTGTGCCCCGCCGCAGCCCCCTACTTAAAGATTCTCCTTCCGGACAGGAGTGGATCACAGGGAAAGTTAACATTTTGGGGGTTGTGGAATACTGTTTCCATGGCCCCTTGTAAAAATTCAAAGTCCCAAATTCAGCAAAATTTTTGGAGACCAGGATTAGAACCCTGGTTTCTACTGTCTTCTAGCTGAGCTGCTCCATGCCCCAGCCCACCCTGCCACAGGAGTAGCTTGGCCAGCCCATGGTATTTTGCTGCCCTTGTTCTGAGGCAGCACCATGGACAGCGACCAGGGGAGTGCATATCACAAGTGCTCTACATCCCTGCTCGCTGTCCATGATAGTGCCACAGGAACTAGTGCTCTCTTGCCTGGTGTTATTCCTGTAGTGCTAATCTGACCAGGTACTGGTGGGGACTACAATGGTCACAGGATTTAAGAATGCATGGGATAGACACAAGGGAATCCTAGAGGCAAGAGTGGGGTGTAAGCTGGAGTCCAAGCAGGGTCTCCGGTGGCCTTATAGGTAGAGAATTTAGGGCAGACAAGGTGGACCAAGTGGTCCTTATCTGCCAATAACTTCTGTGTTTCTATGCTTTTATGTTACCCCCTCCAACTGCACTTGCCCTTTTTACTATAGTTTTTGGACAGTCATATGACAAGTTTTCCAGTTTGGGGCAGATATAGTACCTGCATTCCCCTGATGCTTTACTTTTGACAATATTTTGCTTCCTTTTTATTCAGGCATAGGTTGGCTTCCCTTATGTTCCCTTAAAACCACCTGATGTTCCTCTCCCATTGTTTTTGTGCTGAAGGTATAGTCGACTAGATACAAACTGATCCACCATCTTGGGTGCAGTCTTTGTTGAGTCCAGAATCATATCCAGCAACCAAATTCTCAGCTTCTCTGTTACAGTCTTCTAGAACTGTTCCATGTGGAACAAATCTTTTATCTGTTCCATGGAACTATCCTTTGCACCCTCTAACCATCGCTCTAAAAGATTGCCTGGTTGCATACACACTGCAGAATAGCTATCTCCCGGTGCCTTCCTTAAACCTCTAAATTTTTGTCTATAGGCCTCAGGAGTCAGTTCAGAATATTTTAACGAGGAATTTTTCACTTTGTTATAGTCCATGCAGTCCTCATCTTCTATCCTGTTGAAGGTTTCCAATGCCCCACCTATAAGGAGTGGCAAAAGGTGAGTTGTTCAACAAGCCCTGTCTTCCCCGGGTCGTGCCTGAAAATAGGCAGGATTTGTCTAGTGCGCTTACCCGGTCAACAAAAACTAAATAAATAAATAAATAAATAAATAAATAAATAATTGATGTTGTCCACAAATTCTCTCAAAAGGTTAACAGAAAAAAAAGAAAATGAGATCATTCCCCTCGTGATAGTTGGGAAACATTTTGGAATTAAGTTTGGCTTTTTTGGGTTGAACTCTTGCTACCAGTACTTACAGTTTTTGGTGCTGCATTCTGGCACAGACTCTCCATTTCACTCTTGTGTTCAGACTCTCACCATAGCTCCTTTCCCATCTGGATTTCATGTTTTCTCAGCTGAATCTCACACTGGCACTGCCTTTCTCACTCTTTCTCTCTCTTTCTCTTGCTCCTCTCTCATCTGGCTCTTATGTTCTCTCAGCTGGATCCTTGTGCTGTCACTGATTCCCTTGCCCCTCTGCCTCCAGCCTCAGTTTCTGCAGCTGTACATCCACTTTTACTTTCTTTAGCTTAGCAACTGCCTTTTGCCTTGTAGCCTCTGCCTTTGCTTTAACCTGGGTGAGCACTAGCTGCATTATTTGTATCTGGTCTGCTTGTGCAGCTGCTCCAGTTACAGGCTCTAGCTTATTTACACTCTCTCTAGCCTACATCTCATGACTTTGGCTAGTAGTGACCACTTTTGCACCACTTCCCAGGTCACTTTTCTCAAGGAGATCTATGAGGTTTACCTGTGGCTTGTCTTCTTCAAAGACAAGCTCTCTCCTTTTGCACAGCTCCTCAAGCTGTGCTGTCTTTAATTTTTCATATTTATTTATCTATTTATTTATTTATTCAATTTTGGTAACTGGGTAGGCCCATAGAGCCCCAAAGGTCCTTTTTCAGGGGCGACTCAGATTTAGTTACAGAGGTATACAGGTACAACATTTGGTTACAGAGGTATACAGGTACAACATTTAGTTACACTGGAATACAGGTACAATAAAGAAACAAGTACAGAGCAATACAAGTAGAGTAAATACTTGGATAAACAGTGCTGACAGTGTGCCAAAATTAGTTTACAGGGGATGACAATTACAGGAATATGCTGGAGTAGGAGTGTAGCAATCAGGACAGAAGGTAATACTGTACACAGCAGTGCATGTCTAGGCTAGTGAGGAACTGGCCTAAGGTTGGTCCCCTCATTGACAGGAGCAGATGCTAGCTTCTAGTAGGTGAGCATGAAGTCCCTTATGGAATTTTTCAAGGGAGGGGGTGTCCTGAAGGAGGAGAGGAAGCTTATTCCATAGGGCAGGGGCCATGGTGACAAAGGATTTACTGCTGGCAGTGGTCTGAACTCTGGGTTTAACTAGAAGGTTAAGCCCAGTGGTTTGTAGGGTACGTGCTGAGCACTTGGGAACCAGGAGACTAGCCAGGCTGTCAGGGGAATTGCAGTGTAAGAGCTTGTATGCATTGCAAAGGAGAGGGTACTGAAGGCAACCATCTAGGAAGGCCATTGTAGGGCAGCAAGGGCTTTGCAGTGATACCATCTTTTGTGGAACTGTGATGCAAACCAAGCTACTTTGTTGTAGAGAACTTGTAGCCTACTCATCTCTTGTTTAGCCAACCCCTGAAGAATTGGGGCAGCAAAGGTCTGTGTTGAAAGGAGTAGGCTGTTGGCAATGGTGATTCTAGACTTGGGGATGAGTTGGTCATTCAGGCGGTACATCAGGCCCAGTTTACGGTGTATAGCTTTGGCTACCTGGTCTAAGTGAGATTTGAGGGTAAACCCTTGATCCAGGATTAGCCCCAGGTACTTGAGGAAACTCACAACCTCGATGCGGCAACCTGAGGATGAAGTCAGAAGGAGCAAGGTACTATGGAATGTGCTTAGGTTTCTCTGACCAAATTGCATTGCCTTGGTTTTTGTGGTGTTTAAAACCAGCTTATTTTCAGTAAGCCAGGACTCTAACTTGGCAAAGTCAGCTTGGAGATGGGGTCCCAGGACAGATGAGTTGTTCGGGGACCAATAGATAACAGCATCATCTGCGTACTGAATGACTGAGCTGCCACCACAGTGGGATTTAAGATCATTGACGAATAGTGAGAAGAGGAGGTGGCCCAGGATGGAACCCTGAGGCACCCCCACACTTAGGGGGAGTGGATCTGAGGTCGCAGTCTTCCACCTGACCTGCTGGGAGTGACTAGATAGGTAGCAGGTGAACCAGGTAAGGGAATGTTGATCCAAGCTGAAAGAGGCCAGTTTGGATAGCAGGAGTTTGTGGTCCACTAGGTCCAAGACTTTGGATAGACTGATAAAAACAGCTCCTGTGGGGAGTCCTTTGTCCATGGCCCTTAGGACATCAGTTGAAAATTTTATGAGGCCTGTATCAGTGCCATGGTTCTGCCTAAAGCTGTGTTGCATGGATGCTAGTAACTGGTTAGCCTCAAGGTAGTCATGGAGTTGACAGTATACTAGTCTTCCTTGAATCTTGGCCAGAGCACAAAGCAGTGAGATTGGCCTGTAGTTACCAATGGATTCCCTAGGACCTCCTTTGGGGACAGGGATCACAACGGCTTGTTTCCAGGTATTGGGTACAGTACCTTCAAGCAGAGATCGGTTGATTAGTCATGTGAAGGGTAGAGCGATGGCAGGTGCAGCCGCCTTTAGTAATTTAGGGGAGACGCCATCTGGTCCCCCAGAACCTTTGTCTTTGAGGGTCTTTAAGAGGGGGAGTACCTCCTTGACCTTTACTAATCGTGGGTGAAAAAGCGGCCGTGTGGGGTAAGGTGTCTCAGAGCAGGGGGGCTCCGAAGGGGTAAGTCTAAAGCTGGACTTGTGGTCATCAAGGTTGGTGAAGTAACTGTTGAAGGCAGATGCAATTTCGTGACAGTCATTAGACATAAGACCATTGACTTAAATAGGGACAAAGGAGGGGTTCTTGTTGCCCTTTATCAGGCCATTGAATTGGGACAGGAATGACCGTGGGTTGGTCAGAGTAGTTTGCTGGAAAAGCTTGACATACTCACTTTTTGCTGTCTTAGAGGCGTGCTTGCACTCATTCTGTAGTTTTTTATAGGACAAAATGTCTGCAGGCAACCTGGAGTATCTGTAACGCTTCCATGCCTTGTCCCGGTTTACCATCAGAGATTTGAACTCTGTGGTGATTCATCTATGGCAGCTTCCTTTAGTTCGGAGTTTTCTAAATGGGGCGAACAGGTTAGCTGCAGAGCTGAAGGAGTTTTGGAAGAACTACAAGGCTTCGTCTAGTGTTAGGAGGAGCCATATCAGGGTACAGTCAAGGTTGCAGAGGTATGCATTGAAAGCATCCACTGAGAATTTGGAGTAGTCTTGGGTAGAGAGTATTCGAGGAGGGACCCTGGGAGAATGATTTTACCAGATGCAGAAGATGGGTGAATGATCGCTAAGAGCATCCGCCATTATACCAGCAGACAGAATGTTGGAGGGGTGAGACACCAGAGCCCAGTCGAGGGTTGTGTGGTTCCCAATTTTGTAGCTGGCCCTGGTCTTTTCAGAGATGATTTATTCCAGGTTGGTATCTAGTAGTAAGGCCCTGAGTTTCTGCTCAGAGTACTGTGCCCAGTTGAGATTGATGTCCCCCAGGATCAGGAGTTCTGAGGAGACTGCATCAGCAAGGGCCTTGGTAATGTTTTCCAGGGCTTGGAGTGCCTCCTTTGGAGGGTGGTAGAGGCAGTTGACCATGAGGTGTTTTGTGTTGCCAAGGGTAGTTCTAATGAAGACTGATTCACTGCCAGAGTGTTCAGTGCCAGGTAGGTGGGCATGGGCTATGTCAAGGGAGTCCCTGGCATATATGATTACCCCACTCCCTCTTTTGCCTTCATGGTCCTTGTGGAAGGAAGTGTAGCTGGACACTGCCACCTCGTGAGATAGGGTGTGAGACTTGAGCCAAGTTTCGGACACAGCCAGTACATCTGGGCTGTAAAGAGACAGCCAACTCTGAACCTCCTGTATTTTTGGTCAGAGGCTACAGACATTCATGTGGGTGATTTTTAAGCCCTTGGAAGATGCCCAGTGCAAGTCATGGGGAGGAGCCAAGATGATGTTGTTGACCAGAGGTTCAGGGTTAAGTTCAATGTTTCCTGCTAGGAGAAGCAGAAGCAAAAGAAGAAATAGAGCTTTTGGGGGTAGGGGGAGTAGATCCCCTCTACAGTGTTTTGCATGGGAATGGAGGGCAAGGTAGCAGGCCCCCTCTTTAGTAAGCATATATGACACAAAGAGTGGTGGCACACTATGCTCAATTGGATAGTCTGGTATGATGGGAGGGGAGTGGAAGTGTTGATTGGGATCTGGGAACCAAGCGCTGGGAAGGCACCTAAGCCTGTCTACCCATGCTAGAGACAGGATATATAGTAATACCAGGATAGGAGCTCTGAGAGATAGCCCGGGGTGGTGCTTTCATTTGTGTTTGTGTATGTGGGAGTGGGCAGGGTGAGTGCGGGGGGTCTACGGGACCAGGAGATGGCATTTTTGACTATAAGAGCCAATTGAGGACAGGAGAGAAGGTCAGACAGACAACGAAGGGTGGGATGAGGAATGGGTCCGTGGAGAAAATAAAATGTGTTTTATTGGCGGCAGTGGAGAAATGAGCATTGATAAGGTTTATTATTTTTTTTAGAGCCGAGGTGTATCTGCTGGTAGTGATAGTGAGAAAAAGGAAAGGGAGATATTAGTTTTTCTATAACGTCTACTCAGTTCTTTGCCAGAACTGCTTAAGAGGAGCACAGTGGGCGTGATTGGGCATGCAGTAGCAGTACAACCTCTAGTGGTGACTTCTGATAAGCTGCAGGTGGAAAAGTAGGGTGATTGGCTCACAGCGCCTATAAAAGGCAGAGCCTACCAAGGGTGGTGGTTGGGGCAGTGAGGCAGCTGATGCGGAGCGGGAATCCTCCTCTGCAATTCAAATCACAGTTCAGGGGTGGGAGAAGCACCCATGGAGCATCTGTTTTCAGTACCTGTTTCTTTTGGCAGAGGGGGGCTTTTCTGATGTGCCCCAAGGTGACCTCCGGAATCAGCGGGGACATGACTGAAACCGTCTGCTCCGACAGACTTAGGAGACAGAGAGAGGCTACGATTAAATAAGGTACAAGACAGTGGAAGGGGGTGGTGAGAGGAGAGGAGGAATGGGTTAGGTAGAATAAATTAAGGCAAGCTCCAAGTTATTTAAAATCTCAGGCAGTAGGAGAATACATTAAGGCACAGCTCCTGAGCTCCAAGTTATTTTAAATCTCAGGCAGTAGGAGAATACATTAAGGTACAGCTCCTGAGCTCCAAGTTATTTAAATCTCTGTCGGAAAGGCAAATTAGATTGTGATATTCATTCAGTAGACAAGTCTATTTGTACGACAGGTATGAGCCGACTAAGTAGGCTCAGGATTTAAGATATTTAAAAAAGAAAAATAGCGCCAAATCTGAGGTATAGGCAGAAAGTGATTACCAACAACTTATTGCACAATGACTTCAAAAACTGAATGACTTTATTATATGGCCAAGATATAGTGTCTTCTAGCTATCTACCTACTTACGTACAACAAAATAAAAATGGTACTGTAGTACATACAGTATTCCCATTGTATATCCTGTTCTGTGACTGGACAGATAAGCTTTTTATTGACAATTCATTTCAGATCCCAACCACTGCTAGGTGGCAGCCATTTTGTCAGAGACTGTTTTTTCATCGAGAACTCAGTGCACTGCTATCAGCTTTCACAACCCTTCAGGTGCCTGAATGGTTACCTTGGTAAGCTTCCTCCACTCAGCTTGACTCTTTACTTCAGGTATCTCTAGGTCCGAATCCTACTAGAGCCACTGCTCACACAGTACAATGCTCTTTCCCAAAGAGCAAACAACCAACCCCTTTTGTCACACCTGAGAACACTTTAATTAAGACATAGTAACTTTGTAGCCTGTCTCTTCAGAAATGGATCAGAGACTTACCATATCTTACCATATCTTATCTATACCTGAAATGACTCAGTCACAGATACCTTGATGTGTTTAAAAATAACATTTAATGCTCCATAGTATGTACATTCAGTATGTTACAGGATAATACGCACTCAAGACTATGGGGAATACACATTTGAAAAGATAGAGATCCTACAGGAAAAAACAAACTATCTAAAGCTATCTAAATTCTAAGTAGAGTAGAAGAAGCTTACCCCCTACTGAAATATGGCAGACTTAAACCCATGATGTTACTAGTTCAATGTCCCAAAGCATAACTGATTTCTCATTGCAAACATACAACAAAAATGCCTTTGGCTGGTTAGTCCACTATCCCCACATCACTGGACAGGCCTCTCTGACATCACACCCTGGGCTCGATTTTCAAAGGGTGGTGCAGGTCTTGCATCAAGCCCTGCAGCAAACCCATTTTTGGTGCAGCTGTGCCAAACTCCTTTGCAACTGCACCCAATGTTAGTACATCGAGCGCAGCTGTGACAGTTTCCACAGTTTATGGCAGCTTGCGCCAAAGATTTAGCAGAAACTCTGTAAAAAGGGTCCCCCAAATGGCACAAGTTAGACCAGGGAAAAGCTGGTCTAACTGGCCAGGAGAATGTGCAAGTCTTGTGTGCCAAACAATCAGTACACCAGAGGCTTGTGGCATTCTCGGGGTTTTGAAAATCGAGCCCCCTGTATCTGCTTTTTATCTCTGGACACCACTTTTTGTCAGACGTGTCCCAACCAGATTTGTTTTTTAGAGCTTGAACCTTTGGTTATTATTGTCATCTGCCTGGCTAGAAATGTCTTGCCTTACCTTGGTCACTGTTTACGTTCAAACATGACTTTTTTATGAAAGGGTCTTGCCATCCCAAAACAAAAGCTTCTAGATCAAAAGACTTCTAATACCCACACCCACTTATTTTTACTATAAGTACAAGGTACTTATTACACAGAAGGCCACTCACAGCTGAGTTCCCTGCAGTTTGGACCACAGAAGAATATTATTTTCAGTTTCCACTAGACCTTCAACCTCAGCTGAAATACTTTATAGAGGCATAAATTATGATAAAAATAAAACACACACACACACTTGCAAGTTGTCACAGTGTTCCTCCTCAGATGCCTGGATTTGGCAGAAGACCTACTGATCACTTTGCACATGTCAGTGGGTGAATGGAGAGGGAGACCTGTGCCCCAGAGAGTGGCCACAATTCTGACTTGTGCCTGTGAAGAAATGTCTGCAGTAGCATGGGTGTCTACTGCCCTTTGTTCAGTTCACCAGTATCATATGTCTCTTCTAGGGAGTGGACACCATGTCTTCTGTGGTGGATACACTGACTGCCTCAGTCGTGGAGCAGGTGGTTAAAATCCTTGGTATAGGCATCCTATTACTTACCTCATTGATTCCACCCCTGGCTGCAATTGTGGAGACATGAGCCTAAGTGAGAGGAAAGAGCACCATCTGAGCTGATATCCCAGGCCTGATGAGCCTGTGCTGCTGCCCAGCTTTCTTCTACCATCTGTAAGTGAGGCACCCAAGGGTGAGAAGAGGTCCCCACCCATCAAGATGCCTTAGGTCATCATCAATGAGGAGGCTGAAGAAAAGGAGGAGATGGAACAGCCTTCATCAGAAACAGAGATAAAGACAGGACAGAAGGTAGTGGAGATAGTGCAAGCCTATGGCAGAGGTGGGGGAGACTGCCAAGCTCAAGGGGAAAGTTTCCTGGGCTCAGAATATTAATCTTGGGGGTGGAGGTACAGATTGTTGCTTTTTTCTCAAGCCCTTCAGAGAAGGATACTGATAAAGTGCAGATGCCTGTACCACCAAGGAGGGCTCCATCTATGATGTCCTCTGCACCCAACTACATGTTCCACTTTGAGTGGATACCTATGAAGAGGATGAGGGAACTGAGCTGAAGAGTGCAACAGGGTAAATTGTTTCCTGGGACAAGTATACACTAGGCTGGAGACTTTGCTAAGGAGCTAAAGGAGTAATATGACTGGGTTGCCCCTATTAGACCTTACTGTCCTGACCTGACTAAATGGTCTTGAGCTGAGAGGGAAGTGGCAAGACATATGCAAGAGTTGTAGAGGTACTGATATCCCTCTACAAATTATGGATGCTGTGAAACAACAGTGAAAGAACTGGGTGCGTACAGAGTGTATAATGTAATACCTCAAAGGTTTTTTTTTTTAGATTCTGTTTATGCTCTTGTGTAGGCTGGGGACATACCCATTTCAGCCAGTTGGTGCTTCTTTCAGTTTCACTTTCTTAGTGTGCTGTCTCTGGAAGTGTACTGTGGAGGACTGGGAGACTATAACTTATTCCTCATGGTGGGGTTTCCCCGACCCCAATGGGGGAGGACTTAGATGCTAATCCAGTCCAAGACATCCCAGAGCAGGCTCAATGTGATGCCATCACATGGCTTGGCATCATCAAATGCCCTGGCATTATTGTGTGGTTAGCACGGGGCTGTTCCTGCTTGAAGGTTTCCCCTGGAGACACAGATATGTACTGATGTTGGTGCAGAGCGCGATTGCTCCCACATGTACCCTTCAGATGTCCACCATGTTTCTGCCCTGTTAGCATGATCCTTTGCTGGTGTACTGCTCCCAGCCTCTGCTGGGAACCACCCTTACCCTGGCTGCACTACCTCCCCCCTCTTCCTGGAGGAGGAGGAGGAGAGCAGTCCTGCAAATGCTCAATGCTCCCCCAGCTGGCCCTCTGATGTCCCGAGTTCACTTCCCAACTCGGGTCATCGGCATCACAAGCAGTAATGCTACTGCTGCAATGGCAGGCTGGCACTATAGTATTTCAAAGGCAGGAGGGGTATTTTCACCATGTGCTGGTATTTCACAATAAATTGACCCATGTTTATAATCAATATTGAGTAGGATACAGTGGCTAAAAGGAAGCTGTGGTGTACAGCTGACAACATGAGACTGAAAATCAGTCATGGGTAAAAGTGACCTTATCTAATAGCATTTCAACATATAAACAATGTCCCACTCATAACCATTAACCCTACAGCCATTACTGTTTGTTTTACTTCTCAGTGCAGACTGTAATCAACAGAAACTGATCTTTGCTGGGACTTGTCACAAACCCACTCAGCAGGTCAGGCCCTCTACTCCTAAAGTGCCAACCTCTGAGCGCAGTCTTGTGAACAGTGTAACAGACAAGGTAACCCTCTTGTCTGTTTTTGTGAGTTTGGATCAACCTTTGGTCTCAAGTTCTGAAGGGATTCAAACTGTGAACCTCTTGCTAGCATACCCAATGCACAGGCTCAGATATTTCTGTCTTTGGGGAGCCAGATATCTTTGCCTACAGGGCACCTAACCAGGTATACAGAGATGAACCCTTAAAAACTTTAATAAAGACCTCAGATTTAAAACGCTTCTCTTTCCAGTTTGGTACCGCCATTCAAGCTATGTTTAGTATCTGCAATAACCATATACTTTTCTTACAACTAAAAAGAAGTCAAAGACAGACCAAGTAAGTTCTAAAAAGAATTTTACTAAAATAGTTAAAAATATGTAAAACGCAAAATACAGAACTCTTATATCACCAGACATACAAATCTTTTAAAAGAACACGGCTTAAACAGTGCAAATTCCTACTTCAGTACTTAGATTTGAAATCTTTCTAAATATCTGTTTACAAGTGCTCCAAAGATCTTTCCTCAGTCAGAGTCTAGGTAAAAGTGTATAAGTAAAACAGAGTATTCCTTAAACAACTGTATGAGACAACCCATTTTTGTGTGAGGTCAGCTAGCTCCTCCTCTGTCAGATTATGTATAACAAAATATATATCTTATACAAAAGTATTACATTCTGCAACTTCAGCATAATTCATGTCCTTCAAATGACACTTCTTTTGATCTCATAATAAGCTTTCTTCCTCCAGGACATGAAAGCATCCCCATGATCTCGCACTTCTATGCAACAACCTGGGTTTTCCTTCCAACGTCATAAAATGGATATGTTCTAGCAACTATGGTTGTAATTAACTTAGACAGGATCCTTAATTAAGGCCTTACATGTAACACATGGTCTCTAAATATTGAGCATGTGTGAACTCACATGCGGTCAGCATTTTTCTTTTGGCTTGCATCGTTCAGCTAAAATCTGGGGGGGGGAGGGTTGATGAGTGAGGTCATTCTAAGAGCATCAGATTTTTTTTAGCAGAGACAGTCAGTCATGCATTTTATATTTAAAAAAAATGATACAGCACTCAGAGCTGGCAGTCTACGTCACAGGACTCAGTGACTTTTTTCCTGTTTAGAGGAGAAACTGTGAACTGTTAGGTCCTGGTTGGGGGTGAATAGATCGAAATGTTTTTAACAAATTAAGACACATACTGCAGATACATAAATGGTAAAGGACAGAGGGACCCATATTCAGAGCTGGCTGGCTGCCTGCGCAAAAAGGTGCACTGCTTGAAAAAATAGGGCCGGCAGGATCTGGCACCATATTCAAGCAGATAACAGGATCTGAACTAACCATTCTGTCTGTTTGAATATCGAACCCTGGTAGCACAGCGCACAGCAAGTGGTCACCATGTTCAGCACAGCACTACCAGGGTGTGGGGCTGAAGACTGCCCAAGGGGTACAACACAGCACAAACTGATTAGCACTGCAGCCCCTATGGGTGATATTCAGCCCAAACATGCAGATGAGCCCATTGGGCATGTACGGTGCTAAGCGGCCATTTGCATGCCCATTATGGGCTCATCTGCATGTGAACACCCAGCCCAAATGCATGTCCCCGCCAGCATCGATCCATGTACTAATAATAAGAAATCCATGATTCCCTGGTAGTCTAGTGGTCCCCCCACCTGAGCCCTGATCTGTGCCATAATAATAAAAAAAACCCTTATTCCCTGGCAGTCTAGTTGTCCCCGCTTTCCAAGCCCCAATCCTATTCAGCATAAAAAAAAAAATCTCCACATCCCTGGTAGTCTAGTGGCCCCCCACACCCCACACCCTGATAGGCAGTGACCCACTTTTTCTTACCCTTCACCTGGGATGCTGTCAGCATGGGTGCACATGCACATGCATGCAAGTGTGCAGCACCAGCTGACACTCCTCCCTCCCCCATCAGCACCACCGTGCAACTCCAACTGTGGTCACCCAGATGGCACTCGCATGGTGGCATCTCACATCCACCCTCCCTGAAGTACAGCATCTGCTAGGATGCTTGATCCATTACCTTGGCTCATTCCTAAACCCAGGTGATAGGTAGCTTTACTGCTGTACTGACAGACTGGCATTTCCACATAGCTTACTCAGCACTTGCAAAGCTTTCTCTGCCCTCTATCTCCCTTCTGTTTCTAATTACCCCTTGAAACTATCCCATTGGGTTTTGAACCCTAAGATACACCTAGCTTTAATCACAGTGCTGGTTGGATTGTTCCACCTATCCAAAACCCATTCGGTGAAGAAATGTTTCCTAACATCCTTCTTGAATTTCCTCCACTAGTTTAATGTTATGCCCCTTCTGGCTGTGTTGTTACTTGGAGTAATAACTCTGCAGAGTCTTCCTTATTACGTCTACAATCTGCATGTATTTGTAGGTTTCTAGTATCTTGTCTCACTTTTTCCTCCTTTTTTCCATTGAGCACGTTAAAACTGTCCAGTCATTCTTGATACAGCAGGTCTTGCCTTGCTGTCAGTGGTTCGTTTTTGTAGCTCTCCACTGAATAGTCTATAAAATCTACATCTGTATTCAGCTACAGATTTCAAAGCTGCATGCAGTACTCTAGGTGTGGTTTAACCAATGACCTGTACAGCAGCAAATCATCTCTTTATTGTAAGTAGTAACTACACCTGATACAGTACATTGCTGCATCGAATTGGCTTCCCTATGTGCTGTATTACATTGGGAAGTTTTCAAGCTGCTGTTTATTAAAACCTCGAGGTCCCTTTCCTCCATTGCATGATCTTCTTTGACCCCACTGATGCAATATTTAATTGCAATTTTTTTGTTTGTAATGTGCATGACTTTACATATAAGCACCCTCTGGGAGCTTACTAGTTAACTTCTGTTGCTAATTGTAGCTTGGCCAGTTGCTAGGTGTAGGTAGGCAGGAAGAGCTAATGGTGCTGGTAGGTCTGGGATTTGGGCTTGCTTGCCGCTGGCAGGGGGCCCCATCCCTAGAGGGTATAAATAGAAGAAAGATTAGATTTTAGGAGGAACTTCTAGAGGAGGAGAGAGAAGTTGGAGGGTTTCGGCCTGCAAGTTCGGTTGGGAGGGTCACAATGGGGCCAGGGTGGGGAGTAGAGTAGAGTACAGTGGGGGGTTAGGGAGGCTTGTTTGTAAGTTGGAGATAGTGCAGACTCCCTCTAGTGGGCAGTTAGTATTAGCTGCAAATGAGAAAGTGGGACTTAGTTATCTGCAGAACAGGAAGTAATGTGACCAGGGTAGTCCTTAAATTGAGGGCTGAGCTTGGGAGGGAGGGTGGCTGGGGCAGTCAACGCATAGCATCAATGGGCTAACACCCCCAGCAAAAGGTAAGCTTTGCAAAGGAGGCTCTTTACCTCTTGTGCCTCTAGGTGAGCTCTCCTGCCCCCTCTGTGATGTTCTTGGGTTGCTGTGGCATCTGTAACTTCGTCAGTTACTAACTTTGAAGTTAATGAAAAACATGGTTTGTCACATCATTCACTCACAGCAGGTCACATGGGAGACTCCAGGTAGGAAGTGAATGTTTCACTTTAATTTCAGCAAGTGTAGCTGTAGGAGACAGTGTGCTAGACAGTCACTAATCACTTGAGCAGCAACATCTTTATGTATCTTCTTAACATTTTTACATTTGACACCTTTTTGAGTTCTATTCCTTAGCTTTCTTTACTGTAGTTTCTGAATTTATAAATTTTGTTAGTCTGTACTGTTTTCTTCTCATGTCTTCTTACTCTCTTTTTTCTTTCATTTTCTTTAATTTTTTTCTTGTAATGGAGAGGCAGCGTCAGGACTCAGAGGAGTCAAGATAGGGTGGGGCTGGTGGAGGTGCAGTTATTCACCTTAGCAGGTGTGCATTTACCAGAGGGACTGCTGCCCCCCCCAGCTCAGGAAGGGAGTTCTGCTGCTGCAGAGCAGCAGCAACAACATCAAGAGAAACAGCAGCAGTGGGAACTGTAGCAGTGGCAGTAGAAAGAACAGGAGCAGCAACCACAAGTGCTCCCGCCACTCCCACAGCGCTCTGTAGTGTGGGACTTTTAGAAATGCACCCTGCTGATGAGATGGCCATCTGCAATTTGTGTGGGCACTGTGCGAGGCAGAGGAAAAAAGGGACCCGCCCTGGGATCAGTGGCCTGAGGACGCACCTTCAGCTCCACATCCATCACCTCAATGAGTGGAGGGACAAGGAGTGCAGTGTGGCTACATCACGTGATGGTGGTGGTGGTGATGTCCCTGGAGGCAATGTGGAGCAGCAGTAGGAAGGTGGTGATGCTGCTACGAGTTGTCACTGCAGCTGCAGGAGTGACTGCAGCAGTACTTGGCCTATACCTCCCAGCCAGCAGCCTGATGACCCCATGGCACCTGCCACACATTGGCAATGTGACAGTTTTGTGGGCCGAGGTGCAGGATCTGCGGCATGATTTTAACACTTTCTGGCAGGAAGTGGTGGTTTGGCTGGACAGTTTTATGTCCAGCCAGGAGAGGATCCTTACTCTCCTGGCTGAGCTGCGTGGTGGTGGTGGGCATGGCTCAGCTTCTGGCAGTGCTGGTGGGGTTGTAAGAGTGGTTGCCAGAAACTGTTTATTTTATATTTAGTTATTCCGTAATATGTGTTCTTAATTTCTCCCACCCCATTAAAAATAAAAAAAACACCAGAAATACAAAAAGTTATAAAAAAAAAAAACAGAACTGTGTTGTTTTCATGTCTTTTTTCTCTATACTTTTTTTAGTATTGTCTCATTCGTTTGGATGCCCCTTGCCTGTCCAGTACTGTTACTTCTTTAATCCTTTCTACACATGATGTACCACATTCCTTCCTATTGTTTTTGTTACTGATTCATCATGTGTACTCCCTCTATCCACAAATGTCAAGTATTTGCCACATTAAATAAATTGTTTACTCGTGGTATGTGATGGTGCATGACTGGTAGTTGTGTGCAACTGCCAACCACCTAAAGAAGTGCAAACCATAACACAAACATGAGCTATTCTCCTGACAAGTTAAACATAAATCTGTTTTAAGCACTTAACATGTTTGCTGCGGTTGCCAGAAATGTCCAGTTGTATTGCCAACGAGAAAACACTTCCCATCAGTCAAATACTGCTGCGCACAAACCTGAGAAGGCGGTGTAAAGCTGATGTGAAACTTGCAAGAGAACGTAAACATATTTATGGTACTAAGCATTTTTGGGCCTGACACCCCAGTGACCCCACCACTACCACCAGCACTTTGCCAGAAATGTGAAGTTGTGTCCCCAGAAAAAAAAATGCTTCCCCTTCAGTCAAATAGTGTTGCCGCACACACCTAAGAAGGCGGTGCAAAGCAGATGTGAAACTTGCAAGAGAACTTAAACATATTTATGGTACTAAGCATTCTTGGGCCTGCCACCCAGTGACCCCATCACTACCACCAGCACTTTGCCAGAAATGTGAAGTTGTGTCCCCAGAGCAAAAAATATCAAGTGGCTGTGTTTTTCAAATTGAGAATGGAGTAAATATCTTAAGGAGATGGTGCTTTGCTGCTGCTGCATGCAGCTGTTGTTTCGGAGTTGCAGAAGCAGCCTCTTGCATGTTGTGGATTCATGATGGCACATAGACATAGTGTACAAGTAAGTACCTTTATTTTCTTTTCACTGTAAGGTGTGTGTGTGTGTGTGGGGGGGGGGTTATTGTCATTGTTTGAAGTCTAATATATTCGTACTGCTCTTTCATTCATTTTCAGTTATTTGGGCTGATGACATCATACTGCTGGACAGCTACAACATAGATGTTGTTGTCATGCACAACATTGGCCAACCATGAAGGTAAGTATTTTTTTGTTTGGGGGGGGGTGGGATTGCTTCTCTACCACAATTGATACATTAATTGTATTTGTTAATCACTGCCTCTGCTGTTCCTCCTTACAGGTTTTCCTTGTGCCTATTATTTTTTTTCCAATGATGGGTTTGATTCACCAAATGATGTTGACGGAGTGACCCCGGGCCGGGGTACATGCTGACTTCCAACTTTAATCAAACTTGATCCCTGGAATTGCACGCACCTTTCAAGGTGATAATTTTTTCATTTTCCATTTCTGGAGGTGTGAGTATTTTCGTTGGCAGTTGTGCCCGATTCAATACTCAATATTTTCTGTTGCTGTTGTTATAATTTTAGGTACAGTGCTTTCCAGACTGTGTATGCATGGTGACACACTTGACTTAACTGAGAAGATGGAGATGGCTTGCTTACCTGCAGGATCTCTTCACACACCATTTCATTCTAATTTCAGTCCACATAGCACCTGTGAAGACAAGAAAGGATTTTTGTGAAGGAAAGTAGCAGAAAGGAAATGAAAGGAGAGGAAAGGAAAGGAAAAACATTAAATCATAATGATACTTACTGTCAGAATACTACTGCTGGCTGTGTGCAATGGTATATTTTTGGTGTCCGTGTGTATTGGAACCAGTGAAACCTACATGAAGAAGAAATTGCATTAAAACATTTTAATGCCGCACTGAGTCTCATGGACTGATTTTCTGCCTCTAGTAGGCCGATAGAAGGGCTGCAGTTTCTGAAAAACACTGCAGGTATCTTACCATCACATCCACTGAAGAAAGCCCTTGCTGCTGTGTGGTTCCACATGACGAGGTCTTGCTAGCTTCAAGTTAGTCACTTGATATAGACTGTAGGACCATCACTTCCATGGGCTAACAGTTGCAATGTTGTGGCATGCTGTATGATAATTTTGGTGAGGAAGACCAAGATGAATCTGGCAAGAGGAGTTTTGAGGAAGTATAGGAGGCAGTTCTGTTTATCACGTTGGTGGCAATGGATCATTACTATGGTGGTGGAAGTGGTAGCCATTGCTTTTTCATACTTGCTGTGAGGAGGAGGACATAACTGAAGTAGCACAGGGAGTACAGAGGAGGTAGAGGAGGTGGTTCTGTTTATCACATTTGGGTGACTGCTGCATGCTGCCTGTGCCTTGCATGTATTGTACATTCATTATCCTTATGAATTGCTATACAGGCTAGTAGATACCACTGTGGTGGCGGAAGTGCTGTGCCATGCTGTTTCTGCCTGTGTTGGAGGATCAAAGGTAACTACACACATGAGATGATAGGAGGAAGAGAAGGTTGAGTTGTTGAGGTCATTGCTGCATAGCCATGGTGTGTCCTGCTGGCTAGAGCCAGTGTTCATTGTAAGTGGCATAGTACATTGTTTACTGGTGTTCCATTTGATGCAATTAAAAAGCATAATTAATTAATAGTTGTGGATTTATATATCGGCACTGAATGTGAACATTATAATTGTTATTAATTTGACATCCAGAATTACATGGTTGGGGATAGGTGGGGAGGGAGAAGAAGAAAATAAATTAGAGAGTTTGTTATTTTTCCACATTGTCCATGAAGCATTCCTTACAGTCTTCAAGACTAGAATTGTCAACATAGGGGAACTCCCTCTCCATCACTGCTTCATCCACTTCAATGCAGCGAGACAATGATGAGGCACAGTGCATACCGGTCTGCCAAAAGCACTTTCCCCCTCCTCATCACTGTCAAGTGGTGTTGTGTCAAGGAACATTACTCTTCTTGATGGAATGTGAGCCTCATTCATTTTGTTAAATGTCAGCATGCCAACATTTTTGTGAGAGAGATTGGTGCACCTGTCACACACAGTGGCATCCATTGAACTGAACATGTGCTCAAGGCTGACACTGGAGGATGGGCAGCTCAGATATTTCAGGGCAACCACTGTCAGTGCTGGCCAGTCATTGACCTTAATGCCCCAGTATAGCAGTGGCTCATCTCCAATGGTGAGGTTCTTTGTATCTGCAAAATATGCATCTACCACACGTTTTGCCACTCAAAGACGTGCAGCGTGATCATCCTCCTCCTCATCCTCAGTTTCCTTCATGTCAGCGACTACCACCTGACTGAGGGCTGCCCAAATGGGATTCAGCATAGGTTCCTTTAACCTGTATGGTTTTTGTGCAGTTTGACACCCCTGGGATAATGATGAGTAGGTGGCAGGAACACCGGCTCGCTGTGCAGTACCCTCATGTGGCTTTGACCCCTATGCCCGTAGTAGCAACTGTGCACCACTTACGCTCTGAGTGAGTGGTTCTGTCAGTCTCTACAACTCCTGATGCCCACCTTGTAATATGGCTGCCAGCCCATGTTTGTAATGTGGGTCAAGCGTTGATGCGATCCCAAACTCCTCAGACTTCAGAATATACTTTATGTGGGTGTTGGAGTCAAATGTGGACAGCATGTGTTCCATCAATGAGCAAACTGCTCTGTCACCACCTGCCTCCAGCTGTTGGTGCACGTTCAGCAGTGTCTGCCTCAGCACCCATAGCGAAGGGATGGATTCACTGATGCTGGCAGTGTCCCCACTCACTGCCTGTGTTGCGTGCTCAAAGGGCCTTAGAATCAAGATGAGTTCATCCATTAGGCGCCACTGCTCTGTTGTGAGACACATGGATGCCCCACTGCTGTCACGACTCGCATGAAGAAGAAAATACTCAGAAATTGCCTTGTACTACTGGTATAAATGCTCCACCATGTACAAAGTGGAGTTCCACTGGGTGACAACATCAAGTTTTAACTGATGCTGAGCCAGCTTGTTCTTTACCTGCAGAGCACATAGATGGTCACGCACTTTTGCTGAACGTGCAAAGTGGGCACAGATGTGTCGGGTCAGAGTTAAAATTTCTTTCATATCCGGATGGTTGATGAAAGTCTGCACAACAAGGTTAAGGCAGTGTGCCAAGCATGGAACCCTAATAAATCCCCCCCATCAGTGATGCATTTCTGCACATTTGATCCATTATCCCTGGCGATGAGCATTGGGGTGGAGCCGCTTATCAATCTCTGTTAGTACCACTTCCAGCATCTTTTCTCCAGTGTGTGACCTGGGGATACTCTTCATGGTCAGTGTCGCATGCTGCCTAACACCAGGCATGTTACTACCACCACAGTTTGTCCTAGTGCAATTCTTGCCTCTCCCCCAATCAGCCGCTACCCCAGGTACCTGTGCCTAGTGTGCTGTAATGCACAGGTAAGAGCTACCAGCTGTTTTCCCACTGGTCCACATGTCCATGCTCAGATGTACATACTGTGCTGAGGAATGCTGCAGGGCATGATGTACCATGTCACACACATTAGTGTACAGTTCCAGGATGGCACACTTTGAAAAGTATGTACGTGATGGCACCTGCCATTTAGGCAAGACACGGGCCATGAACTGCCTAAGTCCCACATTCTCAACTAAGGAGTATAGCAACAAATCCAGAGCAAGCATTTCTGCAGCTGCTGCATTCAACTCCAACGCTGTGCCATGATTAGGTGGGAATTTAGTTTGCTGATCAAAAATGAAATGCAGTGTTGGCTGAACTTTTCTTGATATTGCTGCTGATGATGCACCTGGTGGTGTGCCAAACAGCTTGCCTCATCATTGTGCCATTAATGGGGTGCTCCTTGACTGGGGATTCCCAATGGTTCTCACAGGCACTGCACCACAGACCTCAGCACCTTTTTTGTTTTTCATTACTGGGGTAGCGATCACACTTTGACTTGGGGTGGTAGTGCCACTGCTAGGACCACTACTTGGCCCACTTCCAGAATCCTCCACATCCAGTACCACAAAGATATTCTCCTCCTCCTCACCTGCACCTCCATCTGCCTCATGCAGTGCTGGGTGTAGTTGGCTTACATTGCCCGCTGATTTGAATGGACCGGAACCACTGGGCTGGCTGCCTTCTAGTGTTCATGCCACCAAATTGGGCATCTGTTTTTAAGGTGTGTATGTTTCCCACCTGTGTCAAGGTGACTACCATTCTTACCCCTTCTTACCCGGGTTTGACATAGTTGGCAAATTGCCACTGTCTCATCAGATAGGTCCAGTACTTAAAAAGCCCACACTAGGGATTCTGGGGCCTTGTATTTAGTTGGTGCCAAGATGACTGGGATAGCAAAGGAGAAGAATTGCTCTTTGTTATGTTGTGGGGTGACTGGAAAAATGGAAAAAATGGGAGAAACAGTGCTGGGGGGGGTCCTTTTCCTTGGTGGTGGTTGTAGCAGTTAAGGCAACAGGAAAGACATGTTCTGTAACAACCTGTTTTGGCCTTTTCTTTTCAGGCTCCCATGAGGGATCTGTGTCATCTGACACATCATCCACATCACAGTCCGCAAAAAAATCTGGCATTCTCAACATCCTCTGCAGGTCTGTCCTCCTCAGTAGCAACAGGCTCTGTGACACACACCTCCTCTTCATGACTGTCATCCTGTTGTTGCTCCACATTACCACCTCACCCTCACCCACTGGACACACATTATCAGGCCCCATCTGCTGCCACCCACCATCACCAACATCACCACTTTCTAATTGTAATTCCAGACCAACTGCCACCATGCCCACAGTTGTTTGTTTGGTGGTGGTGCTGCTGCTTCCTATCACTGTGTCACTTGACACTGACACATCCATCAACCTATCTACCACAGATCTGGTGGAGAAAAACTTAGAGGCAGAAAAGCCACCATCAGGGCAAAATATGTTGCTACTACTGCTACTGCCTGCCACGGAGTCATCTGAATGCTGTCCCTCTGCTCTCATTAACACATTTTTGGTTCTTGTACCACTATTAGGGACCACAAACTGAGCAACGTTCTTTGTAACTGATCCACTGCCTCTCCCTTTAGTTGGCCTTTTCTTCCAAGTCATTCTTCATTGCATGCAGGGACACAACAATCACTCTGGACAAATCTCAGTCAGGAGGACAGTGATATTTTTCCTAGCACAGGTCTGCACGCAGTCACTGTGGTTAAATGGTAGTCAGGAGGACAGTGATTTTTTTCCCTAGCACAGGTATGCACGCAGGGACACAACAGTCACTCTGATCTGGTTAAATTGCAGTCAGGAGGACAGTGATTTTTTTTCCTAGCACAGGTGTGCATGCAGGGACACAACCATCACTCTGGTCTGGTTACATCGCAGTTAGGAGGACAGGGGTTTTTGTTCCTAGTATAGGTCTGCACGCAGGGACACAACAGTCACTCTGGTCTGGTTAAATCGCAGTCAGGAGGACAACAAGTTTTTCTGTAGCACAGGTCTGCACGTAGGGACACAACAATCACTGTGGGTAAATCGCAATCAGGAGCACAGTGATTTTTTTTCCTAATACATGTGTGCCGACAGGGACACAAATAGCAATCACTTTGGTTAAAGCACAGTCAGAAAAATAATGTTTTTCTTAAGAAAATGTAGGTCACTGGCCTAGTGATTTTTTACTGAACACAAGTGTGCCTTCTAAAATTGCTGCTACCCTTCCCCACACAAGCCACCAAACCACTACTTCTCTGTTAAAACAAAACTAAATATTTATAGTAAAGAGTACAGGAGAAGATCAACATAAAAAGTACTGTGTGTGCACAGGGCATGCACAAACAGAGTTTTGAAGAAATGTGACCACCAAAATGATCGTTTATATTACAGTATGTTAGATTTAGATTTTGACTCCAGGCTGCTGCAACAAGCACAAGCTCTGCTCTCTGTGTCTCTATAACACACTACACTCAGAGAACGACCAAACTTCTCATTGGCTATTCAGCAACATGTGACCTCCTATCCTATGGTACACTGCAAACTTCAAATATTATACAAAACTTTGATGGTGAAGTTCCAGTTTCATGGATCCGAGATGCTTTGATTATTTGAATTAACATGCATTGAAGTTTTTGAATTTGAAAATCTGCGAAACTGCAGATGGAATGCAAAGTGCAACTTCGAATCGCGGAAAACTTCGTGGATTAGTAAAAACTGAATTTTTGCAACTTCGCACATCTCTAAACAAGGGTGGTTTGTTAAAGAGCAACTCTACTTCAGCATGTGCTTTCATAAATAAGATGTTTCAGCTGTTACAATTTACTAGAGAATACATTTTTGTTCCATTTTCAGTGTTCCTTTCAAGGATTTACAGCACATCCTGGCAGTCCATCTGAAAAGTCTGTATAGGAAGCATGTAAAAACATTTGCCTCTCCCCGTTAACCTCACAGTGCCTTTGTTTATGACATAACAATGCTCCCCATGACAACAGACTGTAATGTCACAAACAGCAGTTATGTGGTAAACAGGGGAGAGTCAGATATATTTTGAAAAACTCAGTGAAATAATTGCTGCATTATCTACAATATTTAGTATACCAACGGCAAGGGAAAGTACAAAAAGATAAATAACTAGAAAACAATAAAGTTAAAGCCTGATTTGTATAAATCTAGAGTTTTTAAGCATTTTATTATAATAGAGAGTTGCTCTTTAATAATCAGTGCTACCGTGCTGCTATGTCTTGATCCAGAAAAGGATGCTTATCTCAGAGGAGAGGTGTTTCATGTTAATTATTATAATTTAGAAGACATCCAGTAATTCTGATTGTTTGGAAAGATAAGCTGTCTACATATTAATATGTCTAGATATGAAAAGTTTGGCTAGTGTGATAGTTTTCTTAGGCTACTCCCCTATCTGGAGAAACGTGCCTGAACTGATCTGAATCTGTATACTCATGAACGAGTGCTGTGAGGACCTGTGTGTTCTTGGAGTACAGTGGTTCCTTTTAGGTAACACCAGGCATATGAGAATAATCCAGACAGTTTAGAGACAAATGAAAACTGTTAAATGTTCTTTGCATATTATGAGCGGGGTTGTCAGAATTCACTGACGTTCTGAGATCATGTTGTGGTCTAGAACCTTACAAATAGTTATATGGTTCTAATCTTCTTTAGAACGTGAACTATTTTGTGTATAGCACTAAAGAGAAAGAACTGATAGAGCTACTGAGAGGGGAATAAATAAATAAATAAGTAAATAAATAAATACATGACCAGCCCTCACAGCACCGCAATATTATTGCTTCACTCCGTATTCAGAAAAGAGAAACACATTATGCCTTTCAAAATACAAATGCCAAGCATCACATGTCCATTGTCTGGCACATTTGCATATGAACAGCACATTCCGTTATTATCACTCTCAAAAACATTTTAGGATATAATTCCCAATAGTGTAATTAGTTTGTTTTCTAGGCTGGCATCTCCTGTTTTTTAAATGTCTGAACAAATGATAGAATTAATAGAGACTAGAATGGAAGCCTCCTAGTACTTTGACTGGCTGATATGCATGTATGCTGGACCTCTAAATACCCAGGCAGATGTTATTTCCACTTCCATTGACTCACACGCAGCCTGGAACCATGCATGCCTGGGTAGTGTAAGCTGCAGCTGTGAGCGTACGCGGTGGCCAGACTTCCATTCTAGTCTCTATTAATTCTGTAGAGTAAACATTTTATTTATTATTCAGAACCCTTAATACTTAGAACCCATGGGTATTCTAGTTCTAAATTGGAACTTGAACCCCTCTGAAGGAGTTTGTATGTTTTTAGACCTGTGTATGAGGTAAACTGAAAAACAGTCTGCCCTCTGAAATATACATTCAATCAATTATCTATTGGAAGACTTTGTCTGTGGTTTAGTGTGTGGGGGATAACCCCTCACACCATCCCTATTTAAACCTGCCTTTACCTTACTTCTGTGCTTAGTTAGTTTTTGGACAGCTGAGCACGGCGTGGTCTTTGTGGCTGTGCTTTTTTTTTTACTCTTCCCTTGCTCTTCAGTGTCTTCCCATCTGTAGAGATGGGCGAAGCCCACAAAATTCGCTCCACTAAATATTTTGCAGATTGTGCTCAATTCATGGAGCACAGTTCATGAAATTCACCAGTTCATGGAGTCAGAGCCCAAAAACTACTGTTTGCCCTCCACCCACTGATAGCCACCCAAATATACAAAAATAATCAAAATCCCTGGTGTCTAGTGACCCCCCCACCCCACCAATCGCCAGACCCAATAATAATAAAATAATCAAAATCCATGGTGTCTCGTGTCCCCCCCAACCCACCAATCATCAGACCCAATAATAATAAAATAATCAAAATCCATGGTGACTCATGTCCCCCCACCCACCAATCGCCAGACCCAATAATAATAAAATAATCAAAATCCCTGGTGTCAAGTGTCCCCCACCCACCAATTGCCAGACCCAATAATAATAAAATAATCAAAATCCCTGGTGTCTAGTGTTCCCCCCCCACCAATCGCCACACCCAATAATAATAAAATAATCAAAATTCCTGGTGTCTAGTGTCCCCCACCCACCAATAGCTAGCCCCAATAATAATAAAATAATCAAAATCCATGGTGTCTTGTGTCCCTCACCCCACCAATCCGCCAGCCCCATATAATAAACTGCAAATCCCTGGTGTCTAGTGGTGGACCCCTGTCCCCCATTCAGGTAGTGCCCACCCCCTCACCACCACTCCGCTCCCCCACAGTCCACACTCTGACCTTGAGCAGACCACCAGCACAGCCCTCCACTCACCTCCATGGGCGGCAGCCCGACTGACTTCTTCTGTAATAAAATGAATGAGCAAGTGCTTGTACAATAATGTATTCATTCATTCAGTCAGTCAGCCAGCTTGTAAGTGTCAGGGATGTTTATTTTATTATTATTGGGGATTGCGATCGGCAGGGTGGGGGGTCCACTAGACATCAGGGATTTTGATTATTTTATTGTCATTGGGTCTGGTGACTGGCAAGTTGGGGGATCAACTAGACACCAGGGATTTTGATTATTTTTTTATTATTTGGGCTGGTAATCGGCAGGTGAGGGGGTCCACTAGACACCAGGGATTTTGATTATTTTTTTATTAGTTGGGCTAGTGATCGGCGGGGGCGGGGTCCACTAGAAACCAGGGATTTTGATTTTTTTTTTATTATTATTTGGGCTGGCAATCAGTGGGGCGGGGGATCAACTAGGCACTAGGGATTTTAGTTAACATATATATATGGGCAACTCCATGAAAAGGGGTTACCAAAGTGTGACATGAGTGTCAATTTTTAAAACCCAAAGTAGATGAATTTTGTTATGTGTTTTATGATGCTGCTCCCCACCACTTATTATGTGAATATATTGGGAGATAACTTCCTGATCATTACATGAGAAAATGGGTCATGAAAGTTGCACACGTAACAAGGGACACCAAAAAATTGTGACGTGCATGTGTGTTTTTGTAACTCATATTAGGAAATACTTGTTATTAGGTTTAACTTGTCTACTCTACCAGTGAATATAGGGTGTGGTATTTGGTAACTCCCTTATATGGGCATGAGGTTAATGCATCTTTAAGGCTGCACACATAACATGGACACCAGAGACCTTTTTGAGGGGAAAAGATTTTATTAAAGCTATCATTCATTACATAATACTAACACTATCCAGTACACAATACAAACCATCCAACACCAAGCAATAGAAATGTGAAATATGTACAAGATCTGTTTCAAATCATCATTTCCTGCCCTGTAGTGCATTTAAGTCCATTGTGCATGGCTGGAAAACAAACTATTCTTGTCCTGCAAGCAAATGAAAATTATTTCAAACATTTTAACTAAGTGTATTTCATTTCATTTGTAAAAGATTGTTAATTGTTCTGATCGGCAGACATGTCTTTCTGCTCTTGTGACAAGCTCCAATACATGCCTAATCCCATTTCTGCCTCAGTCTGGAATACTTTCCACACATTTCTCCCATACTTCAGTGCTAATTTTAAAGTTTCTACCTCCCTGAAGCTGTAGTAGCCCATAAAATATTCAGATACATTTTACTTTGTTGTAGTCATAAAGCCGTTGCCATGTAAATGTTGAATCCTCACACTGGTGCAGGAATTTGAAGGTGTACAGGTGCTTATGTACTGCTGTGACCTCACCAATGTAGAATGCATTTGATTAATAAACAGCATACAGTTTGTTGACTTCAATTGGGCCTGAGGGCTTGATTCTTGTTTTTGCTGGCTGCACACTGTGTGTGGTGGTGTCAGGCAGCAGAACACTTGGGTCCTCAGGATGATCAGTTTGGGTGCTTGTTGTGGGAGCTACATCATTCGAGGCAATGTCATTCTGATTAGTACAAATGGCCACTGATATAGGGATGCTGAAAGTAGTTTCAGCTGAGTGACAACTGGTTTCAGACAATTCTGGTGTTGGCTCGTGACTGTTCAGTGTGTAGCAGGCAAACAGGGGACTTTTGTGAAGTGGGCACAGAAGCCTTTGTTAAATGCTTGGCTTTCCACTGTCCTACATACCTTCTGTTGTCACATGGTAGCTCTCATTGACATTGTCTTCAGAAGCATGTTAAGACTCTGACTGCAACCACTCCTGTTTTCACTGACTTTACACTTTGTATTTGGCGGGTCCCTGGTATGGTTTTGATTTTACCAAGCATGTTTCATTTAATGTCATTGCTGCCAAAACAGAAGAAAGTGTGACTGGAATGGCTACACCTATCACTGGCTGGCTCTTTGGTTAGATAGTTCTTGCAGTACTGTATGTATACAGGATTTCTACATTTACCATGGCAACACACAGTTAAGGAGCAGACTGCACTACATTTTGTTAAGAACTGTTACAAGACGCACATGCAGGAAAGTGGCAATGCCTTTCTACTTGAACAACACACAGTTAAGGAGGAGAGAACCCAACATTTTGTTAAGAACCACTACAAGGCACACATGCAAGAATGTGGCAATGGATTCCTACTTGGCGAACACACAGATAAGGAGGAGACTGCATGTTTCTTAAAAACCATTACAAGATGTGCATGCGAGAAAGTGGTAAGTGTTTTTCACTTGAAGACACAAAGGTAAAGAGCTACTGGAACCAAAACAGGTAGATAGGAAAACACAAATTTGAACTAGTAGTCCACAGTAACTTTCTATTCTGTGAAGTATATTTCTTTTCTCATCAGAAAGTCATGATGTGATAATTCTGTGCTGGATGTATTTAACAGCTGTTAGACTGACAGTTGACAACTCTACTGCCCCATAATACATCATCAGCATTATGATCTCAGTGACTTCCCACGCGATTGCTCTGGCAGTCATTTGCTTGCTGTTCCTAAGTAGCAGTGATGTCACAGTCAGCGAGGTCATATTGCTGATGTATTGTGGGGCAGTAGATCATCAGCTGCCATGCTAACCACTGTTCCACACATTATGCAGTCCAAGTACTCTCCCAACCCCACACCTTGGGCAATGTGGGGCAAATGTGTGTAATTACATGCACATTTTGGCATCTTGTCACACCAGAAGCAGGGATTTCACGCTGTTTCACACATAAAGAATAAACCATTGATAGTTAACCCATGCCCTCTCTGCTCAGGGAATATTGTGCCAATTCAAGAATGAATGGCACCAAACCACTCACAAGCCCCACCTTGTTTGTGCGCAAGCCTTGGCATGAATACCAGAGGAAAATCATAATAGGTCACAGAAGGGTGGTGGTGTGAAATAGCATTAAACAACACTCTCTGTGAGCAGAAAGATTGCAAAATACCACGGCAATCAACACATTAGCAAAATATTGCATGAGGTAGGGGTGTTTTGGGAATTACTGGCTTGCTGCCAGCACATGGTGCTTAAAGTAACCAAGACCACAAAAGTTGGCAAAAATGCAAACTCTGAAAAAAATTAAATGCACGTAATCGCTGAATCAAGCCCCAAATAAACAGAAAGCTGAAATATACCATCCCACCAGCACAGTTTACTTGGAGGGCTCTTTATGTTAATAAAATACAGTTTAAGGGTGGCTAACATAATGGGGACCCAAAGCACATGGTGTCTAAAGTAACCAAGACCACAAAAAGCATTCCAAATAGCAAACTCTGAAAAAAATAAAACACAGATAATTGCTGAATCAAGCCCCAAATAAACATAACGCTGAAATGCACCATCTCAAAAGCACAGTTTACATGAAGGGTTCTTTATTTTAATAAAATACACAGTATGGGTGGCTAACACAATGGGGCCCCCAAGCACATGGTACTGAAAGTAACATAAGACCAAAGATACTGACAAAAAGCAACACATTTGCCTAAAACACATGTAATAATAACACAGAACGCATCTGTAGGTTACATTTCTCATGCAATACTATTACTGTATCATTTTTGTTAGAAAACCACTTCAAATGGGGACTACAACTGCTTGATTGGTACAAGAACAAGGAGGCCCAAACTTCAGCCAAATCACACAGCTTTAGAAATAATGTGAAAAAAATAATTTACCAAGAACAAAATCACTTCTGTGAACACAATTATTTTTTTGTTAAGGCTGCATTTGGAAAACAGACAAACGCACACACATACACATACACACACACACACACCACACACACACACACACACACACACACACACACACACACACACCTGGCTGTTTGGCCGTTGGGGCCCATTAAAACTGTACCACCAAATCCCCCTCAAAAAAACAACTTAACTTGCCCAAACTAAATGTGCCACTGATTAAAACTGCTGTACTGTATAATGTTAGATTGCATTTGTGCAATATAACTGCCCATTGGAAGTTTGTAAAAAAGAAAGGAGCCAGAGTCATGTGATGTTGGGATCTCCGATACTTAAACTGTGCCTCTCTTCAATAACACAATGCCTCCAAGCCTAATTTCACAAGAAAAAATATATATTAAAATGTTTACATTTGTACTGCACAGTAAGTGCACAGAAACATTTTGTTCCACCAACCGTACAGCCTGATACACACAGCAATACCGAGAATGAGCCCCATTTGGTGGTGAACACACAGAGACTACAATTCATTTGTAGTCCCCAAACACTGCATCAGTGCTCTAACACTCATTAAAATCATCAAATTGCTATACTATTTGCTAGAATAAGCCCCCCCAAAATATATACAGATGTACACTGTATTCTAAGCAACATCCCATTTGTATGAGCCGTTCTGCAGCTGTATTCTTAGACCTGAAAGTAACAATGGCTTACCTGGGCTCCATGTGGCTGCTCACATAACTGACATGCTGCTGGCTGGACACTGGGATTGTTCTGTGAGCTGCCAAGAGCAGGATTGGGACTGCGACACAAATTCTTGTGCTTTTAAGCACTCTGAGAGCCTTCGCCACTCTTGGTGCATGTAAGTGCACTAACATGATTATTGGGGGTGGGGAGGGGCACTGGGGTGGAAGTGAACAAACATCCGGGACTTCTGGACACTAGGAGACCATGGGGACAAAGGTCAGACACAGCGCTCCTGCAGTACAGTATTCTCCAATGAAATTTAGTGCTGTGTGTTTTGCAGAAGCTCCCTGATCAAAACACAATGCAATTTCTGGAGGATTTATTAATATAAGTAAAATTGGGGGGCAAAGGATGAATGTAACCGCTGGAGACACAAGTGGTTACTTTAGCTACCGCATTTATTCTGCTGTGTAAGCGTTGTACAGGCACATTTAACATTAACTAAATGGTCTGAAAACAAAGTCTGGACACAGGACAATAAGTCAAAGCAGTTTATTGTGGTAAATAACTTTTTTTTATTAAACTAATGAATACTGTTTACAGTGTGTGCCACAATGTCACAAATTAGGCACAAAAAATTACAGCTTTTATCACAAATCATGTTTCGTTCTTGAGGAAACTAACAACTACAGCATTTCATATTATGTAATTTATCTCTCCACATATTTTCCTACAGCATAGTCATTCACTGGGCACAGATTTTACATAGTTTATAGATGGAATGTACATTTTGGGACACCACTGGTAACCCCTGTTCATGGAGTCACCATATATATATATATAAATGTATATATATATATATTATAGGGGAACTTCTGTGTCAAACTCAAAACTTTGCGCGTTAATAACTTTGGACCCATTCAACAGATTTACATGAAATTTGGTATACACAGTGGGGCATGGTAGATCTCTTGATATGCCAAATTTTGTTTCAGTCGTACTTACACTTTTTGCGCAGCAAAACACTGAAAAATGCACTTTTCACCAGTTATGTGGGCAGTTTTTTGGATTTTGTCTGTGGTGCTGCATGGCCATTGCATAGTGTGCCACTCTGCAACTTGGCTCGTCTGAAAGAACTTGTGTCAGTGAACATGCTGCTTTTCATTTGGTGAAAAAATATTAATCCGTTCAAAAGTTTTTAAACTTTTATGTTCCCATTATAAGTCAATGGGAAAATTTATTTGGTTATTTTGTGAACAAAGAATGGGGTTTTGGACATCTGGTCCATCTTCACGATCAAAGAACTTTCAGGCTCATGATCAAAGAATCTTTGATCACCAGAATTCTTTGATCATGATGGTCACAATCTTGTTTTTAATTTGCCGTCTGAAAAAGTGAAATATCTCAGCTCAGGGGTCACTCCTGAAGTAAAACATGGATGGGTTTTACGCAGGGGGCTTCCATCTATCGAACCAAGACTGTGGTTTTCACTAATTTGGTCAAAAAATAGTTTTTCACATTTTTATTCTTTGATCATGGCTCACTAACAAGTTTTGTTCGCGAGCATGCAAATTCTTTGATCACGAGACTTTTTGATCACGATCTTTGATCGTGAGTGAGGGACAAGATGGTCAGTTGAAAAAAGCATATTTTTCACCCCAGGGGTGGCCTAGGAACACAAATGAGGGTGGGTTTTGCTCAGGGGGCTTCGTTTTATTGAACCATGGCAGTGTTTTGCTGTATTTCTCTCAAAATTTTAATTTACACCATTTTTTATTCTTTGATCATGAGCCAGCAAATTATTTGATCACGAACCTGCAAATTCTTTGATCACGAGATTTTTTGATTGCGATCTTTGATCATGAGCCAGGGACAAGATGGCCAGTTGAAAAAAGCATATTTCTCAGCCCAGGGGTGGCTTAAGAACACAAATGAGGGTGGGTTTTGCTCAGGGGCTTCATTTTATCGAACCATGGCAGTGGTTTGCTGTATTTCTCTCATAATTTTGATTTAACATAGAAACATAGACTTTGACGACTGATAAGGACCGCTTGGCCCATCTAGTCTGCCCATTTCCCTACCTACAGGATAGGCCGCAGATCCTAGTTAACCAACAGTCTATTTCTTCCTACCCTCCACAAGAATTGCCTTATGTCTGTTCCATGCAGTCTTGAATTCTCCCACAGTTTTAGACCCCACAACCTCCTTAGGAAGACTGTTCCATGCATCCACTACCCTCTCTGTGAAAAAATACTTCCTCACATTGCCCCTGAACTGCCCCCCCATCTTTAAATTGTGTCCCCTTGTTCTTGCACGTCTCTTTTTCTGAAAGATGCTACCCTCTTGGACTTTGTTGATTCCACTGAGGTACTTAAAAGTTTCTATCATGTCCCCCCTCTCCCTTCTTTCCTCAAGGGTATACATATTAAGATCCTTAAGTCTCTCCTCATAAGGCTTCTCTTGCAGACCCCGCACCATTTTAGTTGCCCTCCTCTGGACTGCCTCTATCCTGTCTATGTCCTTGCGGAGATGGGGTCTCCAGAATTGGATGCAATACTCCAGATGGGGTCTCACCAACTATCTCTACAGCGGATAACAACTTCTTGTTTTCTGCTGGTGATGCCTCTCCTATGTATCCCAGTATACCCCAGCCCTCCCTACTGCCTTCTCACATTGCTTACTAACCTTAAGGTCATCTGATATGATTACCCCCAGGTTCCTTTCCTTTTTGTTGTTGTTACTACCTCCCATTGGGTATTCTTCCCCGGGTTCTTGTTTCCCAGGTGCATTATTTTGCACTTCTTTGCATTGAATCCTAGCTGCCATACTTCTGACCATTCCTCCAACCTTGCTAAGTCCCTTCTCATCCTTTCCATGCCTCCTTGTGCATCAACCCTGTTGCAGATCTTTGTGTCATCTGCAAAGAGGCATACTTTTCTTCCAGTCCTCTGCAATGTCACTTATAGAGGCATTAAAAGAGACTGGACCCAACACTACACCCTGCGGTACCCCACTAGTAACCCCTCTTTCTTCAGAGTGGACTCCATTTACAATTACCTTCTGTGTCCTGTTGTCCAGCCAATGTTTTACCCAGGCTACCACCCTGGGACCCACTCCCAGGGTGGTTAGTTTGACTATTAATCTTTTGTGTGGGACTGTGTCAAATGCCTTGCTAAGGCCATGTCCACAGCCCCTCCCTGGTCTACTACTTTGGTCACCCAGTTAAAGAAATCAATTAGATTTGTCTAACATGACCTTCCTGCTGTGAAGCCATGCTGCCTTGGGTCCTGTGCCTCACTGGCCTCTAGGTACTCAACAATTCTTTCCTTCAGAAGTGATTCCATCACTTTCCCTACCACAGAGGTCAAACTGACAGGTCTGTAGTTTCCTGCCTCTGTCTTGCTCCCACTTTTGTGATTTACACAATTTTTTATTCTTTGATTGCAAGCCAGCAAATTCTTTGATTGCAAGCCTGCAAATTCTTTGATCGTGCGATTCTTTGATCACAATCTTTGATCATGAGTGAGGGACAAGATGGGCAGATGAAAAAGCATATTTCTCAGCCCAGGGGTGGCCTAGGGGCATAAATGAGGGTGGGTTTTGCTCAGCGGGCTTCGTCTTATTGAACCATGATGGTGGTTTGCTGTATTTGTCTCAGAATTTTGAATGACACCATTTTCTATTCTTTGATGTTTGTCAAAAGTATTGTTGGATATTCTGGATTCAAGCACTGTTTTTACGCTACCGGACTTTGGAAGTTAAGGTGCATAGAAAAATAAGAATTAACAAATCCATCTCATTATGTTTTCTTTCTTATTTTTTAATTAAAATGAATCTATTCTTTTCAGCAATGCAGATGATAACTGAATATGCAATTTCTGCAGTGGCAGCAGTTAATTATCTTTGAATTGGAGCAGCATTATGATGCTCTGATTTTCTTTTACTGACAATATATTTCATCGCTCCCTTACTAGCCAACTACAGTAAAGCTTTGTGGGTATTCTTACTTTATTTTAAAACAGGAACCTACATATAAATTAGTCAAACACACTATGTTTACACACGTTAAAGTTACATCTTTTGAATGAATTCTTATTTTAACATCATAGTGTCACAATATCTGCTGGAGGTGAAGACAGTTGCTAGAGGTCAATTTGCTAACTGGAAAATAGATTTGGTTCAGTTTCACTAAACTCCACCATTGAGTTTGTTGGGAGGTCAATTAAGTGTGCAAAAGGTCAAATTTTTAACATTTGTAGCACAATATCGGCTAAATACAATTTTTATTGATGATTCAGGTAAAACAATGGCAATAACATGGAGAAATCAGAAATGGGAAATGCATACAAATAGAAACCCTCTCACAAACAGGCTGCCTACTGCAAAAAATGAGAAAAGGTCAGTTGGACCTCGAAGCGGCAGGGAATACATATGGTCTGTATGGTGTTGGTTTTGGTAGTGTAGTTTACCATTTTTTACAATAAACAACAACTCTGACAACGCATTTTGGGAATGGAGCAATCACCATTTATATTAACTTCTGTTGGGCCATACATGGCTCACATCTTTTAAAAGGAGTGCAATACTACAGCACCTTTGTAATTACCTCCAGTCTAGTACAGTACTAAAAACGCCTTCTTGCCTACAGTGTTATTTTCTCTAATTCAAGGAAGGCTCTGTAGATTGTTAAACAGTCCTCGGTCCCTGAATCCAAATGATCACTTCCCTCTGTTGTAATTCCCCCACGCTTTGGGTCCAACTGACCATTTCTCAGAGGCCGTAGTCCCACATAGCACACATTATTCTTAAATACCCCAACTAATTAATTGTAATTGGTTACCAGTGCCCCAGTGTTAAAAAAAAATCAAATTAATGTGTGTGTATGCACAATTGAAGTTAAATCTTTTGAATTAATTCTTATTTTAACTCAATAGTGTCATACTATCTGCAGGAAGTGAAAATAATTGATAGAGGTCAATTTTCTGACTAGAAAACATGTTTGGTGCAATTTCATTAAACTCTAGCATTGATTTTGCTGGGAGGTAAGTTAAATGTGCAAAAGGTCAAATCTTTAACTTTTCTAGCACAATACCGGGTAAATACATTTTCTTGATAATTCAGCTAAAACAATGGTAAGAATATGGCGATATCAGTGATCTTTTCATTGAGGTTGCAGTAACAGCCACACAACCTGCTACAGCTGAGGGACCTTAGCACTCTCTGTAAGTGTGTATTCTGAGCTGCCTTTAATATTGCACTACTTTTACATGAATTGCAAAAATAAAGTTTCATGTTTCACCTGTAACCTGGTAAAGGTTTTCCTTGTTCCCCGAGTTTGTTTCTAAACTGGTACAGGTGTGTGAGTGGAGCCATGGCTTTTGTTTCGGCGTAGCTGTTATTTCCATTGGCTCATTCTGCAGGTAATGCAGGCAGCTTTACAGAGATTTAGGGATCCAGTTTATTTGCAGTCGGCAACACAGGTCTAGGCTTTTTTTTTTTTTTGTCGAAATCAAGTTCAATATCCAGAAGGTTATTTAAAAGTAATTGGACATCTACTCTTAAAATTCTACTCTTAAAGTATGTCAAATATGACCTTGGATAGATTTACTCTGGGCATTGAAAATGATAGATTGTCTGACCGCTTATGGCCAACCACAATTAAATTGGCTCCTGCACCTTCTATAAAGCTTCCTAGCCCTGCATTACCTGCAAAAGAGGCAACATAAATAACAGCTACATTTAAACAAAAGCAATGACACCACTCACACACCTGTCCCAGGCTAGAAACAAATCTGGGGAACAACGAAAACCGGCATCAGGTTACAGGTAACACTTTCAACTTTATTTTCGCAATTCATGTCAGACAAGTGAATATTAAAAGCTATGCAAAATACTGTACACACTGACAAAGAGTGCTAAGATAGCTCTGGCAACCCAACCAGTTTTGTGTCTAACTTTGATGACAGTCACCATCACCAGAAAGTGGATCCCTTTTGAACAATGAATTTCTTAAAGACACTGTACATCTAGGCCCAGATATTCAAAAGGGTTGAGCATGGCGCAACAGCGGTGTACCATGTGCAACCCACTGATGCACCCTGGCATGATATTCAAACATGGATTGTGCCTAGCACAAATCCCGATGCACTGGAGCGCATCAGTAATGTATGCGATGCAGGTGGGGGGGTGTGCCCATGCATACTCCGCACATCCCGATATTCAGCCCAGGATGTGCTGAGTCCATGCATGCGCAATCCCTACTTGTGCGCACACAGGTGAGCCAAAAAAGGAACAACGGCTGGCGCTCCCACAGGTGAGCTGCCATATTGCATGGCGAACACGGGCAACTGCCACCTGTGGGTGGCCATCCGAAGCCCGGGCTGCACCTCCATGGCGGCGCACCCCCATGCCTGATCATGGGCATCTGTTTAAATTAAAACATCCTATCTCCCTGGTGGTCGGGCTGCGAGTGGTCCACTGGACCACCAGGGATATAGGACTTTATTTTTTTATACCTAAGCCCGCGATCGGGCTGCGAGCGGTCCACTGGACCACCAGGGATATAGGACGTTCTATTTTTTTATACTTAAGCCCGCGATCAGGCAGTGGGGCACATTGCCGCTCTGTGCAGGGGGTGTCGGTCCCTGACGGCTGCTGCCTGGCACGGTGCCAGGCACAAGTCGCCGAGGATCGGCTCACCTGCATACAAATGGGGCCATAATGACATGTAAATATCCCCATTTGTGCCTTGCGTACATTATGGCCCCATTTGCATGTGCACTTGTGACTGTCGTGGTTGTTGTACATAGCGCAACGGAACTTGTGCTAGTGTATCCCCCTGCTCCACTATGGCCACTTGCGCTGGTGCAGTGCCACTGCGCCATGCGCACTGTGGGTGGCCAGAGTGCGATATTCAATGATGCTGTGCCATGGTGCAGCTCCGTTGAATATTGCCCAGTCAACGCCCCTGCGCAGCCAAGTTGCGCTGTGCCCAGGCTTGCACCACAGCCTGGCGCAGTCTGAATATCCAGGCCCTAGTATTCACTGAATAATGCTTGATTGTCCACAATAATGTTTAGGAACAAATTTATGTATGTTCCACCTGGCTCATTTGGTGCCAAACTATACAGTACTGGTACACATAAATTCATTCTTAAACATTGTTATGCATAGTCAAGCATTAGTCAATGAATAATAGAACTATAGATGCATATGAGAAATAGAAATATGCACAGTATAGCAGCAATGAGTTAATATAACACCTAAGCATACTGTATATGAAAGTCTAACACATAATAGGTGAGACACTTTTGGAAATAGGGCCCAACATGACGACTGATCATAAAATTGAATGAAATCAGTATTTTTAAAATGCATTGTTTTGCATAAACTTACAGTATTTATGAAAAAGACTCACGCATGCTCAGTTCTTTTTTCTTGCATGCACTGTTCTTTCTTCTTTTTTTTTAAATATATATGACATAGTGGTTAGGTACACACATGTAGCTTTAAAGATCTGAAGGAAGTGAGTAAAGCAAATTGCATGATGCCTGGCACAAAGCACATTGTAAAGCTGAGGGTGAATGAACAACTGTCTTTGTATTTGCCATCAAAATATACCCATTGCCAGGGATTTAGTGTGCACTCCCAGCTGCTGCTAAGTGATACTGTCTTACAGTCGCCTCCTGCACCTCCTCTCACATTACACAGCAGTGACAAAGCTGTGTGTGCATTGGTCAGCTGGATTGCCTGCGATGAAGACAACCCATCATTATTATTATCATCTCCCCCCGACAGCCACCCCTCCCACACTCTCTCATACCCTCTTTCTCACACCTCTCAAGTATCCCTCCATTCACTGATGTCCCCGATTTTGACCAAAATCTTTACTTCCTCCCTCCTAAACTTGACATTTTTGTTCTAGAAGAGTTGGGATTTGAATCGTAAGATTATGTCAGATTTTAATTTTATAGCTTACTTCTTCAGAAAGGCCACATATTTTTGTAGCTTGTCTTTTAGTCTTTTTGATTGCTTTCATGTGTAACAGCTTCTTGAGCTAAAATTACATTTTCTTGGATGTGTTCCACAGGTACAGTTAATAAAGTAAGTGAAGTAATTTGGTTAGATATCGTTTGCATAAAAATCAAATACATTCAAACCAATACTCTTTGGCTTCAGCAGCTTCCTTTGTTAACTGAAATAATATTAAATATAAAAGTATAACTAAACAGAAAATTATGGCCATAGTATAACAGTGAGGATGTTTATTTCTTTAAGCATCCCAACTATAGTATACTTGTTTTGAGCAGAATTAAGCTGAATTAATATGCGTTCCCAAAATACAATGTTTTGTATTTTGTCAGTGATGGTTTAAAACTACTATATATTAATGTTTTCCTGTTTGTCAAGCAGATTTTAGATTCCCTGTAATACAGTAAGTGTATTATGCAGTGTTCTCACATTTTAAATAATAAATTTTTTACCTCCTATGGGTACAAGAATAGGACACCATTAATATCAAAACCTCCTATTTTACCTAGGCTGTGAGTGAATACAAAGGAGCCACAACATTTAAATTATTAAATAATTAATTAATTAATAGTCATTATTAAGTAAAGCTGAGATATTTTGCTTTGAAGGTCCAGGACTAACGTTATTTCTTCTTGTATTATTTGTACTGTGACTAGCATGCCAGTACAATTCTTCTAAATACCCCAAATAAAAAAGCAGGGCACCTGCATTGCTGAATATCTGCACACATTTGAAACACACTGAAGTTGTTAGGAGTTTGATAAAATACTGACATTATATGTACAGTACAACCAACAAACAATAATTCATTGTAGACAAGATGACTGCATATTTATTATAACTGTATAAATGTAGTGTATTGTACATGTTATAAGGCCATAAATGAATTATCTATAGTCCACATAGGTATTGCCATAGCCATATAAGGCCACTTAAGGCCTTCTGGCTGCTTAGCACTTGTCTTCTTCTCTCTTATTACCCCCCTCCTTTCTTCTCCACTACTAAAGTTATTAATTCTAGATAATTAAAGTATGTACTTTACTGTTTTTTAAACCTAGTCTTTGTATTACCACCTCTGTATGTTTGTTAACCCCTTCCCACTGATGTGGAACCTTTGTAAACGAATGCCTTGTGCTCAAAGGTATTGTAATCTGAGACTGAATAAATAAATAAATAAATAAGATATGTGGACATTACAGCATTATTGTGTGTTGTACCAGTCTCTTGGGTGGCTCTCACTGCAAGGATGTTTTGATTATGCTCTTGGCTGCCTTGTTGTCAATACTCCTACAGCGGCACCCTGTCCCCTTACTCATCCCTCCTCATGGGCAGAGTACCATCTAGGAGTCTCCGTGATTCATCTGTTCCACTTTTGGTCATCCCATGTATCTCCACAAGCATGGGCAGTAAAACCTTTTCTGTTCATGCCCCCTCCCTATGGAACAAACTCCCCTCATCATTACATTTGTCCTCCTCCCACCTTACTTTCAAGAACAACTTCAAAGACTGGCTACTGGCTGAAGCTTCATGCCACTGCTGACCTGAATGATCTAGGTCATCCCCTTCTTTAGACACCCTTACCACCCACATGTCACAGGGTTGTACCCTGCTGCTGTCTCCCCTTCCTCTCCTGCCACTTAAGCTCCTCTGGGAGCTGCTATTGGTCCCTATTTCTATGTCCTTGCATCTTATTTTTAGAAAGTGCTATGCCTAATCTCTAGATTCCACCTTCTGTTGGTGACTTAGGCACAAATAGTGTATCTTAATTCATTATGCACTTATGTACCATATTCAGACAATTATTTTAGTCACTGTGTTTCTTTTTTTGTTTGCGACTTGTATTATTTGGTCCAGTACACTAGTTGTATCGGCTGTACCTTGTCAGTAAGACGGCCTAATACAGCACCTTGTATTCTCATGTACTTGCACTTTACATATTCCCTCCATGTACTCTAAGTACTGCACCTCATGCTGAGGCCTGTCTATTGAGTGTTATTACCTATATTTTGTATTTTTACTTTGACGCCATGCTGTGGCTAAGATCATTACTGAAAATGGTCCTTTGGATCAGTTCACCTACTCGGTTGCCAAAGGCATAAATAAATAAATAAAATACAATAAATATGTTTTTGATGTTAAAACTCTGTACACTTAAATTTACTTTATTCTGCACCATCCATTCTACTGTTTTGGTAAATCCAATGCAGTCCTGAATGCTGTTCCAGACCGTGGCTGCAAGCTGTACAGTTTTTGTAAACAAAAACATCGGTGAACACATGCTATGTGAGGGCTATGTATTTGTGGTTCCAAATTTACTCTCAGATAATTCAAACAGTGGTGTCAAAAATCACAGTGGCTCACTGGCACAAAATATGTTTTACTGAGTATTATACCCATACTGCTACAAATAGTATATCACTGTTATCTGTTCTGAAACGATTTCATTGGGAAATACAGATGACCTAGTTGTGGTACATAATCTACTACTGCATTGTGAGAGGTTGGGGGTATCCCGGTGTAGTGCAGCAACACATATGGAGTTTGCTTACTGTTGAAGGGGTAAAATGAACACTTATCTTTTTAATTATAACTGGTTTTACCTTACTGACTTGTCTGTCAGGTATAATTGTTGCTTTCTTTTATTTTGAAAATAAACAATACTGATAAAATTTAAAAGTGTTACATATTAATTTGCCCCGCTCCCTTTTTATTTTCAGCCATCCAGTATCATACTGTCCTGTAAAACATCCAGACTGACATTAAGCAGCCACACTATTGAAAGTTGTAGGCTCCTGGGAAGGGACTAATGTGGGTAGCACATATCTGGGACAGTGGGAGCACTGCATTTTACTCTCACCCTGCCCATGGTCCAGTTACTATTTTCAGAAACTCATTGAAAGGCCTATTATTCTTAGATATGAACAACCTGCAGACTGAAGACATTGCCCTGTATTACTGAGCCCGAACAGACACAGTGACTGAAAACACTCGTTCAAACACTGTATATGGAAGCCATTTCAGTCATTGTGACCTGGAAATTCATCCTGCATAAATAAACATCTCTTAAAACAAGAATTGTGCTGACACAGGCATTACAAATAATTTGTTGCAATATAATGCAGGGAATGTGCCTAAAATCTCAAGGTTAAAACAGCACTTTAAAGTTAATCAGGAAGCATCTATTATACTGTATATATGTATAACATTAGCTCAAGCTTTGGACCTTGCAATATGAGCAGACTTGATAGACCAAATGGCCTTCTTCTGCTGGCTTCTTTGTATGTTCATATGTATGCTCGTATGTATGTGTGTGGGTGTGTGTGTGTATACATATCTATATATACATGTGTGTGTGTGTGTGTATATATATATATATATTTATATATATATCTATATCTATATCTATATCTATATCTATATATATATATACGCATATATGTCATTTTAGTTTATTAATTATACTGGAAAAACGTGTGAGCAAAACTGCCCATTTTCACAAGCGTCCAGTTTTGACAAGGACAAGTACAACAGGAAGCTACATAAATGAATGCAAATAATAAATGGTACAAGGTTTGGGGAAAGGGGACAAGGGACACAAAATAGGACATTTAGTAAGATATATTACATCCATTTAAAATTGTCTTTAACAAGTGCATTAGTAGGAACTATGCATAGCAAGAGTAATTACAGAAACCCATGTGTAATGTAACAATGAAGTAAAACAAATACAAGTGCATTGGTAAGAAAGTGCTAGATTATCAGCCCTGTGGAACCTGCCTCTGTAGAAACCAATGAGTGGAGGCTGGTTGATGAGGAGGAGTAGAGGAGAGGGTAGTGGGCAGATCACTTAGAATAACAATTGCAGATGGAGGCCTGAGTGAGGTAGGACTTAAGATTATACTTAAAGGATGCAAGAGAGGGGCACTCAGTGATAGAAGGGGAAAGACTGTTGTACAACTTGTTACCTTTGTATGCAAGGGTGTTTGGGCATGTGAGGTCTGACAGAAGAAGATAGAGAAGAAGGAGGAGGAGAAGGAACTTCTTGTGGTACGAGGGTGAGCAGACTTGAGGAATAAGGACATAACGCTGTTAGGGAGGAGACCCAGTGAAAGTTTATGAAAGAAAGTGAATATTTTGCAGTTGAGTCTATCCTCTATGGAGGTCCACTTAGAGATTCCGTAGTGGTCACAGTGGTGGGTCATTCTGGGGAGACCCATGACAAAAGGAATGATGGAGTGGTAGGTGGAGCGGAGTTTGTGGAGGTTATTCAGGGAGAGTGGTGGGAAATAGACTAAGGCCCCATAGTCAAAGAGTGGGAACAGGAAACTGGAGGTGAGCAGGGCTTTGCTTCATAGGTCAGATAAAGCCTCACTCTATATACTGTAGCATGCCTAACCTTTGATGAGTTTTTTTAATTAGCTGATTTACGTGCGAATTAAAGTGGGGGTGAGTGTCGAGTACCATTCCAAGGTATCTGAATTCACTGACTCTTTCAATTTTGTTGCCATAATTGTCCAGTATTGTGAAATCAGAGGGGAAGGCTTCTGCAGGCTTGAGAAAACCATCAGTTTTGTTTTTTTTTACCACTTAGTACTAGCCTCTTGAAAAGTAACCAGGTGTGGAGGCTGCTGAAGTCACTTTGCAGCTTGTTGAGTAGGAGGAGGGGTCCTTGTCTTTGCAGAGAAGGGCAGCACCATCAGCATAAAGGATGATTTCAGTGTTAATGCAAATGCTGGGGAGATAATTAACAACTAGGGAGAAATGAAGGGGACCCAGAATGGACCCTTGGGAAACTCTGAACTTTATGGGACAGGGGTTGGACAGGACACCGTTTATTATGGTTTGGTGGGACCTGAGGCTAAGTTAGTTTTAGAAAAGCTATAAATAGATAATAAATATATATATATATATATATATATATATATATATATATATATAGCGCGGTCGTGCCCCTATATTTAGGGTAATGAAGGCACTTCTATGTTAAACTTGAAATTTGGCATGTTAATAACTTTGGACCCATTCAATGGAGTTGCATGAAATTTGGTATGCACAGTGGGGAATGGTAGATCTCTTGATTTGCTCAATTTTGTTTTGGTCGGCCTTATGATTTTTGCGCACCAAAATGCTGAAAAATGCACTTTTCGACAGTTATGTGAGCAGTTTTTCAGATTTTGTCGGTGGTGCTGTGCAGCCATTGTGTGGCATGCCACTCTGTAACTTGGCTTGTCTGAAAGAGCTTGGATCAAGGAACTTGCCGCTTTCCGTTTGGTCAAAAAATATTAATCCATTCAAAAGTTATTAAACTTTTAATTTCCCATTATAAGCAAATGGGAAAATTTATATGGTTATTTTGCAAACAAAGAATGGGCTTGTGGACATCTGGTCCATCCTCATGATCAAAGAATTTGCAGGCTCGTGATCAAAGAATCTTTGATCACGACTGCCACCATCTTGTTTTTAATTTGCCATCAGAAATAGTGAAATATCTTGGCTCAGGGGTCACTCCTGAAATAAACTTGGCTGTGTTTTACTCAGGGAACTTCCATCTATCGAGCCATGCCTGTGGTTTTCACTAATTTGGTAAAAAAATAGAGTTTTTCACATTTTTATTCTTTGATCAAGGCTCGCTAATGATCTTTGTTCATGAGCCTGCAAATTCTTTGTTCGCGATCTTTGATCGTGAGCGAGGGACAAGATGGCCAGTTGAAAAAAGCATATTTCTCAGCTCAGGGGTAGCCTAGGAACACAAATGAGGGTGGATTTTGCTCAAGGGGCTTCTTTTTATCGAACCATGGCAGTTTTTTTTGTATTTCTCTCAAAATTTTGATTTACACCATTTTTTATTCTTTGATCGCGAGCCAGCAAATTCTTTGATCGCGAGCTTGCAAATTCTTTGATTGCGAGATTCTTTGATCGTGATCTTTGATTGTGAGCAAGGGACAAGATGGCCAGATGAAAAACTTATATTTCTCAGCCCGGGGTGGCCTAGTAACACAAATGAGGGTGGGATTTGCTCGGGGGGCTTCATTTTATCGAACCATGGTGGTGGTTTGCTGTATTTGTCTCAAAAGTTTGAATTACACCATTTTTTATTCTTTGATCATGAGCCTGCAATTTCTTTGATTGTGAGCCTACAAATTCTTTGATCTCGAGATTATTTCATCGCCATCTTTGATCGTGAGATAGGGACAAGATGGCAAGATTTTAATGCAATTTTTGCAATCTTTAAGATTACATATCTCGGAAACAGTTTGGTCTTTTAACTTGAAATTTGGAGGGTGTTGACGGGATGTCCAGTAGATGTTAATTATGGTGTTTAGGTGTCGGAAAATACATTTGTTGCGGAGATATTGCATGGTGCACTTAACATTTTGTGGACAGCATTTTGCATTGTGGTAGTGGCTTCAAATTTATAGGGTAGCTAGCCTTACTGCCATGGATGTACTTTTTAGTCATTATGTCTGTAAAATGTAAACAAGTGCAGAATTCTGCCACTCCAACAAATTAAATTCTCAAACTTTAAAATGTTTTATCTCAGGCATGGTTAGGTCTTTTAAATTGAAATTTGGAGGGTGTTGAGGGCATGTCCTGTACATGTGAATTATGTTATTTAGGTGTCAGAAAATTAATTTGCTGCAGAGATATTGCGTCACTCACTTTTCATTTTGCATATACCATTTTGCATTGTGCTAGTGGCTTCACATTTATAGGGTACCTAGCATTACTACCATGGAGGTACTTTCCTGTGGTTTTGTGTCTGACATGTAGATAGCTGCTCAATTATGCCACTCTCATGACTGACACTTTGCTTTCTTTCAACATGGTGGGAGCTTTCGGGCCCCACGCTCACAGCCATATGTGCTCCCACCAATACATCTCATATTCAGTACTTGTACTCTTATATAAGTTACCGGGACATTTACAAGTTGATGGGAGCGCAGGGCCCGAAGGGCACTTGCTCCCACCAACTTCTGCAACTTTTTACTTTTCTATTCTTTCTCAAAACGTAAGGAAATTCTATGCAAAAAACTGCGTTAATGCATCTTTTAGGGTTAACACACAAAAAGTCAGGAAATGAGACCTTTAGGGTTGCCCCACATGGACTCACCCATCATACCGAGATTGACAGATGACAGGGTGTGTCATTGGGGTTGTGAGGCCTGAATGTCATCACATTCTTCTTTCCTGTGGCTTGTTAATATGATTGCACATGGAATGGGGTGACATTTAGGCCTCACGACCCCAATGACACACCCTGTCAGCTGTCAATCTCGGGATGATAGGTGGGTCCATTGGGGTAGGGGCAACCCTAAAGGTCTCATTTCCTGACTTTTTGTGTGTTATCTGTAAATGATGTATTAACACAGTTTTTTGCATAGAGAATAAATATATATATATATATATATATATATATATACACATGCAGTTTTTTAAACTGGGGCTGGTGATTGGGGGGAGGACACAAGACACCAGGGATAGATCTGGGGGGTGGTGGTGTTGGGGGATTCCCAATTTCTAATCTCTACTTACTTTGGTGCAATTTGCACTTAGGAACCTCAAAAGCAAGACGAAGTCACAAATGGAGAATTTCAGGTAATTAAAAAAAATTACGCGAAGTGTAAGGCGAGGTGAATTTTCTGACTTCGTGGCATTTTTGCCTGTGAATTAAAACTTCACTGCATCTCTACGCATCTGTGCCTCCTGCCTCCTTCTCTCCTCCTCCAGGCTTGCCTGTTCTGCTTCCCACTTTCCTGCTCTCCTGTTCTGCAGCTCGTTGTTCCTGCCTTCTCCCTTTCGGTGTAGCTGCCATGCGACTGCCCGTGCTTACCCCCCCCACTCCCTCCATTTTTGTTGCCACTTGCAGCTTGTTTGTATCCCCCCCTAAGTTCTCTCCCTTCCTGCTGCTCTGTGGTTGTCTGGGTTTCCTCTCACTCCCTCCTGTTGCTGCTAGTGCTCCACGGCTGGTTTGCCACTTGTCAATTCTTTTACCTCTGCTTCCGCTATCAACTTCTTTGTTGTCCATGACATGTGCTCTCTTTGTAGTTCTTTCTTGTGTAACCTGTATCATATTTCTCCATGCTTGCTACCCCATCTTAGCTGTTGCCACCCCCCCAGCTTGTCTTGTTGCTTTACAGTTCATTTGTGCTCCCCCTCCCCTTACCTCCTGCCTTGTCCTCTTCCTTCTGTTCTTTTTTGGGGTTTCTTGTCATCATTTTCATCTCTGTAGCATTTTTCTCCTCTTCTAGAGGCTCCTCACTCTCTTTCTTCTGAGTTTAGTGAAACGTGATGTCATTGCATGGCTTATAGGCTTAAAATGAATTCTTCCCTGGTAGTCTAATGGTCCTTCAAACTAGTCCTGTATAACTATCCTGGAAGTCTCCATTTTATGGTTGTTGAAATCTCATTGTCCATGAGAGCTGCATTAGCGTATGAGAATATGATTTCTACAATGTATCTCTATGCTGAAAGTACACATAACCTGAAAAAGCTCTTTGGAAACACATGAATTGAATTCAGTTTAAAAGAAAGAAACCTACATTACAATTATGACATTTTGCAAAGCTAATTGAAGGTAAATGTGGTATTTCACACTTTACTGTAACTTGTTTGGTTGAATTCTAAGTTAGCAGACAGGCATACAGTGGAGTCCAAAGGGTGGTGACACACCATGTTCTCATATGCTAATGCAGCTCTCAGGGACAACGAGATCTCTTCAGACAGAAAATGGAGACCCCCTGGATAATTACAGAGATCAGTAACAGGGGGGACAGGGGGGAGGAAAGGGGAGGAGGGGTTGCAATAATAGTCAAAAACTGCATTGCTATAGGAGGAGTGGAGGAGGTGGAGGGAACTGTGGAGGTGATTTGGGTCACCTTGATAACAAGAGGGGGGCAAGAGAATAAAAATTGGAGTGGTGTATAGACCCCCTGCACTGGTGGAGGAGCTGTAGGACAGTCTAGTGGCAAATGTCAGGAACAGACCGGGAGACTATGACATCCTCGATGGTCAGGGAACAGAGGTTGTTGGATGTCTTTCAGGACGTGTTCCTAACTCAGCAGGTGGGGGAACCGACCAGGGAGGAGCGGATACTGGATGTGGTCCTGGCAGACAGTGACCAGATTGGGGGCCTGGAGATAAGGAACCCATTGGCGGGGAGCAACCATGCCACAGTCTGGTTCTGCCTGAACCTAGGAGGGGTAGAGAAGGCTGCACAAAGATGGAGGTAGCTGACTTCGGGGGGGGGATTTCAAGGAAATGGGAAGGATCCTTAAGGAGCACTTGGATGGGATTGGGCCAGACATGGATGCTGACAGTAGGTGGGAAATCATCAGGAAGGGGGTGCAGGATGCTACCAGCACCTGTGCAAGAGTAAGACAAAAATGCGGTAGAGCCTGAAAACCCTGCTTGTGGACCAGGGAGGTTCAGGAGGTGGTGAGGGGAAAGAAGGCAGCCTATAGGCAATTCAAGTGCTCAAGGAGTGAAAGGGACTGAGGGGAGTACAAGCTGATGGCCAGAAGGGCCACTTGGGTGGTGAGGGTGTCTAAGGCAAGGAAGCAGCAGAACCTGGCCGATAAATTAGGAGAGGGAAGAAGGGGTTCTTTAGATACACTGGGGAAAAACAAAGGGTGAATGGGCAGATTAGCAGGATTAAATAGGAGGAGGGATGGGCACAAGACCCGGGAGAGCAGGCTGAGGTACTAAATGAGTACTTCGCCTCAGTTTTCACCAAGGAAAATGGGGAGCTGCATCATACATGGGAGGAGATGGTGAAACTGAGGGGGGGACCCTTACCGATCAGCAGGTCGGGGGGCATCACTGGTGGGTGGGGGAAGGCAAAGCAGGGGGACGAGGTAGCGGAGGTGGAAATCATGTCAGAGAGAGTGAGGGAAGCCCTCAGGTCCCTTAAGATAGAGAAAGCACCAGGGCTGGATAAATTACATCCCAGAGTGCTGAAGGAACTGGCGGATGTCCTGACGAAACCCCTGGCGGAGCGCTTCAGCATCTCTCTGAGGACAGAGTGGGTGCCCTAGGACTGGAAGATGATGCATATAGTGCCTATCCATAAGGGGGGTCAAGGGAGGTGGCAGAGAACTACAGGCCCATCAGCCTGACAACAGTGGTGGGCAAGGTGATGGAGGGCATTGTCAAGGAGAGACTGGGGGGACCTGGAAAAGTTGGGGTACCTGGATGATAGACAGCATGGATTTGTCCCAGGGAAATCATGTCAGACAAACCTTGTGGAGTTCTTTGACTGGGTGATGAGTGCCTTGGACCTGGGTAGACCAGTGGACATCCTCTTTCTTGACTGTAGCAAGGCATTTGACACTGTTCCTCACAGAGGCCTGTTGGATAATCTGGGAGAAATGGGGGTGGGGAACCAGATGATCAGATGGATAGGCAATTGGCTCCAAAACCGGACCCAGAGGGTCGTGGTTGGTGGGATAGTCTCATCCTCAAGGAGGGTCATTAGTGGAGTCCCTCAGGGATCAGTCCTTGGGCCCCTCCTGTTCAACGCCTATGTCTCTGACATAATGAAGGGTATCAGGAGTGAGATGAGTCTCTTTGCAGATGACTCAAAACTGGGGGTGATGGTGGATGGGGAGGAGGGGAGGGTGGCCCTACAGGGGGACCTGGAGGCTCTGGAAAGGTGGTCTAGAAAGTGGAAGCTGAGGTTCAATGCAGGGAAATACAAGGTACTGCACCTGGGAGACAGAAACCTGGGCTAAGTGTACACCCTGGAGGGGGAAGTGCTACAAGTTTTGATGGCAAAGAAGGACCTGGAGGTGGTGGTGGATGTCAAGATGAACAACTCGGAGACTTGTAGGAAGGCAGTGGCAAAGGCCAACAGGATGCTTGGATGCATCGCTAGAGGGCTCACCTCCAGAAGGAGGGAAGTGATACTCCCATTGTATAAGTGCTTGGTGAGGCCGCACCTCGAGTACTGTGTGCAGTTTTGGAGGCCACATTTAAAGAGGGACATTGAACTCCTGGATAGGGTCCAGAGGAGGGCAACCAAAATGATTTGGGGCTTGGGGGATAGGACCTAATGGGAGAGGCTCGAAGAGCTAAATATATACATTGGAAGAGAGAAGGACCGGGGGACATGATGAGGTCTTCAAGGTACATGAAGGGGATAAATGGGGAGGAGCAGTAAGGTGCTGTGAAGGAAGGAGGGGCAACTAGAGGCATGGATGGAAGCTGGAGGGTAGATTCAGGGAAGAAAGGAGGAGGTGCTACTTCACTGAGAGGGTAGTGGAGCCATGGAATGTGCTGCCCAGGGGGCTGGTGGAGGCAGAAATGGTGGAGGGGTTCAAGAGGGGGTGGGACAGGTACAGGGGAAGGGTTCTTGAAGCAAAAACCAGTGCAGTGAGAATATCTGGGACTGGGAAGGGAGAAGCCAGAGAGGGAGAGGGGAGAAGCAAGGTCAGCTCCCAGGGTGGGGACTGACCAAATGAGCAGACACGAAAGACCGTTAGGCCTATTCTGTTAGCATTTTAGTATGTTAGTATGAACCATGAAAATAAACTAAAGCAAAGACATGTATCCCCAACACTACATGAAAAGAGTTCTCTGTTGACAAAGAAACAAATAACATTTACAAGATATAAGGGTGTAGTACTCCTTTAAGAGAGAACAATTATATACAGTTTTGATTAAATTGTGCTTATGCAACTGGATGAGATGTATGCTTGTGTGACTTCGATGCATTGTGGCTATTTACCTCTCTATCCATGGGATATACTACCCTGTAGGGGTATGACACAAGGAACCCTAGAGGTGGATTCCCTCCCATAGGTGCTGCTGGAATAATTCCCCTTGGCTAAATGTAGCTTAGGAAGAAGCCCACGGGAAATAGAGATGAGCCGCTGGAGGAGGAGGGGTGGATGTTGGGGCAATGAAGAGATGAATCCTGGAACAGTCCAGGAGGAGTGGCCTTTTAAGGCCTGATGGGGGAGTGACATAGTTGCTCCTCCCACTGAACTTCAGTCTTAAAGCCTTCCCATCCAGTTTGCTTACGCAACTGGATGAGGTGTATGCTTGAATGACTTTGATACATTGTGGCTATTTGCCTCTCTATCCGTGGGACATATAACTCCATAGGAGTGTGACACAAGGAACCCAAGAGGAGGGTTCCTTCCCTATAGGTGCCGCTGGAATAATTCCCTTGGCTAAAGGTAGCTTAGGAAGAAGCCCAAAAAGAATAACCAAAAGAGTGTCGAGTATCAAAGAGGTAAGAAATCAGAAGATATCTAGACCAGAAATAAATGTGACAGACATAGTTAGGAAGGACAGGAGAAGAACGATAAAATGTGAGGACAATGAATAAAAGGAAGTCTAATGAGATGCAGAAGGGCAGACTTTCTAAGGAGAGAGGAAACAGACAGGGCCACCATCTGGCTCCATCTAACAGTGGAACCTAACTAAGGAACCTAAGAAAGCACTAATTTTGACTAATATTATGACCATTGGCATGAAGGAGAGGAAAAATTCCTTTGAGGAGGAAACCTCTGGGGATCCAAGGCCTAAGTCACCTTCCCTCCAGGCTGAAGGACATTTTGATTAGGGACAGCTCCACTACAGTAGTTTAAAGTAGAGATCAAGGAAGGAGGAAAAGTCCAATTTTAGATGAAGCTCTCGCTCTGTCCTTGCCAGCCCAGAGCAAAGGGGCAATAGTCATGAAGACATGTCTCAGAGTGGAGAGCAGGTTAGGTTGAGGTAGCATAGACCCGAGAGGGTTATGTTTGAGTAGCCAATGTGAAGGAGTAGACCCACATAGAGGTTGGATGAGTGAGGGATACCAAGATGAGGTCATGAGAAGACTGATGGTGATAATAACCGCAGGAGTGCAGCAATTCGATGAGGTAGCATAGGACCCAATGAGAAGTATGCTTGATTAATCGATGTGAATGAGTAGACCCTGAGGTCAGACTGAGTGAAGGAGAATCAGACTCGGGCACCTAGATGTCAGACAGACTAAAGTAAGAGGAGGATACAAATAAGGAAGGTGATGGTAAGATAGGGAAAACCCCAAAAGGAAGCAAAGGTCACAGAAGGAGTGGAATGGAGGGTGAAGGAATGGGAGGAGGAGGGCAACAAGTGGAGTCAACAGGGAAAGACACCTCCAAAACAGTGGACATAGGTAGACAGAAGGACAAAGGCAATCACCCAAGGCTGATGATGGAACAGGTTGTGCGTCCACAAATAGCTCAAACAGCGTGAAGGGTGCCAATAGAAAACTGCAACACTGAGATGACACCACATACACTGCACATCAAAGCTGAAGAAATGGTAAAAGTGAAAAAGTGCCGTAATATGTGCCATGAATGATGAGATGTGAAGGCCAGAGCTACGAGAGACAACCCTGAGAGGGTGAGAGGTGGGGGAACAGGGGGAAAGCTGAGGAATGATCCTTGAGGTAGACACACCTCTCAAGTTCAAGGAATGTAATAGAGCACCAGGCACACCTGTCAACAATGATGCATATTGCAAATCACAATGAGTGCACACATAGAGTACTCCTGCTCGTAAATGGCAGTTTCAGTTTTATACCAGCACACACAGAAATTCAATGTCCATATGTACGGTGGAAAATGGAAGAGCAAGATTCTCATTTTTCTATAGAGGGTGAACAGAAGAAAAAAATGCTTCAAGGAAATCCAGACAGAGCAATGAAGGAGTTGAGAGCCACTGGAGAGTGGAGCCATGGATAGCCGGAGGGCAGCCGGCCATAGGAGGAGGACGGGACTGGTGATGAAGCACTGGAGATGCTGATCACTGAGAGGAGTGGCAGCACTGAGAGATGGAGAGTCGAGATGCTGGAAGGGCAGAGCATAGCTGCTGGCTAAGGCAGCCACTGGAGAGGCCCGAGGGGCTGGAAGAGTGAGGCACAACTGAGGGGGCTAGGAAAAGTAAGTGCAGCAGCAAAAGGAAGGCCACAACACCGGGGATGGGAGGGCCAAGCGTAAGGGGACAAGTGGCAAAAAAGCCTCAAAATGAGGAAGAATAGAGGAATGCAGGGGCCAGAGGTGACCGCAGGCACACAGGAAAACTCTGCCGGAGCTATGAAGAGCGGTGTCTCTGACCGCAATGAAGAGACAAATTCTGGAACAGTCCAGGAGAAGTGGCCTTTTAAGGCCTGATGAGGGAATTACATAATTGCTCCACCCACTGAACCTCAGGCTTAAAGCCTTCCAAAAAATCTATACAAATTGTTGTATAAAAACTCATAGGATATGTATTTATTTACTTGAAATTTGATGACCGGGTAAGCCCATTGAGACCACAGGTCCCTTTTACTGGGGTGACCCGAGATTAGTTACACATACAAAATTCCATACAGTAAGAGCATACATTGTGTGGGATGAAGAACAAGGAGTGCAGTCACTGGCAATGTGTACACATTGAATTTGGATAAAATACATATGCAAAGATCAAAAAAAGAGAGAAATCAGTCTATCACATTACTAGTTATGCCAAGTAGTAGAGCACATTTCACAAACATTAAGTGTACATATCCTAAACGATCCCTAATGCAAGCTTCCACAGAGTAAGTGTAAGGAGGAAACACAAGGGAAAGGAAGAATTTAGAACAGGTTATACAAGGTGTCATTTACCCTAGTGTTGCAGCATAGTGCTAGCATGAGCAGTTGGGCTTACACCAAAGAAGGAATTTGAGCCTTTTCTTAAAGAGTGTGCGTGATGGGCTTTCAAGCACCTCTCAGGGTAAGGTGTTCCACAGATGTGGGGCAACATAGGAAAACAAACTTTTCCGAGAGGCATGCTGTACATTAGGTATAACCAGCAATGGAAGAGCTGCAGATCTTAGGGGGTGGATAAACTGCTTTCTCTGAATGATACCAGTTAAGCTGGGTGGAGGCAGGGGTTGAAGTAACTTTTAAGTAAGGCGGAGTACAGGATACCGCAATCTATTTTTGAGGTAAGGTTAGTCCAAGGAAGCTAGTACTCCACAGTGATGCATTCTAGAATGGGCACCTGCTACGAAATGTGCAGTCCTATGGTAAATTGTTTTTAACCTCAAAAGGGTAGAGTCACGAGTGGCCTGGACCACAGGGGAGCTACACGGGAGCAGGGACAGAAGTGAGGACTGGGATATGGCTAAGCAAGCCTCCCTTGAACGGTAGGGAGAGAGCCAATGAAGCAGACCAATTGTTTTTAATTTAACATTTTAACTAAGTTATCCACATGTGATTCAAATGATAAGGTTTGGTCCAATACCATTCTGAGGTATTTAAAAGAATGAACTATCTCCAGTTTGTAACTGGTTGAAGTGCAGAGGTTAATAAGGTGCTTTCTGTCCTTACCCCGATTATTATGACCAAAAAGCATGGCTTTTGTTTTCTTCACATTAAGGACTGATTTATTTTTCTGAAGCCAAGATTCTAGGGTCTGGAAATCATTAGCCAGCAGGGTGTTCATCCTGGTTAAGTCAGGTGAGGAACTGTAGATTATGGCATCGTCAGCATACAGTTGCACTAAAGCATCACCACAATTACTTGGCATATCACTTATAAATAAGGAGAAGAGCAGGGGCCCAAGTGTTGACCCGTGAAGCACCCCATCGATGATAGGCCTTGGGTGTGAGACACTACCTTGCCACTTGATGCACTGCTGTCAACCTGATAGGTAGCTATGAAACCACTAGTGAATAAGTTCATCTAACCAAAGGTTCTGAAGCTTCATTAATAACAGACTATGATCTACCAAGTCAAATGCTTTCATGAGGTCAACAAAAATGGCCCCAGTGGCCATGCCATGACCCACAGCATTAAGAATATCAGAGGTGACATGAACCAGGGCTGTGTTTGTCTCATGATTTTTCCTAAAACCATATTGGGAATTGGAAAGGGAGCAGATATCCACTAGGAAGTCAGACAGCTGATTGTGTGATAGCCTCTCCTGAATTTTGGTTACCACACTAAGTAGGGAGACAGGTCTATAGTTTTTAATCTTGTCCTTTTCACCCCCTATGTGGATGGGCACTACCAGGGCCAATTTCCATTTGCTGGGGAGTGCCCCAAGCTGAACGATTTTTTTATGAGGTTCCTTATTGGAGTGGCTATTACAGGGGCAGCTATTCTCAGGAACCTAGGTTCAAGGGTGTCTCAGCCTTTGGAGCTGTCACAATTTAATTTTTTCAGTTGCTTGAGGACCTCGGCCTATGTAACCATCCTTAGATGGCATTTGGGCATGGGAGTGCTAGATGGAGTCTTTTAATTCTGAGAGGAGTTTGAGCCAGGAAAGGTAGAGCTTTGGGGGCCCTTAAATCTCTCATGGTCTTTTAAAAAATGTGTTAAATCCTTCAGCATTTCCTTATGGGTTGGATAACACTGGACAATCAAAGTGCAACTCACTAGTAGATTCAGAGGTCCTACCTTTTAGTAAATGATTAATCTGATTCCAAAACTGCTTTGGATTTGAAAGGTTTTGAATTTGGAGAGACTTTAGATATGCCCTCTTGGCACTTTTCAAATCCATCTTACAGGCATTCCTGAGACGTCAGTATGGTGGCCAGTCAAAGGATTGCCCAGATTGTTTAAATTGGACCCAGGCCTTATCCCTAAGCCTTGGGGCTTTCCTGAGGTCGTTATTAATCCATGATGCACATGGCTCCTACAAAGAGAAACCAAATAAAACAGTTTAATGGTTAGAGTTGCACTGGACTGCAAGGGCACACGGCAAAGATCTCTTAAACTCAGCTGGCCCACAGGCACAGGGGAAAGGTGCCCATCTGTGATGCTGATGACATGGGTTTGGGAATGTACTCAGTATATCAGAGAGCTGGCTGAGGGGAGAGGGACTGAGCATCCTAGGGACTGCTCTCCTTCTCTGGGGTGAGGGGGTAGAGTGTCTGGCACACCATGGATCCCTGGAGGAGGCAGAGGGCACCACCATGCCAGTGCTGTCACTTGAGGAGGTGGGGTGGATGCAGAATATCATTGCATGTCCCCACCCCCAGGGAAGCAACATCAAAAAACACAGATGCTGCCTCTATAGGACCCCACTCTCCTGGCTCCAGTAGCAGTGCCGTGGCACTCTGGGCCATTGACACATTATGGCCTTTGATGTGGCCAGCTAACTCCATGCACTGCCCTGGGGGTTAAGCTAGGGAGACAATATGAGTAGCCTCCCCTGCCGGAATCCTTCCTCTGTCTCATGCAGGTTCATGCTAGATACATTGGCCACACCCTGGGGGGCAATCCAGGTGGTATCCTCTTCCCAAGAGGTAAGTCCCGGGGCAAGCCGGGGTCTGGGATGGGCTGAGGCTGAACCATGGCAGTAGCTATAAGATAAATAAATATATATAAAAAAGATCTCTTAAACTCAATCAATCAGTCTTTATTTTATACTGGAAGGTATGTGAGTAAAATTGCCCATTTTCACAAAAGTCCAGTTACACAGAATAAATTATCACAAGGGGATAGCGTACGAAGAACAGAGGACAACACATCGTGAATAGTACGTAATACAAAAAAAACCCAAATTAAACTGATTAATTGTGGGGCGATTCAGCAGTGTATCAGGCAGTTCATTTAACCAGTTAGTGGCCATGACAGTAAATGACTGCTTGCCAGCTGAGTACACTGAAAAGGAGGTTTAAGGGCATTACTAGCCATATTCCTTGTGTACTGGTTGGAGACAGTGCAGAAGTAACTTGTTAAAGCAGGGGATGTAGGTCCAGGAGCAACTTTTTGGTGCCATCTTCGTGGACCTATCTAAAGCTTTTTACACAGTCAACAATGCCTTCTTACTAAATACCCTGGCCTACACGGGTCTCTCCGATGGCACCATAAAATGGTTCTCCAGTTATCTCTCCGACAGAACCCAGAGAGTCAAGGTAGGCCCTGTCCTATCACCCTGCCTCCCAATCCGATCCGGTGTTCCACAGGGCTCCATACTTGGCCCTCTACTTTTCAGCCTTACTTGGTTTACTTGGTTTTAGGGAAAAAAGGAGGCCGAGGCCCATCGAGATTGTCCCCCACATTATTGTGGGACATTATAACCCATTATAAGTTCTCCCTTATCCACAGATCCAAGTTATATTTAAAAGCATTGAAATTAGGTTTACAGATTAATTCTTTGGGCAAGATGTTCCACAATCTTGCTGCTCGTATATTGAAGAAATTTCCCCTCTTGTTAGTACGAAAAGGTTGTAGTTCAAGTTGTTTATTATGTAGTCTAGGGACTATTTTTCTTAATGAATAAACAAGTCCACACTGGGTCATTAAAGTAGGTGATTGACATATTTTATAAATCAATAATAAATCACCTCTTTTTCTCCTAAGTTCTAAAGAGTATAGACCAGTATGTTTTAGTCTTGTTATATAGTCAAGATGTTTGAGTGTTGGGACTATTTTAGTTGCTCTTCTCTGGATTTGTTCCAGGCAAGATATGTCACCCTTAAGGTATGGGTTCCAAAATTGGGACCCATAGTCAATATAAGGTCTTATAAAGGTCCTATACAAAGGAATAATACATTGTTCAGTACGGGTTACAAAGGTACGTCTGATTTGTTTCAAGAGACCATTTGCCATCTTGGCTATTTTTAAGCAATGTTCCCTAGATGTAAGTTTATTATTTATTAGGATCCCCAAGTCTTTTTCACAGCTTGATGTTTTGAGTTTAATATTATTAAGATAGTAATTATTCATTGGATTATTTTTTCCAAAGTGAAGAACCACACATTTTTCATGATTGAAAAACATTCTGTTCTCAATTGCCCATTGTTCTATTTTCCCTAAATCGGCAACTAAGGCTTCCAAGTTTTCAAGGTCGTTTTCTATACCTCCCAGTTTGGTATCATCCGCAAACTTTGAGAGATAGTTATATGGTCCAGCTTGCATATCGCTGATAAATAAATTAAACAAAGTGGGTCCCAATACTGAACCCTGGGGACCCCACTGTCCACCAAGCCCCAGTCAGATAGTATATTATTAAATTTAACCTTTGGGTCCTACATGTGAGCCAGTCAGATATCCAGTCAACAAGGTACATTGATAAACCAAATGTTTTAATTTCTGAAGAAGTTTAGTAGGTGGTACCTTGTCAAATGCCTTACTGAAATCAAGTTGTATTACATCTGTAGGAATGCCCTTCTCAAGGTATCCACTGATTATATTATAGAAAGCAATTAAGTTTGTGGTGCATGAATGACCTGGCATAAAGCCATGTTGAGTTAAGTCAGCTATACCCAAAGTTGTAATCTCATCCTCTAACTTCTCTTTGATTATTCTCTCCATGAGTTTTCCCACAACAGAGGTCAAACTAATGGGACGATAGTTTTCAACCTTGCCTCGATTTCCCTTCTTAAATATTGGTGTAACAGTAGCTGTACGCCAATCATTTGGTATTCGACTTTCCTGTAATGATTTATTAAAAATGATTAACTAGGGGAGGGAGATGAACTGGGAGGTTGCCATAAGAAATTTTGAATGGATATTATCAGGGCCAGGGCTTGTGGTTGATTTTAGTTTACTAATCGCTAGCTGAATATTAGTCATATTAATTTTGTGAATAGTTGAATAAGGTGAGGACTGAGCGGTTCTATGAACCCTATTGTCAGCGGGAGAAAAGACTGAACAAAAATATTTATTAAAAAGATTTGCAGTAATGATATCTGATTCACATTTAATTCCCATATTGAATATTGGACCAATTTCCCTAGCATTACCTTTTTTATTGTTTAGGTAGGAAAAAAGTGACTTATGACAGTCTTTGGTATGAGCTAATTTAAATTCCAATTTAACTTTGGCTGCTCTTATCATGTTTTTCAATGTTTTGTTTGCTATTCTATATTTGGTTAAAAATATGTCTTTATTGAGATATGAACTTGTTTTAAGTTTTCTAAACAGTTTGGTTTTAAGTCTGATTTGAGATTTAATGGCTTTATTGAACCATACTGGAACCTTCCCTTTGTTATTATAATTTTTTTTATTAGGTATATACTGATTCTCTAAATTGTTAATTATATGTTTAAATGAATTCCAAGCCTCCTCAGTAGATAATTTGGAGAGTAAAGTTTCCCAGTTTATATAAGAAATTGGCTTTGTTGTAATCTTTCATAAATCGGTGCCCTCTAGGGGGTGCAAATTCAAAGGGAATTTCAAATAGAAGAGAGGAATGATCACTATTCCCAAGGGGGTCACCAATATGAAAATTATCTATTTTTTGTTCAATATTGGTGAGAATAAGGTCTAAAATATTTTGACCCCTTGTGGGTTCCTTGACAATTTGCTCAAGCCCTGCTTCCATAATGATATTTACCAAGTATTTTTCAATATTGGTGTGACCAGCTAGAGTATTCCAATTGATTGATGGCATATTGAAATCACCCAAGATGATAACATCTCCTTTATCTGCTAATATAGGAATTTCTTTAAGGAGAGTAGTGGTGATTCCAGGTTAGTTGAGGGGGGTCTATAACAGTTTCCTATAGTGATATGTGACTGATTTTTTAATTGAATGTTAACCCATAAATTTTCAGTCAAAGATGGAAGATAAAGTTCATAAGAAGGGATGTCATTCCTAACATAGATACATATTCCACCACCCTGTTTATCTAGTCGATTTTTGTAGTAAAGTTTGTAGTTGGGGATATTTCTAGAACACATGGATGCAGAATCCCACCAGGTTTCAGTCACTGCAATAATACCCAAATTCAAAATGTTGCATTTTGCTTCCAATTCTCCCAGTTTGAGTAAATTAAGTGACCTTGCATTTAAGCTAAGAAATTTACATGTATTATTGGATGAAGTTGCTGAGCTGAATTTTAGAGACTTGGGCATTGTCCCATTCTCCCCCGTCCTTTTTAGTTTAAATTCTGATATACCTATATACCTCAACTCCCTCTCATCCTCTTGCTCTGGAAATCTACTTCTTTATGCAGATGATGCGGTCTTGTTCGCCTCCGACCCAGCTCCCCTCAAACTCCACCAAACCCTCCAGCTTTCTTTCCATGAAATTGAAGACTGGCTCACCTCCCACCGTCTTATTATCAACTATAATAAGACTAAAGTGTTGATATTCGCACATCCTCAAAACCCACACAAAACCCTGTGCCCAATTTTCCTCACTGCAAATCAGACCCCACTAGAACAAGTATACAACTTTATATACTTAGGGATCACTCTAGACCCCGCTCTCAACTTTAATCAACATATCCTACACCTAACAACTGCTCTTAGCTCCAGGCTAGGTGTACTCTACCGATACAAACACTGCCTCACCCCTGAAGCACTACAACTTACCGTAAACTCCTCAATCCTCGCCCTGCTAGACTACAGCATCCTAATTTACAGTGCCGCACCCTCCACAGCCCTGAGCAGACTCCAGCTAGTGCTCAACAGAGCCTGCCGCCTAGTCCTAAGATGTGATCGTCTCACTCACTCCTGCTCCTTATATAGCAGCACAAATTGGCTAAACCTGGAAAACAGAATTAGGTACCACACCTGCCTTATGACCAAAAAAGACACTACTAGGCTTCACCCCACCCGCCGTACTCCAAATTATACTCCCTCCACCACTAAGCAAAACAACCCAAAGCTCAAGCAAGCAGCTACTGTGGGTACCCCATAGCCGGACCTCCCAATACCAACGCACTTTCAACTTCAGGGCCCCTTCCTGGACAAACTCCCTCCCAATCCATATAACTGAGGAAACAAGGCTGAGCCCTTTTAAATCAATGCTAAGGGAACACCTGTAGGTTTCAAATAGATGTGGCTGTCTTTGACACCGGATCTGCCTTGCCTCCTTATAATCAAGCTATTAGAAGCAAATGTACAGTACCTCAAATACATTTTATGAAGCAAGACAATCAGCCTTTTTTCTGAATCTCTCTGACACCTGTTCTCCTCACTCCTGGCTGTGCTAAATTACCTAAATCTCACTGTTAGCCTACTAAGAAACAACTTTGGAACCTGTTTATCTTATTATTCATGATTACTATGTAATGTGCTGTTTTCTTTCTGTGTACTAATATCCCGTCCCCTGTGAAATTTTTATGTATGACGTGGAACCTTTGTAAATGAGTCTCTGACTCAAAGGTCTTTCTGATTATCAAATAAATAAAAAAAAATGCCTTGCTAAAGTCTAGGTAGGCCATATCCATAGCCCCTCCCTGGTCTATTACTTTGGTCACCCAGTCAAAGAACTCTATTAGATTCATCTGACATGACCTTACTGCTGTAAATCCATGCTACTTTGGGTCCTGTGACCCACTGGCCTCTAGATACTCAACAATTCTTTCTTTCAGAAGTGATTCCATAATTTTCCCCACCACTGAGGTCAATCTCACAGGTCTGTAGTTTCCTGCTTCTGCCCTGCTCCCACTTTTGTGAAGGGGAATCACATCTGCCCTCCTCCAGTCCTCATGTACCACCCCATCCTCCCATGATTTGTTAACAAGTGTGGTCAGTGGTGTCACTAGGTCCTCCCTTAGTTCTTTTAGGATTCTGGGGTGAATCCCATCAGGCCCCATTGCTTTGTCCACCTTGAGTTTTAGGAGTTCTTTCAGGACTCTTTCTTCTGTAAATGGACTGGTGTCAACCCCCCTACCCTGAGTGCTTCTATTGTCTGGTTTAGGTAACTCCTGCTCCTCATCTTCTTTTGTGAGTGTATCAGGTGAGGTAAATCACATCAGCAGTGACACAATTTGTAAACTTTCTAATAAAAAGCTGCTCTTTGAAGCAGATTGATGAACATGTTAGTGACTATGATAACATTTCAGTACTTGCATCGCCCACAGCGATGTGTACCAGGGGAAGGCTTGTAATCAAGTCCTAACATGAATATTCAGTTGAAGACCTTATTGCTGTGTTGCACTTTCTTTGCTTAAGTTTTCACTGCTTAAATGTACTGCTAGTTTAATAGTCCATGTTACTTTAACAGCACACTTTAACAGATGGACATGAAGTGTTGGATGTCAGTCTCTTGAAAAAGTGCATGTGTGTGAAATGTTGAGACATCTTTGCATGCCTCCTTTACTTCCTGCATATGTGTACATGAACTTGGAATAAGTGTGGTTTCTCCAATGTGGGTGAGTAGCCCATGTATGGAGTGGAAAATACTCTGCTGAGCTTATTACATATTACAACTGATGGAAAGCAGTTGCAAAATCTGCTTTCCAAGTCAGTTTGCCATTCTGATGCCATCTAACAGTTTATATTTTTGTTATTTTTATTGTTGTGTTGTTAATAAATGAAGCTATTTGTAGACAAGTAGCATGCACAGTAACCTTCTTGGAGGTGCTGCCTGTCTATGGCATGGATGAGGCTTGGGTGCTCCACACCATAGGATTCAATCAGTGGTTGAAAAACTGGTGCAGAGCTGGGAGATTCAGCTTCACTGTGGACTGGCCACCTGGAGTGATGTAGGCTTATACTGGCATGATGGTCTGTATCTGTCCAGGAGGGGAACCAGGATCCTAGGTGATAGATTTAAATGCTTCATTGGCAAGCATTTACACTAGCCAAGGGGGGAGGCACTGGAAAGCAGCAGGGAAATCTTAGCCCCCCCCAAAAAATCAGGGTAGTTAGTGAGGTAAACACAAAGATAGAGACATCGAAAGGGAGAAGAGCTGGGGTAAATGGAGAAAATGACAATGGCAATAAGTACAGGGATGGGGTAAAAAGGGGGTTAGGCCATCAAGAAACTGAGGGTAATGAGCGCCAATGCCTGTAGTCTGGGCAACAAGCTCCCTGAACTGGTGGCCTTGATGGAAGAGGGATGCCTGGATATTGTGGCAGTCACAGAAACTTGGTACACAAAGAACCATGACTGGGGTGTTAACATACCAGGGTACACAACCTACAGGAGAGACAGGGAGGGTAGAAGAGGGGATGAGTAGCTCTCTATGTAAGGGAAGGGATAAAAGCAATGGAACAAAAGAGTAAACAGGGAGGAAAGGAGGCACTGTGGGTCACCTTAGAGACTGGAAATGGCACCACAATCTGCACAGGGGTTGTATACAGACCTCCATCTCAGGGGGAAGGAATGGGCAAGGATATGATGGAAAGGCATCCTTAGGATGGCAGAGAAAGGGGAGATACTGTTGATGGGGGACCTGAATATGTCAGATGTTAACTGGAGCACCTTTGCTGCAGCCACATTCAAGAGCAGGCCATTTTCTATGCCCTACAGTGGGCATGCCTCAGACAGCTAGTGTTGGAACCCACTCGGGAGGGAGCAATCTTAGACCTTGTACTCTCAAATGGGAACGTGAGAGGATCTCAGATCTAGAAGTGGGTAGCCATCTGGGAACAAATAACCACCAAACAGTGTGGTTCATGATAAACTCAGCTGCAGAGTCAAGTCATACAAAAGTGAGGATACTGGACTTCAGGAGCACTGACTTTGACAAGATGGGAGAGTGCCTTAGAGAAGCACTAACAAACAGGCAAGAAGGAGGGGTGGAGCAACAATGGGGAAACATCAAAACTGCCATCACAGAGGCAACAAGACTTTGTGTGATACAAATAAACAAATCAAAACAAAAAGAAAAAGCCACTATGGTTCTCAAACGAGGTGGCAGGGAAGGTTAGGGAGAAAGTAATAATTTAGGAAGTATAAGGAAACACAGAAGGAGCAGGACAGAGAACTGTACCAGTTAAGGCAGAAGGAAGCAGGGAAGGCAAACAGAATAGCAAAGGCCCAAACTGAGGAAAAGATAGCCAGCAACATTAAGAAGGGGGATAAAATCTTTTATAGGTACATTAGGAAGCATAGAAAGACAAAGGGAGGGATAGTGAGGCTGAATAGAATGGATGGTGGGTGGGCAGAGAGGGATAGTGAAAAAGCAGGGATACTGAATTGATACTTCTGTCAGTATTCACAAGAGTAGGAGGGGGAGGTACCTAATCCAATTAACAGAAGCACTCTGGATGGGGGGGGGGTCAATCTCAGTCCTTTCACAGAAGAAAGGGTTCTGAAAGAACTTCTAAAACTGAAGGTGGACAAAGCAATGGGACATGATGGGATCCACCCCAGAATTCTAAAAGAATTGAGGGGGGAACTAGTGACACCACTGACTACCCTTTTTAACAAATCATGGGAGGATGGTGTGGTACCTGAGGACTGGAGGAGAGCAGATGTGATTCCCCTTCACAAAACTGGGAGCAAGACAGAGGCAGGAAACTACAGACCTGTCAGTTTGACCTCTGTGGTAGGGAAAGTGATGGAATCACTTCTGAAGGAAAGAATTGTTGAGTACCTAGAGGCCAGTGGGGCACACGACCCAAGGCAGCATGGGTTCACAGCAGGAAGGTCATGTCAGACGAATCTAATCAATTTCTTTGACTGGTGACCAAAGTAGTAGACCAGGGAGGGGCTGTGGACATGGCCTACCTAGACTTTAGCAAGGCATTTGACACAGTCCCACACAAAAGATTAATAAACAAATTAACCAGTCTGGGAGTGGGTCCCAGGGTGGTAGCCTGGGTAAAACATTAGCTGGACAACAGGACACAGAAGGTAATAGTAAACAGAGTCCACTCTGAAAAAAGGGGGGTTACTAGTGGGATACTGCAGGGTTCTGTACTGGGTCCATTCCTTTTTAATGTCTTTTTAGGTGACATTAGAGAGGGACTGGAAGGAAAAGTATGTCTCTTTGTAGATAACACAACAATCTGCAACAGGGTTGATACACAAGGAGGCATGGAAAGGATGAGAAGGAACTTGGCAAGGTTGGAGGAATGGTCAGAAGTATGGCAGCTTGGATTCAATGCAAAGAAGTGCAAAATAATGCACCTGGGAAACAAAAATCCAGGGGAAGAGTACACAGTGGGGGGGGGGGTAGTAACAACAGCAAAAAAGAAAAGGGACCTGGGGGTAATCATATCAGATGACCTTACGATTGGCAAGCAATGTGAGAAGGCAGTAGGGAGGGCTGGTGGGACACTGGGATGTACAGGGAGAGGCATCACCAACAGAAAACAGGAAGTTGTTATCCCTCTGTACAGACAGTTGGTGAGACCCCATCTGGAGTACTGCCTCCAGTTCTGGAGACCCTGTCTCCGCAAGGACAAAGACTGGATGGAGGCAGTTCAGAGGAGGGCAACTAAAATGGTGCAGGGTCTGCAAGAGAAGCCATATGAGGAGAGACTAAAGGAGCTTAATATGTATACCCTTGAGGAAAGGAGGGAGGGGGGGACATGATAGAAACTTTTAAGTACCTCAGTGTAATCAACAAAGTCCAAGAGGGTAGCATCTTTCAGAAAAAGAGATGTGCAAGAACAAGGGGACATGATTTGAAGATAGAGGGGGGACAGCTCAGGGGCAATGTGAGGAAGTATTTTTTCACAGAGACGGTGGTGGACGTATTGAACAGCCTTCCTGAGGAGGTTGTGGGGTCTAAAACTGTGGGAGAATTCAAGAATGCATAGGACAGACATAAGGCAATTCTTGTGGGGATAGGAAGAAATAGGCTATTGGTTAACTAGGATCTGCAGCTTATCCAGTAGGTAGGGAAATGGGCAGACTAGGTGGGCCAAGTGGTCCTTATCTGCTGTTAAAGTCTATGTTTCTATGTTTCTAAGTTACCTTGTACTGTTCCTTTTTCCCTGGTATGTCTGTGTTTCCTGATTTGCTCCTTTAAAACACCCTCACATCAAACTGCTAACAATCCCACCCAGTGCCAAACCCCAAATTCTGCCATAGCCTCTGCTTGCTGTCTAAACACAGATCCTACATCCACATTAAACAGCTAGCAATCCCATCTAATACCCCCCCCCCCCATTTAATTCATTGCTCTGTATGGTCTCATATACAACTTAATGAGAAATACTCTGTTTCTTATTTACCTTTTTTCACTCAAATCCCATTTAATAATAAATATGTAATGTTCCAAGCTGCCTCTCTATCTTTTAAAGCTTACAGTCTGGGAGAAAACATGTTTCTTTATATATTGTGGATAAGGATTAAATTGGGCGAGGACACAAAGGAACTATGTTCCACTTCCTGTAAGAAAATTATGAGAGGCATTTTTTACTGACATCTTTGTCCCACTCCCTCCCTGGCTCACTCAACTCCTGTTCCTCTGTGGGCTGCCCACACAGTTCAGCCCTTGAGTACCCCACCCACCCACCCAGCCTGCAGCTGGTGGAAAGCACCTTTAGTTGCCAGATGTCACATCCCAAGGAATCTCTCTAAGGAGTACCTGAATAGGCAATTACCACACTGCAATGAACAAGCTATCCCAGCTTATTTGGACAAGAAGCTGCACTAGCCCAAGGGTTCTACTACTTGCCTTACTTGTATCACACAATCATCCGGTTAACTGTGCAGTCAGCCTGTCTCTCAGGTCAGCCTCAATGTCTAGTTTTAGACTCTGACTCTACTGGTCTTAGCTTGGTTTCTTTGTTTGTGCTGAGGCTCAGGTTAATTCCTCAGTCTCTGCCTGTGCTGGGGCTCAAGCTGTGTGCTGCACTAAGGCTACTTTCTCTGTTGCTGCTGTTAAGCGCCCTCCTGCCCCTTCATCACACACTGACATCCCTCAACAATACTCTACACCCTGCTGCCTAACATTGGATCCTTTTGCAGTTGCCCTGTCACCTCCCTGGGACTCCATTGCTGCTTTTTCTTGCCTCAGAGCACATACACACAGAGGAGCAAGCACACACACACACACACACACACACACACACACACACACACACACACACACACACACACACACACTTTCATGCACACATACACACACCATGCATTCATCCTTAAGTCTCCCTTTTCACCCCTGTGAGCCCTCCACCCACCCCTGAACCCAATAAATTAGCAAGCAGGGCCCAGAAGGGTAAATGTCAACAATCTTAGCCATCCTTAAAGGGGCAGTCCTCTAGTTAACAAAACTGACTCTGAGGTCTGTTACAGTACATAGGGTCATGGTCTGCTGCTGTTAATTCATTACTTCCAGCAGTGCAGTTAGAGGTCCAAACCATCCATTGCTTAACCTTAAAAACAAAAATGGCTGAAACTTACATGAATGCACTGCTAAAGACATTACTGTCTCATTTTAGAAGGACTTTCCTAAAAAAGAGGAGTGGCCTTTTAAAAATGCTAGTTATAAGAAAATCTGTTTAGCAGTAGATCTCTTCAATTGCCCAGAAAATCTGTATCCTGGTTAAAGACATGTAATGGTTCTCTATTCATTGATATCTCTTGAGCCACTCATGCATCAATTTCCCTATTATTGTCTCTAGAGTACAGTTGCAGAAAAGGAACTAAAAGTGCTTTAGTTCTACATGACATGTGTAGCCTTGTATTTCTGTACATTCTCATATCAGGTGACTGGCACTTTTAGTTGGTGTGTTATTATTGCTCCCTTTTTTCCCCATGGTACAGTATTTCAAAAGACTGTTGACTGTCAGGGAGCCAGAAATTGAGGTGTGTCTGTGCATCCCCATGGAAAATTGGTGTTATTAACATTATTGACTTGGCCTTTGAAGTTGTGCCTGTGGCATGGGTTTGGGCTTAAGTTTCTACCCACTAATAAAAAATAAAGTTCAATGTCAACCGAGGCAGAACAGTTCATACACTGATTTCAATACATTTCTCAAAGAATGTGCTAATTTGAATCTATCCAAACATTTTTTGAAGTGCTGAAATTACTAATCGGTAGAACTGGAACAAGCTGTTTTGAATCAAGCACACCATTTCCAAAAGCAAGCTCTTAAAACTTAGATGGATTTAACTTTAGATATTTGTTTTTGAGCCTTCAAAGCTCATAAGCTAGCACATTGAGGAAAAAACGCATTTGGTTGCTTAGAATGGCTGACACAAATATTTTTTTTCTTTTCTAGAGAACTTTAATGAAATGTTCCAGCAAACATGGCAACCATTTAGACTTCACGGATGTACTCAGAACTGCAGTGTGGTAGTTTGCCAGACACAGGACCATGATGGAGTAGTAGTCTTCAGTAGTGGTGTGCGAAGTTGGAAAATTCGCTCTGTGTAGTATTTTGGGAATCAGCCCCATTTCGCGAATTACTATGCTGAGGGAAGTCCGCATTTGGTGGATTATGGCCACTTTGCAATGCAGAGTGCAACTTTGCCGACTGCGGAGTGAATGTGTGAAGTACCTTTACTGCACTGTGGACTTTGCATGCAAATTTTGCCACAACAGGTGAAGTTTGCACGGTATTGTGGGGTTGGAGGTCACATATGACTGAACAGCCAATATAAAGTTGATGGGGATATTTCTCTGCACAGTGTTAAGAGAGTGAGGAGAGAGGACACAGCAGCTAATGATTCTGAAGAGATTGTGGAGGAGAAACCTAAATATTTCTTGTTTTAAACATTTTCAACCCTGTTGTTGTGTGTACTACATTACTGCGTTACGTTAATTTTTTGTTTTGTAATCTGAGTGTGGTGATTGTAACTGTCTGTGTGAGTGTTTGTGAGTGAGTGTGTGTTTTGATTTGAATACCCCTAGGCCCCTGCCCCCACACTCACCCTTTCTGTTTTGCAGACCTTCTCCCCTTCGTCTTTCTAACCCATTGTGCTTTGAAAATCAAAGAAAAACCCACCTATCCTACAAATCTTGTTGTTGCCTCCCCCTGCATTTTGAACAGCAGTGGTATCCTTCCCTGCCTGTGTAGTAGTTAGAAATCTAGCTATTTACCCGAATAGCCTACCTGACATGTTGTTGTTGTACCCCCGTCTTGTGTTGTGAGAAATAGTGCCCAAAAATGTCAGTATTCCAGACTGACTTTTCTTGTGTTTGACTGAATTTTCCTCTGTTTGTTGTGAACACCAATGGTATCTTCCCAGCCTGTGGTGTAGTACTGTCCTGTTGGCAAAGCACAAGCTTTAGAAATCCAGCTATTCACTCGGGTACCCTACCCGACCTGTTGTTGTATACCCGTGTGCTGTGAGAAATAGCATCCAAAAATATATGTTTTCCCGACTGAAGTTTCCTGTATTTGACTAAATTTTCCTCTGTGAACACCAGTGATATCCCAGCTTGTGATGCAGTACTGCCCTGTTGAAAAGCACAAGCTTTAGAAATCCAGCTATTCATTGCACCCCTGTGTGCTGTGAGAAATAGGGTCCAAAAATACCAGTTTTCCAGACTGAACTTTCCTGTGTTTGACTGAATTTTCCTCTGCTTGTGAATACCACTGGTATCCCAGCCTGTGGTGTAGTACTATCATGTTGTCAAAGTACAAGCTTTAGAAATCCAGCTATTTGCTTGGGTACCCTACCCGACCTGTTGTTGTATCCCCATGTGCTATGAGAAGTAGGGTCCAAAACTACCAGTTTTCCAGACTGAACTTTCCTGTGTTTGACTGAATTTTCCTCTGTTTGTGAATACTAGTGGTATCCCAGCCTGTGGTGTAGTACTATCCTGTTGTCAAAGTACAAGCTTTAGAAATCCAGCTATTTGCTCGGGTACCCTACCCGACCTGTTGTTGTACCCCCATGTGCTATGAGAAGTAGGGTCCAAAAATACCAGTTTTCTAGACTGAACTTTCCTGTGTTTGACTGAATTTTCCCCTGTTGTTAACACCAGTGATATCCTCCCAGCCTATGGTGTAGTACTGCCCTGTTGGCAAAGTACAAGCTTTAGAAATCCAGCTATTCACTCAGGTACCCTAACCGATCTGTTGTTGTGCCCCTGTGTGCTATGAGAAATAGCATTTACAAATATCAGTTTTCCAGACTGAATTTTCCTGTCTATGACTGACTTCTCCACTGTTTGAACACCAGTGGTATCCTTTCAGCCTGTGGTGTAGTACTGCCCTGTTGGCAAAGTACAAGCTTTAGAAATCCAGCTATTCACTTGGATACCCTACCCGACCTGTTGTTGCACCCCTTTGGGCTGTTAGTGATAGGGTTCAAAAATACCAGTTTTCCAGACTGAACTTTCCTGTGTTTGACTGAAATTTCCACTGTTTGTGAACATCAGTGGTATCCTCCCAGCCTGTGGTGTAGTACTGCCCTGTTGGCAAATTAGAAATTCAGCTAATTACTCGGGTATCCTATCCGACCAATTGTTGTACCCCCGTGTGCTGTGAGAGATAGCATCAAAAAATATCACGTTCATGTTGCCAAACATTAATAAAAGAAGAATGCCAGTGAAGAGAAACAAGAAAGGGAGAGGAGTGAGTCATGCAGGCAAGACTTTAGCATCATTTGTGAAAAGTGGTGCAACTCAAATGGTGAATGAAAGACTGTCCTCTGATGTAGTGTTGCCATCAGCAACAAGTTCTAAGTGCTCTGGGATGGGTGCTGCTAGCAGTAGTGCCAGAGCATTTACCAGTGGCTTTACTGCATCTAAATGTTTTTATCGCCAACCTCTGTGGCAGCCATGGTAGTGGGTGAGGGTGATGTGGAAAGTGCCAATAGCGCAAGCAGCCTGAAAATTACACCAGAAGCAGTGTCTCATAAAGATAAGGTGGAGCATGTTCCCATCTCCACTGCTGCTGCTGCTGGTGGTGGTGGTGTTTCACGTGATATAGTTGAGGCAGTGGTTGAGGGGAATGTTGGAATGCCCAAAAATGTGAGTGACACCACCATGACAACCGTTGCTGTGGAGACGGACACACAAACTGTTGAGATTGAGGTTCATGACTCTCAGGTTCACATGAGGAGTAGCATGAAGAGGACATCAGTGGATGACATGTAGATGATGATGATGATGAGGTATTGGATCCCATATGGGAATCGGAGAAGAAGAAGAAGAAGAAGCAGAAAGGTGGTCACAGTGTACGGGTTCTTAAGTGCACCATTGATTTAACCACCAAATGTCATACTTAAGGTCCCTCCCCATACTGTTCTTGATGTGATGAGATGGAGTCAAACTACAAAAACAATATCACCCCCCCATACTTTCACTCTGCTGTCCCAGTCCAGGCAACAGGATAAAAAAAGAGCTACAAAATCCCTAGTGTGGGATTTCTATGTGCTGTACCCAGTAGATGAAATGGTTGCAGTATGTCAGCTTTGCCACGTACGGGTCAGTAGGGAAGGGCATCTGCCTAGGCACTGGTGGCCAGCATATGCACTTAAAGAAAACAGCACCCTCTCCAATGGCTTAAACACCAGAAGGAAGCAGTTGCAGGTGTTCCTGGTCCCACAACCTCATCATCTTTAGGTGGTACCACTGATGGGGAGTGCGTGGTGGTGGAGGAGGAGGAGGAGGATGTAGAAGTGGTTACTACAACTAGTGGGCATAGCAGCAGTGGCAGATTTGTCAGTCCCTATCACAGTCAGCCCACAGTAATGCCATAAGAAACCCATAAAATGACTTGTGTCCCTTTATCAGCACCTCATATTTCTCTTGAGTCAAATAGACCCTTACTGGGCCTCCGCGACATGCTCGTCTGTTTTCCAGCCCAACAATCCAAAAATTACAGCCAACTCTGATGAGTATGTTTGAATGGCAAAGCAAATACCCCATGAATCATTCTGCTTCATGGGAGCTTAGTGTGACTGCTACTTGCACTCAACCTGCTCCTATTCTCCTTTGTTGAGAATGAAGGATTTAGAAGGTTTGCTGCTCATGCATGTCCAAAGTGGAAGGTACCATCAAGGACATATTTCTCCAAACATGCTGTTCCTGAACTGTATGCGACAGTAAAGGAGGCTTTGTTCCATGCACTTAAGCATTCATCATCACCATCCATTGATCTTAGCATGGATATGTGGACCAGTGGGAGAACAGTTGGCAGTTCCTATATGTATATTACAGCACACTGGGCACAGGTACCTGGGGTGGACTTGGAATCTGAGCGTGGTGATGGACAGTGCAGCAAGGCAGACTGTGGTGGTAGCAACATAACCAGTATTAGGTAGCATATGACACTCACAATGAAAAGCATGCTTGGATCCCACCCAGGGGAGAAAATGCTTGAAGTACTACTGGGTGAGACTGATGAGTGGCTGTACCCACATTCAATGAAAATTGGCTTCATCGTGAGCAACAATGGCTCCAATATTGTAAAATCCATCAGAGAACAGGCAGAGAACAGCAAGAGGAAGGAACTGCTGTTATAACTATACTTCTCTACTGGGACTAAAGACCTAGAACTCTACTACTGGGACCTTCAATTTAGGGTAAAAACAAAACAAAACAAAACAAAAAAAAAAAGAGTTACTGTGTTTGTCTGAGTTGGCTGAAGTGAATTGTTATCTTTGCAGTTATCTAGGTGTTTGTCTGAGTCGGCTGAAGAGGATTGTTATCTGTGCAATTATCTAGGTGTAGAAGGAGCTGTAAAGTATGGAGAGTGGCTTAGGTAGAAGGAAGCCAGGTATTTTGGATTTAAAAACTGCCTTAGATAGCTTCTGGCAGAGAACAGGCAGGGAACAGCAAGAGGAAGGAGCTGCTGTTATAACTATACTTCTCTACTGGGACTATATTGCCCTCTTTCCCTCCCCTCCACCCCCCCCCACCCTTAGCCAGTTCTACTCTTATAGGCACAGGATTTGACTGACAACAGGAACTTTCTGTTTGGGAGCAGGGAGGGAGGGATCACAGAGCCACAAAAGACTCACCATCCTAGAAGGAAAAGAGTAGCTCTTCATCCCCCCCCCCGGCTGTTGGAGGTCTGACTCTGAGCAAGTAAGGAGACTATTGAGAAATATAGAAACTTCTTGTCTCAGAACAGGAAGATCAGGAGCTTAAAGGGCACAGAGGCAGTAAGCAAGTAGGTGGAAATAATAAATAAATGAACAGAAAAAAGAGTAAATATTCAAAACAATAGTTAAGGGGCCAGAAATAAGACGTGATGGGAGTGGTGCAGTGCAGTGGCTGTGGAGCAGCAGTCTTCTTGGAGATGTTCTGGAGGATGCGGTGTTGCCCCATCTGCTGGCACCTCTCTGGGCTGAGGGAGGAGGAGGTTGCTCATCTCCAGGCTGAGTTAGCCAGAATTTGGGGGACCTCCTCTCCCACTCAGAAACCATCAGGGCCACTGCCGCTGCCTCAGAGGTTGCCAAGAAAGAGAAGCGGTTGGATCACAGTGGGCTCATGGAGGGTGAGGATAGTGGAACAGAGACGCATCCTTCCAGTTGTACCTCTTCACAATTCATATGCTGTTCTGGCAAAGTGTGGTTCCTCTATGGAGGCACCCGCAGTGGAAACCAAGGAGGATGCTGAGAACCTCCACAAAGGAGACCCACAGGAGGGTGGCATGGGACCCCGCAGGGGAATGAAACAACTCCTGGTGGGGGACTCCATTGTTTGGAGGGTAGAACTGGGGAAGGAAGGGGAGTGGGAGGTAAGGTGCCTGCCTGGCACCATTGCTTGGAGGGACAGGGAGCGAATCCTCAGAGTTGCAGGAGCAGCTGCACTGGGGAGGGAGCTCAATGTCATTGTCCACCTAGGGACAAATTACCTGGCTGGCAAAGGGATCAGAGTAGTGCAGAAAGAGTTTGTGGAGTTGAGGAGGGGCCTTAGACAAGTAGCATGCACGGCAACCTTTTTGGAGGTGCTGCCTCTCTATGACATGGTTGAGGCTAGAACACTCCACACCATGGGATTCAATCAGTGGTTGAAAAACTGGTGCAGAGCTCAGGGGTTTGGCTTCACTGGGGACTGGGGGTCTACCTGGGGTGATGCAGGCCTATACTGGCATGATGGCCTGCATCTGTCCAGGAGGGGAACCAGGATCCTAGGTGATAGGTTTAAATGCTTCATTGGCAAGCATTTAAACTAGTGATGGGGGGAGGTACTGGAAAGGAGCAGTGAAATCCTAGCCCCCCCCTCCAAAATCAAGGTACTTAGTGAGGTAAACACCAAGATAGAGACGTTGATAGGGAGAAGGGCTGGGGTAAATGGAGAAAATGACAAGGACAATAAGGACAGGGATGGGTCAAAAAGGGGTAAGGCCATCAAGAAATGGAGGGTACCAATGCCCATAGTCTGGGAAACAAGCTCCCTGAACTGGTGGCCTTAATGGAAGAGGGATGCCTGGATATCGTGGCAGTCACAGAAACATGGTAACAGAGAACCATGACTGGGATGTTAACATACCAGGGTACACAACCTACAGGAGGGACAGGAATGGTAGAAGAGAGAGAGGAGTAGTGCTCTATGTAACGGAAGAGATAAAAGCGATGGAACAAATGAGTAAACAGGGAGGAGAGGAGGCACTGTGTGTCACCTTAGAGACTGGAAATGGCACCACAATCTGCACAGGGGTTGTATACAGATCCCCATCTCAGGGGAAGGGAATGGACAAGGATATGATAGAAGGCATCCTTAGGATGGCAGAGAAAGGGGAGATACTGTTGATGGGGGACCTGAATATGCCAGATGTTAACTGGAGCATCTTTGTTGCAGCCACATCAAAGAGCAGGGCCATTTTTGATGCCCTGCAGCGGGCATGCCTCAGATAGCTAGTGTTGGAACCCACTCAGGAGGGTGCAATCTTAGACTTCGTACTCTCAAATAGGGACAGTGAGAGGATCTCAGATCTAGAAATGGGTAGCCATCTGGGAACAAGTGACTAATAAACAGTGTGGTTCATGTCAAACTCAGTCGCAGAGTCAAGCCATACAAAAGTGAAGGTACTGGACTTCAGGAGGGCTGACTTTGACAAAATGGGAGAGTGCCTTAGAAAAGTACTAGCAAACAGGCAAGAAGGAGGGATGGAGCAACAATGGGGAAACATCAAAACTGCCATCACAGTGACTTCCGGTGACATTGTGCCTAATGCCACAGCTTGAATCTCAAGCTCCATCTCCTCTAAGGTCCAAAACAGCCTAAAAATATGAAAATCAACTGCAACAGGGGCTAATTTGTGCAGGAGCCAGATAATTAGGCCAAGAAGAAGGCACGAACACCAAAAATTTACTCTGGACACCGCCGATCCCGACGGAGGTTGCTCTGATAGTGATGCCACGCAAACTTCACAAATCTCGGGAGAAAGCGGCCCAGCTAAGGGGGAGAGTTCCCTGACACCGAATGTAAGCAGGCAAATGGATATGGTCCTCCAGGAGATTCAGGACTTTAGAAGGGAAACCTGCTCCACCTTCACTGCGCTATGAACTGATTTGGGGAAGCTAGAAAAATGCCTAGATGGCATAGAGGAGCAGACCACTATTACTGATTCCCACGTGGACAACGCGGAATGCGCCATAGTGCAGCTTCACTAGACAATCCTGGGCCTACACGAAAGGGCTGATGACTCAAAGGCCCGAAGCTGTAGGAACAACCTGCGAGTAAATGGATTCCCTGAGGGCGCTGAAGGCACCAATCTGATTCAATTTATGCAATAATTTTTCAAAACCAAGCTGGACTTACCCGACTGTTGCTCTTTGGAAATGGATAGGGTCCATCACTCCCTGAGCCCACAGTCGGGCACTCAACCACGAGCCATGCTGCTTTGTTTTCTATGTTAGCAAGAGAAAGAGCTGGTGCTACATAAATCATGGCAGCAAGGGGATTTAACCTTTCAGAATCAACAGATCTATGTAGACAACGATTACCCTATTGCAATTGCAATGAGGCACAGAGCATATGCTCCTATACTTAAAAAGCTAAAAGAAGCCAAGCTTAAGTTCAGAACCCCCTACCCAGCAAAATTGGTAGTCCAGCTTACAGAGGGTACCAGGTCTTTTGACTCAGTAGATGAAGCAGCTCGAGAGTTGGCTAAAGCTGGAATTGATGTCCCACTTACTCAGAGACAATCGGGCACCCCCTTGCTGCCAAGGTGGCCCATAATGCCTGGTCCAAAATTCCTTTGAGGGAGCAACTCCAGAAGGAGGGAGTTATGTCTGTTCAGCAGATAATAGCAGATCTCAACAGCAATCCGTGGACTCTACCGGAACCTCCTCAACCAACCAGGGACTGAAATGAAGTGACTTTTTTTGTTTTGAATACCTTGGCATTTAAGTATCGTGGCCGCAGGTAGGTCGTCCTGTTTTCCCACCTCATGTTATCATGGCTTCTCTGGTGACTAACCACTTGCCCTTTCTGCCTCCAGGGAGCCTCTTCTGTCCCTATAGGCCCCCTCCAGAAGAGCCTCGCTCCACTGGGAGAACTCTCCCTGAATGTGGGGGATTACTGCCAGCTGTATACTGCACCACCCTGCTGGGGCTTAATGTGTGACCTAGGCTGCTTGTAGTCCCTGGTAACTGCCTAGCCGAGGCTTACTGGGAATGGGGGTCGGTGGGGCTGGGAGGATCCTGTGGATGGGGTATTGGGTTGGGGGGTGGTTACTGGAGGGAGAGGGGTTTGGGGGGACTCTATCTTTGGAGTCCTCGGGCCGTGCCAGAAAAGCCACCTGAGACGGGTCAGCGGCACTCCCCTGTACATTTGTAAGCTGCATTCAATGCTGCCCCTTTACCACTATGAAAGACAAACTGCTCACCAGTATTATTCATGGAATCCCCTGTTATAGGCAGTTTGATTGGTTATGATACCCTAGTCGCCCAGTGAATATTACCTGACCTTCACCCTCTGGGGGGGGCTGGGTCTCCCCATACCCACTCGGTCTCGCCCCCCATGCGCTGAACCAGTGGAGTGGGTCTGGTTGGGGGGCAGAAACACGCGCCCACCCCAGCTTATGCCTTTCACCCCTGATTGATAGCTGGGGATGCTGACATTTAAAACAGTAGTTAAGTAAAATGATCAGGCAATCATTTCACCTGCCTCATACCTACAACTTAAGGGGACATCTTTGGTCTAAAATTCACTCTAATCCCTTGGAGGAACAAGAGGCATGACCACCTTCCCCTTCACCCTCCCCATACCCTATAAAAGAGATGATAAACGTCTGGTCTACCTAACAGGTAAGGCCCAGCCAAATAATTTTTTTGGTGTCCCCTAGAGGCTGCTCACTCCCCTTTGAGTGTCTGGCCTCATGGAAGCCCATAGTTGTAATAAAGTACCTGCCCGGTTGGCAGGTTGCTGTTTTAAGCAGTTTAATCAGTTACTGTTTAATTCCAGTTGTTTAATGTTGGAGGAATTTACTCCTCACATTCCCCCTTATAGACAGTCATATCCCCCAAGTACCGAGTGGGAGCCAGTGGTTTGCTATATACTGGAGACAAGTGGAACTCTAATGCACAACTCCTCAGTTCTGAACTTTACTCTAAAGGGCTAAAGCACCACTTAAGATTTTGTTCTCTGAATGTGAATGGTATGGGTAACCCCGTAAAATTATCCAGAATGCTCTCCCTGTTTAAAAAGACTCGGGCAGGCATAATATATCTACAAGAGATGCATATGACTATGAGTGAGCATGGAAAGCTAGCCAGGGGAGGGTTCACACAGATGTTCTCTTCCTCTTTCAGGAATGGCCGGAGGAGGGAGGTTGCCATACTGGTTTCCAGCCATACCCCTTTTCAAACCACACAGGAATGGGTTGACCCCAAGGATCGCTTAGTGGTGGTACAAGGCCATTTATAGGATAAAGACATTACTTTAGCAAATATCTATCTACCCCCTGGTTCCTCTATTCCGACCATTAGAACTCTTTTGAATAAGGTGGTTCAACTAACCAAGGGCGCTCTCCTTTTATGAGGAGATTTAAATATTGCCCCATGTCTTCATCTTGATACCACCTGAGCCACCAGAGGCAAGCAACCAGCTCCGCATAAATTTTTCAAACGCTTTGTCCAAGAGGTGGGCTGGCTAGATGTGTGGCGAACCCTCCATTCTAGGAATAGGCGATATACTTTTTACTCAGCTGTACATGTTTCTTACTCTAGAATAGATCATTGCTACACACAGAGAAAAAGCCTGGATTCCCTTAGGGAAGCAGCTATGGGGGATATAATTCACTCCGACCATGCTGCAGTGGTAACTGAATGGGAGATGGACCTGGAGAGGTGAAATTCTTTATGGAGATTCAATCCAATCCACATAAAAAAATGCACACTTCTGGGAGTTTCTTGATGAAAAGCTTTGAGAGATTCAGGAAGATAACTTGGGCGTTGAAGTCACCTTTGCAATTTGTTGGAACACACTGAAGGTGGTACTATGTGGCCACTTAATACAATATTCCTCAAACCAGGTGAAACAACATAGGGAGAAGTAATCACCACTAGAATAGACCCTCACATTTATTCAGGAGGCCCACCAGCAGGGGGATGATTTTGTGCTACCCCAACTTAAACAGACTAGAATGGAATTGGATATGCCAGCATTGCAGAAAACTGAAATTGCCTTGACTTTTCTAAGACAGCGTTATGGTGAGGTGGGTCCCAGGGCCTCCCGTCTGCTGGCCTTCCGGTTGCGTAAACAAAGTCGCCTTTCAACTATACCCACAGTTTGGGACCCCACATCAGGCACCCACTGTACAAGGGTGAGTCAAATTACCCAGGTATTCAGTGAGTATTATAAAAAACTGTACACCCCAGATCACCCTTCGGAACTTGAGGACATCAGGGCTTTTTTTCACCCTCTGGGCCTTTCTAGGTTAACCAGTGACCAACAGACCCAGCTGGTTTCTCCCATCACACAAACAGAACTCTTGGCTGCCATCTCCCATGCCAAAACCATGAAAGCTCCTGGCCTAGATGGCTATAGCACTGAGCTCTATAAGCATTCTGTGCAGACACTCACCCCAATCCTCCTGCAAGTATATAATGAAGTACTACAGGGGATAACTAGTCCCTCACCTAGTTGGTCCTATGCGGTGACATCCCTTATCCCCAAACCTGATAAGGACCTGCAATTGTGTACATCATACCGCCCAATCACCATATTAAATGTGGATTATAAGTTCCTAATGTCTATTATGGCCAAATGTTTGGACACAGTATTGCCCTCTCTTATTAATCTGGACCAGTCCGGTTTCGTTAGTGCTAGATCTACTATGGACAATACAAGATGGGCCCTACATCTGGTCCAGGAAATGCAATCCTGTGGGATTCCATCTGTCCTTCTTGGCTTAGACGCTGAGAAGGCTTTTGACAGGGTCTTCTGGCCCATCCTGTTTGCCACCATGTCCAAGATGGGCTTTCCCTCCCCTTTTGACTCCATAATTAAGACAGTTTATTCTTTGTCTAAAGCATGTGTAAAAGTTTCTGGACACCATTCTATTTATTTTCCCCTCTTCAGGGATACCCGTCAGAGATGCCCTCTATTGGGTCTGTTTGCTATTTTCATTGAACCTTTAGCGCAGGCCATCAGGGAGTCCTGTTCATTAGAAGGCGTAGAGGTCGAAGGCGCAGAACATTGAATTGCCCTTTATGCAGATGATGTCCTGCTATTCCTCACCAATCCTTTCAGGTCAATCCCAGTGGTATTTAGCATAATTGAGCAATTTGATAGATGCTCGAGATATAAGCTTAATACCACTAAAACGGAGACCCTGACATTTAATTTCTCCCCTACACTAGCACTGGCACAGACGTTTCCCTTCCATTGAGAACTGGGCAAGTAGAAATATCTGGGTATCTATCTCTCTCACCGAGCTGGAGACACAAAAAGATACAACTATGACCCATTCACCACGCAGCTCCAAACGGACCTTGCCCGATGGAACATTCTACCACTAAATCTTATTCAGAGAGTGGATGTAATCAGAATGGTCATTTTGCCCGAGCTCTCTATTTGTTCCAAAATGTACCCGTACATATCCCTACTAAGACACTTCAACTGTGGAACAAATGTATTAGTAGGTTCATATGGTCTGGGCGGTGTCCCAAAATAAAATTCTCTACCCTGACCCTCCCAAGAGCTATAGGCGGTTTGGCCCTCCCAAACCTTAAGCACTATTACTGGGCCTCACATCTCTCATTTATTTTACATAGACTAACAAAAGTCAACCTGGCTCTCTGGAGAGAAATAGAAGAGGATCTCATGTCATATCAAAAATGGGTTAGGGTGATGTTACACTGTTCCACCTCCCACCCGCATGATTGGCTTCCCCAGAACCCATGGATCTTGCACCAGCTGGAGGTTTGGGTTGAGTTTTGTAGGCAGTTGTCTCTCACCACAGACCTGCCCTTTATTTGCCCAGTGGCCCTCTTGGAGAACTTCCTGCCAGCCTCTCTCAACCATGCCCTTGAGTCCTGGAGCCATTTACAATTCTTCTACCTCTCACAATTTCTACATGACATGGATTTTAAGTCCTTCCGGGAGTTCAGTCGTACCCACAGACTTCGACACTCAGACTTTTACAGTACCTGCAAGCTGAGACATTTTTATTATTCCCTTCCACTGGAGCTACGGGACCCAGGGGCTACTCCCCCCTTGGTTGCATGCCTCCAGCAATGCATTACCTCCGGTGGGGTACCCCACATAATTTCAGTCCTGTATAAGGCCATCACAGAAAACTCGGGAATAAGTACCAATGAGTATCGTATGAAATGGTGCCTGAAATTTGGGTTTGATGTGTCCCCACTACTGTGGGAAAGGGGCTGTAGATCAACATCTAAACTTACCTAGTCGCACAGCTGAAGACTGTTCTCCTGGCAGGTAATGCTCAGGTACTTCCGAACCCCGGTGATAACAGCCCATTTCTCAACAGCTTGCCTGGGGCACTGTTGGCATCAGTGTGGGGACCCTGCAGCACACCACATACATATATTCTGGCTATGCCCAAAAATTCACCCTTTCCTGACTTCCCTGCAAGCTGAACTAAGTGAACTGATTGGTATTCCACTCACACTCACTGCTGACTTTTTTTTCCTGCATATATTTCCCCTAGACATCAAGGACCCCCATGCACGCTACTTGTTGGAGATTTCTCTCCTGGCAGCAAAAAAGATCTTGACTCAAAATTGGCTGACTTAAAAGGTTCCCACAATGCTAGACTGGAGGGAGATAATGACCCATAGTTACAAGACCAAAAAGATCTCCTACTCCTTAAATGATTCCTCTGATTTATTCACTATGAAATGGACCAGATGAGTTAGGTATATAATGCTAAGAGACACTGCCTTCATCCCCTGAATAAACTGTTCTAGGAATACGCTAGCCATCATAGGTCTTTGACTCTGGTCCAGGTATCCAGGCACAAGGGACTCCTGTGAACTCGTACAATGTGAGGACATTTTAGGGCACTGTTCAACTTAAGGTTCCCTAGATATTGAGAGAAATTTCTGGATCATCAGTATTAACTAGCATGAACTTGTAACTGGTAGTTGATTGTATGGCATAAATTGTCTCTTAAATAGACTTCTTAAATGTATGGCTCCACTGTAAATGTTTGCATAATTATGAATTATGACTGTCAACCTCCCCATGTACCCTTCCCTTAATAAGTGAAAATTGAATAAAAATAGATTGACACAAAAAACTGCCATCACAGAGGTAACAAGCCTTTGTGTGAAGCAAATAAACAAATCAAAATGAAAAAAAGCCACTATGGTTCTCAAAAGAGGTGGCGGGGAAGGTTAGGGAGAAGAAAATAGCATTTAGAAAGTATAAGGAAACACAGAAGGAGAAGGGCAGAGAACTGTACCAGTTAAGGCAGAAGGAAGCAGGAAAGGTAGTCAGAATAGCAAAGGCCCAAACTGAGGAAAAAATAGCCAACTTGGTTAAGAAGGGGGATAAAACCTTTTATAGGTACATTGAGGAGCATAGAAAGACAAAGGGATGGATAGTGAGGCTGCATAGAATGGATGGTGGGTGGGCAGAGAGGGACAGTGAAAAAGCAGAGATACTGAATGAATAATTCTGCTCAGTATTCACAAAAGAGGAGGAGGGGGAGGTACCTAATCCAATTAACAGAAGCACTCTGTATGGGGGGTCGATCCCAGTCGTTTCATAGAAGAAAGGGTTCTGAAAGAACTCCTAAAACTGAAGGTGGACAAAGCAATGGGGCCTGATGGGATTCACCCCAGAATTCTAAAAGAATTAAGGGGAGAACTAGTGACACGACTGACTACCGTTTTTAACAAATCATGGGAGGATGGTGTGGTACCTGAGGAGCGGAGGAGGGCGGACGTTATTCCCCTTCACAAAAGTGGGAGCAAGACAGAGGCAGGAAACTACTGACCTGTTAGTTTGACCTCTGTGGTAGGGAAAATGATGGAATCACTACTCAAGGAAAGAATTGTTGAGTACCTAGAGTCCAGTGGGGCACAGGACCCAAGGCACCATGGATTCACAGCAGGAAGGTCATGTCAGATGAACCTAATCAATTTCTTTGACTGGGTGACCAAAGTAGTAGACCAGGGAGGAGCTGGGGACATGGACTACCTAGACTTTAGGAAGGCATTTGTCACAGTCCCACACAAAAGATTAATAAACAAATTAACCAGCCTGGGAGTGGGTCCCAGGGTGGTAGTCTGGGTAAAACATTGGCTGGACAACAGGACACAGAAGGTAATAGTAAATGGAGTCCACTCTGAAGAAAGGGGGTTACTAGTGGGGTTCTGCATGGTTCAGTACTGGGTCTATTCCTTTTTAATGTCTTTATAAGTGACATTGCAGAGGGGCTGGAAGGAAAAGTATGCCTCTTTGCAGATGACACAAAAATTTGCAACAGGGTTGATACACAAGAGGGCGTGGAAAGGATTAGAAGGGACTCGGCAAGGTTGGAGGAATGGTCAGAAGTATGACAGCTTGGATTCAATGCAAAGAAGTGCAAAATAATGCACCTGGTGAACAAAAACCCAGGGGAAGAGTACACAATGGGAGGGGGGAGGTAGTAACAGCAACAAAAATGGAAAGGGACCTGGGGGTAATCATATCAGATGACCTTAAGGTGGGCAAGCAATGTGAGAAGGCAGTAGGGAGGGATGGGGAGATACTGGTGTAACCCCTCACCCCTGCCTTTTTGCCAAAACGACAGGTGGCATGCTGTTGAAACTGACAGCAGTACCTGGTGGGGACCTGGGTTCGGGGAGGATGAGGTTACTCAGCACAGGGGACCTAGGTTTGTCTACTCTGAACAGGGGCACCCAAGTAAATCCGAACACAGGAAGCAATAACTGTAATGTCCAGAACAAGGAATGGGATTCTTCAGTGTGGCTTTTATTCACATACTAGCTGAACAAAACAAAGCATAGACGGACCCCCATGGAGCTACATTTCCTGGTAATGCAGATTAGAGACTACAACATGGTCCATTTGAGGAATGAACCAATTATACTGTTTTTAGGCTCTGGACCAACCAGGCACAGAGCCCGGACTTGCACACGCTTTGGGTACACAGCCCGACTGGCCTGGCTCCCCCGACGGCCACTTGATCCACGGTCCATTGGAAGAATGAACCGATTATCCTGTTGTGGCTCCCCACACCACTTAGAGTCTGCGACTCCTAGAGAGAATTCTTCCTTACTTGTTATGACTCCCCATCTCACAAAGAGAATTTTTCTTTACACTTCTTGTGGCTCCCCATCTCACAAAGAGAATTTTTCTTTACACTTGTTGTGGCTCCCCACACCACTTAGAGTCCATGACTCCTAGAGAGATTTTCCCTTTTGCAACCCCACGTCTGGATACTTCCCTCGTCACTGGCCAAGTGCATGAGGCAAAGTAGCAACCACAGCAGAAATCCGTAGAGGTAGATCTGGTTACTAAAGATGGGGAGGTTTGCCCACCTCCAGCTCCCACAGCCCATACCTGGCCATTTCCCTGGGAAAACTGAACCATTTCTTTTCTGAGCTTCTAAATGTAGATTAAAGAGTAGATGATCTGGGTGCATATCCTCTACATATTACATGAATCACACGGCACTCTAGCATTTGACACTACTTTACTTGTTTGGCCCAGTCCTATAGGCTTCCCAAAATGTAGCTCAATTCCTAGATTTCCACACATGTACCAGGGTGAAGAAAACATTTTTGCCCTCTCATGTTAGAGCAGACACTCACCCTTTAGTTGCAGGTGCCCCACAGGCGAATCACAAATCTTCCAACTGTCAAAATAATTGCTGAACTGAGCTGGCAGCTTTTCTTCCTCTTGGCAGAATTAAGGGGATTGCCTCAGGAATCTGCATGGGGATCTTTACATCCCCCCCCCCGGAGTGAGGGGCACTGAGACCCGAACAGCGGTCTCCACCACTTGAACACACCTTCACTTACTGAAGACATACTGGACACTCACTACTACCCTTTGAAAACTCCCAACGTTCTATCTAACTCCCTCTGCTGCAGATTCCAATGTGGCTTATGCAGCTGTGAAAGTTCTATTGGTGATGTCATCCTTCAGTCCTAGCTGAGACTGAGAACAGAGTGAGACAGTGTGAAACCCATTTAACTGGAGTTTCACAAGCTGCCTTCCCTGCCTACCACTAGGTCTTACTGGGATTCTAGTAACCCTGGGTAACAAGGGGTTACACTGGGATGTATAGGGAGAGGCATCACCCGCAGAAAACAGGAAGTTGTTATCCCTCTGTACAGACAGTTGATGAGACCCCATCTGGAGTACTGCCTCCAGTTCTGGAGACCCCATCTCCGCAAAGACATAGACAGGATGGAAGCTGTCCAGAGGAGGGCAACTAAAATGGTGCAGGGTCTACAAGAGGAGCCATATGAGGGGAGACTAAAGGAGTTTAATAAGTATACCCTTGAGGAAAGGAGGGGGGGACATGATAGAAACTTTTAAGTACCTCAGTGGAATTAACAAAGTCCAGGAGGGTAGCATATTTCAGAAAAAGATATATGCAAGAACAAGGGGACCCAATTTGAAGATAGAGGAAGGACGGCTTAGGGGCAATGTGAGGAAGTATTTTTTCACAGAGAGGGTGGTGGATGCATGGAACAGCCTTCCTGAGGAGGTTGTGGGGTCAAAAACTGTGGGAAAATTCAAGAATGCATGGGACAGACATAAGACAATTCTTGTGGGGGTAGGAAGAAATAGGCTGTTGGTTAAATAGGATCTGCAGTTTATCCAGTAGGTAGGGAAATGGGCAGACTAGGTGGGCCAAGTGATCCTTATCTGCCGTCAATGTCTGTGTTTCTATGTTTCTATGCTGATGGTGGGTTTTTCAGGGTGCCATGCCTGGCACATTGCCTCAACCTCGTGGTCCAGCAGTTTCTTAGCCATCCTGATGTGAAGGATATCTTGTTTGTGACCCATCACATCTGTACCCATTTTGCCTATTCTGGGAAGGCCCGTGACCAGCTATGCCAGCTTCAGAGAAAGAACAATCTGGATCATCATCGCATGAAGTTGGAAGTGGTGACCAGATGGAACTCCACACTGTGCATGATAGAGCGGCTCTATGAACAGTATAAAGCTGTGTCCGATTATCTGCTGCTACACACCAGTTGTGACAGTGCTGGAGTGTCCATGGCTCTCACAGAACAGTGGTGTTTAGTGGATGGACTGATATTGATTCTGTGTCCCTTTAAATATGCAACACAGGCAGTGAGGGCAGACACTGCCTATATCAGTCAGTCCATCCCCTTACTACACATGTTGAGGCAGACACTGGTTAATGTGAAGCAATTGACTGAGGCAGGCAGTGACAGTGCCAGTTTGGCTCTGATGCAGCACATACTCCATGTGTTGGACTCCAACCCTCATGTTGGAATTCTGTAGTTTGAGGACTTTTGCATTGCTATCATGTTTGACCCACGTTATAAGCGTGGCCTTGAATCTCTACTAGATGGTGGCCATCAGAGGGTAGAAAACCTTACCAACCTTCTTGTCAGAAGGGTCAGAGGGGAACAGATGCTCAAGACACATACGGCACCGAGTGTTGTTGCTGCCACCACCTCAGCACTGTCAGCTTCACATGCCACAACTATGTTAACAGGTAGACAAAATCCAAAAACCAGCAATCCCATTTGGAATGTTTTATGTGATGTTGGAGTTGCACCCATGGAAGACCAGTATGAGGAGGAGCACAGTGAGGCAGCTGGACTCAGAGTAGCACATCACATGGTTGACTGTTTCATGGTTGAACAACACCTTGCAACTGGTGACAAGCCATTATTGTACTGGGCGAGCAAAGTAATTGAGCGGCCTGCACTGACATCTGTGGCAATAAAATACTTTAGCTGCCTTCCCGCTCATGTCTGTGTTGAGCACATCTTCAGTGCTGCAGGTGCCATTGTATGTGGCCGGCGCACAAACCTGTCACCAAAGAATGTGGAAATTCTAACATTTATAAACATTAATAAGAGGTACATACTATGCAAGACTATGACATCCTTGTTCCTACTACATCCTCCTGATAGTGAATCTTCTGAGGAAGATGAAGAGACAGGTGGTGCTGTTGGTAGAAAGATGAAGTCATACACTAGTGACACCCATGTTGATGACTCACTTCTGGAATGTGAATACCCATCAGGGGAGCACTCCAGTCTTGAGGACTGTGAGGGCTGCTTTGTTCAAGAAGGTGATGCTTAAAGAAAACAATATTATGTGTGCTGTACCTCCTTTGTATGTCATTATATTCCCATACGACGTCTCCAGAATTTATGTTACTATTCCCTTCTCAGAACTGCATTGCTGCTATTGCTGCTGCCTTTTGCCTATTTACATGTGTCCTCAACCTGTCAACAAACAGCACAGAAATGTAATGTATTACAGTACTGGCAATGCCTGCTCCAACCCTCCACTGTCAACCCCCACCAGCACCACCTCAAACTACAAAAAAATGACTTTTTAACAGCCCATCAAGCAATTCCTGCTATGAGTATCAAATCCAGTAAAGACACGGCCCAGTGTCCTGCTGCTCCACCACCTCCTCCTCCTCAACTGGCTGTGTATATGATTTTACTGTGCATTACACAGCATTATCCAGTTGATGCACTGGTGATGAAGCCATGGTACAGAGGGAAACAAGATTGGGTATTCAGATCCTCCTGTATCACTTGTACCGACTTTTTCAATGTTAGTAGGGCCAGTGCACATCCCAATATGTTCTACATTTTCAACCGAACTACCCCTGATGTCGAGCACCTACAAACACTTGTGTACTGGAAATGTGATTGAACAACAGTGGGGCTGCTACAGTCATGAGTTCCAGACCACTGCATGAGGGCAGATCCATGAGTAATTAAAACACCAGTTTAATGAGGCGAGTACCATCACCGACATTCACCCCCTGCAAGTCCTGTCACTGAGGACTGTGATGGCAAGAAGGAGTCACTTGGCTTGTAGTCATTATTCTCATTGCTTCTTCAGATTTATTATTTAAGTGTGTTTTTACCTTTCTTTTGTTGTCCCTGCAGGTTAACACCTGTCCAACATCAGGCGCCACTTCAGTGGCATGCCCACTGCCAGTAGTTTGTAGTCTGACGTACTGTAAGCATAATCCTTTTTTTTACTCTCTGATGGTCAATTGCTTTCATTACTTAATTCTCTCATGAGATGTTTGCATGGTATATGTCATAGAAAAGTTTATGTTTTGTTTTTTAACATAAAATGATGTATGAATACCATACTGGACAATTATGTACAGTAAGTACTATCGGTCATGGTTAGGTTACATAGTGTTTTGGTGGAACTGTGCATAATTTTACCATCTGAAGGTTAAACAGGGTTAGTATACCTTCTGTCAGTGTCTGTCTGACATTGAAAACAATAACATGCTTCACAGAGTGCATTTTGCATTACATGGTTATGAAAATTGCGCTAATCCTGTTCCAAGTCCGGCTGCTGCACTCAGCTTTGCTGTTTAGTTTCCTGTTATTGTTCTTGTAGTTCAGTTCAGTTTATTGTAGGAAAAACTCAACTAAGCAGGCTCATTCACAAGGAGGTCCTATACAAGTAACAGCTAATTATAACAAGAAGAAAAAATTTACATCAAGTTAAAGGGATAACAATAAGGAAGTCCAATACACATAGCAGTAAGTTATAGCGGGAGAACTATGTCAGATTGTAGTCCCCGATGTGTACAGCTGATGCTGACATTTCTCATTAAAGTGAAATATTAAAATGTTTTTTCTCTGATTTTTTGTTCTTCCATGCAGGTTACAATGCCTGCTAAGATTCTAACAAAGTGAGCATCTGTGTGGAACATTGATGAACCACAAAGGACTCAGGAACACTTCCAATGATGTAAGTATCGTTACTTAAATGATTTATTTACGTTTTTTTGGGGGGAGGAAATAGTAAGTATAAGAATTTTATTTGGGGTGGGGGATTTTTGTTATTTGTCAAGAAAAACAGTGTGCCACGATGGCCAAAAGGAGGCAAAATAATTCTGCAGTTCTTTTATAAGGTGACATGCATAGAAGTGATTATTGTGGCATGGGCAAGTGCTTCACTGGACGTATACCCCCATAGTGGTGGAGTTTGGCCAAAAATATTAATTTTTTTTTTTAATTAAAGGCAACACAGGTATATTCAGATGGATACTGATGTAACGACTTTAGTTTTTTTGTTGTTGTTGTTTAACCAGGAGTAGCACACTAAGCTGAAAGCTTTTTTACAGGTGCGACCTGGGAGCACAGAGAAGTTAAGTGACTTGCTCAGGGTCACACAGTATGCAAATGGAAGCTGTGGGATTCAAACCCACATCTGGTCTGCTGGATGTCACCAGATTTGAAGCTCAGAGCCTTAAACCACTGCGTTATACTGCCTTCCTCACACTTTAGTGGGTGTCCTCCACTGACACAGTGCCTGTTGCTGAGGCAAATTACTGTGTTCTTGTTTCTGAAATCCAGGAACACAATGAATGATTATTGAAGTAAAATCCATGTGAATATTCTTTTTTGTTCTTTTCTTCAGGGGCCTCCATTGTTGCCTGAGTTTCTTAACGTGCCTATTTCTGAAATCATCACACAGAAGAGACATCCTCATCTTATACGCATAGAATAAAGAACAGATAGCTTCAGGGAATTACATGACATGATATAATGAAGAACAGAAATCATTAAGTGTAACATCCATTAAACTGTACATATTCAGAAAGAATACTACCACATCACTTAATCATTTAAAAGACTTACCTTCCAGTACTGGTACGCAGAAACCAGAATCCAGAGCATCAGTGACAACAGACTTCAATCATATTCAAATTGATGGATTCAAGAAATACCTGCAAGGTCGCAGAAACATGAATGTTCAAAAATACAGTGTTTGACTGTTTAGATAAACATGCCACAGAGAAAACAGATGCAGCAAAACAAAAACAGAAAAAATACTTACCTTCACCAGCCCCCAAAAAAAAAAACCCAGAAAGAATGTATTTACCTGGCACCACTGGAAAGAAAACATCAATTTCGAAAGCAATCCAGACTCTCGATGATGTGAAATTCTTACAAGGAAAGGGACACAATCGATGTCTAAAAACCAAATGATTACCCATCCCCTTTCAATACCACATTGCCTCAACAAAATAAATGAACTTACCACTCAAAGTGCAGGAGTACAGGATTCAATGAGTACCATTGATCTGCCACCATCGTATGTGACCAGCAGCAGCACACAGAGAGCAGCAGCAATACAACTAATCCAACCAAGGATATAAATGATAGCAGCAGAAGCAGCAAGAGTTTTACTGTAAATTCTGAGTGTTACAAGTCTTCTTATGTTATCGACCAGACATTGTGAATTTTCCTTATCATCCACATCATTCCTGACTGTTCTTGTTCTCATTCAGCAGCAGTTGTTCAGCTGTCTAGCAGCAGCATCTATATGACATGTGTTTTTCTGGCAGGAGACATACCAGCATACAACAGCAGGCGTATTCCCTTGACATAAATATTTTCTCATTTTATTCTGGGTGATTTCTCATAGAAGTGTGCATGGAGCACAGCAGACAAGAGAGGGACATAGCAGCAGGACAGCAGTTTTTCACATAAATATTTTCTCATTTTATTCTGTGTGACTTCTCATGGAAGTGCACATGCAGTGCAATGGATGAGATAGAGAGAGAGAGATAGCCCAATCAGGGACAGCAGATTTTGATTTTCACCACCATGTGATGAGTTTTCTATCAGGAGACACACTGTGGTACAACAAGAGGCATATTCCCTTTGACATAAATATGTTCTCATTTTATTCTGGGTGATTTCTCATGGAAATGTGAATGCAGCACAATGGACAAGAGAAAGTGATGTAGCGGAAGGAAAGCAATGTTTTTTTTTTTTTTTGGCACTTTCTTTTTATCCCCTCCTTACTACCCACTCAGTCCACTCCTTCAGACTAATCAATCCCCCGTAATGCCTCCCATAGCGTCTGCCCCTAGAGTGCCAGGCTTACTCCGTTGTATCCCTACCTTGCTCCTCTTTCCTCCAGAGAACCTGCACAGTGGGGTCTGCCTGTGGGTAGGTGATCAAGGCTGGGATTGGTCATCATCCTAGCCTGAGCTGGTGTTTTTCCACTTTTCTTTCCTTGGTCCCTCCTCCCCTGAGGGCGTTGGTACACAGGACTGACGTTCAGACAGACAGCATGCTGATGCACGCCATTGTCAAATGCCCACAACGTCCTCCCCACCCTGACTCGGAAGAGCCACCTGGTGCCCTGGTACCCATGCTTCCACAGTCAAAGCACCCCAGGAACCCACCTCAGGAGGAGGAGAGCATCTGTTGGGACACTCGATCCTCCTCCTCCCCTCCGAACCCCCGATGACCCTAAGTCCATTCCCAAACCCGGGTTGCTGGCGTAGCACGAGGTGTTGTGTCCAGCGCCTCAACCCTCAGCTCCACCGGGCCAGCAGGACAGCAGTGTTTGACTTAAATATTTTCTCATATGATTCTTAGTAACTTCTCTGGGCAGTCGCACACCAGACACCACTGCAAATGAGTAACCATGCAGTATTACAGTGGTGTGTGATGAATTTAGGCCAGTATTTAATTCACCTGTATGAATATCACAAAACCTTCAAAACAACACTAAAGGGAATTAAATTGCTATTTTTTGGGGGGGTCGTCTTCTATCCAGTAAGTAATCATGCTCTTAGAATTTACTGTTAGACACTGTCAACTATTTGGAAGGCTACAGCCTGTAGTTCAAGGGGGTGCTGCAACTGGCCACATTCCAGTTCAGCCCATTTAAGGGCTTCTCTCCTCACTCAACACACAAGCATTTTTTCCTTGCAGCTGGAGGCTCTGTCTGTCCTCTCTCCGTGCCCACTCTTTCCATGTACCCTGCTCCCACTACTATGTTTGTCTCCTCCCTTCCTTCCTGTTGGAATCTGCTGGCTGTGCTAGACTCCCTGCCTGGTTTGTACTCCTCCTGATTCTGGGTCAGTAAATTGTGCCTTTTTCTCCTGCTTCTTGGTCTGTGTTTTTCCTATGACTGCAGTCTGTGCTTCTGTCTCAGTTGTTTGTTCTTCCTGCTGCTCCTGTGGTCCCATTTGCTTAATTTGCTTTTTGGACTTTTCTGGTATCCTAGTGCCCCTCTGTTTGCAGTGTTATATTTTTCTGACTTGCTAATCAAGCTCTCAGTTCATTTATTATATTTAAGCAATCTCTCTTTCTTTGTACTAGGTGCCTGTGTGCTCTCAGTTCCAGTTGCTGTTTCCATGCTGTAGTCCCTGTGCTCACCGCCTTCATTGTTTGCACCTTCCTTTAGTACTGGCTTCCCTTAGCAGCTATCACTCTGTCTTCTTCCCTTGCCTGCTCCAGCAGTGTCCTGCCTTACTGCATTACTCCTCATGTCTATGTTTGTGTTATTTAGGCTCATTTATTGCTTTGTCCGGCCTCGCTGTTCTCTTATTAATAACATACAATTCAATTCACTTCCAATTTGGCTTCCTAATGGACTTGGTCAGCATGAATTCCTGTGGTTGACAAATGCTATTTGCCTTACCTAGATTGATGAGAGGGTCCATATTGCTCAGCCTGACGTCTTTCGACTCAGTGGATGAAGTAGCACAAGAGTTGGCTAAAGTTGGAATTGATGTCCCACTTACTCAGAGACAATTGGGCACCTCCCTAGCTGCCAAGTTGGCCCATAATGCCTGGTCCAAAATTCCTTTGAGGGAGCAACTGCAGAAGGAGGGAGTTATGGCTGTTCAGCAGATAATAGCTGATCTTGACAGCAATCCGTGGACTCTACCGGAACCTCCTCAGCCAACTAGGGACTGAAATGAAGTGACTTTTTTTTTTTTGAATACCTTGGCATTCACGTATCGTGGCTGCAGGTAGGTCATCCTGTTTGCCCACCTCATGTTATCATGGCTTCTCTGGTGACTAACCACTTGCCCTTTCTCCCTCCCTCCAAGGAGCCTCTTCTGTCCCTATAGGCCCCCTCCAGAAGAGCCTCACTCCACTGGGAGAACTCTCCCTGAATGTGGGGGATTACTGCCAGCTGTATACTGCACCGTACTGCCGGGACTTAATGTGTGACCTAGGCCGCTTGTAGTCCCTGGTAACTGCCTAGCCGAGGCTTACTGGGATTGGGGCTCGGTGGGGCTGGGAGGATCCTGTGGATGGGGTATTGGGTTGGGGGGTGGTTACTGGAGGGAGAGGGGTTTGGGGGGACTCTATCTTTGGAGTCCTCGGGCCGTGCCAGCAAAGCCACCTGAGATGGGTCAGCGGCACTCCCCTGTACATTTGTAAGCAGCATTCAATGCCGCCCCTTTACCACTATGAAAGACAAACTGTTCCCCAGTATTATTCATGGAAACCTCTGTTATAGGCAGTTTGATTGGTTATGATACCCTAGTCCCCCAGTGAATATTACCCGACCTTCACCCTCTACTTGGCTCTGGTGGGGCTGGGTCTCCCCATACCCACTCAGTCTCGCCCCCCACGCGCTGAACCAGTAGGGTGGGTCTGGCTGGGAGGCAGAGACACACGCCCCCCCCCAGCTTATGCCTTTCACCCCTGATTGATAGCTGGGGATGCTGAAATTTAAAACAGTAGTTAAGTAAAACGATCAGGCAATCATTTCACCTGCCTCATACCTACAACTTAAGGGGACATCTTTGGTCTAAAATGCACACTAATCCCTTGGAGGAACAAGAGGCATGACCACTTTCCCCCTCACCCTCCCCACACCCTATAAAAGAGATGATAAATGTCTGGTCTACCTAACAGGTAAGGCCCAGCCAAAAAATGTTTTGGTGTCCTCTAGATGCTGCTCACTCCCCTTTGAGTGTCTGGCCTCATGGAAGCACATAGTTGTACTACAGTACCTGCCTGGTTGGCAGGTTGCTGTTTTAAGCAGTTTAACCAGTTACTGTTTAATTCCAGTTGTTTAATGTTGGAGGAATTTACTCCTCACATTTCCCCTTATAGACAGTCATATCCCCCATGTACCGAGTGGGAGCCAGTGGTTTGCTATATAATGGAGACAGGTGGAACCCTAATGCACAATTCCTCAGTTCTGAACTTTACTCTAAAGGGCTAAAGCACCACTTAAGATTTTTTCTCTGAATGTGAATGGCATGAGTAACCCCGTAAAATGATCCAGAATGCTCTCCCTGTTTAAAAAGACTCGGGCAGGCATACTATATCTACAGGAGACACATATGACTACTAGTGAGCATGGAAAGCTTGCCAGGGAGGGTTCACACAGGTGTTCTCTTCCTCTTTCAGGAATGGCTGCAGGAGGGGGATTGCCATACTGGTTTCCAGCCATACCCCTTTTCAATCCACACAGGAATGGGTTGACCCCGAGGGTCGCTTAGTGGTGGTACAGGGCCACTTCAGGATAAAGAAATTACTTTAGCAAATATCTATCTACCCCCTGGTTCCTCTAGTCCGACCATTAGAACCCTTTTGAATAAGGTGGTTCAACTAACCAAGGGCACTCTCCTTTTATGCGGAGATTTCAATATTGCCCCTAGTCCTCATCTCGATACCACCCGAGCCACCAGAGACAAGCAACCAGCTCCGCATAAATTTTTCAAACACTTTGTCCAAGAGGTGGGCTGGCTGGATGTGTGGTGAACCCTCCATTCTAGGGATAGACAATATACTTTTTACTCAGCTGTACATGGTTCTTACTCTAGAATAGATCATTGCTACATACAGAGAGAAAGCCTGGATTCCCTTAGGGAAGCAGCTATGGGGAATATAGTTCACTCCGACCATGCTGCAGTGGTAACTGAATGGGAGATGGGCCTGGAGATGTGAAATTCTTTATGGAGATTCAATCCAATCCACCTAAAAAATGCACACTTCTGGGAATTTCTTGATGAAAAACTTCGAGAGATTCAGGAAGATTACTCAGGCATTGAAGTCACCTCTGCAATTTGTTGGGACACTCTGAAGGTGGTACTACATGGCCACTTACTACAATACTCAAACCAGGAGAAACAACGTAGGGAGAAGCAATCACGACTAGAATAGAACCTCACATTTCTTCAGGCGGCCCACCAGCAGGGGGATGATTCTGTGCTACCCCAACTTAAACAGACTAGAATGGAATTGGATATGCTAGCATTGCAGAAAACTGAAATTGCCTTGACTTTTCTAAGACAGCGTTATGGTGAGGTGGGTCCCAGTGCCTCCCGTCTGCTGGCCTTCCGGTTACATAAACAAAGTCGCCTTTCAACTATACCCACAGTTTGGGACCCCACATCAGGCACCCACTGTACAAGGGTGAGTCAAATTACCCAGGTATTCAGCGAGTATTATAAAAGACTGTACACCCCAGATCACCCTTCAGAACTTGAGGACATCAGGACTTTTTTTCACCCTCTGGGCCTTTCTAGGTTAACCAGTGACCAGCAGACCCAGCTGGTTTCTCCCATCACACAAACAGAGCTCTTGGCTGCCATCTCCCTTGCCAAAACCATGAAAGCTCCTGTACCAGATGGCTATGGCACCAAGCTCTATAAGCAATCTGTGCAGACACTCACCTCAATCCTCCTGCAAGTATATAATGAAGTACTACAGGGGATAACTAGTCCCCCACCTAGTTGGTCCTATGCGGTGATATCCCTTATCCCCAAACCTGATAAGGACCTGCAATTGTGTACATCATACCACCCAATCACCATATTAAATGTGGATTATAAGTTCCTAATGTCTATTATGGCCAAACGTTTGGACACAGCATTGCCCTCTCTTATTAACCTGGACCAGTCCAGTTTTGTTAGTGCTAGATCTACTATGGACAATACAAGATGGGCCCTACATCTGGTTCAGGAAATGCAATCCCATGGGACTCCATCTGTCCTTCTCAGCTGAGATGCTGAGAAGGCTTTTGACAGGGTCTCCTGGCCCTTCCTGTTTGCCACCATGTCCAAGATGGGCTTTCCCTCTCCTTTTGTCTCCATGATTAAGACACTTTATTCTTTGCCTAAAGCATGTGTAAAAGTTTATGGGCACCATTCCATTTATTTTCCCCTCTTCAGGGGTACTTGTCAGGGATGCCCTCTGCCCCGGGTCTGTTTGCCATTTTCATTGAACCTTTGGCACAGGCCTTCAGGGAGTCCTGTTCATTAGAAGGTGTAGAGGTCGAAGGCACAGAACATCGAATTGCCCTTTATGCAGATGATGTCCTGCTATTCCTCACCAATCCCGCCAGATCAGTCCCAGCGGTATTTAGCATAATTGAGCAATTTGGTAGATGCTCGGGATATAAGCTTAATACCACTAAAACGGAGACCCTGACGTTTACTTTATCCCCCACACCGGCACTGGCACAGAAGGTTCCCTTCCGTTGGGACCTGGGCAAGTTGAAATATCTGGGCATCTATCTCTCTCACTGAGCTGGAGACACAAAAAGATATAACTATAACCCATTCACATGCAGCTCCAATCGGACCTTGCCTGATGGAACATTCTACCACTGAATCTTACTCGGAGAGTGGATGTAATCAGAATGTGTAGTAGTAGGTTCATATGGGCTGGGCAGCGTCCCAGAATAAAATTCTCTTCCCTGACCCTCCCAAGAGCTATAGGCAGTTTGGCCCTCCCAAACCTTAAGCACTATTACTGGGCCTCACATCTCTCATTTATTTTACATAGACTAACAAAAGTCAACCTGGCTCTCTGGAGAGAAATAGAACAGGAGCTCATGCCATATCGAAAATGGGTTAGGGTGATGTTACACTGTTCCACCTTCCACCCGCATGATTGGCTTCCCGGGAACCCATGGATCTTGCACCAGCTGAAGGTTTGGTCAAGAGCCATAGGCAATTGTCTCTCACCACATACCTGCCCTTTATTTGCCCAGCGGCCCTCTTGGAGAACTTCTTGCCCGCCTCTCTCAACCATGCCTTTGAGTCCTGGAGCCATTTACAACTCTCCTACCTCTCACAATTTCTACATGACAGGGATTTTAAGTCCTTCCAGGAGTTGAGTCGTACCCATGGACTTCGACACTCAGACTTTTACAGGTACCTGCAGCTGAGACATTTTTTTTTACTCCCTCCCACTGGAGCTACGGGACCCAGGAGCTACTCCCCTCTTGGTCACGTGCCTCCAGCAATGCATTACCTCCAGTGGGGTACCCCACATCATTTCAGTCTTGTATAAGGCCATCATAGAAAACTCGGGAATAAATACCAATGAGTATCGGACGAAATGGTGCTTGGAATTTGGGTTTGATGTGTCCCCGCTACTGTGGGAAAGGGGCTGTAGATCAACATCTAAACTTACCTGTTCGCACAGCTGGAGACTGTTCTCCTGGCAGGGAATGCTCAGATATTTCCGAACCCCGGTGATAACAGCCCATTTCTCAACAGCTTGCCTGGGGCACTGTTGGCATCAGTGTGGGGATCCTGTGGCACACCACACACATATATTCTGGCTATGCCCAAAAATTCACCCTTTCCTGACTTCCCTGCAAGCTGAACTAAGTGAATTGATTGGTATTCCACTCACACTCACTGCTGACTTTTTTTCCTGCATATTTTTCCCCTAGACATCAAGGACTCCCATGCATGCTACTTGTTGGAGATTTCTCTCCTGGCAGCAAAAAAGACCTTGACTCCAAATTGGCTAACTTCAAAGGTTCCCACAATGCTAGACTGGAGGGAGATAATGACCTATATTTATAAGACTGAAAAGATCTCCTACTCCTTAAATGATTCCTCTGATTTATTCACTATGAAATGGACCAGATGGGTTAGGCATATAATGTTAAGAGACACGGCCTTCATCCCCTGAATAAACTATACTAGGAGTTCGTTAGCCAACATAGGTCTTTGACTCTGGTCCAGGTATCCAGGCATAAGGGACTCCTGTGAACTCGTAGAATGTGAGGACATTTTAGGGCACTGTACAACTTAAGGTTCCCTATATATTGGGAGAGATTTCTGGATCATCAGTATTAACTAGCATTAACTTGTAACTGGTAGTTGATTGTATGGCATAAATTGTTTCTTTAATAGACATTCTAAATGCATGGCTCCACTGTAAATGGTTGCATAATTATGAATTATGACTGTCAACCCCCCCCCCATGTACCCTTCCCTTAATAAGCATAAATTCAATAAAAATATATTGACAAAAAAACTGCCATCACAGAGGCAACAAGCCTTTGTGTGAAGCAAATAAACAAATCAAAACAAAAAAAAGCCACTATGGTTCTTAAAAGAGGTGGCGGGGAAGGTTAGGGAGAAAAAGATAGCATTTAGAATGTATAAGGAAACACAGAAGGAACAGGATAGAGACTGTACCAGTTAAGGCAGAAGGAAGCAGAAAAGGCAGTCAGAATAGCAAAGGCCCAAACTGAGGAAAAGATAGCCAACTCGTTTAAGAAGGGGGATAAAAACTTTTATAGGTACATTGAGGAGCATAGAAAGACAACAGGAGGGCTAGTGAGGCTGAATAGAATGGATGGTGGGTGGGCAGAGGGTGACAGTGAAAAAGCAGGGATACTGAATGAATAATTATGCTCTGCATTCACAAAAGAGGAGGAAGGGGAGGTAACTAATCCAATTAACAGAAGCACTCTGAATAGCGGGGGTTGATCCCAGTCCTTTCATAGAAGAAAGGGTTCTGAAAGAACTCCTAAAACTGAAGGTGGACAAAGCAATGGGGCCTGTCGGGATTCACCCCAGAATTCTAAAAGAATTAAGGGGAGCACTAGTGACACCACTGACTACCCTTTTTAACAAATCATGGGAGGATGGTGTGGTACCTGAGGACTTGAGGGTGGTGGATGTTATTCCCCTTCACAAAAGCGGGAGCAAGACAGAGGCAGGAAACTACAGACCTGTTAGTTTGACCTCTGTGGTAGGGAAAATGATGGAATCACTTCTGAAGGAAAGAATTGTTGAGTACCTAGAGTCCAGTGGGGCACACGACCCAAGGCAGCATGGATTCACAGCAGGAAGGTCATGTCAGATGAACCTAATCAATTTCTTTGACTGGGTGACCAAAGTAGTAGACCAGGGAGGGGCTGGGGATATGGACTATCTAGACTTTAGGAAGGTACTTGACACAGTCCCGCCCAAAAGATTAATAAACAAATTAACCATCCTGGGAGTGGGTCCCAGGGTGGTAACCTGGGTAAAACATTGGCTGGACAACAGAACACAGAAGGTAATAGTGAACAGAGTCCACTCTAAAGAAAGGGGGTTACTAGTGGGGTACTGCAGGGTTCAGTACTGGGTCCATTCCTTTTTAATGTCTTTAAATGACATTGCAGAGGGACTGGAAGGAAAAGTATGCTTTTTTGCAGATGACACAAAAATTTGCAACAGGGTTGATACACAATGGGGTGTGGAAAGGATGAGAAGGGACTTGGCAAGGTTGGAGGAATGGTCAGAAGTATGGCAGCTTGGATTTAATGCAAAGAAGTGCAAAATAATGCACCTGGTGAACAAAAACTCAGGGGAAGAGTACACAATGGGGGGGGAGGTAGTAACAACAACAAAAATGGAAAGGGACCTGGGGGTAATCATATCAGATGACCTTAAAGTTTGCAAGCAATGTGAGAAGGCAGTAGGGAGGGCTGAGGGGATACTGGGATGTATAGGGAGAGGCATCACCAGCAGAAAACAGGAAGTTGTTATCCCTCTGTACAGACAGTTGATGAGACCCGATCTGGAGTATTGCTCAGTTCTGGAGACCCCATCTCCGCAAGGACATAGACAGGATGGGAATCCAGAGGAGGGCAACAAAATGGTGCAGGGTCTACAAGAGAAGCCATATGAGGAGGAGACAAAGGAGCTTAATATGTATACCCCATTGATGAAAAAGGAAGGGGGACATGATAGAAACTTTTAAGTACCTCAGTGGAATCAACAAAGTCCAAGAGGGTAGCATCTTTCAGAAAAAGAGATGTGCAGAACAAAGGGACCAAATTTGAAGATGGGGGCGACTCAAGGGCAATGTGAGGAGTATTTTTTCACAGAGAGTGGTGGATGCATGGAACAGCCTTCCTGAGGAGGTTGTGGGGTCAAAAACTGTGGGAGAATTCAAGAATGCATGGGACAGACATAAGACAATTATTGTGGGGGTAGGAAGAAATAGGCTGTTGGTTAACTAGGATCTGCAGCTTATCCAGTAGGTAGGGAAATGGGCAGACTTGGTGGGCCAAGCGATCCTTGTCTGCCATCAAAGTCTGTGTTTCTATGTTTCTATACTGATGGTGGTTTTTTCAGGGTGCCATGCCTGGCACACTGCCTTAACCTCATTGTCCAGCAGTTTCTTAGCCATCCTGATGTGAAGGATACCTTGTTTGTGACCCATCACATCTGTGCCCACTTTGCCAGCTCTGGGAAGGCCTGTGACCAGCTATGCCAGCTTCAGAGAAAGAACAATCTGCCTCATCATTGTATGAAGCTGGATGTGGTGACCAGATGGAACTCCACACTGTACATGATGGAGCGGCTCTATGAACAGTATAAAGCTGTGTCCGATTATCTGCTTCTACACACCAGTTGTGACAGTGTTGGAGTGTCCATGGCTCTCACAGAACAGTGGTGTTTAATGGATGGACTGATAATGATTCTGTGTCCCTTTGAATATGCAACACAGGCAGTGAGGGCGGACACTGCCTATATCAGTCAGTCCATCCCCTTACTACGCATGTTGAGGCAGACACTGGTTAATGTGTAGCAATCAACTGAGGCAGGCAGTGACAGTGCCAGTTTGGCTCAGATGCAGCACATACTCCATGTGTTGGACTCCAACCCTCATGTTATTGGAATTCTGCAGTCTGTGGACTTTTGCATTGCCATCATGTTTGACCCACGTTATAAGCGCGGCCTTGAATCTCTACTAGATGGTGACCATCAGAGGGTAGAAAACCTTACCAACCTTCTTGTCAGAAAGGTCAGAGGGGAACAGATGCTCAAGACACATAGGGCACCGAGTGTTGTTGCTGCCACCACCTCAGCACTGTCAGCTTCACATGCCACAACTATGTTAACAGGTAGACAAAACCAAAACCAGCAATCCCATTTGGAATGTTTTACGTGATGTTGGAGTTGCACCCATGGAAGACCAGTATGAGGAGGAACACGGTGAGGCAGCTGGACTCAGAGTAGCACATCACATGATTGACTGTTTCATGGCTGGACAACACCTTGCAACTGGTGACAAGCCATTATTGTACTGGGCAAGCAAGGTAACAAAGTGGCCTGCACTGACATCTGTGGCAATAAAATACCTTAGCTGCCTTCTCGCTCGTGTCTGTGTTGAGCACATCATCAGTGCTGCAGGTGCCATTGTATGTGGCCGGCGCATGAACCTGTCACCAAAGAAGGTGGAAATTCTAATATTTATAAAAATTAATAAGGGACACATACTATGCAAGACCATGACATCCATGTTCTTACTACATCCTCCTGATAGTGAATCTTCTGAGGAAGATGAAGAGACAGGTGGTGCTGTTGGTAGAAAGATGAAGTCATACAGTAGTGACACCCATGTTGATGACTCACTTCTGGAATGTGAATACCCATCAGGGGAGCACTCCAGTCTTGAGAACTGTGAGGGCTGCTTTGTTCAAGAAGGTGTTGCTTAAAGAAAACAATATTATGTCTGCTGTACCTCCTTTGTATGTCACTATATTCCCATATGATGTCTCTAGAATTTATGTTACTGTTCCCTTCTAAGAACTGTATTGCTGCTGTTGCTGCTGCTGCCTTTTGCCTATTTACATGCGTCCTCAACCTGTCACCAAATAGCACATAAATGTAATGTATTACAGTACTGGCAATGCCTGCTCCAGCCCACCACTGTCAACCCCCACCAGCACTACCTCAAACTACAAAAAAATGACTTTTTAACAGCCCATCAAGCAATTCGTGCTATGAGTATCAAATCCAGTAAAGACACAGCCCAGTGTCCTGCTGCTCCACCACCTCCTCCTCCTCAACTGGCTGTGTATATGATTTTACTGTGCATTGCACAGCATTATCGAATGATGCACACTGAGTGATAAACCATGGTACAGAGGAAACAAGATTGGTATTCAGATCCTCCTGTATCACTTGTGCCGACTTTTCAATGTTAGTAGGGCCAGTGCACATCCCAATATGTTCTACATTTTCAACTGAACCATCCCTGATGTCGAGCACCTACAAACAATTGTGACACTACAAATGTGATTGAACAGCAGTGGGATGCTACAGTCATGAGTTTCAGACCACTGCATGAGGGCAGATCACATGAGTAATTAAAACACCAGTTTAATGGCGAGAGTACCATCACGACATTCACCCCTGCAAGTCCTGTCACTGAGGACTGTGATGGCAGAAAAGCCATGGCTTGCTGTCATTATTCTCATTGCTTCTTCAGATTTATAATTTAAGTGTGTTTTTGCCTTTCTTTTGTTTTCCCTGTAGGTTAACATCTCTTCAACATCAGGCATCACTTGAGTGGCATGCCCACTGCCAGTAGTCTGTAGTCTGACGTACTGTAAGCATAATCCTTTTTCTTACTCTCTGATGGTCAATTGCTTTCATTACTTAATTCTCTCATGAGATGTTTGCATGGTATATGTCATAGAAAAGTTTATGTTTTGTTTTTTAACATAAGCTGATGTATGAATACCATACTGGACAATTATGTACAGTAAGTACTATCGGTCATGGTTAGGTTACATAGTGTTTTGGTGGAACTGTGCATAATTTTACCATTTGAAGGTTAGACAGGGTTAGTATACACTGGACTGTATGTGTTTGTGAGACTTTGGAACTTTATTGGTGGGGTTGAAATTGGGTTTGTAAATAACTAAGTCAGTATAGAGAGAAACTACTCCAGGGAAAAGGGACTGAGAAAAGGGGTTGTGCCATTTTAAACAGAGGGGGATAAACAGGGTGGCCATATTCCACCATGGCAGGCATCTTTGGAAGGGTTGTGGCTGTACAGGCTGTGGGATGGCAATAATTCTAAGTGGGCCTGGAGAGGAGGCTGCCCTCTGTGAGACAGTTATCTTGTATCAGGAGTGAGGTATATTGGTTAAGGAGTAAGCTGGGGAGCTGGGGGGCTGAGGGGCTGTACAAGGATGAGGTGCAGGATCCATGGGCAGCAGAAGGGTGGGGGCTGAGGGAGGCGAGGAAGCGCTCTGAAATTACAAGGACGTTATGTTACAACAAAGCAGGAGGGGATATTGGGACAGAGGACCCTTAGATAGGGAAGTTGATGCTAAGGGAAAGCGTATGGGGTGAACATTCTGAATATAAAGATAGTGGAGGGGAAGAGTCAGGAGGGGCTGTTGTGAGGAAGCCTAAACAGCAGACTGTGGGAAGGAGCTCCTAAGGTGAACAGAGCAAGAGGGAAGAAGGGCAGTTTAGAGGAGTGCAGTCAGGGAATCTCGGGTACTTGCAGTGGAGGCTGACATAGAGTGTCGTAATAAATTTGAGCTACTAAGCAACCTAGAGGAGGAAGGGTTGGTGGAAATGAGAAAACTTATACAGAGGCCGGGAGGAGTCACAGTACCCACAAGGCATCCACAACCGGCAATGGAAAGGATAGAAAATAGTCCCAGAGGAGAAGGGAAACACATATGTTAAGCAAATGAGAGATGCAACATATTCCAGACATAAGAGGGAGACATGATTGGAGAAACTGGGAGACAAGGAGGTGGGAAGGCCCCTTTCAGCAGGGGGTCAGTACATGGGGCCCTAGCTAAGGGGACCCACAGAGCCTCTGGAGGCAGGGGTACTATTACAAGGGGAGGATGGCGGTGTGGGAAGGAGAAACCATCAGGGCCAGGATAAATGGTTTGGATAAGAGAGGTTAAAGGGACACCTATTCAGAGGAGTTTGAGTTAAGTGGGCAAAATAGCAAGGAGGCAGAAAGGGAGGGTGACAAGGGGTCTCTAGTAAGGCAGGAAGACTCCACAAGTGAGATCATGAATAAGGGGAAGGGGGCTGAGAGGGGCATAGTGGTAACCATAAGGATGATGGCGGTGTTAAGTTCTGTTATTGGGAGACTTGATGATTGGGGTATCAGTCGGAGGACAGAGGTGGATACCATAGCCAAGCGAAGGTAGTGTGTATCCTGGGCTGACACTGCACAGAGCAAGTTCATGGTGTATGAAATGGTTAGGGATTGTGGAGAACCAGTTTCCTGGTGCATTTGAGACTAATGCTCTAGATGGAAATAGCATTTTGGAAATCCAAGCAAGGTTCAAGAACTTGCCAGAGTCTGTCGGGATAATGGATGCAACATTTCCTTTTCGGAGATATTGCCAGTACCAAAGGCCTCAGTGGAGAAAAAAATGAAGCTCACAGAGGTTAATGACTGGCTCAGGAAGTGGGGTGAAGGGAGTGGGTTGGGGTGTTGGGAACTGGAATGGGTTGGGAGGATAGGGACTATATGCCAGGACAGGTTTCATCTTGCCCCATTAGGGAAGGAAGTCCTTAAACAGGGGATGGCTGACTACATACAAGAAAGGTGGGGTTTAAACTTGTGAGGGGAAGGGATAAGGGAGGGCTGACCAAGCCCTCTCCTCCAGATGAGGAGTAGCCTTCACGCCCAAGGGAGGGAAACAGATTGGGGATGGAGGTTTCAGGAGGAGCAGAGGGAGGATGGAAGTATAAGGAATCTGGGTGGGGTTCGACAAAGAGAATCAGGGATAAGGGTGGGGGTTGGTGTTAGTAAATGCCAGGAGCTTGGGAAACAAGTTGCCAGGTTCCAGGCCATGCTGCTCGAGGGGGGTTGGATGTGGCGGTCTCGGCAGAGCGTGGGCCAACAAAAACCATGACTGGGACCTAAAGTCTGAGGGCACTATGCTCAGGAAGGATAGAAAGGAGGGCAGAGGGGTGGAGTGGCTATGTTCATTAGAGATGACATAGAAATTGCTAGGAGTAGAAGAGTGAGGAAGCGTGGAGGTCTTATGGATCACTTTACAGTCCTCAGCAGGAAATAAGGTCAAGCTGGGTGTAGCATATGAAGCTGGGATGAGTGAGGTTCTAGAGGATGGTTTGCTGGACAACATCATTGCCCAGTGTGGACCAAAAGGGGAAGGAGTGGTGTTGATGGGGACATAATATACCAGGTACAAACTGGGGAACCATGTCCTCTAAGGTGGCCAAGGAGCAGAGGCTGCTGGATGGCTTCCAGGATGTTTTCTTAACACAGCATGTGATGGAGCACACAAGGAGGGGCATGTCCTGGATGTGGTTCTGGCAGATGGGGATCTAGTAAGGGACATGGTTGTACAAGACCCCTGACTGGGAGCAACCACAATACTGTCTGGTTTCAACTAAGCATGGGGGAGGGGTGAGATCTAGGACACTGGCAGTGGACTTCAGGGGCAGACTTCATGGGCATGGGAAATATTCTCAAGGATCACTTGAGAGGATTACCTCAATGACAAGTGTGGAAAGGAGATGGGAGGTCATAAAGCAGGGGACTTCATGAGGGCGTCAGGATCTGCACTAAGTTGAAGCGTGAGGGAGCAAGGTCACATAAACCATGCTGGTGGTCAGTGAGGTACAGGTAGCAGTCACAGAAAGAAGGCGGCCTACAAAAATATAAAACAACAAGAGGATAGGGATGGAAATGTCCAGCTTGCAGCTAGAAGAATCACCACGTATGGTGAGGAGCAAAGTCAGTAAAGAGCAGCGGCTGGCACAGGAGGATACATGGAGGGAAGGGGTTCTTCTGGTACATTTGGGGGCGGAGAAAAACTAAGAGCCATCTCAGATTGAGATCAGAAGGAGGGTGGGTGGAAGAGGCGAGGACCAGGCAGAGTTTAACAAAGTACTTTGCCTCTGTGTTCACTAGGGAGGGGATGGGATATCTACAAAGCAAGAGTACGAAGGGATAGAAACATCAGTAAGTAGGATCAGGAGCAACAAAAATGGAGCAAGAGGAGAGAGGTACCCAGGGTGTCACATCTGGGTAAGGATAAAAGGCCAGTAAGGTGGAGGGACAGATGATGCTATCTCTGCAAAAAGGTGTGGTTAGCCCTCAAGGCCTAAAGAAAGACAAATCTCCTGGGCGGATGGCATTCATCTGAGAGTACTATGGATTGGTGGACATACTGGCTACCCTGGTGGAGCTTTTCAGCAGTCACTTGAGACAGGAGGTACCTAGGGTTGGCAAGAGGCACATGTGGTACCAATCCATAAAGGGGTCCAGGGAAGTACCAGGTAACTATAGACCCATCAGTTTGACCTCAGTGGTGGGAAAATTAATGGAAGTATACTAAAGAACGATTGAGGGTGTACTTGGAGGTGGGAGGTCTGGATGAAGTCGGCAACATGGGTTTGTGCCAGGTAGATCATGTCAAACCAACAGCTGCGGAGTTCTATGAATGGGTAACATCAGAACTGGACAGGGGTAAGCCTGTGGATGTATTATTCTTGGACTTCAGCAAGGCGTTTGACTCTATCCCCACATGGTCTGGTGGAAAACTGATGGGGTTAGGGTGGGCCTTTGATGGTCAGATGGATTGAAAACTGGCTGGCTGGATGCACTCGAGAGTGGTGGTCTGTGGGAGCTCTCGAACCCTAGAGGGTTGGTAGTGGGGTACCGCAGGAGGCTCGGTCCTAGGTCGATCCTGTTTAATGCATACATATCAGACATCAGGGAGAGGTATAGGGTGTGAAATGAGTCTCTTAGCGGATGACTCCAAGATGGGAGCAATAGTGGAGGGAGAAAGAGGAGGTTGGCCTGCGAGGACCTGGACACCCTGGAAAGCTGGGCTGCATGAGGAATTAAATTTCAATATCACCAAGTGCAAGGTGTTGCATCTTGGTGGGAAACTCTAAACACAGGTACACCCTGGGAGGCTGGAGGCCTCAATGAGGGAAAAAGACCTAGGGTCATGGTGGATGCATGATGAATAACTCTGAGCAGTGCAGGGAGGCTAGCAAGGCAAACAGGATGTTGGGATGCATCGTGAGGGGATCACCTCTAGGAGCAAGGAAGTGATTCTGCAGCTGTACAATGGACTGGTTAGACCACACCTTGAGTACTGTGTACAGTACTGGAGACCACACTTAAAGAGGACATACAGCTCCTAGAGAGGTAACAGAGGAGGGTAACAAAAGATGATCGAGGGCTAGGGATTTGGCGTGTGAGGACAGACTTAAGGAGCTCTGCCTGTTTTCACTGGAGGAGAGAGAGACAGGGGACATGATTGAGGTCTTCAAGTACCTCAAGGGAATACATAGGGGTAAACATGGAGGATCTTTAGACTAAAGCAGGAGGCATCACCAGAGGCATGGTTTGAAGTTGGAAGGTGGAAGGGTAGGGGGAAAGGAGGAGGTTTTCACTGAGAGGGTGGTGGACCCTTGGAATGCACTGCCTGGTGAGCTAGTTCAGAGATCACAGTGGAGGGCTTCAAGAGGATGGGACAGACACAGAAAGTGGATGTATCAGATGATGTCCTGTCCCAGGGGGGTGGGGATGGATGATACGGGTTTCTGGAGCACAAGGGATGGGAGGGTCTCGGCACCCAACTAAGGATCTAAAGTTCGAGCAGACTCGATAGACCGTAAGGCCTAATCTGCTGGCAAATAGTATGTTAGTATACCTACTGTCAGTGTCTGTCTGACATTGAAAACAATAACATGCTTCACAGAGTGCATTTTGCATTACATGGTTATGAAAATTGTACTAATCCTGTTCCAAGTCCGGCTGCTGCACTCTGCTCTGCTGTTTAGTTTCCTGTTATTGTTCTTGTAGTTCAGTTCAGTTTATTGTAGGAAAAACTCAACCGAGCAGGCTCATTCACAAGGAGGTCCTATACAAGTAACAACTAATTATAACAAGAAGAACAAATTTACATCAAGTTAAAGGGATAACAATAAGGAAGTCCAATACACATAGCAGTAAATTATAGCGGGGGAACTATATCAGATTGTAGTCCCCGATGTGTACAGCTGATGATGACATTTCTCATTAAAGTGAAATATTAAAATGTTTTTTCTCTGATTTTTGTTCTTCTATGCAGGTTACAATGCCTGCTAAGATTCTAACAAAGTGAGCATCTGTGTGGAACATTGATGAACCACAAAGGACTCAGGAACACTTCCAATGATGTAAGTATCGTTACTTAAATGATTTATTTATGTTTTTTGGGGGGGAGGAAATAGTAAGTATAAGAATTTTATTTGGGGTGGGGGCTTTTTGTTATTTGTCAAGAAAAACAGTGTGCCACAATGGCCAAAAGGAAGCAAAATAATTCTGCAAGTCTTTTATAAGGTGACATGCATAGAAGTGATTATTGTGGCATGGGCAAGTGCTTCACTGGACGTATACCCCCATAGTGGTGGAGTGTGGCCAAAAATATTAAATTTTTTTTTAAATGAAAGGCAACACAGGTATATTCAGATAGATACTGATGTAACAACTTTAGTTTTTTTTTTGTTTGTTTAACCAGGAGTAGCACACTAAGCTGAAAGCTTTTTTACAGGTGTGACCTGGGAGCACAGAGAAGTTAAGTGACTTGCTCAGGGTCACACAGTATGCAAATGGAAGCTGTGGGATTCAAACCCACATCTGGTCTGCTGGATATCATCAGATTTGAAACTCAGAGCCTTAAACCACTGTGCTATACTGCCTCCCTCACATTTAGTGGGTGTCCTCCACTGACACAATGCCTGTTGCTGAGGCAAATTACTGTGTTCTTTTTTTCTGAAATCCAGGAACACAATGAATGATTATTGAAGTAAAATCCATGTGAATATTCTTTTTTGTTCTTTTCTTCAGGGGCCTCCATTGTTGCCTGAGTTTCTTAACGTGCCTATTTCTGAAATCATCACACAGAAGAGACATCCTCATCTTATCGCATAGAATAAAGAACAGATAGCTTCAGGGAATTACATGACATGATATAATGAAGAACAGAAATCATTAAGTGTAACATCCATTAAACTGTACATATTCAGAAAGAATACTACCACATCCTTAATCATTTAAAAGACTTACCTTCCAGTACTGGTACGCAGAAACCAGAATCCAGAGCATCAGTGACAACAGACTTCAATCATATTCAGATTGATGGATTCAAGAAATACCTGCAAGGTCGCAGAAACATGAATGTTCAAAAATACAGTGTTTGACTGTTTAGATAAACATGCCACAGAGAAAACAGATGCAGCAAAACAAAAACAGAAAAAATACTTACCTTCACCCGAGCACCCCCCCAAAAAAAAAAAAACCCAGAAAGAATGTATTTACCTGGCACCACTGGAAAAGGAAAACATCAATTTCCAGAAAGCAATCCAGACTCTCGATGATGTGAAATTCTTACAAGGAAAGGGACACAATCGATGTTTAAAAACCAAATGATTACCCATCCCCTTTCAATACCACATTGCCTCAACAAAATAAATGAACTTACCACTCAAAGTGCAGGAGTACAGGATACAATGAGTACCATTGATCTGCCACCGTTGTATGTGACCAGCAGCAGCACACAGAGAGCAGCAGCAATACAACTAATCCAACCAAGGATATAAATGATAGCAGCAGAAGCAGCAAGAGTTTTACTGTAAATTCTGAGTGTTACAAGTCTTCTTATGTTATCGACCAGACATTGTGAATTTTCCTTATCATCCACATCATTCCTGACTGTTCTTGTTCTCATTCAGCAGCAGTTGTTCAGCTGTCTAGCAGCAGCATCTATATGACATGTGTTTTTCTGGCAGAGACACACCAGCATACAACAGCAGGCGTATTCCCTTGACATAAATATTTTCTCATTTTATTCTGGGTGATTTCTCATAGAAGTGTGCATGGAGCACAGCAGACAAGAGAGGGACATAGCAGCAGGACAGCAGTTTTTCACATAAATATTTTCTCATTTTATTCTGTGTGACTTCTCATGGAAGTGCACATGCAGTGCAATGGATGAGATAGAGAGAGAGAGATGTAGCCGAGGGACAGCAGATTTTGATTTTCACCACCATGTGATGAGTTTTTCTATCAGGAGACACACTGTGGTACAACAAGAGGCATATTCCCTTTGACATAAATATGTTCTCATTTTATTCTGGGTGATTGCTCATGGAAATGTGAATGCAGCACAATGGACAAGAGAAAGAGATGTAGCAGAAGGAAAACAATGTTTTTTTTTTTTTTTTTTGCACTTTCTTTTTATCCTCTCCTTACTACCCACTCAGTCCACTCCAGACTGATCAATCCCCCGTAATCCCTCCCATAGCGTCTGCCCCTAGAGTGCCAGGCTTACTCCATTGTATCCCTACCTTCATCCTCTTTCCTCCGGAGAACCTGCACAGCTGGGTCTGCCTGTGGGTAGGTGATCGAGGCTGGGATTGGTCATCATCCTTGCCTGAGCTGGTCTTTTTCCACTTTTCTTTCCTTGGTCACTCCTCCCCTGAGGGCGTTGGCACATAGGACTGACGTCCAGACAGACAGCATGCTGATGCATGCCATTGTCAAATGCCCACAATGTCCTCCCCACCCTGACTCCAAAGAGCCACCTGGTACCCTGGTACCCATGCTTCCACAATCAAAGCACCCCAGGATCCCACCTCAGGAGGAGGAGATCATCTGTTGGGACACTCGATCCTCCTCCTCCCCTCCGCCCCCCCGATGACCCTAAGTCCGTTCCCGAACCCGGGTTGCCAGGGTAGCGCGAAGTGTTGTGTCCAATGCCTCAACCCTCAGCTCCACCGGGCCAGCAGGACAGCAGTGTTTGACTTAAATTTTTTCTCATATGATTCTTAGTAACTTCTCTGGGCAGTCGCACACCAGACACCACTGCAAATGAGTAACCATGCAGTATTACAGTGGTTTGTGATGAATTTAGGCCAGTATTTAATTCACCTCTATGACTATCACAAAACCTTCAAAACAACACTAAAGGGAATTAAATTGCTATTTTTTGGGGGGTCATCTTCTACCCAGTAAGTAATCATGCTCTTAGAATTTACTGTTAGACACTGTCAACTATTTGGAAGGCTACAGCCTGTAGTTCAAGGTGGTGCTGCAACTGGCCACACTCCCGTTCAGCCCATTTAAGGGCTGCTCTCCTCACTCAACACACAAGCATTTTTTCCTTGCAGCTGGAGGCTCTGTCTGTCCTCTCTCTGAGCCCACTCTTTCCCTGTACCGTGCTCCCGCTACCATGTTTGTCTCCTCCCTTCCTTCCTGTTGGAATCTGCTGGCTGTGCTAGACTCCCTGCCTGGTTTGTACTCCTCCTGATTCCGGGTCAGTAAATTGTGCCTTTTTCTCCTGCTTCTTGGTCTGTGTTTTTCCTATGACTGCAGTCTGTGCTTCTGTCTCAGTTGTTTGTTCTCCCTGCTGCTCCTGTGGTCCCATTTGCTTTATTTGCTTTTTGGGCTTTTTTGGTATCCTAGTGCCCCTCTGTTTGCAGTGTTATATTTTTCTGACTTGCTAATCAAGCTCTCAGTTCATTTGTTATATTTCAGCAATCTCTCTTTCTTTGAACTAGGTGCCTGTGTGCTCTCAGTTCCAATTGCTGTTTCCATGCTGTAGTCCCTGTGCTCACCGCCTTCATTGTTTGCACCTTCCTTTAGTACTGGCTTCCCTTAGCAGCTATCACTCTGTCTTCTTCTCTTGCCTGCTCCAGCAGTGTCCTGCCTTACTGCATTACTTCTTATGTCTATGTTTGTGTTATTTAGGCTCATTTATTGCTTTGTCCGGCCTCGCTGTTCTCTTATTAAGAACATACAATTCAATTCACTTCCAATTTGGCTTCCTAATGGACTTGGTCAGCATGAATTCCTGTGGTTGACAAATGCTATTTGCCTTACCTAGACCGAGGAGAGGGTCCATATTACTCAGCCTGACCCAGTACCGTAGGAAGGGTGGGGCTGGTGGTGCCCCCGCACTGGGCGCAAGTCTCTGAGGGGAGCAATTTTCATCTCTGAAGCTTTTTTTTTAATTCACTTTGCAGCAGTGCTACCGCTTTAAATTGTTTTTTCCCTTTTTTTTTTTTTTTTTGGCTCTGAGTTGACTTGACTGTGTGATTATAACTACCTGTTAGTAGGGGTGCACATGCGGAAGACCAGCAAAGGGGGGGTCATATGAGATGCGCTGCTGCTAACATTCCGAAAAATTCAGCAATCGGAGTAGAAAAGGTCTTGTGGGGAGTCAGAACCCCTGTGGTGGCACCAGACATAATAAGCAATGTACCCATGGTGTTCAAAAGTGAGGGTCCTAGCACGCACTTTTCAAAGAGATGGTAGGCACCACTCGGAGCCCTCAGCTTTCTTGGGAAGACCAAGGATTCCAGGCAAGGATTATTAGTTTATTGCGGCTGTGCCACCTCTGACCCACAGTGTTCTTCTGGCGGAGATCAAACTCTGCATCCACGTTGTCTTTCCAGTGCTTCATGGAGATTAAGCAGACCCTTGTCCTTCACTGTTTGCTGCCTGGAGGTCCCCTCAGAGAAGATCAAAGTGCTTTAAACTCCTGCATAAGTTTCTTCATTTTGATTTTATTCTCGAAGGGGACGAACTCAGCCTGAAAATGGTCCTCGAATAAGGGGGGCAGCCTAGTGCAGAAGTAGATGTTTTCCAATCCTTGAATTCTCGGAACTGGTGGCCTGGTGCTTTGGCCTTTAGTACTTTTCTCCAGGGTCCAAGGAGGGGTGTAATGGTGGGGGGGCAGGGGGGAGCGTCAGTGTTCATCTTCATCACTGCCTCCTTTGTAGAACTCCGTTTCAACACGGCACACCACCAGTGAACAAGATGAACAGGTAATTTAGGCACACATAAAAAAGAAAGCGATCTAAAGAGAGAATTTTATGCAGTTTTACAGTGCTACAGCATGCAGTGGTGTAGCCTGTAAACCTGCATAAAATTCTCTCTTTAGATTACAACTCTACGTGTGCCTGAGTACCTGTTCATATTGTTGGTATTGAAATGGAGTTCTACAAAGGAGGAGACGGGAGCGGGAGCAGGGGGTTAACAGAGGGAGGTAACATTTTTCTGTGTTTCACCCTACTACTATGAATACCCCTACCCATCCTACCAACTGCTGATGCCCACCCTGTCCCAACATGAATACAACTAAACCCTCCTCACATCTACTGATGCCCATCCTGTCCTAATACAAATACCCCTACCCCTGCCATATGCTGATACCCACCCTGTCCCAATACAAATACCCCTACCCCATTTTCCATCTGCTGATACCTGCCTTGTTCCACTACAAATACCCCTATCCCTCCTCTCATCAGCTGATACTCATTACCCACCCTGTCACAGAATGAATAACCTTACCCTACTCTATCCCAAATGAATAACCCACTCCCTCTGCTGCTGATACCCCTACTGTTGGTTGCAAATATGACTGATATGTTTCCATTTAATATTTTATTTCCTATTATGTTTTATGTCATGTCGTGAAGCTGCTGACCAGAGTGGAGCTGAGGCTGAGGGCTGTTACAAAAAGAAAGGCATATCTGGCAGCTCCCATTGTTGCTTCATTTCATTGCACTGTTCACTCTCAGCCCTTCCCTCTCCAGTTGGCCACCCTGATGGCTGATGTTTGTGGTTCTGAGGGAATGGTCATCAAGGAGTTTACCAAGTGGGACATTCAAAAGGGCTACAGGTAATCTATCTTCAAACAACAGCCTGAAGTCTGCTAATTTATGGCTGGCCAACTGCCCTGTTAATTTTCTGGGGTGCGGTCAGACCTCACAGTAAGCAGAAACAGAAAGTTGCAAGGAAGACAAAGGGCAGGGGAGAGATGAAATTGCTCTTTCTCATTCTAGCCAGAAGTTACTTCGAGATTTTTGTCTGATCGCACGTGGGGAAGAGTGCCACCACAGGCACCCAATTAAGGCCCCCCGCAGTCATGGGAAGATTTTTTTTTTATTTAGTTGTTTAACCAGGTATAGCACACTAAGCTGAAAGCTTTTTTACAGGAGCGACCTGGGAGCACAAGGAGGTTAAGTGACTTGCTCAGGGTCACACAGTATGCAAGTGGAAGCTGTGGGATTCAAACCCAGGTCTGGTCTGCTGGATGTCACCAGATTTGCAGCTCAGAGCCTTAGATGCCAGCCTCTGTGGGCAGGCAATTAAGGAGCATGGGAAGAGTGCTGTCACAGTCAGCCAATCAAGGAGTCCACTCAGTGAGGGTTGATTGACACATTTCCAGCTTTCCAGGGACCACGCCCCAGACCTCAAAAATATAGCTTCTGCTGCTGCAATACGATGCCCCCTCCAGTACCCTAAAAAAAATGGTGCCTGTCTGAATGTGCTACCTGAGTGTAATGAAAAGAAGCTGAGGTAGTCTGGACCTAGTCAGTTCAGTTGTGGTCTCTAAGGGGCAGGGATTGCTTGCTTTGGTGATGTTGCAAGCCTGGACCCCGTCTCCTACTACCAGTACTTGGTACCAGACCACTCACTGCTACTTAATAAAGAATCAGCTGCAGCACTCAAGACAGCCAAGCACTGGGCAACAGCAGCACTGGCACTGCAGTGTCAATTGGTTGTGTTTAAGCCTATAAAAATAAATGTATATATATATATGTGTATTACAATAGTGAATATACATATATATATATATATATATATATATATATGTATATCACAATACCCAATACATACACAGATACAATACAATTAAAGAGCTGCTGACACCTCAAAGAAAACTTATATTTAGGTACAGTTCAGCTAGCATTCTATTTAATAGACTTCTCTTTCCCATTACTTATTACTGTGAAATTTGTATGGAATCATGCTCTATATCCCTCAGAGTTCATCTGCCTCTTCAACTTACTCCCTACTTCATGTCATAGTCCTCTGTTGTGACATCACAGCCTGTTGCCATGGAGTAATTGGGATGTCACAAGCCATGCATTATGACATCAGGTGGGGAGAAAGCAACAGGAATGGATGAACTCTTCAGCAGCAAAGATCCTATTTTTATGCAAATGACCTCAGTAATAAATAATGGGGAGGAGAAATACAGAACTCGTGTGAAATACAAGCTGAGCTGTGTCTAAATATTATGTTTTGTTAAAGTTGTCCTAATGGCGTAAGCTGTGCTTTAAAGAGTAGGTGCGCACTGTAATGCTTCTAGCCCCTCACAAACAGACATGGTAGCTGATCTGCTCCAGTGTTGAGAGGTATTAAAAATGCAATGCACTTCAGATCAGTAAAACAGTTACAAGACCCCTAATGTGTACCCCAGGAAAAACAGAGCCGCTTCCGAACCTGCTAAGGCACCCACAGCCCCTTTTGTGTGTTCCAGTGACTGCCTTGGGACATGTCAGCAGGTTCAGGAAGCAGCTCTATTTTTCTAAGTCTAAATTAAGTCCTATATTTTACTGGACTAGGCGCATGTATTTGTAATACCCTCAACCCTGGAGCAGGTTAGCTACTGTATATGTTTGTAAGGGGCTTGGAACGTTACAGTGAACACCTGCTCTTTAATCAAGATTTTTTTTTCTCTCACTCAATTATCCTCCCTCTGTCTACAATTCTCTGTTGCCACATTGCCAGCTAAGATGGCAGAAGCCATGAGTTTTGAACATTGAGATAGTCCTAGTAAGCCTGTAATGAACTTAGCAACACACTCTCCTGATGACGTACAAGTATGTAATAAAATATTTTTGTTTCACTGACCTCCTGCTGAGGTGTGTGGTCTTTTACTGGTTCAAAACTAATCTCTGGTAACATACCTCTCAAGTGTACCTGATGTCCAGTGACATCCCTGATATTGCCTCACAGTGTTCTACTGTCCCGTGTCAAAGCTGTGGATATGTGACAGAATAGGGAGGTGGACAGACACAAAATAAACAAGTAAGTGACTGACTGACATGTACATCCTCAGAACATGCAGTGTAGCACAAATCCCTGTAGGCTATTAGCTGTCCAAGGGAACAGTGGCAATAATGAAGATGTGTCCCTGCTATGGGGTGAGTCCCTGATAGTTGGAAGCAGTGTCAGTGAAACATGAGGCAAGAGCATGGAAGGTATGCTTGGTAGTCTAGTGCCACCCCCCTCCACATCCTCGAGCTCCATAATATAATATGTAGATCCCCCCGGTGTTCCCTGGACTGCTGCATCCCTGTGCAGCACAATGCAGTTCAAACCCCTCCCCAGTTATTCCTTGGAGTGTCGCAATCCCAATCACGTGACTGGCAGGAATCATTTACCTCTGGCAACCCCCTGGTGTGAAGTAGAAAGAAACTGGGTGCACACCAAGGCTGAAGTTAAAAGATGATGCCTTTATTTTTTTTTCAAGGCACAGCATGTTGAACATCAGGACTAACACCCCTAGGTAGTGACCAGTCCTTGTGGGTCTTCATCAGGGGGTGGCGTTATCTTGTACAAACATCAATTATATACCCTGTTCAATTAAACTTTATTATTCCTATTCTGCTTTAATGCAGATAACTTAATTCATAATTAATGTCCTTGTACAAGGCAATTATATTAATTTCTGTTTCTAGATATCTTTTTCATTTAACCTTCAAATTATATTCAAACATATAAAACAAGAAAAAGATTTCTTTTATAACCAAAGATATCTACTATTTACAAAAGACGTTTCTAAAATTCCAGGTGGGCTGAACACAGTGGATGGAGAAATAAAACAAATTGCATTAACATCCCATGACTTTATAATACATTGTTTCCTAATGGCAACACTTAATGTATAGCAGACCTTAAGTAAGCCATTATATTTGCAGTATGTCCACAGTTAAAACCATGTCTCTATATCGGAGGTCAAATATTCCTGCAAAAGGTCATGGTCACCAGTTTGTTTTCTTTTTCACTTTTAAGGTAATCATATGTCAGGGACAGATTCAAATGTACATAACTGCACAAATCGAATATTTCAGCTATCTAATAGCAATTTTGCAGAGCACATTTCAGGGCAGTGGCACATCTTCAGTTAGAGTCACTCAGTAAAGCAACTCAAAGTTATACTCAATGTCCGTATATCATTCCATCTATTAAGTTGAAAACTCATTTTCTAATGGACTTCGCTATTTTCTTGAGACCTGCATCAAAGCAATCACAATATTTTACTGAAAAGACTAAGGAGTTTATTTCTAAATGTATGAGAACATTCTTGACCCTCTGGTGTGCCGCATCCTTGTTCACCATACACGGTTATGGCATTACACCCTGTGGTCCAGTGGACCCCTCCAGTACAAATCCCCCATATTTGGCAACCCCCCATACCTGGTGATCTAGTGAACCCCCAAATCTTTTGCCCGCAGTGCCGATCACCACGCTCCCACTCCCCCATCCCAGATCCGAGCCAGCAACTGGTCTAGTGGCCCCCTCCACCCCACCACTCACCTCCGCGGCCAGCCACTGACTGCATTATGAATAAGTGTGTCTGGTAAGTATGTGTTCATTCATAATGCAGTCAGCAGCTGGCCTGTGGAGGTGAGTGGTGGGCTGAGCCAGCCACTGGCTCCATTCTGGGATGGGGGAGCAGGGTGGTTGGTGGTGGTGGGGTGGGGGGCCACTAGACCACCAGGAACAATAGTGGAATTATGGGCATGGGTGACAGGGATCATGATGGGGGTTGGGGGCACTAGACTACCAGGGAAGTTAATGTTTTACAGAAATGAATGATGGGGATATTTTATTGTAGGCTGTCTGGAACAGTCCTCAAATGGTGTTAATGGATGGTGGAGCTGTTGTTTGCCCTCGGCCTATGGCCTCATGCCATAACGGCCCCAACCATGCATTAACTCCCCATTAGATGCCACCTTCAGTGGTGATTAATGCTTACAAATCTAATAAAAAGTACACAGTAAATAAATAAATAACTACCTAAATCCCTCACACTCAGTCTCTATTAAATATACTGCTCAGATAGAAAAAAAACACCATTCATAATTATATAAACAGATGGAGAACTTGCATGCTGGGATCTATGAGACTTGGGCACAAAATATTTATTTTTAGATTTTGTTACCTAAATTCATGCTATAAAGTGCAATATGTACATGATAACAAATTTACAGCAGTATGCACTCATACGGAGCTCAGTCGGTGACTGGCCATGGTGGTGAGAGGTGGGCTGTGCCAGTCGCTGACTCAGTATGGGTCGGGGGTGCGGGGTGGTTTGGCACTGCCAGGTGGGGGGTTGGGGGGGTCACTAGACTACCAGGGATTACGGGAATCTTGTCTAAAGTTTTTTTTTACTGCTCTAACTTGGGGTTCAGGGATCAGGGCTTGTTGGGCTCCTCTAACCCTGTGGGGCTATGTTCACATGTACCAGGGGATTGGGGCATTTGGGTGGGCTGCTAGCCCTGTGAGGCATTTATGTTATATATCAGGGGATGGGGCATTGGGGGTCCACTAGCCCTGTGGGGCAGTATCTTCATACTGTTTTGTGGAATTGGGGCATGGAGGGTGCGATAGCCCTGTGTGGCATTTCATTCATACTGTACATCGGGGGACTGGGCATGAGGGGGTGGGCTCTTGTGCCCTTACACAATGGTTGCTGCAGGCTGGCACCAACGAAATCATGTACGCCCTCCCCTTTGGTGTACAGTTCAGGTTGGTGCAAGTAGTGGGACTTAGCAGAGGGGACCCTACCTGATAGTGAATTGGGCTTCCTGTGTGGAATTACTGGGTACCCCTCCAGACATATAGAGATCTAGCATAGCCCTAGCAAAAAAGTTCTCTTCACAGGACCTGGGTTACTGGTCATAATGTATTGCTTTGGTATACTCCCACTGCTTTTTCTGACTTCTAGAAGTAATGAGTCTGGTATACATTCCCAAAGCTAGGGATGGTACAGTACCATTTCTGAAGTGGTTTGTGCCCAGTCAATGGTACCAGGGGTAGCGAACTGTGTAAAGTAATGGGGCGTGGTTACAAAAAATTGGGGCTCATCCAATGAGTTTTAAATTGGGAGAGTGCCACAAAGAAAATGTGGGCTCATCTAATGTTGTTTAATTTGGGGAGAGAACCAAAGATTTTTGCTGAGGGTATGGCTAGTATCTGTCTGTCTGGTAGTGGTGTAGCCCAAACAGAAAGGAAGCTTTGAACAAGAGGATTTTGTCCAGAAAAGTATCATCCAAATGTACTGCTTGTCTGCCAGCTAGAACAGAAAAGAACAGAGTGAGGCTTGTGTGTCGTCAACTTGCAATGTACAGTAAAGCCTTGAAGTGCGTGTCCTAGTCTCTGCATCAGAAAGTGTTTACAGGACTTTTAACTTGCAATTTTCAAATGCAAAAAGTTGTGTGGACTTTAGAAAACAGACTCAGATATATGCCCTGAAAGTTTCATGTGCCTTGTGTGAAAATTGGGGGAGTCACTAGAGAAATTGCCAGAAACTGTGGAAAAAATGGTCAAAACAGCACTACCACTGCAGCAATTGCAGCCGAGAAAAAAAGTTACAGTTTGCAGTTTAAATTTGTTCCCGGTCGACGAGTGCCATGAAGGAAGAGCAAACGAGGAGAGAGAGGCTCATTTGCATGGCATTGAGTGATTGGTGCGACTACAGCCAGTCCTGCCCCCTTGCCAGCATCTGTGCACTACAGAGTGTTTGAGGAGAGAGAGAGAGAGAGAGAGAGAGAGAGAGAGAGAGAGAGGCGTGCAAGTAGGTCAGACCAGGATCGACCATCGAAGGGCTTGTGAACATTCTAAACTGTAGTAAACAGACTATTACTGTATAATTTTGGGCTCAACCTGTTGTCCGACCTACTGGAAAGTGAGCGAGGCATTCATGGCTGCGATTGGTGGGACCGCCAGCCAGTTTCACCCCAGAGGCCTTCCCAGGATTGGCACCAGGCCGAAAATTTCCCTTGAAGGAAGCTAGCTGCTGAATTCAGTGAGTAATACCAGTTATCTGTATAAACAAACTGTGTGTGACTATCAAGTCAGCTGAATCTGTGTGCAAGCAGAGTGATTTTTTTGCAAAGAAGGACTGTGCATTGTCAGATCAAGTGCAACAAACAAAAATTCTGGGCACACACTGTGAGCAGTGATAATGGGTTCAGCAACAGTAAATGTTTCTATGCAAAAAGGGACTGTGAGTTGTGTAATGAGAATGCAGCAAACAGAAAATCCTGTGTAAAGAAAAACTGTGGGGCTTACAAGTGACTTTGAGCATGTGTAAATAGTTCTCTTGAATTGATGCTGATCACAAAGTCCAGTTTAAAATCATATGAATGTGCTGAAAGAGACCAGCAAAACAATCATTTGCAGTTTTGAGTAAATTCAGTAGCTAGAAAAGGTTGGAAACACAGTTTTTAGCAAGTGAACAAAGTTTGATGCATGAGAAAAGTTACCTCTGCCATTACAGGGCGGGGTCAGCAATGTAAACATGCAGCAGGAAGCCATTTTGTGAGACAGTAAAAGGGACTAGTTAGCAATTCAGTAACAAGTTTTGTGTGTGTTTGCTTTCGGACATGACTTCAGGAACTCCCCGATATCCGGATCATGCCTGAGCTATGATCACAGAGGAGGCAGCAGCACTAAGAAAAATAGAGAGAGCTTTCAATGGTGAAAGGTTGCCTCCAAATGTAGCAGTCCCTAGCTATCCAGTGAGACTGTGCATTGTGTGCCTAAAGGCTGGAAGGGATGAGTTTCTGATACCTCACTGCTTGGACTGCCTTGTGAAATATAGAATGAGCAGGGGTGCAGTGCCAGAGAGGGCATCAAGAATTCGATTGGCTCCCACATGGCCCTGAGTATGGGACTCTGCCTGCAGCAACATGCAGTACCAGATTGAACCAGTTGGGGAAAGTTCCACAGAGTGTGTTTCACAAAAGGAGAGAGTAAAGTTGATGTTGATCCATTGCAAGGGCAGGAACAGAGAGAGGTTTCCATGCCTGTGTCCCAGGTGAACAGTGCAACAGAAGGATACATGGACCCGTGGAAGCAGGGTCCAGGTCCTAACCAAGTGGGGGATGATGAACTGCAACAGACACTGAATTGGGAGGTGTCTACCTTCGCACCCAGTGATGAGTGGAATGTCTGGGGAGTGAGGACATTTGCTCACTCCTGGGCTCAGATCATGAGTGAGGAAGAGGAGGATGAAGAAATGTATCTTCATGCTGAGGGCTCCAGTGAGTCGCCTCAAACTGTTGCCTCAGAGGAGCCAAAGACAGAAGAAGGCTCCAGTAACCTGCCCACAGAGATGGTAGGGGACAAGTTCTTTTGTTCTTTAAGTATGTGGCACTGGCTCAACCAAGACTGGCCACCCCAAGCCAGGCCATGGGTCTCAGACTTGTAAAGAGTAGCAAGGAGGAGAGACTGATACAGAGGAAAGCTGATGCCATCTATGGGAAGTCCTTTTCTACCTTTCCTCGCCGAGTCTGGGAGGAAATCAAACAGAATAGAACAGGCAATCCTGGTTGTTGGAAGAGGCAAGCAAGAATTTGTATTCTGGTGCAGCAGAATGTGTCAGGGACAAAGTTGTAAATGATCGACTTAAGTTGTGGAGAATGGGCAGGACTCTGTTTATGGACACTGTGCTAATCTTGGATAGGGCTGGGAATGAGACATTCCATAACATCAACTTTGAATGCCTAGACCTTGCCCTACACCCTGAGTGTTATTACCTTTAATGGTGCCACTCCCTGTGAATATGCCCAGCATGCCTAGAGGGAAGCTAACAGTTGCAGCCCAGTGTCTGTCATCCAAAGCAGCAGTATCCAAGGAGGAAGATGAAGCTCTTATGGCATTCTAGGATTCTTCAGGTGTATCCAAATTCATTAGCCCAGCAGTGTTTTCCTGTTTTAACACCTGGTTTTTCAGATGACATCAATCCAGCTGTTTTCCTGTTCCACTGTTTGGTTTCCAGATGACATCAAACCAGCAGTTTCTTGTTTCATCATTTGTTTTTTCAGAGGATATCAGTCCAGCAGTATCCAAAGATGCCACCTGGTCTGAAGGGAGAGGGTCCTCAGCTCGTAGAAGTAAGATGATCCTTTGTTTTCAGTCTTCAAGGAAGTGGTAAGACCATATTTTCTGTTTACTTTACTGACTTTGCACAAGACATCCTACATTTGAAGACTGCCCACAAAACTCTAAGTTTGTCATCAGAGACTCTCCCCATGGATTGCAGTGCTATACAGGCACAGTCCTGTCCAAGAACTGTTCTTCAGCAGGCTCTGACCTCCTGGGAGAGACTCTTTAATGGACTATGCCTTTGGGAAACAGCAATCTAGTCACTAGTCTTGAACTTTTTAAGGCATTCCATTCCCAAATATGTTGTATAAATGTCTTCTTTCCATTTTTTACTTTTGTACTTTTATTGAAAATATTTTTTGAGGTTCTTTAGTGTTCAGGTGGAGATTTAGGCACTGTGTTGAATGCAGAATGTGTTTTTCCATCTCTTGCAGGTGTTCCTGAGGAAGAAAAGAAGAGAAGAAAAGGATACTGGAGGTCAGCTACGTTCTCCTTTTCTTAGAGTTTTTAGGATTGTCTTTGGTTAACAGGGTGTTAACATATTTTTCTTCACAGGTGTGAGGTTGTGGGGAAAGTTTGGGAAATGCAATGCAATGTAATGTATGTTTACTTGTTTTTATTCACAGGTACCCTGGGAAGTTGGGGGGTAAGTTCCCCAGTGGCAGCCTAGTCTGATAGATTTCCCCTAGAGGGCTAGGGGAATAGACAGGCTGGGGCCCTGATCTGCAGTAGGGTCTCTCAGTTTTGGTCTACTAGGGCATGCTTCAAGCAGTTTTTTGGAGTCACTGAGTATCCACAGATAGATGACAAGATAGGAGCTGAAGTGTCATCAGCCGGCCTTTGTGCCTTTACTGCTGGCTGCCTGTGCCTGTCACATGGTAGGGGAGAAGTAATGCTATCTCCCTGTAGGCAACACAGAGGGAAGGATGGCCTGGTGCCGGGTAGAGAGATGACTGTGAACAGTCATTTGCTTGGCAGGGGTGAGTGTAATCACTCAGTCTCCTGGGGTTACTAGAATCCCATCAGTGTCAATGCTAAGTAGGGAAGGCAGCTGGTGAATAACCAGTTAAGTGGGTCTTTCACCTACTCACTCTCTTGTTTATTTGGTCTCAGCTGAAATGAGAGAGATAAGGTCATTTAGAACTCTGGCAGTAGCATAAGCCACAGCAGCTGGCTGTGAGTGGGGCATTTTAGAATCTTAGTTCAGTTGGTAGTAGTTCTGTATCAGCAGTTGAAGTGTGAGGAGTGAGAGCTACTGTGGGCTCTGAGAGGAGAGTCTACTTTTTCACACTAGTCCTGAAAGTCACCTGCCTGCCAAGAGAAGTAGTGGAACCATTGTCACAATAGGATCTCCTGATTTTCATCCCCGGAGGAATGAAAAGGCTGCTAGAGAATGGATCCTAGGGGCAACCCCCTATTTGATCCAGGACAATTTGAAGCTGCCTGTGCTGTTCTAACTGTGAGTAGATTTGACTGTGTGCTTCCTGAAGAAACTACCTGTACCGTGGGTGTTTTTCAGGTTAAAAGGGAAAGGTACATCAATTCTGTTCTAACTTTCAGACTTTTCTTAGTTTAAAGTTGGTTGACAATTGTGGGGTCCAGAGGCAGACCAATGCACATTGTTCAGGACTTTAATTTCCTACACTCCCAGAGTAGAGTTTCCTAATGCTGGATGCCAAAGTTCATTCAAAAATGCATTTTCCTAAATGTTTTTAAGAAATTTTAAGGTGTAACTCTGAAAGAATGGCTGGGTGTGGACGTGGAAGGGAAGGGTGGGCAGCCCCCCATCTGGAGTAACCAGTTCAGCACTATAGGTTCCTAAAGGGCACCTGGTTATTTAGGACATGGTGGCCAATGTCTGAAGAGAAGTTTAGCCCCCTGGAGTGGGTTCTGCTGGCAATGAGCCCAAGTGTGCTCGGTTGTGGCCAGTGCCACTAGAAGAAATAGTTCAGTTGTGGCCAGTTGCCACTTGCAGAAGTTTACAGTCCTATGCCATATGTGAAATGTGTGTGCTCATTTGTGGCTAGTGCCACTAGAAGAAATGTTCAGTTGTGGCCATTGCCACTGAAGAGAATTCAATGCCCTATGAAATTCGTGAATACTTAGAACTTCTGACAGATACAGTTGTTTTGTTGTTCTGCAAATGCCTTGTGCCACCTGTGTAAGCCTTGGGGGTCCACTCTTGCTTTAGAGAACATCTTTTGGAATAAAGTCACCTCTAGAATCCCAACTCTGGTTTGGACATTCATGATACAGCTTCCTATGTGGAGTTACTAGGTACCCCTCCAGAAGTATAGAGATCTAGTACAGCCCTAGCAAAAAAGTTCTGTCCTCAGGACCTGGGTTATTGATCATAATGTATTGCTTTTGCACACCCCCACCTCTTTTTCTGATCTCTAGAAGTAATGAAGCTGATATACATTCCCAAAGCTAGGGATGGTACCATTTCTGAAGTGGCTTGTGCCCAGTCAAGGGTACCAGAGATAGCTAACTGTGTACAGTAGTGAGGAATGGTTACATAGGCAACTGCATAACAGCGATCCCATAATCGTGACTTCAGTACAACAAAGTGAAAAATAGTGACACTACTTTTCTGAAGGGGGCTTTGCTCCCAGCACCCCCTTACTAATATAATAAACTCCGAGGTCATAGCAGCTTGGGGAAGGGGGAAAGCATTTTCACCATATCCGTCCTCGCCGTCACGTAGTCATTATACTTTAGGTTTGCTGTTTTACAGTCACCGATATCACTGGGCACCAATTTTTTTCCACATAGTTCATAGAAACATACTGTAGATAATGATGGCACAAAAAAACATTGGTCCTACTAGTTGGCTCCTAATGCTCTGTCCTACACATGGGATCTATAGTAGTGTATATTTGGGGTTTATACCTATGCAACCCATACCCATGTTCCCTGCCTTGCTGTTACCCCCAACCCCCATGACTATTAAGCCCTTACCTCTGTCCAAGCCACATCTGAAGCCATTAATGGTCTTGGCATCCACCACCTCCACCAGCCGGCTGTTACAAGGCTCAACCAAGACCCTTGTAATAAAGAACTTCCTCATGTCCCTTTTGAATTTGCCGCCTGCTAGCTTCCATTCATATCCCAGATTTGCTACTCCTGTTGAATAGTTCCTCACAGTTTACCTTGTTCATTCCTTTCAGGAACTTGCAGGTCTCTGTCATACTGCCCCTCTCCCTTCTGGTCTTCAGCGAGTATGTGTTCAGTCTGTAAGCCGATCCTCATATGAACTGTACTGCAGGCCATTTTTGTTACTGTACGCTGCACCATCCCCAGCCGGTTCCTGTCTTTTCTCAAGTGAGGGCTCCAGTACTGGGTGTTTTCCAGGTGTGGCCTTACCAGTGTTATACAGAGAGGTAGTAATACCTCAAGTCTCCTATCAAATCCCCTCGCAGTACACTTGAACATCCTGATTGCATTGCTGTAGGCCTTGTTACATTGGCTAGATTGTTTAAGGGAGTCAATTTAACAACTCCTAGGTCCATTTCTTCGGTACTTGGGTCCAACTTAGCTCCTCCCATACAATATTCCTTCCTTGGGTTCCTGTTCTCAATGTGCACCACCTTACATTTTTTGGCATTGGACTTAAACTGGCAAACCTTGGACCACCACTCCAATCTTTGCAGGTACTCTGCAACTCCTTTATCCCCTCTTCACTATTTGCCCTACCACAGAGCTCAGTGTCATCAGCTAAGAGACACATCTTGCCCTGAGATCTTTCTCCTATGTCACTGATGAACACACTGGAAAGGACTGGTTCTAGGGCTGAACCCTGTGACACCCCACTTGTAACCTCTGTCTCTCCAGATTTGACAGTTCACTTCTTTTTCCTGCAGATAACATTTTGTGCCATTTTTTGTACTGCACGCAAGTTGCTTACCATTTGAAAATTCATGCATTTGAGTACAGTATGCCAGTGTAGGGGCTCACCTGTGCAAAGTTCTCCATCCTGCCTTTCAAATCAACAACAACTTCAGCTGAGACCTTAAAGAATCCAGAATAGTGGAAAATTAACTCAAAAAGAAATTTCCCAAAGTCTCTGTCATTGGATCCTTTTGCAATCCTTTCCAAGTTAGCTGTACCAGCCCAAAAGGAATCACAGCATCATTATACAGGGCCAGGTTTTCAACAATCATACAAGGACGCAGCTCCTAGTTACATCAATGTCAGAAACTGTTCGGGTCTCTGTAGTCCATGTTCTATCTTACTGGAGCTATTTAAAAAGCTGAATGTATCTGTAGCATTTCAAGCAGTTTTATTGCACTTTATATCCAATGTTAAAATGTGAAATGCTAAACACAGATGTAAGTGACAGCCCACGTTACACTTAGTCCAGCAACTGTGTCCAGGCACATTTATATCTAAACTTTGCAAACCGAACAAAACTAAGTCAGAGTTTTGAGAACTGGACATAACTATTTTCTAGCTTTGAAAAGTGGACATGGGGCAATGTGCTGTTGTGTCCACATTTGTACATATTAGAAAATTGTATCTGGACATATGGCTAGAAAATCCCACCCACTGTTTGAGGCAACATCATGAAGCCTCATAGCTGAATTTTCACCTCGTTTAATTTCAGCGATTTCGTCATCTGGCTCCTACGTTTTACCAAATCATCTCAGTAGTACCATGACCTGAACATGTACTACCATAAGGCTCAAGAACTACAGTACATATTCCTGGTTCCTTTAACTGATTAGCCTGGTCTGTGTACACCACTTGTTTGGCCTTCCACAACTTGAAATTGAGTTACAGCAAAATCTGACTTTTGCTTCTTCTTGTATCATGCTGCAATTTAACAGTACAGTACAGTAACTGGTTTGCAGTTTTAGCAACATCTCAAACTATTGCAAAGACTCTTTTGACATGAAAATCCTTTACCGGGTTCTTGACACTGTTCTTTCCTAACTGACCGACATCCTTAACCGCTCCCTATGCCTGGGGCAGTTCCCAACAGCCTAGAAGACTGCTACAATTACCCCAATACTAAAAAGTGGAGACAACACCAAGCCAACAACAATTGTCCCATCTCCATCCTTCAGACTTTCTCAAAAGCCCTTGAAAAAATCATTGCCAACCAACTCACTAAGTATCTGCTTGCCCACAATTTATTATGTAGTGAGCAACATGGCTTCAAATCGGGCCATAGCACAACCACTGCCCTCATCGAATTCTCCAATTTCATTCACTCTGCCCTTGACCATAAACATCTTGCCAGAGCCATCTTCATGGACCTCTCTAAGGCCTTTGATACAGTCTCCCAACCCCTCCTCCTGGACACACTACAGCTCACTGGTCTATCATATGGACCCCTCTCCTGGTTCAATAGCTACCTTACTGCTAGATCACAATGTGTCAAGATAAATGACACCCTATCTTCCACCCTGACTGTCTGCTTGGGAATCCTCTAGGGTTCCATATTGGGTCCCCTCCACTTCAGTATCTACTTAAATTCGCTACCCAAATCCTACTCCGGTAACTTACTGCTATATGCTGATGATGCGGTTCTCTACGCCGCGCACTACTGCCCTGCCAACCTACAGTCCTCCCTCCAAGACTCGTTCAATCAGATTGAAAGCAGGTTCACCAACCGCAGACTTGTGGTCAACATCAAAAAAACAAAAGCCATGCTCTTTGCCCACTGGCAAAGCAAGGCCAAGGATGCTGAATTAAAAATCCTCTCCATTGCTCACCACCCTCTTGAACAAGTACATACTTATAAATATCTAGGCCTTACATTTGACATCTCCCTGTCCTTCCATGCCCACATTAACATCCTATCCTCAGCCATTAATTCCCGCATTGGCCTCCTAGGACAAGGACTGCCTGACACCAGAGGCTCTCAATCTGGCTGTCACTTCTTCTGTTCTCCTCGTTGAATATGGGCTCCCCATCTACTCAGCCGCAGACAACACCATCCTAAACAAAATTCACATAGCTATTAATAAAGTGTGCCAACTCCTCCTAGGAACAGACAAATGCTCCCATACTTGCACCCTCTATGCCCTTACCAACATTCTCACCCTGGAGGAAAGATTACAATACCAAACCTGTCTCCTCACCAAAAAAATCCACCTAGGGTTAACTCCACTGGGGGTCTCTGCCTTACTACTCTCATGCTCCTGCATTGCAGCTACATTCTGTCAACAAACACCTGTGGACCATGCCCAGGGTCAGAACCTCCCTAGCTCAGTGATAATTCCCCTATAGAGCCCCTGCCTGGTACAATGAACTCCCCTTCCCCAAGCCATAACCTCCATTCCCAAACTAGGGCACTTCAAGACCACTCTAAAAAGCCACATTCTCTCTTTGTGCCAATGCCAGTGCAACTGCTAATCCTCCTAACTGGCCTGCATAGAGCTGCTCTAGGCTGGTTTTCTTTGACTTTGCAACCAACTGTATAAGACAAACTGTATAGGACATCTTTGTTACTGATCCCTGTTTCTGCTATATGACAACGCCCCAGAGGCTGTACGTACTCTGTAACTGTACCACTTGTACTTATATCAATACCCTAGCTACTACATGTATAGGTCAACAGCCACCCTGGCTATTATATGTAAATACATTTTGTTTAAACTGTGATGTCTCACTACTGTGCTGTCTCACTGTATGTATGATTATGTTTATTGGCGAAGCCTCTGTAAATGAGTCTATGATTCAAAGGGTTGTAATTCCTATGATATGTTAAATAAATAAATAAAGGAATAGAATGACCTTCCATTTTATTGTGTACAATACTTCAAAAAAATTCAGTTTTCATACAGTAGTCTCCATTGATCAGTACCTAAGCAATCAACTGACAGAGATGTAATAATGTTCGACATACAGCACTTAAAACATCTAATAAACTTTTTATGTACAGGAGTATTCAAACCTTCTATAGATCTTCAACTTAAAAGTGTAATAAGTTTAGCTTATTTTGAATTTTGAGACTGGGATAATGTACGTCTAAATCCTTGTTCTTCAATGATTAACAACATCTTTGTCTTGCAGACCTCAATCCCATGCCTAGTAAGTAAGTAAAATAGTATTTACTCACCTGGTAATGGTGATTATACCTGCAACCTTTAGAGTGCTCAGGAATTCATCACATATGGGTTATCCTCCATCCGTCCTATTGGCCGATGCACAATCATAAATCTTTTCTGGACTGCCAGAGGCCAATCCCCTGGCTATGTCCAGAGATTCCAATAAGAAACTTCCCTAGCAGAAAAAGGAAAATACAGATCCCAAACAAAAGACAGGCAATAGCCAGATATGATGGTTAAGTGGTAGAGTTGCTGACTCTGACAGCAAAGGTACTGAGTTTGAGACCTGCAGTGGGGCAGAGGATAAGTATTTTGGGTGGCAGGACACAGAGGGTGGTGGTAAATGGCTGTCACTCCACAGAGGGAAGAGTGACCAGTGGGGTACCACAGGGATCAGTGCTGGTACCAGTCCTATTCAACATCTTCATCAGTGACATTGCACAGGACCTAGAAGGCAGAATTTCACTGTTCGCTGATGATACAAAGCTCTGTAACACAGTAGACACACCAGAGGGTGTAGACAGAATGAGGGACCTGCAGAAACTTGAAGAATGGTCAGGGGTTTGGCAGTTGAAATTCAATGCAAAGAAGTGCAAGATAATGCATATGGGGCACAAAAACCCTGGCACAATATATCAGTTGGGGGGTGAGGATATAGCATGCACCAAGCAGGAAAGGGATCTTGGGGTTATCATCTCTGATGACCTCAAGGTAGGGAAACAGTGTGACAAGGCAGCAGGTAAAGCAAATAGGATGCTGGGATGTGTAGGCAGGGGCATCACCAGCAGGAAAAGGGAGGTCATAATTCCACTATACAAGACACCAGTGAGGCCTCACCTGGAGTACAGTGTACAGTTCTGGAGACCATACCTACGTAAGGACATAGACAGGGTAGAGAAGGTTCAGAGGAGAGCAACAAAGATGGTGCATGGATTGCATCACAAGTCCTATGAAGACAGGTTGAAGGAACTGAACATGTACTCCCTGGAGGAGAGGAGGGAGAGAGGATATGATAGAGACATACAAGTATCTCACAGGGAGGAACAGGGTGCAGGAATACACTATTTTTAAGTGAAAAGATGTTCCAGGACTAGAGGGCATGGGATGAAGTTGGAGGGAGGACGATTCAGAGGAAACATGAGAAAGAATTTCTTCACAGAATGGGTGGTGGACAAGTGGAACACCCTGCCAGAGGAAGTGGTGGGGGCTGAAACAATCACAGGATTTAAGAATGCATGGGATAGACATAAAGGAATTCTGGAGGTCAGGGGTAAGGGGCAACAGACTTCTAGGAAAACATAAACTGAACTTACAAGCTCAAATGGGCAGACTGGGTGGACCATAGGCCCTTATCTGCTGACAGTGTCCATGTATCTATGTATCTATAATAAACCACACTAGAAAATGACCAAGACCAACAATGGGTTGTGCTGACTAAAAAACGCATTACTGAAAACAATATGAAGGAGATTAAATGTGGTACACACACCATATAGTTCTGAATATATATTCAGGGTTGATAATAAAAAAGACATGCAATAAATACAGAAGAATCGTATAAATGCAAAGGATACAGAAGCCCCTAAACCACCAATCTACTTAGGCATGGTCCCCACAGGAAAAAACAAAGACGTTAGTTAACAACTATGAAGCAAGATGACAGGATATGACTCTTGCTGCAGCAGTGCCGGGTTCATCCATTGTGGGATGGACCCAGAGCACTCTAAAGGTTGCAGTTATAATCACCTTTTCCAGGTGAGTAAATACCATTATCCCCTGCAATCTTTATAATACTCAGGAATTCATCACATATAGGACTTCGTAGCAGTACCCAGAAAATCCCTGGGTGGGAAACCAAGAACCCATAGGATCAGCTCACCCCTGCCGCAGCCTGAAGTACAGCTGTGCCAAATGGAGCCCTATCAGCCGAAGCCACATCAATCCTATAGTGGCACACAAAAGTGTGGATTAATGACCAGGTGGCCGCGGCACAGATATCCTGCACCAAAGCACCCCCCACTCTTCCCATGAGGCTGATAGAGCCCTTGTGGAACGTGCTCAGACACCCTTGGGGGGATCTTGGGCAGCCCCTTGATAGGCTGCTACTATTGTCTCCCTTATCTAGCAGGCAATAGCCTCCTTGGAAGACACCAGGCCTTTTTTTCTGCCAGACAAAAACACAAATAACCTTTCTGACTTACAGAAACCTTCAGACATAGTCAAATAGTCCAGCAGCAGCGAGACCATGTCTAGTGGATGGGGCTCTTCCTTTCCACTCCCTTGAGTCCTGAGCAAGCCTGGCAAATGGATAGCTTGTCCAGGTGAAAGGAAAAAAATGACCTTGGGGGTAAAAGTTGGGACAGTGACCAGGACACCCAGTCTTTATGCAAGGTTAGGTACGGCTCACGGCAGGAGAGTGCCTGCAACTCACACATTCACCTTGTGGAGCACATGGCTGTGAGAAAAACTGGTTTAAGGATTATCCAGTAAGGTGACTGGGAAAGAAACAGAGGCTTATGGAGTCTCTCCAGGACCAAACTTTGTTGCCAAGGCGGACAAGTAGGCCTGACCCGGGGAGAGGCGATTCGCACCTCCTGGAGTAAGCGTACCACATCGGGCTGTGAACCTACTTGCCTCACCTTTGGAAGAGGCCCCCTGATCACCAAGATGGCCAAAACCTGAACCCTCAAGAAGGAATAGGCCAAGCCCTTCTCATCCCCATCATTTAGAAAATCCAAGATCTGGGGAAGACCCACCACCAAGGGTGACAAGCCCTTTGCGGTACTCCATTTACAGATAATCTGCTAATGTCTCTGATAGATTTTATTTGTAGAGTTTTTTCTGGATTTCAGTAGGTGGTCCACCACCCTCAGGGGGGTAGCCCTCATTTAACATGCTTGACCTTTCAGCATCCATACCATCAAGTATAGAAACTGGGGATTGTGGTGAAGTATGGGGCCCTGAATCAGCAAGTCCAAGTGCTGTGACAGGCATCAGGGTTCATTGATCAACATTGCTCTGAGTAGGGAGTACCAAGACCTCCTTGGCCAGTCCAGAGCTACCAATAGAACCATCGCTCTAGTGACTCTGATCTTGGAAAGCACCTTCGCAATCATTGGAAGGGGTGGAAAAATGTAAGCCTTCCTGAAATTCCACAGTGCTGCCATTGTGTCAATTTCCTCGGCTTAACTGTCTGGGCCCTGAGAATGAAAATAGGGCAATTGTGTGTTGTGACTAAATGCCGCCAGATCCACTTGCAATGGTCTCCATTTCTGGTTGAGCAGCTGAAAGACCTGAGGGTGTGGGTCCCATTCTGCCTGGTCGAGGGTCACTTGACTGAACCAATCCACCTGCGAGTTCAGCTTCCCTGCCAGATAAGTGGCTGAGAGCATCATCAAGTGCATTTCCGCTCAGTTCAAGGTCTGCAAGGCCTCTCTGAGCATCGCCCTGCATCTGGTTCTGCCCAACTTTTTGATGCACACCATGGTGACCTGATTGTTGGTCCTGATTAGCACCGACTGACCTGTCACCTGTAGGGTGAAAAAAGTGAGGGCCCGGAATACCACCCTCATCTCTAGGACATTGATTGGCAGACAGGCCTCCACCAGACACCATTTTCCCTGGGCAACGTGGCGACCCAGCATGCCACCCCAGCCAAACAGGATGGCATCTGTTGAAATCATTGCCATAAGTAGCAGTGACAGCAGGACCCCTTTCATCAGATTGCACTGATCCCCCCACCGGTGGAGGCTATGGAGGATGCTGGAATCAGGATTGAGTATGTTCTTGAAATCCTGGGTCAATTGGTCCCATGCATCCAGAACGTACTGCTGAAGTGGGTGCATGTGGAGGTGAGCCCACAGAACCATGGCAATCACTGATGCCATAAGCCCCAGCATCAGAAGGTACATGCACACCAGCCTGTGTGGCTGTACCTGTATTGCCCCCAGGAGTGTGACTAGTTTGGAAACTTTTTCCTCCGTGGGAAAAATGAGATTTACCAATGTACTGATTCTGGCTCACTATCAAAATCACGCATGCAATATCACGCGTTTTATTACAGCATGTACATTTTAGTGCTCCTTCATATTATTGTAGTGCCATAACAGCTTGTATTTTATAGCGCAATAATGAAATAGATAGCATGCCATAGTGCTATGCCAGCTTACTGATTTATGCTCCTGCTAGTGGTTGCTATTAGCTTCCCAGTCTATGTTTCTGTTAGCTTCTGTAATGTTTGCTGGGACCCTGGTTAGCAGTGCACCATAATGTGTCACTCCCTTTCCCCTCCTGAACTTTCTGTTCCTATTCCTATCTGGATCAGCCTCAAACATGGTAACACTGCAAGTCTGTCAAGGTACAGACATATAATTCATCTTTATTGCTACATCAAAAACAAAAGTAAAGGAAAAATGATTTAAAACTGGACAGCTGTCACATTTCTAGTCTGATTGTTGCTTTACAGAGTGCATATGTAAATGGTAGTCCATTTATGCCTTTAGCTGAAAGTTATAAGCTATCCCTCTAAGGTATTGGTTTCAGGTGCATTGAGCATACTGTGACACAATGCTTGTTATGTGTTTTGAGGAGTCTTTGTATTTTTATTTACAAACTGGCACTGTACTTTCTGCAATGAGCTGTTCTATAACAATTCAGTTGTAATGTTGCTCTGTTTTCAAGAAATCCTTTCAAATGCAAATGAGGGCAGCAGTGCCCTGTATCATATTGCAAGCATTTGCAGTAAGCTTTATCTGCAGTTACACGCTTTCTGCGAAATAGGAATCTGTGTAGGACTACAAGCTCACTGCCCTTTTGGCTGTGGATGAATCTCACTTGCTGAGACATGATGCTACTCAAGACAGATCTGAGTATACCATCACTTGTCACTCATTAAATAGCATCCGTGAGTAATAAATTTGAATAATGACACTTACTGGTTTAGTGCTATTACAAGCGCCATATTGTGCACGCTCTATAATGTAATAGCGCTATTATGTATGTGTGGTTATTTCTTATGCTATTTCGTCCACGCTATTATGACCGGATCCCACTGATTCTGGCACCCAAATGGGTGATCTCTTATGTGGGGCTGAGGTAGCTTTTGTCCCAGTTGACTATCCAGCCATGTTGTTGTTGTAAGCACTGCAGCACAGCCTCTGTGTCTCTCTGGGCTTGAGTCGGGAACCTGGCCTGGATTAGCCAATCGTCCAGGTATGGGATGACGTGTACCTCCTGTTTTTTGGAGGTTCACAGTGATCACCACCAGACTCTTGGTGAAGACTCTTGGAGCCAACGCCAGCCTGAATGGGAGACAAGTGAACTGGAAGTGATGACCATTGATTTGGAACCTTAGGAAACGATGATGGCTAGGGCAAATCAGGATATGCAGATAAGCATCTTTTAGGTATATTGAGGTCAGGAAGTTGCCTGGCTGAATGGCTGCCAGTGTTGACTGTAGAGTTTCCAATTTGAACTTTTTGTAGACCACAGATTTGTTGAGGAATATTAGGTGGAGAATTGGGTGAAGTCCCCCGGTCTTCTTGGACATCATGAAGAACATAGAGTATACGTCTGTGTCTCTCTCGTGGGGGCGACACTGGTGCTATGGCCCAGTTCTTGACCAGATTGTCTAATGCCTGTTGGATTGCTACCATTTGGAAGGGTTCCATGATGTAGGGGATATGGTCAGTCTGTGTGGCAGTCTCTTTTGAGTGAATTCTATTGCATAGCCTTGAGACGCTATTTCTTTGACCCACTTATCAGTGGAAGTTTGAACCCATTGGTTGGCAAACAGTAGTAGGCATCCCCCCACCAGTGAACTGTCCGCTGTGGCCTGCCTCCCTTCATTGGTTCTTTTCAGATGAGGTGCCACCTGATCTGTTGCTTTTGAAGCCTCCACGTTTTCCAGAATTGCCTTTGAACTTGGATTGTTTGAAATTGCATTGAAAATGGGATTTAGCAATCCTCCCTCTCTGAGGTTGGGCTAATACTGACTTGGCCTGACCCCTGTTGTTCCTAAACCATGGGCAAAAAGGGCATCCCAATGGTAGATAAAGGTCCTTCTTTTCCACCATTGGTTTTTTCCCTGCCTTTCCCCGAGGAAAGCGGTCAGGGCATCTCCGAACAACTGGTCCCCTTTGCAGGGGAGCTTCATCAGTGTAGCCTTGGGTTCAGTGTCTGCCTGCCATAGCTTGAGCCATAGGGCTCATCTGGTCCAGTTGGTGAGGACCAGGGCCCTGGTGCCAAATTTTAAGATATCCGAGGTGATGTCCACTATGAAGCATGCAGCCTGCATGGCACAGTCAGCATGCCCTGTCAGCAGGGAGTCCTCTGGCAGCCCATCTGCAACTCCACCTCAACAGGGCCCAACTGGTGTACCACACTACTGTGTTTGCTGAGAGGGCCAGCCCCTTCACCACATTGATCTTTTTTAGGGATTCTTCAACCTTCTTGTCCATCAATTCCTTTAGAGCTGCTGTGCTCTCAGTCAGTATAACAGTGTGACAGGTGAGGGCCAAAACCAGAATGTCCACCTTGGGGGCCGAGGACCAGGCTAACCTGTATGATCTGGCCAGAGGGTACAATTTTTCTGTGGCTTGCTTTTCTGGGATACTAGACTGTTCCTTAGTCAGGATGGTGTCAAGGGCTGCACAAGTTAGGAAAGAGTGTCTGACTAGCTTTGGATGTGAGGAGAGTAGAGGATCCTTTGAGGTGTGTGGCTGTTCAGGTTCCTCCAGGACCTGTAGGACCTCTTGGACCAATCAGGTCAGTTCAGCCATGTCCTCCTGTGGACACAGCTTGCCGTATGGCCGAACATGCTCCTGCTGTACCTCTTCCTCCTCAAATGCCTCTTCAGTCTTCTGCCTGTCTGCATCACTTTTTTGACGGTGATGGGGCCTGAGATGACCCTGGGTATTTCTTGGGCACTGCCTGCAATGTAGTGTCTGGTTCCTGAGCTTGCAATTTCTCCAGCCACTGGAATAATAGCCCAGCTTGCATCGTGTTCAAGGTCAGCAGTGCTGTGGGGGGAGGACGTCTCTTCCAAGGTGGCTACCACATCCATATAAGGGCTCTGCTGTCCACCTGATTCTGACACTGTACAGACTGTACAGAGGGCCTCCCCTGTAAGGGACTCTGGTAGTTGGGTGCCACATTCCAGGCAGGCAGGCATGGCTGGAAAATACAGTAAGCTGGCTGACCTGTGAAGAGCAGACAGAAAAAACTGCATCAGTAACTTGTCCCCTGCAAGCTGCCAGCAGAACAATACCATGCACTGTATAAGCATGCTAATGGGCGCCTGTGCCTTTAATGGTGAGTATGGTCTTAAAATCCACACAAGATAGCTGCTGGTCTGGTATGCAAAACTGGTCGTCCACAGCCCTTGCTTAAGATAGCCACCATCCCGCGAGATTCAGTGTGAAGTGTATGGGGCTTGACTCAGACTTCGGCCATAGTCTTGTGAGAGTAGTGATTCCTGTGAGATCTCGGTCTAATGGGGGGTTAAATTTTGAAATAATGGCCACAGAAGTTAGCTGGTGTGCCTCCTGGGTTGTTCTGGTGCTCTCTGCTGCACCTCACCACACAGCACTTAATTTTACCACACCCTGTGTTATTCAGGTGCTCAGAAGTCCATTGAGTTTCATGAGAGTCACCATCTTGTGTGGTCAGGCTCGAGACTCTCAGGTGGTATGGCCTCTGGCTCTGAAATTTGTGGGGAAGTCTCCCCAGTAATGCACTGTGGAGCTGTCTGGCCTGAAAATGTGGGTGCCATTGTCTATGGAAGCAGGTAGCCATCACCAGTTTTGCTCCTGGAGGGGTCTGAAGAAACGAAGAATGACTGGCTGCACCATGCAGCAGTGCAACCTGCTCGCCTAACCCCCAGAATCAGGTAACTCAGGAGGGGAGGAAGGAAGCTGTTCTGTCATGGAAAAATCCCTTGTACAGCCCATAACTGCATATTTTGTGGCACAGGCACCTGTATAACTGTAGTGTGCCTAGGTGAAGCAGACGTTACTGGAGGGTCTGCACCCCATTACTGGATGAGGTTGGGGGATGCTTCTTGATGGTCCTGAACTGGAGCAGGGGACAGGACAGATGCTACTTGAGGGTCTGTGCTGCCTACTTCCCTACCTCGAGCAACCAGTATTAAAACTTGCCCCCTACAGCCGATGCCTTCACTTTTTTCTTTTCTTTTCCTTTTTTTTTTTGAATAGAGAACAAGTAGAAGAAATGCCCTAGATAAGAGCTCATGTTTAGCCTTGTGACGTGCCTTAACTAGATAGTAGGAGTCAGGAAAATGACAGGAAAGTAAAAGTAAATACCTTGGGAGAGGGAACGAGAGAAAATCTTGTCCAGCCTCCACAGATGCACAAAGTAAACTGGAATCTCTGGATGTAACCAGGGGATTGGCCTCTGGCAGTCCGGAAAAGTTTTATGATCATGCATCAGGTAATAGGATAAATGGAGGATAACCCATATGTGATGAATTCCTGAGTACTATAAAGGTTGCAGGGGATAATTGTTAGTTACCCAGGAACAGACTATTAGGAACAAGTCCTACTTTCAAAGCTATCCGGCAATTTTTCAACAAGATCACATACAGGATACACATAACACAAAGTAATAATTATACACATAAACATGCTAAAAATAGAATACAAAAATGCAGTAATTTAACTATAATATACATTCCCAAATTTAAGACAACTATTTTAAGCACATGTCAAAATACAATACCGTTATTTCACTGAACTGAAGCTGCAGCTGATTTCAGTACTCTCAATAGAAGCCACCCCATTTTGTACCTGTAGCTTCAATTTGCAGAAATATGCTATCAGTTGCCATGGTTTGTTTTTTTTGCATTCTTTGTGTTGCTGGTAGTGTACTAAGTAGTAGTGAGATTGGATACACTTTATTTTCAGCACAAACCTTTATTATATCCTGGCTGTGAAGTGAGGGAAATTAGAGTTTTATTTATTTTTTATTGAGCTTGTCCTTGCTGTCTAGCTCAGCGTCCAGGTCCGACACTCTGTCAATGTCAAAAATGAAATCACCACTTGTCAAAGGAGCATCTGGGAATCACTGGAAAAAAAAAGGTACACTTACTATACTGAACTCTTGTTCTCACTTCTAAGTAGCTGAAGCTGCATCATTACCTTTTGGTGTCTGCTGCTGTGATGATATCTGATCCCTTGCTTCAAAATCTACCATCAGGTCTGGTGCAGTGTATAGTGTCTAGGTCAGTGCTCATGATGCCATAAACTTTGAAGGATTGTATGATATTTTCCATTGCTATTGCCAAAACTTCTTTCACCCCTTCTACCATTTTGAGCTTAGAGGGTGCTTGCAGGTTTCCAGCAGTCGTTCCTTCCCACTCCTCTGTGGTCAGCCACAGCTCATAACATTCTTGGTATTAAGCCCTGAATGGAACATTCCAGGTCATGTTAATGGCTTATAGTAGTTTAGTGCATCCACCAGGAATGGCAGCCATCACAGTGTTTTTCTTATTTAGCAGTGATGGGAGGGGAATATGGCATCTGGATGTATCCCATACCAGCATACATTTTGTGAATGAGAGGCCACCCCAGACAGTGTCGACCCAGATTTTCATCAAGACCTCATTCATTTAGCCATTGTCCGATATTGCAGTTACCACCCCTGTGATTACTGAAATCTCCTTTGGCATGCATTTGTCCTTAAGCACTATGAAGGGAAGGAGTTTGTGCCTATCAGCCATGGCAGATAAACACATTGTAATTTGTTGCTTCTTACGGCCAGTTGTCATTATTGGCATAGATTCAGCACTCTCAAAATCAGCCTTCTTCTCTCCTGGCATGTCCGCCCAAACTGTAGTTTTGTCCACTTTCCCTATGGTGGACAGTTTGATGTTGCAGTTGAAAACTTGTTTGACACAGAAGTAAATAACAATTTTAGGGATGAAATCTATGGGTAGTCTTTATCAGACTATGGTGCGCTGCCTTATCATAAACTCCCAGTGTGACAAGAAATGGAAATTATGTTCTTACCGTAATTCTTGATCTTCTTGGACGAAGTCTCCACCTCTCATTCACACTAATGGGACTATGTCAGAGGCAATAGGACCCCGTGGGAGCAAAAAATCTTCAAGAGGGCTGGCACCAGGATAGGACCATGCATATACGATGCTGCAAGACTAGCTTGCGCCGTATATGCTATCTCAGCATCGACCCTCCAACTGCCTCAGTACCTTTTTGACTGAAGAAGTGCAGCATAATCTAATGAAAGAAAACCTAACCCTAACTTCTGGGCATGTGAAGGCCTGGATGACCCATGTAAGAAGGATCAATTCAACAATGTCTTCACAGCCTGAACAACAAGGAAGTGAAGACCAAAACAGAATGAGTGAGCTCAGGAGATGGTGGGTGGGCATGTGAATAAGTGGTGGAGACTTCGTCCAAGAAGATCAAGAATTACGGTAAGTACTTAATTTCCATATCTTCCTGAACTAAAAGTCTCCACCACTCATTTACACTAATGGGAGAGTAGCGAGCCAAAAATCAAACCCCCCTCGAGTAGGGTGGTAGGAGACACAGCTCACTCAGGACAGAAGTCCATAAGGACTATCCTGCCAAAGAAAGTTAACTGTCAGGCATGGACATCCAGAACATAGTGCTTTACAAAGGCATCCATTGAGCTCCAACTCACCGCCTTGTAAATGTCTGCAACAGGTACATTACGAAACTCCACCAGGAAAACCGTAACTGCTCCAGTAGAGTGGTGAGGAACTGGTCTTCCAACTTGAGCTGTGCCATGGATTAATAGTGTCAAAGACATGCTACTAACCAAGCAGAAATATCTCATGGCAACAGGTTGACCCAGCCAAGGCATTCAGAAAGATACAATAGTTGCTCAGATGTGTATCATTTCATTCTGTCAATGTAGAATCGCAGAACCCTCTTAACATTCAGAGAGATAAAGGGAGTGGTCTCCTTCATTCTGGAGTTAATGAAGTAAGTAGGGAGCAGCAAAACTTGACTAACAGTAACTGAGCCAGTGACATGTTGTCTACTGGCTCAAGATAGTCCGAAAACATGGAAAGGTGAACGTTCTCTGCCAAGAAATGCAGACCTGTTTTTGACAGGTCCACAAGGCATCCCAAAATTTTACTTGGTGGGCAACCAAAAGGGTCCAGACAGAATTTTGCACACCAGATGGTGAAGTGAAACCACTTAACTGCATAAGTCCTCGTGGTGGAAGATCTATGCAGGGCAAAGAAGATAACTACGATTGTCTGGAAATCTAAAACTTGCCCACTTTCATCTCCTCAGGATCGTGGCATGGAGATGAAGGGAGTGCAGGAAGGATGGACCAAAGTCCCTGTGACAGAGGGTCCACTCGTAGAGGGAGTTGCCTTGGGGCAACTTCTGACCGACTGTTTATCTACGCAAATTATATCTGCTGAAGCCAGTCTGGGATGATGAGAATCATCCTGTCCCCATTTGCCTACAACTTGAGCAGCACCCTCTGAACTAAGGGAAGAGGAGGAAAGTATACAGGAGCATCTTGTCTACTGCAGTGAATACATCCTGGCAGAAAACACCAGGGTCTGGATTTCTGAAGCAGGATAGAGGCAGATTGCATTGAGAGGGGATGAAGAAAGGACCAGGTCTGGACTGCCTCACTCATCGAATAGTAACCGCACAATGACTGAACTGATGCAATGTGCTCAAGACACCAATCTCACCACCCCATGGCCTTCCTGCACAGAGGCTAGGAGAGTGCTCCACCCTGCTTGTTGATGCAAACATCACAATTTTGTCATCCGTCTGAAGTGGGATCACTTCATGGCAGAGGGCCTCCTTTAGGACTTGGAAAGCATATAAGACAGCTCTCATCTCTAAGAAATTTAAGAGAAGATGGTGCTCCTCCTCCTGGCTCCACATCTGAATGTGGAGGTCTTGACAATGAGCTCCCCAACCGATCAGGAGTGCAACCATGGCGCTGGTGATCTGGGATTTAGAGGTATAAGGGTAGATCTAGCAGAAGCTAGACCAACTGCATCTGCCATGTAAGTAATTTTGTCTGAGGTTCTGTTATGTAAGGGAAGGATTATGGATGCATGGTCGGAGACCACTATTTGTTGTGGACAAAGGCATAAGTCCCAGCATCTGCTGCATCGAAAAAGGCCTGGACAGAGTCTCTTTCTGTGAACTAACAAGACATCTGAAAATGTTGCTTCTTCCATTCTCCGGAAGGAAGAATACTTGCCCTGGAGGTATCCAGGAGAACTCCTATAAAAAGGAACTGCTGAGAAAGTGAATCTGGCACCCTCCCAAATCAGAAAACCCCTCCTGGAAGAAAGCGACTGAGAAGCTGTGGCAACTGCTTCCTGAGACTCTAGCCTTGATAGACTGGCTCAGATTCAAACATCCAGGAAGTGAAAGCTTGAATACCAAGGCTGCAGTAAACTGCTCCCTGAACAAGAACTTGTTTAACCTTTCAAGATCAAGAAATGGGTGCATGCTGCTTGTTATCTTGGAACCAAGCAAAGGAAGTAGGAACCTGTGTTCCGACTTGCAATGGAACAACTTCTACTACTCTGAGGCCCTGTCTCTCAGTGGAAAGAGGGCCTGATAGAGAGGCAAACAAACAGGGCTGCTGCCTGGGTCTAGGAAAAATCTCTGTGAAATTGGGAGAGCATCCTGCTTGAACAATCCTGATGACCCATACATGCGTGGGATTGGACTTCCACTAGTTGTAAAACCAAATCAGGTGCCTGTCACTACCACTGAGAGGTGTCCACCTCAGACAGCTGAGGTGGGACTTGGGTCGGATCCAAGAGGATGGTACCAGGTGCTTTCGGGCCCTGTGCCCTCTGCTGCATTTTTATTTTTTTTTTTGCAGTTGAGGAGTTGGTTCTTGACAAAGGCTTCCAGGCCTCTAGAAAGGACTGCCTGTTACAAGAATGACAATGGTGCCATCCCTTTGAGGAGCATCAAGAGTCTGAGCACCCTCCAGAGCTCAATCTGAGGGCCAAACTAATAATCACTGCCAAGGAGATGTTACTCACCGGCTGTCAATGGTAGTCAACCTAGGGGCAGTGTCATAGGGGTATATAAAAGCTTTTAGCTGATTATTGGGCTATATGCCCTGATCAATGGAGCAGTAGAGTCTGGGAGGCTCTCAACCATTGAATTTAGTGTGTTCCATGGGATGTACTTGTACTGAGGACTAAAGGAACTCCAGATGTGGAAGTCTGCTTTTGTCCACAGATGAAGTCTGAAATGTTATGGTGGACCCCATATCCCTGAGGAAAAACTGAAAAGAAGATCTTCCATTACAGGCTATGCTGATACAGAAGGTTTTTTGCATTCACTGCATCTCCAAAAAAGCAGGACAGGGAGAGACTCATCCAGATCCACTTCTACCCCAGAAGAACCTCCAAAAGGCAGGTCCAGGCCAGAATTACAAGAGACGCTGCCACTTGGAACAGCGTTGAGGAGTTTGGTGTCATTCACGGCACAGGCATCACCCACAGGCTGGCACCACATGTGGCACTGGCACCACTCACAGCGCTGGCATCACTCATGGTGCTGGCACCACACACGGCATCAGGCATACTGGCCTTAGACCTGAAGAAAAAAGGGGGAGAAGGAAAGCGATACCCATGCCAGCCCCTGTAGAGGAAAAGGTAAGGGGGTAGGCAAGTGGGTTTGGTGCTGATGGTGCTGGCACCGACCGGAGAAGGCACTGCACACATTCTGTCCTCCCAACTCAGCTGTGACCCAGTGACTCCGAGGTCCAAAGGCCCCAGAACTGGGTCCACTGGCCAAATCAACTGGGCAGACATCATACCCCCCACTCCAAAAGAGTGGCTCAGAGGTGAAACTGCTCACCGGAGCCCCATCAAGGACAGAGACGGGGTCCATTGTTGAAGATTGAGGCCATTAAGAATGGAGCCACAGAGGACCCCACCAAAATTGAGTCAGGCCTACCACTCACCACCACTGATGATCCCCATGCAGATGTACCAGAGAGTGACCTCAAGCAGTACCATTTCTTCTTTCATCAGCAGGAGGAAGAAGAGCTTGAGGTCGAGAGGAGCCAGTCCCCGATTGAGGTCGGGAACAGGCCAGCTGCTTTTGTGCTTCAGGTGGACTGTCCTCCCCCTGAGCACTGGACTGCTCATAGTTGGACCCCCTTCCCAAAGGGTGGTGTACTGGACACAGCCCCACTGCCATCATAACTTTCAAACAAAGCCTCCCTACCATCACTGCAACCATCTAAGGTTGACTCCGTTGATGGCAGGCTGAGAATTTCTTCTTCTTCTTCTTCCTCTTCTTCATCTTCTTTTCTCTTTTTTTAAATAAAAAAAGAACACTAAAAGTAGTAAATTAATTGAATACTGAATGGCTATAGCTGCTGTCGTATAGACGAAGACTTGACTCCCGGCAGGCGAGCAATGTCATTATGAAGCTCACTTGACAGCGGGAGAAAAGGAACTGAGGTGGTTGGAGGGTTGACGCCGAGATAGCCTATATGGTACAAACTAGAACATGCATGTTCCTATATTGATGCTGGCCCTCCTGAAGATTTTTGGCACCCGTGGAGTCCTAGCTCCTCCAGCATAGTCCCTTTAGTGTGAATGAGTGGTGAAGACCTTTAGGCCAGGAAGATCCTATCCACTGACCCACCCACCCATGGCTTGCTTGAAATCATGGATTGTGAATGTGGGAATGAGGGTAATTGCCTTCAAGGAGTTGGACTTACAGTATGAGTGACTGTAAAATGCTGATCCCTCTTTGCAGCAATCCAAACTGCTAGGTTACATAGGAACATAGAATGTGACAGCTGATAAGGGCTCCTGGCCCACCCAGTCTGCCCCTTTTTTTGCCTTCATTTTTACTGCAGACCCTACTTGATCTTTAGCACCATCTCTTCCCCCTTCCTTATCACTACAATTCTTTTGTGCCTGTCCCAGGCATTTTTGAACCCCACCACTGTTTTTGCCTCCACTATCTCCACTGGAAGGCTGTTCCAGGTATCCACCACCCTTTCTTTGAAGAAGTACTTCCTCACATCCCTCTTGAATTACTCCTCCAGCTTCATAGCATGCCCTCTTGTTCTAGAGCATCTTGTTTTCTGCAAAATACCCACCTCCTGTACCTTATTAACCCCCCATGAGGTATTTAAAGGTCTCTATAATATCACCCCTCTCCCTCCTCTCTTCAGGGTGTACATATTTAGCTCTGCAAGCCTCTCTTCATAGGGTTTTATTTTGATTCTACCATTGACCCCCAACTAGTTACTCCTTTGGGCTGCTCAGTGTTAACTCCACCCACTGGGCCATGCCCTGTCACCATCATCTCTGTTCCCTATTTTCTGCTCCTGAAAGACCAGGCATATCCCTGCCCCTGTGGGCAAAGGAGAGGAGATCGGGTTCTGTTGTCTTGACTGGGAGCATGGAGGGCTGAAGGGATCAGAAGGGACTGTGAGGCTGTGTGGCATGAGAGGAATATGGCAGCTGTCATCCAGTCAGCCTGGTGTGCAATTTTCTGCTTTCCTTGGGCCCCTCACACCTCTAATAATTGTCCAGTCGCAGTGGCATCCTTGGGGTGGAGAAGTTCAACAATGTGTCAAGGGTCATGTTGCCTAGAGCGCCTCCACTAGCCACTTCCAGGAGTTGTGTATTGTATAGTCTAGTATGGTCCACCCCCAGAGAAGCATCCAAAGGATGCTGTAACTCTCTCTCTCCACCAGTCTCCACTCCTGACATCTGGGCTTGGGGCATGAACCCCTAACTAGTGCTTTAACAAAGTTTTTTTGCAATCAATTTCCTTACTTTTTGAGATAGTATAATCATATCCTCATTTGCCTGTGGGACGGCAGGGCCAATTCCATCCCTCCATAGATGTATACATGTATAATTTGTGTGGAAGTGCATCCCCCTCTTGGTCCTGCACTTCCACTTCTGCCAAAACAGCAATTTATTTGCTTCGTTGTATGGCTCGTCAAAGTTCCAGTATTATCCTATGAGAATTTAGATTTTTTAAGTTTTATGTTTTTTATACTGCCCCTACATTTTCTTGAGGGGGTGATTATGTGCTATTCTTGAAGTACTCATTAAGATCTTTGTTTGATATTGTCCCTTAAGTCAAAATATTGAGGGAGTTATGGCTTGTTGAAGTTCACGTGTGGAGAAAAAACTAAGTCCAAAATCTTTTTTTTTTTATGATGGGATCCTTTTTTTCTATCAAATAAAAGACCCATATGAAAAAGGATCCCTTCATACAAAAAAAGTATCAGGAAAAAATTAATTCCCAAATCCTTTTTTCGTATGAAGGCATCCTTTTTCATAGGAATGAAAAACTCATACTGAAAGGATCCCTTCATACGAAAAAAGAATCTGGGAAAAAACTAAGTTCAAAATCTTTTTTGTTTGTATGAGGACATCCTTTTTTGTATGAACAAAAATAACATATGAAAAAGAATCCTTTCATATGAAAAAAGAATTTGTACTGTACTTAGTTTTTTTTTTCCAGTTCTTTTTTCATATACAGGGACCCTTTTTGTATGTTTTTCATTCATACCCAAAGGAAGCCTTCATATGAAAAAAAAAAAAAAAAAAGAATTGGAAAAAAAAACCTGAGTTCAAATAATTTTTTATATAAAGGGATCCTTCCTTGTATGGGCCAAATCTTTTTTCGAATGGCAATACAAAAAGAGAAAATCAGCTCACAAGAAAGGATTTTTAAATGTATAAAAAAGACATTTCTGGATCATTTTTCCTCAAACTAAGTACAGAATCCACCTAACAGGTTCCTTCTAAGCAAGATATGTGTGTTGGTGTATGTACAGGATGTCATTTTTGTGGGATTTCAAATATAAAACAAACAAAAAAGCTAAGATGGCAGCCATTCGAACTATTTTTTACTCATGAAAAAGGATTTCCCTCATATGAAAAAGGATTCTTTTTTTGTATGGACCAAATTATTATTTTGTTTCAAGCATTTATCCAAAAGACTGTACTGCACAAACCCAGAATCAACATTTTGAAAATGTAATAACTTTGGAAAGGATTAGTATTTTTTTCAACAAACCAGCAAAAGGCATGGCTATGGGTGAATCCTTTGTATCCTGAGAATTTCAGATCAAAATTCCAAACTGCCTGTACACTAGGCGATGACAAAAAAAACAGGCAAACATTTTTTTTGTACCTTTTTGCCTGTCTGGATCTTGGAATCCATACATCCAACTGGAACAAACCTTGGCACATCAAGAAAGCTACCCCCCCGTGACTGTGCATGCAAAATTTCATTCAAATCTGTTAAATGTTTGCGAAGCTATTAAAGTGCGAAATTGGAGGTTTAACATAGAACCCCCTGCTCAACCCTAACTGTAGTGGTGCTACTGCACCAGTATAATATATATGAAAGAAAAAAGACTACCCCTAGGAAGTGCAACTGGGAAGATGCCCAATAGTGTGTGGTGCTGCCAGCACCTGCAGGGTGAGCTTGCCCAGAGGCTCTGGCTCTAAGTAGGGGATGGTGGGTGGGGCATGGTAATCAATGGTGAAGATATTATGGAAGATCAGCAATTATGGTATGTACTTTTCATATCTTCCAGGAATCTGTCTTCACCACTGATTCCCAGTTATGAGTCAGAGTACCAAGCTGTCCTTTTTCTGAGGGAGGAGCTGACACGCTCTGAGGATAAAGAGATATCCTCAGCTGTCTACATGGGGGAAAACACTTGAGGGCAGGGGATCCTTACAAGTCTGATGGGGCCTGAGACTAGTCAGGGCCAGATGGGGGCTCCTGTGGTACAGGAGCAGAAGGATTCCCCAACAGTTGCTGCCTGACCCTGAGAGAGAAGAAATGAGCACCCTGGAAATGCTAGTCTGGCACTTTAAGCTATGACAAATGTGCCAGTTGGGAAAGGCAAACCTTTTGTGCTGATCTGAATGCAGGAGAATTGTGGCCTTCTTATACAGTAATTGCTAAGTTCTCTATTAAACACCTGTGAGCCTTTCATTGGCAAGAGCTCACTATGAGTAATGAAGCCAGGAGAGTGGTCTCTTCAAAAAAATAGAGGAAGCAAGGATACCTCAGCTTGGATAAGGCAAGTTAAAATGTGATGCTTTTCACCTGACCGATGGAGGTGGTCACTTTGCTTAATCAGGCTTAATCATGGCTCAGCTGGATGATGAGAACCAATAGCCTCTCCAAAAAGTATGAAAAGGAAGAACATTGGAGTTAATTTGAAAAAAGTGCAGGCTTTGATGCAGCAAAATGGGGGAGGGGTAGTGCCCTGGTACCGTAACCATATGTTTCTGTTCGGTCACACACCAGGAGCCACCCCACTAATTTTACTAAACTGTATTGTAAATACAGGGGTTGAGCTTGCAAACCTTTTGTACTGAAAGGCAAATCCATGCCATCCACTTGAGGCAGACTGCAGCTCTTGCTGGCAGACTGCAGTTCTTGCTAGCCTGGGAGCCACATCATTGGCATCATATGATGCCCTTGACTGCTGCCAGCTACCTCAATGCTCCTAGCAGAACGGAAAATTACTTGCCCAACTTGCTTTGAGGCATGGCAGCTAACAGCTGACCTAGCTGCAACCACATGTGGTGACTGATGGCTGCCTGATGTGCTTGGTGTGCAGATATGGACATGGAGGTGCTTGATGAGGTAAATACCTTCCTACTAAAGGCATCCATCTGAGTGGAATCTGCCTCTGGAGGTTGATCACATGTGAGGCATCTAGGCCCCGATGAGGTCTGCAGTACTTCCAGCCCTAAAGAGGGGCAAAGTACTGCACCTGCAGACCCTGTAGGTGTGGGATACCAGAGGGGGTGGTCTCTGGGGGCTGATTGACAAGAGTAGGGATGTCTCCACACTGCCTGGATGCCTCATTGAAGGCCCTTGGCCATAGAGGGATGACAGTTGTGTCCAGATTTTTCTATTTTCTGTTTTCTGCGGCATCTCTTCAGTTGGAATAAATCCACTGAGTACACACAATACTTAGCAGAGCAGGGACAAGTTTCAGTGACTGAAGAACAATTCTATCATCAACTAATTCCAGCCAAGGTGCTCACTTATTTCTTTCTTTCATTTGTTTGTTTGGGTTCCACAAATGTGCACACCACACCCTTGTGAAGGAAACTGTAATTATCCGGGTAGCACTGAGTTGTGCATTAGAGAAAAAGAAAGGTGCTTCTGGGAGTACCAGGTTTCCAGTTGCCTTTGGTGGCACAGCTGGTAGCACAATGGAATGGTATTCCAGGTGGCCTGGGTTCAAATCCCAGCTAAGACACTTATTTCTTTCTCTTGTCTGTTTGGGTTCCATATATGTGCACACTGCACCCTTGTGAATGAAAATATTTTCAAATAATGCAAAGCTGACATAGCAGAAACAGTTTTTTAGCTCCATAGTTTGTATTGTACTGAGACGGAATGAGACATGCAATCAGTCATTTAGCTAATGACTCCAGTTTACATAGGTATGCTGAGAGTGGCAATGTAAACTGAAATCTGAGTTCTAGTTTGACAGTTCCTCTTATACCTTCTGATCATCATCATCATCAACAATTTATTGGAAAGCAAACTGAGAGAAACTCTCATTTACAATTGCACCCAACTACAAAAAAATTACAAAATGTTACATTACACATGTAACGTGTACCAAGGGCTACTACTCATGCCTGCTTCCCTAGCTGCTGATTGAGGGGCTTGGGTTTGGAATTAGCTGCTACTGGGATTTCCCTGCCTTCAGTACTCTCACAGTTATGGTGCTTCCACCCAGAGTAATGCTTAGGTGGGTGCCTAACAGATTCGGTGCAGCCCTCTGGGAAGCTATAACCACCCACAATCCTGCCTAGGGACCTTTTACACTTAGTTTTGCAACTACAACCCTTAGCACACAGAATACAGGCTAATACCAGCATTAATGATATGCTCATGTAAAACCCACTTACCAGCAGTGTTTGGTCTCCTGGCAATCATCCTGCAAGATAAATGATTTATCTACATAAGTGCTGTTTGACCTCGGGTAACCTCACGAGTGACGTAAGCCACTAGTGAGATATCCGAGGTCAAACAGCACGAGTGTAGATAAATCATTTATCTTACAGCTCACCATTGTATACTTCATTTATGCCATAGGGATTCTTTATGTCAGTGCAGGGACATTTGCTTTTGATTGTTTATCATTTTTTGCATGTTTGTCAAAAAAGTGAACAAAAAAATGCATTTTCTGCTCTTTTTTGCTGGGCCTCTGGTGGCATAGGCCCAGCTGAAGAAAATGTTTTTTGAAAGTTTGGGTTCTTGCTGGGATTCCCCCCAGCTAAAGTTTCAGGACCAAAGAGTCCACTGACACACTTCTCCACTTTGGAGTTTTTTCAGAGACTGGTCTCCCCAGGATGCTGGCTCCTAAATGTAAGACAGGAGTCCCAAAGCAATTTCCTCTCTCTCAGCAGTTTGGGCCACACCACACATGGCCTGAGGACCAAGACAGTTCCCTTCTCACAGTACAGGCTGCTTTCCAAACCTTAGCTCTGGGCTACAGAAATTGCTCACTTTACTTTGTTTCTGCAGCTATGCAGTCCTGGTCCCTGATTTGGGATTGAGCCGGGTTTACAGGAGGCAAGTACAGGCTGTTTCCCTTCACTACCCCTCAGCTCTCACAGGAGCTCCTTCTCGGTGGCTCGAGCTGAACACAACTGACTTTTTCAACACTGTCCTGCCAGAAGATCAGCATCCCTGGATTCTGGCTGGCTAACCCTGCTGTCAATCACAGTCTGAGTGATCCCATAAGTTAGTTTAGGTGCCAACCTGAAAGTTCACAGTTTCACCCATAAGGCATTGTAATTAGGACCCCTTGGTTCCAACTGGTCCAAAGCGGTAGTTCAGGACCAATGATTGTGGCTCCCATAGTGGAGGAACAGATAGGCAAAGTAAACAACTCATTTATTTAGTAACAGTAAAGATTTAGAAATAAACATTTACAGATTTCAGCAGTGCTCCCTCTGCTTTAGTAAGCGACTGCAGAGTGGAGTGAATTTGTACATTGCTTGGCTGGTCATGAGCTCTGTTGTACTCAGACCCAGCACAGGCTATTTACACTGTACACATGGGCTGGAGCTCTTAAAGGGATAGCGCAGTGGCATGACATTGCACACGCATGCAGAGCAACAGCAAAACACCAACTATGGATTTAAGTTCCCTTGCTGGATGTATGCCTGGCAGTGGGCATCAGAGGAGACCAGGGAGATACTTAAGGTAAACCCCCCAAAATTGGTATGGGGAGGGTTACAAACAATAAAATTGAAACAAATAACATTAGTAACCTGGACAAACACATTACATAAACTGGTACATATTAATAAATGAGCAGTACTAGTTAAATAGAAAATATGATTTCAGCTGCAACCTTCACAAAAGTGGGAACAAGGCACAGGCAGGTAACTACAGGACTGTTAGTTTGACCTCAGTGGTGGGGAAAATAATGGAATCACTTCTAAAAGAAAGAATTGTTGAGTACCTAGAGGCCAGCGGGGCACAGGACACAAGACAGCATGGATTCACAGTGGGTAGGTCATGTCAGACAAATCTAATAGATTTCTTTGTCTGGGTGACCAAAGTAGTAGACCAGGGAGGGGCTGTGGACATGGCCTACCTAGACTTTAGCAAGGCATTTGACAGTCCCACACAAACGATTAATAAACAAGCTAGCCAGCCTGGGAGTGGGTCCCAGGGTGGTGGCCTGGATAAAAAATTGGCTGGACAACAGGATGCAGAGGGCAACAGTAAACAGAGTCCACTCTGAAGAAAGGGAACTTATTAGCGGGGTACAGCAGGGTTCAGTACTGGGGCCGGTCCTCTTCAGTCTCTTTATAAGTGACATTGCAGAAGGACTGGAAGGAAAAGTATGCCTTTTTGCAGATGACACAAAGCTCTGCAACAGGGTTGATACACAAGGGAGTGTGCAAAGGATGAGAAGGGACTTGGCAAGTTTGGAGGAATGGTCAAAATTATGGCTGCTTAGATTCAGTGTAAAGAAGTGCAAAGTAATGCACCTGGGAAACAAAAACCCAGGGGAAGAGTACACAATGGGGGGGGCCGGAGATACTAACAATAACAAAATTGGAAAGGGACCTGGGGGTAGTCATATCAGATGACCTAAAGGTAGACAAGCAATGTGAAAAGGCAGTAAGGAGAGCTCAGGGGGATACTGGGATGCACAGGGAGAGGCATCACCAGTAGAAAATAAGAAGTTGTCATCCCTTTGTGCAGACAGTTGGTGAGACCCCATCTGGAGTACTGAGTGCAGTTCTGGAGACCCCATCTCTGCAAGGACATAGACAGGATGGAAGCAGTCCAGAGGAGGGCAACTAAAATGGTGCAGGGTCTGCACCAGAAATCATATGAAGAGAGACTAAAGGAGCTTAATATGTATACCCTCGAGGAAAGGAGGGAGAGGGAGACATGATAGAAATGTTCAAGTACCTCAAGGGAATCAACAAAGTCCAAGAGGGTAGCATATTTCAGAAAATGAGATGTGTACGAACAAGGGGGCACAGTTTGAAGATAGAGGTGGGATGGCTCAGGTGCAACATCAGGAAGTATTTTTTTCATGGAGAGGGTGGTGGACACATGGAGCGGCCTTCCTGAGGAGGTCATGGGGTCAAAAACAGTGGGGGAATTCAAGAATGCATGGGACAGACATAAGGCAAATATAGTGGGGAGTAGGAGAAGTAGGCTGTTGGTTAAGTAGGATCTGCAGCTTTTCCAGTAGGTAGGAAAATGAGCAGACTAGGTGGGCCAAGCAGTTCTTATCTGCCATCAAAGTCTATGTTTCTAGGTTAACAATCACATTGTTTTTGAAAATATCCCACAACGAGGAGCTTAAAATAGGTGATAGGGATTAAAGTACATAATTTGAATCTTAAGTTCTGAAAAACAGAAACAGATGAGACATAGTCACTGAATTTTGAGCAAATTCTAGGGGTAGCAAACTTTAGTAATGTACTGGACGTAAGACTATATCTATGTGTCTGTTTTAAATGTAATGAGTTCAAAAGAAATTATGGAGTTTGCGTATGACAAAATTACTGTATATACAAATAAATACCAGTGTTGTCTTCTGCTAGCTAAGGAAACCCATCTCACAGCAGAATATAAATGCCAATAGTGAGTATTCCAGGGTAAGCCAGAGATAAACCTTAATGCACAATGATAAAGTGGATCCAAGGTATCTAATACAGATTTAGTTGTGTTTCTGTATATACAGTCCCCATAATCAATGATGGATAAAAATAGAGTTAACTAGAAGTTTCTTAAAGGAAAACTGAAATGAGATTTGTTCTTGTAAAAAAAAGGCTAGTAATCGTTTTAACTTTGATGAAATATTCACAATGACAGTGATTTACATAGTGGCAGAGTACCTCAGGAGCAGTGCAATATGGCCACGGATGGGAACCCAGGGGATATGCATTGTCAGGAGATGAGAGCAGCACTCACAGAGCTGGTGCATTTGTGGGAGGAAGGAGAAGGTGCATATGGCCACAGGTGCAGAGGGTCATGTCCATGCCTGGAGCAAGGCATGGCTTGTGGACACCTATGCATGGAAGTGCAGATGTCAGAAAGCTGTGCCACACCAGGGCCTGACCAAACCATGACCTGAGGGGAGACATAGCCCCAGGTGTGCAGTGTTTGAAGTGTACTGTGACTGTGGGGGTAACAGAGTCACTACAGGGAACATTTGCAGACACTACAGGTAAAAAGGACAGGCATGTCTGGATTTGGTGCAACTCATGGAACAACGAAACAGCGGGACAAAGCAGAGCCGTAATGACCGCATGTCAGCAGATGCAGGTATGTGTAAGATGTGGTGCAGTGTGAACATGGGCAGTGAAAAGTGGGGCACAATACGGAAGCATACAGGCCACAATGGATAATGAGGACAAGCATACCAGGACAGAGGATGGGACTGGCTGGGTAACACATACATATAGCTCGCTGTGTTACTGACAATCATTGCAATGTATGGCTGCTGAAGAACAGAGACAGGTAGCACCCCCATGGACATAGGCCCCCTCACCATGGGGACTGGAGGTGGAGCACACAAGTGCATAGAAGGACATAATGTCCACCTGTGTGGCCCTCCCCATCCCTCCCCTAATGAGCAGGGCCAATGCCGGACAACCACCAATAGCAGTGCACATGTCCTGCCCACAGCAAGGGGGCATGTGACTAAAGGCCCCAGCACACACCACACATGGATAGTGGCAGATATGCATGCTGTGCTACAACCCTGCAGCAGTTCTGTCAGCCCCATGGTGCAACATGTGCCCTGACCTGCTCTGTGATGCCCTCCTGCTGGATGAGGCACTGGCACTGGAACACAGTCGCAGGCGTCTTCCATGGCCATGCATATTCAGGCCATGCCTACAGGCCCAGGTGCTCCATGACATACACTGCATTGCCAGATTCAGGCCGGACCATGTGGCCATAGCTGACGAATGTGCCATGGTGGGGTCCCATTTGACATCCAGGACACTATGGTCACAGGCACTGTCAGTCGAGTTAAGGGTCCTATGTGCATTGTCCAACTATGTCAATACTCCTCAGTGTGCATGACCACACATAGTATTCCCCACCTCCCCTGGGGACATACGTACCACAAAGGAGGTGTTCTATGGCATGCTTGGCATGCTGATTGTACTGGGTGCCACCAACTGCACCTGCGCCCATCCTGGCACCCACTGTGGAGGAGGAGAAATAATCCCAACAGGCAGGGCTTCCACAGTGTTAATTGACAGATAGTGTGTGATAGTGGTGGCTTCATTACCAATGTGTGTGCATGTTACCAGGGCTCATAACACAATTCATAGATCCCGGACAGCTCTGGACTGGGTGCCCACCTTGATGTGCGTGGCGGACTGATGGATGGCTGCTCAGTGGGTACCATGACACTGTATATTACCCACCATTTGCACCATGCTCACTGACCTACCCTACATTCCCCCCCCACAGGCAACAGTGGATATCCCCTACAAGCACTACCTGATGACACCATACCTGGAGCCAACTGGGCAGGTGGAGGAGGCATTCAATGATCCACACAGGAAGACACAGTCTGTTGTGGAACACACCTTTGGCTGCATGAAGACGCAGTTCTGGTGATTGGACCACACAGGTGGCACGATGATGCTTGCTCCTGGAAAGGCATGCAGAGTGTTCAGTGTGTGCCATGCTCCACAAAATGTGTGTGTGTCATAGACTACCACTGCCAGGTGATGTACCAGAGGCTACCCATCATGTGATTGGGTGGCAATGCAACTGTGGGGCGGATGGCACTCTCTTGGGGTGTGAGGTGTCTTATGCTGTCACACAGGGTACATTTGCATGGTAGCTGTACAGGTGGTATGGAACAGTGATGATGTTCCACTTCTGAGTGCCCAGGGATAATGGCTGCCCCTGGGGCCCCTGTGCAGTGTATAGTACATGTCACCTGCATCCCCTGCCTGTGTTTGAATGGTCTGTGTCCATGGTGGTGCATGATGATGTGATTGCATCATAGTGCCCCCAGGGGGGGTCCTTTGCCTGCATGGTGCAGGGCTGTGTTGGCCCAGGTGTGGTGCCCAACACATGTGCATTATGTGTGTGTCTGATACCCTGCTACGGTCAGTGACATGAGGCTTACATGTGTGAAGGGCTACCTGTTAAGGGGGTGCCTCAGGTTTAATGATGCTTGTGCATATACGTATTATAACATGGTAGCATGTTACAGAGTAGTGTGCACAGGACATGTGCCTGCTGTGGTGGACATGTAGTATGGCCATGCCAGTGCACACTGCCTGCAACTGTCACATGGTTATGGTGTGCTGCTATATCCATGGCAGTCTGGTGGCAGCCCTGCCACCACACCATCTCCCATGTGCCCAGCCATGACCACCCCTGTGGCCCTAGATGCCCTGGCAACTGCCTGGACACCATCTGGCCACATGTCCCCAGCATACACACCCTGATCCAGGTCCCCTGGTGACATGCCATTCTTTACACCTGTCCACACATCATGTTGACCAGGTAAAGAACCATGGATGGGCTGCATGGCCACTGTGCCTCTTTCCATGATGTCCCCTATGCAGTTGATGCTGTGTCTCATGGCCTTCACCTCCACCATCAGTTCCCTTACCACCCTTCTATTCTCCTGCTGTGCCACCAGTCTGTCCCTCTCTAGCTGCCTCAGGTCATGGTAGTGGTTCTGTAGGACACCCATGGGGAGGTGGCACCTGGTGTGGTGCTGCTGTCTTGTGGTGGGGTCAACATCCCTGCTATGGTCAGCCGACATTGGGCATGTGTGTGGACCCCCTGTCCCAGGCACACACCCACTACCATTAGGGTCTGTTGCCTGTATCCCCTTATGTTGCTCCTGTTGGCGCATATGATTGGCACCAACAGCCCTGAGTGGCATGTATCACTGTATTGGGCCTTTGTTTCCACTGTGGCCTGCATGCTGTCTACAGGGGTTGGTGCTGCTGCTGCTGGTTGGTCCTGCTGTTTGCCATGTTCTGCCATCCCATTGCTGTCCTCTGGAAGGGCTCCTTCTGCCTCCATGTTCTTAGACATGCCTACATGTGTTGGACCTGCAGAGGAGAAGTACTTTGGTCATACAGCTGTGGGTCACCCTTCTCTGCCAGTGGCCTTGTGGTGCATACCTACCCCCATGTGGCACTTGTCCTTGCGCACCAGGTGATGCTGTAGGTGTGCTGTCAGTGGCCAGTCTGGCTGATGCAGCAGCTGTGGGGATATAAGGATACACACATGCTTACTGTGCATCAGCCACCATCACCACTGGCTCTCCCTCTTGTGTTCCCACATACCTGCCTTAGTGTTGATGCCACTCCCATCACCATGGCATGTGACCTCCGTGATAGTCTTGGCCACTATCTTCTTGATGGGGTCAGTATGTGTATTTTGGGGGGAGGTCCACCACCTGTGGCTGCCTGGGATCTATTGGCACTAGCCAACTTCCATTTCACTGCAGTCCAGAGGTCACGACACTGTCACAGGTATGTGGGTATAAAGACAACACTGGACACAGTAATAGGGTACAACACACTCGCAATGTGTTTTATTTTATACAAAAATAGAAAAAGTAAATATAAATAAAACAGTTCAAACAGAACAAGAAAATAAACAATAGTTCAAGACTATTTCACCTTACATCAGGTATCTCAAAACAATTCATCAGCTTTCCTGCTGTTAGAGATAAATTCTTGTTCAGGCACAGGTCCTTCTGCTTACCTTACTCCAGGTAAGTGAGACTGGCTATGCAGCTAATCTGATTCTTGGTGTTTGAGGAGGGCTTATATAGCCCTCACACTTATGGGAAAGTCCCTCCCATAACATCGAATTAGTTCTAGAATAGTCCCTGAATAGGGAAACTCCTCCTCTATTACATAATGAGGTTTTAGCTCACAGAGTATAAATGCAGCCCTCTAGGGGCTGCTGTCCCCCTATAGGAAATCTCCTTTCCTGAGGTATTGCTAACAGGTCAGCACCTATTTTCTACATGTAAGCAAACAGTGCAAACACTTATTTCACTTATGCATGTGTTGTATTGTTATAGTATATGGACACTAGCCCTTTAATTTATATCTCAGGGCTCTATGCATAATGGGGCTTCTTTAGAGATCTGTAAAGTTTCTTTATTTTTTAATTTGTTTAATTTCTTTATTGTGTTTAGTTTATCTTGCAGCCCTCTCATTATTCTGAGGGCTACTTCAACTGTATAGCATTTCCACATACATAGGGACTTTCCTGTCCCTTTAAATCATTTGTTTTCTATGTTGTAGCAAAGCAGCAGACTGCTAGACAATCATTATCTAGCTGCTCTGCTTTGGGGCTCTGTATATCTTTTAACTCTAGGGACAGAATAGTCCTTTTGTATTTTCAAGCGCTCACTTTATAGAGCGCACTGTTTACTCGGGGAAGTGGGGCGGCTGTAAGGGAAAGTAAAAGTTTGCAGCTCAGTTCAAACAGTTCCTGCTCCATATACATAACAAACTCTAGCCAGAGCCGATAGGGCTGTGAGGAGCTACCAAATGACCAAAGTTATTTTCTTGTTGGTGCCATATAGTGCTGTTAGTCACAATCATCAAAAACTGGCATGCTGCTAATTCAATCCTCTTGAATTAGTTAGTCAGAGTACATGCTGCTCTGTGTGTGTGTGTGTGCGCCCATAGGAATGAGATAGCTCACAGACTGCATCTGCATTGTCTGTAATCTGACACTGTAGTCTGACTTTCAGAGGTTCAGTAAATTCCAGACAACATATAATGAGTTAACACCTAGGTTACTGAAAAAAAATAGAATAAATCTATTAGACTGAGCTGGACAGATGATAGTAACAGCAGTTTAAAAGGGCTTTTTTGTTAATATCCTGAGAAGTGCTGAGGTACAATACAGTATCATCCCCCCTCCCTTCAGATGCCTTTAACATAGAGGAACAAATAGCAAAAATCAGAGGGGGAGTGCACTATTTTGCAGTTGTGGAGGACTACTTCCAAATGCCCAGAAAGGGAGTTCCATTATCAGCCATTTTAGAGCTGCAATCTGATCCCAATAGTGCTGTAGGATCTTCCCACATTCCTAAAAATGGCATAAGCATTACCTTAATTAAGCACTGCAGCACTTTAAACTCATTAAAGGGCACAACATGCACTTTATTCACTTTATTTAACCAGCACCTTAGATACTTAAAGGCAGTTTATATCTTTGGCATTTAAATTGTTTTGTTGGCATAAATTCACCTTATTTCATTCTTGCCACCTGGCCTTAGCCTGGTGTATTATTTTGGGGAGTTCTTGGTGAGGGATGGAAATATGGAAATTAGAAATAAAAGTAGTAGGGAAAAGTTTAGTGAGAGACAGAAAGATGTAGGTGGCCAACATACACCAGAAGCAGAAAAAGGTAAAACATAGTATAGGAAGATACTGTTGTGCAACAGATTTCAGTAGGAAAAAGAAAAAGATAGGAAAGACATCCCTCCACCGGAGTTACCGGACTGGCAGAATGCAGTTCTGCCACAGCCACTTATGCTTGATGGCCTGCAGGGTACGTGCCTCTGGACCTGCTGCATTTATGAATGCCTGCACCTCAAGCCATGGCTGTGCCTTGGTCTCTACGTGGGCTTTAAGGGAGTCCTCCCCATATAATGTGGCGTAATTAGCCCTGACATCTGTGACCAGGGCTGACAATTGTGGGCTCATGAAGTTGCTTGCCCTGGGCCGTGGTGCATCCCCAGTGGCCACCTGTGGCCCCCTGGACCCCCTGCTGACCTTATCCTTATTTGCTGGCCCTTGCCCATGCATCTCGTCCTCAGTAGCAGACATGGCTGGCTCAGGTACATCCTTCCCTGTCCTGCAGCTTCTTCCACATGTCTCATCCACACCCCTGCACAGCTGCATTCATGAAGGGGTTGGGGCATGTTTGCATATCCAGACCTCTCCCCCCATGCATCTGTGCTGCCTTGCAGAGTCCACCCCTCACTCTGCTTACCCTTCTACATGCCTTGATGAATGTGGCATGATCATACCTCTCAACTGTACCACATTAAGAGGAATGTTCCTCATTTTACTTCACAAAAGCTCCTTGTTCCACATTGTGAGGACTTGTTCCACATTCAGTATTAACATTTTAAAGCAAAAATCTATAGTAAATTATGCAAAAAATATACTATCCAATTAATAACAGACTTTATGAACCTAAATGCAAACATTTTAACAGTGTTCTGAGCCTCCTAGGCAAAGATTTGATTAAGTGTTCCACATTTTGAGAAGCAGTGTTCCACATTTGGGGGACAAAAGGTTGAGAGGTATGGGCATGATTCTGTGGGCCCTCATGCCATGAGTGGCCACGCTGCTTCTAATGTTCTGATTCAGCACTAGTTCCATTGCTTTGTGAATCACAGCCAATATGAAATCTGAATGTAAGTTGAGCATCCAAAATAATACCCAAATTTCTGTAAGTGGGGGTCCTGGCAGTTTCAGTACTAGTAATTGATAACAGCTTTAAATGAGAAGTATCTACATTCTTTCTGGAAAAAAATCATCCATTGTTTGTTTTTAACATTTAATAGTAACCTTAAATCCAGTAATGCAGCCTGTATTTCAGAAAATTCTTGCTGTATGTTTTTAACTGCTATATTAATATCATTATGGCTTGTACACAAAATAATATCATCTACATATAAATAGGTGTTGTTTAGTGTAGAACAGTATTTTGGAAGTTTACTTACACATGACAAAAACAAAAGGGGCCCAAGGGCTGAGCCCTGTGATCTTCAAGAACTCTACCACTTACAACTAAGGTTGTTCAGTTAGCACTGTGATTGTAGTATGTAATATCCCTATCATTAAGGAACTGTGCCAATCCAAGACTACAATACATAAGGAATAAGACGTGATGAGGTGTGATTTATGGGCTGATAAGAGCACGCCCCAGGTGCATAATTAGGCCCGAGGCACTTGCGCCGAGTACTTTAGCACTTGGGAAGTGCTCTTGTCAGCCCATAAACCACACCTCAGATTATCTTATTCCACTTATAAAATGGGTCCCCCATGGAATTATTGAAAAGTCAAAGAAATATATATATATATATATATATATATATATATATATATATATACACATATATACATATTCACACACACACACACACACATATATGGGTTTTATAGGTCAAATAGTAAAAAATAGTCCCCTGTACTCTCACAAGTGTTTCATTGCCAATAGTGGGCTCCCTAAATTTAATTGAAAGTTGTGTGCTCATCATTGCTGGTTGTACTGCAACTGTGCCCCTGTCGCAAATTTTTCTTTGTGGGGGTCTTTGCTGCTTACAAATGGTCAGCGTGGTTGTTTGCATAATACCCAGCAGCTGGTTTTACTGCAGCTTACTTTGACCATTACAAGCACTGCAACTACATAAAACCCTTTTGGGTCCTTTAACACCACAGATAAGATGCATACCCATTTACTGGCGAACTTCATAAAATTGTCTGCTTTCTTCAACTTGCTTACCATTGAACTCTTTTGCCTGACACCCTCCAGCCGGTTTTACTGAGAGCCAGTATGCCCCATGGCAGCTGCCGTACCACTTTTCTCATACCGCTAATGAGATTGCGGTTGTAACTTCAGGCCGCTCACTCACTGTCTCCTAACAGAACAAGCAGGAATAATTTTCTTCATGTATATAGTTACAAACGGAGGAGTGGGTCTGTTTTTTTTTGTTTGAAAACCTGCTGCTGAGGAGTGCTTCCATAGAGGGATTTAAACCCCATGTCCTGTTGGCACACGCATCACTGGTTTGGTTGCAGTCAGCTTTAACAGAGCATCGCAGATTAGAATCTACTTTTGAAAGCATTTCAGTTAATAATGATTTGGGGATTTAATTGCGTACTTAAGTACAGTGAGCCAGGACACTGACTGACAGTGAATGTGTGTGTGTGTGTGGGGAGTGTTCTCCAGCTCAGGTAGCCAGCTCCACTTCTAAAAGGTAGAGTCTGGCACAATGATCTTTGTGCTAAAAAGTCCTGATAGGCTGAAGAGGTACCAGTTGCCACAATATGTACTGATAAGGACACAGCAAAAGGTATCTCTCAGCCAATCAGGATCCAGAAAACTCCTGATCCATTTTATAAAAGTAATTACACTGCTTTGTATCAGCATATATGCTACAGGCAGTAATGCCTTTTATTGGACTTTTAACTCTTGAAAGCTAGTCTCAGAAACAGTTTTTTAGTCCAATAAAAGATATCATCTGCAACGTATTTTTATTTTTCGTCTTCATAATAGACTGGACTAACACAGCTGCCACATTTGTCTGTCAGAATAGACAAGACTACATAGAAACATGGAAATTGATGGCAGATAAGGACTGCTTGGCCCACCTTGTCTGCCCAATTGTCTTACATCAACATTGTTATGCACAATGTCTTCTACAGAAATCAGCGGCAGTGGGGGAGGGCAATGAACAGGTAAAAAAAAGTAAGTGTAATAGTTTTGTCGGGAAAGTATACTTCAACACCTGCTTCTTAATAGAATCATAGCAAACACCAGTTTAACATATTGAAAAACACCACACTAATTCCTGATGTCTCATGATCTTGCTCTTACACTTAGAGCTACTGCAGCTTTGCTTGGGGTAACAGTGAGTAAATGATGCTGGTGGGATTTGAACCCGGACCTGCTGGTTCTGAAGCCTGTGATCTAACCACTAGACCCCAATATAATTCATCTATCGTATTTTTCAAGCTGTTCGGTGAAGCTTAAAGCAGACAGTAGTGGAAATGTGAATGAAGCCATTGGAACTTAGTTCCAGAAGTGAAATTAAATGTCTGACTCAGTTCCAAGAATAAAATGAGGAAGGACTGCTTTAATGTAAAATGAACACTCCTAAAGGCATAAAACTGACTACATAAAGTGAAAAAAATGCAACATACTATATATTGAAGAAACATTGCCTCAGGCACCTGTCAGATATATTTGATACTAGATTAAAGTAATGGATTCCCTAAATTAATTCCTTCCTTTTCCAACACTGAAAGCAGACCTCTTCTTTGCAGTCTGCTAGGCATGAACCAAACCAGAAAAGGTGAATTTTAGTGTTTTAACCCCTCCAAGGCAAAAAGCCAGTGGTTTGCTGACCACAGTACAGCTGTAATGCAATACTATACTGTAGAGTGTGTAGGACTCTATACCATTGTATACCAGCTGATTAACCCCCAACCCATTTCCAGTAGTTCCCAGAGGGTAGCTGAATCTATGCCTCATAAATGTTTTCTCTGTTGTCCGATAAATGTGGGATTTTTATATTACAGTAATGCAACAAGTGTATTACAACTAAGCCACACATTATTTTATATCCCTTATCAGGTTCATGCATTAGCGGTCATATTGAATTTGACCAGAGTTTATTATAGTATTGTCATCCACGTCCAGTTTAATCTCTTTCTGTTCCATATCCACTTTTTGCAGGTGTTTTTCTGATACTGCAACATTCAGTATAATCTTCTTCTCTTTAGGATTTGTTTAGGGACTTCAGTTATTTGCATGTTAACTCATGGTTGGGCTGGGTAGACTCAGCACCCACAGTGGCATCCCTAGCTGACTACCCAATAAGCTGCTTCTGCACAGGTAAAACATTGGCATACTAGTCTGTTAGCTGTCACTTGGAGAAATCAGGACTAGAGAAAGATGAAATATATTCTTCAGTTGTGTGCCCTTACAAGAACTTGCCTTCAAGTTGTTGGTATACAAAGGTTATAAACATTATATTGTAGTACTGAAGATACTGGCTCTTTAAGTTGTTTGACTAGTTGATGCAAAAAGCCTTAATAGTGATAGAATCTACCAAGAGAGACTATAGAATGTCAACATGTACTGTGCTCTTTGGAAGACAGAGAGGAAAGGAAAGCTATGACTGAGACATATAAATGCATATGTGGATTCAAAAGAGCAATACTAGTTACTTAAACTAAAAGGTCAGGTAAACCCCGGGGGTCACTGTGACAACCCACCTCTGCCTCTGGGCTGGAAAAGCCTTTAGAGAGGTGTCTGTCCTCTGGTATTCGCTGTCACCAGCTGGAGTCATCCAGAGCCAACCTTCAAGCTTACAAACTTGAACAATTAAACGTGCAATTGCACAAATTAAAGTCTGGTAGTGTGTCTCTCTCAGGTGGCTGATGCTACACAGAGCTTACCTCAGCCAGTGGAAACCAAATATTACCTTAGAAAAATTACATCACAGTCAAACTGTTGAGCAAATAAATAGTTTTTTACTTAATAGAAAGTGCACTGAGCATTTTTAGGATACATATTTACAACACGAGAGAATAACACTCATACAAGAAAAGTAAACAAATGTTTTTAAATAACAGATGGCAAAAGAAAACAGGCTATTACTGCAATATGCTTGTACTAAACTTACCCTTTCCTGTCCTTACAAGAGACACTGGACCCTACTCTAACTGCCAGCTCCCACGGACATAGCTAAAAGGGTAGGCACACAAGCTTAGATTCTCCCTCTAGCTTCAAAATAGGAAGAACACATTTCATTGTCTTTCAGCCTCTTATATATTCTCCTGGGAATAGGTAATGCCTATTCCTCCTTTGAATGCACCAACCATCTAACATGTATGTATTTAATTGCCCCAATCAGACTGAACACCTATCAGTGACCAATTATATTCACTTTTAACCTTAAGTTTACATTTGAATGAACCAATCCATTCAAACTGGTCTGTGTGTGTGTGGATAAGTCTGTGCGTGTGGAGACGTCCACTTGAGATTTATTACCCAGCTCTTATCTAGCAGCTAGGGAGGAGTGAGAATTCCACAAGCTGGAATTCTCAGCTTGCATGAGTGTGGTTTTTTTTCACACTGCTAAAAAAATAAGGCACCTACAGAATCCAAACCATTAACTCTTTCCTTACCATTTCTATCACAGTCAAAGCTTGAAACTGTGGGGGAGGGATTCAGGAAGGATGTGAGAAAGATCTTTATTGAAAGGGTGATATACAGATGGAACAGGATACTGAAAGAGGTGAGGAATGCTGGCTGCATCTCAGGCTTCAAGAACAAATGGGAGGGCTGTACAGTGGTCATCAGGAACAAAGAAGATCCCCGTGTGCTGAGGTTCGGGCAGTGAGCTTGTTAGATAAGGTTACATTTTTTTAAATGCAAAAGAAACCCCTGACAAGGTTAAAATTTAGTACAGGACAGACTAGCTGGATAAAAACCCTTACAGAGACTGAAAAACGGATGCAAGTACAAGGACTAGCAGTCTATCCAGTTTGGCCAGTTGTCAGTTTAGAGCTAAATATGAGCCATGGATCCTACTTGCCCCTGGCCATCAATACCCCCAAATCTCCCCTGTGTTTCCTACCAAGCCTATGTGCCTGTCCCACCCATTTTGTCTCTTACCCTGCAGCTCTGTTGCCTCAAGGAACTCTACCAGTCTTTCCTTAATGATAGATTTCAGCAGTTTGTCCATAGTTGAGGTTAGACTGATAGACCTATAGTTCCTTGGCTTGTCCCTCCTTCCGCTCTTATGAAGGGGCACTGCATCAGCTACTTTTCAGTTAATTAGCACTTCGCCTGTCTCCAGGGAGTGGTTAAAGAAATCTGCCAGAGGCTGTGCACGTATTTGTGCCACCTCCTTAAGCATCCACTTACTACATGTGGAGGTGGCCAAGATGCACTGCAATACTGCAGCAAACTGCAATAGAGTTACTGCAGTAAAGAAGGCAATTTCAATGGCAGTTAATACTTTTTGTCTATGTAGTAACTAAAGGTACTGCATTGCATCTTGACCGGCTCAACTATCTGTCCTCAGCTGTCTGTTTATAGCTACCGTTTGTTTATTTTATTTACTTATTCTGATAGGGCCATGGGCCAAAACTGACCCGTTTTCATGGGCGATCAGCCTACAGGTAACAGTTAAGTACAATATAAATACATACATCTTAAAAAGAAAATACAAATATCAAAAAAAGAAATATACACTTACAAATGCATATAACTATGTCACATCATTATCTTTCAAAAACATGTACACTTACACTCTGTAAAAAGATACTCTTTCAACTTATGACTAAAGAAGCAAAGGAAAGATTCACACAGTCAAAAACAGACTGTATTGTATTAAAAAAAGTAGGTAACATGTAGGATAATGTCCTAGGGAAGCACGCATTCTTGGAATGCAAAGACAAATATTATCTGTTGACCATGTATTAAAACTAGAATTCTGTTTTTTAAAGATTAAAGAGAAACAATCGTGGACTCTGTTAAGAATCACCTTTTTGGCCAAGATACCCAGTTGGAGTTTATATCTTCTGACCAAAGGAAGCCAGCCCACTTGTTCTAGGAGATTACAGTGATGAGCCCTTTGTGGAGATTTTACTACAAATCTAGCAACTGAATTAAGTAACACTTTTACCTCAGATAACAGCCCCTCCCTAGCAGTATAATAAAACAAAATCCCAAAATCAATTAATGACAATAAGAAACTTTGAGCCAACAGAAGGCGTGTAAAATCATTGAGTAAAAGAGATAACCGATATAAGGCCCCTAGCCACTGGTGAGTCACCTTCACCATATGAAGTATATGAGGTTTGTAAGAAAGTCCCTCATCCATCAATAGACACAGGCACTTAAATTTTTTAACTTGTTCAATCAAAGTACCAAAAACAGTATATAATGACAATAAATGATGCAAATTCAATCTTTTGTTAGTGTTTGCAAAGTCCATAGATTTCATTTTTTTCTCATTTAAAACCAATCCATGAACTCTGATCTGAACCAATTCTGTACCTCCAAAAAATCATCAGCTAGATCTTTCTGAACACTTTCAAAAGGGGACCACTTGTGAGGACCACTGCATCATCAGCATATAAAAAAATTGAGATCTAGTGCAAACAAAAGAAAGAGCATTAAGAAAAAGGCTAAACAAAAGGGGAACCAAAATAGAACCTTGGGGAACACACAGTGAAACCTTGGCAGAAGAAGAAAATTGACCACTTACCCTCGTGACCTGTATATGATTGACCAGGTAGTTTCCTTGCCAATCCTCAACATCCTTAGATATCCCCAAGTTAACTAAAGAAGACAACAGAAGGGAATGATCGACCAGATCAAATGCCTTGGTGAGGTCCACGAACACGGCCCCTGTAAAGTGGCCCTTATCAAGGGCCTCATGCACCATGCTTGTGAACCCCACCAAGGCAGTCATGGTATATATAAAGAACTACAGGCCTATAGAGAACTACAGGCCTATCTCCCTGCTGTGTGTCCTGGCTAAAATCCAGGAGAAGCTCATCTATTCCCAACTTAAGGAATACCTGGAGGCACACATGCTGTTGTCCCCATCCCAACATGGCTTTCGAGTCAAACACGGGACAGACACTGCCCTAACCAAATTCTCTACAGATGTACTCAGAAATCTAGACTCTGGTTCCATTACAGGGGCAGTTTTTATAGACCTCTCTAAGGCCTTTGACCAGGTGGATCACGGACTATTACTCCAAAAACTCCATGCAATAGGCCTCGATGCCCATGCCCTCAAATGGGTTGAAAGCTACCTCTATGGACGCTCACAGAGGGTCAGGTGGCTGGAGACACTCTCCAAACCATTGTCCCTTAAGGATGGTGTACCCCAGGGATCTATACTTGGGCCACTATTGTTCTTGATGTATGTAAATGAACTACGCAATCATTGCGGAAACAGCAGTGCCATCCAGTACGCTGATGATGCCGTCATCTACAAAACCTCGGTCAACTTGTATGACCTTACCACCTCTCCCAAAGGATATTCACATCATGGAGAAGTGGCTCATCAAGAATAAAATGGTTCTTAACACCTGCAAAACCAAAGCCGTGCTGTTTGGACCTAGAGCCCTTGGACTAGATAGAACACATCTACTCCAACTCTCGTCACTTGAGGGAAACAAGCTCGAAGTGGTCTCCTCAACTAAGTACCTTGGCCTTACTATTGACCAAGGTCTCATGTTCAAACAACATGTGGACCAAGTCACAAGAGCAATCCATACAAAACTTGGATTTATGTATCGGCTCAAGGAATCGCTGACCCCAGAAGCTAGGACTGCTATAGCAACTAGTGTCTTACTTCCAACTCTAACATATGCTGCCCTGGTCATTCAGGGTATCGCAAAGCTTGAGTTCGGTAGACTACAGACCCTATACAACAAGGTGGCCCGCTTTGCCACCTCATCCCACACCAGGAGCCACCACTGCGGGGCGTTGGCAAAGCTTAACTGGCCTTCTTTCGAATCTCACCTCAGTTACTCTGTACTCTGCATGGCGAAGAAGATAATCAGCCCTTTGCCTCCACCGAGTCTTGGGGGACTCCTCACAGCAAAAATAAACCAGCGCAGCCTTAGATCCTCAGGCCACACACTTCTGGAGGTCCCCAGGGTCAGGACTAAGGCAGGACAAAAATCTTTTTCTCATACTGCCTCTTCCTTGTGGAATGACCTCCCTGTGGAGATACGAGACACCCCATCTATGCTGTGTTTCCGCACAAGACTCAAGACCCATTTTCTATCAACAAGCATATGCCATTGCCTCCGCCCTTGACACTACTGCAGGGACCTCTGCAGACTGCTCACCTAACTATAAGCGTTAGCCCCTAACAATGTTGCACTCTCTCTCTTTCCTCCCCTAATTCTGAACCTGTTAAAGCTCCTGAACTAGGTTACCTAGGGAATCGACAGTACTGTCTCAATTATGTCTCTGTCAATGGATAATGTAATGAACAACACTGACCATGCAGATATATCAATCCTGTTTAACAACTAGGTTTAAATAGCCAAAAATGCGGTTTGCCCTTAAACTGTGTCACCTAAGGAATCTAGAGTACTGTCTCACCAATATCTGCCAATGGATGATGTAATGAACAACACCGACCAATCAGCTATACCAAACCTATGTCATGTCTGCTATGCGTAAACAGCTGAATACTGTATACCCATGTACTCTCATATGTTTTCTACTGTATGTTATGTCTTACTGTTATTCCCGGATCGCCCCTGAAAAAGGGACTTTCAGGGCCCAGTGGGGCTGACCCGGTCATCAAAATTCAATAAATAAATAAATAAATAATATATACTGAAAATAGGCTATATACATTTTATAAACTAAACTAAACTAAACTGCACCAGAAATACAGAAATGTTTACATTGGTTGGCCTTCTATACAGCATACAGTATCTGTATATCAAAAACATGAATAGAATGTGGAATCCCACCTGTACTGCAAAGTTTGACAAATGTGTGTTTTCTGCTATTCACCAGCTTGAAAGCCTACTTAGGAATGTAGCATTCTGAAGTATAAGTGACAAGCATAAACTCATTCATCTGATTTGAGCCTCCAGTTATTCATTTCTCTGCAATTCTGTTCATGACTGATCGTGTTAAATTACTTAGATATTTGCCCAGATTCACGTGTATGTCCTAAAATGCTAAGACAGATAAGCCTACCTGTTTCCTGGACAGCTTTATCTTGTGCTTCCTATTTTTAATCTATTCATACCATGAGCAGTTTAGAGAAATATAGCCAGAAGCAGATGTTGTTTACAATTTATTTACCAATGATAATAACATAGCAATATAGTCATTAACTCTTTATAACATGTAAGTCAGGATAGCCCTGCTATGATGCAATATCAAGTTTTCAGTGGGGGAGATACAATATCACATTTTCAGTGGGGAGATGCAATAGCATTTTCAGTGGAGGTCCTACATTTTTTCACTTTTACCTCTGGTTGGACTAATGCACTGAGAGGCTAAATGACTTGCTCAGGATCACACAGTAAATAATGACTATAGTGGGATATGAACCTGGATCTCCTTATTTCCAAGGCTGTGCTCTAGCTATTGTACTTGATCACTTCAAACAGCACATTAAAATAATTTTACATTTGCTGTGTATGAGCTAATTATATAATTTACTGTGTCAGCATTCCTACTGTAAAGAGCTGTTTAAAGTAAAGAGTACATAAGGACTGCATGCTTTATGCATAGACCTCTGCCATTTGTATTTGATGCTTTAATTTGTGTTCTTCCCCCCCTTAAAATACCTCCCCAGGGTATACCTGGAAACATGCTTGGTTCAGTGCTCCTTTCCTGGACATCAGTTTATTTTTTTAATTATATATTATTAGATTTATATGTGTGTACTTACATATTTGAGCTACAGAGCAGGTACATTCTCAAAGATAATAACAGCATATAAATATATTACAACAGGAGGCTTAATACCTCCAACCAGAGAGTTACAGCATAGGTGCTATTTCAAGGTAACAGTAATATACTCCAGCACATAAACTTTTAGATAGCCTGGTACAATAGATACCATATGGCCTTGGACCACTACAATATCATATAATATTAACATGTCCCCATATGAGTCACTTATGAGCACATTAAGGTCCAATAAAACAAATGTATTGCTCCAGAGAGTTCTTGTGCCCCACATAGTACTATCAAAGAAAACTACCATCCTAAAGTCTTATCAAGCAATACAAAATTGAGCTACAACAAAAAGAAAAAAAATGAAGATTGCAGACAAAAGGAAATATTCATTAACATGTAGCTATTGTTAAAAGTAGCAATAAATCAGGATTAACTGACACACACACACACAGTAGCTAAGCAGATTAAAAGAAATAGAAAAACAATACAAGTAAATGGTGTCTCTCTACACACACACACACACACACACACACACACACACACACACACACACACACACACCAAATTTGTATTTTACTGCAACAAGTCCCTAAAACATAATGTCAGACATAACAAACCACACAGGGACATGAACCATCCCTGCTTTCCAACATGTCCCGCAAGGGCATTTTTTGTATCACAGTTTTCAATCGCCCTCAAATGTTCTCCAGTGCGGATCTTAAAAGCTCTTATAGTTTTTCCTACATAAAAAGAACCACAATTACAACTGGCCAAATAAACCAAGCCAGTGGTGCCACATGTCATAAACCCCCTCACTGGGAATTCTCTCTCTAGTAATGGGTGCAGGAATGTTTTTGTGTTCTCTACATAACAACAAAATTTGCAATTACCGCATCTGTGGCTACCACTCTCCCTCCTTGGTAGCCACATGTGTGGTCTTAATGTCATTGGTTCCACTGAATGCACCAATGTATCTTTTAAAGTGTTCCCTCTCCTATATACTATTTTAGGACCATCTTTCGAAAGATTACTTAATCCTGCATCCTGTAAGGCTATATGCCAATTTATTTTACTAATGTTCGCTACTTCATAGGACTGAGCATTTAGAAGGTGAATGCAGAGCTTACGTCAAGTCCTGCATCCACTGCAAAGTTTGATGCAGCTACGCCAAAGCCCTCAGACACAACACAGTCAGATTTTAATAGGATTGGTGCAATTGCAACACATTACTCATTTTACAGTAGCTTGCACCAAAGGTGTGTTGCAAGCCATGTAAAAAGGTTACCTCCAGGGATGCACAAACAGACCAGAAGGGAGCTGGTCCAACTCCTTGCGGCAGGCAGCTTGCATTGAGTGGCTTGTAAAATCCCACTTTCAACAAAGGTCGATGCAAGTCCCCACATGCATCATGGTCTCAGCCACAACTCCCTTGCGGCAGCTGTAACTGTTTATAAAATTGGGCCCATATTGTCTATAAGCATCTTAAAAAGGTTTTCATGAGAGAGCTGTATTTATCTAAAATTGTGGACACAGAGAAAAGAAACTTAGTTACCCGATTCAGATTTGAACTATTTAGGTGTAACCAGCTATATTAGAAACAAAACCAAGGTGAGGGGGACCCTCTCACTTTTCTGCAAATGTGGTGTGGGAGACCTAAATGATCTTGAGCACATAATTCTTGTTTGTCCCTTATTCAGTAAGGAAAGATAATGTTGGTTGAGCAACTTTCTTATGGAAAAATCTTGGTTTAAACACACATGTACAGTACTTTACACCTTATTTTCATTTGAAGGTGATATTTATACAGAAAATTTTGTATCTTTTTTAGCGCTCATAAAATTGTTCTGAATTGCTAATGATATGAGAGTTAATTTCTGTGGTTTACCTATTGCAAGTCAATATCTACGAAGCCGACATCCCCGACAGCGACAGACACAATGTCAAGTGTTAGCACTGTACTGTCGGGGATGTCAGAGTGTTTTCTTTAGGGGGCTGCACCCCCTTAAACCCACCATGTGGGAGGCTCCACCCCCTTGCCCTCCTGGTCTCTAGATATACAACTTCGAGTTGGAGTTGTCTTGGGGAGGGGGGTGACACACCAGGAGATGTACCACCGGTGTCTGCGGGGGCCATCACAGTGACCCAATATTTTTCATCAAATTCTGTTGCTGTGATGGTCTTCACTGTGGCGGTGTCGATGTGCAGTCGGCATACCAATTTCTGCTTGTATCGTTCTCCTTTTTTTTGTTGAGGTTCTAGTGATCATTGTTTGAATCGCAGATATATTAAGAAAGAGAATTCATAGTACTCTAACTATCAGAAATATAAAATTGAATTGGTATCTAATCAGTTAAACTGTATTTTAAATACAAGTTTCAATCACTTCAGCCTTTTTCTATAGACTTCATTGGTGGTAGCATTTGTTGTAATATACTAAATATTATATTATCTTGTTTATAACCAAAGTTAAAATTTTTCTAATCCCTTTTCCTGTTTCCCGTAACTGATATTCAGAATCACTTTTTGGATGTGAGTATAATAACTATATGGGTTAGTGTCATTGGTTTCTCTTTTATAGCTAATAAGGCAGTCTTTCCATTTTTTGGAAACTGAAATTGCAAGTTTCAACACCCTGATTAGGGAATATAGGTAATCAAACCTGAACCCTACAGCATCTTATTTACATTCTATATTGAATATTTAGAATGATCTAAAGTGAATTCCAATAATACTCACCCACTTACATTTTTCGATATACCATAATAAATATATATATTTTTTTTTTGAAATTTAAGTTTATTGATTTTACAGACAAAACAACCAATCGTCACAGAAATATACAACTCGGAGAGAATACAGGGTACAACAAAGAAAAGGAAAACAAGAAGAAAAAACCCAAGCCCCCAAACATCAACAAAACGATAACACAAAAAACTCCCACCCCTCCTCCCCTCCCCTCCACCCATCAAACTCCCCGTTCCCCACCCCACCCAAACCCACCTTGAAACCATCAGCCCAACCTAGTCGAGTGTGCCAAACAATTAATACCTCCAATCTGGATAATTAATATAATAACCATACAGGGGTACTCCACCCCCCGAGTTATTTGATACAGAATCACCATATATGGCAAACTGGAATACAGTTACAGGCATAGGGTAAAAAACCAGGAACTCATTGGTGCAAATACAGTGCTTGCAGCTTGCCCCATTTTTCGAAACAGATCCATACGACTCTTACTGGCTACTGTAAATTTTCAAATTTAGATAGGCAGAGAGCTCTGATAGCCATTCGGCATAGGACAACACCAGTTGGTCGGTCCAATGTCTAAGGACCATCTGTTTAACCGCAGCGGATACCAAAGCAATATGATATCTACGCTCCACACTATCTATACTAGCATAGTCACCCAGAATACAAATCTGAGGGGTGAAACAATCTGAGAGACCTAGTAAGGGATTTAAATTGTCCCAGATAGAAGACCATAGGGGGGCAACTTTACTACAATACCAAAAAATGTGTAAAGAATCTCCCTCCCCCTGCTTACATCTGGAGCAGAGTGCGGTAGGATGCTTCTTAAATTTAAAAAGCTTTTGGGAGTATAATACATGTCATTCACTATATAATATTGGGTAATCCTGAGTCTGTCCTGTGAGTGAAGTGATATTTGTGGAGATCCTTCCAAATACGAGACCAGTCCAGACCCGCCTCAGGCAGCAGTGGGGACCAGGTACTGGAGCCCTCAGAGGTTCCGAAATTTGTAATTTAGAAGGAAAGAATATATTAACGAAATAGAGTGCGGTTTGGAAGCAAGGCCTGCTATTTGAGAAAGGAAGGGGCTGATCTTCGGCTCCTTAAAAGGGCACCAAATTTTCCAACCACAAGGTGTCTCAACTGATAGACTTTAAAAATCATGACCTTAGGAATAGCATATCTATCAAGAATGTCCACTGATGAGAGAAGGGATCCATGGTCGTAGAGGTGCTCTAGATTAACATCCCTAAGTTGTGGAAGCCACTCAGAAGTAATCATCGAGTTACCCAACTTAATATTGGGGTTCAACATAATCAGTTGGCTTAAGTCCCGCGCAGGAAATAAATTTATAAAACGCCAGCACTGAAAGAGAGATTCAAGAGACCCAAGGATCAACGCGTCGTCTATCCATTGTGAAAGCACGAGAGGAGAATAAAAATGGCATAGGGATCCAACCTAACCCCAAGAGAGACTACCTCTCAATTTGGAGCCAGATCGGATGAAAAGAGTCTGGATTAGTCAGAACCATCTGCCTAACTTAGCAAGGTGGGCTGCCCAGTGGTAAAGCAGAAGATTTGGGGTCGGAGCCGCCCTTATCTTTAGGGAGAAAGCAATGAGCGACCGCCTCCTCCCTTTCCTCTCCAGATAAAATTGGAGAACATCTCATGATATTTCTGAAAGTATGAAACAGGTAACCAAAGATTAAGCATGTTAAGAGGGTAAAAATACGGGTAGAACATTCATTTTAATAATGTTGATCCGCCCCAGAGGAAGATAAGAAGAGTAGACCACCGTGACAGATCCTGCTGAATAAGATTCTTGAGATCATCTAAATTGAGCTTCCTAAGCAGGAGGGATCCGTTGTAAACTGGATCCTAAATATTAATTGATCTGGAGACCACCTCATACGAAATTGCAAACTCATGCTTATACGTATAGGCATTTAAGGGAAAGATTTCAGATTTAGCAATGTTCAGTCTATATTGAGAAGGGCCCCATATTGATTAAGGACATCCAGTGCATGTCTAAGGAGTCTGCAGGATTCAATATGCAGGAGAATATCATCTGCATAAGCAGAAAGGACCAGTTCCTGTTGACCCACCGCATCCTTTATAAGCACTGAAGATTTAAGTTTAACGAGAAGAGGTTCTAAATACAAATTAAATAGAATGGGCGAGAGAGCAACCTTGCCTAGTGCCCGTGAACAACCGGAATATCGAGGAAAAGACTCCATTGCAATATATTCTGGCTGAGGAGCTTTATAAAGGTCTGAACCCATTCCAAGAAAGAAACGGAAAACCCATTCTAGCCATCACAGCCCAAAGGAAGGACCAATCCACCCGATCAAAGCGCTTTCTCTGCGTCCAACGAAACTAAAACCATGGGGCGTTGGGTGTCTGACCGTACTGAGATATGTGAAAAGGGTTCTTAAGTGATCAGAAGATCTAGAATGCACAAACCCACTTGTTCTGGGCTGAGCAGTTGGGTCCAAACCACCTTGATCCTCTCGGCCAGAATTTTGGAGAATTTTCATGTCATAGTTTTGAAGGGATATGGGCCTATAATTCGCTGGGTCTGTAGGATTTTTACCGGCTTGGGAATTAAAATAATGGTAGCTTCAAGAAGAAAGGGTCTATATGGGAAGAAAAAGATACTCATAAAGTTTGAGAAGTATAGGGCAAGATCTTTGGAGAGCTTTATAAAAGTTAATGGAAATCCGTCTGGTCCGGTTGCCTTATCCAAGGTCATAGAGGCAATAACTCTTTCTATTCCTCTAGAGAGAGGAGCAGTCAAAATTCCTTTATGAGAAGACATAAGCTGAGGGATATCAAGACCATCTAAATACGCTTCAATATCTGACAGGGAGGCAGGGGAAGCGGGCCGGCTATATAGGTCCTTACAATACCCTTCAAAGATTCGTACAATTCCCCTAGGGGAGGTTTCCACAGAGCCGGTGGGTGTATGCAGAGTTGGGATTATCCTGGAACCTTCCAATGCACGAAGGTGCAAAGCTAGAAGCCTCCCAGCCTTTTCCCCCTGATCGATGTATTTAGCCTGGGTTCTAATCAGGCAGTATTCTGCCTTCTCTTTAAGAAGATCAGTGTATTCATGTTTGGCTGCTACCAGGGCTTCTAAAGAGGACAACGGAGAGGTCAAAGACTGGGCAGCCTCCAGACCCCTGATTCTATTCATTAAGGAAACTGCACCCTCCAATCGGGCCTTCTTGCAGCGCCAATTTAATCAATACGCCCTGAGGTAACATTTTAGAGCGCACCAAATAGTGTCAAACCTCAGAGACGGATCTAAATTATCCGCCATGAAGAAAGAAATCCAGGACCCTATTTGTGTCACCATCTGAGGATCCTTAAGTAGCTGGGTATTAAGTCTCCAGGCCGTATCACGCTGAAACTCAGAGCCTAGAGAAAGTTTAATCCAGACTATTGCATGATCCGAGAGGATAATCGGTTCAATGCCAGACTGACGGAGCCCCGGAAGACGAGATTTACTAAGCAGAATGTAGTCAATTCTCGACCACGATCCATGGGGTTGGGAAAAGAAAGAGAAGATCTGAAGAGAGGGGTTAGAGAGTCTCCAGGGATCACATAGTCCCAGCATCTGTAAAAAATCATATAACGCTTGTTGCATGTTTGTCGGGGGCCGATTATCCTGGGGATCTCTATCCATAAGGTAGGAAGATGGGACGTTCCAGTCTCCCCCCAAGATAATTTGCGAGGGTAGGAGAGTGCTGATTTTATCAGCGAGAGCCATAAAGAATTCAGGACTTCCCCCAACAGGCCCATAGACAGAACCTAAAATTACCACATCCCCGTTGAGTGTGCCCTTTACCAAAATAAACCTCCCCTCCGGGTCCTCCACTACCAGGTCTCTCACAAATAACACATGTTTTTTAATAAGGATAGCTACTCCTCTACTATAATTGGATCCAGTGGCCACATATACCTGTGAGAAGCCAGAGCGAGATAGCCACTTAGCCTCCCCTCCTTTCAGATGGGTCTCCTGAAGGAATAAAATATCAATTTGCACCAAAGAGCTGTGGTTAAATACCTGAGTTCTTTCAACCTTTTCCCTAAGCCCGCGCACATTCCACGATGCTATTTTAACATCTCCAGTAACCATTTTAAAAACAGTATGAGAAGAGATATATATCAGAACATCCAGAGGTATAGCAAAAATATATGCACACTCTATCCCTAGACTTCCATACCCACCCGCCTCAAAGATACCCATTGACAATAATAACAAGTTATGGAACTTAACCCCAATTGAGATACGTCGCACCAAAACAAGGCTTGGTAGGTAAACCTCCCCCAAACAACCTCTTCAAACCCCATCAAATAACTACATATGATGCAACATACCCCCAGAGCCTGCCACGAGGGTTCCAACCGGAAATCCAACAACTTCACAGAAATAACTACAGATAGTATGGAGTCATAGAAGAACATTGATTGGCAGGCCACCCTCCCCAAAACCCATCCATAACCCCACCCAACAACTGTATACAACATGTTCCCCAGGCTGAAAACATTTAGAAACCTCACAAAAAGCCAAGGTTTTGGGGACCGTCCCTTGTGAGTCCAGCCCTACCCATCCTGCAGGAAGTGAACAAAGAAATAAAATATCGATAACACTCCTGCTGGGAAAAGACCCTCCCTATACCATTCTGGGAAGCCCTGCAGTCCCTGCAAATGAGGCTGAACTGGCAAACCCCTTCCATAAGCTGCTTAACTCAGCCGCTCCCACAAGGCTGGGCCCAGAAACCCCATCAACCACCACGTCTGCACCTTAGGTCTCATCTCCCACTTTCAAAGTATCAGAGGAGGAAATCCCCAAAGCAGGAGTCCGCTACTCACCCCCTAAGGTGAAGTGGGAGAGAAGAAGTCCACCTCGAACTGGGCGAACCTCCAAAAAAAAGAACGCAACCTCAACCGGTTTGCCGTGTTTCCAGGGGGTGCTATATGTTAGTAGGACCGAAACCGGGTCCTACATAAGAAAGCAGTTCCCTTGGAAACTCCACTCCCAATAAAGGCATTCCGGGAGGAGGCCAAAGGACCAGCTATCTCGGCCCATTACAATCCCCACTCAGCCACCTCGGATCTCACCTGCAGCAAAAACCAGAGGAAGTAGCCAGAGCAGGTAGGAACTATCCAAACCCAACTAGCAGAGAAAGTATTAAAAAGAAATAAGACCCCTGCTTTTAAAAGAGAGATGGACCCCCCCTGTGTACAAAGCGAAGTAACAATGAAAATAGCCTTAGGCCAAATCCCCCTTAAACACATTGTTCGCCATTCAGTTCATCCTTTGCCTTGAACAAGTCCGGGAACTTAGCAGCCAGTTCTTTGTGTGCAGTCTCTGGAGACTCAAAGCTGTAAGTAGCGCTGCCCACTGAAACTTTAAGGGTGGCAGGGGTATATCATCCGAAAAGGAATAGACGCCGCGATTAGCTTCTGTACTGTAGGATGAAACACGGCCCTTCTCACTCTCATCTCCTTAGGAAGATCCTGGGCAATCCTCAGCTTTGTTGACCCCCATATGATCTCTTTGAGCTCCCGAGATTTATTAAGTATGTGCTGCCTCTCAATGTAGCTCAAAAATTTAATGATTATGGGACGCGGGGGGGAGCTGGACAGTGGTCGGGGCCTCAGCGACCTGTGAGCCCTTTCGAGATGGTAGCTTGGATTAATCAGGGAGGGACCAACTATTTTAACAAGGAGCCATTGCAAAAAGGCTGTCAAGTCCGGTCCCTCTTCCAACTCCGGTAGCCCCAGAATGAGGAGGTTGTTCCGGTGACTGTGGCCTTCCAAGTCTTCCGCTTTCAATTGCAATTTCCGAATCTGCTGGTACAGTCCGGTTACCTCTGTGTCCACCTTCACCCCTCCACTGTTCCACTGAAAAGATTCTGGCCTCCGAGTCCGACACCCGCATAGTGAGGGAGGAAAGGTCGCCCCTTTACGACTTTGATTCCGCGGTCAGATCCTGAAGGAAAGTTTTAACTGGAGCCAGCTCCTGCATGAACTTGTCCTCTGTAAGAGGAGCTGACGTCTGGGATTTATCTCCGGCCTTCTCCGACCCCAAACCCGCTTGGCTCCACGGTTTTTTGGCTGACTTTTCTGGGGTCGCAGGCAGTTTATGCTTAGCCGCGGCCTGCTTCCTATCCACTTCCATCTCCTCACCCAAACCGACGGGCATACGAGAAACCATCCAAAAATCAGAGATCCAAATACAAATGACTCAGTACCGACAGTCTGGCCACTTTACTGGAGCGAAAATAGACGCAGATTATGGCAATTAGGAGGGTTGGAGGAGAGAGCTCTAGGCCCTTGCTGCCACTCAGCCAGCTGCCATCACGTGACTCCACAATTCATAATAAATATATAACCCAAAAATGATTTTTGACATAGTTTTCCATTTAATAGGTCCTGGTTGCCAGCCTTCTGGTTTACATGCTATAAATGATGTATACATTTTGCTAGAATTAATATTTGTATACTTAAGGCACTCTTTTTCTCTCTATTTTGTAGTTAAATTATTTGAACACAAGATATAACCTTTCTCTATAAAACTAAGATATTGTACTAACTACTATTAAGAAATATACAATTGACTGACCTGGTAGCGCTGAGGCACTGGCACTGCACCTCGCACCATGCCAGCAACCCATGTTTGGGAATGAGCCTGGGTTGCCGGGGGTTGGCAGGGAGGAGATGGATTGAGCATCCGATGGACTACTCTCCATCTCCGGGGAAGGAAGCAAGATATGGTCGGTGCTCATCTGACCCCTAGTGGAGGCTGGGGGTTGATGCAACACTGCCATAAACAAAGGACAAGGACACTCGGCAGATGCTTGGCAGGGACGCACATGGGAGAGCGTCGTTGCCTGCCACAGGTGTCATTGCACACTGAGCATCCGCAAGGGAGAAAAAATCAAGGTGGAAAAAGACCATGGTGGCTGCTCGTGGTGGCTTGATGGCTGTCCCCTTCCCGATTTTTCTCTCTGTCGTTAACACCCCTACCTAACTCTGAATTGGTGGATAAGTAGGGGGCTCCCTGCAACCCTGCCATGGGGGGTAAGCCATGGGAGGTGCAGAGGGTGAGGGCCTGATGGAGAGAGGCACTGAGGATGGTGGCCGGATGAAGAGCCAACCAGGGCTAGGGAGGGGAGAAAAGTAATACCAAAAAAAAGAAATGCACAATTAATTCAAGATGTATAAGCATAATTTAAGCAATAATGCATGACTGGGTGTGTGTTGTGCTGGGATAACATCACGCCTGGGGTGATTAGGCACGAGGCTGCAGGCTGAGTGCGACTAATCATCCTAGAAGTGACATCATCCCATCACAACACACACCCCCTTGAGTGCATTATTGCTATTATACAATGGCTCGTTTGTAAAACAAACAAAAAAATGATGAAAAACTACGTTTAAAGTAGATTTTTCTGTCATTGTTGGATTAGGTAGGGTTACTTCAAGCAAAAGTAGTGCTGATTTAGCCAGCAGGTGGAGCTAATGTGTTTTTTGAGCAGCTGTGCAGTCCCCATAGCAACGTTTCAACCTTTGTCAGTGGTGCCACTCTTTGTTAATAAGACCCTTTGCCTCATTATGTATGTTCTCTTTGGTTTTTTCATAGTTTGTCTGTTTTTCCGTGACCTTTATTTTTTAATCACATTTCTTTTGCTGGAGTATTGGGACTCCCCCAGTACCGCGGTGCTGTGTGGATGTCTGAAACGGAGGAAAGGAGGTAGGAGAATATTTCTTAAGCACGTTCACGGTCATTCTAAAAATAACAGAAAAAAGTGAGCGAGTGAGGCTAACAGCAACCACGGTCTCTGTGTAAGGGCTTGCTTGAAAACTTCTCAATTAGCTAGAGTGTGAACCAGCGGTAATTGTGGTTTTAGCTGCATGTTTCTTTTTTTGGATAGGAGAAGGTTGTGGTTGGTTTTTGTTTGTGCTGGGGGGTTTCGGGACATTGAAGGTGGCTGGCGGCTGCAGAGTGAGTGAAGTGGGGTGCAGAGCGGGAAGTACTGAAGCGTGGTGCATGCAGTGATTTTTAGTTAAAGCAGTCTTTTTGTGTGCTGGGATAACATCACGGGTCCAGTCCCAGACTGACTAATCAAAGGTCAGCATTTTTTCTTGCCATTGTATAATTAGTTATAATCTTTTACCTTAAAGGCAAATCATTTTTATTCTACAGTGGCGTGAAAAAGTATTTGCCCCCTTCCTGATTTTCTTTATTATTGCATATTTGTCACACTGGATGTTTTCAGGTCTTTAGACAAAATATAATATTAGATAAAGGGAACCTGAGTGAACAAATAACACTTTTTTTTTTACTTATTTCATTTATTTAATGAAAAAAGTTAACCAACACCAACTGGCACTGTGTGAAAAAGTAATTGCCCCCTAGTTAAATCAACCCAATTAAAATGATAATTAGAGTCAGCTGATTGAACACAGCCAGGCTTGATTACAGCCAGCCCTGCTCAATATAAACCTCACTTATTTTGACCCTTACCATCAGAGTCACATTGCCAGCACAAAGATTCAACCAGCACATTATGCCATGATCAAAGGAAGTTCCTGAAAAGATCAGAAAAAAATGTGTTGCCCTCTATCAGTCTGGAAAGGGTTACAAAGCTATTTCTAAGGCTCTGGGACTCCATCGAACCACAGTGAGAGCCATAATCTCCAAATGGAGAACACTTGGAACAGTAGTGAATTTTCCCAGGAGTGGGTGGCCTGCCAAAATTACTCCAAGGGCGCAGCGTAAAATCATCCAGGAAGTCTCAAAGGATCCTAAAACAACATCCAAAGAACTGCAGGCTTCTCTTGCCTCAGCTAAGGTCAGTGTTCATGACTCCACAATCAGAAAGAGACTGGGCAAAATGGGCTTCATGTGAGAGTAGCAATGAAACCACTGCTAACCAAGAAGAACATAAATGCTCGTCTCTCATTTGCCAAGAAGCACCTGGATGATCCACAAGCCTTTTGGGAAAATGTTCTATGGACAGATGAGTCCAAAGTGGAACTTTTGGACGACATGGATCCCATAATGTCTGGCGTAAAGCAAACACAGCATTCCACAGTAAGAACACCATACCAACAGTCAAACATGGTGGTGGTAGTGTGATGGTGTGGGGATGCTTTATGCCTAAGGACCTGGATGACTTGCCAAAATTAAAGGAACCATGAATTCTGCTCTGTACCAGAAAATTCTTAAGGAGAATGTCCGTCATCCTTCCGTCAGCTGAAGCTGAAGCGAAGTTGGCATAGCAAGACAATGATCCAAAATACAAAAGCAAGTCCACATCAGAATGGCTAAAAAGAAGTAAAATTAAAGTTTTGGAGTGGCCTAGTCAAAGTCCAGACTTAAACCCAATAGAGATGCTGTGGCAGAACCTGAAATGAGCAGTTCATGCTCGAAAACCTACCAAATGTTACTGAATTAAAGCAGTTCTGCAAGGAAGAGTGAGTTAAAATTCCTCCACAGCGATGTGAAAGACTGATATTGAATTATAGGAAGTGTTTGGTTGCAGTCATTGCAGCTAAATGTGGCGTAACCAGTTATTAAGTGGGGGCAATTACTTTTTCACACAGTGCCAGTTGGTGTTGGTTAACTTTTTTCATTAAATAGGTGAAATAAAAAACCAAAAACCAAGTGTTATTTGTTCACTCAGGTTCCCTTTATCTAATATTACATTTTCTCTAAAGACCTGAAAACATCCAGTGTGACAAATATGCAATAATAGAGAAAATCAGGAAGGGGGCAAATACTTTTTCACGCCACTGTATGTTAAATTCAGATGTCTATGTACATTATGTCTATGGCCCGGATATTCAGAGCAGTTGCACATGGTGCAACTGAGTTGCACCGGCACAAGTGCAATATTGCATCAAGGAGCCATATTCAGTGTGCACCTTTGCACAGCGCAAAATTCATTGCACTAATGTGTAACTATAATGAATGCATGCGCAAGAGCAGGGGGCATTCCCATGAATATCCAGTGCAGTGGCATATTCAACCGTGAATCCATGGCGCAAGTGTGGAGCAAATCGAAGTTGCTCCAAACAGACTTGTTCCTATAGATACAGGATGCAAACACACAAACAGCACTTGCACCAGGGGTAAGAGTGAGAGTGGGAGAGAGAGACAGAGAGAGAGAGAGAGAGAGAGAGAGAGAAAGAGACAGACAGATCAAGGCAGACAGAGAGAGAGAGGAACAGAGGTGGCATTGGAGAGTGAGAGAGGGGGGCAGAAAGAGTGAGAGTGAGAGAGAGAGAGAGAGAGAGAGAGACACACACACACACACACACACACACACACACACACAGCACATGCAGTGCACCAGGGTGGCAAACAGCCAAAAGCAGCCAGCTGCCCAGGGGGACATTGGACAGCAATGGCCATGGACAGTGCGCCCTTCATGATGGGGGCCATAATGAGAGGTGTGAGGGGGCAGGAGGAACACTGACGTGGCTGAGGAAGGGCCCATTGGCGGTATGCCCGACAAAGGTGGTACCGTGCCCACATCACCTTTGAGAATTACAGTAACACGGAGATTGTGGGCTGGTACCACCTGAACAGGGCCATTCTGAGGCAGCTCTGTGAGCTGCATAGTGAGGAGATGCAGGCACCCACCAGATGGAGCCACGCCATGACCGTGGAGATGAAGGTGACAGCCGTTATGTGCCTGCTCACCACGGGCACCTTCTAGAGACCAACAGGGGACGCCACAGGCATAACCCAGTTGGCCACATCCTGCCTCCTCACACAGTTCTCAATGCTCTGCTGCCATGTGCTTCAGAATTCATCCATTTCCTCAGCACACAGGTGGAGTATACAGCAACCATGTAGGACTTCCACAGAGTTGCATGTATGCCTGGTGTGATTGAGGCCATTGACTGCACCCACGTGGCCATCCACATGCCACTTGGCCCTGAGGGTGTCACATACATCAACCAGAAGGGAAGCCCCAGCATAAACCGCCAGGTGATGTGCGATGCCATGGGGTGCATCACCAATGTCTGCACCACACTCCCTGGGAGTGCACATGATGCATTTATCTGGCACAGCTTTGTGTTGTGCCACAGGTTTGAATGTGGGAACATCCCCACAGGCTACTTAGTGGGTGAGTATGGCATGGGCAAAGAACGATGGGCAGAGCTGACCTTAGGATGGGGAGGGCAGGGTGTGCATGTTGGCATGGGCACCAGGGACAGGCAAGGGGCACAGCATAGAATAGCAGAAGGCTAACCATGTCATTATCCACACAGCAGACAGCGTGTACCCACTGACGCCCTGGCTGCTTACCTCCTACCGGGGCCCATCGTCCCCAGCAGAGGAACACTACAATGAGGCACATACCAGCAAATGCAACATCATTGAGCGTGTCTTTGGCATGCTGAAAGCATGGTTCCATTGCCTAGACAGGTCAGGCGGTGCCCTACAGTACAGCCCTTCAAAAGCCTGTGGCCTATTCCTGGCCTGCTGCATGCTACATAACATGGCCATTGACCGTGGGATTGCTGTCGAAGGCTGATGGGGACGACAGTAGTTGGGACGATGGAGGCAATGGGCTGGAGAGTGGTGGACAGTCATCCTCTGGGTGGAGGGATTCCTGGCTGCTACAGCAGGCTTGCCACCACCGGGACACCATTGTAAAGGAACATTATGGTGCACACAGGTAGGTAGTGTGATACACATGCATAGGCCACAGAAACAGGTACAGCACACATGCGGGGGGGCATGGCAATGGGCAAGCACACACAGTGGCATGATGCAGGGGTAAGGGGTCAGTGGCACACAACTACACACAGCAACACACACACACAGCAACACACACACACACACACACACACACACACACACACACACAGGCATTGGTATGTGGCGTGGATCAGATGCATTGCACCAGTGCACAGGTGCAACTGGTGCTAGCCTGCCCTCATCACACCCATGCCACACAGTCCAGCGGCTGGGCAAGCATACACACAGGCAGCATGCAGCGTGACACACAGGCGCTACACCAGAGGAAGGCACACACACAACACCCATGTGCGCACAGGGCAGCAGCGGCAGACAACGGTTAGGGCGGCCCACACATCAGGACCGCTGCAGAGAACCATGGCCACCATGGCCATGGGGGTGGCCTCGCTGGGGATGATCAGCAGCCACAGGCTGCATATCAGCCATGGGAGGGATTGTAACAGCCCCCCAAGGGTGGAACCACGGGACCACAACCATGTTCACGTGGGGATGTGCAGGTGCCCAAACAGGCCAGCCCCAGGTGTGCCTGGGATGCCTACATCAGAGCCCAGCATTGACTGTGATGGAGTCACCTGATGCCGGGATCATGGGGTGGACAGCGCACTGCGGGGGGTCACCTGTGCATGGCCACACCCTGTGGCAGCCAGCAATGCAAAGCCATCCATGATCACAGTGGCAATGTGATTCAAGGTCACAGTCATGGCCTCCTGTATGTGCTGCATTCCTGCCAGGATCTGTGCAATGCTTCTCTCCTACTGCTCAGCTAATTGGTGCACCTCCGCACATAGTGCATGCACCCCAGTGGCAAGCAGCACCTGTTGCTGTATGGACATCCACAGCAGATGGGTGTGCTCAGCCAACCGGTCGGCGTCCTGGGGTTTCCAGGTGGGATGCTGATCCTCATGTGGAGACCAGCCATGTTGCACAGCCTCCTTCTCTAGAGGACGCTGCACAGTGGGGTATGCAGGGGGAATGGGCACAGCAGGTGCACCGGTGGCAGACCCTGTGTCTGACTGCCCAGTGGCACCTGCAGCCTGCTGCTGTCACCCATCTGGCTGCTGTATGCCACCCAGTACCTGCGCAGCCACACCACCACCATGGCAGGGCACAGCTGGGGCAGCGCACACTGCTGCACCCACAGTGGTGGCAGGCAGATGTTCTGCCACTGGCAGAGCACTGGGCATGCTGCCTGTGTCAAAGGCCAGCAGTGGCGTCTTGCCCACAACATTGCCCATGCTGTCCAGGATAAGTGTGATGTCGTCATTGGAGTTGGACCCCACCCCAATCTGTGAATCTGCACAGAGGACACCAAGGCTGGCATCCTACAGGAATACATCCAGGGCCTCATCTGATCCCAGGTCCAGGACATCCGCCTGAACTGTGGTGGTGAGTTGCAGCCTGTCGGGCCCCTGGATGCCGGTGGAGTTGGACAGCTGGTCCTCTGGGCCATACCAGCATCCACGGCTGCTGCCACTGATGGTTCCTCATCATATGCACGGAGGCATGCTGGTGCTGCAAGAGAAAGAAAGGTGTGTCAGTGATGCAGTGCCCACATGTGCCCCCCTACACTGCCACTGCACATGTCCTGCAGAATGGCATGTGCGTGGGTGCACACACATGCACATGACATGCATGCTGGCTGCATGCATGCCAGCATGCCCATGTACGCACCCTCTGTGCCACCAGCTGTGCATGGCTGACATACTTACCATGCAGTGATGGGCTGCCACCCATCTGGAATCCACCTCCAGGCACACCTTCCACTGTGGTGCAGTGCATGGTGGCTGCCACCAGCTCCTTCTGCAGCCTTAGCATTTTTGCAGCCACCAGCCCCCCTCCAGTGGCAGTCCAGGCCACATGGATGGCTGCCACCTTCTCTTTAATGCACCTCTTGTCCATCCCCACCTTCTTTCTGCACTCCTGCACTGACCGCTGGGGCTGCCGTGCTGGTTGACATATGCTGCCACCACCCATGCACCAGCCCTGGCCTGTGGTGTGCCTGTGGTACCACTCAACAGGGGCTCCCTGTCCAGGAAGGCCTTGAACAGGGCATCCATCTCAGCCTTTGTGAAATTGGGCCTGCGCTTCCATGCAGGCCCATGCTCCTCACCCTCCTCATGATCTGAAATGTCGCTGCCTGTGGACTTGGACAGCACAGTGTGTCAGTGGCAGCATCTCCCTGGTCCATCCCACCCTACAGTGCTGACTGCTCCCAGTGAGCTGCAGTGGCAAGCGCAACTTACCTCGAAAGGTTGCAGTACAGGTCCATGGCATGTGCCGTTCCGTGGCACTTATAAGGTGCAACACATGCAAATGAGGTTTGGCGCAACAATAATGACATGCTAATGCACCCAGTGCACCATGCATTTGCTGATGAGCTCATTTGCATTTGGTGTCTGAATATCGTGAGATTGCGCCGTGCATAATGGGATTTTGCCAGAGCAAGTCGCAACTGTGCGATGTGCATGCATGTGCAATGCGCAGGCCCACAGTGTGCATGCGCATCATGGTATCATGGTGGCAATCACACACCGTGTGTGGACAGTGCAATGCAGGGGCAGTGCGCATGTCATGCATGGGCCAGCTACGCGCATGGCCATGCATGAGGTGCTGTGCCCTATCATGCACGTGCACAATGCTGGTCGACCCCTGACTCCTGGGTCAAACTTCTGACCCTGTGACCCCGCATAGCCATGCCCATTCCGCGCATCTCTGGCACTGTGCTATGTGCATGTACTGTGCATGCTCCCATGCATCACATGGTGGGTGCATGGTGTGGCCACGTGTGCCTCCGGCCACTATTTTCACCACCGAATGCAGTTAGCAGAACATGTCGCAGGCACGGGGAAGGAGGGTCCAGAACTGGTCTCCTATTGAGGTTGCCAACCTAGTGGCATATGTGGAGCCCCACACCCCCCCAGCTCTTTGGGCAGGTGCCCCTGCAGTGGACCGGGGCACCGTGTGGCAGGACATCGCAACAAGCCTGGAGCACAGGATAGGGGTGCCCAGGACTGGGAAGCAGTATCACCACCATCATAGATGCCTCATGCGGTGGGACTCAGAGTGACTGAGGAGGCTACAGACATGTGCCAGGCAAGGGGCTATGCCACAGCCAGGTAAGACATCCCATGTTGCATGTCTGCCCAGGTGCTGTACTGTGGTGTTGGCTTGGCTGCCTGCCATGCCCTGTAGAGGGGTACATTGTTGTTGTGTGCATCACGGGGGGGGGGCATTGCCAGCTTCTGCTTGTGTTGTGATGCAGCCGTGCAGCTGTGTGGGATGTGTCAGGCAGGGGCACACCCTGTGCCAGGGGTGGGGGTGGGGAGTAGCTGCTGTGGTCAGTTCCTGATGTGCACCTGTCTTCTTTTCCATTCCCAGGACCTGAGAACCTGAGGAGGGCCCAGGCTGCTGCAGCAGTGCAGCAGGCCGCAGCAGGACAAGCTGGAGCAGGACCAGCACCAGCAGGGCTGCAGAGGGCAGGTAAGCACTGTCATGGTCTTTCACACTGTGCATGGGGGGTGGCAGGGGGAGTGGGTGTGGGCATGGCCGCCTGTGCCAAGTGTCATGGCAGCTGTGTATGTCATACTCTGCGTGGTGCTTGCCACTGTGGCGCATCCATTGGACGTGTGTGCCAGCTGTCGGTGAGGTGGATGTGCATCCATCTTCCACTGTCGCAGCTGTGGTGCTGCCGGTGCACTGTACCATATGACTGTCACTGAGCAGTCATGTGGCCATTGTGCGGCAGGGCTCATCTCTGTGCAATATCATGGTGCATCAAGTTGCTAGCTGGCATTGGCCCACCCCCCTGTGGGTGGCAATTACTGGCCCTCCGGGAGAGGTGTTCCCACTGCCCATTGTGCACGGTGGGTGGGCATGGTTCCTTGGGACATTGCACTGATCACCTGTCCTGTTCCTTGTTATAGATGTCCAACGGTGAAGACCACCTTGCTCGATGCTCTCGAGACTGTTGCGCCAAACCTTACTGGTGGCCTCCATGACACTGGAGGTGGTCATCAAGGTCTGGCAGATGCTGTTGGTGGAGCAGAGACAGTGCCAGCATGCCAGGGTGGCTGTTTGGGCCGCCATTAGTTCTGCCCTTATTTACCCCTGTTTCCCCTGCTGTGCCTCCCTCTTCAGTCCCCCCATCCCATTGTACAGTCCCTGTTCCCTGTCCCCATCCCTCACCTTACCTACCCTTTCCTAGCCCCTGGTTTTTGTAAACAGTTCCTTTAAATATGCATTTTCTGACTTTCCTGCCTGTGTCTGTGTCTGCTTTGCAGGTGGCATGAGAAACCATGCTGCAGTGGACCAGTATTTGTACATGTGGTGTGCATGTGCCGGGGCACATGTTGTGCTTCTTTGGTTCACTGCTGTGTGCTGTGGTGTGTCCCACTGTGGTGGTGTCCATCCCCTGGGTTGGTGGCTGTGCCTTGGGGTGCCCTTGGGCTGGTTGTTGGGGTGTGTGGTGGTTGCATGTGTGGTGGTGGCACACAGCCATGGTCCTTGGTCAGGTGCTATCCGCACACTGTGTTGGGGCCCCTTCTCACCATTGTGAGGCCTGTCCCATGTGGTCTGCCATGCTCCCTGCCACCTGACTTGGTTCATGCCTTCTGTGTGGGCTTCCTGTGTGCCTGTGTGGCATGTGTGTGCTTGTCTGCATGGTCCTGGGTGTGGCCTGCTATGGTCTGGGTGGGGGGGGGCATGGCCAGTGGTCTGCGGGGGGGCTCCCTTGGTGGGCCTCCATTGGCCATTGGCACTTCCTGTTGCCTGCTTTCTCTGCCACTGTTGTGTTCCTGGTGTTGGGTGTCTGGGTGCCTGTGGGTGCCCTGCTGTGCTGTGTTGGTGGTGGTCTCCTATGGCCTATCACTGTGTTTCCCTGGCTCTGTCCCTGGGGCTGTCCTCTGTGCCATGTCCCACTCTGTTGCTTTGCTGCTCTGCTCCCACAGTTGTGCTGGGTCATCTCTTTTTGCATCATGGTGTATCTCTGTTTGAGCCATGGTGCAACTCTGCCATATTCAGCCGGGTTGTGCTGGCGCAGTTCGGCCTGCACAACCTCTGAATATCGCTCCTGTTGTGCCATGTCGCATCGGATTTGTGCTGTGCTGGACTTGTGCCGGACTTTGGCGCATTTCTGAATATCTGGGCCTATGTTTATATCTATTAAATGCCTATGGTTATTTTATGTATACTTTTATGATATTAAAGTGTTTTATATTGGAATGATGTGTACTCAAGCAATACAAAAGTTTGAATCTTGATGGGCATATGTGTGTGCGTGTGGGGTGGGGGGATCATCTGCTGTAATGTGGTATAGAAGCCATGATGAGTATAACTGGAGGAGAATGTGATGTGGGGGTGAAGGAAAGAGCAGGGAAGGGTTCCACCATGGCAACAGTTCCACCAAGAAGGGACTTTCCTGGACTATGAACAAAACGTGCTTTCTTACCAGACTTCCCTCAGACAAGTATCAACGTTGTGCCTGTAATTCTTACTACTGCTGTAATGTATTTTGGATCTTGTAATCTCTGTTATGAGTCACTATGGAGTACCATGTAATTTTATACTATAAAATTATAAAGTTAAAAAAATAGTTTTACCAACTATCAGTTTTGTAAGCAGTGGTGCAGAAGGAGTCAGAACAGGGATGGCAATCATTGGTGCGGCACAGGCTACATCTGAACGAAGAACTAATTCTAGGCATATGATTGCCCATCCAAGAAAACCATGCTTCATTAGTCCACAGATGTCAACTGGATCTACCCCACTGCAAGCAGCAGCTTTTTCCAGCCAGTTCCAGTCATCCAGTGCATCTGGCAGTGAAAGGACCCTGAACAAATCAAAAACACACAGGTCTCCCACTGTGCCTCCTTTGAGTACTTTGAGGTCTCCTAACTGCAGAACTGTAAGCGCTCCATCCCAATCTGTAAAGCCCCATTTGACTTGTACAAACAACATGACACCAGCTGCCAGTGCCAACAGCCTCAGCACCACCACAGCCACCACTGTGCCATGGTCCTGGACTGTTACCTGTCCTGTTTAAGGCACTACATGATACCACCTCCTCCTCCAGCCCCCAAATCCAACAGCCCCAGCACCACCACAGCCACCACTGTGCCATGGTCCTGGACTGTTACCTGTCCTGTTTAAGGCACTACATGATCCCAGCTCCTCCTCCAGCCCCCAAATCCAGCAGTAGCAGCACCAAAGCCCTACATTGCTGCTCAGTTGTTGTGTGAGAATAGTGACAGTGAGTCTGGGTCTGTTACTGATGCTACTGTTATCTTTTCGCCTGAGGAAAAAGTGAAATTGTTTGGAGTAGAGAAAGCTATAGTAAAAATACTTTTTCTGCAAGGCAAAGCCACAGGAAATGGTAGACTACTCAAAAATATTGAGTCCACCTGCTGCGCTTGGTTCTTCAAAACGTATGATTTATTTTCTGTCACTTCAAGTAGGCCTGAACAGCACCTTTTGTGTTTCACTTAGAATTATAGGATTCCTCAGGAGACTGCCTAAATTTCCTTTAAAAAATAATAAACTGATCAAATGACCACACACTGATAAATAAATTTAAAAATAAAAAGTAACTCATGTTTGGTGTGGATGTGAACTAATTACAGTTTGTTTGCATTGCTTATTTCTCTGAATGGCTTTCACAGAATTTTTATATTGAATACCTGTAAAGCATATACAGTAAATGAATCCTTAATAGCATCTTATAATACCCATGGACATCACATTCTGACATTCTGAGGCACTCACCTCCACCAAACAAGCTCACCCTGTGTCTAGGAATGTAACAGGACATAGTCCCCCCCCCCCACATGTGCAGCAAAATGACAGGCTCCCACCTGAGCACCGCACAAACAATTGCTTACTCTGCACACTTCAATTGTCTCTTAGACATTATCTGTTTAAAAATAGTTACCGTTGTCCTTAGAACTAGATTTTCTAAACCGTTGTAACAGTTACTGGTTTTATTTCTCAATGTGAGCACGGCTACAACAGTTAATTATTTTTTCTAGGGAAATGTAGGCAGTCTCCTGAAGAAACCTATAATTCTAGGCAAAACATAGAGGGTGATGTTCATGCCTATTTGTAGTGACTGGTGATTTCTTTGCACCCCCCACCGAAGTAATGGGTGTTTACTCACCTGGTAAAGGTGATTGTGTTGGTTGGCATCCATGACACTCCAGACATTACCTCATGGGTTTTAGCCCACCTGATAGGCTAGTGATGCACATGACCCAGATCAAATTTCTAGCATATCCAGGTCCCAGAAACCCCTGCTCTCCAGTTCGAATCTTCCATAGCTGAAATAAGGTTAATTAGTACAAGAGAAAAAAAAATATACAGTGCAGATACAGCCAAGTGAGAAGTACTAAGAGAGATGATAGGAGACACAGAGGAAAACGGACCACGACGTAGTAGCAATGGCCCTGGGGCCGGTTCTTTATTCCTCTATTATTTACAGTCTAGTCTCGAACCCGAGGGTCCGACTGGTCATTTATCATTAGAAACAATCATGCTGTCTGTTCCCCTGTGAGCCTAAAACGGGTGAGAATCCCCTTAGTTCAGAACCGGTCACTCTTGAGCACTCTGAAGGGAGGGCCTTGGAGTGCCATGGATGCCAACCAACACAATCACCTTTACCAGGTGAAAACACCCATTGTGATTGGTTGGCATCCCTAGCACTCATGATACTCTCATGGGTAGATAAGAAGCAGTGAGTACGGGTGGGAAACTAGAGTGGACTAAGGTGAGTGGTTGAGGATGCTGCCGTCAGGACCTGGGTGGCGAAGGTGGGCCGTATGGCCTGTAATTGTTCCAACCTGTGGTGTCTGGCGAATGTGTGTAGGGAGCTCCATGTGGCTGCCCTACAAATGTCCTCTGAGGATACGCTGGCTCTCTCCGCCCAGGAAGTGGCGACCGCTCTGGTGGAGTAAGCCTTGATCCCCTGGGGTGGAGTCATCCAGTTTGCTGTGTAGGCGTCCTGGATGACACGCCTTAGCCACCCGGTGATGGTGTTTTTGGAGGCGGCGTTACCCTGCCTCTGCCCCTTCGAGATGACGAACAGTCTCTCTGTCTTGCGAATGGGACAGGTTCTGGAAAAGTACACAGAGAGGGCTGATCCCACATCGAGGTGATGTGGGGGCATGCTGGAGCCCTGCAGGGGCCCTCTTGGGAAAGTGGGCAGCTTGATGGGTTGCTCTCTGTGAAAACTGGTGGAGACCTTTGGCTGAAAGGCTGGGACTGTTCTCAGACTGACCCCTAGTGGGGTGAACACTGTGTAGGGTTCTGCACAGGATAGGGCCCCAAGTTCTCCGATCCTCCTAGCCGAGCAGATTGCCACCAAGAAGCATGTCATGAGGCCAACCCAGAACAGGTCCGTCTTGCGGAGGGGTTCGTAAGGAGCCGATTTGAGGGACTCAAGGACCATTGATAGGTCCCACGAGGCGATGGTCGGTCGAGTCCTCGGTCGGAGGATCTCTACTGCCCTTAGGAAGCATATGGTGTCGGGATGAGCTCCTGGGGAGTATCCGTCAATGAGGCCTATGGCCGCCCCTATGGCTGACAGTTGCACCCTGAGGGAAGAGTGCACTAGTCCCTTATCCACTTCCTGTTGGAGGAATAGGAGGACGGTGGCCATGTCGGTCTGCTCGGGAACTTTGCCCAGTTCCCGGCACCACAGAGTGAAGATGGCCCATTTCCTCCTGTACGTGGAAGTGGTGGAAGTCCGTCTGGACTGAAGTAGGGTGCTGATGACAGACTCATGATACCCCATTGCCCTCAGTCTCCTCCTCTCAGGAGCCAGACCATGAGTTTCAGGGTCCGCGGGGTCGGGTGGAGCACTGGCCCCTGCGAGAGCATGTCCGAGCAGTAGGGTATCCTGAAGCTGGCTAGTGACATCTCTCGGACTGCTGCGAACCATGCCCTACACAGCCAGTAAGGGGCCACCAGGATAACCATGTGGCCTGACTCCCGTATCTTGGCTAGGACCTGGGGGATCAGGGGGAGTGGTGGGAAGACGTAGGAGTTCCTCTGCCTCCAGGATTGCGACAGGACATCCGTTCCCTGGGAGAGGCTGTCCCTGAACCGCGAGTAGTACTCCCTGACCTGAGCATTCTCCCATGATGCCATGAGATCCATGGACATGGGCCCCCATGTCACCTGGATCATCTGGAATAGGGCCGGGTGTAATTGCCATTCCCCCGGGTGTACCTGTTGTCTGCTGAGCCAGTCGTGGACGTTCAGCTTTCCTGCAAGGTGAACCGTGCCCAGATGGGTGAGGTTGGCCTGGGCCCAGTTGAGGACTGCCGTTGTCTCCCTCATCATGGCCCTGCTCCTGGTCCGCCTTGCTTGCTATATGAGCCACCGTGACTCGATTGTCAGAACGGATCCAGAACCGACTGGCCGGTATTTGGTGCTTGAACGCCTTCAGGGCATGGGACACGGCTCTCATCTCCAGGATGTTGATGGAGAGCTTCGCCTCCGCTGGTGACCATAGGCCCTGTGCCATTGTGTCTCCCAGGCAAGCTCCCCAACCAGAGAGGCTCACATCCGTTTCTATGGTGACTAGGCGAGGGGGCTCCAGAGGGAATCCCCTGGTCAGATTCCCCTCCATTGTCCACTATGCCAAGGAGAATCTCACTGCATGGGGTAGTGGTACCACGTGCTGTAGATTGTGTTAACTCGGTGCCCCCCCCGTGATAGGACATAAGTTTGGAGCGGACGCATGTGCCACCTGGCCCAGGGCACGAGGTCTATGCATGAGGCCATACAGCCCAACAACTGAGCTATCCTTCCCATTGTTGTGTGGCGGTGGGCCTTCATCTGGCGTGCCAGCTCCATCAAGTTGTGAACTCTCATGGGGGACGGTTTTGCCCACCCCTGGGCCGAGTTGATGAGCGCTTCCAGATGCTTGATCTGTTGAGTGGGACTGAGGTGGCTCTTTTCTTGATTTACCACCCAACCGTGGTCTTCGAGTGCCTGCATGGCAGATTCCGTGTGTATCCGTGCCTGGTTTTTGGACCGTGCACGGATGAGCCAGTCATCCAGATACGGGATGATGTCCAGTCCCTGTTCCCTGAGTCTGGCCACCAGGGTTATGGAGACCTTGGTGAAGACTCTCGGGGCTGATGACAGGCCGAATGGCAAGGCCTGGTACTGGAAGTGGTGACCTAGGATGTGGAAGCGGAGGAATTGCCTGTGTTTCCAGATGATGGGGATATGGAGGTAGGCGTCCTTTAGGTCTATAGACGTCAGGAAATCGCCTACCCGAACGCATCGTAGGGTGGATCGGATGGTCTCCATTTTGAATCGGTGAGACTACATGCCGGTTCAAATGTTTCAGGTCTAGGATGGGCCTGAGTTCTCCCGATTTCTTGGGTACCAGGAAGAATATGGAGTAAATCCCCAGCCTCTGCTCTGGTACTGGCATGGGCTGAATGGCCTTGTTCCGAATTAGTTCTGACAAGATTTGTTGGACCTGATGTGGGGATGCCCTTCTCCTGGCTATGGGGGAAGAGACGAACCTGTGTGGAATGTGGGCGTGGGATAGCTCTATGGAGTATCCCTTGGTTACCACATCTTGGACCCATCTGTCCGATGCTGTGTTGATCCAGCGATGGGCGAAGAGAGTTAGCTGTTGTCCCACTGGTGGGTACGGGTCCTGGCCTCGTGCTTTTGGGAGGGGGCAGTCACTGTTGCTTTCCCTTGAAACCTCTACCTCGACCTCCGGTCCTTTGGCCCCGGGGTCTGAATGATGAGGACTGATAGTTCTGCGGGTATGGGCCACGGAAGCCGGGAGAGGAGCCTCTACCTTGAAAGGAGTGGCTCTGTTGATGCGTATCCCTGTGGGGTTGGTATGGTTTGTTCCCCCAACAAAACCTCCGCCTCGAGGAGGGTAGATAGGAGAACTTGGACTTATTCTTGAGGAGGTCTCTGATCTCCTCCTTTTGCTTCAAATAATCCTGCAGCCCCTTCCCAAAATCATGTTTTCCCCACAGTGGTAAGTTTTGTAACAATGTTTTTGACTCATGGTCTGCGTCCCACAGTTTCAGCCACAGTGCCCTACGAGCACGGTTGGTGATGGCGGTGGCCCTTGCCTGAAGACGCAGGGTGTCTACCGCCATATCAGCTAGGTATTTGGCTGCATCCAAGGTGCACTCCAACAGTTCTGCCTCCCTGGAGTTAGGGATGGCCTGCTCCTGGAGCGCCTCGAGCCAGCGGATCTGTGCCTGGGTCATATTGATGGCTGTGGTGGTCGCCTTAGCAGCGGTGCCCTCAATCTCAAATGCCCTCTTGAGCATGTCTTTGACCTTTTTGTCCATCGGGTCCTTGAGGGCTATTGTGCTGCATGGTAGTACGGTCTTTTTGCTGAGGGCCGCCACTTGGGGGTCGATTCTGGGGGCCTTGCACCAGGCATCCGATTTTTCCCCTTGGACCGGGTACATTCTGTCCAGATTCTTGTGATTCGACATCCTGCCCGGTTCGGGGGATTGCCATTCTGTACTGAAGATGTCCTCAATTGCTGGGCATACGGGAAAAGTCTCTGTGGTTGAAGGTCTCAGCTGAATCATTGGGTCGAGTTTCGACTCGGGCCTGCTTTCTTCGGTGTCGAAACCCATGGTGGGCTTGATGATCTTCATGAGCCTTGGGATCGTGTCAAATGAGCATAACTTCGAAGTCAGAGAAGGTGTCGTTTGCAGCTCCATATCTTCTGCATCCAAGTCCGCCTCATCCTCTTCCCCTGCATCATCCCTCTCCCCGTCCTTGTGCGCGTTGTCGCGTGGGGTGTCCGGGAGGGTGTCCTCAGGGTTTGGAAGCTCCTCTGGTTGCCCCCCCGCCTTGTCGGGTTCTGAGTTCGGTGGCTTTGCCCTGTTTTGGGTGAGGGATTCCAGTTTCTCCGTGATTTTGAGCATAAAGTTCTGTTGGCTCTCCATCATGGCAACCACGGCCTGCTGGTTCTGGATCAGGAGGGAGCCCGGGTCCATCCATGTAGAGTTGCTGGGTCCGGGGTTGTTGGGGGCCAGGGGCGGGGTTGGCTCCAGGGAGGAATCATCGTCATCCAGGAGGCAGGCTGCGCAGAGGGGGCCCAGAGTCTGGGGCAGGAGGGTAGTGCTGCACAAGGAGCATTTCTTTGCTTTCGCCTTCTGGAAGGAGAAAAGGTATACTTAGAAACGGAGTTGGTACGGTGCCCCATGGTTTTCCCCTTTTTTTTCTTTCAAACATTGCACCCACAATCCCTGGGTTAGGAGGCCAGTGCCTTAACCAGGTGACTGGAGCAGATGGCCCTTACCTCTCTAGAGGACCGCCTGAGGTTGGGGGTGCTATGTGAGGACCTCTGCGAGGGCCAGAGGAGGCTGGACGGTCAGCGGTCTGGTGCCACGGCTCGCTATGGGAGGGAGCCGTGGTGACCGGGAATGGAGTCCAGGTGGATCAGGCTACCTACTTGGGTCATTATGGGAGGGACCCGAGTGGTAGGGGTAGAATTGAAGCCCCAGATGAAGCAACAGGAGCAGGAGGCTTGGGAGGAGTGGGGGCCACCGGAGGGTCGCTATGGGAGGGACCCAAGGGTGGAACCCCCAGGAAAACGGAGATGGTCATTCACAGACCTTTCCCCTCCCCGCGAGGGGCCAGAGAGCAAGGTGGATCGCGCTTTCCACACACCCCGCACGAGTTCGGGGGGGGAACCAGGTAGGTGCGTGGCAGAATGATTGCACCACAGAGAGCTGCCTGGAAGTCCCGCTGGGGTGGGGCGCGAGGAGGCTCTCCCTTCACCCTCCAGGAGCAGCAGCTCAGTGTAGGGGGGGCCGATGTGAAGGCCAGAAGAATTCCCCCCCCCACCCAGACAAGTCGCGAGGAGGAGAGTGATGCACACGACTGTCTCCCTCATCATGGCCCTTCCCTCAGACAGCAGCGGCCTAGATGCTAGGCAGGGAGTGCAGAGCCAGCTGGAAGAACTGAGGCGGCTAGGGGAGTTTGGCGGGACGCAGTAGGCCCAACATGCCTATAGGTCTGAACCCCCTGATGCTCGATATTGCTTCCATGGGGCTAGCGCCCTGGCTGGATTCCACCATGCGGTGTGAGGGTGGGGTGAGGGCCTCCTGCATCATGGGAGGCGATGGGAGGAGGGGGCTTGCCTGAGCTGTGGGGGGGGGAACGGAGACAGAGAGGAGCCACGTGGTCGGCGCTTGGCCGGAACAGGCCGTTGGTCCTCCCGCGGCCTCGCTGAGGCCAGGAACTCTGGCAGCGGGGGGCAAACGGAGCGATAGGTCACCAGGCATAGGAGCGCTGTTGCGAGCGTTCGTTTGCTCGAGCGAGAAAAAGGGGCGCATAAGGGCAACTGAAAGAATCTGCTAACTTAGGCACCGAGAAGGGGCCTAGTCCATAGGGCCATCACAAGTCTCGAAATCGTTGCACAACACAAACATAATAAACAGCTAGCAGGACAAAACCAGCAGCATTTTAGGGAATAGCTTGCAGGAAGAAAAACACAAGGAGTTCCACTTCTTTCAGATATGCCTACTGTGATCCACCTCTTGCTAGGAATCACCTGATGTGGCTAATGCTAAGGCAGGGGGCTAGCTTAGGTTACTGCTCCTGGTAAAATCCAGGAAATTCTAATATGCAAAGCCCCCCAAAAAATTGTTGTACCAGCTTTCTGATTTAGCCTGAAGAGTATAGTTTAGTGATATAAATCCTTGATTCAAGGTCTTACCTTCTAGGAGCAGACAGTGATTCCTGGTGAGCTTCTTGCCTGATCAAATGCACGATTCGAAACTGGAGAGCAGGGGTTTCTGGGACCTGGATATGCTAGAAATTTGATCTGGGTCATGTGCATCACTAGCCTATCAGGTGGGCTAAAACCCATGAGGTAATGTCTGGAGTGCCATGGATGCCAACCAATCACAATTGTCCACTACAAGATATAACAACCAAGCAATTTTACAAAAGCAAGCCAATACAGTATCGCCATTGCCACCACCAAAGCAGCTTGCAGTGGAGTAGAGTGCCAGTGAGGATATGGAAATGGAGCTGTCAGAGCAGGGGGTAGGAAAACAGTAAGGTAGTAGAACGGGGGGAAGCAGAATCACATGAGGAGGAGACAGCAAAGCAGTAGGGGAAGGTGAAGAATCATGTAAGACTGAAATAGAGGGACAAGGGGAAGGGGGGGAGTTAAAGAGGAGAGGCATGTGGAAGAAGCAAGAGAGGAGAAAGTAAGAGAGGAGGAGGAGGAAGTAGAGGAGGTTGAAAGTGTGCTGTCTGTTACACCAACAAGTTCTGATGAGTGTGGTGTGGAGGAGTGGAGACCATCACAGGAGGAGCTGGCCAAATTAAAAAAAAATCATGCAGAACAGGAAAATAAGAAAGCAAGTTGGTCAGGCAGGGAAATCTAAAGAACTGGCCTGCCCGCAGCCACCAGATGGTTAGCCTTGTTGCAACCCTAGTGCTGCTGCTGCTAGTTCTTCTCTGTCAGGGTATCCTGCCCCGGCACATCATTCCACCATGGTAGAAACAAAGAAATTATCTCAAAGACACCACGCTATTGCTCCTAAAGAACCCCAGCAGTTCAGTCATGACCTAAAAAACAAAGAAATCTTCTGCAGTGTGTATTTCACTAATGACCTCACACATTCATAGAGAGCGTGTTGCAATCTGTGAAACAGAAACGTAGACGTTTCTGGAAGAAAAAGACCACCTGGCTCATTATGTCTGCCCAGTTCTACCTATCTAATGTGGAATGTGAAAGTCCTAGTTGCTCTTCACTACTCTTCCTCCCCCCGCCCATTCTGATACTGTCTTTACCAAGCCCATATATCTGTAGCACCCATGTTTAAATCCCCCACTAATTTTGCACAGACCACCCCTTTTGGTAGCTTATTTCACCTCTACCACGTTTTTCATGAAAAATACTTTCTGGTATCCCTCTTAATTTTTCCTACTGCCAGTTCCATGGTGTTACCTCGGGTGATTGAGTTCCCACTCAGTTTTAAAGACCCCTGCTTACATCTTGTTTACATTGTGGAGGTATTTGTAAGTCTATAATATATAGATGTATAGATATATAGATATATATATCTATATATATATATATAGATATATATATAGATATATAGATATAGAGACTAGTGGATGAGTGACAATCCACAACAAAGCTGTATTTCTATCAAGAGAGCTGATGACATCATTTGGACCTTGAGAGCAAAGCTCGAGAAGTCTCTATGATGTCATCAACTGCTAAGATGGAAACACAGCCTTAGTTGTGGATGGGCACCAATCCACTACTTTATATATTATATGGATCTTTTTTATGTTTCTTTTATATTATTATGTTCCATTATGTAACCCCCAGGTGGCGCTATCCCAAGGGCTACTACCCATGCCTGCTTGGCTGGTAGCAGGTTAAGGGGCCTGAGTTCTGAAACAGGTGCCTTCACCCGGAGGTCAGGGTTGGTAGTGGTCAAGCTAACCTAGGCACAGCCAACCGGGACACTGTAACCCCCTCTTTCCTTAGTAGTGGCCGGAACAATACACAATAACCACTTTCACAATACCACTGATACACCACACAAGTACCCACACTGTTTGCACTTACCACCAGGGCTTTCCTCTGGCCTGGCCCTGGGGAACCCCTGTAAAACAAGGTTATACACAGCAAATAACAGCAGTACAGTACTCTTGCACAAATTGGAACCACAGTCAGGGTAAATGCAAAAAAAGAGTTAGATCTGATTTATTTAAGGGGCTTGAACAAGGGAGGGATGTAATCAGGTTAATTTGCTTTAAGGCTTTATCAATCAAACAGTTATGCATGCACTTCAGGGTCCATAAACAGTTACACACTCTGGGTACCCAGATGGAGAATGGTGGGCTAGCCAGGAACATTGCAGCTGGTTGAGGCCCTGTGATGGAAGAAAACAACATGCACAACACACACTATTTGTAATCCGGAGCTGGAGGGCTCAGTTCATGAAAAGAAAACAACAAGACAATCAGATGACACACTTTTAGATTAGGCTGTTATTGCAGGGAGCTACCCTGATGATTACTCACAATACCCAAGACTGGACACAGGCTGGACGAAAATCGAGACAGCAGGTGGTTAATCTGGAGTGCCAGCAGAAGCAGGGTCCATACGATTCGCTGAGGCATCATTCCTGTTCAAGCGTGGAGCAGGGGGGGTGCTCCCCAGGCAGGTCTCTCATCTATGGCTTTCTCTGTGCAGCGGGTAGTCTGGCTGGGCCAGTGTGGCAAGGCCCCGGCCAAATGGAGACAAATTCAGATACAGTCCGTTCTGGGCTGGATAAAGCTTCCAGCAAGCAGAACACAGTTCACACAGTGGGGAACCAAATCACGACCCACTAACAACTCACAGCACATTTACATGTAAGGAAATTCTACTGTACCAGGCAAACTGCTCTCCGGTCACGATCGAAAAGTATCTGCACAAACCGGGGATTCAAAAGCAGCTGGAAATCCTGACAGGCTGATTGCATTCAGCAAATCTTCGGTCTTCTTCAGGTATGAGCCTGGTAAAAATCAGTGGCTTACTTCGTTCTCACAAACTTGGATTTAGTCCGAAATAATTCTCTTCTCTCCCTCTCAGGGTCAGCAGGCAGACAGGCAGGTCACAACTCAGGCCTTTTCACAGTTTTCCCATGCAAAACTACACAGAACTAATGCCCAAATCACTTGAGCTATTCTCATTTCACTTCCCAGCTCAAAACTGAAACTAGCTGCAGCCGCCTGGGAAATTCCCCTAGATCCAAAAGGTTCAGTTGGCTGATCCTCCGTGTCAGTCACAACAAAGGCTCCCCCTTCAGGTGCAAAAAGGTGCAAAAAGCCCCAAACTACAATTCCTATAGATTTTGAGTCCAGACAGCTCCTGTAGTCCGGCTCCATTTTGGGTCCCACCAGTACTGATTGGTTCAATTCGCAGTCCAGGACCAAGATAGTGGAGATAAACAAAACAGTCCTTGCTGCAAAGAAGGCAGGTTAGACAAACCACATTATCATTATCACTCTAAATGATTTTCAGCAAATAGTACATCTTTCAACAGAGCTCCCTCTCAGATTACTTATGACTGTAATCCAGGCAGCTCTTAAAGAGACAGTACACAGAGGCTACACAGGCACTCTCTGGCAATCACATTTAAACTGCTAAAATGTAGGACACCAGCCTAGTAGTGAGCATTTAGGCAAGCTCAAGGAAGACTTTTTGGGAACCCCCATTTGTAGGGGGATTACACCCTTCCCTGCCTGGAGAAAACGTGGTGTTTGTGTCAAGTCTGTACCATCATGAATTAGTTAACATAAACTTTTTTTTTTTTTTTTTTTATTTTTATTTAGTTGTTTAACCAGGTATAGCACACTAAGCTGAAAGCTTTTTTACAGGAGCAGCCTGGGAGCACAAGGAGGTTAAGGTACTTGCTCAGGGTCACACAGTATGCAAGTGGAAGCTGTGGAATTCAAACCCAGGTCAGGTCTGCTGGATGTCACCAAATTTGCAGCTTAGAGCCTTAGACCACTGCGCTATACTGCCTCACAAACTTATTACTCATTACTTATTACTTATAAACTTATTACTTTACATATTCACTACACTTCATGATACTATATCCATTCTGACAACACATTGTGCATATTCACACAGGTAAATTGAACATTACTATACTGAATTAGGTAATAATTTCTTGTACCTTAAACAATGCAAGAGGGGACTCTTCCCTATCAGCTAACTTGGGGCTAGAGGGGGCAGAGGCACCATGGTGAGAGGGAAAGACAAGTAACCTAGAATTGGCTGTCAAGTTCAATTTGGGCAGTGAGCTTGGAGAGACATAAATACCTTTGTGCACCACTTTGAGAGGCAAATCCACTGGCCTCCTGGGAGAATCATAACTGAGGCGTACTACTGGCTTGACAGCTCGGCCAGTCTTTCTGAGGGAGATAACTACATCTCTGTACTCTCAGCACTGGTCTGGGGACTCTTGTCACTTGTGAGGGGTGTCTCTGCCTGGGTGGAAATGTCCAAACTTGGGGCACTGTCGGCTCCTTGCTCTGCAGGCTCTGTTTCTACAACACTTGACTCATTTTGTGAAGGCTCAGGCACAATCAAGCTTTGAGGCACTGAAGGGGGGTGATCAGTACTCTCATAGTGTTCTTCAAGTTCCGGTATGTCACCAGAAAGACTCAAACCCTCAGCCCCATCTTCAGTCAAATCATACAGTTCCACAATACAGAGACTCAACATCTTCTGATGTGATACTTTGCACTTCCCTTTCTGGGAGCATTGGCTCAAAGGATGAAGCTGGGGGGTAAGGCAGTCCAGAAGGCCCAGCATCATCCCCACAATTTATCAGGGGGTTACCTTGAAACAGCTGACTCAGTTCAAAAGAGGGGTAACAGGCATGGTCATATTCACTTTCATCAGAAATGGACTGACAGTCACTATCATTCTGGGCCTGCTGCGGAGGAAACTGTAAATCTGCGACCACTGGGGTAGGTTGACTCTGTCTCTTTCTTGCAGCAGCATGAGTCACCGGCCCAGGGGGCTCAATTTCTGGGGGTTCAGCCTCAATCATGACTTGGCCGATAGGTAGCACATGGTTACGGTGCATGGTCTTGACAGCTTTGGAGTTGTTCTCTGGGCGCACCTTGTACACAGATAAATCATCCAACTTTCCAACTACTGCATGGGGAAGATGGTGCAACCGATCAGCAATTTTGTGTTTACCATGCAGTCCCAAATTGCATGTAACCCCTCACCCCTGCCTTTTAGCAAAACGACAGGTGGCATGCTGTTGAAGCTGACAGCAGTACCTGGTGGGGACTGGGTTCGGGGAGGATGAGGTTACTCGGCACAGGGGGCCTAGGTTGGGCTACTCTGCATAGGGGCACCCAAGTAAATCTGAACACAGGAAGCAATAACTGTAATGTCCAGAACCAGGAATGGGATTCTACAGTGTGGATTTTATTCACATTCAAGCTGAACAAACAAAGCATAGACGGACCCCACGGGGCTACATTCCTGGTAATGCAGATTAGAGACAACAGAACACTTCTTTACTATTTCCAGCCCTCAGACTCTGAACCCAGCAGGCACACAGCCTGGACTTGCGCGCAGCTTTGGGTACACAGCCCGACTTGTATACTACTTGGGTTTTCCCCACTGGCCCGGCTCCCCCACAGGCCACTTGATCCATGGTCCATTTTGGGAAATGAACCAATTATCCTGTTGTGGCTCCCCAAACCACCTTAGAGCCTTCAACTCCTAGAGGGAATTTTCCTTCCAATCCCACATCTGGGTACTTCCCTCATCACTGGCCAAGTGCATGAGGCAAAGTAGAAATCCACAGAGCAAATCCGTAGAGGTGGACCTGGTCACTAAAGATGGGGGGTCTCCCACCTCCAGCTCCCACAGTCCATACCTGGCCATTTCTCTGGAAACTAAACAACTCTTTTACTGAAAGCTTGGCAATGTAGATTACTGGGTAGACATATGTCACATCTCCTCTACATGTCTTTCGACTTCCCTATAAGCTCTGGACTTGAACATACTTTTACTTTTTGGCTAAGCCTATTACTCTAGGCATCCTGTTATTTCAGTAGTCCAATCCCCACATGTCACACAAGTCCCAGGGTGAAAAACATAGGCCCTTTCAGGAAGAGCAGACACTCACCCTCTGGTTGCAGGTGCCCTACAGGTGATTCACAAGTATTCATGTCTCCCAAAAACTCTGGAACAAATAGGCAGCTTCTCCACAGCAGAACCAGCAGAATAGCAGAACCAGGGGGTTGCCCCAGGAATATGCAGGAAACCCTTTCCTTCCCCCATCCCCGGAGGGAGGGAGCACTGAGACCTGAATCAGCGGTCTCCACCACTTACAATTATCTTCTGTGTCTCTCTTTTGGTGGAGACACACACCCTTTTACCTAAATGTAGCCCTCTGTCAGGGCTGAGGCTCCTAGAGCCTACACTGAGCTGCTGTACTGCTTCCACAGCAAGCTTCCAACTCCAACTAACCTACAGACTACTGTTCAAACCTCCCAACATTCTATTCCAACTCCTTGCTGCTTAATTCCATTGTGGCTCATGCAGCTGCGATAGTTCTATGGTGATGTCATCCCTCAGTCTCAGCTGAGACTGAGAACAGAGTGAGACAGTGTGAAACCTATTTAACTGGAGTTTCACAAGCTGCCTTCCCTGCCTACCACTAGGTCTTACTAGGATTCTAGTAACCCCGGGTAACAAGAGGGTTACACTCACCCTTGACCAGGAAAATGACTGTCCGCAGTCATTGTTTACCTGGCTTTAGGCCATCCCACCTTACAGTATGTGCAACCTGTGGAGTGGGGGTGATCTGGCCCCCTCCTACCATGTGCAAGCACAGGCAGGCAACACTAAGGGCCTAGAGGCCTTTAGCTGACGTATCTGCCTCTACTCTACCCATTTACTATGGACACCTAGTGGCTCTGGTGGAACTATCCAGAGCATAGCCATAATAGCTGAGCACTGCAGTCGCTACAGCCATTCAGGACCACAGCCTGTCTATCCCCCCAGCCCTCTAGAGAAAATATATCTGCCTGTAACTTAATACCCCAAAAAACCAAAACAACCCGGGGACCTCCCCGACCTTGGGCAACCTGCAACCACATGTAACCCCTAGATGGCGCTATCCCAGGGGCTACTACCCCTGCCTGATTTGCCACTAACAGGTTGAGGGGCCTGGATCCAATGGTGGTGCCTCCACCCAGAGGTCAGGTTTGCAATAGTTAAACTTACTTGGTCACAGCCCTCTGGGACACTGCAACCCCTTTCTTCCCACTAGTTGCCCACACAATATATCAGAATTACCTTCACAGTATACACTTACCCCCAGGGCTGGTTCAGGCACTGGGACCTCCTGTAAAATAAGATACAGTGCAACAATCACAGTACAATACTTTAACATAGACAAATACCTCAGGCAGTATAACTTTGCTGAAACAAGCAGCTCAGTGGTACTCAAAGAAACACACAGTCCCCATACAAACTAATTATGTCTGCAAGCAGACAGCTCTTAAAGAGACAGTACCAGAGGTTCTAAAACACTCACTGATAAATGGCTTACCGCCAAACACCATTCAGGCTTGGAGCATTCAAGCAAGCTCCTGAAGTCTTTGGGAACCCCATTTGCAGGAGGTTACACCTTCCTGGCCTGGGAAAGCTTGGCGTCACGTCAAGCAAGTATCCATAAGTTTCAACTGCAACCATATACATTTGCATTAGGCTCGCACATGTAATCATCAGTCAATATATCATTTTACCAAGAACACATTTCTGAAACATTGCAGTACGTCCTCTTTACACAGTATTACATACAAATTGTACCATAACTCAAGTTTTACCTCTTGTACATGAAACCTGAAGAGAGGGGCCCTTCCTATCAGTTACCTTGGGGCTGGATGGGGCAAGGGCACCATCTAGAAAGAGCAACACAAGTAACTTGGAGTTAGCACTGGCCTCAGTTTGGGCAATGAGCCTCGGGACACATACACTCCTTTATGGACAACATTGAGAGGCAGATCCACTGGCGGCCCAGGGAATCATAACTGAGGTGCACCACAGGCTTTACAGCTCGACCAGTCTTTCTAGGGGAACTGTTACAGTCTCTGCACTCTGAGCCTCATTTCAGCATTGTCCTCACTTGTCAGGAGTCTCCATGGGGTAGAGAGGCTAGAACTTGGGGCACTTTCAGCTCCAGGAGTTACAGTTTCTGAGTCCACAACATTTGGCTCGCATGGAGAGCTTTGGACACTGGCAGTGGACTGTCAGGGCACTCAAAATACTCTTCTTGTTCTGGTGTATCACCAGTCTGACCCAATCCATCATTTTCCTCCCTGAAAGCTCAAACAGTTCAACCATGCACAATGATTCCATTTCATCTGATCTGATGCTTTGCACTTCACTTTCTGGGAGCATTGGCTCCAGGGACGAAGCTGGGGCTTGGACAGTCCAGAAGGCCCAGCTTCATCTCCAGTATTGACTAGGGATTGCCCTAAACAATTGACTCAGTTCGTAAGAAGGATAGTATTCAAAGTCACTCTCACTTTCTTCCGATATGGACTGACAGTCATGCTCAACTGGGACTTGTGGAGGGAACACTTTAACTTTGCTTCTGTAGGTGCAGACTTTCTTGATCTTTTCTTAGCAGCAGCTCTAGTCACTGGTCCAGAGGGGCATCTTCTAGGGGCTCAGACTAATTAAGATTTGTCCAATGGGCAGTAAATGATTTCTATGCATTGTTTTTACATCTTTTGAATTATTCTCAGGCCTTACTTTGTACACTGGCAGATCATCTAGTTTGCCCACTACAATGTGAGGGAGATGGTGCCATCTGTCAGCAATCTTGTGCTTGCCATGCAGTCCCAGATTTCTTAGCAATACCTGATCTCCCTCCTGGAGTTCCTGTGCTTTCACCTTTTTATCATACCTTTCTTTGTTGGCCAGATTTCTTTTGGCAGCCATGGTTTGAGCCAGTTGGTACGCATGAGTTAGCTGGGCCTTTAACTTTGCACATACTGTAAATAGTTGTCAACTGAACCCCATCAGGAGAGACCCCAAAACACACATCTACGGTAGTCGAGCTTCTTCCAAACATCAGGTGGGGAGAACCCAGTGGCATCACTTTTGGTGCAGTTATAAGCATGTACCAGGGTGCTAATTTGTTGGCTCCATCTAGGCTTGTCCTTTGGGTGCAGGGTGCCTAGCATATCTAGCAAAGTGCGGTTGAAACGTTCAGGCTGAAGGTCCCCCTTGGGGTGGTAAGGAGTGGTTCTGGACTTTCACACTCCCCACAGAGAAAGCATCTCTTTGATCAGACAACTCTCAAGGTCTCTCCCTTGATCAGAATGGATTCTTTGTGGAGCCCCATAGTGAACAAAAAAGTTTTCTAGAAGTACTTTGGCCACAGTGGATGCTTTCTGGTCTTTGGTGGGAAAGCTTGGGCATATCTCGTGAAATGGTCAGTGACCACCAGCACATTACTGATATTTCTTTGATCTGACTCCAAACTCAGAAAATCAATACAGACCAGCTCCATGGGTGCACTGGTGGTGATGTTAACAAGGGGCAGCCCTCTGGGGTAAAGCTTTCCTCTGTAGCAGCGACTACAAGTTCGAATGTGTTGCTCCACATCAGCCCCATCTTAGGCCAATAGAATCTGGATCTCACCAAGTCAAGTGTTCTGTCTATGCCAAAGGTGCCCCATGTGGTTGTGCAAGGACATCAGTACTGAGTCTCGAAGGCAGTGGGCAGCACTAGTTGTTGTTTGTCTCTTGTCCCCTCTGTCTACTGTTTCTCTGTATAACAGTTTATTGATCAGTTTCAACTTAGGACCTTCTTTGTATAATAGTGCAGTTCTCAAATCCGTGGGCGTAATTTGGACACATCTTTTCCTGCATAGAGGCTTCAAAGCTGCTTTGATCATGGGATCATGGGACTGAGCCCGCGAATACTGTCATTGTCCAGCTGAGGCAGTGCACCAATGTCTATTGCAGAAAAGTGGCAATAAGCAGCAGGTATGCAATTCTCAGAGGGTCCCAAGAAATCCACCATGCAGTCCACTCGTCCGTGGACATTTGTTCCTCCCTGTCAAACTTCCGGCAGAGTGCCGAATGTCAGGTTCTGCCAATCGGACCCAATCATTCTGGGGAACAGGCCTCCGGAAGAGCATCAGCATCTATGTGGTTCAGACCTGCTCGGTATTGAGAGCATAGTCATATGTAGATAATGCAGAAAGCCACCTGGCCAGTGGCATCCAACTAGCTGAGGTCTGCACATAGGTCAAAGATTATTGTCAGTTTTACTAGTATTTTAGCCCCATACAAGTACTCATGGAATTGGTCAACAATAGCCCACTTCAGAACTGGGAACTCTAACTTATGTACAGGATAGTTCTTTTCGGATGGGGTCAGGCTTCTACTGGCAAAGGCCACTGGTCTCAGGCCATTCTCGTGCTCTTGGTACAACACAGCCCCCAACCCTTGAAAGCTAGCATCAGTGTGCAGGACGTAAGGTTTTCTTGGATCGGCATAGGCCAGCACTGGAGCATGGGTAAGTTGATATATGATCTCATGAAAAGCAGTCTCACAATCAGAGTCCAGCGGCCCCAAATACTTCACTCGGATGAAAATACACTCTTTCTGTCTTGAGGATGCTGACTTTTGGTATTTTTGTGGGTTGGGGATACCCTTGAGTAAGGTTAAGTAAAGGGCGGATCACTCTTGAATAGTCCTTGATGAAGCTGATAATAACCACAGAATTCCAGGAAGCTTTGCAGTTCTTTTAGATTTTTGGGCTGTGGCCAGGTGGTCAAGGCCTCAACTTTGCTGGTCGGTCTCTATTCCTCGGTGGATACTATGTGTCCACATACTTTACTGATGTTTGAAAGAATTGACACTTATCAATGGACAGTTTAAGGCCAAAGTCCTCCAGTCGGTCCAATACCTTAAATAATCTGCCTCATGTTCCTCCAGTGAGCTGCCAAACACAATAACATCATCTAGGTATACCAGGCACTCTAGTAAGTTCATGTCCCCCACTCACGCTCCATCAATCGTTGAAAAGTGGCTGGGGCACCTGAAATCCTTTGAGGCATCCTCATGAATTCATAGAAACCAAGCGGGCAGATAAAGGCTGTCTTCTCATGGTCCTCTGGGGCCATCGGGATCTGGTAGTACCCACTGCGGAGATCCAGCACAGAGAACTACTTGCTCCCGTTTAGGCAGTCCAAAGCATCCTGAATGCAGGGCATTGTGTACTGATCAGGGATAGTCCACGGTTTAAGGTGCGATAATCCACACACATCCTTACTGTTCCATTCTTTTCCTCACTACCACTAGGGGAAGCATAAGGGCTTCTGGATTCTTGTATTACACCAGCAGCTAACATTCTTCCAGATGCCGTCTCACATCATCTATGTCAGCAGGTGCAGGCGTCGAGACCTCTCACGAAATGGTCTTTCGTCATGCAGCCAGATATTGTGCTCAGCTCCTTGCACGCATCCTACATCCCATTCCTTTAAAGAAAACACCTGGTCTCTCTGGCCAAGCTTCTCACTGATTCTCACTTTCCATTCAGCTGGCAGCAGGGAGTCGCCGAAATCAAACAAGTCAAGCGTTACTCTGTCATTCTTCCTTGAACTCTTGCTGCTGGGTAGCACTGCAGTGTCTGCACAATGCACATTAGCCAGGATGCAACCTCTATTTACTCGAATGTCTCTTTCAGACACATTATGAACTTGGACCATTACCCTTCTGGCATAAGCATGGGCTCTAGCGGGCAAAATACTAGGCGACCAGCAGTCCCTCTGGCAATTTTCCATCGCCTGGTGCATCCAACATTAATATTTTATTCTTAACATCCTTTCTGATACGGACCTCTCCTGTAAGGTACACTGGGCATTTGGCGCCAGGATGAGAACTCAGGATCCTTCTTCCATACAATTCCGACCGGTTCCTCTGGTTCTATTTTCAGCATCTCTCTGTGCCTCATAGGCCTTCTTAATTAAAGCTGGAACTCTTAAAGCTCTACTAGTCTTTGACCCCTGTTTTTCATAACACAACTGTGCCAGCCTTCCGAACATATGAGCATTTGTTCCAATCAACAAAGGGACACCATCATACAGTCCAGTGGGGGGACACACTAAGGCTAGGGTCTCTACTTATTCGGCCACTCCAGCCACGGAGGTGGGGAAAGACAGCCAAATTCGGATATACCCGGAATAGGGGTAGGCCTTCTCACTTAACCCCCATACATGCAGTCCTTCTAATGGTTGTAAGGGTACGTCTGACAAATGCTTCTGATACCAATCCTGGAACATAATTGTCACTTGGGAGCCACTGTCTAATACAGCTCTTGTAGACACTCCATTCACCTTTACAGTGGTCTCCATGGAGGGACCCACTATTCTGGACCAGTCTGGAGAGGCGGTAGTGGGGGCCTGGGCAACTGACCTTGCCACAAAAGGACGTGAGTTAGCATTTTTGGTGCCCTCACTGGGATCATTTCGTGCACCTCTTAACCACTGATTTGTTCTCCGAAGCTCTCCTTGTAGCCTATATGCAACTTTGTCAGTGTCTTTTGGGGACCGGCATTCCCTTTTCATGTGCCCATCTTTCCCACAATTATAGCAAAACATACTTTCTGGAGTTTGAGCTGGCCGAGGTGCCACACTGGGAGCCAGGGCGGGGGTATTACTAACTGGAAACCTTGGTGCCATCTCTGTCTGCGGCGTGATAAGCATTTGGAGACATCTCGTCAGTTTCTCCACTTCCATGGTCAAGGAATCGAGTTCGGAGCTGTTATCAGCAGGAGATACATGGTGGTTACCCCACCCCAGATCTTAAACAGTCGGATAGTAGTCAGGGCCCGTACCTCGGGCATGGCCTTCATAAAGGACTGTTTTTAAATTCCGGATCTCTCTCAACAGTTAAGCCCCATTGTGGCATATCTTTTCCTTGTCAGAGCACTCATTTACTGCCAACCTCTGCCCTGAACTTCACTTGATGGGTCACCCTCAGTCACTTTCGGTGTGCTTAGCGCTGTTGGTGCAGGTCCCTCCTGAGGTCGCCTTTTCTCAACTCCTCGAATTTCTCTCATTAACTCATCATAGGAGGTGGGGATTCCAGTCGATTTGCCAGGCGTAACTGAAGCAACAGCAATTCTGAGAAGGGGCAGACTTAGGATCCTGTCAGCCTGGTTCGGTCCAGTTCAATCGCTGGCAAACTACCCTTTCTGAGGCATTCTTGCAACAATTTTCCAGCGAGATACATACACAGACAACAACTCCCCTTGGTACTGTTGTGCATCTCTACTCTCCACCATAGGTCTTCATCAGAATCTGGGCTCCCATACACATTCTCCAGGGCCTCAAGATAGGCCTGTGCAGTCACTTCAGGTTACTGGCCCATTTCCACGGATGGTAGCCAGGGCAGGACCTCAGGGCTCTCACTAACCCTCTTTCAGCTTTTCGGCTTCCGAGCATTGCCATTCTAGCACTTGGGGGGCAACATAGTCTATCCAGGTCTCCCAGTCATCCTCCCTTGGAGTGGGGAGAGTGCCAGAGAAGATCCTCAACCTTGTAAGAAATGCAGTGACTAATGGCAGGTGCAGAAATAAGTCTGCATTGGTTCCAGCCACCATTACGGGTGCTGGGCGGGAGAGGGGTGTTGGGGAGGAACACCCCAGGTGGCAAGAATAGTTTCTGCAAGTCCTCCACAGTTTTCCCTTCCCCAGCAACCATTTAGCAAATTTCTCCTCAAAAGTTTCAGATAGTGGTGGGGGCTCATTCCCCAGGTCTTTACTGTCCTTAGTTATCACTCTCCAAGCAGTGAGGGCTCCCTCTGGGGTAATGGTCTGTGGCACTGGAGCTATCTATGGGATCATAAACTCTACTAGGGCCAGGAAAGTGTGGGTGAGCAGATTAGCATGCCGACCCACCACCACAGGGTTTGTAAACCTTCCACCTTGGAAAGTACTCCCTGCACAGTGTCGTATTGATACCCAGGGGATGTCCAGGATAAGCATAGTATTTGGGGTCGATCTCCTCCCAGTACACCCTCCACCAGCGGTGCACAGCCACTTCTGTCAGAAGTACCCATTTTTTTATTTATTTTCCTTAACAGTGGTTTGTAAATATGGCCACTAGAGGACACACAATCCCAGCGGTGAGCCTCCAAGATGTAACCCCTAGATGGCGCTATCCAGGGGCTACTACCCCTGATTTGCCACTAACAGGTTGAGGGGCCTGGATCCAATGGCGGGTGCCTTCACCCTAGAGGTCAGGGTTTGCAATAGTTAAACTTACTTGGTCACAGCCCTCTGGGACACTGCAACCCCCTTTCTTCCCACTAGTGCCCACACAATATATCAGAATTACCTTCACAGTATACACTTACCCCAGGGCTGGTTCAGGCACTGGGACCTCCTGTAAAATAAGATACAGTGCAACAATCACAGTACAATACTTTAACGTGAGACAAATACCTCCAGGCAGTATAACTTTGCTGAAACAAGCAGCTCGAGTGGTACTCAATCAAAGAAACACACAGTCCCCCATACAAACTAATTATGTCTGCAAGCAGACAGCTCTTAAAGAGACAGCACCAGAGGTTCTAAAAACACTCACTGATAAATGGCTTAAACGCCAAACACCATTCAGGCTTGGAGCATTCAAGCAAGCTCCTGGAAGTCTTTTGGGAACCCCCATTTGCCGGGGGGTTACACACACACCAAGAAAATACCACATTTTACATCATTTTACTGCCTCCTCCCTACCCCCACAACCACACCTGTGGAAGGAAAGGGTTAATACAGTAACAACAACAATAACAACACCACAGTACTTTAAATTACTACACACTAAAGTACTAATGAGGAACTCCGATGAGCCCCTCCTCCTCTTCTTGTCTTCTCTTCTGTCTTCTCCAGGAACAGCTGCAAGAAAAAGAAAGACAACACACACTTCTAATCTGCATACACAGTCTACCTAAACCCCTACCATCAAAACACTGAAGAATCCCAAAAAGATTTTTTTTTTTTTTAGAAAAGGTAGAAAAACAGTATTTACATTAGAAAACAACGACATTATTTACAATACACATTTGGGGGGCATGGAGTGCCCTAAAAGTCCCAACTAGTGACCACAATGCCCGAAGGCTAGTCCAATAAAGAGTCTCTCCTGGGCTGGAGCCCAGTGAAGCACAGTTCTAACAGGCCAAAGTCCGAAGGGGAGAGTCTTTGAGGACAGTTCACACATTTTGAAGTCTGCTAGTGTAGGGCGTGTACTGCAATGTCATAAAGATAGAAAAGTTTGGACTTACCAGCACCTTGTAGAATGGCAATTCTGCACCGACCTGCACCTCTGACGAAGACTCTCCCTGGCAGCATTTCTTCCGATACAGCTGGGCAGACATCTTCCGGGAACCACAGGAGGGCACATCTGGGAACTGCTGGGTTGATGTCATCTCTGGAGATGGAATCTTAGAACAGGAACAAAAAAGAAAACAGCTGGTCCGACGTCATCCGATTACCAGGTGATGAATCAGGATACAGCTGGGATGGTGTCCTCTCTGGATCTGAAGTCATCTGGTGGGCCTGTCAATGGATTCTGGAAAGGCCAGTACATTGTAGAACTGATGAATGTGGGGCACCTGAGTCCTGGATGTCCATACTGGCGGGTCAATAAAGGCACTTCACAGGCTGGTGTGGCAGTATAGACTATCACTGCTCGGCTTTCCATTTAGTAGGCACGGTCACATTTACTGGGAGGTCCTTGCACTGAGACCAATAGTACCGGGGGTCAGGAGCTTGAATTATTACCCCGTCTGGGTGCACATAATTCACACAGTGAGAGATTTCACGTCCCTCTCCGTCCACTATTCGCACTCTGTCCATATACAGTGTCCTGTCTCTCTTCCACTGGGTATATTTCTCATGAAACAGTCTGTTTTTTACATGCTTGTTTGCCCCAGGATGTACACCTTTCATTGCTTTGGCCCAGATCCAGGATTTTCTGCTGTTCTCAATCTCCTCCCAGACTCTCCGAGGAAAGGTAGGAAAGGTCATACCATAGATCTCATTCGACTTTCTCCGAACCAGTCTCTCCTCTTTGCTAGCTTTGGTCAATCTGAGACCACTGGCCTGGCTTGGGGGTGGCCAGTCTTGGTTCTGCCAGCTTCACATCCTTAAAGAAATTGAAAACGGATCCCTGACTTCTTCTTCCTGCATAGCCAGGGCAGTGGCATCACCACTCTCTTCCATGCATTCCTCCGAGGCAAGATCTTGAGGCTGTGTATCTGTTCCTTTTTCACAAGGCCACATAGATTTCCCCTCATCTTCCTCTTCACTGAGGATCTGAGCCCAGGAGTGAGCAGTCATTCTCACTCCTGAGACTATCCACTCATCACTAGGCGTGGAGGTTGACACCTCCCATTCAAAAGCCTCCCGCATCTCATCTTCTCCTGTGAGACTTGGGCTAGGGCCCTCCCCCCAGAGGTCTATTGATACTTTATCCAAGCTTTCCTTCACGGGGATCCAGCATCGAAACTTCAACTTCTGGTTCCGTCTCTAACTCTGCACCCTCTAGCTTTGTGCCACACTCCCCCGAGGGGCCTTCTTCCACAGGCTCCGCCTGGTGCTGTGTGCTGCCAACTGCAGATTCCTGAACCTTTGTCTATGTGGGAGCCAAACGAATTTGAGATGCTTTATACCAGTCATATTTTTCTAGGCATCCAGCACAGTGAGGAATCGTGAAGACGTCCTTTCCAGCTCTCAAGCATATTTGACACACATGCACTGGAAAACCAGGAATCGCCACATGAGGAGGCAGTTGTCCTCTATAGCACCATTTTTCAATGTCCCTCAGTCTATTCACTGCTGCTGTTACTGCAACCCGGGCATGATCCGGGTAACAAGCTGGTACTGAGGCCATAACTGCAGAAAAAACAAACAAAAGCTTCACTGTAACCAAAAGTCCCACTTTACTGAACACTCTCTTTAGTTTTAAAATGGCTCCTGTGCTGCTGTGTTGCTGCACTTTACTACCCACCTGTAATGGCGGCAGGCAACTCCCTGTGCATCAACATTCAGAAATTGGGTCAAGCCACTGCACCCGATTTACACTACTGATAACTTTTGCTCAAACTGCACAAACCTTGCTCTGTTCTTGTTTTAAACACATTTACAGGATTTTTCCACAGACTTTTTACATGCTGGAAACATTTCTTTGACTCACAGTCTCTTTAAGCTTCAGGTTTTTAAGCACAGGATTGCCTGTAAAACTAGTGCTGCACTTTTGGCTACAACTCACAGTCTCTCTCTGGCTTCAAACTTTAAACTTAGGCTGAACTCATTACTATGCACACAGTCAATGGCTTAACAGACTTGCACTTGCTGGCAGGACTTGACACAGTTGTTACTTGCACAGCGACTACACTGCTGCACACATATTTTGCTGGCACAGGGCAGAAAATCACTGTTTGAGCAGTTTTCATGTTGTTACTTACTGTTATCAGTAGCAGTTTGCTGCGATGGGGAAAAACAGCCTGCAGCCATTTCTTGGAGGCCTCAGAACAGAAACGGACGGGCAGTCCTACCAATCGTCTCCTCGACCACCACACTTGCAATTCAGACGATCGATTAGCGGGTTGAACCCGATTTTAAACAAGCAAATCTACTTTTACAAGGTTTACAGTGATTTTAACACTCCGTGACGCTCCTCCACTAGCCAGTACACGCACTCCACTCACACTGCCTCTCGAATGCTGGGGCAGTCACTGTAGAGCTGGCTGAGGGGCGGGACTGATTGCAGCCTGACCAATCACATGACGCCATGCAAATGAGCCTCCTCTACCTCGCGAGTGCTCTTCTCCTCACGGCGATCATCGAGCAGGCAAATTTAAATTGCAGAATGCAATTTTTTTTTTTCTCAACTGACTCCATGGCGGGAGCCCATTTCAGCCATTTAACATAGCCATTACACCTGCAAGTCTCTCAGTTCATTCAGAAAACATTTTCAATGTCCAGAGCACAATTTTCCTGTTGCTGCCCCTAGTCTTCTACACTTTTATTTACCACAGTTCGTTGTAAAAGCAGGCAAAAACGCTGTAAACAGGATGCAGGACAAGGGCACACTCTTTGGCTTTACTGCTCCTTGGTAAACAGTTGGCATTTTAAACAGCAGCATAAGATCCACAGCACACAGCGACACACTAATTAAATTGCTTCAGATTTTTGGGCTACCCACTGCCAGATAGCCAAAATGCTAGCCCCTTGCCCAAGCACCTTCCTTCCCAGAATAAAATCCAAAGTGGTGCCTCCATTTTTGTAACCCCTCACCCCTGCCTTTTAGCAAAACGACAGCTGGCATGCTGTTGAAGCTGACAGCAGTACCTGGTGGGGACTGGGTTCGGGGAGGATGAAGTTACTCGGCACAGGGGGCCTAGGTTGGGCTACTGTGCACGGGGGCACCAAGTAAATCTTAACACGGAAGCAATAACTAATGTCCAGAACACGAATGAGGATTCTACAGTGTGGCTTTTATTCACATCCAAGCTGAACAAACAAAGCATAGACGGACCCCCACGGGGCTACATTCCTGGTAATGCAGATTAGAGACAACAGAACACTTCTTTACTATTTCCAGCCCTCAGGCTCTGAACCCACCAGGCACACAGCCCGGACTTGCATGCAGCTTTGGGTACACAGCCCGACTTGTACACTACTTGGGTTTTCCCCACTGGCCCAGCTCCCCCACCGGTCACTTGATCCATGGTCCCATTTTGAAATGAACCAATTATCCTGTTGTGGCTCCCCAAACCACCTTAGAGCCTTAAGCTCTGATTTTCCTTCCAATCCCACATCTGGGTACTTCCTCATCACTGGCCAAGTGCATGAGGCAAAATGAAAATCACAGAACAAATCCGCAGAAGTGGACCTGGTCACTAAAGATGGGGGTCTCACCTTCAGCTCTCATAGTCCATACCGGCCATTTCTCTGGAAACTAAACAACTCTTTACTGAAAGCTTGGCAATGTAGATTACTGGGTAGACGTATGTCACATCTCCTCTACATGTCTTTTGACTTCCCAATAAGCTCTGGACTTGAACATACTTTTACTTTTTGGCTAAGCCTTTTACTGTAGGCCTCCCACTATTTCAGTAGTCCAATCCCCACATGTCACACAAGTCCCAGGGTGAAAAATATAGGCCCTTTCAGGAAGAGCAGACATTCACCCTCCGGTTGCAGGTGCCCCACAGGCGATTCACAAGTCTTCATGTCTCCCAAAAACTCTGGAACAAATAGGCAGCTTCTCCACTAATAGCAGAACCAGGGGGTTGCCCCAGGAATATGCAGGAAACCCTTTCCTTCCCCCATCCCCAGAGGGAGGGGGCACTAAGACCCGAATCAGCGGTCTCCACCACTGCAATTATCTTCTGTGTCTCTCTTTGGTGGAGACACACCCTTTACCTAAATATAGCCCTCTGTCAGGGCTGGGGCTCCCTAGAGCCTACACTGAGCTGCTGTGCTAACTGCAGCAAGCTCCCAACTCCAACTGACCTACAGACTACTGTTCCAAACCTCCGAACATTCTATTCAACTCCTGCTGCCAGATTCCATTGTGGCTCATGCAGCTGTGATAGTTCTATGGTGATTTCATCCCTCAGTCTCAGCTGAGACTGAGAACAGAGTGAGACAGTGTGAAATCCATTTAACTGGAGTTTCACAAGCTGCCTTCCCTGCCTACCACTAGGTCTTACTGGGATTCTAGTAACCCCAGGTAACAAGAGGGTTACATGCGTAACAACACACGGTCTCCAGGTTGAAGCTCTTGAGCCTTTGCTTTTTTATCATGCCTCTCTTTGTTGGCTAGATTTCTCTTGGAGGCCATTGTCTGGGCCAGTTGATAGGCATGGTTCAACTTGAGCTTTCAGTTTTTGTACATATTGCAAGCAGTTTCCCCACTCGGACCCCATCTGGAGAGACCCCAAAACAGACATCAACTGTCAGCTGGGCCTCTCTCCCGAACATGAGGCAGTAGGGGGAGAACCCAGTAGCATCATTTTTTATGCAATTGTATGCGTGTACCAAGGTGCTAATCTGCTAGCTCCATTTATGCTTGTCCTTTGGGTGGAGGGTGCCCAGCATGTCTAGAAGGGTGCGGTTAAAACATTCTGGTTGAGGTCTCCTGCAGATGTAGGGGTGGTTCTTGACTGGCATCCCCATAGAGAGCATTTCTTTGATTAGCCGACTCTAAAGTCTCTGCCTTGATCAGAATAGATCCACTGGGGGCACCATAGTGGACAAAGAAATTTTCATTAACACTTTGGCCATGTTAGATACGCACGATCTTTGGTGAAAAGCTTGTATGCATAAGTGGAAAGATCCGTAACCACTAACACATTGCCAATGTTCTGCTGATCAGGTTCTAAACACAAGAAGTCTATGCAAACTAGTTCCATAGGGGTGCTGGTAGTAATATTAACAGAGCGCAGCCCTTTGAGACGAACCTTTTCTTTGCAGGCAGTGACTACAAGTCTTTACGACGTGCTCAACATATTTCCCATTTTGGGCCAGTAGAAGTGAGATCGTACCAGGTCAAGAGTTCTGTCAATATCGAGATGCCCCATGTGATTGTGGAGGGACCTCAGTACCAAATCTTTAAAGGCCGTGGGCAAGACCAGTTGTTGCTTGTCTACTTTGCCACTATGATCTACTGTCTCTACACAACGACTGATTGAGCAACTTCAATCTGGGGCCTTCTTTAAATAATAAAGCAGTTAGCAAGTCAGTGAGAACGTCAACTTGGACACATCTTTCCTCGCGCGGGGCATCAAGTGCTGGCTGAATCATAGGATCTTGGGATTGAGCCCACTGAATGCTGTCTTTGTCAAATTGAGGTAGTGCACTAATATCTAGAGCAGAGAAGTGGCAATAAGCAGCTGGTATGCAGGTGTCAGAAGGGCCCAAGCAATCTACTAAACAGTCCACTGTGTCCGCAGACATCTGTTCATCTCTATCAGACTTTTGGCACAATGTTCAAATGTCAGGTTCAGACAGCCTGACCCAATCACTCATGGAAGTGGGCCTTCATGATAGGGCGCAGCATTAATATGGTTCAGGCCTGGTCTGTATTCAACAGCATAATCATAGGTTGATAATGCAGAAAGCCACTGGTGCCCAGTGGCATCTAACTCAGCTGAAGTCTGTACATAGGTCAATGGGTTATTGTCAGTCTTCACCAATATCTTTGCCCCATAGAGGTGTTCCTGAAACTGGTCAGCGATGGCACATTTTAGTGCAAGGAACTCCAGCTGATGCACAGGGTAGTTTCATTCAGATGGCGTCAAGTTCCTACTGGCAAAAGCTACTAGTCTCAGGCCATCCTCATGGTCTTGATACAGCACCGCTCTTAGACCCTGCAGACTAGCATCCGTATGCAGCACATAGGGTTTGGTGGGGCCAGCATAGGTGAGGATGGGGGCATGGGTGAGCTGGTATATGATCTCATGGAAGGCTGCTTCACAGTCGGGCATTCAGCTGGGCCCGAAGAGTTCACCTGGGTGGAAGTATACTTTTTCTTTTCCTTTAATGGCCCTTTTTTTGTATTTATGATTGGAAGGAGGGTAACCCTGGGTAAGGTTCAAGAGTGGGTGAATCACCTTGGAATAGTCTTTTATGAACCTGCGGTAGTAGCCACAGAACCCCAGGAAATGTTGTTCTTTCAGATTATGGGGCTGGGGCCAAGTAGTCAGTGCTTCAACATTACTGGGATCAGTCTCTATCCCTTTTGTCAATACTATGTGATCCACACACTTCATGGAGGTTTGGAAAAAACTGGCACTTGTCAATGGACAGCTTGAGGCCGAAGTCTTCCAGTCGGTCTAGAACTTTAAACAGTCGGTTCTCATGCTCCTCTAAGGTGCTCCCAAACATAGTGACATCGTCCAAGTACACCAGGCATTCCAACAAATTCATATCTCCCACCGCACGTTCCATCAGTCACTGAAAGGTGGCCGAGGTGCCTGATACCCCCTGTGGCATCCTCAGAAACTCGTAAAACCCCAATGGATAGATGAAGGCTGTTTTCTCAAGGTCTTCCAGGGCCATCGGGATATGGTAGTATCTGCTGTGAAAATCTAACACCGAGAACCATTTGCTCCCATTCAAGCAGTCTAGGGCATCTTGTATATGAGGCATAGTGTATTGGTCTGGGATGGTCCACCAGTTCAGGGTTCAATAATCAACACACATCCTCACAGACCAATTCTTCTTATGCACAACCACAATGGGAGAGGTGTATGGGCACCTGGATTCTTGTATCACGCCAACAGTGAGGATTTCCTGCAGGTGTCTTCTCACATCATCTATGTCTGCTGGGGCTAGGCGTCATGACCTTTCTTGAAATGGCCATTCATTGTGCAGGCGTATGTAATGTTCCACACCCTGGACACATCCCACATCCCATTCCTTCAATGAAAACACTTGGTTTCTCTGGGCAAGTATCTTGCTAATTCTAGCTTTCCATTCAGCTAGCAACGGGGAGTCACCAAAGTCAAACAAGTCTGGGTCACTCTGTCCTTCTCATCAGGGTGCTTGTTGCTGGGCAATACTGCAGTGTCTGCGCAGTGCACTGTAGCTAAGGTGCACCCTCTGTTCACCCAGATCTCCCGATCTGACACATTGTGAATCTGGACCATTACTCATTGTGCATAGGCATGGGCATGAGCAGGCAAGATGCTGGGCTTGACCAAATACCTTCTGGCAATTTTCCATCACCTGGCATATCCAACATCAGTATTTCATTCTGGACATCTTTCCGGAGGTGGACCTCCCCTTGAATGGTGCACTGGGTGTTAGGAGCCAGTACCATTGAATCGGGATCCTTCTTCCACACAATCCCCACTGGTTCATCCTGGTCTACTTCCTCTGGTTTCTGTTTCAAATTATAGGCCCTCTTGATCAGAGACGGAATTCTCAGGGCCCTCCCAGTCCATCACCCTTGTTTCTCATGACAGAGTTGCACCAGTCTCCCAAACATATAGTTGTTTGTCCCAATTAACAGGGGGACCCCATCATACAGTCCGGTTGGGGGACACACTAGGGCCAATGTCTCTACTAGCTCCTCTACACCGTTACAGTTGCAGGAAAAGACAACCAGAGGAGGACATACCGTAGTTAGGGATAAGATTTATCGCTCAGGCCTCACACATGTAGGCCTTCCAGGGATTGCAAAGGCACATCAGATAAGTGTTTGTCATACCAGTTCTGGAATACAATGGTCACTTGCGACCCACTGTCAAGCACAGCCCGAGTATGAATACCATTCACAGTCACCATAGTCTCCATTGAAGGGACCACTATTTTGGACCAGTCTGGAGAGGTAATAGCAGAGGCCTGGACAGATGATTTAGCCACAAAGAAATTTGAGTTAGGGTTTCTCAAACCCTCACTGCGGTCATTTCGGGCACCCCTTGGCCATTGATTTGCTTTTCAGAGCTCCCCTTGGAGTCTGTTTACTACTCTTTCTAAGTCCTTCTGAGACTGCCATTTTGGTTTCATATGGCCATCCTTTCCACAGTTGTGACAAATGATAGACTCCTGGGTCATCCTGGGAGAGAACATCATATGAGGAACTGAAGCATTAGTAAGAGATTGCAGTCTAGTATCTGCTTACAGCGGTGAGAGTGGTGCAATGTGTCTTAACAGTTCCTTTAGAGTGGCAGTCAATCCGGTGATCTCAGACTTGGTGCCACCCTTGGTAGTGGATGCCTGAGGGTGCACTCCCACCCCCATGGCAGTCACATCCTGAAAGGGACCAGAATCTTGCTCTATGGGGGAAACCCTTGTAGAGGCACTCATCTTCAACTCTCTGACTTCCTTTAGTAGCTCATCTTTCCAATGCTGGGCCGAGGGCGGGAAGTCCTTTGCATTCTCAGAGTGCTCTTTAAGTGCCGACTTTTGCCCCTGAGCCCCACTTGGCTGATCACTCTCGGTCACTTGCCCAGCAGCAGCAGATATGGGTGCAATTCCCCCATGGGGTCACCTTTGCTCAACCCCCCGAATTTCTTCCATTAGCTCATCACAGGAGGGGGGTGATTACAGTCGGGTGGCAAGGCGCAACTGAAGCAGTAACAATTCTGAAAACAGAGTAGATTTAAGGATCCGGTGCAGCCTAGTTCGATCTAATTCATTTGTCGGCAAACTACCCTTTCTGAGGCAGTCTTGTAGCAGCTTTTCAAGTCGAGGTACATACACAGACAATGGCTCCCCTGGGTACTGCTGAGCATTTCTTACTCTCCACCACAGATCCTCGTCTGAATCTGGGCTCCCATACACATTTTCCAATGCAGCAAGATAGTCCTGTGCAGTTGCTTTGGGGTTATTGACCCACTCGGCAGCATGGATGGTAGCCAGGGCAGGACCTCGGAGGCTCTCACTCAACCTCTTTTGTTTCTCTGCCTCTGAGCATTGCCATTCAAGTACTAGAGGGGTAACATGGTCTATCCTGGTCTCCCAGTCATCCTCCCCCTGGAGGGAGGGGAAGGTGCCCAAGAAGATTCTTAGCCTTCAGTGGGAGTTGTGACTAATGGCAGGTACAGATATAGGGGCCAGCAATGGCATGGGCACAGAAGGTGGGGCAGTAACACGTGCTGGAGTGGGAGGGAGTGTTGGGGAAGGAGCACCCCCAGGTGGCAGGAATAGTTTCTTAAAGTTCTCTACGGTTTTCCCTTTCTCCAGCAACAACTAAGCAAATTTCTCCTCAAAAGTCTCAGATAATGGTGGGAGCTCATCCTCCCTGGGGTCTTTACCAGCCTTTTCTTATCACTCTCCAGGCAGCTGGAACCCCTTCTGGGGCAATAGTATGTGACACTTTAGAGCTGTCCACGAGGTCACTACACTCTACAAAGCTATGAAAGTTTGGGAGATCAAATCAGCCTGTCGACCCACCACCACAGGGTTTTTTAGACATTCAACTTTGGAGAGTACAGTGTCTTTACTGGTACCCAGGGGAATATCCAGTATAAGTAGAGCATTTTGGGGGCTGATCTCCTGCCCAGTATACCACCCCACCAACTGGTGTGCAGCCATTTCTACTGGGGTAGCCATTAATCTTTAACAATAATTTGTAATTTTTGGCCACAAGAAGGCACAAAATCCCAGTGGTGAGCCTCCAAGATGTAGCCCCTAGGTGGCGCTATCCCAAGGGCTACTACCCCTGCCTGCTTGGCTAGTACCAGGTTAAGGGGCCTGAGTTCTGAATCAGGTGCCTCCATCCGGAGATCAGGGTTGGTAGTGGTCAAGCTAACCTGGGCACAGCCCTCTGGGACACTGTAACCCCCCTCTTTCCTTACTAGTGACCGGAACAATACACAATAATCACTTTCACAATACCCCTGATACACCACACAAGTACCCACACTGTTTGCACTTACCACCAGGGCTTTCCTCTGGCCTGGCCCTGGGGACCCCCTTTAAAACAAGGTTATACACAGCAAATAACAGCAGTACAGCAGTCTTTTTGGTTTTTTAACTCTATTTGTAGCCCCCCGGCCTGGAACTCTCTCAGGCCACTGCTCTCACCAGCTTGCTCTACCACCCGCTGTGTTGCCCCTGTCATCTTCAAGTATATTACAGTTCCCCGGGTCGGGGAGGACAACCCCAGAGAGACAGTGGGAGCAGTGGCAGGGGAACCGGCATTGGGCATGTGGTAGTGGCACTGTCAGGGCCGTTACTTATCCAGGGCTGGAGGGGTGTTTCCTGTAGTGAACCCAAGATCCTCCCTCCCCCCTGCATGGGCACATCTGACTCCGGCACATGGCAACCCTGCCTACATCAGCCATGCTCTTATGTGCAGCCTGGTGGCTCAATGGTACCTCCGGTCTCCACTGGGGGTCACCAGAGCACTGGGCTTCCCCAACCCTCCCACCCGGAGAGGAGAGCTGCCTGAGGGCACTCAATCCATCTCCTTCCATTGCCGACCCCAGACTCCCAAGCTTGCTCCTGAACTCAGGTCGTCAGTGCGGTGTGAGATGTGGCATCCAGCGCCTCAACCCTGAGCGCCACTGGGCTGGCTCCAGTACAGTACTCTTGCACAAACTGGAACCACAGTCAGGGTAAATGCAAAAAAGAGTTAGATCTGATTTATTTAAGGGGCTTGAACAAGAGAGGGGCATAATCAGGTTAATTTGTTTAAAGGATGGCGGCCCGGTGGCGCTGAGGGATGAGGCACTGGACGCCACACCTAACGCTATGCTGGTGACCCGGGTTCAGGAGCGAGCTCGGGTGCCGGGGGTCGGCAGGGGAAGGGTTGAGGATGAGTGCCCTCGTGGTGCTCTCCTCCCCGGCAAGGATGGGTGGGTTGCTCCGGCATACCAGCAGCCCCTGGTGGAGACTGGGAGCACTGCAATACACCAAGCAAGCATGTAACTAGCGTGGTTGACACTGGCAGGTTGCAGTGTGCCAGTGCGTTGATGTGCACCATGCAAGGGAGGGGGATTGGGGGTAACACACAGGAAAACTGAAAAACCCAGCGCTGTGGACAGGCAACGACACCTGTCCCCCGTGCCCTTCACTGGGCCATCCCCGACTGGCCTTTCAGTTCCTCCAGCCGAGCCCTGCCCTGAAGCCAGAGTCTGACATGCAAGAGTACCCAAGAGGAGGGGCGACCCACCCCGGGTGGGTTAAACAGGGGGTACTGGCTGCAGGGGGGGAGAGAGAAGGCACAGATTGGAAGGGCCTTAGGCGGGCAGGACTCAGGACTAGGATGCCTGAGAGAGGTTCCACAGGGCCGTGACCAGAGGGAAATAAAATAGATAAAAAAAAAATAATAATTTGCTTTAAGGCTCTATCAATCAAACAGTTATGCATGCACTTCAGGGTCCATAAACAGTTACACACTCTGGGTACCCAGATGGAGAATAGCGGGCTATCCTGGAACATTAAAAACATCCAAATAGCACGCTCAAAACCTTTGCATTGCTCAAAATGCAATTCACATTTCTGGAGAAGGGTGCTACTGGTGTGTGGCATCCAGTGCACCCCCCAAAGAAACATGACATTTATTCAACATTCAAACATATTAACTGCCTAATGGCTTTTCTTACTTTAAACTCCATGTAAAAAGGGGGTCCTCTTAGTTTTCAGATTGGAATTCCAAAGTGAGCAAGCTACACCACCCCTGCATGGTGGGACCCTTTCGGTGTAGTCCCTACACTAGCTTCTCAGCTCTGAAATGCCTGCAGTGGCTACTCATAAATATAGAGTGCTGCCTAAATTGGCTTAAATCACATGGCCTTATTGGCTCCTTAAATTTATTCCACCCAGGAATTTTCAAAAGAGGTGGGAGGGAGCATGCTAAAGGGAGTACCACAACTCCCTAAACTCTAAAAACATCCAAATAGCATGCTCAAAACCTTTGCATTGCTCAAAATGCAATTCACATTTCTGGAGAAGAGTGCTACTGGTGTGTGGCATCCAGTGCACCCCCCAAAGAAACATGACATTTATGCAACATTCAAACATATTAACTGCCTAATGGCCATTTCAGGCAGCACTCTATATTTGTGAGTAGCCACTGCAGGCATTTCAGAGTTATTAAGCTAGTGTAGGGACTACACCGAAAGGGTCCCACCGTGATGGGGTGGTGTAGCTTGCTCACTTTGGAATTCCAATCTGAAAACTAAGAGGACCCCCTTTTTTACATGAAGTTTAAAGTAAGTAGAGCCAATGGCCATGTAATTGTTTAAATATTAAAATGTACCATGTGTTTTTTGGGGGGGGGAGTTGTGCACTGGTATTTTGCTTTTAACTGTTGTTCTTACCACAACCCAGTAGCACCCCCTAGCAGAAATGTGAATTACATTTGTGGGCAATGCAGAGCAGAGCATGTTGTTTGGGGAAGGTGTGGCACCCCTTGCAACATGCTCTCTTCCACCACCCACCTGTAAATGTTCCTGGGTGGAAGTACCTTATTTAAGGAGCCAATTAGGCCATGTATTGTAAGCCATTTCAGGCAGCACTCTATATTTGTAAGTAGCCACTGCAGGCATTTCAGAGTTATTAAGGTAGTGTAGGGACTACACCGAAAGGGTCCCACCGTGATGGGGTGGTGTAGCTTGCTCACTTTGGAATTCCAATCTGAAAACTAAGAGGACCCCCTTTTTTACATGAAGTTTAAAGTAAGTAGAGCCATGGCCATGTAATTGTTTAAATATTAAAATGTACCATGTTTTTTTGGGGGGTTGTGCACTGGTATTTTGCTTTTAACTGTTGTTCTTACCACAACCCAGTAGCACCCCCTAGCAGAAATGTGAATTACATTTGTGGGCAATGCAGAGCAGAGCATGTTGTTTGGGGAAGGTGTGGCACCCCTTGCAACATGCTCTCTTCCACCACCCACCTGTAAATGTTCCTGGGTGGAAGTACCTTATTTAAGGAGCCAATTAGGCCATGTATTGTAAGCCATTTCAGGCAGCACTCAATATTTGTGAGTAGCCACTGCAGGCATTTCAGAGTTATTAAGCTAGTGTAGGGACTACACCGAAAGGGTCCCACCGTGATGGGGTGGTGTAGCTTGCTCACTTTGGAATTCCAATCTGAAAACTAAGAGGACCCCCTTTTTTACATGAAGTTTAAAGTAAGTAGAGCCAATGGCCATGTAATTGTTTAAATATTAAAATGTACCATGTTTTTTTTTTTTTGGGGGTGGGGGTTGTGCACTGGTATTTTGCTTTTATCCTGGAACATTGCAGCTGGTTGGGGCCCTGTGATGGAAGAAAACAACATGCACAACACACACTATTTGTAATCCGGAGCTGGAGGGCTCAGTTCATGAAAAGAAAACAAGACAATCAGATGACACACTTTTAGATTAGGCTGTTGTTGCAGGGAGCTACCCTGATGATTACTCACGATACCCAAGACTGGACACAGGCTGGACGAAAATTGAGACAGCAGTGGTTAATCTGGAGTGCCAGGAGAAGCAGGGCCCACACGATTCACCGAGGCATCGTTCTTGTTCAAGTGTAGAGCAGGGGTCTGATCCCCTGGCAGGTCTCTCGTCGATGGCTTTCTCTGTGCAGCGGGTAGTCTGGCTGGGCCAGTGTGGCAAGGCCCTGGCCAAATGGAGACAAATTTGGATACAGTCCATTTTGGGCTGGATACAGCTTCCAGCAAGTGGAACACAGTTCACACAGTGGTTAACCAAATCACAACCCACTAACAACTCACAGCACATTTACATGTAAGGAAATTCTACTGCACCAGGCAAACTGCTCTCCGGTCATGATCACAAAGTCTCTGCACAAACTGGGGATTCAAAAGCAGGTGGAAATCCTGACAGGCTGATCGCATTCAACAAATCTTCGGTCTTCTTCAGGTATGAGCCTGGTAAAAATCAGTGGCTTACTTCATTCTCTCAAACTTTGATTTAGTCCAAAATAATTCTCTTCTCTCCCTCTCAGGGTCAGCAGGCAGACAGGCAGGCCACAACTCAGGTCTTTTCATAGTTCTCCAATGCAAAACTACACAGAACTAATGCCCAAATCACTTGAGCTGTTCTCATGTCACTTCCCAGCTCAGAACTAAAACTAGCTGCACCAGCCTGGGAAATTCCCCAAGATCCAAAAGGTTCGGTTCACTGATCCTTCTGCCAGTCACAACAAAGGCTCCCTTTTCAGGTGCAAAAAGGCGCAAAAAGCCCCAAACTACAATTCCTACAGATTTTGACTCCAGACAGCTCCTGTAGTCCGGCTCCATTTTAGGTCCCACCAGTACTGATTGGTCCAATTCGCAGTCCAGGACCAAGATAGTGGAGATAAACAAAACAGTCCTTGCTGCAAAGAAGGCAGGTTAGACAAACTACATTATCATTATCACTCTAAATGATTTTCAGCAAATAAAGGAGCCAATTAGGCAATGTATTTTAGGCCAATTCAGGCAGTAATCTATATTTGTGAGTAGTCACTGCAGGCATTTCAGAGCTATAAAGCTAGTGTAGGGACTACGTCGAAAGGGTCCCACCGTAGAGTGGTGGTATAGCTTGCTCACTTTGGAATTCCAATCTGAAAACTAAGATGACCCCCTTTTTTACAAGGAGTTTAAAGTAAGTAAAACCATTAGGCCATTAAATTGTTTAAATGCTAGTATGTTCCATGTCTTTTGGGAGGGGGGGGGGTTGTGCATTGGTATTTTGCTGTTAACTAGAGCACTAGGATAGTAGAAGATTAGGGTAGTAACTGCCTGACCCTACCCAACTACCCATTTTGCATTGGGGTATTTTTAGGGTAATTTAGGGTAGTTTGGAGGTACCCATGTGTAATGTTTAGGGTGGGGTATTTTACTACCCACCCATGCCTACTCAAAGTATTCCAGGTGAGGACAAACCAATAACCTATACAGAGGTATTTGACTTATACAGTGGTAGACAAAAAGATCAGCCGGGGTCAGTCTACTTAGAAATTGAGAATCAGTGTCCTGGCTCATCATCTAAAGCATGAACATGTCATCTTCCTGACAGTCCCCACACAAGTCATATGGGGCAGCAGCAGCAGGAACAGCAGCAGTGGGGCATGGATGGTGGGGTAAGTTGATTTGTGTAACTTGTGTAGCCACCACGGCAGCAGCAGCAGCAGCCACAGCAGTCAACTAATGAAGGAACTGGCACTGCTTTAAAATCACCACTCCAGGCACTGTCAGGCAGTTCTAGCAGTATATGCACCACCAGCAATAATCCAGAATTTGTTCCAATAAAAAAAAACAAAAACGTCCTGAGTCATTACATGACCGCACAAAACCACAACCAACTCACACAAACTCTGTTTGAATCATACAGCTGATTGGGGAAATGATGGCCCTTAATCTTCAGTGATTCTCCATTGTAGAGGACAGTTACATGAACTGAAGCTCAAATACAACATTCCAGTATTGTTGCATTTATCAGGCATGTTCTCCTTGTATGTATCAGTCAGAATGCATGTAGAAGGTAACACTTCTCAAGGAGGTAGAGGAGGTTATGTGCATTTCACTAGTGATCTCTGGAATAAGAATGCAAAGCAAAGCTTTTTAGCCTTTAGTGCCCACTAGATTGTGTCCAATTCAAGACCACCACCATTCCTGTCCTGACCCCACTATCACCAGTGTCTGCTGGAGTTATACTGAAACAGACAGCCTCACAGAGGCACACCGATACTGGGTGAATTAAGGCAGCCTAGGTCCCAGGACCTTTTGAAGGTGAACATCCCTCTACCCGCATCCATGCCAACTTCCAGTAATACATTGATATTGTTGATTTAAATGAAGTCATGAGAAATGGCAAGTATAATCATGATCATATTTTCAGTCTTTGCTTCAGTGTCCACCTCTTCTAAAATGCTTTTTCTGCCATCAGGAACAATGGATTGTACCTCTAACCTCCTCAACCATATTGACACCTGAAAAATTCAGAGGCATTAAACAGCCACCTAGTCTTGTTCCATACCCCCTTTCTTTAGTGGTCCCTCAAGGGGCAGAGAGTGTGAATGGCCAAAGTAACTACAAATGATGGTCAATATTAAACCACACAACTAGCCTTCCGCTATCAACAAGTTGTTGGAAATTACTAAATGGATTCTTGTAATATTAGGTACAGATCAGACACAGACACAGGAACTCATTATAGCATTCATTTTTACTGAGACCACTGCAACTTAAGTGCACAGATGAAAAACACACAACACATTAGCATTTGTGTTATAACATGTCTAAATACCTAAGGCAATACAGTCGTAAGGAAGAGAAGTCTGTGCTTACAACTGGGATACCAAGCAGGGATCAGATGACATCATTATGCCAGGTTCTGAATAGCAAAAGTCCCTTAAAACCTCTTGCTTGTATAGAGTAGTTGTTTATGACAAAGTTAGATAATGATCGCCTTCAGCAGGATATTTCTCATGAGAACATATACTGTCTCACCAATGTTTTTAACCACCTTATCGTACACAGAAAAGGACTTACACAAACACAAATGGTCTTATAATGTACTGGTACCTTGTTCACAATAAGGCATTCTTTCGCAAGGTACACTGTTTCTCATAACCTTGCAGCTGTGCTGCACAGAACATCCTTTTTCATAAACATAATATTCTGCTTATCTATAAGGCTGGTACTAAACAATGCTGAATAGTCTGTCAAGCTAAAAAATTATTTTAAGGCATTATACTCCATCATGGCCAACATCACAATTTCGTGTATTTTTCAGAGTGTTAATATTCTAGCTAAAGCTATTAACCCTTCTATATTCCAGAATTCCCCACCTTGAGACTTCTGAGGTCACTTCAGGGGGTCTCACAAACTATAGAGGTGTCATACGGTACATATTAGATTGGTGCTGCACGTAAGATAAATGTCTTTTAAATCTTTGATAGACACAACAGATATACATAGTCAATATGAATTGCATGCATAAAAATAACAGGAATACAAACAGGGTAGTAGGATGCTGAACATAAGTCTTAAAAAATGGCCACCAGCCCATTATAGGCAGATCATAAATGTTTTGTTTAACGTTGTTATTATCCAAATACAAAGGCACTCAGGCCATTGAGTCCCATTTGACCATAGTCTCTGTAGATGGACTAAGAGGTGGTATCTTAATGCTCCATGGTGTTTCCACCTGCCGGACAGCATCTAAATAGTCTGAAGACATCTGGATGGTTGTAACATTTGGAAACACAAGTAAGGGTCAGATGATATGTCCATTTATAACTGTAGCTTAATTGAGTTGGAAAGAGAAGCCAAAACTCCCAGGAAAACAGTCACTGTGAGCTCCATAGGTGATGTGCTCTGTGATGGCCAGTACACAGTACTCATTACCTCCAGCATACACAGTCTGAACTCAGAGTTTTTTTGCCCTTCCTCCACTTGCAAATGACAATCCATAGCCTTGTCTGAAATGCTACAGGGATATCTACCTTCGAGGGAGATATCACGCAGTCACAAATAGAAGGCTTGTGGCAGGTAGACGAAAAAGCCTGAATTTCTATTCTGTTCTGTTTTTTTTCTTGGCAATACAATAGATGGAATAGTCATGCTTCTTTGTTATTTGGAGTTGGAAACAACAGTTGGTATCCTGCCATATATATTTTGAAAAACCAAAAACAGTATTTAATTACCAATTTGTTTAAAACTGCACTTGTACCAGATACCATATCTCCTACTTCTAATACCATTTTATGACATTGTTTATTTATGAACATTTTATTGACATTTTGAGTCACACCAATGTTAGTAACAGTTGTAGCATTACACATACCCTGTCCTCTTTTGAACCATGGAAAAAGCCTTATACCAGAATGAGTTTGTTTTGTAAGAGTGGTATGTATCCATCACCATTTTTAGTATGTTATTTCTGATTTGCACAGATAGGCATGTACTCATTTATCAGTGGCTACTCCAAACAAAAAAGTCACTTAAAAAAACAGTTAAATGCAGCAAAAGGTAGGGGTGTGTCATTCAAGGCAGTGGAACCCCAGTACAGAGTACTTAGCTAGAGGTTTGAGGTAAATCCCCCCACCATACAGTAGGATACTTTTGTATATGGGTAGTATCCCCCATATATTTTTCTAGAAACTACATTTGTGAAAGGGGTTAAATCATATGCAGTAACAAATGGATTTCTCTTTGTTTCTTCTGCTGCTGAGATAAGAAAATATGCAACTCTTTTAACCTTGACACTGTGAGGAGAATAATCTCCCTTCACATTGCAGAACACAAAACATTTGTAAAGTATTCAAGCAGAATATGGCAATACAATTTAAATAGCACTATGCATCTTTAAACTGCAAAGCAAAACATAACTTCAATTATAGAAATGCTGTCTGTCTCTCTATTGACTGAGCTGCCCTATTTCTTCACAAGCTAATCGAGATAATAATTTTCAAAACATGGCATAGTTTTCCCTTCCCTCTCAGCGAAGAGGAAAAAAAAAACGTGTATTACAAATGCACACCACAGACTGCAGAAATTCAAAAGATAATGTAAAATGCAATTCAAGGTATTTGTTTTCTCTCAGTAACACACTACTCCACAAATTTTAATAGAAATTAGTCTAGTTTCTCACTCATGCAGTCTTTACTGAGATAACATTCTTTAATACAGAACCGTGAGTGTTTAATCACAGAGAACTGCCTTTTACTAACAGCTACGTGTGTGTGTGTGTGTGTGTGTGTGTGTGGACATTTGTGTAGAGAAAGAGAAAAATTCAGTAGAAGATTATTTCTGGTTGGCCAGACCAGATTGCAAGTAAAATATTAGATTAAAGAGAGAGGTTGCGCAGCAACATCAGAAAGAATAAAAATTATGTGGCATGATTTCAGGTGTGAGCCTGTCTGGTTACACCTAACCGTTGTCAGTTACATCTTGTATATAGCCCTTAAGTGCTGCATCTTGCTTCTGCAACTTCTGTATCTGTCTATTACATTTAGAATGGTAAACCTCAGTACCAGCTTTCATTTCACACCGGCACTCACACAGGCTCTGAGCCAACTCAGCCTATTTACATTTTAGTGTCTCACTCACTTTAGACAATAAGCCCTTCACACTTAAAAACTGTTTCTCTTGTTTAATCTGTTGTGTTTTCTCTAACTCTTCACTAAGATTTATTTGCCTGTTTGCTTCTACATTCTCTCTTAAGATCAGAGACTCATTCTTGCAATGCCAGCACTGCACAGTAAAAGCCCTGAACTACAGCTCCTTTTCATTTTTGTCCTGGAACTTTTTTTTTATTAAGGGCTTCCTTTTTTAATTTATCCTTTGTAAAATATCATGGCTTTCCTTTCCCCATGATATCAGGAGTGGACAACTGTTCTTCTTCATGAGTCTTAATGTAGTTTTCTACATATTCGCTAATAGTTCTCTCTGAACTCCCCATTTTAGCATACTGCAGGTGTCTACGGACAAAGCCTCCCTCAATGCCCTGTACTCCGGTTGCAACCCCAAGCATACAGAGGTCTGATGCACATAGTCCCAAGCCTATTGTCTGATCTGAGTCATGCCACCAAATGCTGGAAATTCCTAAATGGATCCTTGTAATATTAGGTAAAGATCAGACACAGGAACTCATTATAGCATTTCTCTTTACTGAGACCACTACAACTTAAGTGCACAGATAAAAAGCACAAAACAGATTAGCATTTGAGTTATAACATGCCTAACCACCTAAGCTAATATGGTCATAGGCAAGGGAAGTCTGTGCTTACAACTGGGTTACCCAGCAGGAATCCGGTGACATCATTATGCCAGGCTCTGAATAGCAAACGTCCAATACCACAATGTCATGTATTTTCAGAGTTTTAATATTTCAGTTAAAGCTATTAACACTTCTGTATTCCAGCACAAGTTGCACAAACTTTACTGCACATTGTGGTTACATGTACTAATTAAATTACATGCTTTGTGAACACAAAGTAAGAGATTCATATTGTGTTTGAAACTTTTGCAAAAACTTTCAGCTAATTCTTTTTAATTTACATTAAGACTATAAGTACCTGGCCTTTGTGGAAGTAGATCACACTGTAAGTACAAATCACAAGGCTGTCTGCGGGAATGGGTTAGGGTTGGGAAAAATTTGAAAATTCTACCTTCATGGAATTTATGGGAATGTCGTTGACTATTGTGAAAGTTTGTGGAAATTTGTCAAAATATTTTACTTGGTCATAACTCAGCCATTCCTACACCTAGAGATCTGACAATTGACATGGTAATGTCTTGAAAGGAGCCCTGAGGGAATGCCAGATTTAATGACATTGGGTGAGTTGTTTTGATCCTACAGGAGCTCAGAGTCTGGCCATTTACTTTTTTGTGAAATGTTCTGATAATATTTCTGTGTTTACAACTTGGCCACCTTTGGAGCTAGATGCCTGAAAATAAGCATGTTGAACTTCCTGGAAGGATCTTTGAGACAGCTTAATATTGTAAGATGTGGTTCAAGTTACAGGGGTTCATAATTTCACAATTTATTATTTGTGAAATTTTGTGAACATATTCCAAAAATGTGGATGTTTGTGGCTCTGCTACTATTGCAGGCAGACACCTTAAAGTTGGCATGCATACCTAATGTCAAAGGGTCCTAGTATCTAACAAAATTGGAGAAATGTGGTTTAGTAGTCTAAAATATATAGTGCTCCATCATTTAGTTGCCTCCCTTTTATCTGCCACTCTCGCATACCACCAGCTTCAGTCTGGGTCCCGATTTCCCACCATATTAACTCCAACTTCTAATTTCCATTCTCACTGTCTGCCATCCACCAGGGACCACAGTTGTATCACTGTGATAAGCACTATCATTAATCCCCCTACCCATTTATCCACCAGCCGTGCAGCATTTGTGGGAAACGGCTAAGTCTTACTATGCAGCACCATTATTGCATGCTTACATGGATTATTGCCACTTTTAAAACTTTTCACAGTTGCATTAAAATGCTATGTTTCCTTTTTTATTATTTTTGCTACTGACAATACTGTAGCATATGTTTCCTAGTAGTTATGACCATTTCAGTGGTTTGGTGATCAGCGTGGCATTGCCAGAGAAAGCTGTGCTACAGTAAGTGCCAATCAAGGAGAAAAGCAAACAGATTACAGCTTTTTTTTTTAATTTGTGTTTTGTGCGTGTATGTCAGCGGTTATGTATTAGTACAGTATGCAGTTTTGTGGTTTGGTGATTCACTCGGAAATCATGGTGGCTTTCTTTACTTTATAGTAGTTTTGACTATTTTGGCAGTTTGGCAATTGGTGCAGCTGTACCAGAGAGCAGATCTTGTCTTCAGAAATTGAAAGCTATGCTACGGTAAGTGCCAACTGAGGGGAAAAGCAAATGTAAGACAGCATTTGTTTGTGTATGTGGTGGTGGTGGGGGGGTTACATGTTGGTATGTGACTTTGTGGTTCAGTGATCTACTTGGTGATCATTGTGGCTTTGTCAGATTAGACTGACAGAACTGTTGAGTGATTTTTCTAATTGACTGATTAGCTGATCACAGATGTAGCCTTATTCAGCATTTAATGATGACAAAAACTGCATTGCTGCTGTGTGTCTCTACTCTGCTTTTCACTGCTGTCTGGGCTTGCCATTACATCTGCTGCAGCTGCTCTTGGTGTGTTGCTTTTAGTGCTGTCCTGCCATTATGTCTACATCTAAATTTAAAATAAAGTACAGTAGTATTGTTTTGTATTTTGAGATTTTGTTGATCAAGGGAAAGGATGACCCTCTTTTATCTGCCAAAATTTGGATGCATCGAGGATGGTGGATAAAAGAGGGATTACTGTACAGTTGAAATGCAACAGATTACATTACTTTTTTTTTTATCGTAGACTACTTTTCTCCTTAGCGGAGCAGGCCCCATGACTTTCGACCGCTGGCACCCGCACCCCCGCGCCTGGTTTGGCACGTGATATGCTCCATCGCTCCCCAACGAAGGCACCTCTCATGTCCGGGGGCGCAGGGCGTGGTCATCAGTCACAGAGGTCGCCCTGCCATTTTCTGCTTTTCTGGTCCCAGGGAGCCAGATGTGCAATGGCATCTAAGCACGTTCGTGCTGATGCCTGCTGCACTTCCTTTCCTTCTAGGCACACCACTGTAGTGTGACTGGCCTCAGCCAGTCACTACTGCAGCACAATGCACCATTCCCAACCACCCCAGAGGAAGAAGAGCAGTCATGGGATGCTCAATCCTTCCTCCCCCCTGCCAGCCCCCAGCATCCCAAGTTCATTCCCGAACCTGGGTCGCCGGTGTGGCACGAGGTGTGGCGTCCAGTGCCTCAACCCTCAGCGCCACCGGGCCGGCAATAGATTACATTACTAACTGTATTTGGCAAAATGTTCTCAAAAATTCATGATAGTGTAGTAGGTAAAGCCTCTAAAATTTCACTTGTGAAATGTAACTTTCGCAAAGCATGCATCAAACCTGTACCTGATAAGCCAAGCTTTTTATTGTCCAATAGCTCCTTGTTGGGTGACTTTTTTTGTGCCCCCCTTCTCTTGGACTTAATTGACATGCCTGTCTTCCTGATAGCCTCCTTGTTCTTCACAGTGACACACTCCCATAAAAGAAGGGACCCCTACTGTACTCCTTTTCCTGCCAGACCTATCATATTAGAATAGTTGAACTTACTCCCTCTTGTTGCCACAGTCATTTTCTTCCTCCACTACAGCAGGTCTCTCCAAGTACCTTTAAGTCATTGACTACCAAATGCAGTAGATCAGGCTCTCCAGCTAGTCAATTTTGCTGGGTGTGATTCTTATATGATCTGGATGTGATTCTTAAATGACCTGCTGTCAAGACAGAATTGTTATTGCTCTGTGCTTTCTCTCTTAATTGGTAATTGTCTTTTCTTGTGATACCCAGATTAGTTGTTCTTTCCCAGGTGAAGCCATGTGTCTGACTCCAACTACTGGTGGCCTCCCTGCACTACCTGCCTCCCAGTTCCCTATCCTTTAGTTTAACTCCCACTGATTGCCCTGTCCCTTGATATGACCAAAACTCCCTCTCTCTTGCTACCACTGTAGCCCATCCTGAGCATTCAGGCATTTCTGAATAACTTGCAACTGACTTTTAATCTAAATAATTGAGCACCACGCTTTTAATCTAGATAACTTGTGCTGGTACAAATGTTGTCAATAGTGTATGTACTTATGAAATTTGCAACCTGCTACCTGTATTGCATTTTCCTATGCTTTCCCACAGACCTAAGCGTCTGTACCTAATTGCTGTCCTGCCACTAATTTCTCATCTCTTTAACTAAACCTGCCCTCTATTCATTTAATCCCATCTGTCTCTGGACCTCTGCTGCTCCTTTGTCACCCACTTCTGTCCCCCCACCCCATTGTCTCCTGCTTCTGTCTCCCCTGCCCATCTGCCTCCCCTACACTTTTAAAAACCTAACCTGTTTTGCTCTCTCTACAGTTTCAGGAGGTGGCCTTGATCAGATGCCCCCACCACTGCCCTGGCTTCAGTGGCTCTGAGCTCCCCAGGGACTCGGCTGTCAGCAACATTGTCCCCTTCCCTGCTGGACTCCGACCCTACAGCTCCAGGTATGCCTGCACTTGCACTTCCTTGGCCTGGCTTGAGCTTCGGCATTAACGCCCCTTACTCATTGGCTGCTCCTCGGGGAAACTGATCCCTCATTGGTCAGTTTGTTGGAAGCTGAAGGCCGTGATTGGCTTTTCTCTGATCTGAACGGTAACTGCTTTCTGAAGCCTCCTACCTACCAGCTTAGCCCTCCTTGTGGTAGTCACATTTCTATTTTCTTGGGAAAATTCACAAATTCAAATATTGACTCTGTTTTAAACCTTAGGCTGCTGACAGAATTAGAACGTATAGGAATTTTGGACCGATATATCAGTCTGTGGCCCTGCAAGGGTTAATGCTGTTTTTAATGTTGTGTACCTCTGTAAACTATAGGAACTGTTTTAAATACTGAGTATAATTGAGCACCAGGTTTTTAATCTAATTAACTGAGCCAGGCTCTTACTCTGAATAACCTGCAACTGGCTTTTAATCTAAATAACTGAGTGCCAGGCTTTTAATCTAGATAACTTGTGCTGGTACAACTGTTGTCAACAGTGAACGTACTTGGGGAATTTGTAACCTGCTACCTGTATTGCATTTTCCTAAGCTTTCCCACAGACCTAAGTGTCTGTACCTAATTGCTTTCCTGCCACTAATTTCTCATCTCTTTAACTAAACCTGCCTTCTCTGCATTTAATCCCATCTGTCTCTGGACCCCTGCTGCTCCTTTGTCTCCTGCTTCTGTCCTCCCACCCATCTGCCTCCCCAATGCTTATAAAAACCTAGTCTTTTTTGCTCTCTCTACAGCTTCAGGAGGCGGTCTTGATCAGATGCCCCCTACCTCCCCAGCTCCAGTGGCTCTGCACTCCCCAGGGACTTGGCTGTCAGTGCCATTGTCCCCTTCTCTGCTGGACTCTGACCCTACAGCTTCAGGTATGCCACACTTGTGTTTTCTTGGCCTGATTTGAGCTTTGGCATTGGTGCCCCTTGCTTATTGGCTACTTCTTGGGGAAACTGATCCCTCATAGGTCAGTTTGTTGGGAGCTGAAGGCCAGAATTGGATTTTCTGATCTGAACTGTAGCTGCTTTCAGCCTCCTGTCTGCCGGTTTAGCCCTCCTTGGTAGTCGATTTCTATTATCTTGGAACATTTGCACCCTCCCACCCACCCCTCTCCGAACCTCTATTAAATAGGCTTTACCTCCTCCCAACTGCCATCCCGCCCTAGCATTGGCTGGCTTACCTGGGGTTCCCCTAAGGAGTATCCTTCACCTATTGGCTGCTGTGTGCTATTGTTCTCAAGACCTTAGCTTGCGGTAGAACCCTGCAGCACCTTTGTAACTCTGGTAAGACCACCCCTCCTGGGAGGTTTCTGCTATTTTCTGTACTTTGTATACATTCTTACCCTCCTAGGTTTTCTAACCAATACAGTTTTCACCTTACATTACAAAGTTTATCAAGGATCCTATTATCTAATTGCATGATCTCTATCAGAAGTTGGGGAATGTGGGTGTGGGCAGGAGAGTAGTGTGGTGGGTAGGTAACTGGCTGGGTGGCAGGACACAGAGGGTGGTGGTAAATGGCTGTCACTCCACAGAGGGAAGAGTGACCAGTGGGATACCACAGGGATCAGTGCTGGGACTGGTCCTATTCAAATCTTCATCAGTGACATTGCGTAGGACCTAGAAGGCAGAATTTCACTGTTCGCTGATGACACAAAGCTCTGTAACAGAGTAGACACACCAGAGGGTGTAGACAGAATGAGAAGAGACCTGCAGAAACTTGAAGAATGGTCAGGGTTTGGCAGTTGAAATTCAATGCAAAGAAGTGCAAGATAATGCATATAGGGCACAAAACCCTGGCACAATATATCAGTTGGGGGTGAGGATATAGCATGCACCAAGCAGGAAAGGGATCTTGGGGTTATCATCTCTGATGACCTCAAGGTAGGGAAACAGTGTGACAAGGCAGCAGGTAAAGCAAATAGGATGCTGGGATGTATAGGCAGGGCATCACCAGCAGGAAAAGGGAGGTCATAATTCTGCTATACAAGACACTAGTGAGGCCCCACCTGGAGTACAGTGTACAGTTCTGGAAACCATACCACGTAAGGACATAGACAGGGTAGAGAAGGTTCAGAGGAGGGCAACAAAGATGGTGCATGGATTGCATCACAAGTCCTATGAAGACAGGTTGAAGGAACTGAGCATGTACTCCCTGGAGGAGAGGAGGAGAGAGGGATATGATAGAGACATACAAGTATCTTACAGGGAGGAACAGGGTGCAGGAAAACACTATTTTAAGCGAAAAAGATGTTCCAGGACTAGAGGGCATGGGATGAAGTTGGAGGAGGGACGATTGGAGGAAACATGAGAAAGAATTTCTTCACAGAATGGGTGGTGGACAAGTGGAACACCTGCCAGAGGAAGTGGTGGGGCTGAAACAATCACGGGATTTAAGAATGCATGGGATAGACATAAAGGAATTCTGGAGGTCAGGGGTAAGAGGCAACAGACTTCTAGGAAAACAAACTGAACTTACAAGCTCAAATGGGCAGACTGGGTGGGCCATAGGCCCTTATCTGCCGACACTGTCTATGTATCTATGTATCTCTCACAGGGGTAACTCGGGGCCTTTGGATCCTAGTAGCTTCACTACATAGCCTACACTGCACTGCAACATATCCTCCCTCCACACTACATTAGGTTTCAACTCCTCCACCCCCTTGTCCTCCACTTCCTGGTATAGTGCCCAACTCGAACTGACCACAATGTCCTTTCTTCACGCCAAAGGACTACTCCTCTGTTGGTCCCTTCTGGTCCATCTTAAGCCACATGAAATTGTCCCTGTCTCTGGAATAGAATTAACAAAAGCTAATGGACTCTTGGCAAATTATCACTGGACTATCTACCTCACCAGATAGCTCTCCCCCATCCTGGGACTCTGCCACTTGCCCAATGACCTAAAACTATTCTCCTAATACATCAGACCAAAAATATACACAAGATACTGTTCATCCACCCACCCTCAGTTTAGACCCAACTATTCCTCCTATTGCTATCGGGCAACATCAAACTAAACCCTGGACCCACTGTGGTTAAAAAAAAGCTGATTCATCCAAGAATTCCATGGCCAACTCTCCAAACTCTACTCCTACCTGGCACAACACTAAAGGACTTAAAATAGTCCATATGAATATCCAGAGCATCAGGGCTAAAATGGCTGAGCTAGAAGCCTGGGTACAGCTGTATAAACTTGATGTCCTTTGCATAACAGAATTATGGTTGAAACCAGCTATGCTATCCCATGAAGTTGTCCTTACTGGCTTCTCCATGTACTGACAGGATCGGTCCCATGGAAAAGGCAGTGGAGTTCTGATTTACACTATGGCTGGTCTAGCAGTTAGTGAGTTAACTGACCTGAATAACAGCTCAGGTGCTGAACACATTTTTATCATGATTATCTTTGGACAAGTCAAAAAAATAATCATCGGATGTATCTACCTACCCCTAAACAAATATCCTCCTACACAGAACTTTTTGTCAGTATGGATACCCTCCCTAAGAACGATATCATACTTTGTGGAGACTTCAATCTGAATTGGCTAGGACCCCATTGAACACAGTACCAATCTGCTCTTTCAGACTCCAGACTAGAACAGCTTATTGAACAACCCACTAGATGTAACAAGAAGTCCGGTAAGCATACTCTTTTAGACTGGATCATGACAAACAACCCATCCTTCATCAAGGTCGCTGGTATACCACCTGATTCACTCAGTGATCACTCCCCGATTTACTGCATCTGGAAAAATAACTCCTCCCACCCCCTCAAAATTCATAGAACTAGGGACTTAACCAACTTTGATGAAGTAGCCTTCAGGACAAGTCTTGCTTCAGTAAATTGGTCCCCTATAAACTCCCTCCCTGACATAAACCAGGTGTTAGATTATCTCACCACTAGGTTCACATATATCCTTGACTCTCATACTCCTTTTAAAATAAGGAGACCTAAAAGTAACCACTCTCACTGGCTCACACAGGAGCTGAGGTGCCTAATGCCTTCCCGGGACAAAGCCTGGAAACTTTATAAAAGTTCTGGACTGCAGTCAGACTGGATCTCCTACCACTAACTATGTAATGCTTGCAAAAACAAAGTCAACAAGGCTAAGAGAACCCACCTAATATCCCATCAGGAAATGTACCTAGCCAACCCCAAATGTTTCTGGAAACAAATCAACACGCTCCTCAAAGGAAATGAATGCATCATCCCACAAAGGATGAACACAAAAGGCATTCTATTATCCACACCTTCTGATATAGCCACCAGGATAAATCTCTTCTTTACTGAACTAGACACATACAATGCCTGCCTATCTACTACCCACCCTGAACCACAAGCTGATCACTCAGAAGTCTCCCATCCTCACTTCCATATAAGAACCACCTCTAGAAGTAAGGTCCTTAAACTTCTGAGGAGACTTGACCCCGATAGCTCCCCTGGGTTTGACACCTTGTCTCCCAAGTTCCTCAAATTAAGAGCACCAGCACTTGCCCTCCTGATCACCCTACTAATCAATAGATCCTTTATCACATGTACAACCCCCGACAAATGGAAAACTGTAGCTATTGTCTCTGTCCATAAAAATGGACAGACCAACCATGTTGAAAATTAGACCCATATGCATCTTACGCCCCATTGCAAAAATTCAAGAACAAATACTAAATAACCAACTTTACCTGTACCTTGAACTGACCACTGCCCTTAACGACCACCAACACAGCTTTTGTAAACTGCTTGGGACTGTATCCACTCTCCTATGGGTCACCTTTGATATATTTCTAGAAGGGGGAAACTTCTTCTTGTGGGGGACTCTATTGTCTGGGGAGTGGAGTTAGGGACACCTTACAGGGGAGAGAGGGAGTTCAAGTGCCTCCCAGGAAGCACTGCATAGAGAGATGGGAGGCGGATCCATAGGATTGCTATGGCAATAGCTAGGAGGGAGCAGCTGGATGTCATTGTCCACCTGGGGACCAATGACCTGGTCAGGAGAAGGGTGGAGTTAGCCAGAGTCCAGGAGGATTTCAGGAAGCTGGGGGAAAAACTGAAACAGACAACATGCTCTGTCTCTTTCTCGGAGGTGCTACCTGTCCAGGGCACAGGAAAAGCTAGGGCACTCCACATCCATACCTTTAACTCCTGGTTGAAGGATTGGTGTGGAAGGGAGGGTTTTGGCTTCATAGGGGACTGGGGCCTGACCTGGGCAGATGCGACCTTATATAAGGAGGATGGCCTGCATCTGTCTGAGAAGGGGACCTTGGTCCTTTGTGAGATGTTTAAATGCTTCGGCTGTAAACATTTAAACTGGCCAAGGGGGAGAGCTAGGATGGTCTGCAGGCTTAGGAACACCCCCATGGGAACATGCAGGAACATAAGCTGACTGCAGGAACAGCTAAAGCAGGCAGGGTGGGAAGGCAGGTGAAGAATGTATAACGAGTGATATGGGGGCAAGAGCACATAGGAAAGAAAACTGGGGTGGGGGAAGATGCTGGAGAGGAAGAACAAGAGCAGAGGGAGGGCAGAGTGTAAAATATGGAAGGTCATGCTAATGAATGACTGTAACCTAGGAAATAAGGTTCCAGACCTGGAGGCCTTGTTGGCAGATGTAGACCTTGACATAGCAGCAATAACACAGACATAGTACTCTGCTAATCAAGGCGGGGAAGTCAGTGTACCAGGCTATGCACTGTTAAGGAGGGACAAGAAGGGTAAAAAGGGTGGGGGAGTGGCCATGTACATCAGAGATGGTATAAAGGCTGCAGATGTTCAGGGAAGATAGGGGGAGACCAAGGTAATGTAGGTCACCCTGGAGCCAGGAAATGGAACAGCAATGCACACGGGGTGATCTACAGACCTCCGTCACAGAGGGAGGAAGTAGACAGGGAACTAGTGGAGAACATACACGACATGGCAGCTAAAGGAGAAATCCTGCTACTGGGGGATTTCAATATGCTGGATGTGGATTGGGCCACCCAGACGGCTACTTCAGCCAGAAGCACAGCCATCCTGGAATCACTGCAGAGGGTTGGACTCTGGCAGCTGGTGCATGAACCAACCAGGGACAAGTCAATTCTGGACTTAGTATGGACCAATGGGAACAGAGTTGAAGAAATACAGGTGAAAGGGCAGATGGGGTCCAGTGACCACCACATGGTGTGGTTCAGCATGGAGACATGGACTCATTTAAGCCACACAAGGGCAAGAGTATTAGATTTCAGGTGGGTGGATTTCACTGAAATGGGTAGATTTATATAAGCAGTCCTCGGGAGGGGAGGTATAATAGAAGGGATGGAAGAACAATGGGAGAAACTGAAAGGAGCCATAGTGGATATAATAAACCAATGTGTTAGGATAGTGGCCAAAGGAAAAAGAAGGAAACCACTATGGTTCTCCAATGAGGTGGGGCACGAAGTCAAGGATAAAAAGGATGCATTTCAGGAAATATAAGGGGAACCAAAGGGAGGAGAACAGGGAGATGTACATTGAATGTCTAAGGGAAGCAGGAAAGGCTGTTAGGTGGGCAGACAGAAGAAGGCTTAGCACGGTCTGTAAGCAAAGAGGATAAGGCATTTTATAGGTACATCGGTGAAAGAAGAAAAAACAGCGGGATGTTGTGAGGCTCAAAGGGGAGAAGGGAAAGTGTAAGCAGGGGGATATGGACAGGCAGAAATACTGAACAAATGCTTCTGCTCAGTATTCACTAAGGAGGTGGAGAGTCAAGGACCACAGCTGGGTTGCAGAGACAATTGAGATGCAGAGAACTCTCTCCACTGTGAATGGATACCAATCCATTCACAGTGGAGAGAGTTCTGGAAGAACTACATACATAGGAACATACGAATGTGCCAGCAGAAACAGACTACCTGGTCTATCTAAGTCTTCTTGAGTGAGCAGCTAGCACCCCTAGTTTGCAGCTGCCCCACCCCCTCCCATTTGTCATCCCACTGCCGCCCCCCACCTCCGCCACCCTCACTCTCCCCTGTTCCCTGTCCCATGCCCTTTTAAAGCTGTTCACAGATTTACATGATACCACCCATTCTGGTAGTGCCTTCTGTTTTGCTGCCACCCTCTCTGTGAAATAGTGTCTCCTTATTTCCCTCCTAAATCTTCCACCCTCCATTCTTAGCCCATGCCCCCTGGTGTCCCTTCCCCTCCTTTTCTTAAAGACCCCATCTGCCCCATCCTTATTGATTCCCCTCAGATATCTAAATGTCTCTATCATGTACTCCTTGTCCCATCTATCCTCCAGGGTGTGCATATTCAGGTCTCCCAGCCTGCTCTCGTAGTCTCTCCCCTCCATTCCACATATCATCTTCACTGCCCTCCTCTGCACCCCCTCCAGTAACCTGATATCACACTTCAGGTACGGCCTACAAAACTGCACACAATACTCCAAGTGTAGCCTTACCAGTGACCTGTAGAGGGGCAAGATCACCTTTCTTCGCCTGGATGAAAACTCCCTTGCTATGCACCCCAGCATTTTGTTTGCTTTTGCAGCTGCTCTCCTGCACTGGGCAGTGTTATTCTGTTACCGTTACTCCTAGGTCCTTCTCCTCCTCAGTGATCCCCAGCTCAACCCCCTTCCCAGCCAGTATTCTCTCCTTGGGTTCTTCGCCTTGAAGTGCATAACCTTAAACGTCTTTGCATTGAACCCCAGCTGACACCTCTCTGACCACTCCTCTAGCTTGCTTAGGTCCCCCAGCAGCTGCTTCCATCCCTCCCCTCCATCCACCACTGCTCCCATTTTAGTGTCATCTGAGAACAGACTTACCTTGCTCACCACCCTGTGGGCAATGTCTGAGATGAAGAGCCCAAATAATACTGGTCCCTGCACAGAGCCCTGTTGGACCCTTCTTGTCACTGGCTTTGGAGTTGAGAGCTCCCTTCCTACCACCACCCATTCCAGCCTCCCACTCAGCTAGCTTGTAATCTAGTTTGTCATTTTTGCCCCTACCCCTACACCAGTTAGCTTCCTCCCAAGCCACCCATGAAGCACTGAATCGAAGGCCTTGCTGAAGTCCAAGTAAAGAGCATCCACCGCATGACCCTTATCCAGCTCACTTGTCACCCAGTCAAAATATTGCATCAGGTACTCACAAAGCTGAAGGTGGATAAGGCCACGGGGCCAGATGGCATCCACCTGAGGATATTAAAGGAGCTGCAAAGAGAATTAGCAGTGCCTCTGGTGGCCCCGTTCAGAGTCACTCAACACAGGTGTTTTTCCAGAGGACTGGAGGAGGGCATATGTAGTCCCACTGCACAAAAGCGGCAGTAGGGAGGAGGCGGAGAACTACAGACCAGTCAGTCTCACCTCAGTGGTGGGAAAGACCATGGAGACACTGCTGAAAGAAAGGATAGTGGCACATATGGAATCCAGTGGTGCTCAGTATCTGAGACAACACAGATTCACAGCAAGAAGGTCATGTCAAATGAATCTAATAGATTTTTTTGATTGGGTGACTAGGGAAGTAAATCAGGGAGGGGTGGTAGACATCGCCTACCTAGATTTCAGCAAAGGCTTCGACACCATCCCACATAGAAGACTGATTAACAAGATGGGTATTCTAGGCATGGGAGACAAGGTGGTGAACTGGGTTAGGAACTGGTTAACAGACAGGAGGAAGAGGGAGGTGGTAAATGGGGTACAATCTGAGGAGAGGGGGGTGACCAGTGGGGTACCACAGGGATCAGTACTAGGACCAGTCCTGTTCAATGTCTTCATTAGTGTCATTGCAGAGGGGCTGGAAGGAAAAGTCTGCCTGTTTGCAGATGACACCAAGAGCTGCAACAGGGTGGATACTCCAGAAGGGGTGCAGGAAATGAAGAGGGACCTGGAGAAACTTGAAAGATGCTCGGAGATGTGGCAACTGAGGTTCAATGCAAAGAAGTGCAAAATAATGCACCTGGCTAGTGGGAACCCTGGGGAGAGCTACAGGTTGGGGGGGAGCTGACTGTTACCAAAGAGGAAGGGACATAGGGGTCATCATCTCTGATGGCCTTAAGGTATCAACGCAGTGCACAAAGGCAGCAGGGAGGTCCAGTGGCATGCTGGGGTGCATAGGCAGGGATATCAGTAGCAGGAGGCAGGAGGTGGTGATGCCATTGTATGAAACATTGGTAAGGCCTCACCTGGAGTACTGCCTGCAGTTCTGGAGGCCACACCTGCGCAAGGACATAAACAAGGTGGAGACTATCCAGAGAAGGGCAACAAAGATGGCGCAGGGCTTGCACCACAAAATGTGAAGAGAGACTAAGGGATCTCAATATGTACTCACTGGAGGAGAGGAAACAGCAGGGGGACATGATTGAAACATTAAAGTACCTCAAGGGCTTAAACAAGGTGCAGGTGGGGGACCTTTTCCAATGTATGAAAAGTACTAGAACAAGAGTGCACAATACAAAATTGGAAGGGGGTAGATTAAAGCTAATGTGAGGAAGTTTTTCTACACATAAATGGTAGTGGATGTTTGGAATAGTCTGCCACAGGAGGTAGTGGGGCAAGCACAGTGGAGGGGTTTAAGCATGCCTGGGACAGGCACAAAGGAAGCTTGAGAGGGGAGAGAGTGATGAAAAGCCATTGATCACATAGGGTCAGTGGCCACATACATAGGGCCTATGGGCAGACTGGATGGGCCTAGCGGTCTTTATCTGCTGACAAGTTCTATGCTTTTATGTTTCAGTGGATCAAGGTGAAGCCACTGGAGCAATCTTCATTGACCTCACAAAGGCATTTGACCTTGTCAGCCACCTCCTATTACTCTCAAAACTTCAGTGCCTCAGACTTGATGTCAACTCTCTTGCCTGGGTTTCAAACTATTTACCCAACAGACTTCAATGTGTCAAATGGGACGGAGCTTTATCACCCTCAGCATCCATCTCTGATGGGGTTCCCCAGTGGTTGAACTTACAGTAGGCCTACTCCTGTTCTCTATTTTTATCAGTGACCTGCCGTTGAACTGTGGAGGGGCATCTGTCCAGCTCTACGATGATGATGCCATTCTATATAGGTCCTCAAAGGACATCAATAACATTGCCACTAGTCTAGAAAATGACTTCCACACTCTAGATGCCTAGTTTAAGGCTAACCTGTTGGTCCTTAATGTGAAGAAAACTAAAACCCTGTTATTCCACCATATCTCCTTCAACATGTCCTCTAATTCCCCCATGACACTCAAACCATCTCAGGTGCCCTTCTCGAAGGGGTTATCTCCTCAAATATCTAGGCCTCACACTTGACAAGCACCTATCCCTCGAGTTACATAGAGATAATGTCATCAAGGCTACCAATCAAAAACTCGGTCTCCTATACTGCATAGCTTCCAATCTCTCGACTAACATGAGGAAATCTATTGCCTCAGCCACCCTTCTCCCGGACCTCCTCTACGGGGCCTCAGTTACTCACTCTGTCTAGGCTATGCTTCTGACCAGGTTAAAAATGACCTACCACAGAGCTGCTAATTTTGCAGCTAAAGCTCTGGCATGGGCCCATCATTGTACAGTGCTAAACAAATTGGGTTGGCCCTCTTTTGACACAAAGCTAGACCTTGCACCACTTTCAAGCTTGTCCACCTACCTTCTCCTCCCAGTTTATCAAATATGCTCACCCTAAAACCATTCCCATGGACACTTAGGTCTTCACACCTCCCAAAGCTTAATTTACCCAAAACTCAGTTAAACTTAGGCCAAAGGTCCTTGGCCTTCGTTGCACCACAGAAATGGAAAAACCTCCCTCACGTCCTACTCGCTTGTAAGACTCTCCCACTGTTCAAAAAACACATAGAAGAAATCTTCTTTCTGCCTCCCAATTGCAATGGCAACTGTGTTTAATAAGCTTATTAGCCTCTCTCTCCTCATTGCTTCTCAGCCTTTCTACCCTCATTACTAATCTGTGTCCATAAAGCTTCCCTGATCTTTCCACCTCTTTTCTACGCTTTTCACACATCCCTCTCCCTTCCACCTTTACTTCTACTCCTCACACCCCCTTCAATGTTATATCTTAGGAATGATGAACCCATATGATGTATAAATGATGTATATATCATGTAAATTATTCTGTTGGCTTTGTGCCATTACCAGTTGCACAGTACCTAAAGCTTTGTATTTCCCTACACTTATGCAATGTTGTATGAATTACTATGTTATGTACTGTAAATCAGCGTACTTGGAATATCTTTGTTCCCTGGGTCGCCACTGAAAAAGGGACTTGATGGTCTTGGTTGGTCTACCCGGTCATCAAAATTCAAATAAATAAATAGTTCTTGCCCCAGAATGCCATCGAGTTGGCCAGAAAAAGAGAACCTTCCCCCTTTCAACAGAATATTAGTGAATTACAAAGTTGACTTGTCTAATGTCTGTCACTGTCATCCATCACACTACCATGAGGACCTTGGAGAAGATCCCTCTGGATATATTTCCCTTTACAAACATCCCTAATTCAATAAATGACCTCTCACATCCTCAGAACTTGTATCACAAGGCGGACAACAATCAACTACTCCCATTAGGTATTGTGCTTGGATATAGATCACACTCGTTTGTTCTGGACAGCAGGCAGGCAAATCATCAAACATGCACTAGTATAATGGTTCTGCAATGCTCCTCCAACTCTCCTGTTTAATTTTATAGGAAAGCCACCCATGAATCATGGGAAAATCCCCCTCCCGATAAAGGTGCTATTAGGTAACATTGCACTAGTTTTTCCTATATGAAGGTTGCACACTATCTAAAGTGTGCATTTAAAAAAAATCTGTAAATCACACAATTTTGTTTATTTTGTGCTATTTAAACAAAAATGTGCATTTTACCATAACATTGTGCTATGCATAAAAAATGTGCTTTTAAATATACTGTGCTGGATTCCTGCAACTGCATGAAAATTCACAAACATGGCACAGCTATGCAAAAAAGTGCATAAAATGGAGTTTCCTAACATCTCCCAGGAAAGGAAATCACTGTTTTTATTTTACCTATTTCCATCACTGGCCTGGTTGGGCACCTGTGGCAAAAAGTGCAGTATACTCAAAAACAGCATGGGTGCCAGCACTGATCCTTGTGGGACTCCACAGCCAACCTCACAGCAGGACGATTGGTAGCTCCCTAGCATCACTGATGCCTTTCAGAATGACAAGGCAGTAACAAGATCTATGACGTGGAAATCTTGTGATAACTGAATCATATTTGTCTTTAGGGCTGCACTACATTTATTGTTTTGTTCCCCTAACATTAGAAAATCCTATGGTAATCTTATTTCCAATATACAAACATGTTGAAGAAGATAACAACAAAATAGAGATGCTTACTTCTTTCATTGGGATTCAGTGTTACACAGTACACTGCCACGTGTTGTCAGCACTCAGTACACGGGGGAGGGGTGGAAAGGATGAGAAGGGACTTGGCAAGGTGGAAGGAATATTCAAAAGTAAGGCAGCTTACATGCAATGCAAAGAAGTGCAAAGTAATGCACTTAGGAAACAAAAACCCAAGAGAAGCGTACACAATGGGGGGGGGTATTAAAGACAACAAAAATGGAAAGAGACCCAGGGGTAGTCATATTAGATGACCTACAGGTAGGCAAGCAATGTGAGAAGACAGTAAGGAGGGCTGGGGGAGATGCTGGGTTGCACAGGTAGAGGCATCACCAGTAGAAAACAAGAAGTTGTTATCCCCTGTGTACAGACAGTTGGTGAGACCCCATCTGGAGTATGGTGTGCAGTTCTAGAGATTCCATCTCTGCAAGGATATAGACAGGATAGAAGCAGTCCAGAGGAGAGCATCTAAAATGGTGCAGGGTCTGCACCAGAAGATACGAAGAGAGACTAAAAGAGCTTAATATGTATACCCTCAAGGAAAGTAGGGAGAGGGAGGACATGATAGAAACTTTCAAGTACCTCAAGGGAATCAACAAAGTCCAAGAGGGTAGCATCTTTTAGAAAAAGAGATGTGCAAGAACAAGGGGGCACAAGTTGAAGATAGATGGGGATGACTCAGGGGCAATGTGATGAAGCATTTTTTCACAGAGAGGGTGGCGGATGCATGAAATGCCCTTCCTGAGGCGATTGTGGGGTCAAAAACAATGGGGGAATTCAAGAATACCTGGGACAGACATAAGTCAATTCTAGTGGGAGGTAGGAGGAAGTAAACTGTTGGTAAACTAGGATCTGCAGCTTATCCAATAGGTAGGGAAATGTGCAGACTGGGTGGGCCAAGCAGTCCTTATCTGCCGTCAGAGCCTATGTTTCTATATAAGCTTGTGTAGTACTTGGACCTGGAGTTCTTTAATTTTGTGTTGAAGTTTTCTATATCTCTAACACATCCTACCAACTACACCTCTGTCCTCCTACCCGCTTTCCAACATCTTTCCTTTCTCCCCTGTCCCACTGGGACCACCCTTGCTGCCTTACACTCTTTCATTCCCTCAGCAAGACATATTCTCAGTAGCCTGGATGAATAGAGTGCAGGTGGGGAGTCTCTTTCAAAGGAAGATAACCACCAGGATCTGGGGACATACGATGAAGCTGGTGGGGGAGGTCTGGAGAGATGTGAGGAAATATTTCTTCACCGAAAGAATGGTAGACACCTGGAACAAAGTGCCAGCAGACACTGTGGAGATTAGCACAACACGAGGCTTCAGGCATGCATGGGATAAACATAGGGGTAAATTAGAAAGGAGACAGGAAGTGGGGAAGGTCACCAGAGACCAGATAGGCTCTGCGGAGTTAGAACAGGCAAAGAATACTTTGGCAGACTGGATGGGCTGAGTGGTCCCTTTCTAGCAACAAATTCCATGTTCTTATGTTTCTATGATGCAAAGTTCCTTCATCTCCCTGCACTGACTGTTGCTTCTCCTCATGCATTTCTTTTGAACCTTGCCTGCCATCTTCTGCCCTAGAAGAAGGCTAAAGTCCTACCCCACCACAAAGTGGGTGACTCTTCAACTCCGGGACATTACTGTTCCATTTCCCTTCTAACAGCTCTAAGGTACAGGAAAAAACATGTCCTCTCTGTTATCCACCTACTATAAATCCTCATCATACGTGTTTCCAGATTGGCTTCTACAAGCACCATTATTCCACCATTCTCTTCCCACCTCTGGGTCACTTACATCATGATGAAAGGCGTGGACCAAAGTCAGTTCACCACATCCATTTCCAAGGCTGGTACATTCACTTAGATAACTTAGGTGAGTAGGTCCATCTAAATCATGGGTTGCATGGTTCCATTCCTACCTCTTGGTTTAGTTCCTGTTAGTCCAGGTTGGTGACACCATTTATTTCCCCCTATCCATCAAGTCTGGAGTCCCCTAGGGCTCTATTCTTGGCCCAGTCCTTCTCTTCATATTCTTAAACAACTTCCCCTCCATCTGTGCCTTCTCGTACATCCACATGTATGCAGATGACACATAGAAACATAGAAACATAGAATTTGATGACAGATAAGGACCGCTTGACCCACGTAGTCTGCCCATTTCCCTACATAACAAATAAGCTGCAGATCCTAGTTAACCAACAGCCTACTTCCTCCTACCCCCACTAGAATTGCCTTATGCCTCTCCCATGCAATCTTGAATTCCCCCACTGTTTTTGACTCTATGACCTCCTCAGGAAGGCTGTTCCGTGCATCTACAACCCTCTCTGTGTAGAAATACTTCCTAACATTACCTCTGAGCCGTCCCCCACCTCTATCTTCAAATTGTGTCCCCTTGTTCTTGCACATCTTTTTTTCTAAAAGATGCTACCCTCTTGGACTTTGATTCCCTTGAGGTATTTGAAAGGTATTTGAAAGTTTCTATCATGTCCCCCCCCCTTTCCTCGAGGCTATACATCTTAAGCTCCTTTAGTCTTTCTTCATACATCTTCTGGTGCAGACCCTGCACCATTTTGGCTGCCTTCCTCCGGACAGCCTCCACCCTGTCTATGGCTTTGTGGAGATGGGGTCTCCAGAACTGTACACAGTACTCCAGATGTGGTCTTACCAACTGTCTGAACAGAGGGCCAACAACTTCCTGTTTTCTACTGGTGATGCCTCTCCCTGTGCATCCCAGTATCCCCCAGCCCTCCTTACTGCCTTTTCACATTGCTGGCCCACCTTTAGGTCATCTGATATGACTACCCCAGGTTCCTTTCCATTTTTGTTGTTGTCAGTATCTCACCCCCCATTGTGTACTCTTGCCCTGGGTTTTTGTTTCCCAGGTGCATTACATTGCACTTCTTTGCATTGAATCTACGCTGCCATACATTTGACCATTCCTCCAACCTTGCCAAGTCCCTTTTCATCCTTTCCACCCCACCTTGCATATCAACCCTGTTGCAGATCTTTTGTGTCTTCTGCAAAGAGACATACTTTCCCTTCCAGTCCCTCTGCAATGTCACTTATAAAGACATTAAAAAGGACCGGCCCCAGTACTGAACCCTGCGGTACCCCACTAGTGACCCTCCTTTCTTCACTGTGTACTCCATTTACTACTAACCGCTGTGTCCTGTTGTCCAGCCAGTGTTTTACCCAGGCTACCACCCTGGGACCCACTTCCAGGCTGGCTAATTTGTTTATTAATCTTTAGTGTGGGACTGTGTCAAATGCCTTGCTAAAGTCTAGGTAGGCCATGTCCACAGTGCCCCCCCCCGTCTTTGTGGAGACCCAGTATCCGCAAAGACATAGACAGGGTGGAGGCAGTCCAGAGCAGAGCAACTAAAATGGTGCAGGGTCTGCACCAGAAGACATAGCAAGAGAGAATTAAGGATCTTAATATGTATAGCCTCGAGGAGAGGAGGGAGAGGGGTGACATGATTGAAACTTTTGAATACCTCAAGGGAATCAACAAAGTCCAAGAGGGTAGCATCTTTCAGAAAAAGAGGTGTGCAAGAATAAGGGGGCACAATCTGAAGCTAGAGGGGGGGATAGCTCGGAGGTAATGTGAGGAAGTATTTTTTCATGGAGAAGGTTGTGGATGCATGGAACAGCCTTCCTGAGGAAGTTGTGGAGTCAAAAAAAAGTGGTGGAATTCAAGCGTACATGGGACAGACATAAGGCAATTCTCGGGGGTGGAGTGTGGAAGAAGTAGGCTGTTGGTTAGCTAGGATCTGCAGCTTATCCATTAGGTAGGGAAATGGGCAGACTGGGTGGGCCAAGCGGTCCTTATCTGCGGTCAAATTCTATGTTTCTATGTTTACTACTTTGGTCACCCAGTCAAAGAAATCAATCAGATTTGTTTGACATGACCTGCTGCTGTGAATCCATGCTGCATTGGGTCCTGTGCCCCACTGGCCTCTAGGTACTCAACAATTCTTTTCTTCAGAAGTGATTCCATCATTTTTCCTACCACTGAAGTCCAACTGACAGGTGTGTAGTTTTCTGCCTCTGTCTTGCTCCCACTTTTGTGAAGGGGAATCACATCGGCCCTTCTCCAGTCTTCAGGTACCACACCATCCTCCCATGATTTATTAAAAAAGGTAGTCAGTGGTGTTACTAGTTCTTCCCTTAGTTCTTTTAGAATTCTGGGGTGAATTCCATCAGGCTCCATTGCTTTATCCACCTTCAGTTTTAAGAGTTCTTTCAGAACCCTTTCTTCTGTGAAAGGACTAACATCAACCTCCCTATCCAGAGTGCTTCCATTGACTGGATTAGGTATCTCCCCCTGATTTTCCATTGTGAATACTAAGCAGAAATATTCATTCAGTATCCCTGCTTTTTAACTGTCGCTCTCTGCCCAACCACCTTCCTCTTTATTCAGCCTCAGTATCCCTGCCTTCATTTTTCTTTGCTCCCTAATGTACCTATAAAAGGTTTTATCCCCCTTCTTAACCGAGTTGGCTATCTTTTCCTTGGTTTGGGCCTTTGCTATTCTGACTCCCTTCCCCGCTTTCTTCTGCTTTAACTGGTAGAGTTCTCTGTCCTGCTCCTTCTGTGTTTTCTTATACTTCCTGAATGCTATCTTTTTCTCCCCTACCTTCCCCGCCACTTCTTTTGAGAACCATAGTGTTTTTTTCTTTCATTTTGATTTGTTTATTTGCGTCACACAAAGGCTTGTTGCCTCTGCGATGGCAGTTTTGATATTTCCCCATTGGTGCTCCACCCCACCTTCTGGCCTGTTTGCTAGTGCTTTTCTGAGGCACTCTCCCATTTTGACAAAATCAGCCCTCCTGAAGTCCAGTATCTTCACTTTTGTGTGGCTTGACTCTACAGCTAAGTTTATTGTGAACCACACTGTTTGGTGGTTGCTTGTTTCCAGATGGGTACCCACTTCAAGATCAGAGATCCCCTCTCCATCCCCATTTGAGAGTACCAGGCCTAAGGTTGCTCCCATCCGAGTAGATTCCAAAACTAGCTGTCTGAGGCATGACCCTGTAGGGCATCGAGAATGGCCCTGCTCTTGTATGTGGCTGCAGCAAAGGTACTCCAGTTAACATCTTGCATATTCAGGTCCCCCATCAGCAGTATCTTTCCTTTCTCTGCCATCCCAAGGATGCCTTCTGTCATATCCTTGTCCATTTCCTCCCCCTAAGACAGGGGTCTGTATACAACCCCTGTGGGGATTGTGGAGCCATTTCCAGTCTCCAGGGTGACCCACAGTGCTGCCTTTCCCCCCTGTTTACCCTTTAGTTCTGTTGCTTTGATCCTTTCCCTTACACAGAAAGCTACTCCTTCTCCTCTTCTTCCCTCCAAGTCCCTCCTGTAGATTGTGTACCCTGGTATGTTGACATCCCAGTCATGGTTCTCTGTGTACCATGTTTCAGTGACTGCCACAATATCCAGGCATCTCTCTTCCATCAAGGCCACCATTTCGGGAAGTTTTTTACCTAGACTATAGGCATTGGTACTCATTACCCTCCACTTTTTATAGCTTTATTTCTTTTTGCCCCATCCCTGTCCTTACTGCCTTTGTCTTTTTCTCCATTTACCCCTGCCCTTATCCATTTCGACTGCTCTATCTTGATGTTTACCTCACTAACTACCCTGATTTTTTGGGGAGGGCTAGGATTTCCCTTCTCCTTTTCAGTGCCCCCCCCCCCCGGCTAGTCTAAATGCTTGTCAATGAAGCATTTAAATCTATCACCTAGGATCCTGGTTCCCCTCCTGGATAGGTGCAGACCATCGCACCTGTATAGGCCTGCATCCCTTCAAGTGGAGCCCCAGTCCCCAATGAAGCCAAATCCCTGAGCTCTGCACCAGTTTTTCATCCAGTTGTTGAATCCCATGGTGTGGAGTATCCTAGCCTCATCCATGCCATAGACAGGTAGCACTTCTGAGAAAGTTACCATGTGTGCTAGTTGTCTAAGGCCCCTCTCAAACTCCACAAACCCCTGTTGCACTGCTCTGATCTCATTCTCAGCCAGGTCATTCATCCCTAGGTGGATAATGACATCCAGCTCACTCACCCTTGCAGCTGCTCCCACGATCCTGAGGATTTGTTTCCTGTCCCTCCAAGCCATGGCGCCGGGCAGGCACCTTACTCCCCTAACAATTGAGTCTCCCACCAGGAGTTGTTTTCTTTCCCTGTGGGGTCCTGTGCCACCCTCCTGTGGGTCTCCATTGTGGAGGTTCCCAGTATCCTCCTTGTCTCCACTGCCAGTGCCTCCATAGAGAAACCATGCTCTGCCAGAGTGGCAAATGAATTATGGAGAGGCACAGCTGGAGGGATGCGCCTCTGTTCCACCACTCTCACCCTCCCTGAGTCCACCATGGTCCAACCACTCCTCTTTCTTGGCAACCTCTGAGGTAGTGGCGGTGGCCTGTGTGGTCCCAGGGTGGTGGAGCAGGTTTCCCGAATCATTGCCAGGTCAGCATGGAGATGAGCAACATCCTCCCTCAGACCAGAGAGGTGCCTGCAAATAGGGCAGCAATGGAGTTATCCTTTCTTCTAATGACTTGGTCCCTGAACTGGAATCATCATTCCAGTATGACTTTGACAGTGTCCCACACTGGCTCCAATCAAACCAGCTCTTACTAGATGTTAGAAAGATTGTCTCTCTGAATTTTGTAGTAGGAGGAGACCAGAAAAGTTGTAACACACTCCAGTCTTTAGGACTCTGGATGTCGACTTGCTTGCTTGAATTGGTTGCCCACTTCAAGTACCTAGGGCTGTAGTTTGAACCAACACTCAGTTTCTTCACCACACTAAAGCCATCCATAACAAAATTTGCACAAAGCTTGGTGTGCTGAACTGTAACAAATTCTGCCTTTCACATCTGTTCTGCCATGAGATCACCCTCAAAATGTATTTGCTTGTGTTTGACTGTGCAAATGAAGTCTATTCTATTGTCCCAAAGTCCAAGTTTGCCAGGCTGAATCCCCTTTCTTACAGTCCACTTTCTGCTGCTTTGCTCTTAGTGCTTCACATCTCATCCATCATCACTCTCTCTCTCTCTCTCTCTCTCTCTCTCTCTATGCAAATTCCACTTTTGCCTCTCTAGAGATCTGATGTCTGTCACACTGTTCCTCTGTCCTGGTCAATACTGGTTTGTCACTGTTCCTACCTATCCTCTCTCCTTACCCACCCAATCTGCTATTTTTACCGCCTCCATTCATCTGATCATCTCCCTCACTGCAAACCTGAAGCAGGCCATACTAACATACTAAAATGCCAGCAGAATAGGCCTAACACTCTTTCGTGTCTGCTCGTTTGGTCAGCCCCCACCCTGGGGGCTGACCTTGCTGTCCCCCTCGCCTTCTCTGGCTTATCCCTTCCCAGTTCCGGATATGCTTCCTCTATCTGCCTCCCAACATTGTTGACTAGCCTACCTCTCCCTAATCATTTCTTAACCTCACTTCAATCTTTTAAACCAGAACAGTAGAATTGAAAAGACAGGGACAGCAGTGGTATCAGTACTGGTACCTGACAGCAAGAAAGAAAGAAACTGGGCACTCACCTGTAGTACTTTAAAAAAAATGACAACGCCTCTTCAACTTCACGTTTATTCCAAAGTGCTTCATTTTATTGATAAAATGTGGGATAAAAAAAGCCAGAAGACTCCAAAAAACTGCTTAATGGGTGTTTCAGATCTGTACCAAGATCCTTTGACAGGAGCAATATGATACTGAAAGGGCAGCATTAAAATAGCACTTAGTGATGATATCATAACCTTACTTAGTTTTGATTGGATGGCATTCTACTTCCTTGCCAATGTGATGAGAATTCAGATATAAGTGCCTCCTCCGTTATTTCCATGCCCCCCATGGTTACTGAACACTTTTAGCCAGGGGACTCAGACCTATGTTGGTGGGGGTGTAGCCAAATTGGCACACACCACCACATTTTCTGGGACTGCCCTGTCCTGTGGGTGTACTGGGCCCAGGTGCACGGAGCACTGGAGGACATATGGGGGACGGAGATTCCACACACCTTCAAGAGCTTGGTCCTTGGGAAAAGAATCCCAGGCATAGGCGCCTTCCACAACAAAAGCTGTTTCATACCCTTTGCCTAGTGGCTTTAAAGGGAATTACTGTGCACTGGTGTAAGACAGTAGTACCAACAACTGGAGAATGGCAGGATAGGGTACAAGGGTTACATAGTACGGAGCCAGTTACCACCACGCTGCACCTTGGTCTTGAGAAATTCAAAGAGTTGTGGCACTTATGGGAAGTCTACGAAAATAGGGAAGGAAGGGAACTGGTGGGTGAACACCTCAGGAGGGATGAACCCTCCCTTCCATGTAGCAGCCTTGGTAATAGGAAATGGCTCTCATTTTCAATCCGGCTCTCTTGAGTGGGGAGTTCCAACTTAGAAACAACCCCCCCCCCCAAAAAAAAATATAAGACCTCACGTGCAGAGCTGGGCTGTACCACAACTCTACCCTCTAACTTAAAATAAATAAATACAACAAAACTTAACCAGACCAGTGGAGACAGACAGCTGCACAGAACAGTGAATCAGTTACAGTAGCAAAGGCGCAAGACACAATGCAATGACTCTAACATGCAGCTTTATTCAGTCAAAGGTATGGTGACATTGAACAGCACATAGAGCTAACAGCCTCTGAAGTTAAATTAAGCAAATGAATAATTGAAGCACGGTGTTGTGAGCAAAGGGTGCATGGTTGTAAGCACTACTTGAGGTTTTAAAAGGTTTGGGCACCTTAGCAAAGCTACATTATGTAATATTGATTGTAATACAGATGGTTGTACATATCAATACTTTCTAATAAAGCTGAGTTTAAAAAAAAAGCCCTCTCTGAATTACATAACATACAGGATAATATATGGTCCTCTATCGGTAACCAGTCTAACTGTCGAGAGGTTGCCAGGGTGACTGTGTAAACCTTGAGCGTGAAGCTCAAGAGGTTTACATCGCCATGGCAACCTTGAGACAGTTAACAGTGACCGGTTGCCGATAGAGGGACCATACATTATTTTTTATAGTGTATGGTCCCATGTAAAAGTAAAAGCGGCTGCTTACTCTTTGACAAATAGTCACCGCCTGGCCGCTCAGTCCTTCCAGAATTGCAGTATCTATCCAATGTCTCGACGCTTTTAAAAAAAAGGTGCGTACATGTGTGCAGATCGATGGTTGTTGTTAACCTATTGATGTGACGTAGCATCGACAGGTTAACAACATTGCTATGTCACATCGATAGGTTAACAACCTTAGGAAATGATGATTTCATAAGGTTAACAGCGTTCTACCATACATTATTTCCATATTATATGTAAGAGCAATCAAAGTCACAAAAAAAAGGTTTAAAAGCATACTTTATACAACACACATGCATCTTTTATAAAACCCTAAAAACAAATGTTTTGAGACTGTAGTTAAATAAGTGTCATGGCTATCATTCACCCTTGCTAAAACATACATTGGATTGCATGGTTCAAACTTTGGATTTAGTATTCCTTAAATAGCTTTCTTTGTATCACATTAAACACATATTATTTCTGCTATAAAATGGGAATTGCAAAACCAGCACCAGTGCAGTATCACATGTGGTAACAGCCTCTCAGGTATATTTTTCTCTGAACCCAGTGTGTACCTCATGGTCCTAGCAATGACTGGGGGAGAAAACAGCAAGGAAGAAAATAGTATTTCAATTCGAAAAACTTTGTCAGAAGCTATTAGTCTAATTTCTTGAGAAATCATGCTACCTTGAATGCTGTATTTTACCCTGAAAATGCTATGGCTTTTAAATTTTAGATATAAAACACTTGTTTTAGGATTGCATTGTCATGGTCCCCACCGATAGGATTCAGTGTCACTTTGTCAATGCCCTAAACACAAATCTATACTCCTGTGGGTTAATTTGTGCTCATGTGGTTCATCAGTGTCACTGCTATGCTGGTGGGTTAGTTACAAATAAGCACTTCTGTATCTTGTGCACAGTATGACATTCACAGTATGCTACCATTGAACCTTTTAAGCTGTTAACTTTGAAATGTATTTTGCATGCCTTTTATCAATCTGTTGATCACATCGGTCTTTTTAACTGTAATTTTATCCAGTTGAATAGAGGTCCTAGGTATTACCCATGCCAGTTTCATGTGGCTTGATAGTAGCCTACTTCTTTTTTTATGTTTGCTTGCACGCATGTGCAAGAAACATAGTGCCACCATACGAGAATTCGTAGCTGTGCCTCCCTACTTCCAATGCCCTGCTGCCTTTTACAGGTGCAGTGCCAATGAATGTAAGAGCTGTCTATGACAACGTTTGCAAATGTAACGGTGTACAGTTGAAAGAACGAGCCGCAGCATGTAGGCAGTTTGCATACTGCTGCCATCGGCACTGCAGTGCAAGAGCTGTCATAGACAGCTTCTCCCCCCCCCCCCAACAAGTAGCACGCTGGGAGCCCACACCAGCATGTTCACTCACCTCCCCCACACATACAGTATGGCTGACGGGGGTGCCCAATCCCCCATTGGCTCCAGTGTCCCCGAAACAGCCTTCAGGTTACCACACTGGGAGCCACCCCAGCGTGGCAAATGTCCGCTTGGTGACCCCCCCATCCAAACACACTCCAGGTGCCACGCTGGGAGCCCACCCCAGCATGGAAAAGTCTCTCTATGGCTGACGGGGTGCCCAAACCCCATCAGCCTGCTGGCCCCCCCAAAAAAACTTCCTGCTGCCACACTGGGAGCCCACCCCAGCGTGACAAACGTCCCGCATCGTCTTCCTACAAGAAAAAAGAAACCTAGAAAGAAAGAACGGTCCCACACTGACTGTCTTGACCCCCCTCTCCCACCTGCACCCACCATCTATGCACCCTGCCTTCCCACATCCCCCCTCACCCCATACTTACCTCCGGAGTCTGGCGCTACGATCTTCGGTGTACCGGGAACACGTCTGCACTCTTCAAAGCCAACCACGAACTGAGGAAATGCCAGTAAACTGTATAATGGAATAAATAGGGTTTTTTCAACTTTAATGCATATCTCAGGAATTTGTTTGGAATTTTTTCACCAAATTTTCAACATGGGGATTTTGGGACCCCACCTCATGAATTCTGTCACTTTCATTTTGTTACTCAGCCCCGAAAGGTGATTTCATGGTCACTGTGTGAAACCACCTTTGGGGACCAATGTATGAAACAACAGTATCACAGTTCATGAGGTAGGCCCACAAAAACCCTATGTTGAAAATTTTGGGAAAAAATTCCCCAAAATTACTGTTTTACGAGCGTGCATTGTGCAGTTCCTATGCACGCTCATATGTTCACAAATTTTTCATATTTGCACTCCAGATTTTCAACATTGACATTTTACCACACCTCCTTATGAGCAGGACAGCTTTCATTTTTCACATCTCACCCAAAATGTGCTTCCGCACATGTAGCGCACAATGGCACAATCGGTGTGTGAAATCAATCTTTGGGACAGATAAAGTAAATCACAGTGACACTGTTCATGAGCTGAGGTCTTAAAATGGCTATGTTGAAAATTTGGTGAAAAAATTCCCAAAAATGATTGTTTTACCAGTGTGCGTTGAGCAGTTCCTATGCACGCTCGTCAGTTTGCAAATTTTTAATATTTTCACTCCAGATTTTAACATTGTCATTTTACCACACCTCCTTATGAGCAGTACAGCTGTCATTTTTCACAGCTGCACCATAATGTGTTTCTGCGCATGTAGCACACAATGGCGCAGTCGGTGTGCGAAATCAATGTTTCGGACAGATTAAGAAAATCACAGTGACACTGTTCATGAGCAGAAGTCTTAAAATGGTTATGTTGAAAATTTGGTGACAAAAGTCCATAAAATGACTGTGTTATGAGCGAGCATTGTGCTGTTTCCGTGTACCTTCGTAAGTTCATGAATTTGTAATATTTTAAGTCCAGATTTTCACCATTGGCATTTTTCCACACTTCCTTATGAACAGTATAGTTGTAATTTTTTACAACATGGCCGAAATGTGTTTTCACACTTTCTGCACAGACATTCGTGGTCTCTGTAGGAAATCACTGTTCGTGACAGATTAAGAAAATCACAGTGACACTGTTCATGAGCAGAGGTCCCAAACTGCCTGTGTTGACTATCTGCTGTAAAAAAAAAAAAAAAAATCCCAAACTAATTACATAAAGGGTGTGCGTTGTGCAGTTTCTATGCACGCTCGTGACTTCACCACTTTTTTTTACTATTTTCACTGTAGATTTTCAACATTGCCATTTTTTACACCTCCCCATGAACAGTACAGCTGTCATTTTTCACATCCTGTTCAAAATGTATTTTTGAACCTGTGGTGCCAAATGCCGTAGTCACTTTACAAAATCAGCTTTCGGCTAACAAACTGATATTGCCACTGTTCATATGGTGGGGGTTACAAAAAAACCCAAGTTGAAAATTTGGAGTGAAAATACCAACAGACACCTGAGGCATTTGGGTTTCCCACCATAATGCCCCACCCTATAGAGACTGACAGGCATCAGGGGTGTAACTTGGGATTGTCGCCTGTAATGCTCATGCCATTCCACCCCTACCCACACCCTGCAGCCAGTGAGAAGCATCGAGGTGTGCCTTGGATTCTTCTGCCCCAAAATTCACTCCATTCTCCTATATTGCACCCATCTCACCGTATTTCCTGATGGAATGGGGTGAGCAAAAGGGCCAAACACCCGAGGCTTACCGTGACACTTGTTGGTGTCTGCAGGATAGAGTGTGGTGAAATGACGTGGCTGTTATGCCTAATGACCCAAAGGCACACCCCACCAATGTCAATGCTAGCAAGCAAACATTCGGCATTGACAAATGCTTGTTTATACATGGTATGCAAAAATGGTAACACACTTCAGCTGACTTATGTGTACTGGCATTTTCTATGGGGCAGATGCACATGCAAATGCATTTTCCACTTGCTGTTGAATCTGCCACTTGTGCCAAAACTCAGGAGACCTACTGTATTTGTAATGGGTTCCACCTTTTTGCAACAGTTTTCATGATTTACAGCAGCTTGCTTCAAATAAGTGACACATGCTTTAAAAAAGGTTGTGCATGTGTGAAAAAATGGTGCATATCACAAAATAGTGCATGTGTTACAAACTGGTGCACATGTCCAGTATTGTAAATAAAAAAAAAAAAAAAAAAAACCATTCACTGAGGGAACCACCTTCGATGTAGATGTAAACATGCCTGACGGGGATCTGGGGACTCATTGCCTCATTATATGTTGTATTTTTACACTTCATGTTATCAGTTTCATGCATTTAGGGGGGTACAATTTACAAAGGTGCAGTTCTTTCCCATTTTGCTCCTAGAATGGAATCAGACTTGTAGTTTCACTGCTAGAACTGAGTAGATATAGTTTCCTCCCCATTTCCACCACTGAGTTCATAATTTGTTTTGATGCAAGCTAGATGTTTTGCATTCAAACTGCTAGACAATTAAAGCAATACAACATAACAGGGTGTGTACTGTGATGGGATAACAACATACCTCAGGTGTATTGTGAGGCACAAGGCATCACTGAATGCCTTCAACCACTCAAAGCACACCCTGGAATGTCCTACTGTGATTATAAAATGGGTTCAATATTTTTTTTGGGTGGGGGGCACATACGTATGGTGCATAGTGTAATATGTGCGGCAAGTACGTACAGCTCGCCTGAGTGGCATGCACGAACCATGCATAGTGGTGTGTGGATGCCCACCCCACAAACATGCATGCCCCCAGGGCCCCATGGGTGTGTTGGGGCAGGGCTGCAGAGCTCACCAGTGCTGCATAATGCACAGGTATGCATGAAGGCATGTATGTCAGGAAGCAGTGTACCATGGCAGTGCTCAGCTTATGCAGTGGCCAGGCAGCCATAAATGGTAGGTGTGGAACACACGTACCATGGACCACCATCACACAACACAGATGATGCCCACAGCAGCATGACATGACCGCCATGGCCAGCCCCAACAACAGGCCCATGTGACAGTAGTCCACCATGCGCACGAGACGTGCGGCACACATGCAAGGCATCACAAGGAACCACATTCAAGAGCATGGATTAACAACCTGAGCCTAGGGCAATACCCAAGCAGGTACACAGCAGACACACCGCAAACAGCAGAGCACAGCACAGCACAGCATAGCCCAACCTCTACATGATCACAGGGCCACAGGTAACTCACATGGCCCACCCAGGTGCAGGATAACAGGCCAAGTGCACACAGTACAGTGGCTGCATGCCAATGTGGGCAGACACTGACAGCACACACATGGACCGCAACAGCCAGCTGACAAACAGAACACCCATCACAATCCCACCCATGTCACACAGTGGCAGGGAGAATAAGGGACACAGACACAACAACTGCACAGAAACCCATGTTTTATTCAGCATGAGGATGGGGAAGGGAAAGCGACATGGGAGTGGAACAATGCAAAGCACACCCCTCACGCACACATGGCTATCTCTGTGGCCATCAGTAGGATGCTTTGGACACCAAGTTCATAGACAGGGTGTGTGTGGACCTGGTGAAGGGTCACTCCTCAGGGACGGGCCATCTCAGGAGTTGCCGGTACCACTGCAATGAGAAGAACAGGCAATAATCCACCCATTAGTACCCAGGAGATCCCACAAGTGTGGTTAATACACGCACACGCACACACAGAATATGAGCAGGGACTATACCTACCTGGGATGGCTCACAAATGGCCCACAGATCCCCCACATCATCCCAATACACAAGGTTGGTGGTGGACCTATGCAGTGAAAGGTACCCTGGCATGTCTGGTGGGAGACAGCACCTGGGGGCCACCACCCTAATCCTATCCATGGCCCCCACCCCCAGATCCATCAGCTCAAGCACCATCCTCACTTGCTTGTCCTGTGTCACCTGGAAAACATAGCACAGGACAGTGCATAAGACTGGTCCCCTGTGCAAACACCCTGCACACCAACACACCTGTACAACCATACATACATACATTTGGCTTCTCCACCTCCTCCCAAACTGTCCTCACCATGCACCTATCCTTGTAGCAGGTGGAGGACACCTGGAATAATCGCCTTGGTAGGCAGCACCTACCACTGCTGCTGCCAGCACTACCACCTACGTCTGCCATTGTCGATGCAGTGGATGAGGCATCCAGGCACAGGCAGGACATCAGCATTGCAGTGTACTTGGCACACCCTGCACACATGTGCTGTCCATGCCCCTTAAAGGGTGAGCAGTATGTGTGAGGCAGTTGTGCACCGCACACCACCACATGCCATCACAGACACAGGGTGTGCACACCCCATGAGGCGTAGGTGACCCCTGTGACAGTATGTGCCCGGGTGTGTTGATGAGCATTGTCCTCACTGAGGATGCACTGGTGTGCCAGTGGGCACTGTGCAGATGCAGACATTCATGCATGTTCCAGCCCTAGCTAGTGGCAAACATTCTTCTGGGTCACCGCATGTCTGCAGCAGTACTGTGTAGACCATGCAACACTGCAGTACAAATGTGACCTAGTCCATAAACACTGCCAGCCGTGCACACAGTGGTCCATGGCCATGTCCATTACAATGTAGGTCGTGTGCGCCCTGCAATACAATGCCACGGGGTCATTCCAGAGGGTGACGGTTGATGTCGTAGGCATGAGCCTGGCATCTGTGTTGAGGGCACTGCGTTAGGTTACCGATGCGATATTGCGACATGTAGCAGACCACATCAGGTTCCCCACATTGCCAAGGACATTAGGGTGGCAAAGGAGGTGTTCTGTGATATATACGGCATGCCTAACACAGTGGGGGCACTTGATTGTACACACATCGCAATACTGGTGCCTCTAGTGGATGAGGAGGCATATCGTAATCATAAAGGGTTCCACAGTATCAATTGCCAGGTTGTCTGTGATGCAATGGGCATCCTCATGAGTGAGTGTGCAAAATGTCCTAGGTCTTGGCATAATTCCTGCATTGTTGACAACACTGCCCTCAAGCAACACCTTGCCACATGTGTAGAGGAGGACGGATGGATACTAGGTGAGCACTGTCCACAGATGACACTGCCCCAAGCGTCACTATGCACCAACAGCACTGTATTAACATTGTTCTTCTTACTTCCATAGGGGACAGTGGATATCCACTGTGGACATATCCCCTGACACCATACCTGGCACCACAGCACCCTGCAGAGAAGGCATAAAACCATGCATCTACAATGGCATACAACATGGTGGACCCTACCATAGGGCTCCTGAAGATGCATTTCTATTGCCTGGATAACAGCAGTGGTATGAATATGCTGTCGCCAGCCAAGGTGTGCAGAGTGTTCACCACTTGTGCCATGCTGCATAAGATTTGCATGCGATGTAGACTGCCAGTGCCCCCTAATGAGCCACCTGATGTTCCCCCAGATGCATTCCCTGCATCCCCACCTGCACCACAGCCTCTGAACCCCCATGGCTTTGGTGGTTGGCAACGATACCTATGAGGTGCATGTGTGCCAGACTGTATTGTGGCACATGACATCTGACACCACTTGGTACATGGTACATTTGGCCATTAGGGTGTGGATCCATGGGTGTGATGATATCACCATGCTGAGGTACAGCTGTGCCAGTATGTGGTGTGTTGTGTGCATGTGCTGTGGGGTACAGGGGGTACGTGCCGCAGGTGCACACACTGCAATGTGTGGTGCATGGCATGTACAGACTGGGGTGGGTTGTGTGTATGCGTGTGCTTGCTGTGTGGCTCAGACAGTGTGTGTGCAAAGAACTGTGCTTATTACTTTTTGTGCCCCCCTCAAGCCTATGTGGCAGGGCCTGTGCCGAGGCACCATGCCTGGCCTAAGGCCGTAGCCTCCTCTGTTGGATGTGCAGCATGCTTTGTGTGCCACACACCCCTGAGAGATGTGTCATCATGATGCTTGTCTTGTGCGCTACTTGCCAGGCCTGTTGTTCTGGTGGACTGGCATGGGCATGTGGGGCCCGTGGTGCTGGGTGCTGTTGGGTGCCATCCCCTGCTCTGTGTTCTCCATGGGTGCTGCCGAGGGTGGCTGGGGACTGCTGACACCCATGTGGCCAGTGATGGCTAAAGGCACATTGGCTATCCTCTCCTGTGCATGGACATCAGCGGCAAGCTCATTGGCGATCTGTTCCTGAGCATGGACAACACCAGACACCACCTCTGTGAGCTGCTCCAGGGTCTGCATGTTCTCCCTCAAGACCTGAAGGCAATCACACTCCAGCCTCTATAGATCAGGATAGTATGTCTGGAGTGGATCATAGGGTGGTGTCTGGCATGCCCATCTGGTGGGTGAAGGGCCTGCAGATGTCCCTGGCGCATCAGCCAGGGGCATTGCAGGGGATGCCTGTGTGTCAGGTGCCTCACTGGGGGTTGTGTTGGAGTCCTGGAGGCCCTGTCTGATACTGCAGTTGTTGGCCAGTGCCAGTGTGCTCTGGACCTCCACTCCCATGTCCACCATTGTCTGGCTGTCCTCATTGTGTAGTGGCTGCATCTCAATGTCCTCCATGCTGGTGGATCCCTGTGTTCCAGGTGTGTGGCCCAGTTGGGCATCCTCGAACTTCCTGGGGCCACTGTGTGGTGCCGGCAGGTTGCCATCCTCAGGCACTGGCTGTGTGTCCTTCTGTGTGCTGCCTGTTTGGAGTATGCAATGGGAGGGCTTTAAGGCCATGGTTCAATGGGTGGAGCAACAATGACACTCCCCCATCGAGCTTAAAATGTCACTCATCTTGGACTCTCCCAGGATTCATTTTTCATTGCAGCCAGAGGCCAGATTGGCTGCTGGTTCAGCTGAAAATTCCTGGTTCACTTCTGTGCTTTTAGCCTCTGGCTACTCTCGGTCCCCTCGCCTGCTTGTTCCTCTCCACCATTCTCTAGTGGGGCCCCTCCTCTGTTCACTCATTGAGAAATTGCTTCCTGCTCGCTCCTACCTACTTGCCTCTTCATTTCTCCAGCCCCTTCCCATGCATTCTCTTTCGGCTCTTCTTCCCTGCTCCCCTGTGCTTTGCTCTTGCTTCCTCGATTTCCTTCTCAGCCTCAACCCCGTCGCTCACCCTTAATCTCCCTCATCATGGCCACCACTTGTGCTCCCTGGCCGTGCTGTGTACCTCGCCCCATCCCACGGTGCTTCTCGAGTGGTTCAATCACCGCTCCCGCTCATCCTCTTTCAGCAGCTTTGCAGTCCATAGCGCTATCTTCTCACTGGGAGAGCTCTCTCCTGCGGGGCCTGTTCTTCCTGCTCCACTGCTGTGGATGTGCAACTCCCATGTCCGGCTTCGGCCATTCCTGCTCATTCTCGTTGCCGTTGCTTGCTGTACCGTTTGAGCCACCAGTGCACTTTCTCCGGGCATTGGCCGCATAGCACTCCTCCTCAGTTCTTTTGGCCTTTTGCCACTTCACTCGGGGACTTATACCCTATATTGGGGACGCATTCTATGATCTAGCCGGTCGCGCAGGCTGCTGCTGGGATATGTGGATTTGTCTCGGTTGCATTTTCTGTGGAAGAGCATGTATGTACGTTTTCTGTTTTCCCTTCCTGTGTGCTTCCCATCCCAGTGTTTAGTCCCGATACCTCTACTTGTCAGTGGGGCAGTGATTTATTTGGTGGTATTATCAGAGTCGTGCCTGTGACTCAGGGATGCTTGCATGGTCTGAGCCCTCCATTCTGCTGCTTGCTTGCTTGCTCACTGCCTCATTGCATATTTGCTGTGTTCTTGGCTATCCGGTGTCCTGAGGCCTAGCTCATGCTTGCTTTCTCTACCCTCCATTGCCTTGACCTGGGGCCATCCCTCACTTACTGTACCTCCTCCCTGCCCCCTCATGGCCATTTTGCTGCATTGCAGTCTCTTGGCTCATTCGATCTGCCTTTCCGAGTCCCTTCATTCATTCCTCCCTCCTGTGGGTGCCCTCCCTCCTTTCTTGTCTGGTGCTTTTCATTCCTGCCACTATGTTCCCACCTAGCTCTGACCTTCCCTGCTGTGTTCTGACCTTCCCTGCTGTGTTCCCTACATTTTGCTAATTATCATTCCTTTGATCTCCTTGGCAGTCTGTCCTCCTGACTTCCATCCTCTCATGGATAGCTCCTCGATTCCTCGCACTGCCCTGTTCTTTTCTTCTCTTGCTCATTTTGTCTGCCTCGGCTGACCGTTCAGTGTCTCTTCTCTGGGTCTTCTCATGTTCATCACCCTCTCAAGCCTTGCTTTGCTTTGTTTGCTCGGTCTGACCTCGGGGTCCATTTTCTTGCCACCACTGTCTCTGACCTATTCCGGCCCTGGACTCATCATTCTCCATTCCTTTCCCATGATACCTCACCTCTACCGTATACCTCCGCTGCCTCCATCTGGCCTTTATTCAATTTTTCTTTTGGGCATGCCTATCATTACTCATATGCCTCCTCGTCAACCCATGGCTCTTTGGCTGTCTCTCTCAGGTTCAAGACTCTGGTATTCATTGTCCACTTCACACCAGCCATCCAGGATTCATTACAATTATGGCTCGCTCCTTCATCGTCCATTGTCCATTTTGCTCTTATTGACCGCTCGATTTTCTCCAAGTTGTTTCTTTTGTATCTTTCTTACACTCAATAGATTGAATAGTTACAATGGATGGAATACAGGAATTCAAATCTCTAAGTTCTACTGACAAATGTTCACCCCTTCACTCACACAACAGAAGGCCTTAGATGGAACCAGGGCATCTGTTGTATCTGTAGCAGGTTAAACAGAGATTTCCCTGGTAAGCACTTGTGGATAGGAGGGGGATTTGTCATGGTCAGCAAAGAAACACCAGAAAGGAAACTTGCAAGTACTGTGGTACTTCATTTTTAAATGTATGCATGTGAGCGTAAGAAGAGGATTATGAAGGCAAAAAATATTTAACTATTATTATTTTTTTTTAATTTAAGGCAGTTTTATTTTAGGGCGTAGCTTAAGGTTTTAAGTGAGTAAAAGTGGCAGCCATGTTTGTGATAGCAGTCAGGGATGTGTAGTTAGTATTGATTTTATTGTGAAGAGGCTGTTGGATCTTTATCCAGTGCTGTTGTGCTGAGGTAACAGTGTGGGTAACCATGGCCCTCAGCCACTCAGATTTTCCAATTTTTGAAACCAATGTTGGAATCTAATAGATGGTGTAACACTACAAACGGAAGACTGCTTTGAAAATACTGCCACATGATCTTCTGTGAGTTGCCCGTACATACTGTTTGAGTGGTCCTTTCTTTTTCTTCTCTATCCTTCTTCTTTACCATCCCTCTTTCCTGTTTTCTACTTTTCTGTATGTTTGTTCTTACTATTTAACTTTCCATTTTTGCAAGTTTTGTTTTGAGTATGTTTCTGACTTTAGACTCTACCCAGTTTCATTCTAATCTCCTTTTGTTCATATCTTTGTATTTCTACTTTAGTCTTCAGTTTAGTTTTGCTGTTCTCCACTTTATATTACTTCTGACTTGTGGTATAAAAATCTGTTTTCAAAGCTGCTTAATTGCATTATGGAAAATATAAAGATCATGATTATTTTATTAGGAATTTTGAGTCTTTTGTCAGTCACCAAACTGTAGTCTAGAACTCTTGTTGCTGTAGCAATGTACAGTGCAAATGCATTACACATGCAAATGCCATCCATAGACTGATCAGTTGCACTTCTACAAAGTGACGTAACCAAGTATCAGAAGCAATGCAATTGCAGTACAAAGGTTGTCAACAATAGGCAAATAAATGCTAAATTGTTCTTCAAGAAGTGCAGTGCTATCCACAGAATCAAATTGCTCTCTAAGAAAAACTTACAGTATTTTGTTCTAGTAGTTCAGAACAAATAAGAGCAGTTCTATGCCTCCCTTGTGCACACATGCAAACACTTAAAGGGCCATGACCCCAAGAAGTACTCAACTATATTAACAGGGATAGCACAGCCCATACTTTGGAATGGAACAGCATAGGAAATTGAGTGTGTGAGTGTGTGAGTGTGCAGGCACACTGTATGGGGGAGAGCTACAGCCTGTAACTCCAGTTTTATATAGGAACATAAACTGGATAAAAAATGGCCAAGGAACCATCATGCTTGTTTAATGCCATCCAAACAACCACAACAAAATGTAAAACTGTGAACAATATAGACAAATAATTTTCCTATGTGTCCTGTGGTAGATAGAGCAGCTATTATAGTCAGAATAATAATGCAGCTATTTAGCAATAAAGTAGTAACTGTGCCCTCTGAATCATCATCAGCAGATTTTTAATTCCTTTTGAAATATTTTAAATCTTGTTTAATACTAGTTTGTAATTAATGTCAACAACCAGTAAAGATTTCAGCTGCCAATAATGGGTAAATCACGTACCCCTTATGTACAGATGTCAGTTATCCAGACTTTGGGGAAAAGGGCATCTTACAAGATACTGCAGGGTAGTCTAAAAAAGACATAATGTGTAGGTTTGAAATTTTCACAGTAACATGCACTGCTGCTTTAAAGATCTTATGACACTTTCCAAAAAGACTTGAGGATATCCCAAGTGACCCGGCTAAAGTTCTCTCTTTTTAAGTGAGATGGGTTCTAATGGAATTGCCCATGGCTATATATGAGACATTGTTGAGTAAATACTGCCTATGGCATTTATCTGCATGGATCACTGCATAATCAGCCTGTAACAGGTTACTATGTACTATTACGAGCAAAGCTGATAAAACATATTTCATAAAACTGAACTGTATATAGTGTTGGGATTTGCTATAGTTAATAGAATATATATAACAGATGAATGGCCCATTTTACTGGTGGTTTCCGAAAGTCATTCAGTACACAGAACTATGTGTGTTGCATCTGAGAATACTCAGGAAATTGGCAGTGGAACTGGCTGATCCATCAGTAGGTCTATTCAACAGCTCTTTAAAGACAGGACATGGGTGGTTCCAAAGCATTAGAGAGTGGTGGACGTAGTTTCTCTCTATAAGGAAGGGGACAAGGAACAGGTCTAGGTCAAAACCACACCAGTATAATGCATAATCACAAACAGTGCTGCATGGATACCAGAAAGCAGGTAGTGAGAAAAGCCACTCTAATATATAAAAACAAACTCCAAAACTGCACATGTTGTTTTCCTCATATGGTTTTCGACGACACGTTTATATCACTGCAGTTTTGACCGGATTCCACAAGGAACAAGCAGGGAACTACAGACCTGTTGGTTTTTACATCTGTTGTAGGAAAACTGATGAAGTCACGGGTCAGAGAGGATCTTGTGGACTACTTGGAGAGCAACAGTCTCCACGCTAGTAAGCAGCACAGATGCGTGGCAGGTAGGTCTTGTCAGACTAAACTGATAGTTCTTTTTGATTAGGGGATGAGGGATTTAGATAGGAGCCATGCAGTGTATTTACTCTACTTTGACTTCAGCAAGGCTTTCGATTTGGTACCCCACAGATGCTTGCTGAAGAAGATGGAGGATCTGGGTGTGGCTAAGGTCATAGTAAACTAGGTAGGTAAGTGGTTAAAGGGGAGGCAGCAGGGGGTAGTGGTCTACAGGGTTAAATCACAAGACAGGACTGTCATGAGCATAGTTCCACAGCAATCTGTCCTGGGTTTTCATCAGTGATATTAGTGAGGGGATCCAGGGCAAGCTGTGTCTCTTTGCAGAAGCCACTAAGCTCTGTGGGAGGGTAGATAGCGACAAGTAGATAAAGGAAATGCAGAGAGACTTGAAAAAGCTAGAAGGGTGGTAAAGATTTTGGCAGTTGAAATTCAACACCAAAATGTGCAAGGTGATGCACCTAGGGAACAAGAACCCCAGGATGGAGTTCTGCATAGGAGGGGTGAGACTCAATACCATGGCTGAGGAATGAGTTTGAAGTTATCATCAGAGACTCCCTACAGCAACCAAGTCACTGCAACAGGGCTTATACCAAAGCAAATAGGATGCTTGGATGTATTGGGAGGGATATTGATAGCAGAAAAAAGGAGGTAATACTTCCCCTGTGTATATCCTTTTGAGAGGCCACACCTGGAGTACTGCATCCAGTTCTGGGGTCCTCACCTCAGCAAGGATAGGAATAGGCTCAAGACAGTGCAGCACAGGGTAACAAAAATGATTCTGGGCCAGTAGGGCATGTCCTGTGAGGAGTGCCTGAAGGTACTGAACATGTACCTGGCAGAGACCAGAAGGAAAAGAGGAGATATAATACAGACCTTCAAATTCCTAAAAGGAATTAACCATGGGGAACCATTTAACTTGAATACCAGCTTCCAGTCACATGGTCATTAGTGGAAGCTAACAGGAGGGAGGTTTAGGAGGGACATGAGGAAACACTGTTTTATAGAAAGGGTGGTGGAGCTGCGGAACTGGCTGCCAGCTGAGGTGGTGGGTGAAGAAAACATTAGTGGGTTTAAGCATGGCTGAGACAGAATGAAGGGTATAATGATTGCTCGGAGTGTCAGAACTGGGGAGGAGAATGTGGGTGGATGGGGAAGGCTAGGACCCTGGAGGAATAGTAGGCCCCAGGCAAAATAGGGAACTTGGGCAGGCTGGATGGACCTTTGGTCTTTCTCTGCTGTCATTGTCTATGTCTCTATATTTCTGTGCAGAATGCCTTTTGTAAAACATAAAACCATACAGAACTACTTGGAATGTAAAAAATGAGTTTCTATGGATGTCTGGTCCAGTTCCCTAGGTACCAGCCCAGTCCATAGTGTTCAACATGGATAACAGGGATCATTCCAAGATCAAGACCCCCCCCCCCCAAAAGCTCATATATTACACATTGGGATCGATTTTCAGAGCCTCTAGAATGCTGCATGGCCCTGGTGCACTGATCATTTGGCACATAGGGCTTGTTGCATTCTCCCAACCGCCCATCAGGATTTTCAATCCTGAGGGCCAAATTCCACAAGTTAGAGCAGGTTTTCCCTTGTCTGACTTCTGCCCTTTGGGGGACCATTTTTAACGGGCTTGCACCAAATATTTGGCACAAGCTGCCATGAAGTGTGAAAACTGTCACAACTGCGCCCGATGTACTAAAATTGGGTGCAGCTGCATCAAAGTAGTTTGGCGCAATTGAACCAAAGAATGGGGTTGACACAGGGCATGATGCAAACCCTGCATCAACCTTTGAAAACTAAGCTCATTGTGTCAAAAGGGGGAAATTGCAAAACCTGCTAATCTTCCATTGTAAAAAACAAACAGACAAATAAACAAATCGGTGTTCTTGTGACATCATAGTAAATCTTGAGCTTCACTGTCACGGTTCTGTGAAGTCATAAGAATCCCTTAGCATTCTAACAGCCCCGTTCTCTACAGTCAAAAGAAATAAATTATTATATAGTGTATGGGAGGACGTTGTTAAGTATGGAATTCAATGAATTCCTATCATTGTTATGGTATTTATGTAATGTCAAGAGTTTGTTATACCCTCTTGAGTATGTCGCATCGATACCATAACAACACGAATGGCACTGCACATGAGCATTTCTTGAACATGGGACTTTGGATAAATGGCTGCGGTGGTGAGAGCTGGCCCAGACTGAGAGTGGCACTATGACAAAAAAAAAAGTAAGGACAAATTTGTTTTAACTGGTGCCCATACTCTATAAAAGACAATGGATTGGCACCAATTAACATCAACGTGTGTTCACATCTGGAGGTCATTATGCCAACTGTAAACCTCTCGAGCTTTGCTCTCAAGGTTTACTAAGTTGTCATGGTGACCTCTTGATGGGAACACAGCATTGTTATTAACTGGTTCCCATCCATTATCCTCTATATATGGAATAGAATATCTGCTTTTCAGAAAGTGCTCTGGGGTATTTAACTTCTTCCTATAGTAGAAGCTGGCAAAAGGAAAAGTTAATGCAGTAGAATGGTTAAATTTCCTGTATGTTTACTAAAAGCACGGTGCCCCCTTCTTTAAGACAGAACTGTCCCTCAATTAAACACACCAGACTCAGTACCTTTCAAATGTTTAATTCAGTCAAATGTTCATATTCTTAACATCTTATCAGTAAACCATAACCCCACAAACGTCTACTGTACAATAAACTATACAAATTTATGATACCAGAATGATGCCTGATACTATAACCTATGATTGATCAACTGTTACGTCGATCCTGCCTTGCTAAGTTAGGTAATCAAATATCCACTATCTTCATGAAGTCCCACAAGTCAGTCTCATAAAGAAACTACACCTCAAACTTGTCCTTCGTTATTGATTTCAGCCCTTGTACAGCCAGACAGCAGTTCAACATTGTTTTTATTTACCCCCACCTGCTAACATTTGCCCTCCAGCTCCAGCCGCAGAAGGGCTCCGAAGCCGCCAGCGGGCGCGGTGACCTCCAGCCGACCAAGAGTTCCAGGAGGCCGAGAAGCAGTGTGAAAGCTCGGCATTGCCCTCCAGCTCCAGCCGCAGAAGGGCTCGAGCCGTAGCGGGCAGCGGTGACCTCCAGCCGACCAAGAGTTCCAGGAGGCCGGGAGAAGCAGTGTGAAGCCGGCATTGCCTCCAGCTCCAGCCGCAGAAGGCTCCGAGCCGCCAGCGGGCGGCGGTGACCTCCAGCCGACCAAGAGTTCCAGGAGGCCGGGAGAAGCAGTGTGAAAGCGGCATTGCCCTCAGCTCCAGCCGCAGAAGGGCTCCGAGGCACGCCGGGCCGGGCGGTGACCTCCAGCCGACCAAGAGTTCCAGGAGGCCGGGAAGCAGTGAGAAAGCCGGCATTGCCCTCCAGCTCCAGCCGCAGAAGGGCTCCGAGCCGCCAGCGGGCGGCGGTGACCTCCAGCCGACCAAGAGTTCCAGGAGGCCGGGAGAAGCAGTGTAAGCGGCATTGCCCTCCAGCTCCAGCCGCAGAAGGGCTCAGAGCACGCCAGCGGGCGGCGGTGACCTCCAGCCGACCAAGAGTTCCAGGAGGCCAGGAGAAGCAGTGTAGAAAGGTAAGGCAAAGCCGCAACCAATCGGGGAGCGACCGCTGTCTGCCTTGCTTCCGAGTTGATTAGCCTTTCCCATTGACTTTAGCTGGACTCTGCAACACTTTTCTGGATGGGATTTTTCTGATTAGCTGTAACTTGTGTTAATTTCCTTAAAGAGCTGTTTTTACTTAAAATTGTGGGTAATTTAAACATGTTTGATGTGATGTTGTGCTAGTGATTCAACTTTTCTGGGGATCTGTGTGGGCTAGGCAGCAGGCCTTCTTCCCAAACCCTCCCAGTCTTTTGTTGTGCAGATTCTTGTTTCTTGCACTAATTGCAGATTGCCTGCAATAAAATTGCCTTCTCACTGCCTTCTCCTCTGTCCCCTGACTTGCAGCCGGCATTGCCCTCAGCTCAGCCGCAGAGGGGCTCCGAGGCCAGCGGGCGGCGGTGACCTCCAACCGACCAAGAGTTCAGGAGGCCGGGGCTTGATGTGGCTCTGAGCAAAGCATAAAAATTTTGCCCCGCCCCCCCCCCCTCTTGGTTAATTGTATTTACCACTCTTTCCCGCCATTTCTCATCCGCCACATCTAATTCCTTCTCTGTTACCCATACCTACCCGCACAATGCTAACTTGTTTCCTTTTGCTCCTTAACCTCTCATCTCCCCATTCCATTATGATAATCATATATACCCCTGTCATGACGAATAAGTTAATGAATATGTTCTGCTCTCCACTGCCATCCACAATGTACAACCATCTATTCCTTATTCACTTTGAACCACTATTACACTGCAACCCCTGGGGTATCCCACATAAAGCCTCTCTAACAATCCAGCTCTCCCTAGCCCTTTACATGTATCCTGGATCTATAAAAACCCTCTATGCCTGTCCATCAGACTCCTATGTTATGATAAAAGACACCCATATAACAGCACCATCTCCCACTACACAGTGTGCATCTAGGATTAAGAGGAAATGTCTGATCACTCTCTATCCCTATCCCTTGGAGCCCTAGTCAAATTAATCTTCTACCTCCTTTTATGCATTGGCACCATTGAGATTAATCCTGGCTCCATTGTCAATTTATCTTCCCTTCTGAGCTGACTACCATAAAAGGACTAAGCTTCATACACTTCAATGCTTGCAGCCTCCTAAAAAGTTCATCTTAATACAGGCTTGGGTGGCACATACTCTTCCAGACTTCCTGGTCATCTCTGAATCTTGGCTCAGGCCTACAACAAAAGACAGTGTTGTAAACCTTCCCAATTACCAGCTCTTCAGAGCAGATCGCCCTTCAGGGGTGGTGGGGTGGCCATATACATTAAGGACACCATCTCTGCAACCTGCCTCATCAGCACATCTGAGGCAAATGAATTTGAATGTTTATCAATCAAAATTTGCCTCCTAATTCGTCTCCATTTAAACTGATTGGATGCTATAGGCCCCCTCTGCAGGCCTTAAACTGCTTTCTCACCTAGGGTCAATTCTCAGCAAGGCCCTGAAGATACCGTCATCCTTGGTGATTTGAATTTAAACTGGTTGTCTAATGTATCTGCACCTTTGATAACCTTTTGTGACACCTATGGATTCACACACAGCTGATTAAAGACCCAACTAGGATTAACGAAGAAATTCAGCAACAGCTCACTCCTGGATATTATGTTGGTAAACAAGCCTCACTTATACTCACATGCAGGAGTACTGCCAAGTGATGTGGTGACCATTACCCTATAGCTGGCATAAGATCCACACTCAAACCACCAAATCCTGCAGAATTTATCCTCAAAAGGTCAAAAAAGAATTTCAATATCTCAGGTTACCTCCATGACCTGAGTACTACAATATATTGGCAAGATTTCTATCTTACAACCTCTGTTGAAACAGCACTCCAGACTTTAAAGGATATTATCACCAATGTTCTCAATATTCATGCACCTATCACCAGTATCAGAACTAAGGTAAAATCCTGCCCTTGGTTCACCTCTGAGCTTAAAGCAGCCTTGAGAACCAGAGACAAGCTGTGAAAAGGCAAGAAAAACAAAGGACACCAGTGATTGGCTAAAATTTCAGAAAAGCAAAAATTCATGTACAAAAAAAATAAGAACTGCCAAAACTGCCTACTATACAGCTGAATTGGATGCCTCTACAATAACCCATCCAGACTCTGAGGTACAATAAAAGGACTTCTGGGCCAGAATTCTACTCCTGCCTTAACCACAAATTGCTACTAAATGACACAGAAATTACAGGTAAACAAGAAATCTTAAATACCTTCAATGTTCACTTCACCACTGCTGGCCTAGCATTTGACTCATCACCTGCAAATATCCTGAGATCTTCCTTGAACCTGCAAACTACTGTGGGACAAATGGCCACTTCTAACTTTTCCTTCATCCCAATATCCGTGAAAGAAGTGGAAGATCTCCTCTCTAATTTAGACACAACTAAAAGTGCAGTGCAGACTCCCTGGATCCTATTTCCTGAAAATTGCTTCACATGTCTTATCTGCCCCCTTACTCATCTCTTCAATCTTCCTAACTACTGGATCCATTCCATCTACTTGGAAAACAGCTCAAGTAGTTCCATTACTCAAATCTGGTGATACTAGGGATCTCAACAATTACAGACCTATCTCCATCCTACCAGTACTATCTAAGATGCTCGAAAAACTAGTAAACTCTCAGTTAAGGGACTATCTGGATAACAATAACCTTCTAAATTCTGCACAATCTGGATTTAGATCAAAGCATAACTACCATTACTGCCTTAGCCAAGGTAACCAACGATTGGCAGACTAATTTGGACAAAAAAATTTTACCTGTGCTGTGTTTCTGGATTTGAGTAAAGCCTTTGACACAGTGGATCATGACTTATTACTCACCTCCCTTAACTCATAGGCCTGGATTCCCTATCACTCAACTGGTTTAAGGATTACCTTTCAGATAGGTGCAACTGGTTAGAAATGGAAATACCTATCCACTCAAAACCTCTGCTAAGGGTGTACCACAAGGCTCTATTCTTGGCCCTATCCTCTTTCTATTTATATAAACAATATTGATGCCAACCTCACTCAATCTAACATTCATCTGTTTGCTGATGATACTGTATTGTGTGTCAGCAATCCCTCACCTTTAAAGCCTGTGAACTACAATCCAAATTCTCCATTCTGCAGCACAATCTACTTGACAAAAACTACTACAATACAAAAAAACAAAAGCTATGTTCTTTACCACAAAGAGCTGTACTACCACTACCCCAGCATCCAACACCCTACATATATCCACCTTACTTGGAGAAACTTGAATTGTTGATAACTTCAAATACCTTGGAGTCTGGATAGATAACAGGCTTGACTATTCTGTCCATATTGAAGAGTTACTTAAAAAAGCTAAGACAGAGGCTCGGACTATTTTTAGAATAAAAACATTACCTAAACAGTGATTCAAAAAAGGTTAATTCAGGCCTCATTCCTATCCCTCATTGATTATGCTGATTTCTCTACTGCCATTGTTCAAGTCATCTCTTACATAAGCTGGACACCCTGTATCACAGGTCCATAAGATTTATTACTGACCTTCCTCCAACACCCATCATTGCTCCCTTTATATGGCAGTCAACTGGACATCATTGCAACACAGAAGAAATGGAATGCTGTTATCTGGATACTCAAAGCGTTAACAGGCAAACTACCGACCTATATCACTGATTGCTTTACCCAAATTACAACCAGGCCATACACCTTAAGGATCAGTAAACTCATCATTAAAGGTCCCCAATGCCTGCACCCGGTATGGGAGGGCTGCTTTCAGCTATTCCTTAGCAGCTGCATGGAACTCTCTCCAAAAATCCATGAAGCTAGATAGCCTACTACCTCTGGCATCCTTCAAAAGATTGTTCTCCGCCCTTTTTCCAGAGCTCTGCAATTGCTTTTATAAGCATAATCCCCACCAATCTGACCCAACTAAACCTCCCTTTTTCTATCCATTATATTAACTCAATTTCTTTCTTCGAATCACCTATTATATTCCTTAAAAACTAGTTTAGACCATATAACTTATATTTTAGGACTGCTATCCCTTTGTCCTCTTTTTTTCCTACAGGCTAAATGGTTCTATTGTTACTTGTATATATGTAAATTGTTGTATATAATCATTTCATGCCATTGTATTGCTATTTATTCTATTCTTGTCTATGTAATAATACTTGTATCCTCATTTGTATGACCACTCAGGTCCATCTTGTAAATGAGCTTTGCTCAATGATGTTCGCCTGAATAAATAAAGATTTTGATTGATTGATTGATTGATTGATTGAACATAATAGAAAGCTAGAGGATTCAACTTGGCTGCTATCTATGTACTTCTAACCAGCCAAGTACTTAACACTTCCAGGGCCACTTCCATTATATCATGATGATAGCGTGCCTGTCTGCATTTAATGACCTGCTGAATCCTCCCTGTTCCCAGTCTTTAACATAACACTGTACAAATACACTCCTGATGATCAAACAGAAGTCACATATTTTGCAACACCTGCTCTTTATTTTCTCAAGAAGAAAATAGATTTTTAGTCATTGTGAGTCACTCGTAGATAAGCCATTTTCAAAAGCCAAAAGCTTTATTACCCCAAGCCTAGGTTTCTGTTGTTGGATACCTTCCAACACTACAACTTTGTTGCTTGGTAGGCAGTGACTAATTGCTTTTGAGTCTGCTAAACCTAAAGAAAATAGTTTTCAGTTGTAAAGGTGGCATGATTATTATCTCCAGGCTAAATGTCTAAAATATCTGGGAAGATTTGTATTAATTACTTGGTATAAAGTGACATATATATGAGCTCGAAAACCAATGGATTTTTAAAAATTCATATTTTATTACAGTTCTTAATGTCATAGCATACAATCATGTTTGCACGTGCAAATTATAAAATATAGTCTTTTTTTCCATCTTGAAAGTACTTTTGATGGGGTCTGGCTCTCAAAATGAAAGTTAAACACAAATCTTCATGCACCTCTCTGGGCTGAGGAAGGTTATTAGACTCCAGGCTGAGTTGACTAGCAGTTGGGGGACCTGTTCCTCCACCCAGGAGCCACAGAGTCTACCGCTGTTGCCCCAGAGGATGCCAAGGAGGAGGGCTGGCTGGACTGTGGGGCCTCCTTGAGTGTGGGAGTGGCGGGTCAGGAGCACATTACTCAGCCAATGCCATGACACAGATCATTCACCACTCTGGTGGGATGGTACTGCCAGGAGAAGGCACCTGTGGTAGCTGCCAGGGAGGATGTGGGGGTCCTCCATAGGGAAGGCCCCAATGTGGAAGGTAGAGGACACCAGGAGACAAGGAAGCAACTTCTGATGGGGGACTTGATCATTGAGGGGGTAGATAGATTTGGGAGCAGGAAGGGAGGGAGGGAAAGAGGGTGGGGCCATGCCTGCCTAGCTCCTTGGCATGGAGGGATGGAGAGTGAATACTAAGGATCGTTAGGACAGTGGGGCAGGAGGGGTAGCTGGATGTCATTGCCCAACTGGGGATGAATGACTGGGCCAAGGACAGGGCTTGGATTATGCAGGGAAGTTGTAGGGAACTCTGGAGGAGTCTTGGGCAGGTAGCATGCTTAGTGGCTTTCGCTGAGGTGCTTCCTTGGGGGGAGGATAGGGTTCTTCACTCCAGGTGCTTCATCTCATGGTAGAAGGAATGGTGTAGAGGGTAGGGGTTAGACTGCACTGGGGACTAGGGACCAGTCTGGAGGGATAAGGGATTATACAGGGGTGATGGCCTGCATCCATCTAGGAAGGGAATCTCAGTCCTCACTGGACAATTTAAATGTTACTTTGATGAACATTTAAACTAGCCAAGAGGCATGGCAGAAGAAATCAGGGAGGCATAAACTGCCCCCCCCAGCAGACTAAAGCAAAGGGAAGGGAATTCTTGAGGGCAGTTAAATCCCCCAGCGAGCAAAATAAAGAATAAATCAGAGTGGAAGAAAGGAAAGGGAATGGGAACACATGGTGCAAAAAGAGAGGGGAAAAGGAGGCAGGGCAAAAGAGATAAAAAAGGGGATCACAGGCAGAGTGACAACAAAATGTGGAAGGCCATGTGTGCAAATGCAAGAAGTCAAGGAAATAAAATTCTGGACCTAGAGGCCATCATGTAGGAGGCAGACCTGGATATAGTGGCCATTACTGAGTTATGGTGCACAGGAAACTGTGGCTGGGACATGGCCATACCAGCCTATACTCACTTCAGGAAAGACAGAAAGGGATGAGGGCACCATGGACACAGGAGGGAGGGAGGGAGGGAGGTGTGCACTAGTCCCTTCACAAAAGAAAGGGTCTTACAAGAGCTCGATAAACTCAGGGTGGACAAGGCAATGGGACCTGATGGCATACTCCCCAGGGTACTAAAGGAGCTAAGGGTGGAACTAGCAGAGCCATTATCAGAACTGTTTAGTGAGTCTCTGAGCACAGGAAAGGTACCAGAAGACTGGAGAAGGGCTCATGTGATCCCACTCCACAAAAATGGTAGCAGGAAGGAGGCAGGGAACTTCAGACCAGTCAGTCTTACCTCCGTAGTGGGCAAGATTATGGAGGCACTCCTTAAGGAAAGGATAGTGCAATACCTGGAATCCATAGGAGCAATGGATCCAAGACAGCATGGGTTTACAAAAGAAAGGTCCTGTCAAACTAATCTTAGATTTCTTTGACTGGGTACCAGAGTGGTGGACCAAGAGGGAGCAGTTGATGTTGCCTACCTTGACTTCAGCAAAGCTTTCGATACTGTTCCAAATAGAAGATTGATTAATAAGCTGGGTAGGCTCGGGGTGGGCCAGGAGTTAGTCAACTGGGTGGCAAACTGGTTGACAGGCAGAAAACAGAGAGTGGTGGTAAATGGTATACAGTCAGAAGAGATGCAAGGAACAAGTGGGTACCTCAGGGATCAGTCCTGGGGCCAGTCCTCTTCAATATCGTCATCAGTGACATTGCAGATGGACTGGAGGGTAAGGTTTGTCTGTTTGCAGATGACACCAAGATCTGCAACCGAGTAGGTGGTTCAGATAGGGTGGTCAGAATGAGAAGAGATCTGGATAAACCGACAAAATGGTCGGAAGAGTGGCAACTGAGGTTTAATGCAAAGAAGTGCAAGATCATGCACCTAGGGAAGAGAAACCCTGATGCCACATATAGACTGGGAGGGGAGTTGCTGGCAGTCACAAGGGAAGAAAGAGACTTGGGTATCATCATCACCGATGACCTGAAATCATCCAAGCAGACCACTAAAGCAGTAGGTAAGGCTAGAGGGATGTTGGGGTGTATTAGTAGGGGTATCACAAGTCGGAAGAGGGAGGTAATAATCCCTCTTTACAAGACACTGGTTAGGTCCCATCTGGAGTACTGCGTGCAGTACTGGAGGCCACACCTTCACAAGGACATTAACCAAATTGAGGCAGTCCAGAGAAGGGCAGCCAAAATGGTGCAGGGACTGCATCAGAAAACATATGAGGACAGATTAACTGAGTTCAATATGTATACCCTAGAGCAAAGGAGGGAGAGAGGTGATATGATCGAAACATTCAAACACCTTAAGGGCATTAACAAGGTGAAAGAGTCTAACATTTCAGTATAAGAAAAATAGCAGGACAAGAGGACACAGCATGAGATTAGAGGGAGGCTGATTAAGGGGAAATGTGAGGAAGTTCTTTTCACAGAAAGGTTGGTGGATGCATGGAACAGCCTACTGTACCTCAGGAAGTGGAGGATATGAATACAGTGCAAGGCTTCAAACAGGCGTGGGATAGGCATAAGGGAGCAATACAGATGAGTATGAATAGATAGGCCTTTGACAGAGCAAAGGCTGATGACACATTTATAAGGTAGAAAAAGAAATGGGCAAACTGGATGGGCCTTGCTGTCCTTATTTGCCGCCAACTTCTATGTTTCTATGTACTGTATGTAAGGTAGGATATCAAAGCGACAGAGATGCAGGGAATCCAAGGGGGAATGGAAGGTCTGAAAGTACTGTGGGTCACCTTAGAGATGGGAGACGGAATCACTATTCACACTGCCATGATCTACAGACCTCTAACTCAGGGGAAGAAATTAGATAAGGCACTAGTGGAAGTCACTGACACAATGGCAGAAAAAGGGGAGGTGCTGCTGGTGGAGGACATCAATCTGCTAGATATAGAGTGGAGCTTCCCTGCCGCAGCTTCAACTAGAGGAAGGGACACCCTGGACTCCATGCAGGGGGCATTTCTCAGGCAAGTAATCAGGAAGCTCACTCATGATGGGGAAAATCTGGACCTAGTACTTACTTACATGGACATTATTGCAAACATCAATGTAGGAGGCCACTGCGTATCAGGGATCACAGTACAGTGTGGTTCAGCAAAAGAACGGTGGCAGAAGTGAACCACACCAGGGTAAGGGTCCTGGACTTCAGGAGGACAGATATCAAAAAAATGGGTGAATGCCTCAGAGATTGCCTAGTGGGGGAGTGACATGGGTGAGGTGGAGGAACAGTGGGCCAAGCCAAGGGAGGGCATAGTAAAGGCAACAAAGCACTGCACCAAGGAAGCGAGCAAAACCAAGAGGAAAAAGAGACTGCTATGGTTTTCAAAGAAAGTGGCTGAAAAGGTAAAATCTGAAAGGATAGCATTCAGGAGGTACAATGAGATGCAAAGGAAGAGGACAGGGCGGTGTATCAGGAGAAGCAGGGGGAGGTAAGAAAAGCAATAAAAAGCACAAAGGCTCAAACTGTGGAAAGAATAGCCCAGGGGTAGCAAATGGGGAAAATACATTTTTAGATGCATAAGTGAAAAGAGGAAGACTGGGGGAAGGATTGTGAGGTTAAGAAAGTCATTGGTTGGGGGGGGGGGATGTGCAGAGGAGGATTAGGAAAAGGCAGATAGCCTGAATAAATGTGTCTCTTTTGCTTGTTGTGATCCTGAGCAAATCCTTTTGTTCAGTCTTCACAGAGGAACAGGAAGGGGATGGGCCACATAAAAGCAACAGGAGGACTTCAGGGAGGGAGGGAGGTAGACATTAGTCCTTTTACAGAGGAAAGAGTCCTAAAGGGACTCACAGATCTGAAAGTGGACAAAGCTATGTAGCCAAATGGGGTACATCCAAGGGTATTGAGGGAGCTCAGGGAGGTACTGGCTGCACCTCTGGCAGTCCTCTTTAACAACTCACTGGAAATAGTAGTGATTGGAGGAGGTCAGACATAGACCTGCTTCTCAAAAGCAGTAGCAGGGAGGAGGCTGGCAACTATAGGCCAGTCATCCTGACATTGGTGGTGGGAAAGTTAATGGAGACATTGCTAAAGGAAAGGATTGTGGTGTATCTTGAATCCAACAGGTTAGAAGACCTGGCGCAGCATGAAGTCACAGGGGGAGATCATGTCAATGATGCATTTCTTTGACTGGGTGTCCAGGGAAATAGATCAAAGTAAGACCTAGATTTCATTTAGGCTTTCAACACTGTTCCACAGAGAACACTCATAAGGAAACTGGGTAAGAAATTGATTAATGGATAGGTGACAGAGGGTGGTGGCAAACAGAGCTCACTCTGTAGAAGGGACAGTGGCCAGCAGGGTGCCTCAGGGCTCAATTCTGGGATCGGTCCTCTTTAATGTCTTTATAAGTGATATTACAGATGAGCTGGAAGGAAAGATCTGCCTCTTTGAGATGACACCAAAATCTGCAATGGGGTGGACACTCTGGGGTTAGTGGAGATGGTGGTGGTGAAGAATGTATAGAGACCTGAGAACACTCAAGGAGTGATCAGGGGCATGGAAGCTGTAGTTCAATGTGAAAAAGTGTGAAATCATGCAGTTAGGGTACAGAAGTCCACAGGTGGAATACAAAATGGGAGAAGAGGTACTGATGGTCACCAAACAGGAAAGAAACCTGGGAGTAATCATATCTGGTGAACTCAAAGTGTCCAGGCAGTGTGACAAGGCAGTTGGTAGGGCCAGTGGGATGTTGTGGTGCATATGGAGGGACATCACCAGCGGAAGGAGGGAGGTGGTGTTGCCACTGTATAGGTTGCTGGTGAGCCACCACCTGGAGTACTGTGTCCAGTCTTGGTCTGGAGATCATTTCTCAAGAAAGACATAGATAGAGTAGAGGCTGTCCAGAGGAGGGAAAATAAAATGGTGCAGGATGAGCATCAGAAGATACATAAAAACAAAAATCCAGCACTCATCAGTTTAATAGGGAACTGTCTCTCTTAGTGTTGCCAAGAAATCCACATTGTAATTGTTGAAATAGTGTAAAGAAGCAGCAACATCATTTCAGACATTGGGTGTGCAAAAACAGGAAGTGCCTCGGGGTCAAACACAATTCACATATTTTGCAACACCTGTTGTTTATTTTCTATATAAATATCTCATGGGGGTAAACAGGGTACAGGAGGGGAGTATTTCTCAAAGAAAAAGATGCATGAGAACAAGGGGACATGCAATGAAGCTGGAAGGGGGGGTAAATTCAAGAGAGATGTGAGAAAGTACTTCTTCATGGAAAGAGTGGTAGATGCCTGGAACGTTCTTCCAGTATAGTTAGTGGGGGCAAACATGGTGGTGGGATTCAAGAATGCATGGGCAGGCATAAGGGAATCTTAGTAGAAAGCAAGTTTGGGGGAGAGGGGGAGAGAGCCAGAGAAATAGGGTCCATGGTGACATTGCAGGTAGGGGAAAAAATGGGCGGACTGGATGGGCTAAGCAGTCCTTATGTTCCATCAGATTCTATGTTTCTCTGTTTCTACATGATATATTTAAGGAATTTATCCAAAGAATCAAGAAAGAAAGAAAAAAAATACAAAAACAGTAAAGAGACAAAAAAAAAAGACAGCAACAGGTAAGTACAACTGACTTTGCTTCCACAAAGATTCTCTGTGCTCACATCTGCCCTCCTTGGCACAAGGCCAGGGCCACTGGGAGTATGGCCAACTTCACAGCCTATAAAGAAGCTAGGAACAAGTTCACAAGGCTGATCAGGAACACAAAGGCAGCCTGCTACAAAGAAATACTGGGTAGGACCTGAGGTGATGGAAAAATGTTTTGGAATAACCTAACATCACTGACTGGCAAAGAATCCAGAGCACCTCCAGATCTGATCGTCACTAGCTCTGCCACCCTGCAGGAGCCTAGGGATATAGTGAATGTCTTCAACCTGGCTTTTATGGATCTCAGCTCTGTATTACCACAGGAGTACATTACAAACCCACCACCTAGCAAGTACAATAGTGGTGACTCACACTCAGGCAGTAACTCAGGAAAGCCACTGTTTTACTTCCCGCAAGTCTCTAAATCAAAAGCAATAACATATATTAAAAGGGTCCTAGGCAAAACCAGGATGGCCATTGACATACTGGACATGAAGCTTATTGCTCTCACACTGTATGAAGTAGCCCTGCCACTCACCAAAATCTTTAACATTTCACTATGGACAGGGGTCTTTCCTGATAAATGGAAGACTGCACCTCACCCCGGTCCTCAAAGGCAGGGATAGTACTTGCCTAGAAAACTATAAATCTATTTTGATACTCCATCCTGTATCAAAGGCTCTCGAAAGAATAGTGGCAGACCAGGTGATTGAATACCTCAACAAATATAATCTACTCTGTGAGCAACAACATGGTTTCAGAAAAAAACATAGTACAATCACTACTCTAGCTGAATGCACCACTCACCTATACGATGCCTTAGACAGTGACAAGTCTATAGAGTCTATCTTTATAAACCTTACAAAAGCCTTTGACACTGTGAACCACCATATACTTCTGGGAAAGTTGGTGTCAGTTGGCCTGTCATATGATACTGTCAATTGGTTTGGGAGTTATCTGTCCCTCAGAACACAATGCGTAAAGATAGCTGGAGTAACATCTGAACCCATGGCTGTTGCTCTGGGGGTACCACAAGGGTCCATATTTGGTCCACTGTTATTTAGTCTTATTATTAATTCACTGCCTGCTTGGCAAACATGGTTCTATATGCGGACTATGCTGTCATTTCTGCCCTGAGCGCCCGAGCATCGAATATTAGCAGCTCCCTACAGAACAGCTTCAGAAAACTTGAATTGTGGTTTGCTCAAAACAAACTACTACTAAACTACAAAAAAAAAAAAAAAAATAATGCATTTCTCTCTACTTCTTCACAAAAAGAAAGCTGGCCCGCTGCACATCACAAGCAGCTCTGGAGATGCCCTTGAACAAGTCTACTCATTCAAATACCTGGGTATTCACCTGGATAACTCCCTCTCCTTCTCTGGCCACATTGACTGCGTCATCAAAATGTCAAATGTCAAAATGGGGATCCTCTGTAGGCATAGGTACTCTACGACCCCAGAGGCCTTGTCCTTGGCAACCAGGAGCTCTATATTTGCCACAATCTATTATGGGCTCATCATTTACAGCATAGCAACAGACTTGGCACTAAAAAGGATCAAGACTCTCTTGAATACAGCCTGCTGAATCATCCTGGGGGGCAGACCACTGTACACATACCTGTCTTCTACACCAGGAGACTGGCTGGCTCCCCCTGCAACAAAAGATCAAATACCAGGCCTGCTTGCTGGGGAAAAAATCCCTGCTCGGTCTTACTCCTGGTACAACAGTCAATGTCTTCCAATGCGCTAAGTCCACCAAGTCGAACAGGAGTTCTACAAAGGGTGTTCTCCAGATATCTTTTAGGCGTACTACTTTTGCTCAGCATGGTCTTGCTGTCCGGGGGTCTCCATGGTACAATGACCTCCCAGCTCTGCTGATTGAGACTGTGAATATTGGCTAGTTTAAAAAAGATCTTCACCTACTTCTGGTATGAAAGAAACTATATGACTGCTCCTCTTAGCTGCTTGCCCTCAGTGTAAAACCTCAGGGTAGTAAACCTGTACCCTTTGTTATGCTGTTAATCTGCACTCTCCCCTGACTGCCCCACTTTCTTTAATTCCTACCCCACCCCCTCTCTTGCCCATCCTCACCCTTCTAATTCTCCACCTTGCCTTCCTGCTACCCATGACAAGGCCCTACTTTGGCTGCCATCCATTTACTGCTCTACACATCACACTAAACCCTTACCTGTCCCCTGCCAATGGACCCACTTTATCCGCCAACTCACCCCTTTCCCCCTCCCCTCCTCACACGGACAATGCCTTTACCAGGTTGCATTTCTTTTTTCCACAGATTGCACTTAAGTTGTTATCCTTGCCTGACTATGATGATGTCACTTGTTCTAGCATGCCCTTATGTAACTATTGTTGGTCCTAGCCAATATGGGTATATCACTGTTTGTTTCCCTCTCATTTTTTGATACTCCTGATTTCTGTATTGTGTATAATTATCTGTTGTATTGTTTATCATATCGACCTGTAGCCTTTCTAAAAGAGCCAATTCGTGCTTAGAGGTATTAATCCAAACATGAAATAAATAAAACACTTTGCCACATACTGTATGTTAACACCAAAATATATTCAAGAACTGGGGCTCACCCTTTTATATCCCTTGCATATCACATGATCCCCCTTCTCTTTAAGTGGGTACTGATATTACTGATTACTTTGAGCTCAGCTATACAATATTTAACTTTCGAAACAAGCATTCCTTAGCAGTTTCCAAATGCTAAAAATATACTAAAGTTGCTTCACTTTTACAGGTTATGAAAAGAGTAATTTCAGCTTTTAAGATGATCACATGGCTAGAGTTTCACAGAGCATGATTCAGTATCTTCTTTATGTACTGTAGATCTCTGTTTAGCCATGCAGGCTTCTAAGGTGGTAGACATATTGTAATGTCAAACACAGTTCTCAGGACAATTTTAGCATGCTTTCCAAAAATCTTTCATTTTAGCAGTACGGTTTGTTGCTATTTATGTTTGCCAGTGTGTTTTTTCTAAATATAGCAGTGGCATTTATTTCATTTTGCTAGTGTTCTGTCTGCTAAGCATTTTGCAGGACGGAACAGAGGGAAGGGGTAACAGTGCAAGGATCCCTTCTTCTCCTATGGGTAGCCAACCCAGGAGAAAATAACATACTAAAACACACTATAAGAACTAAGGTGCCTTCTGCTTTCTAAACTTTTTTTACTTTTCCAAATCATATTTTTCAGGGGACAAATTGAAAGAAGGTAGGTAATCATTCTAATGAGTGCCTTAGATAATAATTCTACGGAGTGCTTTAATCCAAGTCATTGCTATTGTAACCAGGTCACTGTGGATGTTGCAGATACTATCTCTGCCTTGTGGGCTCAAACAGGGTTAAGGGACCTGGTCTGATAAACTCCTGATTGGAGGTGTTCGTATCTAAGATATTTATTGTGTAGTGCCTCCAGCTAGAGAAAGGTTTGAAAGTGAGCCTGATATCAGTATGCTACAACTTTCTGGGTTGTAATACCTACTCACCTTCCGACATGATCATGCCATCAATGAACCCACAAACTTCTAATCACTGTTATCCTCCAATAATATACTGAGTTGCTTCTAAAAATAATCATGTGCAGACAGTAATTATAAATAGTGGTGTGCAAAACCAGGGTGGTTCTGGTTTATCAAATCACCCCTCACTCTGGTTCCGATTTTGCTTCTCGTTTTGGTTTTGGATTCATAGCCAATATGCATTCAATATTAAATGTGCTCTGTAACTTTATTTTAAAGTATACTAAAGAGGGAAATATGTAGCCGGTATCCCATCAAGATCTCACAAGCAGAGATGTGCGGTCGAAAACCACATGGTCAAAATGGCATGCACGGGGTTGGAGTTGTTTATTTAATCTAGCGCGGTTTTCAATTGTGCTACATTACACTGTCTACACAGCATGTGTTTACACTGTGCAGATTCCAGCTGCACTAAAAGAAAATACAGTAGGTGAACTCATGTAGCCCCCTTTCCCAAAAAAGACTTCACATATGACGTAAGCCTGTACTGGGTCTGCTCGTGCACTTTATTTTTTATTGGATTACACAAAAGGAAAATATTCCTTGATTCCTGCTTGCTTTAGAAATGTCTGGTGATGCTGCAGACATGGCTACTATGCAACTGCCAAGAGGTGCCTACTTCCCCCAAAAGGCTGTGATCTGAGCCAAGCCAGTAAGGTTTGGCTCAGGTCTCCTGAAAACCGTGTGGTGTGCATTCAAGGTGGCTTGGTTCTCAGGAGGAAGGTTCTGCACCCCACTAGTCTTGTCAGGCCAGTGGAAGCAGAGTCAGATTTTATGCCCAATATGTACGGGTTGAATGTTGACTGTAACCAGACAAGTATCAATTGCGTAGGATATCAAAGCACTTTAGATTTAATTCACTGCAATAAAAGATGGATAGGAGGGCTATAGAATGTGCCCTCAGTTTAATATCTTTAGGAAATTATCAAAAGTATCTATGCTGTTCATAAACTGCCAGAGAGGTTAAACTGATAGTCCATGTACTGTGGGTGGGGACTGAGGGTGATCTCAGGTAGTGAGAAAAAACATTTGCACAAAAGTACTTTTTTATTTTTCATGATTTATATTAATTCACCTCTTGTATGTTCTGAACTCCTTTTCATAAATATGTATACATATTTTTTACTTGACGAACTGAATTTATTCTTAACTAGTAACTTTTTTTAAACATTAAATACTGTATATACAATATGTACTGTAGAATAATGTATGGTCACCCATGCACAACAAGGCAATGTTTTCATTGAAGCAGTGAGATGATATCACAAACCTTGAGAGCAAAACTCTAGAGATCTGTTTCATGTACTCCAACAGCTTTAAGTTAAGACCTTTTTAGAAATCAGTTCATTCAGTTATTATAAACACAGTATAAAGAATTGCACCCTTGAAGGATTGTGCCATGGCCAGAAAAGGTACAATGGAAAAAGCTAGCTGACAGTCAACACCAATCACAAGACTGCAAACTCACGGCTCAGTTAACAGTAGTGGAGCTTGTGTATGAACAAAATAAAGTACTTAACAGTTTTACTGGCAATTAACATGTTCCAGTGCAGTTTGCATCGGTAGAATCAAATCCCAGTTTCATATTTAAAACAAGAAAACCAAAACTTAACATCCAGTAAGTAAAAGGATCAATTGCATGAAATACTGTACATTAGGTGTAATGGTAGAGGGGGTACCATTGTGCTTGTGTGGCATGTCCTGCCACTTGTACAGCACTTACCCAGTGGACTATTAGTTACTGGATATTAACTTTTGGTTTTCCTGTTCCATACACTAGCTGTACTACTGCTAACTGAGGTATGACTTTAATATGTATCTGGTAGTGTTGAATCTGGGTGAGATTCTGACTGTGGGTTTACCAGTCTGTCTGTTCCTACTGTACTGTGGTACAAGGATTATTTGAATTGTAACATCTGTCTGAAAATTCATTATGTATGAGAAGAAGATTAAAAATTATGTCAGGAATGAGTTGTTTGTGGTTGCAATGTCACAATCATGCACAACATTTTTAAGCTTTGACCCTATGCACAAGAACTTTGTAATCATACACAACAGGATTATTGAACTTGCAGGTTTTCATACACAATAAGGTAGAGGCAGTGAAGTCTAGTGTCTAGATCACTGACTTAGGAACTGAGAGATTGCAGCTTCAGACCCCTCTAGTGCCAAAAACGTATTTTGTGACCTTAGGCAAGTCACTTAACTTCTCAGTGCTCCAATACACCAATGGGTAGAATCAGGACCCCTCTGGAAATGAAATGTTGCATCTCAGCTGAGTTATCCTTGGTAAATAAATGATAAACAAAAATCTAAGTATACGCTACATATAGAATAGACCGCAAATTAGAGTAGCATTTACGGGTGACTAGATGGGCCTAGCAGTCCTTGTTTGCCATCAGTTTCTATGTTTGTATTTTTCTAGTACTGTACAGGCAACCATACACAACAAGGCTGGGTTTCCAACTAGGGGTTACGATGACATTATATGGACCTTGAGAGAGAAAGCTACGATGTCATCTCATACCTCAATATGAAAACACAAGCCTTTTGTGTATGGTTGCTATACACTATTATTCATTTATTTTTGTAAGGTTTCTTTGTGGCCACGCACCACAGAAACAATGGAAGTGGAATGCCAGCACAAACTGTGAGCTCAGCTCGCTGATGCACAGAGGAAAGCCATCTCAAACGGAAAGGAGATCTCACAGGGAGGGAGGGAGATCAGCATGGCACGGGACTGAGGAGGGGGAAAGAAAGATCTCAATATGGATCTAAGCGTAAACTGCAGGAGCAAAAGCAGAATACAGAATTGCAAGCCTGACAACAAGTGCTCAAGTGGAACTTTTTTTAAAGCACTGTTTGTTTGTCCAAAGCTCACCCTGGCTGACCTCTGCAGCCCTGTCACTGACCTTCTCATGGACTTAAGGTTACTCACCACTTACCCAGGACCACAGTGTGGTGTGTGATCATTTATGTCAGTCATATGTGAGACTGCGGGGGGGGGGGTCTGACTTTGGACGGATGTGAATTTCCTTCTTATTACAGGTTTTCTCCCCAGGGTGCCTGTGTGCAATGATGTGGGTGCATATGTGTATGCGACAAGTGTTCAGCGGGGACTCCTCCCCTTCTGGTGATCCTTGATGTGCTACTGAATGGTCTCCACCCATCGGCAGTCACACAGAGGGAGCAGTGCCCCGCACAGAGGAAGGTGAGCAGTCCCTGGGATGCTAAGTCCTTCCTTCCCCATCCAACCCATAATGTCCCGCACTTGTTTCCGAGCGTGGGTTGCTAGCATAAGTCGTAGCACTACTGCTGTGCTACTGGGCCAGCCTGGTGGAACTTTTTAAACTTGTGGCAGCAAAGTTCAAGCAGAAGAAATGTGGGGGGAGTACATTTTACTGTTAATTGAGGGGGTGAATTGAAAGTTTGTTAGATACATCTTCAGCACAAGGGAGGCAGAGTAGCTGTGTGGTTCAAAGGAGTGAAGTTATTGTAGTATCATTGTGACATCAGAATGCTACTACAACAACTTTTCATGACCTTTGAACTGTACTACACCAAGAAAATGCTGTGTTTGGAAGTCCATACACAGCAAGGGCTAACCATGTTCTGTACTTGTTTGTTTGTAATTATTTATTCTTGAACTCAAGAAAGGGATAACCCAATTGAGTGTAGCTCATTTACAATGGAATCCATTTTCATATACTGTACAAACACACACATAGTTTCAATACAAGAAACTATTATACTTAATATAATCTTTCACACAAAACTTCAGTACAAACATATGCATATTTACAAAGCATAAAATATTAACAATCTCATGATATAAACTATAAAAAGATGTGCATCCATATAAAAGTGGAGGTTGGAGGTTACTGTTAATGTGACAGTGACTGTGCAGCTGTAGAAGGGAGTATGCCTCTGGTCTCATTAAGAGGCACCCTGGTCCTTTAGGAATGAATACACCTTTGGAACTGGTTAGCCCACTAAAACCTGCAGAGCCTCCACCCCTGAATATAAAGGGTTCTAAGTCCTGCTGACTGATTTGAATAGTGCTTGGGTACACTGTTTACTGTGGCCTTTCTCTCTCATCTCCACCCTCAAGGAGGTACCTGGCAGGAACTGGGTTAAAATATATGAGAGGGTCCAGCAGGCAATGAAGAATGCCAGAGAAGGAGGCAGGAGGGAGGAGAATGAGTAAAATATATAATGTATGTTATTATATCTATTCCCCTTGTCATTGGTGGAATGATCTTTCTTGACTGCTCATCTCTCCTTTGTAAATTATATATGAATCTTATAATCTTTGTATTACTCTGTAACAATTTATAAATTGGACCTCGTTGCGAATGAGTCTTGGTTCAATCGAGAACTGAGTCACCCCTGAAAAAGGGACTGTAATGGTCTCAGTGGGCCTAACTGGTTACCAAAATTTAAATAAATAAATGAATTAATATATATTTGATCTATCTATCTATCTATCTATTGCTGGTGGGTAGGGTGCTGCTAGGTATTTATAGTGGTAGGGGGTATGGTCAGTCAGCCTGAGAAACACAAGCATTAGCCTTTCATTGTTTGTGGGTGGGGATCAGCTTAAAATAAGAAGCCCAAATTAAATGGAAATTGTTAAAGGATGGCAGTTGAAAGGACATGCCAGCCTGGCAGTACTATTGTAAATGCTGTGCCGGGAAGCCAGATGCATGTTAAAGGGAAAAACAGCCAGAAGACATTGTTTTAAAGATTGAAAGCCTGCAACCTGTTTGAGAGAAACATAAATAGAAAGAACTTTCCAGATGGGTAGGGGAAGGCTAACCTGTGAAAGCTATCCTGAATTTTTTTTTGCTGTATGTTATGTGTGTTACTGTAAAGAAAACTATCTAATAATAATAATAAATAAAAATAATAAGGCACTTAATAAAATAAAATATTAACAACAACCAAGGTGCCTCACAATTCATAAATAAACAAACCTTAAAATACTAACAGACAAAGATAAGACAGCAGTTAAAAAGAGAACATCAATTAATAAAATCAGCTATATCAATTAATCAAAGGCCTGAAGCCACAAATATGTTTTGAGAGATTGTTTAAATCCCTCCACAGTTGTGCAGTCCCAAAGCCAGCAGGGTAGAGAATTCCAAAGAGTAGGGGCAGCATATTCAAAAGCTCTTGCCCCCGATGTTTTTAAGCATACCCTTGGAATCTCTAGCAACCCCTCATCGGCCTAGTGGAGAGATCATCCCAGGCGGTAGAGAACCAGGAGCTCTTTTAGGTAGTCAGGGCCTAGTCCATGTAGGGCTTTAAAAGTCAGCAAGCCAACCTTAAAGGTGACCCACCACTGAACAGGCAGCCAGTGCAGTTCGCGCAGAACTGGCGAGATATGACAGAATCGAGGAGACCCTGTCAATAGCTGGGCTGCTGCATTCTGCACTAGCTGCAAGTGGCAGATTTCAACCCCAGGCAGCCCTAGGTAGAGGGAGTTGCAATAATCCAAGCACGAGGACACAAAGGCATGGATCAAGGTGGTCAGGTCTCTGGACGGAACTAGGTGCCTAATCCTGGTGATATTCCTAAAATGGTAAAAGGAAGATTTGACAATGGCTGACACCTTTGAATGCAGGGTCAGCCCTTCATCAAAAATTACCCCCAGGTTACGTACCTGTTCAGAGGCCAGGAGTGAAACACCAACGAGAAAAACTCCCGAAGGTGCACCAACTCCCAACCCTCCCATTCCGGCTACTCGGATCCAATACCAACACCTCCACCTTTCCTGATCTGATGGAATGCATTAACCTGCCTAGAAGAGACAGTATCAAATAACAAAATCTGGTCAGAGCCCATATGGCTGCAAAATGATGTTATTGATGGTTGTGAAAGGTGTGTACTTACTACCTTGATTTCCGACTGGATTTTAAACATGTCTTATTACTGTACTACATGCTTCTATAATTAATACACTCAATCTATGAAGCATTTCTTCTTCTCTGAGCTCCATTTTTCCCATAACCTCATGGCTGATTAATTCTCATTCACATAGAGCATCGGTGGCACCAATGCTGAGAACCATATTCAGGCTTCCAGGTGAGGATTTCATTTATTTCTTCATTGGAAAAACATACAAAAAGTTGATCACTGTGTCTGACTAACTTATCTGCCTACCACTTCTATATGAATTGTTATGGAAGTTGGAAGGTCATTGTAGCTAACATTTAGAAATGGGTGGGTTGTCCTGTAGGCTTCCTTCAATAACTCAGCATGAAGTTCAGTTCTCAAATAATTCTTTATTTTGTTGTGAAGGAAGGAAGGAAGCCTGCAGACCAATGCACCCATTTGTAAACCTCAACTTTTACTGTACACAGTGCTACTGATGAGTGGCCTCTATAATTTAAGCTGGATGAATGGATGTCTTGCCCAGATTTAGGCTGAAGTTTATTTTCAGATAGGAATATGATGCAAGAGTCTGCTTATGCAGTCCACAAACTTCATATGTAAAAATGCCTAATTCCAGGTTAGTATTTCTGTTTCAGATCCATTTCTTGCATAACCTTATCACTGATTAATTCTTGCATACAGATGTGAACCAGTTTCACAAAATAACCCCTGCTGCATCACAAAATGAAATTAAGTAAACTGTCATATTTGAATAGTCACACCCCTTCAAAAATTGATAGCACAGTCAAGTACTTTGATTTCAAGAGTAACCTAACTTTGGCCTCAAACTATCAAAACAGAATGAAGAAACGCATGCACGTACGCGCGCATGCACAAACGTACACACACACATATTCAAACCCATAACAGATAAACTGATCTAAAAAAGTATATCTGATATCAAAAATGTTTTCAAAATTAGATTGAGGAGTTCTTTAACTACAACTCTGCCCTAAACAACTGTTTATGTCATTACTCTGTCTATATATTTTATTTATGAAATACTATTTTAAATACAAAATCATGTGTATTGTCATGTATAGAGCAATACACCTTCAGTTTTTGTTTGCTTTTTTCCTTTTGGAAGTTTTTGGCTGGCTTTGGGGGCTGCTTTAGGTTTTCTGTAGTAACCAGAGACAGAGGGGATATCCAAGAAAAAGAAGAGCAAAAAATAGTGCGGTGAGGAGGAGGAGGGAAGGGAGGCAGCAACTGCACTGTACTGAATGGAGACTATGTGGAGAAATGTGCTTTAACTCCACTCAGTGGAAGGAAACACCTGTGTTGTATTCACAGTCATGTGCTACCAGATCCCCATTCTCAATGCAATTGCACTATGTCATGTATACAGTAGGTGAGGAGTTCTTTAACAACAACTTTAACCTAAAGATCTGTTTATGTCATTATTCCATCTGCATATATATTATTTATAAAAATACTGCTTTAAATATAAAATCATGTGTACCAAAATATACATAAAAGAGCTTGAGATCAATAAAGTTGTAGCAGTTGGTCACATGAAAAGGATACCATATGATTCTAGCCTTCTGGTATTGAGATCTGTTCACTTTCTAAACCACCAGTCATGTACAGAACAAAGCACCTTTGGTTTTTGTTTGCCTCTTTTCCTTTTAGACATTTTTCAAAGTTCTAAAAATCATTATCAACAACAAGAAATTGATTTTGCATGTTATAAATTTCAGAATGCCTGCATTTAGAATCTAGTGTGTGTCTGTGTGTCTTATTCCCAACTGAAAAGAAAAATAACGCATACATTCCCACACAAGAACAGCAACTAAACAAACAAACCAAAGTTTCCCTCCTTAAGCTGTCTGACACCCTGGGCTAAGACCACCTAGTTCTTGATGTCAACAAACCCCAAGCTTTTGCAAACACCCAGTGAGTCCTGAGGGTGAGACACAAAACAGGGAGCTGCCACTCATGCTTGGGCTCACAGGACTGAGCTGAAAGAGGGAGAATCAAAAAAGTGCAGCTGAGAGCAGGGGAACTTGGGTGTTTTTTGTCTGTCAATCTGTCTATAAAGGTACGAGTCTGAACAGTAGCACCCCCTCCTCTCCTTTCCCTTGTTTACATAGACCAGAAAAGACCAGGGGTAAATGGCAGGTTCAGCTCCAGCTGTGGATTTCAACCTCAATTCTAGTGTCTAGCCCATTTTTCAAACAAGCACACCATAATAAGAAACTTTCAACATGGGGGATGGGAATTACAACAAAATGACTCAAAAAATGATTACTTAAAAAAATGAAAATTATTTTTTTGTGAAGCTTCTCCCTAAGCTTTATTGTAGTCTGAGTCCCTGGGTTTCCTGCACAGGCACCATCTTGGACCATCACGAACCAAGCAAAATGAACCAGTACTGGGGCATACCAAGTTCCAGATGTTGGGGGGGCAATGCAAAAGCCTTTGTATTTTATTTTACAGTAACCCTCTTTTCACCATGTTGCAACTCTGGTCATGTTTTACAGAAACAAAAGTATCTAAAAATTATAAAGGAGCCAAGGAAGGTGCTTAGAATACCACCCTGCTTATTTTTTATTTGTCCCCTAGGCTTACGTTGGCTATTATGGGAGGACTGCAACAATATTCCAGACATAGGAGTACCACTGACACTGAAACATATGGTGCATGCCTCAAGAGAGATGGATCCCTTTCCACAAACTGGAGGACACTGCAAGGGACAAGTTCACATTTTTCCAAATCCAAGCTGACTTGAGGACTGCTTTAGGTTTTCTGTGGAAGTCAGAAACAGAGAAGATATCTAAGAAAAACCAGAGCAAAAAGATAGTGTGGTGGGGGGGGGGAGGAGAACGCAACCATACTGTACAGAATGCAGACACCCTGGAGAGATGTGCTTTAACTCCACTCAGTGGAAGGAGACAGATGTAATGCATTCACAGTCATATGCTACCAGAACCCCCTTCTCAATGTAATTGCACTATGTCATGCATATATCTCACTGGGCAGCCAGAAAAAAAAAAAAAAAAAGGCAATTTGATCTTCTGAAGTCGTGACCATCTAAGTGTTGCTGCAACTACTAAAAGTCATCATGTTACCCACTTAGAGAAACGCTGTTGTTTTCTGATAAGAAAACTATACCACTTTCATCCCCATGACACTGGGGTGAAGAGAAACATGTCTTCAAAATCTAAACCATCTTTGTTTTGACCTGCTCATGAACCATTTAAAGAGTCAATGTCAGATAAAAATCTTAAATTTGAAATTTTAAAGTGGAGTCATCCATTTCTGTGTTCCCTCGTAACTGGCATGTAAATAATTGCACCACTGCTGTCTTCTAACATGAAAACTACAATAGTGTCACCCCGTAACAATGTGGTAAGCAAAAGCCAGTCTTGGAAGACTTAACCATCTTGATAAAATAAAAGTTACTACTACCATTATTAAAAGTTTGTGCAAGATAGTCTATCAAAATGTGGACTGTACCAAATTTAATTTTACGATATTTCCTGTGTTTATGCTTTTGGTGCATTAAAACTAGGAATGAACAAGATTTCACAAACAGAGGGGTGTACTGCTAGTTTAAGTTCATGTATCCCCAAGAAAAAGTACATGGCATGATTTTCAAAAACATCATTTTGCAGGCCATGTTCCTGCAAACGTGGCTCTGTGCTGCTCTTCATTTTAGTGTGGCCTTTTGCTGATACAATTAGAATAGAATAGAATTTGGTTTTATGTAGAGCCTGTCTTACTCAGGTGACTCAAAGCACTTTATAAATCAGTGAGTTACCGCCTGATAGAGCTGCTGCTCTCTGTAGACCAATGCAGTATATACATCTTATACCCCCTCAAACCATCACTAGCAGGGTCCTTCACAAAGATAAGATCGCTGACTTTAAGGCTTCTGTGGTCCAGATAGACTGGAGCTTTCTGAGTATCACCCCTAATATTGATGCTACCCATGACTACTTCATAAACCAATTCAAAGCTGTCTGTAACAAATGTGCTCCTCTTAAAAAGCATATGGTTTGAGGCACAGCAGCAGGATGTGTCACCCCTGACCTATTTACCCAAATGCACATCAGGGATAACCTGTCGCACTGCTCAAGAGAAACAGGCTCTAAGGTTGACCTACAAAGGTACAAAGCTGCACACAATAGGTGCACCAGTTTGATAAGACAGGCCAGAGCCCCACACTGCAAAGAGCAGCAAACTAGGAATAGGAGTAACAGTAAAACAATTTGGGATAATATAACAGAACTCATGGACAAAAGTGTATAAGCACCCCCAAAATGCTCGGTATTGATGGCACTGTCACTTTGGACCAAGCTGGGATAGCCAGCAAACTTAACACAACCTTTACTGATCTCAGCTCTGTCCTCCCTTCTAATAACAGGCATGGGGCTTGTAAAAGGGATGGGACAGGACTACCTATTAGTTCTGACCATGGCCCTGGTTATCCTAAATTCTATTTCAAGCTTATCACAATAACAGATGTTCTCAAATATGTTAAAAGGGTTCTAGGGAAAAACTAGGGTGGGGGGTGACATGCTAGACATGAAATTGGTGTCCCTGGCACTTGAGGAACTTGCCCTGCCCATTCCTAAGATATTCAATTTTCACTGTGGTTTTCCCAGTTCCCTGGAATCTGGGAAACTGCATTAGTCACACCTGCATTCAAAAGTGGAGACAGCTCCAATCCGTGCAACTATAGGCCTATATCTATCCTCTCCCCCCCAACCCGTCCAAGGTCCTAGAATGAATAGTATCAGACCAGCTAGTCAACTACTAGTGCAAGTACTGTACAATATTCAATGCCCACAACAACGTGGATTTAGAAAGCATCACAACACTAGTATTGCCCTGTTAGAATATACCCACTTCTTGCATGAGGCCCTTGATGGTGGTCACCTGATGGGAACTATACTGTATACATTGACTTGATCAAAGCATTTGACCTTGTCAACCACAAGCTGCTTCTTGACAAGCTCCTCTTACTAGGCCTCTCACAAGACATGGGCAACCTGGTTCCATAGCTACCTCACCAACCATTCCAAGATGGTAATGGTAGATGGCTCTCTCTCTAATATTAAAAGCCTTTCAGTAGGCATGCTGTAAGGCTCTATTCTTGGCCTCCTCCTTTTTTTGTCTGTCCATAAACAGACTCCTAGAGGCCTTTCTGACATCTAATGTCCTCTTACATACTGACAATGCAGCTATCTACACCAGAAGTGCACAACAGGCAAAACTATGTTCTGACCTCCAAAATGACTTTAAGTCCTTAGAGAAATGGTTGTCGTGAAATAAGCTGGTCTTAAATTACAAGCAAAAACAAGACCATGCTGTTGGCAGGGCCACAAGTGGAAAAAAGGATCCCTCCGCTAGTCCTCTTAAATGATGAAGGAGATAAATTGAAACACGTTAAATCTTTTAAATATTTACTGTTACCCTGGATGACACTTTATCTTTCACATTGTTAGCCTTGTGAACAGAAAGCTAGGCACACCGTTCAGGAATCGCCTTAACCTCCCCACTGAAGCAAGATGTCTTGTAGTGTCCTGCACAGTCCTACCAGTTCTGGACTACAGCCTTTCTGTCTATGCAGCAGCTAGTGACTCTGTACTTAAGAGCTATGGTAGTGCTTAATAAAGCTTGTCACTTTGCACTTGGGGCTGACATGCTTGCACATACTGTACAGTAATAGTTATATAAAAGTTGACTAGTACCAAGGTATTTGCTGTCAACCACAAAAAAAATAATTCTGTAGCTTTACCATGGTAAAAAACCGCATTGAATAACATTGTTTTTTTCCTGTGGTAGTGCAAAATCCGAGTTATTTTTTTCCACAGTTGATGGCAAATACCATGGTACTGGTCAACTTTTATATAACTACCACTGTAGCTGCTCACTTTACACTCTGCCTGACTGGCTCCCCCAACATGACAGGCTAAGATATCAGACCTGTTTGCAGGCAAAAAAAAAACAACATTATTGGGCCTTACCCTGTTAGCGATTTATAACTCCTTCATCCTCATTAACAACCAATATACTACCAGCAGTATGTCTAGGATTGTCCTAGAGATACTAGGAGTTATACTAGGAGTTATACTAGGAAATATAGACATACAGAAAGCCGAGGCCCATATAAGTTTGTCTCCAGCCAAGCTGGTATATTCCATGTTTATCTTAACAGAATTGAATCAAGTTTATGTTTGAAGATTGAATGGTCAACATTTTCTAGTAACAAACTGGGTAGTGAGTTCCACAAGGGAGTTATTCTCTGGGTATAGTAAAATCTCCTTTTGTTATTTTTAGGGTACGTTAGGGATAACTGATATTTATGACTTCTTAAATTACATTTGTGTTTATTGTATGATAAGTTTAATTGTATAAGTAACTCTTCATCCTTATGTGTTTTATGCATAAAAAGTTCGTCTCCTCTTTTTCTTCTCTGCTCCAGAAAATACATCTCCAGCTCTTCCAGTCTTTGTTCGTAGCTCATACTTGATATATCATCCACCGGTTTGGTAACTCTCCGCTGGACCCCCTCCATCCTATTCACATCCCTCCTAAAGTATGAGTTCCACAAAGGGGAGCAATAGTCCAAGTGTGGCCTCACATAGGCCCTATACAGTGGCATGATGCATTTTCTGTTTCTAGAGGCAAAGCTTCTTTTTATGCAACCTATTAGCCTATTTGTTTTGTTAATAATATTGTTATAATGAGCTTGGAATGTTAGATCAGAATCTATTATTACACCTAAATCTTTTTGCTGAGTTACAGTTTTTATCACTTGACCTTTTAGTGTGTATCCATGATGCAGATTATTTTTCCCAAAATGCATAACAACACACTTATCAGTACTAAAGGTCATTTGATTTTTATCAGCCCATATTTTTCAATTTTTTTTAGGTCATTGACAAGTTTTTGATAGTATATCATGGTATCAACCTGAGCTGTTAATTTAGTGTCATCAGCAAATTTTATAGCAAAGCTGTTTAGATTGGATGTCATATCAGATATAAATATATCAAAAAGGACTGGTCCCAAAACCGATCCCTGAGGCACCCCACTCGTCACTGTCTTCGTTCCTGATACGTGTCCTTTTATGCATACACATTGGGTACGATCCTTTAACCATTCTTCTACCCATTTTATAATTTGGTTCTTAATACCAAGTTTATCCATTTTCTCTATTAGGAGTCCATGTGGCACTTTGTCAAATGCCTTACAGAGATCAAGAAATATTACATCCATAGCTTTGTTATTTTCCATACTTTCACTTATATATTCATAGAATACCATATTACTTGTTAGACAAGACCTATTTTTTCGAAAACCATGCTGTGACTTATCTTCTTGTCCTCTTTCTTGTAAATGACTTTCAATTCTGGGTTTTAATATTGATTCGAAGATTTTACCAACTATGCTTGTTAAACTAATAGGTCTATAATTTTGAATATGTGATCGATTTCCCTTTTTAAAAATAGGTGTAACAATTGCTGTTTCCAAATCTCTTGGAACATCCCCAGTATTTAATGACATGTTAAAGAGTTTATATAGGGGGTTTACAATCCACTCTTTAATTTCCTTCAATAATCTTGAATGTACCCTGTCTGGTCCAGGTGATTTATTTATATTTAATTTGTTTAGGTTACCCTTCCATAAACCAACTAGCCTTGGCAAGTGCTCCTTTGCAATAAGGGCATCTAAATGGTTCAATGACTTGCCTGAAATTCTTGCAGAACTCCCTAAAATTGCCCAATTAAAGAAACAGCTGAGAACAGAATTCAAAAAAATCACCAAATGCACCTGTTATAGCTAATTAAGCCCCCTTGGCTCATTCTCTTCCCCTACTTCTTTTGAACTGTGTGCACACAGGTACCTAGGGCTTCTAATGCTCACTGCTGATTATGCTCCCCTGGAGCTTTTGATTTCTAGTTACTGTACCTTTCATACGTTCTGTTGACAATGCTCTATATGAGCTGCTTGTTTCTACTGCTGACTACACTCCAAGTGAGCTACCGTTACTATACTAACTGTAAAAGATAGATAGATAGGTAGATAGATAGATAGATAGATAGATAGATAGATAGATAGATAGATAGATAGATAGATAGATAGATAGATAGATAGATAGATAGATAGATAGATAGATAGATAGATAGATAGATAGATAGATAGATAGATAGATAGATAGATAGATAGAAATTTAGTTGGTTTAGCACCCCTTCCTGGAAGCTCGGAGTGCTTAACAGCATTTAAAAACAATTCATACACAATGTACAACATCGAAACAGAGCAGAGTTCAGTATAAAATTTTATCTATCACTCTCTAAAATAATTTACAATAACACAATAGTCAGTTCATTTTTACTCTTCAAATATATGAAGCCTTGTTGAATAAGAACATTTTTAATCCTTTTTTGAAGATTTTCACCAAGGTTGCCTCCCTTAGGTGTCTTGGTAAAGAGTTCCACATGGTTGACACGGCCACTGAGAATGCACGGTCCCCAGAGTGCTTCAACCTCACCTGGGAACCACAAGGAGGCAACCCTCAGAGTAACAGAGAGCCCAAGAGGTCTTGCAGGTAGACTGGTCCCCCTCCCCTATGCAGGGCTTTATAGGTCAGTAATCTGACCTTGAAGGCAGTCCTCCACCTTACTGGCAGCCAGTGCAGTTCGTGTAGGACAGGCGTGATATGAAATGAACTCAGAGTGCCAGTCAGCAGTCTAACTGTGTCACTGCAGATGGTGGAGATTGTCTCCAGATAGCCCCAGGTACAGAGCATTGCAGTAGTCCAGCCTGGACATGACAAAGGCATGCACCAGGGTGGTCAGATCATCAGTTGGTATAAGGACCCAGATCTGAGCAATGTTCCTCAGATGGCAGAAACCACCATTTGATAACAGCTGACACCTGTGCATCAAGTGTCAAACCATTGTCAAGAATTATGTCCAGATCCTTAACCCATACGGAGGTGGTCAGGTGAACACCCCCCAGTACTAGGCCAGGGGAATCTCCAGGCCCCCCTCTGTCACATCTATGGCCTGGATCCACCACCAGCACCTCCATTTTGTCTGGGTTGAGTCATAACTAGTTATGAGTCATCCAGTTCTGGAGCTCCTCCAGACAAGTGTTGAATACAGAGGCTGCCATCTGGTTTCCAGGTGCACAGGACAGGTATAGCAATGAACTCAAGATTACTGTTCTATGAATCATCTTCTTGACTCAGATGTGGAACCTTTGTAAATGAGCACTTGTGCTCAAAGGTATAATCCGAATGATGAAATAAATAAAAAAATTAAAATTCTTACATATGGGCTGGCAGTTTTGCATTCAATACTTATTTATGACTTTGATAACCGGGTGAGTACACTGATCCCAGGGACCGTTTTCAGGCACAACCCAGGCCATAACACATGGCACAGGGTGACAGTGAAATACAAGGTAACCGTAGTACACATGAAACAGGAATAGATACAATAAACAATGTTGAGCACAGTGTACAAGCATGCTGTGTAAATCCATTAAGAACAGTGAGCACAAGGTTCAATATGGGAGTTGAGGTGGATTGAATAGCAAACAACTATCGTAGGCACAGTGTACAAGGTATGATACATAGAGCAGTGGGCATGTGATACACTGAATATACATTAAGAAAAATATACGGTATGTACCCATAGTACAATGTGGTACGGAAGATACAATGAAAAAAAAAAATATATATATATATATATATATATATATATATATATATATATATATATACACACAATATGTACATACAAGGGAGTCACATATACCATGATAATCTAATTAACAAGACAAAGAGGTAACAGTTGTGGGCTGGGGAGTAGTCTAACATGGGTGGTCTAGTGTGGGCAGGTGGGTAATCCCTGGAAGCTGCGGCAGGAGGAGTTTGCCAGGAGCTAGATTTTGAGGCAGGACTTGAAACTGTAGTGAGTGTCAATAGAACTGAGTTCAGCTGGCAGTTTTCATTAGCTACAGTAGAAAATATTGCAGAATCATTTGTAGGGAATTTAATATCCTTTGACAAAGGAAGCAGGGAGCGGGAACACTGAAAGCAAAATACATAGGCCCATGGGCAATGAAATAGATCACATTTGAGGGTCATATTTTCTATACTGTATGCCCCCTGGCCTGATCCATTCCAGTGATATTTTTTCTTCTCTGCAGATGATACCAAACTCTGTGGGAGGGTGCACACAAAGTAGGGGGTCTGGAAACTAAGAGAGGGCCTAACAAAGTTAAAAAGCACCTCAGTGCCAAGAACAGGATAGGAGGCATGACTGTCACAGTGTCCAAGGAGGAGAAAGATGTGGGGACTGTAATGAGAAGGAATATGAGATCCTCTATACAGTGTAGCAGGCTGCCATGAGGGCAGGTAGGATACTACATGCAGGATGTAACGTGTCACAAGTTACCAATCAAGCAACAGGAGATAAGCTCTTCTTGGTTACTAGTGATGTCACAATCAGTGAAGTCAGAATGCTAATGATTTATAAGGAGGAAAAGAACTGACTGTGCCCTTCTCCAGATAGAGTGCTGCTCCCCACATCACACCAAGTACTGTCAGATAGAGAATCTTCTAATTAGCCAAACAGAAAAGAAAAAAACTTTAGAAATAACAGGTGCTAGCTGATAGGGATGGGCTACCCATTGGGTAGCTGGATTGGGTAGGTTGGATATCAGTGTTTTTTTGGTCAGGTAGGGTAGTTCAGGTACTTTACTACCCTACCCTTTACATAACAGTGTACTTCACGAGTTGGGTAGTTTGAGGTGGTAATGGGTTCCCCTACCCAGCCTGGACCCCCTCCCTATCTTGGATCACATGAATAAAAAAAAATAACTTTCCCTGGTGGTCTAGCAGAACCCCCTCCCTATCTCCAATCTACCCTTATGAATAAAAAATTAAATCATCACTTTCCCTGTTGATCTAGCAGCCCCCTTCCCTATCCCTGATCTATCCTTTATTTCCCTGGTGGTCTAGCAGAGCTCCACATCACTGATCTGCCCTTTATTTCCCTGGTGGACTGTGACCCCCCTCCATATCTCTGATCTGCCCTTTATTTCCTTGGGGGTCTAGTGGATCCCACCCATCCCTGATCTGCCCTTTATTTCCCTAGTGGTCTATCAGACCCACTCCCTATTCCTGATCTGCTCTTTATTTCCCTGGGTGTGTATCAGATCCCCAACCCCCATCACTGAAAGGTAGTGTTTGCCCGCTCTCTTCCCACCTAGACCCTGAGTGGGTGACCAGCATAGCCCTCCGCTCACCACCATGGCCGACTTGCCCAACTGAGCATGAATGAATGAGCACATACTTGTACATACTTGTACAAGCACACACTCATTCATTCATTGCAGCTCCTGGTCATTCATTGCCAGCTCTGTGGGTGGTGCAGACAATATAGGTGGGCTGTTCTGGTCATGGTCGGTGGGGATGGGATGGGGGAAATGATGTAGTGGATGCTGAGGGTGCAAAGAAAGGAGTCCCCACCCACTTGATGCCAACAGACATCTCTACAGAGGCGGAGTTTGCACCATGTCATTGCACGCATCATGGTGCCTGGGGAGAAAATGAAAAAAAAAAAATACCCTACCACAGCTAGCTGAAGCCTCAGCCCCCTGCAAGCCCCACAATTATGACTGGGCATCTCTAGGATCCTGTGGCAGAGGACCTGAACAAAAAGCGCAGCAAATTCCAGAGAAGCCAGATGATGGGGCTAGGGGGCCAGTCCAGATGGGGCTGGTTGATAGAAGCGGTATAAAATACTAAAACAACTCTCTCTCTCTCTCTCTCTCTCTTAGCCTCTCTGTGCTCACCTTATGGCTGATGCAACTGTCCATAGCCTGTAAAGCTCTATTGATACAGTATGTAAGAATGGCACTATAGAATAAACTCAATTCCTTTCCTTTAGTCACATAGAGCATGATTATAAACATATGTTTAATGCCAGCAGTAAGAAGTTGCACTCTTGAAAATACTACGAACATCCTGATTGCCTGCGAAAAGTAGCCCATCTCTGCAGGAGCATTTATTTCACTAGAGAACATACAGAGAAGGTATTATATAGGGAAGGAAGGGACATATATATACCAATAATCTGTGCCATGAATCTTACAGGTGAAAAATGACTGTAGATATTCAGATTTGATAGGCAGGTACCTGAATAGGTGTAGTCTGTTGCTTCAAGTTCAGTTACAAAGGCAGCCAACTAAAGAAAAACAGGCACCTCCTTCAAGATTTGGTCTTCAAGTCCCTGCGTGGGTTGGATCTTGGTTGCATTAAAAATGTCCTGCACCCTTATACTATGGCTTTCCCCCTTCCCTCCATGGGGGAGGATCTTCTGGAGGTTCTGAGAACTTGTTTGATGTCATCTGGGGATAGAGCCCTTGCTTTGGCTGCTCCTCAAAAATGAAACTCTCAACCACCTCAGCTGTGCCGCATCTCCCCAGTGAAGTCTGTACTTGTGTTTTTATGTGTAGCCCCTTGACTCTCTAGGATAAGGTGAAATATAAATAACAATAATTGATTGACAGATTGATTGACATATGTGAGATAGGAAGGGAGCACATGAAAAACAGCCCAAAAGGACCCAATTCTACCTGCAGTCATCACAGTGACTTCCTTACTGTCCTATCTTGCCATTTCTTGGTGATACAATTAATAAGAGTCAGGATGATGTTTCCAAATGCCTGACTCACCTTTTGGATGCAGTTGTTAACACCCGCTCAGCAGAGGAATTCAGAAGGTTAGTGGACATTTTTCTTTGTTTGGCCTTCTTCCCAACTGAACTTAAAGGAACAGACTACACCTATCAGCCCACCCTTGTGCCTGGGGAAACTGAGGAGTCAGACATTACTATGAAGGGATTCCAAAGTTTGAACATGTCAGTTCTTTGTAATTTAAATTACATTATTCCAAATATTAGGCCCAAGTATCAAAGAGCTAGCCATGGTGTCTATATCTGTGATCAATGCAGCCTGAAACAACAGCTGCTGGTCATGCGTCAGGATAATGATTTACTTACTGACACACATGCAACTAGTAATTGTTAAACACAATGAAATAAAAGAAGTATTTGTCAATGCTGAACGTTTGCTTGCATGTATGTGCTATACAGCTGTTTGGTAATGATAGGGCACAGATTATCAAGCCTATCAATCTGCAATCACCTGTATGAAGGCAGAATTCCTGTCTGGGGAGATTGCGGCTGCTCAGAATCAACCAGCTCAGCTTTTCTGAACTGTGGACAGACTGTGCAACCCAGCCTGTCTACATGTCCAGAAAGCCTTTTCACAATTAGGGTGTGAGAAACTTGCTTGATTATTTGCTAATAAGGTGGCTGACATCAGGGCGGTACTTCAGCCAGCCCACTCCATGCACACTGCTTTTGATCAGTACAGGGTCACTGCACCTCGGCCTTCTTGGAGTACCTTCAGTCAACCGGAGTTCATAGATGTCATGTGGATTATTCAGGGTGCGTGCCCTAGATGCTGTAGTCTGGACCCTGGACCAACTTCCCTAATTTTGGGTTGTATTGATGTCATCGGTATGGTCCTTGTGCAGATAGTCTGATACTCCTTGGAATCTGGAAAGTTTCCTAGCTCTCTGAAAGAGGCAGTGGTGACACCACTCTTGAAGAAAGTTACCTTGGACCCTGACTGCCATGCAAACTACTGACCTATCTCTAACCTTCTGTTTTTACGGAAGGTGATTGAGAAAGTAGTGGCAGCACAACTGGAGGACCATTTGACCATCCATGACATCTATGAACTGCTCCAGTCCAGTTTTCGTAAGAGACATAGCACTGAGACAGCGCTGGCTCGGGTGCTCAATGATCTCCTGATGGCTAGAGATTGGGAGAGCCTTCCCATCTTGGTTTCTTCTGGATCTCTCATCAGCATTTGACACTGTGGACCACGGGGTGTTGCTTGGTCATCTGAGGCACATTTGTGGACTGTCGGGAACAGTCCTCAGGTGGTTTACATTGTTCCTCATGGATAGAACACAGAGAGTGGTGTCTGGGGGTTATTCCTCAGGCCCTATTTCTCTGTCATGTGGGGTGCCTCAGGGTTCAGTGCTGCCACCCATGTTGTTCGCAGTGTACATGCTACCCCTTGGAGACATTGTAGGAAGGTATGGGCTGAGGCTTCACTGCTATGCAGATGATACCCAGCTCTACCTTACTTTTGCATCTGACCAGGATAGAGCTCCCTTGGTCTTCAATAACTGTCTGAAAGAAATCCAGGAGTGGATGAATTCCAGCTGGCTGAAGTTGAACTTGGAAAAAACTGAAGTGCTGGTTGTGGACCCAGGTGCCAGATGGGGGGTTGGAGATTGGTTCACCTTTGGGAATTTTTCTCAGTGGTGTTTCACTCCCGACCTCTGAAAAGGTGTGTAACCTGGGGGTAATTTTTGATGAAGGGCTGACCCTACATTCGCAGGTGTCAGCTGTCATCAAATCTTCCTTTTATCATCTCAGGAATATCGCCAGGATTAGACATCTGGTTCTATCTGATGACCTTCCTACTCTGGTCCACACCTTTGTGTCCTCACACTTAGATTATTACAACTCCCTTTACCTAGGGCTTCCTGGGGTAGAAATCCGCTACCTGCAGCTGGTGCAGAACACGGTGGCCTGGATTTTGATGGGGTCTGCTCAATCCTGTCATATTTCACTGGTGCTGTACAAACTGCACTGGCTGCCAGTACAGTGGCAGATCACCTTTAAAGTCTGTTTGCTGACTTTTAAAGCCCTACATGGACTGGGCCTGGATTACCTGGTCCCTTATTGCCCCGGACAATCACTCTGCTCAGCTGACGAGGGGTTGCTAGAGATCCCAAGGGTATGTTTGAAACCATCTGGAGTGAGAGCCTTTGGGTATGCAGCTCCCACCCTTTGGAATTCTCTACCCCGTCTGCTATGAGAGTGCACAACTGTGAAGGGATTCAAGCAAGGTTTAAAAACTTTTCTGTGGCACCAGACATTCAGTTGATTGATAAGTTTTTCTCTTTTGATGTACTGTAATCTGATATTAATTGTATTGATATTTGTTTTTGTGTTTATATTGTTAGGCACCTTGGTTATGTGTAAGGTGCCTTATAAATAAAATGTATTATTATTATTAGATGCAGATGCCCTGCACCAAGAAAAGACTCTGACCAAGGGCCCTGCAATTCCATGCAGCAACGGATGTGAAGTATTCATAGGGCTGTCTGGTGGGCTGCAGAAGTGCAGGGTCCTTGGCCCCTGCATTTCCATGTGGCCCCAGATACAGATGCACAAGGCAAAGAATGCATCTGTCAGCCAATGCACATGGCACTCTCCCACTCTCAGGTGGAGAGGTGCAGGGCCCTATGCCAACAGGACAGTTGTTTTCACTATATGGTACTTGGGCCCATGTGGACAACCCTACACCTTTAATTCCTGGGCTGGGTGTGTGTGTCGCATAACAGCACTATTCCCCCACCCTCACCCCATCCAGCTGGGTCACTGAGTTCTTCCCAGAACTCAGCTCACTGGCACAGTATCACAAAGCATGGCCACTGGGGTGAGGACTGGAACTACACACGAAGGTTATTAAACAGTTATAATTTTTTTTTTATTTTGATCCCAGCTTTTCAAGATACTCGTTTTATGATTCACCTCATAAATATAATATGTGCTATTGATAGTATAGTGGCCAAAGTATCATTTTGCACCAGAGGTGTGAAAACACATCTCATCCAGGATTTAAAAAATGACATGTCACATTTATGAGGTAGTGTGGAAAAATGGCTATGTTGAAAGTTTGGAGTCAAAATATTGAAACTTAACAAAGTTATGACTGAACATTGAAATACTGTAACATTCAGTCATAACCTGGGCATTTTATCATATTTGTAGGGTTCCATGCCATAATCATGACTGCAGAATGAGACCCATGACAAGGGCACCAAACCTGCCCGGCGACCAGTTTGGAAACTATGTTTTTTTGTGGGGGCTTCACCCCACACCTTTTTTCTTTAGGATTCTAACTCTGGGGGCACCACTCAGGGATGAGGGGGCAACCATCGGTCGTGCAAAGGTGTCAGTGCCATGATTCCCTTGCAGTTGTCACGGGTCACAATTCTGCAGTTGTGATTTTGATGGGTTACCATTTGTACACCATGTTTTCAGCATAGCCTTCTTATTACCCCACCTCATGAGCCCGACAGGTGAAAATGTTCAAATCCCCTTCAAAATATCATTTTATGCCTCCAAAACATCATTCCACACCACAGGTGGGGAAAAAAACATTTTGGCCAGGATTTGAAAAATGACAGCTGTTACATTTGTGAGGCGGTGTGAAAAAATGTGTATGTTGAAAATTTTGGGTAAAAATATTTAAAATTACCAAAGTTATGAGTGAACACTGAAAAATTTTAATGTACTTGCATAACTTTGCATATATTTTGACCCCAAATTTTCCACATAGCCTTCTTATGACCCCACATCATAAACAAGGGTGGTGAAAAATGTCAAATTCCACCTGAACGGTGATTTCCCAATGTGACTGGGAAATCACCTTTTGGGCTGGATTTGCATAGTTTCACTGCCATTGGTGGGGTCCCGAAAAGGCCATGTTAAAAATTCTGGGCCAAAATATGCAAAAATGATAAAGTTATGTATTAAAGTTCAAAACCCCATTGAAATACATTGAACCACACTTACCTTAGTTTCTCATATCGCAGTTGATGGTTCCAGCAGCAAGATGTGCCTTCAGTCGAGAGTGGATCTTCAACCTGGGACATGTTCAGGTGAGTGAGGGCATGAGGGTGTGTGGGGTGGTGGGTGCTGAGTGGGAGGTAGGGGTGGGGTGGGTGGGTGTGAGGGCAGGTCAGTGAGGGACTGTTTTCAATTTTGCAGGTTTAAAAACATTGAGAAATGGTTTCCTTTATTTCAGGGAAATTCCAACACTGGGATTGGGCACCCCAGTGTCAGGCTTATGTTCGGTGGTACTGGAGGTGGGCACCCAGGTGCCATCACCTATATTAAGGGAATGGGGTTAGGTGATCAGGAAGGGAGGGGGTCAAGAAAAGTGGTACAGGGGGTGGGCACCCCAGTCCACTTACATATTCAATATATATGCATATTATAGTGGTGTGGTAGCACCACTATAGTTAGAGTTGAGTAGGCACTTTAATGTTAAACCCCAATTCCTGAACTTTAATATCTTTGCAGCTGTTCAATGGATGTGCACAAAATTGTGCATGTGTGGTTTTGCAGCATAGATCTCTTGATGTGGCAAGTTTTGTTTCAGTTGGATGTGCAGATTCTGAGATGCAAATAGCAAAAAAACATAAAAAATTGCTGATTTCTGTCATTGCATAGTGCCCAGACAGTTTGGAATTTTGGTCTGAAAGTTTCAAAGTACAAAGGGATTGCCTCAGAAGGGTTTACTTTGCTGGTTTGATGGAAAAAATAATAATCCATTCCAAAGTTATTAAATTTAAAAATGTGGGTTCTGAGCATGTTCAATAAGCACTTCAAAATAACTATAAGAGGGGCATGACTTGGATGACTAGAGTCACCTCATAGCTCATGAATAATCATGAGTGTATTTGCATACCCAGTTTTTTTAAATTGAGAGAATTAGAAAACTCAGATAAAAACTACAAGATACCCCTCTTTGGGAAGCTTGGTCTGTTCAAAATAACTTTTTACAACAATTTCTTGTTGGTTTATTTTTTGGATAATGACAGATTGAAGATGTGAATTGTTTTGAAACATGTACTACAAAACAGTATGTTAAACATTAGGGCTATAGAAGGAAAACAGCCATGTTTTAACTCATGTACCTATATTATGACTACTGTGATCTACCCATTACCAAGCTTGTACCACCAGTGAATTCCTGTAACACTGGTTGCTTTTTTAATCTAAGCGTTATGTACTGTACTGTTTTGATTGCCGTGATGTATTGCTGTCTTGATGAGGTACCTTTGTAAATGAGTCTTTGACTCAAAGGTTTGTAAACTGATGATCTAATAAATAAATAAAAAACTTACGTTAAAATACACATTGTAGTATAGATTTTGGGTTCATGTGAATTGAAGAAGTTTCAGACAATTCAATGGCTTAGAAATAGGCAAGGTTTTAAAAAAGACTTTTGGCACTACAGAGAAACAGAAAAGTATTATTGCCTGTTTTAGTATGGAACTGTCTTGGCTTTGGATAAAATAACTTTGATACAGTGCTATTCAAGGAGGCAATGTAATATAATGGCTAAGGCTGTGGGCTATGAATCAAGAGACTTGGGTTTGAATCCCACAGTTTTTGTTGTAATAAGTCATGTATTTAAAAAAACTAATTATAGAAAAAAAATCATGGTGTTTATTAAAATTACAGAAAAAATGCTATCTCAAAAAGTAAGGAAATTCATTACAAAAAAATTTGTTAATGCACTAGGTAGGATATTATAGTGGCGCAGTGGTGCCACTATAGATAGGGTCGAGTAGGCACGTTAATGTTAAACCCCAATTTGTGCATTTTATTATCTTCACAACTGTTCAACAGATTTGCACAAAATTTTGTATGCCCAGTCTTGTAGGGTAGCTCTCTTGACGTGCCAAGTTTCATTTTGGTTGTATGTGTGGATTCAGAGATGCAGATAGTGAAAAAACATTACAAAATTGCTGTTTTTTCCTGTTTTTGTGCCATCACATAGCACCCAGATGGTTTGGAATTGTGATAAGAAATGTTTTAGGGTACAAAGGGCTTGCCTCAGAAGGATTCTTTTGCTAGTTTGGTGGAATACTATCAATCTGTTCCCAAGTTATTACATTTTAAAATATGGTTTCTGAGCATGCTCAGTAAGCACTTCAAAATAGGTGTATAAGGGGCATGTCCAGGACGTCTAGAGTCACCTCATAGCTCATGAATAATCATGAGCTTATTTGCATACCTGCTTTTTTTAATTGAGGGAATTAGAAAAATCAGGTGAAAACTACAAGCTATTTCTGTTAAGAAAGCTTGGTCTGTTCAAAAATCATTGTTTACAACAATTTCTTTATAGTTTACTTTTCAGATGCTGACAGATTGAAGATGCGAATTGTTTTGAAACATGGGCTACAAATCAGTACGTTAAACATTAGGGCGATAGAAAGAAAATAGTCATTTTTTAACTTATGTTAAAATAGACATTAGAGTATCGATTTGCGCTCATGTGAACTGAAAATGTTTCAGACAATTCAATGGCTTAGAAATATGCAAAGTTTAAATAAAGACTTAAGGCAATACAGAGAAACAGGAAACTATTATTGGCTGTTTTAACATGGAACTATCTTGACTTTGGACAAAAGAACATTGACACAATGATATCCAAGGAGGCAATGTAATGTAGTGTCTGGGCTGTGAACCTTAAGATGTGGGTTTGAATCTCACCACCCCCAAGACACATCGTTAAACGTTTTTTAAAAAAGTAACTCGTGTTTATAAAAACTAATTATAGAAAAATACTCATGCATTTATAAAAACTAATAACAGAAATAGCACTGTCTCAAAAAGTCAGAAAATTAATTGCAAAAAACTTTTTTAATGCACTAGTTAGGGTTAAAGTGACAAAAGTAGGGAAATGTGGCATTAGGGCTTCCAACCCTAACACCCCACCACCACCCTGCAGGCAACAACAGGTGTGGGATGTGATCTGGGAGTGGACTCCCCAGTGTCCCACACTCTTGGGGGGTGGATATCCAGTTGCTGCCCCTGAGGCTATCAATGATGCAAATGTGTGGCGTCAAGTGGATGCCAAATGTTCGCAAGTGTGGTATGTGGGAAAATGCATTTTCAACATTTAACATCTACTTCAGGCCAAACTTTTATATCATTGTTAAGTAAGGAAAAAGCACATTGCTATTGTGCTTCTGTGGTGGTGCAGAGGACAGGGCACATGGCTGGAGATGCAGTGGTCCTGGGTTTAAGCCTAGCCTTATTGTAGGGGGAAAAAAGTATGGAGAGGCTGGTCTTGAACCCAGGACCCGTGTCTTTCCAGCTATGTGTGTTGTCCTCTGTGCCACCACAGAAGCACAATAGCAGTGTGCTTTTTTTACTTAACAAAATGTGTGCATCTGAATACTTGACCTTTGAAAATGCAGCATATGAGAAAATAAGCTATACCTATTTTCACACACATACTACATTTTCGAACATCAAGTGTTCAATTCAAGTCTTGTCCCAGTGCACAGAGGATGACAGTGGATGACCTCCGCATGTAAGTATAGGGAGTGGGATGGTGGGTACACAGTGGGAGGGTGAGAATGAGGGAGGTGAATGAAAAATATGTCAGGGGGACTGTTTTCTTTTTTACAGGTTGTAACACAGACTTTAGGACACTGGGAGTGGGCTGCCCAGTGTTCCAGACTGCAAGGGGGAGGGTGGTAATGGATATCTTGGGACACTGGGAGTGGGCTCCCCAGTGCCCCATGCTGCTGGAGAAGGGACATCACTGTGGACACTGGGAGTGGACTCCCCAGTGTCCCACACTACTGGGGGGAGGGAATACATGAGCCAGGATACTGGGAGTGGGCTCCCCAGTGTCCCACGGTTTTCGACGAGGGGGAGGTTACATATGTGTGAGGACACTGGGAATGGGCTTCCCTGTGTCCCATGCTGTGGGGGAGATACATGACTAGGGACAGTGAGAGTGGGCTTCCCAGTGTCCCACGCTAATTGGGAGGGGGCAACATAAATGGGAGGGAAACCACCACACACCAAGGAAAAGGGGCACCTCAATCCTAACTCAGTTGCTGGCAGCACAGGTTCTAGCTGCAGCTGCAGGAGTCAAGAAAATCACACTGTGCTCATACAGAGAATAGGGTGCAATCAATCCTCTCGCTAACCTCAGCACCTGAGATATCGGGTGCACAAAAAACATTTTCCTAGCCAAAATAAAAAAAAAAAACAAAATCTAGCTAAATGACCCTGTTTAGCTAAATTGTGATGTTTATTAGTTCCATGACATGAAATTTTATTTTATCTTTTCTTTCCTTGGTGTCTCTTTCTATGGAGAAAAGAAGATGGCAGAGGAAACAATACTGTGTGAAAATACAGCAGGTTCCCTGCGACAGTATGTGACCCTGCCTGCGAGAAAAAGATGCCTCTCTGCAAAAACAAGTTTGTTTTCATGCAGGACACTTAACTTTTCCCATAGGAAATAATGGGAAAATTAAAAATTTTATACATTTTGAACAGATTAATATTTATTCACTAAACCTTCAAAAGGCACATCTGTGACCTAAAGGCTTTCTACCCTGAAAATTTCAGACTGCTAGATAAAGCCATTTTTGATGATATGTGTGATGGGGAAAAAAACAGGAAAAAATTGTTAATTTAAGCTTCTTTGATGTTCCATATTTCAAAAACCACAAAACAGATTCACATGAAATTTGGAATGTCAAGAGATCTACATCTCAAGATTATGCATATCAGCTGGCCTGATGGCACTGAGGGTTGAGGCACTGGATGCCACACCTCGGGCCACACCGGCAACCCAGGTTCGGGTGCGAACTTGGGTGTCGGGGGTCGGCAGGGGAAGGAGAGGATTGAGCATCTGGTGGACTTGCTCTCCTCTCCTCTCCTGTGGGGAGGGCTGTGGGGAAGTCCAACATCCTGGTGACCCCTGATGGAGATTGGGGGTACTACAGGATGCAGACTAGCAAGGAGGGGCGAGTGTGGCTGACGCTGGCAGGGTTGCCATGCGCCATGGCGTCATTGCACGTCACGCTCATGGGGGGGACTCGGGAGCAAAAAATCCTCCCTGGAAATGAAGAGGGCACCAGTGGTTCTGTTCACATCCTACCGCTGGCTCCTTCATATCTGATTCCTCCTCATGTGCCACCCAATGCTCAGGTAGGCCTTTGAGTCTGTAACGTCACCATGGGAGGGCGAGCCTTCCCTCGGGGGCAAATGGGTTGCCGAGGGACTGTCCTGCCTGAGGTCAGGGGGAGGAGTTCTGACTAATAGGGAGTTCAGGCTGGGAGTGAGAGGCAGGAACTGAGTGTGCACCTCAGAAGGATGCCCAGTGCAAGGGTGCCATAAACAGGAATACCAAAAAAAAAAAGATTATGCATATCATATTTTAAGCAAATCTGTTGAATGATTCCAAAGTTATTAAGGTTCAAAAATGTGGGTTTAACATAGACATTTGCACTCAACCCTAATATACTATACATATATATATATGCAAAAAACTTCATTAATGCATCAGTTAGGGTTCTTCTACAGTGAAAAAAGTGAGGACATTTGATTTTAAGGTTCCCAGCCCTGCACCCCACCCCCAACCCGCTGCCCCCAACAGGCATCGGTGTGTGCGTTGGGGTCATCGGCCCTAACTCTTACCCCATCCCATGTGTAAACAAGCTGAGGTGGTGCAGTGTAGGAGAATGGGGTGAGAGTTAAGTCTGATGACTCCAACGCACACCCCGATGCCTGTTGGGGGTGGCGGGGTGGAGGTGGGATGCAAGGGCTGGGAACTCTATAATCAAATTTCCTCACTTTTTTCACAGTAGAAGAACCCTAACTGATGCATTAATGAAGTTTTTGCATAGAATTTCCTTACTTTTTAAGAAAGAATAGAAAAGTAGAAAGCCTCGCAAGTTGGTGGGAGCGCGGGGCCTGCGCCAAGCCACATAACACACTCGATGACTAAAAGTACATTCACAACAGCAAGGCCAGCCACCAAACAAACGTTAATCTAGTAGAACAATAGAAAACGCTGTCCCAAAAATGTAAACTGAGCCACACAATATCTCCTCAAAAAATATTTTGCCCAACACATAAACACCTCTATTAACATCTACAGGACATGGCATCAACACCCTCTAAGTGTCAAGTAAAAACACCAATCTGTGTCCAAGATATGACATGTCAAAATTTGAAATTTTCATTTGTCTGAGTGGCAAGTTCCGCACCTGTTGACATTTAACACACACGACTAAAAACTACATCCATGATACTAAGCCTAGGTATCCTATCAGTTTCAAGCCACCACCATAAGCAAAACGCTGTCCACAGAATGTAAAGTGAGCCATGCCATATCTCTGCCCAAAAAATATTTTCCGACATGGAAATACTGTAATTTACATCCACAGGACATGTCGTCAACAGCTTCCAAATTTGAAGTGAAAAGACCAAACCATGCCCGAGATATAACATTTGAACGTATGAGATTTTCATTCATCAGACTGGCACAGTTCTGCAGCTGTTGACAGTTAACACACACAATGACTGAAAACTATATCCATGACACTAAGGCTAGGTATCCTATCAATTTCAAGCCACCACCACAAGCAAAACACTGTCCGCAACACATAAAGTGCATTGCACAATATCTCCACAAAAAAAAAATTTCTCTGACACATAAAGACCATAATTCATATCTACAGGGCATGCTGTAAACACCCTCCAAATTTCAAGTAAAAAGACCAAACCATTTCTGAGATATTCAATGTTAAAAATTGATAAAAGTTCCCTATCTATTCCATTATAAAAAATCTGGCCATCTTGTCCCTATCTCACGATCAAAGATGGTGATCAAAGAATCTCAAGATCAAAGAATCTTCAGGCTCACAATCAAAGAATTTGCAGGGTCATGAACAAAGAATCAAATATGTTATAAATCCAGAAACTGATAGAATTACGGTATACCACCGCAATGATTCAACAAAACGAAGCCCCATGAGTAAAACCCACCCTCATTTGTCTTCCTAGGACACCACTGGGCTGAGAAAATTGATCTTTTAATGTGGCCATCTTGTCCCTTGCTCGCGATACATGATCGCAATCAAAGAATCTCGTGATCAAAGAATTTGCAGGGTCACGATCAAAGAATTAAAACTGTTCAAATTTAAAAAATTTACAGAATTGCGATAAATCACCACCATGGTTTGTCAGAACGAAGCCCCCTGAGTAAAACCCACCCTCATTTGTCTTCATAGTACATCCCTAGACTGAGTAAATTGATTTTTTCATCTGGCCATCTCGTCCCTCGCTCGTGATGCAGGATCGCGATCAAAGAAATTGCTCGCTCGCGAATAAAGAGCGAGGGACAAGATAGCCAGATTTGTAAATACATGTATGTATCCCAGGTGTGCCCTAGACTGTTATATTAGGGTCAGTTTTGCTCAGGGGGCTTCGTTGTGACCCACTGAATACCAAAAATAATGTATAAGTTATCCCTTGTAGTCTAATAAAATATATTATCCTTTCTCTGCCCTGGTAGTCTAGTGCCCCACCCCATAATCTCTGTTTTTTACATCCCTGGTAGTCTAGTGGCTCCCCTCGAGCTATATAGAATAATTATTAATGTTTATAGCCCTGGTAGTCTAGTGGCCCCCGTTCGGTATGAAATTATATTTATTGTAGATATCCTGGTAGTCTAGTGGCTCCCTCCAGCATAATGACATAAATAATTATTTGTATTACCTGGTAGTCTAGTGGCCCCCACCCCCACCCATCTGTGCCAGCCCACCCAGCACCCCCACCCTTTCCCATGCAGTGACTGGCACAGCCACCTCTCACCTCCACGGCCAGCTGCCGACTGTGCTCGTATGAGCACTAATGCAAGGGCACTCTGAAAATATTTCTGAGTGCCTCTTTGCATACTGAGATCATAATGCACACAGTCAGCGGCTGGCCATGGAGGTGAGAGGTGGGCTGTGCCAGTCACTGCTTCAGAAAGGGTGGGGGCTGGGTGGCTGGCATGGATAGGTGGTAGGCACTAGACTACCAGGTAATACAAATAATTATTTATGTCATTATGCTTGAGGGGGGCTGCTAGACTGCCAGGGATATCTACAGTAAAAATAATTTCACACAGAGTGGGGGGCCACTAGACTACCAGGGATGTAAAAAAATACAGATTTTGGGGGTGGGGGACACTAGACTACCTGGGCTGTAGAAATGATAATATATTTTATTATGATGGTGCGGGGCCACTAGACTACCAGGGATAATTTATACATTATTTTTGGTATTCAAATGGGGCACAACGAAGCCCCCTGAGCAAAACCCACCCTAATATAACAGTCTAGGGCACCCCTGGGCTGCAGAACTATTTTAAAAAATCTGGCCATCTTGTCCCTTGCTCGCGATGCATGATCGCAATCAAAGAATCTCGCGATCAAAGAATTTGCAGGATCACGATCAAAGATCATTAGCAAGCCGCGAATGAAGATTTTTAAAGGTAATAACTGTTTTTGACTGATTTCAATGGAACCAAAGCCATGGCTCAATAGATTGGGGCCCCCTGAGTAAAACCCATCTAAGTTTTACTTCAGAAGTGACCCCTGAGCTGAGATACTTGTGTTTTTACGATCTAAAAACTGAAAGCAAAATGGCAGACCTGACGGTCAAAGAATTTCTAAAATTCTTGAACCACGAGGCTGCAAATTCTTTGACCGCCAGGTGGGACCAGATGGCCAGAACCCCATTCTTTGTTCGCAAAACATACGTATAAATTTTCCCATTGACTTATAATGGGAAATTAAAAGTGGCATAACTTTTGAATGCCTTAATATTTTTTCACCAAAGGAAAAGTGGCATGTTTGGCCACCACATCTCTTTCAAACAAGCCATCTTGCAGAGTGGCCTGCTGCACAACAGCCGTGCAGGACCACATCCAGAATCCCAAAAGGTGCCTCCTAAAGCAGAAAATTTTGTATTTTTCAGCGCTTTCGTACACAAAGATCGTAACTCTGACCAAAACACAATTTGGCAGATCAAGAGATCTACCATTCCCCAGCATGTGTACCAAATTTCAGGCAAATCTGTTGACTAGGTCCAAAGTTATTAATGCTCAAACTTTTGACTTTAATATGTAACTGACCGCTGAACCCTAACTATAGTGGCGCGACTCTGCCACTATAATAATATACATACATATATACATATATATATATATATGTAATAAGCCATAATGGGGTGAGCATTAAAGGATTTTAATGCATGCCCCAGGGGGTGCTAAGGCATGAGGCCAAAGGCAGAGAGTGTCCTTATGACCCAGGAAAGTGCATTCAAATCCTTTAATGTACATCCTGGAGTGGCTTGTCGCACTTATAAAACGGGCCACTATCATAAAAGAAATAGTTTGATTTACCCTGATAAGGATTAAAACTTGTACACTCTTTTGAAAATAGTAAATAATACATTACCTCTACAACATCTAAAATCTGAAAAAAGTAGCCCTATTAATGATTAAAATAGCATATCTCAGCAATAGGTTAACTAGTACAGTATTTTGCAGTAAAAGTATTTATGCAATAGGCATGGACATAAATTACATGTGATAAATCTGAGCTGGTATGAGATAAACTCAAAATGTTACATTTATACACATAGTAGATGCATCATCACAGATTTATTCACATAGTAGATATGTTAATATCACTCTGGAACTCATTTAGAACGTTCAGCCTCAGTACCAGTACTAACTATATTCAAATACAAAAACTTTAAAATGAAAAAAGACAGCATAGTGCTGTGAGCATGAAAGATATGCAGCACAAAATTATCACAAAATGAGTGGTATTTCATTTATACATACTTTATAGATTTTTTTATAATTAGCAAAAAAGAGCAAAAAATTCAATTTTTGTTCACTTTTTTGACAAACACATGCAAAAAAAGATAAACAATCAAAAGCAAATCTCCCTGCACAGACAGAAAGCATCCCTATTGCATAAATTAAATATACGATGGTGAGCTGTCAGACAAATGATTTATCTACACTTGTGCTATTTGACCTTGGACATCTCACTCATGGTTTACGCCACTCGTGAGGTTACCTGAGGTCAAACAGCACTTGTGTAGATAAATCATTTATCTGACAGCTCACCGTTCTATATCCCTTGTTTATTAGTAGAGTTGATTGAAAATTAATATTTTCTCTGTAACATGTAAATTATATAAATGCACTGTAACATCTGTAAATTTGTAAAACATAAGTAGTGTTTAAAACGTAATTTTCATTACACTGTAGTTATATACTTTCATTGAAGGCAGCATTCTCTCTATTTTTGTTTTTTACTTATGTGTTGTGGTCTAGTACATACAAGGAAAACTGCTTTAGGATTGAGGTGAAAGATTAGTAAGAAAAAACACTTTAAACCTGCAAAGTTGCCTTTTTTTTGGTTGTGGTGGTGGTGGGGCTAGATTTCACCCGAAAACACCTATATATGATTAAAATGTACGTGCCTTTGTAAACATCAGCAATGTAGTTGAGCAGTTTGGATCTGCCTCTGCCTATGTAACTGTGTTTTCCCACCTTTTCGCGTTGTTCATAAAGTATTACTATATTGCCTACTTTCTTCATCCTGTTTTTTTTTTTCTGTGTTTCCCCACATTCCAGAATATAGAGCCCCGGATATTCAAAGGGATCGCCATATTGCAACGAGGGTGCACAAGCGCGTACAAATGTGCCATTGTGCAATATTCAGTGGGGCGGCTGCACAGCGCATAGTAACAATGTGCCAGAGCGCAATAGTAATGAATGCACGCACAACCGTAGGGGGCAGAACCATGAATAACATGCGCAGTGCGATATTCAACAGCATGCACTGTGCACAATAGGGGAGCTAGCAGAAGTTGCACGACAGCAGAAATTATCCAAAATAAAAGGGAGCAAGAGAGGGGTGCAAGAACGCAAAAGGGAAGCTGCAGGTGGGAGCGTGGTGACAGACACAAGGGCAGTACAGAGGGTAGCATTGAGCAGGACTGGGCAGGAGCAGGACAGCGCACACCTGAACTGAACCAGAATCAGGGTAGGAGTGGGGAGCCTGTGCCACTGTGCAGGAAAGTCAGTGGAGTGCCACATTGGACTGAGGGCAGTGGCAGGAGGCAGGACAGCCACAGCCAAAGGTAGGAGGTGCACCGAGTCCAGGGGGTGCAACAGAAATGGATAGTGGGGGGAATAGAATAACAGCTGCTGGGGGGAACACCAGCCAGGGACATGGCCAGTGCCACCTTCCAGATGGAGGCAGTAATGAGGGGTATGAGAAGGCAGGAAGTAGGGGGGCGCGGCCGTGGATGGGCCCTTAGGTGGTACACCCAGAACAGGCAGTACCGAGCCCGCACCAGCTTCGAACACTACTCTGACACAGAGATTGTGAGCTGGTACTGCCTGAACTGGGTGATTCTGAGGCAGCTATGTGAGCTGTGCAGTGATGAGATGCAGGCACCCACACGACGGAGCCATGCTCTGTCAGTGGAGGCAAAGGTGGCAGCTGTCATGTGCCTGCTCACCACGGGCACCTTCCAGAGACCAACAGGGGACACGACAGGCATAACCCAGTCAGCCACATCACGCCTACTCACACAATTCCTCAGTGCACTGCTGCCACATGCTGCGGAGTACATCCATTTCCCCAGCACACAGGCGGAGCACACAGCACACATACAAGAGTTCCACAAGGTAGCATGGTTGCCTGGTGTGCTCAGGGCCATTGACTGCACCCCTGTGGCCATCCACATGCCACCTGGCCTGGACGGTGTGTCATACATCAACCAGAAGGATTATGCAAGCATCAACTGCCAGGTGGTGTGCGATGCCAGGGGGCACATTACCAATGTCTGTGCCACGTATGCTGGGGGAGCACACGATGCCTTCTTCTGGCACCAGTCCACACTGTGCCACAGGTTTGAGAGTGGGGACATCCCCACTGGCTACCTAGTGGGTGAGTATGCATATCACGCAGGATGGCATGAGCAGACATGGGGGGTGCATAGTCAGAGGTGCCATGGGTACTGGCCTTGTTTACCCATGGCAAAGCGACACAGACCATCATACTAATGTCCACCTTCTACACACAGGTGACAGTAGCTACCCACTCTGTCCCAGGCTGCTCACACCATACTGGCGCCCCATGACCCCATCGCAGCTATGGTACAATGAGGCACATGCCACAACACGGAATGTCATCAAGTGGGTGTTCGGGATGCTGAAGGCATGTTTCCAGTGCCTGGACACATCTGGCGGTGCCCTACAGTACAGCCCCTTGAAGGCCTGCGGGCTATGCCTGGCCTGCTGTATCCTGCACAACATGGCCAATGACTGTGGGATAGCTGTAGATGTTGAAGAGGGGGACAGCGGTGGTGACAATGAGGACACCGGTCCAGCCAGTGATGGGCAGCCACCCCCTGAGCAAAGGGACCCCCGCCTGATCCAGATGTCATAGCTTCACCGGGATACCATTACAGAAGAGCACTTTGGTCAACACAGGTAGGTCACGGGGCCATGCACAACCACCAATGGCAAGGGCACAGCCCACAGACAGGCAGGGAAGAACACCAGAGGCGTACAGCAGTAAGGGAATGGGTCTGAGTGTGGCATCGCACACGGTGTCAGGGATGGGCAGAGCCGAACTCGACATGTGCACACACACACACACACACACACACACCACAAGACATGCACAAGGGATAGATGGCATGCCAACCCTAATTGCCACCCCTACCCCCACACAGGTTCACACATGACCATCCCAGTGGCCATCACTGTGCGTGCCTCAGATGCTGGGGACCATTGCACACTGGCGGACAGCGTGACGCAGGCATCATCATCATGCACACACCACAGTGGCCAGCAGCCAGTAGGGTGTGCACTGGGGCCATGTGTGTGCAGGGCTGGGTACCCCACCCGTGAGCACACGATGCACACCACACTGCACATAGGGCAGCGGCAGAGAGTGGCCATGGTGGGAGACAGGTCAGTCATGTGGCACAGTGCCACGGCCACCACGGATGCGTGGGTGGCCCTGCAGAGACCTGCCAGCCATGCCAGGCTGATCATTGGCCTCATGGGGTGGCCCCGACAGTCCCCTAGGGGTGATGCTGTGTGAACATGACCATGTTCATGCAGGAGTCTGCAGCCCACTGAACATGCCCAAGCCAGGCGTGCTCTGTATGCCCACAGCCAAACCCAGTATCGACATAGCAGGTGTCACACGGCACCGGGAACGGGGGGGTGAACATGGCACTGCACAGTGTCTGCAGCAGATGGGCACCGAACTGGGTGCCCAATGTGGCCATGACAGCTGTGAATGCATTTGTCTGCCTGTCAATGGCAGCGGTCACATCTGCCCACTGCTGGGCCATCTCTGCCAGGAGCAGACCATGGTCTCTGCTGTGCTGCTCCTCTGCCTGGTGCAGATCTACACTGAGTGCATCCACCACAGTCACAAGCCGCAAATGCTGATCTACTGAAGCCTGGAGTAGACGACTGTGCTCGTCAATGAGGTCATCCACCGGTCTGGCATGCTGTCCCTCATGGTGTTCCTGGCCTTTGATGATGGGCGCTGCACACCAGAGCCATGCCGGGGCATGTCCACATGCGGTACACTGCCACCACCCCCCGACACTGTCTCCCCCGTCGCCATTGGCCGACTGCTGGCACTGCCCCTCCGGCTGCCGATCGCCAGAACTCACCGGCGCTGCCACAGTGGCCACCACAGCCCCATTGCCCTGGACACACACTAGTGCTGCCCCACTGGGGCATACAGGCACAGGCTGGGACTGCGCTGTTACACAGGCCTCCACGGTGGCACCACCCATGGAAATGCCCATGCCGTTGCCTGCTGTGGGACCATCCTGCGTCCCACACGTATCACTGTCCGGGACATGTGGTCCATCATCATCGGTGCTGTATCCGGCACCAATCCATGTCCCAGCATGCTGGAGACCGTGGGCTCTGTCACGCTGTGACACAGACAGGGCCTTGTCTGCACCCGCACCACCCTCTTCAGTCTGGACAGACATGCAGGTATGCACTGGTCTGGTCCCTCGGACACCTGTAGAGGTGGATGGGTGATCCTCCATGTCCAGAGCTTCACTCTTGGTGGACACACCCACCATCACTGACCCATGTAGATGCTCAGGAGCTGTAAGGGTACACATTAGCATTAGTGGCTCCACCCTGTCCTGTGACATTCCCCCCACCACCCACACAGTGACAGCACAGGACCTACCATGCAGTGATGGGCTGCCACCCATCTGGAAGCCACCACCAGGAATACCCTTGATGGCATAATGCCGCATGCTGCCGGCCACCCGCTCCTCCTGTGGCATCAGGCGTGGCACATCCGGTTGTCCCTTACCTGTGGCAGCACGTGCTGCCCTGATGGTGGTCACCTTATCCTTGATCCTCATCCTGTCCATGCCGACCTTCTTCTTACACTCCTGCATGGACCACTGGTGGCTGCCATGCTGGTTCATGGCATGTGCCACCTCACCCCACGCCACAGCATGGGCCTGTGGCATTCCCCACTGTCCACTGAGCAGCGGTTCCCTGTTGAGATATGCCTCGAACAGGGCATCTGATTCAGCCCTGGTGAAGTTGGGCCTTCTCCTTCTCCCCCGTCCCTGTTCCTCCTCATCCTCACGTTCGGTCATGATCGAGCTTGTGGGAATGACAGGTGTTACCTTTGACTGTGCAGTCCCATTCAGCCTTCACAAACCAGTCCCCACATCCCAACAGCATGCAACCCACCACAATAGACTGCGATACCAAACTATGTCCTCTGCAATCCTGTGTTGCATTTATACAGCACAATGCATGCAAATGAGGCGAGGCGCAACTGTAAGTGGATGCTAATGCAGTGGTTGCGCCGTGGAATGGCTGATGAGCTGATTTGCATATGCTGGCTGAATATCTTGCTGTTGTGCCTTGTGCAATGTTGTTGAGCATGCTCAGGCTATCGCTCAGCTCTGTGACGTGTGCAATCAGCACCGCACGGTGCATGACCGGGGGTGCTGATGTGCTGTCCATGGGAGGCAGTGCAGGGCATGACCACCACTGTGCCTGTGGCACTAGTGCGCTGTTCACCTGTGTGGCACTTGTGGCCTGGTGCGCCGTAGGCGCCATGGAGCCACAGCATGGTAGGCCACTGCAGGGCATCACACACAGGCACCCTACCATGCTACACGCAGGGCGTCCCAATAGTGCTGTGGCACTCTGTGCGTGGACAGACCCTTGACCCTGCGGTCGACCTTTGCCCCCTAGGTGCCATGTGTCCACATGGGTGCACCCCTATCATGCAGTTCAGTGATAGCACGATGGGAACTGGCAGCGCAGTACCGCGCAGCCTCCGCACATGGGGCATGTGTGCTACAGAGCGCCATTTTGATAGTGATACTCACTGCAGGATGGCACAGAGGCAAGCACAGCAGTGGAGTGCTATACAGCTGGCCAACCTGGTGGCCATTGTTGAGCCCTATGCTGGGGCCCTGTTTGGCCAGGATCCACTGGACAGGCCACGCAGTGCTGTGTGGGAGGAGGTGGCTGATAGCCTGGAGGAGGCCACTGGGATCGCCAGGTCTGGTGAGCAGTGTCACCACAGGTATGGTGACCTACAGCAGAGGGCCCTAACAGACAGGGGTGTCTGCAGGCACGCACCTGGTTAGGTGCCGTGCCACGGTCAGGTAGGTGCCCCATCCATACACTGGTATTGTCAGTCCGTCTGGGTATCACGGTGTGCATGTGTCCACCCCGCAGGGGGGTGGTGTCCATCTAGTAGGGGTGGTGGTGGTGGTGGGGGTGCATCATGGCCATGCTGTGTGGGCACGCACACACCAGGGGGGCTTTGTTACTAGTTTGTACTGATGTTCCCCTCTCCATGTCTGCACCCTAGGCCTGGAGGAGCACCGTAGGGTGAGGCAGGCCCATTCCCAGCAGAAGCCGGACAGGGTTGGTGCACCGCAGTTGCAGCAGGGATATGGTGGAGGGGCCATGGGCCAGCAGAGTCCAGCTGGCCTGGATGCAGGTGAGTGCTGTTTTTCCCCTTACATCTGTGCATGCTGTGTTGCAGGGTTGGTGGCAGGGTATGACCACCAGCACTTGGCCCCACTGCTGTGCACTCCACACAGTGCACTCAGCACTGTCCTGTGGCACTGCATGTGTGAGTGAGCATTGCAGGTGGTCCGTGCATGCACTGGGTACATGGCTGTGCCACTGCCTTCACACTGCATAGCCATGTCACTGTACGGCCATGGTGGTGCTGTGCGGGACATGGGCGGTGGATGTGTGCAGCATTCTGCATGGCTGTGGGTGCCTGGGTAGGTGGGTCATGTGGGCACGGTTACTGTGGGTGGTCGCATGCCATCACAGGGGAGTGTCCCATGGCTGTATGCCGTGCACAATGGGTGGGCTGAAGAGGTCTAGCCAGTCAAGCGTAATGACTCTGCTCCCTTGTCCTAGGTGGACAACGCTGGACAGCACTAGAAAGAAGTGTGCAGGAGCTGCTGCAGCTCATGAGGGCCACCCTCAAGCTCCTGTAGAGACTGGAGCAGGACAGAGGACGGCTACACTGAAGATGGTGCAGGGACAGAAGTGGGGAGAGGGTCCAGCACTAGGCCCCCATGCCCCTGTTTTGTATTCCCCCCGGACTAACCCTCACACCCCTTCAACCCTCTCCCAGTTGTTCACCCTTGCCCCATGCCCACTCCCACCTGGTTTATGGCCCTTCCCCCCCATTGTATATAGTTGTATATATGTTTTGTATTTCACACACCTTTATTGTATACATTTGTTATGACAACTGTGGTGGTCTCTGATTTGCAGTGAGCTATTGGTGCTTGGCTGCAGTGGTGTGCATGGTGTCGGGGTGGTGCAGGCCTGGGTATGTGTGTGTGTCTGGCAGGGACCCGCCTATGGTGTGGGTGGGGACTAAGTCCCTGTCTGTGGTATGTGTGTTGTTCCCTGTGCACTGGATGCCTGTGTGCAGTGGTCCCTGGTGCATGCACTGTGTCCATGGCACCCCTGCCAGTATGTCCATGGCCCATGCAGCTGACACCCTTGCATGTCTGTGGTATGCATGGTCTGCTGGCATGTCAGTGGTGGCTATCCATGCTGGCCACCCTCTGGCCGCAGCACAATGGCGGCTTGCCTCCTGTCATTGGTATGGTGCATGTCTGCCTTGGGTGGCACTGTGGCCTCTGCTGTTGTTGTCCCTCCTCCATGCTTTTGCTGGTGTCTGTTGCAGGGTCTGTGCTCTGATGTCTGTCACTTGTGCTCCGGCCGCATGCTGGTGGCAGACAACTTCATGGTGCATGCACAGGATGGCTGGTACACATGTGACATGGTGGGGTGCTGGCCGTGGGTACACAACATCAGTGGTAGCACGTCAGTGGGATTTGTTGACCCGCTATTGTGTCTCTGTGTTGGGGTGCCCTTGGGTCTGAGTGGGTGTTTGTCCATGCCCTGCATTGCATCCTGTGTGGCACATGCCTCCATGCACCACTGTGGGCATCTGTGCTGGCTGTTGTGGCCAGTGCTGGGACAGGGTGTGCACTTGGGTGGGTGTGCAGAGTGCTGTCCTGCTGGTGGTGGGGTCCAGTGCAGGCCCTGTCGCATGCAGTGTACCTTGGGTACCGACGCATGGTCGACCTTTCTGCTGTGCCATGGAGGGGGGCTGTGCAGGGTGGCACTGTGTCTGCAGTTGTTGCATTGGTGGCTGGTTCTGCCCACTGTGGGGTGCTCACGGTGGGGCTGCCATGCATGGCTCCATGGTGCACAGGGTTGTATTGTCACAGTGGGGGTGGTGGCATGCATTCAGTGCCATGAACTGTTGGGTGCTGCTCCTGGGCAGGGTGTCTGGGGATCACTGTGTAGGGTGTGCTCTGCATTGGAGGGATGGGGTGGCACTGGTTGGCTGGCCCTCCTTGTGTTGTGGTCACTGCTTGCCAGGGGGTGTGCTGGGGCACCATGTCCCAGCTGTGGATTCGGTGCTGGTGTTCATGGGCTGGTTGTTCATCCAGCTCACCACAGGTTGTGCAGTTCATGGGGTGTGGGGAGTGCTGTCTGGTCTGCTGTGTGCTCTTCTGCCCATGTCTTCTATGGGTGGTGCACCTCTGCATCCTGTCCCTGCGCATCCCTGGTTGTGCTACTGTGCATCAGCCTTGTGCCACTGCGCATCCATGGTTGCACCATGGTGCAGTTGGCGTGATATTCAGTTGTGTTGTGCAAGCGCACTTTGGCCTATGCTGTGTTTGAATATCACGCATGTTGTGCATGGGTGCACTGCACTTGCACCTGCTCTTGCTATTGAGCTACTTTGTGGTGCAGTTTGAATATCCGGGCCAGAATTTTTATCATGGAATGTTTATCATGGAAAGTTTACCATGGAATACAGGGATTCAAAATTCTGCTCAGTTCCACTGGTAGAATGTTACTCTCCTAACATACTGTACACACAGACAACAAAGGCCTGTTTTAGAGCCAGAGACTCAATTATCTTACTGTCAAGGCAAGCAGAAGAGATTTCCCTGATGAGCAGGTAAAGATAGAAGGGGGACTTTTCACTGTCAGTAAAGAAACAGTTGTAATGAAAACTATAAACAATACTTAATGTTTACAATTTGTTTATGTGTGTAAGGAGAATGTGATGATCGGGTAAACGACATTTAATTAATTTGTTTTATTTTTTATTTAAGGTAGTTTTATTTTTAGGGCCCAGTTGAAAGTTTTAACAGTGTAAAGGTAGCAGCCATGTTTGTGACAGAAGATCAGTTCTGGTTGCAGGGGGACTGATAGAAGATAGTTCTGGTTGTAGAAGGACTGATTTGCTCATTGTGTGATGTGGTTTAGGGCCAGGATGACTGTGCATATATAGAGATTTAATGTACGGTCAACTGATGTCTCTTGGCCAATGAGATTTTTAAAATTTTTCTTACCATTTTACAAATATATATATATTCTTTGCAAAAAACTCCATTAATGCATCAGTTAGGGTTGATTCCACACCAACAAAAGTCTGGAAATTTAATGTCAGGGTTACCAACCATACCCCCCCACACCATCCACAGACCAACAGGCGCTGTGGTGTGCCTTGAGGTCATCGGTCCTAACTCTCACCCCATTCCATGTATAAACAACCTGAGATCATACAGCATTGGAGAATAGGGTGAGAGTTAGGTACAGCACAGCAAAGTGCAAGCCAAGGCACCTGTTGGTCTGTAGATATGGGGTAGGTTATAATCCTAACATTGAATTTCAACACTTTTGTTGGTGTAGAATCAACCCTAACTGATGTATTAATGGATTATTTTTGCAATTAATTTATCTTCCTTTTGAGAAAGTGAAATGTTACTCATATGGTATCCACAGGTGGGAGCATGGGCCCACTGGGCCTTGCGCTCCTACCCACCCTTCAGTGTAGAGGCATAGTGCAGAAGAGCCCTTTGCTTCCGGTTTTGTGTAACGGGATGCATATTTGGGAGTGTGGTCCCTCTGGGCCCTGTGCTGCCACCCACCCATAAGTATATTGACATAGTGCCTGAGGGCCCTGTGCTCCCACTATTGCAAGATGGTACCCATGGATGGGAGTGTGGGCCATCTAGGTCCTGCACTCCCACCTACCTATAAGTATAGAAATATAGCACAGGAGGGCCTTGTGCTTTTAGTTTTGCATAATCATATCCATAGGTGGGAGCATGGGCCCTCTGTATCCTGTGCTCCCACCCACCATGAGTGTAGAGACATAGCTCAGGAGGGCCTACAGCTCCCAGTTTAGCATAAATAGTATGCATAGGTGGGAGCACAGGACCCTCAGCTACCCATAAGTACAGACACATAGCACAGGCCTAGAAACATTCCAAGCAACCCTAATAACCCTTATTTGGCAATATCTCAGTAGCCGGAGCAACTGCAGAAAAAAACTCTTTTGCAGTTGTATTCATGACCTAGCCACCTCCACGTGTGCTTAGTACACCTAAAGATGAAAAATCCGTATCTTGAACTGTTTCCAAGATATAGGCGCCGAAAGGTGCCGAGGCCATCACAATGTTATCCTATGGGAAAATTCACAAATTTGGAATGCTGTAACTCTGGAACTGGTGTTCATTTTTTCATCAAACCAGCAAAAGGCACATCTGTGGTGCAAAGGCTTGCCACCCTGCAAATTTCAGCCTAAAAGTCCAAACCATGTAGTGGCAGTGAGATGGCAAATAAACTGTGGTTTTGGCGGATGCCACAATGTTATCCTATGGGAAATTCACAAATTCAGAGCGCTGTAACTCTGGAAGCGATGTAAATATTTGAAACAAACCAGCAAAAGGCACATCTGTGGGGCAAGCTCTTTCTACCCTGTAAATTTCAGCCCCAAAGTCCAAACTGCTTAGTGGCAGTGAAGTGGAAAAGAAATGTGTTTCTGGATGTTTGGGGGGCTGGTACTGTCGCAAATTGTGACAGTGGTCATGAAATGATGTCTTGATTTGCAACACTATGCCACCACAGTGCTGCCAAAATCATTAAAGTGCAAACAAGAAAAATTTGAAAAACACATTTCTGGGGATTATTTTCAAACTCTGATGCCAGGATCCTGTTCCTATGGCCCTGTTTAGGTAAACATAAGAGTTGGTGTTTACCAAGGGGCATGCTATTTTCAATACATAGATACATAAACACTGTTGGCAGATAAGGGCCTATGGCCCACCCAGTCTTCCTATTTGAGCTTGTTAGTTCACTTTATGTTTTCCTAAAAGTCTGTGGTTCCTTACCCCTGACCTCTAGAATTCCCTTATGTCTATCCCATGCATTCTTAAATCCTGTGATTGTTTCAGTCCCCACCACTTTCTCTGGCAGGGTGTTCCACTTGTCCACCACTCATTCTCTAAATAAATTCTTCCTCACTTTTCCTCTAAGTTGCCCTCCATCCAACTTCATCCCATGCCTTCTAGTCCTGGAACATCTTTTTAGTTGAAAAATAGTGTATTCCTGCACCCTGTTCCTCCCTGTAAGGTACTTGTATGTCTCTATCATATCTCCTCTCTCCCTTCTGTCCTCCAGAGAGTACATATTCAAGTCCTTCAGCCTGTCCTCATAGGACTTGTGATGCAATCCCTGTACCATCTTTGTTGTCCTCCTCTGAACCTTCTCTACCCTGTCTATGTCCTTATATAGGTACGGTCTCCAGAGCTGTACACTATACTCCAGGTGGGGCCTCACTAGTGTCTTGTATAGTGGAATTATGTCCTCCCTTTTTCCTGCTGGTGATGCCTCCCTGCCACAGTACATCCCAGCATCCTATCTGCTTTACCTGCTGCCTTGTGCTTTTCATTTCTACCTTGAGGTCATCGAGATGATAACCCCAAGGTCTCCTTCCTGCTTGGTGCATGCTATATCCTTACCCCCCCCCCAACTGATATGTTGTTCCAGGGTTTTTGTGCCCAATGTGCATTATCTTGCACTTCTTTGCATTGAATTTCAACTGCCAAACCCTTGACAATTCTTCAAGTTTCTGCAGGTCCCTCCTCATTCTGTCTACACCCTCTGGCTTGTCCACTCTGTTACAGAGCTTCATATCATCAATGAACAGGGAAATTCTGCCTTCTATGTCCTGCGTAATGTCACTGATAAAGATGTTGAATAGGACCGGACCCAGCACTGATTCCTGTTGTACCCCACTGGTCACTCTTCCCTCTGTGGAGTCATAGCCATTTACCACCACCCTCTGTGTTCTGCCGCCCAGCCAATTACCTAACCACCACACTACTGTCCTGCCCACTCCCATATTCCCCAGTTTGTTTAATAGCCTTCTATGTGGCACAGTGTCAAAGGGCTTGCTGAAGTCCAGATAGGCCACATCCACTGCCCTCCCCGATCCACCTCCCTTGTCACCCAGTCAAAAAATTCAATGAGGTTTGTCTGGCATGACCTCCCCCTGGTGAAGTCATGCTGTCTTGGGTCCTGTAGTCCGTTAGCAACCAGATGTTCCACCAATATCTCCTTCAGTAGTGCTTCCATGATCTTCCCCACTACCAAGGTCAGGCTGGCTGGTCTGTAGTTCCCTGCTTCCTCTTTGTTCCTGCTTTGCATAAGAGGAATGTTTTTTCTCCACCGCTAACTGAAAACAAGATGGCCACTGCATGACAACACTGAGGGCATTTGCAACAGAAAAAGGTGCTTTCGAGACACTACAACTTGCTGTTATGTGGAACATATATTTTTTCCCATAGGATATAATGGGAAACTTTAAACTTTAATAACTTTGAAAAAAATTTTATTTTTTCACTAAACCTTTAAAAGTCATTTTCCTGACCCAATCCCCATACACCCTGAGCATTTCAGATCAGACGGACATACCGTTTGGGCTGTAGAGACGAGCAAAGAATTTGCAGACATTGAGGATTTTCCACAGTTTTGATGCTCCTCACAACTGGAACAAAACTTTCCAGATCACGATATCTGTAGTTCAATAACACGCTTGCCAACTTTCAGGTGAATTGGATTAATGGTTGCAAAGTTATTAAAGTGCAACATTTTAGGTTTAACATAGAAGTGGCTGTGCAACCCTAACTATACTGTCCCTACCAGGCCAGTATAATAAATACATATATATATTTATATAAATATACATACAAAAATACATACATATATACATATATATGAGCAAACAGGAGCTCCATAGCACTCAGCTGCAATGCCTAGGAAAGACTGTCTTGGTGCCTTTTTTTTTTAAAAAAAAAAGAAAAAGCTTCCATTTTGTGTCCCCATACAAATGCTGATAGCTTTCGTGTAGCCAGCTTTTAACCAAATTTATTGTTTATAGGTTGTTCTTGCAGCGCACCTGTAGAGATACTATGGTAGTATTTTAAATTCTTAGCCAAATGAATTGCTTAATCATGCTGTTTTAGTAGAACACCTTAAGTGAAACTCTGCGCAGTTAGCTTTTTGCCAAATGTATTGTTTATAGGCTGTTCTTGCTGTGCACCTTAAGAGACACTATGGTAGCATTTTAATTCTGAGCCAAATGAATGTTTAATCATGATGTTTTAGCAAAACACCTGAAGAGAAAAAATGCTAGCACCTTATGCTTAAAGTATGTGGTTTTATGCCCTTAAATTACTTCCCTTAAGTAATTGCAGACTGCCTTCCACTGTCGCTAAATCCTATTACTTGTTATGTGCATTGTGTAAACGAGACAATCCATGTTAGCGTAGAGGTTAATCTCTTTTAGGCAGCTTAATGAACACCTTAGATTTCAGACCTTGTTTAAATCCCAAAGTCATTCCTGTGACATGCTGCTTCCCCCTTTTAAGCCTAAATTTTACATGCCTCATAATCAATCCTGCACTCCCAAGTACTTGCTTTTTGTCTAATTAGTATCTGTACTCAAACAGCATTCCCTGAGTCACTCCATTTAAACTTCGGCGCCATTGCTGTTCAACAGGCGATCATGCCCCCCCTTTTGTTCTGATTCAGCCACTCCTCTTCAATGTACCTGGATTTAAGTGAAATCTCTTCTCTTCTCTTCTCTTCTCTCCACAGACTTTAGGCTCCCCTGAGGGTCGAGAGGGCAGGAAAATGCAGCCCTCCCCCACAGCTTACACCGCAACTTCAGGTACGACTCAAGGAGCAAACAGGAGCTCAGTAGCACTCAGCTGCAATGCCTAGGAAAGACCCCGCCACCCCCAGCACCACCCTTGATGGACTCAGTCTTTTATAGCTGCTACCACATGTCAGCCTAAACCTATCAGGCACTTTCCCCATTTGCAGATTATCTCCATTTGCCCCTAGTAGCTGCTAGCCCTCTAAACCTGCACTGCCAGCCTAGATTCCTCTCTGCAGTTCCTGCTCTTGCCCCTATTGGCTGCTACTGCAACTACACTCAGCAGTTTCCAAACATTAGCTGAGCCAAAATGAGGACGCTTTAATTAATATTCCTTCTCTTTTGAACAATCCTCTTCTCAGCACCTGCCCACCCTCTTTAACACTCTTGTTGACAGCCTCTCCCCCTCCTGCCATAATATCCTACACTCTCCCAGTTCCCCAGGAGTCACCCCCTCCCTCCCCCACATATACCACCCCAATACTAACTCTTCTCCTCACCCCTCTCCCATTCTCCCCACCATCTCTCCCCCATCCACCCCTTCCTACCCTCACTACCCATTCACCCCTCTCTGCTCCACTCCCACCTTCTCAACCTGGAGATTCTACTATGATGCTTGAACCTGCCATGCCCCACCCTCCAAACGTCGTTCAGGAGCATCCAAACTCTCCCCTCTCCTCACATACTCTGTCCTCCTCCTCTTGCACCTGGCAGGTGACATACACCCAAACCCTGGCCCCTCTGTGTCCAGGAAAAGCCCAAACTCACCCCTCACCCCAACAGGTCTGCCCTCTTGCCTCTCCCCCCTGACTCACTCCCTAAAGGCCTCTGCATTTCCATCTCAATGCCAGGAGTCTCCTCCCCAAATTGGATGCCCTTACTGTATGGGTCACCCAGTAATGGCCCGACATTCTCTGCATCATGGAATCATGGCTATCTGCCAAAATACCTAACTCCTCTATTGCCATTCCTGAATACAACTTATTTCACCAAGACCCAGGCAAGAGAGGAGGGGGCCTGGCACTATACATCAGGCAAGCCTTCCCGATAATCTTCAGTGAATCTTGCCAGTCCTCCCACAAATCCATTGTTGTGTACCTATCCTTTCCCTTCTCCACCCCCTCTACATTGGAGCTCTTTATGCTCCACCAAAGACATCACCCGACTCACTTGTTAATGCCATCTCATTGATCTCCTCCAGAACATCAAGCGGTGAACTTGAACTTCTAGATGACTTCAATCTTGACTTTCTATCCTCCTCCGCCAAACACATCACTCTAAAAATCGAAGCCCTGAACCTCTTTCAGCTTATCCGGGAACCTACCCACCTAAACCATTGTTCCTATAACCACACCCTTCTGGATTGGATCTTATCTACCCATCCCCACTGTATATCTCCCTCAGGTATTTTCTCCAATGCCCTTAGCAACCACTGTGTTCGTAAATGTATCCGCAAAATTCATTCCCCGGTCTTACATCTCAAATTCATCTGATCTCGCCCACTACACCTCCTAAATGAATATGCCCTGCAACATGACCCCTCAAATGCAGACTGGCTACCAGTCCTTTCTGCGTTGGATGTAGACATTGCTCTATCCCAGTTCTGTGGCATCTTCTGGAGTATCTGGGACCTACATGCACCCCTCAGAAAAGTCAGGGTAAAACGCTTCCACCACCCCTGGATTATACCCAACCTTATCACCCTGTGTTGTTCCAAGGACAAGGCACGGAGACTATACAAAGCCTCCCAGGCTTCACGGGATCTACAATCTTACAGACATCTTAGAAATAAATGTACAAAGGCCATTTGGCTATCCAAAACTTCTTACTTTAAAGCGCAGTTCACTCAGAACCAAACCCCCCACGCATCCTTCTGGAAGATGATTAACTCCCTTCTGGACCCACCTACTAAACAGGCATGTCAGGTCCTTAATGTCTATGGGTGCATTGTCTTTGATCCTGCTTCTGTGGCTGAGCTCTTCAACAAATTCTTCATCTCCTGTGCTCTCCCAAACTCCCCCTCCCTCTCCCAATTTGGTGGATCCATTCTTCCCATCCTCCAGCTTCCTCTTTCCACCCTCCACACAGCTAGAAGTGTACAAAGTACTTTCCTCCCTCAGCATGACCAAATCCAGCCCTGATGGTATTTACCCCAAACTACTCTGAATCTCTGCCTTCACTACAGTGACCCCCTTGACTCATGTACTAAATCTCTCTTTATACACAGGCACTGTCCCAAAAGCCTGGAAACTGGCCAAAATCATCCCTCTGTACAAAGGCGGTGATCTCTCCCTCCCGGGAAATTACAGGCCAATTTCGCTCCTTCCTGCCCTTGCCAAAGTCCAGGAATCATTCATATTGTCCAAACTATCAGTCTTTCTCTCTTCCAACAGCTCCCTCTCCCCCTTACAGTCAGGTTTCAGAAAACACCGCTCAACCATCACCACCCTTCTATACGTAACCAACTCCATCCTCTCTGCCATGGACAACAGCCTAACCACCGCTGCCATATTCATTGACCTGGCAAAAGCCTTTGACTCTGTCTCCCACCCGTTGCTACTCCACAAACTTAGTTCTTTTGGCATCGCCCAACCTGCCATCGCCTGGTTCCACTCATATCTCCATAACCGACAACAATCTGTTCAAATAGGCGATACTATCTCCACTCCTCTCCCTATCATATCAGTTGTCCCCCAAGACTCTATACTTGGTCCCATCCTCTTCTCTCTCTTCATTAATGACCTTCCCTCCACCTGCCTCTCCTACAATGTGCATCTATACACTGATGACACTGTCATCTTTGCCTCAGGCCCTTCCTATGACTGTGTCCTCCTCAAACTCCAAAATGACTTCAATAGAGTCCAGTCATGGTTTCTCAACAACCTGCTTACATTCAACACAAAAAAAACTGTCACCATGGTCTTTGGGTCCAGGCAAAAGCTTGCAACACTCCCTGCCCCCCCTCCAGTGATCACCACCCTGGATGGCTTTCCTCTGGAGCTAGTCCCAACTTTCAAGTACCTGGGTGTTTGGCTGGACAACCACCTTAACTTCTCCACCCATGTCAAGGCCATCTGCTCCAAACTCTGGCCCATACTCACCATCCTCTATTGCCATAAAGCCAGCCTGCCTATCCCCACCCATTGTGAGCTCGTACGTAAAACAATCTTACCCATCATAGAATATGCCAACATTCTCTATGGAATGGCCCCAGCATTCTCTCTCTCCAGATTAGATATCCTTCTCAACTCCTTCTGCCACTTTGCCACTGCCTCCCCCCCCACTCACTCACCACTGCCTACTCTACACCGCACTCGCTCTTGCTCAGCTCTACCACAGGAGAGTCATCCACAGCGTCTCCTTCATAGCTAAATTTTGGTTTGATTCCCTTTCCCTCACTTCCCTCCTCACACCAGCTACCTCTCTAAACTACCCACTGCACCACAGGGACCCTCACACTTTTCACCTGCCCTGACTACACACTCTCACCAGCCAAGCTGCCTTTTCTCACCATCTCCCCCTTCTCTGGAACAACCTCCCCTCTGAACTCCGCCTGGCCCCTTCTCATTCTGCCTTCTCTCAACTCCTCAGGCTCCTACCCTCCCCACATTGCATTAAATGCACCAATGGTCCCAGCTTGCACCTGAGGCCACTTACAATCACTACTCATGTACCCTATCCCCCTACTATAACCTTGCCCCATCTTGCTCATTTACTCTGTACGCTCACAAATTTGTGTATTATGGTTAATGTATTATATTCTTTGTAAAAATGTCTGTACAAACATTGTATTCTTCACCATGTGTTACTCTTTTCTCTTGATTGTACACTCTGTAACCGGGTCACACCTGGAAATGAGCCTCGGCTCAGTGTGCCTTTCGGTCATCAATTTTAAATAAAAATAATAATAAAAAATACATATATATATATATATATATATATATATATATATATATATATATATATATAAAGTAGGCTGGCAAGCTAGAGACCTGGAGGGAGGGGAAGAAAGAAGTGATACTGGGGTGACCAACCCAGTCTGCTTAATAGCGATCTGAAGCAGTGGCTTGTGCGACTCAGTGCAGGAGTCTGAAGGAGTGTGGCAGGCTTCCCTGACCCCCTGAACATCATCTGCTTGCATTGGAGCTGTTTCAAAATGAACAGAATAGCAGCCAGTGGTGCAGAAGGCTATAACATGTAGCCCTTGTGTGAGCTATTGACACCTGAAGAGAAGTGAGTGCACACTAAATGACTGTGTATTAATTTAATTTGATCCACTACTGAATGTGTGGGATTTTACTGCCTAGCCAAATTGCTGCTTTGAACTGTGTGCTGCAAGACATTCATGTACTGTTGCTGCTGCTGTAATTACTGTAGAGAATTGTGTGTTGCCATTTCAGCTGTTGGACATTTTAATATTTTAAAGTATCTGCTGCTACAAGTGACTTGTATCCTAAGAGTGTCTGCCATGGATAGAGTGCAAGTGTTTGTGCCAATTATTGAACAGCATTACATTTTCTCTGCTGCTCGTGCTCCCTAGTGTTGCCTTAGCAACAGTACACTAGTACTGCAGCTGCTTCGCATTTCCAAGTTGCACCCCCTCCCTGCAATTGGTGGTGGCAGCCCAGTCTGGTGGGTTTTGGGGGTTTAAATCTTGCTGCTAGTAAGATGCAGCTGTGTCTGAAGTGACGGCTTGTGCGGCTAAGTGTAGGGATCTGAGGGAGCTGTGGAAGACTGAGCCATGGTATTTAGTTTAAAGTTAACTTGATTATTTATTTGGTGTAGTTGAATATTTAAAGATGGGGTTATCTTTAATTCGGATTAATTGCGTGTTACTGTTTAGTTTATTATTATTGAATAATATGTTGACAGGTTGTGTTGTATATGAGGATGGAGGAGAAAGCTAGTTCTGTTTTTATAGGCACAGGATTTGACTGACAACAGGAACTTCCTGTTTAGGGGCAGGAAGTGAGTGATCACAGAACCACCAAGGACCCACCATCCTAGAAGGGCAAGAGTAGCTCTCCAGCCCCCTCTAGCTGCTGGAGGTCTGCCTCTGAACAAGTAAGTGGTCTACTGAGAAATATAGGATATTCTTGTCTCAGAACAGGACAATCAGGAGCTTAAAGGGCACACAGGCAGAAAGTAAGGAGAGAGAGAAAAAAAGAGGAAAAGTAAGGATTGCAAACAGTTAAGGGCCAGAAATAAGACATGATTGGAGTGGTGCAGTGCAGTGGCTGTGGAGCAGCAGTCTTCCGGGAGATGTTCTGGAGGATATGGTGTTGTCCCATCTGCAGGCACCTCTCTGGGCTGAGGGAGGAGGTTGCTTATCTCCAGCTGAGTTGGCCAGGATTTGTGGGACCTCCTCTTCCATCCAGGGACCACCAGTGCCACTGCCGTTGCCTCAGAGGTTGCCAAAAGAGAGTGGTTGGACCACAGTGGGCTCAGGGAGGGTGAGGGTGGTGGAACAGAGGCACATCCCTCAGTTGTACCTCTCCACAATTCCTATGCCATTCTGGCAAGTGTGGTTCCTCTATGGAGGCACCCACAGTGAAGACCAAGGAGGATGCTGGGAACCTCCACAAAGGAGACCCACAGGAGGGTGGCAGGGGACCCTGCAGGGGAAGGAAACAACTCCTGGTGGGGGACTCCATTGTTAGGAAGGTAGAACTGGGCAAGGAAGGGGAGAGGGAGGTAAGGTGCCTGTCTGGCGCCATGGCTTGGAGGGACAGGGAGCGAATCCTCAGGATTGCCAGAGCAGCTGCACAGGGGAGGGAGCTGGATGTCATTGTCCACCTAGGGACAAATGACCTGGCTAAGAAAGGGAATAGAGAAGTGCAGGAAGAGTTTGTGGAATTGGGGAGGGGCCTTAGTCAAGTAGCACGCACGGTAACCTTCTCGAAGGTGCTACCCATCTATGGCATAGGAGAGGCTAGGGTGTTCTGTACCATGGGATTCAATCAGTGGTTGAAAAGCTGGTGTGGAGCTCATGGATTTGGCTTCACTGGGGACTGGGGGTCCACCTGGAGTGATGCAAGCCTATACTGGCATGATGGGCTGCATCTGTCCAGGAGGAGAACCAGGATCCTAGGTGATAGGTTTAAATGCTTCATTGGCAAACTTTTAAACTAGCCAAGGGGGGAGGCACTGGAAAGGAGCAGGAAAATCCTAGCCCCCCAAAACAATCACGGTAGTAAGTGTGGCAAACACCAACATGGAGGTGTCGATAGGGAGAAGGGCAGGGGTAAATGGAGAAAGTGACAAAGGCAAGAAGGACAGGGATGGGGCAAAAGGGGGTAAGGCCATCAGGAAATGGAGGGTAATGAGTACCAATGCCCGTAGTCTGGGCAACAAGCTCCCTGAGCTGGTGGCCTTAATGGAAGAGGGATGCCTGGATATCGTAGCAGTCACAGAAACATGGTACACAGAGAACCATGACTGGGATGTTAACATGCCAGGGTACATAACCTACAGGAGAGACAGGCAGGGGAGAAGAGGGGGAGGAGTAGCTCTCTATGTAAAGGAAGGGATAAAAGCAACTGAACAAAAGAGTAAACAGGGAGGAGAGGAGGCACTGTGGGTCACCTTGGAGACTGGAAAGGGCACCACAATCCGCAGGGGTTGTGTACAGACCCCCAGGTCAGGGGGAAGGAATGGACAAGGATATGATAGAAGGCATTCTTAGAATGGCAGAGAAAGGGGAGATACTGTTGATGGGAGACCTGAATATGCCAGATGTTAACTGGAGCACATTTGCTGCAACCACATCCAAGAGCAGGGCCATTCTTGATGCCCTACAGGTGGCAGGCATTAGACAGCTAGTTTCGGAACCCACTCGTGAGGGAGCAATCTTAGACCTCGTACTCTCAAACGGGGCAGTGAGAGGATCTCAGATCTAGAAGTGGGTTGCCATCTGGGGACAAGTGACCATCAAACAGTGTGGTTCACATTAAACTCAGCTACAGAGTCAAGCCATACAAAAGTGAGGGTACTGGACTTTGGAGGGCTGACTTTGGCAAGATGGGAGAGTGCCTCAGGAAAGCACTAGCAGACAGGCTAGAAGGAGGTGTGCAGCAACAATGGGGAATTATCAAAACTGCCATCACAGAGGCAACAAGCCTTTGTGTGAAGCAAATAAACAAATCAAAATGAAAGAAAAAGCCACTATGGTTCTCAAGAGAGGTGGCTGGAAAGTCAGGAAGAAAAGATAGCATTCGGAAGTATAAGGAAACACGGAAGAAGCAGGACAGAGAGCTGTACCAGTTAAGGCAGAAAGAAGCAGGAGGGAAGTCGGAATAGCAAAGGCCCAAACTGAGGAAAAGATAGCCAACTCAGTTAAGAAGGGGATAAAACCGTTTATAGGTACATCAGCGGCGTAGAAGGACAAAGGAGGGATAGTGAGGCTGAATAGAATGAGCGGTGGGTGGGCAGAGGGACAGTGAAAAGCAGGAATACTGAATGAATATTTCTGCTCAGTATTCACAAAAGAGGGGAAGTGCCTAATCCAATTAACAGAAGCACTCTTGATAGGGGTCGATCCCAGTCCTTTCAAAAAGAAAGGGTTCTGCAAGAACTCCTAAAACTGAAGGTGGACAAAGCAATGGGTCCTGATGGAATTCACCCAGAATTCTAAAAGAATTAAGGAAGGAACTAGTGAAACCACTGGCTACTCTTTTAATAAATCATGGGAGGATAGTGTGGTACCCGAGGACTGGAGGAAGGCGGATGTGATTCCTCTTCACAAAAGTGGGACCAAAACAGAGGCAGGAAACTACAGACCTGTCAGTCTGACCTCTGTGGTAGGGAAAGTGATGGAGTCACTTCTGAAGGAAAGAATAGTTGAGTACCTAGAGGTCAGTGGAGCACAGGATCCAAGGCAGCATGGGTTCTGGCCGGAAGGTCATGTCAGGCCAGATCTAATAGATTTCTTTGACTGGGTGACCAAAGTAGTAGACCAGGAGGGCTGTGGACATGGTCTACCTAGACTTTAGCAAGGCATTTGACACAGTCCCACACAAAGATTATTAGTCAAATTAACCAGCCTGGGAGTGGGTCCCAGGGTGGTAGCCTGGGTAAAACATTGGCTGGACAACAGGACACAGAAGGTAATTATAAATGGAGTCCACTCGGAAGAAAGAGGCGGTTACTAGTGGGGTGCCAGGGGTTCAGTATTGGGTCCAGTCCTTTTTAATGTCTTCATCAGTGACATTGCAGAGGGACTGGAAGGAAAAGTATGCCTTTTGCAGATGACACAAAGATCTGCAACAGGGTTGATACACAGGAGGCGTGGAAAGGATGAAAAGGGACTTGGCAGGTTGGAGGAATGGTCAGACGTATGGCAGCTAGGATTCAATGCAAAAAGTGCAAAATAATGCACCTGGGAAACAAGAACCCAGGCGAAGAATACACAATGGGTGGGAGGTAGTAACAACAACAAAACAGGAAAGGGACCTGGGGGTAATCATATCAGATGACCTTAAGGTTAGCAAGCAATGTGAGGAAGGCAGTAGGGAGGGCCGGGGTATACTGGGATGTATAGGGAGAGCATCAGCAGCAGAAAACAGGAAGTTGTTATCCTCTGTACAGACAGTTGGTGAGACCCCATCTGGAATACTGTGCCAGTTCTGGAGACCCCATCTCCCAAGGACATAGACAGGATAGAGGCAGTCCAGACGAGGGCCATCTAAAATGGTGCAGGGTCTGCAAGAGAAGCCGTATGAGGAGAGACTAAAGGAGCCTAATATGTATACCCTTGAGGAAAGAAGGAGGGGGACATGATAGAAACTTTAAGTACCTCAGTGGAATCAACAAAGTCCAAGAGGTAGCATCTTTCAGAAAAGAGACTTGCAAGAACAAGGGACACAATTTAAAGATAGAAGGAGGGCGTTTCAGGGGCAATGTGAGGAAGTATTATTTCACAGAGAGGGTAGTGGATGCATGGAACAGCCTTCCTGAGGAAGTTGAGGGGTCTAAAACTTGGGAGAATTCAAGAATGCATGGGACAGACATAAGGCAATTCTTGTGGGGGGCAGGAAGATATAGGCTGTTGGTTAACTAGGATCTGCGGCCTATCCTGTAGGTAGGGAAATGGGCAGACTAGATGGGCCTAGCGGTCCTTATCTGCCATCAAAGTCTATGTTTCTATGTTTCTAACATGTATTGCTTGATTATAACATGTTGAACTTACTGGTACAAAAACTTAATATTACTGGTATCCATGGGTTACTATTATTGCATAAGGATGTCTTGAGGGAATATGAGTCTTGTTTGCTGCCAGCATCTACATTCTATTTTTAAAGGGGGATATGTGGAATTTGTGCTAATACTAAAGTAATCATGTTATTGCATTTAATTTTACTATCTGGGGAAACTGACTTGAATCCTGGACCCCCAGATAATACAGGCCCAGTTGCCAGTAGCAGAGCATGGTACACTCTACATGGGCTTAAGATGATGCATTTGAATGTTAGAAGTTATTTGCCCAAGTTGGCTGAGGTTGAAGTAATCTCACAATCCTATAACCCTGATGTAATTGTTTTAAATGAATCCTGGTTGAAGCAATCAGTTCCGGATAATGTTTGTCAGATTCCAGGGTATAACATCATACATGCAGATAGAAAAGGAAAAAATAAGGGTGGTGGGGTTGCAGTGTTGTTAAGGGGCTGTTTAGAGATCTGTTTATTGAGCAGTAGTGTTAATACAGATTCATTAAATGATTGGTTGCTTCTAAGAGTGATTTTGGGGGGCCAAAAATATGTGAGTCTTGAGTGTCTTTATAACCCTTCAGCGTGTGGATTAAGTGGGTTGAGGGAGTTTTTAGACACAAGCTCAGTGCATTTTGCTGCTTCTGATTATGTTTTAGTGGGGGGGGTGAATTTGAATTGGATGCAGTCTGATGGTCTGGGTTTAGAAACATTACTACATTCTTACAATTTGTCTCAAATGATTAATGAACCAACCAGATTTAATCATCAAACTGGGACTCACTCCATTTGGATTGGCTCATTACTAATAGGGTAGACATCATTTCTTCTGTAGGTGTGCTCTCTGAATCAACAAGTGACCACCAGGCTGTTTCTTAAATGTGTCTTAAATTTTAAGAGGGTTAACATTTCACCTCAGTTTATTCAATCATGTAGTTTTAAGACATTTGATTGTGAAAAGCAAGTTCGAAGTCTTACATCTGTTGATTGGTCAGTACACGATTTGATCCCATATCCTGACTGCGCAGTTGACTATTTTTGCAAGCAGTTATTGCCAATTCAAGATTTATTCTTTTCATTATATAAATTAAGGGTCTGAGATTCTTTCAATAGGTGGTTTACAAGGGAGATAAAGGAATGGATAAGTGCTAGAAATCTAGCATGGTATGAATATAAGCAATTTCCTTTGTCTGCTTTACTCAATATATATCACTTTCTTAGGATCAAGGTTATTCAATTAGTGGGTTGTGCTAAGAAACATTTTTATAAGAAACAACTGTATGATAACTGGGCTGACCAAAAAAAATCTGGGATTATGTAAATAACTTGATTGCTCCTAGGGAAAAATCATCAATAAAGATTAAAACCTCAGATGGTATTATATCAGATCCAATTGAAATTGTGGAGAAGTTTAATGAAAAATGTTCTGACCTTTCAAGTTATGGATGTAACTCTGTCAGATTGTCCAGTGATAACAGTACTAAAGATGTTCAGGAGCATAGACTTAAATTTTATTTTCACGAGATATTGGAGTCTGATTTATTAAAATTAATTGCCACCATTCCTAATAAGTTCAGTGACTGTGGTGAAGGCTTGGATGGTCATTTTTTGAAGTTAATTGCCCCTCAGATAGTAGGTCCCTTATGTCCTTTATTTAACCTGTGTCTCATTTCTGGCCAATTTCCCTCAATTTGGAAGTTAGCAAGGGTTGTTCCTATACCCAAAAAATCTAATGTTGATTGTCTTGATAATTTTAGGCCAATCTCAATTCTCAACCCTTTAAGTAAGCTATTAGAGAAAGTGGTAGCAAGTCAAATTATTGACTGTTTGGAAAAGTATAGTTTGATGTGTCTGGAACAACATGGGTTTTAGAAGAATCATGGAACAAAGACTGCCTTGGTCAGGTTCATGAATGCCGTCCTCTTAGGCTTTGAAAAAGATCTTTTAACGGGTATGGTGTTCATGGACCTGACCAAGGCCTTCAATCTTGTCAACCCATCCTTTGCTATGCCAAAATTAAGTCATCTTGTTTGTTCTGTAAATGTTGATAATTGATCTAGAGGTTATCTGACCAACAGGTCTCAGGTGGCAAGTTTGGAGTCAGTTGTTTTATCTGTTAGGTCCTTAAATTTGGGCGTTCCCCAGGGGGTCCATATTAGGCCCCTTTTTATTTTCTTTGTTTATACTTTCCGTTTTATCTTTAAGTCTAGTAATTGTTTATTATATGCAGATGACCTCATAATTTATTCATAAGCTAAGTTCAATTCTCAGATCACATTATCATTGGAATCTAAATTTCAAGCTGTTTGTAATTGGTTCTCAGAAAATGGATTCTTAATGTTAAAAATGCTGAGACAATGATGTTTGGAACTCATAACTTTCTTAAAAACAATCCTATTCTTTTGATTCATGATTTTTTTTGGGGGGGACAGCAATTGAGTTTGTAAAAGATTTTAAATATCTTGGTGTCACTCTGGACCCAGGATTCAATTTTTCTTTACAAATAAAAGCAGTCAGTAAAAAGGCTAATCAAAAACTGGGCTTACTTTATACATTTAAGAAATATTTTACTTTAACCACTCAAAGATCTATTACAAGTTTTTTATTACAAGCTATCTGTTAAAGAGATTAATATTCTGTCCATTGCTTATAATAATATTATTTGTCTTTTGTATTGGATTGTCCATGTTGTTTCCATCACTGTAATTTGTATTGTAATTTGGGTTGGTTATCTCCTTATTTAAAGATTATACATTTTTTTGGTTGTCAAGTTTTCAAGTCAGTTCTCCCAAATACTAAGTACCCATTAACAGATTTGATTAGTGTAAGGTTCCTTGTTTGTAATTTATAATCCTTTAGTGGTATTGTTTTGGAAATTATACCATCTCACTCTAGAGTTGGAGCCAGGTCTTTCTTGGTTGCTGCTCCCCTTTTTTTGGAATGCATTACCTTTACAGCTACACTCTTCCTCCTCATTACAACACTTCCAATAACATTTTAAGTTATATTTACACTCTTTGGAGGTTTGTGAATGTTTTGTTTAATCATCTTTTTTTTTCTGCTTGTATGTGATTATATGTTTGTTCTTATGTTGGGACAGAACTGAGAATGGACTTGTTCCAGTGTTCTTACCTGGTTAACAAAATTAAAAATAGAAAAAAATAACAGACAGACAGACAGACAGATAGGTTGATAGGGCAAGATAACTCAGGCTCCTAATGCTGAAAGTCGATCAACTGCTTGCTAACTGGCTTTGTGCAAATGAAAGGGCTGATAGGAGTGGTTTCAGCCTTTCAACTACAAAAGGTTTCCACCCAGCAAGATGTGATGGGTGTCACTGCCACAGTGCATGGTCATTGGTCTGGACTGCTGAGTCCCTCCTAGCTTGAACTGCAAAATGCTTGGTAGTGACACACCTCTGAAATGCCATTTTATGTGACAAAATGTGTTTTGCTCATGTGCAAGCAAACATAAAAATGAAGTTTCTTCACATCAGATTGGACTTTTCTAGTTGTAACTCTTAGTTTGCAAGAAGGTCCCAGGGGGCATGAACAGCCGTAATAGCAGTGCACATGTTCTTGTGTTACACTATGTCATATAACAGGAAAACGTAAATAACAGAGAATATTAAGAGAGGAAATAAGAACATTTATTTTGAGCTAGAGTTAGAGCAAACATCCAGCTGATAGTTTCATTATGACCACTGATATTATTCTCTACAAGAACTTACTTAAACTAGCCTTAAAACTATATGTACTGATAGCCACTTTTTGTGAGGCATTCCACAAGTTAATTGCCCTCTGTGTGAAGCTGTATTTACTGGTTTTACCCCTTACAGTAGGCCCCCCAAGTTCATGCACCTATGTTACATTACTATGTATAAATTGTGAAGGGCAATCTTCTCATGCCCTTTCAATATTTTTTAGATCTGTATCATAGTCATTATAAGCTGTAGTAAAGGACTCACACGACATGCACACTAATCAAGACAGGGTTTGCATGATCTATAACAGGTGGCAGTGGGTATCACCTGCAGACATCTCTGCTAACACCTTTCCTGATTATAGTACACTGAGAGGATATATAAGTCTGTGCATAAGAGAAACAAAACAGTAGTGGAATATACCTGAAACAACCTGCAAAGTTTCATTTGCTGTTTGAAGAAGAGTGGAACACCATTCAATTATTCACTTGGGTAGGTATGCAAAGTGAATTCTGCCTGTTGTATGCTACATAGTATGGCCACCAGAAGAAAATCCCCCTTTCCAGTTGATGATAGGAATGTCTACAGTCTGGATGAGAAAACACAGACACAGACTAACACAACTATGGAACTACTGCAGTGCATACTAAAAAGGATTTCATAATAGTGTAACTCATATGCTGAAGGTTGAACACAAAGGCAGCTGGTGAATCAGAATCAGAATCAGTTTATTTACAATTGCCTAGAAGGAGGCTGAAGTCTGAACTGTAATGTCAGTTAACACTGTACAAAAAACAAACACAGTATGCAAGTTAGTGCTATTAAAGTATTTACTGGAAGCTTGGAAAGGCCATAAAAGCAATACACAACTCCAGGAAATATTTATAGGTATCTCAATTAGGCTAAATAATGTCAAGTAGTGATGTGCAAAGTTGGAAAACTTCACTTCATGGATTAATTCACAAATTCACCTCATTTTGTGGTGTAAATTCACCATGTGAAGTCCAAATTTGTGGAAGACTGATAACTCCACAAAATGCAAAGTTAGCAATTTCACTGGAGAAATTTGGCACTGAGGCAAAGTTTTGCAAAATGAGAACAATTGGCCTTAAAGGAACTTGAACATTGGGTGAAATCGAACCATTCTACACTTAATATAGATAAGTGTAAAGTTATGCATTTGGGGAAAAAATAACTACTATAAATACAATTTAAATGGAATGGAGCTACAAGCAACAGCGGAGGAAAGTGGCCTGGGCATTCATATTACTACTGACCTTAGATTTGGGACTCATTGCAATCAAGTTATCAGGAAAGCCAGTGGGTTATTATACAGTATTAAAAAGCACATTAAAAGCGGAGATAGATTGGTGATGATGCCTTTGTATAAGGCACTGGTTCATCCTCCTATGGAATATTGTGCCCAACTTTGGTCACCAGGTGGTAAATTAGTGATAAATTCCCTTGAACGAATACAAAGAAGGGTAACTAAACAGGTGGCAGGCCTAGATGGGCTATGTTACCAGCAGAGATTGCAGGAACTTGGTCTCTATTCACTGGAATTCCGTCGGCTTCCAGGAGACATGTGTATTGTGTATAGAGCACTCTTGGATGATGATTTATGGTCCCCATTGTGCCTGGAACTAAGGATGCAGATTTATGATACTAGGGCACACCCACTTCAAATCAAGATTAACACTTATCGTACAAATAGTAGGAAGTATTGGTTTAGTACAAGGGTAGCTAGAATATGGAATAGTTTGCCATTAGATGTGGTAGTCAGTGGGACTGTGACAGAATTTAAGAAACGTTTTGATGAATTCTTAATTATGCAGGGTATTACAGGTTATTCATATGGCAGGCCATTATGGACTTCGGTCTTCTTGGCCTAGTATTTATCTATGAGACCTATGACCTATGAGAAGTTGCAACTTCACCGGCAGTTTGGTGCAAAGGTGAAGTTTGCAATGTATTATGGGATTGGAGGTCACATGTTGCTGAAACAAGCCTGTATGCTATGAGGAGGCTGTCTTCAGTGCAGCGTTCTGAAGAGAGAATAGGAGAGGAGTCTGTGTGTGCGTGTCTGAGAAAAAAACTTATAAAATACATCTCATAACCAAGCTTTTGGAATTCAAATTGCTTACACATTTTCTAGGGGGCCTTGTGCTGGTAGATTTGTGTTTTTTTTTTGGGTGATTATTTACTTTAAAGTAGTGGTTTCTGTTTTATCAGTCTGTTAAGCAATGGTGTGGAGTAAGGTAGCTGTACTGTAAAGCAAGGCAGCCCAGAAAGATCTGTAGTATATTTTGGTTTTCTCACTCTTTCTTGTTCATTTTTTATCTGTAGTGAGTAATTTCTCATTTTTATGGCTGTAGTGGGTAGAGCCCTGCAGATGTCTTGCTATGACATTAGAAAAAGGGAGCTCTCCAGATTCCATATGGACTAGATAAACTTGAAGGTTGTGCAATCACTACACCAATTGAAGCAGTCCGCTGTGTTCATTCAGCTGAGCAGTGTTGCAATACACTATTTTGTGTGATAACATGGTTACTAGCTTCAATATGGGAGAATTTCTCTTTCAAGAAAGTTTAATAGCTCATAAACATGTCAACTCAGCCTTTTCCAGCCATAAACTGTAACTGAGATTGAGGAAAGAGGTTCAGATTACGGACACTATGGGGAAAGGCCTCAGATCAACACAGAATAAGGTGCTGTTATCAGTTCAGCAGATCTGTAAGAATTAAAAAAGGGATGCAGTAAATAACACACTAACTTATGTAAATCACTTAATGATTTTTTTTTAATTGGTCATTCTGGTTATTGTACACATTTTGAACTTAATTGGTGACATTTAGTACAACAAACAAGGCTAAGAAAGGGATGCTGCATGCAGGCAGGTCTCTAAATTCTTCTCACATCATGGAGAGGAGTGTGTGTGCATGTGTGCCTGTGTGGCACTCTGTTAACCCTTCTTGGAACATTAACATTTTCCTAGTTGGTTTACAAAATACCGTAATGCTAAACTGTAGTAGAACATGAAGCAGTGCACGTGTGTTAGTGTGTCAGAATGCTTATTTTAAATACAATAAAAGTTAGGGTTAGCTATATAAGTAAATAAATACCATATAAGGCAGTGTACGTGTTATTTCTCATATACAGTGAAGCACATCAGGATGAAGCACAGTGTCACAGGTTTCCTGCATGACAAAAGGAATCAACTCTCATTGAAATTGCATTGTTTGCTGCAGTACTGCAGAATTCTGCAGAGTTAGGCTTCATCTTGGTGGACTTCACTGTAGCAGTTAAATGAGCACAGATGGTCCCTTACCTTTCACCAGCACACAGCACACAACCGTGATGGGAGCCATGTCACCCCTCTGGGTTCACACAGCACTTCTGAACATCAATCTACAGTGCAGGCAGTCCCTCACCTTTCATCAGCATGCAATACACATAGAAACAGAAAAAAATGATGGCAGAAGCAGACCAAGGTCCATCTAGTCTGTCCAAGTTTTCCTGTGAATTTTTCTGATCACAGGACCCAAACCCCCATCTGAGTTGAATTTCCAACTGCCCTCCCTGCTATTGATCACACCTTTACTCTATTCCACCCCGGTTTGAATGATTGCACTTTCTTGGCTTCCACCACCTCAGTGGACAACCTGTTCCATGGTTCTACCACCCTTTCTGTAAAATAGTGTTTCCTAAGATCTCTCTTGAACCCCCCCAACTTCTGCTTGTGACCTCTAGTGCTGGAGTTGGTACTTCTACAGAACAGATCCAATGAGGGTACTTTGTTTATTTTTCTTAGGAACGTGTATGTCTCTATCATGTCCCCCTCTCTCTTCTATCCTCCAGTGAGAACAAATTCAGTGCTTTTAACCACCCCTCGTATGTGAGCCATTGGAGGCCTTAAATAATTTTGGTTTTTCTTCTCTGGATGGTCTCCAGCCTGTTCTTATCTTTCTTTAAATGCTGATTCCAAAACTGGACACAGTACTCCAGATGGGGCCTTACCAAGGATCAGTATAGAGGAAATATCAGCTCCCTGCTTCTGCTGTACAATATGTTAATTTTATTTCCATTTTTCCTTTTTATGCTTGTAGGCCTGATGAGCATATAGCTGCCCATTTTCACAGAGGACAAGTCAAGATACAAAAAATAAACAATAGCAAAGACAATACATGAATAAACATACATACAGATACATAAAAATGATTACAACAAATATACAATTAACAGGTGCATTCATCTTTGTTCATTAGCCACTGTTTGGGATGAGTTTTAAAACACCAAACGGTTGTACAGTCAATGATTTCAGAAGGAACAGTATTAAAAAAATAAGGCGCCCTGTATAATAATGACCTTTGCCCTGAGGTTTTTTGAATAATGGCAGTTTAAAAGAAAATCTGTTCTGGGATCTTGTTCCACAGGGGGCTGATGGATCTGGTAAAAAAATTGGAAGCTGATGTGTGAAGCAAATCATTGATACATTTTAAAAGAAAAATTCCAGTTTTGTGGGAGATTCTGTTTGTAAAATTAGTAGATTTAAACAATGTACAGTGGTGAGTTCAAAAAGGAACATTAGACATGAATCCTAGTATAGAATTATAAGTAACCTTTAGTCTATTGAGTATTGTACCTGTTATTGAGGTGTAAACTATTAGGCCATAATCCAGGGCACTCAAAAGAAAGCTGTGGGAGAAAAGCCTCCTAGATTCAGCTGTTAGGAAAGGTTTTACATGATATAGTAACCCCAACCTTTGGTGTATTGTTTCCTTAATTGTTTAATGTGATGCTCAAAAAAGAGCTTACTATCCAAAATCATACCCAGATACTTGAAACTGTCAACATATTCAATAATGGTTCCCTTCTGCTCAACGATGGAGTCAAATTCACTGACCTTATGGGTTTTTACAGAAAAAAGCATTACTTTTGTTTTTTGTTTATTTAAAACCAAATTATTTGACAATAGCCAATCCTGAAATCAATTGAAATCCTTTTGGACATTCTGTAGTACCTCCTTAGGACTAGGTCCTTCACAGAATATAGCAGCATTATCTGCATATAGAATTATTGATGTATTTGTGCAGATTCTGGGGGCAGAGTTTACACAGAGCGAAAAAAATGAGGGGCCCAAGGATAGAGCCCTGGGGAACACCACACTGTACTGCTCTAGTTTGGGAAACACTGCCTCCTACTGCTGTCCTATAGGTCCTATCTATCAGATAATCCAGGTACCATTTAATGCCATTGGGAGAAAAGTGAAAATCATATAAAACTGTTTGCATGAGATTATGTTTTACAAGATTGAAGGCCTTGGTGAGGTCCACAAATAGTGCTGCAACAGAATGCCCTTTGTCAAAGGCTCCCTGAATGCAGCTTATGATCTCCAACAAGGCTGGCTCAGTGTTGTGCATTGGTTTGAAACCATGATGACTATCAGTTAGCAATTGATGTTTTGTTAAATACTCAAGCGTTTGATCTAGTATAATTCTCTCTAAAATGTTTGACAATGGCATTAACAGAGAAATGGGTCGATAATTTGAGACCAGAGAAGGATTACCATTCTTGAAAATGGGCTTTACAGTTGCCAATTTACAAGTGTGAGGGAAAACACCATGCAGAAGTGAAAAATTAAATATTAACAATAGGGGATAAGAAAAAAGAATCAATCCCAAGTTTAACTATTCTATAGTCTACACCATCATGACCAAGACATGCTCGAGGGTTTTGCTTTAATATATACTTTTTAAGTAAATCTGGTGTTACCTGCTCAAAATGTAACAAAGGGAAGGATATATTCTTAAGTTATGTCTTTTGGGAACAATAGTTGTTTACACATAATGGGGTTCTAAGGCTGTTGAGGTCACCAAAATGTGTATTGAATATTTCAGATACTAACATAGTATCACTAATAGGGTGACCATTATGTTGGATGATGAAAGTGGAATCTTTTTTTTCCCTGTCTATTAATTTGTTTAGAACTTGCCATGTTGTTTTGGATTACCCTGAGAGTTTTTTTGCTCAGATAGGCAATATTGAACTTTAGCTCTTCTGATCTCAGATTTACATTTGTTTCTTAAGGTCTTTTATTTTTGTAATAAGATGGAATTTCTATTATTCTTGTATTGCTTCCAACTCTTATCTCTAGCTCTCATTAATTGGAATAAATTGTGGGATAGCCATATTTGTTTATTCATTCTAATTCTCATTTTTCTTAAAGGTGAGACCTTATTTGCAGTGATACTATAAACTGCATTAAATGTTCCCAATAATGAATCAATATCATGGAGAGAGTCAAAAATTGACCAATCAGTGTCTTTACAGGCAGCTTCAACAGTTGCAGAAGTTAAATGTGAAATGCTTCTGGATTCATTAAACTTTGGAGGGCTCTTCCTAACCTTAGTGGACCAATTACAGAAGACAGGGCAATGGTCACTCATCACATCAGGCAAGACACCACAATTAGTAAACCTTTCTGGGTGAGTGACCACAACCCAGTCCAGGACTGTACCCAAACCAGTCTTGTAATTGGGCCTAGTTCCCTTGTCAATTATTTGATGGGTGCCAAAATTCAGTATTGACTCACGAACACCATTATTCAAGTTAGAATCCCAATTACAATTAAAATCACCTAAGAGAATCCATTCTCATTTTGGAGGTAATTTACCACATATTGTGATCATTTGCTCAATGCCTGAACCAATTTTCCCTGGTGGAATGTAAACGGAACTGACTTGTTAAATGTTTATCTTGACCAAATAACAAATCAACAGTGGCCATTTCACATCCAGACTTTCCCGTGGGATAACTAAGAGTAGCGAAATGTAACCTATTATGAACATAAATCATGGTCCCACCCCCTCTTTTTCCTACCCCATCTTGTCTATGATGTTTGTAGCTAGGTAAGAAAATTTCATGATCAAGGATTTTGTTTCAGATAGGGCAATAAGGTCAAAATCATGATATTCGGTCCAGGCTACAAACTGTGTCCATTTAGATGGTAAACTTTGTACATTTAGATGGACTATTTTTAAAATTGAACCAGTATGTCTTAAACTATCCTTAACAGATATTATGGGGACAGAATCTTGTTCACCATGACATGGGGGGCCTGGGTGAGGATGTACTGTTCTAGACATTAAGTGCAATAAGACCAATAATCTCCTAATTCTAATACTGTTCACAGTTAGTATTTCCCTTTTTAACAGCAGCTTTTTTGTTTTAACACTAATTTGGATTAAAAATTGATTAGCAGTGAACAATATAGTATCTTTATGTATGGAGAAAACAGGCTCATGGGGAAAAATATAGTTATATAACCCCCCAAAGTAATCCTTGTAACAACAAGCACAAAATAGATCTGTCTCCAACTGTGGTGTACTGTCCTTGTTGTCATAATGTCGTAGAAATGAAATACGTTGCAAGATACCAAAGCAACCCAAAAATATGAAGCACCTGATTAAGGCTAACATGGTATGGAATTTAAAACTACTGTATCACAATTTAAAATATAATAATAATGTATAAAAAAGATGCAGTAGTAATCTATAAAAAATATAAGTTACTATGCAGTAGACTGTACTAAGTACCTAAAGATTTCTCTATGGAGTGGCACTTGCACCACTCATGCTCATGCAATGCTTATGCTAGCAGGTGGCGTGGGTTTTTCAACACAGTAACCCCACCCCCTGATGATCTCAATGTGTTTGAAGCAGGAGCTGGAGTGTCAGCACAGCAGCCAACATGAAAAGTTGAGTGTTCTGGTGAATAACGGGTGGCATGGGTTTATAAACACAGTAACCCTGACCCCTGATGACACTCAGCAGCTGGCTCCCCTGAGCCCCCTACTCACTGAGCATATGGAAAGTTCAAACAGCTGTTGCTCTGGTGAAATAGACAGGAACACACACTTGCCAGGTGCAGATCTCAACATGTTTGAAGCAGGAGGTAGAGTGTCAGCACAGCAGCCAACATGGAAAGTTCAGCGTTTTGGTGAATAGCAGGTGACAGGGGGTTTTAAACACTGTAACCCCACCCCGATGATGCTCAGCAGTTGGTTCCCCTGAGCCCCCTACTCAGTGAGAATGTGGAAAGGTCAAACAGCTGTTGCCCTGGTGAAATAGGCAGGAACACACACTTGCCAGGTGCAGATCTCCATGTGTTTGAAGCAGGAGCTGGAGTGTCAGTACAGCAGACAACATGGAAAGTTCAGCGTTCTCTCCCTCCCTAGGGTCCCTAGCATTCTACTAGCCTTGCTGTAAGCTGTGTTGCACTGGCTGGACTGTTTGAGGGTTCTGCAAATAATGTCTACCAGATCTCTTTCCTCCTGAGAAGCATTTAGCTGTATCCCGTTAAGCATGTAGACTGTCCTTGGCGTACCCTAACCCAGATGCTTCACTTTGCATTTTTTAGCATTAAACTTCAGCTGCCAGATGTCAGACCATCTCTCCAGCCTCTGAAGGTCTCTTTGCAGGTCCCTAATTGCTTTCTCACAGTCCACCCTTCCTCCTAGCTTGGTATCATCTGCAAAAAGGGCTACTTTGCCCTTTACAGTATACCTATACTGATATCGCTGATAAATGTATTAAACAGGACTGGCCCTAACACTGATCCCTGTGGTACCCCACTTGTAACTTCACCTTCCTCTGACCTTTCTCCATTGAGTACCACTCTCTTCTTTCTGTCTTTAAGCCAGCTATCTATCCACCTGACTATGTTCCTTGCTGCTCCCAGCTCTTCAGACTTTGTCAGCAGGCAGCTGTGTGGCACAGAGTCAAAGGCCTTACTGAAGTCAAAGTAGAGGAGGGTCACTGGGTGGCCTCTGTCAATTTCCAAGTAACTCAATCAAAGAACATGATCAAGTTCATCTGGAATGACCTACCTGCCATGAACCCATGTTGTCTATCACCCTGGAGGCTGTTCTTTTTTAGGTACTCCACCAAGTCCTGCTTTACTAATGTTTCCATAAGCTTACCTACCACTGAAGTGAGGGTGACCAGGCAGTTATCAGTGCCATGTTGTCCCGTTGTGTTCATGCAGTGCTTCTGAGCATCGTTCTCCTATGTAGGTAGTTCCTCACCTTTCACCAGCAAGCAGTACACAACAGGGATGGGTGCCATGTTGTCCTACTGTGTTCATGCAGTGCTTCTGAGTATTGCTCCCCAGTGCAGGTAGTCCCTTACCTTTCACTAGCACGTAGTATGCAACAGGGATGGGTGCTGTGACTCCCCACTGTGCTCATGCAGTCCCTATATGTATTGCTCCTCAGTGCCGGCAGTCCCTAACCTTTCACCAGCACACAGTACACAACTGTGATGGGTGCCTTGTTACACCACTGTGTACATGCGGTGCTTCTGAGTATCACTCCACAGTGCATGCAGTCCCTTTCCTTTAACCAGCATGCAGTACACCACCGTGATGGGTGCCATGTTGCTACACTGTGTTCATGCAGTGCTTCTGAGCATCATTCCACAGTGCAGACAGTCCCTACTCATTCACCAGGCCATATTACACCACCATGGTGGGTGCCTTGTCACCCCACTGTGTTCAAGCCGTGCTTCTGAGCATCACTTCACAGTGAAGACAGAAGGGTTTGAAAGTATGCCCCTGTAGCAACAATCCAGTCTGGAATTCTCTGCCCATGGAGGTCATGTTTTGTGAGAGAGTGGGAGGTGGCATCTCTGGCAGCCTCAGACCCCCAGGGGATGTTCAACTCTTCTTGCCCCTAAATTGTGATTGCCTCTTGTGGGGGAGAAGCCTTAAGAAGTATTAATGTAGGATATTTTTTCTCATGGGGATCAAGTCTTTGGGGATAGTGGGGGGGGGTATCACTGGTGGCACCCTTGGACCCCTGAGAAGTGCAGTCCTCTCCTAGCCAAGCAAATTGTGTGAGGAATAAGTCCCAATGGCTACCAGTGTTCAGTCTGCTATGACAGCTTGTGGAGCATAAGGGAATCTAAGGGCCCGGGACCCCTACCTTAATGCCCTATAGAAAATGGACAGGTAGTGGGGAACTGGTACCAGGTTTAAGGAGGCTTGGTCAATGCTTATCCCTAGGTAGCTCTAAGGGGTGAAATACCCTATTCCTGAAAGAGATGGACTGTGCAGGGTGATGTTTGATGCTCAGAATGTCAAAAGTAAACTGCACCTTTGGTTAAAAGTTTAGAGCTTCCAAGTGTCCTAAAAAGTGGATCCTAATCATAGGTCCAGGCTGCAGGGGCCCTGGTATCCTTATGCAGTCTTGAATTAGCTGCCTTTAGGAGATCAAATGTGTTTCAGTCATATTATAAATCAACACCTGTGTGCCCCACTGAGTTGTTGTAACAACCCCTGAAAACTGAAGGAGTGAGGAGTACAATTTGAAAAATGCCTTTGCTGTCACTCCTTGGTGACTGGGGTTCATAGACTGCCTATTGACACTGATATACAGAGACAGTGATAAGAAGAAGAAGAAGAAAAAGAAGAAGAATCAGCATTTATATAGTGCTTTTCATACATCCAAAGCACTTTACAAGCAATGCTAGACTGGTATTGAAGTGACTGAATGTGTGGTGGTGGCCATATCGCACATCATCACCCACACACAGCCTGGATAATTGCATGAACCGATTTATGGGAAGGGGAATGTTGGCCAGGACACCGGGAATGTTCCCTACTCTTTGCAAAGAGTGCCCTGGGTTCTTTTACTTCCACCTGGACACCCACCAGGACAACACCAGGATGGGCAGAAGGGACCTCAGTTTAACGTTTCATCCAAAGGACAGCACACCCCAGCAGTACAGCACCCCCCAATACTGCACTCGGATGCCAGCGATTTTTAGGTGCAAGTCCAATCCCAATGTGGGACGAGAACCCACGACCTTCTGGTCCAGAGGTGGGATGTGCTACCAACTGAGCCACGCAGACACCACATAAGAATGCAGCCTGCACCTATGACAATGCTCAACAGCTTCAGGTAAATCAAAAGGATCCTGTTTTGAAGTTATCCACTGTTTGAACATTATATACATTACTGGAAGCTGTTCTACATTGCTAACCCCTTCCCTTGTAACCTGGCTGTCCTGAGATACTCATAGGTGCCCGAAGGTTATTTCAGTCTCTTAGATCTAGTAAGTAACAAAGTAAAGTGTGTATGTTCTCCTCCCTATATTTTCTACTTAACATTCCCCTAGACCAGGGGAGGTGGTCTACAAACATTTTTAAAACACAGTGATGTTGCTGTTATAGATTTTAAAGCATGCCCATATACAGTATTAAAACACTTCAACAATTCCATTGTAAATATGGAGATCAATATCTCTTGAACCATCAGTGCTAACAACAAAAGTATATACAATCTGAAAAATGGGCACATTATCCATTCCAAAAGTGTATAGCAGAAACTTCTAGCATTGATGGTTGACTAGATGGCATCCTCCACATTTGCATAGCTATTGACGAAGTGTTTTAAATACATCAAAACTTAAGGGCCCTGAGGGTAGACAAGTTTGTAGGACTGGACAGGTTGCATCACAGAGTGATGAAGGTACTAGGACAAGAACTTGCAGTGCCTATAGAAGATATGAACCCCACCTCGCATAACAGTGGCAGCAGGTATAATCCAGTGAACTACAGGCTGGCTAGCTTGACAATACTGTAGTAGGGAAGCTACTTGAAACCATCATTAAGGAGACTTTCTGGAGGCAAATCCAGTCCAAGAGGCAGCATGGCTTCATTGAGGGAAAATTGTGCCAAACTAACCTGAGTTCTCAACTCTGTTGTGAAGGCAGTGGACAATGACCAGGCAGTGGATATCCTATAGCTGGATTTCTGCAAAGCCTTTAATTCAGTGCTGCATAGCTGGTTAGTGTAGAAGCTAGGGGACATACAGATGGGAGGGAAGCTAACCAACAGGATAGAAAAGTCATTAGAGTGGAGGACTCAGAGGGTAGTACTAAATAGGGAGCACTCTGCAGTCAGAGTTGACAAGCAGGGTGCCACTGGAGTTGGTACTGTGGTCAATACTGTTCAGTGTGTTTATCTGCAACATCAGTGAGGAAATCGAGGGAATAGTTTGTCAGTTCACAGGTGACAGTAAAATCAATGGGAGGATAGATGCTGAAGGAGTTGGGGACATAAAAAGGGACCTAGAAGGGCTGGATAGGTGGTATAGGATTTAGTAGCTGAAGTTATATGCCAAAATGTGCAAGGTTAGATATGGAAATGGAATATTAGATGACGGGGAGTGTGAAAAACTCAGCCAGAGCACAGAGAAAAGGGGCCTTGGCATCATTATAATTGATAACCTCAAGTCAATGGGCCAGTGTACCAGAGTACTTGGGAAGGCCACTAGTATGTTGAGATGGACTGAGAGGGGTTTCTCTAGTAAAATAAAAAAGGTAATGTTGCCTCCCATGGATTCCTGCTTAGGTAATTCTTGGATTAATGTGTCCAATCCTGGAGCCCACACTTGAAAAGGGATAGGGACCGTATACAGACAGTCAAGAGGCAAGCTAAAAAGGTGATACAGGGGCAGCAGGGGTAACATTTGAGGAGCATCTGGACAGTCTGAATATGTACTCACAGGCCAGAGAGGAGAGAGGTGACATGACTGAAACATTAAAATTGCTAAAGGGAATCAGGGCCCATTAAAGCAACCCGAGGGCTCAATAACCAGGGGGGCATTAACAGTTACAAGTTGTTGGTGTGGGTGTGCGTGTGTGTTGGGGGTGTATTCAAGAGAGATGTGAGGAGGTACTTCTTGGAGAGAGTGGTGGATAGAGAAAACAGCTTACCCAGGGAGCTTGTACATGCCAAGATGGTGATGAGTTTCAAGAGACAGTGTGGAAGACTAAAAGATGTTTGTGAGACTACACACCAGAGAAAGGGGGAAGGGGCAGAGGGAATGGGGCCAGACTGCTATGAGGGCCATCAGCCTAGCCAGACCAATGACAGGTTGGAGTTGCTCAGGTAGGAACTGAGTAGACACAACAGACCATGTGTATTTTTCTGCTGGCAGCCTTCTGCGTTTCAGTGTTCCTAATCACTTCCATTATTTATTTAGTTTTTGTTAACTAGGTAAGTACACTAGACAAACACATGCCTATTTTCAGGTACGACCTGGGAGAGTACAGGAAATCAAATAACATACAGAGTACAATTTGAAGCAAGTAGGGCAGGTACACAGATGTCAGGAGAAGCATAACATACATAGTAAGATATCTCAGGTCACGACAGTAATCATAGTCAATATGCTAAGGTACAGCATCACTGACACAACGTCGCCAGCAATATATATACAGATATATACAAAATTTACACATTTGCAAGATACATGGAATGAATACACTCAAGTACACTGTGCAGAGGACCAGGCTAATCAGGGAGGGTTAAGACAGTCACATACTGATGAGAGCTTCAAGTGGTTGCAGTGTTGACATTGTTTAAAACAGATTCACATGTTTAAAACATGTTATAATTGCTGTCAGATTGGTCTTAAACATTTATTTGTCTCTTTAAAAAGTTATTTTTTTAATAATTAAAAATACTTGTAAACAGTTTTCTGATTGCTGGCACATATACTGTGCAGGAAAAGAAAAAGAAGTGTTATAATTTAGTACGTAAATATTTTTCCAAAGTTGTATAGTCCCATAACGAAGAATGCACAAAATCTTAATTTCTTTTAAGTAATAATATACCTTCTCTGCTTTCACAGGCTGTGCACTCAAAAGCTTCTGAAAATACATAGAAACATAGAATTTGACAGCAAATAAGGACCGCTTGGCTCACCTAGTCTGCCCATTTTCCTACCTAACAGATAAGCTGCAGATCCAGGTTAACCAACAGCTTACTTCCTCCTACCCCCCACTAGGACTGCCTTATGTCTGTCCCATGCATTCTTGAATTCCTCCACTGTTCTTGATTCCATGACCTCCTCAGGGAGGCTGTTCCATACATCCACAACCCTCTCTGTGAAAAAATACTTTCTCACATTACCTCTGAGCCGTCCCCTCTCTATCTTCAAATTGTGCCCCCTTGTTCTTGCACATCTCTTTTTCTGAAAGATGCTACCCTCTTGGACTTTGTTGATTCCCTTGAGGTACTTGAAAGTTTCTATCATGTTCCTCTCTTCCTTCTTTCCTCAAGGATATACATATTAAGCTCCTTTAGTTTTTCTTCATATGTCTTCTGGTGCAGACCGTGCACCATTTTGGTTTCTCTCCTCTGGACAGCCTCCACTCTGTCTATGTCTTTGCGGAGATGGGGTCTCCAGAACTGCACACAGTACTTCAGATGGGTCTCACCAACTGTCTGTACAGAGGGATAACAACTTCCTGTTTTCTACTATTGATGCCTCTTCCTATGCATCCCAGTATTCCCCAGCCTTCCTTACTGCCTTCTCACATTGCTGGCCCACCTTTAGGTCATCGGATATAATTACCCCCAGGTCCCTTTCCATTTTACTGTTGTCAGTATCTCACCCCCCATTGTGTACGCTTCCCATGGGTTTTTGTTTCCCATGTGCATTACCTTGCACTTCTTTGCATTGAATCTGAGCTGCCATACATTTGATCACTCCTCCAACCTTGCCAAATCCCTTCTCATCCTTTCCACTCCATCTTGTGTATCAACCCTGTTGCAGATCTTTGTGTCGTCTGCAAAGAGACATACTTTTCCTTAGAGTTCCTCTGCAATGTCACTTATAAAGACATTAAAAAGGACCAGTCCCAGTACTGAACCCTGTGGTACCCCACTAGTAACCCTCCTTTCTTCACTGTGTACTCCATTTACTACTACCCTTTGCGTCCTGTTGTCTAGCCAATTTTTTATCCAGGCTACCACCATGGGACCCATCTAGGCTGGTTAACTTGTGTATTAATCTTTTTGTGTGGGACTGTATCAAATGCCTTGCTAAAATCTAGGGTAGCCATGTCCACAGCCCCTCCCTGGTCTACTACTTTGGTCACCCAGTCAAAGAAATCTATTAGATTCATCTGACACGACCTTCCCATCGTGAATCCATGCTGCCTTGGGTCCTGTGCCACACTGGCCTCTAGGTACTCAACAATTCTTTCCTTCAGAAGTGATTCCATCATTTTCCCTACCACTGAGGTCAAACTAACTGGTCTGTAGTTTTCTGCATCTGTCCTGCTCCCACTTTTGTGAAGAGTAATCACATCTGCCCTCCTCCAGTCCTCGGGTACCACCCCATGCTTCCATGATTTGTTAAAGAGAGTAGTCAGCGGTGTCACTAGTTCTACCCTTAGTTCTTTAGAATCCTTGGGTGAATCCCATCAGGCCCCATTGCTTTGTCCACCTTCAATTTTATTAGTTCTTTCAGAACTCTTTCTTCTGTAAATGGGCTGGTATCAATCCCCATCTTCAGAGTGTTTCTCTTGTTTGGTTTAGGTACCTCCCCCTCCTCTTTCTTTGTGAATACTGAGCAGAAATATTCATTCAGTATCCCTGCTTTTTCACTGTCACCCTCTACCCACATTCCCTTCCCTTTATTAAGCCTCAGTATCCCTCCTTTGGTCTTTCTTCACTCTCTAATGTACCTATAAAAAGGTCTTATCCCCCTTCTTAACAGAATTGGCTATCCTTTCCTCGGTTTGGGCCTTTGCTATTCTGATTGCCTTCCCAGCCTCTTTCTGCTTTAACTGATAAAGTTCTCTGTCCTGCTCCTTCTGTGTTTCCTTATATTTCCTGAATGCTATCCTTTTCTCCTTAACCTTCCCTGCCACCTCTTTTGAGAACCATAACATTTTTTTTCCTTCGTTGTGTTTTATTGATTTGCTTTACACAAAGGCTTGTTGCCTCTGTGATGGCTGTTTTGATTACTCTCCATTGTTCCTCCATTCCTCCTTCTTGCCTATTTGATAGAGCTTTTCTGAGGCACTCTCTCATTTTCCCAAAGTCAGCCCTCCTACAGTCCAATACTCTTGCTTTTGTATGGCTTGACTGTATGGCTGTGTTTATCGTGAACCACACTGTTTGGTGATCGCTTGTTCCCAGATGGCTACCCACTTCTAAATCTGAGATTCTTTCTCCATCCCCATTTGAGAGTACCAGGTCTAAGATTGCTCCCTCCCGAGTGGGTTCCATTACTAGCTGTCTGAGGCATGCCCCCTGTAGGGCATGAAGAATGACCCTGCTCTTGGATGTGCCTGCAGAAAAGGTGCTCCAGTTAGCATCTGGCATATTCAGGTCCCCCATCAACAATATCTCCCCTTTTTATGCCATTCTAAGGAAGCCTTCTGTCATTTCCTTGCCCATTCCCTCACCCTGAGATGGGGGTCTGTATACAACCTCCATGCGGATTGTGGTGCCATTTCCTGTCTCCAGAGTGACCCAGAGTGCCTCATCTGCTCCCTGTTTACTCTTTAGTTCTATTGCTTTGATCCCTTCCTTTACATAGAGAGCTACTCCTTCTCCTCTTTTACCCTCCCTGTCCCTCCTGTAGATTGTGTATCCTGGTATATTGACATCCCAGTCATGGTTCTCTGTGTACCATGTTTCTGTGACTGCCACAATATCCAGGCAACCATCTTCCATCAAGGCCACTAGTTCAGGGAGCTTGTTACACAGACTACGGGCACTGGTACTCATCACCCTCCACTTTTTGATAGCCTTACTCCTTTTAACCCCATTTCTGTCCTTACTGCCTTTGCCTTTTTTTACATTTACCTCTGTTCTGCTCCCTAATAACTTCTCTACCTTGGTGTTTACCTCACTAATTACCATGTTTTGTGGAGGGAGGCTGGGATTTCCTTGCTCCTTTTCAGTGCCTCCTCCCTTGGCTAGTTTAAATGCTTGCCAATGAAGCATTTAAATCTCTCACCTAGGATTCTGGCTCCCCCCCTGGAAAGATGCAGACCATCGCACCAGTATAGGTCTGCATCCCTCCAGGTGGCTCCCCAGTCCCCAATGAAGTCAAAACCCTGAGCTGCACACCAGTTTTTCAACCACTCATTGAATTCCCTGGTGAGGAGTGCCCTAGCATCACCCTTGCCATAGATAGTCAGCACCTCTGAGAAGGTTACCGTATGCGCTACTTGTCTAAGGCCCCTCCCCAACTCTACAAACTCCTCTTGCACTACTCTGATCCCATTCCTAGCCAGGTCATTTGTCCCTAGGTGGACAATGACATCCAGCTCCCTCCCTCGTGCAGCTGCTCCCACGATCCTGAGGATTCGCTTCCTGTCCCTCCAAGTTGTGGCACCAGGAAGGCACCTTACCTCCCTCTCCCCTTCCTCCCCCATTTCTACCCCCTAATGATTGAGTCCCCCACCAGGAGTTGTTTCCTTCCCCTGTGGGGTCCCATGCCACCCTCCTGTGGGTCTCCTTTGTGAAGGTTCCCAGCATCCTCCTTGGTCTCCACTGCAGGTGCCTCCATAGAGGAACCACTATCCACCAGAAGAGCGAATGAATTGTGGAGAGGTACAGCTGGAGGGATGCAACTCTGTTCCACCACTGTCTCCCTCCCTGAGCCCACCCTGGTCCAGCCTCTCCTCTTTCTTGGCAACCTCTGAGGTAGTGGCATTGGCCCTGGTGGTCCCTGGGTGGGGGAGGAGGTTTCACAAATCCTAGCCAGGTCAGCCTGGAGACAGGCAACCTCCTCTCTCAGACCAGAGAGGTACCTGCAAATAGGGCAGTATCGACGCCTCCAGAATGTCTCCCGGAACACTGCCGCCCCACAGCCATTGCACTGCATCACTCCTATCATGTCTTATTTTGTGCCCCCTCTACTGTTTCTCTGTATTCTTACTCTCTCCTCTCCTTACAACTCTCACCCTTCCTGTTCTGGGACAGCAACTTCCTATCTTCTTCAGTAGCCTCCTTCTTCCTTGCTCAATGTCAGACCACCAGCAGCTGGGGGGAGAGTGAGCTACTTTTTTCCTCTACGGTTGACAAAACCAATGTTTCTCTATGATCTTTCCTCTACTACTGCCAAACAGGAAGTTCCTGTTGACAGTCAAATCCAGTGCTTATAAAAGTAGAACTGGCTTTGGGTGGGTGGGATGGAAGGCAATTAGTAAGAAAAAAAGGCTAGCAACAGGAAGTTGTAATTTGAGTCACCTGCTTTTATAGTGTCTAAGCCACACCCCCAGTTAAGCTCTCTTTCCTCCTACTGGTTTAGCAAAGTCAGCTGATACAGTACCCTTCCAGCACAGAACACACACTAACTTTCTTTCTTTTCTTTCTTTTTTTAAACCCTAAATAAGACCCATTCTACTTCTAATAAAGTATCTGTCTACTTAGTCTCAACAGACACTGACTCCTGCTGAGATATAAGTTTTAAATTGATAAGAAAATGTAGCTTCTTTTAGTTAGCTGCTTTCTGCTCTACAAGCAAGGCTAGCAACAGCTAGCTAATAACAACAGCTAATAAAAGGTATAATAGGTTTGCGAAACATGGGTTTTTTAAACAGGAATTCGTGGAGCCAATGTATTGAAAAAGCCATTTATGACTCAGTGGCTTTACTTTCTGCTCCTCCTGAATCATTCCATGCAACAGTGATCCACTGCAGTATTCATGCAGATTTTATAATGTAGCCTAACAAGTTCCAGAGACTTAAAACATTAAAAAAAAGATGTGAAGCAATTTAAAATATATATGTTAATGCTAAATTATTTAAAAAACGACATAATGGTAAGAGCCCATTTTTGTTTTCAGTTGGCCAGCTAGTTTCACTCAAATTTAGTTGAAATATAAAGCTGACTACTTAGTTTACATTCACTTCAGTGTTTTTACATTTTGTTAATATAAGCATATTTGTGTCACTCTTTTTTTTTTTAGAAACCCTTGTCTCAAGAGACTGCATTTGAGTTTTGCTTGATAAAATTCACTACATGAATAATATTGTCTCACATGTACCGCAACCTTAGATCTGTGATTTAAATATGTGGCTTATCCATTTTTTCTGCACTTTTGGCTTGTTTAAAATATTTGGCAGCACTTTTATTTTTGTTAAGAAACTAATATACATGTTTAATTTAATTCATCACTTAAGGAAATGCAGTCTTTTCCAAGTGGCAGAAGATTGATTCAATGGGCTTATGCAACGTAGTGTAGTATTTTGCTTGTGCAACTTGTTGATAAATCTTTGTGGCCATTCACCTCTCTATTCCATGGGGTATACCACCCTGTAGAGGTACAGAAGGCAAGGACCCCTCGAGGAGGGTTCCACCCCTAAAGGTGCTGTGGGAAAGATTCCTTTGGCTAAAGCTACCTTAGAAAGGAGCCCCAAGGAGAGAGGTGAGCCACTGGAGGAGGGGAGGAGGATGGGGCAAAGAAAAAATGCTTCTGGGAGGAGCTGGATGGCCTGCTTTAGGAATAGCTCAGGCAGGGAATGTGGCTTGTTGCTCCAACCCACTGAACCACAGGTAAAGCCTTTCAATTCAATGGGCTTACACAACTTAGTGTAGTGTTATGCTTGTGTAAGTTGTTGATAAACCTTTCTGGCCATTCACCTCTCTATTCCATGAGGAATACCACCCTGTAGGGATACAGAATGCAAGGAGCCCTCGAGGAGGGTTCCACCCCTAGATGTGCCGCAGGATGGATTCCGTTGGCTAAAGGTACCTTAGGAAGGAGCCCAAAAAAGAATGTTAAGCTGAGAAGAATGATTGATGACAGCCAGTGGATTAACATACATCCACCAGTGATGAGCATGAAAGGACATAGGCTGAGAGCTGATATGTTTGAAAACTGAGCAGAAGGGCAGGACTTTCTGAGGAGAGAGGGAACGGCAAAAGGAGAGCCACCATCCAACACAAAGGAGAGCCACCATCCAACTCCATCCAACAGCAGAAACCTACCTAGATAACCTAATAATCTACTACTATATGAACTAACTAGGTATTATGACCTTTGGCATGGATTTGAGGAGTAAACTTCTGGGGATCCAAGGCCTAGGTCACCTTCCCTCCAAGCTTGGGATATATTTAGTGATGGCTCTGCTGCTGCAATTTAGAAACCCAGTTCAGGGGTGCTACAGTTTGGAGGAAGGCATTCACTCTGTCCCTCTAATGTGAAAGCTGTGAGGGGCTGTGAGTGCACTCTGCAGCAATGGGATATTCCCACACATGAGGACCATCCCCCAAGGCAGAAGGAGGAGAGCAATGACAGCTGAAGGCTCTCAGCTGGCCTTCATGAGCCTAATGAACAAACCAGGTGAACTTTAGGTGGTTGTAGGGAGACTAGCTTGTGAAGGTGTAGCTGAGCCTACTTGGCATAGCTAAAGGAGCCTCCTTGGGCTTAAGGGCCCCACCCCTCAGAAGCTGAACTCTTAAATTCTATATCAAGAGGTGCCACCAGTTTGTTTACATTGCTAAAGCTCTGCTTGGAGTGAGGACATTCCCACTGTGGGCCAGATGAGAAGGACCCCACACTGAGTTTTGCATGCTCAAGATGCAGACTTCATAGGTGCAGAGTGAGACCATCAGCTGAAGGGAAAGCCTTGAGCCATAGTAATTTATGGCCATGGTTGGCATGCATCCATGTTCAAAAACTGGTATAGCAGATATAAGACACACACTAAGGCCACACAGCATTTCTGTTTTTTAGATCTTTTTGACTTCTGTGTAGCTCTGAGTGAATAGCGTAGATCAAGCAACATACTGATACCCTTATCTATGTGTAACACAAGCATATGGTATATCACAGCATATATTTCACAAGCATAGTATGATGTCATAAGCATAGATTCATGATGTCACAAGGTGGTTAAATGAGGGATGCATGCCAACCAATTCCATAATGGAAGTCAGTTCAATAAGGGAAGCAAGTTCCGTAAGGGAAGCAAAAATGTTGTGAAACAAAGATGCATTCATTTTTATAGTTCACTCTGTAGCTTAGCATTTGTTGTTTGAGACATTGTAGAAATTGCCACATTATTGTGAAATGAAAATTTCTCTTTGCTAGTCAATGTCAGAAGTTGTACATGGAAACACTTAAAGAAGAAGTCCACCCAGACTGTGCAAAAACATATGTTATGTAGAGTGTTTTGATATGCATGTTAAGTCCTAGTGTGTCCTTCTCTCTGTCTGTTATTAGGATTTTTTCGCTAAATTAGCCTGCTAGCTGTATGGTAGTTTTACGACCCCTGGGGATCTCTATCATAAATAGGTTTATTGGCTTTCTTTCTACTACGATGCACCCTGGCTCATGTGACAGTGATGTAGCTATGCTCTTAGATTTAGCAGGGTCTGTCACAGCTCAGCCACAAAGATGATACTTCTTTCAGAGAAGTCACACTGCTAGATTTTGGGTGAGTGTAATCATTATTATTTTTTTATATTAGTACCTTGTCCTGCTATGTTACAACCTATAAGGTGATGTTTAATTTTTGCTACTTAGTACTGGTGCAAAAACTAAAAGTGACTGAGAGGAATAGAGTAAACAGTGACATGATTCAAACAAACACACACACACACACACACACAGCAGAACATAGCAGGACAAGGTACTGATATCAAAAAATAATGATTACACTCACCCAAAATCTAGCAGTGTGTCTTCTCTGGAAGAAGTATTTTCTCTGTGGCTGAGCTGTGACAGACCCTGTAACAAGACTCTGGCTTCCTACAGGGGCAATTAGACATCACACCAAAGGGCACTCTGGGAAGACTATTTGGGAGAAGAGGCCATAAAAGAAACCAGAATGGCAACCTCCAAGGGCAATAAAACAGTTAGGGAAAGTTAGAAAAAGCATTTCTCACAGCCAGAGGAAAAGAAAATACTGGGAACTGGCTAGAACACAGAAAATAAGACTGTTACATATCTTTTTTTGATTTTAACATGGAGTTTTCCTTTAAAAAGCTGTTTATGAGGAATGCAGCAAAAGATTTAAAATGGTAAAGAGCAAGTAAAAATTCAGGAAGTTACATATATAGTTGCTCCTTCAAGTGAACCATGAAAGTCAGAAATCTCATTATTGTTCATTATTAGTGAGCATAGTGAAACTAGGTATTTCAGTGCATATTCAAATTCTTTTCAATCTTTTGTGCACCTGATATTATAGGGGTGCAGTTGCACCCCTATATTTAGGGTTGAGTAGACACTTCATTGCTAAATACCAAATTTTGCACTTTAATAACTTTGCAACCGTTCAATGGATTTCTATGAAAAGTTACATGCACCATTGCCAGGGTAGATCTTTGGATGTGTCAAGGCACGTTCTGCTTGGATGTGTAGTTTCTGAGTTCCAGAGAGGTGAAAGGTGCACTTTTGGCTCATTGGCTTTGCTGAGTTTTTCTTTGAACTTGCCTACAGCCCAGACAGTTTGGAATCATGGTCTGAAATTTTCAGGGCAGAAAGGGACTAGCCCACAAATGCGACTTTTGCTAATCTGGTGAAAAAATAACAATCCGTTCTGAAGTTATTTAATTTTTTAATTTAAATATTTTTCTGAGCATGCTCAGTAAGCACTTTAGGACAGCTGTATGAAATGAAAAAGGAAGCCTGTTTTGCTTTAGAATATTCCTTGTTCATCTGCCGCCATCTTGTTTCAGTTTTGAAAAAAATGTAAAGGAAATAAAACTGGCATCATTGAGAGATGCCAACACATCTGTCTGGGTGAATGGGACCCCCTTAGGTATAATCTGCACTTCACATTTGCAGACATGCCCTAGAAATGTTTTTTTTTTGTTATCATTAGAAATCTTTTTTCATGACCGCGTGATATGAAAAAAGAATCCTTTTCATATGACAAGTCATGAAGAAGGATTCTTTTTTGTGAAGGGAGAATCTTTGACTTTAATTCTGCTGCCATCACTGGTATGCTCATGTATTTCCCTGATGTCTAGTGGCACCCTCCCACCCTCCAATACCTTCCTCCGTACTGCTTTTGTTTCCCTAGTATCTAGTGGTACCCCCACCCTCTGATCTCCATCCCATCTCCCTTTGTTTCCAGGGCATTTAGTGGCACCCCTCACCCACCAATTTTCATCCTGGTTATACACTGAATTTTTCCATGGTGTCTAGTGCCACCCCCCAGCTGCTGATCATCTTCCTCCTAACAAAAAAAAAAAACCAAACATTTCCCTGGAGTCTAGTGGCACCCTCCACCTGCCGATAGCTGTCCCCCTTGCATAACGATATTCCCTGGTGTGTAGTGGTACCCCCACCCACTGATTCTGTCCCACCACCTGAAATAAAGAAAACGGCCCTCAATTTTTTTGTTTTAGCAAAAAAAGGTTGCTCGCCGATCAGCCCCCACCCCACCACTCACTCAGCATCCCCCACCCCACACTCCCAGTACACCTCCACATACCCTCACTTACCTGAAAAGGTCCCAGATTTGAGATCCACTCTCTGATTAAAGACATATCTTGCTGCTGGGACTGGCAACTACAATATGTGAAACTAAGGTAAATGCGGTTCAATGTATTTCAATGGGGGTTTCAACTTACATGTATAACTCAGCCATTTTTCAACACTTTGACACCAAAATGTCAACATGGCCTTTTGGGGACCCCACCTCATGAACAATATGACTGTCATTATGCAACTCCTGCCCAAAAGGTGATTTTGTAGTTGATTGTTGAATTCACCTTTCTGGCAAGCTTTGAAAAATGTTTCTACCCTTGTTCATAAGGAGAGTTCATAAGAAGGAGGCTATGTTGAAAATGTGGAGTCAAAATATGTAAAAATGGCAAAGTTATGACCAGTCAATGCAATTTCATTACACACACATCTAACTTCGGAAACGTTTAGTATTTTGACACCAAATTTTCAACTTGGACATCTTATTACCCCACCTCATGTATATCACAGCTGTCATTTTTCAAATCAGATGAGGAGGTAAAATATAAATCAGTACAAAGTCCAGCACTAACCAAGCAGAGAGCCAAAGCATGAGAGACAGGGTACTGATCAAGGACAGGGTACTGGTGGAAACCATCCACAAAACGGCAGAGAAAGGGGAGATGTTGGTAATGGGGGACCTGAAAATGCCAGATGTTAAGTGGAACACCTATGCTGCAGCCACTACCAGGAGCAGAGTCATCCTGGATGCCCTACAGGGGGTGTGCCTTAGACAGCTAATGGTGGAACCCACCCAGGAGAGAGCAATATTGGACCTTATCCTCACAAATGGTGATGGAGTGATGGACCTATCAGTGGGCAGCCATCTGGGGTCCAGTGATCACCATATGGTGTGGTTTAACATGAAGACGGGGTAGAGACAAGCCACACAAAAGTAAGGGTCGTGGATTTCAAAGGGGGCTAACTTTTAAAAAATGGGGGCTCACCTCTAGAAAATTCTGGCAAAGGGGGAGGGAGGTGTGTTGAGGAACAGTAGGAAAAGCTTAAAGGGGCCATAGCAGAAGCAACAAGCTTCTGTGTAAATTTGGCAAACAAATCAAAAAGAAAGAAAAAACACACTATTGTTTTCAAAAGAAGTGGCATATAAGGTTAGGGGAAAAAAACAGACATTCAGAAAGTACAAGGAAATGCAGAAGGAAGTAGACAGATAATTGTATCAGGCAAAACAGAAGGAGGTGGGGAAGGCATTGAGGAGCACAAAGAAAGCCCAATCAGTAAAAGAAGGTAACAAAGACTTCTTCATATATATTAGGGAAAGGAAAAAGACCAAGGGAGGGATTGTGAGGCTTAATGTGGGGGTGGGGGGAGGGAAGGGAATCTAGAAAAAGCAGAAATTCTAAACTAATACTTCTGCTCAGCATTTACAAAAGAAGGGGAAGGAAGAGGTACCAAAAATAAGGGATAGAAATGCACAAGGAGGAGAGGCAGACACCAGTCCATTCACAGAGGGAAGAGTCCTAAAGGAACTCTTGAAACTAAAAGTGGACAAGGCAATGGGGCCGGATGAGACACATCCCAGAATACTGAAGGAGCTCAGAGAGGTACTAGGGGCACCACTGACAGCCCTATTCAACAAATCACTGGATGAAGGAGTGGCACCAAAGGACTGGAGGACAGTGAATGTGGTACCACTACACAAGAGTGGGAGCAAGTTGGAAGCTGGGAATTACAGGCCAGTCAGTTTTACTTTAGTGGTGGAGAAAATAATGGAATCCATGCTGTAGGAAATGATTGTGGCATATCTCGAGGCCAGCAGAGCACAAGACCCAAGGCAAAATGGATTCACAGCAGGTATATCTTGTCAAACAAATCTGATTGATTTCTTTAGCTGGATAACCAGGGTAGTTGATCAGAGAGGGGCAGTAGACATGGCCTACCTAGATTTTAGCAAGGCATTTGACACTGTCTCACACAGGAGGTTAGTAAACAAGTTGGGCAGTATGGGAGTGGGACCTAAGGAGGTAAACTGGATTAGACATTGGCTGAGCAACAGGACATAGAAGGTGGTGGTTAATGGAGTAAAATCATGGGGGAGGGGTGACCAGTGGGGTGCCACAAGGCTCAGTGCTAGGGCCTGTTCTCTTCAATGTCTTCAATAGTAACATTGCAGAGGGTCTGGAAGGGAAGGTAACCCTCTTTGTGGATGGCACCAAGATCTGCAATAGTGTGGACACTCCAGATGGGGCAAAAAGTATGAGGAGAGAACTAGACAAGTTGGAGCAGTGGTCAAGAGTGTGGCAGCTGAATTTCAATGCAAAGAAGTGCAAAGTCATGCATTTGGGGCACAGGTATCCTGGAGTGGAATACACAATGGGGGGGATACAAATGACAACAAAACCTGAAAGAGACCTTGGGGTATTCATAACAGATAACCTAAAAGTTGCCAAGCAGTGTGGGAAGGCAGTGGGGAAGGCCATAGGGATGCTGGGGTGCATAGAGAGAGGCATCACCAGTAGAAAGCAGACAGTGGTGTTTCCACTGTACAGACAATTGGTGAGGCCACATCTGGAATACTGTATCCAGTTCTGGAGGCCACATCTCCAGAAGGACATTGACTGTATGTAGGTGGTCCAGAGAAGGGCAATGAAAATCTTGATGGGAATGCACCATAAACTGTATGAGAAAAGACTGAAAGACCTTAATAGGTTTACTTTGGAGGAAAGGAGGGAGAGGGGATATGACAGACACATTCAAATACTTCAAGTGGACAAACAAGGTACAGGAGGGAATCATCTTCCAAAAGATGTGAGGAAGTACTTTTTCACAGAAAGGGTGGTGAATGCATGGAACAGTCTCCTTGCAGAGGTCATGGGGGCAAAAATAGTGGGTGAATTCAGGAAAGCGTGGGACAGACAGAAGGCAACCGTAGTGATAGGAAAAAAAGGTAAACTGCAGATCAAGTAGGATCTGCAGTTTTAGGTAGGTATGGAAATAGGCAGAATAGGTGGATTAGTCAGTGGATAAGTTTCTGCCATCACATTCTATGTTTCTGTGGGACAAACAGGAGAAAAAGGGGGCAGTGGCTTCGGCTGCAAGGAAAAAATGCCTCTGGGAGAAGCTGGAAGGCCTATCTCATATATAGCTTAGGCAGGGGGCATGGCTGGTTGCTCCAGCCCATTGAACCACAGGCAAAGACTATCAATTTTACACATTACCAAAATACTCACACCTGTATTGAAACACACAGAGCATTCACTGCCATCTTCAAGAACATTTTGTATTAAAGTTGAAGACTACAGTCTGCTGCTGTATTTTTATGCACTTTTGCACCTTGGGTCTTTAATGATTATGTTTATACTATTGGAGATTGTTTTGCATATATTTTACCTCTGTTGTTAATGGGTGGTGTCAAAAAGGGTGCACAGCAAGGCAAGGGTGAACATCAAACCAAAAACTCACATTGTTTGTAATGGTCTTTGACTGGTAGAACACCTACATTGAAAGCAAAGGAAAGTAACACAGCCACAGGAGAATTATGTGGGCTAATGGAAGAAATTAAGAGATTAGAAAATTCAGGAGTTATGGAAAACAAACATATTCCACAACAGGATTTAGTATCAGTGACAAAAAATGATACCCAGCAGCAAAAGTGCCTAGTCCAAATCCACAAAAGCTGTTGCAAAAACAGTGGAAAGACGAGGAGATAAAACAGGGTGAGCAGGGCAGTCAAAACTAGAAATGCAACAAATGCAGAAAAAGCTAACAAAAATACTCATCAGAGTGAAGAGAAAAAATAAAACAGCTAGGAAAGCATTGCCAATAATTAGGACACTATCCCAGAAAAAGGCATAATAATAAATTTGGGTTCAGATCAATTGATTTTTTTTCCAGGTGTTGAGCAAGAGGGTAACTCACCAAAAAACACTTACATGAGTGGGTATGATAAATTTCTAACACTCTTAATGAGAAAGGGTGTTAAGTATCCCAATTCAGTAGCCAGAGGATGAATGTAAAACAATGTTTTCACCAAGCATTTGTCAATGCCAAATGTTTCCTTGTATGCTGTTGTATTGGATCCTGCCTGTATACATTTTCATTATATATTTACTCAAGATAGACCACATGAAATGCAATATGTCATTTGTGATGGGGTCCTGATTTTATACAGATTTATACTGCATTTGCCCAGTACAGTAAAAGTGAGATGTGATATCTCATTTTTGGCATGGTTCTCCTTTTATAATGTCTTTTTCTAGGACAGATCATCTTAGATGCAACATCTCCTTTTCAGGGGGGTTCTGCTGTAGTGTCCTATTTTTACACAGTTTTGTAATATATTTACCCAGAATAACCCAGCTGAGATGCAGTATTTCATTTTCAATGAGGTCCTGCTTTTACACATTTTTGTACTGTATTTACCAAAGACAGGACAGCTCAGATGCTGTCTTGTTTTCAGTGGGATCCTTCCTTCCCAGGTTTTACTCTGTATTTGCTCAGGATAGCACAGCTGAGATGTAATGTTCCATTTTCGATGGGGCTCTATTTTACCCATTTTTGTAACGGTATTTATCAAGGATAGCTTCACCGAAAGGCAAATTTCATTTTCAGTGGGGTCAAGTTTTTACAATATATTTTTCCCAGGATAGAGCAGCATAGATGCACAGTTCGTTGGGGGCTCTGCTATAGTGGGGTCCTGCTTTTATACATTTTTACTATCTATTTACCTAGGATAGACTAGATGAGAAGCTATATTTCATTTTAAGCGGTGCCTTTCTTTTACACAGATTTAGATTGTATTTACCAAAAACAGACCGGATAAGAGGCAATATCTAATTTTCAGTGGGCTCCCACATTTTGACCCCCTTTCCAACATAGTCTTTTTGTGACCTGACGTTATGAGCAAGATGGGTGACATTTTTTAAATTCCATCCGAAATGTGATTTCACAGTGTGACTGTGAAAACATGTTTCAGAAGGGATTTGAAAAATGCCACCTGTCATGTTCATGAAGTGGGGTAATACAAGGGTAAGATAAAACAGGGTGGGGGGGGGCAAAATGTGCAAAAATAAAGTTATGAGTAAACATTGGAACAATTACATGGTTCCTCATAACTTATTCTATCACATTTTGACCCCAAATTTTCAACAAAGTCTTTTCATGACCCCATGTTATGAGCAAGACAGGTGGATTTTTTTTAAATCCTGTCCAAAAGACGGTTTCACAGAGGGACTGCGAAAATATGTTTCAAAGGGGATTTGAAAAATTACACCTGTCATGTTCATCAGGTGGGGTAACAAAAGGGCTATGTGCACATTTGGGGCCAAAGTCGGCAACAATCACAAAGTTATGAGTAAATATTGAAACTAATTCAACATTTTCTCATTACTTTGTTGTTTTTTGACATTTTGGCTCCTAAATTTTCAACACTGTCTTTTTAAGACTCTGCTTTATGATTAAGGCAGGTGGAATGTTTAGCATGTCATTTGAAAGGTGACATTATATAAAAATGACACCTGTCATGTTCATGATGTGGGGTAACAAGGGTATTCTTTCATAACTTCATTATTTTGTGAACATTTTACCTAAATTTTCAATATAGCATTTTTATGACCACACCTTCTGAACATGACAGGTGTCTTATAAAATACTGGATGAAACATAATTTTGCACAAGTGCAAAAACACATTTTGGCCATAATTTGAAAAATGACACCTATCAAATTTATGAAGTGGTGTGATAAAAATGGGTGGGCAAAATTCTCAAAGCACTTGTGCTCAGTGTATCTCAGATGCCCCGGTGCAAATGAGATGTGCCGAGCACTAACTGTGGTATTCACAGAAGATGCACAGGGGGATTGTCCCGGTGTGTCCCTTCTGTGAATACTACAGTCGTGCCCTGCAACCCCATGGTTGGGCTGGGAATCCACTGGGGAAGCGCATCATATTTACAGGGCACAGAAAGAGATGGTGAGGTGGGAAGGATACTTTGTAGAGGGTGGGATCTTTTTAAAAGGGGCATGGCATGCCTCTTAACTGCTATGAATTTTGCATCAAGCTATGATTTTCACATTCAAATTTACCCTTGCTCTGCAAAGGTTTACTGACATTCTTAATAATGATAGAGCTGTTTCTGGACACACAAACTATTAAATTGTTTAACTAACTTGATAGACACACTCCTTAACATGAAATATATGAGGGTCACTATTTGTAGATATATTATTCCCTGAAATATGAAAATGCTACACATTCTGGCCATTTGCTCTCTATTTTGAAGCCCAGTGCTATGACTTTTAATGTTGAGAGGTTGACAGGTAGAGGCTTGAGCATGGGAAGCAAACAGGAAGATAGGAGGGATACTTGGTAGAGGATGGGATTGTTTAAAAGAGGCACAATGCATGGGAAGTGATGGGGAGATGGGAGGGATACTTAGCAGAGGGTGGGATTGTTTAAAAGGGGCAGGGGTAGTGACAGGGAGGGATACTTGGCAGAGGGTGGGCTTGTGTAAAAGGGGAATGGGGCACGGGAAGTGATGGGGAGGTAGGAGGGATACTTGGCAGAGGGTGAGATTGTTTTAACATGGAAAAGGAGGATGACAGCAGTCTGTTTGTTATGTCCCTCAGCTGGCCTCATCTGGGATAATTCAAGGGGTGTCTGTGGGCCATATTCAGCCCAAGCATGCTAATAAGTTCATGGGGCATGCAAGTTGCTAAGGGGTCATCTGCATGCCCATAATGGAGTCATTTGATGTGCTCAGCAGACCTCCTAGTGCCCTAGCTGGACAGAAGACAGAGGAGACCCTGGTACTCTAGTGGACCCATTTCCCTGATTACCCCCATAGTGTGTAGCATGAATGATCCTTGGTAGTCTAGTGGACCCCTGCACCCCAATTGCCCTAAGTACCCTGTATAATTAAAATCGCTGGTTGGCTACTGCCCCCCACTGAGTGTCAAAGTCCCCCCATGCCTGGCCCATCTGTTGAGGACCCCCCTTCCCACACCCCTTCTCACTTTGGTCATTACTTACCAATAATAACATAACAGATCAGTGACTGACAAAGTCCTCTGCTCACCTCCTCAGCTGCCTGCTGTCTAACAGTCACAGAGCACAATTGCAAGTAAGTACAATACTCGCAATTGTGCTCTGTGACTGTCAGATGGTGGATGACTGATGAAGTGAGTGAAGGGCTTTGTAAGTAGTGACTGGAGTGGGGTGGTGGGGTGTCTTCAGCGGGTGGGAGTTGGGGTGGTAGCTGCACAGGGGGGCTTTGGTGATCAGTGGGGAGGGAATTTGGGGGGATCAGTGTGAGGGAGGTCCACTGACTACCAGGCATCATTCATGTTTAACACTCTGGGTGTGATTGGGGTGAGGGGAGTCCAACAGATTGCTAGGGATCATTTATGTTTCACACTACGGGGATGATCAGAAGGGGTCCACTGGATACCTGGGTTGGACAGCTACTGTACAGCCACCCTGCTTTGGGGGTGTGTGGGCACAGCTTTAGTGCTGCAATTTTCAGGAGCAACAAACAGTGCCAATCTGGGGGACTTTTTAGCACTGCTGAAACTATTTAAATATACTGCTGCACTGTTATGCACGAGGGCCTCCCTCATTTTCATAGGTACAGCACTATGATACATAAATACATAGACAGTGTCGGCAGATAAGAGCCTATGGCCCACCCAGTCTGCCCATTTGAGCTTGTAAGTTCAGTTTGTTTTCCTAGAAGTCTGTTTCCCCTTACCCCTGACCTCTAGAATTCCTTTATGTCTATCCCATGCATTCTTAAATCCCGTGATTGTTTCAGCCCCCACCACTTCTTCTGTCCACCGCCCGTTCTATGAAGAAATTCTTTCTCATGTTTCCTCTGAATCGTCCTCCCTCCAACTTCATCCCATGCCCTCTAGTTCTGGAACATCTTTTTCGCTTAAAAATAGTGTTTTCCTGCACCCTGTTCCTCCCTGTAGATACTTGTATGTCTCTATCATATCCCTCTCTCCCTCCTATCCTCCAGGGAGTACATGTTCAGTTCCTTCAACCTGTCTTCATAGGACTTGTGATGCAATCCATGCACCATCTTTGTTGCCCTCCTCTGAACCTTCTCTACCCTGTCTATGTCCTTACGTAGGTATGGTCTCCAGAACTGTACGCTGTACTCAGGTGGGGCCTCACTAGTGTCTTGTATAAGCGGAATTATGACCTCCTTTCCTGCTGGTGATGCCCTGCCTATACATCCCAGCATCCTATTTCTTTACCTGCTGCCTTGTCACACTGTTTCCCTACCTTGAGGTCATCAGAGATGACAACCCCAAGATCCTTTCCTGCTTGGTGCATGCTATATCCTTACCCCCAACTGATATATTGTGCCAGGGTTTTGTGCCCCATGTGCATTATCTTGCACTTCTTTGCATTGAATTTCAACTGCCAAACCCCTGACCATTCTTCAAGTTTCTGCAGGTCGCTTCTCATTCTGTCTACACCCTCTGGTGTGTCTACTCTGTTACAGAGCTTTGTGTCATCAGTGAACAGTGAAATTCTGCCTTCTAGATCCTCGCAATGTCACTGATGAAGATGTTGAATAGGACCAGTCCCAGCACTGATCCTGTGGTATCCCACTGGTCACTCTTCCCTCTGTAGAGTGACAGCCATTTACCACCACCCTCTGTGTCCTGCCACCCAGCCAGTTACCTACCCACCACACTACTGTCCTGCCCACACCCATATTCCCCAGTTTGTGTTATAGTCTTCTATGTGGCACAGTGTCAAAGGCCTTGCTGAAGTCCAGATAGGCCATGTCCACTGCCCTCCTCTGATCCACCTCCCTAGTCACCCAGTCAAAAAATTCAACGAGGTTGGTCTGACATGAGCTCCCCCTGGTGAAACCATGCTGCCTTGGGTCCTGTAGTCCATTGACAACCAGATGTTCTACCAATCTCTCCTTCTGTAGTGCTTCCATGATCTTCCCCACTACCGAGGTGAGGCTGACTGGTCTGTAGTTCCCTGCTTCCTCTTTGTTCCCACTTTTGTATAAGGGGACTACATCTGCTGTCCTCCAGTCTTTGGGTACCTCCCCTGTTTCCAGTGATTGGCTAAACAGGATAGCCAGAGGTTCAGCCACCACCTCTCTTAGTTCTTTAAGGACCCTGGGTGCACCGTCTGGCCCCATTGCTTTATCAACTCTTATTACTTCCAGTTCCTTCAGGACCCTTTCTGTGTAAAGGGACTTGTGTCCATTTCTGCACCATTCTCACCCTTGTACTCCCTTCAGACCCATTACTCCCTCTTCCTCAGTAAAGACTGAGCAGAAATACCTGTTCAATATGTCAGCTTTACTGTTGTCATCCTCCACGCAGCTCCCATCCTCCCCTTCAGTCTCACTATCCCTCCTTTGTCTTTCTTTTTTCACTTATGTACCTGTAAAAGGTTTTGTCCCTCACCCACTGATTTTGCAATGTGTTCTTCTGTCTGAGCTTTGGCTTCCCTTACTGACCTCCCTACCTCCCTTTGCTTCTCCTGGTACTTCTCCCTATCCCTTCTGCCTGTGTCTTTTTGTATTGCCTGAATGCAATCTTTTTGGCTTTCACTTACTTTGCTACCTCTTTGGAAAACCATAATGGTCTCCTCTTCCTTTTCCTCTTGCTAACCTGCTTAATGCATAATTCTGTTGTTCTTGTAATCCCCATTTTAAATACTTCCCACTGTTCCTCAACCCCTGATTCCTGTCCCATTCCCCTTAATGCCTCTTTCAAGTATCTCCCCATTTTCCCAAAGTCTGCCCCCCTAAAATCCAGGATACGTGTTTTTGTGTGGTTTGGTTCTGCTCTTTCTGTGATTTCAAACCACAATGACTGGTGGTCACTGTTACCCAGGTGCTCCCCACTGTTATCCCCCATCACACTGTCCCTGTTTGTGAACACAAGGTCCAGTATTGCCTTCTGCCGAGTTGGTCCATGACCAGTTGCTTGAGGAAGGCACCCTGAAGGAAGTCCAGGATAAATCTGCTCCTAGTTGATGCTGCTGCTGGGATGCTTCAGTCCACATCTGGAATATTGAAGTCTCCAACCAGTACTACCTCACCCTTGTCTGCCATCCTTTGGATGGCTAGCATCAGCTCCCTATCTGTTTCTTCCTCATGGGCTGGTGGTCTATAGACCACACCTGTGCAGGATGGCTGTCCCCATTTTCCTTTCCAGCTTAACCCACAGTATCTCTCCCCATTTTGTTCCTCCTGGATCTGTGTGGCCCTTATGTCATTTTTCACATACAGTGCCACTCCTCCTCCCTTCCTGCCTGCTCTGTCTCTTCTGAATATGTTGTAGCCAGGTATGGCCATCTCCCAGTCATGGTTATCATTACACCAGGTTTCAGTGATGGCCACAATGTCCAGGTCTGACTGTACCATGACAGCCTCCAGATCTTCCATCTTGTTGCTAAGGCTCCTGGCATTTCACACATGGCTTTCCATGATTTGACCTCCTAGACTGCTTCACTGTTCTACTCCAGCCCCTTCCTTGGTTGTCATTTGTCCCTGGTTCTCCTTGCTGTCTGCCCTTCTGCTGAATTTTGCCCCTTTTCTGCTTATCCACCTCTTGGGCACTAATCTCTATGGTTGGTGCAATCACACTGTTAGATTTGGACAATGCACTGGGAGCCTATGAATATGACCCACCTGGAGCAGTGGTGCAAACCTAGGTTAACGCAGACATTAATTTGTTAGCAGCTCTGCTAACCTTTGAATATGGGGCCCTTATGGTCTTTAAGCTACTGTAAGTGTACTGATGCAGTAAGGTGTGATATCATTAAAACTGCAGAACTGGTTTTCCTGCAGGTAATCTGGGAGGGTGAAATTAATCTGAACATGTTTAATGGATTTAAAAACTTTATCCTACCAGCATTCAAAGAGAGTAATTTTGGCAGGAAGAAAGGTGATCTTGTGACAATGGTCACTACACATTTTAATATATCCTGTATATCCTGTCTACAACTGGAGATTGAATATACTCTGTATAACCTGTCTACAACTGGAGAAGGGTGCCCTTAATCTTGAATGATGGAAATTATCCTTTTCTATGCACCATTAATGCTTATATACCACCACAAATACTGGATAGGCATAGGACTGATATTTTAGATCTCCTCCATGAAATCCTGGATGATTTGTACATTACTGTTCTGGGTGTCTGCATAATTATGGGAAGAGATCATAATGCATGGACTAATAATTGAATAGAGGGTCCATCTTACACATGGGCCCTTGATGGTTTGAAAATACCCATTAGGAGCTCCAAAGCGGTCAATAAAATGGGGAAAACATTCCTGGTGGTGGCCAAGAAATTCAGTTTTAAGTGTTGAATGATAGAGTCAATTAGAACTTGCAGGGTGAAACATTTCCTAACAAGCATGGCGGTAGTGTTTTGGATTTATTATTATTAGACACATATCACTTTAATGACGCCAACATTCTTAGAGTAATCACCAGGGTGGAGAGTGACCATATGCCAGTTGTCTTTGCCTTGGCCTCTCCCAATTTTAATAAGCAGCCAGTGAATATTAACCCTGTCTGTGACTCAGAGACATTTCTGGTTACCATAAGAAGTGAAAAAATTAGATGGTGCCCCATTGTGGAAAATACCCTATCCACTAAACAAAACAAAAACTAAATAAATAATCTATTGTGGCTTGTTTCCTTTAATACATGATATAATATTTTACCCATTAATTGTAAAGCACAATAGAAACATTCTTAGAGAATGTAACAGTTGTGTAAGTAAGGTTGCAGAGTCTTTGGTTGGTGTTTCAAGAAATATTGTGAATTAAGGTAAAACAAACAACTCATGGTATGATAAAGATTGCAGAAAAAAGGAAAAAAGCCCTTCTGACATTGGATGACTTCATATTACAGAATCAAACCCCTGAGGGCCAAGTGTGCTTTCTACTTTGTTAGAAGAGAATAGAAACATAGAAACATAGAATTTGTCAGCAGAGAAGGACCACTTGGCCCACTCTGTCTGCCCAGATGTTCCCTGCCTAATCTGTCTCCACGGACTCTGAATACTATTCAATTTAGAGAATACAGAAATCTTAGGAAAAAGCAAATTGTCTTTCAAAATGCGTTGTGTTCTTGTGAGGTCAATGCAATTAATTAAAAATACTTCAGAAAATTATGGAATATTATTGCTCATGGATACAAGGATGAGCACTTAGTGTATGTATTATGGTCTCTGTTTCTGTAGATATATGGGTCCAACACTTTGAACAAATCTACAATTGTGTACCTGCTTTATATAAAGACTAAAACCTGAGAATGCTTGTTGAGATTTCTCACAATTACCACAATGATTTTTTGTGTCTCAGGAAGCTGCTCTGCTATGCATTCAGTCCCCAAAAGAAAGAAGGCACTCTGTGTTGACTAACTACCTGCAGAAGTCTTTTAGACTCTTTCTGGGTCAGAAGCAGTAATCCAGTACAAGGGCTTACGGGCAGACTTGATGGGCCAGGCAGTCCTTATCTTCCAACAATTTCTATGTTTCTATGTTTCAATCCTATAATTGCACCTGGGCAAGGATTTAACACTGTGGTTTAGGGCACTGAGCTGCAAACCTGGAGACCTGGGTTTCAATCACACAGTCCCCACTTGCATACTGTGTGACCCTGAATAAGTCAGTTAACTTCCTTGTGCTACTAGGTTGCACTTGAAAACAAGCTTCAGCTTAGTGTGCCTTTCCTGGTTAAACAATTCCCCCCCCCCCATTAATATCTTGCTCAGGTTCCCTGCAAGCTGGGACACAAGTATTATTGTACCTTTGTTTCAAAAGGAGATAACCTGAACCCTAATAATTACAGACTCATAGTTTTACAAAACATATTGTGGAAAATCTATACTAGATATATTTTATCCATGTTAGAGCTTTGGAAGCAAGAACATACAGTATGTACATATCACAGATTCGGGAAAAATAGCTTCGCTATTGATCAAGTTTTTGCTTTAAAATTTTTAGCAGATAAAAATATACTGCAAGAGACAAATTTATATTATTTGCCACATTTATAGCCTTGTCTTCAGATTTGTCTGTGTAAATCAGGAAAATTTATGGGAAATGTTAAACTTTACAGCCTTGGATTAAAGACTGATAACTATTATAGAGTTGCTTCACTAGGAAACTAAGGCTAGCATTACAGTAGAGATAGCTGTCTCAGTTTTGAGATCTATTGCTACAGTGAATGGCACAAAATATGGCTGCCTTTCTGCTCCCTTTTCATTTAATGCTTACATTAATGCTGTAACAGATGCTGCTCGATATTTGAGTATTTCTCACTGTCAATCAATCAAACTATTACTACTATTTTATTATATGCAGATGATGCTATTGTTCTATCCTTGACCTCCTCTGGCTTACAAAAAGCACTGAATACTCTCCATGAACCTTTAGTAGATTTAAAATGAAAAGTTAATGCATCAAAGACCTAAGCCATTACTTTTTGGGAACAACAGTACTACCCATTTTTCATGGTCTAGTGGGGGAATGATACTGTAAGTACTGAGGGGTACAGACAATTTATTAAGTTACTGAGAAGAAGAAAATCAAAGAAAGATCTGAATAGCATCTAAGAGTTCTGCAATCAGTGTGTGAAAAATTTATTTAAGGCTTTTGTGAATGTTTATGAAGCCAACACTAAATCCAATATTTTGTATGTAGCCAGTGCTTGATGTTCTACATTAGAAGTTCTTCAAAATTATTTCTGACACCATCTGTTAGCCCTTCCCTGATATGTACCAGCCAGTTTACCTAGGGCTGAGACTGGTCTCCTTCAATCAAAACTGCTTGGATTTCATAGGACAAATAATTATCTTTTTAAAAATCCTAAGAATGAGCCAAAACAGGATACCAAGGAAAACTGTGAGTGAAGTTATCATTGATAGTTTAATATACAACCAAATGTTGGATGGTTTAACGAAATGTGCCATCATTTACAAATGATTGGATGAAACCCAAAGAATTATTTTATAATATTAATCAAGGTTAGTTAAATGTGCTTACATCTGACATCCTTGGATAGATAAATGACAGCTTCCAGATACAAAATGACCAGCCAGAACTGGTGTATCTCATACTGTTGAGGAATATAGGTCATATAAAGATAGATGGGGCTTTGAATACTGTTTGGAAGTCTGTCAAAATAGAGGCTATCGAATTGACTTTTCTAAATTAAGGTCTTAAGTTATGCATAAAAAATTGAAAAATTTATATCTGAAGACAGTAATCACTTGTTATTGTGGAGAGAGACTGTGTCTTACAATGGCCCAATACTTACTGCTCTGAATGCTATAAGATGTAATTGGTTAACCTCACTATATCAGAACTTTTAAAACTTTTGGATGAAATTGTCATATGAATGTTGTGCTTTAAGGAAGAATCAACTGCATTTTTAGTCTATGTGCATAAAACTTTTATAGATGTATCTATATTCGACTTTGATGAGGATGCTAAATTATTGATGTGATATTTGTTTCTAATTGGTGAAAGCATTTGGTGTAACCTGAATAAACTTTTTATCTACCTATGTACTTACCTAGAAGGAAGATGCCTTCTGCTGGAGTGTGGGACTGTAAATGCTGATGCACTGAAAAGGACTAAATGGATCTGCCTGCTAAACGTAAACCATGCCATACAGATTTAAGTGATTGACAATGACAGCAGTGAGTGGCAATAGGGAACCAAAACTAGACAAAGAATGGGACTTTACATATAAATATATTTAACAAATTAAAGTAGTAGAATTATGGAAACATAAGCACATAGAAAGGTAAGTATATTGGCATAGCAGTAAAACATACAGCAGAATTTGGATAATGTGTTGTGTTTATATTCATGGTACTCCAGTCCTTATGTCATGGATTCAGGTTCACCTGATAGGTTGCTTAATTCACATGTGACCTAGGATCAAATTTATGTAGTCCACCTAGATCCCAGAAGCCCCCTTTTGCCCCAGTTCTACAGTACTTGTGCATCTGACCAGGTTGCAGCACACTCCAGGAGCTCCTTCATGTGATTTACCCAGACTCCAGAACCAGTGAGGTAAGACTAGAAATATCTCTTTGTGAGCCTCAGGTCATAACTCTATCTCTTGCTCTCTGTTTTCCTTTTCTAATCTAACCTGACTTTTCCTAGCAGATAGAATACTAATTGACTGGAGCTCATCATGTGAACACAGCCTGGGTCTTCTGTTTATGTGTCACAGATTTGTATAGCTGAGAGTTACAGTAAACATTTTTTTTATTTCAGATCTCCCAAATGCACTAGGGGGCCCCCTTAAATCTGGCAATCTTAGCTGGTTGGTTATGCTGGGTGTCCCCCTTCATGAGTGGGGCTGCTAGAACATGAGCATGCCTAAGCCACTCACAAGTTCTTGCTGGTGTTAAGCCTTAGTATATCCCCCTTATGCAGTGGGAGACCAATTTGGGGCAGAAATCCTATTGCTCGGCTATGTCCCCCCCCCAGATCCTCACAAGAGGTTGTGGGGTAGCAGCTCACAGAACCTGCCTCACATCATCTTAAAGAAGATGCAAATACTTGATTTAAGTTGCTCACAAACAAAATAGCTAATCCACGTCATATTTTGAGGGCAGGGCACATACAAGCAGAGTACCTCTTATCTTGTTCTTTTTCCCATTTTTCCCCTGAGGTGACTCCTGATGGTTGGCATGGTAGTGGTGCCATTGCCAGTCTTGTCATTCATGCCACTTACAGTTCTTTGTTGTTTCTGGCCCTGGTCTGCTTGCATTCATACCATTTACCTGCTCATTTATCCCCTTTCCACAAAAAATCTGCCCATTCATGGCACCGTTCAGTTGACCTCTCCACTGATGCATGCACATAACACTGGGCACCATTTTGGTTAGGACAAGTTGCCTTCTGAGCATGCACATTGCAGCAGCCATTTTGGTAGGACTGAACATGTGCAGATCACTCTGGAGGCCATCTTGATCACAGCAAACAGTTGTGTAAGCATAGGGCTGTCCCTCTCTTCTCGATTTCATAGGAAGAGAATCAGTCAGGACATCCAGGCATACTCAGGTGTCCTTCCCATATAGTATATAAATACACACACACACACACACACACACACACACACACACACACACACATATACAGTATATTCATGGCAAAAAAACTCTGTATAATGCATCAGTTAGGGTTGTTCCACAGTGACAAAAGCGAGGAAATTTGATGTTAATGTTAAAATCCTAACTCCGTGTTCTGCCCCCGAGCACCACACACACACACACACACACGTAGTGGGGGAGGACCAAGGCAACACAACCAATCACAGACAGCCAGCAGCAAGTAACAGAAATAACCTACAACTCTCTAAACGTACTACAAGACACATCCATCATCATGGTCCACTTCGCTACACAAGAATCACATATCCGATGGAACCAAAAATTGTAAAAATCAGACATGTACCATAGCACACCGTGTGTCCATAATTATGTGTACATCCATTCAACAGTCGTGTAGCGCCATGAGCAAACAATGTAACATGCAGAATTCAGCAACCGTAAGTGCCAGCAACCTGAAGATTGGCATAGTGAAAGATCAATTAGAAATCTGTGAACTTTCCAAATGCCAGGCAAATCAGACACAAGGTTCATAAGTTATTGAAGTGTAATGAACCAAATTTTCATTCATTGGAGTGGCATAATTCCAGACCTGTTAACGTTTTACACACCAAACCACTGCAAGGCACCTCTGTACGACTAGAGCTACCTACGCTATAAATTTCAAGCCAGTAGCACCATGCAGAATGCTATGCACAAAACATTAACTGTGTCACACAGTATCTCTGCAGCAAATTATTTTATCAAAATTTAAACAGCAGTATTCGCATCCCAGGACATCCACACAACACCTTCCAAATTTTATGTGAAAAAACAAACTGTACCAGAGATATTCTATTTTTACATTTCTGCACCTTTAAAAAGTCTTCCACCACAAATCGGTGGAAATCATGCCCAAAAATGGGCTAAAATGGTGGACCTGGAGCAGAAAAATCAGTAACTGTGAAGTGGGGCAACTTCAAATGGCAATAACTCTAGAATGGAACAACATTTTTTCACCAAACCGAAACTGTCATATTCCCTGAACAAAGGTCTTTCTATGTGCCAAGTTTCAGACCACACATCAACCACACACTGGCTGCACTATGTGCCACAAAATACAGTGCAGATAAATAGCAAAAACATCATCTTTTGCACTGCACTATGCAAATGCAAAAACACAAATGGTAACATTAACGCAAATGGTGATGGAAACAGTAAGGTAAAAAAATAGTAATGCGAACAGTAGCGCAAATGCAAGCGGCAATGCACACAGTGATGCAAACGGAAATGATGATGCAAACAGTAAGAGAAATGCAAGTGCAAATGTAAATGAAAACAGAAATGGTAACGCAAATGGTAACACAAATGCTAATAGCAACAGAAACACAAATGGTTATGAAAACGGTAACGAAAATGCAAACGGCACCGGAAACACAAACGGTAACAAAAACAGTGACAAAAAGGCAAACGCTAACACAAACACAAACACAAACGTTAACGGTAATGGCAATGGCGATGCAGAAGGAAACAGTAATGCACTCGGCAATGGAAACATCAGCGAAAACGCAAACGCTAAGGCCAACAGAAACACAAATGATAACAAACACGAAACGGTAATGGTAACTCAACTGGAAACGCAAACAGCTACGGTAACACCAACAACAACACCAAAGGAAACACACAAACATAAACACAAACGCAAGCATGTACGCAAACGCAGATGGTAATGCACACGGTCATGGTAACACAATTGGAAATGCAAATGCTGCTGGTAACACCAATGATGATGCCAACAGAAACACAAATGCAAACACAAATGCAAGCATGTATGCAAATGCAAATTGTAACACACACAGTGACACAAAAATAAACGCAAACAAAAACAGTAATGGAAATGCAAAGGGTAACAGTAACGCAAATACAAGTGCAAATGCAAAGGGTAATACACACTGTGATGCAAAAGTAAAAGCAAACAAAAATGGTAACGGAAATGCAAATGGTAACAGTAATGCAAACGCAAGTGCAAATGCAAAGTGTAACGCACACAGTGGCATAAACAGAAACGCTAACGCAAACGGTAATGGAAACGCAAGCAGAAACGTTAATGGTAACAGTAACGCAAATGCACACCCTTTTCTTCCCAAAAAGGTGCTTGCAGTAGCACAGTGAATACAAAAAAATGTATGCATAATAATGGTCCTCGGAGCAGAAAATCAGCACTTGGAATACTAAATTCCTTCTATCTCAGGAACCATACGACGTAGAAAGAAATTTAAAATCTCATATTTTTTATGACTTTCCAGGCTAGTTTTGTACTTAGCCCCCTAGTGGGGGACTAAGCATTCTTCCAATGAAAGTCCATATCTCGAACTGTTTTCGGGATATGGGCCCATAAAAACGTGGCAGACGCCGTAATGTTATCCTATGGGAACATTGTCAACTTTGGAGTGTAATAACTTTGCAGCCCTATTATATTTTGGCACCAAACCACCAAAAGGCACATCTGTGGGATCTTGGCTTTCTTCCCTTAAAATGTCAGCCCAAAAGACCAAACTGTTCTTTTGCAGCAGGGTGGCAAAGATTCCCTATTGTTTTGGCCATAATGTCGCAAAGTACTTTCGCAAATCACGACACTTTCACAAATAAAATCACGAAAGTGTTGCATATGCGAAAGTACTTTGCAACATTACTTTTTACAAAAATTTAAAAAACATATTTCTAGGGTGTTTTACCCACCAAGAAAGACATGGCTAGCATCCACAGGGCTCGATTAGGTGAACACAACAAGAATTGTGTCCCTAGTGGGTCCCAATTTTAAATGCCAAGCATTTCTCTGACCACCAACCGAAAACAAGATGGTTGATTTGTGACACTACAAGGGTCATTTGCGAAAGTAAAAAGTGCATTTGTGACACTTTCAAATATTTTAACTTTTCCCATTGATTATAATGGGGAACAGTATTTTTAAAATAACTTTTGAACCGTTTAATATTTTTTCATGAAATCTTCAAAAGGCACATTGGGGACCCCAGCTGCATGTTCCCTGATGGTTTAGGGCCAGTCACACAAACCTTGCCACCTGCTGGCGCGAGCAAAGAAAAATGCAAAAAACCATAATTTGTGCTTTAGTTGGCGCTCTGTAGCTCCACAACTGTACATCTGATAATTACAAAACTTGGCAGGTCCAAAGATCTATGGTACCAGACCATGCATTCCAAATTTCAGACAAATCCACCATACAGTGGCAAAGTTATTAAGGTGATAAATTTCAGATTTAACCTTAAATGGGGTACCCAACCCTAGCTATAGTGGCACAGTATATGTGTGTATATGTGTATATATATATATATATATATATATATATATTTTACAGTGACAAATGTGAGGAAATTCAACATTGGTTTTCAACCCTAACTCCGACTCCCCCCCGCCCACTGCCACACATACACACACACAAAACACACAACTATGGGGGGTGGTACAAGGCAAGACAACCAATCACAGACACACACCATAACATAACAAATACAACTTCTTAAACATACCACAACAGGCATCCATTATCATGTTTCACCAACTGTATCACTTCTGCTGCCATCCCATCTAAATCATCCTATTCCAAGGCAAAAATATGGGACTTCAGAGGAGCTGACTTTGATAAGATGACCAACAGAGTTAAGCTAGCCCTGGCAAAAAGAAATACAGGTGAGGGGGTACAGGTAAAGTAGGAAAGCATTAAGGATGCAATACATGCAGCAACATCCCATTGTGCTGTAGAGAAAAGGAAGTGCAAAAGAAGAAGGAAACCCCTTTGGTTCTCAAAAACAGTAGCAGAAAAGGTCAGAGCCAAAAGGCTGGCCTTCAGGAAATACAAGGGAACACAGCGGGATGAAGATAGGAAAGCATACCAGACTTCCCTAAGGGAAACAGGGAAGGCAGTAAGGCAGGCAAAGGCCAAAACTGAGGAAACACTAGCACAAACAGTAAAAGAAGGTGACAAGACTTTCTATAGATACATTAGTGAAAGGAGAAGGTCCACAGGGGGTGTTGCTAAGATCAAAGGAGATGAGGAGGAGTTTATGGAGGAGGACCAAGGAAAAACATCTATCCTAAATAGATATTTCTGCTCAGTATTTACTGAGCAGAAGATAGTGCAAGGCACACAGATCAGCACTATGGAGACAGGGGGAAGGGAGGTGTGCACAAGCCCCTTCACAAAAGAAAGGGTCCTACAAGAGCTTGCTAAGCTCAGGGCGGGCAAGGCAATAGGACCTGATGGCATACATCCTAGGGTACTAAAGGAGCTAAGGGTGGAACTAGCAAAGCCATTAGCATAACTTTTTAGTGAGTCTCTGAGCACAGGAGAGATCCCAGAAGACTGGAGAAGGGCTCATGTGATTCTGCTCCACAAGAGTGGCAGCAGGGAGGAGGCAGGGAACTACAGACCAGTCAGTCTTACCTCAGTAATGGGCAAGATTATGGAGGCACTCCTAAAGGAAAGGATAGTGCAACACCTGGAATCCATAGGAGCACAGGATCCAAGACAGCATCGGTTTACAACAGGAAGGTCTTGTCAAACTGATCTCATAGATTTCTTTGACTGGGTACCACAGTGGTGGACCAAATGGGGTGTAGTTGATGTCACCCACCTTGACTTCAGCAAAACTTTCGATACTGTTCCACATAGAAGATTGATTAATGAGCTGGGTAGGCTTGGGGTGGGTCCGAAGTTGGTCAACTGGGTGGCAAACTTGTTGGTGGGCAGTAAACAGAGAGTGGTGGTAAACAATATACAGTCAGAAGAGATGCAAGTTACCAGTGGGGTATCTCAGGGATCGGTCCTGGGGCTAGTCCTCTTCAATATCTTCATCAGTGACATTGCAATTGGATTGGAGGGTAAGGTTTGTCTGTTTGCAGATGACACCAAGATCTGCAACAGAGTAAATGATCCAGATGGGGTGGGCAGAATAAGAGATCTGGAAAAAAACGGCAAAATGGTCTGAAGTGTGGCAACTGGGGTTTAACACAAAAAAGTGCAAGATCATGCACATAAGGAAGAGAAACCCTGAAGCCACCTATAGGCTGGGAGAGGAGTTGCTGGCAGTCACAAGGCAAGAAAGAGACTTGGGCATCATTATCACAGATGATCTGAAATCATCCAAGCAGACCACTAAAGCAGTTGGTAAGGCTAGAGGGATGTTTGGGTGTTATTACTAGGGGTATCAGAAGCTGTAAAAGGGAGGTAATAATCCCTCTTTACAAGACATTGGTTAGGACCCATCTGTAGTACTACATGCAGTACTGTAGGCCGCACCTGCACAAGGACATTAACAAAATGGAGGCAGTCCAGAGAAGGGCAACCAAAATGGTGCAGGGACTGCATCAAAAAACATATGCAGACAGATTAACGGAGCTCAATATGTATACCCTAGAACAAAGGAGGGAGAGAGGTGATATGATCGAAACATTCAAACATCTTAAGGGCATTAACAAGGTAAAAGAGTCTAACATGTTTCAGTATAAGAAAAATAGCAGGACAAGAGGACACAGCATGAGATTAGAGGGAGACCGATTAAGGGGTAATGTGAAGAAGTTCTGTTTCACAGAAAGGGCAGTGAATGCATGCAGCAGCCTAACACAGGAAGTGGTGAATATGAATACAGTGCAGGGCTTCAAACAGGCATGGGATAGGCATAAGGGAGCAATACAGATGAGTATGAATAAATAGGCCATTGACAGAGTAAAGGCCTATGGCACACTAATAAGGTAGAAAAATGGGCATACTGGATGGGCCTTGCAGTCCTTACCTGCAGTCAACTTCTATGTTTCCATGTTTCTATTTAATCCTGACCCCTAACCCTAATCCTAACCCCTAACTCTAACCCCTAACCATAACCATAACCCTAATGCCCTAACTCTAGCCCTAACCCTAAACCCTAATCTGACCCTAACCTTAACCCCAATCCTAGCCCCTCACCCTAATGCCCTAATCCTAACTCTAGCCCTAACCCTAACCCCTAACCCTCACACTAATGCCCTAACCCTAACCCCTAACTCTAACCCTAACCCTAACCCTAAGCCCTAACCCCCTAACCCTAACCTGATCAACCGGTAACCTCAATCCTCATCCTAACCCTAATTAGTGTTAGGTTACAGTTAGGGTTAAGTTTAGTGTAGGGGTTAGTTGGGGGTTAGGTTACGTTAAAGCATTAGTGTTAGGATTAGGGTTAGGTTAGAGTTAGTGATCAGGGCTGAGTTTAGGTTATGGTTCAGTTTATTTTATTTGTTGCAACAAATATATATATATATATATATATATATATATATATATATATATATATTATGGTAGCACGGTAGTGCTACCATAGTTAGGGTAGAGGAGCCATTTCTATGTTAAACCCCAAATTTTGCACCTTAATAAATTTGCAACCGTTTGACAGATTTGCCTGAAATTTGGAATACACGATCAAGAACCATAGGCCTTGGGATCTGCAAAGTTTTGTATCGGTCAGATGTACGGCTGTGAAGTTATTAAGCTTGATCTGTGCGTACATTTACGCTTTTTCTGGAATTCTACGGTCGCGTCTACAGGTCGCAAGGTTTGCGTGACCTGCCCGAAATATTCAGGGAACATGCGGCCGGGATCCCCGATGTGCCTTTTGAAGATTTGGTGAAAAAATATCAAACGGTTCAAAAGTTATTCAAAAAACAATTTCCCATTATAAGTCAATGGGAAAAGTTAACAAAAAGTTCGACAGTGTTGCAAATGCATTTTTACTTTCGCAAATGGCCCTGTTACTTTCGCAAATCTGCCATTTTGTTTTCAGTTAGTGATCAGAAAAATGCTTGGCATTTAAATTTGGGACCCTCTAGCAACCTAACTCTATTTTGTATTCACCTAGTCGGACCCTGAGGATGCTAGCCATGTCTTTATTTTGGATTTAAACACCCCAGAAATATGTTTTTCAAATTTCTGGAAAAAGTTATTTCGTGCTTATGAAAGTGTCGCAAATTTTTGCGAAAGCTTTCGCAAATTGTGACAGAAGTTTTCTAGTCTGTGGGAAAATGACAGCAATTCTTTGGCACTGTGCTGCAAAAGAATGGTTAGGAGTTTTGGGCTGAAATTTGGAAGGAACACAGCAGACATCTCACAGATGTGCCTTTCAGTGTTGTGTTGAAAAAATATTACATGGTGGCAAAGTTACAGCACTCCAAAGTTGACAGTTTTTCCCATAGGATAACATTACGGCGCCCAACGCATTACAGGAATCATTTGGCACCCTGCTGCAAAATAACGGTTTGGTCTTTTTTCCTGAAATTTGGAAGGAAGACAGCCAACAGCCCACAGATGTGCCTTTCAGTGGTTTGGTGAAAAAATATTACAGGGAGGCAAAGTTATGGCACTCCGAACTTCTCTTTTTTCCCCATAGGATAACATTATGGCGTTAGCCGTGCCTTTCAGGGCCCATATCTCGGAAATGGTGCGAGATACGGACTTTTCGTCGGAAAAATGCTTAGCCCCCTAAGAGGGGTTAAGTTCAGAACTAGCCAGTACAGTCGTAAATCATATGACTTTTACATTTTTTTTCTACGTTGTACGGTTCCTGAGTTATAACCTATTTAGTATTCCAAGTCCTCATTTTCTGGTCCGATACCCATTATTATGCATACATTCTTTGTACTCACTGTCTTTCTCTATGCAGGTTTAGGGGAAAACCAGCCTGTGTACTTACATTACTGTTACCATTGCCCTTTCCGCTTGCGGTTCCGCATCTGCTTAATTTCTTACCATTGACGCTCACGCCACCATGTGCTATCCTTATGCTTTCATTTGCGCTTGCATTTCTGTTATTTTTTGCCATTTGTGTCTACAGTACTGTTTCTCTTCTGTTTCACTTTTGCGCCCCATGCCCATTGACATTTCCGCTTGCAGGCACCATGTTACTATGCGATAACACATTACGTGGCAGACTGTTCCCGCTCACGCCACCGCAGCGCTACCCTTCTGTTCCTCATTCGCGCTTGTGTTACCATGTGCACCACTGTTAGTGCTTCTGTTTGCGTTGCTGTTCCTGTTATTATGCACAAGACATCACGCGGAGGGAGGCGGGGCTCAGAGGGCCCCGGCTCCCGCCGCTGCATTACATTCACTATTTCTTGTTATCATTCTCAAAAGAAGGGGAATTAGAGGCAAACTGGCTTAATCGTGATGAAGAAGTTGACAGACAAAAGTGAGGAAAGCCTGTTAGGTTGAAAACTCTTGACCTCGGCCACCCCTCACCGTGCATTGGGTGTGCATTGTCGCCGGTCCTAACTCTCACCCCATTCTCCTATACTTCTGCTACTTTACACATGTGATGGGGTGAGAGTTAGGCTGATCACTCCAATGCACACCCCAATGCTGGTTGGGGGTGGGCAGGGGTCCAAGGGGATTTTCAACCCTAACATCGAATTTCCTCACTTTTGTCGCTGTGGAACAACCCTAACTAATGCATTAAATAGAGTTTTTTGCTCTAATATATATATATATATATATATATATATATATATATACATACACACACACACACACACACACACACACACACACACACACACACACACTAGGGTGAGTGGTAGATGAGTGAGATAAAACAGTGTATCATCCACTGCAGTGTGATATTTTTATCCTCTACTCTACTGTGATGATATCAGCCATTTACACACACAGGTCACAGAAGGTCATCACTCTAGGTAGCTTTCCCCTCAGCATGCAAGAAACACCTGTGCTGTTACCATAGACACAAATGCAGAACTACTCACTGCTGCCTACAGCTAAGGCTCTGTCCACACTGCACTGAAAATCTGTAATGTTTTGAAACCATTACAGATTGAAAGGCCCTGTCTACACTACCCTTGAAATCCCCTCTGCAATGTTACAGAGGGTCCAAACCATTACCGAAAAGGTTTGCGTTTACACTGGTAACGTTACAGAAAGCGTTTTCATAACCATTACAGAAACCTACTGTGAGGTGGTTTCAACAACAGTTTCTGTAATGGTTTCAAAGCTCTGTTTAACCCTGTCCACTCTACACAAGTAAAATGCTGTAATGTTTTCAAAACGTTTTCAGTGGTAGTGTGGATGCATTGTAATGTTGTCAGTCTGTACCAGTTTCAAAATGTTACAGATTTTCAGTGCAGTGTAGACAGGGCCAAAATATTAAAGTGCATCCACCCTATGACTGATAACATTACAGGATTTTTCTTATGTAGTGTAGACAGGCCCAGAATATCAGTTTTCAACAACGGTTTTGAAAACGCTTTCTATAATGTAACCAGTGTAAACTCAAACCGTTACAGTAATGGTTTGGACCCTCTGTAACATTACAGAGGGATTTTTCTGGTGTAGTGTGGATGGGGCCTTACTCAATGAGCATTACAAAACACTCCTACCCCTTCCCAACTTCCAGCTCATTACTGTGACTGCAGCCAGAATTCTAAACAGCACAGCTTCACAGAACAGTCTAAACTACTGCCTGCAGCTAACTCAACTACCACTGAAATACACTCTCACTTGTTCCTCAAACTCTGATTCTCACCCACTACAATTACAGTGATACTATCAGCTTGACTACAGCCAGAATCCTAAAGAGCACAATTTCACAGAACACTCTGCACTCTGCCTGCAGCTAACTTAATTACTACTGAAAACAGTATCAGCTGTTCTGACACTCTGCCTCTCAGCTCATTACAATTACTGTGATGCTCTCGGCTTCACTGCAGCCAGACTTCTAAACAATACAGCCTCACAAAAGTATGTTTCTCACTCCTACCTAAAACTAACTCATCTAGCATTGCAAAACACACTCATGTGTCTCCCAGAGTTTATAACACCGCCAGCCCATTCAGAAAAGCTCACACACAGAATGAGTAAACACGTAAATAGGAACAGAACACAAGAGAGCATAACAAAACTTCTAACACTCTTGGCCCTATTGTATATATCGAATACATGATGGTCAGATCGTGTGCTATGGCAAATATCGTCACTCCTACATCGTGAGCTCTGGATATCTCACTCTGCAGGAGTGACAATATTTGCCATATCACACTCATGCCCATTATGTATCCCCATACATATATATAGATATATATTATACTGGAGCGGTAGCACCAATATAGTGTAATAGTGTTGAGTGTAAACTTTCATGGTAAAGCCAAATGTTTGAACTTTAATAACTTTAGAACTTTTCAATGGATACACATGAAATTTAGCATGCATAATCTCTATGGGTAGGTCTCATGATGGAGCAAATCTCATGTGAATCTGTGGAACAATTTTAAAGTTATTAAAGTTCAACATTCCCTAAATTACCAGTTTTTTGCTGTTTTTTTGTCCACCTGTATCCATGGCCCCGATTGTTCTGAGGCACTTCAGAGCAAAGTTCTGTGGCAGGGTTCCCATTTGCCACAGAACTTCTGTGGTGCCAGACATCAATTTCTGTGGCAATTCTGCAGCACACTTTTGCCCTTAATTTTACCATTTTGGGTGTTTTTCACCATATTTGACCTTTTCTTAGTAGTAAAGTCAAATGTTAATATTGCAACCATCACCCTTAGCATTCATCATAAATGAAAATATACAACTGTTCTATAAAGTTAGTATTTTATTGAAGTAATAATTCACATTCAAAAGGGTGATTTGGAAAAATATGTACTGAAACAAAAATAAAGCAAAATATATACAGACATATTTACATAACTAGAGAACAGGAGTTTTTACCTGTCCCAACTTCTGCAAGCCTCTGTATCATGATGGAAGAGTATTTTCCTTATATGTTTCATGCCCACAGAAAGCCACTGAGGAAATAACATTTTATTTGTAGCCATCAGGTGCCTGAGGGGACTAGAAAATGTGGTCCCTAAAAATAGAAAAAAAAATCTGGTACCTTCAGTCCTGGCATTTGCTTTGCTGGGCACTTATTTGCAAAATTAATTTTTTGCCTACACTGTATTGCTAGGTGTGGCTGTGTGGGACAAATTTTGTTTCCCCCCCCCCGAAGAGAAATGGAGGTACTCACATCAATATTAATAAAATATCACATCACTATTTATAAAATATATGGCAGAACAGTGTGGCATTGTATTTTATACAAAATATGTCCTACCTAGACAAAGGAACAGTAGTGGGTCCTGCTAATAGGTGCCTAGATTGATTTTATTATAATTAATGTCTGCCTGAGGAGCACCTCCAAACTTAACAAGCATTTGTCAATGCCGAATGTTGTCTAGCTGGCATTGGCATTGGTAGTGCAGGAGTCAGAGATGCATAGTAGGAATGGCAGTGAACTATTGAACTGACGCCAACCTCACCCTCACCCTGCAGAGACTGAAACGCATTGGGGTGTGCCTTTAGGTTGTCAGCTATAATGCTCATGCCATTTCACCTCCCCCTACCAAGTAGACACTGACAAGTGCCGTGGTGTGCTTTGGGGTCTTTGGGCCGTATACTTATCCCATTCCATAAGGGAATACGCTGAGATGGGTGTAGTATAGGAGAATGGGGTGAACTTTGGGCTGAGTACTCCAAGGCACACCTCGATGCCTGTGACTGGCTGCAGGATGGGGGGTGGTGGTGGAATGGCATGAGCAATGCAGCCAATAATACCAAGCCACACCCCTGACACCTGTCAGTCTCTACAAGGTGGGGTGTTACAGTTGAAAACTCTAATGCCGTAGCCGTTTGTTAGTATTTTCATTCCAAATTTTCAACATGGGCTTTTTGTGACCCCACCTCATGAAGAGTGGCACTATCAGTTTGTTAGCTGAACAGTGATTTTGCACAGCCACTGCACCATTTTGGGTAGGATGTGAAAAAATGACAACTGTATTGTTCATGAGGAGGTGAAAAAAATGGCACCGTTGTAAATCTGGAGTGAAAATATGAAAAATTGAAGTCATGAGCATGCATAGAAACTGTGCAACGCATGTCCATAATCCAATTATTTTTTGAGATTTTTTAAACCACATTTTCAACAGGTATTTCGGGACCGCCCCTTATGAACTGTGGCACTGTGATTTTGTTAATCTGTCCAAAAAGTTGATTTCCCATAGCAACCACATCATTGTGCGTCACATGTGCGAAAACACATTTTGGGCAGAATATGAAAAATGACAGGTGTACTGTTCATAAGGAGGAGTGGAAAAACGCCAGTGTTGAAAATCTGGCATGAAAATATTGCAAATTTGTGAAGTTAACAAGGGTGTGTGGAACCTGCGCAACAGAAGCTTGTAACAGTCATTTTATGGACTTTTGTCACCAAATTTTCAACACAGGCATTTTAGGACCACTGCTCATGAACAGCGTCACCGTCATTTTCTCAAACTGTCCCAAAAACTGATTTTGCACAGTAACTGTGCTTTTCAGCGCTGGAGGTGCGAAAACATATTTCGGCCAGGATATGTAAAATGACAGCTCTACTGTTCATAAGGAGGTGTGGTAAAATGCAAATTTTGAAAATCTGGAGTGAAAATATTACAGATTCACAAAGTTACGAGCGTGCATGGAAACTGTGCAATGCACGCTCATAAGACAGCCATTTTTTGGATTTTTCTTCACCAAATTTGCAACACAGGCTTTTTAAGAGCCTCCCCCCATGAACAATGGCACTGTCGTTTCGTTAATCAGTCCCAAAAGGTGATTCCGCACATTGACCACAAAATGATCTTTCTGGACTGAATAACGCCATGACAGTGGCTGAATTCATGAGCAGGGCTCCCAATAACCCCATGTTGAACATTTGGTGCCAGAATTCCCCAAGATGGCTGAGATATACACCAAAGTTGAAAAAAAAAATTATTTATGCCATTATACAGCTTAGCGGCATTTCTTCAGTTCGTGGTTGACTTTGAAGAGTGCAGACGTGTTCCCGGTCCACCGAAGATCATCGTGCCAGACTGCGGAGGTAATGATGGGGTGAGGGGGGGTGGGGAGGCAGGCACGCAGAGGGTGGGTGCGATGGGGTGGGGCAGGAGAGACAGCATAGGGACCGCTTTTTTTTTTCAGTGTACCACCTGTATAAATCCAGGAGGGGGGACACAGCAGATGGGATTGGGCCCCTGTCAGCACTGAAATGGGTGGGGTTGGGTGATGATGCCAAGGGGATTGGGCACCTCCGGCACACACAGCACACATCAGGGGCTGGTGACATTATGCTGATGAGAGGGCTCCCTTGACAAACTAAACCAGGCAGGGGGACTGAAGCTGATGGGGATTGGGCCCCTTTTGGCAAGGAAAGACTGTTGGGGGGCACATGATGCTGAGGGGAGTTGGGCATCCCCTCAACACACACATAGAATGGGAGGGGGGCATCATGCCGACGGGGAGTGGAATCCCCCTGTCAGCAAATGAAGTGGCTGCAGCAGTCAGTGCCACCATGTTTAGGTTAGGGAAGTGCTTCACCAGCAAGGGCACGTTGGGAGGTGTGTTCTGGTACCGCTGCATGACGAGCTTGGCTGTCATTGCAGTGGACCTTTTCTCAGATGTGCTTGCCTCATTAAATATTGCTGGTGTGGCACCTGCATTCTGGCTTATTAGGGAATGAGGGATGCACCTACTGATGTGCCCTGCATTCACTCCCAGTGACCGCACCTCCAAATCTGCTACTAATGCAATATGTTGGATGGCGTGCACGTGCCAGCCAACATTAAAAATACATTACTAAAGGTTGTTTTTTTTCTGTACTTATTTAGTGGTTAACATCAGTGAGTCCTCGGGACCTCGTGTAGAAAATGGAATTTGGACTAACTAGTTTACATGACTGAAACCCCCAACATGGTTCTCGGATGGATTGGTCCAGGTCTTGGTGCCCAAAAAGCAAAGAATCATCCTGGACTTTGGGGCAAACATACAGGGGCAGCTGTGAGAATCAATGCAGTAAAAATTAATTTTTATTATTATGTCTGCCTGCCTAACGTGAATGAGGCAGACAGGAGATTTATCCCTTTATATTTGGAATTTTGTTTTTACTTACCCAGCAAATGAACACAGTTGGGGAGGCTTCAGTAGTGGGGAAGATTCTGCTTGTTTTCTGCTCGCAGAAAAGGTTGTAATTCCAGCCCCCAAGTGCCTGTGGGGACTAGAAACCGCGGCACCTGAAAATGGAAGAAAGTCAGTTACCCTCCGTCCTGGCATCTGCTATGCTGGACATTTACCTGCAGAATTAATTTTTTTGCCTACATTGCTCAGTGTGGCTGTGGGGGAGAGTTCGGTCTGGGTTTTGGTGCCCAAAAAGTAAAGAATCCTCCAGGACTTGGAGGGGACTCCAAACATACAGGGGCAGCTGTGAGAATCAGTGCTGTACAAATGAATTTTTTTTTTTTGTGTTCTTTGTTTATCCACCTTCCTGCCTTCGGCCTCCACTCCTTCATACTGCTCTTACCTTCCGGACCACCGCTCCCAGATCTGCCCCTAGAGTGCTTTCTCTTTTTCCCCTCGCTCCTATCCTGCACAGCAGGGTCTGTCCTGGAATTGGTGGTCTCTTGGGTGGAGCAGTCTTCATCTAGGACCATCGAAGGGATTTTTCTGTTTTTCTGTACTCCCCTCAACCCCGCCCCCTGGGACGCCGGCACAAGAATGAACGTCCAGAGAGGCGACGTGCAGACACACATCTCTCTCAAGCACCTGACAGTGTCCCCCCTCCCTGACTCCGTGAACGGAGCCACAAGCCCCCTAGAGAGCCAGTGCTCCCACTGGCTTTCTCAGGGTTGGTAACTCACCCCTGAGGGAGGAGAGCATCCGCTGGGATGCTCAATCCTCCTCTCCCGGGCTGACCCCGCCACCCAGTCCGTTTCCAGAATCTTAGAGGTCGCTGGCGTGGCGCGAGGTGTGGCATCCAGCGCCTCAACCCTCAGCACCACCAGGCCAGCTGACAAATGAATTTTTATTATTAAGTCTGCCTACCAAACATGTGAATGAGGCAGACAGGAGCATTATCCCTGTATGTTTTGACTTTTTTTATTTGTTCAGCAAGTGGACGCAGTCGGAAAGACTTCAGTAGTGGGGAAGATTTTACTTATTTCCCGCCTACAGAAAAGATTATATTTGCAACCCCCAGGTGCCTGAGGGAACTAGAAACTGCAGTCCCCAAAAATGGAACAAAATCCGGTATCCTCCATCCTGGCATCTGACATGCTTTTCACTTATTTGCACAAATAATTTTTTTGCCTACACTGTATTGCTCAGTGTGGCTGTGAGGAAGAGATTAGTTTGGGTCTTGGCGCCCAAAAAGTAAAGAATCCCCCTGGACTTGGTGGACAGAGCTGGGAGGGTAGGTTTAGGGCTCAGTACTGCTATTGGGGGAACCAAACATATTTTTTATGTTAACTGAAGCCTCCTTTACCTCCCTGGGGCTTCAATCTCTGACTCTGGGCATACAAATCACCTCCCCTCCATGAAAATATAGAAACATAGAATTTGATGGCAGATAAGGAACCACTGGGCTCACCCAGTCTGCCCATTTCCCTATCTAATGGATAAGATGCAGATCCTAGTTAACCAGCAGCCTACTTTTTCCTACCCCCACCCCCTAGAATTGCCTTATGACTGTCCCATGCATGCTTGAATTCCACCACTATTTTTGACTCCACAACGAAGGCCGTTCCATGCATCCACAACCCTCTCTGTGAAAAAATACTTCCTTACATTACCTCTGAGCCGCCCCCCTCTATCTTTAAATTGTGCCCCCTTGTTCTTGCACACCTGTTTTTCTGAAAAATGCTACCCTCTTGGACTTTGTTAATTCCCTTGAGGTACTTGAAAATTTCTATCATGTCCCCCCTCTCCCTCCTTTCCTCGAGGCTATACATATTAAGCTCCTTAAGCCTCTCTTCATATGTCTTTTGGTGCAGACCCTGCACCATTTTAGTTGCCCTCCCCTTGACAGCTTCCATCCTGTCTATATCTTTGCAGAGATTGGGTCTCCAGAACTGCACACAGTACTCAGATGGGGTCTCACCAGCTGTCTGTACAGAGGATAATAACTTCCTGTTTTCTACTGGTGATGCCTCTCCCATATCCCAGTATCCCCAGCCCTCCTTGCTCGGTCACATTGCTTGCCCACCTTTAGGTCATCTGATATGACTACCCCAGGTTCCTTTCCATTTTGTTGTTATAGTATCTCACCCTCTATTGTGTACTCTTCCCTGGGTTTTTGTTTCCAGGTGCATTACCTTGCACTTCTTAGCATTGAATCTAAACTGCCATACATTTGACCATTCCTCTAACCTTGCCAAGTCCCTTCTCATCCTTTCCACCCCACCTTGTGCATCAACTCTGTTGCAGATCTTTGTGTCATCTGCAAAGAGACATACTTTTCCTTCCAGTCCCTCTGCAATGTCGCTTTTAAAGACATTGAAGAGGACTGGTCCTAATACTGAACTCCCTGCGGTACCCCACTAGTAACACCCCTCTTCAGAGTGGACTCCATTTACTATTACTCCTCTGTGTCCTATTCTCCAGCCAATTCTTTACCCAGGCTATCATCTTGGGACCCACTCCAGGCTGGCTAACTTGTATATTAATTTGTGTGGACTGTGTCAAATGCCTTGCTAAAGTCTAGGCAGGCCATGTCCACAGCCCCTCCCTGATCTACTACTTTGGTCACCCAGTCAAAGAAATCTATTAGATTCGTCTGGCATGACCTTCCTGCTGTGTATACATGCTGCCTTGGGTCTTGTGCCCCTCTGGCCTCTAGGTACTCGACAATTCGTTCCTTCAGAAGTAATTCCATCATTTTCCCTATCACTGAGGTTAAACTAATAGGTCTGTAGTTTTCCGCTTCTGCCCTGCTCCCACTTTTGTGAAGTGGAATCACATCTGCCCTCCTCCAGTCCTGAGGTACCACCCCATCCTCCCATGATTTGTTACAGAGGGTAGTCAGTGGTGTCAATAGTTCTACCCTTAGTTCTTTTAGAATTCTGGGATGAATTCCATGAGGCCCCACTGCTTTGTCCACCTTCAGTTTTAAGAGTTCTTTCAGAACCCTTTCTTCTGTAATTGGGCTGGTATCAACTTCTGTATCCAGAGTGTTTAGATTGTTTGGTTTAGGTACCTCCTCCTCTTCATTTGTAAATACTGAGGAAAAATATTTGTTTAGTATCTCTGCTTTTCACAGTCACCCTCTGTCCACCCCCTTCCCTTTATTAAGCCTCACTATCCCTTCCTTAGTCTTCCTACGCTCACTGATGTACCTATAAAACATTTTATCCCCCTTCTTAACTGAGTTGCCTATCTTTTCCTCGGTTTGGGCCTTTGCTGTTCTGACTGCCTTCCCAGCTCCCTTTTGCTTTAACTGATACAATTCTCTGTCCTGCTCCTTCTGTGATTCCTTGTACTACCTGAATGCTTTCCTTTTCTCTTGAACCTTCACTGCCACCTTCTTTGAGAACCATAGTGGTTTCTTATATCATTTTGTTTTGTTTATTTACTTCACACAAAAGCTTGTTACCTCTGTGATGGCAGTTTTTATTATTCCCAATTGTTCTTCCACCACTCCTTCCTGCTCATTTGCTAGTGCATTCCTTAGGCACTCACCCATTTTGTCAGTCAGCCCTCCTAAAGTCCAGTACTTTTGCCTTTGTATGGCTTGACTCTATTGCTGTGTTTATTGTGAACCGTACTGTTTGATGGTCGCTAGTTCCCAGATGGCTACCCACTTCTACATCTGTGATCCTCTCTCCATCTCCATTTGAGAGAACCAGGTCTAAGATTGCTCCCTCTTGAGTGGGTTCCAATACTAGCTGTCTAAGGCATGCCCCCTGTAGGGCATCTATAATAACCCCACTCTTATAAGTGGCTGCTGCTACTGCACTTCAGTTAACATCTGGCATATTTAGATCACCCATCAGCAATATCTCCCCCTTTTCTGCCATTCTAAGTATACTTTGTATCATTTCCTTGTCCATTTCCTCCCCCTGAGAGGGGGTCTGTATACAACCCCTGTGCAGATTGTGGTGCCATTGCCTGTCTCCAAGTTGACCCACAGTGCTTCTTCTCCTCCCTGTTTACCCTTTTGTTCTGTTGCTTTGATTCCTTCCCTATGTAAAGAGCTACCTCCTCCTCTTTTACCCTCCCTGTCCCTCCTGTAGATAGTGTATCCTGGTATGTTTACGTCCCAGTCATGGTTTTGTGTGTACCATGTTTCTGTGACTGCCACAATATCCAAATGTTCCTCCTCCATCAAGGCCACTAATTCAGGAAGCTTGTTACACAGACTACGGGCATTGGTACTCATTGCTTTCCATTTTTTGATAGCTTTACCTTTTGTAGCAGCATCCCCCACTGTCCTTTCTACCTTAGTCTTTTTCTCATTTAGTACCCTCTTTTGTAGGGGGAGGCTGGGAATTTCCTGCTGCTTATCAGTGCCTCCCCCCTTGACTAGTTTAAAAGCTTGCCAGTGAAGCATTTAAACCAATATTACAATGTTTTCCCACTATTGCTATGTGGGTAGAACTGCACAGTTTACTAACTTGGGGTGAATAAAATTAATGTGCTTACTGAAAAAAATTAATGTGTGCTCCTAGCTTGCTAATGTACTAGTATGGAGAGCAAGTCTATTGCAGTGAGCCAGGGAATATTCTTGTGCACTGAAGAGCCACGGATTGGCTGACAGGCTTAATCACAAGTTGGAAAATAAATAGTCATTCCTAAATAAATACCAAAATGTGCTCCATGATTGAGGGGAAAACATATTTTTCACTCGTGCATGAGCAGGAGGGAGTGAACTCATGCAGAACTCCTGAACATTAGGCAGTGGACTGGTACTGGCATTGGCAAATGGGGAAAAAACATGGGATTCAAAATGATGTGCCCCTGGCTGTTCCCGGTCTCTGATAGGGTGAGCAGTGCAGCTAGGGAAAGAGTTAGCAGGGGAGGGGAGGTTCAGGGCTCTGCACCACTACTGGGGGAAACAAACAGATTTTTTATTTCAAGTGAAGCCTCTTTACATCTGAATCACACCAGACACTTCCTGGGCTCTGAAATGAATCTTCAGAAGCTTGATGTATTTATTAATAATATTCTTAGAGCTATGGAGGGAACTTGGCAACTCCAGTGTGCATTAGATGTGTTCTGTGTCCTCCTTTACTTTGAAAAAAAAAAAAAAAACTAACAGCGGAGGTACTCCGGCAGGCAGTACTGTGATTTTTAATCAGTTTCAGCCTGATGTCGCCGACAGACATCTGGGGTTGTCACTGCTAGGAGGGTGTGTGTAGTGAAAGTTGTACATTGTCCAGGATTATGAACAATTGTTTATTTTGTTAATGTATTTTTTTTTTCAATGCAAACATGTTGCCCACCAGAGAACAGGGACCAGGGTGGCTGTTGGTGACATCGGGCAGAACTGGACAAAGAATCTCAGTACAGTCCAAGTACCTCTGATTTGTTAATTTTTTTTCTGTTCAATTAATGTTTTGTTTTCATGGAAAACATCTTGTCCACCAGAAAGCCACTGATGTGCTGACATGCTCATCCATTAATCCCAATTTCCCCTCCCAAGCACAGCAGAATAAATATTAAAAATACAGTAAGTAATAAATAACTACCGAACTTCTCTCTATGCTGGAGGGAAATTGTATTATTTCCTTGGTCAGGAGCAGTGGGAGTTTAATTCATGTTTGTCCAATGTTATTCTGCACAGCTCCTGATAGCTCTTGTGTGGCCCAGTACAGGCATTGTTGGGCGGGAAAAACATTGAATTGAAAGTGAAGCACCCCGCCACTTCCACAGCTGCCACTTCCCAGGCTCCAACAAGATTCGAGGGCTCTGCTGCACCCCCCTCCCCCAATCCCTACCCATGACCTGGGTCAGTTACCTGGAGAGTCAAGGAGTAAAAAAACATTTCAACCGAAGCCTCCAGGTCCCTTCTTATTTTTGGTAATTATTATTTCTATTTTCTTTATTTACATTTGGAATACTTGATTGTTTTTAAAGCATCAATTTACGCAGCAATTTAACCAAAAAGATGAGATTTTGGGGTACTTTTTATTGATTTTCTGCCCGATGTCACTGTCAGCAACCCTTTGCAGAAAAAAAACAAAAAGTGATTAAATATGTATATGAAGTACCCCAGCCACTTCCTGTGCTCCGACATGATTCAGGCAATCACTATAGTTATTATTATTTCCAGAAACTGGATCCATCCCTGGGACAGTCATTGATGCCACAGTCCATTTTTTCATGTTTTATTTTATTATATTGTAATTTACTGACATGAATGCCCCCCCCCCCCCGTCTCTACCCTTTCAGCAAAGCCGTGGCAAATTACTATTTAAATGAAGCACTCAACCTAGTGGATATATGATACTCGGTACTGACATTGGTTGGAAACACATCAAGTTTAATGGAAGCATCCCTGGCACTGTGGCGGGCTCCTGATCTGATACAAGAGCTATTGCTGTTGTAGTTTTATTGGTTTATTTCTTTATTTTTATTTTTGTCTGCCCAAGTGTGTTTTTTGGAGGACTACATTAACACATTTTGTCAGTGTAATGTAAATATAAAGCCTGAACAGATCAGATTGGGGTCGACTATTTGTCCAATTATTTGGCCCGTTACATTTTTTGTGACCAGAGAAGTCACAACAGGGAATAATGAATAGCCCCTGAAAGACCTCCCTTGATCATGGCTCTTTTACTTTCTTTGTTGGAGGACCTTTTTATTATTTAACTCCATTACCTTACATAGCAACTGGCCGAGAGGAATACTGAAAACTGAATAGCAAGTTAAAGGCCCTCCATCCATCCCAGGGGCTCGGCACCGGCATTGGTGGGGAAAAAAGTCAGTTTAAACTGCAGCATCCATAGCTCTGCCTCAACAAACTGCTGCAAAGGATGTTGCTAGATGGATGCTTTCTATTTGTTCTCAGGTGTCGAAACTTATTTATTCATTTTCACCCTGCCGGCGTCTTCCTTAAAATGCACCCTGTGATGCACAGTTCTGTGTTTGCTTTTCTGTCTGTGTGTTTGTATAGTTTTGTTAATTAATTAATTATTTATGACATGTGTACTGCCAAGGACTGTGATCCTGTAAGCCCCTGGGGCTGGGCAGGGGTGAAAAAAAAATAGCATTCAAAGTGAAGCACCCCTGGCCCTTTCAGGGCTCTGACTTGCTACAGGGGTGGTTGGTTGAGCATATTTTATTAATGGCTGCAAAATTATGTGTCCTCTTATATGGCAACTGCACTTGGCAGAAAAAAATATATAATCAATGAATAAATAAATGAAGCTGAATAAGGTGTCATATTGGGAAGCTGGGCTGCTCAGGCATATGGACTAATGAGTAAATGCCTGAGCCTGAGAGGCTTTCCGATGCTACCTCCAGCAGCAATATTGTTATTTGTTCAAAAAGCAGTAATAAGTTAAGTAAGTTTGCTGTGTTATTTTATGACAATATGCCTATAAGGAGCACCAAAAAGCTGTGGCGGGGGGGGGTCTGAGGTACTTATCCTTCTGCCATGCCAGTAGTAGTGCTCAGTGCTCACCAGGATGGCACAGTATCTTTCTTTATTTTTTAACTTTGAGGCCTGATCCTGGGGATGAAAATCAAGGGGATGGAGCCATTGAGAGCCCAATCAGTACTGTTTACTTTTTCTATTTCTTCTCTCTCTCTCTCTCTCTCTCTCTCTCTCATTTCTGGGTGCAGGTATATTACCTTATTTATTTAAACTCTCCAGGCAACATTTACATTTTTAATAAAGGGCACCCTGTGAAGCATAGTTAGGTGTTCATTTATTTATTTAAAAAAGGCTTAATACTAGGACTTGTGCTTAATTTGTGAGCCTGCTATGGTACTGGGCAGGCAGGAAAAAATTGATTCAGACTGAAGCACCCCTGGCCATTCATGGGTTCCTACTTGCTACAGTTGAACATATATTTTTTTCTTTAATTTCACAACTCACCCTGGGCTAATAAAATAAACAGGATAGGAAGAGCCCAGCAGGGGGGATTTGGGATGCATTGCGTTAGGCTGTTCTGTGGCACCAATGGAAACAAACATATATTTTTTACATGAAGCCACTTCTGCCCCACCCTGGCTCCGACCAGAGACTTGGGTAAAAATTAAAAAATTGTCGACTCCTTGATGGCATCCACATCGTGCTGGTAAAGACATCTCTAGTGCATTTTACATGATGTGTTACTCCCCCAGGGCTCCAACATGGGACTTGCAAGGAGGGCACAGTTTTTGTTTATGTATTTTTCTTAGCAGTCTGTAGACACAAGTCAATGCTGGAATATTGCTCTGAACAAAAGTTATTAGTGGCCTAGCAAAGAACAGATACAAAATATAAGGAGCAGAACCTGGGCAGTGCTGGCAATTCTTTATTTATGAATTATTTGCACTGCACAAATGTAACATGATGACTGCTCCATGGCTGTCTTACATTACATGACAAAACAGTAATTGTTTTATGAACTGAATAAGTGCATTGTGTCTTTGACAGCTTGGGGGGGCACATTGACTTTTGTGGTGAAGGGTCTCTCTGGCAAAGAAGGGCATACTTCTATATGATTAAAAATAGGCAACCCAAACATTATTCTTTTTCCATTTGGGGAAAATCATCTGAAAACCAACAGCTGGGATGAACTTCGACTGTAAGTCCCTCCATGGTTGTCCGGGACTGGGTCCAGAATTGGCGCCTAAAAAATAACAGTTTTGGATTTGAACTAAAGCCACCCAGCAATTGCATTGTTTTTTAATTATTTATTTAGTCACATCAAGTGGATCCAGTACCGGACAACCACAGAGGCTTCAGTATGCTGTTTTTAAATATTTTTAATTGCGGTACATGAAGGCTCCATGTCTCTCTATAATACAACATTTATTGATTTAAAGAATGCCTATTGCTAGGGACTTGTGCCTAATTTGTGAGCCTGCTATGGCACTGGGTGGGCGGGGAAAAAATGGACTCAAATTGAAGCACCCCAGGCCGTTCACTGGCTCTTACTTGCTACAGGGGCTCCTATATTTTTTCTTTAATTTCAGAACTCATTCTGGACTAATAAAATAAACAGGATAGGAAGAGCCCAGTAGGGGAGAATTGGGATGCACTGCATTAGGCTGTTCAGTGGCACAGATGGAAACAAACAGATTTTATATTTAGCATTTGTGTGCCTGGCTATGTATTTAATCAGGACAGTCCGAATAAATTGTAACTGGTTTGTGCCTGGTAGAGCTTGCCCAAAAATATCCGGAGAAGCATGTGCTGTGTATTGGAGTGCTTATCCCCCCACACCCTCACACCCAGGAACTGGATCAGGAACTGGAGAGCCATGGATAAAACAATATTTAAATTTTAAAAGAAGCCACCTTCCTGATGCAACCCACACTGTTAGGGACATCACTAGAAAATGTAAACTAGTTGGGCATTAATTTTTTTATCAGTTTCTGACCAATGTCTCTGTCACATTGATTGCATATTTGCACATCTAAGCAAGTAGAGCGCTTCTGCATTTATGAATGTATGCAGCCATTAAATCTCAGAGGAAGGACTCGAATGGAGCCCAGACGTGACACCCCATGGCTTGGAACCGCTAGGGTGATAACTGATAGGGTTGGAACTTACATTTTGGCATTAGTGGAGGGCTGCATCTGTGCACTCCATTTAGTACATTTATCACACTAAATGGAGTGTTAAATGTACTTAAGCTTAGACAGCATTTCTCCCTTGCTGCTTTCCATAGGTCTGATGCAGGCAAGCAAATGAAGTGCTAGAGATTTCCGTGGTCTGCTGCCACAAATTCCATGAATGGCCATGACTTCTGTGGGTGGCCACAAATTCCGTGAATGGCCACAAATTGTGCAGTTAATTCCATGGGTGACTGCGGCTGCAGACTTGCAGGAAACTCGAGGCCTTGCCTGTATCGCAGAAATGGCTTTAGTTGTGGTCTGAAATTTTCAGGTTAGGAAGCCTTTGCCTCACAGATGTGCCTTTTGCAGGTTTGGTGAAAAAATATTAATCTATTTAAAAGTTATAACATTTTTAATTTTTCATTATTTCCTATTTGAAAAGTTAGATGTTCCTCATGAAAATACTTTTATTTTTGCAGTCATCCAGTTTTGCATACTTTGCACCTTAATAACTTTGCAACCATTCAACATGTGTGCATGAAATTTTGCATGCATTATGTTGTGTGGCAGGTCTGATGATGTGGCTAATATCATGTGAATTGCATTAGTGGTGTCTGAGATACTGTGCCTCAAACATACTCAAATGTTTGTGTAGTTTTCCATTTTCACAGTCATCTAGTTTTGCATGCTTTGCACCTTAATAACTTTGCAGCTGTTCAAGGGATGTGTATGAAATTTTGCATGCTTAATTTCGTTGGGTAGGTCTGTTGATGTGGCTTATTTCATTTGAATCAGTTCAGTGGTTTCTGAGATATTGTTCACGGTCTCTGTGCAAAATTACCTTTTGGGACCAATTAAGGAACTGACAGTGCTAGTGTTCATGATGTGGGGTCCCAAAAAGCCCATATTGGCAGTCTCAATGGACCTTGTGCCCTCTTCTGCCTTTAAAACTGAATAAACTGAGAATATTTGGTGAAAAAATTCCTAAAAATGACTGAGTTATATGAGTTTGTTGAATAACTTTCGTAATTTTCAATATTTTGACTTCATATTTTCAATGTAGACGTTTTTCCACATCACCTCACAAACTGTACAGCGGTCATTTTTCATATTATGCCCCAAATGTGTTTTTGCACCTGTAGTATGGAATGGGGTTTTGGCATAGATTTGTAAATGTTCACCTATGGGGTTTGTGAGGTGGGGTCACAAGAAGACCATGTTGAAATTTTGGGGTACAAATATGAAAATATGCCAAAGTTATGGCCATCCGTTCCAATTTCACTATGCTCGCTCATAAATTCAGCAATTTTAAATATTTTGACCACAGATTTTCAGCATAGCCTTCTTATTACCAGACCTCATGTATGTCACAGCTGTCATTTTTCAAATCCTGCCAAAAATGTGTTTTCACACTGGTGGCATGGAAAGGTGTTGCAGTTGCACAGAAACACATTTTGGTGTGGATTCAAAAATGTTCTGTACCGTGGTAAATGAGGTGGGGTAATAAGATGACAATGCTGACAATTTGGTTACTGTTGTCCCATGAATGGATGCAAAGGGCGCAGAGGGCCCTGTGATTCCATGACTACACACATATATGTATATCTGGAATGATGGGAGTGCAGGGCCCAGAGGAAAATGCACTCCCACAGACAAATAAGGATATTATTATGTTGTCTGAAAAAGTAAGGAAACTCATTGCAAAAAACTTAGTTAATGCACCATTAGGGTTACAGCATCAGGAATGTTTTAGTTCTAAGCCTAAGACCCCATCCCGACTGTGCATGCAGGAACAAGCATGGGGGTGTTTTTTTGGGTTGTGAACCCTAATGCTCACCCCATTCTCCTATGTTGTACCCATCTTACCTTACTTATTCATGGAATGAGGTGAGCATTAGTGTTTACAACCCCAAAACACATTGCTTATGTCTGATCATGCATGCACAATGGGGGTGGGGTCTTAGGCTTGGGAACCCCAAGGTCACATTTCCCTACTTTGATGTTTCAACCCTAATGGTGCACTAATGATGTTTTTGTAATGATTTATATATATATATATATATATATATATATATATATATATATATACTATATATATATGTATATATATATATATATTGGCAGACTGAAGTCACCAACTAGCAGCACCTCCTCTCTTGTTTTCCACCCTGATTATGTTTTTCCCAAATACTTTTTCCAGCTCCTCTCCCTGTGCTGGAGGACTGTATACCATCTCTGTATGGATAACAACCCCAGTGCCTGTCTCCAGGATGACCCACAGCACCTCCAGTCCTTCCTTTGCCTCCAGGTGCACCTGTACTTTCATCGCCTTGATTCCTTCCCTCACATATAGTATAAAAACTCCTCTCCTCCTCTCTTCCCTACCTTTCCTGAACAGAGAGTAGCCTGGTATGTCATATCCCAGTCATGGCTGTTAGTGCACTATGACTCCATTATACCCCACCAAATCCAGACTAGCCTCCTCCATCATGGCCTCCAGGTTCAGAATCATGCCCCCCAGGGTAAAACCCCACTGCACTGCTGATCCTTGAGGGAAATCTATTTTCTACCTTGAAGGCAAAGTTGCTACCTCTGAAGAGAAATGCAAACACTTCAAACTGAAGGAACTATTTATGGTACACCACGGTGCCCCCTTCTTGCAGCAGTCAGTGTAGGAGGATAAGACAACTGAATGATAAAAGTTACTGGGCTGCATGTTCCTTGGTGGAGGCTTCCCCCATAGTCATGTTTAAATTCAATAGCTAGATCTTGTACCTCTGAAGAAGGAAGATGGTAGGGTGGGGCGGAGATTAGTGTGCAGATCAAGGGCTCAAGAGTGCACCAGGTCTGTAGGAATGTATGTGCTTTTCCAGGGCAGCTCTGTATAGAATTATGACCTAAGTCAGTGGTGCACACCACCCCCTATGCCTATCTGATGAGTAAGGGACCTGAACTGGATCAGCCATCCTGTAAAAATGTAATGCCTTCATATGTATAATGTTCCATCAAAATACTTAGCTGTGAGAGAGCTTGTCTTCCTATCATGATTGCCAGTCTATTTCAGCTGAAAGACTATTTTGTTTGTGCACAAGATTTCTATTTCTTGCTCCATTCATTTATTCTGTAATCTATTATTGTTACTGCTGCTATTACTTTGAAATTTTTGTTTAATTGATATGGTATCTCTATTGACTCCTATGAGTTTTTTTTTTTTTGCAAATCAGTATCCTTTATTGATTTTAATCTGGAAAAAAACATAAGAACATCAATGTAATAACTATAAAAACAAAAGAAAAAAGAGTAACAAACAACAATGACAAACAAAATACCCCATAACCCCCTCAACCCACCCTCCCACACCCACCTGTGCCTTCTTTGGATCCTAGTGCTGTATCTCATTGCCATTGGGTACCCTTTAAGCAGGAGCCGGTTATAGAATATTTGTGACTTTTTGCAGGATGCCGTTCAAGCAAGACATGACCGAAGGGGTGGGGAATCTCATTTTCCAATCAGAGTTATAAAGTCGGCCCAGCAAGTCTGGAACTTGACTAAGTTGCCATGGAAGTTGGCAATAGCTTTCTCTGCATGGAAGGTGCCTAGGCATTCCTGTACCCATTCTGGATAAGAGGGTGTCCAATCCCCAACCAGTGGTGGGTAATAATTAATTTGGTCATCAAGGAGATAAGGGCAATATAGCATTGATGTCTGATAGTAGTAATCATTGAATAGTCTCATAATAAACAAATGTCTGGTGTGAAGTAGTTGGCGTTGAAGAGCGAGGAGACCTTGTTCTGTACTATCGACCAAAGGGTCTTGGCTAAAGAGCATTGCCACAGCTTGTAGTATAATGTACCCTTTTCTCCTGGGCAATGGTCACAATTGGGTAGGGAGTGTTTTTTTCATTGTGTATAGCTTATACAGTTCAGTAGTAGCCACAGACATTGCCAGCTATTTCCAGATATTTCGAGAAACTTCTAAAGAGTTTTCTCTCTGCTGCCCCTACTGTGGAAATACAGAAAGCAGGAGATTTCTCCAGAAACAGCACAGAAATTTCGGGAAATAGCTGGCAATGTCTGTGGCTGCCACTGTAAGGCATTAAGTATAGGTCATGCAAAACATTAAATTGCAGTAGCCTTAAGCGATCTTGCTTGATAAATTTATAAATGTTTTTCCACAGAGAGGTCCAGTTGAAACTAGACCAGTCCTTATCCAGGGTACTCTGCCAATAAAATGCTGTTGTCAGAGCTTTGTTACAGGCTTACTTGACCAGTTCCTTGTAGATGAGTGAAATAGCTCTCCTCTTGGAAGCTTTTTCAGTCAAGGTTTGAAAAAGAGGGGCTGCCAGACAAGACCAGGGTGGGGGACCTAAAGTGTTTTTAATGCAATGTGTAATCTGTAGGTACTTAAAGTATTATAGAGCTGGAGTGGGGAACTTATCTGAGTTCTATGAGGTTTTGCATTGTCCGGTATATTATTACAACTGTTTGTTATTTACAACTGTCTTTTTTTTGTATTTTACTGCTGTTGAAACATGTTGTTGCCACCTTGTGGCCCAGCCCGGGTTGTGTCTGAAAACGGTTCTTTGGATCAGCACACTTACCCAGTTACCAAAGACATAAATAAATAAATAAATAAATAAGCAAACGAACAAATAAAGTTTATGGTTGGGTGGTAAGAGAACCCTGAAAGGGTTGTGAGAGAACCCTTTTAATTGGGCTAGATGTCCTCTATGTAATTGAGGAAGAATTGTGCCTGCTCCCTTGGGTTGCAAGCAGACTCAAAAGAAACATCTACTTTGAACCTGTTGGAACAACATCTTCAGCCAGAGGAAAGGATAGCCAAAGGAGTACTGTAGCTAAAGGGGATCAGACTTTTCATGGATGCATAAGTGAAAAGAGGAAAGCAAGGAGAAGGATAATGAAGAGTGGGAGGGTGGCAGGAGAGACTGCACAGAAGAGGACCAGGAAAAAGCAGACATCTTGAAGAGGTACTTCTGCTCAGTCTTCACAATGGAGGGTGGGGGAATGACTCACCAGGGAGTGGGTGACTGCCTTCTGATAGAATATAAGAAGTCAGAGCCAGCAAATCATCCAGAGCCTTGAACTTCCTCTGATGTTCCTACTTCCTGTGCTGTGTTTCCATTAAGCAGTTATGATCACAGCTGGCCTGGTGGGGAAGAGGGCTGAGGTGCCATGGGCACTTTACCGCATCCCATGCAGATGACACAGGTTCGTGAGTGGATGTTGGTCACTTGGGAGTCGGCTGGGAGAGGGAGGATTCAGTGTCTGCAGGACTGCTGTCCTCCCTTGGGGAAGGCGGGATGTCGTGCCTCACAGCTTGACTGCTATCTGGAGGAATCCAGATGGTGATGTGTGTGAGTCCCAACAGTGGGAAGGGCACATGTTCAGAGTACTGGTGGGGCGTTTCTGCAGAGGCGGAACTTGCACAATGTGCTCATTGAACATCCGTGATGCCCAGGGTAGAAAACAGGAAGAAAAATGGACGACGGGCTTCATGATGCCCTGTCTGTCATGCAAATGGCCCACTCAGTCTCTCTGGATCTGGGGACTAATCTGCATTTGTGTTCCAGATGGGGGAGGATGGCCCTCCCTTCCCAGTCTAGCTGCAGGGGGCAAGCCGGGGGGGGGATAAATCCCCCGATACTGGAGGAGACTTGAGAAGGCCATGGCTGATGGGAACAGGGCTGAGCAGCCACCCATGCCTGCCAAGGAAGATAAAAAACCTCTATAGAAAAAAAAGCAGTTCTGATGACATAATTGGGACCTTGAGAGTGAAGCTCAAGAGGTCCCTGATACCATCCGAACCCCAAGATGGAAACAACCAAGTTGTGCATAGTTGCCTAGGAGTATTTTATATAGTAGGTTGAAACAGAATATGAGAAATGCTTTTATTTCTTAAGAAATCTTCAGGTTTTTTATTTATTATTAACCACCCCCCCCCCCAAGAAAACCCAGAAAGAACAGAAACCCTCCCTAGCCATGCTGCTGAAAAACCCCAAAGCTGAGGGTGGGTTTCTGTTTTTTTTAAATTATGAAACAACTGAGATTTTTTTTTTTTAAGGGAAGAAAAGGACTGTGTTGTGTGAAGAATGAAAATAAAATGGCTGGTGACATGAGTTAACATTCTAATTAATAAAGCTATTGTACCACAGAAGGGTGCAGCAGCATTCTATGAACTTTGCACTATAGTACAACAGCTTTTTAGTTAGGATGGAAACCCATAACACAACAGGGTAACCGTATACTATTCCGTGATTATCTACTGTACAGTATGTGAAATGCTTTATTTTTTTTCATATGTAGTTTCTGGGTTTTTGAGGGTTTTCTCCCAGCCCCTACTCCCACGTGTCCCTGACACAGCATGTGCATGTGGAAGCACGCATGTGCATGCCATTCGGAATGCCCATCCCTTCCAGTTGCACCTTTGATCGCCTGCACCAGTACAGAACCTCTATTCGGTAACAGCGGGACTACGGGTGGGCAACCCCACCCCTTACCTGGGAGAGGAGAGCCAATGCTCAATTCAGCTCCCACCCTTCCCCTGTGCCAGCACCCTGGTGACCTGTGGTCATTCCTGAACCCAGGTTGCCGGCATAGAGTGAGGTGAGGCATCCAGCGCCTCAACCCTCAATGCCACCGGGCCAGCATAAAATGCTTTTTTAAGGCCATGTGAAAGCTTACCAGATAAAAATAATGATTCCACAATAGCACTCTCATAATTGCACTTTCATAATAGCATCTGTCAGAACAGCTACAGGGATAGTGTAGCACAAGGCAGTTACCGCTACCCTTGTAGCTGTCTAGGCACAGTGGAGGAGAAGAGAAGAGAATAATCCGGCGGTGTGGCACTCTGCCAAACTGTTCCTGTGGTGGAGGGGGGCTAAGGCTCTGAGCAGCTAGAGCAGGGAGCCGTCTGGGAGACCGGGGTTCTGATCCTGGTCTCCCATTTGCTGTATTCTACATCCCCCCCCCCCAAACAAGTTTCATTTTTTTATGTCCTCTGATCCAATGTAACCCCCATCCCCCCATGAAGTTTTATTTTTTTTAATATCCCCTCACCTGATGTAACCCCCCCAAGTTTCTCCCCATCCCTGAGTTCCACCCCCTGTGGAATTGACTATTATGAGTTGGGGTGGGGTGGGGGCGAATTTCAGGTTTTGTTAAGAGCCATGGTAGCAGTCGCTGTGTTTGCGGACTGCTGCCATTGGCGTTGTTATTGCAGACTTGGTCGGGTGCTGTTATTGACAATGCCATTTTGCTTTACTCTTGTTGACCACGCTTTTCTTGTTTATATGGTCCTGACCTAGTGCCACGTGAAAGGATTTTACATAACTTTCTTTCAACAAAAGCAGTAAGCATTTTCATTAAATTCAGGAGCAGTCGCAGTAAAATACAATGGCCCGAAGCTAGACTATGGATTCTTCTTTTTTTTTGTTCCCCCTGCCCCCAGACTTGCCACTCCTTCGGGTCCCCTAGGCCCACCATCTGACATCCTACCCCCCAGCCCCCACCTCACATTGTAACCAACATCCCAGAGCAACCTAGCATAACCCTTTGCCGGATGGGTCCCTCTCCTCCGAGGGGGAAGGCACCAGTGGGGCAGCAAGCACACTCTCTATTTGGCCATGGGTGCTGCTGCTGAGGTGGGTATGGCTGGCTACAGGGCTTCCTGTGTCAGTGGGGATGAGCAGCCATCATCTGACCAGCCTGGGATCTGCTTTTCCTCCCTATTGTTTCCCTGGGGGCATGGTGTGCCACAGATGTCTAGGCACATGCCGATATCCGCCACGCCCCCAGTCAGTCAAGACCAGTTCACTGCTATGCTCCCAGCCTCCACCAGGAGTCAGTAGATGCTGGGCTGCATCCCCGCCCTCCCCCCAGGAGAAGGTGAGCAGTCTTCCGACACTTGAGCCCTCTCCCCCGGCCGCCCTCCAGCCCCCGGCTGGGACTATGGATTATTCTGGTATAAACGGCCGTGGTTAAGACTGCAGGGCATGTGTTCTCTTATTTTAGATGCATAATCATCATCATCATTCTTTCTTTATTATTTGGTAAAAACTCATTACAATAAATTTCTCGTGCAATAGACCGAAGGAAGATTTGTCTGTGGTTGTTAGGATCGTCAATATTTCTAAATACACAAATTGGGAAAACTGGCTATTTTCCAGTCATTTTGGGGTAACACCAAGGAACAGAAACATGTTTTGGGGGGCAGAAACCTTTCAGTCCAGAATTTCTTGGGGCATTATCAGAATCAGCAAGATGCACATGGATCTACGACTGGTCATCGACAAAAATCTTGTCGAATGACCAGACAGCAAAACCAGCATGTCGACCACATTTTGCGGTCTGCATACAGTTCCACTTACAGGGACATGTTTTCATTGGGGGACATCACCCCTCCAAACCCACCACATGGGGGGCTGTGCCCTCTGTACCACCCCACTATAGCTTCTCAACTCCGAGTCGGAGCTGATTGTGTGTGTGTGGGGGGGGGGCCAGATCCCTGAAAGACAGAGCCAGGTTCCAGCACTGACACTACAGCGACCTGGTACTGTAGTTGCTGTAGTGTCAATCGCTATCGAAGTTTCACGGTCGGGGTGGTATACCGATGCAGATATAGGTGAAAGAAATATGTCAGAGTCAGCTTCAGTTTGACTTCAATTTGGGGCCTGGAAATTTAGTTTGGCTTCATCACTAAGGCCGCATCTCCTTGGGTCGCCAATGCACTGGTTGGCATAGGGTAAAATGGACTGCAAATAGGGTTGGGGGCCTTGAGGTCTGCAATAAATATAAATGATGGTATATTGGGAGCTGGTATTGGCATGCACCTGCTGTTGATTTCTATTTGTGCTGTTGTGACAAAATCTGCAAAACACACTTAGACTGCTGAGACAGACCCAGTGTGAGCTATAGAAATCTTTACTATTCATTGCTGACCTCAGGGTGCATATACCCCATGTAGTCTCTGAATCCCACTTTAGCTCAAAACAATTGCTATACTCTCCCTTGCAGTACTATAGATATTACAATGATATTTTTACATATACTGACACCACAGTGACATTTCAAGATCGAAGTACATTACAGCAGCAATTCATTGTTGCCGCTGAAATGTACCCACGGGACCCCGGTACTGCTTTCTCCAGGGTTTTGCCCCCCTCCCTGAATCAACTCCGACTTGGAGCTGATAATCTTAATTTACATGGAGTGCGGGGCTCTGGGTTCAGGGGTGAAAAAACAAAGCCTTTAGCCAGCAGATTTATGCCAACCACAATCTGCGATCAACATAAATCCCTTGCTGTAACGATGAGTCGAGAAATGGTTGTCGCTGCGGCATCGTAGAGCCATATTTTTATGTTATGGATATTATTTTGTCCTTTCTATTCTTGTTTTATATAATGTGTTTTTTATATTAATTAACAGTAATGTGATAATTACAGTAATATAATATAATTTTTTTCTCATTATTTTTGTGGTCCTGCACCCATACAGCCTTTTTGGCCCTTTCTCAAGCCTGTGCTGCACCACAACCCTGTAGCCTCACCTTTTCCCAAGACTTGGTTTGGTTTGTTCTTTGGTAACCAGGTAAGGCCCACTAGGCACAATGCCTGTTTTTAAGGGTGACCTGGGAGCACTGGGGAGGTAAAGTGATTTGCTCAGAGTCACACAGCATGCAAGTGTAAGGGTGGGAATCAAACCCAGATCTGCTGGATGTTCCAAACTCATTCACAGATCCTTGCTCCAGTCTCTAGGCTATGTTGCCAGCCTTTTCCTACCATTTCTCATGTTACCTCCGTGGCTTGTCCCCCATGGCAGGGCCCTCAGGCTGGGCTAGTTTCCTTGGGAACACTAAGCTAGTCATCAGGGAGTACCCAAGTCAGCGATTGTGAAGGCTGCAGGTTTGGCAAGACAGTCATGCTGTGTCGCCGGGACCTTTTCTGTCTGTCTGTCCCCCCCAGGACATCTCATGTTGAGTCATCAAGTCACATATGTGTAATGGCATGATTGATGCTGTTTTAGATGTTCTCCTGTCCCTTGCAATTCCCACTGCACCTCCTCCTCATCACCTAGGTGAGAGGTATAGCAGCTGGAATCTGGCAGCCTGGCAGGAGCGTCCACCAGGATCTGGTGTCATGTTGTTTATAATAAACATGTGATGAGTCATGAAGATGACAATAATATAATAACGCTATGTATAGTGCCTCAAGGCAGACAGAAATTGTCCACATCCATGGTGTACAGGTGACTGTGGTAGCAATGGCACTGACAGCTTGTGTCATGTTGTTTGTAATAAATACATGATAAATCATAAGCTGATCAGGTACAGGACAAGTCTGAGGTGTTGGTAGTGGATCCTGGTCACCAGATAGAGGGTTCTGCGGTGGGATGTCCCTCAGGGCTTTGGCTTCGGGGTGTCCAGTTGCAGACCTCTGAACGCGTGAAATCTGGGGGTAATACTTGATGACTGGCTGACACTTCGTTTTCAGGTATTGGCTGTGGTTAAGTCCTCTTTTTATTATCTGGGGAATATCGCCCGGATTAAGCACCTAGTTCTGTCTGGTGACAGTCCAACTTTGATCCACACCTTCGTGACCTCACGCCTGGACTACTGTAACTCCCTTTACCTAGGGCTTCCGGGGGTTGATGTCCTCTGCTTGCAGCTGGTGCAGAAGGCTGTGGCCAGGTTGTTGTCTGGATCATCTTGATCCAGTCATATTACACCTGTGCTGTGCAAACTGCACTGGCTGCCAGTTCAGTGGCATATCACCTTCAAGGTTGGCTTGCTGACCTATAAAGCCCTACATGGACAGGGACTGAGCTACATGCAAGATCTCCTGCACACTTACTGCTCCCTCCGACTTCTTTTGCTTGGCCGATGAGGGATTGCTGGAGATTCCCAGGGTATGGTTAAAAACCTCTGGATCATGGGCATTTTCATTCTCAGCCCCAACCCTGTGGAATTTTCTGCCCCGTTGGATACAAGAGTGCCTGACAGTGGAGTGCTTCAAAACTGCTTTCGAAACTTGTTTATTTGGGCTCACCTTTGGTGATATTACCTAGTCTATGTTGGATCACTGTAGTTATGTTTTTAAACAATCTATTGGATGGCTGTTTTTAGAATTTTATTATCATAAGTATTTTGTATGTACTATACAGCATTTTGATACTTTGTGAATAGCGCTTTTTAAATAAAGATATTATTTTATTATATTATTATTGCTGATAATGCTAGAAGATGTTGCATTCTTTTTATTGTGGCTGCAGTGGGCATAGCCCTGAAGATGTATTGCAAGTACATTAATAAAAAGGGAGCTTACTGGATACCGAACAGACTTGTTTTAGTGGAGGAGAACGGCAATCACTGCACATTCACCACAAATTATTTTGTCTATCGGCACTAGTGGAACACGGTACAGTCCATTATGTCCAAGATGGTGGGAGGAATTGAGTATATATGCACGATGACTCGCGCATGCACACTGAACTCTGGTAGCAGGGCAGCACAGTCTGCTGTTTCCAAGATGGCTGACAGAGTTCTCTGTGCATGCACGAGTCATCATGCATGCACACTCAACTCTGCCCACCATTTTTGACAAGGCAGACAGTGCCGTGTGTCACAAACCCACTCAGCAGGTCAGGCCCTCTACTCCCAAAGTGCCAATCTCTGAGCGCAGTCTTGTGAATAGTGTAACAGACAAGGTAACCCTCTTGTCTGTTTTTGTGAGTTTGGATCAAACTTTGGTTTCAAGTTCTGGAGAGATTCAAACTGTGAACCTCTTGCTAGCGTACCCAATGCACAGGCTCAGATATTTCTGTCTTCGGTGGGGGGCAGATATCTTTGGCTACGGTCACCTAACCAGGCATACAGAGATGAACCCTTAAAAACTTTAATAAAGACCTCAGATTTAAAAAGCTTCTCTTTCCAGTTTGGTACCACCATTCAAGCTTATGTTTAGTATCTGCAATAACCATATACTTTTCTTACAACTAAAAAGAAGTCAAAGACAGACCAAGTAAGTTTTAAAAAGAATCTTACTAAAATAGTTAAAAATATGTAAAGCACAAAATACAGAACTGTTATATCACCAGACATACAAATCTTTTAAAAGAAACAAGGTTTAAACAGTGCAAATTCCTACTTACAGTACTTAGATTTGAAATATTTCTAAATATCTGTTTACAAGTGCTCCAAAGATCTTTCCTCCTCAGTCAGAGTCTAGGTAAAAGTGTGTAAGTAAAACAGAGTATTCCTTAAACAACTGTACCGGACAACCCATTTTTGTGTGAGGTCAGCTAGCTCCTCCTCTGTCAGATTATGCATAAAAAATATATAATTACTGGTCAGCAATTTTTTCTATGGGCCGAATCAGTTGCTATTTGCCGTAATAACCGGCTGGTTATTATGACATTCACGCGCCCAGTCACTCAGTTGATGACGCTCGCTTATTGGATTATGTTCGGCGTGGGGGCGGGTTAAACACTCTTACAAACATGGCGGCTCCGTCTCTCTCGTCCCGTGGAGCCTCCGAAACAAGACGCGTCCATCCCTTTTTTTTTTATTTGTTTCATGTATCTGGTTGATCCAGCCTTTTCCCCAGCAAAATATCTGGTTGATCCTGCCATTTGTCTGTTTCGGGACAAAATGACTAGTGCTACAACGGAGCGTGCCAGGGAAGCGTGGTAGGCACAATCAGGTCAGAGACTAGCTGTAAGCAATAAACAAAACGGAAACAAAAGAACTATGTTAAGGAAGGGAGTTAGAGGGCAGAAGACAGATGAAGTCAGAGATTGTGTGTCTGTGTCTGTGTTTGTGAGAGAGTGTGTGTGTGTGTGTGTGTGTGTGAACACTGAATTCAAGCAGGAGAAAAATTGCTGACCTTTTATTATAAAAAATAAAAGATGGGGAAGTGTGTCATATTCGAATTTAATGCTCACCCTCGGTGTGGGATGCTTTGATAAACCCCTCGGGCTTCGCCCTCGGGGTTTATGTAGCATCCCACACCTTGGGTGAGCATTAAATTCTCATAACACACACTTCCCCATCCATTATTCTCTATATATCTTATACAAAAGTATTACATTCTGCAACTTCAGCATAATTCATGTCCTTCAAATGACACTTCTTTTGATCTCATAATAAACTTCCTCCTTCCAGGACATGAAAGCATCTTTATGATTTCACACTTCTATGTAATAACCTAGGTTTTCCTTCCAACTTCATAAAATGGATATGTTATGCAACTATGGTTATAATTAACTCAGACAGACAGGATCCTTAATTAAGGCCTTACATGTAACACATGGTCTCTAAAACTGAGTGTGTGTGAACTCACATGCTGTCAGCATTTTTCTTATGGCTTTCATCTTTTAGCTAAAATCTGGGGGGGGGGGATTGAGTGAGGTCATTCTAAGAGCACCAGATATTTCAGCAGAGACGTCAGTAATATATTTTATATTAAAAAAAAGTGATAGAGCACTCAGAGCTGGCTGTCTACGTCACACTCCTCCCCACCTAGACTGAATTTGGGGAATCTATCCCCTACATGGGTTGAGCTTCCCAAATCAGTTCACTCCTCATAGACCCTGGACAGACCATCTGAGTTCTGGTTCTTTGCTCCAGCCCTATGTACAATTTTTAGATCATACCCTTGTAAAGCAAGACTCCATCTTAGTAATCTGCCATTGTTCTTTCCCATCTGCGTCAGCCAAACCATGGGGTTGTGGTCAGTCTGCACCACAAAATACTGCCCATACAAATATGGCTCTAATTTCTTTAGGGCCCACACTATGGCAAAACACTCCTTTTCCACCGTGGAGTACGCTTGCTCCCTGGGAAGCAGCTTTCTGCTCAGGTACACGACTGGGTGATCTGTGCTTTGGCTGGACGTCTGGCTCAGTACTGCCCCAATACCCACATCTGAGGCATCCGTCTGAACTATAAAGGTTTTGCTATAGTCAGAACTTGTCAAAACTGGAGCACTGCACAGTGCCTCCTTTAGTCTGGTAAAGGCTTCTTCACAGGCTGGGCCCCAGGTAATTTTCTTTGGCATCTTTTTCTTTGTCAGGTCAGATAGGGGAGCAGCCAGGGCACTGTAATTGGGTACAAATTTTCTGTAGTACCCTGCTGTCCCTAGAAAGCTCCTGACCTGCTTCTGGGTTTCTGGTCTGGGCCACACCTGGATTACCTCTATGTTTCCTTGGTTAGGATGGAACGGTCCCCAGCCTACTATGCCCAAGGTATGCCATTTCTCCCATGACCACCTGGCACTTCTTAGCTTTGACAGTGAGCCCGGCCCTCTGTATCCTGTCCAGAACTTCCCTAAGGTGGGATAGGTGTTCCTTTCAGCTGGTATTAAAGATGGCAATGTCATCCAGGTATGCCCTGGCATACTTCACAGCACCATTTAACACCTGGTTCACCAACCTTTGGAAAGTGGCTGGGGCGTTCTTCATTCTGAAAGGCATTACTTTAAACTCAAATAAGCCTATTGGAGTGATGAAGGCCGACCTCTCCCTAGCTCTGTCTGTCAATTCTACCTGCCAATTCCCCTTGGTCAGATCAATAGTCGTAAGGTAGGTCGCCCCTCCCAACTTGCCCAGGAGTTCATCCGTCTGGGGCATCGGGTGGGCATCGGACTTTGTGACTACATTCAGTCCATGATAGTCCACACAGAAATGAGTTGAGCCTTCTGGCTTGGGCACAAGGACTACGGGTGAGGCCCAGGGGCTGTGGGATCTCTGGATTACTCCAAAATCCAGCATCTCCTCCACTTTCCTCCTATTGTTCTTTTGAACAGCCTCTGACACCCAATATGCTGTTCGCCGTATGGGCGTCTGTATACCTGTGTCCACATCGTGTGTCGCTAAGGGGGTTAGTCCAGGCTTGGCGCTAAACAAGGGGGCCAAGTCTGCTAAAACCTCCCTTACTTTCTGGACCTGGTCCAGGCTCAGCTGGGGAGACAATTTTACTGCCTCCACAGAGGACTTCTGCTTACTCTCTTCCAGCAAGTCCAGAAGGGGGTCTCCTTCGTCCGTCCCCTCCCCATGACTACACACTGCAAACACCATGTCAGCCCTATTTGCATATGGCTTCATCATGTTGACATGGTACATCCTTTCAGTCTGTCTTCTGTCAGGTAATTCCACAACGTAGTTCATGTCATTTACCTTCCTAACCACTTTGTACAGTCTTGCCCACTCAGCTTGCAGCTTGTCTTTCCAGACTGGAATAAGGACCATGACTTCCTGACCCACCATGTACGAATGAGCTCTAGCTCTGCGGTCGTACCACACCTTTTGTTTCTATTGGGCAGCTGCCAGGTTGCTCTGGGCTGTCCCCATAAGCTCCTTCAGCCATTCCCTAAACCTACGGACGTAATCCACAATGGGAGTTCCCTGGGCAGCATGCTTACCTTCCCAGTCCTCCTGGATCAAGTCTAGGGGCCCACGTACCTGGCGTCCATACAAGAGTTTGAAGGGGAAAATCCTGTCAACTCTTGCAGCACCTCCCTGTATGCAAACAACAGGTGGGGAAAGTATTTCTCCCAGTCCCTCCCATGCTGTTCAGCAAACACCCAGAGCATTGACTTTAGGGTACCATCAAATCTTTCCACAAGTCCATTGGCTTGTGGGTGATATGGTGTTGTGCATCTCTGCACCACCCCACACTTCTCTCACAAACATTTCATCAGATCCAACATGAAGGAAGCCCCTTGATCAGTGATTACCTCCTGCAGAAACCCAACATGGGAGAAAATCCCAAGTAAGGCATCAGACACTTTGTCCATCCTCAGTGAGGATAGGATGACTGCCTCTGGGTACTGTGTGGCATAATCCACCACAGTTAGGATGAATCTCTTCCCTGAGGATCTGGGGGTATTTAAAGGCCCCACAATATCCATTCCCACCCTCTGGAATGGCTCCTCCACTATGGGCAATGTAATCAGGGCTGCTTGGGTTTTCTTGCCCACCTTCCCTATTTCTTGGCACTGGTGACAAGACCTGCAATCCTCCTTCACCTCCTGGGTGAAGTTAGGCCAGTAGAAATTCTGGGCTAACCGCTGTGTTATGCGCGCGATTCCCAGATGACCAGACAGGGGAATATCATATGCAATTTTGAGCAACTGCTCACGATATCCCTGGGGAACGACAAGCTGCCTCCCTAGCATCCCTCCCTCTGTCTGTACTGCCTGAGAGTACATAAGTCTATTTTCCCAATAAACCTTATGCCTGCCGTCATCTCCCTGTGTTTCATCAGATTCTGCCCAAGCCCTCAGCTTCTCTAAACTAGGGTCACTCCTCTGAGCAGCTGTAAACCCCTCACACATTCCCAAGGTATGGGACAGGTCCCCTTCAGTCACTAAACTAGGGTCCCTAGCACTAGCGTCAGGGCACTCAGGATCATTGTCAATCCCAACCCTCAGACAATGGGTCACCCCTCCCTCTTTGGAGTAACCTTTCGTAGCTATGTGGTCACTTACTACTGGGGAAATATCTACCCCCTTTTTATCAATGTCCTTATCAGGAGACACAGGCTGGGGAACCAGCCTCTCAGTGGTTTCCACAATGACTTCTGTGGGGTTAAGGGAACTACAATTTTCCCTTGCCGCTTGGCTATGGGTAACTTCGCATACCATCCCCTGTTGGAGATTGTTACCCAGGATCACATCCACTGCTAATGTTTTGGCTATGGCCACCTGTTGCACAGTTCCCCCTGTTTCACCCCAGTCTAAGAGAACACTAGCGAGGGGTAATGTTTTCTCTTCACCAGTGAACCTTTGGACAGTAACGTATTTATTGGGTGTAAGCTGACCAGGTTGTACCAGATCCCCTTTTACCAATGTCAGGGATGCCCCTGTGTCCCTTAACCCCTGCATCTGTACACCATTTACCATGACTGGGTACATGTGTTCCCTCATGTTCACTGGCATGCTTCCAGGGACACACAAACAACCCACTTCTTTTCTAGCACCCTGTTGTGTATTATTGCTCTCCTTTTTGGGACAATATCTGGCAATATGTCCAATCTTTTTACACAGCCAACATGCATTTCTTACTTCAGAGAAATCTTTTCTTTGAAACCTGGGGCTAACTGGTTTTGGTGGAGGCAGTGAGGGTTTTAGCTGCCCTGAAGGTACGCATTTCCCTTTCTGCGCTGCCACACCCGCCCCATTCACTCTCAGAGCAGGTCTGCTCTTGGCATAGTGGTCCAAGAGTTCAGCAGCCTCTTGCACTGTTTTTGGATCTCAGTCCTCTAGCCAGGTTTTAACTTGGCTGGGCAAGCCCAATAAAACTGTTCTAATAAAATCACATTTTCAATTTTGTCAACAGAGTTTGCCTCAATTCCTTCCTACCAACATTTTAAAAACTGACGTTGTTTCATGGTTAGCTCCTCATAGTTCATATCAGGGCTTCTCCTGAGCTTACGGAATTTAGCTCTGCATGATTCAATAGTTAATTCAAACATTTTTAACAGTGTAGCTTTTAGCTTGCTGTAATCATTGCTGCCTTCATTGTCCATTTGAGCCAATGCATCTCGAGCTTTCCCGGTAAGTAGCGGGGATAGCTGGAAGCTCCAGGACTCTCTAAGAATTTTAGCTTGAATATAAACTTTTTCAAAAGAATTTAAAAAGGCATCCATGTCCTCCCCTTCCTTAAACTCAGATATTAATTTGGAGTTCAATTTGTAACCCAGTCCTGCAGTCCCAGTTAAACCCAAGCCACTTAACTGCTCTGGTGCCACTGGTTGGAATCGTATCTTCTCCAGTTCGTGTTGCCTCTGGCGCTCCTTCTCCTCACGGTCTGCGACTCTCTGTTCTTGCTCTGCCTCTCAGCATTCACATTCTCTCTTCTCCTCTGCAGCTCACTGGCACTCATGCTCCTCATGATCTGCCTCCTTCTGTTCTCGCTGTGCCTCCAGTTCCATCCTGCACAACTCAATTTGAAGTTTGAGTACCTCTGGATTCAGGATACTGGTGACCATCCCCTGCTGCTGTGGCCCTTCACTGACAGTGGCCCTGCTGTCCTTTCCAGTCACGATCGGTGACTCGCTGCTCTGGGTATCTGCTACCATCAGGACCTCTATGAGGTTCTGCTTTTTGGCTGTCACCTCGAACGGGACTTCCCTGACCCTGCACTATTGCTTCAAGTAATCTACAGTGTACCTGCTGTTGTCGGAAGCCATCTTCTTCTTCTTCCCTGACTATGGCTACTCTGACTGCACTTTAGAGAAAAAAAAATAAAATGGGTAGGAACTGGACTGTATGCCAAGTGATATATAGTTATGTTTCCTTTTTAAAATAAAACTCTGCATTTTTTTTCTTTGCAAGAGAGCTGACACAGAACAATACAAGCTTGTGATACCAAAATTATGCCACCGCTGCCAACCTATCTGATACAAACCCACTCAGCAGGTCAGGCCCTCTACTCCCAAAGTGCCAATCTCTGAGCACAGTCTTGTGAACAGTGTAACAGACAAGGTAACCCTCTTGTCTGTTTTTGTAAGTTCGGATCAACCTTTGGTCTCAAGTTCTGGAGGGATTCAAACTGTGAACCTCTTGCTAACATACCTAATGCACAGGCTCAGATATTTCTGTCTTTGGGGGGACCAGATATCTTTGGCTATGGGCACCTAACCAGGTATACAGAGATGAAACTTTAATAAAGACCTCAGATTTAAAATGTTTCTCTTTCCAGTTTGGTATCACCATTCAAGCTTATATTTATTATCTGCAATAACCATATACTTTTCTTACAACTAAAAAGAAATCAAATACAGACCAAGTAAGTTCTAAATAGAATTTTACTAAAATAGTTACAAATATGTAAAGCACAAAATACAGAACTGTTATATCACCAGACATACAAATCTTTTAAAAGAAACAAGGTTTAAACAGTGCAAATTCCTACTTACAGTATTTAGATTTGAAATATTTCTAAATATCTGTTTACAAGTGTTCCAAAGATATTTTCTCAGTCAGAGTCTAGGTAAAAGTGTTTAAGTAAAACAGAGTATTCCTTAAACAACTGTATGGGGCAACCCAATTTTGTGTGAGGTCAGCTAGCTCCTCCTCTGTCAGATTATGTATAAAAAAATATATATCTTATACAAAAGTATTACATTCTGCAACTTCAGCATAATTCATGTCCTTCAAATGACACTTCTTTTGATCTCATAATAAGCTTCCTCCTTCCAGGACATGAAAGCATCTTTATGATTTCCCGCTTCTAAGTAATAACCTGGGTTTTCCTTCCAACTTCATAAAATGGATATGTTATGCAACTATGGTTGTAATTAACTCAGACAGACATGATCCTTAATTAAGGCCTTACATGTAACACATGGTCTCTAACACTGAGTGTGTGTGAACTCACATGCTGTCCGCATTTTTCTTATGGTTTCCATCTTTTAGCTAAAATCTGGGGGGGGGGTTAAGTGAGGTCATTCTAAGAGCACCAGATTTGTCAGCAGAGACAGTCAGTAATACATTTTATATTTAAAAAAAATGATACAGCACTCAAAGCTGGTTGTCTACGTCGCATCGTGTTCCACCCACTCGGCTGCAGCCTTACCGGGTTTGGCCAGAACCTGTCTACAGAAGAATGGAGTATTTTAACAGAATCTGAGAAAAGGTGACAGGGAAGGATACCATTACTACTGTACCATCTGTTGTGTAGTGTGCAGGCAAGGAAGAAGGTGTTGTTACCCCCATGTTTTAGTGATGCACAATGTGGAAAATGTGATTCATGATGAAGGGAGGAGAAAGATAACAATGAAGAGGATGTGTTGTTTTTAGATGCTAGAGTCTTTTTTTGGTTTTTGTTTTAATGTAATCATTATTATTCTTAAATTGGGCTTTATTTGTATGCTGAGAAAATATGATTTCATTGGATTCATGGTGTTATCTGCAAAATATGTTCACATCACAGATGATCCAGTTGGTCTTTTCAGGTACAGTGGACAGGTGGTGGTGGTGGTGGGGTGGGGACAGATGGGTATTTCCAGAGAGGAATTAGATGCCTGGGTGGCGACTGCAAGATGACTTCTTTTTTTCAGCCAATGAGGAATGATGTGCCTCCAGATAGCATTTAGCAAGGCAGCAGATATTAAGGGCATATGAGATGGGGAGGCATACGATACCAGTTTTATCAGTATGAATGGCAAGTGAGCTCGGGGTTATCACGAGCGGCTCTGTGAAGTGAAGCCATGAGTGATTTAACCCCAAGCTCACTTGCCACAAGTTATGATAAAGGCAGTAGCGTATGCCTCCCCATCATATATCCATTTTATATAATGGGGTTGATGTCTTATTGCACATTGTTTAATAGTTGTATGTACTCTTGGTTAATTTTTTTTACCTGTTTGTTGGGGTGTTCATTTTTCTTCCTGTGTTTGTCCACTAGGCTTTGGTTTGGTATTGGTTGTGTGTGTGATCTGTTTTGATTTTAGTGGTTGTTGTGAGAAGTGGACGGGTTTGCGTTCTTCCGAGTTTGTTTCTGTGTTGGGTCAGGAAGCGTTCTGAAATGTACGTTTTTGTATTTTATTTTTATGTTATTAGTTTTTTTGGGTTACTTTCTATGTGTTTTTGTGCTTCATGCAACTTCAGAATTTGTTCACTCTGTTTTACTGGTATACATTTTATTTTACAGAGTTGTGTTTTTTACTCCTTGTTATTGCTCTGCACTTTAGTATACACAGTTATATCAGACAATGTTTGAAGTGCTTATTATGTTTGATATCCACTTGTAACAGAAATTACTTTATTCAGTTTTTTACTGTATTGTGTATTGGCTGACTTTCACCAATATGTTTTTTACAGTTAACAGGTTATGTAAAATACTTAAAAGCGTATGCTTTGCTTTCAGGTGTTAGTATTGTAAGGATTTTGTTTAGGTGCAGTTTCAGTCAGAATCTGTGTCTGATATCACAGGTCTTGCTCTTTTCTTAATCATATCTGGAGGATTACCACCTGAAAAAGAGAAAAAATAATTTAATATTGTATTTATTATTGGGTGGTGTTAACTTATTTCCTTATTGGATGCTGTATACTTACTTTGAACGATGTTAAACATCATATGCTTTGTGTTAATGGTGGTATATTTAAACCATGTAGGAAAGGCTATGTCCCATTCTGGTGTTGTTAGGTGCTTGTTGTCTTTGGCTGTTTTAAATTGAAATGATCCAGAGGTACTTGGTTGGGGTTCTTCGTTTTTGCTAGTATTGTTAGCATTTATTTGTTCAGGTGTTGTGGTAGAAGTTAGTATGTTGGATATGTTTTCTTTCTTTTCATCATTTAGTTTAGAATATTTGTTTACAGAATAAACTTTTTTATGTCCTGAGACTTGAATTATGTCATTTGGGGCAATGCCACTGTCTGATAATTTCTGTATCAGATGTTTTCTGTCAGGGTGGTTTGTAAGTCTTTTTGGTGTTTCAATTCCAGCTCAAGTTATCACGTTCTTTACCATTCGGCTTATTGTATTGACACCTAGAGGTTGGTTTTTAAACCAGTATGTTTGGTACTGGGCTTCATTTTAATGATAATTTAGCAACAAAAAAATAGAGCTTCATCATGTAGGGTATTGGGAGGTCTTTTGTCTTAATACAGTAAATAACTTTGAATGGGGCATTTTTCTGCATCTGGGGACTCGTATGCTTGAGGTTTGATCTTGCTTATATTTTTTGGGTTACTTCCTGATAGGGTTTTTGTTTGTCACTCTGTTATATATTCTAAATATTTTTTATTGTTCTAATCATTTTTAAATTTGATGTCTCACCATGTAAGGCTTCTGGCTTCAGTTGTTCCTCATATGCCGAAATACAGGGCAACAGTATACCACATTGTATTAAGCAGAGATTGGGGACAGTGGGGTCCAAGTTCTTTTTGATGAAAGAGGTTTTGGATAATTACATCATTTAATTCCTCAGAAGCATGTGGTTTATTGCCATTTCCTTCTTCCTTAAGATGTTTTTGTTTCATCTTTATTACTTGTCTTGATTTGATGAATTTCACGAAACTTGTAAAGCATTCTGGATATACCGTTGTCTTTTAAGTATGTATCTATACTTAGATATTATTGTTAGTGGCTCATATGGTGAGCAGTCTTGCTTTTTTAAGTTCATGAAGAAGTGGCATAAAAGCTGGTCAAGATACTATGGTACAATTTGATGAATCGGTTCATGTAATCTGATGAATCGATTCATTTAACTGTACTGTGTCAGTTAAGAATGTTTTTAGTTTCTGAATGTCTGATTTGGTTTTTTTTTAGTATTTACATTTTTCCCCACTGTTTATGTATTTATTTATGGTGTTGTAGTTGTCATTTATTATGTTTGTTGTTGTAATATTCAGTTTGTTGGTGTTTATAGTATAGAAGTGATTGTAGAAGTTTGGATCTGTTACAGGTTCAGTGTCGTTTTCTAAATGGTTCATGATTTCTTCTATTTCTTTATCTAAGCCTTCTTCTTTGAAATTAGAAGTTGCCATGTACAATGGAAGGTTTATTTTGGCTTCTGGAACAAGTCTTTCAGTTTTGTAAGTATTCCGATGTATCTTTCATTCGTGTTTAGTTGTCAAGTAGGTTTTGTTAATGTCTGGGTAGTGTATAGTTTTTAAAGTACATTGGCACAAGGAGTTTTATTTTTTTTAATTATGTATTTGTAGCACCTGTACCTCTAAATAGTTTCTGAGTGCAATGGAGTGGTCGGGGACGGGCAGCGGGAATGAATGTAGTTCGGCAGTCTTTTTCTCATTGACGTGTACACAGTGGTGATAACAGCCCCTATGTAATGACAGTGCCGATAACCTTTAATACTTTTTCCCTGTGTACACATCACGAGAAGTGATCTGCCTGGGAGTGGAGATAGCAGGTTTTATGTAATCTGCTATAAGTCAACCCCTATTATATAAAATATATGAACTGATAACATAATGTGTTATCTTTTGATAAAATATGTTATAAATAATAATATAATCTAATATTTATATATGAAAAGATGAAATAACCTGATATGCTATAAGATAGATAGATAGATAGATAGATAGATAGATAGATAGATAGATAGATAGATAGATTCTTTATTTATATAGCACCCCTTCCCAGAGGCTCAGAGTGCTGAACAACATTTAAAATCAACAATCAACAAAGAATTTCCAGCAACACAATGCACTATATAAAACAACAAATCTATCTGTATATAACTTAAAACAACAGTCAGTGCACTACAAGACCTTCCATAATTATACATTTTGTAGGTCATAGGCTTGATTAAATAGGAATGTTTTCAGCCCTTTTTTTAAAGGTTTCCACTGAGGATGCCTCCCTCAAATGTCTCGGCAATGAATTCCACAGGGCTGGTGCAGCAACGGAGAGAGCACATTTCCCCAGAATGCTGCAGCCTAGCCCTGGGAACCACTAGGAGGCAACCCTCAGAGCAACTAGGAGCGCAAGCCGGGCAGTGAGGAACCAGGAGGTCTTGCAAGTAGTCTGATCCCTGGCCATGCAGGGCTTTATAGGTCAGTAATCTGACCTTGAAGGCAATTCTTCACTTTATTAATAGCCAGTGCAGTTTGTGAAGGACAGGCATAATATGAACAGAAGTTGAAGCGCCAGTCAGCAGTCTAGCTGCTGCATTCTGCACCAACTGCAGATGGTGGAGGTTGCCCCAGACAGCCCCAGGTACAGAGCATTGCAGTAGTCTAACCTGGATGTGATGAAGGAATGCACTAGAGTGGCAAGGTCTTTGGTTGGTATCAGGGCCCAGAACTGAGCAATGTTCCACAGATGGTAGAAACTGCTTTTGCCAATGGCTGACATCTGAGTTTCAAGTGGTAGGCCATCATCGAGGACCATGCCCAGATCCCTTCCCCGAACAGAGAGGATCAAGGGTATACCTCTCAGTATCAAACCAAGGTCATTCCCAGATCCCCCTCCATTCTGTTGATGGCCTGGGTCCACCATTAGTACCTCCATCTTCTCTGGGCTGAGTGGCATCCAGTTTGGAGTCATCCAGTTCTGGATGTCCTCCAGGCAGGTGTTAAACACAGAGGCTGCCATCTGGTTTTCAGGTACACAGGACAGGTACAACTGGGTGTCATCAGCAAAGCAATTAAAACCCAGCACAAGAGCCAGCCCAGTGGCACTGAGAGTTGAGGCACTGGATGCCACACCTTGTGCCATGCCAGCGACCCAGGTTTGAGAATGAGCCCTGGCCACTGGGGGTCAGCAAGGGACAGAGAGGATTGAGCACCTGGAGGACTGCTCTCCTCTCTCAGGGGGAGGGAGACTGGTCACCCTGCTTGCTGACTGCCCTCTGGTGATGACTAGAGGGCAGTATGGGTCTGGAGGCACATTTTCGACATGCTTACATCAGTAGGGAGGAGGGACAGGAGAAAAGCAGAAAAGAGGAGAGCCCTTGCAAGTGCTCAATGATGGCCACCGCACCTGAGGGCTGACCTAGGCTTCTGGATTGGGTCTTCAGGGGGAGGTGTAGCACACTGACCTCCTTCCTGGCCCTGTGTTGGGGGTACAATCCATAGGGGAAATACCGGGGTCAGCAAGTGCGGGCGGGTCCGGAGAGAGTGTCCCTCCATCAGGAGGACTGAAGCTGCCTGTCAGGGAGTATCCTAGGAGGAGGAGGAGGAGGTTAAAAGTGCATATAAAAACAAAAACAGCCCATACCACCTAATAACATCTTCTAACGGCAGCATATACACTGTGAACAACCGAGGCGACAAGACCAACCCTTGCAGAGCTCCACAGCATAGGGGCATTAGGTAGATGAGGATAACCCCATTGTCACCCTCTGCACTCTACCCATGAGGTAGGACTTAAATCAATTGATGACATTACCGGTTAGTCCACACCAGTTCTGCAGTTGGTCCAGTAACACCTCATGGTTCATGGTGTCAAATGCCATCGAGAGATCCAGGACAACAAGGATGGTACATTCTCCCCTATCTCTCGCCAGCAAGAGATCATTCAGCACCTTCACTAGGGCAGTCTCCATGCTATGCCCGGATCTAAATCCAAACTGGAATCACTCATACATGGTGGAGGAGGCAAGATGAGTTTCAAGCTGGATGGCCACCACTTGTTCTAAAATCTTCCCTAAAAATGGGAGGTTTGAGACTGTCTGTAGTTAGTGAGACACTCTGGGTCCAATGAGGGTTTCTCCAAAAGGCCTCTTTCAAGACCATAGGAAAGACCCCACCCCCCAAGGAACACTGGACGATCTAAGCAACCACAGATCCACTCAAGCCAAAACTGCCAACCAAAAGTCAGGTTGGACCTGGGTCTAGATCGCAATAAGTTAATCACAGCCTTGAGACTATCTCAATCACCTCATCCACTCCAACTGGATCAAACACACCCTCACAAGAGAGGTGCCCTGGCACGTTTCAAGTCCAACCCCGCAAGTTCTTTGCAATGACACTGCACGAGATCTCAGCCCTGATAGAAGATACTTGGTCGACAAAGAACAGAGCAAACTCTTCTCACCTTGTGCTTGAACCTGCTTCACCCACATTGAGACAGGCTGGATGTAACAGCCTGTTCAATGTATGGAAGAGCTGAGCTGGTCTGTTCCTTGCTGCAGCAATCTCCCTTGACAGAAAGCTACCTTTTTTGGGGAGATTGCCCCCTGAAAGTCAGCATAGTATGACCTCAAGGCCAGTTTGTCCTCCATCAGTCCAGACCTTCTCCAGCATTGCTCCAACCTCTGACCCTTTATCTTTAACTCCTTGAGTTCCCCATCAAACCAGTAGTCAGTAAAAAACATTTGTCAAATAATAATTCAAAATCACCCCAGCAAATTTCCAAGTCTATTAAATTTCAATCAATCAAACAATCAATATTTATTTTACCAGGTGAAACACCATTGAGTGTTCTCACTTACAGAGTGGACCTGGACAAATAATATCTACATTTTACATCACAGAATAAATACAGCAATTACATGCTAGGTACAGACATTAGTACATCATACAATTAGTGCAAATCAGCACAAACACTGTAATACATGCAGCTATGGTGCAGAAGGGTAATACATCAGTTACAGCCCCACTACCAAAAAGTAGCTTAGGGATAGGTAGGAAAGGAAGACGGGATAAGGTGATAGACAAGGTGGCTGGGGATAGGATGAAGGGCACAACCATACCACTGTATTGTTCAGGATGACAGCAGCTAATGCAGCACTAGCACAGGGTGCTAAGGAGGTAGTGCAGAACACATGGTTCCTTAGTCTTAATATAGGTTTGAGAATAGCAGTTTCAGGTGTCCTTCAGGGAATACCACAGTACAGTTTTGAAGGTTGCCATTATAACAATATTTGAAAGTTTCAGGGAATTTTGGAGTTTATTCCATAAAGTAGGGAGAGCATAACTTAAGAAGGATATGCCGTAGTGAGTTCTGATCCACAAGGACATAGACAGAATGGAGAAAGTCCAGAGGAGGGCAACTAAAATGATGCAGGGTCTGCAACAGAAGCCATATGAGGAGAGACTAAAGGAGCTTAATATGTATACCCTTGAGGAAAGGAGGGAGAGGGGGGCATAATAGAAACTTTTAAGTACCTCAAGGGAATCAACAAAGTCCAAGAAGGTAGCATCTTTCAGAAAAAGAGATGTGCAAGAACAAGGGGACACAAGTTGAAGATGGGGTGGGGTGGGACAGCTCGGAAAATGTGAGGAAGTAGTTTTTCACAGACAGGGTGGTGGACGCATAGAATGGCCTTACTGAGGAGGTTGTGGGGTCAAAAACAGTGGGGGAATTCAAGAATGCATGGGACAGACATAAGGCAATTCTTGTGGGGGGTAGGAAGAAATAGGCTGTCGGTTAACTAGGATCTGCAGCTTATCCAGTAGGTAGGGAAATGAGCAGACTAGGTGGGCCAAGCGGTCCTTATCTGCCGTCAAAGTCTATGTTTCTATGTTTGATTCTTGGAATATCGAGTAAGATGTAGGAATATCTTCTGAGAAAATAAGTTCCAGTGGTGCTAGTGAGTAGACTGGAAAGAAAAGGGGCAGTGTGTTGGTAAGGGCTCTGTACGTCCAAGTGGCCACGTGTTTCAGTCTTCTGGTTTTTAGTGACTGTCAACCAAGCTGCGAGTAGAGGTAGCAGTGGTGGGTATTATAAGGGGCGCAAGTAATAAATCTTAGGGCCCTGTGATACAATGTGTCCAGCTTGGGTAACACGATGCTGGCTGGGGCCATGACTGTAGAGGATGTCTACGTAATCCAGGAGAAGGAGGAATGTGGTTTGCACCAGACTTATTTTAGCTTCATAGGTGAGTAGGTGTTTGATACGAAAGAAGAGACCTAATCTTTGCTTTAATTCTTTTGAGAGTTCCTCAATATGTACAGTGAAGGAGAGTTTGCAGTCGATCCAGAAGTCTAAGTATCTGAATTTGTCCACTAACTCTATTAGTTCCCCCAGAAGGGACATGATCTGAAGCTTGACTCCCATAAGATATAAATTTAGAGTTGGCTTCAGGGGAGAAAAACATAACTTTAGTTTTTTTGCATTAAGCAACAGTTTTAGGTGCAGGAGATTTTGCTGCAACAAGTTAAATTCTTGTTGCAGTTTCATGCAAGCTAGTTCAAGTGAGGGCCTGGTGACATAGAGAATGGTATCATCAGCAAAGAGATGAACATTTGCTGAGTTAATTCCAGAGCTGATGTTATTAATATATATCGCAAATAATAGAGGCCCTAATACTGACCCCTGTGGAACTCCTGTCAGTAATGTTTTAAGAGGAGCAAGGTCACCTTGCACATTGACCTGTTGCTGCCTGCCTATAAAATAACATGAGAAATGTAATCTGCCCAACTCCTATTATGGGGTGAAAAATAAAAATAAACATGAATTTTTATACTGTCTACACTACCAGCATGCAGTAAAAATATTTGCCAACTAAATCTTTAATAAAATCCTCCCTGCACAGTTTCCCAGTCTACCAAATGCTCTCTGACTGCTCTTCCTGCTACAGAGCCTACAGCTGCTGCCAGTGTGGGTTTACACTGTGCCTATGTTATTTCCTCTGCACCATGAGGAAAGGCCGCAGGGAGGGCCAGTGGCATGCTGGAGTGCATAGGCAGAGGTATCAGTAGCAGAAGGCGGGAGGTTGTGATGCCATTGTATAAAACACTAGTGAGGCCTCACCTAGAGTACTGTGTGCAATTCTGGAGGCTGCACCTTCGCAAGGACATTGATAGGGTAGAGGTGGTCCAGAGAAGGGCAACCAAAATGGTACAGGGCTTACACCACAAAACATATGAGGAGAGATTAAGGGACCGCAATATATACTCACTGGAGGAAAGGAGGGAGCAGGGCAACATGATAGAAACATTCAAGTACCTCAAGTGTATAAACAAGATGCAGGGGAGACATCTTCCAATGTAGAAGGAGCACAAGAATGAGGGAGCATGATATGAAATTAAAGGGGGGGCCGGTTAAGAGGAAATGTGAGAAAGTTCTTCTTCACAGAGAGGGTGGTGGACACATGAAACAGTCTGCCACAAGAGGCGGTGGGAGTGAGCACTGTGGAGGGATTTAAACATGACTGGGACAAGCACAAGGGAACCTTGAGGTGGAAGAAGTGGGGAAGGGCCACTGACCAGATAGGGTCAGGGGCTGCAAACAAACATAAGGCTTATGGGCAGACTGGATAGGCATGGCAGTCCTTATCTGCCGACAGTCTCTCTGTTTATATGTTTCTAGCCTGCCTGAAACTAAAGATAAATGGATTGAAAATTTCACTCCATGTTTTCATAGCCGATATTTCAGATGGGGTAAAAAGTAAGATCAGCCTCTTTGCTGACAACACTAAGATCTGTGTAGAAGTGGATGGGAGAGGGTGGAAAAGTACTCCAGGAGGACTTGGCAAGACTGGAGGGATGGTTGAACACATGGTAACTTGGGTTCAATGCCAAGAAGTGCAAAGTCATGCACTTGGGAGCCAAGAACTCCGGAAATAGTTACTGGTTTGGAGGAGTGCAGTTATCAAAGTCAACAGAGGAGAAGGATCCGGGTATACTGGTAACTGGGGAAATGAACCACTCAGCCAAGTGCAGGAAGGCAGTGGCAAAGGCCAACAGAATGCTGGGGTACATTGCAAGGGGAAATACTTCTAGGAGAGGGGAAGTCATCCTGCCCTTGTACAGGTCCCTGGTGACGCCACCCTTGGAGTACTGCGAGCAGTATTGGCACCCCTACTTGAAGGCCATCAAGCTACTGGAGGGGGTACAGCACAGGGAAATGAAAATGATCCTGGGATTGGGAAATAAACTTTATGAGGAGAGACTGATGGAGCTTAATATGTATTTCCTGGAGGATAGAAGGGAGAGTGTGGATATGACTGAGATCTTCAAGTACCTCAAGGGCATGAACAGAGTAAACACAGAGAGTATTTTCAAACTAAAAGGTGGGAGGGAAAACCAGGGGACGAAGTCTGAAATTGGAGGCAGGCAGATTCAGGAAGGGGAATGAGGAGGCACTATTTCACTGAAAGGGTGGTCACAGGGTGGAATGCGTTGCCAGAGGAGGTGGTATCACTGCAGACAGTAAGCAACTTAAAGAGGAGATGGGACAGGATCAAAGGGAGGGTTCAAACCGAGAGTGGACGAAGGGTGGGGTTGAGTGGAACAGGAGGACAAACGGTGTAGGGGGGGCAGCTGCAGTCTAACTGGCTAAAGTGCTGCACACTCAAGCAGACTAGATACACCATAAGGCCTGGATCTGCTGACAAATTTACATGTTCGTAAATTTGCTTCATGGAAGGATAATGCGTAATTCTAAGATTTCAAATATTTTCTAATCAAAAATCATTCATTTTTACTGACATATAATGAGTTTGATCCTGTCACAGTTCCTTCCCCTGTGAGAAAGAGCTGGAAATGGTGTTAGGATGCATGAAGCATGCGGAGTAGTCACTCTACAGTGTTGCTTATTGGCTGCTGTGGGTCGTGTGGCTTAGAAACATAAAATTTGTCGGCAGAAAAGGAGCAACTGGCCCATCCAGTGCATCCAAGTGTTCCCTACCTATTCTACATCAGCAGACCCTATCTGGCCTTCAGCAACCCCCTTCCTCCATGCCTCTGTTCTACTATACCCCTAATTTTTTCCCATGCACACTTGAAACCCCCCACTGATCTAGCCTCCACCACTTTGTCTGTTACAGGTGTGTACTACACTTTCGGTGAGGAAATATTGCTTCACATCTGTACTGAACTCCCCTCTCCAGCTTCATGACATGCCCCCTGGTCTTGGTGCTGGTCCTCATTTAAAAGAGCCTCCCTACCTGCACACTGTTCACTCCTGGTACCTCTCTCTCTCTCTCCCCTCTCTCTTCCAGGGTGTACAGGTTAAGATCCCTCAGTCTCTCCTTATGGGGCTTCCTTTGCAAACCCTGCACCATCTTAATTCCCCTACTCTGGATCGCCTCCACCTTGTCTATGTCCTTTCTGAGATGCACTACTCCAGCACTGGAAACAGTACTCCAGGTGGGGTGTTATCAGGGAGTGATACAGTTGCAGCACCCCCACCCTTCTCCTTCTGGAGATACCCCTCCCTATGCACCCCAGCATCCCACTAGCCCTACCCATGGCATTATCACACTTTCCTGTCTAGTGACTGTCATTACCCCCCATCCTATACTTAGCACCAGGGTTCCTTTGCCCTAGGTGCATGATTTTACACTTTTTGAATTTGAACCCCAACTGCCGTGTTTTTGACCACTCCTCAAGTTTCCCTAGATCCCTACGCATTCCTTCACCCTTCTTGAGTGTCCACCCTGTTGCAGATTTTTGTGTCATCTGCAAAATTCATTCCTTCCCCTCCAGTTCTTCTGCAATGTCCCCTGTGAAGACATTGACATGGACTGATCCCAGAACTGAACCCTGTGGTATACCACTGGTTACTCTCCCATCCTTAGAGTGACTGCCATTAGCCACTACCCTCTGTCTCCAGTTTATCAGTTTTTAACCCAGTTTACCAATTTGGACCCATTTATAAGCTGGTCAACTTCCAGATCAGCCTCCTGTGTTGCACAGTGTCAAAGATCTTGCTGAACTGCGGATAGGCCACACTCACTGCCCTCCTCTTATTTATTTTCCTGGTCACTCAGTAAAAGAAATCTATCCGATTCATTTGGCATGACCTTCCCCCCTATGAATCCATGCTGCCTGTGATCTGGTAGTCCGTTAAATTCTAGATGCTCAACCAGTCTTTCTTTCAGTAGGGTTTCCATTAATTTCCTCACCACTGAAGTTAGACAGGCCTGTAATTGCTAGCCTCCTCCCTGCTGAGTGTGTGAGAGGCCATTTGGCACCAAACACTCTTGCTTAGGGCAGAATCAGTCTACACTGTTTCATGGGGATTTGCATATACTTCCCTTCCCACTGTGCTTTGCATTGCGGGGATATGTGTAATATTGCAGTTCATTGAAACCTGGCTTTTTTGCCAATGCCTTTTCTGTGTAAGTCAGATGCACTTCAAACTACAGAAAACAGCAGGGCACTAACTATGCCTTTAAAAGTTTCATGGCCAGCATAAGCCAAGAACATTGGGTCTGTAGAGCATAGCAACAGCAATGACCTGTGCTCGATTTGAACCAGTGACCTAGAGGTGAAAGGCTCCTTAACCTTCTACCACCCCACTGAGTCATCCAGCTTCCCAGAGGTTTAAAGGTTTTTCAGTTTTATATTTTTTAAAATTAATTCCTGAATGTAGATATCCTGAATAGGGCACACTTAATTAAACCCTGAAATGTAATTAAACTTTACAAAATTAATGGCAAGTCACACATGTATAATGGCATTAAACCCTATATAAGAAATCGGCCATAATTCATGCAGTAGATATCAGCATGTAATATTTGTTAACTGCACGTATCTAAAAACAGGTAGTTTTGTGGGAGCACAGCTGGTTGAGTATATTTGCCTTTCCACACTGGGGGCAGGGAGCTCTTCCACTATCCCCCACTTCAATGGGGTTAAATATGCCTCTGGTGACCCATGGTACAGTGGAGTCATAACTCACACTTTGGGCTACATATTAAACATAGAAACAGTAACAAAATGCAGCACTTGGTAGGTTTTGTTTATGTTATTTAAAGGCAAATAAAGGTGTCAGAAAGGATATGACTAAAACACACCTTGTGTAACTGTACGCCTGGGCAGCAAGCATGAAGCAACAGTGCTTGAGTAAAAACATACTTGAACACGTTCCAATTGTCATCACTTGGTTCAGTTGTCGGGCAACCACATCAACCAAAGGTGTGTTCCTTCAGGCATTCCCATGCAAATTTAAGTGTGGCCTCTTTTATTGCGTCGGTGAAGTGTTCCCATCTTGCTTAGCTGCTTGGATTATGATTGGTGGAAGGAGATCACCCTCTCTAACAACTTCCAATTGCAGGAAACTTGCTGTAATCTCCTGATAGTTGGAAACACCCTTGTAATTGCAGCATACCAAAAACTTCAAAGTGTTGTGAATACTTCAGGGTTTGCATTGTAACAGTATAATGGGATTAATGGATTCAAGTGCCAATTGGAATTAACTGTTTAAAGTTTTTTCACACAACATGCTTGTTGTTATTACATTATAATCTACATTTATAAAACTGAGTTACCATTACCCACCATTTCATATAGATGTCAGATCACAAAATTTGAGTCCTGCTGATGCTGAATATATAGAAAGTCACTTAAACATTATGGTGGAAAAAAAATCTTAGGGCTCCATGTGGAAAATGAATTCTACAGTATACTGACTATAAATGTCTTTGAAATAAATACATGAGTTTATTTCCTTGACCTTGTTTACATGTGCAACCCTCCATTTAACCAACCAACGGATATGTGTGTGTGTGTGTGTGTGTGTATATATATATATATATATCCTGATGGGGTGGGCAGGCATGGCCCTGGATAACTGCCATATCTAGGGGTATTAGGATGGTATGCCTAGGGGCCAGCCCGGTGGCACTGAGGGTTGAGGTGCTGAATGCCACACCCCGTGCCACGCTGATGTGCCGGGTTCGGGAGTGAGCCTGGGTTGTCAGGGGGAAGGAGAAGATTGAGCATACAGAGGACTGCTCTGTTCTCCTGGGGTGGGCTTTGGGGATCTCCCCATTCAGTAGTGGCTCCTGGTGGAGGCTGTGGGGCACAGCACCTTGGGCAAGGACAGCCAATGGGGTCTGATGTCGGCAGGCATCTATGGAAGGGGGTGGGCTTGCTCCCTCAGTGCACTGACACCATTGCACGTCCGTGTGGGGGGTGGGCAGAACAAGGAAAATGGCCCTGTCTTCCGGTAGGCGAAGGGAGGTTCAGGGGCCAGCCAACCACGCCCAGTGCCAGGTCCTTCCACTTAGCCCTCTAGCTCTGTTCCATGCCTGGTGGCTCTATTGAATTCTAGATAGAGCGCTAGAAGTAGTAGGTAGTCCCACCTCGGGTGACTCAGAGCCGGGGGGTCGGGTGATCAGGTCATAGTGGAGAGGCAGCCACCGAAAAGAGATCTGGAGGAATTCAGGTGGGCAAGATCATGGCTGAGCCGAGTAACCCCCTGGACAGAGTCCAGGCAGACAGTGAGTAAAGAGCATAAATAGAACTGAAAAAAAAAAATAAAAAGAATGGTAAGTCTAACTGGGAGCCCCCTTGCAAACAACTCTGGCACTGGCTACCAACAGAATCTCATTTGAATCACTGAGACAGGAAATGTTAAAGAAGCAAGAGAAATAATCATGGAACACCCAAACACCCAGAGAGGCAATTCATTGGGTATCTTTGACTAGGATACCCTGGGATGAATTCATTTGGTTGCTACATACTTGGTTCACAGGGAGTTGCAATGGCTCTGTATTTCATTCTAAGGTGCATCATTTAGTAAGGTAATAGCTGAGGCTCGCAAACAGTGACTGCCTAAGGGGTTCCTGCTATTTAGTGATCCTGACCACGTCTCAACTCTGTGGACTCACCTGACCCTGCTTTGCACTTGGCTCACAATGTAACCAACTAGGTACTCCATTGCACACTACCCCTTGCAGACTAACGCTGTTTATGACTCGAGCATAAGCCTTGTTTTGTTACACATTTAAGATGTATGGGTGACTGTACATCAGCAAGACTTACTAATGTCCACCACTTTATTCAATTTAAGAATCACCAGCCTGGCCCTTCCAAGCCATATCCTGCTGCTCTGGGGATCCTAATACCCTTCACTTTCTAATGCAGGGCACCATCTGCCACATGCCATAGACAGGGGACTCCACAGACCCATGCCAGGATCTACCACCAAGCCAGATGTTGCAGCCAGCCTTACTCAGTGTGACAGGAGCTAAACAGTTTTCCTGCATCACACATTACCTGCACTCTGGGCTTTACAGCAGTGTGTGATCTCCATCCGGCCTTCCTTTCTCTACTGTATCTTCTGATCACCACCTAGATGGAATGCCTGCTGGCCTGAAAGCCATCAGTGCCAAGACCATGAGAAGGTGTCCACCCAGGATTCACAATCGCTCCACAGAGATCCTTCTATACCATCCCCAGGTCTTCTCTAATTCAGGGAGCCCATGGCACCCTCATACTTTACCTTGGAAGTCCTGGGAAATTAACCACAGGTGAAATTCCTGCAATGAGAAACCCTTCCACCCTGCCTTTGTTCTGTAGCCAGCCACTTGACAGAACACATCTTGTGTCTGCACCTCCAGTGAACCCTCCACCTCCCCTGGCATCCAACACTCAAGCGGCAGTACCTGAATGGAGACCCCACACCTGGCACTCCAGACTCAAGGCATTGTGTGGACCTATCTCCCTGCCCATGGCATGGGATCTGAGTTCCCCAGAGAAAGCTGCTCCCTAAACCCCATCTTTATGAGACAACAAGTAAACCCTCCTGAACCAGCATCCTACGGGCACCCACCCAGTGATGCAGCCCAGGGAGCATCCATGCTATCCCAAAACCTGGGACTCTGCAACCACCCTGAGCCCAGCAAACACTTTCTAGCCTCTCATCCCATGGATCCCCAAGGGTGGTCCTCCTTCTACCTGATCCCTACCAATTCCACCCTTCAGACACATGAAATTCCCACCAAAACTCATTTTATTCCTGGCCCTGAGACTCTTCCATCTCTCTCTAAAGGCAGAGCAATGGTGCCAAACACCCAGTTCTCTGGTGGACAATGCTAATAACAACCCTGTCCCCTTCTATAAGATGTGTCCTTAATAGAGTTCATAGCCATTAGTTTTTACCTGGATATCCTGTAGGATTCTGTATACAACAAGAACTGTTTGGAGCTGCCCCCCCCCCCCAACACTATTATCTCTAAACACAAAACCACAGACATTCCCATTTTCTTTGATGGCTTTTTGGGCTTGTATCCCCAAACCAGCATTGTATAACAGGCTGGCTGGAGGATCAAGTGTTCCTTCAGGGCACTGTGCCCTTTCCTCTGGGAAGTATGTGCCTGCTGCTGCATGGTCTCGATGTACCAGGGGTGGGCATTACTGGATGTGTTGTTGACAGGAAGTCTGGGGCTACCCAAGAAAGGAGGAGGAAATAAGAAGAGGCAGTTGAGGAGGAAAATGGAGTATCATGAGCAAGGCATACCTCTGTATGACCCCCATTCAGTTCAACCACTCTGCCCTTCCCATGGGAGTGACTCCACCCCGTCTCTCAGCCTGGGCCTCACTGGACAAGATGGGACTTGTGGTAGGCTGATGAAGGTCCCAGGTCACCCCAGAAACTGGATGAAGAAAAAGGAAACTATAAATAAATTTATTATTTTTAAACAAATTATTAATTATTATTTATTTATTACATTGTCAGTAGCTACTCTATGTCATGGCATGCTAAGCCTCTGCTGGAACTTCACTTTTGCAGGCTGGCCTCATCATTTGAAAAACACTGCCTTCTGTACCTGATGGATCCTTAATTTCTTAAAAGGAAGCATAGATGCACAGAGTGTCTTGTAGTCTCATAGTATCTTATCGGTGCTTTTAGAAGGAGTGTTGGGCTAATCTGTAAGTGTTAGTAGTATGGAGTAGTATTCATATCTAAGGGCCTAATCCACAAAGCTGAATGAGATATGCTTGATTTGATCATATCTTGGCTGTGGCACTCTCCACTACAACGCTCATCTGCACTGGACAGCATGCATCGCCCCTGCCTGCTGCGCTCAGCTAGTATGGAGCTATACATGGGGGAGAGGGTAGCAGGGGGATTTCAAACTGTGCCAGACTCAGGGCATTCAATAGGATGCCCAGGTAAGCTCATCAGTGGATTCCTGACTCAGTATATATCAGGAAAAAGTGAGACATGGCAAACTTCCAAAGACTTCAAACAAAAGGGGAGAGATCCTATTAGTGGATTCACCCAAAGACAGTTAATAAGCTGGTCCACCAAGATTGAGTCCAATAGACTGGGTGATTCTCAAACAGAAGAGATACTCGTTCAACCTGTGAACAACGAAATGATTAAAGAAGTTTCACCAATTCTTTTATTTTCATTATTGGCCACCAAATTTGTTGCCTCTAACATTCTGCTGGCCACATCTGTCAACTTTTTCACTGGAGATAGTCCTATGATTCAAAACATATATAAAGTAATATAGAGGTGCAATCGTGCCCTTATATTGTGGTTCAATGGCCAGTTCTATGTTAAACTCCAAAGTCTGAACTTTAATAACTTCACAACCATTTGACCGATTCACATGAACTTTTGTATGCACCATTGGGGACCAAAGATCTCTTAATCTGGCAAGTTTCATTCCAGTCAGAAGCGTGGGTACAGAGATACAGATTGTCAAAAAATGTGAAAATTACCACTTTGGGTGAAATTTTTTGTCATGCCACTGTGCAAAAACTGTGTGGAAGTTTGGCCTGAAATGTTCAGGGTATATAGGTCTTGGGTCACAGATGTGCCTTTTAAAGGTTTGGTAAAAAAAAAATAATCCATTTCAAAGTTACAAAATTTTAAAGTTTCCCATTATTTCCTATGGGACCAGTTAGATGTCTCACTCGAAAAAGGATTCTTTATCACACATGCAGAATCCTTTTTTGCAAATGTGGGAACTTTTGCCACCAATGTGGAAACTTTTTTCGTGCTGCCACCATCTTGTTTTCAGTTATCGAGGCAAACAAAGTTAAATTAGAAAAAAAAAATACTGGGCTTTGGTAAATACCAACAGTTGTGTTTACCTAATCAGTGCCCACAGAATCAGATTTTGGGGCCAGTTTTTGATAACTTATCCAGAATGTGTTTTTTTATCTGCAGAAATCGTTTGCTGCAAATCACAGAAAATTTGTTTGGCAAAACAGGATCCTTTTTCGCAATTTGTGAATAAGGATTTTCTTTTTCTGCAAATTGCTAAAAAGGAATTGCAAAAAAGGATTATTTTTTGCAATTTGTGAAAAAGAATTTCTTAGATAGCGGTTTCTTTGTCATTGCACAGTTACAAAACAGCTTATTCTTTTGGGCTGAAATTTTCGGGTACAAAGGGCTTGCCCACAGATGAGCCCTTTGATGTCTTGGTGAAAATATATTACTTTTCTGTGGAGTTCTGTGCAGTTACATTTTGCTTAGTTTCCCTTAGGATAACATTGTAATGGGAGGTTTACCCAGTCATTTCTTTGTCACTGTGCAATGAAGAAACAGTTTGAAATTTTTTTCTGAAATTTCTAAGGTACAGACGGCTTGCCCCACCAATGTGCCTTTTGCTGGTTTCATGAACATTTATTAATTTGGTGTCAAGTTACACAGGTTTCACATTTTCTGTGCTTTCTATAGGAGAACATTGCAATGTCAGGTGTTTTCTTGGGTCTGCACACAATGGCATTGAAGCGCAGAACCCTATACTATGTCAAAATAATGCATGGATGAGAGTACAGGGCCCATATGCAAATGTGGATGTTATTAAGGACTGATGGAAGTGCAGAACCACACAGAAATGGGGATGCAATTATAATATCTCAAACATTATAGATGGCACTGTGCATTACCAGATGAAAAATATGAAAACCATATCGAGTGCTGAGAGTATAGGCCTTATCTATACATGGCAGTGCAGGGCCCAGAGGGCCCTGTGCTCCCATACACAAATACGCAGAGGAGTATGGAGTGATGGGAGCAAAGGGACCATATAATTACAATCTCTCAAAAATTATGGATGGTCCCTGTACTCCCACAAGCAAATAAGCCTTCAATTATATGTTCTCAAAAAGTAAGGAAATTCTCTGCAAAAAACTTCATTAATGCACCATTAGGGTTCCCTACAATGATACTTTCTCAAAAAGTAAGGAAATTCTTCGCAAACGACTTTGTTAATGGACCATTAGGATTCCAGTGTCAAAAGTAGAGAAATGCCATCGTAGGGTTCCCAACCCTAAGACCCCACCCTCACCCTTGGTTTCCAACCCTAAGACCCCACCTCACCTTAAGCGAATGGTGTGAGGGTGCCTGGGGCTGTGAACCCAATGCTCACCCCATTCTCCTATACTGTGCCCATCTTAGCTTACTTATTTATGGAATGGGGTGAGAATTAGGGTTCGCAACCCCAAGGCACACCCCTCACACCTATTCATGTATGTAGGATGGGGGTGGGGTCTTAGGGTTGGAAACTGAGGATGGGGGTTGGGTCTTAGGGTTGGGAACCCTAAGATGGCATTTCCCTACTTTTGATGCTAGAACCTAATAGTCCATTAATAACATTTTTTGCAGAGAATCCCCTTACTTTTTGAGAAAGTATAATCATAGAGAACCCTAATGGTGCATTAACGATGTTTTCTGCAGAAAATGTCCTTACTTTTTGAGAATGTATAATTGAAGGCTTATTTGCTTGTGGGACCTGACTCACAAGTCCGTGCAACCTGGTTTTATAATGTCTAACAAAGCCTCACATATGCTGAGGCCACTAATGTCCCATTCTTTGCTCACACTATAAACCTGGTGGTGAAAGATGACTCTTCACCCACGGAGACAGATGTGTTCAAAACTTGTTTTCAGCCACACACACAGTGTGCACCCACTTTAGCCATTCTGTGAAAGCCCATAAGCTGCTGTGCCAGATTCAGGTGGAAAATAACCTTCCACTCCACCAGCTAAGAGAAGAAGTTCCAACCCAATAGAATTCTACTTACTTTATGATGTAGAGAGTGCTTGAACAACAGAAAGGCATCCACCAATATGCAGTCGAACATGGCACTGGGAAAGGAGATGTAACTGTCAGTCAAATCAGTGGCATCTGGTGATGAATGTGTGTTGTGTTCTTAAACCCTATTAGGAAGCTACCTGAGTGGTAAGTGCAGATGATGCTGGGTTAAGCCAGATACTACCCCTAATTTCATTCATCAGCTGAGATTGGAGCATCTCAAGCCACAGTTTCTTGACAACAATTATGTAAATGCTGTGTCACTTGTGTAAAAATGTTAAAAACCTTACTGATTGATTAGCATGTTATAGGTGTGTGCAAGGCGGAACATTACATTTTGGCCACACTTTCGGATCCTCACTTTAAGAGGACACAGTTAAGAAGTTCTGCCAACCACATGACTTTAAGGACCTGGAATATTATCAAGAACTGTTAATTAAGGTGTCAGCATGTATAGCTGAGAAAAGTGCTTAATCTTTGGCGCCATTAAAGTCACATTCAGTGCTCCTTGAGTCTGCACATCTGGTGGAGACTGAAGGAACAAAAATCACCACATCTACCATTGTTGTTGCTGCTAATGGTATCACTACTGATGTTTTTGGCCACTGAATACCAACTGAATCTGCTGCTACTACAGTGGTGACTGCTGCTACATCACAAGAAGACAAGCCACTGTGGGACATGCTGCAGATTTTGGGCTGATAAGGACAGCCGGAAAGGATCAATAAGTTAGTGTGGTGCCAGAAAGTTTCTACTACAAAAATGGTGAAGGATTTTATGTAGGAGGCTGTGCACCTCACTGCAGGTAATGATCCACTATTGTACTGGCACCAGAAGAAAACAATGTGACTTTCTTTAACTGAGATTGCCATGAGCCCAGCAAACCATTTTTGCCAGCTCTCTGCCCTCTATTCCTTCAGCTCTGCGAGTTGATTGGGCAACTGCCCTCCTACTGTCCTCCCCCTGGGTCAACAAAGAATCTTCACAGTTGGGATCTCACCTCCTCCAGTTGATGTCATCACTGGGCCTGTCGCAGGTAATTACATCCGTGATCTATCACCATGGGCACATACTCAACCTGGTGTTCTCACTGGGCCTTGAGGCAAATAACTTCAAGATTGATCAGTAGTATGGTCTGATCATTGCACAGTGAAATTCTTGGTTGGGCCCCCCCTCCAAGAGTCCCTCCCCTGTTGAGATGGTCAGCTACCACCCTTTAAGGGGATTGTCCCCAGAAGGACTATTGGCAGCAGTTGATCTATCTAGTGTAGACGTTGCATGTGCAATGGGTATGGACCCATTGGTTGCCGCGTATAATAAGGCAGTTTCCAAGGCGCTCAATACCCTCACACTGGTTTATGTATGACCCAGATCTATTCACTTGAGATCTCTGTGGTCTGATGGAGATCTCAAGGTGATGAAGATTAGTGGTCGGAAGTTGGAGCATTGTTTGTTGAGGACCAGGTCAGATGTGGACAAGCTGGCCCTGAGCGCCCATTATTGGTAATACCAGAGGGCAATCAAAAATAAGAAGGCAGAGTTCCTGTCCAGGGAGATTGCTGCCAGGAAGAACCAACCAGCTCAGCTCTTTCAGACTGTTGACAGACTTCTTCACCCGGTCTGTCTGCAGCTGAAAAAAGCCTTTTCAATCACTTTATATGATGAGTTTGTTCAGTTCTTTTTGGACAGAGTGTCTGCCTTCTGGCAGGAGATTCCATCAACGAGTCACATTGTGATTTACAGTGATCAGCCTGGGTCAAACGGAGGTGCTCCACCTGTCTAGATGAGTTTAAACCAGTGGAGGTGGCCGAGGTCATTGAGGTTGCCTTGAAGCTGAAGCACACATATTGTGAACTGAACCCAGCTCCAACCTATTTCTTGATGAGATGCATTGGTTCTGTTGGTCTGGTGTTCACCAGAATTGTCCAGTGTTCATTGTCACAGGGGGTCTTTCTGGGAACCTCGAAAGAGACTCTGGTTAGGCCCCTTCTGAAGAAGCCATCTCTCGACCGGCTATTCTGTCGAATTACCGTCCAAACTCTAACCTACCCTTTTTGAGTAAGGTTGTTGAGAAAATTGTGATGCAGCAGCTTGAGGAGCACCTCATGGCCTTCGACATGTATGAGCCATTCCAGTCAGGTTTCAGAGTCAAGCACAGCACTAAAACGGCATTAGTCAGGGTGCATAATAACCTCCTCAGGTCTAGAGATTGAGGAGACAGATCAATTCTTGTTCTTCTTGATCTCTCATCAACTTTTGAAACTGCAGATTACACTGTGCTTCTTGATCATCTTCGAGAGTACTGTGGACTCACTGGCACTGTGATCAGCTGGTTTGAGTCCTATCTGTCTGGTAGGAAGCAGCGGGGGGTGATGGGGAATTTCTGCCCCCCCAAGCTTCCATGTGGAGTACCTATGGGGTCGATCTTGTCGCTGATATTATTTGCAGTATATATGCTGCTCCGGGTGAGCTCATTAGGCAATGCAATGTGGGTTTTCACTGTTATGCAGATGATGCCCAATTGTACTTGTCCTTTGCCCCTGGAACATTGAATGCTGTTGAGATGCTTAACAGCTGCCTGTCCAAGATCAATGACTGGATGTCCTTGAGCTGGTTACAATTGAACCCGGATGAGACAGTGGTCCTAGTGATTGAGCCGGGATGAGGGCATCATGGGAGTACCTCTGATGTGGTCACCGGTTTATTCCTGGGATCTACGCTGTTGATGGCTTCCTCTAGGGTGCAAGACCTTGGCATGGTTCTGGATGACAGACTGACACTTGAAGCATAGGTGTTGGCTGTTGTCCAAAGTGGTTTCTATCACTTGAGAAACATTGCCAGAATCAAACCCCTAGTTCCGACCGAGGGCCTGCCCACACTGGTACATGCCTTTGTGACACCCAGGCTGGATTACTGTAATGCTCTTTACTTCAGTGCCTCTGGAGGTACCCTTCACCGGCTGCAGTTGGTACAGAATGCAGCTGCCAGGTTAATGACTGGCCTTTCTTGGTCCAGCCATGTGACCCTGGTGCTGCGTGCTCTGCACTGGCTGCCGGCCATGTGGAGGGTTATCTTCAAGGTGAGTTTACTCACTTACAAGGCCCTACACGGACTTGGCCCTGGATACCTGGCCGATCTCCTAACATCTGCCACCTCAGCCCACTCCCTCTGCTCCTCGACCAGGGCCATCCTTGAAGTTCCTAGGACCAGACTTAGAACTTCCAGTGAACGGGCCTTCAGTGTTACTAGACTAGTTTTATAGAACTCTCTTCCAACTGTCCTCAGGGAGGCCCCATTGGTCGAGAGGTTTAAAAGCGGTTTGAAGGCCTACTTGTTTTCTATAGCTTTCCCCGCTGAACCTATTTGACCAGCCCTAAGAAACTGCTATTGTTGGCCTGGCCAAATGCTAATTGCTGTATCTGAAAATGTTATTATTGATCTGATATGTTTTATTTATGATGTATAGCTTTAATTAACCTGCTTGTTTTAAGTAAGGTGCCCAGAGCCTCCAGGATTGGACGCCGTAAAGTAAACTTTGTCTTGTCCTTCAGGCACCCATGGCTGATGGAGCCCATCAAACCATTTTTCCAGCTCTCTGCCCTCCATTCCTTTGGCTCCACAAGTCAAGAGGGTTCCTGCCCTCCTGCTGTCCTCCCCCTCCAGGTGCCTGTGGCACACGGAGCCCAGAAAACCATTTTTGCCAAGTAAATACATTAGAATCATGCCACGTTGATGTTCCAGCACCATTTTGGAGTGCTCGACACTCCTTGAGACCTGAACTAAATATTGGTCTGACCTTTTCTGTCAGCCAAGCCTACCTGCTTGCAGTGCACAGGAGTGGTGATATTAGCTTCCTCCTCTTTCATTTTTATTTCATTTTTCATATTTTCTGCGGATTGCCTTGTACCTGCTTTGTAAAATACCAATGTAATTTGTGTTGTACACACATCATTTACCTGCTAGTGTGGCTTGTAGCAATATTCTACTTAGTGGCCGAGTAGATTAACCATGTAATTAGGAGGCTTGTAGTGTACTCACTATGTTGCTTTAATTACTGTAGCTGTTATACATGTTTGCTTCATGTAGCATTCGCTTCCTGCCTGTGCATTCTGTATGTTAGCACTCAGTCTGGAACTGCATTGTTAGAGTGATATTGTCTACTGGATATCTTCTCTGCTCCCTTTCTATTTCAGTCATTTCTCCTCTGCCTTCTCTCCTTGATCTTACTACCTTCAAATGTGCTGCACACCTACTCTATGACTTCAAGCTCCTAGGTAGCTTTACCTCTAGCCCGACTCTTGGCACAACCTGTGCTCTCACTTTTCCTTGCTGTACTTAGGCAGCATTTTTGTCTCCCTCTTCCTCTACTCACTCTCACCTTTATCCTGTTCCCTTTCTATGATCTCTGCCCTGTCCTTGCTCCTCCCTGACTACCCCTCACAGGGAAGTGCTCCATTTTTGTGTAGTCTCTGCTGACGGGCGGTGGCCCCCCTCCCCCTCTGACCTCATACTCTGTAGCAATCTATCTTTGATCCCACCCCCAAACTTACTGTTTTCTCTTTTGTATTATAGCTCTCCGCCCTCCATTCATTCAGCTGTGCAAGTCAAGAGGGCTCCTGCCCTTCTGCTGTCCTTCCCCTCCAGGTGCCTGTGGGCTGACGGAGCCCAGCAAACCATTTTCACCAGGTAAACACATTGGAATCGTGCCACATTGACATCCCAGCACCATTTTGGAGTGCTCGACACTCCTTGGGACCTGAACTGAATATTGGTCTGACCTTGTCTGTTGGCCAAACCTACTTGCTTGTGCGCAGACATCGCAACACACAGGAGTAGTGCCCATCCTCCTGCCCCCCACCACTCTCACCCAGGTCCACCAACCGCACTTTATCTGTTTTTCATCATATTCACTCTTCTCACATACTCATCACTGTCGACTTCACCCCATTTACTCTCGTCATTATCTACATGTCAGGCACACCCATGTTACTTATTTCCTGCTCCCCACAACTTCCTTAAATGGAAACTTCCATACTGGCTGTAAGTGCAGCAGCTGCTGCAGAAATGCCCGGTATGGGCTTTTAGCGTAAAAGTAATTTTTTTATCTACCTGCTGCCTGGTGATTTTAATTAGAAAGATCTGCTCTGTGAATAATGACTACAGAGTCCCTGGCAGACATCTCACGCACCCTGGGTAGCTTCCACCGCAAAGGTTATGCTAATGACAGCTACCAACTCTGCCATAGGAGTTTACCTTTAAGAGGAGCAAACCAAAAAAAAAAAAAAAATAACAAAAAACTAAGCAAAATTCACCTTCTAAAATAATTATACCCACAAAAAATACCAAACAAAACAAAAAAGAAAAAAAATGATACACAAAACACAAAAAAAATTAGATCATAAATGTTCTGCAGCTCTGCTTTAACCCATTCCTAATTCAACTGCAAATCTCTCCTCCTTCACTGTCCTATAAAGGATCAATTACTTCTCATATGTTCTAACTTAATTATTTTTTGCTCTATTTCTTCTATGCACTTGGCTTAACCTCATTCCAAAGCACTCTCACACTCCAAGTCATGTTCTACAAATCCTTCTACATCCTCCCCCACCTCCTCTCCATATCATCTCCCCCCCACTCCCCCCTTTCTATCATGCACCATTAACTACCTCCCTCTCCGAACCCACACTATATTTTATTTCCTCCTCTACCTCTCCCCAGACTTCTACAACCATGACCCACAACCCCTGGTCGCCTTGTCCATCCATCCTTCCTCCCAGCTTCTATGTTAACCTGTGCACCTTTACATTAACACCCCCCCCACTCTCTCCAAACTGACACTCCCTTGTCCAGGAAGAACTTTTTAGTCATCACAAAAATCCTAATTGCCTTGCTGCTACTTCTACCAGGTGACATAGAGCATAACCCTGGCCCTGTCACCTGTCTCTCCTCTCAAGTACCCCATGATTTGAAAATAAGTAGCCCATCTAAACATTAGGAGCCTCCTTCTTAAAATCACTCTGCTTCAACCCCTGGCACTAGACTTCAGCCCAGACATCCTCATCATATCTGAAACATGGCTAAATTCTAAAATTCCCGATGAGAGTATCTCAATACCTGGCTACTCCCTCACTCACCAAGACTGCACTACTAGAGGTGGTGGCATTGCCATGTACAGTATAACACTTTCTCCATCCATTTCACCCCTATACACAAAACATCCCTCCCGAAAGCTTATGAACTATCTATGAACTACTTCTGTTAAAGATCTCCCTCCCTCCCTTTCTTCATCCCTATTTTTATTGCAGGTACTTATTGCTGCCCTACTACCTCTTCCTCGTCTGTTGAAGAATTATTAAATACCCTTCAGTCCCACTCCCCTACAGGTGAGCTCCATATACTAGGAGATTTTAACATAAACTGGTTCTCCCCCACACAAAGCAAATCCAGGGATGTAATCTCCTCCTTAATCTAATCCAGCTAATTACTGAACCTACCCATCCGAACAACTTCACAAAACCACTCCTTAATAGACTGGGCACTCACCTCCCATCCTTTTCGTATTATCATGGCTGGTACCTTACCAGACTCCATAAGTGACCACTACCTGAGCTAAATAGTTTGCAAACTCCATCACCCTAAAACCCCACCACAAAACTTAATGCTCTGTTCATTCAAATCCTTAGACCTGGCTCCCTTACTAAATGACCTATCAAACTGTGACCAGTCCCCCATTCACCCTGGTTCTTCAATTGACTCAGCTCTACAATACTTTCCCTTAAAACTCCTCTCCACCTGGGACCATTATGTCCCCCTAAAGGGCACATGAGTATGTGGCTCCCACCTCCCCCTGGTCTCCGCAGAACTAATAGAATGCCTACCTGCCAAAGATCAGGCCTGGAAAATGCACAAATCCTCTGGCACCCCTCTTGCATTCCAAAAGTACTATACTCTAAGAAAAGCCTGCACAAGAGCAATTAAATGTGCCAAGGCTGAATACTTCACAGTCAACTTTAACAAGAATATAAACCACCCAGCCAAATTCTGGAAGGTGGTTCAGTTCGTTCACCCCCCCATCCAAACCCCCAGCTCCAGTCTTCAAAATGGATAATGTCACCCTGTCTGACACCCTGCCTGTGGCCACTGAGTTCAACAAGTTCTTCACCTCCTGTGCCTCCTCCTTACTCTCAACTCTACCTCCTACCACAACACTATTCTCTCCCTTGAACCCTCTCCTTCAAGCCTCCCCTTACCCCCCTCTTTCTCTTTCACTCCTATCTCCCCTGCTGACACCCTCAAAGCCCTTCTTGCTCTCAACCCTTTTAAAGGGAAGTGCCCCTCTGGACTTGACTCTAAAATCCTATACTGTAACTGTCAGCACCAGCTATAGCTATCCCTCTTGCTCTCTTCTAAACTTCTCTTTCTCACTTGCATCTGTCCCCAGTCACTAGAAATATGCTACTGTTATCCCCCTTGCAAAAGGTGGCGATCCCTCCTCCTGTGGTAACTACTGTCCTATCTCCCTACTCCCCACTCTTGCCAAGCTACAGGAGCACTCGGTACTTTCCCAACTCTCCTTTCCTTGACTCATCCTCCTTTTTTTACCCCTTACCAGTCTGGTTTCTTAAAATGCCACTCCACCACCTCCTCCCTCCTTAGGCTCACTAACTCTATACTTACTGGAATGGTCCAGGGCTTATCACCTCAGCAATCTTTGTCAGCCTAGTCAAGGCTTTCGACACTGTCTCCCACCCACTCCTGCTTGCCAAACTCACTACTGCTGGGCTCTCAGACACAGTCACCTGCCGGTTCAAATCTTACCTAGTGGGAAGGACACAATCCATTAGGATCACTGACAAAACATCTCCTCCCCTTCCCATTAACACTGGATTCCCATGGGGCTCAGTCTTAGTCCCACAGTTATTCTCAATCTTCCTAAATGACCTTCCCTCTGCCTGTCTTTTCACATCAGTCCACATGTGTGGAGACAATACTGTCCTGTATGAATCTGGTCTCTCCCCCACTGATGTAGAGTCCAGACTTCAGCTTGATTTCGACAACATTCAACATTAGCTTCACTCAAATCAGGTATTCTTGAATGCCAAGTAAACAGTCTCCATGACCTTCCGCACTAGGCAGAGACTATCTCTGCTTCCCTCTCTCTCCCCACCTTCCACACCCTTGATGGGACTTTGCTTGAAGACAACTCCTCCTTTAAATATCTTGGGGTCTGGCTTGACCAGAACCTCAACTTCTCTGGACACATCGATGCATCCACAAAAAACTGCACCCCAAACTGGCTGCACTATACAGAATCAAGGTTGTATCCCACTACTGACTCACTGCGCACTAATCCAGAAAATGATCCTCCCTATATTTGACTACGGTGGTGCAGTCTACAGTACCACTCCCAAATCTTCCCTAACCAGTCTGGACTCTCTCTCTTCCATTCCTTCTGCTGGTTCGGTCTTGACTACCCTTCCCATACCCATCACTGCAACCCCTACCAGTCTGTCTCCCTCCCCTCCCCTCCTTAGCAGACAGGCATCTTTTTTTGTTTATTTAGTATGCTTTTTGTTGCCTAGGATCGCCACTAATTTCAGCCCTTAGTCACGGCCCCTCTTATCCCCCACCTCCAGCAATCACCAGGTTCCTCCACTGTCACCTCTGGCTTACCCCCCAGAGGGTGGGGGTGCAGATCTGCTTCCCCATCAGCCCCGCACTACAAATATCTGGTCAAGGAGAACACTGGCACTGGAGGCTAATTGGGGTTTCAAGGGAAGGGTACCATGGAGGCGATCCTGCAGCGTTTTTTCTCCCCTGTAAACAGGGCGGGGACCGCAATGATGTCCAGCATCTGCCCCGCCCTGAAGACTTGCTGATGTTGGTGTATTGTGACAAATCCAGCCTCCGCTGGGAGCTGCTCGTACGCTGAGCATACTAACCCCCTCCCTCTCAGAGAAGGAGAGCAGTCCTATGGACGCTCAATCCTTCTCCCCCCTACCGGCCCTCTGACGACCCGAGTCCATTCCCAAACCCGAGTCACCAGCATTGCAAGAAGAATTCCAACCGCTGCGCCGATGGGCCGGTGCAGACAGGCATCTTATCCACTGCACCTCCTTTCTTGCTAAATTCTGGTTTCACACTCTCCCCTCATATCTCTCCTCCTCCATTTCCCTCAAACCACTTACATCTCACTCCCTTAGAAACCATGACTCCTGAACCTTAACTCTTCCACGCAGGTCCTCCTTGGCAGGCCAGTCACTTTTCTCCTACCACTTCCCAAAAATATGGAACTCTGTACCCTAGCCTGTCTGGCACGCTACCTCCCCAAAGGTTCTCTTCCTCCTAAGGGACCTTTCCCCCTACTTGTAATTTTGCTTAAAATCCCACCCTCAACCTTCTTTGATTCTGCCTTTTTGACATCAATAACCTGGTTGTCACTTATTCAATGTTCAATGTTAGCCCATGCACTTTGATATCATTATTATATTTAGCTCAACATATCTGTTTTGCTTTGTTTAATTGTTTGTAGCTTACTGTACTTCTCATCATCTAATTTGTACTGTATGTGTTATTTTATACTGTGTGTGTTATTTTATACTGTATGTGTTATTTGTATTACTGTATTTTGCCATTGTACCTCCTTTGTACCTTTACTGTTTATCCCTATTCTCTTCTCCCCAGGATGCATCTGGAAATGAGTATTCACTGCTTAGTATGGCTTTCCTGGTAAAACATTTAAATGCATTAATAAACAAATTGAATACCACAGTTGATCACCCTCCAGCAATATTCAGAAAGGATTTTCAGTGGTGTTGTTGGACAAATGGGAAAGGGAACATTGTCTAACCAGGAGTAGCACACTAAGCCGGAGCTTGTTTTCAGATGCGACCTGGGAGCACAAGGAAGTTAACTGATTTGCTCAGGATCACACAGTATGCACCCACACGGCTTGTCTTTCCACAAAAGATGTGGAGAAGCTTACTTTTCTAAAATTGAACCCACCCAAGTTCAGGAACATGTACTGTCCAACATTTATGCATGCTGACAGCACTCAGATGGCACAGATGATGATGATGAGAATGGTGGTGAAGGCCTTTGTTGCCACTACCCAGCAACCTTTGCTTCTGTCTTTTCTTCAATAGTGGTTTCTCTTGCTTCCTCCTCCTCCATAAGTAGCATTCATTTGTCTAACAAACGGCTGCTGGTCCTCCCATGTGCCAATATGGCAAAATCCATCCCCAGCAGATGAAGGGGCACTGCTAACTATTCATGTAAGTTAAAGCAACCATCCAAATTAGCACACATTAAGCAAACAAGTATGTGTCACAATTTTTCAGCTTATATACCTTTTTGTTGGCATTTGATTACTTGTGGGGTAATAAACTAGAATAAAGCCCTCAATGGCTGCTGTGAATGCAAACACTGGGAAATTTATTCCCAAAGAGGGAGTAAGGCACTTAGTGAATGCATTAAGTGTGGGCACAGGAAAATAATCCCAGTAGGTCAGTTTACTGGAATGGAGTACTGTGCTGCTGCAAGTGCAGACAAAAAGAAACCTTTTCACAATAAGGTCAATAAAGCACTCCTGGGTACTTTAGGTAATGAAAACACAGAGAAATGTATTCCGGTTAATAAAGCACTAGTGACCATGGGTGCATTGCGTTAAGTTGTGAAAATACAGGACTGTATTGAAAATAGGTGCATAAAGCACTAAAGGGTGTGATGAGTAGTTGAAAACAGAGGGACATGAATTAATAAAGAGGTCAATAAAGGGACACTGTCAACCCTCTGTGGCCTCAAAGAGTTCGCAGTTTAAAGAACACCTATTATGACTGGTCACATTCTCTAGACACTGCTGATGTAGCTGGTAGTTTGAGTCTGACTCTGTTTTTCTTTCAAAAAGAGAAAAACAGACTGCCCAGAACACTGGTGTTACCACACAAAAACATGATTGTTTACATTTCTTGATCAATTCTCATTGCATCTTTCCTGGACTTGGGGACACCCCCAACACAATCTAGCCACTAATTATGCATTTGAAGTAGAGGAGACTATTACATCATGAGTGTCTACACTGTTTGGGGTGTTTCTAATGCTCATGAAGTATGCAGTAGGAGTAGATCAAGGATTTGAAACAAAACAAGGTTGAATATAATAATACCTTAGCATGCATTTTAGTTCTACAAAGGAAGGAGGCAGATAATAAAACCAGCAACATCAATGAATTAAAAAAAAAAATCTGAAAAAAGCTGGGATGTTTTTTCCAAACAAGGGAATAAAGCATTAGTAGATGCATTGAGTACTGTGCAAAAGCACAGGGAAATTTATTACAAACAGATCAGTAAAGCACTTAGTGGGTGTCTTTGCCCAGGTGCATTGAAAAATAAAGTTCACTCACAAGTAACATAAAGTGTTTTATTGCAGTACAAAGGTACAAAAGACATGGTACAGCTGACCCTTATGTAGTGCCCTACATGCGAGGCTTCATCAAGGAGCAGGAAGGAAAGGGGAAATTGCTTAACCAGGAAACACACACTAAGCCAGAGCTTGTTTCCAGGTGCGACCCGGGAGCACAGTGAAGTTAAATGACTTGCTCAGGGTCACACAGTATGTACAGTAAGTGGAGACTGATGGGATTCAAACACAGGTCTCCAAGTTTGCAGCTCAGTGCCCTTAACCACTACACTATACCGCCTCCAACAACAGGAAACTGTACTACTTGCTGACACAGTTTTAAACAAGCATTTGTCAATGCTGAATGTTTGCTTGCTGGTATTAGCATTGGAAGTGCAGGAGTTAGACAGATGCAGAATAGGAATGGCAGTGAAGCATTGAACTTCACACCAACCCCACTGGGCTGCCGCCATGCTGAAAGCCAGAGAGATTGCTGAATCAGATTGTTCAGCCTCCGATCCATCACCATCCAGCTGCTCCACACGCTCCTTGTCCTTTGATGTTCGTACCATATCTGAATGTACCTCTTCCTTGCCTTTTGCTGTTAGTTTGGGTAGATTACCACCAAGAGGTATTTTAATAGCTGGTGGACAGGAACTAGCTAATTCAGAAACCTGCCAGAAGATGACATCACCAGAAGTCCAAATATTTAACATTTAATGAGGAAACATGACCCCAAACCCCTGTCAAGAATAACAAATATGGTAAAATCCAGGCTACCAGACAAAGACCAAAATGATAACAAAAAAAATAAAAAATACCAGACCACCTGCGGCTAGTGCTGTCTGGCTAGTCTAGACAGACAATTAAGACATATAGCATTACAGGGTGTTGGTGATGCCAGAATTTACACACACTTGATGTGTTGTTTGTACGAGGCGAGCTGAGTGGCCAAAACACCAGGCTGGTAAATTCTGGCATCACAACACCCTGGAGTAATATTGTGATTATACAATGTTCTTTGTGTTTTTTGCCATGTAGAACAATAGTAAATAAAAAGTTATTTTTATATTACAATTTATTTTTGTGTGTTTTTATTGCTCCATGAAAAGTAGTAGTGCTTGTTTACTGTGCCTGTGGTGAGAGTGCCCATGTGCAATACTGTTTTGTGCTTTCAGGTCTGTTTTTTTTGTTTGAAGGGGCTAGGAAATGTTTGAATCTGCCCTGGTTGCTTTTTTTTTTTTCTAATACTTTGTATTTTATTAATTTCACAGATTGCACAAAATACAAGCGCAGCAAGCAAGGAACAGCAAAAGTTCACAATCATTCTTCTTATACAGTTTGGCAGTGTCCCATATTTTTTCCATAATAGGGGAGGCCCCTTTAATTTTCATCATCCACAATATAAATTCAAATGGTGCCATGGAACTGTAGCCCAAGAGCACATGGCAAAAGTTCAAGCTTAAATAGTCTGAAAATGATATCCAATCAAGCCCAAACCCCCAAAGGGCAAATGGTGCCATGTATACAGCTTCATGTAATTTCTACAAACAATTTTAGTAAAACAATCAGAACTGCTATTTCAGCTCCATACTGTAACTCAAGAGGACATGTAAATAATTAGATACAGGCACAGTTACACCTTGAATCGTCCCCATAACTGTGAAAACAAATAAATAATATTGCTCCCTTTAATTAAAAAAGGAGTAAGGACAAGTAGGGAGTGAGAGATCCACTGAAGGAATATTCAACACTTCCCCACCATAATAACAACTCAGTAGTTTGAGGGTATACTTAGCTTAATTCTATTGAAATCAGACACACAAGGTTCAGAACCTTATTAATATAATATATACAGCAGAGTGGCAAATAGAGTCAAGTAGGAGTAGACTGCCCTGGGAGGTCTTCTGCCTCCTCAGCTGTGGGATCATTGACCTTCTTAGTTACAGCTGCCATCTTTGAGGCCCACTTCCCCGCATCCCTAGGATCAGTAAAAATGTAAACATTACTGTCATAAACAATCCGTAACTTTGCCAGGAACTGGATGGTGTGGGGAATGTTGGACTCTCTAAGAACCGCACGAACCCATCAAACCTCTTTCGGCGAATACAGGTTGCATAGAAGTAGTCAGGGAACATATGTACAGTCTCCCCATCCAAGGTTAGTGGGCCAAATTGCTTTGCCAGGTTTAACAAGGTGTCCCAAGTTCCAGTATTATCCAGGATGACCATTAGAACCCTTGGGAGTTCCCTCGTTGGTTTACCTCAATGTGGGATCCAGTATACCCTGATAATATTAAGCTCCAAGGCTGAGATATGCAATCAAAACTGTTCAGCAAACCAGTCCTTGAGAAATAACTTAGCAGATTCCCCTTCAGCCCCTTCTGGTCTGCCAATCAATTGGGTGTTTTGGCTCCACACTTGATTTTCTAATATTTTGAGCCGGTTATTAGCATGTTGTAGCTCCTTAGCCCGTTGTACCATGGCACTTTTACAGGCCTCTGAGTGACGTTTCACCTCCTCCAAGTCCCCATTCAGTGATTCCACAGCAGTCTCCACCTATCTAAAGTTCTTCTACAACAATGGGTGTTGGAAAATTCTGAGCACCACTGTAAAGGTTTCCATGCTTTGTGAATGATCATACAGGATATTTGTATTCAAAAAGGAAACACAGTGCACACACATAGATCAAGAAAACAGTCCTGAAAATCTGAGTAATTGCTAAAGTAAGTGCTGTTTTATTGCAGGTCAGAGACTAGAAGTGCCAAAAGAAAACAGTCCACCGTAAACCCTTTAGCACAGTGGTAGTGCTACCACTCACAATGCTAGTGACCCAAGTGCTGGAATGAGCTTGGGTTGTCAGGAACCAGCCAGGGGGAGGAGGACTGAGCATCCCAGAGGATGTTGTTTTCCTCCAAGGAGGAAGGTTTCTGTTCTCCACCGTGATACTGCCACCTGGGTGACAGCAGGTGGTATTGTGGCTAGAGGGCTGAGGGGAGAGTCAGGACATTGGCAGGTGGACACGTGCACGACATGTGTGGATGAGCCTTGATGTCCTTGAAAATGACGTTCCCAGGGGATGGAAGAACATGAAAAAATGTCTTCAGCACCTCTGTGATGGAGGCTGTGGTAAATCCCAGGCCTCTGCTTCCCCCACACATGGCACCACCTGACACAAACCAGAAAGTTTAGGGGTACATCCTTCTCACCACAACCCTGCCGGGGTGTTACATCCAAGGCTCCATGGAGGTAGGTGACCATGGCTGGAGGAGGCAGGGGATTGGGAGGTGTCTGGAAGGTCCTGAGAGTAAGTAGGGGTTGGAGAGAAGGGGGCCTAAACAGAAAAAAGTCCACCGCCAAACTCCCCATACATTTGTACTTCCACAAAAAAGCCAATCCCTTCTACTACATGGTCACAGTGTGTTTGAAGACCATACAAGGAAGGCATGTGACCCCATTAATGCATGGCACAATGGGCACAAAACAAGGGCTGTTGCTAATAGGTCATTGTGACATTTTAGCTACAGTTCCTCATGAATATGTGTAAGGTCTTTTTTTAATAAACTTTATTTTCAACTTTTGTGCAGAATCAGACATAGACACATAATACATTCCTTACATAGCCTTATCGTGTCACAGCATATATCACAGTCACAGCTGATATGAACAATACTATAGATACAGGCCTCAAAAACAGTAAGACAAAAACCTGAATATGCAGTTGATTTTTGCTCAGCAATACCTCCAATGGTCAACCACGTTTTCAACATGCCAGCCAGTTAACCTGCTGTTGCAGCATACTTTGCGTTCAGTTTGGCTGATTTATACCCTCCAGTGTTTCCCACTCCCTACACCTTGTGGACCCCCTGCTCCATGGCCAGCAACAATGGCTGCCACATTGAAATAAACTTGCCCCCTTCACCATTAGCACCCATTTGTGTGTTCTCCAATTTCAAACAGTCCATCAGGTTAGCTCTCCAGTGTGCAGTAGGGGAAGGCAGTGCTCGGTTCCAATGTCGGGCCACTGATTTCCTTGTACTGATTAGTGATAACTGCCATAGCTGGTCTCCACTGCAGCCTCTAAGGTCTGGGTCCATCCCCAGCAGCCACTACAATGGGTTATCAAGTAGACTGGTCTCTAATACCTTTTCCATGATGTTGTAGACCTCACAGCAGAACCTCATTATTACGTAGTGTAGGATCACATGGCCAAGCATGCCCACTGCTCTCCAACATTTGGAACACAACTCACTCACCTCACTTTTCAGTCTGTGCATTTTTCAGGAGGGAAGTAGGTACAGTGCATGATGTTCACTGGGATTGGGTGCAGTCTGTTGGATTTAGTGCACTCTGCCAGATAAACAGTGACCATGCCTCACACCTCAGGGGTCACTTCCAGCCTAATGTGCCTGCTTCATGCTGCTCTATGGGCCTCTGTGCTGAAGGGTAGGATTCCCCAGATCAACCTGTAATAGGCAGACAATGGCTTGAAGTTAGGCTGGAGGATGGTCAAGATGCACTCCACCAGGAGTTAGAGGCAGAGCATGAAGTGCATCTCCCTCTATCCTGCAACAGATTCCTTACACAGAGGTTTATGAAATATGAGTCCCCGGGTAGTGTAAATTGTTCCCTTAGCTGCACAAAGGTTGCCAGAATGCCCCTCTCATACAGCTCTCCCTATGCATAGGGTGCCTTCTTTTTCAAAGATGAAAGCTACTCTTCATATATTGGATGGTACTGAACACCAGAGGGTAAATCAGATACACCACTGAATTTACTGAAAGGCCAGTAAAGATGGAATGATAGATTGTGAACCAGTATTAGAAAAACATCTACAGAAAAAAAGAGGTTGCAGGTTAAAGCCAGTTCGCTTTCCAAACCATTGTGCTTCAGAATGTAAAATGTATTGAGATCCCTGGCTGAATGATGCTGTGGAAAACCAAACTTGTATTGCATTCTCCTCTATTTCATATTTCGTTTTTAACCCATGACTGCTTTGCTTGTGTGCATTTTTGTAAGCACGGTGAGATTTAGTTTTCTCTGGAGAAGCAATCCATCATTCTTAACACAATAAGAACCTTAGTCTAAGAGGGACAAGACTATGCACGTTACATGTGGGGGCGAGAGAGAAAGAGGAAGAATGCAACAACTGGAAATCTGACCTTTTTAAGAAAGTCTTTCATTAAGTCTTTTAAGTAGTCAAAAGGAAGCAAAAGTTGAAATAGTAATTACAATTGTAAATGGAGCATAAACTGATGAAGACTGCAGATTATCATTTCTAGTATATCAATACTGCTCTAAGGAGTTTTGTGACATAAACATGCTTTTTACTGTTTGTGTACATTTTACCTCATGGAGGTAGGTGGGGCCTGGAGTGGAACTTTTGTAATTACTTTTACCATCCCAGTAACAGCAGACCACCCACACATACAGTATACACAAATCCCAGAAGTTCATGCAGTTATAATTTTTAACAAACTTGCCATTGGACCTCACTTGATTTGTATTCCTTCAGTGTAGAGAGACATACATCAAAATTCAGCTCTTCCCATTGTTTTTAGTCTTGCAGTACAACATGATGCTAACCCCTTATTATGGTCAAGGCCCCTTGTTTTCTGTGAGTCCATGGCCTCAGAGATGTCCATGGAAGTTAATGTATATTATTCTGTGGTTTACATAAACAGCAAAACAGTTTTCTGCAGTTTACATAAACTGCATAGGCTGCCCAAGAACTGCAGCAGCCATCCCTTTGTCCGGGGCCCCCTTCCTCCTCCCCATGGCCAAAATCAGAGGTTGATGGAGACCAGCCCAGGGGAGTGGTCAGCAATCTCTGGACATAGGCAGGGATAGGACACAGCCAAGCCTTCCGAGGGGGGGGGTCCGAGGGGAGGAGATAGAATAAAACCAGACAGCAGTCTGGAGTCCAGCCTTCTGGCTCATTCTCCTCTCAGATCAACAGCAGCTCCAACTCCTAGATCGCAGGACAAGGTAATGTAACTGGGGCCTAGGGAGGGAGGCCACCTCTAGAGCACTGCTGTAGGCTCAGTGGGTAAGGGTACTGGGTGAATTAAGGTACTGCAGCAAATCTGGGGCAGACTGGTCAGATGACTGAGAGAGCCCAGGCCATTATACTGGGTTATGATCCTTGCTGCATGCGGGCAACTGTAGCTGCAGCTGGGGAGTGGGTTGCATCCCGCGGTCCCCCACTCACGCATTCTCTTTATGGGCAATCTAGTGCACTGAGGGCTTCTGGCAGAGATGGGCCTGCAGGTCCTCCTCGTGGGGATGTGATTCACGGGGCACTTCTAAGACCAACTGTGCTGTCGCCAGCGCTGCAGCCCTGTCCCGCCGTGCTACCCGGGCCTTCCTTTCCCTTCCATGATCCTGCAATAAAACAATTCTTCTGGGACTGCCTTGGACTGGGCTTACCTGGGTTCCGGTCGGCTTGGATGGGCCAGTCCCTCTTCTGTCAGTTGCACAGGGTGAGTAGGACACCATCAGGACTTCTCACTGGGTCCCCCAGTTGGGTTGCAGAGTTGCCAGTCAGTCATGAACAGAGGTTTGGCAGGGGTTTTCCCAGGAATGGCCTATTGATGGGTTGGTTGCACAGGAGCCACGTTATGGTGGCCATCTTAGAGTCAGGACTACAGGTCCCAAGGTCCCTCGAGCGCCTGCTTTCATCCGGTGAGTGGCGGGGGCCATGGGAGGGCAAGGGGGCATCTTGGCTTTCCTGTGACCATGGTTTTCCAAAAAGATGAGTTCACTTAATCAAGTGAGAGGGGAGGAGGCAAAGGAAGACTGGGGTTCCCGCGTTGCACTGCACTTCCCACGAGATCTGCTGCCATACAAGGCATACAATTATTGCAGATCTCACGGGTACACTTGCGAGAACTGGGTGGCCATCTTGGGTAGGTCTTCAATATGTACATGCCCCAGATGACTCCAGTTTTCTGTACAAAAGCTGGCCACCCCCCCCAATCTGCTCCTAATGGGAGGGGGCTGAAACTATGAGCAGCTACAGTAGACCGTTTCTGAGACCAGGGTTCTGTTCTGGTCCCCCGACTGTGGTATGCCCCACCTGCTGGATATATATATATAAAATAATATAAATATATATTTTCACACATATTCACCAGATTGGCTGGGCATGAAAGCACTGATAATTGTTGCTAATCCCATTGTCATCCATTGTTCCACTGGCGGATTGGGGTTCCAGCTTGGGCCCTGCCTTTGAGGGCAGGATGGTGCCCGCCGTCCAGCGACCTCTGACACAGACAGAGACCCCTCCCCCCATGGTTGCTCCTCCTTCGGGGGGGGGGATAGAGCTCAGATCCAAGTGGGGGTATGTGTCTGGAGAACTAGGAGAGAGGGGGCCACTGACAATGTCAGAGGGGCCAGGTTGCAACAACTACTAACGATGTTTGTTGGGGGGGCGCTAACTGTTATTTCAGAACATGTCAGCCAGGAAGTGTGTTCCCACATCCAAGGCACTGGCAGCTGCCAAAGACAAATTATGCACCCTGTATAAGTCGAATGGAGCGGCCTGGTTGGAGGTGTGCCTGGAAAGGATGGAGGAGTCCACAACACCCACCAGAAAGAAGAGGGTAGGAGTCCGGAAGTTACTGCCACCAGCAAAACTCTCCTGCCCGACAGGTAAGGAGGTACTTGATGACCCTCAAATGGGGGCCAGCCAGGTAAGGAAAGTGTTGAGGGCAGCGAGAGGGGAGTTCTCGGTTAGGGAGGAGTCTTTCAATAGTGAGGTAGAAGGTATGCTAGCCACAGACACTGCGGAGTCTGATAGAGACGAGTCTGCAGGTGCCCCCGATGAATTAGAGGGGGAAGAACCAGGTAGTGAGCAGCCCTTGCCAGGCACCAGTCTGTGGGTGGTGACCGATTAAAGGTTAAAGCAGTTGGTCAGGGTGGTTGCGGACCTAGTGACAGAGATTAAGAATCGGTCATTGCCATCGCCTGCGGGAGGGGGTGGTGGGCATGGGGTCAGAGGGACAGTCACCAGACAAGCCTGCATTACCACATCTGGTGAACCCGTACGCTGGGCTAGACTTCCCAGTGGGAACTCATTTAACTGACATGGTCAGGCAAGAGATTAGAAATAGGGAATACGTAGACATCTTTTCCCTTCTTAACCACCCAGTGGAACACACAGATAAGAAGAAGGAGAAGGACAAAGGGGACGACCAAGACCGGGAAAGGTTAAGGTTCCCCGTAGTTATGACAACTGGGTAGTAGCCTTTTTGATCTATGCCACCGTGGTGTTGGAGGGGGAATGAAAAACAAGGGGTGGAAATTCTCAACTATGTGCATCGCATCTCATTGTTGCATCGCAAGAAAGGGGGTACAGCTTGGCTGGACTATGATGAGGAGTTTCGTCGTAGGTGACAGGTAGACTCTGTCATCAGCTGGGGCAAGCTGGACATGCCATTGATGGTGGATGTGATGCAGGGCGGGGGAGTGCAGTACACTGACAGTGGACTCCCGATCTAGGCCTCAGCACTGCGATCAGGGGACAATCCAACCACCCAGTTGTGCTATACGTATAATCAGTCAGCCTGCACACACACCAGCTGTTGGTTCAAACATGCATGCTTAGCCTGTAGCAGACAGCACTCCTTTCTGCAATGTTTCTCCACATGGGGGGGACGATGGGGAAAAGGTGGTTGAGGCAGGTTTGGGAAGCCTCCAGGTGGCAAGCCTTCCCACTCTGGTATGGATAAGAAAGATTAAGCACTGACTGGACCAGCACCCAGACAGAGTAGCCACAGACTTGTTGGGTACAGGGTTTCTGGGGGCTTCAGGATGCCATACTCCAATCTTCATCAGCCATACGAGGCTGAGAACTTGAAGTCCGCTAGAGACCGTCCATAAGTTGTCCAGGAAAAACTGCAAAAAGAACGGCAGCTTGAGCACATGAGGGGCCCCTTCCCCAGACCACCACTGCCAGACCTAAGGGTTTCACTGATTGGATTGGTGCCCAAGAAGGCTCCGGAGGAATATAGCTTGATTAATCATGTGTCACACCCAGTTGGGGACTCGGTGAATGATCACATTGACCATCAGCACACATCGGTTCACTACCAGTCCTTTGACTGGGCAGTGGAAATGGTGCAGGCAGCAGGGCCAAGTGCCCTGGATGCTAAGGCGGACATTGAGTCCATGTTCAGGTTACTGCCAGTGTATCAGGAGGACAGGGTACTGTTGGGGATGAAGTTCGAGAATGAGTACTATGTGGATAACTGTATGCCTATGGGTTGCTCGGTGGCCTGCGCCATGTTTGAGACTTTCAGCACTTTTCTGCATAGGGTCACTGCCCAAGCAGTGGGCACTGACAGCATAGTACACTATCTTGATGACTTCCTGTTTGTGGGCCCAGCCGATTCTCCAGTGTGTGCGGAATTGGTCAGAGCCTTCAATCAAGTGTGTGGGGAGTCTGGAGTTCCTTTAGTGAAGGAGAAATCTGAACCTCTGGGGACCACTCTCACCTTCTTGGGCATAGAAACTGATTCCGAAAACAGGCTCTGTCACCTGCCACTTGACAAGTTGACCACACTCCGGTCTTTTTTGCACAGGGTATTGGGGTGCAAGAAAATTACCCTGCGGGAATTACAACAGTTGGTGGGGCACCTCAACTTCACATGCAGGGTCATACCAGTGAGGAGGACTTTCATGTGATGGCTGGCCAGGAGGGGGGCCAGCTGTACAAGACCTCATCACAGGATATGGATCACAAAGCAGTTCCGAGAGGACTTGCAGGTTTGGCAGATGTTCCTAGATCACTTCAATGGGGTGGCAGGAGCCACGGGGTGGTATGCCTTTGGAGTTGCACACCAATGGAGCAGGTGGTCTAGGGTTTGGGGTATATTTTCAGGGAAATGCTGCACAGGGCAGTGGCCAGCCAGCTGTCTGGAGACTTGGGTGGGGAAGCAAATCATGCTGCTGGAGTTCTTTCCAGTCATGGTGGCCCTGTGCGTCTGGGGTCCCAGATTCCGTAATCAAACAGTGCACTTCAGATCAGATAACATGGGGGTGGTTTATACCATTAATGGATAGTTGGGTCAGTTGGGACCACTGGGAGAGTTGATGCCAGTATTTATTTTAAAATGTATGTTGCTTAACATTACATTCAAAACAATACATGTCCCGGGAGTTGATAACGGCATTGCCGATGCTTTATCTCACTCACAGAGGGACAGATTTTTCAGGCTGGTGCCAAGAGTGGACTAGGAGGCACAACAGGTGCCTCCCTTCCTGTTGGAGGTGGTGTCCAACAGGCTTGGAGATGCATAGGTAACTCCATTGTGCCCAGCACAAAGGAGGCATACTGCCAGGGGGTCGAACGCTACCTACCCACGCAAGAGGCCAGGGGGTGGCCGGACATTTGGCCCATTCTGGTAGATCAGCTCTGTAGGTATGTCATGGTAGGGAGAGTGGAGGGACACTCTCCTGGAGTGATGGCCCATCACCTCACAGGCTTGTCGTTGGTGATGAAAGCCATGGGGTTGGCAGACACCACGGGTGCCTTCAAGGTGAGGAAGCTAATGGAAGGATTGCGTAGGGAGGTTATCTCCACCCCAGATGCCAGACAGACCATTACGCTGGTTAAGTTGGAAGCTATTTGGGGGATCTTGCCCAAGGTTTGTAGGGATGAGCATGAAACCTGGTTGTTTAGCACTTTGTTCCTGGTAGCTTTCTGTGGGGCCTTCAGGGTGTCGGAGCTAACGAAACCCTCCAAGGACTGTGGCACCCGAAGCCTGCTGGCGCAGAATGTGGTGACAATGGGGAACAGGGTATTCCTGCATCTCCACAGATCAAAGATGGAACAGAGGGGAACAGGCTGCTGGCACGAAATTAAGGCTCCAGCCAGAGTACGGTGGCAGGTAGCCCGTAGTCTGGCAGAATATCGGGCGCACTGTTCCACGAATGGGGAGGCCTTCTTCAGGCACCAGGATGGCAGCCCTGTGATGGCTTACCAATTCTGGTTCATCCTGCAGAAGGCTATCCAGGAGCTGGGGCTACACGCCAGGGATTATGGGACCTATTTGTTCCACATTGGGACAGCGATAACTGCCAGGGGTGGTGGCCTATCAGACTCAGAGATTCAGGCCTTGGGACACTGGAAGTCTCAGGCATTCTTGAGCTATATAAGACCACACCTGCAGTAATTGTTTATTGTCTCTTACAGGCCCTAGGGAAGACTTTAAGCACATTTGGACATGTGGCCATGCATTCATCTGGTGGGCAGCTCAGAGGGCAGCCAGTCAGCTGGGGGGAAGCAACCTGTCTCTGCCATGGCAGGCCACCTGGATTGAGTGGTTGGGGACCAAGGGTATGCTCTGGGAGGGGTTGCTTCCAAGATTGCAAAGTGGGGCTGACCGAGGGAATGCACCCCAAATCTTGTTGATTCACTTGGGTGAAGAAGACCTGGGGTGCAGGAAGATGGTGAATCTGCTGTTGGTGATGAAGGATGATTTGTGAACCATCATGGGCTGGTGGCCCAGCACTACACTCATCTGGTCACCCTTGTTGATGAGGGAGCATTGAGGTCATGCATGCAATGTCCCCATGCTAAACAGATCTTGTATGTGAATCTACAAGGAGATGGGAGCTTTTATGGAGGCCCTGGGGGGCACTGTTTTGAGACATGAAAACATTTACTGTACCCACCAGTGCCTGGTGATGGGCCTGGAGGGTTGACTGCAAGGTGAGGTTTTAGATTTTCAAATGATATTGGAGGAAAGGGTTGAGCAGGTGGCTTGGGGGGGTCGGACAGGGTCCGGCCTGTGGCGGCCGGGAGGAGCACACGAAGGAAGTAGCAGGAAAATAGGGGATGATGCCAGTTCTCCTGAAGGTGTCGGAGTCCCAGGTCTGCATGAGGATTGTGGATCACAGGACCTGTACCTGCATGGGGGGGGGTCTAGGTCCAGCCTCAGCAGCACAGACTGCAAGGTCGGTGATGCTAGATGGGGGGGCAGGCACCAGAACCTTGGCCAAATGACCTGTCCTGCTACTGCAGAGGGATACCTCAACCAGCACCGGAAGGGATTTTAAAGGTTGTGGGTGGTGCAGGGGCCTGGGGTATGTGCTTCCTCCCGGCCGCGCCCGCTTCTCAGTATTAAATAATATTAATCGAGAGCATTAAAGATAAAGTAATTGGTGACTCAATAAAGGTTAATATCTAGAACTGGAAATAAATAAAACATGGCTGTGGCCATTTCCTCCAAGAACTGTGTGTGTCTTTCTTGTCCATGGGGGGGGAGCTATGGGGGCCTACTGGACAATGCATAGGCTGCTCAAGAATTACAGCAGCCATCCCTTTGTCCAGGGGCCCCCTTCCCCCTCCCCATGGCCAAAATCAGAGGTTGCTGGAGACCAGCCCAGGGGACTGGTCAGCAACCTCTGGACATGGGCAGGGATAGGGCACAGCCAAGCCCTCTGAGAGGGGGTCCGAGGGGAGGAGCTAGAGTAAAACCAGACAGCAGTCTGGAGTCCAGCCTTCTGGCTCATTCTCCCTTGGATCACCCACCCATCCCCTGGCATTTCAGGAGGTAGGGATGGCTCAGTAAGGGGCCCTTTCTGACCCATTATGGGTGACCACATTAGGGGTTGATTAGTGACTTTTCCCAATTTTCCTCTACTAGGTTTTTTCCTGGGTTTTACGCCTCCCCCGAAAAGGGATGTAATGGTATGGACACAAGAAGTAGGGTATCAGGTAGCAGTAAAAATAAATTTGCATGTCAAGTAAAATGTAGCACAAATCCTTAAAGTGGGTATACACAGAAGAAGCGCAGAGTTAGTTGAAGTACAGTATTGAAGTGGATTGCAACATGTTGCAGCCGGGTAGTGGGGCATGGGAGGAGCACATGAGGGAAGTAGCAGGAAAATAGGGGATGATGCCAGTTCTCCAGGAGGTGTTAGGGCCCCGGGTCGGCATGAGGATGGTGGCTCACAAGACCTGTACCCGTACGGGGGGGGGAAGGTTAGGTCCAGCCTCAGCAGCAGAGACTGCATGGTCGGTGACGCCAGATAGGGGGGCGGCCTCCAGAACCTTGGCCATATGATCTGTTCTGCTACTGCAGAGGGATACCTCAGAAAACACTGGAAGGTCCCAGGTTGTGGGCAGTGCGGGGGTCTGCAGTATGCACTTCCTCCTGGCAGTGCTCACTGCTCAATATTAAACAATATTAATGATAAAGTAATTGGTGACTCATTAAAGGTTAATATCTAGAACTGGAAATAAGTAAAACATGGCTGCGGCCATTTCCTTCAAGAACTGTGTTGTGTTATTTTTGTCCATGGGGGGAGGCTATGGTGTTTACATAAGCTGCAGAATATTGTTCCACAGTTTACATAATCAGTGGAATAGTTTTCTGCAGATTCCATAAATTGAGGAATATTGTTTCGCAGTTCATATAAATTGAGGAAAATTGTTCCGCAGTTCACATAAACTGAGAAATATTGTTCCACAGTTTACATAAACTGAGGAATATTATTCTGCTGTTTACACTGACTCTTCAGTGCAAACTGAAAAAAACTATTCCATGGTTTATGTAACATTCTGCACAACACTTTTTGGAATTCTGTGGAATTTTAAAAAAGTTCTGAAAAAAATTTGGAACAGCTCCTGCCTATTGGTTTGCCTGCTAATGCTTTACCTTAAAATCTAAAATAAGCTGGCCCAGTGGCATGGTGGGCTGAGATACCGGTTGCCACACTGGTGACCTGGGTTCAGGAATGGTCAAGGGTCACCTGTGGAGCCGGCGGAGGGAAGGATTATTGAGTGCCCACAGATAGCTCTCCTCTTTCGGGGGGAGGGGGGTGCATGCCACTGCTTGTCTGCCACATAATGGAGGCTAGGTGCAGCAACAAAGGCCACCTCTTAGACAGGCAGGTGCAGATTCTGAGTGCACATGCCATCATCTTTGTACCACACATCCACACCACGGCATGCACTCTGACCTCAGGAATGTGACAAAAGATGAAAAAAAAACCACCAGCCAGGATGTTGCCTGCCAGCCTGCCACAGGCTCCACGCCACCTACCATGTACTGGATTGAACTAGGTAAGTCTCAGAAATGGTAGGCAATACAGTAGGTCTGGTTGGGCATGGGATGAAGAGGAGCAGGTGGCAACAAAGGGGCACCAATAAAGGGTGGAAAAAATACAGATAAATCCCCCTATCCAGCTCAGCTCCATCATCCTCCTTACCCCACTCTGAGAACCTCCCAGAGTCACCTTATTTTAAGTAGCATATTTTTATTTTATATTTTAACAAAATATTATTTTTTTAAAACATAAAAATTAAACAAGGAAAGAGTGTAACAAAAAAAAAGATAAATAATTAAACTTATACTGCAGATGTTTAATGGTTTGTAGTTTTAATGTATGGCAGTTTTCAGAGGTAGCAGTACAGGGAGCACCTGTGTTCCCCCAAATCCCACCACCCCCCCAATTGCAACTGTGTAGGTGTTCACAGAGGAGTGGAGTCTTGGGTGCTCTATGGCTAGGCTACTTCAGGCTCCCCCCGGGGAACAACTATTTAGCAATTTGCTTTACTGCCAGCAGGTTATGGCTCCTGTCAGGAGCTGTTAATGTTGCATGACATAGCACTATGCCCTAAATAGATTTAGATAAATATGCAGAGTCAGAACAGCTGCTGAAAAGCATAACAGTGGAGGTTTTACATTTAAGTGGTAGGATTTAGGGGTCCTCCTCATAGGTCATCCTTGCTGGGTCCCCCAAAGCTGTAATACTGGCTCTGTATTATTGATATACTGTATATACAGTATGTATCAAAGTGCCACAGAACATTTAACCTTGCTGTAGAACTTGACCTAACAGTGCTACAGAAGTTCAGAATCCTTGCCACAGAAGTTACGTCTGCAGTGCCACAGAGAACAGGGGGCCTTGATTATGGTTCTGTTGTTATATTTCTGGAATAAGGAAACATTATTTAATGTTTGGAGACTTCTGTCAGAACTCTGAGGCCGGGGTTGTTGATATGCATGATACGACTGGTGAAGGGCATACACTATTCAGCATAGAGGGGGTTATAACAAGTAGAAGGAGGGAAATGGTGGTACCATTGTACAATTCCCTAGTAAGGCCTCATCTGGAGTACTGTGTTCAGTTCTGGAGGCCACATCTCCTAAAAGACATAGACAGGAAGGAGATGGTACAGAGGAGGGCAACAAAAATGGTGTCCAGGATGTAGTACAAGTTGTATGAGGAGAGAATCAGAGCTCTCAATATGTACTCCCTGGAGGAAAGGAGAGAGGGGGAACATGATAGAGACCTTCAAGTATCTAATGGGGATCACCAGGGTACCAGAGGGGAGCATCTTTCATATGAAGGGAAATAGCAGAACAAGGGAGCACAGCATGAGCCTAAAAGTGAAAAAATTTAGGGGAACTTGAGGAAATTATACTTCACTGAAAGGGGGTGGAGAGTTCGAACAGTCTCCCCCAGGAAGTGGTGGTGGCAGCCATGGTTCAGGGATTCAAGAATACGTGCGATGGGCACATGAGAATTATCAAGCTAGGGCGAGGGGGGGGGGACTTGTAGCATCTAAGATACCTTAAGCATTAGAAAGAGGGATAGGGCAGACTGGATGGGTCACAAGGCCCTTATCTGCCGACAACATCTATGTATCTATGTGTAGTCTTCAAACACTGAGTATCAGCCTAGCATTGGGTAATATATTTAATTCATGGACCTTTTAGCTGTAAAATGTAATTTCCAATAAATAAAACATATAATGAAGTGGGAATCTGCTGCCATCACACCATGAGTAGGCTGTTGTAGGGTACTTATTAATACTGTAAATAATGAGCTGCACGGTGTATTAACAGCGACCTTTCTGATCTGTTTACATACAGTACTGAATACCTTGGACATTTCCATCAGAGATGGAGAATCTCATCCATCTTGCTGTTCAGTTTCAATGCTGGTTGTGAGGGTCTAAACTAGAGTTGTTTGAATGATCTGTTGACATTTCATCATACTTCTGGAGTTCATGACTTTTGTCCAGAGCAAGTAACACTGATAATATGAGCTCTGCATTAGAGTAATATGGATTCTTATTTCCAGAGAAGATACTATTATTCATCCTATCCGAACGAACTTGATAATAGTTAATTGCAACTAGATAGCCCCAGATAATCTGGACAATTTTAATTAATCTGGATAATGACTAGGGTTCCTATCTGGACAAAGAAATTATTAAAACTGGTATTATAGGGGATATCCGAGCATGCCATAATGAATAATGAAGCCTGGACACAGAAAATTAATTGGAAACATCATCTTGAACATTTTATCCAGAGTGGATGTACTATGGTTAAGACTGGTTAACTATGGTATATGCCAGAGCATGGATGGAATGATTAATTCACTATCTGTGCAGCTCGAGTCTAAACTGGATTCAAGATTCATGTTTCAGTAAATCACTACCTAAATTGTGTATTTTAAGGGAAAAAATTAATCATTTTACATATTTAAAATTGGAACTGTATATTTAAGGCTTAGATTTGCTAGAAATATGGCAAGAATTAATATTTTGATAGTGTGGTACTGGTAGTGGGGTATACACAGTTCTGTACTCAGCCTTCATCTAGCTCCTACCGTAATTCTAAGCTGGAGACATGAGCACAGGCTCTGCACATGATAAGACAGAGAGTCTATCATTAAATTGTTGGGCCAGCCATAGTTAGCAACCTTTGTTTTTTTAAACAGGTACAGTAAATATTCCCGTTTCTTAGTGTTTTATTCTTTTACCAGTCTAAACTAGATTTTTTGGTTTTCATTTCTCTCTCTTGTTTTTTCCCCTTACTTTTCTTCTTTTGACTGGCACCTGCACAATTCCACTTCTCAGCCTATACCTTGGATCACTTCTACAGGCTGATTGTGGGGTTCTCCTCCCTTGCCCACCTGCCTCTATTTGTAGCAGTAGTAATTAGAGAAAGAAGTGTGCAGCAGGCTGGGCTGGAGATCTGAGTCAGCTGGGTTTTGCCTGGTCAAAGCAGAGTAGATAAAATATGACCTTTCCTTGTCTGTCCTGAACTCAGGCTGGCAGTAATACTTCTGCCCCTCTGTGAAAGGGAAATGAGTAGTGTTGCTCAGGTAGTGTTTCTGTGGAGCCTACCACTATCTGTCAGATAGTGCTGGTATCCTACCTAGGATCCTACAAGAAATCCTACCAAAGACAGATGTAGGATCCAGGGTCAGATAGTGATGGATCCTAGTTAGGATCCAGGGATACTAGGTCAGACCCAGGGATCCTAGGTCAGATAGCTAGGATCTCAGCTGAATCTGTTGCTAGGATTCACAGGATCCATAACGTTTGTCGGATCCATGCACCGGATCCTAGAGGGTAGAATCCATGGTCAGATAGCACTGCTATCCTGCCGTAGCAACTATCTGGCCAAATGGGAGGTATCTGTTGGTATCCTAGTTTCTAGGATACTATCTGAGCAACATTAGAATTGAACATATACTGGCTGCAGTGACCTCTTCCCTCCCTCCTGCTCAGCCACAGCTAATCAACTGACTAGGCAGCAGTTGGGGGGCAAGATAGAGTAAGTACTGCACAACAGTGGCAGTCTGCTCTGTGATTGCAGGGACAGAGGATGGCACTGCTGCAAGATTGGTAAACTAATTCAGAAATTGGCCCATTAATGCTTAATTGTTCTGGGATGAACCTCATAATGACAGGCTTTTTTAAGGGCTAATTGCAAGGGTACAACCCAATCAATAAAACAAGCCTTTTATGCCTCATGACTGGGACACACAGGCCCAAATGTAACAACCCTTACAAGGATCAGTTGAGAGAGAAAGAGATTAAACAAGTCCTTAGAGCTACAATTCAACTCACAATAAACTGTCTCAGCAGCCGCCAATGAGTTACTTATGCATTTCTCAATGAGTTGCATAAGTGTTGCTGAATCCTACACAAAGCCTTATAGAAACTGTTGCATAAAAGCTGTAACTCAATTTTGCACTGCATTTGGACAGCACTGCAGATGCATTCCTGTTGACCTGGAAAAAACATTTCATAAAAGTTTCTCTTATGCTGGTGAAGGATTGTAAAACAATGCGATGCAAGTTTTCAGAACGTTGCCAACTTTTAAAAACAATGCTAAATGGGCTGGCCCAGTGGTGCACAGGGCTGAGGCACTATCATGCACCTTACTGCTCCCATGCCAGAGACATGAGTTTGGGAACATGCTTGGGTTGCCTGGGATCTGCTGGGGGGTGGCTGGGAGAGAATCAAGCAGCTGCATGGCAGCTCTCCTCTCCTGGATTAAGGTGGTGAGTCATCCCAGCTCTTGGCTGCTACCAAGTGGAGGCTTGATGGTAGCATCAACACTCAGGTGGCTGACAGAAAGTTGGGTGGGTGGAATGGGGCTGGCAGTTCATTACCACATGCACACCTCCACATACATGCATCCTACATGTTTGCCATGGCCTTGGGGAAAGGAAAAAACCTTGGAGAAAAATAGTTGGGGACTGGGCTTCATGAAGTCCTGCCCAAGGTGCCACAGCCCATCCTGCTGCTCTGATGGGAGACATCCGGATGAGAGTCTTTGAGGGGAAGGATGGACCTCCCTTCCCTTGCCCTGCCAAGAGTGGGGACGGGGGAATCTGTGCAGGATATAATCCTAGATGGGGAGAGGTAGCAAGTAGCACATGGGGACATGGCAGAGCAAGGCATTCAGTCAGCCCAGGACCATAAAAGCACTTTATAAAAAAATATGCTAAACCAACTCATTGGCATGGCAATTTAATGAAAAAAGTAATATCTGTTTGGGAACTAAATAAAAAAATAAGTTATTTTAAGAATTCATTTTGGTGGGAGGAGGTCAGATAAAACATATAATGAAGCCCTAAAGAAAAACAGTTCAGAGAGATATGCTTTCCAGTCTGCCTAGTTGAGTCAATCTACACTGTCTGTGGTGGATGAATCCAGACCCACTTATGCTCTGTTGATAACTACATTATGCTCTACACCATGTCACCCATACTCCTTCCACACTCTTACACTCTCTCCACCGCTAAGTCCTCTCTCAGCCCCACTCTGACTGGTCATATTTAAGTGGCACAAGTGGAGGACTAAGGATCCCACTAAGCAAACAGTGTAGCAATGCAGCTATCCTCCATTACTATGGAGCAGCTAATAGTTCCAATCCACATACACTACAGTAAGCTGTGCTACTGAGCTAGCAGTAGTAGATCATATAGAAACATACACTACACACCACCTTCTAAATAAAACAAAGGGGTGGGGTGCAGCCCTCTACATAACAAAAAACAATTCACATTTATTTGATGGACTTTTTAAGTCATTGCAAATTTTTACATATAAAATATCCACTAAAACTTCAATACAACAATTTTAACATATTATAAAACCATAAGAGTATATTTTCCTATCCATATCCATTACTAGAAGTGACATTTCATTATTCTTTTCTAGTATCCTTTTAAAGATTCTAAACAGTGCAATACCCTTATAGGCACTTCTGAATTTTTAGAATACAGCCACCCAAATGATAATTATCTCTGGCCACTTGACACTACAATTATTCTTATATGCTAATATACTCTAATATCTTTTACTCTAATATTTGTATTAGTCTGCCCCAACAGAGAAGTCATTCTGTACCACAAAAATTACACTGAAAAAATGCCCAGTATACAGTAGAGGAGACCCAATAAACACATATCCATTACGATGCCACCATTAGCCATCCATCACTTTTCTGAGGCTTATCTTGTTTAAAAGCACTTAGTGTAATACCTTAGTTCCTCTAGATGTAACCTATCATGGTTGGCAAACTTTAGTGTCCATCAAAGTCACCTTGCCTGCTCTAGACAAAGTTAAAGCAGAACCTGAGTTCACTTAAACTAACCCCATGTGAGCATCCTTTATTGCAACCAGAGTAGCTAAGCAACTTACTTATTTAACACATATAAAATTATAATCACTCTTCCTAGGCTAATAACCTGCCCAAAGTTTCTAGCTTCATTACAAACTCCTGGGTTACCCGATAGAAATTGGAAAAATATACAAACAGTTTGACTTCTCTCAGTAAGATATTGATACAAACAGATAATATTATCAAATGTTATCTTCCTTTCTGAAAGATGTGCTACTAGTAAAAAAAGGATAAAAAAAACAAGCCTTGTGCTTTGCTATATCCTCAGCTCATTTGATTAGCACAGTTAGATCCATAGCACTCAAAAGAAATTTGGCTGCATTGTAAAGTCAAGAGTAGGGACAGCCTTTATAAGGTCCTTCTCAATAGTTCTAAGATCATACTTTGAAAACTTTTAAGAATTGGCTACACTGCAGACTTTTTTTAATAATAAAGATCTATTTTAAGATCAACATATATCAGTTGGTCTTTAAATTCCCTTTAATTAAACAAGGTCTTCGAGTGCAGTCAACATAATGAAACTTGTCTCTTGGGGACATTTTTATTGATATGACCAAGGCATTTGACCTTGTTGACCACCCCATTCTCATTGTAACCCTAAACTCTCTAGGCCTCACCCCAAATGTTGTTAACTAGTTTGGTAGCTATCTAACAGACAGGTCCCAATAGGTGAAATTTAACTCCACCCTCTCTGACAAGGCTACCATCAACATTGGTGTACCGCAAGGGTCTATTTTAGGTCCTTTGCTCTTCTCTATTTTCATTAACAGCATCCCTACAAATCTTCTCAGTACATCCTCCCTACTATATGCAGATTACATTGTTCTGTACTACAGTTCAAACAGCACTGATGACATTAATGCCAGGTTCTCCTGTGGTTATCAGCTTATACAACAGTGGCTTATAAATCACAAACTTGTCCTAAATAAATCAAAGACACAAGCTATGTTATTTGGCTCCAGCCTCAAACTCAAGCACTCCCAAACTCACTTCAATGTCTCCTCCCTAGATGGCACATCTGTTGTAGTGGTTAACTCATTCAAATATCTGGGGGTCACTCTTGACCCATCCCTGAGTTTCGACCGCCACATCCATACTATCTGTAAGCAGGTAAACTCCAAACTTGGTATTGCCTCCCGAACAAGTTATGCGCTCACTCCTCCTGCCAGACTCACCATTGCCCATGGGATATTACTACCCTCTCTCACTTACGGGGTTGCAATGTATGTTTCAGCTGGAATCTCGAGTCTTCAGAGGTGGGATGTTACCTACAATAACATCTGTCGCTTTGCATCCTGCTCCCCACGGTTGAAACATCATTGTCTCCTCTACTCAGATCTAGGATGGCTTCTTCCGCTACAGCTAAGGTCCTACATGCTTGGATCCATTACCGATAACATTATTAGATCCTGCACTCCCAAATCACTGGTCTGTCTCTTTCTCTATCAGAAAACCAACTACACTTTGTGCTCTGCTGCAAATGTCTCTGTTCTTATTCTGAGACACCGTACAAATAAAGGTGGTCGTGCCTTTGCCTGTCATGCACCCTATTACTGGAACTCACTTCCTCTGACCTTATGCCAATCTGCATCCCACATTTCCTTTCAGAAAGAACTTCAACACTATCTCTTCTCCTCCTACATATGCTCTTTCTTCAAACCACCCTAGTCTTTGCTCTCTAACTCCACTCTCCTCTTGTCATCACCTAGAAGCTTAGGGTCCAACCCAACATCAAAACACTTCCTCTTTATTTCATTTCTTTCTGCTTTTCACTTCATTCTTCCACTTCCTTCTCTCCTTCCCAGGTGATCCTATCCACCTCTCCACCCTCTCCCCAGCCCCTCCCTTTATCTACCTCTGCTTGAAGGCTATCGCTCTCAGCACCTCACTCCTCTCCTGCCTGCACAGCTGTCTGGTCACTTATTTTGACCTGCTTGTATTGCCTTATGTAATTATTAATGCTGTGTTTGCCTTATGTAATTATTACTGCTGTTTTTTGGTCTCACTTCCATAATTTCCCAATTCTGACCTTATTGTATTTGCCTAATGTTAACGTAAATGCAAATCTTGGTCTAACTACCTCAATTCTTTGTCACATTGTTGCTGTTATGTAACTTGTACCATGTAATTTGTTGTTCTTTGAAGTTTCTCACTGTACTCTCCCAGGTCATGAATGAAAATAGTCTTTCTGGCTAGTGCACCTACCCAGTTAACAAAAACCAAATAAAAATAAAATAAAAAAAATTCCAGTACCTTAGCAGTTTAGGCTCCATTAAGCAACACTCAAGGTTTGTCAATCAGCACACTTCTCGCATTAGTTGATGGAGTTTTACTGTTTTCTCCTTAGCCAAAGTATTTTAAACATGGAGCACCATGAATATGAATAAGAGCGGCTCTCGGATTATTGTCAGTTACCTCTCAATAAGTTAATCCGTTCTCACTACTCTGAGAGTCCATCACATACTCCAAGCTTTTCCAAGCATTTTAGTTCACTTTGCCATGCTCTGGAACTCTGCTCCATGAGTCTTCTCTCTCCAATTCCAGACAAAAACATCTGTAAAGACAAATCAGAAAAAGCACTCGACTTAGTGCAGTAACTACAGGGATAGCAACTAAGACACCAGCAGTCCCAACCCCTAGGCAACGCTATCATACCTTCCAGAAGTCATTACAGGTCTATCAGCACTATCAGCACCATTGTAAGCTTGCTATGTTCCCCTTCTCTTTTCCTCTCAATGGTTATGCTCTCTCCAGATCCTCTCTCTGATGGGTCCGGTGGCTCAGGATCACCAGGAAAGAGCTTGCAGACTAGTCACATATCTATTGAGAGTACTGCTCAAAAACAGTTGCTGGTCTAACTACAGTGGCAGCCATAGACATGGTCAGATATTTCCTTAAATGTCTGTGATATATCTGGAAATTTCTTGCCTGTCTGCATTACCACCATGGGCCACCGGAGAGAATCTCTTTAGATATTTCATGAAATTTTTGGAAATATCTGACCATATCATGGCTGCCATTGTATTAGATGTCCAGCACCAAAATACAATAAGTTCCATTCATAAAATCCATTCATAAAGCTAAAAAAACAAGCTTAAAAGCTTAAAATCTACATACACAAATGAATTTGTTAGTGTGGTGGGGAGCAGAGCAGCAGCGTTTCTGCTCTGTTTCTGCTGCTGCTCTCTGACTTCTCTGGATGAACCACAAAATCTTGTGCAATTGTGACCTAAGTATGTCCTAGCTTCAACAGTTGTGCTTTGTGACATGAAGCTGATTCAGTAATAAAATATATTATCCTTGTTACTTTTGTGTATCTTGCTACTCCGCCTCCCCCCTTCCCGGGTACAGTCTGAAAGAATCAGGACAGCAGTGTAATTAGCAGCAGAAGCACCACATAACAAAACACAGCTGATATTTAGGTTTTTGTTGTATTTAGGGGCTCCACACCCCCATTTTGACAATAGTAGCACAAGTCATGCAAATAGTGTAATGGTAGTATATTATCATGAATGCGAATTCTGTGACATGATGCTATACTACTGGTGTGGGTTTGGAGTCCTCTTACAGTGCCCTCTCTGCATCATTATTCATGTTTTGTTAACTGGCTTTTCTAAATAAAAATGCAAATTTACTTATTTATTTTTTTAAATCTTCTTTTACCAGGTGAGCAAACAGAGTCCAAGAAGGGCTTATTTCCAGTTGCAAGTTAAAGGAAATATTTGGGAGGAAAAACAGGGATAAATAATAAAACATGTTCCAGCAAACACACCAGTAGCAATAAATGGCTAGACAGTGAGTAGATACTTGTCATTAAATCAATACAAAGTGAAAGGATCATGCAATCAAGTGACAGTATGAATACGACAGCCACCTGGTGAATTGACAAAACAGCATCAAGAAAGTACGTACTGTAAATGGAGACCACTTATAGGCAATTGGAGCATGGCTAAGGAACCCCAAATTGCTACTTGTTCCAACCCTTAGCAGACCAGTAACTTGGAGAGATGGTTATAGCAGATTGTAGACCATTCCACAGATGAGGGAGTTTATATTGAATAGAAGCTTGACCCACATTGTGCGTGCAATGAGGGGTTTGGAGCCTAATGTAGTGCCCATTTTGGATCTAAGGGAATAGAATGTGTTGGAGACAAGTGTTAAGATTCCATGTAGGTATTCAGGGAGATTGTCAAACCAGAACTTGGATCTTAGAAGAACAATGTGAAGTGAGTGCCTCAGCACATGATGAGCCCAGCCCATATCTCCATTTTTTCAGTATAGGGATGTTCATGTTTTTTTATTATTATTATTAGTTTTTGTTGACCGGGTAAGTGCACTAGACAAATCCTGCCTATTTTCAGGCACAACCTGGGGGAGTGGGATACAGATGAATACCAACTGACCTTGAACCAGATTAAGCTGTTGGTGGTATCTTTAGTGAATGAGGGAAATTTGGCCAGGACACCGGGGAAATTCCCCAACTCTTTTCGATAAGTGCCATGGGATCTTTAACATCCACCTGAACTACCACCAATCCAGGCAGATGGGACCTCGGTTTAATGTCTCATCTGAAAGACAGCACCTCAGAAGTGCAGCATCCCTTTCATGCTGCACTGCAGTTTCAGTACTGGGATATTAATCCAAGTGCCACAAGTGGGAACTGAACCTACAGCCCTCTGATCTCCCGGACTCAGAGGCGAGTGTGCTACCTACAGAGCCACTGACACTGATATATGATGTATTAGTTATGTTTTCATTGTTTCTGCTGCTGCTGTCTGACTTCCCTGGGTAAACCACCATATCTTATGCAATTATAACCTAAGTATGCCCTAGCTTCAACAGCTGTGCTTTGTGACATGAAGCTGATTCAGTAATAAAATATATTATCCTTGTTACTTTTGTGCACTGCAAAACAAAGTAGGGACATCAGGGCCCACTTGATGAGTTCGGTCTTTATTTGTCCTTAATCATCTAAGCATCTACATTACCAGTAGACCCACTGATAGAGCTTTAGCTATCCATTATCATTTTTAAAGCAGCTTAGCAAAGCTAAAAGCAGACATTTTGTTAGCAAATTGCTGGGAGTGGCCAAAACCAGAAAAGGCAAACTACTCAAATGTGATGACTCAAAGGGAAAAAAGCCAGTGGGGTACTGGCAGCAGTACAGGTTCCCTCAGGATAAAAATATTTCACTATTGCCAAACCACCTCCCAACTGATCCCTTAGTTGGCACACCATAAAAGAAAACCACGCTCTGCTGTCAGTCCTGCCCACCTCCCAAACAATCTCCCAACGTCATTCATTCTTCCCACACCCCCAACACTGACACAGCCAGATCACAAATGTGTTGTTCATCAGGCAGCATTCATCTGTATCTCTCTCTCCATCCTCCCAGAACACTGTCAGTGCTAGATCTTAAACTTTCAGCTCATTGGGTGGTATTTATCAGCAACAACAGCAGTCCTGATAGGGATACATACTGTCCTGTGTGATCAGGGAACCACTTCCCTCACCCCCTCCATCCTAGTCAGCTGGGTTGTGTAGTGCACAATGGATAAAGAAACTGTAGGATAAATGCTGTCGGGTCATTATTTGGCTTCTTTAAACCTCAGATTTAATTGGTGGTGCAACTTGTGTACATTGTTGCCCTGTTTCTCTGTGGTGGCCTTTAGGGTATTGGTGATAGGCATCATTTAATGGTTTGTGATTTGAAAGGCATGGTTCTGTGCAGACTGGAAATCCTCAGACCATTGAGGAGATGCTAGAGATCCTAGGGCCCACTTCAAACCCAGACACAGTCAATAACACAACTTGCACACGCCGTCACTCTGTTTCCTGGCTGCAAATTTTAGGGTACAACCAATCATCAGGCTTCACTTTACAATTCATGATTTAAAAGGTATAATATTTTGGCTGGCACAGTGGGTTGAGGCATCCATGCCTCCCTGCTGCCACGCCAGTGACTTGGGTTCAGGAATGGACTCCAGTTGTTCGGGGGCCAGCCAGGAGAGGGGAGATGGAGAGTCTGTAGGACAACTCTCTTCCCTCAGGGAGGGAGATTCCATGACCTGCTGCTTGACTGCAACCTGGAGAAATCTAGATGGCAGCATGTGTGCTGTCTCATAGTCTGGGGAAGGGCCAGTGTATGGAGTGCTTAGGAAGCCTCCATGGAGGTGGAGCATGCACGCCACACTCCTTGCACATCCATTTTTCAAACATACATGGGATAGCCAGAGAGGGACCTTATTAACAGGGCAAGGGGAGGGCAAGGCCGGAGATCATTTAGGGTCTATAGTACAACAGTTGATAGGAACTTTAGGGTAGAGTGGGTTGGCCAGAAGGTCCTTGTCTGCCATCAGCTTCTATGTTTCTATGTCCAGCCATGCACAGGTGAGAAAATCAGGTGGAAAATGTGGAAGGTGGGCTTAATGAAGTCCACTCAGCACCGGTGGCCCACCCGGTCTTGGAGGGGAAGATTGGCAGAGACTTGGGATGGCCATGCAAGATGGAGACAGGGCTGATACAGCCATCCAGCCTGCCATCTGAGAGATAAAATCTTTATAGACAAAATGTACAGTATTTTGAAAAAATATGTATTTTACATGAAGACTTTAAAAAATATCTCTTGAGAATTTTCTTTTCCATGAAATTGGCATATATTGAAGTCAAATAACTACATATAATCTGCAACATGATGGTGGGATGCAAAGAATCAGAGCAGACCCGACTCTTGAGCTGAGAAGTGTGAATGGGTTCACAATGGTGTAAGGTGTGAAAACCACCTCTCAGCTTCAAAGCTTCCTAGTATGAAGAAATGGTCCCATCTGAAGAACCCATGGGAAGGATTTTACACACTCCAGATTCTGGAATAACTCAAGACTCCCCAAGGAACACAGCACCCCCAGCTCAGACATGGACATGGATAGGCAGTTACAATGGAAGAAGATGTGAGACTGGTTTACATACAGTAAATACTGGACCAAGGTCCATTCCCTGTTAGTGCAATCCCTGACCCCACAGCTCAGCCAATCAGAGGGCTGGGAGGCCCAGAGACAACATCAGAGGAATTGTGGGAGGATAATGCAACCAGTGACCCTCCCATATTGACTGGTGGGATATGAGGGCCATTCAGAAGGCAGGACAGGACAGGGCAGAATGGACTGATGGACAGTTCAGCCTGTCAAATGGGACACTGAATTGGAGAAAAGTTTCTGGGCTCTCGAGGAGCTCAGACAGACACTGAGGTGTTCAGATCTATTGCTGGTAGGGCCTAGCAAAAGTTCTAGCAAGGCCAATAATCCTGCATGCCCTCACCAGGCTTCATCTTGCAAACCCACTGTGAGCCTCATTCTGGGCTTAACCTGTTCAGAGACTGTGCCAGGGAAAGGAATCTATGAGTGTGAAGTTGTGCTAGATGAGCACCTGTTAGAAGAAGCTGCTGAGAATTTGAGCCTGTGAGGCATTGCTGCATACCAAAACTGATGAGCTGTAAAGAGACAGAGACCTGCATCCTGCCCAGGTTGCCTCAGAGCCAGGTAAGGGGCCTGTTAACCCTTATATGGTGGAGTGGATTGGGAAACAGAGAGCCATGGGGTGCATGCCCTTAGTACATGGGTAATCTTGATCCAGAGAGGAATCAGACCATGGGGGGTCGCTCCTGGGATCTGCGCTCCTTGGGAACCATGTAGCTGCTGTGTAATCCTGTGACTGAGAGCTCAGCCAGAAGGGCTGTGTCTTGAAAGATGTGAGCCAGCTATGCTACTACAGAATATCTGTAGGAATATGAAGTGCTTCGTACTTCATCAAGGCTGTCTGGGCCATGAAATTGCGCTATTTCAAGGCCAACCACCAGAAAAACCTTAGCTAAATTCTGGAAGGGTATCCACTCTCTCTTTTTCAAACCCCCTACCCAATTCGCTCCCCCAGTTCTCATGGTTAATGATTCACCTGTGTCTGACTCTACCTCTATTACTCCTCACTTCAACACATTTTTCACAGCCTCTGCTATCCTCCTAGCTCCTCTCCTTCCTACTTTCTCCCCTCCCCAGGTTTCCACTTCTCCCCATCACCATCCATGAAACCCTGCTTGTCATCAATCCCATGACCCAGCTAAATCCAGCCCTGAGACACAGAGGGAGGCAGGAAAAGCAGTCAGGAGCACAAAGGCGCAAACAGAGGAGAAAATAGTGCAGGCAGTAAAGAAAGGAGATAAGACATTTTTCAGATATGTAAAATAAGGAGAAAAACCAGGGAAGGGATTATAAGGCTAAGAATGGAAGGGTAGAAGCATGTGGAGAGGGACCAGGAAAAAGCAGTCATCCTGAACAAATATTTTTGTTCTGTGTTCATGGAGGAAGGGGAAGGTGAGAAACCACAGTTAAGTGACAGGAGCATAGAAGGAAGTGAGTTGAACACTAGCCCATTTACAGAGGAGAGAGTCCTAAAGGAAGTCACAAATCTGAAAGTTGACAAGGCAATGGGGCCAGACAGGATACATCCAAAGATATTGAAGAAGCTCAGAGAGGTGCTGGCTGCACCTCTGACAGTCCTGTTCAACCACTCACTGGAGACGTGAGTGGTTCCAGAGGACTGGAGGAGAACAGATGTAGTCCCACTTCACAAAAGTGGTAGCAGGGAGGAAGCTGGAAATTACAGGCCTCCCTACACACCCCAGCATCCCACTAGCCCTACGCACTGCTTTGCAACAGTGCCACCTTGAGATCCTCAGACATAAAAACCCCAAGACACCTTTCCTGTTTATTGACTGCCATTACCCCCACTTCCTATACTCAGCTCTTGGGTTCCTATGCCCTAGGTGCATGATTTTGCACTTTTTGGCATTGAATCCAACTGCCATGCTTTTTACCACTCCTCAAAATTCACACGATCCCTGATTATTCTGTCCACCACTCCTGGGTGTCCACTCAATTGCAAATGTTAATATCATCTACAAAAAGGCATACCTTCCCTTCAGTTCTTCTGCAGCGTCCCATACATTCAGAAGGATTGGTCCCAGTACTGAGCCCTGTGGTACCCCACTGATCACTCTCCCATCATCAGAGTGAGTGTTGTTAACCACCACCCTCTGTCTCTTACCCATTAACTAGCTACTGTACTAATTGGAAGGCTACAGTCTGTAGTTCAAGGGGGCAGTGCAACAGGACACGTTCCTATTCAGCCCATTTAAGGGCTTCTCTTCTCACTCCATACACAAGCATTTTTTCCTTGCCCCTCCATCCACCCCTCCTCCTCCAGCGGCATGGGTTTCTTCCTAAGGTACCATTAGCCAAGGGAATCACTCCCGTGGCACCTCAAGGGGTGGAGCCCTCCTGTAGGGTTCCTTCCTTTCATACCCATACAGGGTGATATATCCCATGGATAGAGAGGTGAACAGCCAAAGATTATCTATCTTACACAAACACAAAACCAGTTGCATAGGCACACTGAACCCAATTAACCATTTTGGATCCCACCCATAGGCCATTCAGTTTCTTTATCAGCCTCCTGTGTGGCATAGTGCTGAAGACCTAACTAAACTCCAGATCAATCATGTCCACTGCTCTCCCCCTTATCTATTTCCCTGGTCATCCAGTCAAAGAAATCTACCAGATTCATTTGGCATAACCTTTCCCCTGTGAATCTGTGCTGCCTATGGTCTTGCAGCCCACTGGATTCAAGATACTCTAACATTCTCTCTTTTAGTATGGATTCCATTACTTTCCCCCATGACTTAAGTAAGACAGACCAGACTATATTTGCTAGCCTGCTCCCTGCTGACGCTCTTACAAAATGGAACTATGTCTGCTCTCCTCTAGTCCTCTGGAACCACTCCTGTTTCCAGTAAGTTGCTGAATAAGGCCATGAGTAGTACAGCAAGCACCTCCCTGCCTAGTTCCCTTAACACCCTTGGGTGTATCCATCCAGTTCTATGGCCTTGTCCACCCTAAAATTTGAAGTTTCTTCAATAATACTCTTTCCTTTGAAAATGGACTTGTGTCCACTTCCACCTCCAGTGTTCGTGCTGCTCCTTGGTGAACTGTTCCTGTCTCTCTCCACTGTGAAAAAGTAGAAGTACCTGTTCAGAATGTAAACTTTTTTCTAATCCCCTCTGTGCAGTCTCCCTTTGTCATCCTCCTTATCCTCAGAATCCCTTCCCTTGCCTAACTCTGCATGCTTATGTGCCTGAAGAAAGTCTGGTCTTGTTTTGATACCCTTGGCTATGCTTTCTTCTGCCATTGATCCCTTCATTACCTTACCTGCTTCCCTCTGTTTTATCTGATACAGCTCTCTATCCTCATTCTTTTGTGTTTCTTCATACCTCTTAAATGGCATCCTTTCACAAGCTTCTAAAGAAGGCTATTCAGATGTATCTCCCCATGTCAGTGAAGTCTACCTTCTTGAAATCCAAAATGTTTGCTCTCGTGTGACTGGACTAGATCCCAGGTCCTATGCTAAACCACACTATGTGGTGGTCGCCGTATCCCAGTTGCCCCTCCATACAGACATCTGCGTTCTGTCCCCATTGGTCAGTATCAGGTCAAGAATGGTCGTTTCTCTGGATCAAGCACAAGCTGCCTGAGACCTGCCCCTGTAGGGAATCCAGGAAGCTTCTGCTTCTGGCTGAAACAGCTGCCTGGGTGGACCAATCCATGTCTGGCATACTGAAATCCCCCAGCAGCAGGACTTCACCTTTTGTTGCCATATTGTGTATTCCATGCACAAGCTCCCTGTCCACTTCTTCCCCCTGTGCTGAAGGCCTGAAGATCACCCCTGTTCATATTGCTGAGCCTTTGCTAGGTTCAAGGATGACCCACAGTGCCTCAGCCTCCCCCATCTGCCCTGCACCTCTGTCGCCTATATAGTCTCTCTGACGTACAGGGCCACACTCCCTCCTTTTTTAACCCCCATCTCTCCTGAACAGAGCATAACCTGGTACATCTGTCTCCCATGAATAACAGTGTACCATGTCTCAGTTAGTGCTAATATGTCCAGCTCTGCCTCTACTATCAATGCCTCCAGGTCTGGGATTTTATTTCCTAGGTTGCAGGCATTTGTTACCATGCCTTCCATGTTTTTTTATCCTATCCCCCTCCTTCTCTTGCTGCTGCTCTCCTGCTTTCTTCCCCCTCCCCATCTCAGCTTTGTTCCCCCCCCCCAGTTGTCTTTCTTGTGTGGCCTGGAATTCACTGCTTCCCACTCTCCTTCTGCTCTCAGTGTCCCAGACTTCAACTAATTTTCCTGCATGTGCCCGGGGGGGAGGGTGATACTAAGTCTCCTGACCTTTCTGAATCCCCCCTCCCCCAGCCATTTTAAATGCTTGTCACTGAAGCATTCACACTTCTTACTCGGGTCACCTTCCCTGACGGATGCAGGCCATTATTTTTATACAGGCTTGCATTCGTTCAGGTGGGGCCCCAGACCCCCATGAAGCCATAACCCTCCCTTCCATGCCATTCCTTCAACCAGGAGTTGAATTACTGGATGTGGAGTGCCCTAGCCTTTCCCCTGCCATGGAGAGGTGGCACCTCTGAGAAGGAGATTGATTGTTTGTTTGTTTTTTACCAGGAGAGACACACTAAGATGAAGCCTGTTTACAGGTGTGACCTGGGAGCACAAGTAAGTTAAGTGAGTTGCTCAGTGGCACACAGTATGCAAGTAGGGGCTGTGGGATTCAAACTCAGGTCTCCAGGTTTGCAACTCAGAGTCTTAAACCACTGTGCTACACTGCCTCCTTGAAGTGTTCTACTTGCTTCAGACCCCCAACTTCCTGAAATACTTCTGGATTCTAGCTACTTCCACTTTGTCTCCTGCCAGGTCATTCATCCCCAGGTGGATGATAACATCCAGTTCCTCCCTCCTTGCCATTACCCTTGTGATCCTATTGAGCCACTTTTTATCCCACTATGCAGTGCCTTCTGAAATGCACTTTACCTCCATGTCCTTCCTGCTAGGTTTCCTTAACTTCACTCCTTGGACAACTGAGTCCCCCACCAAGAGAGCTTCCTCCTCCTCTGGGGTTTTCTTTCCCCCTTTCCTGGTGCTGCATCCCTGAGGATTTGCCCATCCACCTTGGTCTTGGCTGTGGGTGCCACTGTGGGACTATCCCACTCCTCTAAAACAGCGTAGGAATTGCGCAACCAGACTGGTTGGGGGATGTGCTTCAGACACCTTCATGGCAACTTTCCTACAGTACCACAATGGTCCTTTTTATGTTGTCTTATGCACAAAGCGCAGACAACATATTGTGGTGGCAGGTTTTGGAGGTGCAGTCGTGTTGTGGCCAATGGCGCTGCTGCTTTTTCAGGCTGGGCTCTGTGGCACGAATGAAGCAGTACGCTGTCTATGACAGCACTGCAAATGCGTGCTACCAACTTGAAACAATTTCACAGCTGCAATGAGGGTGCTCCCTGTCATTACGGGCATGCCTTGCCTGGTGTAACATTTCAATAAACATGGTTGTGGCTGTTGCCATCTGCCTCTCATAATCCCCAGCAAGCCGACTTCTGGGGTGCCCAATCCCCCTGTCGGCATATTTAACCCCCCAAGATTGTGTGGCACACTGGGAGCCCACCCCAGTGTGCCTCCATGTTCAAAAGCTGATTGCGTCAGCATTTTCCTACCCCTGCCCACAGCAGTGTGGCTAACATCACACCACACACTCATGGGACACACTGGGAACCCACCCCAGTTGCCCAACCATTTCCTTACACTTGTTAAAAAAAAAAAAGAAAATGGTCCTCAGTGTTCTTTCTTTTATTTTTATTATAACCTGAAACAAAGAAAATGGTCCTTTGCCATCGAGTCCCCTTCCCCAACCTGCACCCACCCTCTGCACACCACACCTCCCGGCACCCACCACCCCATACTTACCTCCAGAGTCCAGAGCTGTGCTCTTTGGTGGAGCGGGAACACGTCTGCACTCTTCAAAGTCAACCACAAACTGAAGAAATGCTGGTAAGCTGTATAGTGACATGAATGGCGGGGGAGGGGGTCAACTTAGGTGGATATCTCATCCATTTCTGTGACTTTGGGCTCCAAGTTTTCAACATGGGGTTCTTAGGATCCCACCTCATGAACTCAGTCACTGTCATTTCATTATTCGATCCTGAAAGATGATTTCACAGTCACTGAACAGAATCACCTTTTGGGACTGATTAATGAAATGACAGTGCCACTGTTCATAAGATGGGCTCCCAAAATGCCTATGTTGAAAATTTGGTGCACAAATTCCACAAAATGACTGTTACGAGAGTGCATTGTGCAGTTTCCATGCATGCTCGTAACTTTGAGAACTTTTAGTATTTTCACTCCAGATTTTTCCAACATTGCCATTTCTTCACACAGCCTTATGAACAGTAGAGCTGTCATTTTTCACATCCTACCCAAAATGTATTTCCGCACATCTGATGCAGAATGCCACAGTTGCTTTGGGAAATCAACGTTCAGGACATATTAACAAAATCACAGTGCCACTGTTCATGAGTGGAGGTCTCAAATGGCTTCATGAGGTGGGGTCACAAAAAGCCCATGTTAAAAATTTGGAGTGTAAATACTAACAAGCACCCGGGATATTAAGGTTTCTAACCATACTATCCCACCCTGTAAAGACTGACTGGTATCAAGGGGGTGACTCTGGATTGTCGGTTGTAATGGTCACCCCATTCCACCCCACCCCCAACCCTGCAGCCAGTGACATGCATCTAGGTGTGCCTTGGACTTTGCAGCCCCAAAGTTCACCCCATTCTCCTATACTGCACCCATCTCAATGTATTTTTTGATGGAATGGGGTTAGCATAAGGCCTGATGGCTCCAAGGCACAACATGACACTTGCCGGAGTCTGCAGGGTAGGATGAGGTAAAATGGCATGAGCGTTATGGTCAATGATCCAAAGGCACACCTCAATGCCTGTCAGTCTCTGCAGGGTGGTGGGGGGTTGGCGTCACTTCCATACTTCACTGCCATTCCTATTATGCATCCCTCTAACTCCTGCACTACCAATGCCAATGCCAGCAGTACAACATTCAGCATTGACAAATGCCTGTTTCCGCCTGCTTTTGCTCACTTCCTTTATGCAGATGCTGGTTGCCTTCCCTATGCCTTTACTTAATTTTCTCCACTATTCCTCTACCCCCTCTGACAATCCTCCCCTGCTAGGCTGCTTCTAAAGAAGTCTCTGATTTCTTTAAAATCCAACCTACTAAAGTTCAGGACCATCATCTTTTTGTGGCTTGCCTCTTCACCAATCATAATATTGAACCACACTGCACAGTATCCCATTGGATAGCCCACTATGACATGACTAGGCACTATCACAGCCTCCAGTAGGACAGGGATTCAGAGGAACAAAGGGAGAAAGCATGTCCTAAATAGGATAGCGCCTTTACCCCATAAGTCATTTTCAACTCTCAGCATGCTAAGTCCATAGGGCAGGAAAGGTGCTAGTGGGACATTTGCCGGCCCATATGGGCTAACTAACATCTCCGCACAATGCCTCTGTGCATGACTGCATGGAGGAATTATACAGAGCAGTGCCAGCCCCCACCTCCTCATTGCAATTCAGATGTTCCTGATGTAATAAAATGATCCCTGACATCTAGAATTCCCTTCCCAATCACTATTCAGATGTTTCTGATTAGTTTATTAAGAGGATCCCTGGCACCTAGATCACTCTGATTGCAAGTGTGAGCCCCCTCCCAATTCCACCCATGAAGGTCCTTCCACCCCTCTCCCCATGGTGGCTCATAAATTACCCCAGCTGCCAGTCTCTCCCACTGCGACAGTGACAGGTCCAGCCCCTCTGGTCGCCACCTCGGCTGGCCACTTTCTGAGTGACAGGGAGTGAGCACACACCTACAATAGAAACAGATGTTCTACAGTAGGTGCGCACTCACTCCCTTTCACTCAGACAGTGATCAACCAAGGTAATGAGCTAAGATGCTGTACCAATCACAGTCACAGGGAAGTGGCTGTAGTCTTGGGTAAATGGGGGCCCATGAGGAAGGGGTGGAGGGACCTGGCTGGATGGCTTTGGGAGGGGGCTCAGATTTGTGACTGGTAGGTGGAGCTACTAGATGTCAGGGATCATGGAAAAATAGAAACACAGAAACATAGACAATGATGGCAGTAAAAAAAAATGGTACATCCTATTTCCACTATTAAACCTCAGAACCTACTGTCCATACAGGGTAATAGCCTTCACTATCCACTCCCTTGTTCCCATCCCTACTACTATCAGCCTGAGTAACCATTATACCCTGCACTTTGTCACAGCCATGCTTGGAACCATTTATGGTTTTGGTGCCTGCCATCTCAGTTGGCAGACTATTCCACATTTCCACCACCATTTCCGAAAAATAAAACTTTCCAGTATCCCTCTTGAACCTCCCTCCCATCAGTTTCTACTTGTACCCCCATAACCTTGAACTGTTACTCATGCTAAGTAGTTCTTCTCCATTCACCTTGTTTGTTCCTTACAGGAACTTGAAAGTCTCTATCATATCATTTCTCTCTTGTCTGGTCTCCAGTGAAGACATGTTCAGTGCCTTGAGCAGATCCTCATACGATCTGTCCTGTCAGCTCTGAATCATCCTGATCACCTTTTGTCCTTATCTTTCCTGAGGTAAGGTCTTCTGAAGTTCAGAACTCTGAACAGCATACCAGGCGCAGCCTCACCAACGATCAATAAAGAGGCAGTAAACCTCTTTTCTTCTACTATCAGAACCCCTTCTGGCACATCCTAGTATCCTATTTGCCTTACTAGAAGCCTCACTGTACTAGCATGATTGTTTAAGGGAGTCACTAATGATGAATACTACGTCCCTTTTCTCAACTGTAGTGCTCAGCTCTACCCCTCATATCCAGTACTCTGTTCTGGGGTTCTTGTCCCCTAAGTGAATCACCTTGCATTTTTTGGCATTGAATTTCAACTACCAAACCTTAGACCACCTCTTTAATCTTTACATGTCAGTCTGTAGTTTCCTACTTCCCCCATCACTATCTACCCTCCCATGAGCTTGGTGTCATCTTCAAAGAGAAACAAACCCAGATTTATTCTTAAATGTTGTTAATAAGCATATTGAAGAGAACAAGAGTCAAGATGGATCCCTGTGGCATTCCACTCTTGACTTCCCTCTCTTCTGATTTGACACCATAATCACAACCCTCTGCTGGCTGTCATTCAACTAAAGACCCTCACCCCCATCAAAACACTGCTTATATTTTCCTTCAAATCCCTGGACCTCACCCCCTTGTGCCGTGACCTGAGCTGCTCTGATTGGTCCCCTATCTCATTGGTCTGCTCCACTGACTCCATGCTAACATATTTCAAAACAAAATTCCTTGAAATATGGAACTGCCATGCCCCCCAAAAGCAAGACATGAGAAAAGGTACCCTACCTCCCCAGATCATGACCGAGCTCATAACTTGCTTGCAAGTGCATGATTTGGCCTGGTCAGAAAATAAACGTAACCCATCCCCCATGGCTTCCAGAGGTATCATCACCTCTGCAGCACCTGTACCACAGCAATAAGCTTGCCAAAGGTGAGTATTTTACATCTAACTTCAGTACCAACATTGGTTACCTGTCTAAATTTTGGAAGGCTGTCACAATCTCTTCTCCCCTCCCACTCAGTCTCCTTTGCCTGTCCTCAGAGTCTGCGACACCCCTATCTCTAACCCCTCCTTCATCACCATAGAGGTGTAATTCCTTTTCATCACCTGCATCTCCTTTCTCCTCTCCTCTTCCTCACCTCCCTCTCACCCCTGACAGCCTGCACGATTGTCATCTCCTTCCTTCCCCTTATTGTTTTTTTTCTGTCCAGTAACTCCATCCTTTATCACTGACACACTTGCTGCCCTTAATCCTCCAAGGGTAGGAGCCCAGATGGCCTAGTTAGCAAGCTCCTCCATCTGTCTGCTTCTGCAATCTCCTCCCCATTGGCTGACCTCCCTAACCTCTCTTTCTGGTGTTCCCCCATCCCTGCTGACTGGAAGGCTGCCACTGTTACTTCTCCTCCAAAAGGTGGTGACCCATCTGGTACTAACAGCTACTGACTGACTCATTTCTCTCCTCCCTCCAACATACAGGAACAAATTATCCTGTCACAACTCTCTTCCTTTCTGGACTCCTCTTCCTTCTTCACCCAATACAAGTCTGGCTTCTGCAAAAATCACTCCACCACCATCTCCCTGCTCAGGCTCACCAAATCCATCCACAATGTTATGGATCATAGCCTAATCACCTCTGCTATATTTGTAGATCTAGCCAAAGCATTCAACCCAGTCTCCCGCCCCAATTATTAGCCAAACTCCAGGCTGCAGGCCTCTCCAACTCAGCCATTGGCTGTTCAACTCCTACCACATGGCTAGGTCCCAAGCAGTCAAAATTGGTGACCCCCTCTCTCCTCCCTGCCTGTATCCACTTGGGTCCCACAAGGATCTGTGTTAGGCCATCTACCTTTCTCCATTTTCCTTCATGATCTCCCCTCTGCATGCTTGTCTGCATCCATTCACATGTACATGGATGACATAGTCCTCTTCACAACAGGCCCACAGAATCCAGCTGGACTTTGATCAAGTTTAGCCCTGACCGCACACAAATCAGCTTTTCCTTAATTCCAAGAAGACTGTCTCCATGTCGTTTGGCACAAGGCACAGAGTCTGTAGGCTTCCTTCCCTTCCTACTTTCCATACCCTGGATGGCTCCCCTGTGGAGGATGTTACCACCTTAGTTATCTTGGTATCTGGCTAGACCAGCACCTAAACTTTTCTGAACAAGTGGATGCTATAGTTAAAAAGCTGCACCCCAATTTGGTGCACTTTACATGAACTGTGACAGTATCCCACTTCCAGCACACCATGCTATTATCGAGAGAATGATCCTCCCAATCTCTGACTATGGTGATATGGTCTACAGCATAGCCCCAGTCACTACGCTTGCTAGACTGAACACACTCTTCAACTATTTCTGCCATTACACTCTCAGCTGTCCTCCTTGGACTCATCACTGTTCTATGTCTAAATCTCTCTCCTTTTCTTCTCTTGTGGACAGACACCATGCCCACTGTGCAAGCTTTGTGGGCAAATCTGGTTTGTTTCCCTACCCTCCTATCTCTCTGTCATCCCCCCACAGTCATACCATCACAAGCTGAAATATTCGAACCCTAGCAGTCCCTTCAGTTTCCACAACCATCAGCAAAGCCACGTTTGCCACCGCTTCCCTAAAATCTGGAACGCCCTTGCCCCAGCCATTCACCAATCTCCCTCCCATGGATTCTTTCAAACCACTTCAGAGGTCTCACCTCTCCCTCCTGCACTTGGTCTAATTTTGCCCTCCTATGACTTGTTTCTAATTTAGGTACAGCTATAATTTGGCACTTTATGCTTCCACTCTAGGCATTATGCACAAATGTTTACAGCTAATGTTGATTTAAACTGCTCTGTATCTGATTACCAGCATGTGTTTGTGGCTCCTGACTGCGCTGTATATGCATTGTTGATTGTTTGCTTGTCACTCAAGTTCTCACATCTTGCATGTATTATTCCCAATGGAATTTGTGGTTGTGTATCACTCTGCTCCATGTATGTTATGTATTTTGAACTTTTGTGCTATCTAAGCCCCACTTGTACAAGTTCCCCTTCCCCCGTCGTCCTCCTTGCTGTTTTACTTGCCCTTGAATTAACCCATTTAGACTGGGTACACCTCACTCATCCAGGTCGCCAACCCTGCCCAAGCTAGGACACCTGCCAGCCCGGCCACAGCCCCCTACCTCCAAATGACTCAAGGTTCCGTGAGTCCAGTCACTGTCCCTTGTTTTCCCTGCTAAAGCTGTAAATCTTGCTTGCTGTTTGCCGAACTCAGCACAGCTCCCTCAGTAACTCTACCCCCTTATCCAGTCTCTAGTACCTGTGGTCTATACACTTTTCCTTTTCCTACTTTTCCGCTACCGCCGGCCAGCCTCTTACCTACTTCTACCCTGGTCCTCCCCCCACCCGTGTTCTCACACCGGGAATTCGGTTCCATGAGCCCGGATATAGACTCTTGCCTCCCACCGCAAAAGCCGTAACCTTCTCGCTTGTCCAACCTACTTTGTTGCCTCCCCCCCCGCCTGCCATGGACACGCTTCCTCTAATTATCTCAGATACTGGGTGCCCCTTTCCCCTACAGATAATCAGTTGGCTGGGCTTCTATTACCCTGGTCCCCAGCCCTGCCACCTCCCAATGAACTTTAGCTGTGCACTTACTCTTCCCTGCCCACTTCTCCCTTGTTAGTTTCTCCAATTTACTCAAAAAAAACTATCCTCTCACCAGTACCCTCTGTTTGCACTACCTACTTGTAAAAATTGTATACTTGCATCAATGTACCTTTCCATGTATGTATAACCTGTACTGTCCTACCTGTATTGTAATTGTACCTCCCGGGTCGTGCCTGAAAATAGTCACTTGCTGGCTAGTGCACCTACCCAGTTAACAAAAACTAACTAACTAAATAAATAAATCTAGAAATGAGCTCCCAGCTTAGTATGCCTGGGTGGGGGGCACTAGACACCAAGGATCATTTAACTATAATAACTGGAGCCATTTAAACTGCGATCAGGGGTGTAGAACCTTTATATCCAGAGGATCATTTTGGTATACTACTTGGGAGCATCAGAATGGTGACCAGAGGTAGGGTGACAATATGCACCACTGTGTGCTCAAATGAGGGCATGATTTTTGGAAGCAGTAAACAGTATTGCAATTTCAGTTGTTAAGCACTTTTCAAAACCTTTTCTATAGCACTGTGCTCTGTATGCAGGAGGGGATCCCTCATTTGCAAGGCTTTAGTAGTACATATGCACATGCACATAATCAGGTTAGCATTGGGAGCTGCTAAATATATGGTACCTGTTCAACCATGCTGTTCTCCCACATGGCACAGTGCTTAGATGTTTAGCATTCCACTAACCTTCTGAAAATGGGGTCCTAATTGATTAAAAATCCCCTGCCGATGCCTCTTAAGATGCAGAAAGTAAACAAAAGTGAATTATCTTATTCTGCATCTTTATGTATTATTTTATGTTATTTTCCTTGGAAAACCTTTATTTCAAAACATTGTGATGTGTCTTAAATATTTATAACAACTGTAGCTAAAATACAATTTCTTCTTTTATCCGAGTGCTGTTTTTATTTACTTATCAAAATACAGTCTGGTGGGCTGGCTTAGTGGCTTGGTGGTAACTGTACTGCCTCCCATGCCAGTGGCCCAGTTTCTGGGAAGGACCTGGTGTCAAACAGGGGTTAGCTGACAGGAGAGATGATTGAACATCTCTGGGACTGCTCTTCTCTCAGGGAGGGGGAGTCTGACCACCCTGCTCTTTAACAGCCACCTAGGTGAGGAATGCTGGCAGGGCTCAGGCAGGCACAAAGCAGTACTTGCCTTTAATTGGACTGACATCATTGCATGCTTGACTGCCCAGGGGATAAACCAAAGGTAGAAAACCTCCAATGGCAAAATAATCCACCAACCTGCCACATGCTTTGCACTACTAACCAGGCTCTGCTCCTGTCTGAATATGTGTCTCCTTGAGAATGGCCCTCTCCTTCCTGGCCCCACCATGGAGGGGGGGCATGGGAGATCTCAGAGCAGGTACGTCCTGGTGATTTTGGGTGATGTGGATGGACAGGCCAGTGCACAACCTAGAAGATAAACATCTCAATGGAAAAATAAATAATACACAGTTTGTGAATCTCAGACTCAATAACACAGTCATACCATATAAACAGCATAGCTATGCACTATGAGGCTAGTCCAGGGCGGGTTTATTAGTGGAGACCAAGTGTCTGGCAAAGCTCTGTCCACCTTGCAATGCTTCGCAGATATGTAATGGGGAGGTTAGGAGCTGTGAGAGCCACCAGTGAGGCATCACAGTGAAGTTATTCAGAACAGAAAGTGCAAATTATGCATATGCCAGCTGAGCTCCTGACGAGAATTGGACCCTGAGCGATTGCTGCAATATATCTATATTTTTTTCTTAACCAAGAACCTTTATTAAACAAAACATTCAAATAAAAACAAAAACTAAAATAAAACTAACTCAGTAGAGTACAAACTACGAAAGCATTTGGCTTACACTTTCACAGCTCCTGCAGTACACTTCCCAAGCATTCAGCTCAGATATGTTTCTTGACCAACACAGTAATTAATTACACATAAATCTGATCACAACTTTAACTTAGAAAAATGCATGCAGTCCCCTGTGTTTATATGGTATGAGAGTGGTGTGTTAGGAATATCCCAAGTATTAACTTCCCATACAAATGTGTTGTCTAACAGTAAATGAAGGCAGCACTTATTTAAAAGAATAAACTAGAGCATTTTAAATTAGTTCTAAAAGTTTCTTGTCACATCACAATGTTCTGAAATTTGATTAAAGGTGAGCAAGCAAAACAAGATGTAAAACCCCATAAAGAAGTAGAATAAGAGACAGCCCTGTTTTGTTTATCTACTCTGCAGTTTTAAACATCCTCTCCTCAAGCCAGCAGCTAACTGAATGCAACAGGCAAGGAGTGCAGCTGCAGGCCATTCAAGGGGGAGGGGCAGGGGGATGGGTAGTTTCATAACAAAGTCCATTTCAGTGTATAGTTTGTTTCAGTATACAGTGTATGTGAATTTTTCAGTCTATAGTGTATGTGTTTTAATACATAGTATATTTGTTTCAGTATATAGTGTATGTGTTTTTTTTAAATATACTGTGTATGAATTTCAATATGTAATATATTTCTCTCAGTATATAGAGTATGCACAATTTTTCAATAGAGAGGGCAAGTGTTTCTAATATATAATGTATTTGTTTCAGTATATAGTGTATGCAGATTTTTTCAGTGCAGTGTATTTATTTCAATATATAGTGTATGTATTTCAATATAAAATGTAGATGTTTCAATATATAGTGTATTTGTTTCAGTATATAGTGTATGTGCTGTTTTCAGTGTGTAGTGTATGCATTTCAATAGATAGTGCATGTATTTCAATATATAGTGTATTTGTTTCAGTATATGGTGCATGCAGATTTTTTTCAATATATAGTGTATGTGTTACAATGTATAGAGTGTGGGTTTCAGTAGATAGTTTATGTGGATGTTTCATTCCGTAGTGTATGTATCTCAATAGGTAGTGTATATGTTTCAGTACATAGTATATTTGTTTCAGTATATAGTTTATGTGAACTTTTCAGTCTACAGTGTATGTATTTACAAAAGCACAAGAAACAGAGCACCAGGATCATGGCAACAGTGCTGTGCATATAAATGAATACTGTAGAACAATGAAAGCACCCATGGCCCCACCACAGAGACTCTAGACCACTCAGTTCTGTTAAATGGACTTTTATAAAAATGACACCACCAGATACAAATCCAGCAGGAAATACAAACAATGACTGATGTTTCACTTAGTGTGCTATTAAGCTTCCTCAGAGTCGTTTTTATAAAAGTCCATTTAACAGAACTGAGTGGTCTAGAGTCTGTGGCTACAAGTGCTTTCATTGTTCTATAGTGTAAGTATTTCAACACATAGTGTATGTGTTTCACCATGTAGTCTATTTGTTTCAGTGTATAGTGTGTGTGTGTTTTTTTAGATATACTGTGTATGTATTTCAATATGTAATATATTTCTTTCAGTATATAGAGTATGCAACATTTTTCAATAGAGAGGGTGTTTAAAATATATAGTGTATTTGTTTCAGTATATAGTGTATGCAGATTGTGCAATGCATGGTGTATTTATTTAAATATACGGTGTATGTATTTCAATATAAAGTGTAGATGTTTCAATATATAGTGTATTTCTTTCAGTAGCTAGTGTATGTGCTTTTTTTCAGTGTGTAGTGTATGTATTTCAATATATAGCATATTTGTTTCACTATATAGTACATGCAGATTTTTTCAATATATAGTGTATGTGTTACAATGTATAGAGTATTTGTTTCAGTAGATAGTTTATGTGGATGTTTCAGTCTGTAATGTATGTATCTCAATAGATAGTGTATATGTTTCAGTACATAGTACATTTGTTTCAGTATATACTGTATGTGGATTTTCAGTACTCAATATGTGGATTTCAGTAGATAGTGTACATATTTCACTATATAATGTAAGCATTTCTCTATATAATGTATGTTTCACTATATGATATATGCATATCAGTATACAGTATATATATTTCATTATATGATGTATATATTTCAGTAGACAGTATATGTGGTTCACTACATTGTATGCATTTCACTATATGATGTATATATTTCACTATATGATATATGTATTTCACTATGTAGTTTATGTGTTTTACTATACAGCCAGAGATTATGAATTATGTCCCTAACGGATTGCCATACAAAATTACCTGACTTTCTGTTATTCTTTTCGCCTGTACTGTTGGACTGTTTTTGTTTCTATATAAGTAACCTAATTTGTTATTAATTTTTAGGTTTGATTGCACGCACAGTGCACAAGAAACATATTGAGGTGAGTAGAGCATTGCAGAGGTGTAGCAGTGTGCGGTCAATGCAGTCCATGCTTTCAGGGGTCTGACCCTCAGCTACCAATCAACCGAAAAACTGCAGATGATGGTGGTTTCAGAGAGAATGCCAGACTTAAAGAGAAATGTGCCACTCCAGTCAGGGACAGTTTCATCATCCCTGATTGCAGTGGCAGCTCCCCCCCTCGGAAACAGGAACACAAAGGCAGCAGACAAGACTCTCCGCTCATGTGCATTACAGTGCACAGTTTCCTTCTTGTCAGCTGCTGCCCTGTGCCCCCAGCCTTAGTGTGCCTCTCATGGCGAAATATTTCATTATTTAAATTGGCGGCTCCTGCTGCCAGTCAAACACTCCCGGGGAAAGCTAACACAGGGGTACCCAATCCCGTGTCAGCATATCCCCCCCTCATTAAGTGGCACACTGGGAGCCCATCCCAGTGTTCTGAAATATGGCGGCTCCTGCTGCCCGCCACACAGTCCCCATAAGCTGACATGGGGTGCCCAATCCCCGTATCGCACCCCCCACCTTAGTGTGTCTTTCTTGGTTAAACAGTTTTCCCTGTCTTTTCCAACACTGGGATGCTCACTCCCGGTGTCGGATGCACCCCCCCCAGGCCGTCAACACCCCTTGCTGACATTGGGGTACCCAATCCATAAGTTGGCATTGCCCCACACCACTATTGTGGCACACTGGGAGCCCACTCCAATGTACCAAACTTTTTTCTTTAATCCTGTAAATTAAGAAAACCATCCCTGTTTTTTTTTTTGTTTTGTTTTGTTTTTAAACCTGAAAAAAAAAAATGGTCCCTTGTTGTCTTCCTGGGCCCACTCCCTATCCCCACTCTCCATCTGCACACCGTCCCTCACTGCACCCCCCTCACTCAATACTTACCTCCAGAGGTCTGGCTCTGCCATCATCTGCGGAGCAGAAACACGTCTGAACTCTTCAGAAGCCGACCACAAAATGAAGAAAATTACGATAAGCTTTATAATGGTATCAATTGGGGGTTTCAACTTAGCTTGATATCTCAGTCATTTTTTGGAGTTTTGGCTACAAATTTTCAACATGGGTTTCTTGGGATCCACCTCATTAATACTTGAATTGTTATTTAATTTCTCAGTCCTCAGAGGTGATTTTGCAGTCGCTGTGTGGAATCACCTTTTGGGACCGATTAATGAAGTGACAGTGTCACTGTTCATGAGATGGGATCCCAAAAAGGCCATGTTGCAAATTTGGTGAAAAAACTCAGTTTCTACGAACACTCGTAACTGCCAATTTTCACTATTTTCACTCCAAATTTCCAACATTGCCATTTTTTCAGACCTCCTTATGAACAAGTACAACTGTCATTTTTTGCATCCTGCCCAAAAGTATTTGCACCTGTGGCGCAGAATGGTGCAGTCACTGTGAAAAATCAATGTTTGGGACAGATTAATGAAATCACAGTGCCACTGTTCATGAGGGGACATCCCAAAAAGGCCATGTTGAAAAGTTGGTAAAAAAATTCCAAGAAATGTCTGTGTTACGAGTGTGCATTACGCAGTTTCTGTGCATGCTCGTAACTTTACCAATGTTTCATATGTTCACTCCAAGTTTTCAGCATTGCCATTTTTTCACACCTCCTCATGAACAGTACAGCTGTCTTTTTTCACATCCTACCCAAAATGCGTTTTCACACCTGTTGTGCTGAATGGTGCAGTCGCTGTGCGAAATCACCTTTGGGGATTGGGTAACGAAATAATAGTGCCACTATTCATGAAGTGTAGTCCCAAAAACCCCATGTTGAAAATTTGTTGTGAAAATACCAACAAATGCCTGGGGCATTAGGGTTTTCAACCATAATGCCCCATCCTGTAGAGACTGACAGGCGTCAGGGATGTGACTTGGGGTTGTCGGCTGTAATGCTCATGCCATTGCACCCCCAACTCACCCTGCTGCCAGTGACAGGCATTGAGGTGTGCGTTGGGGTCTTCAGCCCTAACGTTTACTCCATTCTCCTATACTGCACCCATCTCAGCTTATTTCCTTATGGAATGGGGTGACCATAAGGGCTGAAGACCCCAAGGCACACCATGACACCTGACTGTGTCTGCAGGGTGGGATGGGGTGAGGTGGAATGGCATGAGCTTTGTGCTCAATGACTCAAAGCCACACCCCCAACGCCTGTCAGTCTCTGCAAGGTGGAGATGAGGGTTGGTGTTAGTTCAGTACTTCACTGCCATTCCTATTATGCAGCTCTTCAACTCTTAAAGTACCAATGGCAATACAAGCAAGCAAACATTCAGCACTGATAAATACTTGTTTTAGTCACTTTTGTAATATGCTCATTTAAAGATAGTACATTATCCAGTGTTATTCCCAAATAATTGAAGGTAGTTACCGCCTCTAAACACAGACCATTCTTTCCTATTATAGTTATATTATTTCCTTCAAGTCTTTGCTTAGTTCCAAATGTCACATTATTAGTATTTTTTTCATTTAACAATATCTTTTTTCCCACAAACCAATCTTGTAGGGCAAAACACATCGGTTGCATTTTTTTCCATAATTCCACTTCCGTCTTCCCCATGCAATAAAGCACTGTGTCATCTGCATACATTATTGTTGATATTTTGTTGCAGATTTTTGGGCAAATCAATCATGAATACTGAGAACAGGAGTGGGCCCAGAACTGAACCCTGTGAACCCCTTGTGTGTATTACCCTAATAGAGGATCTTGCTGATCCAATTTTAACAAGCTGTCTCCTGTTTTTCAGATATTGTCTAAACCATTCAAGTGTATAATCCCCCACCCCCCATAATTTGAAGCTTATGGATCAGTATAGAGTGGTTCACCAGGTCAAAGGCCTTGGTTAGGTTGATGAGGTCTTGCTTGATCAGAGTGTCTATCAGCTTTACCACAATAGATATGAGACTGACTAGCCTGTAGTTTCCTGTCTCTTCCTTATCTCCCCCACCTTATAGAGTGGAACCACACTGGCCACTCTCCATTCTCTAGCTACTACCCCTGACTGCAGTGAGCTATTGAACAGATACTATATGCTAGAAGATCAGCCAGTTCTTCTGCCAACTCCCTTAGCACTCTCAACCTCATCCTGTCTGGACCTGTGGCCTTATCTATCTTGAGGGCTGCCGGCTCCTTCTGGACTCTGTCCTTGGTGAACACTGGGATTTCCATCTCTGGGGTCCTCTTAGTGGCTGCATTGATGCCACTTTCAGGTGGGGGGCCTGCATCACATTCTCTCCCCTGGGTCATGAATTGTTGTCCCAGCAATTTCATGAGTTCCATCCAGTGCATATCTGAAAGACACAAAATAAACATCAGCAACTACAGAGTTCTACCTAGACAAATGCTTACTTGCTAGGCTAGTCACAGGCTAGTCACAGGTTCCATAGCGGCATAGCAATATCAGCAGGTTCAGAATTAACAGTTTCACGGACATTTCTGTATAGACATTTGGTTTCTATCTGAGCAATGTTTCTAGTACTCTGCATCCTCACATTGTAACCTAGGATTATTGAACACAATATGGGGTGTGCTATTGATTCCACAATGCATGACACAAAGGGACAGGTCAGCGGCGCACCAGGAGTGTCATAACTGAGCTCCAAAATGGGTCTTACAGGCCTTTCTGAATGTTGCAATGGGACTTCTTCTGGTTCCTGGGCAACTGAAGCTACATGTGCCTCCTTTCTGGGCAGTGAATGAAGTTCCTCAGAATGAGCAGGTTCAATTACAATATCTTGCTCTTGGTCTGATTCCACATGATCTACCACATGCGCTAGTTCAGGAGTAACTGGTCCTATGGGGGGGTCAAAAGGCTGTGCATCTGGATTTAACTGTGCATGGAGTAGTGAGCATTCACCAATCATCAGAACCATTTAACAGATGGGGGATATCTGCAGTGGCATGATAATGCATGAAAAAGGTCATCTTCTTCATTAGAAGAATCTGTTGCATTGGGTGCTGGGCCAGATGAAGGCCTTCCTGGAGGCCTGAGTGGACAATTATCTAGCTTGGTTGCAGGCAAACTAGGTTCACTTCTGTTGCTACAAGAACCTCTGAATTCTATTTTCTGGGGAAGTACTGTGCCATTGTCTGAATTCAGCATGTCCAACTGTCCAGTGAGGTGAAAATGGTTGTGGTGCAAAGTTTTACTTCTACTAGGGCACCCCTCTGGGCAAACTCTGTACACTGGCAAGTCCACAAATTTAACTGTGATTGCATAGGGAATTTTTTCCTTCTGATGTGCAATTTTATGCTTTCCAGGTAACCCTAAGTTCTCAACCAAGACTCTGCCTCCAGGGAGTAACTCATGAGCTCTGACACATTTCTCATATCAGGTTTTGTTTGCAAAGTTTCTCTCTCTAGACAATTCTGCAGGCCAGCCTGCAAGCATCACCCAATGTTGTTCAGTCTTCGAACATATTTAGTGTATCTCTAAATTGTCTCTATCAGATGACACTCAAATGCAAGGTCCACTTGGAGGCTGGCGTCCCTTGAGAACATGAGCAGATATGGGGATTATCCCATGGTGTCATTGTGAATGCAATTTTATGCACAGATGAGCATGCTCACTTGTTGACTGCAGTTTGATTTTTCTTTACTAGTGCCCAGCATGTCCAACATATTCAACAATGCTCTATTGAATCTTGCAGGTTATGGATCACCTTGAGGGTGGTAGGCAGTGGTCCATGACTTCCTAATTCCCCAGAGAGAGACAGTAACTCCTTGATCAGCCAATGTTCAAAATCCCAGACCTGGTCAGAATGAATTCTTTTTGGCAGTCCATAATGAAAAAAGTATGGTCAATCAAAATCTTGGCTATGGTTGTGGTCTTTTGGTCATTTGTGGCAAATGCTTGGACATACAGTACTGGAGTAGTGGTCTATCACCACCAGGATGTTGGCAATATTCTTGATGTTGTCTGGCGTGGACAAGAAACATTTTGCTTAGCTTCAGAGAATAGCATTTCAGAGGTGTGTCAGGGACTAGCCCAATGCAGAGCAATCTACAGTGAGCTCGTCCCTGACAGACCAATGACCATGCAAGCAGAGTATGATGGTGGTCACAGTTTCATGGGTATAAACTTTGTGTACTTTTTCAGAACTGAAGTGCTCCAATGAGAGAGGGTTTCAGTACTTTCATTTGCATAAAGTCTGTTGGCAAGCAGCTGCCGTTTACACAAGGCTGGCTGGCAAGAGCTGAGCCACCTCCCATGCTGCCCCCAACCTCTGTTCCCATACCCATAACAACAAAAAAGCAACTCCCACTCCCTCCCTCTGTGTGCTTAGTGGTGGCATTATCAAAACATGCTGCACCCCAGTTCAGCAGTAAAAACCAAACAGCTACAGCTGCTGGTGGAACGTGCTCAGTAATTGAACTAGACAGGCAAAAATGCAAACTGGCACATCTCCAAACTGATGGCAAAACACAGCTTTATTGATAAATATTTAAAAAAGGCAACATACCTGTTGACAACAGCTCCACAAACAGGTCGTAACACATAGACCCCTACTGGTTTCACACCTAGTGCATCATTAGGGGGATGGTTTCTTGATACAAACATACTGTGTTAAATAATCCCTTAAAGGGACAGTGCAATCACTAGTGCATCGAGAAAAAAGTGCTCAGTGCATAATACATAATTCATATGTGCACACATCAAACTAAGACGTAATATGCATATCTACTATTTAAAATCATTAAATACTGGGGTTCAAATAAATTATTTTGTTTTAGTCTTATTTTCCAAAAGAGAAAATTATTTTACTGCAGGCTCAAAATATGTATCATATAATGGTAAATCCACTGATTCTGCGTCCCCATGTAAGAATCCAGGTGTAAGGCAAAATAATCTTGCTTCACTGAATATCTGGAATGGAAATACCATTTACACCTCCAATAGTGAATCAGAAGGTGAGCCTTTTTTAGAAGAGCAACCAGAGGAACAACTTGACCTCAGGAGGAATGAACAACGTATGGTCCAGTTTCAGAAACAACCACAATCACAGTCACTGCCGAGAGAAGTGAGACTGTTGAGAGGCCAGATCCAAGTGACTCCATCCCCACAGTTCAGCACTACAAATGGATGAGGAGAGGTGGAAGGAAGCATAGGAGGCAGATTTTGTGGCAAAAGGAGATAAACCCAAATCCAGAGAATATAGCACTCAATATTTCTGGGGTGGATTTAACCAAAGATCAGCTTTCCGTGTTAAGAAAGGACTTTCGTTTGTGCCAGCAGCTGATTCAAGACCTTTTGACGTATTTGTGGACCTTCACAGGTTTACTTGAAGCCTAAATCTTAAGGCACACTTTGAAAAAGTGAGGATGTGTCAGTGAATAAATTCAGTGGTAAATCAGAACAGTGGCACAACACCTTCTGGACAAGAGGTAGGGCCTTTTAAACCACCATCCACTTTTATGCCACTATATAATGAGACAGTAAGGGTGTTTGAATAAGCCTGTGAAAATGGGATTAAGACACTGCTAGCTAGAGATAATAAGCCCACCTTTGTCAATATAACTCGTGCTGAGTCTGTAGCTCTCATATCACTGGAGGAAAATAAGAACATAACTGTTAAACCAGCAGACAAAGGGGGCTGTATTGTTATACTGTCCACAAAGCAATACATAGAGGAAATTGACAGGCAACTGGCAGATACATCTTTTTACAAAAGACTTTTAAGTGATACAACTATAGTATACAGTTTAAGAGGGAAATAGGCTTATTTCTGTTTGGTGCAGAATCGAATGGTATTATAGTTCACGATGAAATGTTGTATCTTACTGTTTCCCAGCCTGTTAAAGCTAGCATTTATGTCTTACCCAAAATCCACAAGAATATGCAGAATCCTCCAGGATGACCAATGGTGGCAGGTATCGGTTCCTTAATGGAACCACTATCTAAATATGTGGATTTGCACATTAAAGGTTATGTCACGCTATTACCCTCATATATATGAGATACAATGCACATATTGGAAGTCCTGGAGGAAATGCAATCTGAAACTAATTGGCTTCTGGTGTCAATGGACATTTTTTCATTATACACCAACATCCCTCATACTGAAGGCTTAGAAGCATTGCGGTATTGGTTTGATTGTGATCCTACACTGGAGATAGACAAGAGAGAATTTCTCCTTGAATGTTCAGAACATGTTCTAACTAAAGTCTAGTTCCCTTTCAGGATGCATATTACCTGCAAATGAAAGGGACAGCTATGGGAGCAATGTTTGCCCTCAGTTATGCTTATTTCTATCTGGGCAAATGGGAGAGAGAAAATGTCTATGATAGTCAGGCCAATCCTTTTTTGGATAGGATTGACAATTGGAATCGCTTTATAGATGACACATTTATGGTGTGGCATGACAGCAGGGAGGAGTTGAGTCAATTTGAGGACTGTCATAGCGGATCAGCTTAACAATTTCCTGTTTAAGGGCAGCACAACATCTGATGACCTAAAGGTAACCAAACAATGTGAGAAAGCTATAGGGAGAGCCAGTGGGATGCTTGGGTGCATAGGGAAAGGTGTCACCAGCAGAAAGAAGGAGATGGTTATGCCACTGTACAGATCACTAGTGAGACCTCATCTGGAGTACTATGTCCAGTTTTGGAGGCTGCATCTCCAGAAGGACATAAACAAAACTAACTGAAACTAAATGAAGGTAAATGGGGGTATTTCACACCTCTCCTGCTAACATTTTTTTATGTTTAGTTGTGTGTGTGTGCAAGAAATATTTTACTTTGTTTCATAGAATGACATTTCAGAGGCATGTCATGGACTAACCCAATACAGAGCAATCTACATTGGACTCGTCCCTGACAGACCAATGACCACGCAAGCAGAGTATGACAGTGGTAACAGTTTCATGGGCATAAACTTTGTGTACTTGAAAGGACTGAAGCACTTCAATGAGAGAGCTCTTCAGTACTAACATTTGCATAAAGCTGACCAGCAAGTAGCTGAGCTACCTCCTGTGCTGCCCCCACCCTCCATTCCCGTTCCTGTATCAGCAAACAAAAAGCACTCCTGCTCCCTCCCTCTGTGTGCTTAGTGGCAGTGTTACACCGGGGCAACACCCTGGTCAAAATATACTGTGCCCCAGTTCATGCCCCGGTGCTCTGAGTCTACATTCTCTATACTTGCTATGTGCAGGCTGCCTGTGGACCAGTGATCCATAAAATGATAAAAAAAACAACTTTGTGCTGGCCTCCTTTTCTGCTGCACTTAGTGCCACCCCCCCCCCCAGATTACTGAGTCAAGTGAAGTGTACAGTCACACTGAAGCCAGCCCTGTCCTCCCTGGGCTGACTGTGCTGCTGCCTGCAATGCAGAAGTCCGACCTGACCTGTGGTGACCCTGTTTTCTTGCAAATGGCCCTGGGTTAAAAAGTACTGCCATCATTCTTTTTTTTTTTATTTGCTTCCTTGACTTCATTACCTCTGTGCTATGACAGTCATTTATTTGCAGACAGTTGACAAAAACATCTGGAAACTAATGGGCTATCTCAGGTGAGTATGCTTTTGCAGGAAAACAAATAATTTCCAAATTGAATTAATAAATTGCTGTTGTCATGTGTCATCACTCTCATGCTATCATAATCTGTAATCACTCAACACGCAGCAAGCGCTCCAGCAGAAGGGAAGGCATGGCTAGCGTAATTGGGGGTGGAGGGATCTATGAGGTCACAATGGCAAGTGTGTGCATTACAGAACCATTTGCATAATGATGATGAAACGTCACTATATGAGAAATGTGAGAGCGCGCATGCCGGTGAGTGCGGGGCACAGATTCAGGAGGAAAAGAGCAGTGGGTGTGTATTGTGTGATCTCAGTAATCTCAGAGCCACACACAGAGAGCAGTGGGAGGCAGAAGGTGCAGTAATACCATCAGGCATCCCTCCTCAAATGAATCAGGGCATGAAGGGAGTAGCTAATACCCACAACATGCAGTTGTCACCGCATTACCCTCCTCCTCCTCCTCCTCTAGGAAACAGCCAGCAATGGTCAGCATGCCTCTAGACATGCATGACAGGAAGTAAGTGGCATGATTGCAAATTTAAATAAAAAATGCATTGCATTGTGCATAAAACATGCCTTTTTTCCAGATTATCAAGAGCATAGAATGTATCAGAAAAATTGGTGTTGCTGTTTTTTACAGTTTACTTACCCAGGATAATCCTGCTGAGATGCAGTATTTCATTTTTGATTGAGTCCCTCTTTTATCATTTTTTACGGCTGGGGGCACTTTAGAAGTGACATGTTAAATGATAATGAGTAGGTATGGTAGGTGGCTCTGGTGGGATCTGAACCTTGGCTTTCATTTCCATCATTGCACCCCTGCCACAAACACCATGCAAGAAAACATTTGGCATTGACAAATGTTTGTTTTTACTGGCTCCAAGCTTAAAAAATTAATGCAAACCAAGTCTGTGGAAACACATGTAATATTCACCAAAAGGGCTGCTTGGGTGGGCAGCATTTTCCACTGAATGCATCTCATATACTTTTTACTATAATTCTTTACCTCCATACTCATCCGGAGCTGAAAGAACCTTCTTCTAACTTGGTCCGATCCCTTGTTCTGTCTGTCTGTCTGTCTTTGTCTCGCTCTTTCTCTGTCTGTCTATCTATCTATCTATCTATCTATCTATCTATCTATCTATCTATCTATCTATCTATCTATCTGTCTGTCTGTCTCTCTGTCTGTCTCTTATCTATCTATCTATCTATCTATCTATCTATCTATCTATTTGTCTGTCTGTCTCTCTGTCTGTCTCTATCTATCTATCTATCTATCTATCTATCTATCTATCTATCTATCTATCTATCAGATGAGTGTGCCCACCCCTGATACCGCTTTTTCTCCCCACTCCCCTTCAGGTGACTGCTTTTCCCAATGTTTTTTATCATTTTAGAATTAATGAGTTTCATTTTTTTCCCATAGAGAAACCCATTGCATAATTTGCCATTATAAAAGAGTGTTTATAACAAACATGTGCTGGGTTTCTCTTCTCCTGCGGATGCACCAGCCCCGCTCTTCCCTTTCTCAGGGCTGGACACAAGGGCTTACTGTCAAAGGCTTGATGGTGATTACACCACCACTCAGACTCAGCGGTAAGTCCATGAAAAAAAAATTGCCGGTTAAAAATGCCTAAACTGGGCTACATTAAAAAAAAAAGTAAGAAAATGTCAACAACACCCTTTTTTCAGCAGCCATGTCTGACTGTGGACCTCGCTGAAACCTGGCCAGACTGTGGCTGCACATAGATGTCTTGTTATTTTCTATAATTGCTATGGTGAAAAAATGATACCCAGCGATTATATAAAATAAAATATGTGGTGGTGTGTAAAACTCGAATTTTACACACACCCTTAGTGTTGGATGCTTAAACAAACATCTCGAGCCTCGCTTTCAGGGTTTATGTAGCATTCAACACCTCGCGTGTGCGTGTAAAATTATTGTTACACACACCACCCCATATATTATTCTATATTTTAAATGTGTATGCAGACTGATGCGCCCAGCCCCATACCATTTCTGTGAACCCCCTTCCTCCAGGCCGTCTGCCCCAATTTACACAACTGTCAGCTGAAAGAAAGAAAACCATTCCTCAATGATATTTTTTTTATTTTAACTTGCAAAAAAGAAAACAGTCCTTCACCGATCTGACCCCCTACCCCAACTTTCCACTCAGCACCTACCACCCTACAACCCCCACACACCCTCCCTCACCAGAACATGTCATATAGTGAAGATCCACTCTCTGATCGAAGACACCTCTTGCTGCTGGAACTGCTGACTGCAATATGAGAAACTAAGGCAAGTGCTGTTCAATGTATTTCAATGTTTTTTTTTTAACTTTGATGCATAACTATGTCATTTTTGCAAATTATTACCCCAAATTTTCAACATGACCTTTTTGGGACCCCACCTCGTGACCAATGGCAGTGAAAGTATGCTACTCAGTTCTGAAAGGTGATTTTGTGGTCACTTGGTGAAATCACCTTTTGGGCAGGATTTGCCAATTTTCACCACCATTGTTCATGAGGTGGGGTCATAAGAAGCCTATATTAAAATTTGGGGGTCAACCTATGTAAAAATGGCAATGTTATGCACGTATGTTGAAAATTTTTTTCTTTTGCTTGTAACTTTGGTAATTTTAAGCATTTTGACTCCAAAGTTTTGACATAACTATTTTTTCACACCACCTCTTGAAAGTGATAGCTGTCATTTTTCAAATCCTGACCAAAATGTGTTTTAGCACCTGTTGCACAGAATAATGTTTCGGTGGTGTGGAATGATGTTTCAGTGTGAATTCGAAAATTTTTACCTAGCGAGTTCATGAGGGGTAATAAAAAGGCTATGCTGAAAATTTGGTGTACAAATATGGTAATATGCCTAGGTTATGCATGAACATTGCAGTGTTTCTACATTCACTCATAACTTCACTAACTTTCAACATTTTGACTCCAGACTTTCAACATAACCAGTTTTCCACACCACCTCATAAATGTGACACGTGTCCGTTTTGAAATTCTGGAAGAGATATGTTTTTGCACCTCTGCAGTGAAATGACTTTTCATCTCTTTTACTATAAATGGTCCGTGTAATGTTTATAAAGTGAATCATAAAACAAGTACCTGTATCTTGAAAATGTTGGGTCAAAATAATAAAAAGATATATATAAATATATATATTAATTGCATAAACTTCGTTAATGCGTCAGTTAGGGTTTATGTTAAAGTGACAACATTTGGGAATTACGTCATTAGGGTTTCCAACCCTAACTCCACATCCCCCCCCCCACACACACACACTTAGGGGAAGGGGCAAGGCAACACAACTAATCAGAAACAGCCACCATCAGGTAAGAGAAAAACTACACAACTCTGTGAACATATCACAAGAGACATCCATCATCATGGTTCAGCAGCTGTACGAGCTCTGTTGCCATATCAGTGTCTTGGGGGGATACACCTGCATGCTGTGCAACCATAGCAGAAGGCCCCTCTTATGACCTTGGGAAGGGAGGGTGGGAAGAGGGTGACAGTGAAAAAGCAGGGATACTGAATGAATACTTCTGCTCAGTATTCACAAAAGAAGAAGAGGAGGAGGTACCTAAATAAAAGAATAGAAGCACTCTGGATAGGGAGGTCCATACCAGTCCATTCACCAAAGAAAGGGTTCTGAAAGAACTCTTAAAACTGAAGGTGGACAAAGCAATGGGGTCTGACAGGTTTCACCCAAGAATTCTAAAAGAACTAAGGGTAGAACTAGTGACACCACTGACTACCCATTTTAACAAATCATGGGAGGATGGTGTGGTACCTGAGGACTGGAGGAGGGTGGATATGATTCCACTTCACAAAAGTGGGAGCAAGACAGAGGCAGGAAACTACAGACCTGTTAGTTTGACCGCAATGGTAGGGAAAATGATGCAATCACTTCTGAAAGAAAGAATTGTTGAGTTCCTAGAGGCCAGTTGGACACAGGACCCAAGACAGCATGGATTTACAGCAGAAAGATTGTGTCAGATGAATCTAATATATTTCTTTGACTGGGTGACCAAAGTAGTAGACCAGGGAGGGGCTGTGGACATGACCTACCTAGATTTTAGCAAGGCATTTGAAACAGTCCCACACAAAAGATTAATATACAAGTTAACCAGTCTTGGAGTGGATCCCAAGGTGGTAGCCTGGGTAAACAAGTTCTGGTCAGAGTCAGCATGGCAGCATAAAGCCATTCACACCACTTATGGAGAGCATGGAGCTCATGTGGGAAAGTTAGAAACATAGAAACATAGAAAACTGTTGGCAGATAAGAACTACTAGCCCCATCTAGTCTTTCCTTTTTCCATACCTGTAACAGCAGCTGGTGACCCTATTTGGGCATCAGCTTAGCATCTCCTTCTCACTTCTGGGGTTCCTTTATGTCTATCTCAAGCATGCTTGAATCCCTCTACTGTGCTTGCTCCCACCACCTCTTGGGGCAGGCCATTCCATGTATCCAACACCCTTACAGTGAAGAAGAATAGATTCTTCATATTTCCTTTATCCTTCCCCCCTCCAGTCTCATATTTTGCCCCCTTGTTCTTGTACTCATTCTATACTGAACGATGTTACTTACATGCACTTTATTTATGCCTTTAAGATACTTGAATGTCTATATCATATCTCCACTTTGTCTTCACTCCTCCAGTGAATACATATTGAGGTCCCTCAATGCCTCCTCACATGTCTTGTGGTGCAAGCCTTGTACCATCTTAATTGCCCTTCTCCGAACCACATCCATGCTGTCTACATCTTTACAAAGATGTGGCTGCAGAACTGAACAAGGCATTCCAGAGGATACCTTACCAGCATTCTGTACAGTGGTATCACCACCTCCCTTTTTCTGCTTGTGATATCCCTCAGTGCACCCCAGCATGCCATTGATTCTCCCTGTAGCTTTTGTGCATTGTTTGGCCGCTGTTAGGTCATCCAGGATGATAACCCCTAAGTATCTTTCTTCCCTAGTGACTGCCAGCAATCACCGCCCCCCCAGCTCTCTGCAGGATTTCTGTACTCCAGGTGCATGACTTTGTACTTCTTCACATTGAATCTCAGTTGCCAAACTTTGGACCATTTTTCCAGCTTTTCTACACACACCCTCATTTTCTCCACCCCATCTGGAGTGTCTACCCTATTGGCTTGCAACTCTTGGTGTCATATGCTAAGAGGTGGCCCTTTTCTTCCAGCTTTTCTGCAATGTCACTAATGAAGACATTGAAAAGGACTGGCCCCAGGACTGATCACTGAGATACCCCACTGGTCACCTCCCTTTCCTCAGACTGGATATCGTTAACCACCACCCTCTGCTTCCTATCCCCCAGCCAGTTCCTAACCCAGTTCCTGTGATGAAGTTCTCCTTGAAGATGGAGCTCACGGCAGAGAAGTGTGCCATGTCCAAGATGTCCACTGGAGTTTGCGTGTCTGTACTGACTCGAGAGATCCATGGAAATCAGAATCACGAGGTGGCAAATTGCACTGTTTGTGAATAAAATTGTTCACCCTGTATTTTTATAGTGTATAGTATTATTTGTTTATTCATTTGTTAACTGGGTTGGTGCACTGGTCCAAAGACCTTTTTCAGAAATGGCCTGGACCAGACACTGGCACAATCAATGGTAAAATACAATGAATAACAGCAGTGAATCATACATAAGCAAATTCAGTATCCAGTACAGTCAGGCAACATATAGAGATGGACAAATAATAATACAAGCACACAGTGCAAGATACAACAAACAAGGTGAGCATTATACAAGATACATAAATACATACATACAGGCAAGGTATCAATGTCCTGTAACAACAGGTCATGTTACAGTTATGTGATATGTGCACATAGTAGTTATTTGGCTTTCAGAACAAAACTGTCATATGCAGTCTCTAGAGGTTCCATAATGCTATTGTACCACAGAAGGGTACAATCACATTCCATGACCTTTGAAGTGTGGTACAACAACATTTTGAAAGGGATGGAATTCTATGCAGAGCAATTCTCTGTTATACACTGTTTATCAGTTCTTGGTAGATAAGGATGTCTTTCCCCACCTAGACAGCCTGTTTCTCCTACTTACTGTGATGCAACAGACCCTACTAATTTGCCGGCTTTATCACCACTTCCACTGCATCAATGTTCCATTATGCATATCTTATGCATTCATGAATGCCAGTGTCATGTCTGACCCTACCACCTCTGCTTTGAAGATGTTCAGTGCACTCACCGCCTTATTAGAGAAGAAGGAATTTCACACATTTTGCCTAGGTCTGCCCTCCCCCAGAATCATATCATGACCCCTTGTTCTTGGACAACTTTTAATCTGAGTATGCTTCCCTTTTGAACTTTGTTTATACCTGTGAGGTATTTGAAAGTCCCTATCATATCATATCATATCATATCATATCATATCATATCATATCATATCATATCATATCATATCATATCATATCATATCATATCCATAGTTATCTCTAGATTGTATATAATGAGATACTTTAGTCTCTGGTCATAATTATTTTATAATAACTGGTCAGCAATGTTTTACATAGGCTGATGGAGTTATAATTAGCTATTACAACCCAAGGGTTATAATAGCGAGCACGCGCTGAGTCACTCAAAAAAACAGACACTCCCTGTTTGGCTGTTGCTCTACTACTAGGCAGGGTAAACAGTTTCAGAAACATAGTGGCTCCTTATCCCACGTATCGAGGAGCTACCAGACAGAGAGTCATCATCGGTTTCTCTTTTTTCAACATCTACAAACAAAAAAAAAATCTATCTGGTTGATCCTGTCATTCGGAACTCGCAGTGGACTACAACTACCAGTGGTAACCAGGAATGGCTCAGAGGCTGAAGTGCCTGAGGTACACCTGATTGTGATTGCAATCCAAATGCCCAGCTCTGCAAGTGAAAAAATAAATGCCAGTGTGACAACCCACCTCTCCCTCTGGGCTGGAACAGCTTTTAGAGAGGTGTCTGTCCTCGGGTATTCACTGCCATCAGTTGGACTGTCTTCCAGCACCACCTTCAAGTCGACAAACTTGAATAATTAAACGTGCAATTACACAAGTTAAAGTCTGGTAGTGTGTCTCTCTCCAGTGGCAGATGCTACACAGAGTTTACCTCAGCCAGTGGAAACCAAATATTACCTTAGAAAATTGACATCACAGTCACAACTGTTGAGCAAATAAATAGCTTTTTACTTAACAGAAAGTGCACTGAGCATTTACAGGATATATATTTACAACACAAGAGAATAACACTAATACAGGAAAAGTAAACAAATGTTTTTAAATAACAGATGGCAAAAGAAAAAGGCTATTACTGCAAGATGCTAGTACTAAACGTACCCTTCCCTGTCCTTTCAAGAGACACTAGACCCTGTGCTAACTGCCAGCTCCCACAGACATAGCTAAAAGGGTAGGCTCCCAGCGTATGTTTCCCCTTCCAGCTTCCAAAGTAAGATGAATCAACTTCATTGTCTTTCAGAGTGCTATATACTCTCCTGAGAATAGGTCATTCCTATTCTCACTTTGAATGCACCAACCATCTACCATGTATGTATTCAAATGTCCCAATCAGACTGAACACCTATTAGTGACCAATTATATTCTCTTTTACCCTTAAGTTTATATTTGAGTGAACCAATCTCTTCAGACTGGCCCGTGTATGTGGAGATGTCCACTCGAGATTTATGACCCAGGTCTTATCTAGCCAGATGCTGCTGGACAGTGGATTTCAGCCTGAGTGTGTTTTTTTTCCAGACTGCTAAAAAACACCAGCTAGAGAATCCAACCACCAAGCACATAATCCAAACCATTAACTCTTTCCTTCCCATTTCTGTCACATCCCTCCCAGATAATGAAGGCGTGGCCCTTGGGCCACCCCAAGTGACACAGCCGTTCATGCAACTACTGAGAAATGCCCAAAGTATCTGGCCATGTCATTAGCCCTGTCTAGAGAGCCCATCCACATTTGCATTTTGTTTGCCACTGTGATGCTGGATGGTCATGTTGCATGCCTGCAGTACCAAACTCCAACGCAGTAGTTTTCCATTTTGCCCTTGGCCATGAAGCCAAATCAGGGGATTATGATCTGTGACCACAGTAAATTCTCTCCTATATAGGTAATGCTGCAGCTTCTGAAGGGCCCACACTATTCCCAAGCATTCCTTCTCAATTGTGGTGTATGCCTCCTCTCTGGGCAAAAGCCTCTGGCTGAGGTACACAACCGGGTGCCCCTCCCCCTGCTGGGTAACTTGGCTCAGCACAGTCCCCAGCCCATGATCTGAGGCATCCACATGGACCATAAACTTTAAACTATAATTGGGGCTAGCCAATACAGCTGGACCACTTAAGTCCCTCTTTAGCTCCTGAAAAGTGACCTCACAGCCTTCCGACCACTTCACTGTATCTGGCTTTCCCTTCTTGGTTAAGTCTGTCCGGGGCTTGGCTAGATCACTATAGCAAGGAAAAAACCTTCGGTAGTACCCTGCTGTCCCTAGAAATGCCCTGACCTGTTTCTTTGTGGTAGGAGTAGGCCAGGTCAGGATGGCATCAACCTTGGCAGGCTCCGTGTGGATGTGTCCACTACCCACCCAGTGCCCAAGGAAGGATACTTCTGCCATTCCTATCTGACACTTTTCTGCCTTGACTGTCAGACCTGCATTCTTCAGCCTGTGGAACACATCCCGTACATTCTTGATGTGTTCATCCCAGGTCTGGCTGTATATGGCTATATCATCCATATACGCTAATGAAAACTCACCTACCCCAGACAGAATGCGATCCACAAGCCGTTGAAAGGTTGCAGATGCATTTCTTCATTCAAAATGGCATTACCTTGAATTCGTATAACCCAAATGGAGTAACAAAAGCTGATCACTCCCTGGCTGCAGGGGTCAGAGGTACCTGCCAATAGCCCTTTGCTAGGTCTATTGTGGTCAAATACAATCCCCTTCTAGCCGGCCTGCCCTCAAGGACACACACACCAGAGGGGCTCCGAGCCACCAGCAGGCGGGCGGCCACCGCATAGCCAAAAAGGGAACCAGGAGGCCAGGGGAGAAAGCCAGAAAGCCGGCCTGCCCGAGGACACACACAGCAGAGGGGCTCCGAGCCGCCAGTGGGCGGCGGCCACCGCATAGCTGAAAAAGGGAACCAGGAGGCCGGGGAGAAAGCCAGAAAGCGGCCTGCCTCGGGACACACACACCAGAGGGCTCGAGGGCCGCCAGCGGTGGCGGCCACCGCATAGCCAAAAGGGAACCAGGAGGCCGGGAGAAAGCCAGAAAGCCGGCCTGCCCTCGGGGACACACACACCAGAGGGCTCGAGCCACCAGCGGGTGGGCGGCCACCGCGCAACCCGAAAAAGGGAACCAGGAGGGCCAGGGGAGAAAGCCAGAGCCCGGCCTGCCCTCGAGGACACACACATCAAAAGGGCTCGAGCCGCCCAGCAGGTGGGCGGCCACCGCATAGCCGAGGGAACCAGGGAGGCCGGGAGGAGAAAGCCAGAAAGCGGCCTGCCCTCAGGGACCTGCACCAGAGGGCTCAGGAGGCACCCAGCCAGGCGGGCGGCCACCGCATAACCGAAAAGGGAACCAGAGGCCGGGGAGAAAGCCAGAAAGCCGGCTGCCCTCGAGGACACACACACCAGAGGGGGCTCTGAGCGCCAGCGGGAGGCGGCCACCACATAGCCAAAAGGGAACCAGGAGGCTGGGAGAAAGCCAAAGCCCGGCCTGCCTCGAGGACACACACACCAGAGGGCTTCCAGCCGCCAGCGGGCGGCGCCACCAGACAGCCGAAAAGGGAACCAGGAGGCCGGGAGAAAGCCAGAGCGCCCCTGCCCCGAGGACACACACACCAGAGGGGCTCGAGCCGCCAGTGGGCAGGTGGCCACCGTGACAGCCGAAAAGGGAACCAAGAGGCCGGGAGAAAGCCAGAAAGCGCTGACCTCCTGAGGACACACACCAGAGGGGCTCTGAGCCGCCAGCGGGCGGCGGCCACTGTGTAACCGGAAAAGGAACCAGGAGGCGGGAGAAGAAAGCCAGAAATGCAGAAAGCCGCTGACAGCCAATCGGGAGGCGACCGCCACACTTTGCCAGCCTCTGATTGGTGCGCCTTCCCATTGACTTTGCTGTATCTTGCACCACCAAAACTGGTCGAGATTGCTTGTGTTTGTACTGTAAGTTAACTACTCTAAAAAGGGCTGTTTTTGCTGTTTTACTGTGTACTTCTGTGAAATGCATACTTACCTGTTTAGATAGTAATTACAGTCTTTTGGGTCCAATTTTGATGTTGGGCTGGAGCGCTCAGGTGCCTAACCCCCCACCCTCCCAGTCTTTGTTGTGCAAAGTTTTACAATCTAGCACCTCAGCAAGCCACTGCCTGCAAATTGCTTCTTCTGATTGCCCTCTCCTCTGTCCCTCCGTTCTAGCTGGCCTGCCCTCGAGGACACAGACACCAGAGGGGCTCCGACAGCCGCCAGCGGCAGCCACCGAGATAGCCGAAAAGGGGAACCAGGAGGCCGGGGAGAAAGCCAGAAAGCCGGCCTGCCCTCGAGGACACACACACCAGAGGGCTCCGAGTCAGCCAGTGGTGGGCTGCCACCGGATAGCCGAAAAGGGAACCAGGAGGCCGGGGGAGAAAGCCAGAAAGCCGGCCTGCCCTCGAGGACACACACACCAGAGGGGCTCCGAGCCGCCAGCGGGCGGGCGGCCACCGCTTAGCCGAAAAGGGAACCAGGAGGCCGGGGAGAAAGCCAGAAAGCCGCCTGCCCCGAGGGACACACACAGCAGAGGGGTCCTGAGCCGCCAGCGGGCGCAGGCGGCCACCGTGACAGCCAAAAAGGGAACCAGGAGGCCGGGAGAAAGCCAGAAAGCCGGCCTGCCCTCGAGGACACACACACACACACCAGAGGGGCTCCAGCCGCCAGCGGGTGGGCAGCCACCGCGATAGCCGGTAAAGGGAACCAGGAGGCCGGGAGAAAGCCAGAAAGCCAGCCTGCCTCGAGGACACACACACCAGAGGGCTCCGAGCCGCCAGCAGGCGGGCAGCCACCACATAGCCGAAAGGGAACCAGGAGGCCGGAAAAAGCCAAGCCAGGCCTGCCCTCGAGGACACACACCAGAGGGGCTCAGCCAGCCAGCAGGCGGGCTGACCACCGCCTGTAAAGAGGAACCAGGAGGCCAGGGAGAAAGCCAGAATGCCCGGCCTGCCCTCGGGGACACACCACACCAGAGGGGCTCCGAGCCATGTGGCCAGGCGGCCACCATAGCCAAAGGGAACCAGGAGGCGGGGAGAAAGCCAGAAAGCCGGCCTGCCTCGAGGACACACACACCAGGGTTCCGAGCCGCCAGCGGGCGGGCGGCCACCGCAGACAGTAAAGGGAACCAGGAGGCCGGGAGAAAGCCAGAAGGCACAGGAAGCCGCACAGCCAATCGGCGAGCGACACGCCGACTTTGCCAGCCTCTGATTGGTGCGCTTCCCCATTGACTTTGCTGTATCTTTGCACCACAAAACTGGTTGAGGATTGCTTGTGTTTGTACTGTAAGGATTAACTTCTCTAAAAAGAGACTGTTTTGCTGTTTTACTGTGTACTTCTGTGAAATGCATACTTACCTGTTTAGATAGTAATTACAGTCTTTTGGGTCAATTTTGTGTTGGGCTAGACGCCAGGCCCCTACCCTCCACCCTCCAGTCTTTGTTGTGCAAGTTTTACAGTCTAGCACCCCAGCAAGCCACTGCCTGCAAGTGCTTCTTCTGATTGCCTCTCCTCTGTCCCTCCTTCTAGCCAGCCTGCCTCGAGGATGCACACACCAGAGGGCTCCGAGCCGCCAGCGGGCGGGCGGCCACCGCGTAACCGAGGGAAACCAGAGGCCGGAGAAAGCCAGAAAGGTACGGATAAACGCGCACAGCCAATCGGAGGGCGACCGCCGACTTTGCCAGCCTCTGATTGATGCGCCTTCTCCCATTGACTTTGCTTGTATCTTTGCACCACCAAAACTGGTCGAGATAACGTTGTTGTACTCTGTAAAGTTAACTTCTAAAAAGGGCTGTTTTGCTGTTTTACTGTGTACTTCTGTGAAATGCATACTTACCTGTTTAGATAGTAATTACAGTCTTTTGGGTCAATTTTGTGTTGGGCTAGACGCTCAGGCACCTAACCCCCCCCCCACCCTCCCAGTCTTTGTTGTGCAAAGTTTTACAATCTAACACTCTAGCAAGCCACTGCCTGCAAGTTGCTTCTTCTGATTGCTCTCCTCTGTCCCTCCCTTCTAGCCGGCCTGCCCTCGAGGACACACACACCAGAGGGGCTCCGAGCCGCCAGCGTGCGGGCGGCAACCGCATAGCCGAAAAGGGAACCAGGAGGCCGGGAAGAAAGCCAGAAAGGTACAGGAAAGCCGCACAGCCAATCGGAGGGCGACCGCCAACTTTGCCAGCCTCTGATTGGTGCGCCTTCTCCCATTGACTTTGCTGTATCTTTGCACCACCAAAACTGGTCGAGATTGATTGTGTTTGTGCATAAAGTTAACTTCTCTAAAAGGGCTGTTTTGCTTGTTTTACTGTGTACTTCTGTGAAATGCATACTTACCTGTTTAGATAGTAATTACAGTCTTTTGGGTCAATTTGTGTTGGGCTAGACGCCAGGCGCCTAACCCCGCACCCTCAGTCTTTGTTGTGCAAGTTACAATCTAGCACCTCTAGCAAGCCACTGCCTGCAAGTGCTTCTTCTGATTGCCCTCTCCTCTGTCCCCTCCCTACTAGCCGGCCTGCCTCGAGACACACACACACCAGAGGGTCTCCGAGCCGCCAGTGAGCGGCCCACCGCCACAGTCGTAAAAGGGAACCAGGAGGCCGGGAGAAAAGAAAGCAGCACGGGAAGACAGCCAATCGGAGGGTGACCGCCGACTTTACCAGCCTCTGATTGGCGCGCCTTCCCATTGACTTTGCTGTATCTTTACACCACCAAAACTGGTCGAGATGGCTTGTGTTTGTACTGTAAGTTAACTTCTCTGAAAAGGGCTTGTTTTTGTTGTTTTACTGTGTACTTCTGTGAAATGCATACTTACCTGTTTAGATAAGTAGATACAATCTTTTTGGGTCAATTTGTGTTGGGCTAGAGCGCTCAGGTGCCTAACCTCCCCACCCTCCCAGTCTTTGTTGTGCAAAGTTTTACAACCAGCACCTCTAGCAAGCCCACTGCCTGCAAGTGCTTCTTCCGATTGCCCTCTCCTCTGTCCCCTCCCTTCTAGCCGGCCTGCCCTCGAGGACACACACACAGAGGGCTCCGAGCTCACCAGCCAGGTGGGCAGCCACCCTGAAGCCAAAAGAAACCAGGAGGGAAGAACCAGAAAGCCGGCCTGCCCTTGAGGAGACCACACCAGAGGCTCCAGAGCTGCTGCAGGCGGGCGGCCACCGTGATAGCCAAAAAGGGAACCAGGAGGCCGGGAGAAAGCCAGAAAGCCAGCCTGCCCTCAAGGAACACCTTACGAAGGGCTCCAGGCTGCCCAGCGGGTGAACGACCTGCGCCTGGCCGAAAAGGAACCAGGAGGCCGGGAGAAAGCCAGAAAGCCGGCCTGCCCTAGCGAGGACACACACAACAGAGGGCTCGAGCCGCCAGGCGGGCGGCCCACCGCGAAGCAAAAGGAACCAGGAGGCTGGGGAAAGCCAGAAAGCCGGCCTGCCTCGAGGACACACACCAGAGGGCTCCGAGCCGTCAGCCCAGGCGTCGCGGCCACCATAATAGCCGTAAAGAGAACCAGGAGGCCGGGAGAAAGCCAGAAAGCCGGGCCTGCCCTTGAGGACACACACACCAGAGGGGCTCAGAGCCGCACAGCGTGGTGGGCGGCCACCGTACAGCCGAAGAGGAACCAGGGAGGCTGGGAGAAAGCCAGAAAGCTGGCCTGCCTCGAGGACACACACACCAGAGGCTCCGAGCCGCCAGCGGGCGGTGACACCGCGCCGAGGAGCAGAAGGCGGGGAGAAAGCGAAGCCATTACCCTCGGACACACCAGAAGGGCTCAAGCACGCCAGCGGCGGGCGTACCCGCCGAAAAGGAAACCAGAGGCGGGAGAAAGCCAAGCTTGACCTGCCCTCGAAGACACACACCAGAGGGCTCCGAGCCGCCAGCGGGCGGGCGTCACCGCATAACGAAAAGGAACCAGAGGCGGGAAGAAAGCCAGAAAAGTGCGGGAAAGCCACACAGCCAATCGGAGGCGACCACCGACTTTGCCAGCCTCTGATTGTCGCCTTCTCCCATTGACTTTGCTGTATCTTTGCACCACCAAACTGGTCGAGATTGCTTGTGTGTTTGTACTGCAAAGTTAACTTCTCTAAAAAGGGCTGTTTTTGCTGTTTTACTGTGTACTTCTGTGAAATGCATACTTACCTGTTTAGATAATAATTACAGTCTTTTGGGTTAATTTTCTGTTGGGCTAGACTATCAAAGCCTAACCCCACCCTCCAGTCTTTGTTGTGCAAAGTTTTACAATCTAGCACCTCTAGCAAGCCACTGCCTGCAAGTGCTTCTTCTGATTGCCTCTCCTCTCCCTCCCTTCTAGCCGGCCTGCCCTCGAGACACACACACCAGAGGGGCTCTGAGCTGCCAGCGGGGTGGCCACCGCACTTAGCCAAAAGGGAAGCAGGAGGCCGGGAGAAAAGCCAGAAAGATGCGAGCCATAAAATTTTTGCCACGCCCCACCCCTTCAGGGTGTTTCTTTTATACACACCTTCCAGCCAAATCTCATCCCCACCCATAGCTATTCTCCCAGCCAATTCCCGAAGCTCATTTTCTTCCATCATCTTACTTTCTTTAACCTCTCTACCACACCATGCTGCACCCTACTGCTGCTAGCTACTCACCTTCCCTTAGATCCAGATGAGATAACTGTTGGAACCCATACCCGAGGGTGCTTGGGGTGACCACTCAACACTGCCCCCCCTCTGCAATACAGTGGATCCCTACTATACATACTTATACTACCGCTTCTGCTAATAATCCTTAGGGAATCCCAAAAAAGGCTCACAACCAGTTTGAACCTCTATCCCCCTGCTACCATACTGGCACTCAATTACACTCCCTCGCCTGTCCATTAAGCTGGCAATCTATGATAAACTCGATAACCATCGCAGGATCATCACCCACTATATATTGGATCCCAAGAAAAGGAAGAAAAACTGCCTGACTGCTCACTACTCCCTATCACTTGGTACCCCCATCAAGTTAATCTTCTTCTGCTGGTCTGTGTTGGCACTGTGGAAATCAACCCTGGACCCACTGACTACGATCTCTCCAACTGACCCAACCTCCATAAATGGATTGAGTTTCTTCACTTCAATGCCTACAAGCCTCCTAAAAGTTCTCATCAATACAGGCCTGGGTTGCACACACCCCACCGGACTGTCTGGTTATATCTGAAACATGGCTCAAATCTGCAACAAAGATAGTGAAATAAACCTTCCCAACTATCAGCTCTTCAGATCTGACCATCTATCCAGGGGCGGTGGGTAGCCATCTATGTCAAAGCAAATATCTCTGCATCATAGCTACAATTCTACATCTCAACCAAAGGAATTCAAAATGCTTGTATATTAAAATACCTTCCCAGCATCTTCCTTTTCAACTGAGTTGGTTGCTATAGGCCCCCATTTGGCCTCAAACCTATCCCATTTAGGATCCATACTTAATCTGGGCTCTGAAGACACCATCATCTTAGGAGACATGAACTTAAATTGGCTGACTAATGCATCTGCACCCTGGTAACCTTCTGTGACACCTATGGATTCTCTCAATTAATCAAAGAACCAACAAGGATCAACCCAAAGAATACTCTCAACAGCACACTCCTGGATATTATATTGGTAAATAAACCTCATCATTATCCCTATGCAGGAGTACTTCTCAGTGACATAAGGACCACTGTCCCATAGCTGCCATTAGATCAACAATCAAGCCACCCAATCCTGCAAAATTCCTCCCACGAAGGTCAAAAAGAACTTTAATATTACAGGATATCTCCATAATCTGTGCCACACCACAGTTGGCAAGAATTCTATCTCACAGCCTCAATAGAGTCAGCTCTTCAAATCCTAAATGATATAATCATAAAGTGCCCTCAATTCACATGCACCCTCACCAGTGTCAGAACCAAACTCAAATCCTGTCGCTGGTTCTCTGCCGACAACATAACCAACACTGCTTGCCAGAGACAAACTCTGGAAAAGGGCAAGAAAGACAAAGGACCCAAATGACTGGCTCCAATTCAGAAAAGCCAGAAACTCCTGACAAAACAAGTAAGAAAAGCCAAGGCAACCTTCTACACAGCTGAACTAGATGCCTCCATAACAACCCTTCCAGGTTCTGGGGTACCATAAAGGGCATCCTAGGTCAAACCTCTACCCTGTCTTACCATCCAAATTCAATTAAATAATATTGAAATCATCGACAAGCAAAATATCTTGAATGCCTTCAACGACCATTTCTACAGCTGCCTGGCTTTCGACCTCTCCTGCAAACCTATTAAGATCATCTCTAAACCACAATCTACTGAGAGTCAAAAGGTTGCTTCACATTCTCATTCAAACCAATATTGTTCAAAGAAGTAGAAGACCTCCTACTCAACTAGATTCCACCAAAGTGCAGGTGCAGACTCCTGGATCCCTACTTTCTAAAAGTAGCACTGTATGCCTTAACCGCCCCCCTCACCCACCTCTTCAATCTATCACTTGTCACTGGTACTATCCCTCAATATGGAAAACAACTCAAGTGTTTCCATTATAAGGCAGGTGATCCATGGACCTCAATAATTATGGGCCCATCTCCATCTTACCAATACTATCCAAGATGCTTGAGAAGCTGGTAAACTCTCAGTTAACTGCCTACCTTGATACCAACAATCTCCAAATCCAGCTCAATCTGGGTTTAGATCTATATATACACCATCTCTTGAACTAGCAAAGTCACAAATGACTGGACAGACTACCCAGAACAAAAGAATAATACCTGTGCTGTGTTTACGGATCTAAGCAAAACAGCTGACACTGTGGATCATGATCTTCTAATCACCTCACTAAACTCCATAGGCCTTGACTCACTCTCTATTAAATGGTTCAGATGCTATCTCTCTGGAGGCTACAACTGGTAAAGAATGATGGTGATCTATCTCACCCCTAAGCCACTCCAAGAGGTGTACCCAAGGCTCCATCCTGGGTCCCATCCTTTTGCCATTTACATCAACAATATTGACTCCAATCTCTCTTTCTAATATCCACCTTTTTGCAGATGACACTGTACTTTATGTGAGCGATCCCTCACCATCAAAAGCCTGTGAGCTCCTACAGTCTCAATTCTCCCTCCTCCAGCATAACCTATTAAAAGAAATATTACTAAATGCTAAGAAAACCAAAGCTATGTTCTTTGCCCCCAAGAACTGTTCTTCCACTATCCCCATCATTCACCCCTCCACAACTCTCTACCATCCTTGGTGAAAATCTGGGGCTCATGTTGACAAATTCAAATACCTAGGAGTATGGATAGACAATAAACTAGACGCTATACTACCCACGTTGAAGAGCTCCTGAAAAAGCTAAGAACAAAGACCTGGTCTCATTCTATAGAATCAAACACTCACCTGACCAAAGATTCCAAAACAAAGATTAATCCTTGCATCATTCATGTCCCTCATTGATTATGCTGATTTCCTCTATGGTCATTGCCCTCTCCCATCTAAACAAACTAGACACCCTGTATCATAGAGCTATTAGATTCATTACTGACCTTCCTCTAGCACCCATCATTGTCTCTCTACAATGCAGTCAGCTGGACATCCCTGCAACATAGAAGAAGAAAAAATGCTGCTACCCGGATCTACAAAGCTCTGACAAACAAACTCTCCTTCCTACATCTCAGACTTGGCTTCAAGCTTCAGATCACATCCAGGGCTACACCTTGAGGATCAACAAACTGATCCTGCCATGATTTCTATCACCTGCACCGGTATGGAAGAGCTGCAGTGGTTATTCCTGACGCCCATCACGATTCTATCAAAAGACATTGAAAAATGGAAACACTGATCCCCACCCACATCCTCTCAAAAAGCTGTACACCAGCCTAATCCCAGATTCATGCAATTGCTTCCACAAGGCCTGAGTCCTCCCACCCCTCCACCCCACACCCCCTCTCTCCCCCCTTCTAAAAACTCCTCCATATTCTTCTATCATTCCTCTGGTCCTTCCACATCAAACCTCAAACATATATGCCCACCCATGTACCATTATCCAAGCCTTATCCCTACCAGACTGTTTGTTTCTCACCTTAATAGGTTTTGGTTTATCATTTTGCCTTGTATATATGTAAATAACTGTACATCTATCTCACCTCATAAATGTTTGTATTTGTCTATTTCAATATCATGTTTTGTATACACTCTGTAACCTTTTTTGTTATGACCACTCAGGTCCATCTTGTAAATGAGCTATGCTCAATGATGTTCGCCTGAATAAATAAAGATTTTGATTGATTGATTGATTGAAATACTTGGCTCTCCCAGTCACTCCAGGGTCTCATTTGTTCTGGGCATGGGATAAGCGTCAGACTTCAATGCAGCCTATTAATATAGGTGAAGTCAGCTGGGGAGTATTATTGGTGTGTCCTTTTGGGGATCAATACCATGGGTGATGCCCAGGGCTAGATTCTAGGATTGGTCCAAGTTCAACACATCTCCTTGAGCTCCTCTTTCTACAGTCTGCCCAACGTGCTTAGGTACCCTGTAGGGGACTGTTCCGGGGGAAACTGGGTCCCTGTGTATCCACATGGTGCTCTGTCATCGTGGTGTACCCCGGTTTCCCTGTGAACATGTCCTCAAATTCTCTCAACACACCCCTAATTTCTTGCACCTGGGCTGGCGTCAGCTGTTCAGAGAGGGTAAGGTTGTCCACAGAGGATGCAACCCAGGCCTCCCCAAGCAGGTCCACCAGTGGGTCCATCTCAGTGTCCTTCTCTGGGTCACTGCATACAGCGAGGACCAATTCCTCCCTGTCATGGTAGGGCTTCAGCATGTTAACATGATACACCTTTCGCCTGCATCTCCTGTCCGGTAGTTCTATCATGTAATTAACATCATTCACCTTTTGGACAATGGAGAATGGCCCCTCCCTTGCTGCCTGTAATTTATTCTGTTGGACAGGGATGAGTGCCATCACTCGCTGTCCCACCTCATATTCTCTGACTCAGGCTCCCCGGTCATACCAGACTTTCTGCCGCTGTTGTGCAGTGGCCAGGTGCTCCTGAGTAAACCCCATGAGCTCCTTAAGGTGGGTCCTGAGGTTCAGGATGTACTCCACAACAGACTCCCCTTGGGAGGCATGGTCTCTCCCATTCATCCCGGAATCAAATCTAGAATTCGCACCCTATGACCAAACAAAAGCTCCGGTAGAAACCCATAATGGACTTCACAATGGGACTTCCTGTATGCAAATATAGATGAGGCAAATATTTGTCCCTAGTCCCTCTTATGCTGGTCAAAAAGTCCTTAACATGGTCTTAAGGGCTGAATTAAATCGCTCCACCAGACCATTAGCTTGGGGATGGTATGGGGAGGTTTTGAACTGCTTTACCCCACACTTCTCCCACAAACTACTCATTAACCCTGACATGAAATTGGCACCCCAACCTGACAGTATCTCTTGGGGAAAGCCTACCCGGCTAAATATTCCCAACAAGGCATCTGCCACTGGTTCTGCCTCAGAGGATGATAGGGCCAGTGCCTCTGGGTATCTTGTGGCATAGTCAACAACTACCAGGCTATACACGCTTGCCAGTGTGACTTGGTGTGCTCAGTGGCCTCACTATGTCCTGACGAACTTCTCTTGGAAGGGTTCATCGATAATGGCAGGGCACCAAAGCTGCCTTGGCCTTGTCCCCATTTTCCCACCACTGGCTCTGTGGACAAGTCTTGCAGTAACTTGCACACATCCTTGCTAATACCAGGCCAGAAGAAATGAGGATTAGATGCTTTTCATGAGCCTCACCCCCAAGTGGCCTGAAAATGGGATATCATGGGCAAAGGGCCAAAAGCTACAGATGGTGAACATACAAGGACTGACCAGCTGGAGTACCCACCATCTAGCCCATCCTCCTGTTGTAAATTTTAGTACAACAGCCCATTGTTACAGTAATGGACACTTTACCCCCCTGAGGACCCTTAGCTTCTGAAACTGTTTTCCTCAGTGTTTTGCAAGGTAGGGTCAGTGCACTGTACAGCACTCAACTGCCCTCATCTGACCCTTCCCAATGCCCTTCAGAAAGGAAGTCCTGTGGGTTTCCTCTATTTGTATTTGAGGCTCTGGACTGCACCAACTTCTAGCAAGCCCACCCCTGGGCTGAACACTTCCTCAGCTGCAGAGGATGTGGCTGAACCACCAGATCACCCCTCTTCACCTTCAGAAGCTTGCCTTGTGCCTGACTACAAGTTACAACACACACCAGTTTTCTCCTGTGGTCAAAATCATTCCCCACAATCACATTTACAGGAGGTCCTTTATGACCCACCACCCCTTTCTCCATGGCCACCCTCCCAGCTCAGGAAGACTCAAGCCATTGGTATTTGGACTGCTGGCCCTGTGAATCACCTGGACCTTGGGTATTTCCCAGGCACCATCTGCTCTGCCCGATGAGATCCTGCCTCCACTAGGGAGATGTAAAACCTGGTCCCTCAGTCCCCTGTGTTACTGTCCACATTAACTACAGCAGGATGCATATTTTCATCAGAGAAGAGTGGTTCTTCAGGCTGGGCATACCCCACAAACACACCAGTGCTCTTTTGATCACCCCTCCCCCATACCTCTGCCTCTTAACCATTTTTTGAGGGTAGTTATATCTCAAGTGCCCCACTTGATTGCAAATATGACATTTCTTGGGTCCTGTCTCTTGAGTCCCTTTAGAACCAGAGGGTCCTGCTTTGGGCTCAGGTGCAGGCTGGTTTCCTTTGGGCTGCCCCCATGGGATCCCTATAACGATGGGCTGACCCCACACCATAAGACTTACGTTGTGTGTCTGGCCAGCTAGATAGACAAATGTCAGCTCTGGCTACCACCTCTTTTGAGGAGGTGCATGCCCTGTCTAGGAGCCATACATGCATATCCTCAGGTACAATTGTAAGAAATTGTTCTCTCACCAACATATCTTTGATTAGTTCTACAGTATTTGCTTTAGCCCCCTCCACCCATCTATCAAGGTAAGTACACAGTTGAACCTGCAGTTCTGTATTACTGTCTTCTGGGCTTTTCTTTAACTCCCTAAATTTCCTTCTATAAGCCTCAGGAGTTAATTCAAAATGTTTCAACAACACTGTTTTAACTTTATCATAATCAGCATAGTCTTCATTACTCATTTTAGAAAATGCATGCAAAGCCCTCCCCGTAAGTAAGGGTATGAGATAAGTTGACCAGGAAGCCTTAGTCAATTGGAATTGGTCACATACTTTCTCAAATGACCTTAAAAATAAATCAAGGTCATCTCCCTCTTTAAACTGAGGGAACAATTAAGAATTAATTTTAGATTCATGAGGCAAACTCACTCCACCATTACTCACAGTTTGCTGGCTGCGCAGGGTCATCATCTCCTTCTCATGCTGTTGTCTCTGGAGTTCATGCTGTTGTCTCTGGAGTTCATGCTGTCATTCTCTTTCTCTTTCTTTACATTCCTTCTCTCTGTCTTGGTGTTCTTTCTCTCTTTCTTCACATTCTCTCTCTCTGTCTGTTAGTCTTCTTGCTTCTGCTTCAGCATCCAGTCTTTTCACCTCCAGCACCTTGTCTTGCAGCAACAGCTGCAGTCACAGAGCATCAAGCTGGTTTGGGGGGGGTCTGCTGCCTCAGTTCCTGACTCACCCCCAGAGACTGTCTGCTTCTGGTCATGTGCCACGAGAGCAGCTATGAGGTTTGCCTTTTTCTTGTGTTTTAGACTTTCAGACTGAATCCCCTTTTCCTGGCACCTTTCACAAAGCTGTGGCACAGTAAGTGAGTCATACTTCATGGAGCTCTTCCCCTACTGCTACACTATACTGTGCTAACTAGAAACAAATAAAACTGTTGTACAAATGTATTCCCTTATATATCCTGTTTTGCAATGCTAAGGTAACTGTTCCACTGACAAACTCTGTATCTCAGTGTGCTACACAGTCTGCTATCATCACCCCACCATTGCCAACCAATTGTGACAACCCACCTCTCCCTCTGGGCTGGAACAGCTTTTAGAGAGGTGTCTGTCCTTGGGTATTCACTGCCACCAGCTGGCCTGTCTTCCAGCACCACCTTCAAGTCTACAAACTTGAATAATTAAACATGCAATTACACAAGTTAAAGTCTGGTAGTGTGTCTCTCTCGGGTGGCGGATGCTACACAGAGTTTACCTCAGCCAGTGGAAATCAAATATTACCTTAGAAAAATGACATCACAGTCACAACTGTTGAGCAAATAAATAGCTTTTTTACTTAACAGAAAGTGCACTGAGCATTTACAGGATATATATTTACAACACAAGAGAATAACACTAATACAGGAAAAGAAAACAAATGTTTTTAAATAACAGATGGCAAAAGAAAAAGGCTATTACTGCAATATGCTAGTACTAAACTTACCCTTCCCTGTCCTTTCAAGAGACACTGGACCCTGTGCTAGCTGCCAGCTCCCACGGACATAGTTAAAAGGGTAGGCTCCCAGCTTATGTTTCCTCTTCCAGCTTCCAAAGTAAGAGGAACCAACTTCACAGACTTTCAGAGTGTTATATACTCTCCTGAGAATAGGTTGTTCCTATTCTCACTTAAAATGCACCGACCATCTACTATGTATGTATTCAATTGTCCCAATCAGACTGAACACCTATCAGTGACCAATTATATTCCCTTTTACCCTTAAGTTTATATTTGAGTGAACCAATCTCTTCAAACTGGCCTGTGTGTGTGGAGATGTCCACTCGAGATTTATGACTCAGGTCTTATCTAGCCAGATGCTGCTGGACAGTGGATTTTAGCCTGAGTGTGTTTTTTTTTCAAACTGCTAAAAAAACAACAGCTAGAGAATCCAACCACCAAGCACATAATCCAAACCATTAACTCTTTCCTTCCCATTTCTGTCACAGCCAGATTAAATAAAAAAGGTTTACAAAAAAAAAAAAAGCAAAGGAGGCAAAGATAAACTGTGTGTGTGTGTGTGTGTGTGTGCCTGTGCATGTGCTTGTGTGTGACTGACACATGAGTGAGACACAGCAATACCAAATGCACTTTGGTAAAAAAAATTGCTGATCAGCAATTATAAAAAATAAAAGATAGGGAAGTTTCCTACCAAATGAAGGAAATGCTTTCCTCGGGTGTAGGATGCATTAATAACCCCTTCAGGCTTTGCCCTCAGGGTTTATGTAGCATCCCCACACCTCAGACAACCATTAAATTCTCATAACGCACACTTCCCCATCCATTATTCTATATGTTACAGTCACTGCACCATTTTTTTAATCATAAAAGATTTTATAATGCTTTTTCAACAATGGAACATACATGAAGCAGAGATGACTTGGCATCAAATGTGGTAGGGAACAGTTGTATACTTAACTTTTGCTTATAGGATACACTGTTTGCAAATATAGGCATGCACTGAAGGAATTTAACATTAAGTAGAACACTACATTGGGATGATTAGTCCCTTTCTATATTAACCATAATAAGTAAGAACATCAACCATTGCATGGTGAACCATACCCTCTAGCCCTGAGTCAATAAAGGAGTATGCAGCCTGGGTATACATCAACCTGAAAGGGGTGTGGGCTCATCTTGTTGAACCTTTACAGAAGGGAACTGAGCAAAATCCTGAATATTACCAGACATTGCTGACCCACCTGGTGGGGGTGGGGGGGCTAAACCTATATTATTAAGAGTGACTCCTTTCTAAGACCTTTCATCCTATAAGGACTGAAGTGAACCAGTTTGGGTGGAAGCTTAAAGTGGAGTAAGACTGTTGTCTGGGTCAGAAGGGTGGGTTGCCAGGTGGTAGGCTGGGGGTAGAGCATATGTGTGATCTGAGATAAAGGCCCCATTTCTTGTTGTAAACCTGTGTGTGGTTGGCGGTGGTGTATGTCAATCATTTGAAATGTGCTAACTAAACCACTGTTGTTTGCCATGTAAGAAGAGTGGGAGGTGGATTCTGGCACCACCTCATTAGGATAGCCCTTTTGGCTTCGAGTAGCACCATGAGGAGCCATTTTTTGGATTGGTTGTAACAGTTTGACACTTTTGAGGTATTGCCCAAGAGACTAAGGGTTGGGGCAGCAGAGCCTTTTGTTTGTAGTATCTTGGAAAAGTCCAAAATTACTCCTGTCCAGAAGGGCACCAGTATGGAACACTGCCATAGTATGTGCATCAGATTGGACTGTGGGGCCTGCCACCGCCAGCAAGTGGAATGGGAGATGAGGCCCATCTTTAGGAGTGTGTCAGAGGTACGGTACCATCCCAGCAGTACCTTATGGTATATAAGCTGGCTCCTAGAGTCCCTGTAGACCAGATGGCCATCCTTGAGGTATTGCCACCCTTCAGTGTCTGTTATCTTTATTTAGGTCCTGCTCCCATTGCACCTTACACTTAACTGTGCTATTGGGTAGGGAGTCCCTAAGTGTACCATACATCTTGCCTGCAGTGCCCTTTACTTTGTCTTGTTTATGCATGGTGGTCAGCTATTTCCACCCATCTCCCATAGGTGCTGTGGCTCTGGGGTCTTGGATGCATCTCGGATCTGAAGAAATCTCCAGAAGTCTGTTTTGGATAGTAGATACTGTGCCTGCATTTGCAGGAAGGACATCATGGCTCAGAGTCTCGTGCATAAAGATCTGCTATCATACAGATGTCTGCCTGCTATCAAGAGTGCCAGATGATAGTTTGTCCCCCCACTAGCACATCTGGGTTGCCCCATAAGGGACTGTACTATGCAGGTGGTGCCCATAAGGGGGCTGGACATTGAGTGAGATGTTTGCACCTGTACCAGGCTTCTCTTGTCTCTCAGATAACAGGAGGAAGGTGGCCCTTTGGGTGTCCCCCTTTGCTCAACAGGTTCCCCAGTCTTTTGGATTCTGATAGGTCCATTTCCAGATTCACCCATACAGGGGTATTTGGGGTTTTAGGGAGAAACCATCTGATTGCTTGTGTAGCCCTATATGCTAGTAAATATCCCTGCAGCAGGGGAGACCCATTCCCCCCAGACCAGTGCACCCGTAAGCTAGTTTTTCCAAATCTTGGGGCGTTGCCTTACCAGATGAACCCTGCTGTCACCTTGTTGATTTTCAGAAGTGCGTTTGGTTGTGTAGGGATTGATAGGTTGCTCATGAGGTATGCTAACTTAGGCAGCATGAACATATATACAGCATCAACCCTGCCTTTCAGGGATCGGTGTTGCTTAGTCCATCTTTGTGTTTCCGCTCTGATGGAGGCTGTGATGGATATATAGTCTGCCTCAACCAAGTTCCTCCATAGTGTGGTGATGTTTATCCCCAAGTATGTAAAACCTTGGGGCACCTATACCACTGGCATGCCCTGTAGGCATTCCCTTGTGCAGGGCAAGTTTAGTGGTGACAGTGTGCAACTACACCATTTTAGTTACCCTCCACTAGACTGCCTATAACCTGTGCATGTCTATTCAGAGATCTGGTCTCCAGAACTGGACACAGTACACTAGTTGAGGATTCATCAATTGCTTAATTTTACAGTGGTATGAACACCTCATACTTCTTGCTGGTGATACCTATGCACAGCAACATCCCACTGGTGCTCCCATCTGCTTTGTCACACTGCTTGGCTTCTTTTAGGTCATCAGAAATGACAGTCCCCAGTTTTGTTTTCTCTTTTGTGTTCATCATTGCAGTACCCCCTTATGTACTCCACCCCTTGGTTTCTATGCACCAAGTACTTGATTTCTCATTTATTCACAATGAATGTATTGTGTATTGTAGAGTGTTGTTTTGTGTAGAATTCCATGCTTTTTAGTATGCTGCTGTACCACAGTTCAAAGGTCATGGAATGTGATTGAACCCTTTTGTGTTACAACATCATTCTGAAAGTTAAAGAGACTGCACACCTCAATTTAATTGTGAAAGCAACATAACTGCTACATACACATTAAACTCAGTAGTATATACAATAAATAAAATACAGGATGAGCAACTTTATTCATAACCAATGTGTTCTGCTAACTCAGGGTTTTGATTCCCACGGACATCTCAAGCTTCACTTTCAAGATTAGAGGGATTCAGAACCCATCTATGGCAGAACATACTGGTTGTGCATAGTTGCCCATCCATTATTCTCTATTTCATGACACACACCGGACTACTTCTCAAGCTTAAGTAGTTCTGTCTTCATTGTTTCATTCAGTTTTCCATGCCCCCTCGGTAGTGTCTACCCTGTGGTAGATCTTTGTCTCAACCATAAAAAAAGCATATCTTACCTTCTAACCCCTCTTTATTATCACCAGTGATGTCAATAAAGAGTACAGGCCAAAGTACTGATCCCTGTGGCACACCACTGGTCACTCCCCTAACATCAGGTGAATGCCGTTTCCAACCACTCACTGTTGCCAACTCCCCAACAAATTCTCTACCCAGTTTAACATTTTAGTAAACACTCCCAGGTTGCCCAGCTTCTTTACTGTCCTGCTATGTGAAAAGGTATTGCTTACTAAAATCCAGGTAAGCCACATCCACTACTCCACCCTGATTAATATACCTCATCACCCCCTCAAAGAAAACTAATAGATTACTTTGATATCAGCTCCCCTGTCCCCCCAAGTGAATCCATGCAGCCACAGATACTGTAAGCCACATGATTCAAAATATTCTACAATCCTTTTCCTCAACAGTGTCTCCATTAGTTTCACCTCTACCAAATTCAGGTTGATGGGCCTGTAGTTGTTAGCTTACTGCCTGCTGTCGGCCTCCTCCCTGCTTCCACCTTTGTACAAAAGATCCCTTGGTGAGGGTACAGCTCTGCAATAGTGCTAGCCCACATGCTACCTGATGTTGCAAGCATTATGCATGGAGGCAGTGGTGCAGAGCATTGCAAATGTGATGAAGAATGCACTTGAACATAGGGTCCCTGACAATGGGCCACTTTTGTCACATTCATTTGGCACAGTAACCTGGAATTCCTGGCTTTGAACATTTAGATTATGTTATGCTCTAACACAGTACCTCACAACAATACATAATTGGTATTCCTGTACATACTGATTTAATGTGAAAACATGTTTTTCCTGACATGTTATAGACTGCAGTATGATACTGGTAGACCCCCCACAAAGTCTGACCAAATGTCCAAGCAGTGTACCACACTTTCAATAAAAAATATTTTCTATCACCACCCATTAAGTTGCACACTTTCAGCATAATTGTAAGTCTTTTAGTTATGTGTCTACACACACAAACACACACAACACACACACACACACACACACACACACACACACACACATATGCTGTCCCTCTCAGCCCCAACACAGTGCACGTATGAAACTAATGTTTAGCCTGGTGTTTCACTTTCCTATTTGTAGCTAGCAGCAGATGTTTTGAAGGAGAAGATTATTTATGAACTGGATATTTCTGACATATTTTTCATACATTACATAAGTTAATTCAAGTATGTCAATAAGAGGTCAGTCATTTTTCTATTGTAACACATAGCAAGATTCTGAGGCAGTAACACAAGCTTGCTTGTAACTGTTCAAGCCAATCTCATTGCTTATGTAAATGAAGCACTTGTAATACAACCCCCCACCCCTTATTCTTGGATGGCACTCAGAAGCTCTTTTTACTCAGAAGCTCTGAAAGCATAAGGTTTTCAATGTTCTCATGTCTATAATGTTTTCAATGCTTCCTATTTGTAGTATATGTTGTTTTCAAAGGCTTAAAACAGTCCTGTCACACCACTTACACAGTGTGTAGTACTAATAGCCTTTATTTGTGCAAAGTGTATTTTTTACATTGCAAATGCTCTTAAACCACAGTTGCTGACTAGAAATACCTTGACAGCAAATTATCATAATATGGAAGAACTGAAGTAAGCAGCCCCCACACACATTCCTTTGCAAATTAACCCATTCACCACTGACTTTAGATACATTCTTGAAGGATTTGACAGAGCAGCACAGAAGGGAGCATCCACCACATACACACACAGGAAGCGTAACCAATTGTAAACAAAGCAGAGCACAGGTCTGGGGAACAGCATGGCAGGCATACAAATGTAAACAAAAACAAATAAGAAACTGGGCTCAAATGCTGCACTGCACAACAGAATTTTAAACAGCTGCATGCTCAACAGATCAGAAGAAAGACATCTATGTGGTAATGACTTTTTTATGAAGTACTGCTGCTTTAAGAGGCACCAGTCAGAACACCAAGCATAGAACAACTATCTCACATTCCTGTCACGTGCTACCACACTCATTTTTCTTTCCTACATCATGGCAATACGTCACCATGCTGCCATAAAAATTGGCTGGACAACAGGATGCAGAGGGTAATAGTAAACAGTGTCCACTCTGAAGAAAGGGGGGTTACTAGCAGAGTACTGCAGGGTTCAATACTGGGATTGGTCCTCTTTAATGTCTTTATAAGTGACATTGCAGAGGGACTGGAAGGAAAAGTATGTCTCTTTGCAATCAACACAAAGATCTGCAACAGGATAGATACAGAAGGTGGGGTGGAAAGGATGAGAAGGGACTTGGCAAGGTTGGATGAATGGTCAAATGTATGGCAACTTAGATTCAATACAAAGAAGTACAAAGTAATGCACCTGGGAAATAAAAACCCAGGGGAAGAGTACACAATGGGGTGAGATACTAATATAAACAAAAATGGAAAGGGACATGGGGTAGTCATATCAGATGACCTAAAGGTGGGCAAGCAATGTGAGAAGTCAGTAAGGAGGGCTGGAAGGATACTGGGATGCATAGGGAGAGGCATAACCAGTAGAAAACAGGAAGTTGTTATCCCTCTGTACAGACAGTTGATGAGACTCCATCTGGAGTACTGTGTGCAGTTCTGGAGACCCAGTCTCTGCAAGGACATTGACAGAATGGAGGCTGTCCAGAGGAGGGCAACTAAAATGATGCAGGGTCTGCACCAGAAGATATACGAAGAGAGATTAAAGGACCTTAATATGTATACCCTCAAGGAGAGGCGGGAGAGGCGGGACATGATAGAAACTTTCAAGTACCTCAGGGGAATCAACAAAGTCCAAGAGGGTAGCATCTTTCAGAAAAAGATATGAGTAAGAACTAGGGGGCACAATTTGAAGATGAGGGGCAGCTCAGAGGTAATGTGTGGAAGTATTTTTTCACAGAGAGGGTTGTGGATGCATGGAATGGCCTTCCTGAGGAGGTAGTGGAGTCAAAATCAGTGGTGGAATTCAAGAATGCATGGGACAGACATAAGGCAATTCTAGTGGGGGGGTAGAAGGAAGTAGGCTGTTGGGTAACTAGGATTTGCAGTTTATCCATTAGGTAGAGAAATGGGCAGACTAGCTGGGCCAAGCAGTCCTTATCTGCCATCAAATTCTATGTTTCTATGTGTTGCAGGATCTGTGTCTTTATGTGCTCTGGGGTGACATGCTGTGCAAAATGACCATGCGCTCGCATACCCATATCCCTCCCACCCTCCCATACTGCTATGTTAGGTGTTGAATAGCTGTAATTATGGATGCAGAACAAAATGGAAACAACTTTATTAGAAATTTTACCTCACAAACCAAGTGGGAGAGGTGCCTAAGAGGGACCAGGCCTGGCATAAAATCAATCTAAAGATGTGGAAGCATGCAGGGGAGGCAGACTATGGAGACTGCCACCATGGCAGTAAGCATAATATATGTACATATATTTGACCAGCTGTCTCTGAACAACATAATATTGATTATCAGGTAAAGACTAACACGTGTACAACAGCAAGCCACAAAAACCAGTGTTGTAAATATAAAATATATATAGAATATTGGATGGGCAACTATACACAACTATGTATTCTGTTACAGAGGGGGTTGTGATTCCTCTGACTGAGCGAAGCTTGAGAGGTCCATGGGAATCAAAACCCTGAGGTGGCAGAACACACTGATTATGCATAAAGTTGCTCATCCTATATTTTTTTAGTATATAGTATTATGTGAAATGTGTGCATTGTGTATTTTTGTCTTTCACATTGAAACGGACTTGTGCAATCTCTAGAGCTTCTAGAATGCTATTATACCACAGAAGGGTAGAATCACATTCCATAACTTTTGAACTGTGATACAACATCATTTTGAAAGGATGGATTTCTATATAGAACAATGCTCTATTATACTGTACACTAGAATTGTATTCCCTGTACTCCTTTTAGCCATGCCCATAAAATTGGATGATGCAGTATGACCCAAAACCAGTCACTTTTTCATTTTTTCATTCATCGACTGCCCACAATCAGTCGTGAGACATCCAGTTACAGGTCATAAGTTCATAGGTTCATAGCTTGTTTACAAGTCAAGCGGCCATAAGCCATATCAGACTTGCCACATTAGTGGGTAATTTCTCTTGATTTTATGCTCATATAGTTGTCCAGTCTACTTTTAAAGGATTTCAAACTAGGTGCATTCACTATGTCCGCTGAAAGTGCATTCCTTGAATCCACCACTCTCTGGCTAAACCAGGATCCCCTTTTCATTGTCTTGTATATCTCCCCTTTCAGTAGGAGACTGTTATTTTTAGTTTCTCTCCCACACAACTGTTTGTTTATCAAACCTGCCGATTCCTAGAGTAGTGCATCCTGGTATGCCCTATAGACAAAACAGAGATCTCCTCTTGTTTTTCTGTATTCCAAAGAGAATAACAGCAGACTGTCCAATCTTTGTTTATAATTCTTATTTTTAGTCAAGTTCACCTTTTTGGTGAATCGTCTTTGTACATTCTCCACAAGTTTAATACAGTCTTTACTCTGAGGGGCAGAAAATAGGGAACCATATTCCAGTACTGGTCTCACAAGAGTCCTGTACAGTGGTATCAACACCTCACTGTTTCGGCTCTTTATATTCCATAGAATATTTCCCACTAATCTATTAGCTTTCTTTACTGTCTTCCTATTGTGTAGTTCAAAATTCAATTTGTTTTTTATTAGAACCCCAAGATCTTTTTCATTGTTTGAGCTGGAGATAACATTCTCATTCAATATACACTGAGCTGTAGGGTTGTTATAACCAAAGTGCAGAACCCTAGGTAGCCCATGACATGGACGTCGGTGACTGAGCACCTGCAATAACCATCCACTCAATCCTAGCGCATGTCATCGGGGCTGCCGATGGGGTAGGGTGACGGATGGGGCGGTGAATATAAGCGGCGGGATGTAAGCTATACACACAAAGTGCAGGGAGGGGGAAAACATGCACAGCAAGGGGGGGGGATTGTGAGGGGTGGGGCCAAGTGTGGTTGCTGATCTGGCCCTGTGGCGCAGTGGTGGGTTGATGGCTTCAGTGGGCAGGGTGCTGGGTTTGGGTCTGGGCATTGGTGCATTTTGGTTGTGCCCAGTCTGAATTATTTTTTTAAATGTTTTTGCACCCCCCCCCGACATGCACCCCACTGGTGTTGAGAATCCTTGAGTTGGGGGGTGCGGTGGTGCTGCCCCCCATATAAAGGGTTTAAAATACAAGTCCCAGTGCCGTTTTGCTGTATGCCGAGGAGTAAGAGTGCCAAAATTGATTTTCGGCACTCTGACTTTGCGATAATGCTGATCACCTTTAGGCTTTTGTCGTTATCACATAAATCTGAACCCTAAACTTGTCCCCATTGAAACTTAAATTATGTTTCACTGCCCATTTCTCGAGTTCTTTTAATTGATTTCGAAGTACACATATGTCCCTTTCATCATTAACTATCACCCCTATCTTGGTGTCATCAGCATACTTCTGTAGCCATATTCCGTCACGAGTTTGCATGCCTGATACAAAAGTGGTGAACAGCAGGGGGTCCAAGTCTGACCCCTTCGGCACACCACTTGTCATCAAACCCCAGTCCAAGAGTGAATCCTGATAGAGACTCTCTGTACCCTGTCCTTCAACCATGACTCCACCTAGATAGTAATACAGGTGTCTACACACAGAATGACTAATGTTTCTAGTAATATCTGATGTGACACAGAATCAAAGGCCCTGGAAAAATCCAAATAAATAACGTCAACAGGTAGACTCTGATCTATCGCCTTACTAATAGGCTCAAAGAAATCTAAGAGGTTACTAACACAAGATCTTCCACACACAAAACAGTGCTGCGTGACATCACATAGCCCTAAATCCTTAAGATTTCCTTCTAGGAAATCCTTTATAAAACCTTCCATAACCTTTCCAGCAGCTGAAGTTGTACTAATCAATCAATAATTTTCAACTCTAGTCCTGTCCCCTTTTTTGTGTATTGGGTAATATACACCTGCTTGCACTCTTTGACCACTTCATCCCTAGTCAGGGATGCATCAAACAAGAGGGCCAGGGGGCCTTGCAATTCCTTTGCCATGTGTTTCAATACATAGGGGTATATACCATCTGGTCTACCTGATTTATGTATGTTAAGTTTACCCAGTCTGTCAAACACTTGTTTCTCAGTAATAATCAACATTTCGGGACTCCCTTGCTTTATAGTACAAGACCTAGCTGATTGATAGCTTTCTTGGTTCTGGTATACACTCGAAAAATAGTCATTACATTTCTTGGCCATACCCTCCTCATCTGTGAGAGTTACATCCCCATCCTTGATTCCTGTTATTTAATTTGAACCTTTCCTCATACTCCCCACATAATTATAAAATCGCTCATAATTATCCTTATTACATTTTGTCATATCCAGCTCTGCTTTTGCCTTAGTTTTTTTTTTATTTCCAGTTTACATCTTTTGTTACACTGTTGATATTTTAACTCTTTCTCTGGTGAGGGGTTTAACTTATATTTCTTATATGACCTTTCCTTAACTTTTAATAATCTCTTTTTTTTTTTTTTTTGAGAACCACTTGGGAATTCGACCCTTATTGTTATATTTTTTGAAAGGGGTACAAAATTGTCTATACAGTGATGAATTTTGCTTTTAGAAATATTCCATCTGCCTCCAGGGATATGTTTTGGAGCTCATTTTTCCAGTCCCAAGCTTTCACATACTCTTGTACTGCATGACCGGTTGCTCATGCAAGCTATAACCTATGATAAAGTATGTGCAATAACAGGCAATAATGCAACCCACAGCTGAATAGTGAGGCACAATGGTGTAGCCCAAATGAACTACAACTAACTGTGAATTGCATAGATAGCTTTGTATGTCCATGGCCCTGTAGTGTGCTAACACACTTATAAAATAACATGTTTGTTTCAGTCAGAAACAAATAATAATAATTAGTTCATTTTGTGTGTAATTGTCTTTCTTTACTGACTCTATAGCAAGAAAACTACTTTCTGACACAGCAAATGTCACTTTCTCCATATCACTGGTTGTCCTTAGTTTACTAGTTGTATTTCTACTGTTCTGAAAAATGGATAGCATACCGCTCCTATTTCTCAAGAGAGGCCACACGTTATACAACCCATATTGTCACCATATACATGGTACACATTAACAGAAATTGTCATTAGAGTGAAAGAACTGCAGTACAAACTCAATCAGAAAAACATGTGCAAGCAACAATGGGTGGGTGTAACATTCCCAGCCATCAAATATCTACAGCACTGCCCCAAGTGCATAGGTCCGATCACAGCAGCCAGGAGAAGCAAAGAACATCCAGCGAGGAATACAATGGGCTACCTGCCCTAGGCACAAAGTGCACAACTCGCACATGTAACCCCCCCTACAAAGAGGCAATCCTATAATGTCTTCCTGGGCTTCCCTAATGCCCACTGTCAGGATGGTGTTCTGTGTCCAGCTGTTTAAAACTGCCAGCATGAGAGTGCTATAGTAAGCCTCCATGCCTGTCTCTTTAAGAGAATCATTATGCTGTGTTAGAAATTAATCTGGGCTGGATCTGAGTGAACTAAGTCTCATGACCAGCCAGACAAGTTGTATTTCTGCTCCATTCTGCGGTCTCTAGTAATGCAGAGGGAGGTCTACTAGGAACAGTAATTATTTACTGTTTATCTGTAGTGGTAATAATAATGTAGGAGTTTGTCTAACCTGTTTTCACCTGCAGTATGAACATTTGGATAGAAGCCACCATCTTGGTTCTGGACTGCCAGTTTGGACCAATCGGAACCTCAGGGGACCTAAAATGGAGACTGTCCTCAGGGGCCTTGTGGGAGTGAAATCTGTAGGAATTGTAGTTTTTAAGGTTTGGCACCTAAATTGATCTGGAGAGGGAGCCCATTCTGTGACAGACAGTTCCATCAGCCAACCAAACCTTTTGGATCACTGGGAAAGCCAGAGCTGCCTGCAGCAGTGGGGAGTCGAGAGTTGGAGTTTAGAGAGTGAACAGCTTGAGCGATTCGAGCAGCTGCTCCTGTGTAGTAGTGCTGGGGAAATCGGCAAGAAGGCTGTGTTGGACCTGCCTATCACCATCTTCATGAGTGAGGAATCCAGTGATAGTAACAGTTGGATTTAATTCCAATAATCCTTGTGGAGATCTGGAAGCTGAAAAGAAGTGTGTGTGTTTGTTGCCTGCAAGTGGACCGAAGACTTGCTCCAGAAGCGATTGACCTGTCAGGTACCGAAGTGAGCCTCAGAGTGAAAGGTTTGCGCAGAAACCCTGCTGAACTGCAATTGGACTTTATCCAAACTGTGTCTGATAGCTGTGTTGCTTATAAGTGTACTGAATGTGTAGTGTGGGTCACGATCTGGTTCCCCACTTTTATGTATGTTATGCTAGCTGGAAGCTGCTCCTGCACCTGTTATGGACTGTATCCAAACTGCCTGCTCTGTCTGGGCCCTGCTATCTCAGCCTAGACTGCTGCTCCCTTCACAGAGACATTTCCAACTAAAGACCCTCTTGGGGATTTGGCCCCCTGTTTAACACCATTGAATAGGTAGCGACCACGATGGTGAGTCGTGTAGGCCCTGCTTCCCCTGGTAATCCAGTACAACATCCAGAGGTCTTCATCTCATCAGTTCTGCCTCCTGGTCTGGGTAGCATGAGTACAAAACAGTGTAGCTCCCTGCAACAAAGCTACAATCATTGTATGTCATCTGATTTGCTTGTTTGGGTTTATTACAACTAGTGGTGGGCGAAGTGGACAAAATTTGCTCCGTGAAGTGATTCGTGGAGTAATGCAGAATCCGTGAAGTAATCGGCAATGCTAAGTGGAGTACTGCGATCATATCGAGGAATCAAGTCCATTGGAAACCAATGACTTTACGTTATTCCACCTTCCCCAAGCCACTTCTCCACTATTGATTTCAATGTACTTCACATCACTTCACCTTGTAATTGAGCTCCAAGGTGAATACTGCAGTGATTCATGGGATTGCAGGTCACATGGGCTCTAGATTGTTCTGCACAGCCTCAGTTCTGGGTAGTGTGTGTATAGTGGTAGCTGAAGACAGTTTGCTCTCAGAGCTCTGTGATTCAAAACCTCTAAAAGCTGTTAAAGCCTTTTTGAGTCATCGTTTTTACTCAAAATGTAGTACATTGATTGTAGGAAATCCTCCTGTGCTCATATCATCCAGTGTTTATTGTTTGTGTGTGGATTTTGAATGTTAATTTAGAACATTCAGTCTGTGTACTGTGAAGTGTGCGTTGGGGGAAGGGCGTATCTGTGGTGTAGGTAGATTAACTGGGAGAAAAAGGCAGTATACCCTAGAGCAAAGGAGGAGAGAAGTGATATGATCGAAACATTCAAACACCTTAAGGCATTAACAAGGTGAAAGAGTCTAACATGTTTCAATATAAGAAAAATAGCAGGACAAGAGGACACAGCATGAGATTAGAGGGAGGCCGATTAAGGGGTAATGTGAGGACGTTCTTTTTCACAGAAAGGGTGGTGGATGCATGGAATGGCCTACCTTAGGAAGTGGTGGATATGAATACAGTGCAGGGCTTCAAGCAGGCATGAGATAGGCATAAGGGAGCAATACAGATGAGTATGAATAGATAGGCCATTGACAGAGCAAAGGCTGATGGCAATTCATAAGGTAGAAAAAGAATGGGCAGACTGGATGGACCTTGCGGTCCTTATCTGCTGTCAACCTTTGTGTTTCTATGTCTTTCTGTTTTGCTTATATTTTTCTTGTATAACTGTGTTAATGTACACACAGTAATATTTTCAGAAATTCTTGAAATTTTTTTTCCTGATTGTTGTGGTACAGCAGTGTATAATTTCAGTTTGTTTAAAACATTTGGTTATATTACTAAAGGTTTTCAATTTGATTCTCATTACCTGTAGTGTGTGTGTGACAATGCGTGTGATGCGTGCTATCAAATCAGACACCTTTTATTGTGCCACAGAGTAATTGCAGCAGTGTGAACCTGCTATCCACCATACCTGCATGAATTTTTTTGTACTGCTTTGTGGTATATTTTCTGGTAGTGGACTGTTAACTGCCATGCACCCCCCCCCAACCGGCAAAAGTTGTTCTTTTCCAGATTTGGATTTTTGACTTGTGAGCACTGGTTAGGTGTTGTGCCTTTGTGTCTGCATCTCTTGACTGCGCAGTGCAATCTTAATCTGCCTGTGCGTTTGCAGTGCACCATTAATTCTGGGAGACTGCATTTCTTGTTACACTCTCATTTTACTTCATCAGCACCGGGGAATTTTCTGGACAAAAGACAGTAGCATTTTGGGGATACACATTAATTCTGGTGACTGTGTGTGACCACTGCGCACATGACTGAGTGCACCATTAATTCTGGGAGACTTTGCATTTCTTGTTACGTTCACATTTCACGTTGCCAGCACTGGGGAATTTTCTGGTCAAAAGACAGTAGCATTGTGAGGAAGCACATTAATTATGGTGACTTTGTGTGGGGGGAGCTGCCAATATTATTGTCACTTTGCCTTACTTCGCATTAAGGTGGAATCACAATGCAAAGTTATAATTACAAGGCAAAGTGAGCAATTCATATTGGCCACTCCGCGTAGTGGAAAGACAACGTGAAGTGCCCACTTTGCGGGCACTTCGCTGGCGAAATTTAAATTTGCTGCATCTCTAATTACAACGAACTGAGCCATCCATCTTTGGATTACAAATTCTGGGTTGATGTGCCTGCTAATTGTTTTCTTTCCCAAGGGCCCCAACAACAGCTGCAATGCCGGCCTACACCAGGCAATGCTTCAGACTAGCCTGTTTAACAACTGGGTACCCAGGGTTGTCTGACTATGACAAAGGGACTCACTGTGCATGCTTGTTCAGCCTGAGTTAATCAGATCTGCTAATCCTCTGCTAGATTCCTGCCCCACCCTTGTCCAACTTCCCTTGAATAAATCAGATTGTGGCTTTTCTACAGTTAACTTGGCTAGTGTGTACCTTCTTGGTGGTGATACTGTACTGCCATTGAATTGTTTTATCACTGGTCTTGTTTTGCAGGGGGTCTCCAAGGAAACTGCAGCTGATCCAGCCCTGGTGGTAAGTGCAAAGAGTGTGGGCTCAGTACTACTGTCATATGGCATATGTGAATGCTATTCTGCTGATCTGTGTAGGCCACTAGAAGGGTTAGTGGGTGGTCATAGCATCTTGGAGAGTTATACCAACAGCTGCTTTGCTACCCCAAAACCATTCCTCCAGGTGGAGGCACCCGTTCACCGAACTCAGGCCCCTCAACCTGTGTCTAGTCATGCAGGCAGGAGTAGTAACCCATAGGATAGCACCACCTAGGGGTTACATACAAGATCATGAATTCAACCTGCAGACATCCAAACATGCACAACATTACCCCATCGGTCTCTGGAACCCCCAGCAATGCCACTGCAGCATGGCCACCCCCCACTACCCTACCCAGTTCAAGCCAGCATTCATCCAGCAAGGTACCCCCCCCACAAACACAACACACACAAGTGCACCTGCTGCCAGACACAACTGACCCTCAAACTAAATACCAACTACCCTACAGATGTGTTATGTGCTGCCCCCCTCTGATGCCCCCAACCCATACCTGCAGAAACAGTTGCATGAGTCAGATGGCTATCAACACAACCCTCTGCACATCTCCACAGTCACTGACCATCTGCCATACACTGATGTGCTTCAACTGCACGCCCCAGCATAGATGAGACATACCATGGCTCATACCATGGCGTTATGAGCTAAGCAAGGTGGTGAGCCTGTATGTGCTCCTGTATCTACATGTAATAGGAAATGAAGCTTCCATGTAAAATATATCTATCCAATTTTAATTTCAATTCATCTTTATTTTTACTGCAGATTATTTCTTCAGGGAGACTGTTCCAAGGGTTGACTACACGCTGGGTATAAAAGGATTTTATTTTTTCAGTATGAAATTTGCATGGTATCAGCTGTAATTTGTGTCCTCTGGTCCCTTTATTATGGTTTTTGAGTTTTAAGTTTAATTCTTTAAAAAGAGCTCTATCCTAAATCAGTGTGTGGCACATTAACAGATCTCCCTTTATTCTTCTGGTATGAAGAGACATTAAATTTAACCTACTTAGGCAGTCTTTATAAGAGAGATTTTTATACTCATAAATCATCTTGATGGCTTTCCTCTGGACCTTTTCTACACTATCCTTGATGCCTCCCTTTATTGTACCCCATAGTTGGGATCCATAGTCCAACAATGGTCTTACATAAGATCTGTACAAAGGCATGGTGACTTTGGCTTCCCTACTTTTAAAACTTCTTTTTTATTGTCCAGAGGATTTTTTTTGCTGTAGATACCTGTGTGTTAGTATGCATATCAAAAATCAATTTGTTTTGACATCCGGCATACATGGAGCTGTGCAGAGGGATGTGACACTGGCCATCCAGCTCACAGAACTGTGAACACAGTCATGGGTTGAGGGTCATATCTATGTGTGTGTGTGTGTGTGTGGGGGGGATGCCCAATGTTCACAGGCGCATTCAGCTGTTCACTGTATATGAGCCCTGGACATTCATGAGCACTCACAACAGCACTTTCCCTGCCATGCCACCTGTACCCCATAGGTGCACCAATGCACAGCACTACTAGCCATGATGCATGATGTGTACTGCTAGCAGGGCCCCATCACACCCCCTACCCACTCCCGTGCATAGCTGTTTGCATGACCACAGGGTCAGGCACCTGTCAGCTGTGCACTCCAATTGTTAATGGTGCATGACCAACACTACACAGCATTCCAACTTATCTATGCAAACACACACAGTTTACACAGTGAGTTGGCAACATACACAGTTACAAATGTGTGTAACACATATTAATCAAATCTGATGCAGAGTATCAAATTATAACAGCACAATGTTTACATGGAAGTGTGAAAAAATTGCTAACATGACAACAGTTACCAAAGTGTTCAAACATGTTTTTCTTTCCTAGCTCAGTAGGACTCTGTTCCAAAAATAAGAAAAACAAATTACTGTAGGAGCAAGCAGGCAATCTCCACAAAATTTAACAATAAAAACTAAAGTAATTTCTCCTACTTTTTATCTCTTTGTAGGCCAAAAAGGCTCCTTCACAATGCCAAACCTCAGAGTACAACCTGTGCCAGTCCCACGGCATCAGCTGGAGGAGGATCCTCTAGTTGAGTAAGTAATTTTGCTCGACTCTGAAGGTATGTAGAAACATTAACATCCAAACCAAAAATAATATAAATCAAAACAAAATAATATAACCTGTGCTATAGGCATCCATAATTTAGTGATAGTTTGCTCCTATGCTATCTTTAGAGCTGTTTGCATAGACTGCATGTTGGTGGTGAAGTAGACACATGTGAGGGTACAGGTAAAATCTATTGTATCCACAACATACATTAACTGAAATTATACAATAGCAAGAAAATTTTCTGGACTCTGATTGGTCAGTGTGTCCCTGGCACAGTGAGGTTATCCCAGCACAACCTCACTGTATCAACTCCAGGCACACACATGACACTCTTACATGTTGACACATGATAGATCTTAGTCCACACACTTCACACAATTATATTCTAACCTCCCATCATATGATACAGTCCCCCTCCCGCGCAAATGAACAGAACACCCTCAAAAGTGCCACCAGCGGAAACCAAAACCTTAAGTGCAAACTGGAAATCTGGTTTGTGTGTGCGTTTTTTTTTCTTCAAATTATCCCTATGAGCACCTTTACAGACACAGCTTAGTAGCATATGACCCCTCACATTTCAAGCCCCTCTCTATTTCAAGTAACCTCCTAACGAAGGCAGATTTAGCATGAAACAGCGCCAGATTCACTGAGTTTCAAATGTAGGCTAAACCTCTGGCTCATTCAAAGGAAACTCAAACTGATTCTACAAAAGTACAAAAAGGTGTAACTGGGGCCATAACTTTAAATGGCTTTTCTATCCCCCAGTCTACCACAGCACGTGCACACCTAATGCCATCCTGAACACTTGCTGATCACAAACCTACAACTCCACTTATGCCTCTCACCTTTTCTTGCAGTTCAATTACATTTTTTTCAAAGCAGAGCACTACACACAGACCCTTTTCATCCAATGCAGCACAGCTCCCAAGTACATGTCCCCACCCAACGATACTCAACAGCAGAATCTCACAGCAGTTGCCAACTTCAGAGCTGTGCTGACTTCATTCAATAAATGGCTAGGTGGCGGGGGTAGAGGGGACTCTGCTCTCTAAACTAACACTGCTGGAGAAAAACATTAAAGAATCAGGAAGTGAACAGCTGATGGGGGTGTATACCCAAACATTGCAACTATGTGTTAGCCCAAGATTGCAGCTAAGCAGTCACTCTCAGTAATGGCAAATAGAAAACACTGAAGACTATTTTTTGTATATGTAGACATCCACATACAAAAGTTAAATAAAAAAAAATACTTAAAATGACTTTTTCTCCTTGTTTCTATTTTCTTTACAAATGAGCCATTGTATAATAGCAAATAGTACACTCCAGTGTGTGGGTTGTGCTGGGATAACCTCACTTCTGGGGGGTTGGACACACTAGGCCTGCAGCCTCGTGCCCAACCACCCCAGGCGTGAGGTTATCCCAGCGCAACCCACACCCTGTCGTACATTATTGCTTAAATGTCATGAATCTAAGAATGTACCACCTCTGTAAAGAAATATAAGTAATAAAGTACAAGTATATATTGGTAGTAGTGAGAAACACACACACCTAAACTTGTACCAAGACACAACAATGCAGTCCAGCACCTTCAGCCTCTGGCTCCATGCATATCTCATTACTAGCAAGAGACAGCCATATCTTATAAATTACATAAAATGAATCGTAGACAACTGCTATGAAAAAATAATGTTGTGAAACACTTCAAAACCAACCAAACTGTATCCAGAGGTCTTACCAAATAATGTGTAACATTCCTCACAAATATTTTCAAATGTAAGTAATCTCTGCATATTCACCCTGACCCCCGTCAATACAGCCTTAATTTTCAGGGCCCAGCTTATATTTTCTATATATGACAAAAGACAACAGCCATATTTGTGATGAGAATTACGAATTCAGTACCTTATGAATTCAGAGATTTCCCTTGTTGGCAGTAACTTGTTTAAAACAGTTGGCAGTGTTCTCTTACTCCCACGCCTAGAAGCAACTCTCAGGTGATCTAAACATAGGTATTTCCTTACCCATTTTCATACTCTCAATCTCATAGGACCAAAACCAGAGACACTATATTTCACTTAACCTGACACAGCACCACTGCATGACATGTGCATGACACAATGTAATACTGTACATATGTAAAGTACCTTAGGTTTATGCTTTTTAAATATCCATTTCAGTTGCATGCTTTCAAATACTGCCTGGAGGCAGTATAGTGCAGTGATTTAAGGCTCTGAGCTGCAAACCTGGAGACCTGGGTTTGAATCCCACGGCCCCCACTTGCATACGGTGTGACCCTGAGCAAGTCACTTAACTACCTTGTGCTCCCAGGTCACACCTATAAACAAGCTTCAGCTTAATGTGTCTCTCCTGGTTATAAAACAAATACCATAATAAAACACAGTCAAATGTCCTGAATGTTCATGCTGAAATTTATCTTCATTTACATACTTGAAACTAAAGTGGAATATAGGCACTGTTATAAAAATACTTTTTTTAGGATACAGTCTTAAGTTAATTTCCAGACTTTTAAAAATACACTATTATTACTTTATTGACTTAAAAGAGAACTGTGCTGAATCAACAGGTCACCCCCCCCCCGGTTAAAGCTGTTTTTTAAATACTGCTTCAAATTGTGTTATTGCTCTGACAACACACTTTTTCAGCCATCGTAGTAGGTGTTTCTGATTTTCATGCTTCCTGTAAAAAACATATTAGAATTGCATGGCAAAGTGTATGTACCTGTTCTACTCTTCTATTCTTGACACAATGCATTTATGTTCTACCATACACCTCTGTATCTGAGAGGGACATAAAGTACATCATACATTTCTAAAGTGACAAAACCACACTGTAAAGGACAAACACCCACTAAACTCACTAAAATGCCTGGATAGATGGAACAATAACAGAAATGTAACTAGGTTTTTACAAAACAACTTCTACTGGTAAAAATGACTTGCATGCTTAGTGCACCACTCCTTTAGCTTGACAGAAGTATGCCATATTTGAATGCAGTGTGTGTGTGTCTCTCTCTCTCTCTAGTGCTCAGAAACCAATGAGCCTATGCAATGCAGGGGTGGAGGGAGTTGTAGCCTTGCTGTGTTGGCCACTAATGTAGTAGTCCTCAGTTCCTATACTTTTGGAATCTGTTATCAGCTTAAGGGTTAAACAAGTCTGTCATTTTTGCACTGGTATTCTAAAAATTTGTAAAGATGCAACATATCTCTCACTTCACGATGTAAGCAGTAAAGTCAATTATCCTTCTAATACCTCTGTCCACAAAATGTCTTAATCTGTCACACAGATGATGATATACAGCGCTATATTGTTACAAAAACACTTCTTTCACCCTACTATAGCTTTCAACCACTGCTTCTAAGAAATCATATATACAGTACAAAATATGTCATATTCCTTCTACTGTATTTGTATTTTGCAAACCAAGAAGCCAACAGGGAGGGCACGGGTAATGATGAATAAGGCAACATGAAGGAACCCAACCTACAACACCACTCTTCCTCCATGAACCAAGGTACAGCACTGCCAATAGCTGGTGGTTCTTCCAAAGAACACCTGAGAGAGGAACCACACTGAGAAAATTGCAAGTGGAGATAGGCTTCTACCTGACAAATGTAAGTAACTTCATACAAGTAACCATATCAAAAGGAACCATAAACAGTTAATTACACCATATGTCATAGTTGCCCATTCCATACTCTTCTGAGAAGAGAGCTATGTGATACTTACACAGTAAGGCACAACAGTATGTACATATAACAATTTTGTGCTGTACAGCTATGGCTGTGGTAAGGCACGAGGCCACAGGCTAAGTGACTTCACCCAGCGTGCATGCAATTAAGTATGTACTGAGGGACAGAGCAACAAGCAATAGAGGAGGGGGACTGGTATATACCAGAGAAGGACTGAAGTATGTCAACGAGGAAGGGGAGGGCATCAACATAGAGTCACTATGGGTGCAGCTAAGCAACTAACAAAATAGGACCCTCAGGATGGGACTGGTGTACAAAACACCTTCTTAGACTGAGAAGTTACGCTAAGAACCACTGCAACACATCAGAAGCACCAGTTGAAGAAACAGAACAGTAACAGTGGAGTACTTCCACCTAGCAGAGACTAGATCAATGTATTGAAGGCACCACAAATTGAGAGAAACAGGTACTTCTGGATGCCTTCCAGGGCAGTTTCCTATTGAAGATGGAAAATGGTACAACCAGTTTATGAAACATCCTAGACTTCATGCTGGGAATGGTAAAAAAACAGTGTATTGATCATGTAAAGAATACTTCATACATTTATTTTACATTTTATACAATGTAGCTTTTTTAACGGATCCCAGTTCAAGTTTTATTTGCATACTGTATTGCAAATGTAGCAGCTATGTTTGTGAAGAAAATCAATTCTGGTAGTACGGTACTAACTAAGATGCCAACATTTCCTAATGAACATTGTACATGGATGTGGACACTTTACTGTAAAACATAATTTTCTTCTTTCTCAACATGCAAAAATGCATTTTTCATGCACAGGCATGAACCAATCAGATAAAATGTTTCGCTCCCATGTGTAAACAAAAAACAGAGCAACATACACAGTGTTTCTCTATTAAACAGGAAAGGCATGAGAAGAGATATCACTTTCCACAAACATTACCCAGTGCTCTGTTATTCTGATACTTAAACAACCATGAACAGCAAACATCACGTCAATCTGGTTCTTACTCACCACCCCCCACCCCAAAAAGTATTGCGTTATACACCAGATGGTGCAGCCAAGTGGTGTATTGACACCACAAGGTTATTTAATACATAATTGTCATACATCCCAGAGTTCACCAGTATCATAATAAGAAATAAATTACATCTGTCTGTGACTTCAATGACTGCTAGGAGATAATCTTAGTTAATCTACATAAAAGTGTCATAAAATAAGCTCTCTAGCATGTCTAAATATACCACTATTTGGTACCACTGACACTAGATTTACCTCAGTAAATAACCACAGATATGCAATGTTACACAGAATGTTATTGTTTTTTAATAAATACTTGGCTATACATCAACAACATAAACTTTCTTTTTTTTCTTTCACATAAGGGTTTCCCCTGCTCATGCACCTCATTTCTGCACAAGAAGGTAAGACTAATTACCATCAATAGTATACAGTATGTTACCATTAAAGAATAGAAAGCAGGTACACATCAGTGCATATGTGGAAAATACAAGTCAACGGGAACATACCAGTAGTTACTTAGAAGGTGCCTGTTCCACATATGATAACAGCGATGCAATTGTAGAGTAGAACAAAGTGACAGAAGGGCTGCTAGCACTGAAGGTGGCCAAATCAGCAGGTCTGGATGAGGAGGTAGCAGGGTACAGAATCAGACATGCTACTACAGAGCAGCAGAACAGCACATGTGGTGCGTTTCTACAACAGTGTTTCCAAAGATAATCCAGGCAATTACAGACCAATCAGGGTTCCCTCAACCATGAGGGAGTGGAGGGATGGAAACAACTGCAGGGGGACCTAAGCAAGCTAGAGGAGTGATCAGAGAGGTGGCAGCTGGGGTTCAATGCTAAGAAGTGTAAGGTTATGCACTTCGGCGTTTAGAACCCAAGGAGAGAATACTGGCTGGGAGGGGTTAAGCTGGGGATCACTGAGGAGGAGAAGGACCTGGGCTAATGGTAACAGGGACCATGAATAATGCTGCCCAGTGCAGGAGAGTGGCTGCAAAAGTGAACAAAATACTGGGGTGCATAGCGAGGGGGTTTTCGTCCAGGTGAAGAGAAGTGATCTTGCCCCTCTACAGGTCGCTAGTAAGGCCACACTTTGAGTAGTGTGTGCAGTTTTGGAGGCCATACAGGAAGCGTGATATCAGGCTACTGGAGGGGGTGCAGAGGAGGGCAACAAAGTTGATATGTGGAATGGAGGGGAGAGACTATGAGAGCAGGCTGGGTGACCTGAATATGTACACCCTGGAGGACAGAAGGGACAGAGGGGACATGATAGAGACATTTCAAGTATCTGAGGGGAATCAATAAGGATGGGGCAGATGGAGTCTTTAAGCTAAGGAGGGGGAGAGACACCAGGGGCACGGGTTAAGAATAGAGGGGGGAAGATTTAGGAGGGAAATGAGGAGACACTATTTCACAGAGAGGGTGGTAGCAAAATGGAATGCACTACCAGAATGGGTGGTATCATGTAAATCCATGAACAGCTTTAAAAGGGCATGGGACAGGGAACAGGGGAGAGTGAGGGTGGGGGAGGTAGGGGCAGCATTGGGATGACAAAGGGGAGGGGGTGGAGCAGCTGTAAACTAGTGGTACTAGCTGCACACTCGAGCAGACTTAGATCGACTGGATGGTCTGTTTCTGCTGGCACATTTGTATATTTGTATGTTCGTATGACACTATAGAATAGGAATAGGACAAAGGTAAGGATCATTGGTACGGAGCATGGGAAAGTGGGTGGCGGGAGCAGGGACAGCACCTCAAGCTGTGGTCACAGTAATATGTATATTAACACTCTGTTAAACATTCTTTTTTGACCAACCAAAGAACGTTTCATATACAACACAGTCACAATGCACAGTCTAGAGTTGCATTAAACAGTAAAAAAGAATTTTCTTAATTGTTTTATTTGTCATAACAATACAGTTAAAAAACATTGCTGATCATACTTTTTCCATAGGTATTTCAACAACATAAGTTTTCATTATTTATTGTTTACCAATAGTTATGTGATATGTATATATACCATTGCACAAATCTTATTTACTGGCAGAACAGGAAAGCAAACCCACAAGAGAAACAAAAACATATTCAACTTGAAAACTACAGAGATGCCCGGAATTGCAACTACTCACAAGTATGATATTTCCACATAACATTTGTTTATCTTCTCTTTTACAATAAAATGTATTACAGTGAACCAGTCAACCAGAGGAAACCGAAGACATACCCATAGACATAAATGTCACTATGATGGTATTTATATGCTTGCTTGCTTGCAAATATTACAACACAGTAGGATAGCATTTACAAGCACCTTGGTATCACTCTTTGCTATGTATATACCCCACTACCCTACCCACCATCATCCTGCAACACTATCACTGTAATGTGCATGTCAGCTGACTAGTAGTAGTAGTATGCATGCCTGGTGTTGGACGTAATTGTGCATTAATATCTCTGCCAGCACTGCTCACGTATTGTCATTGTAAAACAGAAAGTACGTCATGTGAATTACAGCATTTTTAGAACCGCACCATAAATGCTAGACATCTCAACAACAGATAAGTCACAGCATTTCAGAAACAGACTCTAAACAAGAGAACATATCTACCACACTCATACCACAGCTCAAAACCGAATTAGTAGATATCATGCAATACAAAATCTAAGTGTATATGTGTGTGTGTGTGTGTGTGTCTCTCTGGAGGTGGGATGTTTGTAAAATCACCAGTCTAAGTTAGGCACAATGCAACTTATTGTGTCACAAATGCCTCTATCTTGACTATGCAGCCCCCACTGCATACCATATGACCTGAAACCACATACTCAACATACTTGCATTACAAAGCTACACCCACAAAGAAACTTTTAGTAGCCCACAGCATAACATCTACTAAGCCTGTATGTACACACACAACAGATACCAGACCTGCAAGTGTCAAAACTTCCAATGTTCAATGGTTCTGTCATGACAAACATCATATAATGTCTGCACACAAGAAACATTATGCAACCACATAACAGTGCAACAGCTGCTGGAACAGAAAAAACTGTTAACTTATTATCATAGCAGCCACATAACCATAACAGTAGACCAAGCAACCAAACCACACAAAACACTACTTTGACAGTATTTTTATATCACTGATACTGACTACTGTGCCACAGAAACCACAAAGCATAGGCACACCTTAACACACCCACGCATCCTTCCATGAGAACAAACTGCATACATACAGTACTGTACACTAACACCTGCCCCTATACATCCTGTCTCAAACAGCTGAACACACAAAAAATGTACATATGAACATACAAAATTTGCCAGCAGATAAAGGCCTAGAGGTCTATCAAGTCTGCTCAAATGTGCAGCTAGCACCCCTTATTCTGCAGCTGCCCCTCCCTTCCGCCCTTCCCCTTCATTAACCCTCCCCCTTGTCCTGTCCCATCCTCATTTGAAGCAGTCCACTGTTCTACTGCATACCACTTCAGCAGGTAACGCATTCCACCCAGCCACCACCCTCTCTGTAAAAAGTATCTCCTCATCTCCTCCTGAACCTTCCCTCGCTCCAGTCTCATATCATGGCCCCTGGTGGCCCTCCGCTCCCTTACTTTGAACAGCCCCTCTGTACCTGTCTTGTTTATTCCTTTCATGTATTTAAAGGTTTCAATCATGTCACCCCTGTCTCTCCTCTCTCCAGTGAGTACATGTTCAACTCCTTCAACCTCCTCTCGTTGATAAGTCCCCCAGCCCCTTGATCATCTTTGTGCGCTCTGCGCTGCACCCCTCAGTAACTTAATGTCCCTCTTCAGATATGGACACCAGTACTGCACACGCAGTACTCCAGGTGTGGTCTAACTAATGACCTATACAGTGGCAGAATCACCTCCTCCTCCTCAGGATATACCCCTTGCAATATAACTCAGCATTTTGTTGGCCTTTGCAGCTGCCTTCTACCATTGTGCCGAGTTGTTCATTGACCCTGTAATGAGCACACTCAGATCCTTCTCCTCCTCTGTCTGGGCTAGCTGCACTCCACCTAGCTTGTAACTCCTCCTTGGGTTCTTCATCCCAAAATGCAGCACCTTGCACTTTTTGGCATTAAAGCCCAGTTGCCAGGTGTCTGACCAGGTTTCAGGCTTTGTCAGATCATCCTGCAACCCCTGCCATCCCCCTAGGTCATCCACCACCGTGCCTACCTTGATATCATCAGCAAACAGACTGATCTTGCTCTTGATGTCCCATGATATGTCTGCAATGAATATCCCAAACAACACTGGTCCCAACACCGAGCCCTGTGGAACACCGCTCATCACTGCCTTTGGGTGTGAGAGCTCCCGACCCACCACCACCCTCTGTTGCCTTCCCTGGAGCCAGTTTCCTACCCAGCTCACCAGCTTTGCACCCACCCCTGTGCCTACTAACAGTACAGTATTGCAATACGCCAATGCACAAGACTGAAACATAATTGTGCCACCCCACCCAAGGAAAAACAGCATTTAACAAACTCCCATAGGAGACAGAAGGAAACAGAAAAGTAAAACAAAAAACAGACTCCTAATTTTTTTTTCCAGAACAAATTGCAGAAACCAGAGCACTGCTGAACACCACCTGCCAGAACATGAATGTTGTGAGGGATGGCTTCATGACTGTCACTCAAAGCTCCACAGCAGTGCTAGAACAACAAAAGCTCCTGCTGAAGCAGCAGCAGGAGCTTTTGGGGAAAACACGCCGTTGTGGAAGCTTAGACTGGCAGTCCTATGAAGCCACCTGTGGCCTCCAGGGTAGCATCCAGGAACTCTCCTCCACAGTCAATAGACTGCATGATGAGATCAAGAACCAGGCTACTGTCCTGGAGGCCAACGTCCTAAGACTCATGGCAGAATCACAGGTAGAGGCCTCAGAAGGAAGTCAACACCTCCTTTAGATGTAGCTGCCCAATCGTGTGGACCAGGCTCTCCCTGAAGATGAAGAGGATCCTCCTCAAGTCCCTCCTCAACAGATGTCATCTACTGAGGGGAGTCAATAATACAGCTGACGCTATCCCTCTTAGGCACCATACTTCCATTTTTCCCCCAACCCTACTTATTTCCTGTTTCTACAGAACTAACAACCTGACAATATTTCTTGTAAAGTTTTTATTTAGTAAGTTTTACATATGAGCAAATATGGTTTTCACAATAAATTGTTCATTGTTCTTAAGAATGCAAACTGCATTGAATAAGACCAAAAAAGTAAGTTCAACACAGTAATTCTGTAAGAAAGGTGAGATAGCACAGCAGACAAGAATGGGTATGGAGCTGCATCCATCAGCCCCAAAGCAGACCTCAACACCTGTTATTGAGTGTAAGCTGGGGTCAGGATGAGATGGTGGGGGGGTGGTATTAATAGATTCAAAACCTAAGCAACTCATTTGCCTATGGTGGTGCAGTGGGATGGTAGGGTGTGTGGGGTTAGGATGTTGACCCTAACACCTCATTTCCCTACTTTTCCTGCTTCAGCCCTAAGTGATACATCAACAAAGTGTTTTTTTACAATTAATTTCCTTACTCTTTAAGAAAGTGAAATGTTATCCTTATATACTCATCGCCCTAACTCTCACCCCATTCCATGTACTAGAAAGCTGACATGGTAGAGCACAGGAGAATGAGGTGAGACTTAAGCCCGACAACCCCAAAGAGCTCCCCATGCCCTGTAGGTCTGTAGGTCTGTGGGTCTGTGGAGGGTGGGAGTGGGAGTGGAAGTAGGGTGGAGTGGCACAGTGCGGGGGGGTTAGAGTCTCAACACTAATGCTTAATTTCCCTACTTTTGTCACTTCTACACTAACTGATGTATTAACAAAGTTGTTTTGTGATGAATTGCCTTACTTTTTGGATAAAGTGTAATCTTACTCTTATATAGTTTTGGGAGCGTAATGAGCTGTGATCTCCATGTGGGAGCGCAGGGCCCATTAGTGCATAATGGATGGCCCAGCAGTCCCATCACTGCATATTGTTAACCGTATGTGGGGGCATAGGGCCTCCATCTACCTATAGAGACCATAGAGACATAGCATAGACCTAGACACAATCCAAGTAACCCCTGTGCTTCAAATGGCGCAATGTCTGAGTAACCGAAGCAACCTTTGAAAAAATTCCACTGCAGTTGTAATCATGGACTGATAAACTGCATATATGTTTAGTAAACCTAAAGGTCTATGAAGCTGTGTTTAGCAAAAAATCCACATCTCAAAGTGTATTTGAGATTTAGGCACCGAAAGGCACCATGTTCACCACAATGTTATCCTATGCAACATTTCTCAACTTCATAATGGCATCACTATGGGACCAATGCACATTTTCACACCTAAACAGCATAATTCACATCTGTGGGACACCCCCTTTGTACCCTGCAAATTTCAAGCCAAAAGACCAAACCATTTCTTGGCAGTACACTGGGAAAGTTTTTAAATTCCTTGTTTGTGACATGTCAAAATCCCAGTTCGCAAGCCAAATCCCCATTCGCGAGTTATCAAAATCCCTGTTTGTCAGAAATCCTTGTTCGTTCATTATGCCTTTGGCTTGATCAGTCAATCCCCACAATCACGGAATGACTCCATGGCTTTTATTTGCTCTACAGGCAGAAAATCTCCTGGCCAGCCTCTCAAAGAAACCAGGACATTATCAAAGGGTATGGGCCCCTTTACACACTCTGCTTACCCTCTAAGGTAATGAAGTGTTCTTCATGCTGTATACTAAGGATTCTTTTTTGTCAATACTATGTATACATTCCTTTGTGGAGCAATCTGGGAGGTCGGGGGAGATGGAGGGTGGGTATGGGAGTGGGGGAGGGAGGAGGGGGGATGGTTCTTTTTATGTATACCTCTTCACTGTTTGACTGTAGGGGGTTTGTTTATCAACTGAAGTGAAAACAGGATCAGTATGGTCTATTTCTTATTGTGCTGGATTGGCTCCAGCTGTAATGTTTTTTTCTTGTATCCTCTTAAGTTAATTACTGCCTGTAAAAAAAAATACTAAAAAAAAAAGAAATCCTTGTTGGTGAGATTTTGGTCATCTGGTCCTGATCTCACGAACAAGAATTTTGACAACTTACAAAAAGGGATTGGCTCGTGAAGAGGGATTTTGACAGCTCATGAAAAGGGATTTAAAAAAACAATCACTTTTTGCGAGCTGTCAAAATCCCTTTTCACTCAGAACCTGAAAATTCAAAATGAAATAACTTTGGAATGCATTGATATGTTTTCACTAAACCAACACTGGATTGTTCTTTGGGGCAATCTCTTTCTGCCCTGAAAATTACAGACCAGAATTCCAAACCGTGTGACTGCAGTGCGATAGACAAAACCAGGAAAATGGGCAAAAAAAAAAAAGGAAAACACACTTTTGCCACTATGCGCTGTGCAAAAATCACACATTCAATCACAACGAGCTGGATGAATGCCCTCAGCACTCACATCACCTCCACCTCCTCACTGGGCATATTCAAATCAAGCCTCCATCATCATCTCACGGCCTCCAGCTCATGTGACTGCCACCCCTAACTTCCCCCTTCCCCATTGAGATCAACCACCCTCCCCTCTGATGTTCTGTGACAATGCCGTGAGCTGCTGTAGTCTCTTTTTCGGCTGCCACCCCCATCCTCTCATCCTTCCTCCCTGATTTCTTCTAGGTTTCTGAAATGATTCCTTGTATGTGTTATTCATGTATCCTATTTACCGTGATGCTGTACCTGAACTGATGAATATTGTTGTATGCTCTCTTTAATGTTGTTTAACATGTTTAACATGTATGTACTCTCCTGACGTGGAACCTTTGTAAAAGAGCCTTGGCTCAAAGGTAATTGTAATCCTAGATCTAAATAAACAAAAACAAAAAATTTGGCATATATGGAGATATACCCCATGGGACAGCTCGTACCAGATTTCATGCACATCTGTTGAATGGTTGCAATGTTATTAAAGTGCAAAATTTGGGGTTTAACATTAAACTGCCTACTCAACCCTAACTATATTTAATTAACAAGCCTTGTGTGTATTATTGCCAGTCTTGACCTCCAGGGGATATGTTTTGTGATCCTGTGCCAGTGAGCTGAGTTTGCTGATAAACTCAGTGACCCAGCTGGATGGGGTAAGTGTGGGGGGGGGATGGTGCTGTTATGTGACACCCCCAGCCAGGGAATGAAAGGTGTACGGATGTCCACATGGGCCCGGGTACCACATAGTGAAGACAACAATCCTCTTGGCATAGGGCCTGTGCTTCTCCACCCATCGGTGGCAGAGGGTCCTTTGCATTGGTGGACAGAGACACTCCCTGTGCATGTGTACCTGTGGCCACATGGAAGTGCAGGGACCACAGGTCCCAGCACTTCTACAGCCCCATGAATTCTTTACATCTGTCGCTGCACTTCTTTAGGTGGACAGAGTCTTTCCTTGGTGCAGGGCATCTACATATGTTCATGTAAGCCTCAAAGGGACCTGCACACATGAGGGTATGAATCCACTATCTCAAAAAGAAAGGGGATTCTTTGCAAAAAACTTTGTTAATGTACCAGTTAGGGTAACAACACCACAAAAGTAGGGAAATGTGGCACTAGGTTTCCAACCCTAACTCCCACCCCACCCTCCCAAGCAGCAAAAGATAAAACATTAAGGTTTTGGGTCTCCATAGTCCTGGTGAATCAGTGGTGTGGTCTTCCTTGGGGCTGGTAGCCATAATGCCCACCCATTTCCCTGAGCAAACAATGTCATATACAATCTCTTTTCTTCCTGCAGGGCCCTGCAGGAAGAAAGCTACAACAAATTGTGTTGGCAACGTGTGGCGAGATATAGTTCTCTGCCTTTGAAGAGTGTATCACTATGAGGCACTGGCTAAGAGCTGTACCTTGTGCTTTGGACAGAAGGCTATGGCTTGGGGGGAGGGGTGAGCATTAGGGTTGCCAACCTCATGGAAGACCCCATCACTGATTCGCCAAGACTATGGAGACCCAAAACCCTAATGTTTTTTCCTTTTGCTGTTTGGGCGGTGGGGGTGGAGGTGGGGTGGGGATGGGAAACCCTAATGCCACATTTACACTTCTTTTGTGGCATTGTTACCCTAACTGGTGCATTAATGATGTTTTTGCAAATATGTATTTATTTATTTAAAAGTTGGTATGCAGGAAAGGCACACAGATTTGAGGCTCATTTCCAGGTACAACCGGGGGGGGGGTGAGAGATATTATACAAATATTTACATCACAAAGTGGTAGCATTGAACGAAGAACAAAACCAAGATTCTTCAGCAAAGCATGGAACATGGGGAAACAGGTGATTATAATCTAAAACAGCAGCACTGAGCAATGATAAAACCAAGTTACAGCAACAAAGCATGGAACAATGAGGAGAGCAAGAGTTTTATGTGAGCAGAAAATAAAGCAGTGCAAGAGTAGATAGGGGACTGAACTGAGCTGGGATTAAAATGGCTAGAAACAGCTTGTGCAGATAGGGTATAGGGTCATATAGACATGGGACTAACAGGCTACTTGAAGGGAGGATAGCAGCCTGGTGAAGGGAATTTACTGGGTTATCAAGTGGGGTGCCTGAATGAAAAAACAGGGGCAGGAGGGCTGGAATGAGAGTTTTAGCTGGTATTCAAGAGAGAAAAGGGAAGGGGAGAACCAAGGGGGGGAGGGTTTTTTTATTTTTTTATTTTATTTATTTAGCTTTTTGTTGACCGGGTAAATGCACTAGACAAATCCTGCCTATTTTCAGGCACGACCCGGGGGAGAGGGATACAGATGAATGCCAACTGACCTTGAACCAGATTAAGCTGTTGGTGGTATTTTTAGTGAATGAGGAATTTGGCCAGGACACCGGGAAATTCCCTACTCTTTTCGGATAAGTGCCATGGATCTTTAACATCCATCTGAACTACCACCAATCCAGGCAGATGGGACCTCGTTTAACGCTCATCCGAAAGACGGCACCTCAGAATGCAGCACCCTCTCATGCTGCATTACAGTGTTAGTACTGGATATTAACCCAAGTGCCAGATGTGGGAACTGAACCCCAGCCCTCTGATCTCCGCCTCAGAGGCGCAGTGTGCTACCTACTGAGCCACTGACACTATGTTGATGGTTCCAGAGAAGAGAAGGCAGCAGGAGAAGGCAGATTGCTCAGAACAGGTGTGCACCTGAGGGACTGAAAAAGTGCGAGAGTCTGTTGAGTGAAGGGGGTAATCAGAGATGCAGGCAGGCAAGAGGAGGGAAGATAGATAGGATGGGAGAGAATTAAACCAATATTTAGCAATGAAGGACACACTATGCTGTTGACAGTGGACGGAGAGAGGAACGACTGAGAGTGCTGAGTATAATAAGCAATGGTAAGGCTCCAACTTACTCCCTCTCTTGATCTACAATGAGACACCATCTGGAAGCTCAACACACAGCTTCTGAAGGATGAGTTAATTGTCTCAAAGATCAAGTCCCACATTCAACATTTCATGGATACCAATTTAAACTCAGTTCCCAAAGAGGACCATGTGTGGTGCACATTGAAGTGTTTTTTAAGGGGTGAATTTATTCGCTTGGCTTCTAGGCAGAAATGAATCTGTGAAACTAAGGCCAGATGGCTTCTGGAACAGCTATGTTCCCTGGAGTTAACCCTATCTCCTTCTTCCTCATCAGACTCGCTGACCACTTTACTTTCTCTAAGGAATGAGTATGTAGCTATCCACTGTGAGATGGCTGAATATGCCACATTAAAGGCTCAGTCCAAATACATTGAACAGGGGGATAAGGCTGGACACCTACTTGCCCTTCATTTGAGACTGGTGGAAAGCTCTAGGGTAATCCAATCCATCTCAGACCAGAACAGATCTGTTAAAACTCTCCCCAGACACATAGTCATGGTGTTGAGCATTTCTATGCTACTCTCTATGGTCAGAGACCTTCCCCACTGAGTCCACAAGAGATAGAGGACTACATAGCGAAAGTGCCTCTCCCTAGTTTAGCAGAACAGCACCAGGCCTTTCTTTCCTCTCCTATCACGTTGCCTGAGGTAGAACAAGCCATCCAGAGTTTAGCCTTGGACAAGTCGCTGGGCCCAGATGGGTTCCCATCTCACTTCTATAAATGTTTTCTCAAAGAATTATCCCCCCTGTTACTCTGTCTTTTCCAGTATATTCTCTCAGCTGACTCTCTGGATCCCTCTCTTCTTGAGGTGACTATTGTTCTACTCCTCAAACCTGATTAATCCCCAGCCCATCCATCGAGCTACCGTCCTATCTCCCTGTTGAATTGTGATCTCAAAATTCTCAATAAAATCTTAGCCACAAGAATCAGTGGTCACCACTTCTTAGCCCAGAACAAGTAGGTTTCATCCTCAGAAGGTCATCAGCTGACCATCTAAGCAAGCTAGCGCATATCTTTCAATATGCTAAGTCTGCACTGTCTCCCATGGCCCTGGTTTCTCTATATGCTGAGAAGGCATTTGATAGGGTGAACTGGAATTTCATCTGGTGAACCCTCCAGAAAATGGGCTTCCCTCCCTTATTCCTTAGCTGGCTTCAAGTAATCTATTCATCTCCCACAGCAAGGATCTACTGCAACGGGGTACTCTTCTCACAGTTTCCCCGTCACTCAGGTAACCGACAGGGCTGCCCTTTATCTCTCATTCTTTTCAACCTCTACCTTGAGCCCTTGATCAGACAGCTAAGTCCTCGCCCCACATACATGGTATACCACTGGGAAACACCGCTCCAGCCCTCTTGGTCTATGAGGATAACATCCTCATGCATCTCTCGCACCCTTCCACTTCTCCCGAGGTGGCACTTAAAACAATTGAGGAGTACAGTCTTCTCTAACTATAAACTAAACTGTAATAAAACTGAAATCTTCCCTTTAAACCACCTCATCTATAGTACTGACTTCACCCGGTTTGGCATGCACTGGTCTCCTAAATCCATCAAATACCTGGGCATCTTCCTAGCTACTGACCCCTCCATCACAAGAAAACTTAATCTGGAGGACCTAATCTCGGTAATCCAATGGGATTTACTAAAATGGAAATCTCTTCCTTTCTCCGTATGGGGTAGAATCAATATCATCAAAATGAACATTTTGCCCAAGCTCTTTTATCCACTCAATATGCTAAATATATGACTCCCTCTCACCTTCTTTCAACGTATTCACTCTATCATCACTATCTTCATCTGGTTAGACAAAACCTCCAGACTACCGTATGTTAAACTAACACTTGCTGAAGAAGATGGTGGTCTTCGACTCCCCAATCTCTTATTCTACAACTGGGCCAGTCATCTCCAGAAATGTGGGAAATGGATCTCTTTGCACTTTGCCCATCCCGACGAGGAATACTTCCCACTTTGGATACAGATCGAAGCTGATTTGTTCCTTTCCAACAGCGTTTCCCCTGTAGCAGTTCTTTTTGTTCCCTTGAAATCACTACCAGCTAAGATCCGGGAAGGGTCAAAGTCTTCTCTCAACTCTACACTTCCCTTCACAAATCCCCCCTCCAAAGACTTTGCACAACCTGTATTAGCCAACCCCACTTTGAAGATAGGCAACACCACTCTCTTGGCAGGCTGGCTTCCCCAACTACAAGGGATCAGGATCTTGGACCTCTACTCCTCAGACTCCCTACTCACCACCCTCGAGATCCTAATGAAGTTCCATATTCCCTTCCATCATACTTTCAGGGTCTTTCCATTGAGACACCTCCTAATACAGCTTTTTGGTCCTGCTCCGAGAACATCTGATTTGGAGGACTTGTTCATTAAGATACAAGACTTCTCATGGGGTGACTCTACTGCACAATGTTCTGCAACTTTCTGCTTTCCACACATTATCCTACTCCTTTAGAGGGCTCCAAGATTTGAGAACATCTTTTTTTTTTTTTAATTACTATGCTTTTTGGTCCCCTGCCTGCCGTCGGGTTCTGCTCTGGTCATGGACCCCCTTGCCTCCACCTCCGGACATGCCCTCACTCACCCTATCATCCCTGGCTTTCAACCCAGAGAGCAGGGTCGAGGCACCGACCCCCATAATGGGCCACGCTACAAATATCTGGTTGGGGAGCCGGCTCCTGGAGACTGATCAAGCCATCAGGGGCAAAGCTTCATTTAGACGGCCAGGCACGGGATGTTGTTTTTCTCTCTTGTGAGCAGGAGTGGGGATGTGCAATGATGACTGGCTTCCGACCTACCCCTGAGTTCAATTTGGTGTCGTTGTTTACGGTGCACCCAGCCTCCACTAGGTGTCACCGTGGCACCGAGTATGCAAACCCCCCCTCCCCCTGGAGAAGGAGAGCAATCCTGTGGATGCTTGGTCCTTCTCCCTTGGCCGTCCCTCCGACAGCCCGAGTCCATTCCCAAACCCGGGTCACCGGCGCCGCAAGCAGAAATCCAACTGCTGTGCTGGCAGGCCAGCCGGGAATGTCTTTTACCAGATTACACATTCAATTGGGCGTCAATCTGGAAGGACCTATGCCTTTACAATACCCAAGATCGGTTGAGGCTCGTTCAATATCAAATTTTAAACAACATGTATTACACCCCTACTAAGCTGGCCAAGATAGGACATCTTCCATCCTCAACCTGTACAAGATGTGGTAAAGAGGATGGTTTGTTGTTACGTGTTTTCTGGGCCTGTGAAAAAAATCTCACCTCTATGAGACACAATCAAATCTCGTACTGACCGACTATTAGGCTTAGAAGGACTTTTCACCCCTGACATCTGCGTCATAAGAGATTATTCCCAAACTGGAGTTAAGAAGAGAAGGTACTGCATCTCACTTATCTCCATGGCTGTCAAAAAACTAGTCCTCAAACACTGGATAGCTCAATCTCTCATATCCATAAGGAATGGTTACATGAGCTTTCCTTTTGTCTTTGAACTGAACGCTTGCTTGCGAGTACTCAAAGCAAGTTTCCCCTTTTCAACCGCAAATGGGGAAAATTACTTGCCTTTTACCTGAACTAATCACCTTGATGCTGTTTGGCTTCCTTTTGCCCTACACTTACACTTTGGTCCCAGGGTCTCATTGACTCTCCTTACCATGGATTGTGCACACTCCGAGGGAGGAGGATGGGGAGAGTAGAGGGGGTGGGAGGGCAGGGGCATGGTTTTGTCCTTGTTACTTCCTACTTACTGTAATTGAATATGATTGTAATTATAAAAATCAATAAACTCTCAAATTAAAAAAAAGCAATGGTAAGTAATGCGAGGGAGATTGGTGGCAAAACAGCAGAAGGCATTGCACAGGGTATTGAGTCTAGTAAGTGAGGAGGAGGGAGCTGAGCTATATACTACATCTGCATAATCAAATGGGGAAGAATCAGTTTTGTAACAAGCATGTGGCAAGTTGGGAGGGTTAGACAGTGTTTGGATCAATACAAAGCTCCTAGTTTGGGGTGGAGTTTGGTGTGTGAGGCATCAATGTGGTGAGAGAAGTCCAACTTGGGGTCGAGCTTGACTCCCAGGTATTTGAAGGCAGATACAGTTTACAATTTTGTGCCATCGAGGGTGTGAAAGGTTGGAGGGGACTAGAGTTTAGTGAGTTTCTGGTAGAAGTCAAAGGTCATTGATACAGCCTTTTTAGTATTCATTGTGAGTTGGTTTGCACTAAACTATTGTAGAATGTTGAGGAAGTCAAGTTGAAGAGGAGCTTTAATAGCATTACTAGAGGGGCCTGACAGGTAGAGCACCGTATCGATTGGATACTTGTGAATGTTTGCTGAGAAGCATATGGAGGGGAGGTCATTTAAAAAGACTGAGAAAAGTATTGGCCCCAGGATAGAATCTTGGGGGATTCCTGCATGGGTAGTGAGAGTAGGGGAGGGCATGTCGGCAACTTGTACAGCCTGTTGGCGGTCAGACAGGTAGGACTGAAAACAATACCACGGAGGAAGAGAGACCTGAGGAGGCCTATTTATTGAGGAGGAGATGGTGGGACACTGAATCAATAGCTTTTGTCAGGTCTATGAAGATGGCAGAGGTGAAGTGGCCTTTGTCAGTAACAGTAAGAATGGAGTCTGTTACATGAAGGAGGGAGGATACTGTGGCGTGGAACTTCCTGAAATGAGATTGGAAGGGGATGTGGAAGAAGATGCTGTCAAGGAAGGAAATGAGCCTGGAGAATATGAGGGCTTCCTGGAGTTTCGCCAGGGCAGGGAGTAGGGAGATGGAACAGTAGTTCCAGGGGAGGAAGGATCACCTCCCTTGTGGAGGGATAGTACTTCAGCCATTTCCAGGCTTGGGGGATGACTGAGAGAGAGAGAAAGAAAGATTCATTATGTAGGTGAGAGGAGGGGTTATAGCGGGGGCAGACAGCCTCAGCAACCTGGGGCCCAGTCTGTCAGTGCTGTGCTTTGTTGAGTTAAGGAAGGATAATGCGATGAAGACTTCCTCTTGGGAAACTGGGGGGGAAGGAGAATACATCGGTGGAGGAAGATGGGTTTTGAAGGGGGCTGGATAAGGTTGATTGGGAGAGCGCGGTGGTGAAAACTATTGAACTGGGAGGGATGGTGGGAGTGTCAGAGACTAGCATGCCATTTACTAGTGGGGGGGGGAAGAGGAGTGAGCAGGTTTGTGTGTACACACTGGATCCTACATATAATAAATAGATAGACAATGACACCAAGTACATAATTGGAAAGGCTATGCCTGGAGTTCAATGGCCAAGCAGCCAGCAACTCCCACTTCCTGAGCTATATAAGCAGTTTCTCGCAGCCTCATTGTGAAGCACTTTTTCTTTGCAGCCGAAGGTTCTGTCCGTCTATCCTCTGAGCTAGTTGGGGCCTGCGGGCTGGCTGAGCCCCCACAGCTGTTCCTGCTTGTCTTTGCTGGATTTCTGTGTTTATTTTCCTGCTTCTGGTTTGTATTTTGTTTCCTGTTTTCTGTGTTTGTGCATCTTTGGCTTTGTTTTTTTTTTGGGAGGGAGGGCTTTGTTTCTAAACTCCTAGTGTATTGTTCCAGAGCACCTACTGCTTACTTACAGTTACTCACAACTCTCAAACTACCGCAATGCAACTGCAATCATTATTTGTGTGCTTCAGCTCAGCAACAGCTGCTCCATCTTGCATACTCAATTGATTTCACCTGACTCAGGCTTACACTGAACCTAGCTATGCAGTTCAATCATGAGCTGTCATTCTACTTGCCTCATTATAGCAGCTTTATTGCACTGCCTGGCTACACCTGCTTTCAGAGCATTGTGTCTCCTTATTTATGTTTATTGTAATTACAACTCAGTGTACTCCATACAGATAATGAATCAGTAGGGCATCCCAATGAGATGACAGGAACAGACCTGGGAGCTAGGTCTCGACAAAAAGCTTTTTATTGCAACATACAGGTTAAAAGCAATAACAACAGCTAGCACTCCTGGAGCAGCTTCAGTGGTGTTCGTCGGTAGCCACCTTTTTGTTCTTTTACTCCATACAGATGTTGCTTTTATGTTTATTCACCCTGTTCTACTCTGAGGTCAGCCAAAAAGCTCCTGCTGAGGCTGTTAACCTAGCTTTAATATCTGCATCTGGGTCTCAGCCCTCCCATCACTTTCTTGTTTGTCCTATGGCGGGGACTGGGAAGTGTTTGGAGAGTCATGGCCCCATGTGGCTAATTATTTCTATTCTAAATCCTGACTTTGCCACCGAAAATCCTCAGAATATTTGTCACATTGATTTGGCTTTTAAATGTCTGGCTGGCTTGCCCCACGATTCAATGCTGTTTCATTGCTACTACATTATGCAGACCGACGTGCAAGTCTACTTATTACTACTCTGTTACTGACATATGTACAGGTCCACGCTTGCATACGCAATCAATTGCTCATGTCTACTGCATCCTCTCGACTTCAGCCTCTGGGAAGTCACAGAGTTTGGAACTGTTTGATTTTGAAAGCAGCACAAGGGAAGTCACAGAGTTTGGAACTGTTTGATTTTGAAAGCAGCACAAGGGAAGTCACAGAGTTTGGAACTGTCTGATTTTGAAAGCAGCACAAGGGAAGTCACAGAGTTTGGAACTGTCTGATATTGAAAGCAGCACAAGGGAAGTCACAGAGTTTGGAACTGATTTTGAAAGCAGCACAAGGGAAGTCACAGAGTTTGGAACTGTTTGATTTTGAAAGCAGCACAAGGGAAGTCACAGAGTTTGGAACTGTCTGATCTTGAAAGCAGCACAAGGGAAGTCACAGAGTTTGGAACTGTCTGATTTTGAAAGCAGCACAAGGGAAGTCACAGAGTTTGGAACTGTCTAATTTTGAAAGCAGCACAAGGGAAGTCACAGAGTTTGGAACTGATTTTGAAAGCAGCACAAGGGAAGTCACAGAGTTTAGAACTGTTTGATTTTGAAAGCAGCACAAGGGAAGTCATTGAGTTTGGAACTGTCTAATTTTGAAAACAGCACAAGGGAAATCACAGAGTTTGGAACTCAGTGCTTTGGCTTCTCAGAAGGAACTAGAAGGGGGACAGAATCAGATCTACAGTACAATAGCTTATTGTTGTTTTACATTGTTTCTTGTGGATTCTACTTGGTAGAAGGTTATTTATTTTCTTTCTTACTATTAAGGGGCTAGCAGGGTATTGTTTGGGGCTGTTGGAATTTTGAAACCTGTTTTGGTAGCTATAAGTGGGCTCATTTGTTTGATTCACTGTGTGGCAGGCTGCATTTAGGCTTGCTGATCCAACCAATCAGCAACTTCACTACTCCCTGATAGTCAACTACCAATATCTCTCTCATAATGGGGAGTTTACTTCTGATACTCCTTTCACTGTCAGCCATGGGGTTCCACAAAGAAGATGTCCCTGTCACACAAACTAGGGTGATCCATCCGCCCAGTCTCTCTGAACCATCTCCTTTGGCTGACGCTCAAATCCTCACATATGCTCTACCATTGCTGCATCGACTACAGTGGTGTGATCACCATAAAGAGACACATACCACCACACATGTATTTCAACCAAGGCTCCACTGCTGGATATACAGATCCCCCCTAAGCCTAACCACCAAACTGCTATTTGGTGTCTCGACACAATCTCTTAAACCCACAGGGAGCACCCCAAAAGAGTGGCAACAGAATAAAAGAAGGAGGACCAAAGACAGCCCTCTCTCCCTATCACTGGCAGCCCTCACGAAACTCCTGCTCTTTCTATTTCTCTGTATTGGTAACGTGGAAATCAACCCTGGACCCCCTGAATGTATCACCTCTCCATCAGACCTAACCTCAATTAAAGGCCTCAGTTTCCTGCATATTAATGTATGCAGTCTGCTGAAAAAACTCACAGTGATACAAGCCTGGGTTGCCCATACCTTGCCAGACTTTCTTGTGGTATCTGAGACATGGCTCAAACCCACCACAGCAGACAGGGATGTTAACCTACCTAACTACCAGCTATTCAGAGCTGATCGCCAACAAGGGGAGGTGGAGTAGCCATAAATGCAAAATCCGGTATAGCTGTATCCTATATTGCTGCAACATCTATGCCCAAGGAGTTTGAATGCCTATCCCTAAAAGTCTCTCTCCCCAATACAGCAGCTTTTCAGCTAGTTGGTTGCTACAGACCCCCCTCTGCTGAACACAAGCTCTTATCCCATCTGGGAACCTGCTCAAACCCAGCACTGAAGAAGTCATTATTCTAGGTGACCTGAATTTCAACTGGATACCCAGGAAGCTGCACCTCTGGTATCATTCTGTGATACATATGGGTTCACACAGCTAATTAATGAACCAACAAGAATTAATGCAAGGAATAGTAATAACAGCACACTACTTGATATCATGCTAGTGAATAAACCACATCTATTCACACACGTTGGAGTGCTTCTCTGCGATATAAGTGATCACTGCCCCATCGCAGGGGTAAGATCCACCAGCATAACAACAAGCCCTGCAAAATTCCTCATGAGGAGATCCAAGAAAACATCAATATTGAAGGATATTTGCATGATCTAGCTTACTCTCCACACTGGCAAGAGTTTTATCTTGCCCATTCTGTTGAAAAAGCTCAGCAGGTGCTAAACAACATTATAATAAATGCCCTTAACACCCATGCCCCAATCTCTAGTATCCGAATAAAAACAAATCCTGTCGTTGGTTTACAGCTGACCTCAAAGCTGCACTGCTGGAGAGAGACAAACTCTGGAAAATGGCAAGAAAAACCAAGAATACAAATGACTGGATGATCTTTAGGAAAGCCAGGAATAGATGCACCAAGAAAGTTAGGGATGCAAAGGCTGCCTTCTACTTGGCTGAACTTGACTCTTTCTACCATAATCCTGCTAGGTTTTGGGGCACCATCAAGGGTATGGTGGGGCAGGATGCTAACACCCCCCTTCCAACTCAATTACACAACAGTTATGGCCCTATCACTGGCAAAATGGAAATTCTGGACGCCTTCAATAACCACTACAACGGCTGGCCTTGCCTTTGACACCTCTCCAGCTAACCTGCTGAGGGAACAATTAAGCTCCCATTACACTGGTGATCAGAGAGTTGACTCTTCCTTCAGCTTCAAATCTATACTGTTGAAACAAGTAGAGGATCTATTATGGCAACTGGATACCAAAAAAGCGAGGGCAGACTCTCTGGACCCCTACTTTAAAGATTGCATGCCATGTACTTGCAGTCCCCTAACACACCTCTTTTAACCTATCCCTAAACTCTGGCTCTATTCCCACACTGTGGAAGAAGCCCAAGTGGTTCCCCTCTAAAATCAGGGACCCTATGGATCTTAATAATTACAGGCCCATTTCCATTCTACTAGTGCTATCCAAGATGCTGGAGAAATTAGTGAGTAATCAGTTAAGGGAGTATCTTGACAATGCTAACCTCCTAAACCCAGCTCAATCTGGATTCAGGGCCAAGCACAGCACTATCACTGCACTAGCCAAGGTCACAAATGACTGGCAATCCGAGTTAGATAAAAAGAATAATGTCTGTGCAGTATTCCTGGACCTGAGCAAAGCATTCGATACTGTGGACCACGAGCTACTACTTTCATCTCTGTACTCCATTGGCCTAGATCCATCCTCCCTTAAGTGGTTCAGATGCTATCTCACCGGTAGGTCACAGCAGGTAAAAGCTGAAGGTGACCTATCCCCATTAAAACCACTGTCAAAAGGAGTCCCCAAGGTTCTATTCTGGGTCCTATCCTTTTTGCCATTTATATAAATAACATTGATTCAACCCTTACCAATTCCTCTGTACATCTCTTTGCTGATGACACTGTTCTGTATGTCAGCACCCTTGTCTGCAGCTGCTCATGAAATCCTACAAACAGAATTCTCCTTGCTACAATATCAGCTACTCGAGAAAAAGCTTCTGTTAAATGCAAAGAAAACTAAAGCAATGATGTTCACAAATCAAAGCTCCACCAGCACATCCTCTCCAATCATTCTCCCCAGCTATGCATTATACTTGGAGAAAATCTGAGTGATTAGAAACTTCAAATACCTAGGTGTGTGGATTGACAACAGACTTGACTTCACTCATCATTCAGAAAAACTGTTAAAAAAGCCTCGCCAAAGGCTTGGCCTTCTCTATAGATTAAAACCCTTCCTAAACAGAGACTCAAAGATGAGGTTAGTCCAGGCCATTTTTCTATCAGTTGTTGACTATGCAGACTTCCATTATAGTCAATGCCCCATCTCCTACCATCACAAGTTGGATACCTTCTATCATAGAGCAATAAGGTTCATTACAGATCTGCCATCTAATACTCATTATTGCTCTCTTTATGCTGCAGTTGGGTGGGTTTCCCTTCACCTCAGAAGGAACAGAAATGCAGCACTATGGATTTACAGAGCGTTGTCAAAAAAACTTCAAAACTATATCCTGGACTGCTTTACCCAGACCTCTCCTAGCTCCTATGCCCTAAGAAGCAACAACATCATCCTGCTCAAATTGCCCAAATTCAACACCAGGCTAGGGAGGGCAGCAATCAGCTATTCTCTAGCTATAGCATGGAACACCCTACAAAAATCCCTAAAACTGTCCAATATCATTCCATTTGCATCCTTTAAACAGCACTGTACAGTCTTCTTCAAAGAGAAATGCAATTGCTACCACTAGAGCTAGCATTGTCATCTCATAAATCTCCCTTCCAAACCACATATGGCATATTCCTTCCAGACAGACACCCCATCTTATGGCATCCAGTAATACCTTCACCATCCTTGTATTACATTATGTTGAGTGTCTGCCATGCCCCCCACTGGGATATGTATATACTGTACATACTGTAAATATTAGCTTAACTTTCCTGTAACCATTTTTTATCATGTGAATTTACTGTACATCACTGTGTTTATAAATGTTATTTTCCTGTATGTATAACTGTCTTACATAAGTGTATGATGTATCTGTTGTGTATCAACTATTGAACCTTGACCTTATCAGGTCCATCTTGTAAATGAGCCTTGCTCAATGATGTTCGCCTGAATAAATAAAGATTTGATGATGATGATGATGATGTCTGCAGCACTCAATTTGCTTTCGACCTTGCAAGGTCTCAGCACTCTCTGCTCATTACAATCAGCACACTAGTGCTCAATCAGCTCAATGGCTTCTCAGCTCTCACTCTAATTCTGGGGTGTGCCAGCCATTCTATTCTGGTGCAGGGTCCCTGCAGGTGACAGTCTCACTCTGCATTTAGTCTGCATCTTGAGCATGTCCAACTTGGGACAGGATCCTTCTCACCTGGCCCATAGCTGGGAATGTCCTCACCCCGGGTTTGGCTTTAGCTGCCTGCTATGTGACAGCAGCTCCTGGTGTAGAATTTAAGACTAGCAGTTAAGGGTAGTTATGACGATCTCCTTTGACTCTAGTGTTCCACTATAATGGTTGTCCACTGGCTTTAGTGGTTTCCCTAGCAAGACACCTTCACTGCATTCTCCCTACGACTACCTCTGGTTCACCTGGTTTGATTTTAGGTTGGGTAGGCCAGGTGAGTGCATCAGCAGTTGTTGCTCTCCTCCTCCACCTTGGTTGCATGTATTATTGCAGAGTTTTCTCACAGCCTTCCATGACATTCCTGCTAGAGGGTTTGAGTGGGAGCCTTCCTCCAAACTGGAATATTTTTCACCTCCCTTTAATTGGGTTTTCCAAATTGCAGCTGTTAAGCCATCACTAAATAAACTATCCCAGGCCTGGAGGGAAAGTGACCTAGGCCTTGGATCCCCAGAGATTTCCTCCTCATAGGGTTTTTTTCTCTCCTCCATTGCCTCAGGTCATAACTGTTAGTTAGCATAGTAGTATCCCCTAGTTTCTTTAGGTAGGTTCTGCTGCTGGATGGAGGTGGAGGATGTCCTGCCATTCCCTCTCTCATTACAAGATCCCCTCATTCTCAACACAAGCCATCAGTATCATGCTACGCAAACCTGGACATTTCATTACATTATCAAACTGAGCATCTCTTTATGTAATCAAACTGCCTATGCTTCTGTACTACTATGTTACAGTTATGCTCCTATGTAACAGTTACTGCTTGCTCATAAGCTTCGTGTCACCCCATTCTTTGGGTTATGATTGTACTTCATTTCTTTTGGGGATTCCTAAGGTACCTTTAGCTATGGGAATCATCCCGTGGCACTTTTATGGGTGGAACCCTCTCTGAGAGTTTCTTGCCTTTTGTACCCCTACAGGGTGTTAAATCCTCTGGAATAGAGAGTGCAAATGGCCAAAACCAAACTAACACAGTTGCACAAGCATAACACTATTCTGGCTGTGCAGGGCATTGAACTATATGTTTGCAATAAAACATGAAGCATCAGAGAGATCTAAAAATCAAGCAATTCAGTTTGGAGCTATCAAAATTATAAAAAAGGGGAAATCTCTCAACTGTCATTTAACCCAAGCATTCAGTACTCCCAAAGTGTAAATACAAAATTGCTCTCTTTGAATGAGCTGGTACCAAAGTCTCCACCACTTGTGTTTCTTCATGCTTTTTCCATCTCTGTAGCCTGTACAGACAGTATATTCAGAACCCCCATGACTGTCTCCCTACATTGGGTCTATCCATTGTCTACTCCTGGTTACCTGTCTTACTGCCCCTGATATGCTCATTCAGTCTCAGTCAAAATTTCCTCTTAGACTGCCCTACGTCAAAGGCTCCACAGCAACAGGTAAGAATACACCCTCATTGCAATGTATAATGCTTCTGATGTACAGTATATCTCATCACCAGTTTTTAGATTCCTGAAGTGATTCCTTTTCTGCACAATGCCACAGAGAGAAGGTGTCCTTTAGGAGGATTAGGAAGAAGATTTAGTATGACGGTACTAGCTGGATGCTATTGACTGTCATTCTTCTAAGGGTTTGAGCTCATCTATAGGACATGTGAACTGGGTGGTCAACATATGGGGTCAAATGAGGCTCTGTCTCATAGTGGTAGTTTCCTGCAAATTATCCTCTCTAGCTGGTGTGCTTAGGTACTAAAGGTGGTAACAAAGGTGAGCCTTTTCTTCTCCATTTTTGATGGTCTATTGGTTGAAGAAGAACTTCCCTCTGGCTACTTTTCACTTTCTTTCTCACGTCATAGGCCAACATTGCACAGTATCCTTCCAGCATGCACTTACTGACCAGTTCTGCTGACCATATAGCATACCTTTCAATTGTGCCATAGTTCTTGTGGACTCTGATAAATTGTCCCTTATGGTGTTCCTTTTTTGTTATATAAAATTTTTATTGTTATTCCAAAATGTCACAAAGCAAGTACATTCAATGAGTAATATTCCTGGCCAGGTAACCCCCTTGGAAGTACAACTCTAACAATTAAACAATAAAATGCATTCTGTACAAAGTTGCAAAGAATGAATATACATAACTGTGTCTAGGGAACAAACTTTGTACTTCAGTTAATCAGTTCATCCATACTCAATCATCTATATCCCTAACATAAACTAATATTTCATGTAGCTCACTCAGAAGAAAACTTGTAATTTCTTAACTGAACTAAGAAATCTATTGAAACATATATTCACTAGATACCATTCACTAGGAATGTCCCTGATTGTATGGCGAGGGCAGTGACTGCTACAGTAGCTAACAGGCTATTGCAATCTGTAATTTTTGGGAAAACATCTCTGCTTTGTGTACTATCAACTTCTTTGATAATTTTCAGATGAAAAAACTGTATTTTATCTCAGCCATGCTGAACTTTTAATTTGAAGTTAAGATTTCATTCTTCCAAATATCTTGCAAATTCATGGAGTTGGTCAGTCATGCCCCATACATGATCAGGATGTAATCAATGAGCCGCTTCGAGAAATCCACCTGCTGATAAAAAGAACTCACATCAGGGTCAAAAGCAACATGTTTTTCCACCTTCCAAGATATAAATTAGCATAACTGGGGGCTAAAGTTGTTTGCCTTTCTGTCCCCTTTATTTGCAAGTAATATAGTTTAGGAAGGAATAGGTATTGCAAGACGGGACCAATTCAGTCATGTCCAAATGAAGATTCAATATTTCTGTGCTGATATTTTTCCTAATGCTCAGAAAATGATGGATGGCTTTAAGCCACCTTCATGGGACACATTAGTGTGGACAGCAGCCAATCCTGTTCCACTTACATTTAACCAATCATATTCAGCACTTCTGTGGTGTCCCTCATATAAAATCATAATGGGCCCTATGCACTATTGTGCAGAGTGGCTATGTGCTGCGTATCTGTGGCACATACCCACTCCGCACCCAATGTGCCTCCGCATGGGATGCACCAACAGAGGGGCACACATCACCTATGTGCCTGATCCCTGACTGCGCAGAGAGCAATACACCAGGAGCAGGTGGGTGGTGGGCTGGCACTATGCGCCATGCACTAGGGTGCATAATGCCATCCACAGGGGAGTGTAGAAGTGTGTGGGATACACCAGGGGAGATCCTGCTTAACAGTGATATGCGGCCGGTGCCACACACACACACAGGGTTCCACCCACGTCCTGGCTGCATATGGACAACACCCTCCCCTCCCCACACACACCAAGAGTCCCCCTCAGGGGCATTGAGGGTGTCCCTGCCACCACTTGCTATGCCTCCAAACATGTAACCCCACTCAGGTCATGGCAGTGCCAACCCCCATCTGCTGGGAACCATGCTTGGGCCATATCCCAGTGACAGTGCACAGGAACTGGGGGTGGTCATGTCAGCACAGCCAGGTGTGGGGGGGCAACAGACAACACTGTGCCACCAGCAGGGCCATGATCAGGGTTGTGGGGTGGGCATCTAAGGGTAGCCTGGTTAGGGTGTTGCACAATGGGGCTGGGGGGCATGACTACAGGGTCAGGGCAGTGCTTGGGGCACAGCTGGGCAGGGGTAGTGTATCTGCAGGTGGGGGACATCCTTGTGGCTGGGCAGGTGTGCCCACAGGAGCTCAGTACCTGCAGATTTAGGGACCACCAGATTTTGGCACGGCCATGCAGGACCACATATCGATGGTCCTTATGCACTGTCCTAGACCTGTGCCATGCCACAAAGGAGATCCACAATGGGACCCAGGCCAGGCATTCAATTGGCCGCCCGCCTGGGTCCAATACTCCACCCCCATCTGCCCCATGTGAACCTGCATGCTGGGGCTGTGGAGAGATGGTCAGCATTTGTGAATGCCACTGGTGCACACCAGTCCACAGGTGCAGAGCTATGCAGATGGGATACGCACCTCCGGTGCATAATTCCCACCCTTATGTGCATAGGGGCCAATGTGAGAACAGGGGCAGAATAAAATGGTTCACAAGTTTAGAGAGAGGTTCAGTAACGGACACAATCCCTGAGATAATGTGGCTTCTTTGGTGAGTGGGGGGGGTAGTCAAACTCTTGTGAACAATCTCGGATATATCGTGCATGTCTGACAGTATAATGCAATCAGTAAAGTGCATAAAAATATGATGTACAAAGCAGAAAAGCACCTGAGCTAAAGTGTCCCAAGTGCTAGAATATATTCTAATTTTTGTAAGTGGTCACCCATACCCATCTCCGAAGCTCCAACTATATCGTGCTTCAAAACTTCATTACGTAACCACCTTATTAACACCCGATGCTGTAATTGCCACTAGTCAAAGCCGTACTCAATACTTATGACAAAGCTTATTACTAAGCTGCTAAGGACAACATAACTCTGGTATTGTTTGCATCAATCCTACCTGTACCAGCTTGTTTGTATCTATGTCTTAAGTTACTGTTATACTTATGTGTTGTACTGTTATACTGTGTATTTTCGTTTGTCTTACTGTGACAAGGTACCTTTGTAAACGAGCCTATGACTCAAAGGTTTTCCAAACTGCTGTTTAAATAAAATAAAATAAAAAATAAATATTGTGCAAGAAACATTTGAAAAATGTCAAAGCCTGTCATAGGCTCCCTCAGTTCAAATGGCTAACAGGGGCCCTCACCTTATGGAACCCCAGCCTGACCCAGTGTAAGTTATTGGCCTTCAAGATGTAAATGTTTTTAAATTGTAAGTCTGGCTCTGTCATCTCCACCATTGAAGAGGTGCCCAGCAGGGGTCGTGCTAAAGCACATGACAAGTTGAGAGATAAGTTCTAGAGAAGAAGAAGAAGCAGGAGAAGATCAGCAAAACACGTAGTGATGAAAGTCAGTGGGCTGCTGGGTATTTATAGGAGTAGGGTGTGTCCGGCTAACTGGTTTGAGTAGTTCTTATGTGTTCTGTTCATTTTGTCCTTTCTCTGCCATCTTCACTGTCAATGAGGTGCCTAGCACGGATCAGGCTTAAGGACATGAGAGGGCTCCAAAACATATGCATGCCACTGAATCGAGAACTTCTTTCAACTTGCAGAAGTAAACAAATTACACAGAGGGGAAAACCCCCAAGGTGGAGGAAACCTCTGGTGATTCAAACCAAACAGTCAGCCTTCTTTCTGGGCTTTAACAAGTTAGTCTAAATATTTTCTCAAATGGTGAGGCCAGCCTCCCTGGGGAGGCCCCAACCTGTTCCAAGGGAGGCTCAAGCAAGCCTTAAAATGTACTATATTTAAATGTCAAGTTTTGGATGCTTTGTGTGAAAGGATGCAGCAAACTGAAAGCGAATAATGGCATGCGAATTTATGTACAAAATGATTACCAGGAAAACACACTCAACAAACACTTGTTTCCTGGTATGACATGGGGGAAAGCTGAATGAAGGAAATATAATTCTTGGAAACTAGGCAAAACAAAATGCAAAATAATACAAATGAATAGGAACAAGATAACAATTAACTCATTATACTGGCTACAGAAAAGCACAAATACAAAGGCTAAGCAGAGAGATACTAGGAGCAAGGCCAGGAGGGAGCAAAATGGTCCCCGAGAAGGTGTTTAAGAGCAGGGTAAAACTGACAAAGAAAACAGTCTGACTTATGGAGGTATTGCAATGAGGGTAAATAAGGCCAAAACTCAGAAGTGTGGAGTGAGTTGGCTGACCTGGGGAGGGGGATTATAGAGAGGGAGAATAATAGCGTCAATAAAATGAGAATAAACTCAACTACTCAAATGCACTTCATTGTATTCTTCCTGTAATGTGCAAAGTATGATAGTTGTTCTAACTATGGGGAGGCCCAAAATTATTTCTATATTAGGGGGAGGCTCAAGATCTTTTCCAAGGCTTGGGGGAGGCTCACTATGACAAAGTGTGAGAACTCCTGACCTAGAGCCTTGATTTTGTGTGATAGAATTAATTACTTTCCAAAAAAGGAGAGGGAGTTAAGACCACGCTGAGCTACAGATAAGCTCCCCATGATGAATCACAGTGTCACAGATTTACTGCATAACAAAAGGGATTAACTCCCCTTGAAACTGCATTGTTTGCTGCAGTAAATCTACTGTAGAATTCTGCAGTGCTGTGCTTTATCCTGTAGGGCTTCACTGCAGTAGGATTCTGATATGGCTCACAAACCAACAGCAGTTATCACTTTACCAGACTCTGTAGTTAGTAGTGGTCCATTTGGATTCAGGTGATTTTTCAGTTGACTGAATGCAGCAATGGGACATTATGTAAATACTTTGGGTGGTAAAAAGAAATGTGACTGATATGCAATTTGATAGGTTGGACTCTTTGAGAGCAGATGACCTTCTTAAAGACTATTTGCAAGGAGATTTAGTTAGTTAGTTAGCTATACTTTGATGACTGGGTAACTGCACTAGTACCAGGCACTTCAGGTAATTTGTAGATGATATTCTGGATTGAATTTGGGAGAACTGGATGAATTCTTAAGACCTCAGTAAGCTTTAATAAGCATGAGTTGCAATGGCTTGTAGATTGAAGCTGACTGGTTTTCTGACTACTAAAGAGATGAGGAGATCAATGTCACTTGAGTTACAGTATGAGTACGAACTGATGGGATGTTTATTAAATTGATTCATGGGATTTTGTCTTTAAATCCAAGCAGAAATGTTTTGAGTAACTAATTTAAAAGGTCAAATGAAGGGTGAGTTAAACAACAAAGGTAATACACATGTTGGATGGCAGCAATGCGATGTTTGATGGAGGAATGGAATATTTTATTTTCTGGGAGCAGAAAGATGCAAAAGCAAGAACTTGCTGAACAGAGACAATAAAAGGATCAAGGGCTGGGTTGGAGTGGAATGCAGTATACCTTTCCCAGGTTCAAGTGTAAGCTGTTTTCATAGCTTCAGTTAATGATGACCATAGTAGTGACCAGACTGACTCAAGCGATGATTCATGGCATTTGATGATCTGATAGATTCAGTGGGAGTACCATACTGTGGTTCACTCTAGCATTCACATTGAAGAATGGCTGAAGTGAAAGTGAGATAAGGAGTCAGCTAGATGTTTAGCAGTTCCAGGAATGTATGCACAATGAAAATGAAAATGGTTGTGGACCGATGTCTAGTTCAGTTTCTGAGAAATGCCATGATTGAAGTAATAGATATTTGGCCTTTATTAACAATTGCTTCCATCAATAAGTTGTCAAAATAAAGGTAACAAGATTATTGGACCATAGATGCCCACAACAGAGCTTCAGCAACTATTGAGAATAGTTCAATAGGCAGAAATCTTAGCAAGTTTAGATATCTTGAAGATGCCAGGAGGCCACAGAAGAGCAACTCAGGAGTTTCCATGGATGGCAGCAAAACTATATCATGGTGTTGTATTGGTAAACATTTCTAGTTGTTAAGCAGGAGAAGGATCATAGTTGAGTAAAGGTATCTCACTTCATAATTTGAGAATTAGGGATCTTATATGAAGATCTTGTGGTATGATTCCTATGGTGTAGTTCAAGTATTCTAGAAGTGCTAAGAACTCTTTTTGTACAAGATCATTTAGACTGTAGTGAGACTGGAGAAGTAATCCAGTTGGTTGTCTGTATGCTTGCTTCAATGTAGTGGGATCCAAGACAATGCTGGGGAAGTCAAGGAATGCGACTAGTTTATCCTCTACTAGCAGTATATGAAGGGCCTGAATTAGGCTATTGAGACAGGTGATGTCTTTGGCTGGTGGAGAGTTTGGAGGGTTCATGAGCAGAAGTCATCTGGTAGATGCAGGACAATCCTCTCTGATCCCATACACATACTATAGACTAGAATGGATAGGTAACACCTCGATGGCATCAGCAGTGTCTGCTTTGTATAAGCAAGCATTTGGTCCAGTGATTTTGATACATTGTATACCATCATCAATTTGTGCATACGTGAGAAAAGGGCTTGGAAGGTATAAAGAAGTGGTACTTGGCTCAAGTTGACTGGTGGGGAGCTGACAGATTGATGATAAGGTGTATCTAGCCTGAACTTGGTTTGTGATCCTGGAAAGGCTAATGTTGTACAGGCAGTTTTAAAATGAACCAATTAAGAATCCTTTCTGTACTTCATTCTGAAGACGTGCTTGACCTATGCTAGGGTCTTTTTCTATGGAATAAAGATGTTTGCAAATTAGAGATAATGAAGGGATAGCATGGGAACTTGTATTGGTTCCTTGAGAAAATCTTAAAAGAGTGGACCCCAAGTGTTGCTCTGAATGCACAGTGAGCAGCTGAGCAAGAATGGAGCAGGGCATTTGCACAGATGGATGTCTTGTTGACTGAGGATGTATTTGGATATGGTCACTTGTGTGGTATGGTCACTTGGTGGTGGTATACCAGTTTGGAGAGCTTTGCCATAGGACTATGGATGTAAATAAATTACTTGCTGAAGTACAACAATCTTCCTCATTTGTTGCATAAGGTTTTCCCTAGAGAACTGAGTCCTATGCCATGTGTAGCTGCAGAAGAAATCTGAGGGAGTCGGAAGAGCTTAAAGGGCCTCAACAGTGCTCCATACTTTAATTTTTCCTGCAAAAGTCAGATTGTAGAAGATAAAAGTGTCCATAGTACTGTTTGAATACAGGAAGGCAAGTGGGCTTGTATATATGCCTTTGTAGATCCTGATGTCATGGTGGCAGAAATCAACTGACAGAATGGTGACTGCTGAATGGAAGGACTGATATTGATGGTGAGGGTGAGTGAATAGGTACTAAAAATATGAATGCATATGAAAGACAAAAGCATAGTAATTGACTGAATAAGGCTGACATACTGTATAAGGTTAATTGAGTTATCTGAGCAGAAGTAGGAACAGCTGCCTGGCCACAAGAGGATGGATGGACACATGCCCAGTGTCACGACAATGCCTTTTGATTACAAGACAGGAAATGGCTTCTTCATGATTTTCATAGCAGAAGGGACTTGCTCTGGATGCTGATCTTAGATATTATTGAACTAATAAATCATAAGTTTTTAGCCTTAGACTTTATATACGTGCAGCATAGAGGTGACCCTACATTCCACTCCTGCATTTTGTATGAACATTAAAGTTGGTATGGTTTTATGTTCTTCTGTTAAGAGGGTATTGATGTTGGTGCACCATGCAGACAGATTATGGATTGTTGCAGACTGGAAAACTCTGAGACCCTTAGGTTTGGTGGTGCTGGAGTCAGAATGCCACTGCAGATGGTTTCTAAAGATTGAGAGCTTCAGAAAATATAAAATATTTATGTTTGGTGGTGCTGGAGTCAGAATGCCACTGCAGATGGTCTATGAGGGTTGATAACTGCAAAAACTATGAGATTCTTAGGCGGTGCTGGTGTCAGAGCACATAGCAGTAGAGTAAAAGTATGCATGAAAAAGGGGGAAGTGTCTCAATATTTATTTATTTATTTATTTCATTTTGGTATGTTGGGCCAGAGAGTAGGTTGAGTATAGCAGGCTGATTAGCAGAATGAGCCAGGTGAATTTAATGAGAAGAACTGGCCTGTGGAACTGAAATAAAAGTTTGCAAATACCTGGTAGAATAAACTGACAAGGCAGACAGGCTGCATGAATGGAGCTACAAAACAAGCATTTGTCAATGCCAAATGTTGCTTGCTTGTATGTGCTGTTTAGGTATTTGGAGGTCATTGGAGTGCAAATATTGAAAATTCGTGAACTTACAAGCGTGCGTAGGAAGTGCATAGCGAGCTCAGAAACAGTCATTTTTAGGAATTTTTCACCAAATTTTCAACATAGCCATTTTAAGACCTCTGCTCATGAACAGGGTCACTGTGATTTTCTTAATGTGTCCCATACATTGATTTTGCACACCGACTGTGCCATTGTGCACTACATGGGCGGAAACACGTTTTGGGTGAGATGTGAAAAATGACAGCTGTACTGCTCATAAGGAGGAGTGGTAAAATGGCAATGTTGAAAATCTGGAGTGAAAATATTGAAAATTCGCAAACTTACAAGCGTGCATAGGAACTGCACAACGCACGCTCGTAAAACAGTCATTTTAAATTTTCGCAAATTTTCAACATAGGTTTTTTGAGAGCCCACCTTATGAAAACTGGCAGTGTTGTTTGTTACTCAGTCCGTAAGGTGATTTCGTGCAGTGACCATGAAATCACCCTTTGGGCCCGATTAACGCCATGACAGTGCAAGAATTCATGAGGAGGGGTCCCAAAAACCCCATGTTGAAAATGTGGGCCCAAAATTCCCAAAAATGCCTGAGATATGCAACAAAGTTGAAAAGACCCTATCTATCCCATTATGCAGCTTACCAGCATTTCCTCAGTTCGCGGTCGAAGCAAGAGTGTAGATGTGTTCCCGTCCATCAAGAGCCGTCAAGGCTGAGCTCTGAGGTAAGAAAGGGTGAGGTGAGGGGAGGCAGGGTGCGCAGTGGGTGGGTGCGGGTTTTGGGGGGGCAGGGAGATGGCGAGGGAACGTTTTCTTGTTTACAGGTTGTTTTTATTAAGATGACATGGGACATTTGCCACGCTGGGGTGGGCTCCCAGCCTGGCAGCTGGAAAGGCTGTTTGGGTGGGCTGGAGCCAACGGGGGATTGGGCACCCCCATCAGCCATAACAAGATTTGACACGCTGGGGTGGGCTCCCAGCGTGGCACCTGGCAAGCTTTTGGGTGGGGGGGCATGAAGCCGTGGAGCCGAAGGGGGATTAGGCACCCCCGTTGGCTATAACAGTTTTTGCCACGCTGTGGTGGGCTCCCAGCATGGCACCTGGACAGCTTTTGTGGGGGGGAGGCATAGAGCCAACAGGGGATTGGGCACCCTGTCGGCCATACAGTGTATATGTGGGGGGGAGGGAGCGCATCAACACGTAATATGTGTGCTTGCATGTGTTTGTGTGTGTGTGTGGGGGGGGAGAGCTCTGCTCACTGAAGCAGAGCTCTCCCTTTCAACTGTATGCCACTGCATTTTCAACTGCTGTTATAGACAGCTGGAGCAGTCATTGGAGAACTGCGGTCATGCCTGCAAACACACTGACTGAATTGGAAGACGGGTGCCACACCTCCAAAAACTTGGATGATGGCACTATGTTTCTTGCACATGCGTGCAAGCAACATAATAACAAAAGGGGACTGAGGAGCATCAGAAAAATTGCAAAAGAGTAACACTGCCTGGAAACTGATGGTGACAGCAAGCAGAGGTGTTAGAAAGAAGACTGCCTCATAGCAGAGACAGGACAATGGTAAGACTCTGTTGGAGCTACACCTTTGTAAAGCATACTGGAACCAAAATAAAAGAGGAAAGAGCTTGTTATGAACGGCAGGTAAATCTTTGAAGATGTTGCGAATGTGAGCTGGAACAGCAGGTAATAGAGCCTAGGAAAATATAAGGTAGTACAATAGCATGACAAAGGAAGACCTTTCAATGTAAAATAAAAGTCTACATACTTAGAGCGCTGACATAGAAGGTGGAAATGCATGGAAAGCACACAGCTGGGAAGCACAGAGTGAAAGGAAGACAAAGACCAGCAAGCTGCTGTCCTGGAGAAATGCAGGGGCATGACACTATAGCCAGAGAAAGGAACAAAATACTAACCCTGTGAGCAGCATAAGGCACAGACCAAACTGAAGCCAAAGGTAGACAAAACGGAAAGGCCTGAAAGCAACTGAGACAGCAGCAACCACAGTGTGTATGTGTGTGTGTGTGGCAGGAACAACACCTCTGGCAGCAAGAAATAGCCCAAGCAAAACACTTACAGCTGAAGGGCAGGTGATGCTAGTACTTATTGTAGTAGGATGAGGTGCAGTGTCCAGCTGGCCTCAGAACCACAGACATTCCATGCTGGCCACCAGTGTTTGGGAATGAGCACTGGCTGCCGGGGGTCAGCAGAGGAGGAGGAGAAAGATTGAGCTCCCAACGGCTTGCTCTCCTTCTCCTGGGAGGGGTGGGAACTGGCTCCACCGGAATACTGCCACCTCCCGGTGGCCACAGGTATCTGGCAGTGCAGTTGGGGAAAGTGAAGGACAAAGGGGGGGAGGCTGATGTCAACAGAGGACCTGGGCGGAGGCATATCTCAACGCACCTCTGTCTCATTGGTTCTCCATGACATTGACATTGGCAGAAGGGCAGGAGCATAGAAAAAGGGAAAACTTCCCTGGCCGGTCCTGGCAATGAGCTCTCTGCCCTGACACACATCCACAGATACAAGGGCAGACTCCGTTGTGCAATTGCTCCCCTGAAGGTTGAGGGAGATAAGGGGGATCCTTCCTTGCCCTGCCCAGGGGGTTAACCAGGGACTTTGAAGTATAGGAGTGTGCACTCTAGGGGTAGACTCCTTGCTAGTTGGAGTGCAGCGGCTTGAAGGGTCCGAGAAAGAAGACAGACTGGGGCAGAAGGAGTGATAAATAAAGAGTAAAAAAATAATAAAAAAGAACCACAAACATTCGCCTTCAGTTATTTACGTCTTACTGTGGTCTTTGGAAACAGCTTACAGTGGGAATCAGTGGGCTGGGCAAAAATGTTTAACATGACATTATAATGCCATGAAGTTGCTGCCCATGAAACAGGTGGAGGAGTTCTCATGACTCACCATGCCGGTGTCCCCCCAAAAAACAGAAGACTGCCATCTGCAGTGGTATTATTTCTACTGTCAATGAGCCCTAAAACCCTGCAAATATGGAGAAATTCAGTTAAGTAGTTTTAAGGTTGCACAAGAAATACTGGTAAAATTTCATGAACACAACACAAATTTTCTCATAGGTTTGCAGAACTGAAATAGTTAATGAGGGCTGTCTGAACTTGGGGAAACTTGTTCTCAGCTGTGGCTGACCAAAAGAAGAAAAAGTAAATGTTAAATAAACAAGTGTAACTACTGTATGTTGGGGAAAATGTGTACAAGGGGAAAATAAATGTTCTACATAAAGGAATGCTTTCTTTTGGCTGCAAAAGTGGATATTGGGAGTCAGATAAAATAGCCTATCTGCTGCTGCAAGGCATCCATAAGTATTTGCAGAAGCAACAGGCTTGGGACTGAAACAAAATGTTTAATCTGGGCAGTGACAGCAAGTATGCAGCCAGGTCTACTGAACTGTGGGGCAATTGGGCAAATAGTTAATTTATTCTGGCTGCACAAGGACTTTATTTGGGACCGTACCTACTCTGCTTAAGGGACTGTGTCTTAAGCCATTTTCAAGTAGCCACAGCCAATTGGAAAGCTAGGATATTAAAGCCAGGACTTGTGGGACATTAGCAAAGCTCATGGAACATTTACCAAGTACTCAGGGGGAGCAGCAAGAACCTAATTTCAGGTGCCAAAACAGTAAACTAACTGTGCATTGAGTGAGGTTCATGCATAATTCATTTTCTTGATTGTTAGGCAATCCAGCCAATCAGAGGCCAAACACACAATAGCTTCAGCCAATCAGGAGTCTCAGGAGAGCCCCATAAAAGACTGTGTTTTCAGCATTTTTGCCAGATTTGAGTGGGAACCCCCTCACAGGGTTGGGGGCTCAGGCCCCCAGCCATGCAACTGGGCTTGGTGATCCAGCTAATCCTCTCCATCCAGAAGGGGCCTTTTGCCTTCTTAAGCAGCTAAAAGTTTAGAGTAATTTAGTTTATGTAGTACCTGCTAGCCTGGAGGTTGCCAGAATGTCTCCCAGGTGATAGCCCTCCCTTCCACGTCAGGGAAAGATGTGGCTTGCAACTTGATGACATCAAGCCAGCTGTTAGAGAGATGATCATACTTCAATTGTGAGAGGACTGAATAATTCAAGAACCTTGATAGTGGAGATTCTTCCGTGAGGAGTACTCTTCTACCCCCCCAATTCAAGAATGAACGAGAACTTGCTTAATTGTGGCTGCATATGCCCCAGTGACTGTGCTATGTGAGATCATTCTTTGATCTGCACCCTGCAACTGCTGCATCTAACCTTAGCCCAGTGTGGGTGGACCCTTCTTTTGAAACTTTTGCTGATCGAGACTGTCTAATCCTGGTCTACACCTTGCAACTGCTGCACCTGTCTTGCCCAGCGCAGTTGGACCTAACTGTTCTGGAGGACCCAAGTGAGCCCAGAACATAGTATAAATGTGCTGATATGTAATGTCTGCTATGGAGCCTACAGAACTGGAAGGGGAGCACTCAGTACAGGGGCTCATCCTGACTTTGGTGGGGAGGTCCAGTATTTTGCTAACAAATCCGGTCAAGATGTCCAGTGGAGCTGCAATCTTCTGAGACCCCAAAGTTGAATTTGACTTCAGTAACCTGGAAATTACTCTTTTCTAAGTAACCTGGCCAGGGTAGCCATCCTGGCCTCTGGTTGAAGAAGCCCTACCTTCTTCAATTGTACCAGTTGTGTCTGAAATGTAAATGTACTGAATGTGCCAAAACGTAAATGTGATGGGTGTTCAGGAATAATACTTGTCTTCCAAACCCGGTGTGACCGACTGGTTGCATCTGACCAATGTCTTGACTGCAACATGCAGGGTAATCCCTGCACATCCCAAAGGGCCTGAGAATAGTTTGTCTAATTGCTTCCAAGTTGAGAACTAATGCTCTTTTAAATCAAGCTGGCCAATGTACAGCTGCAACTTTCACTAGGCCTGCACCATGTTCAAGAACTTTAAAGTACTGGGTACCCAGGGTGAAATGTGAGATTGTGGGGTCTCATACTAACTCAAGGGGAACTGGTACCAGTTGTGGGAAAAAAATGATAATGTGTTCAATCTGATTATAGGCAGCTTAGATAGCCAGGGCTCTGGGTATCAGTGTTGGTACAATGTGATTGCTTCTTCTGATTTGTTAACAGGTATCTACCCTGCTGGAGGGTTTTCACCAGCACAAACCAAATCCAATCCAAACCAAATTAACTGTAAATTTTGTAAATAGTAATAACAGTGACTGCATAACCTCTATTTCTTTTGTTTCCCCATTCCTAATCCCTATGCCCCCTAAATAAATACGGTTGCTGCTGTTGTTTTTGCAAAGAATGGTATCATGAGCACATTATTAGAGAGAGTCATTAATGTTCAAAATGTTTAATATGTGGGGAAATGTTTATGGGGTACTGTGCTGTGGTGGCTAATGGTCACAGTGGGTGGTATGACATGCCAGGGGGTTGTACCAGGCAACAACTAGCCCACTTAAAGCTAAACTCTGAGTGGAGGCACTGCACAAAGGTAATGTCATGGAAATAACCAGTTTTAAAGTAACTTGGGAACCCAGGCCCTTTAACCTTGGTCTGGCCAGTCAAGGCAGTGGTAGTAACTCTAGAAGTAGCGCCACCCAGGGATTACAATTCTTTGTTCCCCTTGGGGAGTCTCTTCTTCTGGTACTGTCCAGATCTGTATCTCTTTCCTTAATAAAGCCCTGCATCTGACTCCGGCCCTTGGTTATCCTCTGCACCAGCCTTCTCCTCACACTTTCCCTCCTGATGCAGGTACAGATCATCTTGAGTATGCAGGCATCTTTTACTCCAGACTGGCCTTTTTGTTTAGCCAGAAAAAGAAGACCCTCCCTGTTATAGCAGGCCTTAGAAAGAGCTATCTTCAGAAGATAGTCAGTGCACTTGTGGGAAACAAGACTTATTCAGGTAATGAAATGCTCATAAAAAGATGCCAGTGTTACTGCTACATTTTATTAATGTAACCAAATTTCACCGCACAAACAAAATGATGGGAGCTATGACCAAAATCCCTGCAAAGAATTAGCCTGCCTAATGGTCCACTGCAATTCTTCACTAGCCCCCAGAACCACGAGGATTCTGGAAGAGATCACCCTGGACACATTTCCCTTTAGGAACATCCCTAGCTTTGTGAATGACCTCCTAATGTCCTCAGGACTTGTGCTCCCTTGTACCCACCCATTGTTGACAACGACAGTCAGCTCATTTCTCCCATTGCATTGCTTGACCATGGACAGCACTTACAGTGTTTGGCCTGTGATGCAGGCAGGCTAATCACCTCACCTGCACTACCATTATGGTTCTGCAATGCCCCTCTACCTCATATACTGCTATTAACTATGGGAACCCCAAAGAATACAATACTCTTGCCACTCCACTCACCCTTTCCCTTCCCTCCTTCTTGGTGGGTTGGGTCAGTGTATGACTGGCAAAAGTCATGGCTAGGGCTTCTGCAAAATAGTCATGACATTACACTCAAACTTAAGGAATTTACTTGGGTGGGAGTGGGGGGGTCCACTGTATTGTAAGGCAAAACCAGGTTATTTGTGACTATGTATGCTTTAATTTTTATCCTTAGTTTCATAAATAAAATCAGCTGAAAATGGCATTATTGTAATGTCTTTCTTTCTTTCTTTCTTTCTTTCTTTCTTTCTTTCTTTCTTTCCCCACATAAGGCTCACTTGGTCCAAATCCTGTTTTCAGGGGTGACCCGGGAGCCTGGGAGGTTAAAGAGCTAGTAGCACAAAAAACTAGCAGGCAGAACATTTTGGTAATTTTTATGTTGGCTCGCATGTGCAGCCAATATATTGGCAGTAGTAGCAGATTTGAGGCACGAATTGTTAATGGTAATGCAGGGCACACATCAGTAGGTGTGTCCCTCATTCCCCAATCAGGCAGCATGCAGATGCCACTTCAGCAATGTGGAATGTGGCCACCGGATCTAACAAAAGGTCTGCTGCAATGAGAGCAGAGCTCTCATGCAGTGTGACCACAACACACCTCCTGACATGCACACAACACTGCCGCCACCTCCTGTCAGAATGCCGACGGGGGGAACCCACTCCCCATTGGCATAAAAACCCTCTCCACTCCAACAGTTTGTCTTTGCCAATGGGGCCCCCAATCCCCATCAGCTCAGTGCCCAGTGATGTTCCGATGGGAGCCCTCCCCGTCGGCATTATGTAACACCCCTGTTTTGTTGTGCGTCATTAGGCATCCAATCCCCATCGGCAGAATGTAACCTCTTTGTTGTGTACAACGGGGTGCCCAATCCCATCGGCTACAGCTGTCCCCCAAAAAGAGTCTGTTGGCATGCTGGGAGCCCACCCCAGTGTGCCACATGCCCCTGTTAAAAAAAAAAATGGTCCCGCAATGTTGTTTTTTTTTTGTTACCCTGTCAAAAAAGAAAACGGTCCCTCATGGTCTCCCTGCCCCCCTCCCACAACCCGCTCCCACCCACTGTGCACCCTGCCTCCCCACATCCCCCTCACCCCATACTTACCTCCAGAGTCCGGCCCGATGATCTTCGATGGACCTGGAACTCGTCTGCACTCTTCAAAGCTGACCGCGAACTGAGGAAATGCCGGTAAGCTGTATAATGGAATAAATAGGGTTTTTTCAACTTTGATGCATATATTGGTACCCTGTCAAAAAAGAAAATGGTCCCTCATGGTCTCCCTGCCTCCCCTCCCACAGTGATAGGGAAAATGATGGAATCACTTCTGAAAGAAAGAATTGCTGAGTACCTAGAGGCCAGCGGGGCACAGGACCCAAATCAGCATGGATTTACAGCAGGAAGGTCATATCAGACAAATCTAATTGATTTTTTTGACTGGGTGACCAAAGTAATAGACCAGGGAGGGGCTGTGGATATGGCCTACCTAGACTTTAGCAAGGCATTTGACACAGTCCCGCACAAAAGATTAATAATGAAGTTAGCCAGCCTTGGAGTGGGTCCCAGGGTGGTAACCTGGGTAGCAAACTGGCTGCACAACAGGTCACAGAAGGTAATAGTGAATGGAACACATTCTGAAGAAAGGGGACTTACTAAAGGAGTACCTCAGGGCTCAGTACTGGGTCTAGTCCTCTTTAACATCTTTATAGGTGACATTGCAGAGGGTCTGGAGGGAAAAGTATGCCTCTTTGCAGATGACACAAAGATCTGTAACAGGGTTGATACACAAGAGGGGGTAGAAAGGATGAGGAGGGACTTGGCAAGGTTGGAGGAATGGTCAGACATATGGCAACTTAGATTCAATGTAAAGAAATGCAAAGTAATGCATCTGGGAAACAAAAACCCAGGAGAATAGTACAGAATAGCAGGGGAGGTACTAACAACAACAAAAATGGAAAGGGACCTGGGGGTAGTCATATCAGATGACCTAAAGGTGGGTAAGCAATGTGAGAAGTCTGTAAGGAGAGCCAGGGGGATACTGGGATGCATAGGAAGGGGCATCACAAGTAGAAAAACGGAAGTGGTTATCCCTCTGTACAGACAGTTGGTGAGACCCCATCTGGAGTACTGTGTGCAGTTTTGGAGACCTCATCTATGCAAGGACATAGACAGGATGGAAGCAGTCCAGATGAGGGCAACTAAAATGGTGCAGGGCCTGCATCAGAAACCATATGAAGAGAGACTGAGAGAGCTAATATGTATACCCTTGATGAAAGGAGGGACGGGGACACGGATAGAAATGTTCAAGTGCCTCAAGGGAATCAACAAAGTCCAGGAGGGTAGCATCTTTCAGAAAAGAGAAGTGTAAGAACAAGGGGCACAATTTAAAGATGGGGGGGACGGCTCAGGAGTAATGTGAGGAAATTTTTTTCACGGAGAGAGTGGTGGATACATGGAACTGCCTTCCTGAGGAGGTTGTTGGATCTAAAACAGTGGGGGAATTCAAACATGCATGGGACAGACATAAGGCAATTATAGTGGGGGGTGGCATGAAGTTGGCTGTTGGTTAACTAGAATCTGCAGCTTATCCAGTAGGTAGGGAAATGAGCAGACTGGGTGGGCCAAGTGGTTCTTATCTGCCGTCAAAGTCTATGTTTCTATGTTTCTATCTCAGGCATTTTTTTGAATTTTGGCACCAAATTTCAACATGGGGTTTTTGGGACCCCTCCTCATGAATTCTAGCACTGTCATGGTGTTAATTGGTTAAAGGTGATTTTGTGGTCACTGCGCAGAATCACCTTTTGGGACCAATTAACAAAACGACAGTGCCAGTGTTCATGAGGTGGGCTCTCAAAAAGCCTATGTTGCAAATCTGGTGGAAAAAATCCCAAAAATGACTTTTACGAGCGTGCATTGAGCAGTTTCCACGCACGCTCGTAACTTTGTGAATTTGTAATATTTTCACTCCAGATTTTCAAAACTGGCATTTTTCTACACCTCCTTATGAACAGTACAGCTGTCATTTTACATATCTTGGCTGAAATGTGTTTTCACATGTCCAGCGAAGAATAGCACGGTCACTGCACAAATTCAGTTTTCGGGAAAGTTTCAGGAATTGATGGTGACACTGTTCATGAACAGAAGTCCTAAAATGCCTATGTTGAAAATTTGGTGACAAAATTCCATAAAATGACTGTGTTACAAGCATGCATTGTGCAGTTTCCATGCACCCTTGTAACTTCACAAATTTGCACTATTTTCATGCCAGATTTTCAACACTGGCATTTTTTTACACCTCCTTTCGAACAGTACAGCTGTCATTTTTCACATTCTGCCCTAAATGTGTGTTCGCACCTGTGGCACACAATAGCGTGGTCACTGTGTAAAATTAACGTTTCAGACACATTAACAGAATCACACTGCCACTGTTCATGAGGGGAGGTCCCAAAATGCCTATGTTAAAGATGTGGTTAAAAAAATCCAAAAAATAATTGGATTACTGATGTGTGTTGCACAGCTTCTATGCATGCTCATACCTTCACTAATTTTTCATATTTTCACTCTAGATTTTCAATGTTGCCATTTTTTTACATCTCCTCATGAACAATACAGTTAGCATTTTCCACAACCTGCCCAAAATGTGTTTTCATCCCTGTGTCGCCAAATGGCATAGCCACTGTGCAAAACCACCTTTCAGCTAACAAACTGATAGTGCCGCTTTTCATGAGGTGGGCTCACAAAAAGCCCATGTTGAAAATTTGGAGTGAAAATACCAACACATGCCTATGGTGTTAGGGTTTCCAACTGTAGCACCCACCTTGTAGAGACTGAAGGCATCAGGGTGTGACTTGGGATCATCGGCTGTAATGCTCATGCTATTCCACCCCACCCCCAGCCCCATCTCTGCAGCCAGTGACAGGCATCATCGTGTGCCTTGCACTGTTCAACCACAAAGTTCACTTCATTCTCCTATACTGCACCCACCTCAGTGTATTTCCTTATGGAATGGGGTATGTATAACACCCAAAGACCCCAAAGCACACCATGACACTTGTCAGTGTCTACAGGGTAGGGCGAGATGAAATGGCATGAGCGTTATAGCTGATGACCCAAAGGCACACCCCAATGCCTGTCGGTCTCTACAGGGTGTGGGTGGGATTGGCATCATTTTAATACTTCACTGCCATTCCTATTATGTGTCTCTAACTCCAGCACTACCAATGCCAATGCCAGCGAGACAACATTCAGCATTGACAAATGCTTGTTAAAAGTAGTCCCTTATTATTTTTTATTTCTGAAGTGTTTTTCCTTTTCTATGTGCTCATTAGAAACAGGTTTTGTACCTAACAATATTGTGTGCGATGTAAAAAGTAGTGCTTGACCTGGAAGAAGATGTATCTAGTTCTGTTCCTCCCACTACATCATCAGCTTGTGAGCTCTCTCATTGTTACATCACACACCCTGCTGTCTGATGGGTAACATGCAGCACATGTTACATATCAAGTAGCAGGTGACTGGCTCTTCTTAGCAACAAATGATGTCACTGTCAGCAAAGTCACATTGCTGATGATGTATATTGAGGACTGACCTGACAGTGTTAATTAACCTCTACATGAAGTATAGTTGCACACATTACAACTATTACTGACAGGTAGAAAATCTTCTATTTAGTGAATAGCTGCACATAGCCTAATACAAAAAAATCTGGTCTTATTTTTTTTTCTCCTCACTGTAGCTCATGTAAGGGTGCTAATCCCCCTTCTCTTTATTTATTGCTATGGTACTATATGTGCCATTAAGAATACTAATTTGCTTACAGTGAGTATGACCTCAATATGAAAAAAACAACCTGTAATCATTTACAATATGGTCTTTTTAAAAAAGGAATGGAGCCATTTGAGGGCACCTCTGTTATAGCAGCAGTGTATAATGCAAACATTTTATCCTTCTGACATTCATTAAATAGAGGTACTGCGGGTCACTCTGGGGATAGGGAATGGAGCCACTGTTCACACGGGAGTGATCTACAGGCCTCCAGCACAGGGGAAGGAATTAGGTAAGGTAGTGGTGGAAGTCATTGACAAAATGACAGAAAAGGGGGACGCGCTGCTGGTGGGGGACTTCAACCTGCCAGATGTAGATTGGAGCCTCCCAGGAGTGACTTCAGCTAGAATCAGTGATATCATAGACTCTCTGAAGGGGGGGCATTCCTTAGGCAACTAGTCATTGCACCCGCTCATGATAGGACAATACTGGACCTGATTCTCACTAACAGGGATGGTGTTGTAGACATTGAGGTGAGAGACCACTTGGGGACCAATGATCATTGTACAGCATGGTTCACTATAAGGATGGCAACAGAATCGAACCGCACAAGGGTGAGGGTCCCAGACTCAGGAGGGTAGATTTCATAAAGGAGGGTGAATGCCTCACGGATGACCTTCGGGTGGTGGTGGTGGTGGCCTGGGTGTTGTGCAGGAAAAGTGAGTGAAGATAAAAGTGAGCATAGTAAAGGCAACAAATCTTTGTGTCAAACAAGTGACCAAAAGCAACAGTCAAAAAAGACCACTATGGTTCTCAAGAGAGGTGGTTGAAAGGGTACAAGCAAAAGAGTAGCATTCAAAAGGCATAAGGAGATGCAGAGGGAAGAGGATAGGGAGGTGTATCAGGGGAAACAGAGGGAAGTAGGGAAAGCATTAAGAAGCACAAAGGCACAAATTGAAGAGAAAATAGCCCAGGAGGTAATGAAAGGGGACAAAACAATTTTTAGGTATGTAAGTGCAAAGAGGAAAGAGGATTGTAAGGTTAAAAAGGGAAGGGGAGACTGTACAGAGGGAGATCAGGAAGACATCCTGAATATATACTTTTGTTTATTGTTCCCAGAGGAAGTAGAAGGGGAAGGGCCACAAAGTAACAGAAGTTTTGGAGGGAGGGAGGTGGACACTAGTCCTTTTTTGGAGGGAAGAGTCCTGAAGGGATTTGCTAATCTGAAGGTGGACAAAACGATGGAGCCAAATGAGGTTCATCCAAGGGTATTGATGGAGCTCAGGAAAATACTGGCTGCTCCTCGGACAGTCCTATTTAACAGCTCACTGGAAAGAGGATTGGCTCCAGAGGACTGGAGGAGGGTGGAAGTAGTCTCACTGCACAAAAATGGTAGTAGGGAGGAGGCTGGCAGTTATAGACCAGTCAGCCTGATACTGGTGGTAGTAAAGTTAATGGAATCACTACTGGAGGAAATGACTGTGGAATATGTTGAATCTGGTGGGTTACAAGACCGGAGACAGCATGTGTAACCCTCCCTACAAGCAGGGGTTCCTATAAATGTCTTCCTGGGCTGCCTAATGCCCATTGTCAGGATGGTGTTCTTTGTCTGCAGTAGCTTAATGTGTCTGCATGAGAGTGCGCTATCAAGCCTCCGTACCTGTCTCTTTCAAGGAACTGTTATTCTGTGTGTGAAATTTGGCCTGGGTTGGGTCCGAGTGATTTTAGACTTGCGACCAGCCATGCAGTCCATATTTCTGCTCCATTCTGAGGTTGCTGTTTGTGCAGAGGGAGCTCTGTTAGGGAAAGTGATCATTTACTGCTTATCTGCTGTAATAATAATAATATAGGAGTTTGTCTAATCTGCCTTCCATTGCAGCTTGAACTTTTGTATAGGAGCCACCATCTTGGTTCTGGATTGCCAGTGTTGGACCAATCGAACCTCAGGGGACCTAAAATGGAGACTGTTCCCAGAGGCCTTGTGGGATGGAAATTCTGTAGGATTGTAATTTTTAAGGTTTGGCACCTAAATGGACCTGGAGGGGAACTCTTTTTGTGATAGACAGTTCCCTCACCCAACTGAACCTTTTGGATTATAGGGAAAGCTCCAGAACTGCCTGAGCAGTGGGTCAATCGAGAGTTGGAATTTGGAGAGTAAACAGCCTGAACCATCAGCAGGAAGGCTCTGCTGGCCTGCCTGTCACATCTTCATACATGAAGTATTGCCTTGAGAGTGAAAGTCGGGTTTATCCAATTAGTGGATCGAGACCTGAACCCGAAGAGAAAAGTGTGTTGTTGCTGCCTGCAAGTGGACCGAAGACTTGCTCCATGAAGCGATCGGCCTGGCAGGTACCGAAGTGAGCCTCAGATCAAAAGGTTTGCGCAGAGAACCTGTGATTTGCAAATGGACTTGCTGTGGCAAAATATCCTAAGTGCTTTTAAGTATGCTGAATGTGTATTGTGGGTCACGATTTGGTTCCCCACGACGAGTTGTGTTACGCCAGCTGGAGGCCATTCCAGCACTTTATCACAGACTTCATCTGAACTTTCTGCTCTGCCTGGGTCCTGCCATCTCAACCTAGGCCACTGCTTCTGATTCAGAGACATTTCTGGTGAAAGACCTGCTCAGTGATTCAGCTCCCTGCTTAACACCACTGAACAGGTAGCGACCACTGTGGTGAGTCGTGTATGCCCTGCTTCCACTGGCAATCCAGTACAATACCATGAGGTCTTCATCTCAGCTGTCCTGCATCCTGGTCTGGTTAGCATGAGTACTAAACAGGGTAGCTCCCTGCAACAAAAGTTACAATCATTTGTGTGTCATCTGATTTTCTTGTTCTGGGTTTATTTGCAATGGACTGAGCCATTTGGCTCTGGATTACAAATATTTGGGTTGAGTGCATGCTAATTGTTTTCTTTCCTAAGGGCCCTAACAACAGCTGTAATGCCAGCCTATCCCAGGCAACACTTCAGGCTAGAGTGTTCACCAACTGGGTACCCAGAGTTGTGAGGACTGTGTTATAGGGACTCACTGTGCATGCCTAGTAAGCCTGAATTTAATCAGAATTGCCAATCACTTACTAGACTCATGCCCCACCCTTGTTCACATCCCCCAGAATAAATCAGATTGCTGGTTTTTCTCACATTTAACCTGGCTAGTGTGTACTTTCTTGGTGGGGATACTGTACTGCTATTGTATTGTTGCATCACTGGTCTTATTTTCCAGGGGATCCCCAGGTCAACGGCCAAAGATCCAGCCCTAGTGGTAAGTGCAAGGAGTGTGAGCATATCATTACTGTCATACGGTAAATGTGAATGTTCTCTTGCTAAACTGTTTAGGCCACTAGAAGGGTTGGTGGGTGGTTATAGTATCCTGGAGGGCTATACCAACAGCAGTTATGCTACCCCAAAACCATCCTCTGGGTGGAGGCACCCATTCACCAAGCTCAGGTTCCTCAACCTGTGCCTTGCGACACAGGCAGGGGTAGTAGCCCATAGGATAGTGCCACCTAGGGGTTACAATTGATTCACAGAGGGGATGTCATGTCAAAGGAATCTGATTGATTTCTTTGATTGGGTGACCAAGAAACTAGATCAGGGTGAAGCAATGGATTTGGCCTACCAAGATTTTAATAAGGCTTTCTACACCGTTCCACATAGGAAACTAGTAAGCAAGCAGGGTAGCCTAGGAGTGGGTACAATGGTGGTAAACTAGATAAGAAATTGGTTAAGGGTAGACAACAAAGGGTGATGTAAATGGAGTTCATTCCGAGGAAGGAAGAGTGACCAGCAGTGTGCCTCAGGGATCAGTTCTGGGACAGGTCCTCTTTAAGGACTTTATAAGGGAAAATGCTAGCCCCCTGTCTGGGTTTGGAGGTGTGATCATCCTGCCCACAGCTCTATTGCCTTCACTATATCTCCCACAAAACTCTCGTGTAATATTGTCTAATGTACTGTGCACCTGTCTAACATTTTGTGAGCTTGTTCTTTTCTCTGTATTGTGCTCAATGCCCATTCCAATGTCTGCTTCTACTGTAAACTACTGTATATAGCTTCCAACATATGTAACTTCTGCTGTAACTAATCCCGGGTCACCCCTGAAAAAGAGACCTCTGGTCTCAGTGGGTTTACCCAGTTACCAAAGTCTAACTAAATAAACTTGAAGGGACGGTCTGCCTCTTTGCAGATGACAGCAAGATCTGCAATAGTGTAGACACTCCGGGTGGGGGTTGGGGGTGGAAAGGATAAGCAGAGATCTGAGGAAACTAGAGGAGTGGTGAAGGGTATGGCAGCTGGGTTTCAATGCGAAAAGTGCAAAATAATGCACTTAGGGCATGGAAGCGAGGGGCAGAGTACAAAATGGGTTGAGTGGAATTAATGACCACCAAGCAGGAAAGAGACCTGGGGTAATCTTATCAGATGATCTAAAGGTGGCCAGGCAGTGTAACAAGGCATTTGGGATTTCTAGTGGGATGTTGGAGTGCAGGGAGGCCAGACAAAACCCAAGTACAGGCACTCAGTCCCTTCTGGACTGGATCATTACCAACAGGGATGATTGTGTACTGCATGCCGGTACCATGGCAGACTCCATCAGTGACCACTCCCCAACATATCTCCTCTGGTCATCTAATGTCAAACGTCCCCCTCCCAAATACCTGTCCTTTCACAATTTCAGTAGCCCCAACAACCCCAATCTCCTCGAAGAGGCTCAGTCCTTGGACTGGTCTGCTCTTTACTCGCTTTCTGATGTGACACAGGCTGTAATCCTCCTCACACAGACCTTCTTGACCCTGCAGGACTGGCACTTCCCAGTCACCAAATGAAAGGTCAGAGGTGGCTGCTCATGCTGGGTCAGGAAAGTCCTCCTTACCTTATGAAGGATAGGGATTGTGCTTGGTCCCCTGCCCTATGGGATGCCTACAGGCACCAGAGGAATCTATGCAAACATCTTGCAAAATCCCTCAAGCAGTCCCACTTCTGTAATCTCTAACAGGCTAACCTTGGAGACCATAGGAAATTCTGAGCATCCTTCGGCTCCCTACTAAACCCCCACTGCCCAGGAAGGAACTGTAGCTGGGAGATATTTGCAGTCAGTTGTGACTAGATCTGTTACTTAGCCTTTGTGAAATAGGTGTCTGAAAGGAAGGAAGGCACTCCCGGGGGAGGAGGGTAAGAGTTGTAGGTGATTGTTTCTTGACAGCATAGGTTTACTCCCACCCACCCTTCCTCACCCCACCCGCCCTAAGTGCATAACTTCCTTTATAGCAGGGGCTCTGACATCACTTCCCAAAATTACAACAACATACATCTGTTCATATCCTTAAAGCCACAGCACACTGAATAGGGGGTAGAGACACTCACAAGCTTGCACACACTAAAACAAGAACAAAACGCATCTGTAACTGGAAGGGACACAGACATGTGGGGAGTGGTGCAATGCACTGGCTGTGGAGCAGCAGTCTTCTGGGAGACATTCTGAAGTCTGCGTTGCTGCCCTATTTGCAGGCACCTCTCTGGTCTGAGGGAGGAGGTTGTTCGTCTCCATGCTGACCTGGCAAGGATTCAGAAAACCTGCTCCCCCACCCAGGGACCACCCAGGCCACCACCACTACCTTAGAGGTTGCCAAGAAAGAGGAGTGGTTGGACCATGGTGGGATCAGGGAGGGTGAGGGGGTGAAACAAAGGCGCATCCCTCCAGTTGTGCCTCTCCACAATTCATTTGCCACTCTGGCAAAGCATGGTTCCTCTATGGAGGCACCTGCAGTGGAGACCAAGGAGGATGCTGGGAACCTCCACAATGGAGACCCACATGAGGGTGGCCCAGGACCCCATAGGGGAAGGAAACAACTCCTGGTGGGGAACTCAATTGTTAGGGGGTAGAACTGAGGGAGGGAGGGGAAAGGGAGGTAAGGTGTCTGCCCAGCACCAAGGCTTGGAAGGACAGGAAACAAATCTTCAGGATCGTGGGAGCAGTGGCAAGGGGGAGGGAGCTGGATGTCATTATCCACCTAGGGACAAATGACCTGGCTGAGAATGGGATCAGAGCAGTGCAACAGGAGTTTGTGGAGTTGGGGAGGGGCCTTAGACAAGTAGCACACACAGTAACTTTCTTGGAAGTGCTACCTGTCTATGGCATGGATGAGGCTAGGGCACTCTGCACCATGGGATTCAATGACTGGTTGAAAAGCTGTGCAGAGCTCAGAGATTTGGCTTCATTGGGGACTGGGGGTACCACCTGAGGGATGCAGGCTTATACAGGTGTGATGGTCTGCATCTATCCTGAGGGAAATCAGATCCTAGTGATAGGTTTAAATGCTTCAATGGCAAGCATTTAAACTAGCCAAGGGGGGAGGCACTAAAGAGGAGAAGGGAAATCCTAGCCCCCCCAAAAAATCAGGGTATTTAGTGAGGTAAACACCAAGACAGAGCAGTCAATAGGGAGAAGGGCAGGGGTAAATGGAGAAAAAGACAAAGGCAGTAGGGACAGGGATAGGGCAAAAAGAAATAAAGTCATAAAATAATGGAGGGTGATGAGTACCAATGCCCATAGTCTAGGTAAAAAGCTCCCTGAAATGGTGGCCTTGATGGAAAGGGATGCCTGGATATTGTGGCAGTCACAGAAACATGGTACACAGAGAACCATGACTGGGATGTCAACATACCAGGGTACACAATCTACAGGAGGGACAGGGAGGAAAGAGGAGGAGGAGGAGTAGCTCTCTATGTAAGGGAAGGGATCAAAGCAACAGAACTAAAGGGTAAACAGGGAGGAGAGGAGGCACTGTGGGTCACCCTGGAGACTGGAAATGGCTCCACAATCCGCACAGGGGTTGTATATAGACCCCCGTCTCAGGGGGAGGAAATGGACAAGGAAATGATAGAAGGCATCCTTGGGATGGCAGAGAAAGGGGAGATATTGCTGATGGGGGACCTGAATATGCCAGATGTTGACTGGAGCACCTTTGCTACAGCCACATCCAAGAGCAGGGCCATTCTCGATGCCCTTCAGGTGGCATGCCTCAGACAGCTAGTTTTGGAACCCACTCGAGAGAGAGCAATCTTAGACCTTGTACTCTCAAATGGGGATAGAGAGAGGATCTCTGATCTTGAAGTGGGTAGCCATCTGGGAACAAGTGACCACCAAACAGTGTGGTTCACGATAAACTTAGCTGTAGAGTCAAGCCACACAAAAGTGAAGGTACTGGACTTCAGGAGGGCTGATTTTGTCAAAATGGGAGAGTACCTCAGAAAAGCACTAGCAAACAGGCAAGAAGGTGGAGTGGAGCAACAATGGGGAAACATCAAAACCGCCATCACAGAGGCAACAAGCCTTTGTGTGAAGCAAATAAACAAATCAAAATGAAAGAAAAAAACACTATGGTTCTCAAAAGAAGTGGAGGGGAAGGAAAGGGAGAAAAAGATAGCATTCAGGAAGTATAAGGAAACACAGAAGGAGCAGGACAGAGAACTGTACCAGTTAAAGCAGAATGAAGTGGGTAAGGCAGTCAGAATAGCAAAGGCCCAAACCGAAGAAAAGATAGCCAACTCGGTTAAGAAGGGGGTTATAACCTTTTATAGGTACATTAGGGAGCAAAGAAAGACTAAGGCAGGGATATTGAGGCTGAACAAAGAGGAAGGTGGTTGGGCAGACAGCGACAGTGAAAAACCAGGGATACTGAACGAATACTTCTGCTCAGTATTCACAATGGAAAAGCGGGGGAAATACCTAATCCAGTCAATAGAAGCACTCTGGATAGGGGGGTTGATATTAGTCCTTTCACAGAAGAAAGTGTTCTAAAAGAACTCTTAAAATTGAAGGTGGATAAAGCAATGGGGCCTGATGGGATTCATCCCAGAATTCTAAAAGAACTAAGGGAAGAACTAGTAACACCACTGACTACCCTTTTAATAAATCATGGGAGGATGGTGGGTACCTGAGGACTGGAGGAAGGCAGATGTGATTCCCTTCACAAAAGTGGGAGCAAGACAGAGGCAGGAAACTACAGACCTGTCAGTTTGACCTCAGTGGTAGGGAAAATGATGGAATCACTTCTGAAGGAAAGAATTGCTGAGTACCTAGAGGCCAGTGGGGCACAGGACCCAAGGTAGCATGGATTCACAGTGGGTAGGTCATGTCAGACAAATCTAATTGATTTCTTTGACTGGGTGACCAAAGCAGTAGACCAGGGAGGGGCTGAGGACATGGCCTACCTAGATTTTAGCAAGGCATTTGACACAGTCCCACACAAAAGATTAATAAACAAATTAGCCAGCCGGGAGTGGGTCCCAGGGTGGTAGCCTGGGTAAAACACTGGTTGGACAACAGGACACAGCGGGTAATAGTAAATGGAGTCCACAGTGAAGAAAGGAGGGTTACTAGTGGGGTACCGCAGGGTTCAGTACTGGGGCCGGTCCTTTTTAATGTCTTTATAAGTGACATTGCAGAGGGACTGGAAGGGAAAGTATGTCTCTTTGCAGATGACACAAAGATCTGCAACAGGGTTGATACACAAGGTGGGGTGGAAAGGATGAAAAGGGACTTGGCAAGGTTGGAGGAATGGTCAAATGTATGGCAGCTTAGATTCAATGTAAAGAAGTGCAAAGTAATGCACCTAGGAAACAAAAACCCAGGGGAAGAGTACACAATGGGGAGGGATGAGATACTGACAACAACAAAACTGGAAAGGGACCTGGGGTTAGTCATCTCAGATGACCTAAAGGTGGGCCAGCAATGTGAGAAGGCAGTAAGGAGGGCTGGGGGGATACTGGGATGCACAGGGAGAGGCATCACCAGTAGAAAACAGGAAGTTGTTGGCCCTCTGTACAGACAGTTGGTAAGACCACATCTGGATTACTGTGTACAGTTCTGGAGACCCCATCTCTGCAAATACATAGACAGGGTGGAGGCTGTCCAGAGGAGGGCAACCCAAATGATGCAGGGTCTGCATCAGAAGACATATGAAGAAAAACTAAAGGAACTAAAGATGTATAGCCTCGAGGAAAGGAGGGAGAGTGGGGACATGTTAGAAACTTTCAAATACCTCAAGGGAATCTACAAAGTCCAAGACGGTAGCATCTTTCAGAAAAAGAGATGTGCAAAAACAAGGGGGCACAATTTGAAGATAGAGGAGGAACAGCTCAGAGGTAATGTGAGGAAGTATTTCTTCACAGAGAGGGTTGTGGATACATGGAACAGCCTTCCTGAGGAGGTCGTAGAGTCAAAAACAGTGGGGGAATTCAAGAATGCATGGGACAGACATAAGGCAATTCTAGTGGGGGGGTAGGAGGAAGTAGGCTGTTGGTTAACTAGGATCTGCAGCTTATCCATTAGGTAGGGAAATGGGCAGACTAGGTGGGCCAAGCGGTCCTTATCTGCCATCAAATTCTATGTTTCTATTTTTATGTTTCACTCCAACAAGGCTGCCCTGCCACTTAACTCCCCAAATGGCCTTATTACGGATCCTCTGGAAGTGGCTAGGGTTTTAACAACAAGTTATCCGCCACCTCCTCCATGCCTGACTCCTAGAAGACTGCAAAGGTGATTCCTATTTTTAAAGCTAGGGACCCTCTATCTACAGACAACTATCCTCCGATCTCCATCCTCCCCCACCTAAGTAAACGACAGTACTCGAGAAAGCTGTCCACCATCAACTTGCTGACTACATAGGCAAACACAATCTCCTGTGCAGCCAACAGCATGGCTTTTGAAAAAAAAAACTCCACCACCTCTGCCCTCACTCTTCTGACCAATCGCACCTTTATTTATGCGGACCATGGTAATGCCACTGGAGCAGTCTTCGTTGACCTCTCCAAGGCTTTTGACATGGCAAACCATTCCCTTCTCCTCTCCAAACTATGTAGCCTTGGCTGCCCTTAAGAGGTTACTGCCTGGTTCAAGAGCTACCTCACTGCCTGCTCCCAATTTGTGTGTATTGGCCCTGCCCGCTCCCCACCCTACCCATCTCTATATGCGTCCACCGGGGCTCCATACTAGTGTCCCTGCTATTCTCTTTATTTATGAACTCCCTCCCCTCGGACTGTCTCAGTTGTCACTCTGTCCTCTATGCTGATGACCTTGTGCTCTTCCACAGTGATAAATCCACAGACAGTATTTCCTCAGTTCTCTCCCGAAACTATGCTGCAGCCCATAACTGATTAACACATAACCTCCTTCTGGTTAATGCCAAAAAACTTAATCTATGCTGTTCGGATCAAAGCCCTTCCTAACTAAATGCAAAACTCACCCCCCTGTCAACATTGTGTCCCCTGATGGCCAAGCCCTTGAAGATGTGTGTACTTTCAAATACCTAGGAGTTATACACGACCCCTCCCTCTCCTTTTCTGAACACATCTATTCACTAGTTTGAAGGTTTCACCAAAAATTAGGTGCTGCCTACAGATTCCAGCAATACTTCTCTCCGGAAGCCTGAAGTTGCCATCATATATGGAAATCTACATCCTATCTTGGACTCCTGCTCCCCTATCTATGCCAGGTCATCCACAACCCTCATGGCAAAGCTCTCCTCTGCCTATAACAGTGCCTGTCATTTCACCTTGCTGGCCCCTTTTACCACACACCACTGTGTCCTCTACAATTTGCTTTGATGGCTTCTGCTGCAAGGCTGTTTTGACCTAGCCCTGTGCTGCATGGTGGATTCCACCATCCGGATTGGCCAGGTATCTTCCCTTGCTCCATTCCTTGCTGTACGAACCTCGCACCATAGCCTCTACTCAAATAGCATCCCCCCCCCAAATATCCCTGGGGTATCTACCAACATGGGCAGCACAGCCTTGTCTGTGAAAGCCCCTAAACTGTGGAATAAACTGCATGCCGAGCTCTGCTCCCTCAACACCTACTGCCAGTTCAAATCCCACCTCAAAGACATAGAAACACAGAAAACATAGAAGTTGATGGCAAATAAGGACTGCAAGGCCCATCCATAGAAACATAGAAACATAGACTTTGATGCAGATAAGGACCACTTGGCCCACCCAATCTGCCCATTTCCCTACCTACTGGATAAGCTGCAGATTCTAGTTAACCAACAGCCTACTTCCTGCAACCCCCCCCCCACTATAATTGCCTTATGTCTATCCCATGCATGTTTGAAGTCCCCCACTGTTTTAGACCCAACAACCTCCCCAGGAAGGCGGTTCCATGTATCCACCATTCTCTCCGTGAAAAAAAAATTCCTCATATTACCCCTGAGCCATCCCCCCTCTATCTTTAAATTGAGCCCCCTTGTTCTTACACATCTCTTTTTCTGAAAGATGCTACCCTCCTGGACTTTGTTGATTCCCTTGAGGTACTTGAAAGTTTCTATCATGTCCCCCCTGTCCCTCCTTTCATCAAGGGTATACATATTAAGCTCTCTCAGTCTCTCTTCATATGGTTTCTGATGCAGACCCTGCACCATTTTAATTGCCCTCCTCTGGACTGCTTCCATCCTGTCTATGTCCTTGCATAGATGAGGTCTCCAAAACTGCACACACTACTCCAGATGGGGTCTCACCAACTATCTGTATAGAGGGATAACCACTTCCCTTTTTCTACCTGTGATGCCTCTTCCTATGCATCCTAGTATCCCACTGGCTCTCCTTACCAACTTCTCACATTGCTTACCCACCTTTAGGTCATCTGATATGACTACCCCCAGGTCCCTTTCCATTTTTGTTGTTGTTAGTACCTCCCCTGCTATTGTGTACTCTTCTCCTGGGTTTTTGTTCCCCAGATGCATTACTTTGCACTTCTTTGCATTGAATCTAAGTTGCCATATGTCTGACCATTCCTCCAACCTTGCCAAGTCCATTCTCATCCTTTCTACCCCTCTTGTGTATCAACTCTGTTACAGATCTTTGTGTCATCTGCAAAGAGGCATACCTTTCCCTCCAGACCCTCTGCAATGTCACCTATAAAGATGTTAAAAAGGACTGGACCCAGTACTGAGCCCTGAGGTACTCTGCTAGTAACCCCACTTTCCTCGGAATGTGTTCCATTCACAATTACCTTCTGTATCCTGTTGTGCAACCAGTTTGCTACCCAGGCTACCACCCTGGGACCCACTCCCAGGCTGGCTAACATGATTATTAATCTTTTGTGCTGGACTGTGTCAAATGCCTTGCTAAAGTCTAGGTAGGCCATATCCACAGCCCCTCCCTGGTCTATTACTTTGGTCACCCAGTCAAAGAAATCAATTAGATTCGCCTGACATGACCTTCCTGCTGTAAATCCATGCTGCTTTGGGTCCCAGCCCTGCTGACCTCTAGGTACTCAACAATTCTTTCTTTCAGAAGTGATTCCATCATTTTCCCTACCACTGAGGCCAAACTTACAGGTCTGTAGTTTCCTGCTTCTGCCTTGCTCCCACTTTTGTGAAGGGGAATCACATCTGCCCTCCTCCAGTCCTCAGGTACCACCCCATCCTACCATGATTTGTTAAAAAGCGTGGTCAGTGGTGTCACTAGGTCCTCCCTTAGTTCTTTTAGGATTCTGGCGTGAATCCCATCAGGCCCCATTGCTTTGTCCACCTTGAGTTTTAGGAGTTCTTTCAGTACTCTTTCTTCTGTGAATGGACTGGTGTCAACCCCCCTTCCCAGAGTGCTTCTATTGTCTGGTTTAGGTAACTCCTCCTCATCTTCTTTTGTGAATACTGAGCAAAAGTATTCAATCAGTATCTCTGCCTTTTCACTGTCTCCCTCTGCCCACCTCCCCTCTCCTTTATTAATTTTCACTATCCCTCCCTTAACCTTTCTATGCTCCCTATTGTACCTATAAAAGGTTTTATCCCCCTTCTTAAGAGAGTTGGCTATTTTTTTCCTTGGTTTGGGCCTTTGCTATTCTGACTGCCTTCCCCACTTCTTTCTGCTTTAATTGATACAGTTCCCTGGCATGTTCCTTCTGTGATTCCTTATACTTTTTGAATGCAGCTCTATTTCTCCTTAACCTTCCCTGCCACCTCTTTTGAGAACCATAGTGGTGTTTTACTCCGCTTTGTTTTCTTTATTTGTTTTACACAAAGGCTTGTTGCCTGTATGATGGCAGTTTTGATTTTTCTCCATTGTTCTTCCACCCCTCCTTTTTGGCCATTTGCTAGTGCATTCTTCAGGTATTCACCCATTTTGCCAAAATCAGCGCTTCTAAAGTCCAATATCCTTGTTTTTGTATGGCTTATCTCCATGGTTGTGCTTATTGTGAAGCACACTGTGCAGTGGTCACTTGTTCCCAGATGTCTGCTGACTTCTAAATTTGTGATCCTCTCTCCATTTGAGAGTACCAGTACCATCCAGTCTGCCTATTTCTTTTTCTACCTTATGAATGTGCCATAGGAGTTTACACTGTCAATGGCCTATCTATTCATACTCATCTGTATTGCTCCCTTATGCCTATCCCATGCCTGTCTGAAGCACTGTACTGTATTCATGTCCACCACTTCCTGAGGTAGGCCGTTCCATGCATCCACCACCCTTTCTGTGAAAAAGAACTTCCTCACATTACCCCTTAATTGGCCTCCCTCTAATCTCATGCTGTGTCCTCTTGTCCTGCTATTTTTCTGATATTGAAACATGTTAGACTCTTTAAACCTTGTTAATTTCCTTAAGGTGTTTGAATGTTTCAATCATATCACCTCTCTCCCTCCTTTGCTCTAGAGTATACGTATTGAGCACCATTAATCTGTCTTCATATGTTTTCTGATGCAGTCCCTGCACCATTGTGGTTGCCCTTCTCTGGACTGCCTTCATTTTGTTAATGTCCTTGTGAAGGTGCAGCCTCCAGTACTGCACATAGTACTCCAGATGGGGCCTAACCAGTGTCTTGTAAAGAGGGATTATTACCTCCCTCTTACGACTTGAGATGCCCTAATACAGCCCAACATCCCTCTAGCCTTACCTACTGCTTTAGTGGTCTGCTTGGATGATTTCAGGTCATCTGGCATGATGATGCCTAAATCTCTTTCTTCCCTTGTGATCGCCAGCAACTCCTCTTCCAACCTCTAGGTGGTTTCAGGGTTTCTCTTCCCTATGTGCATGATTTTGCACTTCTTTGCGTTAAACCCCAGTTTATCCAGATCTCTTCTCATTCTGCCCACCCCATCTGGATTATCTACTCTGTTTCAGATCTTGGTGTCATCTGCAAACAGACAAACCTTACCCTCTAGTCCATGTACAATGTCACTGATGAAGATATTGAAGTGAACTGGCCCCAGGACGGATCCCTTAGGTACCCCACTTGTGACTTGCAGCTCTTCTGACTGTATACCATTTACCACCACTCTCTGTTTTCTGCCCGCCAATCAGTTAGCCACCTAGTTGACCAACTTCTGACCCACCCCAAGCCTACCCAGCTTATTATTAATTTAGTTATTTAGATTTTGATAACTGGGTAAGCTCACTGAGACCAGAGATCCCTTTTCAGGAGCGATCTGGATTAGTTACAGACAATAATTACATATATTGGCAGGAGTACAGAGTAGTACATACATTGGTAGGAGTACACACTACCTGGAGCATACATTGGATAGGGTATAGAGTACATTACAGAGCATGTCAGTTACATACACATAATAACATAGCAAATGAAATCAGACATATGACATCTTAGCCAACAATGCTTTAGGGGAGAGGTGGTAACATCAATATGCAGGATATATTGCCACCCTGTAGGCTGACTGCCGTGGGACAAACAAGTTTCAGCCACCAAGACTAAGTTCCGGGCAATGTGGAACAATATCAAAAGCTTTGTTGAAATCAAGGTAGATGACATTAACTGCACACCCTTGGTCCACCACTCTGGTTACCCAGTCAAAGAAATCTGAGATTAGTTTGACAGGACCGTCCTGTTGTAAACCCATGCTGTCTTGGATCCTGTGCTCCTATGGAGCCAAGACTGTCTCCTGATGACTTCCTGCTGCCACTGCTTCCATGGGTAGTTCACTCACTTTCCTGACTGTGCCCCACCAGGGAGTGTGTATGTATATTAAGTCAAGTGGGAATCAATAAGCTGGCCTGCTTGTGCACTTGAGTTTTAGTACTGATGTTGGTTAATCCTGACTCCCACCTGTCTGCCCCACCCTTCCCCTCCCTGCCCCTATACTTTGCTAAGTCTTATCCCTTTCTACTTAGACTTAGACTCCCTTGTTCATCTCCTATTGTATTGTAATGCCTGACTGATGTATGGTTTATGGAATCCTGTATTTTTTGTTACTCTTCTATTTGCTATTCCCATGCACTATTGTAACCTTTATCTTATTTTTTTGTTTGTTTGTTTGTTTTTGTCAACTGTTCCATGTTTTGTTGTTTGTTACATTAGTTCCTGTGCCACAATATGTGGCCCGGGTTGTGCCTGACATTTGGTCCCTGGAATTAGCGCACCTACCCGGTTACCAAAGTCATAAATAAAATAAAAAATAAATAAAATAGGGAGGTATCACCAGCAGAAAGAAGGTGGTTGTGTTCCTCATGTATAGAGTATTGTGTCTAGTTCTGGAGACCACATCTCCAGAAGGACATAGACAGAGTGGTGGTACAGAGAAGGGCAACTAAAATGGTGCAGGGTCTGCATCAAAAGCCCTATGAGGAAAGACTAAGTTACTTCTATATGTACACCGGGGGATATGATGGAGACCTTTACATACCTCACTGGGGTAAATAAGGAAGAGGAGGGAAATAATTTTTAGAAGAAAAGGTGCTCAAAAGCAAGGGGAGATGCTATGAAGCTGGAGGGGGTAGATTCAGGAGAGATGTGAGACCGTACTTCTTCACAGAAAGAGTGGAGGATTCCTGGAACAGCCTTCTGGCAAAGGTTGTGGGGACAAGAACAGTGGTGGGGTCAAAAATGCATGGGATTACTAAAAGGGAATCATACTGGAAAGGAAGTGGGCAGAGGAAGAATTATAGATCAGGTACAGTCTTGCACTTATCTCCCCATTCCTCCCCCCCCACCACTTAAATACCTCCCTATTAACTGAATTTAACCCAGGTCACCCTTTCCTTTCCCAATACAAGTAAATATAATGTTAATCTGTTGCGTCATGTAAACTGTTCCAAAATTCTGTGTACTGCAATTATTCGCTTGTATTATCCTTGCTGTTCCTGAGTCTGTATGTTTGGAACTATATATCCTGTTTACTGTGCCTGTGTGCTTGTAACTATGTATCCTGCTTTTTATGATTATAAGTTTGTACTATGTATCCCATTACCCTTCCCCCAGGACATACCATGAGACGAGCATCCTGTTGCTCAGTGTAACTTTCCTGGTGAAACTTTTCAATAAATAAATAAATAATTAATAGTGTAGGTAGGGAGAAATGGCAGGCTGAATGGGGCAAGCGATCCTTATGTGCTGTCAAATTCTGTGTTTCTATGCTGGTTCCAAATTGTCTCAGCAGTATGATGTTTAGGGTTAGTCTTCTTGGTTCTACTAATTGTGACTATTCTCTCTTGTATGAACACAGCTATACCTCTGCCTTTACTTTTCCTGTTTTTATGGTATCGTTTGTAACCTTGTGTTGTTTTCCCCCAGGCAGTAGTATTATTTTGTCACCTGGTTTCGGTTATTGTGATTATCATTGTTTTTTCTGTTTGTATGATTAACTCCAGTTTTTTTTCTGTGTTTATAAAATTGTTTGTTTGGTGGTTGGTTCTGTGTAAGCTTTTCTTTAGTTTTGCCTTGCTGGATTTTGTTTTGGATTTCAACTTATTATTTTTCCCTCATTTTGGTCAGTATCAATGCATTTGAGTCAGTGTTTTTTCAATGTTTTTGGCCTGGATATGTGCCACCCATTTGTTCAGGTGTAAACCATCTTCTGAAAAAAGGTATTTTTCATTCCTAAAGGAGTTCTTGTTAATTATAAACTGTATGTAAGTTGTTATGCACCTCTTCTGGAGGTTAGCTTCCAATTTATTAAATCCCGGTTGGGGATTAACCTGTAACAGTTGCTGTTGCACTTAAGATGCCTCTTGTGATGTGAGGGTATGGTGTTCTGTGTCCTGATTGATTAATACTTCTAGCAGAGTATTTGTGCAGACTGTAAGGTTTTTTTCCATCTGTTCTTGTAGCTTTCATTAAGAAACTCACAGGAAGGTGTTCTATCTGCCTGGAGTCCTTGTGGTGCCCAGCTATTCTCTTTGTATCTCTCAAGAGATGTTTTCTTGAAATTCAAGTTAATCTCTTTAAGCTTTAGCCTCTCAAACTAATTAAACAGTGTTTTTAAATTGAATTTTTGTGAAGTATCCATTGCACGTAATATACACTGCTCCAGATGTTACTAACTTACTAACATACTAAGATGTCAGCAAAGTAGGCCTAATGGTCTATCGAGTCTGCTCAAGAATCAGCACCCGGTTGGGGCACCATTGCTGCTCTTCCCACCTGCCCTGTGCATCCCTCTCAACCTCCCGCCTCACAAATCAGGGACAAGGATTAAAATGATCAGGGACAAATAACCAAAATCAGGGACACATTTGAAAAAATAGTAATATTAGTTCTAGAAGCTGTGTACAACATGCTTCTTAGTATGAATAACATTTTCTTAATGAAAACTAGACTGTAACACCAATGGCTGGTATTATTTTGTGATTCAAATCCATACTCTTCAGTGACAGAGATGCAAAATTTAGGAGGAAATTTCAGAGGCAAAATCAGGGACATCCCCGAAAATCAGGGACAGTTGAGAGGTATGCCCCCGTGAATCCCCCCAACCCCATCCCCCATTGGAGGTACACCTTACTCAGTTTACCTTCCCCCTATATCTGTCCCAGCCCCACTTGAACCCCTTCACAGTATTTACAGCCACCAGTCCTGCAGGCAATGTGTTCCAAGGTTCCACCACCCTCTCGGTGAAGTAGTGTCTCCTTGTCTCCCCCCGAGCCTTCCGCCATCCAGCTTCATGGTGTGCCCCCTGGTGGCTTCTGCCTCCTTCAGCAGGAACACCCTGTCTAGGCTTACCCTATTTACCCATTAAGGTATTCAAAGACATAGATCATATCCCCTCTGTCCCTCCTCTCCTCCAGGGAATACAAGTTGAGCTTCTCAAGTCTCTCCTCATAGGACCTTTCCCCTAGACCCTCTGTCATCCTGGTCACCCACCTTTGGACCCTTTCCAGGAGTGCAATGTCCTTTTTCAAGTACTGGTGCCAAAACTGCATGCAGTATTCTAGGTGATTTCTAACCAGGCAGTTATACAGAGGGAGAAGCACCTCCAGCCTTCTCAAGGTTATCCCTCTAGTGATGCACCTGAGCATTTTATTTGCTTTGCCCTCCTACACTGTTCAGAGTTATTCATTTTGGCATCCACAACCACCCTGAAGTCTTTTTCCCCTCCCAAAACCTGCAGTTTCTCCCCACACAAAAGGTACTCATGAGCTGGGTTCCTAAGCCCCAGGTGGAGAACCCTGCATTTCTTAGCATTAAACCTCAGTTTCCAGGTGTGTGACCACCTCTCTAGAGTCTCCAGGTCCTCCCCATAGGGCTCTTCTACTCTCCTCCCCATCCATCACTGCCCCAGGCTTTGAGTCATTGGCAAAGAAGCTCATCTCACTCCTGATACCATTTCTGATGTCTAAGATGTAAGCGTTAAACAGGCTTGGACCCAGCACCAACCCTTGTGGGATCCCACTAATGACCTTCCTTGGGGATGAACCCTCCCAACCACATCTTTCTACAACTGCCCAGTTAGCCAGTTTCCTATCCACCTAATGGTCCATTTCCCCTCCCCCATTTTCCCCAGCTTGTCCAGCAGCCCAGAATGTGGCACTGAATCAAATGCCTTGCTGAAGTCTAGAAAGAGGACATCCACCAGCCAGCCCTGGTCCAGCGCCTTCGTCACCCAATCGTAGAACTCCACAAGGTTGGTCTGACATGATCTGCCCTGAACAAAGCCATGTTGATGATTATCCAGATGGCTCCATGCCTCAAGAAACACCTCCAGCCTCTCTTTCAAGATGGCCTCCATCATTTAACCTACCATTGATGTCAGGCTGACAGGCCTGTAGTTACCCGGCTCCTCATGTAAGCCACCTTTGTGAATAGGCACAATGTGATCCATCCTCCAATCCTGAGGCACCCACCCCATCTGAAGGGAGGAGTTAAAAAGCTCCACCAGATGTGCAGCAAGGACAACTGCCATTTCCTTAGCACACTGGGATAAAGTCCATCCGGACCCGGTGCCTTCTCCATTCTCAGGGACTTAAGGGCTTCCCTAATCCTACCAAGAGGAATTTCAACATCCATGACCCGACCCCCTTCTTCAATTCTAACTTGCCCCCCCATATGGTGTTGCCCCTCCATCATCCCTAGTGAAGACTTTGGCAAAGTATTTTTTAAGTACCTCCTCCTGCTCTCTGGCCTCCTCAGCCCATCCACTCCCTGACCTCAGTCTGCTAATCTGTCCCTTCATTTTCCTCCTTTCCATGATATACCTAAACAACCCTTTATCACCTCTCCTGATCCCCTGTGCCAGCCTCTGTTCCAACCTTTCCTTGGCCGATCTCACCACTCAGGTTACCTTTCTGGATATCATATCATATTCTCCCTGTCCATAACCCTATGCGAGTGCTTGTATTGTCTATAAGTAGCCCTTTTCTCCCTCACCACTTTCTGGACCTCCCTGGTCCACCAGAATGGCTTTCTGGCTCTACCAAATGTGTGTCAGACCTTTGTGCAGGCCTTGGTAGCTTCCAGGAACCCTCTTTCAATAATTTCCCACCTGCTGTCTGTGTCCATGTCTGGTCTGATCCCTTCCAAATGTCCCTTGCCGATCTGATCCTACCCTTGAAGTCCACACCGAAAGTCAACTACCACTGTTTTAGTGCAATTTTCTCCTCCCTCCAGGTCTAGGGAAAAACAGACCATGGTATGATCACTCCCCACCAGTGGGTCTCCTACCACTAGATTCCTAGCCAGATCACAGTCCAACAGAACCACATCCAGGTAATGACCATCCCTCATCAGGTCAGCCACCAGCCACCAGTTCCCCTATGGAGGCACACACAGTGGAGACTGAGGTTGCTGGCAACCATCACAAGGGAGGCCCACAGGAACATGGCACAGGACACAGCAGGGAAAGGAAGAAGCGCCTGGTGGGGGACTCAGTTATCAGGGAGATAGAACTAGGGGGGCATGGGAAAGTGAAGTAAGGTACCTGCCTGGCACCATGGCTTGGAGGGACAGGAAGCAGATTCTAAGGATCACAACAGCAGCTGCATGGGAGACAGTATTGGATGTCATTGTCCACCTAGGGACAAATGACTTGGCCATGCATGGGATTAGAGCAGTGCAGGAGGAGTTTGTGGAGTTGGGGAGGGGCCTTAGACAAGTAGCTCATACAGTATATTTCCCGGAGGTGCTGTCTGTCTATAGCATGGGTGAGGTGAGGTGATATTCTGCACCATGCAGTTCAATGAATGGTTGAAAAACTGGTGTAGAGCACAGGGTTTTGACTTCATTGGGGACTGGGGTTCCACCTGGAGGGATACCCACCTATACTGGCATGATGGTCTGCATCTGTCCGGGAAAGGAACCAGTCTCCTCAGTGATCAGTTTAAATGCTTCTTTGGCAAGCTTTTAAACTAGCCAAGGGGAGAGGCACTGATAAGCAGCAGGGAATTCCCTGCCTCCCCCTCCAAAACTGGGTACTAAATGAGGTAAATACCAAGGTAGAAAAGTCAGTAGGGAGCAGAACTGGGGTAAATGGAGAAAGCAAAGTCAGTAAGGGCAGGGATAGGGCTACCAGAGGAAAAGTCATCAAACAATGAAGAGTAATGAGTACCAATGCCCATAGTTGGGTAACAAGCTTCCTGAACTAGTGGCCTTGATGGAAGAGGGACATCTGAATAGCGTTGCAGTCATAGAAACATGGTACATGCAGAACCATGACTGGGATGTAAACTTACCAGGGTACACTATCTACAGGAGGGATAGGGAGGGTAAAGGAGGAGGTGGTGTAGCTGTCTGCATAAGGGAAGGAATCAAAGCAACAGAACAAAAGGGTAAACAGGGAGGAGAGGAAACACTGTGGGTCAACTTGGAGACAGGCAATGGCACCACAGTCCGCACAGGAGTTGTATACAGACCCCCATCTCAGGGGGAGGAAATGGACAAGGAAATGATAGAAGGTATCCTTAGAATGGCAGAAAAGGGAAGATATTGTTGATGGGTGATCTGAATATGCCAGATATTAACTGGAGTGCATTTGCTGCAGCCACATCAAAGAGTGGGGTCATTCTAGATGCCCTGCAGCGGGCATGCCTTAGACAACTAGTACTGGAACCCACGCAGGAGGGAGCAATCTTAGACCTGGTACTCTCAAATGGAGATGGAGAGAGGATCACAGATGTAGAAGTAGGTAGCCATCTGGTAACTAGCGACCATCAAACAGTATGGTTCACGATAAACACAGCAGTGGAGTCAAGCCATACAAAGGCAAAGGTCCTGGACTTTAGAAGGGCTGACTTTACCAAAATGGGTGTGTGCCTAAGGAATGCACTAGCAAATGGGCAGGAAGGAGGGGTGGAAGAACAATGGGGAATAATCAAAACTGCCATCACTAAGGCAACAAGCCTTTGTGTGAAACAAATAAATAAAACAAAACAATGTAAAAAAACACTATGGTTCTCGAAGGAGGTGGCAGGGAAGGTTAGGGAGAAAAAGATAGCATTCAGGAAGTACAAGGAATCACCGAAGGCACAGGACAGAGAACTGTATCAGTTAAAGCAGAAGGAAGCAGGGAAGGCAGTCAGAAGAGCAAAGGCCCAAACCGAGGAAAGGATAGCCAACTCAGTTAAGAAGGGGAATAGAAACATAGAATTTGATGGCAGATAAGGACTGCTTGGCCCACCCAGTCTGCCCATTTGCCTACCTAATGGATAAGCTGCAGATCCTAGCTAATCAACAGCCTACTTCTTCCTACCCCCCAGAATTGCCTTATGACTGTCCCATGCATTCTTGAATTACGCCACTGTTTTTAACTCCACAACCTCCTCAGAAAGGCTGTTCCATGCATCCACAACCCTCTCCATGAAAAATACTTCCTCACATTACCTCTGAGCCGTCCCCCCTCTAGCTTCAAATTGTGCCCCCTTGTTCTTGCACACCTCTTTTTCTGAAAGATGCTACCCTCTTGGACTTTGTTGATTCCCTTGAGGCACTTGAAAGTTTCTATCATGTTCCCCCTCTCCCTGCTCTCCTTGAGGCTATTCCATTCCAAAATTAGGTGACATGGCTGCAGCATAGGTGAATGGGGTGAGCGTTAGTGTTCACAGCCTCCAAGATAGCCCCCTCCCCTGCCTGTGGGTCAGTGCAGGTAGGGAATAAGGTGTTAGGGTTGGAAACCCTTCTGCCACATTTCCCTACGTTTGTCACTTTAACCCTAACTGATGCATTAACAAAGTTTATTGTAATTTATATGCACACAACACATATAAAACAAGTAGCAGATAGCGAAAACTTTACAGAACAAGTACATAATGATTACTAAACATTGGGAAGAGCAATAATAATATGGAGTCAGTTAGCAGAATCCTGAAACATGTAAGCTGAGGAGAGAAATGGGGTCCATATTGCCTGGTAAGATGCAAAAGTTTTCTTAGCAAAATGGGACATGCATTGCAAGAGATTATACAGGCTTGTGAGAGTATCAAAAATGTAACTGAATACAAGGTTAAACAAACAGGGATTTAAATGCCAGAGACAAGCCAATACAGCCTACCTCACTTTTGTGCTTCAAAAGTCATAAGCCCACTCTGGCTGTCACTAGCCCTTGTAACTAAGTAATATTGACCAGACAACCATCCTCCTCCACTACACCATATTTTGGGGGTCCCCATGAATGACAGCCTCAACAAAGTCCCTCCCACAACCATTCTTAGCCCAGCTATGAGAAAAAAGGTAATTATTTCAAGCTGAGATCATATTTTTATGTTGGCGTGCTCATGCATGTGCAGTAAACATTTTGTTACAAATAACCAGATTTCAGAGGTGTGTCACTGTCGGGTCCAATGTGGTTCAAGCTGCAGTGATCTTGGCAGTTGCAGTCCAGTGATCAGCAAAGCTGATCAAGACAGTGTTTTCTGCTTGTTGGGTGGAAAGTGCGCGTAGCTGAAAGAAGTGACCTGCTGCTATCATGGATATTGCTCGCCCCTTTCATCTGTATGACACTGCCCCACATGCTGTTATGATCATCCTTCACAAAAACATCCCTGGACTGATACCAAAAGTTCCTCCCTTCCCCAGCTAACAGGATTTGTGCAAACCCCAACCCAGCACATCCACTAGCTCTCACCTCCCTCCTCCCCTCCCATAGCCCCTTAAACACTATCTTTATGTATTTCAGCTGGAAAAAAAAAACATTTGCAGTCCCACTTTGGAGCAGTTTGTGTCTATCTTCAGTCCACGTAAGTGAATGAATGGTGACATGCACCTGTAATAATAACAGATTGGGTCAGGCATTACTATAGAAATGCTTCACCATTCTTTCACTGAACTGTTTGTGCGTTCTAGTCCCATGTTTGCCACCCCTGTGGTAACACTTCCCACAAGGAGCTGAACCGGCATCATGGCATACTGTTGCCATGCTGTGTATATTTTCCATTTCCCCACACACACATGCCATCTGAGAAGCAGCTGAGCTCTTAATATGCTTTATAATGACATAGTGTTGTCATCCTTAGTGCTTTTTTTCCCTGTTCCTTCTCCACACTGTCATTCTGCAAGTTGGAGAATGTTTATACAGTTTAAGGAAAATGAGGCAGCTTGAAAATAACTGATGTGGCTGCATCATTGTCAGTTTCTGCATGGAGTTTTAATTCACTGTCCCTGATGCCTCCTTCAACTCCCTCCCACTGCCAAGTATCCCACCCATCTCTTAATTGTCCCCCAGTGCCCTGTCCATGAAAAGCAACTTCTACCCACTGCCAAGTACACTACCCACTTCCAAGTGTCCCCTTGTGCCCCATTCATGAAATGCAACTCCCCCTCCCACTGCCAACTATCCCACCAATGTTCCAATTGTCCCCCGGTGTCCTGTCCATGAAAAACAAATGCCATCCTCTGCCAAGTATCCTGCCCACCTCCCTGTTGTCTCCCGGTGCCCCATTTGTGAAAAGCAACTCCATACCAGTGCCAAGTATCCTGACCACTTCCCCATTACCTACTGATCCTTTAAAACACTTGAAATAAAGAAAACCATCCCTTGTAGTCATCTTCTTTCTTTCTACACCCTGTAAAAAGAACATGGTCCACTGATGTTTGTTACCCCCACCCCCCACTGCCATTACCCTCTCTCTACCCCAATTCCACCACTCATCATCCACTTTATTTACCTACTGGGGTCCAACACTATAATCTTCACTGGACCAGAGATATGTCTTAACTCTTCAGTATCGACCAGGAACTGAGGAAATCAGGTATTATGTGGTCAATGTATTTTACTGCATTTTGAACTTGTACTTATAACATAGTAATTTTGTTAATATTTTACCCCCAGATTTCTAACTTTTTGGGATCCTACCTCATGAACAACATATGTAAATTTTTTTAAATCCAGCACAAAAGGTAATTTCGTAGTTACTCTGTGAAATCACCTTTCAGAGAGATTTGAACATTTTCTGAGGTCACGTGATGCAGATAGCAGAGTAGCCATGCTCCTGTTCTTCAATGCCTTAATTTATTTATTGTCCTGCTTCTCTGGGGAAATTCTCCCTTTTCTTGGTGGGAAGAGACCTTTTAAGAACTGTGTTGTGAACCTACTTGCCTGATTTCAACCTTATTTAGCTGATCTTAGAATTAGAATGGAGGAGAAAATGCGCCAAGCGCTCCCACGCCATACACCTCCTTCCAGGCTGGGCAAATTACATAAGCACACCAAAGGCCTAAGCTCCACGGTGGGAAAGACTGCCATTACTAAACCAGGGCTATCTCTGCTCACCAAGGAAAATGTTGGATTTTTTTTGCTCCCCCACTCACACTGGTCAGTCTCTCCTTCGGGCCCCCCACACGGACCTGATTCCTGCCCCGGTAGACCTCCAACCCCCACCGGCCCATATCGCAGCCAGCCCCAGGGTACCCCAATGTAGCCCTTCATCAGGTGGGTCCCCTACCTTCACAGAGAATGAGCCTTCTGGCCTTCCTTCTGGTCCTGGGTACTGCTGAGGCAGCTGATGAGGGCTCAAGTACTCCGGCGGTGAGAATCCGGAGAGGGCCGTCACCCAACCAACCAGTGTGCAATTTCCCTTTTTCTCTTGCAGGTGCATGATGTCCCTGATGCAAGGCTAATGCCAGCATCAGTCATGCTTCTTGGCTAGTGGGACCAGGCATGCTGCTGTACCTCCGTCCTCTGCCAAGGGTCAATAGGCACCGGTCATCTACCCCACCCTCCCTCGAGAGAAGGTGAGCTGTCAGCAGATGCTTCAGCCTTTTCTCTCTGGCCGGACCTCCGATGCCAGAGTCAGTTGCCAAACCCGGGTCAATGGCATTGCAGTGGTAAATCTTTCAGCTGTGCCAGTGGGCTGCCTTGAGGAAAAGTTTTTAGCGGAATTTCAACCATTTAAAATAGTGCTGCAAGAACTAACCTCGGAACTTAAATCACAAAGAAGTCATCTCAGAGACATGCATCATAAAGTATCAGATGTGGAGGTTTGTACATTTTCTTTTGAACAATGGCACCAGAAGGTGGCTCCAGATATTTCTTCTCTTTGGCAAAAGCTTACCAAGATTGAATTTAAGCTAGAAGACCTGGAAGGCAGAAGTTGGAGAAATAATATTGTTATATCCGGCCTCCCAGAAGAGGCAGAGGGCTCCACACCAGTTCTATTTGCTCCGAAAATTTTTAGCCAAAATTGCTGGACCATCACTTAACAACCCCGTTTATGTGGTGGAACAGGTGCACAGATCCCTTCGCTTTAAACTACCTGAAGGCTCTTTACCTCGCTGTTTATCCTGAAGCTGCTCAATTATTTGGATAAACAATATGTGTTGCAGAAAATCAGAGAGCTATGAGAGGTGCTTTGTGAGGATTCTAAAATCTGTATAACTCAGGATCTGCCAGTCACTGTTAGGCAGAAGCAGGCAACATATCACCCACAGGTCACAAAGCTGATCACAATGGGGATCCGCTTCAGGGTTACTTAACTGGCCAGATTGCAAGTTTTTCACCAGGGATCTTGGCGCTCATTCGAATCTGCAGACTAGGCGGTTGGAGAACTGAAAAATCTCCTCCCAAACCTTTTTAAAGAAAGGTGAAGTCCGGATGTAGTCTATGTAGAGCTTTGTGATGGAATGCCCTTATTTTTTTCTTACTTGGGATCTTGCATTTTCTTCAGTTCGATGAGGGATTTTGTATTGGAGGATGATTCTGTTCTGATCGTGCACAGGACTGCTCGTATATTTGTGTGCCCCTCCTTTTATCTGGAATTTGGAACTTTTTTTTTAATATTATTTTTATTTATGCTCCTCTGGACAGCCCCCATCTGACTGACCCCCTCCCAGCCCCATCACCCGGAATTATAGCACTTACCTCTGCCTGGCCCAGGAGTGACACCTGCGGGGAGTTGGTCTTCATCCTGCTGCCGTCAATTTTCTCCTCCAGTTTTTCTCCCAGGGGCCCCAGGAGTAGGAACGCATGTGCGTGGAGGGGCGCATGCACCTTACAACCCCGGTTATGACCCCTTTGTCCCACCCCATGGCCTAGTGCCTGGGCACCCTCTAAGCCCATGCTGCCCCTAGCCTCCACTAGGGGTCGCCATCAGCCGAGGAATGCTGTGCCACCTCCCTTGAGAGGAGAGCTTGCTCACCAGCAGCTCCATCCAGCTTCGCCCTCCCCCCCTTTGCAGACCTTTGATGGCCCGGACTCATTCTCGAACCTGGGTTGCCAGCATGCCATGAGGTAAGGTGTCCAGCGCCTCAACCCTCAGTGCTACCAGGCCGGCTATGGAATTTGGAACTTTTGAGTCTTGGTTCCATGCCTCTATGGATATTTCTTTATAGGGCCGTTTTTTTTGGATGCTTTACAAACTCGCCAGTGGTACAGTATCTAGAGTGAGGCACATTTCCTTCATCAGGAGCCTTCTCATAATCTCTTTTGATCTGGGATCTTAATTCAAACTTGTATGCCACATCTGCTACCCATCGCTTACATGGAGACTCTTTGACTGTTTTTCGCCATTGGATGGGCAGCTTATATCCCTGGTGCTATTGATACCCCTTTTGCAGATACATTGGTACCTGGAAATATAGGGGTACACTAAATAGATATAGACAGCTGCGGTCACCCTATTTACTCCACAGTATGACTGCCCTACTTTTAGCTTGAGACATGCTCCTAATTCAGACTTGCACTAATAGCCACTGTCAGCATGTGAGCTCCTGGAGACACTCTTAGATGAAATACAAAATCACACATACCCCCACAATGCAAAGCGTCATGGGCTATATATGCAAATCGCCACAGAATATTATGCTGGTTCTACTTTAAGCAACATTGCATGATACCAAAAGGTCTCTCACACAATCTACAAAGGGCACCAACATAAAACACATACACATGTTTCATCCTACCAGGACTCATCAGTGTGTCTCATCTGTGTGACACCCCTGTGGAATGAACCAGCTACCCTAAGATGGTCTATCTAGGTTATATTGTGATGAATCCATTAAGTACAAAAACAAGCTAAAAGAAAAAAAGAACCTCAGTGCGCAAGCACTGGGGCAATGGTTACCCCAAAGGGCACTGGTTGGGAAGCCAAGTTTCAAAGAAATACAAAATCACACATACCCTCACAATGCAAAGTATGATGGGCTGTATATGCAAATCACCACAGAATATTATGCTGGTTCAACCTTAAGCAAAAATGCATGATGCCAAAAGGCCTCTCACACAATCTGCAAACGGTGCCAATAGAAGACACATACACGTGTTTTGTCTTACCAGGACTCATCAGTGTGCCTCATCTGTGTGACACCCCAGTGGAATGAACCAGCGGCCCTAAGTTGAACCAGCATAATATTCTGTGTTGATTTGCATATACAGCCCATGATGCCTTGCATTGTGGGGTATGTGTGATTTTGTATTTCTTTGAAACTTGGCTTCCTGGCCAGTGCCCTTTGGGGTAACCATTGCCTCAGTGCTTGCATGCTGAGGTTCTTTGTCTTTTAGCTTGCTTTTTGTTTTTATTGGGTTCACCACAATGTAACCCAGATAGAACATCTTTGAGTAGCTGATTCATCCCACAGGGGTGTCACACAGATAAAGCACACTGATGAGTCCTGGTAGGATGAAACACGTGTATGTGTCTTCTGTTGGTAGTCTTGGCACCATGCATTTTTGCTTAAAGTTGAATCAGTATAATATTCTGTGGTGATTTGCATATACAGCCCATGATGCTTTGCATTGTGGGGGTATGTATGATTCTGTATTTCTTTAAAGCTTGGTTTCCTGGCCAATGTCCTTTGGGGTAACCATTGCCTCAGTGCTTGCATGCTGAGGTTCTTTGACTCTTAGATGAAGCTTCCCTATCAAGATGTTTTACATCACCTTTTTATGTTGGCTTGCTGTGCACGCACAAGCTAACATTTTGTGCTTGTAGCATATTTCAGAGGTGTATCAGTGTTGTTGAATTCATGGCACTCTTTAGTAGGTGCGCCCCTCATTCACCAATTAGCCAGCAGCCAGCATGCTAGCGCTGACACACGCATTATGTAAAGTGGCCACAACTTGTAAGGAAAGTGCCACTGCAATCAGAGACAAGCTGCAATAGCACAATGACATGCCTCCCTATGTGCCTTTCCTGGTGAAGCATTTAAATAAACATGGCAGCAGCTGTCACCATCTGCCACACAATGCCCACAAAGCTGACTTTGGGGGTGCCCAATCCCCCTATTGGCATGTTAAATAACTCCCCCAAGACTGTGTGGCACACTGGGAGCCCATCCCAGTGTGCCTCCATGTAATCGAAAGCTGACTGCCGTCGACATGTTCCTACCCCCAACCCCACCTCCATTGTGTGCCACACTGGGAGCCCACCAAAGTCATGGGGTACACTGGGAGCCCACCCATATATGCACAACATTTTTTCTTACACCTATAAAAAAAGAAAACTGTCTGCAGTGCTTGTTGTTCTTATTACCTGAAACAAACAAAACGGTCCCTCGCTGACAGGTTCCCTTCCCAAACCCACAACCACTGTCTATGCACCCCACCTCCTCACACCCCCCTCACCCCATACTTACCTCCGGAGTCCTTCGCGGTGATCTTAGGTGGAGCGGGAACACATCTGCACTCTTCAAAGCCGACTGCGAACTGAAGAAATGCCGGTAAGCTGTATAATGGCATAATCAGAGGATTTCAACTCAGGTGGATATCTCACTTTTTTGAATTTTGCCTCCAAATTTTCAACATGGGATGTTTGGGACCCCACCTCACGAACACATGCACTGTCATCTTGTTACTCGTCCCAAAAGGTCATTTTGAGGTCATTGCATGGAATCACCTTTCAGGACAGATTAACAAAATGACAGTGCCACTGTTCCTGAGGTGGGGTCCCAAAAAGCCTATCTTGCAAATTTGGTGGAAAAATTACCAAAAATGACTGTGTTATGAGTGGGCTTTGCGCAGTTTCAACGCAAGCTCTTAACTTTGACAAATGTTTATATTTTCACTCCAGATTTTTAACATTGTCATTTTTTCACACCTCCTTATGAACTGTACAGCTGTCATTTTTTACATCCTGCCTTAAATTTGTTTTTGCGCATGTGGTGCATAATAGCGTAGTTGCTGTACGAAATCAATGTTCAGGACACATTAACAAAATCACAGTGAGACTGTTCATGAGTGGAGGTCTCAAAATGCCTATGTTGAAAATTTGGTTAAAAAAATCCCCAAAATAATTGCATTATGGGTGTGCGTTGTGCAGTTTCTACACACGCGCATGACTTCACCAATTTTTCATATTTTCCCTCCAGATTTTCAACATTGGCATTTTTGTACACCTCCTTATGAACAGCACAGCTGTCATTTTTCACATCCTGCCTGAAATGTGTTTTCACACCTGTGGCACACAATGGCATGGTCGCTGTGGGAAATCAGTGTTCGGGACAGATTAACAAAATCACAGTGACACTGTTCATGACAGGAGTTCCCAAAATGCCTATGTTGAAAATTTGGTTACAAAAATCCCCAAAATAATTGCATTATGAGTGTGTGTTGCACAGTTTCTATGCATGTTTGTGACTTCACCAACTTTTCGTATTTTCACTCTAGATTTTCAACAATGCCATTTTTTTACCCCTCCTCATGAACAGGGCAGCTGTCATTTTTCATATCCTTCCCGAAATGTGTTTTCGCACCTGTGGTGCCAAAATGCACAGTCGCTGTGCAAAATCACCTTTCAGCTAACAAACTCATACTGAAACTGTTCATAAGGTGGGGTCACAAATAGCCCATGTTGAAAATTTGGAGTGAAAATACCAACAAATGCCCGGGCATTAGGGATTCCAACCATAACACCCCACCCTGTAGAGACTGACAGGCGTCAGGGGTATGACTTGGCATTGTCAGCTGTAATGCTCATGCCATTCCACCCCCACCCTGCAGCCAGTGACTGGCATCAAGTGGGCCTTGGACTCTTCAGCCCCATGTTCACCGCATTCTCCTACACTGCACCCATGTCAGGGTATTTCCTTATGGAATGGGGTGAGCATAAGGCCCGAAGACCCCAAGGCACACCGCAGCACTTGTTGGTGTCTGTGGGGTAGGATGAGGCAAAATGGTGTGAGCGTTATGGCCGAAGACCCAAAAGCACATCCCAATGCCTGTCAGTCTGCAGGGTGGGGCTGGGGTTGGTGTTAGTTTACTACTTCACTGCCAATCCTACTGTGCATCTCTCTAACTCCTGCACTACCAAGGCCAATGCCAGCAAGCCACAATCGGAATTGACAAATGCTTGTTCTTATTGTGCCACTTCTTCTGAGGTCTCATAAGTCTCTGAGGTGTAATAGACCCGGAGTGAAGAACATTCTTTCTCTGACAGCCTCTTTGATATTCTTCTCTGAACTGGGATCCTAACTTGGCCTTGTGTGCTGCGTCCATTGCCCCTCATCTAAAGGAAGGTTCTTTTGTTGTTCTTCATTGTTGGATGGGCCATCTGTATTCCTTGTGCTATGGACACACCTTCTCTGGCCACATTGATGCCTGGAGATTTAGGGGAATGCTGACTGGACATCAATAGCTGCCAGCACCCTATTTACTCCTCGCTGTAACTCTTATACTTGTGGTTTGAGGGGTGATTCTAGGTCGAATCTGCACTAAGTCTCATTGATACCATGTGACTTCTTGGAGACACTCTGGGACATTGCTTCCCTTTTAAGAAACCTTGCATCAACCTCCTAATACTAGTCTGGCAGACATTGAATTTATGCATGGAGAGGACCCCTAGATCACTGACTGGATCAGGTAGTGCAAACTAGGATTAAAAAAGGGCATTTTGATGGTCTAATAATGGTGTTTTAGGGGGGCTATAGTATTACTGTTGGAATACTGGTTACTTATAAGGGAGGTTCATAATAAGGAACTACTGCTGCTTGTTTGTTCAGGATTAAGGTACTTCTTAACCTTTCTGAAGTTTTTTATCTCTTTTTACTGTGAGCTATATGCTGTGACTATAGAGTTCCTTAGAGGGTCTAGTTTTCCTGGGATGTAGATATTTCATAGATACGTTTAGGCAGGCAAGGGTGGAGGATGGTATGTCGAGAGGGTAATGCTGCTGGGAAGGATGGTCATCGTGAACTGGGTTAGGGATGGGGGATCTCCTACTTTATTCTTGCACAGGTGCAGAATAAAGATTTTTTGTTTAGGATATTTCTTTCTATTAGGTCTCTGGGAACAGTTACTTTTCCTTTTTTGGCCTGGGGTACTTAATAACCATTTAACTAAGAGACTTATAATTTCTGATCCTTTTGGGATATCCTTCTCTGTTGGATTTAGGGTAGTAGGTGATCATGGATTGTATTATGTTGGAAGGGCTTCTCTTCCCTTTTCAGATGTTAAGATTTTTCCCATAGAAGGGTATTGGGTGGGTTTTGGTGGTTTATTAGATATAGTGTTAGTCTTGTTATGTTTCACTGCAGTAGGGGGATTGGGCTGAGGGAAGGAAGTTGGGAGCTTCCATACACATTTCAGATAATGCTGGTATTATTCTTTGCTCACTAGTTGGGGGTGTGGGAGTTTTTTATTGGGGTTGTTATCTAATGGTGAGTTTTGGTATTTTTTTAATTATTTTGTGAGGTTCATGGGTTGGGGTTGGAGGTTTTTTTCTGTGGTATTACTTCTGTCTTGGGATTACAATTTAGACAATGTTTTACATGGTTGGGGATGTTGGGGGTAGAAAGGGGGTTGTGGAGCTGATCCTTTGGTATAATCTACAGTTACCAGATTTATGTTTTATTGTATGCCATTGTTGGCTACTCTTTGTGAAGAATGGCTAATTATCTTTATTATGCTTCCTGGAATGTGAAGGGTGCTTGGTCCCCAGTTAAACATTATCAGATACTTTGACATTTGAAACAACTACACTGTCATGTTGCCTTTCTAAAAGAGACATACCTCCTTGAATCAGAAGGGACACTGCTACGTAGACAGTTTGTAGGTCAGGTTTTTGCTGCAGGAAACAGCATGGACAGTAGGGGTGTGGCTATTTTATTAAGTAGGAACCTCATCTTCCAATGTTCTCAGTGTATTCTGAACCTCCAAAGGATATATTGTTTTGTTGGAGGAGCACTAGCACATGTGGGTGTTGTCTTGGGTTGCATCTATGTGTCCAACTGTGGGGATCCCTCCTTTTTTATGGAGCTAGCTTCTGTCCTGGTCCCTTTCTTTCAGATTCCCATGGTTATCGATGGTGACTGGAATGTCACTTTCACTCTAGATCTGAATAGGTCTGGGAGGGCTTCGGTTGGTCTGTCCCCTGTCCAGTGCTCATTACAAGACATATGTGAGTCCTTGAGTTTGTGCAACCCATGCAGGGTGTTACATCCGCAAGACAAGCAATATACTTTTTCTCACCTGTCCGTGACTCATACTCTAGAATAGACTATATCTTGATCACACAATCAAGTATGCAGGGAGTGCTGGACTGTGGGATTGCCCCATGGGTCCTCTCAGACCACACCTTGATATGGTTGAAGATCTCCTTGTCCCCTAGTGTCCAGAAGAATTCTTCTTGGAGGTTAAATAACCAATTACTTAAAAATAAGTTTATTATAGCATAAATTAAACACAAATCTCGGTATTTATGGCCCAGAACACTGGCACCATTGAGAGGGAAGGTTTAGAGTGGTGTGCTCTCAAGTGTCCCCTTTCAGGGGAACTTATTAGATTGGCCTTCAAGAGGAAACACATCTGCCTTAAGGAAACTTCCGCACTCCTGTCTCATATCATAACTCTAGAGATATCCCTGTCCTCCCCAGGCCTCGAAAGAGGCTCACAAGGAATGAATACTCCTTAGAGAAAAATATACTGACCTTTTACAAGACATGGTGGAATACACTATCCTTAAGACTCATTTAGATTACATTGATCAGGGTGAAAAGGTGGGCTGCTTACTAGCTCTTCTCCTTAGATGGCAAGAGGCATCCCTCCTGATCCCTGCTATCGAGTTTGCAGATGGTATCCTTAAGACTTCCCCCTGGGATATTGCACAAGAGTTTGAATTGTACTATAAAGATCTTTATGGCCCTATGACAAATCCCCCTGCTACTACTAAAGTTTTGGATTATTTGGCAAGCATTTCCTTCCCAGATTGTCTGTGGAGCAGCAAACCTCCTTAACCAGGCCTTTATCACCATTATAAATTGTTGAGGCTGTCGAAGACCTTGTGTTGGATAAAGTGCTGGGACCCATTTGCTTCACCTCTAATGTTTAAAAAGCATTTGCCCCTTAGTTAGTTCCCTTATTACACTGTTTTTTTTTGTTTACTTGTTGGAGCATGGCACCACAGATGCCTCTGTCCTGGAGGCTATGATAGTACTGCTTCTTAAGCCGCATAAATCACCCACTAAAGTCACTTTCTATAGACTAATCTCCTTATTGAATTATGATATCAAGATCCTTATGAAAATGTTGGCATCTTGGATTACAGCAGTACGGACTGGCCTAATTAGTCAAGAGCAGGTGCGTTTTATAGCTGAACATTTGTCAACAGTTCACCTTCATAAACTTAGTCATATTTTCTCTGCATCCAGGGACTCGGTTACACCAATTGTGTTGGTTTCCCTGGATATGGAGAAAGTGTTTGACAGAATTAACTGGGATTTTTTATTTCTCACTTTAGAGGAGTTTGGTTCCCCCCAGCATTTATTTGTTGGGTTAAGACTTTATACTCTTGCCCGAGGGCTCATATACATTGCAATGGGGTTTTCTACTCCATATTTGCTTTATATTTGGGTACTTGGCAGGGTTGTTCTCTCTCCCCATTGTTTAATTTATATTTGGAACCCCTAATTCAGAAACTTAAGGGTGCTCCAGAATTGTCAGGGGTGAAAGTCGATTCTAAAAATCTTTAAATCTCAGTGTATGCAGATGATGTTCTGCTGCACATTACTCATCCTCAAGTATCCATCCTCACGACTTTGGAAGTTATTAGTAAATATGGATGCCTTTCTAATTATAAGCTAAATTGGGACAAATCAGAAGTTTTAGATTTTATCCCCACAGTTAATAAAACAGACATTGATTCATTTGAGATTGAAGTGGGCCCCCAAATATATCAAATATTTAGGTATCTACCTCACAAAAAATGAGCATCTCATGTGGAAGCTTAATTTGGATGACCTGTTGGTTACGTTGCAACACAGCCTTCGATGCTAGAAAACTTTACCACTATCCTTGTGGGGGAGGATCAACACAGTTAAAATGAATATCCTTCCTAGGGTATTCTACCCTCTTAATATGCTTAATATGTATCTCCCGATCTCCTGGTTCCATCAGCTACATAGTATAATTTCAGAATTTATTTGGGAGGGCAAAACCACACACAGGTCATATCTAAAATTGGCAGCTCCCAGATATTGTGGGGGACTCCAACTTCCATATTTTCCAGTTTACTATTTTGCCAGTCATTTGAGTAAAATGTTTCAGTGGTTAGATCCTCCTCCTCCAGGTCAAGTCCTCAATTATGTCCCCATTTGGCTGGAAGAATTAAAACTGGATTAATAGCTAATACATGCGTCTCGGCATTAGATTGTTTTTTATCTCTCTGAGGTCTCTTTCTCGCTGCTTACAAGACTCCGTCATAGCTAATTCACTTAAAGTCTGCTCACAGTTCTGTTCACAGTTGAAGTATGTCCATCATAAAGATGTCTCACAGCCTGTTATGAGGAATCCTAACTTTAGGCTGGGGGGGTCAAATGTTGACTGTAACATGGTTGCCACAACTTCTCAACATTAGAGTGTGTGATCTGCTCTGCCAGGGTGCTCTGTATTCCTCCCAAGAGCTACTGATGCAATATCACCTGGACAGCACTCATATTTTTAAGGTATACCAGCTGAGGAATGTGCTGACCTCATGGTTTGGGTCAGATGTCTGAGAGCTTGATAACCATGAACTTTTACACCTATTCAGGATCTGATCTCTAAACTGCATGTGATGGCTGCCTTATACTCCTGATTATTTTCTTGCTTGTTTCCAGGATTGGATGGATCTTTGTTTCACTGGAATACATCCTATCCTTTAGATGTTTTCCAGTGGCAGAGGATCTGTAGGAATGTTTCATGTTTACATCCCAAGATAAACTTAGACTTACTCAAGTTAATGTTCTAAATAATTTGTATTTTATACCTTTGAGGATGGTTAAACTAGGCAAGATTTAATCTCCTCTATGTATCAGATGTGGACAGTTGGATGGGCCTCTTTTGTATGTCTTCTGGGACTGTCTTAAGGTGGCCCCCTTGTGGTGACTTATTAAAGATAGAGCTGACCTTCATTGGGTCTGTCTGGTCTCATCACCCTGGAGATATGCATAATTGGGGATTATAGCCAGATCCTGGTTAAGGAGAAGAAGTTTTACATGGGATTAATTGCTCTCTCAGTTAAGAGAGTGCTTCTGCGACATTGGCTCAATCAGGTCTCACTCTCCTACAATGAGTGGCTTCGTGAATTACTGCATAATCTTAGGGTAAAAAGAACGATTGCAAGTCTTTACAATAGACTTCCATTTTTTTGATAACCGGTGGGGCAGGTTATACACATTATACACAATCTAGTTTATATCTGCATTGTTTATTATTTATTTTGGGACCAGCACACATTGGCCTTTCTTCAAGGTCACTTAACATATCTTTTCCTTCTTTGGAACAATACTGGTTAAATAGTCTTGTATGGATCACTCATCTGCAGTGGCACGGGTGGGGGAAGGGGTGGAGTTATGGATGTTTCTACTTTTAATGTATTTTGTGTTATAATGTTTGTTGGCTCTATCTTTTCTTATAAAAAAGTTTATTAAATAAAAAAAAGGATTTAAACATGCTCACCTACTGGCTTAATGAGGTGGGGTCAGAAGAAGACTATGTTGAAAATGTGGGGTAAAAATATCAAAAACAACAAATTTGTGTAGGTGCATGGACATTTTTCAATGCTCACTCATAACTTTATAATTTTCAATATTTTGACTACAAATTTTCAACACAGCCATGTTTTCAAACCACCTCATGAAAGTGACAGGTGTTGTTTTTCAAATCCTGGCAGAAATGTGTTTTCCCACTTATGGCACAAAATGATGTTTCAGGCAGTATTTTATAAATGTCACATGCCATGTTCAGAAGGAAGGGTCATAAAAAGACTATGGCCCACATTTGCAAAGCAGATACATCGTCCAAAATGGAGATGCATGGCACATCTCAGAAAATGCACGGAAGCATGATATTTGAAATGGAGATATGCGTCGCACATTTCCAAATGTGTCACTGCACAGAAATAATGTATGCAGCATAAATAAAGTGGATGGTCCCATGAATATGCGTACATCGCTATATTCAGCCAAAATATGTGGTGCATCTGCCGCACATCTCAGAAATGAGCTACCCAAAGTTAGGCAAACAAAAGGGTGGCCTAAGTCAGCCAGCCACCCACAGGCAGGCCACAGAACTGCAGGCAGGCCATTGGAGGTGCACCAGAATATGCTCCAGGCATACGCATAAGAAGAAGATGCAAATGCTATACACTTGCACTGAATGTCAGTGCTGTAGTTCTGATGTATATTTGCCTTCAGAAATCATTCCCTCATGCATTTACTGCTTAATAAACATGCAATCTAATATATTACTAATGCCTAAATAACATGTACTTACAAAGTAAGTATGCAGAAACTGACACAGTGTAAGAAGAAGGGTTTAACAGTGCTGTAGTTACTAAGGAATGTGCTGCTTCTGTGGCATTGTTTTCACAGTTAATTCCTAACTAACATATATTTGCAAAGTAAGTACACAGAAACTGACACTAAAAATAAAGCATAATAAAAAGGGTGTAACTACTATACACTTGCATTGAATGTTAATGCTGTAGTTCTGATGTATATTTTCTTTCAGAAATCATTCCCTCATGCACTTACTGCTTAATAAACACACAATCTGATATTGTTGATTGCTATACAACTACATTGTTAACTTATATAATACAAATCATTTGCATATTTTCTTACTGGCTTGTAACAATGCTGTAGTTACTAAGAAATGTGCTGCTTATGTGGCATTGACCCATGCCTCTTCTACACCCACACCCCTGGCCTGCTACTGCCCAGGTGGGTGGCTGTGGGTGGGGCATGACTACATACCATGCCTTATCACCAATCTGCTGTGTGGAGTGGTGGTGGGTGGCACTGGATACACAGGCAGTGAACCTTACTTAGCCATTACATGCCCTTCCCACTGGCTGAATGGTGTGGCTGCCATATTATCCTCCTTCACTTCAAGCTATCTCAACCCTCTGACTATACCATGAGGGCTGGGGGCAAGGCAGTAAACATAAGCAGACCAGTAGGTCATCTTACTGGAAAACAGCAGTAATGGGAAGCTCACCCAAAACCCACAATTCCTCTATCCACGCAAAGTGCAGGATCCAGTCTGCTCCTGGTCAGTCCATCTGATTGGATGGCTGCTATTAGTCACCAGGCCTGGGAATACACATTTGGTACATTCCCTGCCACCTATGTAAATAGGGTCTAATATTAGATAACATGTTTAGTAAGCAGTCAGTTCATGAGGCACTGATTTCTTAATGAGAACTTACATCACAGCTACAGTACTGACATATGGTAAATGTAAATGTATGAAACTGCAGATACATGTTACCTAGGCATTAACTGTGAAAACAGTACCATTATTTCTTAGCCACAGTAATGTTATAGTGCCAATTAGTATAAATGCAAATGAAATATTTTTGTGTACAGCTACATATCAATTCACAATAGTAGTCTACATGTTTATGAACCAGTAAGTTCATGAAAAACTAGAACACAGACATGGAACATCATCTAAAGAGTTGCATCAGTGCATTTAACTGTAGCAGACTGAACTTGTATTGTATTCATATTTTAGTTACCATTCTGATATTTTAAAATTTTTCTGTGTGATTACCTTTTAGATAAATGACAGATAGACATAGACAGTTGAAACAGTGCACACAACTTGCGTTTATAAGTAGTTACACTTGTAAGAACAGATTTAATAATGCCAAAAGTAGTAACATAGAAGTTACACAACAGATTTGCTGTTACAATTTGCAATAGCTATTACATGTGTAGTTGCCCTTATATGAACAAATGACACAATGCCAGAAGAGATACAGTGGTATTTGCACAATGGATTTTCTGTTACACTTTGCTACAGCTGTTACATGTGTACTGTAGTTACACTTGTCAGAATGAAATGATTTGTGCCAAAAGGGAAACTATAGTAGTTGCACATGTATGCAAGTTGCATAACTACACTACACGTGAAACTAGTTATAAACTACATAGTAGTTACATGTAACTACACAGTAGTTACAGTTAAGTTACAGCATAGTTACAGTGTAATTACAGTGTAGTTAAGGACACTTAAAATAAAATGTTACCATAGCGTATAGTTAGCCTCTGTTGTGTATGGATTTCTATATGCTCCAAAATACTGTTGTGGTACAGTTCAGAGTTCATGAAAAGTTGTTTTGGTAGTGTTCTGATGTCACAATGATACCACAATAATTTTTCAGCCTTGGTGTGCCACCTGATTGAATAAAGATACACTGAGAACAAAAATGTCAGGGCAAAATGGCGGTGCCACTTAATGAGTGGTTGACCAAGACAGTTTGGACTCAGACAGCCATAGACAACTCCATGGTTCTAGACACGATTCATTTAGCAGTTTTTTTTGGTTTTATTAAACAATGTGACTGTGGATTTTATGTTTATACAGAAGGAGAGGCAGGTGCAGGAATGAAGGATCGTCAGCAGGCTGGCAGTGACGTGGTTGCAGACTGAGATGCAGAAGTGAGTGGGAGTATGTACGCAAGGTATGAAACCTTGTAAAAATAAACATTTACGTGTGGGAGAAACAATACACTATATAAAACAGTGTAAGGGTGATCAGATACAACTAAGGCTGTGTTTCCATCTTGGACATGCGATGATATCATAGAGACCTCCCAAATTTTGCTCTCGAAGGTCTATATGACGTCATCACATGTCCTTGATGGAAACACAGCCTTGTTGTGTATAGTTATCCATACACTTCTATATATAGTAAACATGTGTACAAGCAGTACCCAATACAACAGCATGTAAGCAAGCATTCAACATTAATAAATGCATGTTCTGTCTCTGTAACTGCTTTAATGCCTTCCTCACTCTGTTCATCAAAATAGAGCCATCAGGCAGTGATCACTTTTCCAAGCCCCTTCATTCTTTCACTTTATAGCAAAGCATGAGCACCTCCAGGGGTCTTATTTTTAATTTGGCTGGCCTTCAGTTGCGACATACACACACACACACACACACACACACACACACACACACACACTACTAAGCCCTGTTATAACATGGGTTCAGACAAAGGGAAAAGCTAATTGGGCAAACACCATGACCTGACCGTATATTAAATTCACTATTTAATGCACATTTGGGGTGAGATGGCCAGTCAGTAAGATCCCTGGGCAGAGCGGGACTTGTTATCAGTGTGAACATTCAGCGCTGTCAGGCAGCTAATAAAAATGCACATACATGATAGAGAGCCACAGCATTTAGTTGGTGTCTGTCTGTCAGTGCTGGACCCCATTCATACGTGTCACCTTCCTTTGCACCAGCCACTGATCGTAACCTTTCTTCACCCCTCCATTCCACTCGTGGTGTTTTAATTCAAGAGAGAACAGAAGAATGTCATCCTGTACAAGACAGGGCTGCCCATCTCCCTGATATCAGTGCATTGTCCCTTCCTGATTGCCCATCTCCCTGATAACAGTGCATTGTCCCTTCCCGATCCTGAGTGCCACACTGAGGGTGACAGAGAGAGTGCATTTCATTTGTGTCAGTCACAGTTCCTCCCTGCCTTGCAGCACTCAAACCTCCTTGTGCTGTTCCCCTGCATGATGTCTCCTCAGCACAGCATGATAGAAAGAGAGAGAGACAGACAGACAGAGTGACAAGGTGATCTGGACATGTACTGCTGAATTTCTGCAGTGTGCTCTCTCTCTCTCTCTCTCTCCCCCTTGTCACTATGAAGGATTTCTCGGTGTCTGTGTCTAGGTTTGTGTGACAACAGCCAAGCAGTATATCAGTGGCCTGACTTCTCCCATAAGGGCTGGTGCAGTTCCCCCCCAAAGACAGAAAAACGTCACTGATGTTGTGCCAGCATGTGTCCCGTGGCTCTGTCTGAGATCTTTGTCCTCTCTTATTGATCTCCTTGCCAGCAGCTGTTGGCATAGTAGACAGGGAGACAAACATACATAGAAGACACAGTGAGGAGGACAAAATATTAGTTACAGAGAGAAACAGAAAAAGAGAGAAAGAGCAGCAGTGCTGGGGCAGAAGCACGCTAGAGAGAGAGAGAGAGAGACACAGTCACACAGTGACGTGCCCAGTAGCCAGGTTCTGTGGTACCACAATGTTATGTAAGTTGTTGTAGTTCCTTAGAACAAATCTGTCATGAAAGGTGCAGAGCAGAAATAAAGACTAGTGGTAAGAATATCATTATCTACATTTGCCTTCCTCCTTGTTAGCAGTATTTCTGTGCTGTGCTTTCACCCGTGTTTAAGCAGGGTTCTTGATAAAGAGCTACCCCCCTGTCAAACCGCAAGCACCATAACGTGCTCAAGAGAGAGAGAGAGAGATGGGAGACGATCATGGGTAATTGTGGGTGGTGTGTCTATCTCTGTCTTTCTACCAGGCTTTCCATGACTCAGTTTTTTTAAATGCATTAGTTTTGATATAGTTACCAGCACCCTTTCTTTAGTATTTCAATTTAATTTTGTGATACATTTTATTTTATTATGTATGAATTTTTTTATGGAAAATGTTTTTTAGTTAGTGAATTTATAAATATTTAATCTGTTTACCTTTTTTGTACGGTGCCCAGAGTCTCTGGTATTGGGCGTCTTTTAAAATAAAATTGCCTTGCCTTGACTCTGTCTCTCTTGTGTGTGGAGTACTGCACCGTGGCAAAAACTGAGTGTGTTGGTGAGATGGAGTGAGAGAGACACTGCAGAGGCACTCATGCAATATGTGTTTCCCTCCATTGTCTTTTGCACACAGCATCATCTTGCATGGACACTGGGAGAGCAAAAGAGAGAGAGAGAGAGAGGCGGGAGCAGCTCACAGCACTTGTGACAGCATTATACTCCAGATGTAGCATACAGCCACTGGAAAAGTGGTTCAGTGACAGCTATACCTGTGCATCTGAAATCGGAGATCAATATGTGTCGTTGTTTTCTGTGTGCGGAAGGGCATAAGAGACGTAATTAAATCTGTAAGCAGATATGTAAGACATGTAATGTGACAGATCACTTCAGCAGTATATGTGTTATATTTCTGTGTGGAGAATACCCATGCAGTGTGGTTTTCTTTTGAGGGACTATTTTCTACGCCGCAGAATACACTCCCTTTTTTTGTCTTTGCACAGGGGAAAACTAATTTCTGTGAGCTAAACCAGAATTTTTGCACATCCCATGTTCTAAGTGCAATAACCCATGACAGGGTATGGTTTTATAAGCATTTAATGCATGCTTGGGTTGCTGTGAGGATACTCAGCCTGCGGCCTCGTGCCTCACAACGCACCCCATGCGTGCATTAAATGCCTATAAACCCATACCCTGTCGTGGGGTATTGCTAACTTAATGTGCTGACTTTTACACTGTAATTGTAGACTAAAGGGTCCCAGCTGGCAAGCATCAGCAACAGGGGCTTCCCCACCAAACACTAGGGCAGTGTTAGGTAAGTTACTTTTAAAAAGTAATCAGCTACAGTTGTTAGTTACTTTCAAATCAATGTAATCAGTTACAGTTACCTATTATTTTTATATAAAATGTAATCAGTAACTGCAACTGTAATGCATATTACTTTTCACATTACTTTATATTACTTTTGATAACATGGTTGTATTTGCTCATTGAACATAGCTATGTGCTCATAAACCCTAAGAAGTGTATAAAAGAAATAAGAAAGATTCTAAAGACAATGAATATGTTAATTTATAATGCAGTGCCCATCTGACTTTGCCAGCCACAACAGTCCCTTTACATTGTGATAAATAAAAGCTCTATTAACAAAAAGAAATCCCCAAAAAGTACTCAAACACACACACCCTGCATCTACTGCTGCCCTTCACAATCTTTCCCCCCACAGCTGAGTCCTGACTGCCATCCATGGCTGTCCCTGACCTTTTTCATTTCCATAACACCCGCACTCACCCTTCAACACACACACACCCTGCATCTACTGCCAGTGCCCTTGGTGATCTTTCCCACATAGCCGTACTGTATATCCTGACAATGCCAGCCACAACTATCCCTTTACATCCCACTCTTACCCCACCACCACACACACCCTGTTGCATCTTCTGCACTTAGGGATCTTTCCCACATCTAGCATATATTCTCCTCTGGACTATGCAGAAGCCACAACTACCCCTTTAAATTTCCATAATAAAATCCCGCCCTCACATAGCTCCCCCTACACTCACACACACCACACACACACACACACACACACACACACACACACACACACACACACTTACTTCAGGTCTACTGCCTTTCCTTGGTGATCCTTTCTCATTTCCCCCACAGCAGCCTGAATCCTAACTTTGCCATCGCCAGTCACAGATCCACACCACATCACATACAATAAATTCCACCAGCATACACCAGCTTACCCCAATGTACAATTTAAACACTCTTTCCCACAGCTGAACCTTAACTTGCCACTACCACTGTGAAACAGTTATAGTTATAACTAAGTCTGCCATGACTATTATGCCACTGCCAGTATACCACAACTGAAGTCAGACAGAGTCACTTACAATCAAATTATCACACAACACAACACACTTACTGCACTCCAGTACATACTCCTTTGATGAGGATTTTCTTTGAGATGGGTAAGGTGATGGTGACTGACCTGGCAGGTGGGCAGGCAGATGGACGATCAAGTGGCCTGCTGTGGCAGTTCGGCACATGTGGTGTTGGTTGAAATAGACCCTGAGCCCTTCCTGCAGATGGATTACTTGCCTTTTTCCATACAACAGCTATGCTGGTCCCGATTCCCTCAGGGTTCACAATGGCCACTATAGAGGGCCAGACTGACAACATGCAGGAGTATAGTTAGCTATCTAAAAACTGTACATCAACTGGCCAGTCTGTTGCCCCCTCAAATAAATTTCATGAATTTCTATAGCGATTTTTAGCTATACCATATAGAGGTGCATAAGTAGTATAATTTGTATATCAAATGTTGCAAAATTATATATTTAATAATAAACGACAAATAAATTGTTTTCTGACTTTTATTTGTACAGCACATGTTACAGACAGAGAATAAATGGTAATATTAAATGCATACTGAAAATAAAAAAACTATTTAGAATCAATTTTACAACCATAGGTCTTCTTCAGGAATGATCTTTTATTTATTTAAAAGAGATTTACCAGAAAAGACATACTGAGCCAAAAAAACCTGTTTCCAGATGTGTCAGGGTGGGGGGGGGGTAAGTACAAGAAATAAGTAGAAGCACAGAATGCAATAAACATAAAAACATAACAATTGTGCAGTAATACACTGTACAGTCTTAAAGAGAAAAAAGCAGGTAAGGGGAATAAGAGAAATATACGTGAGGAAGAAAATGGGGGGAGGCTCTAGGACAAAAAGTGATAATAAGTGAGGTAAGAATAGAATCTAGAAAATAAAAAGGCATAGTTGATGTGAATGAGCTGAGGAGTCCTTAAGTGATGAGTAATTAATAGGACCTGGTTAGAAGGCTGAAAGGTAAAAGCTACCTGTATGTATGCACACTCATTTTCTACAGATCCAAGAAATACTCAAACTGGAGGGGCCAGTGATTTACACTGGATCTGCGATAATTGGTACAAGGACACCCTGCCCAACGACACTTCACCAGAGTCATTCAGCCTAACAACATTTTCCGTAATGAGACAACTGGCAAAATCAACCCCAACACCCACCGGCAGTGGGACTGTAACCATGTAGAAAGCAGTGGTGTGATAAATGAGGCTACCTTGTAGTTATAGCCACCGTGTTAGAGCAAAGATCTCATAGGGCAAACCAGTATTAGGTCAAAATTCTTAGGCTAAACATCACAAAGCAGCATGTCTTTGATCCAGTTGTCATGCCACTGGTTTATACCACCCTGTAGCTCTGGCAGCCATAATACCTAGACACTGCAACCTGAATATCAGCAAGGCTACAAAAAATGGCACCTCACAGCCAGGAAATGTTGCCTAAACTTTTTATTATGTCAAAAGGCAAAATATGGTAGGCAACTTGCATTCAATGTGCAAGGTGAAGATACTGGGTGCTCACGCAGTGCTTGATAGAAGGCAGGTTTTTTAGACTGATATTGTAATAAATCAAGCACACAGTCAGCTGAGAAGCCTTTGTTTATACTGAAACCTGAATATAAAAGGACACCTGCACAATCTCCTGATTCCTGCAATGTCATAAACCTCTTGAGCTTCGGTCTTGAGGTTTATGAAGTCACAGTAACCCCTTTATGGATTACAGCAACCATAGCAGATGGATTCCCATCTGTTATTCTACTTATATTACAGTACCTAGTTACTTTTAGGGAAAAATAATATCATTACAGTTACTTAGTACTTTATTTTAAAAGTAATTCATTACTATTACGAGTTACCTATAATTGTAATCAGATTACAGTTACTAGTTACAAGTAACTAATTACTCCCCTACACTGCACCAGGGCCATTGGAGGGGGGAATCTGAAGGTTTGGAGGTCATGAACCCCTTTCCATACTAAACTCACATCAGTTTTTGCTAATGAAGTTGCAGGCAAATATGGGCTTCATTCACATCAATGCAATATACAGTTATACAATTTACAATGGTCTGATTCGTTTATGAATGGGTTGTGTGGAAATGTGTTGCTGTGTTTGTCAGCTGGAAGAACTGATGCAACTAAGTTTTTGCTGGTATGGTTCTATATGACTAGCAGATAATTATTACACAAGATTTCAAAACCTTATAGGTTTCTCTTCAAGCACAAGTTCAACACAGTAGATGTTTTGATAATTTGCTACCACCTACTGGATAAATAGGATTAAGCACACTTGCTTTCAATATTATTTTGTAGTGACACTACTAGTGTGTGTACTTTGAAAGAACTGCAAACCTTAGCATATGTGATGTTAAACACAGAAGGCCAGATTGTCAGTCATCCTGGGACTAAGTCCCCCTGGGTAGCCACCGGTGTGGAAACAAATCTCTGTACCTGCGAATGTTTTCATTTTCAGCCCATGCTCTGCAGGCATAACATTTTGGCATAGCTGTGACAAAAAATGTCTGGAAGCTTCCATAAATTGTGGAGCTGGTCATAAAATGGCCCTCCTTTGAAAACCCAGTGCATGTGGGAAAAAACTGTGGCTCCATAAGTGATGACCCCTCCTTGTGCCAGGTTTTCTTTTTGCACCTGCACCACTTTCTGTGTGTTTAAAATCTGGACCCAAATCTGATGTTAAAAGGAAACCACTGGTCCATCATGTCTGCCCATAGTGGTTACTACCTTACCCTCCCAGGCTAGTGCCAATGTGGGTTATTCTCCGCCTCCCTCTCCCCACTTCTGTTGCCCCCTCTTCCTCAATCAATCAATCAATCAAAATCTTTATTTATCCAGGCGGGCACCATTGAGCAAGGCTCATTTGCAAGGTGGACCTGGTCATGAATACATCAAAGTACAATACAGTGACTTACTAATGGAGGATGGCCATACCACAGATAGTTTTACCTGTCTGAAAGAGAAGTTTAATTTGGGTCCTAGTGATTTTTGGAGATATCTTCAATTGAGACATGTTTATTCATCCAGATTGAAAAGAGGGTGCGGGTGCACGATGTGCCAAGGCTATGGCAAAGCTAAACAAAACAAACTGCCTTTAGATGGATGGCTACAATCACAGAAAGGCCTGGCAGGCCATATTTATAGATATATGAGGGGTACCTTAACAGACCCATCCCTACCCACCAAAACTAGGTGGCAGCATATGTTAAATCTTCCCGTCACTGAGGAGGCCTGGCAAAGGAGCTGGTTAGTAGCAAAAAAAGCCTGTGGGAACCCCAGAAGCTTCTTTATCCAAAATAAGATAAGACACCTCTAGTATCGTACCCCAGTAGTACTAAAGAAAATTAATTTACTTACGGACGATAGGTGCTGGAGGTGTAATGCGAATGGGGCTGACTTACTCCATATATTGTGGCAATGTGACCCCATCCATCTTTTCTGGTCGGAAATACTTACTTGTTGTTCCAATGTATTGGGACAAAAGGTTCCTACCTCTCCTAGTTTTTGGATCTTGGGGCTCCCGCCCACTGAGTTCAGATCATCTTGCCCCCTCTTGTCCTGGCTCATACAAGCCTCAGTGGAAGCTAAACGGCTTCTGCTATGTAGATGGAGCACTAAAGATGTACCCTCTCTCACGGCTTGGCTAGTAGCCATGGCTAATTTGGCCAGTTTCTCCAAGCTGTCTCACATGGCTGCAGCAACCCTCCGTACCTTTCTGGATAAATGGGATCCATTTATGCAGTACCTTCAGAATGTACCCTCACATTTTGTAAACCCTTTGTGTAAAGATATGTTAAAGCCGCCCTGAGTGTTTTCAGTTTTATTTCTTCTCACCTGCTGGTGATAATTGTTATGGTGAATGAGCTCCCCTTCCTCTCCCAGTACTCCACCTTGCGAGTAACAGCCCAATCCATGTCATGACCGTGATTTCGTCCACTTTTTTCAAATGTATTGTAAATGCACTGTGAACACTTCATTATGATACAGTATGTAAAATTTGTATGAAATGTATTGCTTATATATGCACTGTGATATATGCCATAGAAACACAGAAACATAGAATTTGACGGCAGATAAGGACCGCTTGGCCCACCCAGTCTGCCCATTTCCCTACCTGATGGATAAGCTGCAGATCCTAGTTAACCAGCAGCCTACTTCTTCCTACCCCCAACCCCTAGAATTGCCTTATGACTGTCCCATGCATGCTTGAATTCCACCACTGTTTTTGACTCCACAACCTCCTCTGGAAGGCCGTTACATACATCCACAACCCTCTCTGTGAAAAAATACTTCCTTAAATTACCTCTGAGCCGCCCCCCTTCTATCTTCAAATTGTGCCCCCTTGTTCTTGCACACCTCTTTTTTTGAAAGATGCTACCCTCTTGGACTTTGTTGATTCCCTTGAGGTACTTGAAAGTTTCTATCATGTCCCCTCTCCCTCCTTTCCTCGAGGCTATACATATTAAGCTCCTTAAGTCTCTCTTCATATGTCTTCCCGTGCAAACCCTGCACCATTTTAGTTGCCCTCCTCTGGACAGCTTCCAACCTGTCTATGTCTTTGCGGAGAGTGGGTCTCCAGAACTGCACGCAGTACTCCAGATGTGGTCTCACCAGCTGTCTGTACAGAGGGATAATAACTTCTTGTTTTCTACTGGTGATGCCTCTCCCTATGCATCCCAGTATTCCCCAGCCCTCCTTGCTGCCCTCTCACATTGCTTGCCCACCTTTAGGTCATCTGATATGACTACCCCCAGGTCCCTTTCCATGTTTGTTGTTGTTAGTATCTCACCCCCCATTGTGTACTCTTCCCCTGGGTTTTTGTTTCCCAGGTGCATTACCTTGCACTTCTTAGCATTGAATCTAAGCTGCCATACATTTGACCATTCCTCTAACCTTGCCAAGTCCCTTCTCATCCTTTCCACCCCACCTTGTGCATCAACTCTGTTGCAGATCTTTGTGTCATCTGCAAAGAGACATACTTTTCCTTCCAGTCCCTCTGCAATGTCACTTATAAAGACATTGAAGAGGACCGGTCCTAATACTGAACCCTGCAGTACCCCGCTACTAACCCCTCTTTTTTCAGAGTGGACTCCATTTACTATTACTCTCTGTGTCTTATTCTCCAGCCAATTCTTTACCCAGGCTATTATCTTGGGACCCACTCCCGGTCTGGCTAACTTGTATATTAATCTTTTGTGTGGGACTGTGTCAAATGCCTTGCTAAAGTCTAGGTAGACCATGTCCACAGCCCCTTCCTGATCAACTACTTTGGTCACCCAGTCAAAGAAATCTATCAGATTTGTCTGGCATGACCTTCCGCTGTGAATCCATGCTGCCTTGGGTCCTGTGCCCTCCTGGCCTCTAGATACTCAACAATTCTTTCCTTCAGAGTGATTCCATCATTTTCCCTACCACTGAGGTTAAACTAACAGGTCTGTAGTTTCCTGCTTCTGCCTTGCTCCCACTTTTGTGAAGAGATCACATCTGCCTTCCTCCAGTCCTCAGGTACCACCCCATCCTCCCATGATTTGTTAAAGAGAGTAGTCAGTGGTGTCACTAGTTCTACCCTTAGTTCTTTTAGAATTCTGGGATGAATCCCATCAGGCCCCATTGCTTTGTCCACCTTCAGTTTTAAGAGCTCTTTCAGAACCCTTTCTTTTTGTAAATGGGCTGGTATCAACTTCTGTATCCAGAGTGTTTCTACTGTTTGTTTTAGGTACCTCCCCTCTTCCTTTGTAAATACTGAGCAAAATATTTGTTTAGTATCTCTGCCTTTTCACAGTCACCCTCTGCCCACCCTCCTCCCTTTATTGAGCCTCATTATCCCTCCCTTGGTCTTCCTTCGCTCCTTGATGTACCCATGTACCTGATGTACCTATAAAAGGTTTTATCCCCCTTGTCTCTATAATCAAAATAAAAGAATCTAACTGCAAAAAAAGTACAATACAGAAGCAGGTATACAAAAAACAATAATATACAAGGAAGAAAAAGTATATACAGTGTATACAATACAGTACAAGGTTGAAATAAAAAAACAGCATTATTTTACAATTGAAGAAGTCAGCAGATGTACAATCAACCATAGGCATACAGGGGTTATAAGCAGAGATCTTTTGAGTGAGGCAGCCGGCAACTACACATATGGGGAAAGAGGCCATGTATGGGTTGGCAGGTTAGAGAGGTAAAGAGGAGGAGGGATATGTATCTGATGACTGGGGGAAAAACTGGGCTAAAACCACAGAAAGTGACCATTGCTGTCGTGTATTTGTTTATTATGATAAAGACGGAGGAGGGGTAGATAATTGGGACACTACTATGGATGGGGTGGGACTTTAGCCAGGCTGGAGCGGACAAGGAAGGGTGGGTGCAGCAAGAAGAGTTAATAGGGAAAGAGTGAGAGCCAGGGGTAGAAACATGGCGAGCATCAGGATGGAAAGGGGGAGTTGCGGAATTAGTGGGCTAGCGGTGCGGAAAACATTTGCAAGGTGCTTTCATGTAGCGATCATAGAGTGCCTTGAAGATATTCAGGCTAACAGGGCAGCTCAGCTTCAAGTTCCTTTGTAAACCGTTCCACAATATGGGTAAAAAGAAGCTTAGAGCAGCTTTGCTGAAACGAGTTTTGACCCTTGGAACTTGGAGGGCAATTAGGGAATAGCTCCTTAGAGCGTAGGTGCCTAACACACTCCGGGGAATACAATCTGAGACATATGAGGGGAGCTTTTTGGTCACTGCTCTGAAGGCCCATAGGGCAGCGTTTCTATTCCTTCTACAGTGAAGAGAAGTCCAGCCTAATGATGAGTACAGGGATCAATGGTGTGTGTATGTGGAAGGCTAGTAATGAACCTGATAGCTCTGTGGTAGAGGGTGTCCATCTTAGCCAGTGCAGAGGCAGAGCAGTGGCTGTAGAGCAGGTCTGTGTAATCTAAAGTTAGGAAGGTAGCTTGAACCAGTTGAATCTTGGCGTCCTTTGTGAGCAGGTGGTTAATTCTGTAGAATAGTCCTAATCTTTGCCTTAGTTTCTTCTGTAGTTCTTTGAGATGGTCGGTGAAGGAAAGTTTATGATCGAGCCAAACTCCTAGATATTTGAATTTAGCTACATACTCTAGTGTTTCTCCAAGAACAGTGGTAATTTGTGGGATAGCCCCCCCAATCAGGAATTGCCACATGCAAGGAGGGGGAGAAGAGCATGGCTTTTGTCTTTTTCGCATTGAGCAAAAGCTTTTTGTTTATGAGCTGGTATTGTAGAAGGTTAAATTCAGCTTGAAGGTCTTCTGAGCTGCTTCTGGCATGGGATGACTCAAGTGAAGTACAGCGTCATCCGCGAATAAGTGGATGTTGGCATTTTTGATGGGGTCATTGATGTTGTTAATGTAGACTGCAAAGAGGAGGGGACCAAGGATAGAGCCCTGGGGCATGCCCCTCAGCATAGATTTTAATGGAGAAAGATCACCTTCAGCTTTAACCTGCTGTTTCCGTTCTCCGAGGTAGTCTGCAAAACAGCACATAGATTTATGGTCCAGGCCTAAGGTGCTTAGGGAGGAAAGAAGCAGGCAGTGATCGACTATGTCGAACGCCTTACTAAGATCCAAGAAAATGGCACAGACATGCTTCTTGTTGTCGAGGTCTAGTAACCAATCATTGGTCACCTTAGCTAGGGCTGTTATGCTGCTGTGCTTTGCTCTGAATCCAGACTGAACTGGGTTTAATAGGCTTCTGGATTCTAAGTATTTCCCTAGCTGGCCACACACTATTTTTCTAGTAATTTAGACAGGATGGGGAGGAGGGAGATCGGTCTGTAGTTATTTAGATTGCAGGGGTCACCTGCTTTTAATAGAGGGATGACGTGAGCTATTTTCCATTGAGGGGGGAGGCTACCCTAGTGCCAATGTGGGTTAATCTCCACCTCTCTCTCCTCCACTTCTATTGCCCCCTCTTGTGTGTGTGTACTTTGAAAGAACTGCAAACCTTAGTATACGTGATGTTAAACACAGAAGGCCAGATTGTCAGTCATCCTGGGACTAAGTCCCCCTGGGTAGCCACCGGTGTGGAAACAAATCTCTGTACCTGCGAATGTTTTCATTTTCAGCCCGTGCTCTGCAGGCATAACATTTTGGCATAGCTGTGACAAAAAATGTCTGGAAGCTTTCATAAATCATGGAGCTGGTCATAAAATGGCCCTCCTTTGAAAACCTAGTGCATGTGGAAAAAACTGTGGCTCCATAAGTAATGACCCCTCCTTGTGCCAGGTTTTTTTTTTGCACCTGCACCACTTTCTGTGTGTTGAAAATCTGGACCCAAATCTGATGTCAAAAGGAAACCACTGGTCCATCATGTCTGCCCATAGTGGTTACTACCTTACCCTCCCAGGCTAGTGCCAATGTGGGTTATTCTCCACCTCCCTCTCCCCCACTTCTGCTGCCCCCTCTTCCTGTTTCCCCAATTAAGATTTTGAGTCCCCTGGACTTGTCCCACCCATGTGTGGATCCATTAATCGTCCTTTCCCCCCACAATTTCTGCAGGTAATCTGTTGAGAGAATTGTGGCCTAAACAGCTCCAACTACAAACTAGATGTTGCATCAGACTGTAAGAGGCCCATGTAAGGCATTGCAGAAGAAAATAACACCAACATGATTAGATTATCAGTTTAGGGATTACTGTTTGTCCAGTAAAAGTACTGTATGATAAGTGCTCATTTTGGAGATAGCAATAGAAATCAGTGGTGTATGAGTACCTTTTTTTCAGAGTACTCAGCAAGTACTCAAGCTCAGTAACCCAGATACTCAACTGTTTGGGCTATTCGGTGTTGAGCCTGAGCTGCGGAGGTCAAAAAAGGGTTAGCCGGACCATCTGATCCCGAGACGGTTACGAAGAACAGCCACTCTCTTGGGGGGGGGTGCTAACTGGAGGGTTGTCCACTATCCGAGCTCCTGGAGTTGTGGATTGCTTCCTGACAGGGGTCGGGTCACTCCCGTTGCTTAAATGGGTGGAACTGGTGGTGCCCTCATGCCTTCTTTGTGGTTGGGTCAGGGCCTGGCAAATATGATCCATTGGAGGACCTTTGCTAAAAGTTTGCTTCCAACTAACAGTCTTTTGAAGTGGAGCAGTGTTGGCAGTGGACTCCCATGATTATTTAGCTGGCCACTGAGGATTATTTATTTCTCACTTTGGATAGGCAGCGAGAGAGCCCATTTTATAGTGAAAACATTGCAAAAATTGCTTCTTCTACGTGGCAGTGAGAGGGCCACATTTTTTGGACAAAATTTATTTTATGGTGAGGGGGTGGTGAATGTCCCACTGCAAATTTCAATATTGGTTCTGGAGCTATAGCATGGCTCCGTGGACACTATTTAATTCATTAACTACAGTTTGGACAGTCTATGCTGGACGTTAATCATCATAAACGTACTTGCTATGGTTGTTTTGCTACATTATCTGTTCTTTCCTTTTGTGCGTTTATTTTATTTATGTTAAGTCGGTGGTTAAGTTACACTAAGTTTAGTATTTGGGGTGGTGTAATTTATGATGTTAAGGGTATTTAAGGAGATTTTAAATAGGTAAGGATGAGAGAGATGTATTGGTTGTTTGAGTGGGGTGATTGTTGTTTTTAGGATAGCTGCTGAGTGAGGAATTTTAGCAGGATGTGTTCGCAGAGGGCTTAGATGGGCGGGTACTACTCTCCCGCTGAGCTCTGGGCCCTCCACACCTTTGATTGCCCCCACTGTTGGCTGAGGTTTGTGGGCACTACCGTGCCTTGGGAATAGTGAGGGGGCATTGAAGGGGTGGGGGGGAATGACGGGGGAGTGGAGCAGGTGGGGTGATTTGGGATCGTAAGGTCAAGGAGATGCCCTGGGGTGAAATGGGCTCAATAGAGGGGTTTGCCCTGCCTGGTGCCCATACCCAAGGGCTCCACCTTTGCTGGGCTGGTAGCACAGTCAACCTCATCTTCTCATCCAACTTGGGTGGTGTTATGCAATGCCAGATCAATTCAAAACAAGACAGCAGTAATTGCTGATCTTGCTGGGTCATCTGACCTGGCTTGCATCACTGAGACCTGGCTGGATGAAAATGCTTGTCCCATTTTGGAGTCAACTGTTCCAGCTGGATACCCGATGATACACCACCCGAGATTAGATTGTAGAGGTGGGGGAAGGGGTTAGCCATCTGTTTTAAAATGGAGCTGAGCCTTGTAGATGTGCCAGTTGGGATCACTAGATCCTTTAAATGTATCATGGGCACAGGTGTGGGTTGTAGGATACTTCTCATCTATCATCCACCCAGTGATGGGAAGGATTTCCTACAGGAAGTTGTGGACTTCATCATCAAGATGGTGTTGGAGGCCTCCAGGTGGTTGGTACTGGGGGACTTCAATGCCTGTGTCGACGATGATCTCTCACACTTTGGGCAAAACTTCCTCCAACTGATGGTATTGTTGGGCTTCACACAGTTGATTACCTCTGTGACCCATATGCAGGGTCATTCGTTGGACTTAGTGTTTCTGCTTGGATGGAGATCTCAGATGTGGTAGTGGAACCCATCAGATGGTCCGATCATCATGCTATAGGGTTCAGCTTTGCAGACCCTCCAGTAGATCTGCCCCTACGGAGTCGGTAAGGTAATGCCTTATGAGGGGTTTGACCCCTGATGGTCTTATGGAGGTGCTAGACCTATCAGGGAGTTTGAGTGTTAGCATGGATCCAGAGAATCTTCTGCTAGCCTATAATAAGGTGGTGTGGGCTGCTCTGGATTCCATTACTCCTATCTGGGTTTGCACCCTCTCCCTTTGCCCTCGGTTCTCTTGGTTGGATGGGTCTCTGAGGGAGCTGGGGAGATTGTGGAGAAGGTTGGAACAAGGCTGGTGCAAATCTGGCCTAGATGGTGACAGACTTAGATTGATATCCCATTATAGGGACCATCAATCTGCAGTCTCCCGTAAGAAGGCAAGTTCCTGGCCAGGGAAATTGTTGCTGCAGAGAACCAATTGGCTCAGATCTTCCATACTGTGGACAGGTTGTGAAATTCAACCTGTCTCCAGAATCGGGGAGCTTTTTTACAGAAGAAGTGTGATGAGTTCGCTTGATTCTTCATAGATAAGGTTGACACCAACAGGTCTGAGATTCACATAGCTCGCTGAAATGGGCAAAGCGAAGATTGGTGCAAGGCTGCAAGCACCTGGTTTGTCTTGTCAGATTTTAGCCAACTGGTGATCGAGGATGTCATGAAGATGATCTGGAGCTTGTGACCAACTTACTGTAGTTTGGACCCTGGTCCAACATGCCTCCTTGTGGGGTGCATGGAGGAAATCGGACCTGTCTTTACTGAGATTGTTAAGTGTACATTAGAGACCGGGGTGTTTCTGGACACCCTGAAGGAGGCAGTGGCTCAACTCCTCCAGAAAAAACCTTCTGTCAACCTTGACTGCCTTGCAAACTACAGGCCTGTCTCTAATCTACCTTTCATGGGTAAGGTTATTGAGAAGACAGCCATGTTGCAGCTCGAGGAGCATATGACGACCCACAACATCTATGATCCTCTCCAATCTGGATTCAGGAAGAGGCATAGTACTGAGACCGCGCTGGTTCAGATACTTAATGATCTCCTGACAGCGAGAGATTGGAGAAGTCATTCCATCTTGGTCCTCCTTGATCTCCTTGCAGTATTTAATACTATGGACCATGGGGTGTTGCTGGAGTGCTTGTGGCTATTCTGTGGAATGTCTGGTACAATTCTGAGATGGTTCCATTCATTCTTCACTGGCAGGATGCAGAGAGTGGAGTTGAGAGTTTTCTCTTTGGCTCCTCTCCCCCTGCTGTGTAGGGTACCAGAGGGCTCTGAGCTTTCCCCCATGTTGTTTGTGACATGTATGCTGCCACTGAGGAGTTTATTAGGTGGTACAGATTGAGTTTTCACTGCTATGCAGATGATACTCAACTGTACATGTCTTTTGTGTCTAAACAAAATGATACTGTCTCGGTCTTTAATAACTGCCTCTCAGAGATTTAGGACTGGATGAGCACCAGCTGGTTGAGACTGAATCCAAATAAGACTGAGGTGTTGGTTGTGGATCAGGTCATCATGTAGAGAGTTTGCTGACTGGGCAGCTATCTGGAATGCAGCTGGGTGGCAACCATCTAGTGACCTCTGACCAGCTGTGGAATCTGGGCATTATGATTGATAGTGAGCTGACGCTTAAGTTTCAGGTGTCAACCATTGTCCAGACTTCATTTTACCACCTGAGGAATATTGCCCAGATAAAGCACCTGGTCCCACCTGATGACCTTGCTACATTGGTCCATGCCATTGTGACCACACACCTTAATTATTGCAATGCCCTATACCTAGGGCTACTAGGGGTGAACCTGCAGCTGGTGCAGAATGTGGCTGCTAGGTTGTTGACTGGCTTATCAAGATCTTGCCATGTCACAACTGTGCTCTGCAGACTGCACGGGCTGCCAATACAGTGGAGGATCACCTTTAAGGTCATCTTACTGACCTATAAAGCCCTACATGGATAGGGACCACATTAGCTGCAAGATCTCCTCTGTCCTTACCGCCCCCTTTGTCCTCTCTGCTCCATCAACAAGAGGTAACTAGAGATTCCCTGGGTCAATTTAACAGCTTCAGGTGCGAGATCGTTTTTATTTGTAGCCCCGACCCTGTGGAATTCTCTACCTCACTGGGTTAGGGAGTGCCCATCTGTTGAGGCGTTTAAGTCTGCCTTGAATTAGTGTTTTCGGATACGTAATCCTGCTGTTTATATATATTTTTAATGTTTTGATTTGCTGAATTTGAATGTTTTTATGATCTGTGATTTTTGTACAATGCTATGATCTATTGGAATAGCGATTCATAAATAACATTTTATGTGCTTGCTTGCTCCAGTATCTTATCAAAATGCAAGAAAATATAAAAAAAGTTGAAAAAATCCTCTATCCCTTCCCAGGTGGTGAGGGCTTGTCCTCTCCCCCATTCTGCCACACTGAATTTAAAAAGAAAAGAAATTTACATCATTATACTGTTGGTTTCCTCCACCTCAGCTCAATCCCCAGAATTCTTAAACTGATTTAACAGCATTTGAGCCACCTCCTAAAATCTTATTTGAGTGATAGAGCATGAATTGTGACTGGGAATGTGGGAGCAGAGTGGTGTGCATAATTAGTAATTCCAGGCAGGCAGATTGATTGGCCATTCTGCCTAGTGTCATCAATGATGATACACACTGCTCCATCCCGGTCCTTCTTGATTCTGCACATCTCACACTTTTTCAGTCTAATGACTGACAGAGTTCTTGCAGATGGCTGTGGGTTAGGGAGGAGGGCAACTGGACTAGACTGGATTGTGTTGCCCCCACAAACTGTTGACTTGTGGTCAGGAGGGGGGATTAAAAATGCTAATAAATTACTTTAGGGATTGGAAGGGTGTCAGACTAAAGAGAGGGGGGTGAACATATAATCATATTGACAGCTTTAGGAACAGTGCCATAAGCTGGCACATTGCTTTTGTTTTAAAATTCGGTGTTGGAGAATGAGAGAGGCAACTGCAGGGTGCAAAGATTACTAGGGTGGGAGGGGTGGGCAAGGTCTAACTCTTGCTAACTGGGGAGAGATAAAAGTATTGTTTGTTTTGCCTGAGTACCATGAACAGAAAAAATGACTTGCCTGTTTGGTTCCAAGTACTCAGGGCCCTACCATCTGACATATTTGGGAAGTAGTAATCAGTTTGCCATGCAAACCCCTAATAAAAATAGTACAGTGTCTCAGTTGGCCTATTGGCAGGGCCACTGGAAAATTGCAGACAAAGTTACCCAAAATTGCAGAGAGTTTTGCAAAAATTTCAGGGAACTTGCGGAGAGTTCTAATGTGGACCCTGCGTGCTTCACAAAAAATCTTTTACTGTTTTCTGCAGCATACATTAGTCAGCATAAACTGATAAATGACTACACTGTTACTTAAATATGTTTTAAACATGAAGAAAAGTTAATGTTCTTCAAATGAATACTTACCTGATAGATGTGTTGCCTATCTTCCAAAATTAAAATAACACACGTGGTTCATACAGTGCAAAATAGATTCTATTTAGTGAGCCACAACAAATCAATATTAAATAAATTCAGAATCAACACATTTTGTCTGCTTTTGGATGTAGAATAATGAAGCCTCATCAATAGCTATGAACAGTGCTCTGTCAACTACTGACCCACTTTGGTGCAAGAACAAATAAGTAAATAGAGTGGTGAATAATCATGTTTTAGTAAAATATTGTTGAAATGTTTAATGTTCATAATTTGTACTTTAGGTACTGTACACTATTTTGGAAATCACATATTAAAACATTAAATCTGGGGGTTATTGGGACTGACAATATAGCCTAGAGGTTACATAGATATATAGATACATAGATACATAGACAGTGTCGGCAGATAAGGGCCTATGTCCCACCCAGTCTGCCCATTTGAGCTTGTAAGTTCAGTTTATGTTTTCCTAGAAGTCTGTTGCCCCTTACCCCTGACCTCCAGAATTCCTTTATGTTTATCCCATGCATTCTTAAATCCCGTGATTGTTTAAGCCCGCACCACTTCCTCTGGCAGGGTGTTCCACTTGTCTACCACCCGTTCTGTGAAGAAATTCTTCCTCATGTTTCCTCTGAATCATCCTCTCTCCAACTTCATCCCATGCCCTCTAGTTCTGGAACATCTTTTTTGCTTAAAAATAGTGTATTCCTGCACCCTGTTCCTCCCTGTAAGATACTTGTATGTCTCTATTATATCCCCTCTCTCCCTCCTCTCCTCCAGGGAGTACATGTTCAGTTCCTTCAACCTGTCCTCATAGGACTTGTGATGCAATCCATGTACCATCTTTGTTGCCCTCCTCTGAACCTTCTCTACCATGTCTATGTCCTTACGTAGGTAAGTTCTCCAGAACTGTACACTGTACTCCAGGTGGGGCCTCACTAGTGCCTTGTATAGTGGAATTATGACCTCCCTTTTCCTGCTGGTGATGCCCCTGCCTATGCATCCCAGCATCCTATTTGCTTTACCTGCTGCCTTGTGACACTGTATCCCTACCTTGAGGTCATCAGAGATGATAACTCCAAGATCCCTTTCCTGCTTGGTGCATGCTATATCCTCACCCCCCAAATGATATATTGTGCCAGGGTTTTTGTGCCCCATATGCATTATCTTGCACTTCTTTGCATTGAATTTCAACTGCCAAACCCTGACCATTCTTCAAGTTTCTGCAGGTCCCTTCTCATTCTGTCTACACCTCTGGTGTGTCTACTCTGTTACAGAGCTTTGTGTCATCAGCAAACAGTGAAATTCTGCCTTCTAGGTCCGCGCAATGTCACTGATGAAGATGTTGAATAGGACGGTCCCAGCACTGATCCCTGTGGTACCCCACTGATCACTCTTCCCTCTGTGGAGTGACAGCCATTTACCACCACCCTCTGTGTCCTGCCGCCCAGCCAGTTACCTACCCACCACACTACTGTCCTGCCCACACCCATATTCCCCAGTTTGTGTAATAGTCTTTTATGTGGCACAGTGTCAAAGGCCTTGCTGAAGTCCAGAGAGGCCATGTCCACTGCCCTCCCCTGATCCACCTCCCTAGTCACCCAGTCAAAAAATTCAACAAGGTTAGTCTGACATGACCTCCCCCTACTGAGGTGAGGCTGACTGGTCTATAGTTCCCTGCTTCCTCTTTGTTTCTACTTTTGTATAAGGGGACTACATCTGCTGTCCTCCACTCTTTTGGTATCTCCCCGGTTTCCAGTGATCGGCTACACAGGATAGCCAGAGGTTCAGCCACCACCTCTCTTAGTTCTTTAAGGATCCTGGGGTGCACCCCATCTGGCCCCATTGCTTTATCAACTCTTATTACTTCCAGTTCCTTCAGGACCCATTCTCGTGTAAAGGGACTTGTGTCCATTTCTGCACCATTCTCACCCATTGTACTCCCTTCAGACCCATTACCCTCCTCTTCCTCAGTAAAGACTGAGCAGAAATACCTGTTCAATATGTCAGCTTTACTGTTGTCATCCTCCACGTGGCCCCCATCCTCCCCCTTCAGTCTCACTATCACTCCCTTTGCCTTTATTTTTTCACTTATGTGCCTGTAAAAGGTGTTGTCCCCTCTACCTACTGATTTTACAATGTGTTCTTCTGTCTGAGTTTTGGCTTCCCTGACTGACCTCCCTGCCTCCCTTTGCTTCTCCTGGTACTTCTTCCTATCCCCTTCTGCCTGTGTCTTTTTGTATTGCCTGAATGCAATCTTTTTGTCTTTCACTTTCTTTGCTACCTCTTTGGAAAACCATAATGGTCTCCTCTTCCTTTTCCTCTTGCTAACTTGTTTAATGCATAATTCTGTTGCTCTTGTAATCCCCATTTTAAATACTGCTCACTGTTCCTCAACCCCTGATTCCTGTCCCATTCCCCTTAATGCCTCTTTCAAGTATCTCCCCATTTTCCCAAAGTCTGCCCCCATAAAATCCAGGATACTTGTTTTTGTGTGGTTTGGTTCTGCTCTTTCTGTGATTTCAAACCACAATGACTGGTTGTCACTGTTCCCCAGGTGCTCCCCACTGTTATCCCCATCACACTGTCCCTGTTTGTGAGCACAAGATCAGTATTGCCTTCTGCCGAGTTGGTTCCATGACCAGTTGCTTGAGAAGGCACCCTAAAGAGGTCAGGATAAATCTGCTCCTAGTTGATGCTGCTGCTGGGATGCTCAGTCCACATCTGGAATATTGAAGTCTCCAACCAGTACTACCTCACCCTTGTCTGCCATCCTTTGGATGGCTAGCATTAGCTCCCTATCTGTTTCTTCCTCCTGGGCTGGTGGTCTATAGACCACACCTGTGCGGATGGCTGGCCCCATTTTCCTTTCCATCTTAACCCACAGTATCTCTCACCCATTTTGTTCCTCCTGGATCTCTGTGGCCCTTATGTCATTTTTCACATACAGTGCCACTCCTCCTCCCTTCCTACCTGCCCTGTCTCTTCTGAATATGTTGTAGCCAGGTATGGCCATCTCCCAGTCATGGTTATCATTACACCAGGTTTCAGTGATGGCCACAATATCCAGGTCTGACTGCACCATAACAGCCTCCAGATCTTCCATCTTGTTGCTAAGGCTCCTGGCATTGGCACACATGGCTTTCCATGATTTGACCTCCCTAGACTGTTTCGCTGTTCTACTCCAGCCCCTTCCTTGGTTGTCCTTTATCTCTGGTTCTCCTTGCTGTCTGCTCTTCTTCTGAATTCTGCCCCTTTTCTGCCTATCCACCTCTTGGGCACTAATCTCCATCTTTTGCACACTGCTTTGTAGAGATAGCCACTCCTCCGGTTCACTGGTTCCACTGCTAGCTGTGGGGGGTGAGCAAGTAGGTACCCTCCTTGCTGGCCTGCCACACCCTTTGCTAGTTTAAATGCTTGTCAATGTAGCATTTAAACTTATCATTGAGTGCTTGGATTCCCCTCCAGGATGGATGCAGGCCATCAGGCTTGAACAAACCTCCATCCCTCCAGGTGGGTCCCCAGTCACCAATGAATACAAACCCTTCCTCACAGCACCAGTTCTTCAACCATGAGTTAAAGTTCCTGGTGCATGCACCCTGTGCTCTCCCTTGCCTCTCACAGGTAGTACTTCTGAGAAAGTGACAGAAGTAGCCACTTGCTTGAGACCCCTCCCCAATTTCCTAAACTCTTCCTGAACTTCCTTTGGCTCCCCATTTGCCAGGTCATTAGTACCTAGGTGGATAATGACATCCAGCTCACCCTCCCATCTTGCCTTCCCAGTAATCCCCAGGATCTTCCTTCCATCCCTCCATGCCATGGCACCTGGTAGGCACCTCACCTCCCTGTCCTCCCCCTCCTGTGTTCCTAGCTGGATCCCTCTTATGATGGAGTCCCCCACCAGGATTCACTTCCTCCTCCTCCTCTGGAGTCCTCTGCTCTCACTGCTGAGGTCACCTCCTTGGCTAACCTCCACATCCTTTCCTTCCACTTCTCTAGGTACCTCTATTTGGGTGTCCCCATTTGCCAGTGTGGCATATGAGTTCTTGAGTGGAATAGGATCTGGGATGTGCCTCTGCCTGACCACTCTAACCCTCCCTGAGCCCACTGTCATCCAAGTGCTCCTCATTCTCAGCATCCTTTGAGGCAGTTGCATTGGACTGGGTGGTCTCTGGATAGGGGTGATGGTACTCCTGACCCAGTTTACTTCCGCTCTGAGTCTGGCTACCTCATCCTGCAGTCCAGAGAGATGCATGCAGATAGGGCAGCACCTCAGTGTCCAGAAGGTCTGCCTGAATATGGCTGCCCCACAGCCACTGCATTTCACCACTCCCACATTATACTGCAATTATACTGCTATTCCATTACTTGTCTGCTAGAAGCTCTCCTAGTTCCCTTTTATTAATTTACCATCCTAAAAATCCTGCCACTGATCCTCAGATACTTTTTTTTTAAAAAGGAAGTAAACCGATAAATAAATAAATGAGTCAAAACACTTGTGCTGAGGTGGGCTTCTTCCCCTTAAGCCTCCTACTCCCACACCCCTTACTATCCCTGTGTTTAGCTCCTGTCAATCAGATTTAACAGGGCATATAATTAAGAGTTGGGGGGAGGAGGGGTCAAAATTTGCAGCAATTAAAGACAGCAAAGAAATACACCACCACTACGTTTTAAATTTTCAACAGCCCAAAAACAATTCTAAGTAAAGACAGCAAAGAAATTACAGTGTCACTAAAAGCCCACAATCTAAGTTTAAAAGAAAAATAGCAATTACCAGTTACTGTAAAGCACTGAATTGAATATGTGTGAATTCTTGTAGTGGGGTAGTAAGAAGTAGACTGTTGGTTAACGAGGATCTGCAGCTTATCCTATAGGTAGGGAAATGAGCAGACTAGGTGCTCCAAGTGGTCCTTAGAGTAACAACTTGTGAATAAGTTAGAAAATCCAGCAGACCTGGATTTGATTCCCACAACCTCCACTTCCATACTGTGTGACTCTGAGCAAGTCACTTAATCTCCTCAGTGCTCCTGGGTTGCCCCTGAAAACAGGCACTTGTACCTTCTGGGCCATACCCAGTTAGCAAAGAATGTAAGAAAAAAATCAATATTTTATACCCTTGAGGATAAGGGGGGGCATGATAGATACTTTCAAGTACCTCAAGGGAATCAGCAAAGTCCGGGAGGGTAGCATCTTTCACAAAAAGAGATGTGCAAGAACAATGGGGCACAATTTGAAGATAAAGGGGGAATGGGTCAAGGGCAACGTGAGGAAGTATTGTTTCATGGAGAGGGTGGTGGATGCATGGAATAGCCTTCCTGAGGAGGTCATGGGGTCAAAAACAGTTGGGGGAATTCAAGAATGCATGGGGCAGACATAAAGCAATTCTTGTGGGGGTAGGAAGAAGTAGACTGTTGGTTAACGAGGATCTGCAGCTTACCCAGTAGGTAGGGAAATGAGCAGACTAGGTGCTCCAAGTGGTCCTTATCTGCCATCAAAGTCTATGAGCCCAATTCCAAGATGGTGTACACATGGCACAAGCTGAGTTACGGCAAACCCCATGGCATAACCCACGACTTGCGGCATCCATTATGCCGTTTGCAATTCTTAAGGGTGCCTTGCACCATGACGAATGCGGGTTTGCACCAGGCATGGGTTATGTCACCCACACAGACAACCCACAGAGGCATGGTACAAGGGTGGGTTTTGGCAGCAACTGCACCCTATTCCTGAAAGGCAGCTGCCGTAACCCATGAACACCATTCCAAGAGCTGCACTGTTGCAGCAGAGTTAGACCATCATGGAGATGGTCTAAGGGACATCAATCAGTGCCAATCAATGGATGCCCACTCCACTGCTCCAAGGCAATGTCCCAGCCATGCTCCCCATGTCTCCCACAGCACATACATGTTTCCCACCCCCCCAAACATCGGGGAACCCCAGAGCCCATTTTTTGAATTGCCCTCCTGAATGACAGTGCCACCTGTCCAGCCCCCCCATGCCCCCTGTTGCTTGTGGTGGTGTTCTGGGGTGGGGGGAGCTCTGGGTGAAAGTAGAATGCATGCCACAACTTCCAGCACCCAAGCCCAGTGAGCCATGCATGTGGCACTAACCTCCAGCTGCCGCAAGTCTCAGGCATAAGTGCTGGGGACCCTGCTTGTCCTGGAATATGGCACAGGGTCCGCAGCATAGTGCTGCATGGTACAAATTGCATACACTCACGAGTTGCACCATGCCTGTTAGAATCAAGCCACATGTTTCTATGTTTGTAATATATTTTTACTGTGTCATACAGTAGTCAAGGTACCCTGTAATTCACCTTTGCTTTACTCTGGCTACAAAGATTTTATTTAGTTAAAGGTAAAAAATGTTAAGATACATTTTGTGTGTCTTATAAGCTTTTTTTCATACTTTAATCAGATTTGTATTGTAGTCTTTGCATGTGAGCATCTAGGTTGTAGATTGTTAAGCACTAATACCAACTAGCTTATTTAAGTTTATAATCAGCAGGTCCATCCACAATCCTCAGCTGTTTGAATCAAAACTAGTCTGAATGAAAGTATGTTCACAAGGAAAAACCTGTCCTACCATTTAAAACAAAATTTGGTCAGATCCACCACAGCTGCATAATGAAGTTAGTGAAGTTGTGTGGAATTATTAAGGAGGCATGGAGAAACAACACAATGATTTGTAAGTAGTAAGATTTGTTTTAGTTTCTGTTCTAAGGAAGGCATACACATTGTTAGAAAAATATATGGAGGTGTACATTTTATTTTTCACTCTATCTTTTCATTAAAATTTGAGTATATAGAAAGCACACATCTAATACAATAGAAGACTATCTTCCATGTTAGGTATAAAATATCACTTTACAAAACACAGTATTTAGGGTAAACATATTGGAGAAGCCTTATATACATGTATTGATAATAAAACACAAACCTAGACAGGATGTAAGTGGAGAGCAGAAGGGTTACAATCAATAGGGTATTATAGGATCAGAAATAGCAACCATGTACAAAGTACATGCTAGGGCAGGCTATGGCAAGGCATTCAGTAAATTGCAAAGAGTGATAAATGTGGTAATATGAACAATGTTCAGTAATGGAGAGGTGAAGATAAGAGAAAAGTGTGCAAGGAAAGAAAGAAGAGAGAAAAAAGCAAGGAAGAAGGGAAAAAGAGAAGGAGAAAACAGGGAAGAAAGGAAAAAGAGGAGAAATCTGTGCACAAAAGTTTAGAGAAAACCTAATCTGAGAGCAAACTAAGAAGGATGGTTATATATCCCTAAGAATTAGGGTCTAGAAGAACTAGGTTTAATGTACTTGAAGTAATCCTGCCAACATCTGTCATATACAGTGAGTCGGTTATGAATAACATGAGGTAATCAGTCTAGGGAGGCATACTGAGAGAGGCTTTGAAGAACATCTGAAAGAGAAGGCACCAGAGTTGATTTCCATTTCATAAGAATCAGACGTTTGACCAGAAGAGAAAGTATGTTTAGCCATCTAAAATGTACATGTGAGAGGAGAGAGCTATTGGGGATAAGGATGCCTAGAAGGAATAGCTTGGGTTCAAAAGGTAGTTTTTGTCCTGTTACTCTGGAGGCAAGTAAACAGACTTTATGCCAGAGCTTATTAATGGGAGTGCAAGACCACAAAATATGAAGTAGATCCCCATTGGCCAAATTGCAGTGCCAGCAATTATTATTATTTAATAGTATGTTCATAAAGGCTTTACAGTGGTCATTAAGGGGCATAGTTTGTGATTTGCCATAATTCAAAGCAAGGCCAGAAATTTTAGTAAAATTATTAAGCAAATCAACCAACAGGGACCCAGCCTCATTCAGATTTTCGAGTAAGATTAAGAGATCATCCATGTAGGAGAGAGAAACATATCTTGAATTGCTCACTGGTATGCCCATAATGCCAGAAGATTGACGTAAACAAGCAGTCAGGGGTTCCATGGCTAAAATAAACAGGGAAGGTGACAGGGGACAGCCTTGTCTAGTTCCCCTTGCTAGACGAAAGTAAGAGGAAAGGGTGGAATTAGTAAGTACTTTAACAACAGGGGAGTTATATAATAACTTGATCCAGGAGCAAAAGGTATAAGAAAGACTAAAATAAGATAAAACTTGCTGAAGGTAGTCCCAGTTTAAGGAATCAAAGGCCTTCTCGAAATCAATAGCTATGGCTGCAGCTGGTGTCTTGAAGGATTTGGCTTTGTGAATTAAATTAAATAAGGAACGTAGGTGATCAGAACCAGATCTATATTTAATAAAACCAGCTTGCGAACAATGAGTTAGCTTGGGAATCAAGGATTCAAGTCGAGAAGTTAGAAGTTTAGCAAATATCTTCCCATCCATGTTTAATAAAGAGATGGGCCTGTAACTTGTGGGGTGAGTAGGGTCTTTTTCTTTCTTAGGGATTAGGGTTATAATTACTTCGGTGCAAGATGGGGGAAGCTTGCCAGTATTGGAAGCTTCTTGATAAACATTAAGAAGAAGGGGACATAAGGTGTTGGAAAACATTTTATAGAAATTGACAGGGAATCTGTCACCCCAAGGGGATTTGCCAGATTTCAAGCAAGACAAAGCTTTCTGGATTTCCTGAAGTGAGATGGGTTCATCTAAGGAATTTATTTCAAGAGTAGAAAGATGAGGAAGATGTAACGATTTCAGGAACTGTTGAATTTGCAAAGTAGATGGAGGATTTGTGTTATAGTTTTGATAAAAGGTTTTCATGATATGATTTATAGAGGGGTTGTCGGAGTGAATCGTACCCTGTTCATCTTTTAGGCTTAGGATGTGTTGTTCCATTTGTTGTGCTTTGAGCTGGTAAGAGAGGAGTTTCCCATTTTTATTGCTGTGTTCTCAAAACTTATATTTAAGTTTAAACAAGGCCAGTTCGGTTTTACGAGAAATTAATTTGTTAATTTTAACTCTAAGTTGAAGAATTTCAAGATGAAGTTGAGAATCAGGACAGTGCTTATTAGAATAAAAGTATAAATTCTCTTTAGCCTCAAGAGATTTTTCCAAGTCAGCCAGCTGTTGTTCCCTTACTTTTTTCCTATATGCCGCATAACTGATAATTTTCCCTCAAATTGTAGCTATAAGAGCTTCCCATACAGAGGACATAGAAGATTCAGTTGGGCTATTGTGAAAGAAGAAGTCCTGAATTTGTGCTTTGATCATGGGCAAAAAATTGGGATCCCTGAGAAGGAGAAGGTCCAGCCGCCAGTAAGAAGATTTAGGTGTAAATGGGCCCCACAAAAGTTGCAATTTGACAGGGGAATGGTCCGAGATTATAATGTGGGAGAGATGGATGAATCAATAGTTTTTTCCATTGTAACAGGAGAGGCTAACCAGTAGTCAATTCTACTGTATGTCTTATGTAGTGAGGAGTAAAAAGTAAATTCTTGATCACGGGGGTGAAGGAGGTACCATACATCAGCTAATCCAACATCTTGCATTAGTAATGAGAGGGCTTTAATACCTCTAGTGTGGGCCTCTGTAGTGGGCCTACTTCTGTCAATGCTGGCTTCTAAAGCTAAGTTAAGATCCTCTCCAAGAATAACTGGTGTATTATCAGTGTTAAATGATAGAATCTGTTGAGATAAATTATGAAAATCTCCAGGGAATCAGAGTTGGGTGCACAGACATCAACAAGCAGAAGAGGACCAGAGGTGGTATTCAGTTTGACAATCACCCATCTGCCGTCAGTATCAGAAACGAAGTTTACAAGGGACCATTTGAGACTCTTATGAATAAGAATAGCAACTCCTCTTTTTTTTGAGGTTTAGGATGATTCGTAGATCTGACCAACCCAATCTTTTTTAAGTCTTTGGACATCCTCTGCTAATAATTTTGTTTCTTGAAGGAAAGAAATTTGTGTTTTATGTTTTTTGAGATGTAAAGGAATTTGCTTCCGCTCACAATGAGAATTAAATCCCTTCACATTCCACGTATATAAAAGTATGTCACTCATATTGTTAGTGTTAAAAAAAGGGAATAATCGCTGGAGTGTGAAGGGACAAATAAATGAGGCAGAGGATGATTAGAATACAATATAGAGAGCTTGCGTATATGCAGAGAGTGGCAGGAACATTCAAGCCAAAAAAAGTGAGATGTATGAGACATGAGTAGCACAGATATCTTATTAAAGTTAGAATAGAGATGGGGAAGGAGAAAATTCATTAACAACAACAACAATACTAGTAAGCTAAATAACAAAGAAAACGTTTTATGGGTGTGAGGAGATATGAGTCAGCCAACTGGCTAAGAGATTCTCTCACCACACTCTGGGGCATTGATGTAGGGAGGAGACTAGGGAGGACTGGGTATAAATATCAGCCCAAACCTAAGTCTGATCCCAGTAATATAATAAAGTAAGTATTCCTGATAAGCTAAACTGAAAGGGAATAATACCAAGAAAGGCAGGGAACTGTAATAACCTCAGCTTAATTCTAAGCTAACAGAACAAGGTATAAGGATAAAGCTAAACACCAGAACTTATTTATAAACATTAGTAGTAATAGTACAAGATATACCAACTCGAAATAACAGTAAATTAAAGAACCATATACGAGATGCCAGTACAGCCTAGACATAGAGCAAGGGATTCAGGGAGCCAGGTGGAATGCAAGTGAACAAATATAAAAGGAAAAGTAAATCATTACCACATTAGAGTGACTCTGAGTATACTTTGCAGTGCAACAGAATAAGTAAATAATAAATTCAATATTGAGGGGGAAAGGAGAAAGGGGAGGTCAATTTAAGCCCTTACGCCCTGAGCCAAATGCAAATCGGGATTATGTGGAGAGGTATAGGCTTCGGTGATAACTGTAGACAGAAGAGATAGTCATAGTAAAGATCAGCTTCGATTACTCGAAAATCACCTAAATAGGTGTTATATGGGGTGACTAGGTCTAGAAGACTAGGCCCAGTGAACTCCAAAACAGGAGCGACCACACAGCAGTGGATTTCTATAATATCCGTAGGCTTCAAGTAAAATAAGGAAGATGTAGATTGGCAATCCTTTGCAACAGTACACCAAACATAGCCCACCTCTTTGAGTGCTAATGATAGTTCCATATTGTAAACAGGAGGTAGTAAGAATAATGGAGCGTAGGGAAGGAGATAGATTAAATGTAGTTGCCAATAATACTTAAGAACCTGTCATCAGAAGAGGAAAGGGATAAGTTGCCTTGTAATATATAATAATTCACATATGAAAAAAGAAAAGGCAATAATCAGGATGCATACTGATCGAAGATATGCAACTGAACAGCCAAAGGACTATAAACCTGATGCACTGCTAAACTGGAGAGTAAAAGGCTAGATACAGAGAGCCTGTTTAGTGAGGTAATGTATAAGATCTAACACTAAAATAATGGGTTAGAAAAGCATTGCTGATATACCAAAGTTCCCCTGAAGGCCTTTTAAGCTGCTCGCTTAAACACGGCAACAAAAAGTAAATTGATCGCACCGCGATGTACAGCCTTTACTTTCTGCACCCGTTGGGAGTGAAAGCAACCAGGTAGTATAGACTGTAGAGCAGGCGGCTAGGCAGAAAAAGTGTACTGGCACTCCCTTTAAGTATACTGGAAGCAAAGCCTACCAAGATATAGCAACTGTGACCATATTACTGACCATATAAGCTCATGACACCTTAGATTTATAAGCAGGATTGTGACTATTGATGTTCTTGCTTTTGGTCTTTGCCCTACATTTCTTTTTGGGCGGCTCTAAAGATTTGAGTGGGGAACTTGCAACAACTTCTGCCCATGAAGTATCGGTAGAAATACATCCCTGAGGCACAGGGCCCAAATTAGAGGAATGTTCATCTGAAATTTGCTGGGAAAGATCTTCTTGTGAGGAGTGCATGTCATCCTCCAGGAGAGCAAACTTCTTGCTCAAGGGAATAGAGGGGTTGATTTGAAGGTGAGAGGCTGCAGCTTGGGGTGTTTGGGGTGAAACCTTGCTAGAACAGCATGAAAGTCTTGAAGAATAATGCCCCGACAGAAGCTTCTCTTGCAGCCGTGTTGATTGCCTTGGGGTCAAATCAGTTGTGGTGTTGCTGCTTGGGGCTGCGAGTTCTGAAACACTTTCCCCACAATCCTGTACCTCGTCGTCCACCCTCCGTGTGGATACCAAAGCTGTGTTCAGGTTGACAATTGTTGCTGAACCTCCCAGGGTAAAACTGCAGAGAGAGACCTCCAGATAGTTGGCTAAGGCATCAGGGGTTTCATAATCCTTGAAGGAAGAGCCTGAGAAAAGGCGTAGTGTTGTGGGATAACGTAGAGCAAATTTAATGCTTCTTTGGTGAGGATTTGTTTAAGTGGATTGTAGGCTTTCCTTCTGATGGTTAAATCTTTTGAAAAGTCTCTGTAGATGGAAATATTAAACTCTGCCACTGAAGTTGCCCCATTTCTCTGGCTCATTTCAGTATTAATTCTGTGTGGGAATAGTTCAAGAAGCGAGCAATGATAGGCCTTGGTCGCTGGTCTGATGTTGGTCTGGGACCCAGAGTGCGGTGAGACAGCTCAATAATTAACGTTAGGTCAGGAGGCAGTTTAAGCATTGCAGGCAGCACATGTAATAAAAGAGCAGTAGTGTCTCCTATTTCTACACCTTCGGGGAAGCCAAAAAATCGTAAATTGTTGTGATGGTTATGATTTTTAATATCGTCAATTTTAGCTTGCATGGATTTAATAGTTCGATCTTGGTTGTGGACAGTAGCTTAGAGGTCATGAATAGTAGTGGTGTTACAGGCCGTTGCTTTCTCATTAAATGCAATTTTCTGGCTAAAAGTTTCAAGAGTGGTCTCATTCTGTTGGGTGGAGGTTTTTAGATCATTAATCTCAGCCATCAGTTTAGAAAACATTACTTCCACTCTAGCAAGTGGGCTTTGCTGTACTTGGAGATCTGCCATAATGCTGAAGGATGAGGGCTAGTATGCTGCAGTACAGTGTAGAATAATTGAATATAAGTAGATGATAGATCAAAAATGACTTACAAACTGTGTCAGGCAGTAAAATTACAGGATGGTCACAGGAGTTGGTACCAAAGAAAGGTCTGGTGAAGGCTGGATGAGGTTAGATTGCAGTCATTCCTGAGGAGATTCTGAACTATGCTGCCATCTTCTGAGGTGTACTTTTTAATGGAAAGAATAGTAACAAATGTAGGTTTACAAAAGAACCCCAGAGCAAATGCCACTGAGGAATGTGTTATCCTGGAGGATATTGGCCATACAGCCAAATTTTAAAGAAAACACAATTGCACATATCCCAATAATGCAAAGCTTCATGGGAAATATATGCAATTCCCCATGATGGTACAGAAGGTGGCAGTACACGAAAAAGTAATGGCTGGCATATGTTCAGCCTTGGGATTATTTACACAGGTTTCTTTTAGAGAAACAGCTTTTTGTCCATGAGCTGATGTAAGTTATATTTAAGCAATGTGTTGACGTCAGGCAGCCAGGTGTAATGGTGGACTGTTAGCAAAGAAAATGTGATAGTAACTTTCAGAGGGGGTCACTGTTGATAAGGTTAAGGTTGTTATGCTTGTGATAATAGGACTATTAGGAAAGTATGAGGTCTATGCAGAAGTGGAGTACAAATATGCAGAGTTTCATAAGTATGTTCTCAGAGTGCAGGCAAACATGATATGCAGGTTTGTTTCACAAATAGATAAACATAGTGATACATGCAATTGATAGAAAGATAGATAATTACATAGACAGATAGAGAGACAGACAGGCAGGCAGAATAGGAATGGCAGTGAAGTATTGAAGTGATGCCAGCCCCACCCTCACCGTGCAGAGATGGACAGGCATTGGGGCGTGCCTTTGGGTCATCACTCATAACGCTCACACCATTTCACCTCACTCTACCCTGCAGACACAGACAAGTGTCCAGGTGTGCCTTGGGGTGTTTGAGCTTTACACTCACACCATTCCATAAGGAAATACACTGAAATGGATGCAGTATAGGAGAATGGAGTGAACTTTGGGGCTTAAGAGTCAAAGACACACCTCGATAACTGTTACTAACTGCAGATTAGGGGTGGGGTGAAATGTCATGAACATTACTGTTGACAATCCCAAGTCACACACCTGATGCTTGTTAGTCCCTGCAGGTCAGGGTGTTATGGTCAGAAACCATAACGCACTGGGCATTTCTTGATATTTTCACTCCCATTTTCAACATGGGCTTTTTGTCATCCCACCGCATGAACAGTGACACTATCAGTTCATTAGCTGAAAGGTGATTTTGAACAGTGACTGTGCCATTTGGTGCCACAGGTGCAAACACACACTTTGAACAGGATGTAAAAATGACAGTTGTGCTGTTCATGAGGAGGTGTAAAAAAAGGTACCTTTGAAAATCTGGAGTGAAAATTTTTAAAAAAATGATGAAGTCATGAGCTTGCGTAGAAACTGCACAACATACCCATAATGCAATTATTTGGGGCATTTGTTACACCAGATTTTCAACATGGGCATTTTGGGACCTCCGCTCATGAACAGTGGTACTGTGATTTTCTTAATCCGACCCAAACATTGTTTCACACAGCGACTGTGCCCATTGTGCACCAGATGTGCAAAACCACATATTGGGCAAGATGTGAAAAATGACTGCTGTACTGTTCATAAGGAGGTATGCAAAAATTACAATGTTGAAAATCTGGAGTACAAATATTAAAAATTCTTGAAGTTACAAGTGTGCACAGAAACTGTGCAATGCACATTCATTAACATAGTCATTTTGTGGAATTTTGTCATGAAATTTTCAACATAGGTATTTTGGGACCTCCTCTAATGAACAGTGTCACTGTGATTTTCTCAATCTGTCCCAAACATTGATTTCCCACAATGACCATGCCATTGTGTGCCAGATGTGCAAAAACACATTTTGGGCAGGATGTAAAAACTGACAGCTGTACTGTTCATAAGGAGGTGTGAAAAAATAGCAATGTTGAAAATCTGGAGTGAAAATATTAAAAATTCTTGAAGTTATGAGTGAGGATGGAAAGCATGCAATGCACTCTCGTAACACAGTCATTGTTTGGGATTTGTTTGCCAGATTTGTAACATAGGCTTTTTGGGAGCTCTCCTCATGAACAGTGACACTTTTGTTTTGTTAATAGGTCCCAAAAGGTGATTCCATGCAGTAACCGCAAAATCACCTTTTGGGACCAAATAATGACATGACAGTGACTGAATTCATGAGGTTGGGTCCCAAAAACCCCATGTTGAAAATCTGATGCTGAAAGTCACAAAGTTGGCTGAGATATCCACCTAAGTTGAAAAAAAAATATTTACTGTATGCCATTATATAGCTTACCAGCATTTCTTCAGTTCTCTGTTGGCTTTGAATAGTGCAGACACGGTCTCATTCCACCAAAGATCATTGCACCAGGATCTGGAGGTAAGCATGGGGTGAGTGTGGGTGGTGAGATGGGGTGCACAGAGGGTGGGTGCAGGTTTGGGGAGGGGCACTGCAGACAATGAGGTACTATTTTCTTGTTCACAGGTTAAACAAAATAAAAAAAACTGTTGTGGAAAGGTTTTCTTTGTTACAGGGACATCTGGCACACTGGGGATGGGCTCCAAGCATGCCACCTAGGTGTTTTGTGGGGGTGACTGGAGCCAACAGGGATTGGGCACCCCATCAGCAAAGAAGAAAGGGTCTTTGTTTGGAAGGGCATGATGCCGAGGGAGACTGAGCTCCCCCTCGGCAGACAAATTATTGGACAAGGGGACCATTGAGCTGACGGAGATTGGGCTCCCCCCATCAGCAAATGAACTGGGGAGGGGGGCATGCCTACAGGGGGGATTGGGCACCCTGATGTCAGCTTTTTGGGGACTAGAGGCAGATGTTGACAGTGACAGCTGCCACCATGTTTATTGAAATGTTACACCAGTCAAGGCATGCCCTGCAATGATGGGGTGCTTCCTCATTGCAGCAGCAAAATTCTTTCAAGTTGGTGGCATGCTTTTGCACTGCTGTCATAGACAGCATGCTCATTTATTGTTGCCACAGAGACAAGCCCCACAAAACAGTGGGGGCATTGGCCGCAACATGACAACACATCCACAAACTGCTATTCCTTCAAGCTGTCACATGTTTCTTGCACATGCATGCAAGCAAATATAAAAAGCATGCCTAAAATACAACACGGTCCTATAACTGCCAGAGGTTGGTAGCTCTACTGAGAACTTTTTTTTTGGTCTGCTGCCAAGTGTGTAAAATTAATAACACTGCAGAAATATGTGTCTGTGTGTGTGTGTGTGTGTGTGTGTGTGTGTGTGAAGGATGGACTCTGCAAGCAGCTGAGCCTTTCCAGTGTACAAATTTTTGACTGTGATGGTTAATTTCATTGTTGCAGTATACGCTAGCACAATAACAAACACAAGGGAAAAACAGCAGTACAGTAAGCAACCCGATACTCTATCCTAGAATTTATAATAATTTCTCCATGTCCATGGTTTATACTTATATTGTCTATTGCCTGCTTTCAGTGCTTAGCAGCCATTGTGACCATTGACACAGGGAGGTCACTGATCTGTGCAAAATGTCATACACCTTAGGCTGTGCCTTGACTTTAAACCTCAAGGTACTTTTTTTGTCACATTGTACCCTCCCAGCTGAGTGCAGGTCTGGTTACTCATTAGTGTTTAGATATGTTTCACTCACACTGAAGTTTAATTATAATGTTTGTAGTTTGTTTGTAGATTTCATTTCTGTGACCTACGCAGTGTTCAGATATGCTTCACTCACACAACAGAGCAATAATAATGTGAATACTGACCTTTCCATAAGCCTGTGATCTGATCATATATACAAATGCAAATATATGTGGAGGCTTAATGTCACAGATCAACCCTAGCTAAGGGTACTTAATAAATAAAGATCCACAATAATGTTTAATATATATTTTCTCCATTTAATTGTCAAAGCAAACCCACACAACAGAGTAATAAATTATTTTGTATAAACCTTCTTTTCCTACAGACTCCATCCTCTTCCTCTGCCCATGCCATTATCACACTGTATATATTTAACTTCAAAGTTCAAAACCTGTTCATATGCTAAAATCCCCCTTCAGTCACTTCACACAATAATGGTAAATGTCAGGTGCCAGGATCTATAGGAAAACTGCCAGACTTTCTGTCTGAGATGCAAATGACTTTAAATTCCTTTCCCAGTAATTCACATTGAGTGACTCTTACATGCCAGTGTCAAATCCACTTTCCACGCAAAGGATATCAACTTAAGCAATGCCTTTGTTTTTAGTGCCTATACAGTGTTACTTATCACTTCACATCCAACATTTGCTTCTGAGGTTGCTGGAGATGATCTTAAATCACTGCTAAGAAACCAAACCCATATAGTCTCTATTTATGGACTGAAAGCGACTGGCTAATAGTTAACTGGCTACTGCATTACTGCTACTGATATATCATAACCAAAATATATCCTTGTTACATTAATCAACTCAAAATAAATGACTCTTCCGTGTATTTTCTACCAACTTCTTCACAAATCAGATTATTTCAATGCTGCTCTTTACAGGTCTAACATTTCCATTTCTGTACCAACTTCAGTAAGTATTTTTTTCTTTTATACCATGCACCCACTGTTATATTTATTACCCTTTATGTACTGTCATTTTTAATGTACTATAACCTGCATTGATTACTGATCCAAGATACCAAACTTACAGGCCAGCAAAATTAAATCCAATCTCATGTAATTATTACACATTGGCAATAATTACATTGTTATTCATGTACTACACAGACACATTAATTTCATTATCTAGGTACTTGCAAATGTATTTATAATATTTAAAAACTTTCACAGGACACCTTTACAACCTCAAGGGCTTTATTCATACTTTAGCAGTTATTTTCATCTAACAGGCACCACAACATGATTCTGTGTGTGTGTGTGTGTGTGTGTGTGTGTGTGTGAAGGAAGGACTCTGCAGGCAGCTGAGCCTTTCTAGTGCACAAACTTTTGACTGTGATGGTTAATTTCACTGTTGCAGTGTATGCTAGCACAACAGCAAACACAAGGGAAAAACAACAGTACAGTAAGCAACCCAACACTGTATCCTGAAAATTACAATAATTTCTCCATGTCCGTGTTTTATGCTTATATTGTCTGTTGCCTGCTTTCAATGCTTAGCATACACTGTGGCCATTTACACAGGGAGGTCACTGATCTGTGCAAAAGGTTATACATCTTAGGTTGTACCTTGACTTTAAACCTCCAGGTTCTATTTTTTTTGTGTCACAGGGTAACACCCCCCCCCCCACACTGAGTGCAGGTCTGTTTACTCCTTAGTGGTCAGATATTCTTCACTCACACTGAAGTTTAATAATAATGTTCATAGTTTGTAGATTTAATTTATGTGGCATACATAGTGTTCAGATATTCTTTACTGACACAGCAGAGTAATAATAATGTGCATAGTTTTTTTAGACAAATCTAATCATTTTGCAGCTGTGTTCTGCTGTGTGTGTGCATGCACACGTGTGTGAGTGTGTGTTTGTGTGTACTTTTGATTCAATTGCTTGTGTCCTGCATGGAAGACAGTGCTTGTAGACAAATATAATCATTTTGCAGCTATGTTCTGCTGTGCGTGTGTGTGTGTGTCTTGTGTAGAAGGCAGAGCTTGACTGCTTATAAACAAATCTAATAATTTTGCAGCTGTGTTCTGCTGTGTGTGTGTGTGTGTGTGGACTTTTGATTTAATTGCTTGTGTCTTGTGTGGAAGACAGTGCTTGTAGAGAAATCTAATGATTTTGCAGCTATGTTCTGCTATGTGTGTGTGTCTGTGTCTTGTGTAGAAGGCAGTGCTTGACTGCTTGTAAACAAATCTAATCGTTTTCCAGCTGTGGTCATCCACTGGCTAAGTAGGCTTTGTGATTGTTTATTTTTATGTGCTCCAATCCTTACTTAGTATTTGGTTACTTTATTGATGTCTCATATGGAGGGACTCAAAATGTGCAGGATAGTTTTTTTTTAGCAAATTCAGAGAACTCACAGAGGCACCAGACTTGGACATTGGGTGGAGTTTTCCTTTAACTTCTTTCAAGCCAGAGGCAAGCCAAATAAAACACTATAGAGATGCTTTCAATTTGCCAAAAAAAGGCTATTTAAAGAGATTCTTGCTAATGGCATAATCTTCCCATCAGTGTTAGTGCTAGACATACTGTAGCTAGCTTGGCTTGAGGAAGGGTGAACATGGTCAGGACCACTTAGTAAATGAGATGCATATGCAGCAAATAAGTCAAGATGGATTAACTGATGTTACCGGATATTTAAGGGTCCCCAGTGCATGGTATTTGTTGCTCAGAGAAATAAAGTAGTTACATGTGCATGTCACGGAACAGCGCACTTCTCAAATCACCAACATATATAGAAAGGAATCTTGAAAGGAATCATGTGGTGCAATACTGAAAGGAATTTGCTCATATTATATGGTGATAACTCGGGGGACATGGGGGGAGGTGGAGCAGCCCCACAGAACAGGTGAAATAAAAATATACAGGTGAAATAAAAATATATAGAACACTGTAAAATGCAAAATATAATATGTATAGAAAGAAATTTACTCATATTATGGTGTTGACAACCCAGGTGGTGAAGCACCCCCACAGAACATGTGAAATACAAATATACAGAACACTTTAAAATGCAAAATACAATATATAGAGAAAGGAATTTGCTCATATTATGGTGTTGATAACCCAGGGGGCATGGGGCGGAGCGCCCCCACAGAACAGGTGACATTTAAATATAAGCTTTAACTTAAAAAAGCCTAATGCAAAGGTTAGGACAGAAAATTAAATAGATTGTGCTATTGCATGAGAGATGTTAATGTGTTCGAGTTCAGTTAACTGCCTGTTAATGGCAGCTAAGCCATTTTTGTGGTTTTCCATGGGGTTTTGGGGGTTTGAAAGCTATGTATAAAATGTGTGTGTACTATGGGGTTTTGGGTCTTTTTGTGCAATAAATATTTTCTTTTCCCATTTGCTTTGATGTGATGCCTTTCTTATATGTGGGTTTCACTGTATGGATGGGGCGTTATGCCATTTTCTGGCCACTAGAGGCTCCAATTCGGCATGATGAAGGCACCGTATTTCTTGAAAAAAATTATAGGAGCAGTGAGGACCCTTAAATCTCAGAAAACACTGACTAACTTACTCTGAAACTGTTGAGTATCACAGTCTGCATAATGCACAAGGTTTACAGTGATGAATCTTCATATGGTTTGGCTGGTTTGGGTTCTACTGTTTATAATTCAAGAATGAATAGCTAGGGAAACATTTTTCAATGACTGTCAAATGTGATACAGTAGCAGATGTTTTGCAAAGGTATAACAGAAATTATGTCTATCAGGTATTGTTGCCCAGGAATTAATTCACATTTTCATAGAGATACATTACATTTAGGGTACCTGATTATCCCTTCGTGAATCACTGCTGCTCTCTGCACTGAAATCACTGTAATACATGTAGCTGACTTAAATCTTGCTGATTTTAGAATTTACCCTGAATCTGTATTTATTAATTTAAAAAATATATATTTTGAGTGGATGCCTGGTTACAGATAATCCCAATGTTTAATTTCAGCATTTTAGTGTAAACTTTGTACTCCGATTTTCTTATTCTGAATTGTTTGCAGTATGTTTTGCAAAGGTATAACAGAAATTATATCTGTATTTATATTAATTCTGTTGGCATTCCTGGTAATGTACAGGGACAGGAGACTGAGCTGTGACTGAGTTTGAATAAGGAACATAACTATTCATTACATTGCCTTGCTATCTCCACTGGATTTTTTACTGTATCCTCTTTATTATTAATATACTTACATATTTTTTTTTTGGTTTAGGCTATTGATGTAACTGCACAATTGCTTACTGTTGCTTTTGTCTGCATTTGTTGCATTTAAGTTTCATTTTCTTTTTGAAATGTTTACTTTTGCATTTATGTTTCTTTAAAAATGTTTCATATTCTGACCATGTGGTTATGTCATGGCTTTTGTTTTCAGATATTTTTTTTGCATGTTTAGCTTTTTTGTTGTTTGTTGTTGTTGTTGAGTCACTTTCTTCACATCCTCATTTAACCATCTTGCTTGTCATCAGTTGTTATATTCCTTGATTCTTTTTTTTTTACCTCACCTTCCTCTCTGGTCGACCTCTCCTTCGGGTCTCCTAAATTCTCCCAGCTACTCACCCTCCCTCACACCAGCCACTTACTCACACTGTGGCCCCCCGGGTAACCCAGCGTATCCCTTCACTGGATGAGTCCCCCTCCTTTGAGAGGGAAGGCACTGGTAGGGCTGACTAGCACACTATTTCTTTTGGCCCGGGTGCCACTGAGGTAGTGCTGACTGTCGAGGCCTGGCGGGAGCTGGGGACTGGAAAGACCATCATCTGGCTGATCCAGTGCAGTTTCCTGGTTTTCTCTCCGAGGAGTGGCATGCCACTGATGTCAGGGCTTACAGTGATGTCTGCCACTCCCCCAATCACTCAGGCTTCTGTGCCATGCTCCTGGCCTCTGCCAGGGGCTAGCAGGTGCTGAGCTGCATCCCCACCCTCCCCCAAGAGAGGGAAAGTCATCCTGGGATGCACCTTTCCTTCTCCCCAGCCAGCCCTTCAGTGACCTGAGTCTGTTCCCAAACCCAGGTCGCTGGCGGAAATCCAACCACTGCACCGATGGGCTGTCTCCTTGATCCTTTTAATATAAATGATTGCAAATGATAATATGTCACCCTAAGCAAGTAAGATCAACCAGCATGATTATCAAACAGTGAATTGACACCTCTGTATGAGTGGGGAAGGGGACACCAGCAAAACAAGTTTCTGAGTTTGTAACTGGTTGTAAATTAAGCACTGAAACTTAGCACAGAAAGATCACTATAGCAGAGGTTTCGGCTTGCAAAAAAAAGGCAGTAGTGGGGATAGCTCAGTTAAAGGAAAACTACATGATAAATGTCTGTGTGTGTGTGTTGATTCAATTGCTTGTGTCTTGATTAGAGGACAGTGCTTGTAGACAAATCTAATCAGTAAGTAATAATGCCTTTATAGTTTAACCAATACCTCAGTTGTTCTCTCCCTTTATTCCGTAAGTAAAGTGAAAAAGATTACATTTACTTTTTCTTTTCATACTCCTGGTCTGCAAGATGGTATCATGCCGATATTTTTTTACTACAACTGGTGTCCTGTATTTCTGCCTCTATAGCATGTGTGTGTGTGTATGTGTGTGTGTGTGTGTGTGTGTGTGTGTGTGTGTGTGTATTAGAACAGGGAACTATATATCATTACAAACAGGGCTTGATGTTTTTGCAAATACCTTTTGTTTTGCATCAGTTTTTTGAGTTCCACAAAAAAAATGATCTTTTAAGTAATAATGGCTTTCTAGTCAAACCAAGTTGTCAGTTGTTGTCTCCCTATATTTCCTAACTGAAGTGATACAGGTACACTTTTTTCCTTTTGTTTTCATGCTGGCATTTGCAATGGTCCCTGCAAATTAATGATACTGCTTGTGTCAGTAACTGTGCTTTTACTGTTATTTGAGAAAACCATCACCCTTGATAGATTTCTTTCATTTATTTCAGCATTTTTGCGCCCCCAATTCACGTGGCATGAAGCACAGTGCTAATTTTACACACTGACTGTTCTGTACTGCACCTTGTTGTCAGTGGTTGACCACACTACAATATATGACAAGATGCTAAAAATATTTGTTTTGACATTGGATGCCCAACTGAAATAAAAAAATATTTTTTATTTCTTTTTATAGTTACAATTTTGGCAAACTGCTTCTAAAATCCAGAGCAATTTAGTCTTTTTATTTTTATACTTTGAATACAGCATTTTTCTGTGTTGTAAAGACACTGCTTTAGGATAAGACATTCAGACAATATGGATATTCATAAGTGACAAAGTAAAGTGATAATTTAGTACATCATTACTGAAAGGGGAACATTAAGTTGGTTACAGTGAACATCAGACTTAGTTTTATATCACATTATGATGCAGGCAGGTGCTGTACAGGAAGGATCCTTCATCCTGTTAAGCCAGCTGAAGTTTAAAAGCAAAAACAGTATTACCAAAATGTTCCAGGATTCACAAGAGCTACTTTCTGCTGTTGCCTTAAGGTATCTTCTTTGTCAAAAACCTTGATGTTCCCTCTGAGGCTGTTCTTGCAACTTATGAAAGGTAGAAATAATGAGGTATATCCTCCCTATTCCTGGATGCAAGTTCCCTCTGCCCTGGGAATACCTGCCTGCCCCTAGTGGGTGGCACCTGCTTGCCCTCCTCCCCTAGACCTGTCCATCTAAGTGTCCTGGTCATTCCCCTAGACAAAGTCCTGCCTCTTTTGATGCCTTGCAGGGAGGGAACATGAGCCAGATGGAAAATAGTGCTCTCTAAATCCCATACACACACAGGCAGTGTAGTAATGAGGCTTCAGTGGAGGACACTATCTTTAACACTCTACCATGTTGTCTGGAAGGTAGTTATGCAGGTAGTCCTTTTCTCAAAATAATACATCTGCAGGCTACTCCCACTGCAGCCATAAAAAGGCTTTGTAGTTAGCACTGAATTTAGATGAATGGGAAAATTTCCGCCTTTTCTCCCGCCTGCTGTTTCAGTCTCTGTGGCAACAAACAGTTTTCTGATAAACTACTTCAACACAAACCAGATGTTAAGTGTTTGTGTACTTATGCTTGGCCAGTGAATTTTGAAACAAAACCAGACAAGGATTCAAATGAAAGCAGTGTCACATAAAACTCTACTCTACTTTGCACTGCATTGTTTTGGTCATATCCCAAGTCTGCATGCACAATTGTAAATATATTTGAGAGTATTTTATTAAAAATGGTAATACTTTTTACACAGTTCAAAGTAAAAACTCAAAGAAATTTCAAGAAATTGCAGAACGTGACATTTTTTGTGGATACAAATAGAATGCATTACATCTATTAAGTACCTGGGATACAAATAGAATGTGTTACATCTTTTAAGTAACATAGAAACATAGAATTTGACGGCAGATAAGGACCGCTTGGCCCACCCAGTCTGCCCATTTCCCTACCTGATGGATAAGTTGCAGATCCTAGTTAACCAGCAGCCTACTTCTTCCTACCCCCCCCAGAATTGCCTTATGACTGTCCCATGCATGCTTGAATTCCACCATTGCTTTTGACTCCACAACCTCCTCTGGAAGGCCGTTCCATACATCCACAACCCTCTCTGTGAAAAAATACTTCCTTAAATTACCTCTGAGCTGCCCCCCCTCTATCTTCAAATTGTGCCCCTTGTTCTTGCTCACCTCTGTTTTTGAAAGATGCTACCCTCTTGGACTTTGTTGATTCCCTTGAGGTACTTGAAAGTTTCGATCATGTCCCCCCTCTCCCTCCTTTCCTCGAGGCTATACATATTAAGCTCCTTAAGTCTCTCTCTTCATATGTCTTCCAGTGCAGACCCTGCACCATTTAGTTGCCTCCTCTGGACAGCTTCCATCTTGTCTATGTCTTTGTGGAGATTGGGTCTCCAGAACTGCACACAGTACTCAGATGTGGTCTCACCAGCTGTCTGTACAGAGGATAATAACTTCTTGTTTTCTACTGGTGAAGCCTCTCCCTATGCATCCCAGTATTCCCCAGCCCTTCTTGCTGCCCTCTCACATTGCTTGCCCACCTTTAGGTCATCTGATATGACTACCCCAGGTCCCTTTCCATTTTGTTGTTGTTAGTATCTCACCCCATTGTGTACTCTTCCCTGGGTTTTGTTTCCCAGGTGCATTACCTGCACTTCTTAGCATTGAATCTAAGCTGCCATACATTTGACCATTCCTCTAACCTTGCCAAGTCCCTTCTCATCCTTTCCACCCCACCTTGTGCATCAACTCTGTTGCAGATCTTTGTGTCATCTGCAAAGAGACATACTTTCCTTCCAGTCCCTCTGCAATGTCGCTTATAAAGACATTGAAGAGGACGATCATACTGAATCCTGCGGTACCCCACTACTAACCCCCTTTTTCAGAGTGGACTCATTTACTATTACTCTCTGTGTCCTATTCTCCAGCCAATTCTTTGCCCAGGCTGTCATCTTGGGACCCACTCCCAGGCTGGCTAACTTGTATATTAATCTTTTGTGTGGGACTGTGTCAAATGCCTTGCTAAAGTCTAGGTAGGCCATGTCCACAGCCCTCCCTGATCAACTACTTTGGTCACCCAGTCAAAGAAATCTATCAGATTTGTCTGGCATGACCTTCCACTGTGAATCCATGCTGCCTTGGGTCCTGCCCCTCTGACCTCTAGATACTCAACAATTCTTTCCTTCAGAAGTGATTCCATCATTTTCCCTACCACTGAGGTTAAACTAACAGGTCTGTAGTTTCCTGCTTCTGCCTTGCTCCCACTTTTGTGAAGGGGAATCACATCTGCCCTCCTCCAGTCCTCAGGTACCACCCCATCCTCCCATGATTTGTTAAAGAGGGTAGTCAGTGGTGTCACTAGTTCTACCCTTAGTTCTTTTAGAATTCTGGGATGAATCCCATCAGGCCCCATCGCTTTGTCCACCCTCAGCTTCAAGAGCTCTTTCAGAACCCTTTCCTCTATAAATGGGCTGGCATCAACCTCTGCATCCAGAGTGTTTCTACTGTTTGTTTTAGGTACCTCCCCCTCTTCCTTTGTAAATACTGAGCAAAAATATTTGTTTAGTATCTCTGCCTTTTCACAGTCACCCTCTGCCCACCCTCCCTCCTCCCTTTATTAAGCCTCACTATCCCTCCCTTGGTCTTCCTTCGCTCCCTGATGTATCTATAAAGGTTTTATCCCCTTCTTAACTGATTTGGCTATCTTTTCCTTGGTTTGGGCCTTTGCTGTTCTGACTGTCTTTCCAGCTTCCTTTTGCTTTAACTGATACAGTTCTCTGTCCTGTTCCTTCTGTGATTCCTTGTACTTCCTGAATGCTTTCTTTTCTCTTGAACCTTCACTGCCACTTCCTTTTGAGAACCATAGTGGTTTTTACCTCATTTCATTTTGTTTATTTGCTTTACACAAAGGCTTGTTACCTCTGTGATGGCAGGTTTTTTATTCCCCATTGTTCTTCCACCCCCCTTCCTGCCCATTTGCTAGTGCATTCCTTAGGCACTCACCCATTTTGGCAAGTCAGCCCTCCTAAAATCCAGTACCTTTGTCTTTGTATGTGACTCTATTGCTGTGTTTATTGTGAACCATACTGTTCGATGGTCAGCTAGTTCCCAGATGGCTACCCACTTCTACATCTGGATCTCTCTTCATCTCCATTTGAGAGAACCAGATCTAAGATTGCTCCCTCTCGAGTGGGCTCCAATACTAGTTGTCTAAGGCATGCCCCCTGTAGGGCATCTAGAATAACTCTACTCTTAGAAGTGGCTGCTGCAACTGCACTCCAGTTAACATCTGGCATATTCAGATCACCCATCAGCAATATCTCCCCCCTTTATCTGCCATTCTAAGTGTACTTTCTATCATTTCCTTGTCCATTTCCTCCCCCTGAGAGGGGGTCTGTATACAACCCCTGTGCGGATTGTGGTGCCATTGCTTGCCTCCAAATTGACCCACAGTGCTTCTTCTCCTCCCTGTTTACCCTTTTGTTCTGTTGCTTTGATTTCTTCTCTTATGTAGAGAGCTACTCCTCCTCCCCTTTTACCCTCCCTGTCCCTCCTATAGATCGTGTATCCTGGTATGTTTATGTCCCAGTCATGGTTCTGTGTGTACCATGTTTCTGTGACTGCCACGATATCCAGATCTTCCTCCTCCATCAAGGCCACTAATTCAGGAAGCTTGTTACCCAGACTACGGGCATTGGTACTCATTGCTCTCCATTTTTTGATGGCTTTACCTTCTGTAGCGGCATCCCCCACTGACCTTTCTACCTTGGTCTTTTTCTCATTTAGTACCCTGTTTTGTAGGGGGAGGCTGGGATTTTCCTGCTGCTTATCAGTGCCTCCCCCCTTGACTAGTTTAAAGGCTTGCCAATGAAGCATTTAAACCGATTGCCCAAAAGACTTGTTCCCTTCCTGGACAGATGCAGACCATCCTGCCAGTATAGGCTGGTGTCCCTCCAGGTGGAACCCCAGTCCCCAATGAAGCCAAACCCCTGTGCTCCACACCATTTTTTCAACCATTTGTTAAACTGCATGGTGCAAAGTACCCTTGCCTCACCCATGCCGCTGACAGGCAGTACCTCTGGAAGGATACTGTGTGTGCTACTTGTCTTAAGCCCTCCCAACTCTACAAAGTCCTTCTGCACTGCTCTAATCTCATGATGAGCTAAGTCATTTGTCCCCTAGGTGGACAATGATGTCAGCTCAGACTTTCCCGTGCAACTGTTCTCGTGATCCTAAGGATGCGCTTCCTGTCCCTCAAGCCATGGCACCAGGTAGGCACCTTACTTCCAGTTTTCCCTGCTCCCCCAAGTTCTATCCCCCTAATAATTGAGTCCCCCACCAGGAGCTGCTTTATTTCCCTGTGGTGCCCTCTGCCTCCTTCCTGAGGGCCTCTCTTGTGACAGTTGTCTGCACCCTCCTTAGTCTCCTCTGTGGGTGTATCCATAGGGGAAGTACCTGGGAATTCTTCTGGACCAATCTCTGGACTTCAGCTTGCACATACAATTTTCCTGCAAAGCACTGAATGCTAAACTGGGGGTTGCTTACAAGTCCAGTTTCATGTTGACTCCCTCTGCTAAACTTGTTATTGTCAGAGGCATATTACTCCCTGCCCTCACCTATGGCATGCTGACCTTTGCTGCCACACACAAAACCATCCTTCATAAGTGGGATGTCACTTATAATGATATCTGTCGATACGCGTCCACATCACCACAGCTTAAGCGTCCCTGCCAACTGTACAGGGATCTGGGCTGGTTATCCCCCTCAGATTACCATCAATACTCTCTTGGCTCCCTGACTGACTCTATACTCAGAAACCAGACCCCTTCAGTATTCGCAACATTGCTGGTACCTCAGATCTCCTCCTATAGACTGTGATTGGTAGATAAATCCCTGCTGAATGTACCTAGATGTAAAACATCAAAAGGCTCTGTTGCCTTCAATCACTCTGCTCCTAAGCTTTGTAACTCTCTCCCCCAAGCACTTTGAATATCTGGATTCCATGACAGCTTAAAAAAGGAGCTGCACTTACATCTATCCCTTACTGATCTCTGCACTTGTTTTAATCCTCCCTAATCCACTCACCCGCCAGATGCTGCCTGGCCTAACTTTAACCTCCCTACCTCATAGCTCTTCTTACCCTTACTATCTCCTTGAGAGCTAATCTACCCCAACTCCCCCCCCACACCTGAGTCTTGTTTCAGAGGCCATGATAATGCATCCTGCCCAGTCAGGAATTTGCCCTTGCCTTGTTTCACTGCCTATTTGAATCTTCATTGTTGTGACTAATTTGAACAATATTTATTTGCTGCTATGTTGTGGTATCTCTTTCTAGACTGCATAGGTTTTCTCTGCCTAAAAATTCTATGTGAATTGCATTGATTGTTATTGTCCTGGCTACTTGTAGTCATTACTACTAACTGTTTTGATCTATGCTATTGTAATTGCTTTGTACTCATGCTATGTACCTGTCTTTGATTGTTGCACTCTCCCGGGTCATGCCTGAAAATAGTCATTTCATGGCTAGTGCACCTACCCGGTTAACAAAAACTAAATAAATAAAATAAATAAATAATGGTGAAAATTGTGGATTCCGGAAAAAAATTATGGGTGTGCAATTTTCCAATGCCCCTGTCTGTTGGAGAGATTGCAATTGAGCTGAGGTTTTCATGCATGCAATTCATGGCTTCCCTCTTTGGGCAGGAGGGCATCCTATAGGTGAAGCACTTGCCTCTGGTAAAGGAGGCTGCAGACTGCCTGGCATATTCACACCCTCTAGCATGCAACAAAGTAAAGGCTTTTGCATTGACTCTAAAGGAAATCAGTCTCCTGCCTTCCTGGCTGAAAACAATTAGTGGATTTTGAGGGTCTATAAGGGGAAAAAAGAAAAATAAGCTGGTTCAGTGGAATGGAGGGCTAAGGCATTCATGCTTTACCTGCTACCATGCCAGCAACCCAGGTTCAGTAAGGAATCTGGGCCACTCAGAGGTCAGCTGGGAGGAAAAGCTTTGAGCATTCCAGTAGACACTCTCCTCTTTCATTGAGTTCCCAAAGGAAAATGTCAGCACGTCCAGTGATGTGCATATGATGTTAAGCCACAACCTCCATGAAGTGTCCACAAGTCAGGGAAATGGAACACTGGAAAAAAACACCAGCATTAAGGGGAAGCCACATGACTCCTCACAGACCCCACACCGCCTACTGGGCACAGGGCTGAACCAAGCATGCCATCTAAAATATTATGCCTAACTCACCTGTATGCATTATTTATGCCTTAGAAATGCCTGTAACTTTGACTGGACATCTATTGTGTACTTGTATTGCTGCCTGTTCTGTTGTCTATTGTACTGCTATTTTTGTCCTCTATGTGACGAGGTACCTTTGTAAATGAGCCTCTGGCTCAAAGGTTGTTAAACTGATGTTAAAATAAATAAATAAATAATAGGGGCTACAGGATGTCCCAATGGCCCTGCCACGGGGGAAATCCTCATGGTAAGTCTCAGGGATGGTGGGTTATGGGGTAGGAAAGCTGCAGGGGGTAGGAGGTGCCCAATCATGCAAGAGGGAGGAAATGAAAAATAAAGAAAAAGAAAAATATAAAGAACATTAAAATCTTTGTGTGGAACACAAAAGTCCTCCATCTGCATCTGTCCCTGGAAGAACATTGCTCTGATCATAACAGATGTTTTTGCCTGGGAGTTCAAACTCTGCATCATCTTGTTGTCAGTTGCATCTCTTGTTTTTCACAAGATGTAGTTGTCATTTCACTTTCTCAGGCCAGCCTGAAGAGAACATCTAGTCTTAACAGGTACAACAAAATAATACATTGTGTATTTATTTATTTAGTTTATGTTTATCAGGTAGGTGCACTAGCCATAACAGTGGTTATTTTCAGGCACAACCCGGGAGGATACATTATAAAACAGTAACAACATAATATTACAAAATAAAGTGACAGTAAGTGTAGAAATAAAGTGACAGTAGGTGTAGGATGTCACAGAGCTGGTTTCCTGGTTACAATTCTGTAAACAAGGTTGTGGAGGTCAAAATGCATCTCAGGATCAGGCCCTGTGTTCCAGATTTTTACCATTTCTAGTAAACCCAAACAGCTTTACAAACCCAAATAGTATTCCGTAATCATTTCGACAATAAATTATACACATTTGCAAACAAAGGGATCCTAATTTCACGTAAAGATTCACATTTTTTAACCACAGAGAACCAAAGGGAGAAAGAATAGAAACAGCACATAAAGAAATAGAGATAACAGGGTAAATTGTGGGATCACTGGAGTGGCCAATTCCTAGGTGCCACAAGAAAAATGTGGTTGTGCAAAGATAGAGGAAAGCAACATACAAGTGGTAGAATAGGAGAGGATGAAATAGATCCTTATTTTTAAATCTCTCTCAGCATAACAAATGGGACAGAATCTTTCTCAGTCCTATCACACTGGCCCCAGGCTAATGGTAAATAGTGGGGCAACAAGGACACCCATGTCTTGTGCTATGCTGCAATGAGAACCTAGAAAATTGTAGGTAATTTATTCTCACTACTGCATCTGGGCCCAGATATTCAAAGCTTCACACTAGGCGCAAACCGTTTGCACAGGTTTAGCACAGGATTAGTGTGGGTCCGCAATATTCAAAAGGCCAAATAGCACGCGCAAGCTGCATTAGTGCTGGGAAAAATTATAATATATGCAAGGGGCAGACTGAACATGAAAATGGGCACAATGCTATATTCAGAGACTAGTGCTGTGCAAAGTGGTTTTGCGTGACTTAATATGACCCTTTGCGTGATACAAATTACCGCCCAGGAAAAGGTAGTCTTAATCCCGGTCAGTCAAGTTTTGTGTGACATTGTGGCTTTGCACACGGCATTAGTGTGGCTTTTGTGTGGCTTTGCACGACCCTAACATATGAATATGACACATAGTAAAAGCCAGACATGGAGGAAACATGCTGCTTACTGATGGCACCACATTGATGCCAACATCTGCCACCAGTCCCAGCCATGCCAGGCAGTAAGTGGTGACCCAGCCCTCAGGGGATACCATGGTAGTGTGGCCATACAGCACACACCTGCAGACCATACTTCTGTGGTGACCAACAGATGCCAGCACACACATGCAGTACTGTCGGCATGGTGGGTGTTGAGGGGAAGGTGTACAGGTGGCCAGGCCTCACCACAGACTGGGTGCAGCCACAAGGCTGGGACACCACACAGTGCACATGGGCCAGTATTGGGAATATCCCAATACCAGTGTGCCTGTCTGATTGTACATGTCCCCCGAGTCACATACCACACAGCTGTAGAAACACCACAGCATACACAGCCAGCCATGTATATGTCACTGTGAGCATCCCATGCCAGAGGTGCAGCATCTGTGGGTCACACAACAGCATAACAGCAAAGTCTACTGTCAGTAAACACCTGCAAGTTGGACTTGTCACTGTGCACAGTGCAATGGTCATCACTGCCCTACACACCATAGGCATTGATGTGTCCCTCACACTACTGGCCCCCTTGCTACTGTAGTGTCTGCTGTGCACTGTAGCATGACCTAAAGTGTGACAGTTGCATGCATCACCACCACTTGTGCCTATGCTGTGTTGTCCCCTGGGGTACAAAATTCTATGCTGTACTATATACATGTAGCCTGCAGCTACCATCATGCATTGCCAGACTGACCTACAGGTGCAGCTGTGGCCAGACCCAGCCATCCCCTGTACTTCTAGACTGACCTACAGGCAGAGCTGTGGGACCCTGCAGTAACGTTGGGCAAACCGCATACAAATCAGGGCATAATGAGATGCTAATGTGGATGTTTGTCCAGAGACTACCTAAGTAGACTAATTTGCATGACACTTTTGACTATGGCAAAGTTTAGCTCCAGGCAAACATGTTTGCACTGGGCAAATGATTTAGCTCCACACTAAACCTGTGCAAATGTGTTAGCACCACGCAAACAATTGGGGGAATATTATACAGTTTTGCACACTGTACTTTTACATGCACTGCTGACTGCAGCTATACTGGGTCCACGCATTTGCTGGTACACACATTGGCCACATAGTTCACCTCTACCTACCTTCATGTTGCTGTGCACTGTGTTGCTGTTGTGGGTTGCACTTCCTGGTTGCTATATTCAGAGCTGTCTTATTCCAGGGCTGAGTTTGTCCTGCACTCCTAGCCCAGTTTGCCCAGCTTCATTTGCATGCTATACTCAGAAGCTGTTTAGCTTGGGCTACTCCTTTGAAAATAGCAGGCTTTTGTGTCCATGCTAGGTTTGCCCACTGGGCAGAGATAATTTTGCTCCATGACAAAGTTTTGAATATCTGGCCCCTGGTGCTTTGTACAGGGCACTTCTCCTATGAATACATTTAGGGTCAAATTTCTTTTTAACTCATCCTATATTCAAACCATACTGGATGCATACAAAAATAGCATCAGCTGTAGAGTATAATTTAGAAACTGCCAATTTACCCTTCAAAAGCTTTTTTCTGTGCCTATTGCTATTGCCTTTTGGTCTCTGGATTGGCTTGTTGCACAGAAAAAAAATTATTAAACAGGTGTCTGACGTCTGAAATAAATCTTGCTTTTATTAATCCAGTTTGGTCTAGATGTACAGCTGAGGATATGCATACTAGAAATCTCTCTGTTAGGATTTCAGTGTAAATTTTAAGGCCCATCCCCAGGAGATGGATGAGCTGGTAGGAGTTGTATTCTAGCAGGTTCTTGTCACATTTAGGAAGGATACTGATTTGTGTCTGTCTCCAAGATATTGGCCCTTTCCCCCTTCCCTATCTCAAGAAAGACCTTCTGGTGTACTCCCTGGAGGTATACAGTTTATTAACCCCTTTATTTTGAGAGTAATCTCCTCCACTGTTATGGGAGTGTCCAAGTGCACCACAGCTTGTTCTGAGTGTGTGGATAGGTGCAATACCTCAAAAAAAAAGTCCCAATACCCTACATTTTCTCATCCTTGTAAAAGGTTGTATAATACTCCATTAATTTTTCCAGGCTCTTAGATGGATTACCTCTTGCCCATGTGAACAGTAGTACTGCTTGATAAGTCTATTGTTATTGCAGGCACCACGTCCTCCTTTCTTCCATTCCCAAATAACAACTGACCTAATTCAGAATGCCTCTGCTCCAGTCGGATGTATTTGATATGGGTCTTGAGAGTAATGGTACATGCTGTGATAGCACTTAGTACTGTAATTATACTAACAGGAGACAAATGTTGCAATATTATATATTTTAAGTGTATCATAAAAGGAATAATACAACTACATGATAGAATACAGTGTATGTACTATACACAATAAAAATTGCATTTTGGAGGAACCGTGAGGGTTCCTAGAAATATAGGTTACATAAGGGGAGGTGGCAGATACAATATGTTGGGAGATACTTTCAGAAGTTGTGGTACAAGTTAGAGATGCAGCGAAGTAAAATTCCACCCGTGAAGTGGTCACTTCATGTTAGTATTCCGCTACACGAAGTGCCCATTTTAAACCCTTACTTCACCACTTCACATTGTAGTTATGATTTCGCGTTGTACACTCCACCTTATTCCACTTTAATGTGGAGTGAGAATTCACAGGCTGCCCACACACATCACATGGCTTACACAGTGTAGGTCACATGGTTCAGGCAGGCAGGCATGCAGGAGGTTACGGGCAAAACCACTCTCCAACGTGGGCTGATTTACATGTTTTGCACAGGGTGTGACAAATGGCTCTGCTCTGCAAATGGCCAGGGCTGGGGTGTGGACTTGTGATGAAGAGGGGTGCACAGGTGACAAGTCCACAAATGAAGTTATTTTCACCATTTTACATACATGGTTGATGTACCACTTGCTCAAGACATACTGCATTGACCACCACCACCTCCACTGCTATTCTGATCACCACTTGACAAGATTTCTAAATCATAATCCTCCACCTCATCATGCCTGTAGTAATCCTCTGGTGTTATTTCATCACTACTGCAGACATTCCTACTTGGCCTTACTCCCATGGAAGGGGATAACATGCTCAGTAAGGTTGATGACGAGGATGAATGCCCCACTATGGCATTAACTGCCATTTGGTGCCAGGTCTACAGTGCCGCAGTGCCATGTGCCTGTTCTTAAGATATGTATGCTGGCCCCCATGCCCAGATGACTCCCCCTTTTACTTCAACTCACATGCACATGGCAACACTGGCAGATTGCAACTGACTCATCATTTGCATCTTGGACAAAAAAATCCCAAACAAGGGATTGTGATACCCTACTTTTAGCATGTCCCCAATGCCGTTTATTGAACTCCGTTTTTTTAATCCCTGAAATGGGGAGTGTGAAATGGGGAGTGTGCTACATGTTTTTCAGGCTGGACACACTTGGACTCCAACTGACCACCATGACTACCTATGATTATTACTAGGTCATCATCTTTATCATCAACAGGAACTGCTAAATCACAACTTTTTTGAGGAGGGGGATTTAATGCCAATAGACCCAGACACAGCCAATTTGACTTTCTTTTTCTCTGGTTCCCAACAGGGGTCACTGACATCATCATCATATTCATCAACACCATCTGTATCCACATTTTCAGCTTGGATGCTGTCATGTGGAGAACATGTTCCAACCACAGCATCTTCATCTTCACCTGATATTTTTTTGCCACACTTAGAATCATTGGATATCAAAGGCATGACCTCAACAGCGCTGGAAGAAATGTGACATGTGAAATGTGAGTTATCGTCACCAGGATCAGAATAATGTAATTTAGATTTCTGAACATTCAGTCTGGGATGGTGGATGTGAAGCCAAAAAACAACAACAACTGTGTCTTGCAGATGGAGACTGGTCACTAAACAGATGCAAATACACAGACAAATTAAGACTGCACTGTGCAGTCAAGAAGAGACGCAGATGCAAAGTCACAACAACACCTAACCAGTGATCACAAGTCACAATCCAATCTGGAAAAGAATACCTTTTGCCGGTTGGGGGGGGCAGTGCACTGCAGTAACTGTCCAAAACCAAGATACCACAAAGCAGTACAAAATCACACAGGTGCAGTGGATAGCAGGTTCACACTGCTGCAACTACTCTGACACAATAAGAGGTGAGATTTGATGGTGTCACATGCAAGCTCACACACACACTACAAGTAATGTGTAGCAAATTGAAAACTTCAGTAATATAACCAAATAGTTTAAACAAACTAAAATTATGCACTGCTGCACCACAACAATCAACAAAAAATTTCAAGAATTACTGAAAATATTACTGTGTGTACATTAACACAGTTATAAAAAAAAAAAAGAATGACTGCCTTTTTCTCCCAGTTAATCTACCTCCACCACAGATACACCCCTCCCCAAAGCACACTTCAAGTGTCTATCAGTACATAGACTGAATGTTGTAAATTAACATTCAAAATTCACACACAAACAATAAACACTTGAAAATATGAGCACAGGTGGGCTTCCTACGGTTGATGTACTAAATTTTGAGCAAAGAAAATGGCTCAAAAAGGCTTTTTTATCAGCTTTTAGAGGGTCTGAATCACAGAGAATCTGAGAGCAAACTGTCTCCAGCTACCACTACACACATACTACACAGAACTGAGGCTGTGCAGAACAATCTTGAGCCCATATGACCTGCAATCCCATGAATCACTGGAAAATTTGCCTTGGAGCTCAATAACAAGGCAAAGTGATGTGAAATACATTGATTTCTACGTATTTCGCATTAAAATTGGTGCAGAAGTAGTTGGAGGAAGGTGGAGTAACACAAAGTCATTCTTAGCAATGGACTTTGGATTTCTTCGTTATAACACAAAGTACTCCCCGTCACTTTATGGATTACTTCACAGATTTTGCATTAATACGCGATTTGCTTCACGGACTGAGTTTTGGCCACTTCATCCACCTCGCAAATGAGGAAGTTAGTAAGTGCATAGACAGTGAATATAGGTAGTTAGGATGACTCTTTTGAAGGACAGAATATTACTGAATTCCCAAACAGAATCAGGGATGGAGTTCCAGCAGTATTAGACTGCCTTTGCTAAAGCACTATCACCAATGATTATATGTACTCTGTGTGGGCATGAACAGCAGGTGTTTTGTGCTTGACTGTGCTTGATAAGTCTTCTTAGGCTTGGACAGAAGATTTCTGAGATAGTCCAAGTAGAGTCCATTTCAGCATTAGATAAGAGATGACCACTTGAGTTTGCATCTTTTGGGGGATGGGAGAAGACACAGGTTATTATATAGAAAGCAATGATGGGTCCTTCTATCACAGCCCAGGGCAAATCTGCCTAGGTTATTTAATACAGTATTGAGTTTCTGCAACAGCACTTGGTACATCACTGAGCTATATATATCACTCCCGTATTGTAGAGCTAGAAGTATCATTGGGACTGTTGCAATACCAAATGAGGCTTAGATAATTGCAGTTCCTTTGAGACAGCATTTGTTTTTGTGAATATTTCTGACTGTACTGTTAAGAAGGATGTACAACAAATGGGTTGCATCACTTAGAGTCTGATGTCCCAAAAAAGGTTCTTTCAAACAAAGTATGTGTCTTACCTGTAGGTACTGTATCAGCAGTTCAGAGAAATTGCTGTTTAGAAGTTTAAACATTCCATTATTTAACCTTGATACAAAATTGCCACTTCAGAAGCACTGAACTAAGTCAAGGCCGCAGCCATGTAATGGAGCATTGAGACAGAAAGTGATGTCACTGTTGGGCAAGCTGTATGTTGTTAATCACAACTTGCTTCACGGTGACATTACTTCCTGTCTCGAGGTTCCATTAAATGGCTGCTTCTGGGTTTTAAGATAGAAAAGCTTTAGCTGGGGATAACTCAGAATGCTGATACCTTCAAGGATGCCGAGTTCCTTGTGTGAGTGTACTTTTCATGGGTTTTCAGATTTTAAAGGACCCTGCACACTTACGTTCTCCTTTAATTGACTGGCTTAAGTTCAGGTTGCAATAAAGCCAGACTGATGGATTTGTTTAAGAGCAGTACAGATTTTGTGGTGGGAGCAGATTGTAGGAGGATCTACATTGATTTGGAGGATGACATCCTGTTGCTGAACAGAATAGTTTTAGTTCCAGTATTGTTTAATAGGAGCCCATGAGAGGTCATCCATAACTGAGTTCTGTCAAAGGCTGATTGTGCAGATGCACTGAACCTGGAGACAATTGGCAAGTAGGTCTGTACAAGACAAATACTCATCAACACAAATACATCCAAATATGCTTGTATTCAGGTTGCTGAGTTGAAACCTGAAGACATACCATTTTCAGGTTGTATTTTTCCATATTAGCAGGTGGGTTTTTTCCTGCTGTTTTTTAACCCCATTTACATCTTCTTTTTTGTTATCCAAGATTCCATTCCCTTTCACTTGGTGTTGGGGGTGAGCACACATATTGGCTGAGCAGGAGGAGGCAGTCAGAGATAGGAGATAGGCTAGATCAGTGGAGGGGCAGCTGACTTGGTCAATAGCAGAGACGGAAATTTTGCAGACCTAACAACCAGTTGGGCACAGGTTTGAGTTGAGTATAGGACTTGGAGGCTATAGGCAGGAAAGGCGGGCAGGAGAACATGTTGCATGCTCATTCAAGACAGGCACAGGCTGTAAGAGCAGTTCATCATGGCAGCTATGCAAGAGTACTCTTGCTATCAGAGCAAGTCTAAGAAAGCAGTTGACTAAGGAGCTAAAACCTTACTACTACAGAAGAGGATCTGCAAGGTAAATGGGGACCTTCAGTTAGGGTTAAAATGAAACAAAACCCCCCAAGAGTTAGTGTACTTGTCTGAGTTGGGGGAAGGGAACTGTTATCATCTTTACAGTTAGCTAAGTGAGTAGAAGAGCTATAAATTGGGGTGTGTGGCTTAGGCAGAAGTAAACCAGATGCCTGCATTTAAACTTCCTTAGTTAGCATTTGGTAGAGAGAAGTCTTGCTATCAGAACAAGGCTAAGAAGGCAGCTGACTAGGAGCTAGAAACTTACTACTCCCTCCCACCCTTAGCCAGTTCCACTTTTATAGGCACTGGAGTTGACTGACAACAGGAACTTCCTGTTTGGGAGCAGGAAGGGAGGGATCACCAAGAAACATAAGACTTACCATCCTTGAAGGAAAACAGTAGCCCCCCCATCTGCTGGAGGTCTGACTATGAGCAAGGAAGAAGGAGACTACTGAAGAACACAGGAACTTCCTGTCCCAGAACAGAAGGGTGGGAGCTATAAAGGCACAAAGGCAGTAGGAAAGTAGTGAGAAAAACAAAAACAAAATAAAAAAAACACACACACTACTTCACACATTAGGGACAACCTAGAGCAGTGATAGCGCCAAGGAAGAGGGAAAGAGAAAGACTGGGGAAAAGAAAAGAAAAACATTGGCAATATGGTTATCTACAGTTGCCATGAGTGCAGAGCTCTCATACCCAGAGGACTTCTTTGAAGAGTGGGGCATTGTCCCATGTGCAGGAATCTGCATGAACTAAAGGCACAGCTGAATGCAGGGAGGGAAGGAAGTTCATAGGGAACATGAGGAAAAATTTCTTCACAGAGAGGGTGGTGGACAAATGGATCACCCTGCCGGAGGAGGCTGCGGGGCCTAAAACAATTACAGGATTTAAGAATACATGGGATAGGCATCAGGGGATCCTGGCAGTTGGAGGAAGGGGACAACCTAGTTCTAGAGAAGCTTGAAGAAGCTAAGTACATGCACACATGGGCAGACTAGATGGGCCGTAGGCCTTTATCTGCTGTCAACATCCATGTATCTATGTATGTAGCATGTAAGGAGATATCTCAACTGTGGGATCTGCTGTGTTGGAACAGAGATTGTAATCCACTCCCTCATGTTTGGCAACATCAGTTCCCCGCAGAAGTCCACTCCCACAGAGACGATCTGGTCCAAGGGAGTGGAAGGTGATACAGAAGGGAGGAAATAAATTCAGCAGGATAGATCAGATAAACCCTGTCCATGCCATGACCATCCCAACTGCAAACTGATTTTCACCACTGATGGAGGAAAAGGATCTTGGCCAAATGGAAGAGGACAACAACCCAGTCAAACGGCAAAGACTGCAACCAGATGAGGAGAATGGTGGAGGCAACACAAAGGACAAGAAGGAATGAAGTAGGAAAGTAATCATTGTGGGGGACTCCATGATCGGGGGGGTATAGACCCAACTCAGTGACTATGGACATACAAGGGTGCTAGTCAGATGCCTCCCGGGAGCCTCAGCAAAATGAGACACCAATCACATCAGAAGGATAGCAGAAAAAGAAGAGGAGGACCTGAAGATCCTGGTACACCTGGGAACAAACAACCTGGCAGGGCAGTCAATAGAGGAATCCAAACAAAACCTAGTTAAACTAGGATACTGATTGGCCACTCAAATGACCTCCCTGGCCTTCTCTGAGGTCCTTCCTGTATGAGACAAGGGCAGTAGCACAGAGAATATCAGGAGAAAGAAACTGAAGAGTTCAACAAGTGATTACAGAGCTGGTGTCAAAAAAGAGGCTACCACTTTGTTGGTGCATGGGAAGACTTCTGGGAGAGGAGGTTATTCAGGTAAAATGGACTGCATCTAAAAAGGGAAGGAGTAAGAGCACTGGGCCAAACATTTGATGTGTGCATCGGTCATTTAAACTAGGGAAGGCAGACCTGGAGGCAAAGGACCATATAAAAGAAACCGTAGAAGATAGAAACTTAGCTGTAACAACCCCACAACAGGAATTAATCACAGAATGCAAAAAGTGTCTAGCAGGAACACGATAGGAGGTAAACAAACACAAATGGAAGTAGGACTCCGTAGTATGCCTACTGGAAAGAAAGTAGAGGTAAAACATAAGGTCATGGGAGGAAAAGTTTAAAAGGGGGTTGACAGATCATGGAAAGCCATGCTTGCAGTCTGGTGAATAAAATCTCAGACCTAGGCCGACCCGGTGGCACTGAGGGTTGAGGCGCTGGAAGCCACACCCCATGCCACGCTGGCAACCCAGGTTCGGGAATGGACTCTGACCACCGGGGGCTGGCAGGGGAGAGGAAGGCTTGAGCATCCCATGACTGCTCTCCTTCCTCTGGCGTGGGTGGCTGTAAGGCATTGTGCTGCAGCGACAGCTGGCGGAGGCCAACTGCACTGCTGTTACATGCACGAGTGGGGGGAGCATGGTGGGTGTCGGCATTACATGCCTCTGATGCCATTGTATGTCTGGCTTCCAGGGAGAAAAATGGAGATGGAAAATAGTGAGATGATCTCACTGGCTGATGGCCGTGCCCTGCACACCTGAACATGAGACTGGCGCAACCCCAAGGGTACAGCCAACCCTGGGCTGAAAGGAGAGTTTCTCTCATGCACACAACCTGGTCCGGAGGTGCGGGAGCCAGCAGCTGGAGGTCACTAGAGCCCACTCTGCTTTAGGAGGGAAAAAAGTGACATGATAAAAAAAAAATCTCTGACCTAGTGACCTTGATGTCAGAGACTGACCTGGATATTGTTGTGACTGAGACATGGTACACTGGGAACCATGACTGGGATATAGCTGTGCCAGGATACACTCTGTTAGAAAAAAAGGGTTGGAAAAAAATGGGGAGGAGTGGATATCTATGTTAGGGAGGAAATAAAAGCTACAGAAGTACAGGGAATAAGGGAGAAAGGGGAGGCACTGTGGGTCATGCTGGAAATGAGGAATGGTACTGCCATTCAAGTAGGTGTGATCTACAGACCTCTGGCACAGGGGGAGGAGCTGGACAATGCACTAATGGAAATAATTCATGAATTGGCAGCAAAAGGAGAGATATTGCTGATGGGAGACTTCAGTTTGCCAGCTGTTAATTGGAGCACCCATACTGCAGCCCCAGCATGGAGCAGAAACCTCCTAGAAGCTCTTCAGGGGGCAGGACTTAGACAGCTAGTGGTAGAATATACCCATGAGGGGTCAATATTAGACCTGGTGCTCACCAGCGGAGAAAGGGTAATGGATGTAGAAGTGGGGAGTCACCTGGGGTCCAGCGATCACAGTATGATATGGTTTACCATGAGGATGGTGGAGGAATCCAGCCACACAAAGATGAGTGTCATGGATTTCAGAAGGGTCGATTTTGCAAAGATGGAGATATGTCTGAAGAAAGACCCAGGCGCTAGAGTGGGAAAAGGGGATGTAGAGGAGCAATGGGCACATCTTAAGGGAGCCATAATGGATGCTGCAAGCCTTTGTGTTAGGCAAATATGTAAAACAAAGAGGAAGAAAAAGCCATTCTAGTCCTTACTGGAGATGTCAGGGAGGGTGAGGGAAAAAAAGACAGCATTCTGAAAATACAAAGAAATACAGAGGGAGGCAGATAGAGAAATGTATCTGGAAAAGCTAATATAGAGGAAAGAACAGCCAAGATAATTAAAAAGGAGACAAGACCTTTTTTTAGATATATTAGAGAGAAAAGAAAAGACAGGGGTGGGATTGTGAGACTAAAAAGTGAAGTGAGGGGGTCAGCAGAAGGGGATCAGATGAAAAGCAGAAATCCTGAACAAATATTTTTGTTCAGTGTTCATGGTAGAAAGGGGACGGAGAAGGGCCACAGGTAGGTGTAAGGAGCACCAAGGGAGGAATGTAGATACCAGTCCGTTTACAGTAGAGGGAGTCCTAAATTAATTTGAAAACCTAAAAATAGATAAAGCAATGGGGCTGGATGAAATACATCCTAGAATTCTAAAGGAACTAAGAAAGGAGATAGCAGAACCACTGACAGCCTTGTTCAACAAATCGTTAGAAATGAGTGTGGTTCTGACAGACTGGAAGTGGGTGAATGTTGTCTCTCTCCATAACAGCAAGGAGGATGCTGGTAACTATAGGCAAGTCAGCCTACCTCAGTGGTAGGACATTTAATGGAATCATTACTCAAGGAAAGGATTGTGACATACCTTGAATCCACGGACAGCAGAATCCGAGACAGCATGGTTTCACGGCAGGCAGGTCTTGCTGAACAAACCTAATAGAGTTCTTCAACTTGGTGACAAGGGAGATTGATCAGGGAGGGACAGTAGATGTGGTCTACCTGGATTTTAACAAGACCTTCGATACTGTCCCACACAGAAGGCTAATAAACAAATTGAGCAGCCTGGGAGTCAGATCCAGGATTGTTAACTGGGTTAGAAATTGGCTGAGCAGTAGGACACAAAGGGTGGTAGTGAATGGAGTGCAGTCTGTAGAAAGGGGGGGTGACCAGTGGGGTACCTCAAGGATTGGTACTAGGTCCAGTCCTCTATAAATTCTTCATAAGCAACATTGCAGTGGGGCTGGAGGGGAAGGTGTGCCTCTTTGCAGATAACACAAAGATCTGCAATATGGTAGACACACCAAGGGGGGTGGAAAGAATGAGACTGGACCTGGGCAAGCTGGGGGGGTACTGTCAGCCACCAAACAGGAGAGGGATCTAGATATAAGTATATCTGAAGACCTAAAGGTGGCCAAACAAACAGAGTGAGAAGGTGGCTAGGAGGGCCATTGGGATGTTGGGGTTCATGGGGAGAGGCATCACATGTAGGAAAAAGGAGGTGGTAATGCCATGATACAGAACATTAGTGAGACCTCAGCTGGAGTACAGTGTCCAGTTTTAGAGGCCACATCTCAGAAAGGACAGAGTAGAGGCAGTCCAAAGAAGGGCTACAGAAATGGTACCTGGAAGGGGCTGCACCAAAAGTCATAAGAGGAGAGGCTAAAAGACCTCAATATGTATTCTCTAGAGTTGGGAAGACAGAAGGGGGGACATGACAGAGACATATAAATACCGTAAAGGGATTAATAAGGTGCAGGAGGGTAACATCTTTCTGAAAAAAGATAGACAAGAACTAAGGGACATGAGATGATGTTGGAGGAAGGAAGATTCAGGGATAATGTGAGGAAGTATTTCTTTACAGAGAGGGTGGCTGATGCTTGGAACAGACTCCCCACAGGGGTAGTAGTGGCAAAAATGGTGGAGGAATTCAAAAATGCATGGGACACACACAAGGGAACCCTAGAAAAAGGGAAGAGTAGGAAAGCAATAGATTAGCTACTGTATGTAGCATAAGTTAAAGGTACAAAAATTGGGCAGACTAGATGGGCCAGATGGTCCATATCTGCTGACAACTTCTATGTATATATGTATCTATGTGTAGTCAGACAGTGGGAGCTAATTAAACCTGTGGGGCATTGCGGGCCAGTTCTGAAATTTGCTTTTCAGATGAGAAAGATTTGTGCTACTGTAGTAGTGCAGGACTAAAACTGAAAAAAAAAAATTAACAAAAGAACCAAACAAGAAGCCATACGAGGAGAGACTAAAGGAGTTGAATATGTACACCCTTGAGGAAAGGAGGGAGAGGGGAGGAATGATAGAAACTTTTAAGTACCTCAGTGGAATCAACAAAGTCCAAGAGGGTAGCATCTTTCAGAAAAAGAAATGTGCAAGAACAAGGAGACGCAATTGGAAGATAGAGGGGAGATGGCTCAGGGGCAATGTGAGGAAGTATTTTTTCACAGAGAGGGTGGTGGACACATGGAACAGGCTTCCTAAGGAGGTTGTGGGGTCTAAAACTGTGGGAGAATTCAAGAATGCATGGGACAGACATGAGGCAAGTCTAGTGGGGAGGTAGGAAGAAATAGGCTGTTCAGTTGCCAATCCAGAATCTGCAGCCTGCAGATCATCCAGTAGGTAGGGAAATGGGCAGACTAGGTGGGCCAAGCAGTCCTTATCTGCTGTCAAAGTCTGTGTTTCTATGTTTCTATGTAAAGCAAATGGTATTGCAAACTTGGGGCTGGGGTGGCAGAGGAACAGACCAGACTCAGAATGCAGACTTGTGGTGTGGACACTCTGTGGCCTCAGAGCTCAGAGACAGGAGTATCAGTGTTTTCCTCATCACTGGTTCTGCTGACTGAAACTTAATTTGGTCTTTTGCATTGGTAAGGTGATAATCCTCATCCTTGACACAGAGTGTAATGTAAACTGAAAAAAAAAATAACAGAAGAATAAAACAAAACAAACAATATTGTAGATGGAGGGGGTGGGGTGGCAGAGGAGCACACCAGACTCAGAGTGCAGACTTGTAGTATGGACACTCTGGGGGCTCTGTTTCTCATCCCCAAAAACAGAGAAAATGGAGACCCCAATGGCTCTAAAAGAGAGAAAAGAGGATGTAAGGATCCAGGTTCGAACCCAAGGTCCCCCAAGTGTCTGTGCCATGGCTGATGGCCATAGTATGTGTGGAACTGTATCAATGAATTGAATTTTACCCCTCCATGGAGTGTTGTGTAGCTTGAGCTTTTGGAAAAATAAAAGTGCCTGACTCCATCCAATTTCTGCTTGGGGGCAAATCATTAGATGTCCTGCTTTTGTGTACTGCCTGTGCCCTAACAAAATTGTCTCCCAGTTTTTTAAGTCATTCCAGTGCCCACCAGTCATGAGAGGAGGAAAACTTCCATCCTCCAGCATCTCGATGGAGATCAAGCCATCACCAGAGAAATTCCACTTCTACAAATTAAAGATACTGTGTTTGAAACCCTGCTCAAATGTTTACTGCTCATTCCATGCTTGGTGCCCTCCCTCTTTCTCTGAGAATGTAACAACATCAAAAAACCCTAGACAGGGAAGGGAGAGGGGGTAGCCTCTGCTAGAAATTACCTCAGGGACTGTGAGTAGTTGATGCTGCCTGCCTTCCAGTGTGAACTATGCTATTCCCCTAGGGCAGGGGCAATGAAATGTACTGCAAACAAATGGGCATTTACAAAAGCATCATTCATTTACATAACCATGCCTGTGTAGTACAATATGGTCTGTATGCCCATTGGTTTTCGGTGTGGACAATAGGCATACAGCACATACTAATACACTGTCATTTAATTGGGCAGCCAGGAGGTATGTGCAGGTGCTGCCACTCATGATGGGGGCGGGGGCTGGGTCTCAGTGGGTGGGATGGGAGGGGTCCACTGGGCCACCAGATTTAATATTTCTATCACATTCCCATGATCGGGCAGAATGGGGGGTGGGACACTACACCTACAGGATTTGGGCTTTGGGATACTACTGCCCACGATCGGTCATAATGGGGGGACCACTAGCACACTGGGTGCTATGATTGCATATGGATGCCCATCATTGGGCATGATGGAGGGGTTCTGCTGGACCACCAGGAGGGTGTGGGAGCTTGTGTACTGTGTCTCTGCTGGGAGGGGGGCCACCCATGGCTGGCAGGTGCTGTGTTGCACCCTGCAATGCAGCAGCCTGCCTGTGGGTGACCAGGATTTGTTCCTTCTTTTATGGGTTCAACATTGCACCCTCATATGCTGCGCACAGCAGGGTTATGCCAGCATATGTGCCGTACATCCCGGGATGAATATAAGGATGTGCTGCATTTGCTTGGGCACACCCCCTGCATTTGCACCGCATACATTACCATTGTGCACCGGCGCATCGGGATTTGTGCAGTGCACATTGCCCATTTGAACATTGCACCAGGGCTCAGTGGGGGGTTGCACATGGTGCAACCCTGTTTCACCATGTGCAACCCCTTTGAATATCTGGGGACTAATAATTTGTCCAAACGTGCTCCAAATTGAATCTTGTATGGTGGCTCCCCCCTTGCTAATAGCGACCACAATTCAGTAAGATTTAAAGTGAAATTTAAATATACCCTGCAAAAATTGCATTACAGAAATTTACTTATATAAGAAAGCAAATATTGAGGACATCAAGGTCAAATTAAAAAATATCGATTGGGATCTTTTGTTAAGGAACAAAAATACAGAGGAAATGTGGTATATTATTAGAACGTGTATTCTTACAACTGCAGATGAATGCATTCCTAAAATAAAAAAAATAAGAAATAGCAGTAAAAGATCAAAATGGCTAAATAGAAAGATTAGAAAACATATTAAAAGGAAAAAGAAATTGTACAAACTATGTAAAAATACACCTTCAGCAACTAGGTTAAGAAATTATAAAAATAGTGTAAAAAGGTGTAAAACTGAAATTAGGAGGGCAAAGCTTAAAATTGAAACTTCCATCGCCAGCAATGCAAACAAAGATAATCTTAAAGAATTTTTGCATACATTTCATCATTGAAGAAACCTCAATCTCGAGTAGGGCCGATTATACACAAAAATAAAACTATAACAGATAATAAAGAAATATCAGAAATATTTAATAATTATTTTTGTGAGATTTACACTATGGATCCAAAGTCAAACGAAGTTAAGAAATTAATCAAACACAACATTATAATAGATGAAGCAGATATTTAAAAAAAATTCTATGCTTAAAAAGCATTTCTTCCCCTGGACCAGATAACATTTCAACAAGATTACTACAAATTATGATTAATTACATTTTAAAACCATTGAAGATTCTATTTGAGCAATCTATGGCCACAATTACTATACCACAGGATTAGAAAATAGCCCATGTTGTGCCACTCTATAAAAAAGGGGATCAAGCAAGAGAAGAAAGTTATAGACCTATCAGTCTTACTAGTGACTTTTGTAAAATTTTAGAATCTATAATTAAAGATTATTTAACCACTTCTGTGGGGGGTTGTGATACCCTCCAGCATGGGTTTAAACCAGGGAGAAGCTGTACAACTAACTTGTTATGTTTTTATGAGAAAGTCAGTTCCATTCTAGATTGAAATATTCCATGTGATGTTATCTACCATGATTCTGCAAAAGCATTTGATGTAACTCCCTATTGGGCAATTATTGAAAAATGTAACTACTTAAGTGTGGACCTTGCCTGTATAGACTGGATAAAAGAATGGTTGTATGGTCGTACTCAGAGAGTGGTAGTGAATGGCCACCTGTCAGGGTGGGGGCTGTTACTAGTGGGGTGCCACAGGGGTCTGTGCTTGGCCCAGTGTTGTTTCAAATCTTTATTGCAGACTTGTCACTGGATTTAGATAGTTGGGTGTCAAAATACGCAGATGACACTAAAATAGGAGGCCCTTCCAGTACAAAAAGTGAAGTGGAAAGTATTCAACGTAATTGTGACAGAATTGTTAATTGCACACAAAAATGGGGAATGAGATTAAATTTAAATAAGTGTAAGGTTTTATATATGGGGAAAAACAATATTAAATTTGATTCTCATATACAGAATTTTATAGTGCCAAAAGCAAGCAGCGAGAGAGATTTAGGAATACTAATTACCAATGAGTTTGATAGCCCAGCACAAACCACAGAAGCAATGAAAAAAGTCACTATAATTATTTGGACAATAAAAAGGAACATCACCTCAAGAACCATTGATGAGATGATGCCTCTATATAGGGCCTATGTGTGCCCACACTTAGAATTCACTAGTGAACTATGGAACCCCTTTAGGAAGCATGAAATAAACAAAATTGGGAGAGTTCAAAGAAAATTTGCTTAGAGTATAAAGGGGATGGAGAGGCTTAGTTATGCAGAAAGACTGAGGCTATTAAATCTAATGTCCCTTTCTACCAGGTGGATACGGGGCATGTCTTGCTATTTTATGATATTATGCAGGATATAACACTTATTACTAAATGACATATTGAATATAAGAACACCTACATGCAAACACAAGGTCATCCATTACAGATCAGGGGAAGGAAGTTTTCACATATCAATCGGAAATACTTTTACACTCTTAGAGTGGTGAATGTTTGGAATTGTTTGCCATTGGAGGTGGTGATTAGTAATACTAAAAGGGAATTAAAGGAGAAATTAGATGTTTACATATTGGGAGGAGGAGGTTTTAAGTATTATTGAAGTGGAATATAGGAGCATATATGGGCATCTCCCTGCTGGCTCCTTACCATCCTTAGTATGAACCTAAGTATGAACAAGGAGTACAGATTGGAACTGATCTGATTTGGACTGAGATGTCGGACAGAAAGGACACACAAGCTACACGCTTCAGAGCCTGAGGAGTAGACCCATAATGCAGGATTACACTGCATGTTTTAATTTTACTACAGATATACCATTGTTGCCAGAGTGTGTAATCTTTCCAGACAAACTTACTGCTTGTATGTCCTGGCTGGTGGGCTGCCCTGTCTCTCTATTTTCACCTGCAGAACTTGGCCTAGTGAGGTGAAGAGAGGCAAAGAGATCCACAGAGTTGTGGAGGAGTTATGGTGCTGCCGTGCTGCAGGCCCGATGGAGACACCAGTCGGATGGTGATGGAGGATTGAGACTATCAGCTGTATTGTAACTCACTGTTCACCACCCATTAGAGAGTGTACTATAGCTTTTTAGTTCTATACATTTATGCACCATATGTGCTTATCTGTTTCTCTTGCTGATTAGTGATGTATCTGTGATTTTAACATACTTTTTTAATATTTCTAAATCATGTTTTTTGGACCGTTTGAAACTGAAACTGTTTATAGTGGTAACAGGTCCTAAGTGTTATAAGTGACACAACTGCAGTAACTGAAAGTATTTTATTTTTTATTTTCTTTTAAATGTTACTTTGTTTTTTAATGTTCACGTGCTTGACTCATACCTATCACGTGCCCTGCCAAGTATAAATCTACACATGTCAGCAGAGTGGGCATAGCTTCTGCTTCTATCAGCATTTGCACGCTAAGGATGTGTCAAGGTAATGGGGATGGCGTGCTGAGAGTTTTTATTGCTAAGAGATTATTTATTTAGTGAATTTATCTCATTCTGATCTTGTTCCATGCATAGTTTTATAGTATAGCATATAGTATTGCTTAAAACATTACGCTTTTTTCTATGCAAATGAGTTCCATACTGGCAACAGATTCCAGCTGCTGGGGATTCATTCAAATGCCCTTAATATTTTTTTGCACCTCATTTCGGCTTGAAAAGTAAGTTTATAGTTTGACTTTTATGAAGTTTTCCTTGTAGTGCAGATAAACTCCTAGGAACTTTTGGGAATTTTTAGGATATCTAAGGATGGTGCGTGGTTAGTAGCAGATATAAGTCTCTTATGTAAATGCTGAATTGAAACTTAAAGAGGCTTTTATCTTGTTTTACCTGTTTAGTGCTTCATAGAAAGAATAGCATGTGCCCAAGAGCATTTGGAGTGAGCTGGAAAGCTAGAATTAGCTCATTTCTGAGCTAAGACTGTCCCGAAAAATCACCTGAATTATAGAAGCCCCTTTGAAACACATGACTATCAGAAGCTGTTGTTTCCGCAGATAAAGCAAAGACTGCTTGAACTGTGAGAACATTGTGAATAAAGTCTGCTGCATTCCTGTTTTTTTTTCTCTAAGCCAGAGAGATACTGTTTGTGAGGAGAACTCATTTGTGAGCAAGTATTCTTTTTCTAGAATTTGTGGACTTTTCACTTTCTACTTCCAAAGTTTCCTGGATATTTGAAATATTAGTTTGTTCTTTCCTTTACTGACTGCAGCTCACTGATTTCTAAGTGGAATATGATTGTTGTGAGTAGTGATCTGCAATTTTATTTTTGTGGTTTGTGAACTGTAACAATATATTGTTAATTGCAATTGTAATTACAAAATACGGTTCACACTAGGAAACAGATTCTTAAAATGGGGGAGGAACCCTTAGATCCACCATCCCTGAATGTACCTAGTGTCCTGGTAATGGGAACACAGGTAGAGGAGGAGGAGGAGGCAGAAAATATTCAGGCTGGGTTCATTGATAATCCCAAAATACCAGTGCACCCCCTCACCCACACACACACAACATAGCATATTAAAACTTTCCACTGCCAAAATGACTATATTTACTTTGAGCTCCATTTGAGGAGTGGGTCCTCTTAGTTTCAGACTGGATTCCAGTGTGAGTAAGCTAAATCACCAACATCAAGGTGGGACCCTTGATTTAGTCCCTAACTTTCCAATGCCTCAATGGCTAATGTAACTAACTGTGCTCCCCTCAGGGATTTTACACAGGTGTTTCAAGAATTCACATTTTTTCTCTTAGGGGTGCTACTGGGTTGTGGCATACAACAGACAATCCATAAATACCAGTGCACACACACACCCACACAAACAACATAGCATATTAAAACTTTTTGGATTGTCTGTCGTATGCAACAACCTGGTAACACCCCATAAGAGAAAAAATGTGAATTGTAGTGTGAGAAGCAATTTAAAAGGTTTGAGCATGCCATTTTGGAACTGGGTTCATTGATAGTTTTAGAACTGATTTGTTACAAACATCGTTTAGTTTACATTCAACCCCTGTTATATCTGCTCTAGTATAGAGATGGAAGGGAGGTAAAGGTACAAAGAAAAGGAAAAATCTAACAATAAAAAAGGAAGGGAGAGTAAAAATAAGAATGCTAATAAAGTAATAAGGAGCACTAAAATGCCTTTAATTGACAAGAGTGGTGGAAAAACGAGAAATTTAAAGCAATCAATATAAAAGATCACTACTGTCCACTAATTCTAGCTCATAATGAACAGAGCATGGCATTCAATTACCCTATTATAACAGAAGGTCTGGATAATATGAGCTCTAGGAAGGGCCTGGTTCAAGATCAGGCCATGGTAATGAAAGGAGCAGGGTGTGACACACATAATTTAATAGATAATACGGGTTCAGGAGATCACATTATCATAGAGGCAAAATGACATTAATCTCATGGAATATTGCAGGTTTCTATGCCAAACTAGTGGATCAGGAATGATTGGAGTTTATAGCGAAGTTTAATTCTCTGTGCTTACAGGAAACCTGGCATAATAAAGATCAGGAAATTTTACTGAATGGATACCAAATCTTTCAAGTACCCAGAGAGAAAGTTGCAAAGAAAGGAAGAGTTGTAGGTGGTTTAATTACCTTGGTTAAAATAGACCCAAATATTACTGCAGATCTTTTATATACTAACAAAAACATGTTGGTCCTTTTCATTCAATTTAAAAAAGGTAAAACCTTTTTTTTAGTGAATGTGTACTTCCCCCTTCCAATTCTAAATCTTATACTCCTTCATTATGGGATCAATTGGAGGATCTTGTGCATAAGAGCTGGGCAATAACCCCTTGTGAAGAAGTACTTCTTTGGGGTGATTTTAATGCAAGGATTGGGCTTTATGACAGATATTCTGATAGCAGCTTTCATAACTGAGGCCATTCAGAGGCATCCAGGTTTCCTAGGAAAACAAAAGCTAGCAGACTGAACAAGATGGAACAAAAGTTAATAGAGTTATTACCCTTATATAATCTGGCACCTATCAATGGTAGGATCCATGGAGACAAGAAATGTAATTTTACCCACTTTTCTGTTAAAGGTCCTTCGATTATAGATTATATTTTTTGGAATGGGAATATGACATACTGGGAAATGCTGAAGATCCCAGTTGGGGGAGCGAGTGACCATTTCCCTCTTATATCACAAGCAAAGGATGCAGAGTGTTCCCCTGATGTCTCTTCTGAACTTGCACAACTTGTGATTTGTAATAACAGAATTAAATGGCAGGATAGCTTGACCCCCTTGATAAGAAATTTACTGCAGGACTTGGTTGCAGAGCTCAGCCTTGAGAATTTGGGATATGAGTCCCTGCATCAGTATCTATTGTCATGACTTGAGCAAATTAAAAAGTTACTTCAGGTTACAGAGATTAATAAAAAGAAAAAAATGAAACCTGGTTTGATGAGGAATGTCATAAAGCAAAAAAAAGAACTGAATATAAAAATCAGAAATGTTAATTATCATTAAACTATACATGACCTCAGAGAACTAAATAAGTGTAGAGAAAAATATAAGAAGTTCCTTGCACTTAAACGTGAAAAATATCATCAAAAGCAATGGGATTACATGCTTAAAGCTATATATAACAAGGACTATCAAACCTATTGGATGCTGGTAGCTAAGGGTACAAATAACATTAAATATTAAATAGACACTTATAGTACAATGGATACCTGGTTTTCCTATTATTCTACTAAATTCTTTTCCCCAATGTTGCAAATGTAGGATTAGTGCTAAATTTTAATATGCAACTTTTCTGTCCATTCGTACCTGCAGAAGTGTATTATGTAATTGCTTTCCTGAAAAAAAGAAAGGCCCCAGGACTGGATATGTTACCATCTGGGGTATATTTGAGTGCCCCTGCTTTATAGTCTGCAGTGCTGATTAAATATTTTAATTATTGTTCCCAAAATCTGGTATTTCCTAATACTTGGAAAGGTGCAATAATAATATCAATATACAAAAAAGGTGATAAGGCTGATTTTAAAATGTACAGGCCTATCTCATTATTGGACAGTCTCGGGAAATTATTCTCCAGATTCATTCTAAATAGACTTAAGGAGCAATTAATACAATTGGGGGATCTTTCTGAGGCACAGGCTGGTTTTAGGGCTGGTATAGCACGACTGATAATTGCTTTATAGTTACACATTTATATGAGAAATATGTTGTACTAAGGAAACAGAAACGTTTTGCTGTCTTTATAGATTTTAGTACAGCATTAGACTCACTTTCAAGGAATTTATTGTGGATATATAATGAAAGAAAAGGGTTTTTCTGTGGAACTGATAGCAATTATCAGGGAACTTTATACTTCAACCTAGGCTCAAGTAAATTTGGGTATGGGGGGGCAGGTCTCTTCAATATTTTATACCAATATGGGTGTCAGACAAGGCTGTGTAATTGCCCCGCTGCTTTTCTGTATCTATATTGATAAGCTATTGTGTGAACTGAATTCCACTAATACGGACTCTCCTAGGATTCTGGACAAACACTATGGTGTACTGGCTTATGCAGATGACTTGGTCCTGTTTTTTTTAACTCAAGCAGGACTGCAAGCCAAGTTAAACATACTGGCAGAATATGCTGGCAAGCTTAACCTGACAATAAATGTACAGAAGAGGCAGGTTCTTCCTTTTGGAATAAAGGGTAAAAGTAAGAAATCATGGGTGTTAGGGATGGAAAAGCTAGATACAGTAGACAGTTATACTTATTTAGGTTTACATCTGACAAAGGATGGAAAATGGAATAAAGAGTTGGACACAGTACTTATTAAACTTAAGAGGACAGCTAACTCGTTACTCTTGTTTAATAAAAAGTATGGTGGAAACATGATCAAACCACTTTTGACAGCAGTACAGATTAAATACTATGCCCAGGCTCTATTTAATGCTGAGAGTTGGCATCATCATAAAATGAATAAGTTAGAGATCCCTTAAATAAAATGCTTCGTGCAAGCTTAGGATTATGTAACTTTGTCCCTGTTGCTGTATTAAGGGCAGAAACAGGGTTTCCTTGCTTGCAGGCATCTTTTGATGCCAGGAGGGTTAATTACTGGATCAAGCTTCTCCAACATAGGCAAGGTGTTTAAGAGAAAAATATTCCTGGAGTTCCCTTGGACATCTGAAATCAGAATGGTTATCATCTATAACTGTGTTTCTGCAGAAAGTGGGGTTAACTCACTTGTATCATTACATAACCACGGGACTCACTATCAGTTTAAAATATCAGACCTATGTCACAAATAAATTTAAAGAACATTACAGGGTAATAGACCTAAATTACATTAAAAGGTTGAAAATGTTCCCCTGGTATAGGGCAAATGATCTTGGGCACTTTTATAGATATTATCTTGACATTCTTACAGATGATGAGCATAGAAAGCAAAATGCCAGGTATAGGCTGGAAGTGTTTCCAAACAACATGATTGAAGCCATTTACAGAAAGAATAGTTCTGTTTGTTCTAGATATTGTTCTTGTACCTGCACGTTACGTTCATCTGTAAGTGGTACGATGTACCAAGGGCAAAATGAATTTGGCCAGTATGCCGAACTATACAAACAACAGACCAAAATACCTTACTGATCATCCTTTTTACATCTAATGATGAAACTGTAATTAGATCTGTAGCCAGCTATTTGGTAAACATAGCCAGACTATGATGTAGATGGAAAAGGATGATGAATTGTTGATGGTCTCTTAAAACTGTACCCTGATTGGTGTAAATATGACCTAGTTGATTGATCTGGATCTGGTTTGCAATTATTAAATATTGTATATGAACAGTTATTACTTATCTACTTTGCAGTTTAGAGTGTATCTATGGATGTATTAGTATTTTTTTTTAAATATTCTGTTTTTTTTCTATTTATTCATTATTATTGCTGTTAGGCTATTTTTTAGAGTGTATACTAAATTAATATATAGGACTGTCTGTATATAATCCTGCTGTCAATACATGTTTTGTATATTGTCATGGTCTTTGACCATTCAATAACATTTTTTGACTTTGACTTTGATTTGGACACTGATGGTATGAGTGCATTTAAAACAAGCATTTGTCAATGCTGAATGGTTGCTTGCTGGCATTAGCAGTGGCAGTGCAGGAGTTAGACAGATGCAGTACAGGAATGGCAGTGAAGTATTGAACTGATGCCAACTCCACCCCAACCCTGCAGAGATGGACAGGCATTGGGGTGTGCCTTTGGGTTGTTGCCCATAACGGTCATGACATGTTCACCTCACCCTACCCTGCAGACACTGACAAGTGTAGAGGTGTGCTTTGGGGTGTTTGGGCTTTACACTCACCTCATTCCATAAGGAAATACACTGAAATGGGTGCAGTATAGAAGAATGGGGTGAACTCTGGGGCCAAAGAGTCCAAGGCACACCTCAATGCCTGTCACTGGCTGCAGGGTTGGGGGTGGAATGGCATGAGCATTACTGTCGGCAATCCCAACTCACATCCCTGATGCCTGTCAGTCCCTACAGGGTAGAGCATTATGGTCAAAAACCCTAATGCCCTGGGTGTTTCTTGGTATTTTTACTCCAGGTCTTCAACATGGGCTTTTTGTGACCCCACCGCATGAACATTGACACTATCAGTTTGTTAGCCGGAAGGTGATTTTGCACAGCAACTGCGCCATTTGGCGCCACAGGTGTGAAAACATATTTTGAACAGGATGTGAAAAATGACAGCTGTACTGTTCATGAGGAGGTGTAACAAAATGTAAATGTTGAAAATCTGGAGTAAAAATATAAAAAAAACTGGTGAAGTCACGAGAGTGCGTAGAAACTGTGCAACGCTCACCCATAATGTGGTTTTGGGGGGAATTTTTTTACACCAGACTTTCAACATAGGCATTTTGGGACCTCTGCTCATAAACAATGTCACTGTGATTTTCTCAATCTGTCCCAAACACTGATTTCCCACAGCGACTTCGCTGTTCTGCGCGGGAAGTGCGAAAACACATTTCAGCCAGGATGTGAAAAATAACAGCTGTACTGTTCATAAGGAGGTGTGGAAAAATGGCAATGTTGAAAATCTGGAGTGAAAATATTACAAATTCATGAAGTTATGAGGGTGCGTGGAAACTGCGCAATGCACGCTCCTAACACAGTCAGTTTATGGACTTTTGTCACCAGATTTTCAACATCGGCATTTTAAGACCTCTGCTCAAGAACAGTGTCACTGTGATTTTCTTAATCGGTCCTGAATATTGATTTTGCACACTGACCGTGCCATTGTGTGCTACATGGGCTGGCAGTATAGCCTAGAGGTTAGAGGAATGAGGTGTGAACGAGCTTGGTACATCCAGCAGACCAGACCTGAGTTTGATTCTCACAACCTCCACTTGCATACTGTGTGACTCTGAGCAAGTCACTTAACCGCCCAGTGCTCCCAGGTCGCCCCTGAAAACAGGCACTTGTGCCTAGTGAGCCTTACCCAGTTACCAAAGACTAAAATAAAAAAAGTTGCAAAACACATTTCAGGCCAGATGTGAAAAATGACAGCTGTACTGTTCATAAGGAGGTGTGGTAAAATGGTAATGTTGAAAATCTGGAGTGAAATATTAGAAATTCTCGAAGTTACGAGCGTGCGTAGGAACTGTGCAACATACGCTTGTAAAACAGTCATTTTGGGGAATTTTTTCACCAAATTTTCCACGTAGGGTTTTTGGGGGCCTACCTCATGAACTGTGACACTGTCATTTCATTAATCAGTCCCAAAAGGTGGTTCTGCGCAATGAACGCAAAATTACCTTTCGGGACCGAATAACAAAATGACAGTGACTGATTTCATTAGGTGGGGTCCCAAGAACCCCATGTTGAAAATTTGGTGAATAAATTCCCTCAAAATGACCGAGATATCCACCTAAGTTGGAAAAACCCTATTTATGCCATTATACAGCTTATCAGTATTTCTCCAGTTCGCAGTTGGCTTTGAAGAGTGCAGACATGTTCCCGGTCCACTGAATATCATTGTGCCAGGCTCTGGAGGTAAGTATGGGGTGAGGTGGGTGTGGGGAGGTAGGGTGTGCAGAGGCTGGGCGCAGGTTGGGGGAGGGGGCATGAGAGACTGCAAGGGACCGTTTTCTGTTTTTGCAGGTTTCAAAGGATAAAGAACAGCAGTGTGGGATGCTTTTTTGCATGCTGGGGTGGGCTGACAGCATGCCGGCACACCTGGACATTTCTTTTGGAGGGGCTGGAGGTGATGGGGATTGGGCACCCCTGTCAGTGATACAGTGTGCTTGGGGGGGGAGTGTGCATTAGCTGAGGGGGATTGGGGCACCCTCCTCAGCACACAACAAATGGGGAGTGCATCATGCTGATGGGGATTGGGCTACGCCGTCGGCTTTAAAAACTGGGAGGTGGGCGTTGGCTTTCCGTTGGCTTCATGGGGACTGTGAGAGGCCGACAGAGAAGCCGTCATCATGTTTATTGAAAGGGGACACCACACAATGTAACTGTAATTGGCTGCTGCAGTCAGGGACCGCCCCGCAGCACAAATGGCTGATTGTGTAGTGACTCCCTGAATGCAGTGGTCAAATGCTTTGAGCATAGTGGCATGCTCATTCATGGTCATCATCGACAGCATGCTCCTCTAATTCACTGTGGCAGAGACCAGCCCCAGAATGGACTACTTCCATTCGATGAAACACTGCCGTGCCTCCACAACCCACTTGTAAAGGAAGCTGACACAATGTGTTTCTTGCACATGCATGCAAGCAACCACAAAAATGGCTCTTTTGCATGTCACTGTTTTTGAAGAAGGACATACTGCTTCCAATATCAAACTCAGTATAAACACCATGATGAAAATTTGGATGTATGCAAATAAATTTAATCCTGGTATGTTTGTGACTGATAATGTTAGAAACATGTTGAAAGCCTTCAGTGATGGGGATTATGAATATGTTCCCTATTGTGCACACACTAGAAGTCTTGACGTGAGCAAAACCTTAGATGGTAATAAAATGGATTCTAATGTACTCAGTGTTGCACAAAATGATTTTCATCATTCAGTTAACTCAAATGAATGCTAGAGAAACTTTCAAATGGACACTAATACATCATAGCATCACACGATCCAAGATGTTATGGCCAGAGGGAATTTAACACTTTTTATGTCAAAGCAAATGCTACAGATAGCTGACTTAGTGGTGTGGAGGGCTTAGGCATTATATCTTACCTCCTTCCACACCGGAGACCCACATTCAGTGGCGAACATGGGTTGCTGGGGGTCAGCTTGGGAGGGAGAGGATTGAGTGTCTAAAGAACAGCTCTCCTCTCTGGGGAGAGTGGTTTTGCTGTGCCATTGAATGATTACCCCCAGGTGGAAGCCTGAGGGTGGTGTGGATCAGGGATGCCAATGAAAGGAGGGTGCTGCAGGACCCCACAGCATGCACATGCCTCCACATATGCACACTGACTTACACACCCCAGCAATGGGGAGGGACAGAAGATGGAAAATTAAGGGAATGCTGGAAGGCTACATGAAGCCCAGAAGCATTCTTGACCCACAACTCAACCAGCAAAACTGGATTTATGCACTGGAGGGGGGATGGCTCTGCCTTGAGGGGGAAATGCATGGTGGATTTGCTGGAATCAGGGCTGGGATAAGGAGAGGGTGGTGCGGCTTGCAGGGCAGATGCTAGCTCTCTTGTGGAAAGAGCCGAAAGTCTACAGGAGAAGAAATACTGTAATAAAAAAAATACTGCTACAGCAGAAAATGGCACTTCATGCACTGGTGATTGAGAATGATATTGGTGGCAGTACAACTTGAATGCAATGTGTATAATAGGAGCTCTTGATGTGTTAAGATCATTTGAACAAGCAACAAAGGTCCTGAGTGCTGAATTGTGTTCCTTGAGTCAGGTTATGCCCATGGTTCAAAAAGGCTCAGTCTATGAGCACTGCAGTGCAGGGTCCATGCATGACAAAGGGCAGTTAGCCCTAAACAGCAAATAAAGTCAGGAGAATGCCCTGCACTCATGTCTGACAAAAAATGAAATGGAGACTGTATAGCTTGGTTTAAATTCCGTTTAATGAGAAAAGGTCAATTTCACAGGCAGCTTCGCCCACAGCTAGCCCTGGTGCTTTAAGTCAACAGACTTTTTGTCAGGGGTGTGGTAAAGGAAAAAGTCACACTTTAAATATGCAGATTCATGAATAATTAATCAACAGCAATAATTCCACAGTGCTTACTCACTAATCAAAAATCATGTCCATGGTTCGCATCTTGTCATGCAGAATGGAAGCATTCCACCACAAAAAAAATAAAATAAATATATATATATATATATCCAGGGTTTTAAATAATTGATTAGCAGTTTTTTCTTAGGGCAATACTAACTGTACAGAAAGCATTTATATAGGTTTTCTGGAAGTGTTATGTTTGTTAAACACAGTGGGGCAAGTGCTATGCATTTTCACAATGCTTTAGAACTTTTATGAGCAAAACGTTAATCAATTTTTAGAGTTAAATTAAACCCTGATATCCCTCAAGAGATTACCTCTCTTGCAAATTCTTTCACTGTGGGGCTTCAAAGGTGTTTTGACAGAGCCTTTTCAGACAAAAAGTACATTCTTGCAACAGTTCCCTACCCTCATTTGAAAGTGTCTGTTCTACCATGGGAAGTCATAAGATCTTTTTAAAAATGACTCCGTAAGGGAGGTTCAATATGTTAAAGACACTATGCCTGATTTGAATAATAAAGAAAATCAGCTTGATTACACTGATAATGAGTCTGTCATGCATTAAAATGATGAAAGTGATGGCACTTGATTTGGCAATGCACAGGCAGGTGGTGATACTACTGCAGCTTCAATGACACCACAGTCTGGATGTAATATGTGGGATCATATCAGTCTTTTAGAAGAAACAGACTCAGATGAAGATTTCATTTTCAGGCTTACTATTACTGCAGAGAATATGGTGGTTAGTTACCAGCAGCACTTTTTAAAAAATCCTTTTTTTGGTATTTTAGCCCTGTTTTCCTCTCCCCTCCTGGAACCCTGGCAATCACGGCAATGCATGTGCATGGAAGTGCGTGTGCACTTTGGGCACCATCTCAGCGTCTTCCACCCCTGGCAATTACAGCCACCCCCTCCCGCCTATGCTACCCATCAGACCTCCACCCAATGGGAATGGAACTATGGGGGTAGGGGCGAGCAACCTTCCTGGGAGAGGAGAGCTGCTTTTCAGCTGCTCAATCCTGCTCCCTACCTCCCTCACCCCATGCAAGCTTCCTGATGACCCAAAGTCGTTCCTGAATCCAGGTCACTGGCATAACATGAGGTAAGGTGCTCAGTGCCTCACCCTCTGCACCACCAGGTCAGACAAAAGCAACACATTAAATCAGATACTTTAAAATACTGGATGTCAAAAAAGATGGTGTTCCCTTCACTCACTCAAGTAGCTGTAAAGTATTTGGGCTGTCCTCCTACAAGAGTGCCATCTGAAAGAATATTAAGCACTGCAGGTGATGTTGTATCACCACACAGGTTAAGTCTCAGACCAGATCAGTTAGAAGAACTTGTTTTATTGAAAGTAAATCTATCACTGCTGGATTATGACTATTAGTGAAATAATGACATGATTGTGTCAGACTTTTTTTTCTTAGATATTTTTCCCTCCTATCCTAGGTACGGTTGGCAAGTCCTCCCTGCCCGAGCCCCCGGCCCCAAACCCGAGATCAGGCCACCTTCTCATTGCTTCCATGGATTACCCCACCACGGTGGGGTTGCAAGGAGCTAACTCAACTCGACCATGCAGTATCCAGCTGAGGAGGCACCATTCGGGCCAGGCCACGGAGGTCAGAGGATCATGCTGCCTGACCTGTGCCTGTTGTTTTTCCTCTGATTTTCTCCCTGAGGAGTGCAGCATGCAACATCTAGGCACATCGTGCCGACATCTGCCACACTCCACCCCCTTTTGGCACCACTCTCGTAGGGCCCCCAGTCATCACCAGGGGCCACTACAGAGTGGTGGGTGGATCCCTGGATCCCTCCCTGGGATAGGAGAGCAGTCCTATGGATGCTCACTCCTTTTCCTCCCCAGCCAACCCCTGGCAGACCGTGCTCGGGTCCGAACCTGGGTTGCCAGCATGGCACGAGGTGGATTGTGTCAGACTTGACAATGTTACATTGCTCTTGCATGATTCCATTTGATGTCTAACCCACTAGTTTATGATTTTTCTCCATAACTTTTTGCAGGCTGGTAGTACAAGATAAGTATCCTCGGGTGCAGCGCTGTATACCGTTTGATCCAGCTGATAGGGGTGTGTTGAAAATAGCCCTGAGTTTCACATTCTGATCATTTAGAAAGAAAATGCATATTACATCTGGTTTTAAAATTATTTGATGTATTTATTTTGTTACACTGGGAAAGGTGCATAAGTTAACAACCTGCCTGCTTGCCACTAGTCTGATTAATCATTTCTTATACTTAATGGGCTTGATTTTCAAAAAAGCCCTTTGAACGACACAAGTTGTGTTGCTCTAGGTCTGCAGTGAATTCCAAGTGTGTCAGGGACCCAGTGCCCAATTTTTTAAAAGGGGGTCCCTGAGCCAAAAACCCAGGAGTCGCCTCAGCCACAGGCTAGCACCAAACATACAGTATGGTGCACCTGCAGGAACTGACACAGGGATCCAGCCCCCCCTTCTCACCCAGTGTAACACTAGAAGGACCGGGATGGTTGGGGGTATGATGAATACACTGTGAGGGAAGGGGCCAGGGGCAGAAGAGGCATGGAAGACGCCATAGATGGAGTCAAGGAGACAGCTGGGCATGGGAGGGAGTGATGTGGCACCCAGCAGGGTGCGTTTGCTATTTTATTTATGTTTTTAGTGTCCATCAGTTCTTATTAGTGTACTACAGAGTACTGTACCTATTGATTATACTCTAAATATACAAGTAAATGAAGTCGAGTACATCCAAGAATGGGCAAGTGCTGTTTCTGAATAACACTTCAGCATAGATAAATGTAACTCAGCAGACCTCAGAACTTTTAAATTATACATACCTCGTTTATGAATTTAGAGTATAATCAATAGGTACAGCACCCTGTAGTGCACTAATAAGATTTGATAGACACCAAACATGAATAAAATAGCAAACACACCCCTACAGGTGCTACATCACCTTCTCCCTTGCCCAGCTGTCTCCCTGACTCCCTTTACGGCATCCCTCATTTCTCTTCTACCCCTGTTAGCCTAGTTGCAGACCCCATCCAAATTCTCCAAAAAGGCTATGTTGTAGCCCCTCCATGGTGCAAGCCCCCTTATAGCATGGCACACTCCAATTTAGGTCACAAGGCTGGTGCAGTACCACTTTGGTGCAATGGCTCCCCTTTTCATCACAGACTACATTCGAAACTTGGTAATGCTGCATCTTTTGATGCAAGGTGCCACTTGAGTCATTTATGTTTGATGTGGGGACCTTGCATTCCCATAGCTTTGAAAATTGAGGCCAATGCAACACAGTAATCATGAATTTGTAAGTTCTAGTGCTAAATGTGGAACATAGTGCTGTCCCATATATCATGTCATTAGTTAACACCACCAATGGCAGTACACCGAAGTCAGTCACTGACAGACAAACTCTGTAGGACAGGGCCCAAGGGTTGCATTCAGCATCATTTGTCATCTCAAATGCTGAATGCATCAGTCCAGCAGCCTGATGCATAAGCCATCTTACACCTTGGATAATGCTAGTGTGACTCAAAAATTAATATGACAGTGCAATGATAAAGTATGTTGTTTAGGGTATGGTCCTTAGTAACTTTAGATTAGAAAACTAGGATTATACTGTTTAACTTGTATCCTCAGCCACATTGTAATGTGAGCTACATCCTATATCTGCTTACAGGATTTCATCCAGTTTGCCATGTGGGGAGTGTTTGCCTTAGCCGTTTGTATGTAACTGCCGTTGCTGCTGCCTCAGTTAATATTCCAAACAAGTATTTTCCCCTGCCCTCTTAATAACTGGTACTGGTTGGCCTAGGATCAAATTTGTCAGTCTTTAGGTTTGAGAAATTCATTATTGTAATTTGTCTTCCTCACTCTTTCCAGTAGAGGGCTATGCTCAGACACCTCAATAGCACATGGCAATTGTCTGTGCCATGAAACACTTGCAGAAAAAAGGGAGATATTGTTGATGGGGGGCCTGAATATGCCATGGGGGACCTGAATATGCCAGGTGTTAATTGGAGCACATTTGCTGCAGCCACATCCAAGAGCAGGGTCATTCTCGATGCCCTACGGGGGCATACCTCAGACAGCTAGCATTGGTTGGAACCCACTCAGGAGGGAGCAATCCTAGACCTGGTATTCACAAACAGGGACAGAAAGAGGTACAGATTCAGAAGTGGGTAGCCATCTGGGAACAAACAACTACCAAACAGTGTGATTTACGATAAACACAGCCATAGAGTCAAGCCAAACAAAAGCAAGGGTACTGGACTTTAGGAGGGCTGACTTTGGCAAAATGGATGAGTGCCTAAGGAATGCACTAGCAAATGGGCAGGAAGGAGGGGTGTACGAACAATTGGGAAAAATCAAAACCGCCATCACAGAAGCAACAAGCCTTTTGTGAAGCAAATAAACAAAACAAAATGAAGTAAAAAAACACTATAGTTCTCAAAAGAGGAGGTGGGAAAGGTTAGGGAGAAAAAGATAGCATTCAGGAAGTATAAGGAATCACAGAAGGAGCAGGACAGAGAACTGTATCAGTTAAAGCAGAAGGAAGCAGGGAAGGCAGTCAGAATAGCGAAGGCTCAAACTGAGGAAAAGATAGCCAACTCAATTAAGAAGGAGGATATAACCTTTTATAGGTACATTAGGGAGTGAAGAAATACCAAGGGAGGGATAGTGAGGCTTAACAAAGGGGAGGGAAGGTGGGCAGAGGGTGACAGTGAAAAAGCAGAGATACTGAATGAATACTTTTGCTCAGTATTCACAAAAAAAGAAAAGGGGGAGGTACCTTACCAAACAATAGAAGAACTCTGGATGGGGGTCAATACTAGTCCATTCACAGAAGAAAGGGTCCTGAAAGAACTCCTAAAACTCAAGGTGGACAAAGCAATGGGCCCTAATGGGATTCACCCCAGAATTCTGAGAGAACTAAGGGGAGACCTATTGATGCCACTGACTACCCTTTTTAACAAATCATGGGAGGATGGTGTTGTACCTTAGGAATGGAGGAGGAGGAGGAGGGCAGATGTGATACCCCTTCACAAAAGTGGGAGCAAGACAGAGGCAGGAAACTACAGACCTGTTAGTTTGACCTCAGTGGTAGGGAAAATGATGGAATCACTTCTGAAAGAAATAATTGTTGAATACCTAGAGGTCAGCGGGGCACAGGACCCAAGGCAGCATGGATTCATAGCAGGAAAGTCCTGTCAGACAAACCTAATAGATTTCTTTGACTGGGTGACCAAAATAGTAGACCAGGGAGGGGCTGTGGATATGGCCTACCTAGACTTTAGCAAGACATTTGACACAGTCCCACACAAAAGATTAGTAAACAAGTTAGCCATCCTTGGAGTGGGTCCCAGGGTGGTAGCCTGGGTAACAAATTGGCTGGACAACAGGACACAGATGGTAACAGTAAATGGAGTACACTCTGAAGAAAGGGGGGTTACTAGTGGGGTACTGCAGGGTTCAGTACTGGGAATGGTCCTCTTTAATGTCTTTGTAGGTGACATTGTGGAGGGGCTGGAATGAAAAGCATGCCTCTTTGCAAATGACACAAAGATCTGCAACATGATTGCTACTCAAGGGGGTGGAAAGGATGACAATGGACTTGGCAAGGTTGGAGGAATGGTCAAAAGTATGGTAGCTTGGATTAATTGCAAAGAAGTGCAAAGTAATGCACCTGAGAAATAAAAACCCAGGGGAAGAGTACACAATGGGGGTACTAACAAAAACAAAAATGGAAAGGGACCTGTGGGTAGTCATATCAGATGACCTTAAGGTAGGCAAGCAACATGAGAAGGCAGTAAGAAGGGCTGGGGAGATACTGGGATGCATAGGGAGAGTCATTATCAGTAGAAAACAGGAAGTTGTTATCCTTCTGTGCAGGTAGTTGGTGAGACTCCATCTGGAGTACTGCATGCAGTTCTGGAGACCCCATCTCTGCAAGGACATAGACAGGAAAGAGGCAGTCCAGAGGAGGGCAACTAAAATGGTGCAGGGTCTGCACCAGAAGCCATATGAAGAGAGACTAAAATTCAAGAATGTATGGGACAGACATAAGGTAATTATAGTGGGGGGGGTAGGAGGAAGTAGGCTGTTGGAACCTGCAGCTTCTCCAATAGGTAGGGAAATGGGCAGACTAGGTGGGCCAAGTGGTCCTTATCTGTCGTCAAAGTCTATGTTTCTATGTCTGCACCTTGGCCATGTTTATCACTGTATGAGGGATAGAAATTTTGTGTAATTACCAACTCAACACCGTCCTCCAATATTCTCACCAGACCAGGACAGACTTGCTGTAATGTTATGTATGCCCTTATGCCCTTTCAAGCTCTTTCATATTTCCAGTCATTGGGAGGGAGTTATGGGCTCTGCAGTGTCTCTCCCCAATAATTCTGCACTTTCTGTGGGGCTTGCGGTGCCACCACTGACCTCATTCTCTCAGTTACGTTTCTAATGTGTTATTTCATAGTTGATTCCTGTGCTATTTACCACAGATATTGATGGAGGCTACCGAGTATCCCAAGTAGTTAAACAGGAATAAGCCCCCAATATCCACAAGACCATCAAAGAACTCAGAAACCCGTGGTAACTCCCGACCCAGGACTCAGTTAACTTCAGCTTTTCTTTGTTCTTCTTTCACGTGGATACTCCTCCTCCATACTTTAAACTCCTCTCCCTGGATATCCAATGAATAAAGGGACACCCAGTGTTAAAGGGATCTTCACTTGCTGCCTCTGTACAGTCCAAAAGGGTATACTGAAGCTTTAGGGAAGCACTTTCAGATAATGCCAGCGCTTCACAAAATGAAATCAGAAAATAGGAAGTATGTCAAAAAATTGACAAAAGCACTTCACTCCAACAAAAACAGCACCACAAACATGCGAGAATCAGAATCCCACTCCTGCCCTGACCCTACACCACCAGCACAGTCGGAGCAAATGTGGGACGCCATTACATGTAAACGCTTCAACAAAGAACCAAAAACAATACCTGAAAAACCCAAAATGATCGCAGCAATGTTAATTTAACTCACTACTTCTTCCCTATCTATACTGTTTTAAAATTGAAACAAAAAGTAAAGAAAAACAAAGAAAGACACAATTGAAAACATAATGGGAAGGATTCACTAAAGAGATGCGCTGGGCGCAAATGAGATGCACCTGCGTATCCCAGAAATGAGCCATGGAATGATTCACAGACAGGGCGGATGCACCAGTGCATCCTAGATGCGCTGCGCTGAACAGGATGCACTGTAGATGCATGATAATGATATGCGGTTTAAATAGAGGGGGGGTATACATGTATATACAGTGCAAAGCAATTTACAGTGCAAAAGGAAGGCACAACTACAGAGCAAACATGACGCATGTACCAAATGCACCATGGAAAGATAAGTCTAAAAGAAGCAGACTTAAGTGCAAGGCACCAGGAGGCCAGCAGCAGCACTACAGGAGCAGCACACAGAGAGAGGGAGAGAAAGCTGCAGGACACAATGTATGGAGCACCATTCGTGATGGTGGCACTGATAATGGGGATGACAGACAGAGAGGTGGAAGGCACCTTAGGCGGCTGGCCCCATGGCGGTATCATGCCAGGCTGTCCTTCTAGCAGCTCACGGGAGACAGCAGGCCAATACTGCCTGAATAGGGCCATTCTGAGGCAGCTCTGTGAGCTGTGTCATGAGGAAATGCAAGCACCCACTGGACGAGGTCATACCATATCAGTGGAGATCAAGATGACAACAATAATGTTCTTGCTCACCACAGGAACCTTCCAGAGGCCTTCTGGGGACACCACTGGCATTTCACAGGCCTCAACTTCCTGACTCCTCACACAATTCCTCATTGCACTGCTAACACATGCTTCGGAATACATCCACTTCCCAAGTACACTGGCAGAGCAGACAGAAGCCATGCAGCAGTTCTACAGGGTGGCATGCATGCCAGGCATCATAGGGGCCATTGACTGCAATCATGTGGCAATCTGCTCACCACCTGGTGATGACATGGTCACCTACATCAACCACAAGGGTTACCACTCTGTAAATTGCCAGGTGGCATGCAATGCCACTGGGCGCATCAGCAATGTCTGCACCACGCACCCTGGGAACACACATGATGCCTTCATATGGCACCAGTCCACCCTCTGCCACAGATTCAAGGCAGGGGACATACCAAGTGGCCATCTAGTAGGTGCATGGGACATGGCAACCTGCCACACAACAAGTCACTATGGCACAGGATAGGAAGGGGGGGGCAGGTGTGCAGGTAGCACGATGCACAAATCGCAGAGGGTACAGCAGATGTGGTACAGCGGAGGGGGGAAGGTGACACAGACAGTCACCAACCAGTTCAGGGTGGCATACATGCAATGCATGGCATGTGGGGTGCAGTGCCATGGGGGGCATGTGTGGCAGGGCCTAATGCAACACATGCAGATAGTGGGCGCTACTGCCATGCACAATGGGTGGGACAATGGTAGGAGGGGTACGTGTGACTCCAATGGCATGGGTGGCCTGGGGCCAACAACAGCAGCAGGACAAGACAACAGCAAGTGGATGGGGGATGTAGGATGGCAGGGAAGGGACAAGCACAGTCAGTAGTGGATGCACACCACACCCAGCTGCGCAGCATGGAGTGGGGGGGCATGCTGCACATGTGGCCAGTGTACTAACAGCCACCCTCCCCTCCCCACAGGCAATTCAGCATGCCAACTGAGACCCTGGCTCCTCACTCCCATCTGACATCCCAGAATAGAGGCAGAGGAGCGATACAACAAGGCAGACACACCGCTACGTGCACTATCGAGAGCACGTCTTCGGCATGCTGAAGATGCACTTCTGGTGCCTGGACACGTCAGGTGGGGCCCTACAGTACAGCCCTGAAAAGGCCTGTTGCATATTCTTAGCCTGTTGTATACTACACAACTTGGATATTGACCGTGGAATACTTGTTGAGGCCATGGAGGGGGTGACAGTTCCGGAGAGGAGGATGAGGGTGGGGAGGAAGACGCAGTGGCATAGGGCCAGAACACCGGACCACCAATGGCATGGTGGGACCTATGTTTGACCACAAGGTCACGGCTCTACAGGAGCACACTGGTGGAGGAGCATTTTGGGGACAGCAGGTGAGTGTCACAGGTATGTATAGGGAAGGTGCACAATGGTGACCACAGGTAGAAACATAGGTGTACATTGCATGGTGCACACAACACAGCACACAAACAGCCCAACATGAGCACTCACACAACACATGCCACACAGTGGTGGCAGAGCAGCAGTGGACTGCAGACATGCCAGGGACAACCAGGCCCAGGCCCAGACACACACACACACACACACCCCGCAACACACACGTGCCATAATGACAGTGCCAGGGAAAGCATGGATCAGTGTGCACTGCTGCTGGCACACAGGAACAGCAGACACTGAACTGCACTCATCACACCCATGCCACATGGCACAACAGTGGTGCACACAGATATTCAGATGGCACTGCACAGGGGGCCCACAATGGCAGTGCACTGGGGCAGGTGGATGCCACTTATGCCACCCCAGGTATCGGCATCAAGGCAAGTAGGACACAGAGGTGGAACATGCAGAACCATTGGTACGGGGACCTGGACATCACAGGGCGGCACCACAGCCACCACGGACACGAGGGTGGCCTCTGCCATGACTGGTGGATGCAGCCATGGCACCACCAGCCACAGGGGGTGTTTCCAACACCCCTGTAGGGGTACTGCAATGAGACCATGAATGGGTGCTCATTGGTGTGGTGGCCCCGCAAGCCATGTCTGTGCTGGGGACACTGGGCAGTGTGACATGTGACGATGGTGTCAGCAGCAGTGGGTCCACCTGACGCCACTGCCTAGGTGTATTGGAGGTTCTCCTGGGTGTCCAGCTGGAGACCCAATGGCCACAGTGTGCACCGGATGCACACGCTACCTCAGCAGTGGCTGCAATCCACTCCAGAGCAGCGGTCATGCCCACACACAGTAGGCGTGCCTCTGCCAACATCTGGGCATGCCATGCAATCATGGACTCATGCTCAATCAATCAATCAAAACTTTATTTAACCAGGCATAACACTATTGAGCAAGCTCATTATCAAAGTGGTCCTGGACAGAAAGGACAATTACACAATAAAATAGGGGGCAATACACACAATCAGGTAACTAGATTAAGTACATCAAGCTGTAACAAATGCATAGTGCCTCTAGGGGTAGTCCAAACAATCAGTTACATAGTTTAGGTACATCAAGCTGTAAGGTCATTCTTATACAATCATGTAAAAACAAGGCCATAACTGGTACAAAACCATACATGGAAATTAAATGAGTGGTCCTCGGTTATTCTTTCCTAGGTAGGTCAACAACAGCCCACAACAAAAAGTTCATACTCCCTTATTCAGGAGGAGTGTTTAAAGGTGGTGTAGAAATAGAGGGTTAGCAAGTAGAGCCACTGTAAGGGGAAAAAGTACAGGAGGCCCCTATGAGGGGGGAGGAGTACAGGAAGGAGGGAATACAAGTAGACAGAAGAGCAATTAGAGTTAGGGGACACTAGGGTTGTATGATTATGAGTACAAGTATGAGTCACCTGTAGCATTTGCAGGCTTCCTTTAGATAACCTGCAAGTAAAGCTTTAAAGGTGTAGAGACCCGGGATAATGGTAAGCCTTAGAGTTTTTTTGCATGGTATTTCATGTGTAGGGTAGAGAGAAGTTAATTGTGGCTGAGCCATGACGAGTCTTTATTCTAGGGACAATATAGGCGATTAGCGCAAAGCGTCTCAGCTCGTATAGTCCCTTTGAACGCTCAAACATCCCAGCAATGTAGCCTGGCAGTTTATCAATCAAAACCCTGTAGAACCAGAGAAGTGAATTCCTTTGCCTCCTCTTGGCCAAGGAAGACCAGCCCAGTGCCTCATATAGAAGACAGTGGTGGGTGCGTGAGGGTAAGTTCAGGATAAGCCTCAAAGCATGGTGATATTAGGCGTCAAGCTTGTTTAGTGCCGAGTTAGGACAGTGGCTGTACAAAAAGTCAGCATAGTCAAGCAGTGGAAGAAAGGTAGTTTGGACAAGCCTCACTCTGGCCTCTCAGATAAGGAGATTCCTAATGCGGAAGAAGACACCTAAGCATTGTCTTAATGTTTTGGACAGTTCATTCAGGTGAACTGTATAGTTGAGTTTGTTATCCAGCCAAAAACCCAGATACTTGAAGTTGTCCACAATTTCCAGTGCCTCACCCAGCAGTGTATGGACCAGAAGACTACATGGAGGATTTTGGTCAGAGGAGGTGTGCGGAGAGACAATCATAGCCTTTGTCTTCTTAGCATTAAGAAGAAGCTTTAAGTTTAGAAGGCTATGTTGCAGGATGATGAAATCGTGTTGTCGTTCAGTTCTTTATGGGCTAGTTCTAGTGAGGAACTTATGGTGTAAATGACCATGTCATCTGCAAATAGATGTAAGTTAGCAGTTTGTATGTAGGAACCAATTTTATTGATATAAACCGAGAAGAGTAAGGAACCCAAAATGGATCCTCGTGGTACTCCACGAGGTGAAGCTTTTAGTGGTGATAGGTCCCCTTGGACTGTAATTTGCTGCACTCTGTTAGTGAGGTAGCACTTAAACCACTCTAAGGCAATGCTATCAAGGCCAAGGTTTTTCAAAGTGTCCAGCAAAAGGCTATGGGCCACCTTATCAAAGGCCTTGCTAAGGTCTAGGAAAAGGCATACACACAATTCTTTGTATCTAGAGCATTATGCCAGTCATTAGACATTTTAGCAAGGCTGAAGTTGTGCTGTGCTTGGGCCTAAAACCTGACTGAGCAGAGTTTAATAGGATGTCAGATTCGATGTACTCTCTAAGCTGACAGTTTACAATTTTTTCAAGAATTTGGAAAGGGTAGGGAGTAAGGAAACAGGCCTGTAGTTATTCAGGTCTTTGGGATCACCAGATTTAAGAAGAGGGATAATATGTGCAATTTTCCAGTGACGGTAACACACCTTGTCCCAGGGAAGACTTGAATAGATGAGTAATGGGGGCAGTCAGATAGTGATAGCCTAATTTCTGGAAGAACAGATCAAAATGGTCTGCTCCAATGCTTTTTTTCATGTCAAGAGATAATAGGAGGTCCTCCACCTGCTTAAAGGTGACTAGGCGGAAAGTGAAGGATGAAGATTGCATTTTGTAGTTGAGGTTGGAGTTTGTGTCAGCACTATATACACCTTGCGTGCTTAGCTTGCAGATAGGGGAAGAATAAAATGCAAGGCCTGCTGTAGCAAAATGGCTGTTAGTTGCTCTAGGAAATTAACCCTGTCTAAGTGTGTCTCACCTCCAGCCACTATCTTAGAGGGCAAGGGAGAGATAGATACATGGCCTTCACCTTCTCTGTCTTCCAGAACTTGGCGGTATTATTTTTATTTTGTTCGAGGGCTGTCCGAAAGTAATGAGATTTTTAAATCCTAATGAGTTCAGTGCAAGAGTTCCTAGCAACCCAAAAAGCAAGCCAGTCAGAATCAAGCTTAGTCTTTCTTGCCCTTCTCCAAAAAACATCTCTATTACTGAGGGCTTTTTTTAAGGCAAGGGAGAACCATCCGGGAGACCTTCTCCTAGTCTTGAGTTTTTTAACTGGTGTATGTTTATCTATCAGGCCCAGTACAAGGCTGTGAAAGATGATAAATGCCTCAGAGACGGAGGAGGCCAAATAGCATTCTTGCCAACTAATATTGTCAATGTCAGTTAAAAGGCAGTATGGCAGAAGCTTTTCAAACATCTTTTTAACTTAAAAGAGGAAGCTAAGGAGAAGTGAGGGGCGCGCCTAATACAAGCTGTAGCACAGTGATCACTTAGGTCATTACGGAAGACACCAGTGTGGGTACTATTGTGCGGCTTATTAACAAGCGTAAGATCCAGGAGAGTACTTCTGTCCACATTTTTCTTATTTGGGTGGGTAGTCTCAGAGGTAATCTGAGAAAGCCCTTGGGCGTCACAGAAATCTTTCAGCTTTTTTGAGCTCTCATCCATCCAATTTAGGTTAAAGTCTCCCATAATTATGTATTCAGAGCTCGCCTTTTCTAGCAAATTATGGAGATGAGGTAGTATGCCCTACCATGCGGAGGGCAGTCTATAGCATGCAGCTATGGAGAATGCTAATTCAGGTGATAGTGCTATCCTTAAGCAAGACTCCTAGAATTATGCGGCTGTAGAATTTTGCGCAGAACTTGCAACCTACTGCAGAAGTTCTGCAGTGCCGCAGAATTCACTGTTCTTGGTGATTCTTTGTTAATATTTCCATTTATCCATAGAACCTGGTTCCCTTCCCCTCTTTTTATATATCCAAACCCCCTCTATGCTCAGAATGTGATGTTATTAATGCTATAACATCATACAATAGCTAATGAAATGGCTGCATTCTGCCACAGAAATGAATCGTCACTTATCTACCACAGCTCCCACTGCCAGAGGCGGTGGCACAACACATCAGGTACAGTGATATTTTCTCAGCCTGCACTACAGCCTAATACAATTTTCATTCTTACGTTATTACTCTAGGGCCAACTTAAACAAAACCTTGACTACAGCATAAACCTGTTAAGTCCATACCTTACTTTCTACAAATGTATTTTTGCCTTTAAAGTATAGAGATGCTATCTGAAATGAATAACTGGTCAAATGAATTAATGTCATTTTTAAGAAAAATAAAGTAATTATGCCTAGAAAAGTGGAATATAATAATGTGTAGACCTGTTGAAAGAATAGACCTGTTAAATAAATAATTGTGCTGTACATATTTTTGCCAGGATTATTGATTACATATTGTCACTGATTGATCGAATCAGCTAAAAGTTATGAAGAAATGTTGTGTGCAGGGCTAGCTGTTGAGCCAGGTGGTAGCATGTTGTGTTCCCGTGCCGGCAACTCAGGTTCCGAGATGAGCTCTGGGAGCTGGCTGGGCAGCACAAGGATTGGGGGAACACATCACTGCTCAGAGCCTGGGGAGGTATGACACAGTATTCTGTCACATGGGGGACACATTGTGATGGGCTGGAGAGCTTTATCTCACAATGGGTTCACATGCATGTCATGGCCTAATGGTGTTACAAAGCGTGGCAGGGGAAGCAGGTTGGCACGAAAGATGAGTTTTGCAAAATCTCCTTTATTCTGTTTATTCCATTTCCAAAGGGACCTGTATGAATGAGGATACAATTTAATGGAAATTTATATATATATATATATATATATATATTATAGTGACGCGGTCACGCCACTATAGTTAGGGTTCAGTGGTCACTTACATACTAAAGTCAAAAGTTTGGGCATTAATAACTTTGGACCCGTTCAACAGATTTACCTGAAATTTGGCACATGTAGTGGAGCATTGTAGATCTCTTGATTTTCCGAATTGTGTTTCGGTCAGACTTACAGTGTTTGCGTACGAGAATGTTGAAAAATGCAAAATTATCAGTTTTTGGGGCAGCTTTTGGGATTTTGGATGTGGCCCTGCATGGCTGTTGTGTGGTGTGCTGCTCTGTAAGATAGCTCATTTGAAAGAGCTTTGGTGGCCGAACATGCCACTTTTTGTTTGGTGAAAAAATATTAAGGCATTCAAAAGTTATGCCACTTTTAAGTTCCCATTATAAGTCAATGGGAAAATTTCTATGTATGTTTTGCGGACAAAGAATGGGGTTCTGGCCATCTGGTCCTGCCTGGCGATCAAAGAATTTGCAGCCTCGCGGTTCAAGAATCTTTGTCCTGAGGATTTTAAAATTCTTTGAGTGCAGGTCCTCCATCTTGTTTTTCAGTTTTTCGATCGGAAAAATACAAATATCTCTGCTCAGGGGTCACTTCTGAAGTAAAACTTGGATGGGTTTTACTCAGGGGACCCCGATCTATCGAGCCATGGCTTTGGTTTTCTCCAAATTGGTCCAAAAATAGAGTTCTGAGCTTTTGTAATCTTCGTTTGTGGCTCGCTAATGATCTTTGATTGCGAGCCTGCAAAATCTTTGATCGCGAGATTCTTTGATCACGATCATGCATCGCGAGCGAGGGACGAGATGGGCAGATTTTGAATGTTTTCTGTAGCCCAGGGGTGCCCTACACAGTTATATGAGGGTGGGTTTTGGTCAGGGGGCTTCGTTGTGCCCCATGTGAATAAAAACGCATAACTTTTCATTATCCCTGGTAGTCTAGTGGCCCTCCCCGATCAATAATATACATAAAGATTCAGATGCTTCCTTGGTAGTCTAGTGGCTTTCTCATGTATTTGATTAATATCTCATTATTTTATCTCTTGGTTTAGTGCTCCTTATCATCTTTTTTGTTTGTCATGTTGTGCTGCTTCTGATAGTCTAGTGGGTCTCTCACTCCTTATTTCTGGTCAGTTTCAGCCCTAGCACATTGTTTCTTCCTTAGCTAGTGATTGGCACATCTTATTTCATTTTCCATGGCTAGTTATCGATTGTGTGTAGTTGAGTGCATCTAAACAGGCTGAGCGCCTGTTTGAATTAACACTCATAATATACACAGTGGCTGGCCATGGAGGTGAGAGGTGGCTGTACCAGTCCGGCTTGGGAAGGGTGGGGGTGCTGGGTGGCTGGCACAGCAGGGTGAGGGGCCACTATACCAGGAAGTAGCAAATGCTTATTTTTTTACAAATGATGGTGGGGGCACTAGACTACTAGGGATATGAATAATAATAATAAAATACAGATTGAGAGGAGGCCACTAGACTACCAGGGATATAAAGAACAAATATAAATAAATAGACATGGGGGGGCACTAGACTACCAGGGATAAAATTATGAGATATTTTTTATTTTGTTTTAACCAGGTATAGCACACTAAGCTGAAACCTTTTTTACAGGAGCGACCTGGAAGCACAAGGAGGTTAAGTGACTTGCTCAGGGTCACACAGTATGCATGTAGAAGCTGTGGGATTCAAACCCAGGTCTGGTCTGCTGGATGTCACCAGAATTGCAGCTCAGAGCCTTAGACCTCTGCGCTATACTGCCTCCTAAATATCAATCGAATATACATGGGGGGGGGCACTAGACTACCAGGGAAACACAGATCTTTATGTATGTTATCATGATCAGGGGGAAGGGGCCGCTAGACTACCAGGGATAATGAAAACTTATGTGTTTTTAGTCACATGGAGCACAACGAAGCCCCCTGAGCAAAATCCACCCTCATATAACAGTCTAGGGCACCCCTTGACTACAGAAATCTATTTAAAAATCTAGCCATCGCATCCCTCACTCTTTGTTCGCGAGCGAGCAATTTCTTTGATTGCTAGCCTGCAAATTCTTTGACCGCAAGATTCTTTGATCGCGATCGTGCATCGCGAGCAAGGGACGAGATGGCCAGATTAAAAAATCCATTTTCTCAGTCTAGGGGTGTGCTAGGAAGACAAATGAGGGTGGGTTTTACTCAGGGGGATTCGTTCTGACGAACCATGGTGGTGATTTGCCACAATTCTGTTAATTTTTAAAATCTGAACACTTTTTATTCTTTGATCGTGACCCTGCAAATTTTTTGATCGCGAGCCTACAAATTCTTCGATCACAAGATTCTTTGATCGCGATTATGCATCGCGAGCAAGGGCCGAGATGGCCAGATTAAAAAATCAATTTTCTCAGCCCATGGGTGTCCTAGGAAGACAAATGAGGGTGCGTTTTACTCAGGGGGCTTAGTTTTGTCGGACCATGGTGGCGGTATACCGCAATTCTATCAATTTCTGGATTTATAACATTTTTAATTCTTTGTTCATGACCCTACGAATTCTTTGATCGTGAGCCTACAAATTCTTTGATTGTGAGATTCTTTGATCGTGAGATAGGGACAAGATGGCCAGATTTTTTATAATAGAATAGATAGGGATTTTTTACCAATCTTTAACATTGAATATCTCGGAAACGGTTTGGTCTTTTTACTTGAAATTTGGAGGGTGTTTACGGCATGTCATGTAGATTTGAATTATATGTTTACATGCCAGAGAATAAAATTTTTGCGGAGATATTACGTGACGCACTTTACATGTTGCGGGCAGTGTTTTGCTTGTGGTGGTGGCTTGAAATTGATAGGATACATAGCCTTAGTGTCATGGATGTAGTTTTCAGACATGTCTGTTAAATGTCAACAGGTGCAGAACTGTGCTAGTCTGATGAATGAAAATCTCATACGTTAAAATGTTATATCTCTGGCGTGGTTTGGTCTTTTCTTTTTTTTATCACTACTTTGTTTCTCCTTGCTCTGTGCGGCCCCCATCTGACCGACTCCCCCAGCCCCATCCCCTGGAATTACCAGGGCTTACCTTATGCCCGGTCCAGGAGCAGTGCCTGTGGAGAGTCAGTTCCCATCCTGCCGCTGGCTGCCTTTTTCCGTTTTCTCCCCTTATTTGTCCTAAGGATCCCAGGAGAAGGACGCATGTGTGTGGAGGCATGCATGCACCTTACAGCCCTGGTGATGGCCCTCCTCCACCCACCCCATTGGCCTATCGCCAGCATCCTCACTTGTGCAACCCCTCGGCCTCCACCAGGGGGTAGTCGTGAGTGAGGGATGCCACCCCACCTCTCCAGAGAGGAGAGGAGAGCTGGCTTACAGCTACTCCATCCTGCTCCGCCCACCCCCCCATGCCGACCTCCGATGAACCAAGCTCACTCCCGAACCCGGGTCACCGGCATGCCACAAGGTGAGAAGTCCAGCGCCTCAGCCCTCTGCACCACTGGGCCGGTGGCTGGTTTGGTCTTTTCACTTGAAATTTGGAGGATGTTGACAGCATGTCCTGTGGATACAAATTACAGTGTTCCCGTGTTGCAAAATATTTTTGGGGCGGAGATATGGCGTGACGTAGTTTACGTTCTACAGACAGCATTTTGCTTGTGGTGGTGGCTTGAAATTTATAGGATACCTACCCTTAGTGTCATGGATGTCATTTTCAGTCATTGTGTGTGTTAAATGTCAACAGATGTGGAACTGTGCCACTCTGACGAATGAAAATTTCAAACTTTGACATGTCATATCTTGGACACGGTTTGGTCTTTTTACTTGAAATTTGGAGGGTGTTGACGGCATGTCCTGTACATGTTAACAGAGGTGTTTACATGTTGGGCAATATATTTTTTGCGGTGATATTGTGTGGCGCATTTTACGTTTTGTGGACAGCGTCTTCTATTGTTCTACTACATTAACATTTGTTTAGTGGCTGGTTGTGCTGTTGTCAATGTACTTTTTAGTCATTAGCTGTATAATGTGGCCCAGCACTTACAAGGTGGTGGGAGCGTGGGACCCTTTGGGCCCCACACTCCCACCAACTTTCGCAATTTTCTACTTTTCTATTCTTTCTTAAAAAGTAAGGAAATTAAATGCAAAAAAACTTAGTTACTGCATCAGTTAGGGTTATTCTACATTGACAAAGTGAGGAAATTCAACATTAGGATTCCCCTTGCACCCCACCCCACCGGCAGCCACCAACAGGCATCAGGTGCGCGATATCGGTTCCTAACTCTCACCCCATTCTCCTGCACTGCACCACCTCAGCTTGTTTGTACATGGGATGGGGTGAGAGTTAGGCCAATGACCTAATGCACACCCCAATGCCTGTTGGTGGGGCACAGTGGGGTGGGGTGCAATGGGAACCCTAATTCGTTCCGACTTTCGCTGCTGTAGAATATCCTCAACTGATGCATTAATGAAGTTTTTCATTATATATATATATATATTATAGATAAAAATGGTGGCACAGTAGTGCCACCATAGTTAGGGTTGAGTACCCCATTTATGGTTAAAGAGTGAAAGTTTGCATCTTAATAACTTTGCCACTGTACAACAGATTTACCTGAAATTTGGCAGGCAGGGAGTGGTACCATAGATCTCTGGATCTGCCATGTTTCGTAACAGTCAGATATACGATTGTGGAGTTATAAAGCAACATTCTGTAGCACATTTACGCTTTTTTACGCATTCTTTGCTTGCACTTACAGGTCGCACAGTTTGTGTGACTGGTCCAAAAACTTCAGGGAAAATGTGTCCGGGGTCCCCAATGTGCCTTTTGAAGATTTTGTGAAAAAATATTAAATGGTTCAAAAGTTATTCAAAAAACAAGTTTTCCATTATAGTCAATGGGAAAAGTTAACAAAAAGTTTGACAGTGTCGAAAATGCAGATTTTAGTGTCACAAATGACCCCTGTAGTGTCGCAAATCCACCATTTTGTTTTCAGTTACTGATCACAGAAATGCTTGGCTTTAAAATTGGGACCCTCTAGGAAAACAATTTTTTCAGATTACCTAGTCAGACCCTGAGGATGCTAGTCTTGTCTTTTGGGGTTAAACACCCCAGAAATATGTTTTTGACTTTTTTAAAAAGTAGTGTTTACAAAGTAGTGTCGACCTTACACTTTCGTGATTTTTTTTTAAAGTATGTTTGATTTATGACACTATTTTGTGACACTATGCCCAAAATAACAGGAATTCTTTGCCACCCTGCTGCAAAATAATGGTTTGATCTTTTGGGCTGAAATTTGGAAGGAAGACAGCCAACATGCCACAGATGTGCCTTTTGGTGGTTTGGTGACAAAATATTAGATGGCTGCAAAGTTATGGCACTCCGAAGTTTATGCTTTTCCCATAGGCTAACATTATGGCGTCCACCGCGCCTTTCGGGGCCCGTATAGAAACATAGAAACATAGAAGTTGACGGCAGATAAGGACCGCAAGGCCCATCCAGTCTGCCCATTTCTTTTTCTACCTTATAAATGTGCCTTCGGCCTTTGCTCTGTCAGTGACCTATCTGTTCTTAGTCATTTGTATTGCTCCCTTATGTCTATCCCATGCCTGTTTGAAGCCCCTGCACTGTATTCATAGCCACCACTTCTTGTGGTAAGCCATTCCATGCAACCACCAATCTTTCTGTGAAAAAGAATTTCTCACATTCCCCTTAATCGGCCTCCCCTAATCTCATGCTGTGTCCTCTTGTCCTGCTATTTTTCTTATACTTAAACATGTTAGACTCTTTCACCTTTGTTTATGCCCTTAAGGTGTTTGAATGCCTCGATCATATCACCTCTCCTCCTTTGCTCAAGGGTATACATATTGAGCCCGCTAATCTGTCCTCATATGTCTTCTGATGCAGTCCCTGCACCATTTTGGTTGCCCTTCTCTGGACTGCCTCAATTTGGTTAATGTCCTTGTGAAGGTGTGGCCTCCAATACTGCACGCAGTACTCCAGATGGGGCCTAATCCAGTGTCTTGTACAGAGGGATTATTACCTCCCTCTTACGACTTGTGATACTCCTACTAATACACCCTAACACCCCCCTAGCCTTACCTACTGCTTTAGAGGTCTGCTTGATGATTTTAGGTCATCAGTGATGATGATGCCCAAGTCTCTTTCTTCCTTTGTGCACTGCTAGCAACTCCTCCCAGCCTATAGGTGGCTTCAGGGTTTCTTCCCTATGTGCATGATTTTGCACTTTGCATTAAATCCAGTTGCCACTCTTCTGACCATTCTGCTAGTTTATCCAGATCTCTTCTCATTCTGCCCACCCCATCTGGATCATCTACTCTGTTGCAGATCTTGGTGTCATCTGCAAACAGACAAGCTTACCTCTAGTCCATCTGCAAGGTCACTAATGAAGATGTTGAAGAGGACTGGCCCCAGGACTGATCCCTGAGGTACCCTACTTGTTACTTGCATCTCTTCTGACTGTATACCATTTACCACCACCTCTGTTTTCTGCCCGCCAACCAGTTTGCCACCCAGTTGACCAACTTCTGACCCACCCGAGCCTACCCAGCTTATTTATCAATCTTCTATGGAACAGTGTCAAAAGCTTTGCTGAAGTCAAGGTAGGCGACATTAACTGCTCCCTTGGTCCACCACTCTGGTTACCCAGTCAAAGAAATCTATGAGATTAGTTTGACAGGACCTTCCTTTGTAAACCCATGCTGTCTTGGATCCTGTGCCCCTATGGATTCCAGGTGTTGCACTATCCTTTCCTTAAGGAGTGCCTCATAATCTTGCCCACTACTGAGGTAAGACTGACCGTCTGTAGTTCCCCGCCTCCCTGCTACCACTCTTGTGGAGCGGGATCACATGAGCCCTTCTCCAGTCTTCTGGGACCTCTCCTGTGCTCAGAGGCTCACTAAACAATTCTGCTAATGGCTCTGCTAGTTCCTCCTTTAACTCCTTAAGTACCCTGGGATGTATGCCATCAGGTCCCATTGCCTTATCCACCCTGAGCTTAGCAAGCTCTTGTAGGACCTTTCTTTCGTGAAGGGAGTAGTGCTCACCTCCTCCCCCTGTGTCCATGATACTGAGCTGGGGCCCTGTCCTCCTCTCTTCAGTAAATACTGAGCAAAAGTATCTATTTAGGATAGATGCCTTTACAGGGTCCTCCTCCTCACATGCTCCCTTTTCTCCATTAGCTTAGCAATACCCTCTGGACTTTCTCCTTTCACTAATGTATCTGTAGAAAGTCTTGTCACCTTCTTTACTGTTCGTAGGTGTTTCCTCAGTTTGGGACTTTGCCTGCCTTACTGCCTTACCTGCTTCCTTAGGCAGTTTGGTATGCCTCCTTATCTTCATCCTTGCTGTGTTCCCTTATATTTCCTGAAGGCCAGCCTTTGGCTCTGACCTTTCTGCTACTGTATTTGAGAACCAAAGTGGTTTCTTCTTTTGCACTTCCTTTTCTTAACACAATGGGATGTTGCTTCAAGTATTGCATCCTTAATGCTTGCCCATTTTGCCTGTACCCCTCACCTGTGTTTCTTTTTGCCAGGGCTAGCTTAACTCTGTAGGCCATCTTATCAAAGTCAGCTCCTCTGCAGTCCCATTTTTGCCTTGGAATGGGATGATTTAGATGTAGTAGCCAAACTGAACCATACCATGTGATGGTCACTGGCCCCAGGTGACCTTCTACCTGGAGATCTGTGATCCTTTTGTTAGTCAGTACTAGATCTAGGATAGCCCTGTCTCTTGTGGGTTGCTGTACCAGTTGTTTGAGGCCCTCCCCTGTAGGGAATCCACTATGAGTCTAGTTCTGGCAGATGTTCCTGCTGGTATTGACCAATCTGTATCTGGCATGTTGAAGTCTCCCATTATCAGAACCTCCCTTTAGCTGTCATGTTTTGTATATCTTCTAACAGTAATGTATCTATGTCCTCCTCTGGTCTGGGGCCTGTAGACAACCCCAGTTCTTATGGCTGTCCCATTTCCTGTTTCCAGGGTGACCCACAGTTCTTTCTGGCTCTTATGTGTATTCTGAATTTCTGTAGCTTTTGATATTTTCATTAACATACAGGGCCACTCCCCTTTTGCACCTCGGTCTCTTCTGAACAATACATAGCCAGGTACTGAAGTCTCCCAAGTGTGGTTACTGGTAAACCACGCCTCACTAATTACTACTATGTCCAGTTTAGCCTCTGACATTATTGCCTGCAGGTCTGGGATCTTATTTCCCAGGCTGTGAGCATTTGTGTACATGATTTTCCATTGGCCAGATTTTGTGTGTTAGTTGTTGGGTGAAGTTTGGCATTACCCTGTGCATCGTATGGGGAGACAAACCTTTTTCTTACTGTGATGCAAATGAATGGCAAACATGTTGAATTTGTTTGACCACTAGCTGAGGGGAGGGTGTTTTTCCCATTCGACGATGGGGTGCTGCACCCCTCCCCATTTGCTAGTTTAAATATTCTGCAAAGATGTCAAACTTCTGCCCCAATGCACTGACTCCTCTTTAGTCAGATGCAGTCCATCAAATTTAAAGAATTTCGCCCCAGAACTGTTGCCAGTTCCCTACAAATCTGTGTCCTTTTCCTGGCACCAGTCCTTGAGCCACATGTTTAGCTCCCCTATCTCCTTCTGACCTTCCATCCATCTACTCCCCTCTACCAGACTGGCAGGATCTCAGAGAAGGAGATGCGGACTAAATAGATGATAGTTTGTCACCCAGCCTAGTCAGGTGTTCCTTGGTCTCACAACTGACCGGCTGGCGAGATCATTAGTCCCTATGTGTACTAGGACATCAATGTTTTCTCCTGCCTTGTGAACAATTTTAGCAATGCGTCAGTGTCTCCATGCTGATGTACCTGGAGACATCTGACCATCACCCCTGACTGGAGATGGGTATCAACTCCCCGAATCATGGAGTCTCCTATGATCAGAAGTTTTTTGGATTTCCTTTGTGCTTGTTTAGTTTTGGTTCCTGATTTGGGTGAGTTTTGTTGTGCTAGCTCCTGTGCCGCAGTGTCCTGCTCTGCAGTGTCTTCTGCCTCTTTATTTGATTTCAGAGATAGAGGCAGATACCTGTTTGTGGTGTTTATATGGTTTTTGGAGGTAATGTGTTGGAGAGCAGAGAGTGATGGGGCACCTGATTTGCTCCTCCTAACCACCTGCCAACCTCCTGGACCAACTACCCTCTGCGGTCGAGGTTTTTCTGTTGGATGCTGGGGAAATGGCGGTGGTTCTATAATGTATTTCCTCTTCAATATGAAATTTGAGGCGTGCAATCTCTGCCCATGCTGCCGGAGCTGAGCCCTAAGATCTCCAAAGGCCCAGCATGTAGGACAGTGTCCTAAATCCTGTAAGACTGTCCTTCTGAAAATTGTTCCACAGTACCTGCAGTTAATGAAATCCATTCCAAATAAGTTGCTGGGTTTGTAACCTAGTCAGAGTAATTAGAAGGAAAAAAAAGGAAAAAATGCAAGTAATGGTTTAATTGTGCTTTTGTTTAACTTGTTATAACAAGTTAAATTACTAGTGCCCCTGTAAATGATATCACCTGTGGAGGCCCCACTGATCCGCCTTCCTTCCTGCTCTGCCACAGGATATGTCACAACAGTGGTACCCCATAAAAGGAGTGTAGCGTGTGGTTGGGGATGGGGTGGTGGCTGGGCCTTCCCCTGCCTAAAAAGAAGAACCATGGACAAAGAACAAGGAGGTAAGAGCAGAAACAATCAGTCAACAACAAATGCAGTAACCCTGAAAGCTTATCCTAATGTTAGATAAAACTGTAAAACCTGTAAAGCACCACCATTGTAATAATTTCAGAGAAGATATACCCTGTAAGAAACACTTTGCTCCAGAGAAAATAAAGCAGTAACAGAAGATATACCTTGCAAAACACATTTGAATCAGAAGATTACAGCAGTAATCTGTTAGCACACACCTGTAGGCACAACTTTGTAGAAGAAGGTATACCAGCAACAACAATTTGAATCAGAGAAAAATAAATCAATGAAATGTTAGCAACAAACAGTAGCAATCCCTGTGAGTAAAAAAAAAAACACCACCACACAGTAAATCTGCTTAGCCAAACTAAGTCTTAATCCTTCCCTTGCTCTGGTGTTTCTTACCTGCCTTTCAAGCAGTCGAGAAGGAAAGAGCTCAGGTGAAGCTAGGTGCCTTGGCCAGCAAACCAAGTCTCTACCTCTGGAGACGCTCGAGATACAGACTTTTCATCAGAAAAATGCTTAGCCCCCCCCCATGGAGGCTAAGTACAAAACTAGCCAGGAAAGTAATAAATCATATGAAATTTTACTTTTTTTTCTACGTCGTACGGTTCCTGAGATATAAGCAATTTAGTATTCCAAGTCCTCATTTTCTGCTCCGAGGCCCATTATTATGCATACATTATTTGTTTTCACTGTGTTTCTCAATGCAGCTTTTGGGGAAAAATAGGGTATGCGCTTTCATTACTGTTACAGTTAGCGTTTCCACTTGCGATTTAGAACCATTTGCTAACTGCTCCTGCTTCACCACTGTGTGCAAGTACGCTTTGTGTTTTCATTTGCAATTTGTATTTGCTACTTTTACCATTTGGCGCTTCCATTACTGGTTTTTCTTTGTATTTCATTTTGGGTACCCATGTGCATTGCCATTTGCATTTGCGTAGGCACTTCCGTTTGCATTTGTCTTTACTTTAGCGTCGTCATTGGTGTTACCATTAGCATTTGCATTTCCAATTGCGGTACCGTGACCGTGTGCATTACCATTTGCGTTTCCGTACATGGTTGCATTTGCATTTCCATTTGAGTTACTGTTCGCTTTGGCATCATCGTTGCTGTTACTGTAACTTTTTGCATTTCCAATTGCGTTACCATTACTGTTTGCATCTTTGCCGCCGGTTGCATTTCTGTTCACCTTAGTGTTTGCGTTTCTCGTTGCGTTTCCATTGTCGATTGCATTACTGTTTCCTTCTGGAGTGCCATTGCATTTACTGTTTGCATTTCTGTTAGCATTTCTGTTACTGTTTGCATTTCCATTGGCATTAGCGTTTCCATAAATGTTTGCATTTCTGTTGCCATTAGCGTTTGCGTTACCATTTGCGTTACCATTTCTGCTTTCATTAACGTTTGAGCTGGTGTTTCTCTTACCGTTTGTGTTATCATTTATGTTTGCGTCACCATGTGCATTACCATGTGTGCTTGCATTTGCATTACCGTTAACGTTATTATGTGTCAACAAATCACATGGTGGGCGGGCACCACGCTCCCACCACCACATTCCATTCACTATTTATAGTGCTCATTCTCAAAAAGAAGGGATCATGGCATGTGGTTCAGTTTATCGCAGCAGTTAGTTATTCATTAGTACAGCAGGAATTATGTTGTTGTTGCCTTCTGCACTTCACCTTTCACCCAGTTCTCAAGAACAGGCATTGGGTGTGCTTTGGGGTCATTGGTCCCAACTCTCACCCCATTCTCCACACTGCACCACCTCAGCTTGTATACACATGGGATGGGGTGAGAGTTAGTCGATGACTCAACACACACCCCGATGCCTGTTGTTGGGGCGGGTGGGTGGGCTAAGGTGGCAACCCACACTGAATTTCCTTGCTTCTGTCACTGTGGAACAACCCTAACTGATGCATTAAAGGGATTTTTTTGCCATGTATATATATATCGATATCTATATATATAATATACACACACACACACATATACACAGACACATAATATCTCTCTCACTATATATACACACACATATATTTGTATGTATGTCATAGATTACAAATAAATATGTAAGTGATACACAGTGGGGACCTCATGAGTGGTGTAGAGAGCACATATAAATATATAAGTGATACACAGTGGGGACCTCATGAGTGATAGCGATAGCATGAGTATAGAAATATCTTATTTATCACAAAAGATCTCCTTTGTGTATTTAATTTATGCAATAGGCTAGGACCTTAAGGGATAGATATTTGCTTTGCTTTTTTTAGGCATACAATTATTTCTATAAGTTTGTTATCTTTTGAACTAGTGTTATTGTGCTTTCCCCCATCCTGATTGCTATAACCACTGCCATGAAAGTGAAGTCAGGATGACAAGTTGAAACTGTGATGTGGTAGTTTGTTAGTGCTGCAGAATTTCTGCAGAAATTACAAACCACTGCTGCAGAAGTTCTGCAGCAAATGGTAGTCTTGCCACAGAACTTGGTCCCAAAGTGCTGCAGAAAAGTAGGGACCTTGTCCTTAAGGCAAGGCATTCAAATTCTTTGGGGAAGGAGGTACAATCTATAACTGTGACTTTGAACTTGTCCTTAACAAATATAGCAACTCCCCCACCCCTGGTCGCTCTGTCGCACCTAAAGACACTATAGCCAGGTATATTTATAGAGCTGTCGGGTGTAGTGTTGGATAGCCAGGTCTCCGATATCATAAAGATGTTGGGGGACATGTGCAAAGCCCATGCCTGTGTCAAGTCAAGTTTCCTGAGAATACTGCGAACATTCAGGTGCAGAAAGCTAATGCTCTTGCAAGAGAAGAGGTCATATAGGGCATCTAAGGTCACTGGAGGGCCATGATTTAGCTCAACATTACTGGAACAGAGTATAAGGAGCAATAGCTTCCTGATGCAACCTATATCCATTTTAAGCAAGTTTGTATTGTGCCTTTTAGAGTATAACTGTTTGAGGGGGGATGAGCTGGAGATAGTGAATTGCCAAGTACAAGTTAGTGAGTATAATATAACTCTTCCTGGAATAAGGATAGGTTGGGGTAGAAAGGCTTAGTTAGGTGTATGCGCATAAACAGTGTGAAAGGGTCGGTACCCTCAATAGAAACCATACTCCTATTTTGGTCAAGCCCCAGTAGGGGCAGAGCCATGACCTTGGATAACTCTTGATGCAGGGAAGTAGCTGCATTGTCTTTGGGGGTAAGTGTTGGTGTTGAAAAATAGTTAAGGTACACCACAGCCAATGCCATTTTAATCCTCATGGTTATATGAAGTTTGACAAGGGAGTGAAGCTAGCAGTACAAGGCTAAGTCTTTTAAAATAAGAGTTTTTTTTTTTTTTTAGAAGTGAGCTAAAGCCAGAGCTAATCTGATAGAAAGGAGAATACTTTGAGGCGGCGGCAACCTGTGAGGAGGCCTAAAGAAGAAATACAGGGAGGAGATAGCATGCCCAAGTGCATTTAATAGCGGCCGGGGTTGGGGTGGGTAGGCAGGAAAAATATAAGAATTACAAATAAAACAGATCAGAACTGAGCTCCGAGGTGTTCACAGGAGTTAAAAAAAAAATAACAGATCAAAACTGAGCTCCAAAATAGGAATTACAAAAAAAACCCAGCAGTTCAGAACTGAGCTCTGAGGTGTTCAGAGGAGTTACAAAAAAACAACAGATCAAAACTGAGCTCTGAGGTGTTCTGATGCAGTGCTGATGGCAGGCCAATCCCGCAAAGAGATGTAAGAGGCAGGAGCCTATTGGCTTGGATTAAAGGAACATTATCCAATCACAGTCCCACTGAAGGTATCCCAAAGCTGTGTGCAGGCTTACCCAGGCTGGATGGCTTGATAGCAGGTGGCAAGAGAGAGCGTGGGCGGCTTGCTTCACCTGGCGTGGCCACTCCTTGGGTCCAGCTAGTCTGTACAGGATAAGGCTCCCAGGCTGGATGGCTTGATAGCGAGTGGCGAGAGAGAGCGCTACCAGCTTGCTTCACCCAGTGTGGTCACTCCTTGGGTCCTGTGCTCTAGGACCATCAGCATCCAGAGGCCCCTGAATTCCACATATAGGGATGCCTGCTCCTCCATGGTATCTCACAGGAGGCGGGCATAGCACTCAATCTCATTGGTGGGTGATGGCTCATGGTGACATTGCTGATGGGTGGGTGGTGATCCAGCCTGCTGTGGGGCATCCATGGACGGTGGTTGCACCATGGCAGGCTGCAGCATGGATGGGTCATGGGCATGCATGGCCCCATCATGTCCACGGCTGGTAGGGTCACAGGCAAACTGTGCCTACAAGTGTCTCACAGCACCCAGACATGACATGCCGGATGACCCCTCTGCCACACCAGGACTGGCTGCAAAGTGCACAGTATCCACCACTGTGTGCAGCTGTGCAGTCTCTGCAGCCATGCCATGTGCAGCAGGGCCATCAATGGGGTCAGGTGCCACCTGTGCAGGCATCTGTGTGCTGCATGCCCCACTGTCGACCATGTCTTCCTATATCTGTGTGGTGTCATCATCTGTAGGGACATCACTGTATGCCCCTGGCATGCCTGATGCCAGCACAAATAGGGCATCAGTAATATCCACTGTGTCCACTGGTTCATCATCAGACAAAATCAGTAGACCCTCCAGCCATGTGGTGACATGCCCACCAGCAGTGGCAGCATTGGCTGAAGGGTCTGACAGGCCTGCCACCACTGGCACTGCAGCTGGTGACACTTGTGCAATGGATGGTCCAGGGATGGCAACATTCCCCGAAGTGTCCACAGCCCTGTGTGATGGGCCAGCATCATCATCTGCTAGGGCATCCCATGCAGTCATGGACACAGCTGCACCTGTGAGGGGTGATGAAGCTGTGAAAAGAAGAAGGGAGAACATGGTTAGTGTCAATGGATTATACAGTGGCATACATACATACATATATACATGTACAGTGTGTCACAGTGTTGTGTCATGGACATGCATGACAGTCCCTGGCACAGCTGTGCAGTACCTGTAATGCCGCTGCAGCCATGCACCTGCTGTGACCAAGGCTGCGTGGTGACAGGACATGTCCACATGGCACCCTGTTTGCTAATGCTACACATGCCCATCCAACAGTGTTAGTGTCCAAGTAGTCTGATTGGCACTGGCCCAGCACATGTGCCACCACGGGCATGGACTGTCAGACACAGTGTAGCACAGCATAGGCCATGCATGGGCCACTGCCACATATGGTATAGCCCATGGGAACACAGTTGCATAGTGGCACACATTGGGACTGGCATGGCAACCAGGGCACAGACACGTGGCCTGACACATGTCCTGGGTATGGCTACTTACAGTGCTGCGATGGGCTGCCACTTTTCTGGAACCCCCCTACAGGGATACCCTGCACAGCAGACCTGGCAATTCCTGCCACTAGCAGCTCCTTATTTGGGCTGAGGCACACGTCGACCCGTGGGCCACCCCCTGTCCTGTGCAGGGAGGCCTCAATGTGGGCCACCTTATCCTTGGCCCTCTGCTTGCTGCCATTCAGGTGCTTACTGCACTCCAGTGGGGTCTGATTGTATTTGCCCACAGCATTGACATGGCATGCCACCACCTCCCAGACCTCCTCCTGTGCTGCACGGCTGCCACCTCTTCCTGTCAGGACATCATGACGCAGGTTATATGCTTCTGTGAGGGCCCTCTCCTCATCTTTGGTTAAGTTTGGCCACCTGCGACTGGCAGCACTGTCTCCTCCAGACATTCTGGCTTCTGTAGGAGAGTAGAGACAGACATTAGGCATGCACATGCAGGTTCCCATGTGCCCAGTACCGCCATACAGGGGTTGCAGTGTGTCACCACAGCAACTGCCTGACAGGGCCTGCAGTCAGTGCATGTCTGTTGTGGTGCACGGTGTGTTGTGGCAGGAAGTGCTGCATCTGTCTTGGTCAACTGGACTGCCATGGACAGCTGCATGGCCATAGACATGTCACCAGTGTCGCATGTCCAGAGACATATGCAGCTGGTCTGACCATCACTGACACTATGCACACCCCACTGTTTATGCAGGCACATCAGCCGCCAGCATTCCCCCTCATCATAGTGCGACCTGTGGGACAGTGTGTGGCACAGCATGGTGTACAACAGGTGTCTCTGCACATGTCAGGATGGCAACAGGCTGTCCATTGACCATTGCATGATGGATTGGCTACACTAGTAATGGTATTGTAAACCAACAGATTACTCTGGTTCACAGTCAGTTGGCATTCATCTGTATCCCTCTCTCCCGGGTCGTGCCTGAAAATAGGCAGAATTTGTCTAGTGCACGTACCCGGTAAACACAACCTACATAACTACATAAATGAAGAAATAGTACTCACCTTCAAGGTTATTCATCCTCTCAGTCACCTATATTCAGTGTGGTCTGAGCTGGGAGCATTTATGGCTCAGGGAATGCAAATGAGGACTGGGGCAGTGATAATGAAATGCTAAACAGCTGAGATGCCCGTGCATACATTAATAGGCTGATTTGGGTGCATTGTCTTTGAACTTCATAATTGCCCTCAGCTCATATCAATCAGCATGGTGCATCTGCTGCATTGGGTGCATTTCCAAATGGCGCATTACCTGCGCATGCACAGTACATTCGAGTTATCTTCCTGAATGGGGCACAAGTGCATGTCGTGCGCATTCTGCATGCATGCACTGTGCCTGTTGTACATCTGCCACCGCAACTCATATGTGCGATCGGCCCGACAGTCGCATCGCAGACATGCATATAGTGCATGTCCCTCAGTGCCATCTGTACGCGCATGCATTTCCATATGCACGATGCACAATATGCCACCTGTCCATGGTTGTATGCTGAGTGCACGTTACATGCCATAACGTGGCAGTGTGCTACTGCGCATCACAGGCACCATGCGCGATGATGCGTGACACACACAACATGGAGGATGCCTTCGTATTGTGCATGTGCGACAAGGTTATAGGTTTCATAGGTGTTTCAGAGCATTTATTAGATCAAGATCCATATACTTGCCACGATATTAGTCATATCCAAAAATGTTGTTACTAATCAAATGCTTAACAAGCTTAGCCTTAAATTCATTTATTGTTTTGCTGACCACAATTTCAATAGGGATCTTGTTCCAAATTTTGGTTACCCTTGCTGTCAACTAGTACTTTCTCCTAACTGTATTAATCCTCTCCCTAACTATTTGTAATGGATGTGCTGTTGTATTGTATGCCTGTTCTCTCAAAACCAGGTTTAATTGCTTTCACAGTACTGCATCATTTAATACCCTAAAAATGAAACACATATCTCCCCGCAGTCTTCTGAATTCGAGGGAGTGTAAACCCAGATTCTGAAGCTGTTTTTCATAGTCCAGGCCCTGGACCTCCTTTGTCCTGCGAGTTGCCCTCTTTTGTACTCTCTCCAGAGATTTTATGTCTCCCTTTCCCCCAGGCACACAGAACTGAGCACAGTACTCCACATGTGGTCACACCAGTGATGTGTACAAAGGGAGCAGTACCTCTTCATTCCTGCTTTTAATATGTTTATGGATACAGTATTGGATACTGCTGGCTTTTTTAATAAGCTGGTTATAATGAGGCCTAAAACTGAGATCATTGCTAATTTTTATAAACAGGTCACTTTCTTCATTTACTACCTTTAATAGCTTGCTCCCCAAACTGTATTGATAATGCTTATTTTTTTTCCCCATATGCATCACTGTGCATTTATCGATGTTGAATACTGATCCATGTTCCTGGGCCCAGTCTTCCAAGTTTTCTAGGGCAACTTGCAGAGTATCGGCATCTTCCCTATTTTCCACTACATATCCAATGTGGGTATCATCAGCAAATTTTGAAAGCCATGTATCAGATGAAATGCTCATGGACCCAATATACAAATTAAAAAGGCATGGACCCAAAACTGAGCCCTGTGGGACCCCACTCATCACATTCTCCCAATTTAAATATTCCCCCTTAATTCAGACCCTCTGCTTTCCATTAGTCAGCCAATACTCAATCCAATGGGTGATATTTCCAGGTATACCCAACTTGATCAGGGCGTCAATCAATTTGTTGTGGGAGTCTTTATCGAAAGCTTTGGCAAAGTCCAAAAAGATGACATCCACTGATCTTCCTTCATCCAAAGCTTTGTTAACATTCCCATACAATTCTAAAAGGTTTGTTTGGCATGACCTCCCCTTTACGAACCCAAGTTGTGTTGTGTTGATATTACCTGACGTGTTGGAAATTAATAATATAATCTCTTAAGATGCTTTTCAAAATTTTCCCCAGGATCGATGTCAGACTATGAACCATGACCCTGCATTCCCACCATAACAATGCACATTCTGCATGCGCCTGTGGGCTCATGACTGACCAATTGCGCTTCACGCCACTGAGTGTGGGGGCATGCACATGGCCTAGTAGCACATGTGGCCCCATTTGGCATTTCAGCTGTGTAGGCCTTGCAAACTGCTGTGTGCTGGTTCTGCTGTGGACATGCCAAGAGCAGGGAGGACTGGACCACGGGCTATGAATTGGTCCAAGGTGTAACTGCTCCACCTAATGGCCCTGGTGCTGCGGGTGGAGGGGCAGCTTTTTGGGAGGGAGGGCCTACAAGTGCCCAGGGTGCAGGTATGGGCCACCATTTCCCACCAGCTGGTGTGGCATGCAGGGGTTCCCTGCACTGGGGAACAGTGCAGGCACAGATATGGTGACCTTGGCCAGAGAGACTGGGTCCATCTGGAGTGGCTGCATGAGCATGCACTCAGGGGTGCACTTCCACGATCAGGTAGGTATCATGCATATGTGTGCAGCACAGGTGCTTGCAGGGTGGGGATGGGTCACATCACAACATCACGCTCACATGGGCACTCACCAACACGCACACTTGGGTGTTGCTGCACCTGCCCTGTGGTACCCTGTCATGCATGCCACGTGGGGTTGGCCTCTCTGCGGTGGTGTGTGTGTGTGGTACAGGTACACTGTGTCACACATGAGGTGGGACCACTGTGTGCAGTGCATAACTGTGGCAGGGCACTTTGGGGGTTCAGACAAGGCCACTGTACGCAGCTGCAGACTGCAAGACCAGTCACCAGTGTTGCACTGGTTGTGTACACCATCACTGCATGCCCACACTGGTGTTGGGGGGGGGTTGTGCAACGATGTGTCTACTCATGGCAGTCTCTGTCTGTTGTGTCTTGCAGGGCTGGAGGCCAGTTGGCAGGCCACATAGGCCACTGAGGAAAGACAGCAGAGGGCTGCAGATGGTACATGGCACGGTGTCTGTATGGGTGCAGGTAGGTGGCTACCTTGTGTGTGCAGTACCTGTTTGGTGGGGTGGGCTTCTGTTTGGTGGGGGCTGTGTGCTTTCATTGGCACTTAGTCTGTGTTCAATGTGTTCTTGCTGTAGGTCCCCAGGATCGTGGCACTGTGGCTGGCATTGAAGGACCCCTGGAGCAGCAGCAGGATACTGGGTGCGGAGTCTAGTGGGCCAAACAAGCGGCAATGCAGCCCATATTGAGAGTGCAGGGCCAACTGCAGAGGACATTGGCCACTGTCATTAGACTGCTGTCAGCACATGGCCATGGGGCCATCTCCCCTCCACTCCCCATCAACACTTGTGTCCCTCAGGGCTCAGTGCTTGGTCCCCTACTCTTCTCCATTTTCCCTAATGATCTTTCCACAGCCTGCTCATCCTCTTCTATCCACATGTATGCTGATGATACTGATTTGCACAATTCCGGCAAAAACCCTGCTGCCGTGCAAACCAACTTACAGCATGACTTCAACCAAGTTCAGCTCTGGTTTGCTTCTCTCCACCTTTTTTTAAATGCCAAGAAGACAGTCTCAATGACCTTGGCACCAGGCAGAGACTCTCTAGGCTCCTGTCCCACCCACCTTCCACACCCTGATGGGACCTATCTTGGAGGACACCTCATTTAGATTTCTGGGAGTTTGGCTGGACCAGCACCTCATCTCTCTGTGCATATCAATGCTATCCTGAAGAAACTGCAAGCTTGTCATGCCTGTACAGGAATCGAAGGCATCCCGCTGACTGCAAGGTGCGAAATTGTCCAGAAAATGATACTCCCCATCTTTGACTACTGTGATGTAGTCTATGGTGCTGCTCCCAAATCTTCCCTGACCAAGTTGGACACACTCTTTAACTTCTTCTGCCGCTTTGATATCGACTCCCTTTCCCGCTCCCATCACTGTGAACTCTATCGCACTCTAACCTTCCTTCCACTATCTCACAGACGCATCTCTCACTGTGCCAAACTAACCTCCAAGTTCTGGTTTGGGGGGCTCCCCTCCTATCTCTCATCCTCCCTCTCCACTGCACCTCCCCCACCCACTCTCTCAGATCAAATGACGCCCGCACCTTGACGGTCCCTTGCTGCTCCACCCTCATCGGTCAGACTGGTTTCGCCCATCATTTACCTAAAATCTGGAATTCCTTCCCCCCTGAAATATGACACTCCTCCTCCTCCAACTACTCCCTTACCTCTGCCCTACACAATTACATTTCCCTCAGCTGTTCCTGCTTTAACCCACCTTAATACTTATCCCCAGTTTCTGCCTTCCTACCATGACTACCCCCCCCCAGCAGGGTTCTCAACATCCTGAGAGGAGAAATCAGGAAATGGCTACCCCTTCTCCTCATATTCAGTTCTTGCTTCTCTCCCTCTCTTCTCCACCTGCCCTTCTGGCACACCAGTGTGCACAACCTAACCCCATCCTTTTTACTCCAACAGCACTTGCATACTACCTCGAGCCTGTTCCCGGTACACTCATGCACTATAAATGGTTCTATTGCATTATTACTGTTTTGTAAGTTCATATGTTCTTTTGTATGATTTTGGACATGTATTGTAATTTACCCAATGTTCCACTACTGTTTATTGTACAATACCTTGTGTTCCAACTGTTGCACAATCTTAGAATGTTGTATTGTTTGTACTACCCACATGCTATTGTAACTGATCATCCTTCACCACCCTATGTAACCCCACCCCCCCAGGTTGCACCATGGGACAAGCAACTTGTTGTTCAGTGTGCCTCCTGGTGAAACATTTCAATAAATAAAATAAATAATGGGAGTTTGAGGCGGCATGTTGCACAACCACGCCACTAGCCATAATATTGTAAATAGTTGTTAGTCTTGTACTTATATTGCTGTTCCCCCACCCTATGTTGCTGTCCCCACCCACTCCCCCCCTTATGCACTCCTGTTACTGTAAATAGTCCCTCACACCCCATCCCTTTTTCTATCATCCACTGTATAGTTTTTTGTGGTTCGGTTTGTTGTTCTTGTAATTGTTGTTGTTGCTGTGTTTTGTATTAAATTATTGCTTCTCTGACACAGTGTCTGTGGTCCTTCACTGTTCCATGGTCCTGGATTTGTGTACTGTCATGGTCTCATCACTGTCCCCTTGCTGCCATGCCCCTGTGTGAATCTGTATTTGTACAGTCTGCTTCCCCTGCCCCCACCACTTCCATGTGGCCCCACTGTTGCCTGTGGTGTGTGCGTGGTCCTCATGTCTTGCTGCTCATGTCTCTGCCCCCAGTCTGTGTGTGCTGCTTGTGGCATGCATACATTGCACTGCTGCACTATTGGTCTGTGGCTCTGTGTGCAGTGTCCTGTGGTTGGGGGTTTGGACTTGCTGTGTGGCACTGTTGTGGCACTGTGTGCTGCCCATTATATGGCATGGTGTTGCCTCCTACACTGCCACAGTCTTGGACACCTGTGGTGTTGTTCTTGTCCAGTGGCCACCACCTTGCTCCTTGCTTTCTTCCACTGTTGTGTGGTACCATGCTGGCTGCAGTGTACCTGTTCTGTGTGCCTGCCGTGGGCCTGTGTGGGGTGTGGCCTGGGCCTCTGGGTGTTGTTCTGTATGCCCAGTCTCACTATTGTGCCTGTTATGGCCACTGTTGTGCCATTGGTCATTCTGGTTTGTCCCTTTGGTTGTGTCCCTCTTTTCTTTGTCCCACTGCATTGTCCCCTGTTGCTCCCACATGCCTTGCTGGGTTGCTCCATATCCACTGTGTTGCTCCACTGGGTGGTTGTGCGCATCCTGGATGCACTGGCACATCTCCACTTGTGCCTTGCCCTTTCCGTGTGATTTACAGTGGGGTTGCACATCTCATGGCACATCCCTTTGTGAATCTCTTGGCGTTTTGTGGGTGCATCCGATTTGTGCCAGCATATCTAATTTACACCTGGCGCATCTCTTTTGTGAAACCTGCCCAAAATCTGCAGGTTAGTTTTCTGGCTGGCTCAAAGCTGCCGCCATCTTGCAAGGAATCAGGTAGCTAACAGCTTAAATCTTGTAAAGCTTTTTTTCAACTTTGAATAGAATCCCACTTGTCAGAACAAAACACAAAACAAGTATGTTTCTATGTTTATGACCAGAGTGTGCTTCACTTTATTATGTGCAGGCTTGTGATGCTGTACAAAAGGCTTCAAGATAAAACCAGTAGCAGGCCAATGGAACAAAATACAGCCTGTAAAAGCACACAAGTCCACTGATCTCCTGGACTGATATCCTGGAGCTCACAAAGCAGAGTGCCAGGTGACATGAGGACACTGAATGAAGAAGTCAGGGTGGTTCGGATGGCACTCTGTTTTGTGAGCTCCAGTGCACATAATAAAGTGAAGCACACTCTAGACATAAGGCACTTGGTTTGTGGTTTGTTCTGACAAGTGGGAATCTACTGGAAGTTGAAAATGCAAGTCTACAGTAGGTGCCAGTTCCTGCAACATTTACATGTTTCTCTTCACACTTTTTTCCCTTTTTTTTTCCATCTTCTTATTTGTTATAGGATATGCAATTAAAGGATTAGTGTGTACAAGGATTAAAAATACATTAGGAATACAGAATCATATTTGAAACATTTTTGTGGCTCAGAAACAGAGTGAATAGCGAAGATGTATCAAAAAACATATCCTACTACCCGAACCCTCCCTCCTCCCCATAATATAAATCCTTCTAGTACATTATAGGTATTGGTAAGAAATGTTTCTTTAACTCATATCTGTAATAAAGGAGGTAATATCCTAAAGATTTCCAACCATGACATTTTTCCCCATTGTATTCTTCGTAAAGTTCTTCCATTAATTTCTCATAGTGTAAAGTATTTTTAAAGGTGCTACTCCATTTGTTTATGCCAAAGCTGGGTAGCTTGGTGGAGTTCCAATTTGCCAGTATTAATCTTTTGGTGGCCATTGTAGCCAAGGCTAAGATTTTTTTTCTTTCTGTCCAATAGTTAAAAAACCAAAATCATCAAGTATGAATATTTTTGGTTGTAATGGTATTTGTATATTCAGAATTTTCTCTAATTCTGTTTTTGTTTGTTTCCACCATGGCAGAATTTCTTTGCATTCCCACAGTAGACGAAAATGATCTATTATCTTTTTGTTTTCCTTACAGTTATGCCAGCATAAATTGGGATAGTTTGTGTTGATGTGATTTAGGGCCAGATATTCAAAACTTTGCCCCGGAGCTAAATTAGCACTGCCCAGTGGGAGAAAACAACCGGGCACAAAGAAAGCAAGCCATATTCAAAGGAATAGCCAGACAAGCGGCTACTCAGGCCGCATGGGGATGAGGCTGGGCAAACTGGGCTGGGAGTGCAGGCAAACTTAGCTCTGGAATAAGACAGCTCTGAATATGGCAACCAGGAAGTGCAAACCACAAATACAACACAGTGCACAGCGATGTGAAGGTAGGTAGAGGTGAACTATGTGGCCAATGTGTGTGCCAGCAAATCACGTGGACCCAGTACAGCTGCAGGCAGCAGTGTGTAATACAGTGTGCAAAACTGTAAAAATATTCTCCGAACTGTTTGTGCAGTGCTAACATGTTTGCGCTGGTCAGCGCAGGGCTAAACCGTTAGTCCTGTGCAAACTTTGCCATATTCAAAAGTGACATGCAAATGAGCCTACTTAGGTAGTCTCTGGGCAAACATCCGGATTAGCATCTCATTATGCCCTGATTTGCATGCAGTTTGCAATGGGCTAACGGTTTAGCCCTGCGCTAAACCCGCGCAAACGTGTTAGTGCTGCGCAAACAGTTTGGGGAATATTATACAGTTTTGAACTCTGTACTTTCACATGCGCTGCTGCCTGCAGCTGTACTGGGACAACACAGCATAGGCACAGATGGCGTGGTGCTGCATGCAACTGTCACACTGTAGGTCATGCTACAGTGCACAGCAGACACTACAGTAGCAAGGGGCCAGTAGTGTGTGACACAGCAATGCCTATGGTGTAGGGCAGATGATGACTGCACTCATACACAGTGAGAGGCCCAACCTGCAGGTGTTTACTGATAGTGGACATTACTGTTACGCTGTTGTGTGACCCACAGATGCTGCACCTCTGGCATGGGATGCTCACAGTGACATATACATGTCTGGCTTTGTGTGCTGTGGCAGTTGTACAGCTGTGCAGTATATGGCCGGGGGGGGCACATATTATCAGAAAGGCACACTGGTGTTGGGGTATTCCCAATACTCACCCATGTGCACTGCATGATGTGACCCAGCCTTGTGGGCACACCTGATCTGTGGCACAGCCTGGCCACCCATACACTCTCCCCTCAACAACCTCCATGCCCACAGTGCTGCATGTGTGTGCTGGCATCTGTTAATGTCCACAGAAGAGTGGTCCACAGGTGTGTGCTATGTGGCCACACTGCTATGCTGTCCACCGGCGGCAGGGTCACCACTAACTGCCTGGCATGGCTGGGACTGGTGGCAGATGATGGCATCATTGTGATGCCATCAGTTAGCAGCATGTTTTCCCTATGTTTGGCTTTGTCTATGTGTCATATTTATTTGTTAGGGTCACGCAAAGCCTGCAAAAACCTCACAAACACTGTGCAAAGCCAAAGTGTTGCACAAAGCTGATTGTCCAGGGTTAACACAAGCTTTTCCTGAGTGGTAATGTGCACTGAGCTAAGTGTCATGCTAAGTCACGCAAAACCACTTTGCTTGACGCTAGTTGCTGAATATAGCATTGCGCCCGTATTCATGTACACACACCCTCAGTTTGCCCCTTGCATATATTATAATTTTGCCCAGTGCTAATGCCGTTTGCCCATGCTATTTGGCCTTTTGAAAATAGCAGACCCGAGCTAATCCCACGCTAAACCTGCGCAAATGGTTTTTGCCTGGCACAAAGTTTTGAATTGTGGCCCTTAGTTTGTTAAGTGTTATATATGCTCTATCTATAATTTTGTATTGGATAGATTTGTTTTTTGCATTAATAAACATTCTATTTGCTTTAATGTATATATCTTTCCATTGGTTAATTTCCCATTTATCCAATGCTTCTTCTTCCCATTTTGATTTTATCTTATACAAACTTTTTTCTGTTTTTTTTTATATTTTTGTCAATTTTTGTTAACAATGTTTTCGTAAAAAAAAAGCAATAATGCTAATCTTTTTTCTTTTATTTATGGTGGGGTACATAATCTTAGATATGTCCAGTACTTCATATTCTGTTTTATGTGTCTTTTTCCGAATGAATTTCTGGAAACCATTAATAAGAATCTGACCTTTGAAGTGATAGCGAACAAAACACAGATCAATTTTTTAGATATCACCATTCATAAAACAGATACAGGTAGTATCTCCACATGTGTGTATAGGAAATCACAAGAAAAGAACTCTATTCTACAATTTGATAGTTGCCACCCATTTCATACTACAAAGAATATTCCTGTAGGACAGATTTTAAGATATAAAAGAAATTGTTCCAACGAAATGGACTACCATTAACAATCCAGAATTCTGAGTGATCGATTCCTAAACAGGGGCTATGATTAAAGAACTTTAGATGTAGCAAAACAGAAGGTGGATGCCATAGATAGACAAACACTTTTGCAACCTAAACAGACAACACAGAATGGATTCAATAATGAAGCTCCTTTGTTCGTCACTACGTATACACCAAAGGCCCATCTCTTACAATAACTCAATCAAAAGAATTGGCACATTCTTAAAACAGAAAAAAAATTGGATTCCATTACTTGTGTGGAACCACGTACAGTCTTTCGCAGGGGTGAGAATATTAAAGACATTTTGATAACCAGTACGTAGAGGGATAAACAAGAAAAGTGCAAAAAAGTATTTAAAGATGGAACATACAGGTGTGGCAATTGTACCTTCAAAGGTTTCATAGGTTACAAAGGGCTCAGGAGGCAAAAAATGCCCTTTTAGACCTCGCCACCAATGTGGTGGTTAAGGTTTTATCCTAGATAGGATGTTTTTCTATCACCCATATAGCTATCTAACTTATTTTTGAATAGATCCATGGTGTTACTCATTACTATTTCCTTTGGTAATGCATTCCGCTCAGATACAACCCTTTGGGTGAACCAATGGCCTCTTTTATAAGTTTTATAATTATCTCCTTTTAATTTTAAATTATGCATCCTGGTAGTAGTGCTGGAGGTACCTTCTGCATACATTTGAAACAAAGTTCTAATTTCATGAATCCCATTATTAAACAGACCTACCAGACAAAAGGTTTCATCACGTGTTCCACACAGAATATCATTTATTTGGCTACCTGTAAATGCTGTCTGGCTTTATATGTTCGCAAAACACAGCAGAAATTTAAGGAATGGATTGGTCAACTTATAAGAAGCATGCAGAAGATGGATGGAGTCAGTGCTTTAGCGATACATTATCAAGAAAAAAGGAAAGACCACAATTTCTTCTTCCAGGGAGTCGAACATGTACACCAAACAGTCAGAGGCAGTAATCAGGACATTACAATCTTAAAAAGGGAAACTTTCTGGCAATATAAGTTAAAAAGCACTGACTATGCAGGACTGAATTAATATTTTCAATTGGCTCCTTATTTACTGGACCCCTAAAAGAGTGTTTTCTTATAAATAGAGAAAAAATGCCACTATAGCTTTATTCTCTTTCAGCTTTTCAAAGGCCCTTACTACACTATTATTATCCTTTTGATCCTTCTAACAATATGGCACATTTTCTGCCTTCTAAACATTATTTGCTTAGCCACAATATATGTATAAACATGTCTATGGAGGTTTTTTTTTATCTTCAAATTGCAATTAGATATTGATATAGAATTTTTTTTTCTGTTCTGAGTACATATACACATTCGTATATAATTAAAGATAGCTTAAAAAAGTTATGTTCATAGCTATATAGAAATTGTAGAATTTATTTCTATTTGACCAATCACTATAGATTTTTTGTACATAATCTATAGATCTGCAGTATCTCTTCATATTTGAAACAATTAGATATACACATTTGGTATTTTAAAATCACCAATCTTTTCTAAATAATGATATATTTATTTTATTTGTGGATTTTATCACTCCAATTTTCACATTTATTTTTTTTAGCACTTGTCACTTTAAGTAAATTCCTTTATAAGGGATGTAATTCCAAGTCTCACCATTCCTGAGGAAGTGCAAGTATTGCACGAAAATGTTCAATTCAGTGAGACTTGGTCACTGAGAAGGGGGGTAGCCATTTTTCTGGATGTTGTCCTTGTTTGCATGCTGGTTGGATTTTATTTATGGATCTATGAATTGAGTAAAGCTGCTTTTTTCTTACATCTGCATTGGATCCTGCACATCTATTTTGAAGTGCCACAGTTTGACAACTCCTGCTTTGTAAGTTTTTCGGAATGAATGTGGCAAATTTATTTTTAAGTTGGTTATATTTAATCCAGGGCTGTGTAATGGTTTGTTCTTGACACTTCTTTGTGAACATTTCAATAACTATAAATGTCCCCTCTTCTAGACAGTCTAACCAATAAAACATTTTTTAGTTTATTCAAATCTGAATTTGGGATTAGAGTAGCATTATGAATATTCCATATTTTGGGATTTCCGTTTATACTGGCATATAGTTGAAAATTATTATATGGAAACATTTTGATTATATATTTACATACTGTTTGTATAGCTGCAATGACTGGATTTTTACATCTTTCAAATAATTGTGGGAATGCCAAGATGTCCTGAAACCTGAGCTTGGTCATCTTGTATTTTACGATTTTGGCTGTCATTATTTGACTGGGATTAATAAAGTTCAGTTCCATTTTACTTTGGTATATCCAAATGAGTGTTTGTTTCATTTTCACAGCCCAGTAGTAACTAATAGGGTCAGGACATCCCATCCCCCTTCTTTCCTCAACAGAGTTAATTTATTCCAGGCAATTCTTGGAGCTCCGCAAAATATTCTTCTCACATGTTCTAACCAAGTAATTGAAATTTCACCTTGTATAGCTTGAAATAAGTACATGAGATGGGGCATAACCATCATCTTCAGTGCTTTGATTATTCCCCAAAGGGAGATAGCTTTTCCTTGCCAGTGCATACTCATATTGGTGACCTTTTCCATGTACATTTTTAAGTTTAGTTGTATTGTTGTATTTATGCTATTTGTCAACTGCATCCCAAGGTATTTTATTGAATTTAGTATTTTCATTTCAGAGATAATTTGTTCCATCTCTATATTTATTTCATTTAAACATAAAATGGTGGATTTGGATTTCTTTAAAGTAAAGCTGGAGTTCGTGGAATATATGTTAAATTCTTGTATTAATTCTGAATATGTTTCTTTGGGGTTGGAAATTATAACCACAATATCGTCTGCATAAACATTTAATCTGAAATAATTGCCTTATTTTCCTTTATTTGTTATTTTATTATTCTGTCTAATGTGGTTTAATAATGGTTCTAATGTTAACATAAATAGGGCAGGGGATAGGGGGCATCGCTGCCTTATGCCATTAAACATTTTAATTAGGTCTGATTTATATTGATTAATTTTGAATGCAACTATAGGAGATTTATATAATGATTGAATGGATTTGATAATGTAATCTGGGAACCCCCATATTTCCAATGTGTGAAACATAAATTCCCAATTTACCAAATTGAATCCCTTGGTTGCATCCAAGGCTTTTGCAATGGTATCTTGGTCTGTCTCTGATACTAAGGAAAATGTATCTTGTATTTCCCCATATCCTTCAAATATGTTTCTGCCTTTGACAAAATCTTTTTGATCATTATGTATCATGATAGGAATCTGATTTTGTATTTTTAAGGTTATTAGTTTAGCCATTATTTTATAAGTGTTATTTAACAGAGCAATAGGACAATAATTTTTGGGTAATAGTGGGTTCTTATTTTCTTTTAGTTGGAGAATAACATCTGCCTCATAGAATGTTTTAGGGAGGCTGCAGCCTTCAGACATCTCTGTGGCAATTTTAGACAACCGCGCAAACAGTTCTTGTTCGAAGGTTTGGTAAAATTCACTGGCAAAACCATCAGGGCCTGGGGAGGAATTCTGTTTCATTGTTTTGATAGCTTCAATTACATAGAAACATAGAAACATAGAATTTGACGGCAGATAAGGACCGCTTGCCCGACCCAGTCTGCCCATTTCCCTGCCTACTGGATAAGCTGCAGATCCTAGTTAACCAGCACCCGACTTCTTCCTACCCCCACCCCCTAGAATTGCCTTATGACTGTCCCATGCATGCTTGAATTCCACCACTGTTTTTGACTCCATGACCTCCTCCGGAAGGCCGTTCCATGCATCCACAATCCTCTCTGTGAAAAAATACTTCCTTAAATTACCTCTGAGCCGCCCTCCTCTATCTTCAAATTGTGCCCCCTTGTTCTTGCACACATCTTTTTTTGAAAGATGCTACTCTCTTGGACTTTGTTGATTCGCTTGAGGTACTTGAAAGTTGCTATCATGTCCCCCCTCTCCCTCCTTTCCTCGAGACTATACATATTAAGCTCCTTAAGTCTCTCTTCATATGGCTTCTGGTGCAGACCCTGCACCATTTTAGTTGCCGTCCTCTGGACAGCTTCCATCCTGTCTATGTCTTTGCAAAGACTGGGTCTCCAGAACTGCACGCAGTACTCCAGATGGGGTCTGACCAGCTGTCTGTACAGAGGGATAATAACTTCCTGTTTTCTACTGGTGATGCCTCCCTATGCATCCCAGTATCCCCACCCTCCTTGCTGCCCTCTCACATTGCTTGCCCACCTTTAGGTTATCTGATATGACTACCCCAGGTCCCTTTCCATTTTGTTGTTGTTAGTATCTCACCCCCATTGTGTACTCTTCCCTGGGTTTTTGTTTCCCAGGTGCATTACCTGCACTTCTTAGCATTGAATCTAAGCTGCCATACATTTGACCATTTCTCTAACCTCTCCAAGTCCCTTTCATCCTTTCCACCCCACCCTTGTGCATCAACTCTGTTGCAGATCTTGTGTCATCTGCAAAGAGACATACTTTTCTTCCAGTCCCTCTGCAATGTCGCTTATAAAGACATTGAAGAGGACCGTCCTATTACTGAACCCTTCGCACCCACTAGTAACCCCCTTTATTCAGAGTGGACTCATTTACTATTACTCTCTGTGTCCTATTCTCTAGCCAATTTTTACCCAGGCTGTCATCTTGGGACCCACTCCCAGGCTAGCTAACTTGTATATTAATCTTTGTGTGGACTGTGTCAAATGCCTTGCTAAAGTCTAGGTAGGCCATGTCCACAGCCCCTCCCTGATCTACTACTTTGGTCACCCAGTCAAAGAAATCTATCAGATTTGTCTGGCATGACCTTCCTGCTGTGAATCCATGCTGCCTTGGGTCCTGTGCCCCTCTGGCCTCTAGATACTCAACAATTCTTTCCTTCAGAAGTGATTCCATCATTTTCCCTACCACTGAGATTAAACTAACAGGTCTGTAGTTTCCTGCTTCTGCCTTGCTCCCACTTTTGTGAAGGGAATCACATCTGCCCTCCTCCAGTCCTCGGGTACCACCCCATCCTTCCATGATTTGTTAAACAGGGTAGTCAGTGGTGTCACTAATTCTACCCTAGTTCTTTTAGAATTCTGGGATGAACCCATCAGGCCCCATTGCTTTGTCCACCTTCAGTTTTAAGAGTTTTCAGAACCCTTTCTTCTGTAAATGGGCTGGTATCAACTTCTGTATCCAGAGTGTTTCTACTGTTTGTTTTAGGTACCTCCCCTTCCTTTGTAAATACTGAGCAAAAATATTTGTTTAGTATCTCTGCCTTTTCACAGTCACCCTCTGCCCACCCTCTCCCCTTTATTAAGCCTCACTATCCCTCCCTTGGTCTTCCTTCGCTCCCTGATGTACCTATAAAAGGTTTTATCCCCCTTCTTAACTGAGTTGGCTATCTTTTCCTCAGTTTGGGCCTTTGCTGTTCTGACTGCCTTCCCAGTTTCCTTTTGCTTTAACTGATACAGTTCTCTGTCCTGCTCCTTCTGTGATTCCTTGTACTTCCTGAAAGCTTTCTTTTTCTCTTGAACCTTCACTGCCACTTCCTTTGAGAACCATAGTGGTTTCTTACATCATTTAGTTTTGTTTATTTGCTTCACACAAAGGCTTGTTACCTCTGTGATGGCAGTTTTATTATTCCCCATTGTTCTTCCACCCTCCTTCCTGCCCATTTGCTAGTGCATTCCTTAGGCACTCACCCATTTTACAAAGCCAGCCTCCTAAAGTCCAGTACTTTTGCCTTTGTATGGTTTGACCTCTATTGCTGTGTTTATTGTGAACCATACTGTTCGATGGTCACCAGTTCCCAGATGGCTACCCACTTCTACATCTGTGATCCTCTCTTCATCTCCATTTAAGAGAACCAGGTCTAAGATTGCTCCCTCTTGAGTGGGCTCCAATACTAGTTGTCTAAAGCATGCCCTCTGTAGGGCATCTAGAATAACCCCACTCTTTGAAGTGGCTGCTGCAACTGCACTCCAGCTGACATCTGGCATATTCAGATCGCCCATCAGCAATATCTCCCCTTTTCTGTCATACTAGTATACTTTCTATCATTTCTTGTCCATTTCCTCCCTGAGAAGGGTCTATATAAACCCCATGTGGATTGTAGTGCCATTGCTGGTCTCCAAATTTACCCACAGTGCTTCTTCTCCTCCCTGTTTTCCTTTTGTTCTGTTGCTTTGATTCCTTCCCTTATGTAAAGAGCTACTCCTCCTCCTCTTTTACCCTCTCTGTCCCTCCTGTAGATAGTGTATCCTGGTATGTTTACGTCCCAGTCATGGTTTTGTGGAAACCATGTTTCTGTGACTGCCACGATATCCAGATGTTCCTCCTCCATCAAGGCCACTAATTCAGGAAGCTTGTTACTCAGACTATGGGCATTGGTACTCATTGCTTTCCATTACTTCACCTTTACAGAAACCTACTGTCAGTATTTGTACTTTTGACAGATTACTATTTTTAAGATATTGCTCTCTATTAAAGCTGTTTAAGTTGTCTTTATTATTTGGGGTCTGCCTGTTATAAATGGATTTGTAGTACAGTGGTTGTTACAGAAAAGTTCCGTGGTACCACGGTATTTTCCCACAACCGCAGTAAAAAATACCTCAGATTTACCGCTGCTGCTTTAAAAAAAACAACAATTTAATTCAATGGGATTTTTACTGCAGTAGCGGTAAATCTCCAGTATTTTTTACTGCAGCTGTGGGAAAAATACTGCGGTATCGTGGAACTTTTCTGTAACAACCACTGTATAACTGGAAGACTTGGGCTACCTCGGTATTGGTAGTTACTATTTCTTGTGTATCTGTTCTAATTTGTGTAGTTATATTTCTTTCCTTCTGTGTTTTTAAAGCATATGCTAATAATTTGTCCGAATTGTCTGCAAAAAAGTATAGTAAATTCTTCAATTGCATAATTTTTTCCTCCGCTTTTTTTGCTATGTTAAGTTTTTTATCAGTTATTTTTCATTCAGATATTCCTTGATATTTTTGGGGATTCTGTATTTCTTTTTCTTGTAGTATATATACATATATATATGTATATATATATTTTATATCATATTTTCTATGCCTTTCACTGGACAGCCCACCCTCTGACCAACCCCCCCAGCCCCTTCACTCAGAATTACCAGGACTTACCTTACACCTGGTCCGGGAGTGGTGCCTGCAGGGAGTCAGTTACCATCCTGCCACCAGCGATGTTTTCTCCTCCATTTTTCTCCCAAGGGCCCCAGGAGTGGGTACACATGTGTGTGAAGGCACGCATTAGTCCCACATCCCCAGTAATAGTCCCTTTCCTCCCACCCCATTGTCCTAGCACCTGGCTCCTCCTTGGCTGTGCTGTCCCCAGCCTCCACCAGGCAGCAGCCATTAGCCATGGGTTGCCACTACACCTCCCCAGAGAGGAGCGCTTGCCTTTTGACAGCTCCATCCAGCTCCTCCCTCCCCCCTGTTTCTGACCTCCAATGGCCCGGGCTCGTTCCTGAACCAGGGTCACAAGCATGCCCCAAGGTAAGGGGTCCAGCACCTCAGCCCTCAGAGCCTCCGTGACAGTGTAGTTCAGATATTTGTTTGTCTAGTTTGTATATGTTTTCTTGTTGTTTCTTTTGTGTATGTATTTGGTATGTTATAATGTGTCCCCTTAATGTTGCTTTAAAAGCATCCCAGTTCTCAGAGACTATTTGCCCACCGTAGTTTATCATTATATGTCTTTTAATATGTGTTATGAAGTTTGGATCTTGTAATAGTTTATTTTGAAAATGCCATTGAGGCAATCTTTTCCCTTCTTTTGTTGGAATGCATGAAATAGATATTAATGCATGGTCAGAGATGGAAAGTTCATGAATTTCTGTTTTAGTGATGTCTTTTATAAAGTCTTTATTTGAAAAAATGTAGTCCAGTCTAGACTGAACATTTATATGTTTAGCATTAAAAGTGTATTTAATTTTGTTTGGATTTTTATTTCTCCAAGTATCGCATACATTGTGTCCACTTATAAAGTTATTTAAGATGTTTGATGTTCTCTTATCCGATTCTATGGGTGCAGAGGATTTAGACATCTTTGGATTTACTAAGGCATTGAAGTCCCCACCAATTAGAATTTTATTTGTGTCTAACTCTAATTGCTTCAGAAATTTGATTAGTAAAGGTTTCATATCCCAGAAAGGAGGTATATATTGAGCCTATTATAATATCTGTACCATACTGTTTACCTTTTACTAATATGATTCTTCTGTTCTTGTCTTGCCATTGCTGAATATATTTAAAATCAATATAGTTAGAAACTAATATTGCTACCCCTCTACTATTGGTTGCTTCTTAGGAAAAGAACACTTGATCAACCCATCATTTTTTCAGTCTTTATTATTTACTATGTCTAGATGTGTTTCTTGAATGGCTACTATATCCACTCTTTTATCTAGAAGATATTGAAAGAATATATTTTTCTTTTTATGATTGTTTAGTCCATTTATGTTTAGTGAGGCAAAGGTCAGCTCTATGCATCTTAAATGTTCACATGACATAATGGAGAAAATGCTATCTCTTAAAACCTCCTTGTCTTCTCTTATTAGACATTTGTAAACTATTTTCTTTACTTTAAAAAACCTTAATTATACCTATACCAATGGTGTGAACCCTTACCCCAAATACTACCCAACCTTTATTTCTTATTTCCAAATTAATGACAAAAGACATATCCATATCTAAATACCTGTTGCACCTGTCTGATGCTGGTAACCTTTATTCTTTTTGGGCCCCCTTAGGACTCCCCAGCAACCTGCAGAGCAGGGATAGTCAAAGAAAAGAAGAAAAAAAAAGAAATTTATGGTGGTATCAAGGTAATATGCAACATTTTCTCCTCCTTCCCACTTCACCCCCCCACTGCTTGATTACTTATATAAACTCTGTAAGACCCCCCCATTTCACATCTGAGGTAGTTCTTGTCTACAGTATCTTAAATGCAGTCAAAACATTTATGAGAACTTGGATTTTAAGTCTTGTTCTGTCTCAGCAGCAGTTTCATAAATGAATTGATTGCCCTTCATAAACACTTTGAGTTTAAATGGGGGGACAAATATGGATTTGGCTCCAAATTTCCATATGGCATCTCTCAAGTGAGCATATGTCTTTCTTTCTGTCACAGCTTCATTAGGAAGGTCCTGAAAGATATTTATTTTAGCCCCCTGTATCAGTAACATAGAAACATAGAAGCTGATGGCAGATGAGGACCGCAAGGTCCATCCACTCTGCACATTTTTTCTACCTTATGAATGTGCCATAGGCCTGTACTCTGTCAATGGCCTATCTATTCATACTTATCTTTATTGCTCCCTTATGCCTATCCCATGCCTGTTTGAAGCCCTGCACTGTATTCATATCCACCACTTCCTGAGGTAGGCTGTTCCATGCATCCACCAATCTTTCTGTGAAAAAGAACTTCCTCATATTCCCCCTTAATCGGCCTCCCTCTAATCTCATGCTGTGTCCTCTTGTCCTGCTACTTTTCTTATATTGAAACATGTTAGACTCTTTCACCTTGTTAATGCCCTTAAGATGTTTGAACGTTTCAACCATATCACCTCTCTCCCTCCTTTGCTCTAGGGTATACATATTGAAGTCTGTTAATCTTTCCTCATATGTTTTCTGATGCAGTCCCTGCACCATTTTGGTTGCCCTTCTCTGGACTGCCTCTATTTTGTTGATGTCCTTGTGCAGGTGTGGCCTCCAGTACTGCACACAGTACTCCAGATGGGGCCTAACCAGTGTCTCGTAAAGAGGGATTATTACCTCCCGCTTATGACTTGCGATATCCCTACTAATACACCCCAACATCCCTCTAGCCTTACTTACTGCTTTAGTGGTCTGCTTGGATAATTTCAGGTCATCTGTGATGATGATGCCCAAGTCTCTTTCTTCCCTTGTGATTGCCAGCAACTCCCCTCCCAACCTATAGGCGGCTTCAGGATTTCTCTTTCCTATGTGCATGATCTTGTACTTCTTTGTGTTAAACCCCATTTGCCACTCTTCTGACCATTTTTTTCAGTTTATCCAGATCTCTTCTCATTCTGCCCACCCCATCTGGATCATCTACTCTGTTGCAGATCTTGGTGTCATCTGCAAACAGACAAACCTTACCCTCCAGTCCATCTGCAATGTCACTGTTGAAGATATTGAAGAGAACTGGCCCCAGGACTGATCCCTAAGGTACCCTACTTGTGACTTGCATCTCTTCTGACTGTATACCATTTACCACCACATTCTGTTTTCTGCCTGTCAACCAGTTTGCCACCTAGTTGACCAACTTCTGACCCACCCTGAGCCTACCCAGCATATTAATCAATCTTCTATGTGGAACAGTAGCAAAAGTTTTGCTGAAATCAAGGTAGGCGACATCAACTGCTCCCCCTTGGTCCACCACTTTGGTTACCCAGTCAAATAAATCTATGAGATTAGTTTGACAAGACCTTCCTGTTTTAAACCCATGCTGTCTTGGATCCTGTGCTCCTATGGATTCCAAGTGTTGCACTATCCTTTCCTCAAGGAGTGCCTCCATAATCTTGCCCACTACTGAGTTAAGACTGACTGGTCTGTAGTTCCCTGCCTACTCCCTGCTACCACTCTTGTGGAGCAGTATCACATGAGCCCTTCTCCAGTCTTCTGAGACCTATTCTGTGCTCAGAGACTCACTAAACAGTTCTGATAATGGCTCTGCTAGTTCCACCTTAGCTCCTTTAGTACCCTGAAATGTATGCCATTAGGACCCATTGCCTTGTCCACCCTGAGCTTAGCGAGCACTTGTAGGACCCTTTCTTTTGTGAAGAGACTAGTGCACACTTCCCTCCCACCTGTGTCCATGGTGCTGAGCTGTGGGCCCTGTCCTACCTTCTCCTCAGTAAATACTGAGAAGAAATATCTATTTAGGATAGATGCTTTTCCTTGGTCCTCCTCCTCACATGCCCCCTTATCCCCTTTGATCTTAGCAATATCCCCTCTGGACCTTCTTCTTTCACTAATGTGTCTAGAGAAAGTCTTGTCACCTTCTTTTACTGTTCATGCTAGTGTTTCCTCAGTTTGGGACTTTGCCTGTCTTACTGCCTTCCTTGCTTCCCTTAGGGAAGTTTGGTATGCCTCCTTATCTTCGTCCCACTGCATTCCCTTATATTTCCTGAAGGCTAGCCTTTTGGTTCTGATCTTTTCTGCTACTGTTTTTGAGAACCAAAGTGGTTTCCTTCTTCTTTTGCTCTTGCTTTTCTCTCTAACACAACGGGATTTTGCTCTAAGTACTGCATCCTTAATGCTTGCCCACTTTACCTGTACCCCCTCACCTGTATTTCTTCTTGCCAGGGCTAGCTTAACTCTGCTGGCCATCTTATCAAAGTCAGCTCCTCTGAAGGCCCACATTTTTGCCTTGGAATGGGATGATCAATAGATGTGTTTTTTTTTTTAACACCTGATTCATAATTCTGTCTCTGTCTTCAGATCTCTGCATTTTCACAATTATTGCTTGGGGGGGGGGCATCATCTTCTGGCTGTTGTCTAAGTGCCCCAATCGGCTCTGTCATATTCCATTTTAATTTCTTCTAATGAGTATCTAGTAAGTTAGCAAATATTTTATTTATTGTCTGGAATAGAATGATGTGTTGGTCCCATTTTTCAGGCACCCCAAGGATGTGTAACTTTTTCCTTCTGGCTCTTATTTCTGCATCGCAACTTTTGACTGTAATTGTTTTATTTCAAGACCTTGCTGTGTAATTTGTTTTTTTCAGTGAGAATACAGTGTCTTCTGTTTCACTAATGTGTTTTTCAGCATTCTGTATTTTATTCAAATTCACCTTGTTTGCACTCTTAATGTTTCTTAAAGTGGTTTTAATTGTATTCACTTCTGTTATCAGTGTGTCCAATAGGTCTGTTTTGCTTTTAATGGATAAAATTTCAGCCAGCATGGTTTTAGCCCATGCGGGGGGCTCTGGGTCAATGGGTTGAGCCTCTGCCGGCTCAGGTCTGCTTTTTGCTTTCTTTTTCCTTCTCCCCTGCTTCCTGTGCCCCTTTTGTTAGTCCAATAGATTTTTTATTATGTTCTAGCTGGGAACTGACTTCTTGAAAATGTTTAGATTCAGAGTCTGATTTTTCTTGGTCAGCCATCTTTATTGGATCTACCTTTTTATTTATTATACTGGGTTCTAGTTGTGGGGAGCTAATGGGGAAATTGTTTTAGGTAATCAGGTAAAATCACTCAGGGGGGTTCTGAAAAATAAATTAATCCTGGGTTGACTTTGTTTAGGTTTTTTATTTAGTCCATCCTCCTCTATGTCCTCCTTAGTCAGATTCCAAGTAGTATCTGTTGTTTTCACTTTCTTTAGAATCTTTGTGCATTTGGATTTGGGTTTGATACTTTCCTTCTCTTCTGGTTTAAGTACTCTGTTTTTGGCCTCCGGCCTTTTACTCCTGATAAATATTTGTTGGAGTAATATCTAATTGTAATATACAGTACTAGGGAAATAAATTCAACAAACAGAGTTCGGCAGTTTACTCCTGCTTTGGTTGACAGATCTTGTCTCTGTTCAGTCACATAAAGGTGCTTCACTGCCAGTTTAATTTTCATCTTAGTTTCCCCATTTCTCTTAGTTTTTTTTAGCTATCATTTTTCCCTCCTTTCTCTGCCAGCTGTCCTCAGGAGGCACCCCAGCCCCATCCCCTGGCGTCCACCATCCAACGCTGACCTGAGCTCCCAGGGCTTGCCCCCCCAGCAGAGCCAGCGTGGTTCACCAGCCTACACCAAAGTCTATATCCAGTGGGCCAGTTCCATGGCTGGCAAGGACTGGAGCCTGCAAGGTGCCCTCTGCCATTGTGCCATGGCAGTGTTTTTCCTTTGGTGTTCTCCCCAGGAGCTGGGGATGTGCAATGACACCAGTGGAAGGGAGCACACATGCATCCACATGTGCTCCCTCCAGGTGTCTGTCCTGACCCCTTCCCATGCTGCAGTATGGAGGCTTGTCCCCCAGTCTCTGCTGGGGGGGTGAACGAGCGCCAACCTCTGAGGACCCCCTCCTCGAAGAAGAAGAGCAGTCCATCAGATGCTCAATCCTTCTTCTCCCCTGCCTACCCCCGGCAGCTCATGCTCATTCCCTAACATGGGTAGCTGGCATAGCGTGGGGTAAGGTGTCCACTGCCTCAGCCCTCAGTGCCACCGGGCTGGCTGCTTTCTTGTAGTTTTTAATTTCCTTTCTTCTTTTTTCTCCTCTATCTGTCCCCCTTTTCTTTCTCCTCTCATTTCCTTCTCCTTCTTTATTCACTTAGCATATTCCCCCACTTTAAATTAGTTTCAACTTCTTCCTTCAATTTATTGTCCTTTACCGAAGTTCATAAATGCCCCACACAGTTTCATAGATTTCCTGTTAATAGCTTAGGAGGGAGGTAAAAAAAGCATTTAATTGTTTAATTTCCTGACTGTGGTAATGAATGCTTGGTCGTGTCACAGGATTCACTTTTCCCTGTCCAGCCGTTTGGTCTTTGTAGAGGGTGGGAGAGTTGTAGGCCAATGCAAGTGTTCTTAGTAGTATGTCTGACTCGTCCTGTGGCTCTTTACTGCTCAAAGGAAAACCCTCTTATTATCCTGGCTTCTCTTTCTGGTCTCCTCATCTTCTCTGGATTTGTTTTTAAGTACTGGAATTAAAATTAATGGGGAAAAAGACCATGCATAACTTTCTCATTCGGGGACCACTGCTGATGTATGCCTCAGGGTGCAGGTAGAGGGTAAATGCAGTAGAGAAACATGCTTAATCTTACAGTTCAGTCCAGTCCTTTATTCACATACCTCCCCAGGAAACATAGCTTTAATGATCAGTAAAACATTCGATAAAATCTGCAATTCAGTGTTCACCACCGTTCCAAGGGTCAGCGCCGGGGAATTCAACGGGCTTCACGAAAGCTTATCTCTCCTATTCCAGCATTCAGCTGCCAAGTTTTCCATGTTTCTCTTCACATTTAACTAGATACTACTAGTGCCAGGTTGCTATTCCACCAATACATTTGTGTTCTCCCAGATACTATATAATGTAGTTATCTCCTTGGGCATCTGTACTTGCCACTGTGGGCAGGTATAGTTAAGCCTGTGAGGATGCAATGCAGTGTTGCAGATTGCTGTATAACAAAAGGAATTAACCACCATTATAAAATGGGTAAGAGAAATACTGTACTGTGATTAGCTGAATCCAGTCACATGACTATGCTGTTATCACAGCACAATAGCACAGGTCAGAAATGCTTAATTTTCTGAACCTCATTACTTGGTCCTAAAATTAAAAAAAAAACAGGGAAGTCATTTTATAATTGCAATAAGGCATTCCAGAGTGCTCGCAATTGAGGGATAATGGCACTTCTCAGATGCGTGAAGCCTTCAGCTTCACTTCAGTCTTCACTTCTCAAGTGTTGTTATCCCACAATAATGCATACTCTGTCATGTCTTAGTGCTTAACTGAAATTGACTTCCTTCCTGTCGTAACTCTGCTGAAGTTTTGTGTTGCATCCAGACTCCACTGTATTTAAGCAATAATACATGACAGGGTGTGATATATCATGGGATATTTTCATGCCTTGGGGTGCATTGTGATGCATGAGGCTGCAGGCTGAGTTCCTCATGCACCCAGGAAATGACAATATCTCATGATATACCACATCCTGCACACTTATTGTCATGTGCTTCATGTGTCTAGGAGTCAGTGTTAGCCTTTGTATTAATTGTTGTAATATTTAGCCCCTGTATTGCTAGCTACTGTGTCAAGTATATGTTATTACGCTCCTATCTGTTAACCAAGTTGTTGCCATGAACTCGCCCGTAACTACAGAATGTGGTGCTACTGTACATGCTGTTAAATGTTATATTGTTCCTACTTGTGATGTTACATGTTATTTTGTTCCTACTGGATAACCTGCATGTTATCCTTTCCTCTGTACCCTTCCCCAGGTCACACCGGGAGATGAGCAGCTTGTTGCTCAGTGTGCCTTTCCTGGTGAATCAATTCAATAAATAAATAAAATAAAACTATTATGAAGTGGATCCATATTTGTGATAGTAAAAAAAAGTAAAATAAAAATAGTTTTTAAAATGTTTTACTATTGGATTTTTAATGTGTAGGAATACATTTAAAAAACATAGTTCTTTTTGCTGTGAACAGCAGGTGGCACTTTTCCATAGCAGTGTACAGTGAAGCCCACCAGGATGAAGCACAGCACTGCAGAATTCTGCAGAAGAGTTATTGCAGCAAACGATGCAGTTTCAATGGGAGTTAATCCCTTTTGTCATGCGGTAAACCTGTGACACTGTGCTTCATCCTAACGGGCTTCACTGTATGTTGAAGCAGAGTGTACCTGTTCCTTTCTTAAAAAAAAAGTCGTTGTGGTTGTCTAGGGAAATTAGAAGATCCCAGCAGAGGAAGTCTGTACCTCTGCTGATGGATGCAGTGCCAGGAGCCGCTACCAGTGCTGCTCAAGTGTTTAGTTGTTTTTATGAATTTCTGCTGAGTATGCTCAGTATTTCACCTGAGGATCAGTTTATAGTAAATCCCTTCTGCCAGGAGCTTTGCTTATATGTCTCACTTCGAGAGCAAGTATATGCTGACAGTTACTTTAATTAAATGTTGACATCTGCAGTGCTAGCTCCAGTAAATTTTGTTTGTGAGACTGTGGAATTTGAGGAGAAAGAAGTACTTGTCACCCTGCATCTAATGTGCTTTCTTGTGCTGGTTGTTTGGTGGTTTCATGTTGAAAATTGGTGTAGTTGTGAGAGCAACTGTTAGGTTAATCATTTCAGGGTCATGAATCATAGTGCATCCCAGACCAGGAGGAACGTAGCAGTTGACACCAAGGTGCTAATAGAAATTGCTATAGTTGCAGTTTGACAAGTGGCTTGGGTGTGGAAGTAAATTGCTGTTGGGTTTGCTGATTTTTTTTTAATTGGGGGATGTTTGAACTGGTGGTTACTGATGGTTGTAATGGGTGACAGCATTAAGAAATCAAGAAATTTAGTGGTATGAAGGGAGGTGAAAATGCAGGGCTGCTGGTTCTTTTTTTTATGTGACTATGTTGTGGCATTTAGCTATGGCTGAGAGGCACTTTCAACCAATCAGAGAGCTGGATTCTTTCTATCCAGTTCATAATATATTTTATCACCTTTACTGTCCTAATGGCTGCTTGGCTCCAGAACCTTAGTGCTAAAAGTTTGCCTGTTCATAGTATAGCTGATTGGTGTATCTGAAAGCCCCTCATCTTGGCATGAGCTTTGAGAGTCGCTCACTCAGCACATCCTTCACTTTCTCCAGCTTCTTACTGTGACCTTGCTCAAGTTCTACTGATGCTGACTTCTAATTCTGAAATGTGTAACAGTAACTGATTTTGGATAGCTACCAATCATGTTTTTCCTTCTTATGGGGTTTGAAATTATTTTGACCCACACAATTCCAGAACAGCTTTGAGACCACCCCAGATGAAATTCTGGGCCACATTCTGTGAGGAGCTTCTATCTTGTACTGTTTTTTCTGATTTTTGCCATGAAAACCTTCTCATTTAACAGGATTACATTTAGGTGTCAAACCAAATGAGAGTCCCATGGTGCCAGTGGCACCACTGAGACAGGGTTGTGATCCCAAATTGTGATGCTATGGATAACAATGTGCCATGCTGTATACCTCTGCTGTGTCTACATACTGTATACCTTGTCTGTACATGAATGGAAGTTGTTAGGGTATGAGTAGAATGTATCTCTCTCTCCCCTGTGTTGGCACTTCCAAATAACAAAGAGACCTGTCTCCTCCACTACTACATTTGATTCTCTAGCCACCCTCTAGTTGGTGTTCCTGTTATCTTATGATCTATTTCCTACAGGAGATGGGATGCAGTTAAAATCTCCACCCAGAAGTACTAGCCCCTTGTCCAGCTTCCCTATTTGATCTCCCAAAAGTCTGGCATAGTCTGGAGCACCCTTGTTTTGGTGCGCAAGCTTTCATGATGTGCTCTGTAGGGATAGGTTTGCAGTAAGAACATACAACAACATACAACAGCCCATTTACATATGCCAAAGCTACTGCCAAATTGGATAATGTAGGTCACTGGTGATTATTAGCTTTACCCAACCACAACTACAGCTTGTAGTACTACAGCAGTCAAAGCAATATTGATGCCAAAATGTTATCCTGATGCCTACATTCTGATACTCCAAGCTAAATCATTTAAATTCCTGTCACAGCAATGAAGGCCATGTGTTTGAAATTGGAAACTGAAGACTGTGTCACCCTGCAATCAGCATCACTATGCTGGGAGCCTTTGCACATACCAATCCAACAGCTGATCTTAGTTTCACTGGCTTGGATCTCTCATATGCCCTGGCCTAGCCATCCAGAACTCACACAAGCCCAACAAGAATACTTTGTGCTCTGTGGTGTGGCACACTTCCTTGAAAAAGGGCTAGATGCAAGTCAAGTGCAACTCACTCATCTGGTTGTTTTTCTTCTGTTGCAGGAGTGGAACAAGTTGTTCCTTAAAAATGGACTGCTCATTAGAACAGTTCAAAGCAATGCCCACCTGGGTTTTGCCCAAAAGCAGTTAGTCACATGCTCAAAGTACAGGAAATCTGTTCTCCAATAGCTACATGTTCAATGGCCTATGCAGCCAGTATAGTGTCATGCTTGTGCAACTGTGTTAGTTTGGTTTTGGCCATTCACACTCTCTATTCCAGAGGAATTAGCACCCTGTAGGGGTACCAAAGGCAAGGGACCCTCAAAGAGGGTTCCACCCCTAGAGGTGCCACGGGACAATTCCCGTCACTAAAGGTACCTTAGGAAGGATCCCAAGGAGAGAAGTGCTGCTGCTGGAGGAGGAGGGAGGATGTTGGGTCAAATAAAAAAAGTACTTCAGAGGGAGGCCGAGAGGAACTGCTTATATAGCTCAGGAAGTTGGAGTGGCTGGCTGCTTGTCCACTGAACTCCAGGCTAAGCCTTCCAGTTCAATGGCATACGCAGTAAATGTTATGCTTATACAACTGTGTTAGTTTGGTTTTAGCTGTTCACACACTCTGTTCCAGAGGAATTACCATCCTGTAGCGGTACCAAATGCAAGGAACTCTCGAAGAGGGTTCCAGCCCTAGAGGTGCCACAGGATGATTCCTGTAGCTAAAGGTACATTAGGAAGGCTCCCCAAAAAATAATGAAGTATGAAGCATATAAGCAAGCAGTAACTGTGATGCAGTAGTAGATAAGCATCAGACAGTTTGATAACGTAATGAGATGCTCAAGTTGATAACGTAATGAAATGTCCAGGTTTGCATGGCATGGTTCTGATGGTTTGCATTGAGAATGAGGGGATCCTCTAAAGAGAGAAGGAACAGCAGGGATACCATCCACCTCCATCCAACAGCGGAACCTACCTAAAGAAACTAGGGGACACTACTATGCTAACTAACAGTTATGACCTGAGACAATGGAGGAGAGAAAAAAAAAAACATGAGGAGGAAATCTCTGGGAATCCAAGGCCTGGGTCACTTTCCCTCCAGACTTGGGATATTTTATCTAGTGATGGCTCTGCAGCTGCAGTTTGGAAAACCCAACTAAAGGGAGGTGGAAAATATTCCAATTTGGAAGAAGGCTCTCACTCAAACCCTCTAGCGTGAACACTGTGAAAGATTGCAAGAAAACTCTGCAACATGATAGGCAACCTAGGTGGGAGGAGGAGATCAACAACTGCTGAGGCAACTCACCTGGCCTACTTACCCTAAATGCAAACCAGATGAACCAGAGGCAGTCGTAGGGAGAATGCTGTGAAGGTGCCTTGCTAGGGAAACCACTAAAGTCAATGGCTAACTGTAGTAGTGGAACACTAGAGCCAAAGAAGATAACTTTTTCCACCCTTCATGCTAGTCTTAAATTCTACATCAGGATCTGTTGTCGTGTAACAAACAGCTGAAGCCAAGCCCGGAGCGAGGACGTTCCCAGGTATGGGCCAGGTGAGAAGGACCCCACCCCAAGTCAGGCATGCTCAAGATGCAGACCAAATGCAGAGCAAGACCATCAGCTACAGAGACCCTGCACCAGAATGGTATGGCTTGAATGAGCACTGGTGTGTTGAGACCTTAATGAGCATTGAGTGCTGAGACCTTTCAAAGGTTGAATGCAGAATTGAGTGCAGCAGGCATCCCAAAGGCTAAAGCTGAGGGGATGGTGGTAGACATGAAGCAATGATTGCATAGGCAAGAGTGGACCTGCACGTAAGTCAGCAAACAGTGTAGTAATAGGTGGACCTGCACGTAGGTCTGCATAACATAGTAGTAATGAAACAGCACTGTAAATAGTGGGGCAAGCCAGCCAGACATCCAAAAATCCAGTAAGGTGACACATACTCAGAGAATTTATCAGCAGCAGAGACAGGATTTAGAACAGAAATAATTATCCACATGAGGCCACGACTCCCCATGCACCTCCAAGTCCCTGCCATAGGAAAAACAGGAATGTGATGGATGGGCTGAGACCCACATGCAGGTATTGAAACTAAATTACATCTTTAGCAGTAGCCTTAGCTGACCTCTGAGTATAACAGGGTGTATAAACATAGAAGCAACATTTGTGTTGAGTACACTCAGTTGTAAACTGCAACAAACATAAAATAAAAGGAGATATGATGCTCTGAAAGCAGCTGTCACAGGCAGTGCAGTGAAACTTCTGCAATAAGGTAAGTAGAATGAGTTGAGAGAGCATGATTTGAGCTGCATAGCTAGGGTTCTGAGTAAGCCTGAGTCAGGTGAAAACAATTAAGTAAGCAACATGGAAGCAGCTATGATTGAGCTGAAACGCACAGATAATGGTTAAAATTGCAGTACAAGTAATTTGAGAGTTGTGAGTAGCTGAAAGCAAATGGTATGAGCTCTAGAGCAGCAGTATGCTAGGAGCTTAGAAACAAACCCCCAAAAGTCAAAAGCAAAATATAGAAAAATTGAGAACAGGGAACAAGGCCCAAACAAAAACACACAAACAGAAAACAAGGACAAATGACAGAAAGAAGACACGTCCAGAGGCAAATACAAACCAGAAGCAGGAGAACAAGCACAGAGTCTGGCACAGACAAACAGAATGCAGCAAGGCGGGGGGGCGCAGGCCCCAGGGTAGGCCCCAGCTAGCTGCAGAGGACAAACAGACAGAGCCTCTGGCCATCAAAGAAAAAAGTGCTTCAGAAGGAGGCTGAGAGGAACTGCTTATATACTGTAGCTCAGGAAGTGGGAGTGGCTGGCTGCTTGTCCATTGTACTCCAGGCTAAGCATTGCAAATTATGTGGTCATCTGAGAGCTGATAAAAGGTGGCAACAGACATGGAACACCACTGCAGGAACTGTTTCTGTTGCATCAAAAGAAAAACTTTGCACAAATGAGCTGCACCTTTGGTCAGTATTCAGACCAGTGGACCAATAGAACTAGTATGCATGGACTTCCTCTCCTAGGTGCCTGACAGTAGGAATATAGTGAGCATTCTTGCGATCACAGACCATTATACCTGATACACACAGGTGTATCCCATAAAAGATGAAAAGGCGCATACTGTAGTTAAAGTCTTACAGGAATACATTGATCATTGTGGCATTCTTCTAAAGATACCCTCTTACCAAGGAGTTTTGGACAACCTATGGCATAAAGAAGTTGAGAATTACTCCATACAATCAACAGGGATATGTTCAGCTTGAATGCTTCAACAGGACCCTGCTGGATCGGTCAGCCACACTGGTACCAGCCCAGAAAGCCAAATTGAATCAGCAAGTGAGTTCACAGGTGTATGCCATAACTGCACCTGAAATGAGCCTACCCAAAAATCACCTTTCTACCTGGTGTTTGGTAGAGAAAGATCAGTAGATCTTTGTTTCAGAGTCTCAGCAGATGGTGAATCAGTGGATACCTTCCTTGAGTACACAGTGCTGTTGCATCAACAGCTGAAAGTAGCCTATCATCTGGCCACTGACACCACTGCAAACAATAGTCTTGTCAACACAAATCAGTAAGACAAATGAGTTCAACACCAGGTGTTGCAAGCTGGAGCTGAGTGATGCTAAGGAATCTGTGCCTCAAAAGAAAACACAAAATTGAAGGGTGATGATGACCAGAACCATAAATCATAGTTGAACAGTAGCCTGAACTGTTTGTTTACCAAATCTGACAAAAGCAAGGGGTAGGCCTGGAAAAGACAATACACAGGAACCACCTTTTGTCTATTGGAGAAATTGTGTTTGAGACAGCACTTGAGGTTGACTACCCAGTGGCTAGAAAGCCAAGACTCAAAGAACTGTGTTGTTAGCACCAAATACAGCTGTGCCTGATGCTGTACCTGTGCAAGAGCCATCTGAAAAAAGCTCAGAAGAGGGTGAAGATGACATTGGATATCACATTAGAATGCCTGAACCCAACTCCAGAATGAGTTATTGCCAATGATGGGAGGAGACGTTCTAAGTCACCAATGATACATCTCCACCTGGGGGATCATTAGGTACTGAACTTCCACACACCTTGAACCTGAATGCAGCACCACCTTTGCTGGAAGACTTAGCAGACATTCCACCCAAAAATCTGCCCATGGACCTTGACACAGACAGCAATGTAGAGAACCAAGTACCACAGACTAATGTAATTCATTCCTGATAATTTCTTGTTGTGGACACAAGTGTGGAAGAGAAACATGCATACTCTTTTCCTGAGGAAGAAGTAGTATTGCCCAGAAAGTCTGGATGCGAGTCTAAGCCAATAATAAATCTGCCATCTGACACAATTGGAGCCTCCTATGACACCCTTACACATTTGTTCATGAGCATATTGCCCCCATGATATATCTCCACCACTATGTTGCACACAGATTCAGGTGGGAAAATGTGTTATAATAACTGGCCGGCAATTTTTTTCTAAGGGCTGAGCCAGTTGACATTGCCATAATAATGCACAGGTTATTACAGCAAGCACACTCTGTATCATTAAAAAGCAGCTGCTTCATCATTGGCTGTCCATCTCCTTTTGGCAGGGCTGAACAGTTACGGAAACATGGTGGCTCTGTATCACCAGTATCAAGGAGCTGCAAGAGCAAGAGTTCTCCTGTTGCTGTTTCCTCCCATTGCCATTTTTTTCTCTTAATAAAACAGCTGGATACCACTATAAAGTATGAAAAAAATCTATATGGTTGATCCCTTCTGTTCGGCAGCCTCAGAGACACCAACTTCTAGCAGGAACATCTCCGTGGCTGCCTGGGGTAAGAGGGATTGTTCTCCAAATGTACAGACATTTGGTAAGACCACATCTTGAGTACTGTGTACAGTTCTGGAGACCCCATCTCTGCAAAGACATAGACAGGGTGGAGGCTGTTCAGAGGAGGGCAACCAAAATGGTGCAGGGTCTGCACCAGAAGACATATGAAGAAAGACTAAAGGAGCTTAAGATGTATAGCTTTGAGGAAAGGAGGGAGAGGGGGACATGATAGAAACTTTCAAATACCTCAAGGAATCAACAAAGTACAAGAGGGTAGCATCTTTCAGAAAAGAGTTGTGCAAGAAAAGGGGCACAATTTGAAGATAGAGGGGATGACTCAGAGGTAATGTGAGGAAGTATTTCTTCACAGAGAGGGTTGTGGATGCATGGAACAGCATTCCTGAGGAGGTCATAGAGTCAGAAACAGTGGGGGAATTCAAGAATGCATGGGACAGACATAAGGCAATTCTAGTGGGGGGTAGGAGGAAGTATGCTGTTGGTTAACTAGGATCTGCAGCTTATCCTGTAGGTAGGGAAATGGGCAGACTAGGTGGGCCAAGCGGTCCTTATCTGCTGTCAAATTCTATGTTTCTATTTTTCTAAATGTACAGTACTCTAGTAACTGTGGGACAAAATAAAATGACAACAAAATGCAGCTTTTCAGAAAGGAGGGATGGAAGCAGAGAGAGAGAGAAAAAGATTGTGTGAAAAAATTGCTGACCAGCAATTATAAAAAACTAAAAGATGGCCAGCCTGCCGGCCAGTGGTTGGATTTCCACTTGAGACACTGGTGACCCGGGTTCGGGAACAGATCCTGGTCATCGGAGGGCTGGCCGGGGGGAAAAGGATTGAGCGTCCTTAGGACTGCTCTCCCTCTCCGGGGGGAGGGGGGGTTGTGTGCTTGGTGCAGAAGTGACACCTGGCAGAGGCCTGGTTCATCACCCTGTATTGACGCAGGATCAAGAATCTCTGTGGTGGGACAGATGCCAGACATCATTGCATGTCTCTACCCCACCTATAGAGGACAAAACCTCCATGTCTGTCATCTCAATGAAGCCCTGCCCCCTGGCTTTGATTAGCCTCCTGGCCAAGCTCTCACAACCAGTTACCGGTCCTGCGGTACTGGTACCCTCCACAGTGCCGTGACCCCACCCCCTGGGGGTAAGCCAAGGGTAACTGGGAGAGCAGGGGCTAAGTAGGAGGTGGAAGTCATGGGGGCACCGTGACCAGGGCACAGGTTGACAGCAGGTACGGGCAAAAAAGTGTGCTAAATATAAAAAAACAAAAACAACCCCCCCCCAAAAAATTAAAAGATGGGGAAAGTGTGTGTCATACTTGAAATGAATGCTCGCCCTTAGTGTGGGATGCTTTAATAATCCCCTCAGGCTTTGCTGTAAGGGTTTATGTAGCATTCCACACCTTGGGCAAGCATTAAATTCTCTTATACAAAGGGCAAGAAATAATACTGCCCTCTCATTGGTCATTGTGGGATTGGACCCATGATGTTTTCCCAGTACAACATCACGGGTCTAGTCCCAGTGGGAAGATGGCCCTCCAATCCTTAACTGAATCACTCCATGACCCCCACAGCAGTAATGTCCTGCCAGCAACTGATGCGTCCATTCCTCGCAAGTCCAGGAAAAGTCACTGTCCGTTCCTCGCAGCTCCAGGAAAAGTCATTAAACACACAAGTGAATTAAACATTTACCCTTTGAGCACCACCAGCTTTAATTGTGCAGCCCCTGTGCTTCAGTACAGCATGCACTTGCTCCATGCCACTCGCCCATTTTCTACACAAGCGCATGCAGCAGCTCTTTATAAAATAAAAAAAAAATTTCCCACACCTATGCCATCAGCAACTACTCAATGCTGAAGCCACATAAAACACAGTTCCCCCTCAGAATCTACTGGGTACTTACTGACCTGTATCATAATACCAGAAGTCTCGCTCCATTTCCTAACGTGCTCCCAACATACGGTTCACTTGATCAAACAGTAGGCAGAAGGGCAGGTCAAATTAAAGTTCATTGGAATGGTGGACTACAAACTATCAGGAAGAAACAAAAAAAAAGTTCGAGAGTGGAGGAGAGACCTACAACACCAAGAGAAAACTGTCTGAGGAGAAGCCAGCTGAAGTACACAGCCAGTCATATACAACCAGCACCATCTACCAGCTAAAAGTGGACTTTTTTCCCCCTTACATATATCTCCACATTGATAAATAACCTAAAAATCAAGCAAAAAAAAGATTTTTTAATTTTTTCTCCCTATTATAAATGAGACATTGTTATAATATCAATAATGCACTCCAGGGTGTGGGTTGTGCTGGGATAACCTCATTTCTGGGGGTTGTTGGATGCACTCGGCCTGTGGCCTCATACCCAACCACCCCAGGCATGAGGTTATCCCAGCACAACCCACACCCTGGAGTGCATTATTGCTTAAATAACACACACTTCCCCATCCTTTATTCTATATTTTACACCAATCTCTAACGATGGATATATGGGCAACTACTGTCTATTAAAAGGGACAGAGGCCAAAATGTTTGGCATCAATAAATTCAAAATTTTGATCAGCATATCTTCAATCAGCCTCATACCAAAAATCAGATCTGTAAGTTACTGTATGAATAGTTACAAGTCATTTTGTGACCCTTAATTCACTGCCTGTTCAAAAAAGCCAGTTTCAGTGGAGAGCTGCTGATGTCATCTCCTGAACTCACAACCTAGTCCTCCATGCAGGCTACCTTATATGACTTATTTCTCCCATGTTGCTTAAAACTGCAGGTTTAGTAACCATCTGAAAAAGGAAAACTGACATGGGGGGTCAGCATGTGCACTTCCATAATGTGTAAATGCAAGGTACCATACTTCAGAATTTGATGAGGTGATAGAATTCAGCAGCAAACGTAGCTTTAGAATGACGAAGCTGTGTGCAAATTTTTAAAAACTGCAGGTATGAGATTTCAAAATGTCACCAGGTTGCAATTGTGGAATGCAGCAATGACACAGTCTCAGAAAGTCACTGGAACACACAATTTCAGAATGTGGCAATGATGCACAATTTTGGAATGTGACAGTGACGCAGAATTTCAGAATGTGGTGGTGATGCACAGTTTTGGAATATGGCAGTGATGCACGATTTTGGCAAGTGGTGGTGACACACAATTTCATAATGTGGTGGTGCCAACCAATTTCAGAATGTGGCAATGCAGCAGTGTTTCAGAATGCGGTGGTGATGCACAGGTTCGGAATGTAGCGGTGATGTACAGGTTCAGATTGTGGCTGTGACATACAGGTTTGGAATGCAGTGGTGATGAACAATTTTGGAATGCAGCAGTGATGCTCAATTTCGGAATGCAGTGGTGATGCACAGGATGGAATGTAGTGGCAACATAGTTTAGGAATGCAGCAGTGACACAGTTTTGGAATGTGGAGGTGATGCATAATTTTGGAATGCGACAGTGATGCACAGGTTTGGAATGTGGCACTGATGCACATTTTTGGAAAGGGGCCTGTGATGCACAATTTCTGAATGTGGCAATGATGCACAATTTTGGAATGCAGAAGTGATGCAAAATTTCAGAATGCAGCGGTGATACACAGTTTCAGAATGTGGTGGTGACACACAGGTTCCAAAAGTGGTGCTGATGCACAGTTTAGGAATGCAGTAGTGATGCACAGTTTCAGAATGCAGTGATGACACACAGTTTCAGAATGTGGTGGTGACACAGTTTCAGAATGTGATGGTGATGCATAATTTCAGAATGTGGTGGTGACGCACAATTTCAGAATGTGGTGGTGACACAGGTTCAGAAAGTGGCAGTGATGCACAGTTTAGAATGTGGTGGTGATGCACGGTTTTGGAATGTGGCAGTGATACACAGTTTCAGAACGTAGCAGTGACAGTTCAGAATGTGTCAGTGATGCACAATTTCAGAATGTGGCGGTGATGCACAATTTTGAAATGTGGCGGTGACATGCAATTTTGGAATGAGGTGGTGACGTACAGTTTTGGAATGTGGCAGTGACACACAATTGTGAAATGTGGTAGTGATGCATAATTTCAGAATGTGGTGGCGACATACAATTTCAGAATGTGGCAGCGATGCACAGTTTTAGAATGTGGCTGTGTCATACAGTTTTGGAATGTGGTAGTGATGCATATTTTCAAAATGTGGTGGTGATGCTCAACTTCAGAATGTGCCAGTCATGCTCAATTTCACAATGTGGTGGTGACACATAATTTTGAAATGTGGTGTGATGCACAATTTGGGAATGTGGCAGTGACAATTTTGGAATGTGGCATTGAAACACAACTTAGCAGGGATGTGCAGTTAGGAATTTGGCAGGGATGCACCATTTCAGAAAGTGGCATGGATGTGCATTTTGGGAATGGGGAAGGGATGTGCAATTTCAGAATGTAGCAGGGATGCACAATTTTGAGATGCAGCACTGACGCTCAGTTTCTGAATGCGACACTGACGCACAGGTTCAATATGTGCCAGTGATGCACATTTTTGGAAAGGGGCCTGTGATGCACAATTTTGGAATGCAGCGGTAATGCAAAATTTCTGAATGTGGTGGTGACACACAGGTTTGGAAAGTGGTGCAGATGCACAGTTTAGCAATGCAGCAGTGACGTACAGTTTTAGAATGTGATGGTGATGCACAGTTTCAGAATGTTATAGTGAAACATAATTTTGGAATGTGGCAGTGACACACAGGTTTGGAAAGTGGTGGTGATGCACAGTTTAGGAATGTGGCAGTGATGCATAGTTTCAGAATGTGGCAGTGACGCACAGTTTTGGAATGTGGTGGTGGTTCAGAATGTGTCAGTGATGCACAATTATAGAATGTTGCGGTGACACACAGTTTCAGAAAGTGTCAGTGACACACAGTTTCAGAATGTGATGGTGACGCATAATTTCAGAAAGTGGTGGTGACACAGGTTCAGAAAGTGGTGGTGAAGCATGGTTTAGGAATGTGGCAGTGATGCACAGTTTCAGAATGTGGTGGTGAAGCACAGTTTTGGAATATGGCAGTGACTCACAGTTTTAGAATGTGGTGGTGATGGTTAAGAATGTGTCAGTGATGCACAATTTTAGAATGTGGTGGGGATGCACAATTTTGGAATGTGGTGGTGACGTACAATTTTGGAATATGGTGGCGATGCACAGTTTGGGAATGTTGCAGTATTGCACAATTTTGGAATGTGGCACTGACTCACAATTTTGAAACGTAGTGTGATGCACAATTTTGAAATGTGGTGATGCACAGTTTCAGAATGTGGTGGTGATGTACAGTTTCAGAATGTGGCAGTGATGTAGAATTTCAGAATGTGACAGTGATGCACAGTTGCGGAATGTGGCTGTGACACACTGTTTTGGAATGTGGTAATGACGCATATTTTCAGAATGTGGTGGTGACGCTCAATTTCAGAATGTGCTTGTGATGCTCAATTTCAGAATGTGGTGGTGACATATAATTTCAGAATGTGATGCGATGCACAATTTAGGAACATGGCAGTGACAGTTTTGGAATGTGGTATTGAAACACAACTTGGTGGGGATATGCAGTTATGGAATTTGGTGGGCATGTGCCATTTCAGAATGTGGCAAGGATGTGCATTTTGGCAATGAGGAAGGGATGTGCAATTTTGGAATGTAGCAGGAATGCATCATTTTAGAATGTGGCTGGGACACATAATGTTGGAATGTAGTGGGGATATGATGAACAATTTTGAAATATGGTGGGAGCGTACAATTCTGGAATGTGACAGGGACAAGCAATTTCAGAATATATGGTGTGTCCTGACACATTCTGATAGCGTACATCCCCACTGTATTCTGAAATTGCCAGTCCCCACCAAATTCCTCGATGTGTGCCCTTGTTGCATTCAGAGACTGATTGTCCTACCACATTTTGAGATGGCACACCCTGTCAGATTCTGAGATTATGTCTCTCCCACTAACATTTTAAAATTGTGCACCTCTTTGGCATTCTACACCTTGGTTCAGTGCTGTATTCCAAAACCACCTTCTGTCATGTTCTAAAGTACAGTGCCATGCATCTGAACATTCTGGAAACACAAGCACTGCAGCCAACCCTATGTCATTTTTTTAAAAGGATTACTACAGCTATAGTTTCTTAAACTTTGGAGAAGCAGGTTCTATATGGTTGCTGACAGGGAGGACTAGAGTGTGAGTTCAGGAGATGACATCATCAGTGACTCTTCACTGAAACTGGCTTTTTGAATAGGTAGTGAAATAAGGGTTAAAAAATATCTCATAACTTTAAAACGAAGCAACATAGAAACCTAATTTTTGGTATGGGATTTATTGGGGTGTGCTTATTCTAATTCTGCAATGTAGCACTTTTGACAGCAGTCCCTCTTTAAGAAATGTGATGATGTGTAAATATGTATAAATGCATTGATTAGCAAGGAAACAGATGTTAGACGCATGTTCAGTTAATTTATTTTTAATGGAAGTCTAATACTTCCATGAGTCAAAATCTGGAAGTCATTTCAATTTTTTAGAAGTCAAAATATTTCCCAGATTTTGCAATTTAAAAGTCAGTATTCTAGGAAGGATCAATATATGGAAGTTAGAATAAATATTAGTGATATAACGCAATTTATTTTAGAAAAATTCATCAAGCAGGATTTTTGAAGGGTGGCACAGGGTTTGCTTCCAGCCCTGAAAAAAAAAATCTTGAATATAACCTGGCAACAAAAACTAAAGACAACAAAAAAAGATTCTTCAGTTATATAGGATCTTTAAAAGGCAATGGGCACAAAGTTGAACCAATAGTAAATAATAACGACCTTATTTCAGACAAACAAATTATGGTTGACAAATTAAATTCTTACTTCCAGAGTGTATACAGAGCGAAAGAAAAAAGCTTACCAAGAAGGCTAATATAGTCATGATACACCACTGTTTTTGTCAAAGAGGATATTATAACCATTATTAACCTAATAAAATCAAACTCGTCAGCAGGGCCAGATAATATTCCACCAAAATTTATAAAAGAAACTGCTTATGAGTTGTCAGGCATATTAACCATCTTATATAATACATCTGTCAGGGAAGGTGTACCAATCTCAGATTGGAAAATGGCCACAGTTATTCCTATCCATAAAGGAGAGTCAAAACAAAAAGTGTCTAATTACAGACCAATGAATCACCTCACCTCTTGGGCATCAGAGAACAAAATGACTTTCTTTTTTTATCATAGAATATTTTTTATTTATTCATTATCCTTATGAGCAAAGGAAAGATACATACACTTGATATACAGTATGGGATTCTCAGATTATACAGTCCAGGTTATACATTACTTACCAGGAGTCACATATATTTCTGTCCATAACAATATACATTCAGACATCCTTAGAAGTTCCTAGACAAAGAGTGTTAAGTGCCGACAGAACCCAGGTATAGGGGCCCAGGCCCTGAAACAATTCTTACAAACAATAACTCAATGGTCAATATAACTAAGTATCCAGGATCACTCTATTAATAGCATTTAGAGGCATCCAGAAAGGTAGATTGACAGTAAGATAAGGGAAGAGATTTAGAGCTAGAGAGAAGCGTATGTGAGCAGGAGAGATCATAGCAGTTCAGCGGCAGTTTTAATTTAGGTCCTTGAGGCTTAACTAACTAAGAGACATCCATGTCAATAGGCCTCATTGAATGAGGGGTTGCCCGGGGGGGCGGGGGGGGGGGGATGGAGCCCTGCATAGAGAGGAGTTAAGGTATGCTCCCCATTTCCTATAGTACAAAGGAAGCTGCACTCTATTGGCGTAAGTGAGCCTTTCAAAGGTGACTAGTCTAGCTAAAGCAGAGTGCCATAGGGAGATAGTTGGAGGTAAAGCTTATCTCCAAGAAAGGAGTAGGAGCCTTTCAGCCTCCATGAGGGTTACTAAGAGTCAATTCTTGCGTGGTGTCTGCAGTTGGCCGAAGGGAGTGGAGTCACCCAATAGGAGCAATGGATTGGAAATGTCAATGAGCAGCCCCAGTACCCCAGCGCAGTCCATTATCACAGCCGACCAAAAAGGGGTCAAGGTTGGACAGTGCCACAGGAGGTGCATGTTATTTGCTGGATCGTGCCGACATCTCCAGCACTTTGCATGGGGAAGGATGCCCCATGTGTGAAGGGTGGCAGGAGTGTGATATCACCTGAGCAGAATTTTGAGTTGGATTAGTTGACTCTTAACATCTTTATCAATGGAATGCGCTTGATGCAGGCATCGAGACCATGTCCCTGGGGTAATATGGATATTGAGATCTGCACTCCATGCAGCTCTACAGGATTCCATGTGGTCAGATTGTGCATCACGCCATGTGCTGTAGAATTGTCCTGCTAGACCCTGAGAGGAGGGTTTTAGGTGTAGGGAGGCCAACCAGTGCCATTTGGGGTCAGAGAGGTGTGCCTAGCTAGGGGATTGAACCATGTTACGTAGTTGCAAGTATCTTCAGAAGTCATTAGACTGGAGAGAGTAGCAAACTTTGAGCTGCTAGTATGACATGAGTGTGGAGGAGTTGGGCATATAAAGGTCTTGAACGGTTCGGATCCCCTTGTTTTCCCATGTCGGCCAGTTAAGTGGCTTGTTATCTACTGTAATGAGCTGGTAATGCCATAGGTGCCGATACCGGAATAACATAACGCGTGCTGCCTTCAAAGTATTGGAGGCCGCCATGAGTCTAAACCATGCCTTCCTGGTCTCAGCCATGACCGGGGTGAGCTTGCTGGGCGGTATAGGGGTGTTTGTTAGCAATAGGCATGGAGGGGTGCCCTGCAACAGTTGAGATTACAGCTGAACCCATAATATAGGTGAGGCGGAAGAAGGGATGAACCATTTAGTAGCTTGGGCAGAAAGGTAGGACCAATGGTAACCTTGCAGCCAAGGAAGTCCTCTGCCCCCCTTAGACCAGTGAGCCCGCATTTTATTGCAGCTCCATCTTGGTGTCTTGCCCTCCCAGAGGAAGAATGATATTAGTTTGTCTAGAGGGCAGAAAATTTTGCCTGATAGGGTAATGGGGAGATTGTTGAGAAGGTATGCCACTCTAGGTAGGAAGAGCATTCGGATCGCGGCTACCTTGCCTGGGAGGAAGAGATTAAGGCGGCGCCAGTGGTTCACTTCTGCTGTTAAAAGAGATATTAATGGGCCAAAGTTCCCATGCTGTAGTTGTTTCCAATTGAAGGGAATATTTATACCTAAATATGACAAGTTGTGTGGGGCCCAGGTTAAGTCTAATCCTTGCAAGCAGGTATTTGTGCAAGCCGTATTAAGGTGGGTGACACTGGCTTTTTTCTGGTTAATTTACAAACCAGACAGCTGGGTGAACTCTCTCAGGGTTTCTAGGACACTAGGAAGGGATTCCTTTGGGTGGGTTAATGTTAGAAATAAGTTATTCGCATACGAGGCAGTCAGGTATGTGTGCTGACCTACCTGTATGCCCCTGATACCATCAGTGGCTTGCTACATCCATGTAAGCAGGTCCAGAGCCACCAGGAATAACAGGGGGGACAAGGGGCAGCCCTGCCATGTACCTCGTTGCAAGAGAAAGGAGGGAGAGATGTCCTTATTGGCTAGAATTCTAGCAAGAGGGGCATTATACAGTACTTGGATCCACTGCCTAAAGTATGGGCCAAACCCATAGAGCCGGAGTATTTCATGGAGGTAGGGCCACTTTACAGAGTCGAAGGCTTTAGAGAAATCTCCTGCCATCACTGCCATAGGAGTGGTGGAGTGCACTGCAAGCCATTTAAGATTAAGGACCAGTCTGATATTGTCAACTGCAGCCCATCCTTTAGTGAAGCTGACTTGAAATGGATGTATGATAGAAGGTATGGCCTACATCAGTCGAGTGGGAAGCATCTTGGCTGCTATTTTATTATCGACAGAAATGAAGGACATAGGGTGATAGCTGGCACAGTTTAGAGGGTTGTCTGATTTCTTTAGAAGGAGGGTGATCAGGGCTTCACGCATAGTGGAGGAGGGTAGAATTCCCGGTCACATGGGCCTTTTGTAGAACAGAGAGGAGGGGGGCACTGATTTCCATACTCATGAGTTGATACAGCTCTGTGGTCATACCATCAGGTCCGGGTGATTTGCCTTTGGCAAGTTGATTTAGGGCATTCAGTAGCTCTGTCTCAGTGAAAGGCTTATCCAGGGCATTCTTCATATTGTCGGGTAATTGAGGGACATTGGAAGCAGAGCAGAAGTCTTCCAGCTGGCGCATCATTTGACTTTGATCTAAGGTTACATGTGACTGATAGAGCCGCTTATAGAAGTGTTGCATACATTCATTGATCTGTTTAGGGCCTGTAACCACAATATCTCCCGAGCTCTTGAGGACGTGGATACGGGAGGCAGCCTGTTGCTTTCTTAATTGAAAGACCAGGTGTTTACCCCCTCTATCTCCTCCCTCCCAGTAAGCGTGCTTGGAACTAGCCAACATCCATTCTGCCTTTTGTTGCAGCATTGTGTTTATACGGTATTTTAGTCCAACTGTCTCACGAAGAAGCAACAGATCGGGCATACGGGCAGTGGAAGCCTTAAATCTGGCTTCCAGTGTCGACAATTCAGATTGCAGGTTGTTTAGGTCTGCCCTTCTGGCTTTATTTGGTTGGGCCGCGTAGGCAATAATATGCCCTCATAATACAGCCTTAAACACCTCTCAGCCCGTAGCAGTGGATGTAACAGTGGCATGATTATGAGAGAAATAGTCTTTGGCTGTCTCCCGTATCATAGACTGGAATTGGGGATCTTGAAGGAGTAGAGGATTACAGCGCCATTTGATACCTGATCCACTCTGCCCAGAGGGAATGTAAAGACATGAGATTGAGGCATGGTCTGAGACAAGAATGTTGTCTATCCTAGTAGAGGTGATATCTTGGGCCGCAGAGGCATTGGCTACCCAGAAATCAATCTGGCTGTAGGTGGTGTGGACAAAAGAAAAGAAGGAGTAGTCCCGCCTCAAAGGGTGAGCTCTTCGCGACACACCAATGATTCCCCACTCCGTTATAATTTCTTGCACGGCCAGCACCGCTTTGGGGTGTGTTTGGGGGGTTGGGTTTGGATTTATCCAGAAAGATATCTAAGGTGAGGCTAAAGTCACCTCCAATCATAATAGGAATCTGTGGGGTGACCTGCCGCGAGGGACTCTATGGCCTGGTTGAGATCCAGAAGGATTTCCGGATTGTCCATATTTGGGCCATACACGTTTGCTAGCACAACATGTCCCCCAAGGAAAGAAAACCGAGCCGCTATCCAGCGGCCTTGAGTATCTGAGGCCATTTGCTCCTGTGTCCAGGGGCATGATTTCCAGATCAAAATAGCCACGCCCTTAGATTTAGTTGACGCTGAACTCGCTATAACGTTATCCACCCATGACTTCTTGAGCCACAATACAGTTCTTGCAGTGAGGTGCGTCTCCTGGATAAGTACAATATCCGCCTGCAAGGAGTGTAAGTGTTTAAGGACCATAGATCGCTTGATCGGGTGGTTTAAGCCCTTTACATCCCATGATATAAGTTTTACCCCTGTCTTTGAGTTCTGTATTATAGTTCCCAAGGTTAAATAATGTACAGGTACTCACCACCCAGATCCAATAGGGACAGAGAAGAGGGAGTAGACAGGTTACCTGAGACAAAGGAGGAAGGGTCGGCTGTGTGAAGACAAGGTAGTCTGTTCAAGAGGTACAATGGCAATAATAACCTGATATAAAGGCAAGAACAATTAAGTTAGATATGCTAGATATAGGAAAGAAGTAACATTCTGTTAATACTAAAGCTAAATATAATAGTTTACCTGCTATGGGGTAGGTTAATAAAACTATTATCCACTAGATATTTCAAAGCTGTAAATGATTAGGTAAGCAAAAAGCTAAAGGTGAATTGGTGTATGCATGAGGGTGCAATCCTCTACACTACCGAAGAGGAGCACTCAGCCATGCTGAACTTTCACCTTTGTGGGCAGAAATGGTGATTAAACAACCAATAACACATAACACAGTCCCTAGCTATTACCTGAAGTATACAACCAAATTCCTCACCTAAAAAGAACAAAGGTGAGGCAACTGGGGGATAAGGTGGGGGAGGGGAGAGTGGAGGGTGGTACCCAAGGTAAGGGGAAGAGGGAGACCAGGAAGAGACGGTAGGGTCTCGTTGCTTTGAGTCATGGAGGAGGCTCAAAATATACCTAGCCAATTAGGCTGACATTCCGCCTCTTAGTGTGTAGGCTGAAGCCGGGCACAGTGCCCTCAGTGGTCCCCAGGGCTAAGCAATGACTGCTGCAGGGGACAGTGGGTTCCAACGGGGTCTACTAGTTCAGGTAGGGCCAGGGTGCCCACTGGAGGGGAAGGGGCATGTGCAGCCAAGGGGACGATCCATTGGGTGAGGTGCAATCATCAGGCAAATTACAGGATCAGTTAACTAAATTACCCTAGAATTCGGGAGTGGATACCCTCCAAAGTCACCCACAGGAGGCTTAGCCAGCATATGCCAGCATGTTACAGTTGGTGAGGGGGTCCCCTCCGCATCAGGCACCACATTTGGTGTCACTAAGTAGCCCCGTTGTGACTGGGGAGAGGCTGAGTAAGTAAACAAGAGAAAACAATACAGACATGATGCATTCAGTCATTAGGGGCTTGCTCCCCAGTGGCAGCAAGTCATGTTATAGGGTGCATTGGTTGCTGGGATAGCGCTTCTGTGAAGGTTAGCAACCCAGGTTTAACTGGGATATTTGAAAAGTCCTGACAGTCCACCAAATCTGAGGGAAAGTCTGCCCAGGATGAGGTGTCAGCCACCTCCATATTAAGCTCATCAGGGATGTCTTGCACTTCAGGTTGGTCCGGAATGGGGTGTTCATCCTTGGTTTGTTTTGCAGGTGGTGCTGTTCCTGGACCCTTGGAAGGAGATTCCTGGTTGCTCGAGGAGTGTTGGCGTACCCGGGTCATTTGGCCTGGGCCCCGGAGAGGTAGAGAGGAAAAGGAATGACCTGCTGACCATTTTTGAGCTGCTTTGTTATTGACTTGTTTTCCTGTCCCAATGGCTTCAGGAGAGGAGGGGATCTGGGGGAGGCATTTAGTGGTGACACTGTCCGGGCATTATTGTGCTCCTCCCTGCAACCACTGCCTGGGGAGTGGTTCCTCCTCTCCTGCATTCGTGTTCCTGGAGCCCATAACCTTTTGGGAGTTGCAGTGCTGAGGGAAATCTGAGACCAGTATTTAAGGGCCCAAGTTTCGATCTCTCTGAGTCTCAGCTACTATGTCCCTGCCATCTTGGGACACATAAAGGTAGGCAAAATTTCTAAAGCCATATTGGAATCCCTGTGCTGCCAGCAGTTTTTTGATAGGAATAAAAGCTTTCCTACGCACAGCTACCTCTGTAGAGAAGTCTCTGAAGAAGGACACTTTAATCCCATGCCACATGAGCTCGCCCCTATCTCGAGCTGCCCTCAGTACTTTTTCCTTGGCAGAGTATCGTAGTATGTAAGTGATAATGGGCCTAGGATAGATACTATGAGATCGGAAGCCACTGGGTATGCGGTGTGCCCTTTCCACCTCAATTGGCCCATGCCATCTATCCCCAAGCATTTTAGGAATCTCTTTGTTTAGGAACCGCTCTGTGTTCTGGCCTTCAGAGCCCTCGGGGATTCCGAGGATTCTGATATTGTTGCATCGTCCACAGTTTTCTTGGTCCTCTGCCAGTCACCACAGGATAGCCAGCTTCTCATCCTGCTCCTGTAATCGCTGCAAGATTTTGTCTTGACCGGCTTCTAGGTCATCTGTACGTTGCTCCGAGACATTCAGCTTGTCATTTAGCACCTGCACTTCAGCAATCGTGCCGGATAGCGTCGCTGAGATGGTGTCTACCCTTGTCAATAAAGTTTCCAACATAGCAGTAATGTGTTGCAATGAGGCACTTACATCCATTGAAGGGGAGGAGGCTTCTTTAAGGGTTATGCCAAGGCCATTCGTAGGATGTTTAGAAGAGAGCATACCTAGACCGTGACGGTAATGCTTTCCGATGGTTAAGTTGAGGCAAAGATTTGTATTACAGGTATGTCCACAGGGATTTAGCTTGTTGCGGTCAGACGTACTGGAAAGACCGCCGCTAGATAAACTCTACCAGGAGCCCGCCGTGCAAAGTCAGTGATTTGGGGCCTGCTCAGGTCTGAGGAGGGTCGCACAGTGACTGACCGGCGCCACAGAACAATATGTCGGATTGCTTGCCACAATATAACCCTCGCCGAGCAATGTGAGAGGGCTAAGGCAACATATTATTGCCTGAGGAGGGTCAAGGGTCCCTGGATGTCAATGTTTTCCAGAGGATTGTAATAGCTGGGGACCAAGCCGAAGGCTTAAGTGGCCATCCTCCTTGGCATTCAAGCCACGCCCCTGAACAAAATGACCTTCAACACATCTAAATGCAAGGTTAGGCACCTTGGCAAAAATAACAGGATGGCTGTATACTGTTTGAATAATACACCACTACAAGTGGTCACCTCAGGGAGAGATCTAGGGATCCACATTACAAACAATTTAAATTCAGAGAGCATATTAATAAAACAGTAAAGAAATGCATCATAGGTATCATCATAGGTCATAGGTATCATAGGTAATTTCAAGCTTAATGGACTTGCATCCTTAATGCTTGCCCTTGATTTATGTATTCCCTCCTTTATTATTTCTTACATTCCAGTGTTTTTACTTAAATTGTTCCTTTATTTTTTCCCATAAGAAACATCGAAACATAGAATTTGACGGCAGATAAGGACCGCTTGGCCCACCCAGTCTGCCCATTTCCCTACCTAATGGATAAGCTGCAGATCCTAGTTAACCAGCAGTCTATTTCTTCCTATCCCCAACCCCTAGAATTGCCTTATGATTGTCCCATACATGCTTGAATTCCACCACTGTTTTTGACTCCACAACCTCCTCTAGAAGGCCGTTCCATGCATCCACCACCCTCTCTGTGAAAAAAATACTTCCTTACATTACCTCTGAGCCGCCCCCCCATCTTCAAATTGTGCCCCCTTGTTCTTGCACATCTCTTTTCTGAAAGATGGTACCCTCTTGGACTTTGTTGATTCCTTGAGGTACTTGAAAGTTTCTATCATGCCCCCCCCTTTCCTCGAGGCTATACATATTAAGCTCCTTAAGTCTCTCTTCATATGTCTTCCAGTGCAGACCCTACACCACTTTAGTTGCCCTCCTCTGGACAGCCTCCATCCCATCTAATTTGTGCTTGAAGGAGTCCATACTCTTGCTTGTCATCACTTCTGTTGGCAGTGAGTTTCACACGGCAACCACTCTCTGACTGAACCAATATTTCTAGGGTAGTGTTTGCCATCTTTGATTTAATAGTTGAAAGGGATGCCCCCTTGGTTCATATTTAGATTTTCTTAAAAGTTAATCCCAATTCCTCTCTAAATTTGTTATATTGCATGACCTTAAGTAACATACAGATGTCACCCCTAATCCTTCTGTACTCCAGGGTATAGAGATTTAACTCCTGCAGTCTCTCTGGATAGGACATGTCTTCTAGTCCCTCCACAGCCCTAGTCACTCTCCATTGTATCCCCTTTAGTCTTTGGATGTCCTCTTTCTTATATGGAGCCCACACCTGAGCGCAATATTCCAGGTTAGGCCTCACCACAGCACTATAAAGGGGCATGATCACTTTCTTGTCTCTACTAGTTATATGCCTTAGTATGCAATTTAATATCTGATTGTTTCTTTTTGCTAACTTGTTACAATGTGTGCTAAATTTTAGGTCTGCACTAACTGTGACCCCCAGATCTCTTTTTTCAGATGTTTCTCTAAGCTCAGTATTTCCTATTTTACATGACAATTTAGTATTATTTTTCCCCATATGCATAACAGTGCATTTAGCACTGTTTAGTTCCAGTTTGCTTTTTATAGTCCAATTTTGTATGCTGTCTAGGGCATTTTGTAAGTCAGTAATATTTTGTTGTGTATTGGCTATAGCGCCAGTCCTTTAGTCCTCTGCAAATTTAGTCACCCAGATGTCCTTGATTACTATTTTTAATGATGTTATATAAATCTTAAAGAGACAAGGGCCAAACACGAGCTCTGAGGTACCCCACTAGTCACCCTGGCCCAGTCTGACATCTCTCCATGTACCACCACTCTCTGCCTTCTCTCCCTCAACCAAGCTTCTATCCAGTTTATGTTATTATCAAATGTATTATCTTTAAGTGTATTTATTAGTTCTTGGAGTGGAAGCTTATCGAAAGCCTTTGAGAAATCAAGGAAAACTACTTCCACACTGTTCCCCTCATCCAATGCCTTGCAACCCTCTCATAAAAAAACAAAAGGTTAGTCTGGCATGATCTAGCCTTCCTAAATCCATGTTGTACTGGATGCTGTGATTTTGTTTGCTCTAAATGCTCCATTATAAATAGAATAATGGATAGGTTCTGGTGTATTGCAAGGTAGTAATTCCATCGAGAGGTTCTGGGGACATAGAAAACCTCGAGAGCAAAGCTCGAGAGGTTTCATGTGTCCCAGAACCTCAGAGCAGAATTACTACCTGTATGCCAGAACCTATTTGTTATTTTTTTTAATATATGGATATGAGGTGAATTGACTCACCTCCGTTTGACCACTGCAGTCAGTGGGTGAACGTGCATTCTGGCAGGGTTCCCCAGTCCTGTGTGGCTGAGCAGCTGCTGTGGGCTTCATTTAGCCATTTTTTTTTTCTTTAGTGTTTGTCAGCGGCTGTATCGGATGAGCACAGGAGCCCCGGAGGGAGATGGATTGTTAATAAAACAAGACAAAATTGTTTTCAAAGTAAAAAACAAAAAAAAAATGGTTGATGCTGTGGAGATTGTCTCGCTAAGCGAGCGAGCAAGCCACCATGTTTTCGGACTCGTTCTGCCTGCCCACAGAGGAAAAGCGGCTAATCAGAAGGTACGCATTTTAAGACATCGGGGATAGAGTTGCACATGCGCTCTTCAACTTTGTTGACAATACTATTGTTTGGGTGCCGAACGATAGTGTTACGGCACCCCAACGATAGTATTATCACTCAGGAACAGTAGTATTATCGCTCCAGGAGTGATGGTATTACCACAATTTTTTGTATTCTTTTCAAGTATATTATTTTAACAATCCATATATTAAATAGTCTTTCAATATGGTTTCCAATATTTTCCCCATGGCCGATGTCAGACTTACTGGTCTGTAATTTTGTGGGTCTGTTCTTGATCCCTTTTTATGGCTGCATGGGTGGAGCCCTGCAGACGTTTTGCATGTAGAAAAGGGCTGATGTCATGTTTTCCATCCGTGGAACTGTTTTTCCTCCGCCTGACCCTCCCCCAAGAAGCAATTCGCCCATGTTGTCCCTATGGACTGCAGCACTGCACTATATCACAGTGGGCGTAACAAATGATTCAAAGTGTGGGAGGAATTAAACAGCACAACTGTCGGTGGTTTTACTTACTAACTCGTCCTTTCTGGTGCAGTTCTTTTCCAAACAGCTAAAGTAATGAGGGAAGAGGTTGGGGTAATGAGAAGCCAAAAGATCTGTTAGCAAGGCCTGTTAACAACCCAACATGTGTTAAACAAATTTTGTGAGAAAAAAAAAGTTCCTGTTTTACTAAATAAATATTTGTGTGCGTTTCAGTTTTTAAAGTGGGCCATTCTGACTTAAGCGTATTCATGTTTACCTGCCCCACTATGCCTTTCTGCCTTTTGGCTGTCTGAAACAAAACCTGCGAATTTTGCCTTTCAGTAAATACACTTAGTTCAAGGTAACCCCCTCCCCCACACATACACACTCCACAGTTGGGGGTTGATATTTCCGCATTCATTTCGGGCGGCTTGCAGTACATTCATGTTTTTCCCAAGCCCTTCTTTAATTAAAATGGGTATGCTTACCTTTGTCGGTTTTAGCTGACACTATCTTGCTAAGTTCACCTTAGTCTTCATGCAAAATGAAAAAAAAAACAAACAGGTGCCAATTCATCTAACTTACTAGGACTACACCTCCATATGAAACATTTGCCAGCCCCCCCCAAACAATATTCAGGGGTTTCATGTCCCCCGCAGAAAAGAAAACAAATCGAGCTGCACATGCCTTGGGCCATGATCGCTGGTACAAACACAATGAAAGTTTAGCTCCTAGAGTCCGTGATTCCCTGATCTACTCCAGTCTACTTGATAAAATTCAGTCAGTAAAGGGAACGGAGATACCGCGTCCTAGACCAGTGATCAGCCCACAGAACAACTGGTATCAACCTTGCTCTGAAATAAAACACTTTTTTTTTCACCAGTCTTTAAACTTTTATCGGTCCCACATGGGAGCTGCTTCTTTCCCGAGTATAGATAAATGTTAGTAAATACATTCACCTCGAGTCCAGCCCCCACCAGAAAAAAAGAAACATAAAAAAAAATATATAACAAATAATCTGCCTCTTTACCACCTCCTTCACACAAATGATCCGGCATAAAAGACCAGTATCCTTCCCCTGCACTTTAACAAATGACCTTTTACTATTTAGAGCCCTCCCCCCACGGAACACACAGAAGAACTGCAGGCCAACCTTGTAGTTTGGTGAGGTAGTAGGTAGGTAGGTAGGTGGGTTGGCAGGCGGTGGAAACTCTCGGAAAGACTCGCAGCTCTCTCACACTGCTGGGGCCATGCGGATTTTAAGATGCTCCGGTGAAAAAGCCCGAGACATGAACTGTCCAAAGGGATCCCCAAGTACGTAACAAAGAAATCTTCCACTACAGCACTTCACACATGATCACTTTTTTAATCTGCTTCTTTATGTTCCTTTTCTTCTTCCTTTCCTTCTTTCTTTTCCTCTTCCTCCTCTTTCTCACTCTCGCTCTTGTTACCCTTTCTTACTTTTCTTCCGATGAGATGTAAATGGAGAGAAGTCAAGCAGTTCCCTGTGACGGGTTTTGCATCCCACACTGCTGTCCCACTCAGAGTGAAATCACTCTTTAGTCATTGGGGCTGCGTCTGTGGTGGAGATGTGATGGCTTGGAAAGTGATAGAGAAAGAGAGAGAGAGAGAGTGTGTGTGTATGTGTGACTGAGTGTGCATGTTCCACAATCCACCTAAACCAGGCGCACCTACTTTGCAGATATGGCCTGGAGTAACACTGTAATGCCATCCTTCTAAAGCTGTGGTGCCTGAGACCCTTATCCAAGTTAGAAAGTGGGTGAGAGCAATACTGGATACTGACTGACTGCTGTCATTCGAATGCCATATATCTATGTGCTGACACCACCCTATAAAAATAAATACCGCAGTGCTAGCCTGCCTTTTTACTACAATACACATGTGCTGTTTTTTTTCCTTTTTAAATTTCTGTTTATGCATCTGTCACCAGCAACTCCCTTCTCCCTTAGGACCTCCAGGCACCATGGATTGCCAGGCCTGTTCTAGTCATAGCCACCTACATCCATGGAGCTGTGGGTGTAACCCCTCGCAGGATTGGGGTAGTGAGATGTACCCACAGACATCTTTTTGTGTCAGGTGGGCTGTCATCCTGAGGGTGCTAAGGGAGGCAGTATAGTGCAGTGGTTTAAGGCTCTAAGCTGCAAATCTGAAGACCTGGGTTTGAATCCCACGGCCCCCACTTGCATACTGTGTGACCCTGAGCAAGTCACTTAACTTCCCTGTGCTCCCAGGTCACACCTGTAAACAAACTTTCAGCTTAGGGTCCACTCCTGGTTAAACAATTGAAGAAAAAACAATTATCTTTTTTCTCCCTGCCCCGGGGATGTTGTATGTGCAGACACCAAGCCGCGCCCACACAGACTGCGCATGTGCCGATACGCTCACGTTGGCAAAGTCCTTCCCCTCCCCTCTATCCTCTATCTGCAGTACTACCTGTGGTCACCCAGGTGATAGTAATATGGCAGAGGACAGAACCCTCCTTCCCTGAAGCAGGAGAATGTCCTCAGGGACACAGTCCTCCCCCAGGCTGACTCAAAATGAACAAGACCCATTCCAGAACCCTAGTCTACAGCGTAGTGAGCAATAACACTACCGTTGTGCTGATGGACCAGCTATGTGCTGCAGTTTTCATTTTAATTTTGCCATTAACCACTATTTTTTCTCTCGATTAGCCGACTTAGTGACCACCGGTCATCCAGTTACTCGCTCACATCCTATGGGCATCCACTCCAATCTCATGACATTCTTTTATTAAAATTTGTTTTTATTTTCTTTTCATTAAAAAAATCCATACTTGCCTTCCGTTTATGAGTTTCACTGCTGTCCACTATCACTTGCACTGAATCTCTGCCTTGCTGTACCCTCTCCAGTACTACCAGCTGACATAGCAATGTTGGGGGAAGGGGAGAAAAAGAGTGCACCATGCCAGTTCCTGAGAACCTTGGCCAAACAAACTACCAAATTTAAAAAATGTAAAAAAAAAAAAGATACAAAAATTAAAAAAAGTGCCACTCAGAGCGATCAAACATTTCACAGCTTTTCCTGCACTCCAAGTAACAAACTTGTACTGCTCAACAAACATACAGCATAACAACTACTTTACAAACCAAAAAAACAACAACATTTTAAAGCTATTTATTAAACCTTTTTAAATTATCTGAGTGTGTTTTGTTTGCAACCCAATCCATTTTCTAACCACAATAAGACACTCCAGTGCGGGCAGTGTGGGGGGGGGTCTGTACTTCCAAGGGCTCCAGAGTCTGGCCTCACTATGCCCCTGGACATGAGGGTATCCCCCAACCCCCAACCCCCGTCATGTTTTACTGCTTACTTTACCAACTTTCATCCATATTTTGTTAGAAGAGCTTTGCTTGCAGTTGATAGGATACAAACATGTGGCACATCTTCTGTCCCAAATAATGTCTGTGCCAGTACTACTAATTAACTGAATTCACTTTCCTCTCATGAAACAGAATGTTTAAACATTATTTTCCATCTGAAAAATGATAGGAAATTACTACAGAAAACTGCATTCTCAAAAAAATTGCTAGGCGTATCTTCGCTATAAAGTGGGTTTCATCTAAACAAAATTATGTCACAGCACGGCATAAAAAAATTAAACAAGAAACAATTTTTTTAATTGCAAAAAGCTGTTTATTGCACAAACCTGTAGATAGATGTCTTTGCTATATTTTTTCTGAACTCAGCTGATTGAATTTAATAATTGTGCTGTCAAAAGAAATCACTTAGTTATTAGTAGTTGCTCAAAAGGTGGTTTTGAATGTATATTTTTGGGTGCCATTTCCATGGACAAACTGAGTGAAAAAATGGTTGTAGGTTATATAGGATTTCAGACTTGCATGGCTGTCTGCATCAAGGTAATCGCTTGTATTGCCTGAAAAGGTAGAGATGGACAGGTACTGCATTCAGACCTCTCAACTACCCATCACTCAAATATGGCACAGTGTCCTTCAAAATATGGGAAAAAGAGTTACAATGTGAAAAACATTATCATGCTTTAGATATACGGTAGGGGCTTAGAACAGTGGAAATATGTGTTTTCATGTTCATAGCATGTGCTGTTTATTTGGCAACGGAGGTTAGATTACCATGAACTTCTGTTTTAAAATGTTAGTGTAGAATGTGGGACAGAATCCTCTCTGCGTAGGCTGTGAGAGAAGAGAGAGACACAGCAGTGGGGTTCTCCTGTGGTTGCCCATGTTGTGAGCTGCGGTTGCCACAAGTTTCAGGAGGAAGGGAAATCCCAGAGTTGGGAGGAACGTGCGTACTCGCCTCCTGGGAGGCACAGTTCAAATTTTGTTAGAGACAGACTGGCACAAACAAACAGATTACATCAAATACAGACCTCTTACACAAAGGAAAAGACACACGTAAATATCATGGTGGGGTGCTGCCTGTCTCCAGAAGAGAAGGAATGTAAATGGATAAATGCAGAAATTGAGAGACAGCTCAAAAGAGACAAGAATCAAGCTCGCAGGGAACTGAAATTACTTCTGCTTGGTGAGTGATTGCCGAGTATTTATGGCATTTAATTTGAAACTGAGTGACTTGTTCGCCTTGCTAAGTAGAAACTACTCGGAGTAGTGCTGCTGCCCTCCGAGGGGCTCACCTAAGAGTGAAGCGGAATGGGTCAGTTCAGAAACTACTGCACTCCCATCCTGGGGTTCTGGTGGCATTCTTGGGAAAGGGGTGGGGACTAATTCAGAGTTGTTTTGTAAACTTTTAAAAATGACATTAAGACACGAACAGTTTAGTAACACTGCCCCTCTGGTTTCAAGGCCCCAACTCACAGATGTCTGGCAGCCGGACTGTTTGGACGACTCACCCAGTCTGTGCAGCACTTTGTCAGGTTTCCGTTGCTGGTGGGCAGCAGTCTGATTTCCTTGTTCCTGCTGGCTCGGCCTTCCATTCATTGAGGCCCTGCCTCCCCAGCCCATACTGCCAGCGATTTGCCCTCGGAGACCGAGAGGAACGCTCTCTCTGTCTCTGTGTTGTGTCGGAAGGTATCATGGAGTTTGATTTGGAACGTGCCGTTTCCCCACTGACATTCTCCCCAAATCTTGAAAAACCCTCCTCCGATCCCAGTTCTACAATGTGGTGGAAGAAAGCCCATCCCGTTCTTTACAGGTGTTGTGTACAGAACTCCAGTAACGACTGTGTTCCCAACCCTACACCAGACCCTTCAGCCAGAATTGTGCCTCCCGAGCCCCAAACCCGTGGTTCTGGCTTTTACTCCTGAGAGCCCGACTATTTTTGCAGGTGGCTTAGATGAAATGGGAAGCGAGGGCAAAGATTTGGAGAAAAAAAAAAAAAACAGCCTTGTAAACGGAGCCGAATAGAGTGATGCTGTCTTTTTATGTTTGTAACTGTTGGTGACTTGTTGACATATATGTAGAGTTTTTAATTTTGTCTAGTTTTTTCCCTCTTGGTAAATTAAAAATTATGTTCGTACCTGTTGGACACTTGGTCCAGGTGTGATTAACGTCTCCTTAAGATCTTGCACCTAGCAGTACAATGTTAGGGATCACACAATGGACTAAATAGGAATCTTTAGCACACCATTATTTATCCCCAGCTAATCTCCTGGCTTAAAGCAGGTGATGTTAAGTGCCCTAGTTTTGTAACAATATATTTAATTACATCTAGTCTTGGTGTAATTTAAACAGAATTTACCATCAGAACTGGCAATATTACACAGAAAAGATAGCTCTTGGTGTATTAACATTCCATATTTTCCACAGCAACTGACTACATTACCCTCATAAACATTCAATTTGACACTAGATAAGGACCACAGGGGCCATCCTAATCTGCCCATTTTCTTCACAAACTTCATTATGCAGCCGTGGTGGATCTGTCAAGAACTTGCTAAAAATAGGGACTACTAATGCCTCCCTCCATCCCTGTGGCACCGCCTCCTTGTCTAGAGAAGTGTGGAAAATATGAACCAGAGGTGCAGCTATTTGTTCGGCTAGTTCATATATTACCCCTGGATGGATTTCATCAGGTCCTTGTGATTTATTTGTGTTTTTTTAATTTTTCAAGTACATCAAGTACATGGGCAACAAAGATGGTGCATGGATTGCATCACAAGTCCTATGAGGACAGGTTGAAGGCACTGAACATGTACTCCCTGGAGGAGAGAAGGGAGAGAGGGGATATGATAGAGACATACAAGTATCTTACAGGGAGGAACAGGGTGCAGGAAAACACTATTTTTAAGCGAAAAAGATGTTCCAGGATTAGAGGGCATGGGATGAAGTTGGAGGGAGGACGATTCAGAGGAAACGTGAGGAAGAATTTCTTCACAGAACGGGTGGTGGACAAGTGGAACACTCTGCCAGAGGAAGTGGTGGGGGCTGAAACAATCACAGGATTTAAGAATGCATGGGATAGACATAAAGGAATTCTGGAGGTCGGGGGTAAGGGGCAACAGACTTCCTGGAAAACATAAACTGAACTTACAAACTTAAATGGGCAGACTGGGTGGGCCATAGGCCCTTATCTGCTGACACTGTCTATGTATCTATGTATCTATGTATCTTTCTCTACAATTTGTATATGTCCTGGGGTTGAATTTATTTTGTCCGCAGTTTTGTATGAGGTGTCTGTATTGAAGACTGAACAAAAGAAAGTATTTTGGATTTGTGCAGTATTCTTATTGTTTAACATATCTCCTGCTTTGTTTTTAAAAGGTCCTATAATGTTAGTATTTTTCTTTTTATTATTTATATATGAGTAAAAGGTCTTGAGTTGTGTTTTACTTGGGCTGCCAGTTTGTATTCATATTCTTGTTTTGCTTTTTTGATACCCCATTTTACTTTTTTTTTAACCAGATTTCTGTATTTTGTTATAGCTTGTATGTTATAACTTTTTTTGGTTTTATGATACCATCTATTTTTTTGGTTTATTAGTTTTTTTATTTCAGGGTTTACCGATTTGGGAGTACCTTTTTTGGTTGCATACTTCTCTGTTATAGGTATGCCTATATAAATTGTCATCTTCAGTTTAGAAACATAGAAACATAGAAGTTGATGTCAGATAAGGACTGCAAGAGCCCATCCAGTCTGCCAATTTCTTTTTCTACCTTATGAATGTGCCATCGGCCTTTGCTCTGTCAATGGCCTATCTATTCATGCTCATTTGTATTGCTTCCTTATGCCTGTCCCGTGCCTGTTTAAAGCCCTGCACTGTATTCATATCCACCACTTCCTGAGGTAGGCCACTCCATGCATCTACCACCCTTTCCGTGAAAAAGAACGTTTTCACATTACCCCTTAATCGGCCTCCCTCTAATCTCATGCTGTGTCCTCTTGTCCTGCTATTTTTCTTATATTTAAACATGTTAGACTCTTTCACCTTGTTAATGCCTTTAAGGTGTTTGAATGTTTTGTTCATATCACCTCTCTCCTCTTTGCTCTAGGGTATACATATTGAGCTCCGTTAATCTGTCCTCATATGTTTTCTGATGCAGTCCCTGCACCATTTGGTTGCCCCTTCTGGACTGCCTCAATTTGGTTAATGTCCTTGTGAGGTGTGTGGCCTCCAGTACTGCATGCAGTACTCCAGATGGGGCCTAACCAGTGTCTTGTAAAGAGGGATTATTACCTCCCTCTTATGACTTGTGATACCCCTACTAATACACCCCAGCATCCCCCTAGCCTTACCTACTGCTTTAGTGGTCTGCTTGGATGATTTCAGGTCATCAGTGATGATGATGCCCAAGCCTATTTCTTCCCTTGTGACTGCCAGCAACTCCCCTTCCACCTATAGGTAGCTTCAGGGTTTCTCTTCCCTATGTGCATGATCTTGCACTTCTTTGCGTTAAACCCCAGTTGATACTCTTTCGACCATTTTGCCAGTTTATCTAGATCTCTTCTCAGTCTGCCCACCCCGTCTGGATCATCTACTCTGTTGCAGATCTTGGTGTCATCTGCAAACAGACAAACCTTACCCTCCAGTTTATCTGCAATGTCATTGATGAAGATATTGAAGAGGACTGGCCCCAGGACTGATCCCTTTGGTACCCCACTTGTGACTTGCATCTCTTCTGAATGTTTACCGTTTACCATCACTCCCTGTTTTCTGCCCGTCAACCAGTTTGCCACCCAGTTGACCAACTTCTGACCCACCCCTAGCCTACCCAGCTTATTAATCAATCTTCTATGTGGAACAGTATCAAAAGCTTTGCTGAAGTCAGGGCAGGCGACATCAACTGCTCCCCCTTGGTCCACTCACTCTGGTTACACAGTCAAAGAAATCTATGAGATTAGTTTGACAGGACCTTCCTGTTGTAAACCCATGCTGTCTTGGATCCTGTGCTCCTATGGATTCTAGGTGTTGCACTATCCTTTCCTTAAGGGGTGCCCCCATAATCTTGCCCACTACTGAGGTAAGACTGACTGGTCTGTAATTCCCTGCCTCCTCCCTGCTACCACTCTTGTGGAGCGGGATCACGTGAGCCCTTCTCCAGTCTTGGGACCTCTCCTGTGCACAGAGACTCACTAAACAGTTCTGATAATGGCTCTGCTAGTTCCACCCTTAGCTCCTTTAGTACCCTGGGATGTATGCCGTCAGGTCCCATTGCCTTGTCCACCCTAAGCTTAGCGAGATCTTGTAGGACCCTTTCTTTTGTGAAGGGACTAGTGCACACCTCATGGTGCTGAGCTGTGGGCCCTGCCTTACCTTCTCTTCAGTAAATATTGAACAGAAGCATCTATTTAGGACAGATGTTTTTATATGGTTCTCCTCCTCACACACACTTATCCCCTTTGATCTTAGCAATACCCCCTCTGGACTTTCTCCTTTCACTAATGTATCTGTAGAAAGTCTTGTCACCTTCTTTTACTGTTCATGCTAGTGTTTCCTTGGTTTGGGCATTTGCCTGCCTTACTGCTTTCCCTGCTTCCCTTAGGGAAGTTTGGCATGCCTCCCTATCTTCATTCTGATGCGTTCCCTTATATTTCCTGAAGGCCAGCCTTTTGGCTCTGACCTTTTCTGCTACTGTTTTTGAGAACCAAGTGGTTTCCTTCTTCTTCTGCACTTTCTTTTCTCTCTAACACAATGGGATGTTGCTTCAAGTATTGCATCCTTAATGCTTGCCCACTTTGCCTGTACCCCCTCACCTGTATTTCTTTTTGCCAGGGCTAGCTTAGCTTTGTTGGCCATTTTATTAAAGTCAGCTCCTCTGAAATCCCATATTTTTGCCTTGGAATGGGATGATTTAGTTCTAGTAGCCAAATTGAACCATACCATCTGATGGTCACTGGCCCTCAGGTGACCTTCTACCTGGAGATCTGTGATCCTTTCCCTGTTAGTCAGTACTAGATCTAGGATAACCCTGTCTCTCGTGGGTTGTTGTACAAGTTGTTCGAGGCCCTTCCCATGCAGGGAATCCACTATGTGTCTAGTTCTGGCAGATGTTCCTGCTGGTATTGATCAATCTGTATCTGGCATGTTGAAGTCTCCCATTTTCAGAACCTCCCCTTTAGCTGTCATGTTTTGTATATCTTCTAACAGTAATGTGTCTATGTCCTCCCCCTGGTCTGGAGGCCTGTAGACAACCCCAGTTCATATGGCTGTCCCATTTCCTGTTTCCTGGGTGGCCCACAGTTCTTCTGGCTCCTTATGTGTATTCTGAATTTCTGTAGCTTTGATATTTTCATTGACATAAAGGGCCACTCCACCACCCCCTTTTTGTACCTCGGTCTCTTCTGAACAGTACATAGCCAGGTACTGAGGTCTCCCAAGTGTGGTTACTGGTAAACCATGTCTCACTAATGGCTACTATGTCCAGTTTAGCCTCTGTCATTATTGCCTGCAGGTCTAGGATCTTGTTTCCAGACTGTGAGCATTTGTGTACATGATTTTCCATTGGCCAGATTTCGGTGTTAGTTGTTGGGTGAGGTCTGGCATTTCCCCTGTGCGTCATATGAGGAGCTGGACCTTTTTCCTTACCTGGTGATGCAAATGAACTACAAACATGCTGAACTCCTGTTTGACCATTAGCTGAGGGGGGAGAGGTGTTCTTCCCATTCGATGTATCGTGTGCTGCACCCCTCTCCCCATTTGCTAGTTTAAATATTCTGTAAAGATGTCAAACTTCTACCCCAATGCACTGACTCCCTCCTTAGTCAGATACAGTCCATGGAATTTAAAGAACTTTCTGTCCCAAAACCGTTGCCAGTTCCCTACAAATTTGTGTCATTTTTCCTGGCACCAGCCCTTGAGCCACATGTTTAGCTCCCCTATCTCCCCTTCTCTGACCTTCTGTCCATCTGCACCCCCCCTCCCAGACTGGCAGGATCTCAGAGAAGGAGATGTTGGATGAAATGGAGGATAGTTTGTCTCCCAGCCCGGTCAGGTGTTCCTTGGTCTCCACAACTGACCAGCCGGTGAGATCATTTGTCCCTATGTGTACCAGTACGTCAATGTTTTCTCCTGCTTCCTGAGCAATTTTAGCAATGCGGTCAGTGTCGCCCCATGCTGATGTACTTGGGAGATATCTGACTATGACCCCTGGCTGGAGATAGGTATCAACTCTCCGAATCATGGAGTCTCCAATGATCAGAAGTTTTTTTGGATTTCCTTTTTGCTTTTTTTGTTTTGGTTCCTGTTTTGGGCGAGTTTTGTTGTGCTAGGTCCTGTGCTGCAGCGTCCTGCTCTTCAGTGTCCTCTGCCCCTTTGTTTGATTTTGGAGACAGAGGCAGATACCATTTTTTCCTGTTTCCTGTTTCTCCACTAATGTCTCCCACATCCCATTTACAGATTTATTTAGAAATTAATTTTTCCTGTCCCACTGTGCCATAACTTTCCTCATAGAGGGAAAGTCAGCCCTATTAAAATTCAGCACTGTAGTCTTACCTGTCCTTGTATCCTTTACTACTTCATTGATTTTAAAAAAGACTGACTGGTGGTCATTATTACCCAGTGGGCTATCAATTAGTACCTCATTTATTGAGTTTCTCAAAGTTGTTAGAATTAAATCTAGAGTGTTGTGTGCTCTGATTTTCCCTAAAACTATTCAAAAATGTCATAGTATGATTTCTTGTATTCTAAAAAACATCAAATGCTGGGAACCTGAGGTACTTGTGCCTTTGTATTCTAGTCTGGTCAGATCCCATTTGGAGTTTTGTGCCCTGTTCTGTGCACCCACCTCATTAAGTGGAAGAGCCGCAGTTGAGAAAGTTCAAAGGAGATTAACTAGAAATGTTTCCAATTTAAATAATCTAACTTATGAAAACAGATTTAAAACCTTAGGGCTATTCTCACATGAATATCGGTCATTAAGAGGGGATCTTTGTTTAGTATACAGGGCAACTCGGGATACTGCACTGTTTGAAACAATCTGCTTAGAGTGGCACATAACTCACTGTAATACTAGGTCTCATAAATTGAAATTAAAAACAAACCTTAACAATATAGTGAAAAGAAACAGGTTTATAACCCAAAGGGTACCACCGATCTGGAACTCCCTGCCACCTGATGTGGTTTTAAGTGCGAATTTAGAACAGTTTATGGTTAATCTTGACAACCATATAGGCGACAAAAAGTATCTTATCCACCATTAAGTTATTGGTGGCGAGTTCATTTTGGGCTAGTCCTTCTAATTTATAGTTACCTATGAATCTATGAACCCTGCGCCACCACATTTAGGTTCTGGCCATGTGCAGGACCCTTCACTGCAACTGCACTGGATTTTCCAATTTTGAGTGCAGTTGCACTGGATTTTCCAATCTTGGGTGCAGTTGCAACAGTTTCCACGAGTTAAAGGCAGCTTGCGCCAAATATCTGGTGCAAGCTCTGTAAGAAGAGCCTGCAGGATTGCTGCAAGGTAGACCAGAGAAAGTTAGTCTACTTTGAAGCAATTGGCACACAGGATAGAAAATCCTGTTAGATCGCTGCAAGCCCATGTGCTATATTGTCAGTGCACAGGGGCTTGTTGCGATCTAATACTTCTGAAAATCCTGCCCATCATTTCTTAGCTTCTGTGCCTTCACTTTTGGAAGTTATCCAATTTTGTTTTTTACATCTAGAGGTCAATGACTTCCTCCCCCTTTATTTTGTAAGTATTTGCCTTATTTTTGGAAGTCAAATACTCCTCAAGTGGAGTTAACTGAAGCCACAGTGTTAGATGTAACTGTATACTATATATTGTGAGGATAATGTTTATGCCATTGCCAGTGGTCATTTGGACAGAATAGACATTGTCTTGATGGGGATGACAAAAGTCTGGGAAGGGAAGTGTGTATGCCACACCCATAATTGGGGGCTTACCTTATAAGCTCACAGGTCCCCTGCTATCGTTTCCCAGGCCAGACCTCACTGTGACCTTCACCCTCTTGCCCCTCGATGACCTGGACTTCTGCAGGAGCCTGGTAGTGCAATAGCTTAGGCCATCAAGCAGCTCCAGATGGGAGTCAAGCCTGGGCTTCTTTATTCATTCTGGCTGCTGCTGCATGTCAGGACCCACATTCTTGGCCCCCGGACTGTCTGGTAGTAACAAAACTGGGTCAGAGAATAATATCAGGTACCACTGTGAAGCTCCCCTTTCCCCAGGGCAGGCAGTAGCATTGGGGATACATGGGAAACTACCCGGCAACAGAGTGTGTGCTACCATACATGCATGGCAGCACATTAAATGAGCAGGGGCTCCAGTTCAATAACTGGGCAGTGCACCTGCTGCTTCCAAAAGTCCTGGACTCCAGGGCAGGTAGTGGAGCTGAAACTGAAGATCAAATATGGTATCAGGTATGAAGCAAAGTGTTCCCCAACCCCATGTCAGCAGCAGGTCCAGGATCAGACATGGCATGCGTGTGCTCAGCAATAGAGAGATAGCAGCTCAAAAGCCTCCTCTTTCTACAAACCCGACTCACAAATGGGCAATTATACTCCAACAACTGCCACATTCTGTCCACAGGACAGTCAGCTGGGCCAAGACATACAAAATGTAGCCCCAAGGGATTAGGGAAAGCTGCAAAAGAACTGAAACAGACTGAGCTCAAATGTAAACAAATATGGTAGCAGCAATGCAGCACCTCAGCCCTCTGACTCCACAAGGACTAATGGAATGGGTTGGAGGTCACCAGCAAGATCGGGTCATGAATTTCAGACAGCAGGACACCTGCTTTGTACCAGAAATGGCTTACAAGTCCAGCATGGCTGGGGAAAGATTCTCACCATGGTTTGCCCAAGAGCCAGTATAAATGGGACTGAAAGCAAGACTATAAGCTAAGTGTTTGCTGTCTGCATGACCAGAAAGATAGCTAGCCAGAGATCACTGGTTGCCAGGAGTTGCAGTCCTGTAAGGCCACCAGGGTGTGTGCAAACTTTTTACCTTAATTGGAGGAAGCAGTTTTAATCAGAACTGTGAGGAGAAAGACAAGAAATGGAGCTGGTTTGTCCTTCCCTAACAGTGACTTCCCCCAAGGGATCAAACTCCTCAGAGAAGCAACTGACTGACAAAGCCAATTATTTATTACAGGGTCCCTGGACCCCCAGCAACAGCATCTAAAGACTGACTTGACAGAGATTAGAGGAGACTGGTGAGAGAGAACAGACAACCCTAAAAAGCCCACCCTACAGCTGGAAGCATATCCAGCATCTCACCTGACCAGCTAGCAGAAAAACCAGTGATACCTGATAGTCTGCAAAATCATAAGTAACTGTCAGTGGTGTTTTTGCCCTGCAGCTGAGGTTACTGTAACTGTACCGAGAACAGAGATAGAAGTCCTGGACAGCAATGAATAGAATATATGGGCCCAGACAGAATATCTGAGGAGGTCTTCCAGACACCCATTTGGATTACTTATAGGAGCCCCTTTGCTTGTGAGTTAAAAGCTTATTGGTTTCGACACAGTTTGGGTTTCTCACTTGCCCATGACCTTTGGGGAGAATTAAATTACCTGCGCACACTTAGGAAATTGTGGGACTGCCAAGGGGGGCAGGCAGATTATGTGGGGCAATTGTACTAGTTGATTATAAAGTAGAAGATTTTACTGCTACCCCACTGCTCCCATTTCCTCTTGTGTCCCCTGTTCTTCCCTTACCCTCCCCTTTAAATAATCTGTTTGAACTTTATTTCTTTGTTGCTCATACAAAAAAAGTTAGCAAATACCCAATGTTTCATTTTTCAGTGGGGAATAACTAACTAAAAAGTTGAGCATTAAATTTGACCATTAGTTGAGGGGTTTTACTCTACATATAGGATAGTGTATGGGAGCCCATATAAAACCACGCTATTCTCATACTGAGTGGTTTCCACGATGACGAGGACTGCAAGAGTAACGCTCAAGAGGTCTCTTTCATTATAGAAACACTGAGGTATCAAGAATAGTGCTGTTATGTATTTGGGCTCCTATACACTTTTTTATATAGTGTATGGTACCCAAATAACAAAAGATTGGTTACTTTTTCAAGTTTGATGGCATTGTTTGCCACTGGGGAACCGCACTTCCTGCATTTCTGCTGGCCGGCTAGCTCGTGCATGCAAGGAGTTAACTGCCCCCTGTCCAATGAACAGCACTATTGGGGATGGTTGCATTATGAATAACAAAGAATGAAAAGTCATTCTGCATTAGGAGCCATGTCACTACAGAAGCAGAACAACTTTTGCCGGTGTATGGAAATCCATACACAATTACATTCCACCATACACTATTAATGTATAAGCCCTGCTATCTAGTCATTAGTAGAGACATTATGTTTTTTACTTCTGCATTAGTTGAGAAATCAGACTTTAAAAAATATTGTAAAATAGATATAATTTTTCAATTTAAACATAATCCATTTTATGAGCCAGTTGTTTACTGATTTACAAAATACTTCACTTGTTAATTACACCATCATACCATTTAAATTTGATTTTTTTTCCATGTCAACAGACAACTCCTTTCCTGTAGTTGTTAGGGCTATATGTGTTAGCCTTAGTTTGTTTTCACTGCTCATGGTAGCCCCTGTGATTGCCCTGGGGGTCTCCATTTCATGGTTGTTGAAATCTCATTGTCCATGAGAACTGCATTAGCATATGAGAGCATGATAGCAGAGCAACCATTTATATAATGTATCTCTATGCTGAAAGAACAAATATCCTGCATAAACTCTCTAGAAATTCATAAACGGAATGGAGTTTATAGGATAAAAAAACCTGCATTACAACTCAGATAGTTTACAAAGCTCACTGAAGGTAAATGTGGCATTTCAGACATTCTTGCAGCTTGTTTCTCTTAAGACTAATTAAGCAAACAGGCATACTGGGGAGTTTAAAGGTTGATTACGCATCATGTTCTCGTACGCTAATGCAGCTCTCAGGGACAATGAGATTTCAACAGCCGCGAAATGGAGCCTCCCAGGACAGTAACAGGGCCTAGTATGAAGTGTGAAAACAGACTGAGGCAATTGCATACATCCTTAACAGCTACATGAAAAGAGTTGTCTGTTGATATGGAAATATTACATTTAGAAGATATGACGGTGTAGTTTTCCTTTGCAATATAAAATTTTGAAAATTTCTCAGCTGTTAATTATTTGAGATTTACTCATATATGTTTTGCTGTTTCTCTGTCTCCAGCATACAACAGAAATAGTTTGCAGGGAAAGCAGTATATGGGATCTATTGTAGTACACTAGGAGAGATGAAATATCCAAATAGTTTGGTTTTCATGCATCTCTCAGAACCATATGCAATATGTATATTCTTAAGCCTAATTTCCCAAGCAATACATCAAGGGTATGCAATTCCTTGTGCAAGTCAAGCTGGCAAGGCTTTGCAAAAACAGATATCATCTTTTAAACAGGCTTATATGTCTGATCCTGTATAGACTGATGTAACCCACCCTCCAGCGTGTCTAGGGGTCCCGATGTTAAAAGTGCTGGAAGGGGCATAAGACAGGAATTCAACCAGGGAACAATAAGATAGAAAACAGCTTGGCTTACCTCAACCACAGAATTCATAATGGCATGGTCTGACAGATCTTCCCACAGGAAACAGGTGGAGAAAACAATGGCAACATCAGCAGGTATAGCACTGCATCTGTACTGAGGGCAAGCTGATAAAAGCTTAGGCAGCACAGAACAAACAGGAGCACACAGTTTTAAAAGAAAAAAAATATTTAATTAATTTAAACATTAAAACAAAGACAGCTCCATGGGGCTGGAGGCACTATGGAGACAAGCACTCAGGTGATAGCAGCATTTACAGCAGCCAGAGCTGTGGCACATATCTTAGGCCTAAGCAGGCCAAGAAATGATCTCCTCTTAGAAAGCTGAACTGAAACGGCTCAGATAAGAACATGGGCTCAGAAACCAAGCCCTGAACTCTCCACCTGGGCTCACTCTAAAACACACCCTTGGTCACATGCTCCTGCCTGGCACCATTCTGTTTAGCACCCTACCTGACAGTCAACCAAGTCACCACAGCAGGCAGCTCTCTTGTGACTGGCTCCCCATTGACCTCCTCTTCTCCTGCTGCTTTGGGCCTAAACTGGAACCCCAACCACTCCCTGATCCCGACTATACCTCCAGGATGTGGGGGCCTGGCTCTTCTTACTCTCAGCAGGGCACCAATTTTCCAAGGCAGTGTGCCACATGGTACAGCCACCCCATGCTGCCGCCATGTGGTAGACCACGCCACAGCTCTGCCACCACTGTGGCACCCCCGCTGCCTTAATCCCCCTCCAAGGAATAGAGCCCGACCAGCCCCAGTGCTGCAGAGTACAAGGTGGGCTACATACACTCCTTCAGGCTGTGACTCCTCCTCCTCATGGGTTCCCATCTCACTGGCCACCTCCCTGCTCTCCTCCCTGTAACCTAGCACTGAACCAGCACTGCAGAGATAGGCTGCAATCTCCTGGGCCAGGGTTCGAACCCCGGCCCACACTGGTGTCCTGAAGTCCTGCTGGCCTCCCCTTCTCTCCCATTAAGCCACCTTTTAAACCCTATGGAGCAGGACCACCACATCCACAGGGTGGGCACCACCCAAGGACCTACCTATACACGGTACAGGGAGATGAGAAACTGTAACTTTAGTAAGCCCCAGAACTAGGGGGCTTACATTGAGAAGAACAACTTACATACACGTGGGACTCTTCAGTGTACTGTAGTCATACTTTCAACCATGTACCATGTCAGAACTCCAATGCACACTAGCTCAGCCCACTGAGTCCTCCTCCTGAACACAAGCCCAGCCCTCTGGATCCCCTCCAGCACCCAAGAACAGCCCTCTGGGCTCCCTCCTGCACCCAAGCCCAACCAAATGGGTCTCCTTCTACACACAAGCCTAGCCCTGTGGATTCCCTCCTGTACACAAGGCCAGCCCACGGGGTCTCCTTCTGCACCGAAGCTCAGTCCTCTGGGTCTCCCTCCTGTTTGTAAGATCAACTTAATGGGTTCCCTCCTGTACACAAGTCCAGCCTACTGTGTCCCCTGCTGTACACAAATCCAGTTTACTAGGTCCCCCAGTATGGGCAGACTGGATGGGCCTTGTGTTCCTTGTCTGCCATCAACTTCTATATTTCTGTGTTTCCCTTCTGCATCCAAGTCCAGCTTACTGGTCCCCTCTGACTCACAGGTGCAGACCACTGGGTCCCCTCCTGTACACAAATTCAGCCCACTAGAACTTCTCCTGAACACAAGTTCAGCCCAGTGGGTCTTCTCCTTCACCCAAGCCCAGCCCTCTGGGTCCCCTCCTCTATTCAAACCCAACCCAACCCAGTGAGATCCTTCTGCACCGAAGCCCAGCCCACAAGGTCCCCTTCTACACATAAGCCCAGCCCACTAGGTCCTATCCTGCACCGAAGCCCAGTCCACTGGGTATCCTCCTGGACATAAAAACATATGAAGAAGCCTGCAGAATAAGGCCTCTTGGTCTGTCTAGTCTGCTCGTTGTGCAGGGTTCTCAGCTCAGGCTGTTGTTCCTGTTCCCCCTTCCCCTACCTTTCCATCGCTCCTCCCCCTTCCATGACCTTCATTTTTCCCATATATCTATCCCAATCTCTCATGAAGCTGGCCACCGTCCTCGATTGGATCACCTCTTCTAACAGGGCATTCCATTTGCTCTCCACCCTTTCTGTGAAGAAGTGTCTTCTAACCTCCCTCTTAACATCCCCCCAACTTTAGGTTGTGCCCCCTCATAGTTTTGCTGCAACTTAGTCTGAAGAGACCCTCCCTGTTAACCATATTACTCTCAAGTACTTGAAGGTCTCAATCATGTCTCCACTCTCCCTCCTGTCTTCCAGGGAGTACATGCTTAGGGCCCTCAGTCTCTCCTTATACAATTTACCCTGCTGCCCTGCAGTCATCTTTGTAGCCCTCCTCTGGACCATCTCCATTAGGGTGATGTCCTTTTTAAGGTGAGGGCTCCAGACCTGCACCGCATACTCCAGATGCGGTCTCATCAGTGACTTGTACAAGGGCAATACCACCTCCTGTCACCTACTGCTGATCCCGCGGCTATACACCTCATCATCCTGTTTGCCCCTGCCACTGTCTTCTTGCACTGCGTAGAATGCTTCAGGTCATTAGTTATCATCACTCGCAGGTCCTTCTCCTCTGTGGGAAATACCTGGACCCCTCCCAGGTAGTACTATGTCCTGTGGTTTTTGGCTTCAATGTGCATAACCTTGCACTTCTTGGCATTGAAGCTCAGTTGCCAGATCCGGGACCACTTTTCAAGTCTTCTTAGGTCTTCTTTAAGGTCCTGTACCCCCTTGTCTGAGTCTACCTTTTTGTAGAGCTTGGTGTCATCTACGAACAGACACATTCTGCCCTTGATGTCATCCACAATCTCATTAATGAAAGCATTGAAGAACACTGGCCCTAGCACTGAGCCCTGCAGGACACCACTTGTGACCACCCTGGTGCTAGACAGCTCTCTCCTCACCATCACCTATTGGGTCCTGTTCTCTAGCCAGTTTTTTACCCATATAACCAACCTATGTCCTATTCTGAGGTCCACCAACTTCCTGATCAACCTCCTGTGGGGTACAGAGTCAAAGGCATTGCAGAATTCCAGGTAAAGGATGTCCACTGCTTGTATCCTGTCCACTGTTTTTGGTTACCCAGTCAAAGAAATCAATCAGGTTCATTTGACAGGACCTCCCTCCCATAAATCCATGCTGTCTTACATCCTGGAGACCATGTTCCTCTAGAAGCTGTATCAATCATTCCTTCAGTATGGTCTCCATAAATTTGCACACTATCAAAGTGAGACTGACTGGTTTATAGTTCTCAGGGTCGTCCCTGGGTCTGGTCTGGTGGAGGGGCATCATCGTGCCATTCTCCAGTCCTGTGGTACCATGCCTGACTCCAGTGAACAACTAAACAGGTCTGTGGTGGCTCCCCAAGCTCCCCTGCAAGTTCCCTCAGTGCCATAGGGTTCACTCCATCAGGGCCTGGTGATTTGTCTATCCTCAGTGCTGTCAACCCTTTCATCACTCTTCCCCCTTCTTTTGCCCCATCTGTCCTCCTCCCTCCTTCTGGTCCCCTTCTCCCCCTGTCGGCACTGGTCTGTCTTTCTCCTTGGTGAAGACAGAGTAGAAGTAGTTGTTCATTAGCTCCACCTTCTCCCTTTTTTCTCTCCACCCACCCATTTCCTTGTCTTAGTCTAACTATCCCATCTTTTTAGTCCCTTTTATCACTTATGTAGTGGAAGAAAGCCTTCTGTTCTTTCTAATTTTTGCTAGGTGCCTTTTTAGTACTTCTCCCATTCTCCTAAAGTCCACCCTCCTCAAGTTATGTATTGTGGTCCTAATGGGGACACTTTCCCTTCCCATGTCCAGCTGGAACCACACTGAGCAATGATCACTTTCACCCAGTAACTCCCTAAGTGTTATTTCCAGTACATGCTCTCCATTCATGAACACCAGGTCAAGGATTGCCTCTTTCCAGATGGCTTTAGAGGCACCTTGAGTCAGGTACCTATTCTGAATTGCTTCTAGAATTTTCTGACTCCTGCCACATGTCATGGTCAGTACACTCCAGTCCACCCTAGCAGGTTGAAGTTCCCCACTATTATCACTTCACCCTTCTCCACAGCCCTAAAAATTTGCGAACTCAGGTCTTTGTCCAATTCTTCTTCCTGACTGGTTGGTCTGTACACCACCCCCAACTTTTCTTTTATTCACTTTCCTCACTCTTCTGGTATGTAATTGCACTCACAATGATTCTGCTCTCCCCTCTTCTGCCTCATCCCTTGTACTTGTTATGCCCTCCCTAATGAATACTGCCTTCCCCTCCTCCTTTGCCTACCACTCTATCCCTCCTGTAAAGTTTGTATCCCGGGACTGAGCGGTCCCAGTCATGGTAAGGTGTGGCCCAAGTCTCAGTTATCACTGCAGTGTCCACTCTCCCCTCTGCATGTAGTGCTTGCAGGTCATCCATCTTGTTTCTGAGACTTCATGCATTCAGGGACATCACCCTCCACTTTATGCCTGAGCCCCTATTATTTTCTCCGCTATCAGTTTCCCCTTTGTCTCCATATGCTTCCCATCTCCCCCATTATCAAACTGCTCTGCTACCCCTTCCTCCTCCTCCTGTCCCGCTGTACTGTTATGTGGGGAAGGCCATTCATTACCACCTCTCAGGGTCTCTGTACCCTTAGGACCACTTGCCCCTCCAGTAGTTTAAATTAAGCTTATGAGTAATGTACCCCCCATTTTGTCTCTGAGTATCCTCAAGCCCTCCCTGTTAAGGTGTAGTCTGTCCTGTGCACAGAGAGAGATTTATTTAACCATGTCTTCCCTCAGTCTCCTATGCAGTAAAACTCCTCCTCCTTCACCAATCCCACTGCCACGTGTTGAATTCCTCCATCCTAATATTCCTTACTGTGCTAGTTCTGGGCACCTGGGTTACCTCTGAGAATGCCAGTGATCTTTCCATCTACTTGGAAGTCTTCCCCAACTCCCTGAACCTACTTTTTACCACCTCCACCTCCTCCCCCACTAAGTTGCTGGTGCCTAGGTGAATAATTATATTTAGTTCCCTCTACTCCCTTTTACCACCTTCTCTATCCTTGGACCCACTCTCCCTGTTGTCATTCCAGGCATATACACCACTTTCATTTTGGTAGCCTTGTCCCCCTTCCTTCCCCAGTGAATGCCCTTAACCATAGAGTCCCCAATGATTATCACCCTACCGCCCCCTCAACCATGTCCCCCTTCCTTCCATCCCCCTCTACTGTAGAAGATGTCAGCTCACTTTCCTTCTCCATAATTTTGGTTAGTGTCTCCCTGCCATCTCCAGTTCTCCACCAACTGTGTCTCCTTCCCCTCCAAGCCCCTCCCATTCCTTATGACTCTATCTGTCAATCAGTGTTTATTTTTAAAAAGCACAATTCCAGTTTGATCAAAGTGTTTGTACAGTAAAAGACAACACATACATAGAATGATAAATAAGAACACCAGATAAATAATCTATGATAAATAGTACTAATCATACTAACCAAAGTCTGAGAAAGATTGATTAAAAAGGTAAGTTTAAAGGGCAGATTTAAAACTCTCGACAGTAGGGCACTCTCTTAACCAACAAGGTAGAGAGTTCCACAGGGTAGGAGCTGCAAAGGTGAAAGAACAAGCTCCAGAGGTTTTAAGTCGGGCTCTGGGAACCTCTAGAAATCCCTCATTGGAGGAGTAGACAGACCAGAATGGGCAATAAGGGCAAAAGAGATCTTGCAGGTATCCCTATCCCTGGCCATGTAGGGCTTTATAGAACAGTAAACCAACCTTGAAGGTGATCCGCCAATAAACTGACAGCCAGTGCAGACCGCGGAGCACAGGCCTGATATGGCAGGATCTTGATAAACCAGTCAACAACCTGGTTGCCACATTCTGGACCAGCTGCAGTCAGCTGATATCAACCCCCAGTAGCCCAAGGTAAAGGGCATTGCAGTAGTCAAGATGTGAGGTCACAAAAGCATGAACCAATGCAGGAAGGTCACCAGGAGGGACAAGGTGCTTGACCTGGGTGATACTGCTCAGATGATAAAATGAGGTTTTCATGATGGCAGACACCCAGGCCTTTAAAGTCAGGCCGCTGTTGAGAACAAAGCCTAGGTTAAGCACCCAGTCAGAGGTAAGTAGCTGGATCCCATCAAGGCATAGCCTGGACAGTTAATCAGTCACTAAACCTAACCTCTGGTGACCTGGGTCCACTACTAACACCTCAGTTTTATCAGGGTTCAACTTTAGCCAGCTGGCCCACATCCAGTCCTGGATCCTGGAGAGGCAGCTATTGAACACCGAGACAGCTCCAGCCTGTTCAGGCATAAAGACATGTAGAGCCAAGTATCATCCGCATGGCAGTGGAAGCTCAGCCCATATTGCTAATAATGTTTCCTAACGGCAGCATATACACTGCAAACAACATGGGTAAAAGAATGGAGCCTTGTGGAACCCCACAGGGCAGGGGGAGAGGGGCCAAGGAATAAACCCCAGACACCGCTTTCTGGGTCCTACCCATGAGGAAAGATTGAAACCATCTGAGGACTGTTCCAGACAGTCTACAGAAAAACTGCAGGCACTCCAATAACACATCATGGTCCACAATGTCAAATGCTGCTGAAAGATCAAGGAGGAGCAGGATGGAACAGCTTCCCCTATCTCCCACAGTCAGGAGGTCATTAAAGGAAAACTCCATGTTAAAATCAGAAAAAGATATGTAGTAGTCTTTTTTTCTGTGTTATAACCAGTTCCCAGTGTTTTATTTTCCTCTGGCTGTGAAAGTTGTTTTTTTCTAACTTTTCCTAACTGTTTTATTGTCCTTGGAGGTTGCCATTCTGGTTTCTTTTATGGCCTCTTGTCCCAGACAGTCTTCCCAGAGTGCCCTTTGGTGTGATGACTAATTGCCCCTGCAGGAAGCCAGTGTCTTGTTACAGGGTCTGTCACAGCTCAGCCACAGACAAAATACTTCTTCCAGAGAAGTCACACTGCTAGATTTTGGGTGAGTGTTGTAACGTAGACAGCCAGTTCTGAGTGCTGTATAATTTTTTTAATATAAAATGTATTACTGAATTGTCTGTGTTGAAAATGTGGTGAACCAGGATTGACCTCACTCATCCCCCCCCCCCCAGTTTTCAGCTGACAGATGCAAGCTAAGAGAAATGCTGACAGTATGTGAGATGACACACTCACACACAGTTTTAGAGACAATATGTTACATGGAAGGCTTTAATCAAGGATCCTGTTTTTCTGAAGTTAATTACAGACTTGAGTTAATTTTGTTAAGAGAGAAATCGTAAACAAGGTTTATGATGTTAGAAGGGGAAGCTAGGTTATTACACAGGGGTGCGAGTTGTAAATGTCCATGTGAAGCCTATGTGAGGGAGGGTACAGCTTGAGATCAAAAGAAATGTAATTTAAAGGACATCAGTGAGGCTGAAGATTGCAGAATGTAATACTTTAAAAAGACATTCTGTTGTTTTGTATAAGATATATATTTTTTAAATATAATCTGCCAGAGGAGGAGCTAGCTATGACCTCACCCAAAGGGGTTGGCCCATACTGTTGTTTAAGGAATAAAGACTATTCTGTTTTACTACACAGACACACTTTTACCAGACTCTGACTGAGGAAAGATCTTTAGAGCACTTTAAAACAAGTATTTTAGAAAGAGAGTTAAATCTAAATACTGTAAGTAGGAAATTGCACTGTTTAAACCTTGTTTTCTTTTAATAGATTTGTATGTCTTGGGATATAAGAGTTCTGTATTTTGTGTTTTGCATATTTTTAAATATTTTAGTAAAATTCTTTTTTTTTTTTATAATTTAGTATACTCTATTCACACTTTTCAACAACATCCATATAGCACAATGGGTTGCTAGGCATAGGCATTATTACATGATAATGTGAAACATGCCATGATAGCCTTGTGGTTACATTGGCTAAAATAAACACATTCTATTCTAAAATCCACTACATTGTCCCAAACTAAAAACCCCACACCCTCTTCCAAATCATCCATACTCCCCAAATACCCCTCTACCCTCCCCCATGTCAAGTGTGTACAAAATTCTTGAAGATGCCACCTTGGGTTCTACCTGTTAACCAATGGATCCACTAGTTATTGGGTCAGTGTGGATTATAAGCAATAAGTAAGGCCTCCAGAGGGCCCCATCTGGGCTGATATAAATGCGGTCGGTTACCCATATACAGGATATGCTTTTCTAATTGCAGAGCGGTGAGCATCTCCTTATACCACTCCCTCACAGACAACTGGGCTTCTTCTTTCCAGTGTCTCATAATAATGAGTTTGGTTACTGCCGAGACTAAAGCAATATGTGCCTTCCTGGTTTTAGGAATCCCCTTTGGCAGCAAGTATAATAGACATGTTTCCAGGGTAATGAGGGAGTCAGGACCTAGCCACGGATCCAGCAGCAATTTGATAACCTGCCAAAAGGTCTGGACAAGTGGACAACCCCACAACATATGGTATAAAGAGCCAGGGGCGAGGTGACACCTGGTGCATACAGGAGAAGGGGCACGCCCCACCTTATGTAGTCTAGCTGGTGTGAAATATAAGTTATTCATAATATTGAACTGTATCATTTGTAACCTGTCCTGCTTGACAAAGGAATAAATGTTCCTCCAGGCCCGTCCCCAAGTCACTACATCAGGTGAAATTGACAACTCCTGGACCCAGTAATAGCCAATCCCGCAGGGTAGGCTAATATCCAAAACCTGTAATTCTTTATAAGTTTTGGACACTGCATGTGATTCGCCCGCTGCCTGCAAGAGCTTGTTCAGTTTCTCCGAGTCTGCACAGTTGGTGTCGCCTCTCCCCATGTATCTCTTGATCGCCTCTACCACCTGCCTATGTTTGAAGAAGTCCGTAACTGGAACCGAGTAACGTGTTTGAAGGGTTGAAAATGACATCAGTTGTTCGCCCTCAAGGAGGTCAGTGACCTTCCTTTCAGTTAGGAGCGGCCAGAATCCGGGCGATATGGGTTTATGGTCTATTTGAAAATGGGGATTACCCACAATAGGTTGATCCAAGGATGTGTTCCAGTTGCATGAAAGAAATGTTTGTATCTGCTGGAGGGCTCGAACTGACCATCCTATGGGAGTATTTTTCAACTTACTAGGGAGCTTCGAGGGACTGACATAAATCAAAGAGGTGAGCTTACCCTGGAACTGGGAAATTAGTGACTGTTCTATATCCAGCCACAAGGGAGTATACACCTGATTCTCCTTTTCTAGTCCTGTTTTTTCCAGTGGGCTACTCTACTGAGGTGGTGAACACAGTAATAGGTAAAGAAAGAGGGTAGTGCTAGTCCGCCTTGTCTTTTGGGCCCTGTAAGTTTATGGTATGTGCTTCTGGCTTTCTTGCCCTTCCACAGGAATGCAGTTATGACTGACTGTAGGTAGCTAAACCACTTTTTGGGAAGATAGTACACTAGCATCCCAACCGGGTATAAGACCCTGGGAAGGACATTCATTTTTACTATGTTAGCTCTCCCCCACAGCGTGAGCGGAAGATTGCCCCATCTCTCCAAGTCCAATTTAATAACCTTGAGTAGTTCTGCAAGGTTCAGTTTCATCATGACGGGGAGATCTCTAGCCACATGAATGCCTAAGTAGGTAAGAGTATCTGGTGCCCATTCCAAACTGGTGCCATCTATGGATGCTCGGGTGGTCCTATCATTCAGGGGAAAGACTTTGGATTTGTATACATTAAGTTTGTAGTGGGAGACCTCTCTGAAAGACTTAATCAGCCTCAGGAGTGCAAGGATCACGACTACCGGCTCCTCAATATGTATCAGCAAGTCGTCCGCATAGGCAGATAGGGTATACCGATGTTCCCCTAATTTAATTCCTCTAATTTGAGGGGAGGCATTAATTTTCTTGAGGAGGGGCTCCAAGTAAAGGTTGAATAGGAGAGGTGATAGCGGGCATCCCTGCCTTGTCCCCCTCTGAAGCCGAAAAGGGCCAGAAAGGGTGCCATTGCACCATACCTGTGCAGATGGGGAGGAATAAAGGATCTGAACCCACTTGATAAATTCAGCTGGGAAACCATATCGTGCCATTGCTTGGAATAAGAAATCCCAAGAGACCATGTCGAAGGCCTTCTCGGCATCCAGGGACACCAAAACTGCCATGGAATCGGAGTCCCTGGACACCGAGAGGATGTGCATGATCTTTCGCATGTGATCAACAGATGATCTCCCTGACATAAACTCAATTTGCTCCCACCCAATAAGAGTAGCTAGAACCGGGCTTAATCTGTTGGCCAGGATCTTCGCTAAGATCTTGACGTCAGAGTTGATCAGCGAGATAGGACGATAGCCGGCGGGATTAAGGGGGTCCTTCCCCGGCTTGGGGATAAGAGTGATCAACGCTTTTAAAAAACTGTCTTCCGACATGCCCTCAGAGTGCCAATGATTGAAGAACTCTGTGAGCAGGGGAGTGAGCTCCAGCATATAGACTTTGTACAAGTTATTGGGGAGACCATCAGGTCCCGGCGCTCTATCCAGTGCGAGTTGCTGGATGGCCTGCTTGACCTCCTGTACCGTTATCGGCTTGCCCAATACTTGGGCACTCTGAGGGGTCACTGTCGGCAACTCTACTGAAGCTAAATAACTTCGGATGGTCTGGACATTGGGATGGCCTACCTGACCAACTGAATACAGTCTCATGTAGTAGTTCTTTATCTCCTCCACCACTTCTTTGGGTGACATTCTGAGATGGTTTCCCACTTTGAGACCAGCAATGAAGCGTGAAGTCTCTATATGCCTGAGCCTCAGGGCTAACAATTTCCCAGCTTTTTCCCCGGCATCAAGATACCTGATTTTGGTACGTCTCAGTGACAATTCTACTTTCGAAGTGATTAGGGCTGAGTACTGGGCTTGTAATCTATGCAGAATTGCCCATTCAGCATTGGGGGACTTGTTATTGAGGGTAGCTTCCAGCCTCCGGATGTCTGAGAGCAAATTATCTTGCTGGGCTTTATGTAGCCTGGATCTAACAGACACCAGACGCAGGCATTCCCCTCTCTGGGTGCATTTTGCTGCCGCCCAGACTATGTCAATTCTCGAGACTGAGCCCCTATTTATTGAAAGAAAGTTGGTAAGAAAATCTCTTATCTGCTGTATAGTCTCAGGCTTCTGGAGTAGCTGGTTATTAAGCCTCCAAACAAATTCCCTCCTATATGCTTCCCCAAAGTGGAATGTTAATGAGACAGGCGAGTGATCAGAAATGACCCTCTCATGGATTTCAGAGCAAACTATATTTGGGAGTGAGTGGGAGCTTAATAATATAAAGTCAATGTGGGATAGCGATTTGTGTGGGGGGGGGGGAGTAAAATGTGTATTGGCGCTCCGTAGGGTGCAGCACACGCCATATGTCTAGGATATTTGCACCATTCATCAGATCATGAAGTTCCCTTTGTGATGGGGAAAGTCCCCACCTTCGAGGATCAGATCTGTCCAGTCGCGTGTCCGGTACCACATTCCAATCCCCTCCCATTATAGTTGTTACTGGTGGGTTAGTGACTGCCATATTTTATAAACGAATAAAGAAGTCAGGGGCTCCTCCATTTGGGCCATGTAATGCTGCCAGTAGAATTGGATTCAACCCTATACTGCCCAGCAAAATAATATATCTCCCATTGGGGTCGTATGTTTCCCTCTTTAGTATGAAGGGGATATTCCTGTTTATGAGGGTGATTACTCCTCCCCTGTTACTAGACCCCCCAGCCCCAAAAGCCTGTCCTACCCAGGCTTTGATAAACAAATGGGCATCTTCCCGTTTCATGTGCATTTCCTGAAGGCAGGCTATCCCTGCCTTTAATTGCTGCAGGTGTATGAGAATAACCAGCCTTTTGCCCTTGTCCTGGGTGCCCTTGATGTTCCGACTGATAACCTTGTAATGACTAATCATTGCCAGCAGATAAAAAAACTCTGAGGAGTTGCTCCCTTACTTAACCCAATAACCCAATTAGGCTTAGTAAGATAACCTGTTCCGTGATATATCGCATCAACCACTTTAGCCACACTTGACATCCTCCCCCCTTCCCCAATAAGCCCTTTTCATTATTTATTGCCCTTGTCCCTCCTGTTATGCCCTCCCCTTTTGAATAAAACATTTTCCTTGATCCCATTAGTTCTCCCCCAGTTCCCAGGAACTGCAACTCCCAAATCAGCATGGTGCGTAATGTCTTCTCACAGAGTAATACACACCATGATCCCCCGCTCCCCATCCTCCATTATATAAAAAGTATGCCCAACCCAGGTGAATTAGACAATCTCCTTAACCTGAAATTAGAATGTAAACATTATGTAAATCAGAGCAGACAGAACATAACCCTACATGACAAATGCAAGGGTTTTAGGATCGCTTGCTTCCCTATTGGCGAGATCCCCTAATAGAGGATGGCATGGGAGAAGCAAGGTAATAACACTGAAAAGAAAAAATAGGAGGTTAAAGTGTTGCAATAAGTCTCTATGTGGCAGTTCTTATTGCTCTCGATAACTGGATTCAGCTAATGCAGTTACTATAGACCCCCATGCATCCGGCCTCTACATATCACAGCCGGGAGCCACAGAAGTCATCAAGTGGCCCAAATGTCTCGTGAAGCACTCGCCGCTCCCAGGGTTGCTTCTGGATCAGTCCCGTTTGTTCTCCACCACTGTTTACGCCTTCCATTCAGATGGGCCGCTGGACAATAGGGGAGAGACCCAAATCAAATTATAACTGGAACATAATTCTCATCTCTGTAGTAGTAAGAGAGGCTCATGTGGGAATAAGGCAGCCGACTCCAACGGCCAGGAACAAAATATAAAGCCCAAGGGCCTAATAGGCAATACCGTTTGTAATGTTTCTCCGGTATTCTTGTCCTGCTATTATAGAGAGAGTATTCCCACCATCCCCAGATACAATCCTTCATGGCCCAAAGAAAAGGAAGCCCTTGGTTAATCCACATCTGATCCAAGATGCACCCCCCAAAAAAGAAGACCTGGCTCCAGGAATCGTTCCCTTAGGGATCACTGATGGGTAGACTGAGAACACCTTCCGTGGCCTCCCCTGACCACTGTCTGTAAAAAAAAAGAAAACCAAAACCCAGGCCACCTGTTGAATTTCTCACTATTTCCATGTCCATTAGTTAGACCAACAAAGAACTAATGTATCAAGACACTCTGTCACTACGAGCTTTCATCAGATGCATCGTAACCCCCTTTATCACTCCATTCCTTTGAACAGATCCGGGAATAATTCTCAGAGCTCCGTCAGAGCTTGCTCTTTGCTTTCAAAAGAGATCCATTTATCTTGATGTTTAATCTGGAGCACTGCAGGATATCGCATTCTGAAGGGTTTACCAGTTGCAATCAATTTAGAGACAATAGAATGCATTTCTTGCCATTTTGCTCTGACTGACTGAGGCAGGTCTTGCGTAACCCTAAGCCGGTGTCCTTCCCAGAGTATTTCTTGTAGATTCTTAATTTTAATCAGGATATGCTGCTTATCTAAGTAGTTGAGCAGGCGACAGATCAGGGGTCGTGGGGGGGAGCTGGGGGGCGGGGGGAGTCGTAGCGCCCAGTGTGCTCGCTTGATAACATACGCAGCTCCATTTGGAGAAGGCCCCGCTATCTTTTCAAAGAATTTCTGGAGAAATAGGATTGGGTTTGAGCCTTCTTTTTCTGGCACACCATATATTAGTAGGTTATTTCTCCTGCTCCTTCCTTCAAGATCTTCTAACTTTTCCTCGAGTTTTTTCACTCTTCTCCCAAGTTGTGTGATCATTGAGTCATTTCTATCTTGTTTTCTCTCTAATGAAGTGATCTTAACTTCGGAATCTCCCACTCTCAAACTCAGGGCCTGCACGGAGGTTTTAATTTGCTGCATATCTTCTGTCATCTCTGAGATGCGCTCTTAGAGCAGCCTCATTACCTCCAGAAATCTCTCCTCTGATAGAGCAGTAGCGGAGGCTGGGTTTTTGTTGTCTCTCACCTGCTGGTGCCGAGGCCTCTTCGCGGCCTGCTCTTTTTCTGGAGTCGTTGGTGGCCAGTGTCTCTGCGTCGGTGTCTTCATGAAGATGTCCATTATAAATGGACAGCTGTCCACTGAGAAGTTCAAGTGACCTTAGGGTGTAAGTAAGGCACACCATTTGCGCTGAAATTTAACAGAAAGTAGAGTTTATTCAAACGGAGGTGCGGAGCTACGGGAGGTTGCTGCTGCCCTTCACCCTGTCATCACATGACCCCGCAGTAAAATTTTTTTTAGAACTTACTTGGTCTGTCTTTGACTTCTTTTTATTTGTAAGAAAAGTATATGGTTAATAGCAGACAATTAGACATAAGCTTGAATAGTGGTACCAAACTGGAAAGAGAAGAGTCTTTAAATCTGAGGTCTTTATTCAAGTTTTAAAGGGTTCATCTCTGTACACCTGGTTAGGTGCCCATAGGCAAAGATATCTGGCCCCCCGAAGACAAATCTATCTGAGCCTGTGCATTGGGTACACTAGCAAGAGGTTAACAGTTTGAATCCCTCCAAGACTGGAGACCAAAGGTTGATCCGAACTCACAAAAACAGACAAGAGGGTTACCTTGTCTGTTACACTGTTCACAAGACTGCGCTCAGAGGTTGGCACTTTTAGAGTAGAGGGCCTGACCTGCTGAGTTGGTTTGTGACAGATTGGTTGGCAGCGGTGGCATAATTTTGGTATCACAAGCTTTATTGTTCTGTATCAGCTTAAGACCATAAGCTTTCTTGCAAAGAAAGAAAAAGACAGAGTTTTATTTTAAAAAGGAAACAGAACTGTACATCACTTGGTGTACCAGTCAACTTCCTACCTCTTTTATTTTTTTTTTTAAGTGCAAAGTCAGAGTAGCCATAGTCAGGGAAGAAGATGGCTTCCGACTACAGCAGGCACACTGTAGATTACTTGAAGCAGTTGTGCAGGGACAGGGGAGTCCTGTTCGATGTGATAGCTAAAAAGCAGAACCTCATAGATGTCCTGATGGTAGCAGATACCCAGAGCAGTGAGTCATAGACCATGACTGAAAAGGACAGCAGGGCCACTGTCAGTGAATGACCACAGCAGCAGGAAATGGCTGCCAGTATCCTGAATCCAGTGGTAGTCAAACTGCAAATTGAGTTGTGCAGGATGGAACTGGAGGCAGAGCGACAACAGAGGAAGGCAGACCATGAGGTGCATGAGCGCCAGCGAGCTGCAGAGGAGAAGAGAGAGTGAGAACAGAGGGAGGAGGACCATGAGGCAGAGCGACAACAGAGGGAGGTGGACCATGAGGCAGAGTGACAACAGAGGGAGGTGGACCATGAGGCAGAGCGAGAACACTATGATGCAGAGTGAGAACACAGAGAGGCAGAGGAGAGGAGAGAGGAGTGCCAGTGGCAACACGAGCTGGAGAAGATGCGACTCCGACCAGTGGCACCAGAGCAGGTAAGTGGCTTGGGTTTAACTGGGACTGCAGGACTGGGTTACAAATTGAACTCCAAATTAATAGCCGAATTTAAAGACGGGGAAGATAGGGATACCTTTTTAAACTCTTTTGGAAAAGTTTGTATTCAGGCTAAAATTCCTAGAGAGTCCTGGAGCTTCCAGCTATCCCCACTACTTACCAGGAAAGCTCGGGGTGCATTGGGTCAAATGAACAATGAGGACAGTGATGATTACAGCAAACTAAAAGCTGCATTGTTAAAAAAGTTTGACTTAACTGCTGAATCATATAGAGCAAAATTCTGTAAGCTCAGGAGAAGCCCTGATATGAGCTATGAGGAGCTAGCCATGAAACAACATCAGTTTTTAAAACATTGGTGGGAGGAAATTGAGGCAAACTCTGTTGATAAAACTGAAAATGTGATTTTATTAGAACAGTTTTATTGGGCATGCCCAGCAGAGCTAAAAACCTGGCTAGGGGACTGAGATCCAAAAACAGTGCAAGAGGCTGCTGAACTCTCAGACCGCTATGCCAAATCAGACCTGCTCTGAGAGTGAATGGGGCAGGCGTGGCAGCACAGAAAGGGAAAAGCACGCCTTCAGGGCAGCTAAAACCCTCACTGCCTCCACCAAAACCAGTTAGTCCCAGGTTTCAAAGAAAAGATTTCTCTGAAGTAAGAAATGCCTGTTGGTTGCGTAAAGACACTGGGTATATTGCCAGAAAGTGTCCCAAAAAGGCAAGCAGTAATACACAACCGGGTGCAAGAAAAGAAATGGGTTGTTTGTGTGTCCCTGGAAGCATGCCAGTGAACATGAGGGAACACATGCACCCAGTCATGGTAAATGGTGTACAGACGCAGGGGTTAAGGGACACAGGGGCATCCCTGACATTGGTTAAAGGGGATCTAGTACGGCCTGGTCAACTTATCCCAAACAAATATGTAACTGTACAAGGGGTTACTGGTGAAGAGAAAACATTGCCACTGGTCAGTGTTCTCCTGGACTGGGGTGATACAGGGAGAACGGTGCAACAGGTGGCTGTGACCAAAACCTTAGCAGTGGATGTGATCCTGGGTAACAACCTCAAACAGGGGGATGGTATGTGTAGTTACCCATAGCCAAGTGGCCAGGGAACATTGTAGTTCCCTGAGCCCCCCAGAAACCATTGGGGAAGATACTGAGAGGCTGGTTCCCCAGCCTGTGTTTCCAGAAGGGGAGACTGATAAAACGGGGGTAGAAATTTCCACAGTAGCAAGTAACCACACAGCTACAGAGGGTTACTCCAAAGAGGGAGGGGTGACCCCTTGTCAGAGAGTTGGAATTGACAGTGATCCTGAGGGCCCTGACATTAGTGCTAGGGACCCTAGTGTAGCGACTGAAGGGGACCTGTCCCATGCCTTGGGAAGGTGTGAGGGGTTCGCAGCTGCTCAGAGAAGTGGCCCTAGTTTAGAGAAGTTGAGGGCTTGGGCAGACTCGGATGGGGCACAGGGAGGTGATGGCAGACATAAAGTTTATTGGGAAGATGGACTTATGTATACACAGGCATTACAGACAGAGGGAGGGATGCTAGGCAGGCAGCTTGTCGTTCCCCAGAGATATCATGAGCAGTTGCTCAAAACTGCACATGATATTCCCTTATCTGGTCATCTGGGAATCGCACGAACTATGCAGTGGTTAGCCCAGAATTTCTACTGGCCTAACTTCACCCAGCAGGTGAAGGAGTATTGCAGGTCTAATCACCGATGCCAAGAAATAGGGAGGGCGGGCAAGAAAACCCAAGCCACCCTGATCCCCTTACCTATAGTGGAGAAGCCATTCTAGAGGGTGGGAATGGATATTGTGGGGCCTTTAAATACCTCCAGCTCCTCAGGGAAGAGATTCATCCTGACTGTGGTGGATTATGCCACCCGGTACCCAGAGGCAGTTGTCCTATCCTCTCTGAGGACAGACAAAGTGGCAGATGCCTTGCTTTGGAATTTCTCCCATGTTGGTTCTCGAGGAGGTAATTACCGATCGAGGGGTTCCTTCATGTGTCGGACCTAATGAAATGTTTATGGAAGAAGTGTGGGTGGTGCAGAGATGCATGACACTGATCACCCATGCCAATGGGCTTGTGGAATGCTTCAATGGTACCCTAAAGTCAATGCTCGGACGTTTGCTGAACAGCATGGGAGGGACTGGGAGAAATACCTTCCCCACCTGTTGTTTGCATACAGGGAGGTGCCCCAGAGTTGACAGGATTTTCCCCCTTCAAACTCTTATATGGACGCTGGAGTACGTGGGCCCCTAGACTTGATCCGGGAGGACTGGGAAGGCAAGCACACCACCCAGGGAACTCCCATTGTGGATTATGTCCTTAGGTTTAGGAAAAGGCTGAAGGAGCTTATGGGGACAGCCCGGAGCAACCTGGCAGCTGCCCAACAGAAACAAAAGGTGTGGTATGATCTCAGAGCCAGAGCTCACTCGTACATGGTGGGTCAGGAAGTCATGGTCCTTATTCCGGTCCGGAAAGACAAGCTGCAAGCTGAGTGGGCAGGACCGTACAAAGTGGTTAGGAAGGTAATTGACATGAACTACATTGTGGAGTTACCTGACAGAAGACAGACTGAAAGGATGTACCATGCCAACATGATGAAGCCATATGCACATAGGGCTGACATGGTGTTTGCAGTGTGTAGTCATGGGGAGGGGACAGACGAAGGAGACCCCCTTCTGGATTTGCTGGAAGAGAGTAAGCAGGAGTCCTCTGTGGAGGCAGTAAAATTGTCTCCCCAGCTGACCCTGGACCAGGTCTAGAAAGTAAGGGAGGTTTTAGCAGACTTTGCCCCCTTATTTAACGCCAAGCCTGGACTAACCCCCTTAGCGACACACGATGTGGAGACAGGGACACAGACACCTATACGGTGAACAGCATATCGGGTGTCAGAGGCTGTCCAAAAGGACATTAGGAGGGAAGTGGAAGAGATGCTGGAATTAGGGGTAATCCAGAGCTCCCACAACCCCTGGGCCTCACCCGTAGTCCTTGTACCTAAGCCAGATGGCTCAACTCATTTCTGTGTGGACTATCGTGGACTGAATGCAGTCACAAAGTCCAACACCCACCCGATGCCCCGGACAGATGAATTCCTGGACAAGTTGGGAGGAGTGACCTACCTTACAACAATTGACCTGACCAAGGGGTATTGGCAGGTAGAATTGACAGACAGAGCTAGGGAGAGGTCGGCCTTCATCACTTCGATAGGCTTATTTGAGTTTAAAGTAATGCCTTTCGGAATGAAGAACGCCCCGGCCACTTTCCAAAGGTTGGTGAACCAGGTGTTAAATGGTGCTGGGGAGTACGCCGTGGCATACCTGGATGACATTGCCATCTTTAGTACCAGCTGGGAGGAACACCTTTCACACCCTAGGGAAGTGCTGGGCCAGATACAGAGGACCGAGCTCACTGTCAAAGCCGAGAAGTGCCAGGTGGCCATGGGAGAGGTGGCATACCTCGGGCATGTGGTAGGTCAGGAACAGCTCCGTCCTAACCAAATAAAGATAGAGGTGATCCAGGCGTGGCCCAGACCCGAAACCCAGAAGCAGGTCAGGAGCTTTCTAGGGACAGCAGGGTACTACAGAAAGTTTGTACCTAATTACAATGCCCTGGCTGCACCCTTATCTGACCTGACAAAGAAAAGGATGCCCAAGAAAATTTCCTGGGACCCAGCCTGTGAGGAAGCCTTTACCAGACTGAAGGAGGCACTGTGCAGTGCTCCTGTTTTGACAAGTCTGGACTATAGCAAAACCTTCATAGTTCAGATGGATGCCTCAGACGTGGGTATTGGGGCAGTACTGAGCCAGACGTCTAGCCAAGGGACAGAGCACCCAGTTGCCTACCTGAGCAGGTAGCTGCTTCCCAGAGAGCAAGCGTACTCCACAGTGGAAAAGGAGTGCCTTACCATTGTGTGGGCCCTAAAGAAATTAGAGCCATACTTATATGGTCAGCATTTTGTGGTGCAGACTGACCACAACCCTGTGGTTTGGCTGATGCAGATGTGGAAGAACAATGGGAGACTACTAAGATGGAGTCTTGCTTTACAAGGGTATGATCTAAAAATCGTACATAGGGCTGGAGCGAAGAACCAAAGCTCAGATGGGCTGTCTAGAGTCTATAAGGAGTGAACTGATTTGGGAAGCTCATCCCATGTAGGGGATAGATCCCCCAAATTCAGTCTAGGTGGGGAGGAATGTAACGTAGACAGCCAGTTCTGAGTGCTGTATCATTTTTTTTTAATATAAAATGTATTACTGAATTGTCTGTGCTGAAAATGTGGTGAACCAGGATTGACCTCACTCACCCCCCCCCAGTTTTCAGCTGACAGATGCAAGCTAAGAGAAATGCTGACAGTATGTGAGATGACACACTCACACACAGTTTTAGAGACAATGTGTTACATGGAAGGCTTTAATCAAGGATCCTGTTTTTCTGAAGTTAATTACAGACTTGAGTTAATTTTGTTAAGAGAGAAATCATAAACAAGGTTTATGACGTTAGAAGGGGAAGCTAGGTTATTATACAGTGGTGCGAGTTGTAAATGTCCTTGTGAAGCCTGTGTGAGGGAAGGTACAGCATGAGATCAAAAGAAGTGTCATTTGAAGGACATGAGTCAGGCTGAAGATTGCAGAATGTAATACTTTAAAAAGGCATCCTGTTGTTTTGTATAAGATATATATTTTTTAAATATATCTGACAGAGGAGGAGCTATGACCTCACCCAAAAGGGGTTGGCCCATACTGTTGTTTAAGGAATAAAGACTATTCTGTTTTACTACACAGACACTTTTATCTACACTCTGACTGAGGAAAGATCTTTAGAGCACTTGTAACAAGTATTTAGAAAGAGTTAAATCTAAATCTAAGCAGTGTCAGTGGCTCAGTAGGTAGTACACTCGCCTCTGAGGCCGGGAGATCAGAAGGCTGTGGGTTCAGTCCCCACATCTGGCACTTGGGTTAATATCCCAGTACTGACACTGTAGTGCAGCATGAGAGGGGTGCTGCACTTCTGAGGTGCCATCTTTCGGATGAGACGTTAAACCGAGGTCCCATCTGCCTGGATTGGTGGTAGTTCAGGTAGATGTTAAAGATCCCATGGCACTTATCGAAAAGAGTAGGGGAATTTCCCCGGTGTCCTGGCAAAATTTCTCTCATTCACTAAAATACCACCAACAGCTTAATCTGGTTCAAGGTCAGTTGGCATTCATCTGTATCCCCCTCCCCCGGGTCGTGCCTGAAAATAGGCAGGATTTGTCTAGTGCACTTACCTGGTCAACAAAAACTAAATAAATAAATACTGTAAGTAGAAAATTGCTCTGTTTAAACCTTGTTTCTTTTAATAGATTTGTATGTCTTGGGATATAAGAGTTCTGTATTTTGTGTTTTACATATTTTTAAATATTTTAGTAAAATTCTTTTTAGAACTTACTTGGTCTGTCTTTGACTTCTTTTTATTTGTAAGAAAAGTTAATGGTTAAAAGCAGACAATTAGACATAAGCTTGAATAGTGGTACCAAACTGGAAAGAGAAGCGTCTTTAAATCTGAGGTCTTTATTAAAGTTTTAAAGGGTTCACCTCTGCACACCTGGTTAGGTGCCTGTAGGCAAAGATATCTGGCCCCCCAAAGACAGAAATATCTGAGCCTGTACATTGGGTATGCTAGCAAGAGGTTAACGGTTTGAATCCCTCCAAGACTTGAGACCAAAGGTTGATCCAAACTCACAAAAACAGACAAGAAGGTTACCTTGTCTGTTACACTGTTCACAAGACTGTGCTCAGAGGTTGGCACTTTGGGAGCAGAGGGCCTGACCTGCTGAGTGGGTTTGTGACAAGTGTAATCATTATTATTTTTTGATATTAGTACCTTGTCCTGCTATGTTCTGCTGTGTGTGTGTGTGTGTTTGAATCATGTCACTGTTTACTCTATTCCTCTTAGTCACTTTCAGTTTTTGCACCAGTACTAAGTAGCAAAAATTGAACATCACCTTATAGGTTGTAACATAGCAGGACAGGTTGATTCTGTGCAGCAGCAATCTCCCTGGACAGGAACTCTGCCTTCTTATGGAAGATTACTGATTGATAGCCCTTATAATGAACTGTCAATCTAAGTCTGTCAAACTCTAGGCCAGATTTCTGCCAGTGATGCTCCAGCCTTCGCCCCACTCCTCCTTCAAAGTCCTGTCAAACCATGGGGACTTGGGGCAGAAAGTGAGGGGGCAAACACGTACAGGAGCAATGGAATCCAGAGCTGCCATCACAGCCTAATTATAGGCAAGTACCAGCTGCTCTGAATCCTTGCTAGCACTCAATGAACCTGATAGGTCCAGCACTGCCATAAGACCATTAGGGTTCAAATCCCTTAATGGGTAGTAGCGGACCATATCCACAGGGGCAGGTCTATAAGGGGGAGCCCAGAAACTGAGCCCTATAGTGTAATGGTCAGACCAACCAACTGGCTCCACCACCAAGTCGAAGATCTCCATCCTCATTCTGAAGACCAAATCCAGGGAGTGACCCAAAATGTGGGTGGCAGAGGAAGCAACCTTTGTAAGGCCCAATGAGGTCATAAGTTGGATGAAGTCTTGGCTAAACTGCAAGAGTTCATCATCAACCCAGGCAATGAAGTCCCCCAGAATTAACCAGCTGGGGGACTCCAACACCAGATCGACAATGAAGTCCACAACTTCCTGCAGAAACTCCATCTCATCCCGAGGTGGACGGTAGATGAGAAGCATTCTACAACTCGCACCTGACCCCACAATGCAGTCAAACGATTTTGTCTTCCCCACTGGGACCTCTATAAGGCCCAGTTTCAAGCAAAAACAATTGGCTGCACCTCTGCCCCTACAATCCTCCCTTGGGCAGTGTATCACCGAGTACCCTGCAAGAACTGCTACTTCCAAAATTGGGCCAGCATTTTAGTTCAGCCAGGTCTCGGTGATGCAAGCCAGATCAGCTGACCCAACAACATCAGCAATTATAGCTATCTTGTTCCTAACTGATCTGACATTGCATAACACTGCCCAAGCTGGATAGGTAGGTGAGGCTGGATAAGTTTTTCTGCCCACCAGAGGTGGAACTCTTGGGTATGGGAACTATGCAGGGAGAACTCCTTTCCAGGACCCATTTTACTCCATGGCATTTCCTTGCCCTCACCACCCCAATCTGCCCATTCTGCTCCACTAACCCAACAGGCTCAGTTCTCCCCAGGCCCCTTCTTCTATGAGCTATCCCCAATGCGCGGCAGCGTCTATATACCTCTGTGGAGATAGGGTAACAGTGAAAAGGTTGGAGGTCCCTCGTGGTAGAGTAGTGCCTGACTGTCTGAGACTTCTGCCAACACATAATTAAAAAAAGCCAAACAGGAAGCAGAGAATAATCAAGCAAAACTAACCAGCCAAAATAAAATACAGTAAATAAGATACAACATCTCACTCCCACAGCACACACACACACACACAAACATACACACACACACACGCCAACAACCCCACCCACCCAACCCCCAATATAAAACCCAGTAACAAAATTTAAAAAGCAAAAATAACAAAATAGGAATATGGAGCAGTTTAGTACAGTAAGAAATCAGTTACAGATTGCCACAATTAAGCGAAAGAAAATGCCAAATCTTCGATAATATAGTGATAAGGGATTTAAGGAGCTTTTACCTCCCTCAACCAAAACCAAACAAAAAAAAGGTCTGTGGCACTCTCAATACCACAAATGTCCAATGAGATGGGAACTTAACAAGAAAGTTATGGCATTCCACCACAAGAGAAAACAAAGTCTAGCCAGAGCTGATAGGGCTGTGAAGAGCTACCAAATGCCCAGCATTACACATGTGCATAGAAATGATTCAATGACAAGGTGTAACTTGACATTTTTTTTGGAGGTGTTGCACCCAGCTTTCAACATGGCCATTTTTGGAACCCTCCTCATGAAGAGTGCCAGTGGGGTAGGTCTAATTTATCTTACTCAACATGCCGCTTGCATGTATGCTTAAAACAACAGTTATTGTGTAAAATTTTATTTTATGTGTAGTTGATGTCTCACTGTTCTTGTCGAGATGATGTGTTTACTGGGTTGTGTGGTGCGGGGGGCAGGGGGGGGCCCATCCACAATATTTAGTTGATCAGCTTGACTATCACTCTAATTACATTTTTCCATGGTCTGTATTTCCATGGAGACTGATGACTGTTTTAATGTTGTGGTTGATGTTGTGGGTGGGGGTGGGATGGAGTGTGCCTTGTTACTTTTGTTTACTGCTCTGTTTTTATTGTTTATTATGACTATGGCTAACAATGTAGTTAAAATTCTGACTTGGAATATTCGGGGATTCAGAGAATAAATCAAAAGGTGCCAGATACTTAAGCACCTTTCTTTATTTCAAGCCCGCATCACTTTCCTTCAAGAAACACATCTTCTCCCTCAAGAGGCTGATTGGCTTCTCAGACAAGGTGTCGGTCAGGTGTTCGCCTCTGGTGACTCAACTTCGAGCAAAGGTGTAGTCATTCTAATAAATCACAATGTATCCTTTCAAGTGGACCAAGTTGTCTCTGACCCGTTGGGAAGGTATGTATTTGTCAAGGGACTACTGGACCGCCAGGAGTTAACCCTAAGTAGCAGTAATGGCCCAGTAGGAGGGGACCCTGTTTTCTTCATGGAACTGGCAGATAGGCTAGCTCCTTTCCTCTCATCCCCCCCTAATTATGGGTGGTGATTTGAATATTCCACCCACGCAGGATCTTGATCGATCTAGTCAATCCTTCAAACCTCTTGTGCCAGCTCAATGGGCCCTGGGAGAGTTTATGGATTCACTGGGTCTCTGTGACCCCTGGCAGGTTCTTAATCCATCTAACTGTACCTATGCCTTCTACTCCTTGGTCCAGCACACTTCATCTAGGTTGGACTACATCCTTACTAGCCTATCTTTCCTTTCTGGACTGTGTAATGCTGGCCTCGAGCCCATTGTGCTCTCAGATCATGCAGTGGCCTGGCTCCTCCTTAGCCCCTCTATGTATTTGCAACGTGATACTACTTGGAAGCTAAGTACCCAATTTTTTAAGGATGATTTTGTTGTCTCGGGAAAAAAATTCCTTATTCAGTCCCATACTGAGTCCAACCAGAACTCAGTTCTGAGAGGAGATTATGAATGGTGTGCCTTGAAATGCTTCCTATGGGGTGAATTTATTTGTCTCGCTTCTAAGCAGAAGAGACGCCAGGAGTCAGAAGTCCTCTCTTTACTAGTTCAAATATGATCCCTTGAACAGTATCTATTTCCTTCCTCTTTCCCAGCCTCTCTAACAGCCTTGCTGTCCATTTGGGACAAATACTTTGATCTTCTACGGGAAAAGGCAGAGTATACCATCTTAAAGACCCAGTCCAAATATATTGAGCAAGGCGAAAAGACAGGGCAGCTGCTTGCAATTCACCAGAGAAAGCTAGAAATTTCAAGAATTATTACTTCCATCTTAGCCTTACATGGGTCCGTTAAAACACTTCCTAGGGATATTGTCTCAGTCTTTGAGAACTTCTATCGCACACTTTATGGCCAGCGTTCCTCTCTTACAAGTACCAAAGAGATGATGGCATACCTAGAGGCCATTTCCCTTCCCTGACTCTTGAACCAACATCAGGCCTTTTTATCCTCTCCTATCTCTCTGTCAGAGGTGGAAACAGCCATTAACAGTTTAGTACTAGACAAAGCGCCTAGCCTAGATGGTTGCCGCTTGAATTTCTACAAACTCTTCATCAAGGAAGTGTCCCCTCTTTTACTTTGTCTTTATCAATTTATGTTCTTGGCTGACTCATTGGATCCCTCACTTCTAGAGGCTACTATTGTTCTTCTCCTTAAGCCAGACAAGCTTCCTTCTCAACCAGCTAGTTACCATCCTATTTCCTTACTAAACTGTGATATCAAAATTCTTACTAAAATCCTCACTACAAGGATTAGGAAAGTGTGGTCTTGCTTACTTAGTCCTGAACAGGTTGGATTTGTTCTGGGTAGATCCTCTGCAGAGCACCTGCGTACATTAAATCACATCTTTCAAGTTGCTAAACTTTCTCCTCTTCCTATGGCCCTAATTTCTCTTGATGCCGAGAAGGCTTTTGGTAGAGTCGATTGGGCCTTCCTTTGGTCTGCCCTGAATAAAATTGGGTCCCCCCCCCACTCATTCCTGCAATGGCTTCAGGTAATCTACTCTTCCCCATCTGCCAAAATATACTGCAACAGAGTCTTTTCTTCCCCTTTTTCTCTTCACACGGGTACTTGCCAGGGCTACCCCCTCTCTCCCTTCCTTTTTAATTTATACCTTGAACCTCTTATTAGGCAGCTTAAATTTTCCCCTAACATACACAGCATCCAGATCAGTGATTCGGTACTGTCTCTTTCAGTATATGCTGATGATATCCTCCTGCACCTCTCTCGCCCTACTGCCTCACTCACTGAAACTTTGAAAGTAATTGATCAGTTCAGTCTTTAATCCAACTACAAACTGAATTGCAGCAAAACCGGAGTTTTCTGCCTTAATCTTTTTGCTTACAGGTCAGACTTCACCAGTTTTGGCATGAGATGGGCCCCCAGGTCTATCAAATGTCTGGGAGTCTCCTTAGTGACTGATCCTTCTCTCGTGAAAAAGCTGAATCTTGAGGATCTAATTGCTGTCAGTGCACCCCTTCAGCACAACACGCTGACAGTGTAACATGAATAAAGACCATTATGCGATAGTTGCTGTAATGGTCCTTTTCCATGTTACGTTTTCCCCCAGTGTTCTGCCCCCTTCCCGGACCAACTCCAACCTGGAGTTGAGAATCCTAAAGTCCAGGGGTGTGTGGGGGCAGAGCCCCATGCATGGGGGGTGTGGGGAGCACAGCCCCCCCAGAAAACATTCCACGAATGGGCAGAACAATACCTGTGTCGGTATTGTGCCATCGCTGTACTAGAGGTTGGCATTTTCACTGTCGACCTCCCTTGGTGCTTCCAATTGCTGTCATACAACAAGATTTACTATGATGGAAAGCTCTTCCTATCTCTCTCTGGGGCAGAATTAACATTATTAAAATGAATATTCTCCTCAGACTTTTCTATCCTTTAAACATGCTTAATGTCTGGCTCCCTCTCTCCTACTTCAAACGTATCCACTCACTGATCACAACATTTATCTGGCTAGATAAGGCCCCTAGGTGCTCAAATCTTAAGTTAGGGCTTCCCAAAAAGTTGGGTGGACTTAGACTGCCAAATTTCCTACTTTATTATTGGGCCAGCCATCTCTATAAGTGTATTAAATGGCTTTCTATCTCTCCAAATCTGGCGATGACAACTATATCCCAATCTGGTTGCAGACAGAATCCCACTTACTTTATGTCCACTGTCTCTCTCCCTCCACAATTCTTTTCTTCCCTTGGAGATCCCTGCTGTTGCCCCTGCGTTCTTCCCCAATCGGTACGTCTATCAAAGTTTTCTCACAAATATGTGCTTCCTTAAAGGCCCCTTCTTCTAAAGATATTTCCCAACCCATTTTATCTTATCTAAACATTAAGATTGGGGACAGCATGCTCTCTCCTGGTTGGCTTCCTCAACTACACGAAGCTAGAGTCTCTGATTTTTATTTCCAGAACTTGCTTCTCTCCTCCCCAGAGATACTAGCGAATTTTCAATTGGGCCCGACCAACATCTTAAAAATCTATCAGTTATGACATCTGATATTGCAGCAGTTTGGCCCCACCCTGAAGGCTTCTGGCCTTGGCAACCTACTGACTCGGATACAAGAACTAGCAGTTAGTCCTCCATGGGACTTCTCTTATATAGTTGCTTTTTCATTTATTTTTTTTTTTTATTATACTTTTTAGTGCCTACCAGCTGCCGGTGATCTGCCCTGTCATGAATCCCATGGCTGCAGCTTTCCCCCACATTAGCCACACTCCCGGGACCCCCTGACTTGCCTCCCCAGGGTGGGGTCATGGCATCTGGCCCAAGGATATCACAAACGATAGGATAGGGTGGGAGTCAGCCTGAGGAGCCGAATGCAGCTTGTGGTGGGCATCATGGAGGCAGAGGAAGGTGGGAACATGCAATGACACTGGCATCCATCCTGCCCCCTCAAGTCCTTGTTGAGTCCAGTTGTGATGATGCCCCTGGACTCCGCTAGGGGTCCCCCATACACCGGGAGTACTCCACACCCTCCACCCAGAGAAGGAGAGCAGTCCATTGGATGCTCGATCCTTCTCCCCCCGGCCAGCCCTCTGATGACCCAGGTCCGTTCCCAAACTCGGGTTGCCGGCGTCACAAGCAGAAATCCAACCACTGCACTGACAGGCTGGCCTATATATTCGCTTCTACTCACTACCCTTCACCCCTCCCCACTGGCTGGCTCCAGGGTCTGGGAGGCCTTGATGCCAGACTCAACACTCGATTGGGCTCATATTTGGAAAGATCTTTATAAATCCCTAACCCAAGACCAGTTACGTCTCACCCAATATCACATTCTAAACATCATATACTACACCCTTGTCAAACTAGCTAAGATGGTTCGTCTTTCCTCATTCATCAGTTCTAGGTGTGGCAAAGCAGATGGTATACTCTTGCATGTTCTGTGGTCCTGTGAAAAGGTTTCACTTTAATGGGAGCTAATTGAAGAGTGTGCTGATCCCCTACTGGGGTTGGAAGGTCTTTTCACCCCAGAAATATGTGTTATCAGAAATTGCACTCAGATTGTGGTTAAAGAAAGGAGATAAAGTCAAAGAGAAAAAAGTCTCACACTTTTTTCTGTTTGACTTTGGTTGCATTAATCCATATTGTCTCACTCCCCTGCTTATTTAAAACTCATAAAAGTAACTAAAGTGGAACCTTGGAAGACTAAAAAGTGGATTCAATAAAGAAAGGAGATACCACATGGCTCTCATTTCCCTGGCTGTCAAAAATCTGGTCCTTAAACATTGGCTGGACCAATCACCAATCTCATACTGTGAATGGCTGCACAAGCTCTCTTTCTGTTTCTAGACCGCATGCCTGATTGCCAGTACTCGTCATAGAATGCATCTTTTTAACAAAAAAAGGGCAAGCTCTATGTCCTTTATCTGAATTAATTTTCTTCTGGTTTCTCTCTGGTTCCACATTACATATACATGCTCACGTTCTGGCATTTTAAGGTCCTTTTATGGGGCTGAATTACACACTCCGTGGGGAGGTGGGATGGGGGTGATGAAGCATGCCAGTGTCATTTTGTTCACTTGTCCCGAAAGGTAATTTTGCAGAGCAAATGAGTTCTTCTTCACCACAGGTGCAAAAACATGTTTTGGGCAGATTGTGGAAAATGATAGCTGCACTGTTTTGAAGGAGGTGTGCAAAAATAGCAATGTTGAAAATGTAGAGTGAAAATATTAAAAATTGGCAAAGTTAGGAGTGTGTGTAGAAACTGCACAATGCACACTTGTAATGTTGTAATTTTGGGGATATTTTTCAACAAATTCACCACATGGGCTTTCTGAGATGCCACCTCATGAACAGTGGCTTTGTCATTTTGTGAATCGGTCCCGAAAGGTAATTCCGCGCAGTGACTGTGAAATCACCTTTCAGGACTGAGTAACAAAATGACAGTGGCAGTTTTTACGAGGTGGGGTCCCAAGAACCTCATGTTGAAAATTTTGGGGAAAAAATCCTAAAAAATGGCTGAAATATCAGCATAAGTTGAAAACCCCATTGAATGGCATTATAGCAGACTTACCTTTGATTCTTCAGTTTGCGGTTCAGCTTTGAAGAGTGCAGACGTGTCCTGGTCCAGAGAAGATGACAGCGCCAACCTCCGGAGGTAAGTACAGGGTAAGGGGATGTGTGGGGAGGTGGGTGCTCAGTGGGAGGGGGACTGCAGCGACAATGAGGGACTGTTTTCTTGATTTCAGGGAGAAAAAAAAAGACTGGAGCAATGATGAGGGATTGTTTTCTGTTTTACAGAGAAGAAAACATTTGGTCACACTGGGGTGGGCTCCCAGTGTGCCACAGGACTGTTGGGGTGCACATAATGCTGTCATGGGGATTGGGCACACCGATGTCAGTGGCGGTGGGGGGGGAAATAGGCACATTGAGGTGGGCTCCCAGTGTGCAGCATGACTGGGGGGGTGCACATAATGCCAACATGGGGATTGGGCACCCCGATGTTGGTGTGCAAAACTAAAAACTTTGGGCATGCTGGGGTGAGCTCCCAGTGTGCCACATGAGTTTAGGGGACCACAGAATGCTGCAGAGCTGGTGGTGGCAACGCAACTGCACATGCTTAGTTGCAGTGAATGGCATTTTGCCATACATGGTGCCGCCAGCAGAACTGTGCATGCACACGAGTCGCGCATGCACATTTCATGCCACAGAATGCAGAAGTAACAGCTGAAATAGTGCAGCTGTTATTCTGTAGCACCCGATTGTGGTGGAGGGTTTTAAGCTCAATTGGGCTTTCGGAAAGATACTTCTAAAAGTCCAATGGAAGGTTCCACGATCAGCCATTTTTAGAGGTACAGAGAGATCACAAAATGACTGTAGGCTCCACCCACAGCCCTAACCAGTCAAATCAGCAGAAAATGTTCCAGGACCATTTGCCACCCCAATAGCTGCACAAAATCAAACCTGCAGATATTAAACAAAAAGTAAACAAAGTAAAAGAGTAAACAAAAAGAACCCTAAAAACAGCACACTATTGGACGTACTATTAGTGAGTAAACCTCACCTCTTCTCACACATTGGAGTACTGTTCAACGACATCAGTGATCATTGTACTATTGCAGCAATTAGGACAGCATGTAAGCCTTCATCCCCTACAAAACTCATGCTGAGGAGATCGAAAAAGAAATTCAACATCAATGCATATCTGGATGATATCAAACACTCCACAAGATGGCAAGAGTTCTATCTAGCAAACACAATGAAGATTGCACATGGTATTCTAAATGATATTATCACAAGTGCTCTAAACACCCATGCACCAGTTTCTAAACTACGTATCAAAAATAAAACCTGTCGTTGGTTCAATTCAGATCTTAAATCCACCCTCCTTAACAGGGACAAGCTTTGGAAGAAGGCTCAAAAAACTAAGTTAGCCACTGACTGGGAGCAGTTCAAAAAAGCTAGGAATCTCTGCACCAAGAAAGTGCGAGACACAAAAGCTGCATATTACATGGCTGAACTAGACTCCTCATACCACAACCCTGCCAAATTTTGGAACACTATAAAAGATATAACTGGCCATGTCACAAGTAACTTACTCCCAGCAAAATTACTTAGTGGAAATAGAACCATCATTGACAGAATGGAAGTCCTGGCTGCCTTTAGTAATCATTTTACAACTGCTGGGCTAGCATTCGACTCCTCTCCAGCCAACCTATTGAGATTGCAACTAGGGATTAAGAACTCTGACGCAAGAGTGACTGACTCCACTTTCTCCTTCACACCAGCCACGCTGAAGCAAGTTGAAGAGCTAATCTCACAGTTGGATACAAAAAGTGCAGGTTCTGACTCCTTGACCCCTACTTCATAAAATTGCATACATGTATTAGCAGTACCAGTGACACATCTGTTCAACCTCTCACTACAGTCAGGAGATATCCCGTCAATCTGGAAAACCGCTCAAGTTATTCCACTACTGAAAGCCAGGGATCCCACAGACCTCAATAACTACAGACCAATTTCCATTCTTCCTGTATTGTCCAAATTACTTGAAAAAATTGTGAGCACCCAATTAAGAGAATATCTAGAAGCTAACAATCTACTAAACCCAGCGCAATCTGGTTTCAGAGCAAAACACAGTACCATTACAGTTTTGTAAAAGTCACCAATGACTGGCAACTTGAATTGATAAAAAAATTGTATGTGCTGTTTTCTTAGATCTAAGTAAGGCCTTTGATACGGTTGACCACGACCTGCTTCTCTCATCACTGAGGTCATTTGGACTTGATACCAAATCCATTAGATGGTTTAATAATTATCTTTCAGGAAGAACCCAGCAGGTAAAGGCCGAAGGAGATATATCCCCACTCAGACCACTTCAAAGAGGAGTACCACAAGGATCTATCCTTGGCCCTATCCTATTTGCAATATATATCAACAACATTGACATAAATCTCACCAAAGCCACTGTACACCTGTTTGCTGATGATACAGTACTGTACGTCAGTCACCCTTCTCCTGTAACAGCCTGCAAAGAATTACAAGCAGAATTCGACCTGCTGCAACACCAACTGCTGGGAAAGAAACTACTATTGACTGCAACAAAAACCAAGGCAATGTTTTTCTCCCCACAGGTGCAGGCAGGATACTCTATCCCTTTCGACCTTCCTAAACTATCCACTGCCCTTGGTGAAAATCTAGATTATGTCACAAAATTCAAATATCTGGGGGTATGGCTAGATAATAGGTTAGACTATCTAGAGCATTTGGAAGAGCTGCTAAAAAAACTCAGACAAAGACTTGGACTTTAATATAGAATAAAGCACTTCCTTACCAGTGATTCAAAACAGAAGATGGTCCAGGCCACTTTCCTCTCAGTACTAGATTACGCTGACTTCTTATATAGTCGCTGCCCTACTGTATGTTTGAACAAATTAGATACACTATACCACAGAGCTTTGAGGTTTATCACAGACCTACCTTACAGCACTCACCACTGCTTGCTATACTCTGCAGTGGGATGGACTTCGCTTCAATCTAGAAGAGATAGAAATGCAATACTATAGACCTACAGAGCAATATCACAGCAGCTTCCAAAATATATCTCTGGCTGTTTTTTACAAGCCACATCAAGTAGTTATGCATTAAGAAGTCTGAACCTCATTACCCTCAAGGTGCCTAAATTTCACTCCCGACATGGCAGATATGCAGTTAGCTATGTGTTATCCACTCTATGGAACACAATGCAGAAGACATTGAAAGTGAAGAAGTTTATATCTATTACAGCCTTCAAATGTCTATATAACAGGATATTCAAAGAAAAATGTAACTGCTTCCACCAACACTAGATTAACCTTCCATTTCTCTCCCCTGCGGGCAGACAGATAAGATAAGCTTACCAGCACCCTATGTGAAGTTACCCTACAGTTCACAAACCAGTACCTCAACCCATTCTTTATATTCATTAATGTTCTTAGTCTCCTTTACACTCTCAGCTCTTTACCTCTCCAGTCTGGCCCTCTCCTCTTCCCTCCAGACCCACTCTAGATCCCCTTATTGCACCAGCTCTTACGATTCCCCCCCCACCCTGTCCCCTACGCCTGACCATTACTTCAGGTATGCATCCTATCTATCCCCTTGTCACTGTTCCTGCCGATACCGCCAGCCACGAACCCTCCTTGTAGATATATCTTCCAGCTATCCATACATCCTGTCACCTTAGTTTAAAATTATCTAAGTAATTCTCTGATACTTTCAACCCTTCATCAAAATGTGCTGGTATTAAAGTGTCTCCCATTACCTATTTAGCAATCTAGGCTACCTCATGAATCTTGTATATATGTATTATATCCTTGTTTTTTCTAACATATCAATTTACGTGTTCTGTATTTGATATATTGCTTTCATTTCTGTCTTCTCAAAAATTGTGTATATTCTGATTGTTATATTTCTCGGATTTGATGTATTACTCTCACTTCTGTCTTCTCAAAGTTGTGTTTACTCTGAATGCTATATTTCATGTAAATTGAACCTTGACCTTACCGGGTCCATCTTGCAAATGAGCTTTGCTCAACGATGTTCGCCTGGATAAATAAAGATTTGATTGATTGATTGATTGAAACACTGAACCCTTCTTGTTAAAAGATGTTAGGGACTAACTTTAGTTTTCAGCCACTCCTTCAGGACTCCACTGAGTGAACACAACTTGGAGAGTGCTTCACCACCCATATAACAGCTGCCACTGGAATGCGATGAACTTAGCCAGGAATAGGGGTTTCTAACAACCCACCTCCGGTGACAGTGCCCCAAACCTAGCAAACGACTGCACCATGTGCAGGAACACATCCTTCCACCGGCATGCAGTTCCAAACAATAGCTTAGGCGACAAGGAGACTGCCTGCCGGCCAGCACCACTGAATGCCCACAGAAGACTGAAATCAAGAAGCTGCCATCAGGGTGAGGGGTTGTGCCCCAAAGCTGACAATACAGGACCAGAGAGAACGTCTGGCAGATTCCAGGCAATTGAATCCAAACCAGCAGGCAGCCAGAAGAATCAGCAGTCAGATTCCCTACAACAATGATAGCGGTAGTACCACCAGGTAACCTCCGGTCCCACAGTCTTCCTTAAGTCTGGGAACACTTCATGGCTCACATCTGGAGTCAATGCAGGGCAGGAACACAAAATGTAGGTAGGAGTAACAACTAGTCAAATTAGGTAAGAGCAGCAGTTGATGTCAAACTAATATAGCCAATCCGAGTATCATTAACTGAGGTCAAGCAATCTACCACCCGTGGAGGCAGCAACGACCACAGAAAAGTTCGGCAGTCAGACTGTGGCAATCTATGTAGGCAAGGTGCAGAACTAACAATATCCAACAGTATTGATGAAACAAACCTGATAATGCAGAAAAGCTGCCTAACTCACCTGGATCCCTAACTACTCCCAATCCTATTGCCACAAACTAAACGTAAAACCCAAACTGTTTTAAATACAAATAAAATGTAAAAGACAATGTAATAAAAGAAAGAAACAAAACCCACACTCTGCTCCACAGTAATCGATGGTCAGTCTGGCGTGGCCACCATCTTAACACTTGAGTTTTTGTGTTTATCCCCACTAACTGTGCTTATCCCCACTAACCCACTCTCCCACTAGTCCAAATTTTTTTTCTCCCTATGTCCTTCAACTCCACCAGACTCACCTCTTCTCCCCTGCCTTCCTTAGTTTCCCTGCATGGTCTCAATCCCCTTCCCTTATCCCTCAACCCCTGCAGTCCTACTCAGAGACTCCTTACCACACCTCTTGCTTCCACTTTCTCCTTTTCAGACGGGGCAAAATCTGTTTGATAAGGGCACCCATTATGGTGTTCTCACTCCTTTTGCAACTCCTGAGTTCCCACCTTCCCCCTACCACCTGCTATTCTCCTTCTCTGGGTACCCTGTAATTCTGAGGAAGGGTCACCTTTGAGTACTGGGTGATCCTGCTTGATCCATTCCCCTGCCTGACTCCCTTACTGCCCTGGGCACTTTCCCCTTGCCTCCATCCCCACTAGTCTGCTCCTTCAGCCCACCACTCCATTCTCCTCGACTACCATCTGAGCTGCTTTACTTTTTCCCTTAGTTTCTCTAAGCTCCTAGATAGGGTTCTGCTTCAAACCCGTTTCCCTGCTTTTCCTAATGCCCCCTGATTCACCCTCCCTCCCTCACCTGCTACCTGTTCTCCTGCAGGTTAATACTAAATAAGTTAATCCTAGATAGGGTTCTGCTTCAATCTCTTTTCCCTGCAGGTTGTGGTATATGCTAGACAGATCGCTAGCTTCAATATCATTATACAAGCCTTGAGTACTGTTATTCTAGATAGGCTGTTTCAGCTGTTTTCACTTTTAACCTGTCTCTTCTCCCTAAACCTGCTGTTACTTTACCTATTTAAGCAATATACCACGAGAGGGTGTGGGTGATGCCAGGATTTACCCACACCTGGTGTGTTGTTTAGTCATGAAGCCGCAGGCCGAGTGAGCAAAACACATCAGGCATGGGTAAATCCTGGCATCATCCACACCTTCGAGTGGGATATTGCGATTATACAATTTCTCCCTTACTTTTTTAAAAATAAAAAAAAATAAAGTTTTTACTATTTTAAATAGTTTGTTATTGCGTTTATTGTTCCACCACAAAAAATATTCACCCCCCCCCCAGAAATGCGTTTTTCTGGGTTCAGGTTTGGGTCTCAGTCTCTACAGAGTAATGTCCTGACTCAGGGCCAGCTTATTTTCTTTTTTATTCCTTTTCACTTTGCATTTATTTATTTATTTTTTTACATTTCTTACACTTTTGAGAGATAGAGGGGAAGCGGGACAGTGCTTAACAGACTTGTGATGCAGAGAGAGAGTATGTGGTGCGAGTGCAGCAAGATTGACTGTAAACTTCCAGGAGATCTGCTTCAAGGGGGATCATGAAGTGTGGCTGCTCAGATTTAAAATGTGGAGCAGAGCTCTACATCTGCGACAAGGCATCGCTGAATAAAAAGGTTGGTTTTATGTATAGTGGCCACAGGGAGTTTTGTGGTCTGCTAATTTAGTATTGTGGTTTGGTAGGTTCCCGATCTCTCTTTTTCTTTTTTACATAAAAGGCAGAGACAGTGTGTCACAGTTCTCAGTGGCATTAATGATGTCAACTGGCACAGTGTGTTATGAGCACTGACTGGATTCCGTGAGTACAGTCTGCTTCCTCGGAGACTGCCTGCTTGCTGAAATTGAATCATTTTTTGGGGGCAAATGGGGACGTCAGGCTATTGAGTTTAATGGGAGCATTTTGGAATTTCCACTGTATCTTAGTGTCAGTTCAGTGGTGAGTTAGTGTGATGGTTTTCAAGGTTTGATTTCGGGGGTCAGATTGATTCAAAAAGGGGGTTCTAGATGTGGCTGGCTGGCACTTCTTCCCGTGGGGTTGTACTATGATTTACACATTATAAATCATGCCAGTCAGCCAATCAGGAGCCAGTATTTTTGATGCCATTGTATAATTAGACATATACTTTACTTCCCCCCTTTTTTATTTAAGAAGACACTTATTTACTCACAGTTATTCTACTGCATCAACTTGCAACAGCTGTTTAACATAATAAATCTATAAATTAAAAGCAAATGCAATGTAACACTAAAATATACACTTTTAAATCAGAAATACTTCTCTTTAACCTCCCCATCACTGTTACTTCCGTACATATTTTCTTTTAACACTATATTCCCCGTGGATTACTTACTGTTTAGTTGTTGCAGGCTGATATAATCTTTTCACTCTAACAGTAATAGTGATTAATTATTAGTTTTCCACTGTTCCCCCTCAATTGAGCAATAAGGCATGACAAGTGGCGCATTATGGTGGGGTAACAGACCACTTCGGGCAGATTGAAGCAAGAGGCATAGCTGAGTGCTTCCACCACTGGAGAAGTGCCATCAGGTAAGCAATAAGACATGACGGGGGGTGCATTATGGTGAAATAATCACATGCCTCATGTGCGTTATTAGGCACGAGACACAGCCGAGTGCCATTAAATGCACCTGAGAAGTGCGATCATTTCAAAATAATGGCACACCCCTGAAGTGTCTTATTGCTCTTATAAAATGGTGTTTAAATATGTAAGGAAAGTATTTTAAAAAGATGAAAATGGGACTTTTCATTGAAATATGCTTCCATTTGAACTCTGAATACAAAAAATAATCCCAATTCTGGAAACTGTGGAGTTAGCTAAAAATATAAAACATAATGAAAACTGTGTGTGGCACACATGTTTATAGGAAAAAAAACATGTTATCTTGCATTTTAAATTAATACAAGTATTGTTTCTTAAAGGGAATCCATATGTTTCCTTATGAAATTATTGTAAAGATTACTATGAGGATCCAGTCTGTAAATTGCTGGGTTTTATTTAGAAAATGTTTTCAGTAAGACAGAAAAATGCTTTTTAAATAGAGATGTGGGGGGCATCCATTTTGTGGATAGGAAGGGTGTTGTGATGATGTCACTGCCTCACCAGTATTAACATTGTGCAGTGCAGCAGGTGAGGACAGTTCAACTGTGCTGTCAGGAATTCTATTATGTTCTGAGCAGCACCCAGGATTTTATGTTTGGCAGAGTGCAAAAAAATAATCCAGTGCTTCTCTTCATGATAGAACAGGATCCCTGTCTGTAGGAGCAGTTTGTTTTAACCTGCTTAACTGCATACTGTTAGAATTGGTAAGGCAGTGACATCATCACAGCACACTTCCTGTCCATAAAATGGATGCCTCCACATCCCTATTTAAAAAGCAATTTTTTGTCTTACTGAAAATATTTTCTTAATATAACCTAGCAAGTTACATACTGGATCCTGATAGTAACCTTCACAATAATTTTGTAAGGAAACATACGGATTCCCATTAATGGAATTGTGTTTAAAACTTTAAACCTGCCAGGTTGCCATTTTCGGTGTGGGGGTGATAGATCTTACCTGAAAATACCCATGTATGGTTCAAATGTATGTACTTTCATAAACTTCAGGAATGTATTTCAGCAGTTTGGATCTGCCTCTACCTATATAACTGTCTTTTCCCACCTTTTCTCTTTGTTTATGCAGTATTATTGCCTGATTTCATCACCCTGTTTCTTTTCTCTGTCTTTCCCCACATTCAGGATATTGAATGTTTACAATGGAATACAGGGATTCAAAATTCTGTTCAGTTCCACTGGCAGAATGTTTTTCTCCTAACATACTGTAACACACTCAACAAATGCCTCTTTTAGATCAACATACTCAATGATCTCACTGTCAGGGCAAGCAGAAGAGATTTCCCTGATGAGACAGAAGGATAAGTTTTCATTGTCAGCAAAGAAACAGCTGTAATGAAACCTATGAGCAACACTTAATGTTTCTAATGTGTCTATGGGTATAAGGAGACTGTGATGATCAGGAAAACAACATTTAATTAATTTGTTTCATTTTTTATTTAAGGTAGTTTTATTTTTAGGGCCCAGTTGAAGTTTTTGTTTACACTGTAAGGGTGGCAGCCATGTTTGTGGTGGAAATCAGTTTTGGTTGTAGGGGACTGATGGAAGATAGTTCTGATAGTAAGAGGACTGATTTGCTCATTGTGTGATATGGTTTAGGACCAGGATGACCATGCATTATGTAAGCAATAAGACATGACAGGGTGTGCATTATGGTGAAATAATCGCACATCTCAGGTGCATTGTTAGGCACCAGGTGCGGCCAAGTGCTGTTAAATGCACCTGAGAAGTGTGATTATTTCACCATAATGTCATGCCCCTGGAGTGTCTTATTGCTCTTATAAAATGGCATTCAAATAAATGACTTAAAATGAATGGAAATAAGAAAAACGTATTTTAAAAATATAACAAATGGACCTTTTATTGAAATATGCTTCAATTTTAACTTTGAATAAATACAAATAGTCCCGATTCTAGTAACTGTGGGGTTAGCTAAAAACATAAAACATAATGAAAACTGTGTGTGGTGTCATATGATAGGCCTAGATCCATTTATGTGGGTTCATATTGTATATGCTGTAATGTACATTAGAATTAAGACACTGTCTCTTTAAAAGGCTTTTATGAATGAAACAAAAAAAAATAGCCTTACTTGTTCTAATGGCTAGGGTGAATTTGGTACATCTCCAGATAAGGGAGACAGATTTATGGACCCAGGGAATAATAACTCTTAGAGAAAACTGGGTATCTAGCTTTCCATTACAGGAAGAGGTCAGGGGTTAAGCCAAATGCATGGACCAGATGTCACTGGGGTTGACATGAAACCTGGCATGGAAACACATTGACACCTACAGGGAAAGATAAAATGTCACACTCCATCACACTATGGGTGTGACTTGATGATGACCAACCTGTATGTATAAGACACACATTTTGAACTCAGGGCAGTTGATAAACATTTTAGCTGGGGGTCAGATAGCCTGTCCAGCTGGCATATACTTGAAGATCAGAAGTATATGTGTAGGCCTGGAAAAATCTCTAAAACCAGACCTGAGTGTGTGGAAATTCTGACTTTTCACATATGGAACAGAACATTCTGATTTTAAGTCAGAATTTTGGAAACTAAGACTTTCACCAAGGAAGCACCTGAAGACTTTTTAAAAGGACATTCAGAGAAACTGACTTGGGAAACAAACTCAAACTGTTGCTTAATGACTTATCTCTACTAGGACATTTAACATCTTGTCTGGACTCTAACATCAAAACAAGGTATAGTTTAGAATAACAGTATCTAGTGTTTTCTGTAAACCATCCAGTTTTACTTTTGACATTGTCTGCATTTCAAAGTTCTTCCAAACTGTAGACTTTTCTGTATTGCTTTTATTTTAAGTAAACATTTATGATTTTCTTATCAAGTCTGAATGGAGGTCTGATTGTGTGATCTAACATTTTAACAGAAGGGTTTTGAAAAGACTGTGTGCCTTGAAAGATAATACCACTTGGCCATCATACCAAACTACTTAGGCAAGATGTAGCCAGTGTCCGTGGTGGAATTCAAATACTGAAGGTAGTGCAGAGTCAAGGGAAGTTGAATTGACAGTTTTCACCCTCCCACTGAGAAGGGTTAGGTTGGTAAGACTTCTGGAACCCTTACAACTGCTCATGAGTTCTTGAAAAGGGGGATCCTCTCTGTAAGCAGGAGGTCTTACCCGACTGCCTGGGGTTTGGGGGCCAGGGAGTTTCTTAATGGAAATGTTTTCAAAACATTAAACCTGTTAGGTTGCCTTTTTTGTGGGTGTGATAGATTTCATCTGAGAATACCCATGTATGGTTCAAATGTATGTACTTTTATAAACTTCAGGAATGTATTTCAGCAGTTTGCATCTGCCTCTGCCTATGTAACTGTTTCCCACTTTTGCTCTTTGTTTATGAAGTATTATTGCCTACTTTCTTCATCCTGTTTTTTTTTCTGTCTCTTTCCACTTTGAAAATAAGGAATGTTTGCCATGGAATACAGGGATTCAAAATGCTGCTCAGTTCCACTGGCAGAATGTTCCTCACTTAACATACTGTACATAGCCAGCCCGGTGGCACTGAGGGTTGAGGAGTTAGACACCACACCAGTGATCCGGGTTCGGGAACAAGCCCAGGCTGTCAGGAGTCAGCAGGGGAGGAGAGGATTGAGCATCCGATGACAGGTCTCCTCTCCTGGGGAGGGTGGATCTATGATTCCCCAGCACTAGCAACTCCCAGCAGAGGCTGGGAGTGCAACAGCCAGAGGATCACGTCAGGGAAGGGGAGGAGCATCAGTGGATGTCTGTAGGAGGGGCGTGGGAACATGCTCAGCCTGCATGGGACATCATTGCATGTCCATGCTCCTGGAGGGGGAGCTCATGAACAAAGGAAACCACCCATCGGCTGGGAGGAAGATGTCATCTGCCCCCACATCCAATGCTGGATCCTGCCCTGCAGATCTCACCTCACTCATCCTCTGCCAGAGGAACTTCAGAAGAGGGAGTGCCGAGTATTGGAAGGCAGTCTCCCTCCAGGGGGGCGTGGACTGGAGGACTTTCCAAAAGTGTGTCACAGGTATGGGGAGACAAAGAGTTCGGTCATGGGAGGATCTCGGCAGGAGGGGACAAAGGCAGGCAACTGATGGGACCCCAGTCAGTGGTGACAAGAGGGAAAAATAAGTGTGTAAAAAAAAAATGCTGTACATACACACAACAAAGGCCTTTTTTAGAGCCACAGACTCAATTATCTCACTGTCAGGGAAAGAAGAAGAGATTTCCCTAATGAGCAGTTAGAGATGGAAGGAGGATTGATACCAGCCCATTTACAGAAGAAAGGGTTCTGAAAGAACTCCTAAAACTGAAGGTGGACAAAGCAATGGGGCCTGATGGGATTCATCCCAGAATTCTAAAAGAACTAAGTGTAGAACTAGTGACACCACTGACTACCTTCTTTAACAAATCATGGGAGGATGGGGTGGTACCTGAGGACTGGAGGAGGGAAGATGTGATTCCCCTTCCCAAAAGTGGGAGCAGGACAGAAGCAGGCAACTACAGACCTGTTAGTTTAATCTCAGTGATAGGGAAAATGATGGAATCACTTCTGAAGGAAAGTATTGTCGAGTACCTAGAGGCCAGAGGGGCACAGGACCCAAGGCAGCATGGATTCACAGTGGGAAGGTCATGCCAGACAAATCTAATAGATTTCTTTGACTGGGTGACCAAAGTAGTAGATCAGGGAGGGGCTGTGGACATGGCCTACCTAGACTTTAGCAAGGCATTTGACACAGTCTCACACAAAGATTAATATACAAGTTAGCCAGCCTGGGAGTGGGTCCCAAGATGATAGCCTGGATAAAGAATTGGCTGAGAATAGGACACAGAGGGTAATAGTTAAATGGAGTCCACTCTGAAGAAAGTGGGTTACTAGTGGGGTACCGTAAGGTTCAGTATTAGGACCGGTCCTCTTCAATGTCTTTATAAGCAACATTGCAGAGGGACTGGAAGGAAAAGTATGTCTCCTTGCAGATGACATAAAGATCTGCAACAGAGCTGATGCACAAGGTGGGGTGGAAAGGGTGAGAAGGGACTTGGTAAGGTTAGAGGAATGGTCAAATGTATGGCAGCTTAGATTCTATGCTAAGAAGTGCAAGGTAATGCACCTGGGAAACAAAAACCCAGGGGAAGAGTACACAATGGGGGGAGAGATACTAACAACAACAAAAATGGAAAGGGACCTGGGGGTAGTCATATCAGATGACCTAAAGGTGGGCAAGCAATGTGAGAGGGCAGTAATGAGGGCTGGGGGGATACTGGGATGCATAGGTCGAGGCATCACCAATAGAAAACAGGAAGTTGTTATCCCTCTGTACAGACAGCTGGTGAGACCCCCATCTGGAGTACTGTGTGCAGTTCTGAAGACCCAGTCTCCGCAAGGACATAGACAGGATGGAAGCTGTCCAGAGGAGGGCAACTAAAATGGTGCAGGGTCTGCACCGGAAGACATATGAAGAGAGACTAAAGGAGCTTAATATGCATAGCCTCGAGGAAAGGAGGGAGAGGGGGGGACATGATAGAAACTTTCAAGTTCCTCAAGGGAATCAACAAAGTCCAAGAGGTTAGCATCTTTCAAAAAGAGGTGTGCAAGAACAAGGGGCACAATTTGAAGATGGGGAAGTGCTCTGAGGTAATGTAAGGAAGTATTTTTCACATAGAGGTTGTGGATGCATGGAACGGCCTTCCGGAGGAGGTTGTGGAGTCAAAAACAGTGGTGGAATTCAAGCATGCATGGGACAGTTATAAGGCAATTCTAGGGGGTTGGGGTAGAAAGAAGTAGGCTGCTGGTTAACTAGGATCTGCAGCTTATCCATTAGATAGGGAAATGGGCAGACTGGGTGGGCCAAGCTGTCCCTAATCTGCCATCATATTCTATATGTCTATGTTTCTATTTTTCACTGCCAGCAAAGAAACAGTTGTAATGAAAACACTGAACAATACTTAATGTTTCTAATGTGTTTATATATGTGTAAGTAGTGCGTGATAATCAGGGAAACAACATTTAATTAATTTGTTTTATTTTTTATTTAAGGCAGTTTTATTTTTTTTATTTATTTAGCTTTTGTTGACCGGGTAAGTGCACTAGACAAATCCTGCCTATTTTCAGGCACAACCCGGGGGAAAGGGATACAGATGAATGCCAACTGACTTTGAACCAGATTAAGCTGTTGGTGGTATTTTTTTAGTAATGAGGAAATTTGGCCAGGACACCGAGGAAATTCCCCTACTCTTTTCGATAAGTGCCATGGGATCTTTAACATCCACCTGAACTACCACCAATCCAGGCAGATGGGACCTCGGTTTAACGTCTCATCCGAAAGACGGCACCTCAGAAATGCAGCACCCCTCTCATGCTGCATTACAGTGTCAGTACTGGGATATTAACCCAAGTGCCAGATGTGGGAACTGAACCCACAGCCCTCTGATCTCCCGGCCTCAGAGGCGAGTGTGCTACCTACTGAGCCACTGACACTGCTAGGGCCTAGTTGAAGGTTTCTTACTCTGTAAAGGTAGCAGCCATGTTTGTGATGGAAGATCAATTCTGGTTGTAGTGGGACTGATAAAAAATAGTTCCGGTTGTAGGAGGACTTATTTGCTCATTGTGTGATGTGGTTTAGGACCATGATGACAATGTATTATGCATTAATATTGAATGGTCACCTGACTGGTTTTAACTAATTAAAGTTCTTTGATTTTCAGACCCATTTTATAAGCTCTAACAATGAACGGTCACCGGACTGGTTTTGACCAATTAAAGTTCTTTGATTTTTAGACCCATTTTATAACCCACTATAACACACCACCTGGACTGCCTTATTGCAACTATGAAATGGGTTCTTTTCAGTGAATTTTATGCATATTTAAAACATATTACTTTCAGTTGGGCCATTGGGCTGGGATAATTGCCCAACTGAATGCAGCTCTTGGCCGATCAGAATTCAACATTCTTTACACCCATTTCATAATCTTTAATAATTCTACCATAGTTGAGTGTTCCAACTGTTTAGTAACAATGCAAATGCAATACAAAAATGCATCAACATGCATCAGTCACTTCACATAGCACACTGCACACTGTCTCTCTCTCGCTCACAGTTACCTGCTCGGGGTACGCTCCCCGGTGGTGCGGCCTTCGTCAAAGCCATTGCCCGCCTCTCTCACCATCCACCATCAAGCATAGCTAGTTACCTGCTCGGGTAGGCGCCCCTGGTGCGGCATTCACCAGAGCTGTTGCCCACCTCACTCACCATCCACCATCAAGCATAGCTAGGTACGGCCACTCCACGTAAGATTTTCAAGCCCAAGGCTGCATCTACCCGCCTACCAGTGATTGGTTGCTGCTGGGAAGAGCTGATCTTGATTTGCTACCACATCTTGCCAAAAGGACTCACGCTGTAACTTGCTCCATGGCTCTTCTGCTGTGCTGCTCTCTGAGCTAATATTTTGTCCAAAGGGTTTGATCCGAAATATTGCTAGCCATACGAGATGTTCTCAGAATTAATGATTATAGACTCAGAAATCCCTGTGTTGCTGGCTCTCAACTATTTGTAAAGTATTTAAACCCAAATTGATGTTGAGAGACTCAGAAATATACAAGTATTTAACCAGAAATATTGCTAGCCTTGTAGTGTTAGCCAGAATTAATGTCTTAGCAAATCAGAAACTCGTGCGCTTCAGGCATTAATTACCCAAAGTGTTTAGCTGGAAAACACTGCTAAGTATGAAGTGTTAAAGTCTGAATTTAGGGCATTGATTTCTGGCTGTTCTGTGCTCAGATTCTTGCTCGTCCATGTGCCTATTTATTTGCCTTTTAATCTTTGTACTCTGATTTCTTGTTTTTCTTCTGTCCTTACTAAATGGCCCAACACCCCCCCACTCATCCTCGCTTCACTTTCAGCCACAATATCCCCCCTGCTGACCGGCGTTGACCCACCCTTCCCCATTACCACTTCTATTTCTGTTCCTTTGTCCAAACCCCATTTCACCACTAATTTCCAGTGCTGCTGTCTCAGTCCCCTGCTGTCTTAGTGTCTGTGACTGATTAGCACCGCCCAGATCTTTTTATTTTTAATTCAGCCTACATTACACATAACATCCACTGTCTCTCTCTCTCTCTCTCACACACACTTTTACCTGCTCGGGAATGCTCCCCCGCGGTGCAGCCTTCACTGGAGCCATTGACCACCTCACTCACCATCCACCATCAAACATAGCCAGGTTTGGCTGCTCCATGTAATATTTTCAAGCCCAAGGTGGCATCTACCTGCCTACCAGTGATTGGTTACTGCTGGGAAGAGCTGATCTTGATTTGCTACCACATTGAGCCAAAAGGACTCATGCTGTAACTTGCTCCATGGTTCTTTTGCTGTGCTGCTCTCTGAGCTAATATTTTGTCCTGCCCACCCTCCCCCACAGCTGTCTTAATTAAATACGCCTAAGTCCCGCCTCTACCCCTCACATGAAAGGTCATTGACTGCTTACCGAGTCACCTCCCTAGTAAGCTTCAGCTTACAAGAACCCTCCAAATACAGCAAATCTAGACCAATAAAGGCACAAATACTATCACCTCACTAAGGTGAATGCACACCTTTACCCCTACCTACTATTGCTCCCAAGCACCAGCTACAAACATTTACTATACAGACCACCTGCAATCTCCCAATAGCTGCCTGTAAAAGGGTTACAGGACTCCAGAGGCTTCAATTAAGTCTGTTGCAACAGCAAAGCCTTTACATCTGTCTCTCATCTGTCCCTACCTTTATTTTCCCCATCGTCTGGTGGGCCACCTGTCTGATGTCCTTACTGTCTCTTGTCATTCTCTTCACTTAATCCTGCCTCTGTGAGCTCCAAAGTTCCCTTTGTACAGTTCTCTGCTTAAAAAAATAGAAACTCCCTCTCGAAGGTGAGCACACTGGCCCCACGGATGTTCACACAAGGACTTTCCCGATCGTGAGAACGTTGTGTTAATGAGTCCACAGCTGTTGTAAAATAAAAGAAAAGCTTTGTTCATATAGACAGGATGTTCTGTCTGCAAGTCACTCCTGTCTTGTTTAGTCACTTCTGTTAGGTCAAGTTAGCAAACGTAAAGAAATGCCGCATAAGCTATGTCAGGTGTGGTGCAGTTTTAACAGACTGTTTTTGTTTAACATGCAGCAAATGGAACGAAATACTGTCAGGAGTTGGTCACAACCCTATATTCCTGTGACCATGCAAGATGCTGGTCTGCAATGTGGGTGTTTGCCTATTGTCATCATTTATCCAAAAGCCTCAGTCGCATAAAGATAGAAAGGTGTTCTTTGCAAGTATGCAGCTGGTGCTTTGTAGCCGAGCTGTTTAGTGCTGCGGCAGTGCACAAACCCCCCATGCTAACATACTTTGGCTAGAGTAAGTGTGCAAATCTGCTTTCTCCTGATAATGAAATGGAGAAACTGGCACAATTATACTGCTCCTTTGTTTTGATGAAATAAGTTTTTTTAAGCCATATAAATGGCTTACCTGTGGAATGTGTGCCGCACAAGCTCTGTCGCACTTTTCTCTCACTTTCAAGACCCCTTCAACCTCTGCCTCATTCTCTATAGAGCAGGCCGAACCAATCTTTGTTATATTTATAGCAGAAGACTTGAGGGAGGAGTCTATGGGCCATGGAAAACTGCACAGACTTCAATAATTACTATAATGTGACGTTAAACATGATAGAATGTTTCTAGTCATGATTCAGCAGCATATAAAAGGATCTGAATGTAGGTAAACTGAGAAAGAAAGATGAAATAAAGAATTGGGTATCAAAATGTAATAAAGGGGAGGGGCTTCCCTCATCAGCTGTCTCCTTAGCAGATTAGGTACTAAATTCCACCTGAAAAAATACCGCCATTTAAAATACCGCATAAAAGATCCTGAACTGCTATGTTACCAGCTCATTTGTAATTCCAACTGACTAAATACAGTAATGCTGCCGAAAAAAGTTAACGATGGTACTGTATTGAAAAGTATAGAAACGTCAAAGGTGAGCACAGTAGCAAAGGAAAATTCATGTACTCACTGTTTCCCAGATTCACATCTGTGTATAGCAAAAAGTCTTACTCTGGTAATGTTGCACAGGCAGACTATTTAAAAAACATAGAATAAAATCAGAGGTCAAAACAGGAGTTGACAGATACAGAGATGTTGGCCACCTACACCAACGATTCATATCTGTGTATAGCAAAAAGTCTTACTCTGGTAATGTTGCACAGGCAGACATTAGCCTCCTACACCAACGAGCTATGATTCAAAACTTTTAAATCACCTTCTTTAAGGGGAAGTGCCCCTAGTGTTCGCACAGTATGGCGGCATCAATAAACAGCAGCATTAATCACATATAAATGCACACACGACCAAGTAATCGATTACAGAAAGTGGAATTACACTGAATGCATAAGCCAGCAATAAGACACAACAAGGTGTGGGTTATGGCCTGATAAGAGCACGCCCCAGGTGCGTTATGAGGCATGAGGCACTTGCGCCGAGTGCATTTAGCAACTGGGAAGTGCTCTTATCAGGCCATAACCTACACCTCGGAGTGTCTTATTGCGCTTATAAAATGGGCACCCAAGTCATTATTAAATAAAAAAAAAAGGAAAACATTTCAAAAGTAGCAAACAAAAGCTTTCAATAGGTGAAACAGCGATAAAAAAAGTCCCTCTATAATATAATTTCTTTGTTTTTATGAGTGTTCCAGACCTCTCCATCATCAACACCAACGGGGAATTTTATGTGCTATTCATTCTTTTTATAATTTATAGTATTTTGTGCTTTAAGAAACACTGGCAGCCTCATAAATGATTGTCAGCTTCACTCGTATATTAAAAGCATTCTCCTCGTATAGGTGTTTCATTCCCGCTCCCATCATGTGTTGTCCGAGCACCAAGACGGCTATACTTTGTAGAATTCATTTTTTTTCTATTTTTAATTGCTGTTGATTTAACTAAGAGTGACTGTTTTGTTACATTGTTGTGTGCTTTGCGTCAGTTGCGGCTTCTTTAGGAGCCAGCGTGTCCCTCAGGAGCTACTATAGTGTGCGGCTCGCATTTTCCCGTTAATGGCCGTTGCAAAAAAAAGACGATAATGGTGGAGTAGTGCTCTGCTTGCCTGATGTTTTGAATGGGGAGGAGAGGTTCTTTGCATTTAAATATTTGATCGCGGCACAGGTTAAGATTTAATTATGAGAGTTGTGTTTTTCTGGTGAAGCAGTACCAGCGGCATTCCATTTCTTACAGCTTGGTTTTTCGACTGCAGCACACAGGTTACAGTTTTATTTTTAAAATGTTTTATTTAGTTGTGAAATGAGGTTGTGTGCTTTGTAGAGAGAGTTTGTCTGTGACTCTAAGGGGGAGGGTTCTGTTTTCAACATCGGAGACAACCCCTTCGAAGAACTTGGTTGTCTGTGTAGTGTGACAGTGGTTAGTGTGGTAGATTTTCGATGGCTGGTTAACGTTGCAAACTGATATTTTTGTGGTATGGGGTTTATGTTGCCAGAAGTAGTGCGCGTTGTAAGAGTATGGCCTGATAAGGACATGGGTAAAAACATGTTTGAGCCAATCAGGATTTAGGATTTTTTGTGCCCATTTTATAATAAACAATAGCATAAGGCAACTATGTTAATAAGTACTAGGTCACTGCCGATGTTTGATAAGGGCAGACTATAAAAATAGACAAACTTTAATATCTCTATTAAATCTAGGCCACTCGCTATTACACATTTAACACTGTTCTGAAAAACTGAATTTTCTGCCTTCCTTAAAGAGTTATCTCTGTACAATAAATCCTCCTTATTCTGATCACTGCATATTGTACATATTTATAATGTATTGCAGCAGGATTTCGTTTTTCCATCTGCTGATTTTCTGTCTTTTTTTTGTCTGTGTTTTGTGTGTTCTGTATTTTCTTTACGGGATTTCAGCAGGTGGGAGTTTTAGGGACGGGATTTAGGACGGATCCCCTCCTTAGCACTATAAATGCAGGTTTAATGCTCATACTAGTTAGTTTGCTGTAGGGCTCAACAGGGAGCTGTCCCTATCAAGACTCTAGTACTTTCTAGTGGTTTATGTTGAATGTTTGAGTATGTTTATTCTGGAGATATCCTCTTTTTATCTCTTTGTCGCAAACTTTATTTTTGTAAAGTTTGCTGAATAAAAGCTGATTTATTTTGTTCTGAACCTTGGTGTCTGTGTTTGCAGCTGCCAACCTCTCACAATTGGTCACCACACCAACTCAGATAAATTACAAAACTGGCACTAGTACCCTGCTTGACTGGGTTCTCACTAATCACCCTACCAGGATCTCTCGTACCTCCGTTCTCCCAGACTCTCTCTCAGTGACCACTCCCCAGTTATATGTGAATGGTCTAATAAATTTCTAAAGCCACCCCCTATAATCATTACCAGCAGAGTCCGCCGAGGTCAACTTACCATCTCAAACAGTACCTATCCTTGCAAGACTGGCTGCCCATCTACAAGGCGACAGATGTTAACCTTGCCCTTGGCTACTTCATCACCGCCTTCAATAAGGCCTGTGACCTCTTGGCTCCTTCAAAAAAATGGAAAAAAAAGCCCACTGTAACCCTTGGATAACTGCGGAGCTCCTTTCCCAGCTGAAATCAAGGGACCACCTGTGGGCAGTGGCTAAGGCCACAGGCAAACAATCTGACATCCAAAAATACAAACATGCCCGTAATGCCATCACAAAATCCATTTGTCTCACGAAAAGCTCATATTATAAGGACGTCCTCACCAAAACCTGGGGAAATGATTGTGCTTTCTGGAACAATATCAAGGACATTACCGGGAAACAATCAAAGTCCCCTCCGGCCATGTTAATAGTTGAAGGGTCCACTACCCTTGATCCCATGGTCATTGCAAATACCTTTAACATGGCTTTTACTGACCTCAGTACTGTTATACCACCTGATTTCTTCACAGTCAGTCACACCCCCTCTAACACACCCTGCACTCTGTCAAACCACCCTCATTTCTACTTCAGGGAGATTAAGATGAATGAAGCTCGCCGCCACACCACCTCAGCCATTTCCACTTCCAGAATCAGCAGTGACACCCTGGAACTTAAACTGCTATCACTTACACTTGATGAGGTCCTCAGTCCACTAACTAAAATTCTTAACCTTTCTCTCCACACCAGTACATTCCCTGAAATATGGAAAAGTGCCACTGTGACCCCGGTCCACAAAACTGGGGATAAGACCTGCCACTCTAACTACCGCCCAATCTCCACATTACCACCACTATCCAAGGCCCTAGAGCGCATTGTTGCAGACCAGCTCACTGATTATTTGGACAAATACAATATTCAGTGCACACAACAGCACGGTTTTAGAAAAGGGCATAGTACCAACACTGCCCTGCTAGAATTTACCGGTGCAGTGCATAGTTCCCTTGATAAAGGACTTCTTACAGGGGCTGTCTTCATCGACCTCTCAAAGGCATTTGACACGGTCCATCATCGGCTGCTGTATGACCAACTACTCCTTTCTGGCCTCGCACCAGACTCAGCCCGCTGGTTCAGAAGCTACCTTGACAACCGCTCTCAATGAGTAAAAATTGCCAATGCTATCTCGGACACCTTGCCTGTCCGCTCCGGAGTACCTCAGGGGTCCATACTGGGCCCTCTTCTTTTCAGCCTCTTTTTAAACTCCCTACCACAATCCTGCTCAGAACAAATCATCCTGTATGCGGATGTTGCTGTTGTCTTTTCAACGCACAATGACCTTTCACCACTACAACACAGCCTCCAACTCGGATTCAGTGCCGTTGAAACATGGTTCTCCAATCATAAACTAGTCCTTCATCACAAGAAAACCAAGTCATTGCTATTCTGCAGTTCACATAACTGTTACAAGCAACACCCCCTTGCCATCTCCACCAAGCAGGGGACTGTCCTCGAACAAGTTTACTGTTTCAAATACCTGGGGATTCTGCTTGACCCCAAGCTCTCCTATACGGCTCACATTGACAACGAGGCTAAAGCTGCCAGCACACACCTTGGATTACTCTACAAGCACAGGCAGCACCTCACACCAGAGGCCCTGAAGATTGCCATCTGGAGCCCTGTGGTGTCAATTATTGATTATGGCCTCATTATCTATGATTCCACCATGACGTCCGCTCTCCAACATATAACAACTGCTCTTAACAAAGTATGCTGACTCACAGCTGGTGCCCACCACCTTACTCACACCTGTGCCCTCTATGAACAATCCGGATGGCTCCAACTCTCTAATCGTATAAAGTATCTCATATATGCTATGGCGGGAAAAATCAACCTTGGCCTCACACCCCTCAGTGTTACTGCCTTGTTACATCAAAACACCCACCGACAGAACACTAGGAGCTCGACAACCCAGATTCTACAAGTTCCTCGCTGTCGAACTACACAGGGCCAATGCTCCTTTGCCTATAGGGCTCCTCTATGGATAAATGGTCTCAGCCACACCATCTACTCTGCCTCTGCACTAGGTCTGCTCAAAACCAGGCTCCAGGCCCATCTCATTGCCTCTAGCTCCTGTGACTGCCTCTCCTAGATGATGACCTACACAGCTTTAATCCTATCTTATATACTGCTTAACCTCAGGCTCCCCAGTCCCCCTTCCCCTAGCTCCTGAGGCACGACTTCAAATCTCAGGTCTTCATACCACCTCATTAGTCTCTCCTTGCCCCATTACAGCACGTATCCCCTCCCCCACACCCTGCCCCATTTTTCTCTTCTATCACTCCTTCCCATTTATTTTTTCGACAAATGCCTCCGGCAGCATCTTCATCCTCCCCCTCTCTTCTCATCCCTGTTTCTCTGCACCCCCGGGCGCCTGACCCTACCCATTCCTTGTGGGCGTATGCGTCCTAGCTGTGTTCACCATCTTACTATAGCTGCCACTGTTAACTACCTACACTTCTCCTTCTCCACTACCCCTTACTCTTCCTATAATTGACCCTTTTCAATAGCACTGTTGTACATGAATTGTTTACTGTTATTTCACTGTTGCTTCCTTGTTGTTTGTTATTTCTGATGTGGAACCTTTGTAAAAGATCCTTGTCTCAAAGGTACTTGTAATCCTAGAATAAATAAAATAAAAAAATTAAAAATCACTTACACTGCCCTACTTCATAATCGCACCCTCAAACCCCCACCACTGACCCTATACAACCCAAAGCTAAGGCAAAGGGCTCTAGATGGGTAATTATGTCCTGTTTCCTATGTAAATTGATCCTAATATTGCTACTAATATCTGGGAATGTGACTCCAAATCCAGGACCCCGAGACTTAAATGCATAAATGAAATTTGGCCAACTCAAGATTGCCTCAATAAACATAGGCAGCCTCCCGCCTAAGATGCCTCAATTTCAAGCCTGGGTAGAGGTTAACAAACTGAACATTATTGCACTAACTGAAACCTGGCTCTCGCCCAAGGTTAGTGACATGACAGTTGCCCTAGATGGTTACGTCACTTTCCGCCAGAACCAGCTCTCCAGACGAGGAGGCGGTGCAAGGATGCCCAGATACTGTCTATTAAGCTTAGTATTGGACAACAAAACAAAGTCCTATTACTCTCCACTGTCTACATACCCCCTGACAAATGCACCACTGGATTTGAGCAGTTCATAAGTTACCAAGAACAGCTCAAGCCTAAGTGGGAGCAAGTCATCCTAGGGGACTTCAGCACTAACTGGCAATCCAAGGATGCCACAGAGGCCAGGGACCAGATATCCAGCCTTTTTCTGACTCAATTGGTAACTCAAGCAACCAGATATAACTATAAGATGGGCACCAGTACACTCACAGATTGGTTCCTTTCCTCTAGCCCTGAGCGCATCACCGAGGTAGCAGACAAAAACAAGGCACTGTGTCAGCATGTGGTCTAAAAGCAAAACAAAATGATTATATTAAATGCACACTGAAAATAGAAAATAAAGTTAAAAATCTACGTTTTGACCATAGGTCTTCTTCAGAAAATATCTAAAAGAGAAAAAAAACAAAGTTAGTGTAGAGGGGAGGTAAAATGAGGGCTATATATATATATATATGTGGGGAAAGAAAAAAGGGGAGGCTCAGAGAGAAGAAGTGATAAATGCCAAGATTAAGAGAGAATCTGTGAAACAAAAAGGTGATGATGGGAAAGATAAAGCATAATAGGAATGAAAGAGCTAGGGAAGTCACCAGGTGGGGACTAATTAACAGGGCCTAGTAAGAAGGCTGAAAGGTGACACATGTGTGGGAAGGAGACAGCGATGGAGATTTATGGTGAAAATGAAAAAGAAATTAAATGAGTACAAATACAAACAGACTTTAGGGAAATAAGGGGTGACTGAAAGATGTAACAGTACTACCTGGTAAGCAGTGTCAGTGACTCAGTAGGTAGCACACTCGCCTCTGAGGCCAGGAGATCAGAGGGCTGTGGGTTCAGTTCCCACATCTAGCACTTGGGTTAATATCCCAGTACTGACACTGTAATGCAGCATGAGAGGGGTGCTGCATTTCTGAGGTGCCGTCTTTCGGGGGATGAGACGTTAAACCGAGGTCCCATCTGCCTGGATTGGTGGTAGTTCAGGTGGATGTTAAAGATCCCATGGCACTTATCAAAAAGAGTAGGGGTACTTTATTAGGCAAGAAACACAACATCACACAAAAAGGAAAAACATAACAGCTGAAATATTACAAAAGCATATCTTAAAGTGTCAAAAAAAGCAAACTAATAAATTAACAAAAAGAAAAATCTTTCCATAAATAAGTAACATAAGATTTGAAATATTTTTTCCCATCCTGAAAGCGAACAGTTTGTAAGTCAGTAACAACAGCAGAGAGAATAACATCAAAATCCGTATGGAGTTGTTGCAACACAAAATAACAACGAGCTTGCCATAAATAATATTGCAAGAGTGCAAAAAAAACATTCAATGTACTTCTATGGTATCGGTCCCAATCTCCAGAATAATCACCTAATACCAGGGTACAGTAAGAAATGGACCGTAGGTGAGGCATATTCCAGTGTCTAGCTGCAAATTCCCAAAACCTCTGACTATCAGGACATTCAATAAAGAAATGAGACTGGCTTTCTTCAATATTAATACAATCTTGTCTTAAACAATATCTTTCAGTTACTGGTTTATACTTTAGATTTCCTCGAACTCCCAAACGACCATGAGCAGAGATCCATATAATGTCCCAAATTTTAACCGGAATTCTATTGTCAGTTAATTTACTGAGTACATACTTCATATTAGATGGGGAGCAGGATGGAAAAAGTAGTATTACTTTTTGCACATCATACACAATGTACTCATAAAAAGATTTCCTGTGTAAAGAATGTAATTTATGTAAGGGAATCTTCCATTGATACAATTTCTTCAAGGCCGAGATGCCATATTGTGGTACACCATCTGATAATATTATTCTAGGGGGAAGAAGGGACCATTTAAAAAAATATTTGTGCCATATAGATTTGATCCAGATTTGCCAAGGAAGAGACGGTACATGCCAAATGAATGAAAAAGAAGAAATAAAAAAACAAAATGAAAAAAAAATCACCGGATTAATCATATGTAATCCACCCTCTCTGTATCTGAGATACGTATATTCTCTCTTTGCAGGGTTTAATCTATTGCCCCATAACATCTGAAAAAAAATACTATAAATCCTAGTTTCCACGAAGCGGAGGTGGGAAAAGGTGACTTAAATAAAGAAAATGGGCAAAACAAATTTTTTATAATTAGGACTCTTTCTTTTCCCAAATTTCCAGTGTTTCCACTGATTAACTTTAATTTCACCCAATGCTAACTGCTTGTCCCAATTATAGATTTCCATATTATCTATCCCAAACCAGACACCCAGTATTTTCTGAAGCCCGGTTACTAGGGGAATATCAAAACAATTCGATAAGTCCGGAACTAACTGACCCAATTGCATAACAAAACTTTTTGTAATATTAAAAGAGGCACCAGAATATCTACTGAATAAAAGAAAAAACTCTAAAGCTTTCCGCAAAGAGGATGAGTCAGCTAAAAGAAGGGTGACGTCATCTGCAAAAGCAGTAACTTTAACCATTTCCAGGCCCGCAGAAGGAGCAATACCTGAAATAGAGGTGTCACAAATAATGCTTCTAATTACTGGATCCAAAATGAAAGTGTATAATAAGGGGCTTAAGGGACATCCTTGTCTGACACCTCGGGAAATCATAACTTTCTCCCCTAATAGGCCATTCACTATAGGAACTGAAACTGCGGATTTATACAACTGAGAAATCCATTGTACAAAAGTATCAGGAATTCCTGTAAGCAGAAAGAACGAAATACAAATAAGAATGACTGACTGCATCAAATGCTTTGGATTGATCCAAAGCTGCTATTAATTCTGATGAAAAAAAACTAGCTCGACATGCAAAAAGATCTCTAAGTAAAAAGAGGTTGTGCTGGATCTTCCTATTTTCAATCGCACATGTTTGTGCAGGGTGAACTAAAAGCCTAGCTAATTTTTCCAACTTAGTATTCAAAATTTTAGATAAATCTTATAATCACTGTTTAGCAAACAGATTGGTCTCCAATTTGAGAGTAATTTTTTATCCCCTTTTTTATAAATGAAAGTCATTAAGGACATTGAAAAATCTTGGCAGGAGATCCCTGATGATAGGTAACAATCAAACACAATAGGAAGAAAAACCCATATATTCTATGCATTTTTATAGAACTCATTAGGTATCCCGCCTCATACCAGGGAAGATCCGAGCTTTAATTGTTTAATGACTTCAATCACCTCAGAAGAGGTAATAGGTAGTCGTAAGGACTGGACCAGATCACAAGGCAGTTGAGGAAGAGAAGAAAAAACCGTACTTGAGAAAGAATCTGTAGGAAGTACTTGTGGGGATGAAAAATAATTCTGAATGTAATGCTGTACTACATGTAGCATACCTACATCAGTGGTAATAAGCTCATTATTTTCATTAATCAAACCAGTCATGTTAGTATCTCTTAAGTGTGTTTTACATGCATGAAAAGGATCAGCCATTGGGGAATCTTTAAAATTAAAGCTAAATTCCAAATCCAAAGACTTGGCTCTATTGTATTGGTATGTTTTCATTTGTTGCTTAATATTCTTTATTTGGGAAAGAAAGCGGTCATGGTTGTGTGGAGGGAATGACATGAGCCTATATAATTGGTTTCTAAGAACCAAATATGTCCTATATTCATCCTGCACCTTTGTTTTACCCCAGGTCTGAAATAAATGTTTAACCTCAATCTTAAATTGTTTCCACCACTCATATGGGGAGGAAAATAGAGCCAAAGTAGAGGATTTTGCAGCTAAAAAAAATTCCAGTTTTGAGAAATGAACGGGTCTGAGAGAAAAGAAGTATTTAACTCCATCGTGATATACAAGAATGCAATCTAGGAGGAAGAATCGTAGAGATAAAGTACAAAATAATACATGATGGTCAGAGAATTCCACTGGAACTGCAACACAAGACAAAACCTGAAGATAGTGCGAAAGAAAAAACATATCTATCCTAGTGGCAAATGTATGTCTATGGTAAGTGTTACCACCTGTAGGGTGTAAGCTACGGAAGGCGTCCGTAAGCCCAGCATCTGTCACCACCTCTAATAAAGCAGTTGAGTCACAATAAACCTTTTTCCCTTGTATTTTACGGAGCTGGATATCAAGGGAACAGTTAAAATCCCCTCCCCAAACTAAATGTTTCCTGGTAAATAAAAAGGGTTTAATTTCCGTAAATAAAGCAATATGGCCTGTTTTAGTCTGCGGGCTATAAACATTAAGAAAGCGGAAAAAATATTCATCCCATGAACAGTCTAATATAAGAGCTCTACCAGGTGATAAATCTATAACCTTCGAGATTTTAAAAGAAGAATTACCAAATAATATAGCCACTCCATCTGCGATTTCAGCACTAAAAGACCAAAAAGATGGGCCACAAGTCCATAGTCTTTTTAATCTTTTTTCCTCAGAAATGGAAGACACCCTGGTTTCTTGTAAAAAAATAACATCTAACTTCAGGGATGCAAGATATGAAAATATGGATATCTGCCTATGAAACGTTTTTAAGCTACACACATTAAAAGAAGCAAACTTTAAAGCGGCCATGAAAATACTTATGAACTATGCTTTTGGCTTACTTTCCTTTTTTTTCCCTTTTTCCCTTTCCTATCTTTAGCAAGTTCTGTAGATTTACTATCTTCCTCGTCCGTTACAATTTCAGAGAGATGAGAGGCCTCAGACTCCATATCTGAGTCTCTAACCTCATCCTGAAGGGGGGAGAAGAAATTTTCAGTCACTACCGGACTGATCTGGGACTGTTTTGAGGATGCTCTAGTGAACCTCCTGCTTTTAATGGTTTCAAAAGGGGGTGGCATAATAGAGACCTGACTCTGGCTGTCTCCTGATTGAGGGGGAGCCGGATGCACGGTATCCTGAGGGTCATTAGCCACAGGTGGCACAGGCTTAGCAGCATCTGGGAATGAGAGGGGTAAAACAGGATCTTGCCTTGGGGGTAACCTTGTCACCTGGAGTTTGCAATTTGGCCTGGGCCTTTCGAAGCAAACCGTCCTGGTCTAAACCTTCAGAGCAATTATGCCTAGCCCAAGGACACTGATGGAAGGCATGGCCTTTCTCCTCACAAAGATTACATTGGAAAATGTTGGTACACATGTCAACAGAATGCCCAAAACCCCCACATAAAGGACACTTCATCATGTCGCAGACACTACTAATGTGTGTTCTATCCCCACATTTATAACATGCTTTAGGCTGCCCCCCATAGAAACAAACCCCTCTATCCTTTCCCAAAAAAAAACTGTTCGGCAAATGAATAACCTCAGAATTGACTTGTAGCAATTTCACTTTAAATTTCCATCCCCCTGTCCAAATGCCTTCTATATCCAGAAGAGCTTCAGGTGGCCCCAACACCTCACATTTGGATTGCAACCATCGGTAAATATCACTGACATTTACCCCCTCGTTTCGGAACATAATTGTGACAAACCTAATTAATGGTCTAGTTAAAGGAATAGCAAAAAAAGGAAGCCACACCGGGTGATTTTTTTGATTAGCATATTTGTCCCAGAATTTGTCCATAAGGGCAGTAGTTTGAAAGCTAACGTCAAAGGAATCCTCCCCAGAGACATGAATGAGGGCATAAATGTCCTTGGCACAAAATCCCATTTTAGACTTCAAAAGTTGTTTGAAAACATAATACCTATCGGGGTGTTCTTTCAAACCACCTCTATATTTCAAACGCACAGCGTTGCGACGAGGGGCTTGTTCTAACTTCGATTTAAATAACTCAGACATCGTAGGTTTGGGAGTGTGGCTTGTTAAGGGGGTAGTAAGACCCGTAGATCCAGTAGGAAGAGCATCAGGGGTCACCGCAGAGAGTTCAGTCACAAGTCCACCCCTACCCTCCCTCGAAGTAGATGGCTGAGGGGAACGTTGTAATACAGTCTCAGGTGTCTTCCTACCTGAAAGCGGAGTCCAGTCCAAGTCAGGAACCCAAACTCCCGATTCATTCCTCCTCCATCCGGCCTCCATAAGCGCCACTTCTTCCGACCAGTCTTCAGAGCTGTTGAGACTTCCTCCTTCCTGTAGCTCGAATTGTTGCTGCACTAAATGCGTCGTACATGGTCCGACGCTATTTGCAGTCCTCCCGGAAACCATATCCTGTGAGAGCAGTTCCTTTTTCTGAATTAGCGGCGTATTAAGATCTCCGGTAGCTGAATCTCCATCGCAGGGCAGAGCAAGAACGGGTAATGGCTCCGAAATAGAAGGCACCACAGTAAGTGGAGTAAAAGGCTTATTCTCATGTGTAACGGGCAGCTGGGGTAAATTTTGGACCTCCGAAAGGGAACTCGCGATAGCGTTTTCCTTTAGCATAGTGAGAGCAACAGAACTCTCTCTCCTGCAGTCTTCCACCTCCTCCTCCATCACGACCTCAGGAACGTCTACCATGTCGGGTGCTGACGTCAGTGAGAGTCCTCACCAGCCACTGACCAGCAGCCAGTAGGGGAATTTCCCTGGTGTCCTGGCCAAATTTCCCTCATTCACTAAAAATACCACCAACAGCTTAATCTGGTTCAAGGTCAGTTGGCATTCATCTGTATCCCCCTCCCCCGGGTCATGCCTGAAAATAGGCAGGATTTGTCTAGTGCACTTACCCAGTCAACAAAAGCTAAATAAATAAATAAATTAAATAAATAAATAAATACCTGACTCCCTCAGTGATCACTATCCCAATCATGTGTACCTGGACAAACAACTCCTCAAAGAGTCCCCCAAAGATCATGAGAAACTGGAAGCTCAGACCAGGGCAACTAGATGACTTCAAACTACACCTGAGGCTTATTGACTTGTTGCTACTAGAAAAAGCTGTGGATAGTAACCAGGTCCTTGATTTCTTCCTCCAGGTTTTCACAAAGGCTTGCAATATATTTGCACCCTTCAGGACAAACAAGGCTTGAGAATCAGCTAGCCCTTGGCTCTCAGAATACCTGATTGAACTTATGCGCCTGAGGGATAACTTATGGCACAAGGCTAAGGCTACCAGAGCCTTGGCCAACCAAGTTGTCTATAGGTCCACATGTAATAATTGCACAAAGCTCATCCAGCTTGCCAAGGCATCCTACTACAAAGACCTCCTGACCAGTAATTGGGGCCAGGGGAAAAAGTTTTGGGATGCTGTCAAGTCTCTCCCCGGGGAAGACACAAAGAAAGTCACCGGACCTCATCATAGATGGCTCTAAGACCCTCCAGAAGCCTAGAGATATCACAGATGCCTTCAACTGCATGTTCACTGACTTAGGCACTGTGCTCCCTGCTGACTACCTCACCAAGGCATTACAAGGTGAACACCATGAGGCAACTACACTACCTTCCAGTAACAATGGAGCTCCCCCATTCTACTTCAGACAGATCTACTAGTACGAAGTGTTTAGGTATGTTAAATGGGTTCTTGGAAAGACTAGGATGAGGGGCAACCAAATAGACATGAAGATGGTATCCCTCACCCTCAATGAACTGGCTGACCCTCTCTCAAGAGTCTTCAATGTCTCACTTAGAACAGGGGTATTCCCCAACAAATGGAAAGTGGCACTTGTCACCCCAGTCCATAAATCTAGGGATAGAACAAACACATCCAATTATAGGCCTATCTCCATACTACCCCCCTTTTCCAAAGCCCTGGAGTGAGTGGTCACTGACCAGCTCGCTGAATACCTGGACAATTACAACCTCCTGTCACCAACAGCACGAGTTCTGGAAAAAAAACACTCAACCCAAACAGGTCTAATTGACTATACCCCCCAGATTTATAACACCCTCGACAAAGATTTAGCAGTGGGGTCTATCTTTATAGACCTGACCAAGACATTTGATACTGTTAATCATCACCTGCTGCTCAATTGCCTCCACACTTCTAGTTTATCCACTGGCACTGTGGCTTGGTTCCACAGCCATCTCTTCCACAGAACACAATGTGTGAGAATCAGCAGCCAGGTCTCAGAGCAGAGATAAGTAAACCTAGGAGTCCCCCAAGGGTCTATCCTCAGACCACTCCTCTTTAGCATCTTCATCAACAACCTACCCTCTAGTTGCGCTGCACACTTGGTGCTTTATGCCGATGATGCAGTCATCTTAGTGCCCAGCAAACAGCTGATCGCAATCTCTACTGAGCTGCAAGATAACTTCTGCACACTAGTGCATTGGTTCACTGAGAACATGCTGCTGCTCAACTATAAAAAGACAAAGAGTATGCTCCTCACCATTCTCCAGAACAAAAAAAGTTGGGGCCACATCAGATTCACAGTTCCAAGGGAGACACCCTTGAACAGGTATCCACTTTCAAATATCTAGGTATCCACCTAGATGACATGCTCACCTTCTCAAATCACATTGACCATGTGGTCAAAATGACTAATACAAAACTGGGAGTCCTCTATCATCACAGACAGTCTCTGACCCCCGATGCCCTAAAACTAGTTACTCGTAGCTCAGTATTATCCACTGTAGACTACGGCCTTATCATCTATGGTGCTGGCTCTCACTTTGCATTAGAGAGGGTCACGACCCTCCTTAACAAAGCATGCCAACTGTTCCTAGGGGCATGCCCCTGTTCACACACCTGCTTCCTTTACAAAGATACTGTATGGCTTCCCTTTGAATCAAGGATCCTATGCCAAACATGCCTACTGGTGAAAAAATCCCTGTTGGGCTTAACCCCTGACTTAACCACTTCTCTGTTCAAATTTGGATGCCCTAATGTCAACACCAGAAGCACAGCAAATGACAGGCTCCTAGTGCCCTTAAAGCACACCACACTGGCTCAGAGATCCATCTCTTATCATGGACCCAAATGGTTTAATGACCTGCCCTCAGCACTCCGTGACTGTAAAAATCTCAGCCAATTCAAATCTGAGCTCTGCTCTCACCTAACACCTGAAAATGGTTGTTCCTGCCAAATGCAACTCTTGCTAGTCTAAGTCCTGCACCTAAACCATGAGAACTACCCCCAGCCACCCCCCAGTATCAACCCTGTGACCCATCCACACCTTACCCCCTCCCCCCCTTGGCTCCCCACACTCATTTCACTTCACTGCCCCCACATCTGTCAATGCCTCGACAACACCTCTCTAGCTGCTCCTGCACCCAACCCATCATAGAGGACTCCTAGGACCTCTACCACTGGGCACTTACTCAAGGACTGTACCACACTGTTGAAGTGTTGTTCAGTGCTACTCCTTCAAGTCTCAACTTTGCACTCTGTTTATCCTCCAGATTCTAAATCCCAATGTCTACAACTGTTTACTCAAAATGTATTTGCTGCTTGTTGATTATTCCTCAATGATGTTTAGGTTTGTTTTTTGTATTGCATTGTTTTGTATTTGTACTGTATTGTATTATATTGCATTGAATGGCACTGTATCATATTGTACCGTCTCCTTTGACTTGGAACCTTTGTAAACGAGCCATGCCTTAAAGGTATTAATCCGAAACTGAATGAATAAATAAATAAATAAAATAGATTCCAATTAAAATGTGAACCTTAATTTAGGAATGGTTTTAATTAAAAAACACATACCTTGTAACCCCCCCCCTTAATTTAACTTCAGATTATGTTAATTCCACCTCCCCCTTAAGACTAATTGTCTTCTTACTTACACTTGTAACGCACTGGACTACTTACTGTAGCTGATGCAGGTTGCTCTTTTGTGCTATTGTTTGTACATTTCAGAACAATATTTAAATGATTTGTGAAACAGACCAAATTGCAGTGTGGTGTAAGATTGGTGCACCAGCCGACTACTGGCCCATGATGTCGCCTCCAGTGTGTCACCCTTAAACTCAGCCCTTCAACTTTAGGACCACAGCAGATGACTGTGAGGGAACACAGAATTTAAACATATAGAAAAATATGCCTCTCCAGATTCCAGGACAAACTGCTGAACCACATAGTAGTAGGATGTAAATCCCTGATTAATTTTTCTCAGGTGCCTCAGATGATTCAGGCTGTTTGGTGAGGGGTCACTTTATACCAGGAATGCAAAGTCCATTCATGTCCTCCCCTCTCTCTGACACAAGCAGAGCCAACTTGATTCCCCTCCTACACCTAAGACAACCCACTAGATCCCCATCTAGTACTCAAGCCCAGCTTACGGGGTCCCCTCCTGTATACAGGCCCAGCCTGTTGGGTCCCCTCCGGCACCCAAATGTAGCCCACTGGGATTCCCCCTGTACATAAGCCCAACCCATTGGATCCAACTCCTGTACTGAAGCCCAACCTGCTGGTTCTCATCCTACCTCTAAGCCCAGGCTCCTGGGTCCCCCTCCTGCAGCCAGTCCTAGCCCTTTGGGACCCCTCCTACTAATAATTCTAGCTCTCTGGGTCCTCTCCTGCATCCAAGTCAAACCCACTATATCCCTTACTCCACACAAGCTCAGCCCTCTGGTTCCCCTCCTGCACCCAAGCCCTGCCCCCTGGGACCCTCTTCTACAGACAACCCTAGTCCATTGGGTCCCCTCCTGCACTCATGCACAGTCCTGAGGGTCAACCTCCAGCACACAAGTCCAGCCCATTTTCTCCCACTTTTGTATCCAAGTAAGCTCAGGTTGGTCCTCCCCTGCACCGCAGCCCTGCCTAATGTGTCTCCCCTTGCACCCAGTTCCAGCCTAGTGTGCCGCATTTGGTACCTGAACCCAGTTCACCTGGCCTTTGCTTTTACCCAAGCACAGCCCAGTTTACTGTACCCTAAAATAAAGTCCAGTGGTTACCCCCTGAACACACATCCAGTGGGTCACATGATCAGCTGGTTTAACTATAAACAAGTGTGTGAGCACTTTCATTCAGAAGAAGACAACCCACCATAGAGGAGGGTAGGTTGTGTCAGTTGTCTTCTTCCTCTTTATAGTTTCTACTTGCCAATATTTAAGTGCTGGAAGAGGCTTGAGAGTGAGAGGAGAAGGGTGCTGCCAGGGTAGGGGGTTGGGGTGGAAGTCATATTTGATTTAGCACAAATAAGCAGTGAAAGATTGTGTCTGGCCATAGAGGCAGGTGGGTAATGCCAGTTGCCCTTCATTGGAAAATGTTTTAAAATATAGGCAATTTAATGGAAATTATGGGTGCTGGGGGGGATTCTAACAGAGGGTGGAAGATGGGGTTGTATATCTTACAGGATATAAGGTAGGTACTGTTTCATTTTTTTTAAAAGCAGCAGTACTAGATAACAAAAATTGGATATTTTGCAATGGTTTGTTCCCTCTGCTCTTTTGAGCATTTACCTGGTAATCTTTCTTGTTTTCATCATACTATCACCCCATAATTTGCTCCATTTTCCTTTGTTTGTGTTTAGATTTCTTCCACCTGTCACATTGAACTGGAACCATCTGCTGCCAGCTGCACATGTGTGTGACTTGTTGTAGTACTACACAGGGACAGTGGGAATGTGCAACACAGAGTCCCACTGAAGTAAACAAAAGACATAATGCGATTTGAAGGGGGGAGCTTAGCTGAAAATTAGGTAGCAGCCATATTTACTGTGGTGCCACAAAACTGGAATAAATCACTTCCTGATTATCTAGTACTGTTGCTTTAATATTGTATTCCTCAAATAAGTTAGGCAGGAACAGTGCCACTATTTGTTATTCGGATCTGAAAAATGAATAGTGCATTATTCGTGGCATTCAAAAAATACTGTTACCCACACACCCCTAGTCACCCATTTTTTTTTAATGTCTAGAGCACTTTAAAGATATGGCAGTCATTAGAGTACTTTTTTTTTTGGCTCAGTATGGCTTTCCTAGACACCAATTTATAACAAGAAAGAAAGAAAGAAAGAAAGAAAGAAAGAAAGAAAATGTCTGTATCTTTTTGGTTGCCTGTACGGAAGAATTTACTACAAGGGGTCATATGCATGCCTGTGGCTGTCACTTGAATTTCTGCAATGATTTTTGATACTGCTGTAACCCCCCTACAAATGGGGGTTCCCAAAAAGTCTTCCTATAGCTTGCCTAAATGCTCACTGCCAGGCTGGGGTCCTGCGGTTTAGCAGTTTTAAATGTATTGCCAGTGAGTGCCTGTGTGGCCTCTGGTACTGTCACTTTAAGAGCTGCTTAGTTGCAGTAATGATTATTCCGGGGGAGGGGCAGAGTGTTGTCATGCTCTAGTCCTGCCCGGACTGCCTGGAAATCACTCCGCTTCTGCCATCACTAATTGTGCAGAGGGAACTCTGTTGAAAGATGTAACTAATTGTTGAGAATCATTAGAGTGATAAAGATATTGTTGTTTGCTCTAACCTGCCTTCTTTGCAGCAAAGGGTTTCTACCCATCTCCACCATTTTGGTCCCAAACTGCCGAATTGGACCAATCAGTGCTTGGAGACTCTAAAATGGAGCCTGCTGGAATGGGGCTGTGTGGATTACAAGCTTGGGATTTGTAGTTTTGGGCTGTTGGCGCCTTTTTGTAACATAAGGGGGAGCTCTTGCTGTGACTGACAGCTGTACCTACCAACCAAACCTTTTGGATCTGAAGGAAATCCCCAAGCTGTCTGCTGGCTAGACAGATCTAAGTTGGAAGCTGAGAGAGCAACAGCTCATATTAATTCAAGCAGCCATCTGCATAGTAGTTGCGTGGGAGAACTGTGGGAAGGCCTGATTTCTGGCCTGCAAGTCTGACTACTCCATGAGGCAGAGAAGAGAATTACTTTTCAGACTGTGTCTGAGCTAGTGAGAATGAAGAAGCCACTGAAGTGTGACCAGGCTCAACCTGTAGAAGACCGAAGATTTTTGCTGAATGCGATCGGCCTGTCAGGGAATCCAGCCACCTCTGAGCTCCTGGTTTAAGCAGAGACTTTGCGATCGTGACCGGAGAGCAGCTTGCCTGGTACAGTAAGACTCTTTACATGTAAATGTGTTGTATATTGACAGTGGGTCACGAGTGGGTCCCCCACTGTGTAAACTGTGTTCTGCGAGCTGGAGACTGTACCCAGCCAGATCGGACTGAATCTGTGCTCACCCCCATTTGGCCTGGGCCATGCCACGTGTGCCTGGCCAGACCACTCCACTGCACAGAGAAACCCATCGATGAGAGATCTGCTTGGGGATCAGCCCCCTGCTCGATGCCTGAACAGCAATGATGCCTTGGCGAATCGTGTAGGCCCAGCCTCTCCTGGCACCTCAGATCAACCACCTACTGTCTCAATTTTCGTCCAGCCTGTGTCCAGTCTTGGGTATCATGAGTAATTATCAGGGTAGCTCCCTGCAACATATAGCTAAATCAAAAGTGTGTCACCTGATTATCTTATCTTTTTCTTCATGAACTGAGCCCTCTGGCTCCGGATTACAAGTAGAGTGTGGTGCAGGTTGTTTCTTTTCCCCACAGGGCCCCGACCAGCTGCAACGCCGGCCTACCCCAGGCAACGGTCCTGGCGAGCCCATCTTTCCTCCACCTGGGTACCCAGAGAGTGTGACTGTCGTAGGTACTCTGAATGCATGCACAGTAGTGTGAATGATAGAGTATTTAAGCTAATTACCCTGATTACGCCTCTTCCTTGTTATAACCCCCTGAATAAATCAGATCTACTTTTTTCTGCCTTCAATTTGACTGTGGGTTCAATTTGAGCTCAATGTGCAGTACTCTTGCCATTTGCTCTGTCTAACCTTGTTTTACAGGGGGTCCCCAGGGTCAAACCAGAGGAACCAGCCCTGCTGGTAAGGGCAATAAGTGTGGGTACTGACCAGGTGTATCAGAGTTATTGTGAAAGTAATTACTGTGTATTGTTGTGGCCACTAGCAGGAACCGAGGGGGGTTACAGTGTCCTGGAGGGCTGTGCCCAGGCTAGTTTGATAGCTACCAACCCTGACCTCTGGGTGGAGGCACCCATTTCAGAACTCAGGCCCCTTAACCTGCTACTAACTAAGCAGGCAGGGGTAGTAGCCCTTGGGATAGTGCCACCTGAGGGTTACATCTTGGAGGCACCGCTGGGATTAGCATCCTCTAGTGGCCAAAGGAGGGAATTACCCTGATATGTTCAGCTTTGGTGAGAAAATGGAGGAGCTTGCTATGACTAAGCTCAAACTCCCTCCCCCATAAGCTGTTAGTGCACCGAATGATGAGGTGGAGCGAGGCTGACGGGTTAGATCCCCGACAGACCCTTCTGTTACTGGATGTCTCATTAGGGATGACTAATGCTGTTATTATAGAAACTGTGGAACATGTCAAATGTTTGAGAAAAGTTGAAGTGAAAGGGAGGGATTCAGACCTGTTTGAAAAGACTATGGTGGTGTTATTCTCCTGCAGTATTCACATAGATCCAGAGAAGGTACCCCCGGTTATTTTGCCAGAAGGGACCCAGAAGGGGAGGAGGGTCATTCACCTGCATAGTGATCCGGCTACCCCGGTGGGTCCCCCAGTATAGAGGGGTTTAAGGACAAGCTGCTCAAGTTATTAGCGTCTGAAGGACGAACTGCTCGAGAGCTAGCAAAGGTGCTAGACCTTTCAGAGGAACACTTGCCATTGCAGTCCCCGGCCTTGTCTCCTGCCTCCCCTAAGAGTTCCCCTGTAGTCCACTCCTCCATAGTAATTCCATCTGTGCACTTACCGTAAACTCAGACTTTTCTCTGGCACCATCCCAGTGCCTATGGTGGTGGATGATCTTGAAACATGGATGGACTATGCTACCCCCTTGGTACAGGAATGGTAGTGTTCTGAGGGGGAGAAAAGAAAGAGACTCATGGAAAGCTTAAGGGGCCCTGTGCTGGAGGCCATCCGCTTTTTACGAGCCACTAGCCCAGAGGCTACTGCGGCTGAATACCTTTCTGCCTTGGAAGGAGTGTTTGGAAGCAATGAGTCAGGGGATGATTTGTTGTGGAAATTCAAGTCTGTCAAGCAACAGAAGGATGATAAGTTGTCTGTGTTTGTTACCAGAATTGAGAGAGCTTTGCAGAGGGCCCACAGGAAAGGAGGGGTGCTGCCTAAGGAACTGAACCAGATCAGATTGGACTACATTCTTAAGTCAGCCAGGTACTCCAGTGTGATGGTGTTGAAACTTAAACTGCAAGACAGGAAGGCTAATCCTCCCAAGTACTGTCACCGTATGAAAGAGATTCGTAAGGCAGAGATTGATGAAGAGGGCTGAGAGCCCTATGCTGGGGTTGTCAGTAGCTGTCAGACCCCTGAGAGGAGTGATACATATGAGGCACAGCAGCTGAAAGAGCTAATTCAAGAACTGACTGAGGCAGCTAGAGAACTTGACCTTTATCAGGCACCCCCTGAGAGAAAAAGTGGGTTGGGGTGCATGTTGTTTCTTCAGAAACCTGGACTGAGGGTAGCCTATTGGAAGGAGTACGTGAAGTGAGAGCCCTGTTGGGGGACCTGCTGTGAACCACACAAACCCCAAAACTTGGTGAAAGTCCAGAGGATCAAGGATGCAAATTGCCAGTAAAGGAGGAACAGCCAAGTGTTCCAAAACTGGGAGACAGCCAGCGACCCCCCAAGAGACCCCAGAGAACCCACCTTTTGCTACCACTGTGGGGAGGATGGACACACTTGTTTCTTTTGTCGCTCACCAGAGAACCTGAGGAAGGTCCATACTAGACTATTAGCCTTGATTCGATGGGACAAAAACTGGCCACCAGGTGGGGCTGATCGAAAAAGTTATTCTTCAAAGGCTGCTACCAAAATGACCTCTAAGTCCGCACCACCTGAATGGGCCATCATTGACCAGTTCCATGAATACCTCTATGGGGCAAAGATATTGGTGAAGACTGACAATAACCCGTTGACCTATGTGCATACCTCAGCTAAGCTAGATGCCACTGGGCACTGGTGGCTTTCTGCGTTATCTACCTATGATTATGCTGTCGAATACAGGTCGGGCCTGAATCATACTGATGCTGATGCTCTAGCTCGAAGGCCCCCTTCCAAGAGTGACTGGATCAGGTTGTCTAAACCTGACATCCGAGCGTTGTGCCAAAAGTTTTACAGAGATAAACAGATGTCTGCAGACACAGTGGACTGCTTAGTAGATTGGGCCCTTCCAATACCGGCATACCAGATGCGTCCTGTCACTTTTCTGCCCTAGTTATTAGTGCACTACCTCAATTCGACAATGACAGCATTCAGTGGGTTCAATCCCAAGATCCTATGATTCAGCCAGCCCTTGATGCCGTCTGTGCAGGGGAAGATGTGTCAAAGTTGCATTCCTCTGACTTGCAAACTGCTCTACTGTTTAAAGAAGGCCCCAGATTGAAGCTGCTCAATCAGCTGTTGCATAGAGAGACAGTAGATTGGGGTGGCCAATTAGACAAGCAATATTTGGTCCTGCCCACAGCCTTCAGAGATTTGGTGCTGAGGTCCCTCCACAATCATATGGGTCACCTCAGTATCAACCGAACCCTTGACTTGGTACGATCTTGATTCTACTGGCCCAAAATGGGGGCCGATGTTGAGCACCATGTAAAGACTTGTAGTCGCTGCCTGCAGAGAAAAGCCTTGCCTCAGAGGGCTGCCCCCCTTGTGAACATTACTACCAGCACCCCAATGGAACAAGTCTGCATAGACTACTTGAGTTTAGAGCCTGACTAGCAAAACATTAGTACTGTGTTAGTGGTTATGGATCATTTCACAAGGTATGCACAAGCTTTTCCCACCAAACATCAAAAGACATCTACCGTGGCCAAGGTGCTAGTGGAAAATTTCGTCCACTATGGTGCCCCCCAGCAAATTCATTCTGATCAAGGCAGAGACTTTGAGAGCCGGTTAACCAAACAAATGCTCTCCCTATGAGGGGAGTGCAAAAGTCAAGAACCACCCCTTATCACCCGCAGGGGGACCCTCAACCAGAACGTTTCAATCACACTCTGCTTGACATGCTAGGCACCCTCCAACCAAAAGACAAGCATAAATGGAGCCAGCAGATCAGCACCTTGGTACATGCCTACAATTGCACAAGAAATTATGCCACTGGGTTCTCTCCTTTCCGCCTCATGTTCGGGAGAGAGGCCCGGCTGCCAGGTGATGTTTGTTTCGGGGTCTCTCCAGATGAGGTCCGAGATGAAAATTATCTGCAGTATGTACAAAAACCGAAAGCTCAATTGAGTCATGCATACCAACTAGCCCAGACAATGGCCACCAAGAGAAATTTAGCCAACAAAGAGAGGCATGATAAAAGAGTAAAGGACCAAGAGCTTCAACTTGGAGACCGTGTGTTGTTACGAAATTTGGGACTGCATGGAAAACATAAAATTGCTGACTGATGGCACCATCTTCCCCATATAGTAGTAGGCAAGTTGGATGATTTACCCATGTACAAAGTGCGGCCTGAAAACAACTCCAAAACTGTCAAGACCATGCACCGTAACCATTTACTGCCTATTGGCCAAGTCGTGATTGAAGCTGAACCCCCCCAAGATTGTTCCCCCTGGACCAGTGACTCGTGCGGCTGCAAAAGAAAGACAGAGTCAACCTACCCCAGTGGTCACAGACTTAAGGTTTTCTCCACAGCAAGCCCAGAATGATAGTGACTGTCAGTCCACTTCTGATGAGAGTGAGTGCAACTATGCTTATTACCCCTCTTATGAACTGAGTCAGCTGTTTTGAGGTAACCTCATGATTAATTGTGCGGATGGAACTGGGCCTTCTGGACTGCTTAACCCCAGCTTCATTCTTGGAGCTAATGCTCCATGAACGTGAAGTGCAAAGTGTCACGTCTGAAGATGTTGAGTCTCTGTGTATGGTGGAACTGTATGATTTGCCTGAGGAAGGGGCTGATGATATGAGTAATTCTGATGATATGCCAGAACCTGAAGAATACTTTGAGTGTGAAGATACTTCCCTTTCAGTGGCAGAGTGCCTTCCAAGTGAGCAAAGTGTCATAGAAGCAGAACTTACAGAGCCTGGGGCTGACAATGCTCCAAGTTCGAACCTTCCTATCTGGGCAGAGGCCCCCCTCACCAGTGACGAAAGCCCAAAGGCTGTTGCTGAAAGTACAGAGACTGTGGTTGTCCCTCCCCCAGAAAGACTGGCCGAGCTGTCAAGCCTGTGGTGCGCTTTAGTTATGATTCCCCTGGGACGCCAGTGGATTTGCCTCTCAATGTGGTCCATAAGGGGGTTTATGTTTCCCAGAGCTCACTGCCCAAACTGAGTCTAAGTACAAATTCCAGGTTGATTGTCCTGCCCTCTAGGTATGGTGCCCCTGCCCAGTCTAGCCCTCGGTTAGCTGATAGGGAAGGGCCCCCTCTAACATTGTTCAATGTACAGGAGGTTATTACCTGATTTCGTACAGCAGGATGTGCAAATTACTTGTGTGGAATATGTATGATGTAATTCAGAATGAAAATAATATTGTGAGACATAGAGGATATGTATAGTAAGAATTAAATTACATTGACTGATGCATCAGATGTTACTTGTATAACATGCCAATGGTATAGAAGTATAGTATATCTTGCAATTGCAATTATTGTGATGGTATAGACTTGACACGGACGCCAAGTTTTCTCCAGGCAGGGAAGGGTGTAACCCTCCCTCCTACAAATGGAGGTTCCTGAAAAGTCTTCCTAGAACTTGCCTAAATGCTCACTGCCAGGCTAGGGTCCTGCGGTTTAGCAGTTTTGCATGTATTGCCAGTGAGTGTCTGTGTGACCTCTGGTACTGCCACTTTAAGAGTAGCTTAGTTGCAGTAATGATTAATCTGGGGGGGGGCAGAGTGTTGTCATGCTCGAGTTCTGCCCGTACTGCCTGGAAATCGCTCCGCTTCTGCCATTGCTAATTGTGCAGCGGGAGCTCTGTTGAAAGATGTAACTAATTGCTGAGAATCACTTAGAGTGATAAAGATATTGTTGTTTGCTCTAACCTGCCTTCTTTGCAGTGAGGGGTTTCTGCCTATCTCCACCATTTTGGTCCCGAACTGCCGAATTGGGCCAATCAGTGCTTGGGGACTCTAAAATGGAGCCTGCTGGAATGGGGCTGTGTGGATTACAAGCTTGGGATTTGTAGTTTTGGACTGTTGGCGCCTTTTTGTAACTGAAGGAGGAGTTCTTGCTGTGACTGACAGCTGAACCAACCAACCAAACCTTTTGGATTTGAGAGAAATCCCCCGAGCTGTCTGCTGGCTAGCCAGATCTAAGTTGGAAGCTGAGAGAGCAACAGCTCGTATTAATTCGAGCAGCCGTCTGCATAGTAGTTGCGCGGGAGAACTGTGGGAAGGCCTGATTTCTGGCCTGCAAGTCTGACTACTCCATGAGGCAGAGAAGAGAATTACTTTTCAGACTGTATCCGAGCTAGTGAGAATGAAGAAGCCACTGAAGTGTGACCAGGCTCAACCTGTAGAAGACTGAAGATTTTTGCTGAATGCAATCAGCCTGTCAGGGAATCCAGCCACCTCTGAGCTCCCGGTTTAAGCAGAGACTTTGTGATCGTGACCAGAGAACAGCTTGCCTGGTACAGTAGGACTCTTTACATGTAAATGTGTTGTATATTGACAGTGGGCTGTGACTGGATCCCCCACTGCGTAAACTGTGTTCTGCATGCCGGAGACTGTACCCAGCCTGATCGGACTGAATCCGTGCTCACCCCCATTTGGCCTGGGCCATGCCACGTGTGCCTGGCCAGACCACTCCACTGCACAGAGAAACCCATCGATGAGAGACCTGCTTGGGGATCAGCCCCCTGCTCAACGCCTGAACAGGAATTATGCCTCGGCGAATTGTGCAGGCCAAGCTTCTCCTGGCACCTCAGATCAACCACCTGCTGTCTCAATTTTTGTCCAGCCTGCGTCCAGTCTTGGGTATCATGAGTAATCATCAGGGTAGCTCCCTGCAACATATAGCTAAATCAAAAGTGTGTCACCTGATTGTCTTGTGATCATTTTCTTCACAAACTGAGCCCTCCGGCTCTGGATTACAAGTAGATTGGGGTGCAGGTTGTTTCTTTTCCTCACAGGGCCACGACCAGCTGCAATGCTAGCCTACCCCGGGCAATGGTCCTGGCTAGCCCATCTTTCCTCCACCTGGGTATCCAGAGAGTGTGACTGTTATAGGGACTCTGAACGCATGCACAGTAGTGTGAATGATAGAGTATTTAAGTTAATTACCCTGATTACGCCCCTCCCTTGTTATAACCCCCTGAATAAATCAGATCTACATTTTTCTGCCTTCAATTTGACTGTGGGTTCAATTTGTGCTCAATGTGCAGTACTGTTGCCATTTGCTCTGTATAACCTTGTTTTACAGGGGGTTCCCAGGGTTGAACCAGAGGAACCAGCCCTGGCGGTAAGGGCAATAAGTGTGGGTACTGGCCAGGTGTATCAGGGGTATGGTGAAAGTAATTACTGTGTATTGCTGTGGCCACCAGCAGTAACCGGGGGGGGTTACAGTGTCCTGGACTGCTGTGCCCAGGCTAGTCTGACCACTACCAACCCTGACCTCTGGGTGGAGGCACCTGTTTCAGAACTCGGGCCCCTTAATCTGCTACTAGCTAAGCAGGAAGGGGTAGCAGCCCTTGGGTAGCACCACTTGGGGGTTACACTATGAATAGGAGATGATGGAAGATTTGATACTTTGGACCAACAAGTGTCTTGTACAAAGATGGAATTATACACAAGCTTTTGGGGCCTCAAATGTCCCTTCTTTAGGCAAATAGCAAAACTGAACAAAATAAGCAGTATTTATAGTCACTGTGGAGCAATTTATAAAAAAAACAGCAGGAAGTGAAGTAAGAAAGTGATAAAAGGGGATGGGAGACCCAAGTCTATATAAGTAGCAAAGTAAAAAGAAAATGTGTGAGAAGAAATGGGGGGGGGTACTAAATAGGAACAGGTCAGTAGGAGATAAAAGGAAGCTAGAAAAGGTAATAAAAAGGACCAGATGGGACCACCTGTCATTGCCTATGAGCAGCCCCCTAGCCTCTTGAACATAATAATTCATAACAGACTCCCAACAGATCACAATAACCCAGAAACAAGAGGGGACAACACCATACAACATAGCAAGATGTAAGACCTGCACCCACATGTGCAACCAGGCCACCATCAAGACAAGCCAGAACAATATAAAAACAAGCATTTGTCAATGCCAAATGTTTGCTTGCTGGCACTGGCATTCAATCAATCAATCAATCAATCAAAATCTTTATTTATTCAGGCGAACATCATTGAGCAAAGCTCATTTACAAGATGGACCTGAGTGGTCATACAAATGAGGATACAAGTATTATTACATAGACAAGAAATAGAATAAATAGCAATACAATGGCATGAAATGATTATATACAACAATTTACATATATACAAGTAACAGTAGAACCATTTAGCCTGTAGGAAAAAAGGGGACAAAGGGTATAGCAGGCATAAAATAAAAATAATATGGTCTAACTAGTTTTTATGAGAATATAATAGGTGATTCGGAAGAAAGAAATTGAATTAATATAATGGATGGAAAAAGGAAGGTGGGTCAGATAGGTAGGGGATTAGGCTTTATAAAAGCAATTGCAGAGCTCTGGAAAAAAGGGCGGAGAACAATCTTTTGAAGGATGCCAGAGGTAGTAGGCTATCTAGCTTCATGGATTTTTGGAGAGAGTTCCATGCAACTGCTAAGGAATAGCTGAAAGCAGCCCTCCCATACCGGGTGCAGGCATTGGGGACCTTTAATATGATGAGTTTACTGATCCTTAAGGTGTATGGCCTAGTTGTAATTTGGGAAAGCAATCAGTGATATAGGTTGGTAGTTTGCCTGTTAACGCTTTGAATATCCAGATAACAGCATTCCTATTTCTTCTGTGTTGCAATGATGTCCAGTTGACTGCCATATAAAGGGAGCAATGATGGGTGCTGGAGGAAGGTCAGTAAGAAATCTTATGGACCTGTGATACAGGGTGTCCAGTTTATGTAAGAGATGACTTGAACAATGGCAGTAGAGAAAATCAGCATAATCAATGAGGGATAGGAATGAGGCCTGAATTAACCTTTTTTGGAATCACTGTTTAGGTAATGTTTTATTCTAAAAAATAGTCCGAGCCTCTGTCTTAGCTTTTTAAGTAGCTCTTCAATATGGACAGAATAGTCAAGCCTGTTATCTATCCAGACTCCAAGGTATTTGAAGTTATCAACAAATTCAAGTTTCTCTCCAAGTAAGGTGGATAAATGTAGGGTGTTGGATGCTGGGGTAGTGGTAGTGCAACTGTTTGTGGCAAAGAACATAGCTTTTGTTTTTTTTGCATTTAGAAGTAGTTTTTTGTCAAGTAGATTGTGCTGCAGAATGGAGAATTCGGATTGTAACAGTTCACAGGCTTTGGAAGGTGAGGGATTGCTGACATATAATACAGTGTCATCAGCAAACAGATGAATGTTAGATTGAGTGAGGTTGGCATCAATATTGTTTATATAAATAGCAAAGAGGATAGGGCCAAGAATAGAGCCTTGTGGTACGCCCCTTAGCAGTGGTTTTGAGGTGGATAGGTAATTTCCATTTCTAACCAGTTGTGACCTATCTGAAAGGTAATCCTTAAACCAGTTGAGTGATAGGGAATCCAGGCCTTAATCCAGGCATTGGTAGTGTAGGAGTTAGAGAGATGCATAATAGGAATGGCAGCGAAGTATTGAACTGAAGCCAATCCCACCACTACCCTGCAGAGACTGACAGGCACTGGGGTGTGCCTTTGGGTTGTCAGGCATAACAGCCATGCCATTTCACCACACCCTACCCTGCAGACACCGACAAGTGCCACGGTGTGCCTTGGAGTCTTTGGGCCTTATGCTCACCCCATTCCATAAGGAAATACAGTGAGATGGGTGCAGTACAGGAGAATGGGGTGAACTCTGGGGCCGAAGAGTCCAAGGCACACCTTGATGCCTGTCACTGGCTGCAGGGTGTAGGTGGGGGTGGAATGGCAGGAGCATTACAGGCGACAATCCCAAGTCACACCCCTGATGCCTGTCAATCTCAACAGGGTGGGGCATTATGGTCAGAAACCCTAACGCCCCAGGCGTTCGTTGGCATTTTTACTGCAAATTTTCAACATGGGTTTTTTGTGACCCCCGCCTCATGAACAGTGGCAATATCAATTAATTAGCGGAAAGCTGATTTTGCACAGCGACTAAGCAATTTGGCAACACAGGTGCGAAAACACATTTTGAACAAGATGTGAAAAATGACAGCTGTACTGTTCATGGGGAACCGTAAAATATGGCAAAGTTGAAACTCTGGAGTGAAAATATAAACAAGCTGATGAAGTCATGAGCGTGCATAGAAACTGCGAAACGCACACCCGTAATGTAGTTAGTTTGGGGATTTTTTATGGCAGATTGCCAACACAGGCATTTTGGGACCTCCGCTCATGAACAGTGTCACTGTGATTTTCTTAATCTGTCACGAACACTGATTTCCTACAGCGACCACACATTTCTATGCCGGAAGTGCAAAGACAAATTTCGGCCAGGGTGTGAAAAATGACAGTTGTACTGTTAATAAGGAGGTGTGGAAAAATGGCAGTGTTGAAAATCTGGACTGAAAATATTACAGATCCGTGAACTTATGAGGGTGGGTGGAAACTGCGCAATGCGTGCTCGTAACACAGTCATTTTATGGACTTTTGCCTCCAAATGTTCAACATAGCCATTTTAACACCTTTGCTCATGAACAGTATCACTGTGATTTTCTTAATCTGTCCCAAACATTGATTTTGCACACCGACTGCGCCATTGTGCGCTACATGCGGAAACACATTTTGGGTGAGATGTGAAAAATGACAGTTGTACTGCTCATAAGGAGGTGTGGTAAAATGGTAAAGTTGAAAATCTGGAGTGAAAATGGTAAACATTTGCGATGATACAAGCGTGTGTAGGAACTGTGCAACGTACGCTAGTGAAATAGTCATTTTTGGGAATCTTTTCACCAAATTTTCAACATGGGTTTTGGGGGCCCTACCTCATGAACTGTGACACTGTTGTTTCATTACTCAGTCCCGAAACGTGGTTCCGCACAGTGACCGCGAAATCACCTTTCGGGACCGAATGACAAAATAACAGTGACTGAGTTCATGAGGTGGGGTCCCAAAAACCCCATGTTGAAACTTTGGTGAAAGAAATTCCCAAAAATGGCAGAGTTATGCACCAAAGTTGAAAAAAACCCATTTATGCCATTATACAGCTTACCGGCATTTCTTTAGTTCTCGGTCGGCTTTGATGAGTGCAGACGTGTTCCCGGTCCACTGAAGATCATCGCTCCGGCCTCCGGAGGTAAATATGAGGTTGGGGGGGGAGGTGGGTAAATGGGTGCACAGAGGGTTGGCGCGGGTTGGGGAGGGGAGCAAGACAGTCAACGAGGGACCGTTTTTTTTTACTGATTTTTTTTTAGACTACGCGGGACTTTTGCCACGCTGGGGTGAGCTCCCAGCGTGGTAGCTGGAAGTTTATTTTTTTGGGAAGGCCAGTGAAGCCAACGTTCTGCCCTCCCCAAACACTCAAGTAGCATGCTGGGAGTCCACCCCAGCATGCTCATGCACTCCCCCCCCACCGCACACTGTATGGCTGATGGGAGTGCCCAATCCCCCGTCGGCTCCGCTGGCCCCCCACACAGACTGTTAGGTGCCATGCTGGGAGCCCACCCCAGCATGGCAAAAGTCAGAATGGTGATGGGGGTGCCCAATCCCCCGTCAGCTCCACTGACTCCCCCTATAAAAAACTTCCAGCTGCCACACTGGGAGCCCACACCAGCGTGGTAAAAGTCCTGCGTCGTTTTCCTAAAAAAAAACAAAAAAACCCGAAAACAAAAAAAGGTCCCTCATTGATTGTCTTGCCCCCCTCCCCCAACCCGGGCCCACACTCTGTGCATCCACCTCTCTACACCCCCCGACCCCATACTTACCTCTGGAGTCTGGCATGACAATCTTCGGTGAACCAGGAACACGTCTGCACTCTTCAAAGCCGACCACCGAACTGAAGAAATGCCGGTAAGCTGTATAATGGCATAAATGTTTTTTTCAACTTTAGTGCGCTCATTCATGAGTTTTTTTCCTGGGTACCAACATGGGGTTCTTGGGGCCCCACCTCATAAACTCAATCACTGTCATTTTGTTATTCAGTCCGGAAAGGTGATTTCGCAGTCACTGCGCGGAACCACCTTTCGGGACTGAGTAACAAAATGACAGTGTCACAGTTCATAAGGGAGGCCCCCCAAAACCCTATGTTGAAACCTTGGTGAAAAAATTCCCAAAAATGACTGTTTTACGAGTGTGCAATGTGCAGTTTCTACGCACACTCATAACTTTACAAATTTTTAATATTTTCACTCCAGATTTTCAACATTGCCATTATACCACACCTCCTTATGAGCAGTACAGCTGTCATTTTTCATATCTTGCCCAAAATGTGTTTCGGCGCATGTAGCACCCAATGGTGCGGTCGGTGTGCGAAATCAATGTTAGGGACAGATTAAGAAAATCACAGTGACACTGTACATGAGCAGAGGTCTTAAAATGGCTATGTTGAAAATTTGGTGACAGAGGTCCATAAAATGACTGTGTTATGAGCGTGCATTGCACAGTTTCCATGCACCCTCGTAAGTTCATGAATTTGTACTATTTTCAGTCCAGATTTTCAACACTGACATTTTTCCACACCTCCTTATGAACAGTACAGCTGTCATTTTTCACATCCTGGTCGAAATGTATTTTCGCACTTCCAGTGCAGAAATGCGTGGTCGCTGTGGGAAATCAGTGTTCGTGACAGATTAAGAAAATCACAGTGACACTGTTCATGAGCGGAGGTCCCAAAATGCCTGCGTTGACAATCTGCTGTAAAATATCCCCAAACTAATTACATTATGGGTGTGCATTGCGCAGTTTCTACGCACGCTCATGACTTCAGTTTTTTTTATATTTTCACTCCACATTTTCAATATTGCTATTTTTTACACTTCCCCATGAACAGTACAGCTGTCATTTTTCACATCCTGTTCAAAATGTGTTTTTGCACCTGTGGTGCCAAATGGCGTAGTCACTGTGTAAAATCAGCTTTCAGCTAACAAACTGACATTGCCACTGTTCATGAGGTGGGGGTCACAAAAAACCCATGTTGAAAATTTGGAGTGAAAATACCAATGAACGCCTTGGTCGTTAGGGTTTCCGACCATAACGCTCCACCCTGTACAGACTGATAGGCACCAGGGGTATGACTTGGGATTGCCGCCTGTAATGCTCATGCGATTCCATTCCATTCCATCCTCACCCACACCCTACAGCCAGTGACAGGCATCAAGGTGTGCCTTGGACTTTTCAGCCCCAAAGTTCACCCCATTCTCCTATACTGCACCCATCTCACCACATTTCCTGATGGAATGGGGTGAGCATAAGGACCAAAGACCCCAAGACACACCGTGACTCTCGGAGTCTACAGGGTAGGGTGTGGTGAAATAGTGCGGCTGTTATGCCTGACAACCCAAAGGCACACCCCAATGCCTGTCAGTCTCTGCAGGGTGGTGGTGGGGTTGGCTTCAGTTCAATACTTCACTGCCATTCCTATTATGCATCTCTCTAACTCCTACACTACCAATGCCAATGCCAGAAAGCAAACATTCGGCATTGACAAATGCTTGTTTTCTGAGTTCCTGTCTGCTCTGTTTTTTTTACCTGTTCCCTATGTCCTGCCTGCTTCTCCTACAAACTCTTCAGCTCAGTCCTGTCCACTCCCTGATTGTTTTCACACCTCACTGTTTATACTACCTCACACTCTGTTTAGCTGGGTCTTTGTTGTTTTATTTCTTCTAATTTCTTAGCTTCCATGCATTTCTTAGGCATCTCCTGACTATTCTACCCTTCAGCCTCCCTTCTATTCCTTTAATCTCAGATCTTTCTTATCTGTGGTCCTGTCTGGTCCTTTTTTTTACCTTTTCTAGTTTCCTTTTATCTTCTACTGACCTACAAACACACGAATGTGCCAGCAGAAACAGACCACCCAGTTTATCTAAGCCTGCTCGAGTGTGCAGCCAACACCCCTAGTTTGCAGCTGCCCCAACCCCCCTCCCTTTTGTCCCTGTTCCTATTTAGTAGCCCCCATTCCTTCTCACACATTTTTATGGTGTCTTGCACATGCAGCGCAAGCAACATTTTGTGACAGCTTGCTAGAGTAGCAGGTTGTGGAGATGCAGCTGTGTTGTGGTCAGTGGTGCCACTGCTTTTTTGGGCTGGTCTCTGTGGCACCAATGAATGAGCGTGCTGTCTATGACAGCAGTAGAGAAGCATGCCACTAAATTGAAAGAATTTCACCACTGCAATGAGCGAGCACCCCGTCATTGCAGGGCATGCCTTGCCTGCTGAAACATGTCAATAAACATGGTGGCGGCTACCATAGCCCGCCTCTCACAGGCCCCAGAAAGCCGACATCAGGGGTGCCCAATCCCCCTGTTGGCATGCCCTCTCCCCAGTTTGTTTGCCGATGAGGAAGTCCAATCCCCATCAGCATATGTTCCTCCTTGTTTTTATTTGTCTGCTGAGGGGGGTGCCCAATCCCCCTCAGCATCATCCCCCCAAACACAGACATGCTGTCTTTGCTGATGGGAGGCCCAATCCCCATTGGCTTCAGTCCCCCTATCCTCAATCTGCCAAGGGGGTGCCCATTCCCCCTCAGTATCATCCTCCTCAACACAGACATGCTGCCTTTGCTGATGGGGGGCCTAATCCCATTGCCTTCAGTCCCCTGTCCCCAAAAAACATAGGTGGCACACTTGGAGTCCATCCCAGTGTGCCCAAAGCAAATATGTAAGGAAAAACCTTCCCGTGGAGTACTTTTTCCACCTGCAACACAGAAAACATTCCCTCATGGTTATGATGCCCCCCTTCCCAACCTGCACCCACCCTCTGCACACCCCACCTCCCCACACCCCACCACCCCATACTTACCTCTGCAGCCTGGCACGATGATCTTGGGTGGAGTGGGAACATGTCTGAACTCTTCAAAGCTGACCACGAACTGAAGAAAATCATGGTAAGCTGTATAATGGTATCAATGGAGGATTTCAACTTAGGTGGATATCTTGGCCATTTTTGTGACTTTGGGTTCCAAATTTCCAACATGGGGTTCTTGGGACCTCATGAACTCAGTCACTGTCATTTTGTGATTTGGTCCCGAAAGGTGCTTTCGGGGTCACTGCATGGAATCACCTTTTGGGACTAATTAACGAAATGACAGTGTCACTGTTCTTGAGGTGGACTTCCAAAAAGCCTATGTTGCAAATTTGGTGAAAAAGTTTCAAAAAATGACTGTTTTATGAGCGTGCATTGTGCAGTTTCCACGCATGCTCGTAACTTCAAGAATTTTTAATATTTTCACTCCAAATTTTTAACATTGCCATTTTTTTCACACCTCCTTATGAACAGTACAGCTGTCATTTTCACATCCTGCCCAAAATGTGTTTTCATACATCTGGCACACAATGGCATGGTTGTTGTGGGAAATCAATGTTCTGGACAGATGAAGAAAATCACAGTGACACTGTTCATGAGCAGACATCCCAAAATGACTATGTTGAAAATCTGGTGAAAAACTCCCACAAAATGACTGTGCTACGAGCATGCATTGCAGTTTCCACGCACCCTTGTAACTTAAAAAAATGTTAATATTTTCACTCCAGATTTTCAACATTGCCATTTCTTCACATGTCCTTATGAACGGAACAGCAGTCATTTATCACATCCTACGCGAAATGTGTTTTTCCACATCTAGCGCAGAATGGTGCGGTTGCTGTGGGAAATCAACGTTTGGGACAGATTAACAAAATCACATTGCCACTGTTCCTGAGCAGAGGTCCCAAATGCTTTCATAAGGTGGGGTCACAAAAAGCCCATGTTGAAAATTTGGAGTGTAAATACCAACAAACGCCCCAGGCGTTAGGGTTTCTAACCATGACATTCCATCCTGTAGAGACTGACAGGCATCAGGAGTTTGACTTTGGATTGTCGGCTGTAATGCTTACACCATTCTACCCCCACACTCCTACCCTGTAGCCAGTGACAGGTATCAAGGTGTACCCTGGACTCTTCAGCCCCAAAGTTCACCCCATTTTCCTATACTGCACCCATCTCAACATATTTCCTTATGGAATGAGGTGAGCATAAGGCCCAATGACCCCAAGGCACAACACAACACTTGTCAGAGTCTGCAGGGTAGGGTGAGGTGAAATGGCATGACCGTTATGGCCGATGACCCAAAGGGACACCTCAATGCTTGTCAGTCTCTACAGGGTGGTGTGGGTTTCGCATCAGTTCCATACTTCACTGCCATTCCTGTTATGCATCTAACTCTTGCACTACCAATGTCAATGCCAGCAAGACAACATTCGGCATTTGCAGATGCTTGTTTTTCACTTTGCTACTTATGAAGACTTTTATCTCTAGTACCCCTTTTATCTCTTTCTTACTTCACTTCCTGCTATTTTTATGTTTGCTTGCGCATGTGCAAAAAACATTATGTGACAGCTTAGGAGAGAAGTGGGTTAGGGAGGTGCGGCAGTGTAGCAGCCAAGGGAGGCACAGCATTTTGGGCCTTGGCCATGGTGCACCAATGGAGGCACAGTGTGCTGATGACACTGGCTTCCAGAAGGTGCACCAAGTGGAAACGCTTTCGCTGCAGCAATCACAGGCCGCCTAGTCATTGCAGCATCAGCGATTTGCTGCAGTGAGGGAGCTACCCGTCATTGCTGGGTGGAGCGTTGCTGCTGTAATATTGTTTGTGAACATGGTGGCACGTTGCCGCCCTGTTCACGAACAATATTACTGGCCCCAGTGCCGAGGGGGTGCCTAATCCCCCTTGACAGCATGTGCCCTCCCAAAACAGTCTTTGTCTCGCCAACAGGGAGCCCACTCCCCATCGGCATGCTGTAACCCCCATTTTGTTGTCTCGCTGGCCGGAGCCCTCCTGTCGGCATGATGTTCCCTGTTTTCATGTGTGCTGGACGGGGTGCCCAATCCCCATTAATGATGGGGGCCCCCTGTTTTGTGTGCTGGCGGGAGCCCACCTCGCCGGCATAATGCACCCCTGTTTGCTTAGGTGCTGATGGGGTGCCCAATCTCCCATCAGTTACAGCTGCCCCCCAAAAGACTCCCCTGGCACACTGGGAGCATACCCCAGCATGCCAAATGCCTGAAAATGAAAACTGTTCACCGTTGTCTTTTTTTTTTAATGTACCTGTAAAGCAGAAAACGGTCCCTCGTGGTCTTCGGGGCCCCCCTCCCACAACCTGCACCCACCCTCTGTGCACCCTCCCTTCCCACACCGCCCCTCACCCCATACTTACCTCCGGAGTTCGGTGCGACGATCTTCGGTGGACCGGGAACACATCTGCATTCTTCAAAGCCGACTGTGAACTAAGGAAATGCCGGTAAGCTGTATAATGGGATAGATAGGGTTTTTTCAACTTTGGGGCATATCTCAGGCATTTTTTGGAATTTTGGCACCAAATTTTCAACATTGGGTTTTTGGGACCCCTCCTCATGAATGCTGTCACTGTCATGGTGTTAATCGGGCCCGAAGGGTGATTTCACGGTCACTATGCAAAATCACCTTTGGGGACTGATTAATGAAATGACAGTGCCGGTGTTCATAAGGTGGGCTCTCAAAAAGCCTATGTTGCAAATTTGGTGAACCAATTCCTAAAAATGACTGTTTTACAAGCATGCTTTGCACAGTTCCTACGCACGCTCGTAAGTTTGCGCATTTGTAACATTTGCACTCCAGATTTTCAACATTACCATTTTATCACACCTACTTATGAACAGTACAGCTGTCATTTTTCACATCTCCCCCAAAATGTGTTTCCGCACATGTAGCGCACAATGGCGCAGTCAGTGTGCGAAATCAATGTTTGGGACAGATTAAGAAAATCACAGTGAGACAGTTCATGAGCAGAGGTCTTAAAATGGCTATGTTGAACATTTGGTGAAAAAATTCCTAAAAATGACTGTGTTACGAGCGTGCGTTGCGCAGTTCCTACACGCGCTCATAAGTTTGCGCATTTGTAACATTTGCACTCCAGATTTTCAACATTGCCATTTCATCACACCTACTTATGAGCAGTACAATTGTCATTTCTCACATCTTGCCCAAAATGTGTTTCCGCACATGTAGTGCACAATGGCGCAGTCGGTGTGCGAAATCAATGTTTGGGACAAATTAAGAAAATCACAGTGACACTTTTCATGAGCAGAGGTCTTAACATGGCTATGTTGAAAATTTGGTGAAAAAATTCCTAAAAATGACTGTTTTATGAGCGTGCGTTGCACAGTTCCTATGCACGCTCATAAGTTTGCACATTTTTAATATTTACAGTCCAGGTTTTCAACATTGCCATTTTATCACACCTACTTATGAACAGTACAGCTGTCATTTTTCACATCTCACCCAAAATGTGCTTCCATGCATGTAGCGCACAACGGCGCAGTCGGTGTGTGAAATGAATGTTTGGGACAGGTTAAGAAAATCACAGTGACACTGTTCATTAGCAGAGGTCCTAAAATGCCTATGTTGAAAATGCTGTTGTGAAAGTCCATAAAATGACTGTGTTATGAGTGTGCGTTGCACAGTTTCCACGCACGCTTATAACTTTGCACAGTTGTAATATTTTCACTCGAGATTTTCAACATTGCCATTTTTCCACACCTCCTTATGAACAGTACAGCTGTCATTTTTCACATCCTGGTCAAAATGTGTTTTTGCAATTCCAGTGTAGAATACCATGGTTGCTGTGGGAAATCAGTGTTTAGGACACAGTAACAAAATCACAGTGACACTGTTCATGACCACAGCTCGTTAAATGCCTATGTTGAAAATCTGGTGATGAAACTCCATAAAATGAATGTGTTACATGGATGCGTTGCACGGTTTCCACGTATGCTCGGAAGTGCAAGCATTTTTAATATTCACACTACACATTTTCAACATTGCCATCTCTTCATACCTCCCTATGGATGTTACAGCTGTCATTCTTCACATCCTGCCCAATCTGTGTTTTCGTATATGTGGTGCCGAATGCCACTGTTACTGTTGGAAGTCAGTTTTCAGGACACATTGACAAAATCACACTGCCACTGTTCATGACAAGAAGTCCCAAATGCTTTCATGAGGTGGGGTCACAAAAAGGCCATATTCAAAATTTGTACTGTGAATACCAACAAACGCCCAAGGCATTACGGTTTCTAACCATAATGTTCTACCAGGTACAGACAGACAGGCATCGAGGTGTGCCTTTGGATTACCAACTGTACTGCTCATGCCATCTCACCCCCAGCCACTGACAGGCATCGAAGTGTACCTTGGACTCTTCGTCCCAAGACTTCACCCCATTCTCCTATGCTGCACCCATTTCAGCGTATGTCCTTATGGAATGGGTTGACCATAAAGCCAAACACCCTAAGGCACAGCTCAACACGTGTCGGTGTCTGCAGAATAGCATGAGGTGACATGGCTTGACCGTCATGGGTGATGACCCAAAAACATACCCCAAATCCTGTCAGTCTCTAAAGGATGGAGGTGGGGTTCATGTGAAGTTCAGTACTTCACTGCCATTCCTATTCTACATCTGTCTAACTCCTGCATTTCTAATGCTAATACCAGCAAGCAAACATTTGGCATTGACAAATGCTTGTTTATAAATTGCTTCACAAGTGTATATAAATACTGCTTATGTTGCTCAGTTTTGCTATTCACCTGAAGAAGGGACCTGTGAGGCCCCGAAAGCTTGTGTATAATTCCATCTTTGTACAAGACACTTGTTGGTCCAATAAAAAGTATCAAACCTTCCATCATCTCCTGTTTCCAGGGACCAATATGGCTAGAATCTCTTGATACTGTGAATACAAATCTGCTCCGTCTCTTTAAAAATAAAATCAATTACAGCTTTCAGGATGCTCTAGGGGCTTCCTGACTCTAGCCTAACCAGAGTGCCTTGCTTTTGTCTTTTTGAATCTTGTAGCAGTTTACTTTCACATTCAGACTGGATGGACTAGAAGTTTCCCTTGGCTTAGATGTACCTTTTCTAGGTAAGAGGTTTAATTCAGCTCTTATTTTCTAACTGAAATTCCAGATTCTGCAGCTTTCATCTGATATAGAGTTTTGTGCATTAAGTGCATGACAAAATTGAATTCAAACACACTGCAAATTATTTTTTGACTGCATACATCTGTGTCAGATGGCTGGGGTGGTGGGATATAGCATTAGTGTTTTGTCACTGTATTTTAATTTTCCAACTGAAGTAAAAATCTCATATGTGGTTGTTTCAGTTACTAACCAAAATGTGTGTCCTTTTTGTTTCAGACATTTTTAAATAGTAATTATAAAATGGGTAAGAGAAATACTGTCCTGTGATTTGTGGAATCCAGTCACATGACTGTGCTGTTTTCCTTGCAAAACAGCACAGGTCAGAAATACTTGACTTTCTGAACCTCATTATTTGGTCCTAAAATAAAATAAAATCAGGGAAGACATTTTATAATTGCGATAAGATATTCCAGGGTGTGCATAATTAAGGGATAAAAGTACTTCTTGGGTGCGTAAAGCCCTCAGCTTTGTCTTGGGCTTCACTTCCCAAGGTGTGCCATTAGCCCACACAGTAATGCACATCCTGTCATACCTTATTGCTCATTTGTTCTAATTACACAAAGCTTGCATGTACGGTAAAATAGCATTTGTAGATATAACAACACTGTATAGAAAGGTTCACATTGGGGTTAATTAGATGCATTTGATTACACAGCTATTTGTGTAGTTGTCAGTGAACATTGGTTGCTGTGCTATACTGTATTCCCTGTCAAATAATCTGTCCCACAATGAGACCCTCACAAGTGTCTCCTGATATATTTTGCACACTGTATGTAAGTCTCAGGTGTTCACAAGAATTTGACTGATGTTTTTAGTTCAAGTCAGTGAGCATGAACGGGAGACTGGCATGTGGTCTGGATGTACAGGATTGGACAGCACTGATTAACAAACAAGCAAATAAAAATTGCCTTTTGTTTTATTTCCAGTCAATACGTGGTGATGGTGGTGGAAGGATGCATGTGCCCTAGATCACTTTTGGGGGAAGGGGGATTCCGGATACTTTGGACAGTATTGCATCACTTTTGGGGGAAGGGGACTGTGGATACGACTTATGTAATTTCCAGTCAGTGTGTGTATGTGCATGTGTGTGTGTGCGTGTGTGTGTGCGCATGTGCGTTTGCCCTGGATCGCTTTTGATGGGGGAGGGGGGTGCTTCTTTGGTCAGTATTGATTAAAAAAAACAAACAGAATTTGACTATTTTGCCATTTATAACCAGTGTGCATGAGGGTGTGTATGTGTGCCTTGGAATGTTTTTGCTGACAGGGTGGTCTCTAGACTGCTCAGACTGTATTGATTAAAAATCCCAGAATTCGACTTTTGTGTCATTTCCGGCCAGCATGTATGAAGAGTGTGTGTATGTGTGTATGTGTTTATGTGTGTACTGGATTGTTGTTGCTATGGGGAGCTCTGGATCGCTGTTGGTATGCATGAAAAGGTTAGGGGAGGGGATATTCAGTATCCATGTCCTGCTTTGCATGCCAGCGGCATTCTGGTTCATGACATTAGTGAAAGCGTGTCTGTGAGCTGGACATTGCATGCTTCTCACTCACGCTGCTGAAGATACTGTTGGGTTAGAGCTCATTTCAGCATGCCAGAATGCTATTCTGCTCAGATGCCAGCTTGTACCTGACAACGAGTGTGGGTGGAATGTTCAGTTGTGCTCTCTCTGCCAAAATGCGGTGTGCTGGAAAAAGGGTGCTGAGTGTTCAGTTGTTGCCCAGCATCTCCAGCATTGTAGCATGCTGACTTTATAGCAACATGCTTAAAAGATGGATAGTGCTTCTGAGCAAGTAATTAGTGTTTGGTGTGTCAAACTGAATATGTAATTTTATTTATGTAGCCTCCAACATGCATGTGGGGGAGGGGGTTGCTCTGGATCACTGAATCTGAAAATATAATTTTCTTAATGTTGCTGCCAGTGTGCCAAAAGGGTGTGTGAAAAGGAAATCCTGCCTCTCTTGAGGACCGACCTTTTCCTAAATCTGTTGCAACAGTTCTTCAGTTTCTTAGCCTAATCTATCCTTTACAATTTCTAGTCCATTAGGTTGGCCACCTATGGCACCCCCTTCCCTTTTTATGTTGGCTTGCGCTTGCAGTAGTAGCAGATTTGGAGGTGCAGTCACTGTTGGGAGAATGCAGGGCATGCATCAGAAGGTGTGTCCCTCATTCCCCAATCAGCCAGCTGCAGGTGCTGACCTCACGCATCCCTAATGTGGCCAAGAGAACAAAGAAAAGGTCCACTGCAATGAGAGCGAAGTTCTCATGAAGTGTGACCACAACATGCCTCCTGATGTACAGACAAACCGACTGTCACAATGCTGATGAGGGAGCCCACTCTCTGTCGGCATCATGCGGACCCCCCAACAGTTTTTCTTTGCTGATGGGGGGCCCAATCCCCATTGACATTTATCCTCATCCCCGCTGATTGTGCCAATGGGGGAGCCCACCCCAATGGCATAATGTCCCCATTTTGTTAGTGCAAGGTGCCCAATCCCCATCGGCTACAGAATCTCCCCAAAACACTTAGGTGGCATGCTAGAGCCAACCCCCAGCGTACAAACCCCCAGCAAAAAAACCCTGTCTCCGCGACAAAGCTTTTTTAAACCTGTAAAAACGGTCCCTCGAGGTCACACTACTGCCCTCCACAACCCGCGCCCCCACCCTCTGTGCACCCTGCCTCCCCACACCCCTCACCCATATTTACCTCTTGAGTCTGGTCGACGATCTTCGGTGGACTGGGAACACGTCTGTACTCTTCAAAGCCAACTGTGAACTGAAGAAATGCTGGTAAGCTGTATAATGGTATAAATACGTTTTTTTCAACTTTGTTGCATATCTCAGCCATTTTGGGGAATTTTGGCACCAAATTTTCAACATGGGGTTATTAGGACCCCTCCTCATGAATTCAGGCACCGTCGTGTTATTTGGTCCTGAAAGGTGATTTCACGGTCGCTATGCGGAATCACCTTTCAGGACCGATTAGTGAAACAACAGTGCCACTGTTCATGAGGGGGGCTCTCAAAAAGCATATGTTGCAAATTTGGTGACAAACATTCCAAAAATGGTTGTTTTATGAGCATGCGTTGCGCAGTTTTCACGCACGAGCGTAACTTCATGAATTTGTAATATTTTCACTCCAAATTTTCAAAATTAGCATTTTTCCACACCTTCTTATGAACAGTATAGGTGTCATTTTGCATATCCTGACTGAAATGTGTTTTTGCATGTCTGGCACAGAATAGTGCGGTCGCTGTGTGAAATCAGTTTTTGGGACAGTTTGAGGAAATGACAGTGACGCTGTTCATGAGCAGAGGTCCTAAAATGCCTATGTTGAAAATTTGGTGCTGAACGTCCATAAAATGACTGTGTTACAAGCAAGTGTTGCGCAGTTTCCGCACACCCTTGTAACTTCACAAATTTGCAATATTTTGATGTCAAATTTTCAACACTGGCATTTTTTCACACCTCCTTATGAACAATACAGCTGTCATTTTTCACATCCTGCCCAAAATGTGTTTCTGCACATATGGTACACAATGACGTGGATGCTGTGGGAAATCAACTTTTGGGACAGATTAACACAATCACAGTGCCACTGTTCATGAGGAGAGGTCCCAAAATGCCTATGTTGAAAATGTGGCTAACAAACTCCCCAAAATAATTGGGTTACGGATGTGTGTTGTGCAGTTTCTATGCATGCTCATGACTTCACCAATTTTTCATATTTTCACTGCAGATTTTCAACGTTGCCATTTTTTTATGCCTCCTCATGAACAATACAGTTTTCATTTTCCACATCCAGCCCAAAATGTGTTTTCATCCCTGTGTCACCAAATGGCATAGTTGCTGTGCAAAACCACCTTTCAGCTAACAAACTGATTGTGCTGCTTTTCATGAGGTGGCCTCACAAACAGCCCATGTTGAAAATTTGGAGCAAAAATACCAACACACGCCTATGGTGTTAGGGTTTCAAGTGTAGCACCCCACCCTGTACAGACTGACAGGCATCAGAGGTGTGACTTGGGATGATCGGCTGTAATGCTCATGCTATTCCAGCCCCACCCCCACCCTGCAGCCAGTGACAGGCATCGTGGTGTGCCTCACACTGTTTGGCCACAAAGGTCACCCCATTCTCCTATACTGCACCCACCTCAGCATATTTCCTTATGGAATGGGGTAAGTATAAGGCCAAAGACCCCAAAGCACACTGCAACACTTGTCAGTGTCTACAGGGTAGGGTGAGGTACAATGGCAAGAGCATTATAGCTAATGACCGAAACACACACCCCAATGCCTGTCGCCCTCTAAAGAGCGGGGGTGGGGTTGGCGTCACTTCAATACTTCACTGCCATTCCTGTTCTGCATCTCTAGCTCTGGTACTACCAATGCCAATGCCAGCAAGACAACATTCGGCATTGACAAATGCTTGTTGACTATGCTATAGTGTCCCATTCAATTTTCCTTTTTTCTCTCAGGTCCTTGTACAAGGAGGTTATTGTTATGACCTCCGAACTAATGTAAAATTACAGACTGTGTTCCTCGTTGTTGGATTCAGTATGCAATGGCACTATGTCATAAAATACTTTGATGTATAGGTTCATAGGTTCATAGAAGTGTACAAGCAATGAAGGCATATGTAAGGATGCCCATTGTATGCTCGCCACCCATATGTCCTATGGGTGGAAATCAAATTTTTTGTTTTCCATATGTTTATCCAATCTTTGCTTAAAGGTATTTAAATTATCACTATTAACGACACTTACAGGTTAGTTATTCCACAAACCCACAACTCTCTGTGTGAAAAATAGACTCCTTCTAGTGGATATACATTTTTCTCCAATGAGTTTATAACCATGACTCCTAGTTGATTGGACATTGGAGGCAGTAGTAAGTCCAATTGTGGTTCTTAAATAATCATTTTTTAAGGTTTGATATACCAATATTAAGTCACCCCTTATTTGTCTGTATTTTACAGAAAATAGGTTAAGTTTTTTTAATCTATCTTCGTAACTATTACTATGTAAAGATGATACTTTTTAGTGAATTTACGCTGAACACCCTCAGCGAGTTTTAAACCCCTTATAGAAGTTAGTGCACAAAATTGAGAGCAGTATTCCAAGTGGGGACATACCAGACTGGTGTAGAGTGGCATAATAACCTTGAAGTCTCTACTTTTGATATTTCTTAAAATAGAGCCAATTATTTTATTGCATTTTTTAACTTTAATTATATTATTTTTTTCGAAAGTTAAATTATCTGAGATTATGACACCCAAATCCTTTTCTTCCAAAATACTTTTTAGATAAACATTGTTTAAGGAATAATTGAAGGGGTTGTTATTTTTGCCCAAATGTGACTTTACATTTGTCAACATTAAAAAACATACCATAAGCCTTTGCCCAGTTTGATAGGTTGTTTAAATGATTTTGGATGGAGCATTTATCACGAAAGGTGCTTACCAAACTACCCATTTTAAAGTCATCAGCATATTTTGTGACCCATATCTTATCAGAATTAGGCAGTGTACAGACCATAATATTAAACAGTATCGGACCCAGGACGGAGCCCTGGGGAACACCACTAGTCACCACACCCGTGGCAGACAGGTGACCCTTGATTGATACCTCTTGAGTTCTGTTTTCCAACCATGACTGTATCCAGTTTATAATATTAGGTTGCAACTTAATTTTGACCAATTCTTGTAGTAAGACTTTATGTGATACTTTATCAAAAGCTTTGGAAAAATCCAAAAATATTACATCTACCGGAATACCCAAGACCAAGGCAGCGCTTACTGGTTCAAAAAAATGTAGTAGGTTGGTCAAAACTGATCTTTCAGTCACAAAACCATGTTGAAAGATATCTACTATTTTATTTCTTTCTAAATGATCTATAATATGGGCTTTAAGCAATCTTTCCATAATTTTGCCTATGATGGAAATCAGGCTTATGGGCTGATAATTGTTAGGGTCATGTCTGGATCCACCCTTATACATGGGTGTAACTATAGCCTCCCTCCAAACCTGAACAACTTTACCTTCTCTGATTGATGAATTAAATAACATGGCTAGAGGACCAGAAATTGAATGACTAATTTTTTGTAAAAATCTGCGTGGAATACCATCAGGACCAGGAGAGCTGTTTGATTTTAAAGATTTAATTTGTTTTGCCACCTCCATTTTTGTAAAAACAGGAAAACTAGAATTATTTACTAGAAGAGGCATATTTGCAGCTTCCTTAGTTTCAAAAACTTTTAGAAATGTCTCATTTAGAATTGTAGCAGTAGCTGTTTCGTCTAAAATAGGTATATCATTGATGTTAAAGGGTCCAATTGAATGATTTCTTTCTTTCATGGAACCAATATAATTATAAAATAGTTTTTTTGTTGTCTTTAACTTTAGTAACTAAGTTGAATTCAATTTTAGATTTAGATGATTTAATCATGTGTTTTAATTTTTTGGCTGCAATTTTGTATTTTTCCAGGAGACTGTTGGAATTAACTTTTTTATATTTTCTATATAGTTTTTTTTTTGTAATTGTTTCTTAATTTTTGAGGACCACCAAAGAGGGACACATTTATTGTTGCAGTACTTCATTCTGTAAGGAACCCAATTTGAGAGACAAATATTGATTTTGTTATTAATTAAATCCCAAATTTGTAATAAATTTAGGTTATTTAGTTTCGTCTCCCAATTCCATTTAGATAAAAAATCATTTATTTTTTTATAGTTTGCTTTATTAAAGTTTTTGATTTTAGTAATGCCATTTGTGCTTGGAAAGTCTGCTATGTATTCATAATTGACCATGCAATGATCACTATCACCCAGAGGAGGAAGTATTTTGATATTATCAATTTTCTTATTAACATTGGTGAGTACAATGTCAAGGATATTGTTACCACGGGTAGGTTTATTAACTATTTGTTCTAGGTTAGATTCAAGAAAAGTATCCATGAACATCTTTTCAATATTTGAAGCTGATGTATAATTGTCCCAGTTGACAGTTGGAAGATTGAAATCACCCATCAGTATATAGGAGTATCAATGTGACCTCAGATATTTCTTCTATTAAACTTTGATTTTCATCATTAGTTAAACTAGGAGATCTATATATTAGCCCAATTACTAGTGGACTATGGGGGAGAAAAATTTTGACCTATAAGCTCTCATTATTACTTGTTTTAGTTTTAATTGTGTTTGCTTTCAAGTGTTCATCAATGTATAATACAACACCTCCTCCCTTTTTATTTTCATTTCGGTTTTTGTAAAACTTATTATATCCCTTTATGTCAGTGTTCCAGTCTTCATCCTTATACCAAGTTTCAGTAACTCCACAAATTTATATTTTTTGTGCTTGAAGGATGTAAGTAAGTTCTTCTTTTTTGTTGCATAGACGTCTGGCATTAGCTAATATAATATTTATATTTGGTTTAGAAATGACACCAGTAGTGTTCATTTGGGGGAACTTACGGTTGATTATGGATGCAGGGTTTGAAGAATAGTTGAAAAATTGAGGTTCAAGAGTTGTATCTAGAACATACAACTCCCCCCTTGCTGGAAGTTTAAACAACTATTGATAGAATGCACTATGCTTTCGCCCAATAGCCTACTACCCCTCCTGCTGAGATGGAGTCCATCCCAACAACAGAGGTTTGATTTACCATAAAAGTCCTCCCAGTGAGTTATACATTGTATATCTTGTTTAAGACACCAACATCTCAACCAATTATTTATTTCTCTTATTTTACATTGTTGGGAAAGATTTGCTCTTGGAATAGGCAAGATTTCAGACAGGACTACCTCACATCCTAAATCCAATCATTTGTTTGTTAATGCAACACAATCTTCTTTTAGTTTTTGAGAAGAATCCTTTAGAACATTGTTGGCTCCTATGTGAACTATTACCAAAGGTTTAAAACCTCAGTTTTGTAAGATGTTGCTGGACATCTCTGTGATGTCAGTAATACCAGCACCCCTAAAGCTTGAAAGAGTTCTATTTGTGTTGTCAGGGTAGCAAATGATTCTATCAATATGTTTGATGATAGAGTCTCCTAGCACTATAACCTGTCTTTTTTTGCAAACGTCATCTTGATTTAGGTCCAAGTTGTCACAATTTTCTAGTGAAATCAAGGGATTTACATCAACTTGGTCATGTTTTTTGGCCTCTCTGGTGTCAGTAACATTTTGTAGATTGCTGGGGAAAAGAGGTGAAGAATTAAACTCTGCATTTGAAAGGTTCATATTTGTTATAGTAAATATTGGGTTTTCTATATTTTCAAAATTTTCAGAAATGGGGACACCTATTGTTTCTGGATCATGGCCTGTATCCAAGATATATGTTAAGGGATCAAAGGAATTGAAAGTAGAAACCGTAAATTGGTCTGCTCTTCTACCCTTTTTTGGATTTTTTTGAATCTGTAAAGTGTCCCAGTCTTCATCTGCATTATCAGATGGATCTTCTTCCCTTGTTCTCTTAACACTAACTTTTTTCTTTTCTTTTTGTGCAGGGGGTATTTCAATAGGTTCTTGACAAGTGGTGATAATTTCGTTTGCCTTCTGGCACTTTGATAATGGTCTAAGTTTTTTTCCCTGATGTTTGGGCTTTTTGCCTACCACATGTACTTTGGAGGGTTGGGAAATATCATTAATTTGATTTTTAAATCTACTAGACATTTCCTGTTGGCTGGTCTCTAAAAAGCTTAACCTATTGTTAAACAATTCCAATTCGGCAGTTAAATCATGGTTAACTTTACATTTAACACAGGTAAAGGGCAAGTTGAAGTTGTTTATCTCAAATATTAAGTACATATTACAGGATTGACATCTGCAACCAAAGCACTCTTTGTTTATTTGGATAATATCTTCCATATTTTTACGTAGTAAGTTTAACTCCAAGATGGTATATTACAGTTTATGAAGGTATTTGACTTCTCAAGCTGTCTGTTGAACAAAATACAGTAAAGCTTTAAACAAGCTACAATAGAGTATAGGAACAGTATTGATTGTCTGGAAAACACAAAGTCACCTTCCATTTTCTTCCACCTATGGACACCAATGGACGCCGCTGGCCTCTGCCCGCGTCGCCTCTGCTCCGCGCTCGACTCCGCTCGCTGGAGCCGACAGTTATGTAGCGCTATCACGCTGACATCACCAGTTGCTATGGTGATCAAAGGAGACAACAAAGCAAAACAGTGGGGCCGGGAAATGTATATAGCTCACCTTTATAAAGGCGAGTTAGCCAACACCAAAAGTAGCTGCAAAGGGCTGCCTTTTGAGCACTGAGGAGCAATGCCTGCCCAGTTTTCCAAGCCCTCTAAAAGGGGGTTTAAAAAAACACCTCTACACTGATTTCCCTGTCAAAACAGTCCTTGAATTTAAACAGTAGGCAGTACCTGTTAGCAATGCAGAGAGACTAGGAGATTATCTAAAAAGCTCTGTGGAGCCCACAGTTTTATAGCCCTATCGTGCTGATGTCACCAGTTGCTATGGTGATCAAAGGAGACAACAAAGCAAAACAGTGGGGCTGGGCAATGTATGTAGCTTGCCTTTATAAAGGCGAGTTAGCCAACACCAAAAGCAGCTGCAAAGGGCTGCCTTTTGAGCACTGAGGAGCAATGCCTGCCCAGTTTTCCAAGCCCTCTAAAAGGGGGTTTAAAAAATGCCTCTACACTGATTTCCCTGTCAAAACAGTCCTTGAATTTAAACAGTAGGCAGTACCTGTTAGCAATGCAGAGAGACTAGGAGATGAGCTAAAAAGCTGTCTGGAGCCCACAGTTTTTGTATATACCATATGTGTATGAAACCTGTAAATGTTGAAAATACCATGGTACTTGGTGTTTTTGATAAACGCAGAAAAAGTACTAGGTGACTGTATTATAGAAATTAAGGTACTGGGGTAGAGATATCAGAAAAAACCCTGTTGTGGTGTAAAATGCATGTAAATTGCAGATTGTTTGAAAGGCCCTTTTGGTACCATTCCTGCTGCAAACTGAGCCAGCCATATACATCCCATTATGCTTTGCATTATGTGGGTAAGTACAATGTTGTGTTTCTTTGAAATGTGTCTTTATTGCCAATGACCTTTGGAGTAATCCTTGTGTCAGTGCTTCTGCACTGGGGTTCTTTGTTTTTAGCCTATGTTTTTTTTATTTGCACCCCAACATCACCCAAACAGAAAAGACAAACATAGGGATGAAATGGTTTTCACTAAAAAGATCAGTGGGTCAGTAGGTGCTGACGAAGTGCAGAGGAAGGACATGCATAGTCTGTTGCTGCAAACTGATGTACTGAAGAATGGATATACCAATGCAGAGGAAGGACATGCATAGTCTGTTGCTGCAAACTGATGTATTGAATAAGGGATATGCTATTGCTGAAGGTTATCGATTGTATTTTAAATACACATCACATGGAGATTGTGTGTTGATCCTGAAGTTCTGCATCTGGTCTGTCTGTTATCCCACAACCCCACCACAGACTTGGTTTTAGAAGTGGGATAACTTGCTGGAAACATCTGGACTGGCCTAAGATGGATGTTTTCTGGTGGATATTGTCCAGATATCCCAGGTGGACCAATACACCAGGAGTTGCCAGAGGAGATCCCCGAGAAGAAACTCTGTGGAATTCTGACCAGATCCATGGATGACAGACTGTGAGAGAACTGCTGCCTGGACTGGAACTTGGAGCTCAGAGGAAGGCCAAGCCTGAAGATGTCGAAGAGATGCAAGGGGACAAGGAAGACTTGAGGGAACTGCCTCCTCTTGAAAATGCTCCACCTGAGGACAGAGGTGAGTTGTTGAAATGGCTCTTCATAAGACAGGTGCAGATGGAAATTGATAGAGACATTAAGTGGAGAAGGCAAGATGCCAAATGGGCTGATACCATGAGGGTCTTGCATGGCATTGATGCACGACAAACTGAAAGAACCAGTAGCCCAAAAGACATTAAACTGTCTAAATCTTCAGACAGTGATGACATTGAAGCCTACATCACAACAATTGAGAGGATCACTTGAACATGCGCATGGCAAAGGGAACAATAGATTGTTCGACTGGCACTGTGCCTGACAGGCAGTGCCCAGTTGGTTTATAGCCACATGGACTCCTGAGAGGCAGAGCATTATGACCATGTGAAGCAGGAAATTCTCATGTGCTATGACTCAGGTGCTCAGGTTTCTTAAAATGCAGTCACTGGATACCCCCCCCGAGAGCCTTATGCCCATCTCAAGGTGCTCTGCTACAAATGGTTGCAGCAAGATAATAAGAGCAAGGACCATCTTCTGGAGGCAGTAATTATTGAACAGTTTATTAAAGTTTCAGCCCAGAATGTACAACTTTGGGTTAAGGAATATAAGCCTGATTCCACAAATAAAACCATCACCTTGGCGGAAGACTTCCTGGCAGCTTGACCATTCAGACCTAGAGGGTTCCAAGGGATATCAACAGCTGCGACCACCAGCAATCTGATTAGGAACCCTTTTACTTATAAACTGTCAAATTCAGCCCCAGTGAAACAAGACTGGAGAGCAGAGAAAGTGGGCGAATTCCTGTAGCAGAAATTGTATGTCATGGGTGCCAAGAGAAGGGACATTATGTAAGAAACTGGCCTAATCTAAAGAAAGAGACAGCTCATGTAGCCTTCATGAACTGGGGTGACTTTATGGCTACTGTGCAGATCTAATCACAGCAGATGATGGGACTGATTGATTCAGGGAGCCACCAGACTCTTGTGAGAGCAGATCTAGTGACCGGGAATAATAAAGGGATGGATACAGCAGTCATCTGTGTGCATGGAGACTGCTACCCTACAGCCGCCATACAAATGACTGTTCAAGAAAAGATCCAAGGTAGAAGTGGGGATGGTACCTCACTTACCTGTGCCAGTTATTATCAGGCATAACTACCCAGACGTTGCTTCATTTATACATTGTCATGCCACCCATGACTCTGCTGTAGTTGCTGTAACCACCAGAGTTCAAGTGAAGAAGGGACATTTATGATTTGTGCTCCCATTTGACGATGAGGTTTTTGAGGATCCTGGCAAGGACCGTAAAACTAAGGTGGAGAAGAGGAAGCTAAAGAAGGACTGGATTGATACTTGTGCTGGTGTACATCCAGACTTGGGACATACTTTTAAATGTGATATGCAGCATAAGCAAAAAGCAGACCTTTCACTAAACCATTTTTTTCACAAGTGGGGAAGGGAGTAGAAAAAGGTACCTCTCAGTTTGTTGTAAAACAGGGACTACTGTACAGAGAATACACTAACCCCAGAACTGGAGCGGTAGTAGACCAACTAATGGTTCCAGAAAAATTCTGCTCCCAAATCATGTATCTGGCGCATGATATCCCTTTAGCAGGCCATGCAGGCAGAGATAGCACCCTGAATAGGATACTTCCCAGGATTTATTGGCCCTCTATCCACAAGAACACAGCTGAGTACTGTAAAGCATGTGCTGAGTGTCAGAAGGTAGCTCAGGAAGGAAAAAGGGATAGAGTGCAACTATGACCCATCGCCATTGTGACTAACCCTTTGACAGGACAGCCAAGGATGTACTGGGCCCCCTGGAAAAGAGCTCCAAGGGTAACAGATTTGTACTGGTCATATGTGATTACACTACCTGCTACCCAGAAGCCATTCTTATGAGAACTGTTACTGCCCCAAGGATTGCAGAGAAGCTAACAAAGGTATTTAGCCACATGGGAATCCCCCAGGAAATACTGATCAGGGGAGTGATTTTGTTGCACACCTGCTAAAAGAATCGTATTGTCTGCTGGGCGTGGTAGCAGTGTGTACTTCCCCATACCACCCACAGACTGTCGGCCTCGTAGAGAGGTTTAATCAGACATTAAAGAGAATGTTGAGGAAATATGTAAAATAAGAAGGTAAAGATTGGAACAGGTACCTCCTCTATTTACTTTTCTCTGACAGTGAAATCCCTCAGGCATCCACTGGTTTCTTTCTTTTTTCATTGTTGTATGGAAGGAACCCGAGGGGGGCACTGGATGTGGTTAAAGAACACTGAGAAGAAGGAAAGAAGATGGGACATCTTAATGTCATAGAGTACATGACTCAGTTATGCAAATGCCTGGTGAGGTATATCAACTTGGCATACCAGAGCTTAGAACAGAAGCGAGACTTGCAGAAAGAAAGATACAACCAGGGTTTGAAGACACAAATATTTCATTGAGGGGACAGTGTTATTACTCCCTCCCTCCCTCCTCAGAGAACAAACTACTCATGAAATGGCAGGGCTTCTTCACCATTGTGCGGCAAACAGGAGCAGTCAATTATGACTTTAGCATGCCAGGAAAGAGACCACCCCCAGAAAATGTACCATGTGAACCTCTTTAGGAAATGGCGAGAGAAGCCTAACCCCCCCCTTTATATCCATCCTGAAGCTAGGAGTCAGAGTTGGAGGTTGCCTATAAAAGGCTAGAGCATTCATGACAGTTGAGGGAGATACAGATAAACCCTGAATTGAAGCCTAAGCGACAAGAAGATGTGCACAGGGTATTGCAAGAATTTGAGCTACTATTCACAAACATCCCAGTGAGGACCAAAGGAATTGTGCACACCATAACTGCCATGCAAGACAAGCCCATACACCAATAGCCCTACAGATTGCCCATGAAGCTGAGGGATGAAGTGATTCAGGAAGTCAAAAACATGGAGCAGTTAAGGATAATTGTGCTCTCAAAGAGTGCATGGTCTCTCTTCACCCATGGTCATAGTGGACAAGAAAGAGAGAGGGATACGTCTATGCCTAGATTTTAGAAAACTTAACGTGTCACTATTCAATGGCTATCCAGTGCCCCAAATAGATGATATGATTGACAGGCAAGGCAATGCACAGTATGGCCCAGATATTCAGACTTGCGCCCAATGATTGCGCAAGCAAGGCGCAGCACAATGCAGATGCACCATGGGGGAATGGACACCATATTTAGAAGATGCACCACCGACATGCACCAGCAGAAGCAGGCTGAATATGGCAAAGATGTGCTGTGGCAAAACCATGAATGTGTGGGAGCAGGCCAGAACACACAACCCAGTGTGCTGAGCAAGGGCAATAGGCCACAGGGACACACAGGCAATGGAGGTACAGGGGCATAGTGTCACAGTACCTCACCAGCAGGGCACAACACAGTACACTGATGCAGAGTCCCTGAAGCAATACAGGGTACCATGGGATGGTGCACACATGACCCCAGCCCATCAACTGTGGCACAAGCAGAAGGCCAACACTAAAGCACAAGTGGCATGCCAATGGCACACCCACACATGTGAGACCCACAAGGCAGTGCCACAGGGTGCATCGGCCATGGTGCCAGGTGAACATACAAACACAGATGGCCGTAGGCAATGGGCGAGGGAGGCACAGACCACCCAGGTGCACACATACCACTACCCAGAGTGGGATGTGGCACAGCACAGTGGGCCACACTGGAACTGGGTAGCATGATAGGGGAACAGAAGGGGCGGCTAACAAGGGCACAAGGTGCATGGGCAGACACAGGTCACTGCATGACACATAACACAGGGCCATGCACAGGACAGGGACACTGGGCACATGCCCGGGCTACACTTGCGCGGTGGCCCAAGGGGACAGCGGCTGAACACCAGGGACATGGGCAAGAACAGTAAAACAGACACCTGTAGCATGGCTCCACACGCTAGCCACAAAGGAAGCACAGACACAGTGCTCTATCAAGAAAAAGGCTTTAATACAAAAGACTGAAGTGTAGGTCAATATGGTAACAATACAAAGTAGAAAACCAGGTACAGGGAGGGCCAAGGGATGTGGGGGATAGGGTCCGGGGGCTCTACAACAGTATGTGGTGATGGGCAGGGCAACAGGGGAGGGAAGAGAAAATAGGGGCTATATACAATTATCGACTTCATCGACTAACGCCAGGCACAGCCTGCTTCCACCAGCTGTTGGAGCTCCCATCTAATGGCAGTTGTGCCCCTCAGTAGCCTCAACATCAGGCCCCCAGCTGCCACTGCTGGACCAGGATGCTCCCCAACACCCGGACAACTCATCCCTGCCTCCTCCCTGCCAGAATCCTGGGAAAGCCTAGGAGAAGGGGCAGGACAGTCAATGAGTGACATGCTGAAAGAATCTCCAGTCCACCCACAGTGTGCACTGGACAGCGGAGGCACACACCAGCGGATGGACCACACAGGGAGTGTGCATGGAGGGCCACACCAGCTAACCACACAGCACACCACACTAGTGCAGACAGGCACACACGGCTGTGCAGTGGTCGCACCAGTGCACAGGCAAGGCACACAACTCTGACCTCCGTCACCTGTGTGCACACACACGGTGGATGCCACAGGCACACACACCCCAGGCGGCACAGTGGCTACTGTTACAGTGCATGCACAAGCAGCGCAACAGTGGCATACCCCCTGGACAGCATGGCCACCATGGCAGTGTCCACACAAGGCCATGGCAACCATGTGCAACCCTGTGCCCACCAGAAACCTGTAGATACACAGTACTGCCTACCTTGCTTCCACCGTCATGGTGGTCCAGCTGCTGCTCCTCTACCTGTGCCGTGTGCTGCAGCCATGGCTGCCCTGGCTCTCCTGCAATCCTCTAGCCCTGTGGAAGACAACGGGAGAGGTGAGCATGAGCAAACAGGCAAGCAGGGACAGCCCACCCCCCCAGCCTGCATGGCGCATGGCAGGACAACACCTGCCCTGTGGCCCTGGCACCCACATGGCTGCAACATGCACATCGATACTGTGCGTGACAGCCATGCAGGACACACAGTGACCACCAGGACTGCAAAGCCCCCTGGCAGCATACTCTGTGCAACTGGACACCTATGACACCCATGTCCTGTACAGGCAGACACATGCCTATATTAACCTGGCTGTGGCACTGCCCCATGCTGGGCATAGGGCCTGCAGGCGCTGTGGCCTATCAAGGTCCCTGCACTGTAGGTCACAGATTGTGCCTGCACTGTCCTGCAGTCTGCCACACCTCTGTTCACCGCTCCAGTTTTGTGGCCACATTTTCCCAGACAGTGCATTGAAGTTGCTGCAGTGGGACCTACCCAAACAGCTGGGCCTCGTAGGGCATCACCAGTGCAACGAGGTTGCACATCTCTATGTTGCTCCTGTTCACTGCCTAATGAGTGGCGCCATGGTGCAACATTGTCCGGCTCTGTGACGGGTGTGACTGGCAGTCTGGCCTACACAGCCTTCACGTGCAGGGACATTCGGGCATTGTGTGATAGCTTACCGTTCTGCATTGTCGCGCAGCACATGGATGCATGATTGGAGCTCACCATAGGGTCCATTGCATAGTACAGTGCATGCGCACATTGCCATGGCCTGGTGGGTGCTCGGGGTCATATCCACGACCCCAAGGGCACATGGCGTGACCCCACACAGCGACATGCATGCGTGACATGTGGCATTGCATATCATGGGCATATGCACAATTGGCGTGTGCACCATGATGTGAGCATGCGCGATAGGCACCAAGCACTGCATGCGCAATGGGTGCAATCATGCAATGCAGATGGTAGCACCATAGGCCTGTGCAATGGTGTGCGCACATGCACACTGCAGGCCCGTGCAACGTGCATGCGTGGAACATGCACCTCACAAGTGCTCCAGCACAATATGGTTGAGCATGGCGCATAAATGAGATATTCAATCACCATATGCAAATCGCCTACTGAGCATATATGCAGTGTAATGGGGAGCATTAGCATATCATTACCATTGCGCACAGGCTCATCTGCATTCATTGCACCATATAAGCGCCACAACACTGCACAGGCAAGGACCGGTGTTGCAGCCTGAATGGTAAGGGGAAGCTAGGGATGGACAAGCCAGGAGGCACACTGCAACAGACTGCTGCCAAGTGCTATGCTGCCACCGACCTGCTCTGTTGTAACTGTCCATAGGTAGCAGAATGTCAGAACATGAGGAAGGGGAGGATCATGGGCCTTCCCACAAGCACAGGCCTAGCTTTACAAAAGAGAAGCAGCAGGCTGTGTTTGAGGCCAACCGTGACAGGGAGAACCTGCTGAGTGGTGCCAAGGGAACGGTACAGGAGCGGGCCGCTGGGTGGGACGTAATGTCCGTATATGTCAATGCCCATGGCAGACACCAGCATATCACTCAGTCGTGCCACCATAGAGGACATTCCTGATGGTGGTTACCAGATGGGTGGCAGCCCCTCAACAGCATGATGAGTCTAGCAATGCCATGCTTGGCTGGCAGGTATGGGCATATCCATGCAGGCGTGCTTGTGGCCGTGCAGCATGGCATGTGCATGCACTGCATGCTGCCATGCATGGTGCACTGTGGATGGTAGCCACAGCAGCAGTCACCCCTGGCTTTGGCAACACCTGCATGGGACATACAGCAATGCTGATACTGTGTTCCTCTTTTCTAGCACCATCGCATCTCCAAGGAGCGGAACAAGAGAAGGTGGAGGTGGATGCTGACATGGACTTGGAGGAGGTGGTGCCATCAACGTCCACTGGCATTCGTGATGGGGACCGGGCACACCGTGGTGGTGAGGGGCTGTTGGATGACCTGGGGCTGGAGTAGGATGATGTGCTATCGAAGCCCCTGCTGGGTGACAGCCTGCCTGCACTCTTCACAGACACCCAGCTAGGTGGCCTGTCCAACTTCGATGATGATCTAACTCTGATCCTGGACAGTGCAGGGCATGTGATGCCAGCCACAGTCCAGAGACTGGCACAGGCACCATCGGAACCCGGTGCTGCTACTGCGACTACGCAGCTGCCCCCTATCCATGTCGGCTCAGTGTCGTGCAATGCTACTGCTGTGCCTGGCAAGGGGGTTCCATTGTGGATGTGGCAGCACTGGTCATGGACCAGCAGATGGTTGGGCAGCAGTGGTAGGATGCAGTCACCACCGGGCAACGTGCCACAGAGGCCACCACCGGTGCACCCATTGACACGGTACCCCCTGTGTGGTTCCCTGTGCAGAATCTACCTGAGCAGGGTGCTGGACAGCATGCTGCATCACCCACAGATGGTCGACGTCAGGGCCAGGATGCACCGGTTGCCGACCAACTGGCAGAGCACACCCTGCTGCTACGGGCATCCGTGAAGAACCAGGCGCATCTTGCCATGGAGATCCGTGCACTGTGGGCAGAGGTACGTCAGATGGCCGAGCATCAGGACAGTGGGCGTGTGCAACTAATCAATGATCTCCACCAGCTGCAGGAGGCCACGACTGTGGCACTGGACAATATGACCGGTAACATTGCAGCTGCTTCTGCATTGTTGGCAGCCACTGGGACTGGCTGTGTGCATAGGACCCTGTGCAGTGCATCATTGACTCCACAGTCCCAGTGTCTAGCGATCCCTGCACAGAGAATGCTGAGGTCTGATATGGTCATCTCCGACACCCCCGGCGCTGGAATCTTTGACCAGCTGTACACCCCAAGGAGAACACGGTTGTGTTCTCAGGCCTCCACCCCTGCGAGTGTGATGGACACCCCCCCTTTGCTGTTGTGCAGCCTGTGTCTGCTGATTGGCCTGGGCATGGCCGTCCACATGGCTGTGGTGGCTGTGGTACTGTGCAGCTGCCCTGATGTGTGTGCTGCCCTACCCTGCTGTCTGCTGCCATTGCCCAGTGCATACATGGGTGGTGCTGGTGGTGCCCCATGCATGTGCGGGTGTGCATGTGTGGTGCTTAGCATGGCCCCTGTGTGTGCTTTCCCAGCTGCTGGGCCTTGTGGCATGGGTGTGATGAGAGTAGCTCCTTGCTGGCTGTGCCTGTGCACCAGTGTCCTGTGTCTGATCCATGCCATGTCCTGCAGCCCATGTGTGTGTGCCTGTGCCTGTGCCTGTGCTGTGTGCTGTGTGTGTCTGTGTGGTCTTGCATTTGGCATGTATGCTGTGTGTGCCTGTGTTCCTGCATGCAGCCCTGTGTGCCCGTTCAGCCCTGTGTGTGGGATGTGTGTACGTGCAGCCCCTGCACATGTGTTGTATGACTTAGCTTCAGTCTCCGTAGTGCTCTTCTGTGATGGTGGCCCTGGCCCTATGGGCCTCTGCTGCCAGTCTAGGGTTCTGCCTCCCGTGGGTGGCTGCACACCCCCCTCTGGTCTGTCTACACCATTCTCCCCACTGCTGTCACCCTCAGCCACCTGGACAGCTATCCCATGGTCAATGGCCATGTTGTGCAGCATACTGCAGGCCAGGAATAGGCCACAGGCTTTCGATGGACTATATTGTAAGGCACCACCTGACCTGTCTAGGCAACAGAACTGAATCTTCAGCATGCCAAAGACACGCTGTATGACGTTCCATGTTGCGGCGTGTGCTTCATTGTACCTCTCCTCCGCAGGGGAGGTCGGTCATTGTAGAGGGTGAGCAGCCATGGCAGCAGTGGATATGCATTGTCACCTGTGTGGGGAAATGGCATGGTTATCATTGTGCTGTGATTGTTCCACCACATGGACCCTGTTGCCCACCGCCCCCTGTGTCCCACCCCTGCGTTTGTCTATGCCTTCCCCCCAGCCATGCTGCAACCTCCTCCATCCCTGTGCCTTGCTCACCTAACAAGTGCCCTGTGGGGATATCCCCACACTCAAATCTTTAGCACATATTGAACTGTGCCAGATGTAGGCATTGTGTGCGCTCCCGGGGTGTATGGCGCAGACATTGATGATGTGCCCCGTGGCATTGCACACCACCTGCCAATTTCTTGAGGGGTAACCCTTGCAGTTAATATATGCCACTCCCTCAGGGTCGGGTGGTGTGCATATGGCCCCATGGGTGCAGTCTGTGGCCCCAGTCACACCTGGCATGTGTGCCACCCTGTGGAAGACCTGCATGTTTGTTGTATGCTCTGCCTGTGTGCTTGGGAATGGTATGAACTCTAAAGCATGTGACAGCAGAGCATTGAGGAACTGTGTGAGGAGGTGGGACATGGCCAACTGGGTGATACCTGTGGTGGCACTCGTTGGTCTCTGGAAGGTGCCTGTGGTGAGCAAGCAAATCACTGCTGTCACCTTGGTCTCCACAGATATGGCATGACTCCGTCTGGTGGGTGCCTGCAGCTCATCACCACACAGCTCACAGAGCTGCCTCAGAATTTCTCTGTTCAGATGGTACCAGCCCATGATCTCCACATCACGATACTCCTTAAACGTGAGGTGTATACGGTACCGTCTGTGTTGGGCATATCACCGATGGGTCCTTCGTCGGCCACGTTGCTGTTCCTCCCACTTCCTCACACCCCTCATTACCTGCTTCATTAGAAATGGTGCTGCATCCATCCTTCAACTATTGCTCAGGGTTGCGCATCTGCTGTGTCTGTATTTGAGCCTGTTTTTATAGGCTCAAGTCCGCCTGGCACATCCTCTGTTTTGTTCCTGACTTGCGCCATGGTTTCAGGTTGAATATACCATTGCACTGTATATTCATGGGAATACCCCCTTCACTTGCACTGCATACATTACATTTGTGCCATGGCACAATGGGACTTGCGCTGTGCAGCCACACTGGTTGAATATTACTCTGCAGCACATTTCTGTGGTTGTACTGGTGCAATGGCTCTGAATATTTGGGCCTATATCTCCACCCTTGACCTCACTACGGGATATTGGCAAATTCCCTTGTCACCTGATTCACAAGATAAAACTGCATTTATCATCCCATTTGGTTTATACCAGTTTGTCACAATGCCATGTGGACTACATCGAGCCCCAGCCACTTTTCAGCATTTTATGGACCATATATTAAGACCACACACTGAGTACTGTGTGGCTTATTTGGATGGTGTGGTCATATTCAGCCCTGACTGGGAGTCCCATGTTAGACACTTATCCCAGGTATTGCAAGCAATAAAGGAACCAGGAGTGACCATTAACCCTGCTAAATGTGCCCTAGCAAAGACCAAGACAAGATACCTAGGGTTTATTTTAGGCAACCGACACTTGAAGCCTGAAGTAGAATAGAGAAGGTTACAGCACTAGCAAACAGCCCAATACCCACCACAAAAAAGTATGTGAGATTTTTCCTAGGCTTGGAAGGTTATTACTGGAGATTCATTCCTAATTTCTCAGCCATTGCCAGTCCTTTGACAGATCTCACTAAAAAGATGTGCCCGAATAAGGTTCAGTGGACCCCTATTTGAGATGAGGCTTTTAGGAATATCAGGGCCATTCTACTATATGTACAGCTCCTGTATTGAAAAGCCATGACTTCAACCAAGTCTTTGAGGTTCAAACTGATGCATCAGAGAATGGTATTGGGGCAGTCTTATCTTAGAAACAGATGGGGAAGAACATCTGATCATGTATATCAGCAGGAAGCTACATGAGAGGGAGGGAGGATATGACAACCATAGGGAAAGAATGCTAAGCTCGTAAGTGGGCTATCAAGTGTCTGAAATATTACTTATGGTGGGCTGAATTTAAGGTTGTACCTGATCATAACACCCTTAGCTGGTTGCACCAAATTAGAGGAACAAATCCCAGTATAATGTGGTTGTCCTTAGCTCTTCAGCCCTATCAATTTTCTGTGTCCCACAGGGCAGGGACAAAACATGTAAATGCTGATTTCATCTCTAGATATGGTGCAGGAATTTATGTCAATAAAATATGATGAACTTTCCCTAAAAGGAGATAGTACAGGAAAGGTACCATAAGTCTCTTTTGAGAAACGGGTTAACACCTCAGGGTAAAGAATAACGATATCCACTATGTTTATGATAGAATGTTTATCGCTAATAGGGACCCAGAGATGGAGCTTCTGAAAATGGATGGGTGAAAGCTCCATCCATCCTGGGACAGAAAGGTGGTAAGCAGTCTGAAATAACTGTTTCCTTCTGGGTGGGATATGTGACAGGGAGATCCTGCCACTCTTGATGACCAACCTTTTCCTAAATCTGTTGCAACAGTTCTTCTGTTTCTTAGCCTAATCTATCCTTTACAATTTCTAGTCTATAAGGTTGGCCACCTATGGTACCCCTCCCCTTTTTTGACTATGCTTTAGTGTCCTCTTTAATTTTCCTTTTCCCTCTCAGGTCCTTGTACAGGGAGGTTATTTTTATGACCTCCGAGCTAATGTAAAACAACAGACTGTGTTCCTTGTTCTTGGATTTAGTATGCAATGGCACTATGTCATAAAATACTTTGCTGTATATACCTTATGTGTATTAAGCATGTAAATGTTGAAAATACCATGGCACTAGGTGTTTTTGATACAGGTAAAAAAGTACTAGGTTACTGTATTATAGAAATTAAGTTACTGGGGTAGAGATGTGTTGTTAAATGCATGTAAATTGCAGATAATCTGAGAGGCCCTTTTGGTACCATGCATTCCTGCTGTAAACTGAGCCAGTCTGAAATTTCATTGTGATTTGCATATGCATGCCATGATACTTTGCATTATGGGATATGTGTGATGTTGTGTTTCTTTGAAACTTGACTTTATTGCCAATGCCCTTTGGGGTAGCCCTTGCTTCAGTGCTTCTTCACTGAGGTTTTTTGCCTTTAGTTTGTTTTGTTTTTCTTTATTAGTGCCCCCCCATCACCCAAACACACTAGACAAACATAGGGATGAAATGGTTTTCACTAAAAAGATCAGTAGATCAGTGGGTCAGTAGGTGCTGACTAAGTGCATAGGAAGGACATGAATAGTGTGTTTGCTGCCAACTGATGTTTTGAAGAAGGGATATGCCATTGCTGAAGGTTATCTCTTGCATTTTAAATAAACATCACACAGAGATTGTGTGTTTGAACCCGAAGTTCTGCATCTGGTCCATCTGTTATCGCACAACCCCTCCACAGACTTTGTGTCAGCAGTGGAATAACTTGCTGGAAATATCTGGACTGACCTAAGAGGGATGTTGTTTGGTGGATATCACCCAGATATCCCAGGTGGACCAATGCACCAGGAGTTGCCAGAGGAGAACCTAGAGAAGAAACTGTGTGGAGTTCTGACCAGAACCATGGCTGACAGACTGGGAGAGAAGCTACTGCCTGGACTAGACCTGAGAGTTCAGAGGAAGACCAAGCCTGAAGATGATGAAGAGATGCAAGGGGATGAGGAAGACTTGAGGGAAATGCCTCCTCTTGAAGATGCTCCACCTGAGGACAGAGGGAAGTTGTTGAAATGGCTCTTCATAAAACAGGTGCAGATGGAAAGTGATAGAGACATTGAGCAGAGAAGGCAAGATGCCAAATGGGCTGATACCATGAGGGTCTTGCATGGCATCGATGCAGGACAAACTGAAAGAACCAGTAGCCCAAAAGATATTAGACTGTCTAAACTTTCAGACAGTGATGACACTGAAGCCTACCTCACAATGTTTGAGAGGATCACTCAAACATCCACATGGCCAAGGGAACAGTGGGTTGTTTGACTGGCACCGCATCTGGCTGGCAGTGCCCAGTTGGTTTATAGCCACAGGGATTCCCGAAAGGCAAAGCACTATGATCGTGTGAAGCAGAAGATCCTCAGGTGCTATGACATAAACACTGAAACCTATTGCCAGAGGTTTAGGTTTCTTAAAAATGCAGTCACTGGATAACCGCCCCCCCCCACAAGAGATTTATGCCCATCTCAAAGAGCTTTGCTACAGATGGTTGTAGCAAGATACCAAGAGCAAGAACCAACTTCAGGAGGCAGTAATTGTTGAACAGTTTATTAAAGTTTCACCCCAGGATGTACAACTTTGGGTTCAGGACCATAAGTCTGATTCCATGGATAAAACCATTGCGTTGGTGGAAGACGTCCTGGCAGCCCAACCATTCAGAACTAGAGGGTTCCAGGGGACATCAGCAGCTGTGACTACCAGCAATCTGGTTAGGAACCCTTTTACTTATAAACTGTCAAATCCCTGAGGTGTTGAACGCCACACCTCGCTCCACGCCGGCGACCGGTTGAGGAGGGACTCGGGTAGCGGTGGGTCACGGGAGTTAGGCTTGAGCGTCCAATGACAGCCTTCGCCTACTCTGGGGTGGGATTCAGCTACAGTCCGGCATTTGTATGACTCCCCGATGGAGGCTCGAGGAAATACAAGCCCTTGTAGGGATTGGGTTGGTTGGCCGATTGAGCAGTGCGGACGTCGACGTACGCATCATGATGTCAGGGGGTGATCGCAGTCTGCTCGGGGAGGGAGAAAAATAGGAAAAAGAGCCTGCCTCATCCGGGAGGAAGCGAGGACCTGGGACGTGCCCGCGATTTGCCCGTGCCCACTCGGCAGTCCACGGGGCCGACGAAACACTAAGTTATGGGGGTTGTCCCCTACCTCGTCCCCACCCGGGGGGTAAGCCGTGGCTCCATGGGGGCTCGTGGACTGTGCGTGTAGGGTTTCGGGCAGTGGGATGTTCACGGGTCATCGCCGAAGTGTCGGAGGAGGCAGGCTGAGGGAGGAGGATAAAATACGATTTCAAAAAAAACTGTCAAATCCATCCCCAGTGTGAAACAAGACTGGAGAGCAGTGAGAGGGGGCAAATTTCTGTAGCAGAGATTGTACGTCATGGGTGCAAAAAGAAGGGGAATTATGTAAGAAACTGGCCTAATACATAAAGAAAGAGAAAACTCACATAGCCTTAGCAAACTGGGGTGACTTTATGGCTACTGTTCAGATTTAATCACAGCAGATGATGGGACTGATTGATTCAGGAAGCCACCAGACTCTTGTGAGAGCAGATCTAGTGACTGGGAATTATAAAGGGATGGATACAGCAGTCATCTGTGTGCATGGAGATTGCTACCCTACAGCCAGCATACAAATGACTGTTCGAGAAAAGACTCATGAGGTAGAAGTGAGGTTGGTTCCTCGCCTACCTGTGCCAGTTGTTATCAGGCGTGACCACCCAGACTTTGCTTCATTTATATATTGTCATGACGGCCAGGACTCCACTGTAGTAGTTGTAACAAACAGAGCTCAACTGGAGATGGAGAGAGGATAACAGATGTAGAAGTGGGTAGCCATCTGGGAACTAGAGACCACTGAACAGTATGGTTCACGATAAACACAACAGTAGAGTCAAGCCATACAAAGGCAAAAGTACTGGACTTTAGGAGGGCTGACTTTGCCAAAATGGGTGAGTGCCTAAGGAATGCACTAGCAAATGGGCAGGAAGGAGGGGTGGAAGAACAATGGGGAATAATTAAAACTGACATCACAGAGGCAACAAGTCTTTGTGTGAAGCAAATAAACAAAACAAAATGATGTAAGAAACCACTATGGTTCTCAAAGGAGATGGCAGGGAAGGTTTGAGAGAAAAAGAAAGCATCCAGGAAGTACAATAAATCACAGAAGGAGCAGGACAGAGAATTGTATCAGTTAAAGCAAAAGGAAACTGGGAAGGCAGTCAGAACAGCAAAGGCCCAAACTGAGGAAAAGATAGCCAACTCAGTTAAGAAGGGGGATAAAACCTTTATAGGTACATCAGGGAGCAAGGAAGACCAAGGGAGGGATAGTGAGGCTTAATAAAGGGAGGGTGGGCAAAGGTGACAGTGAAAAGGCAGAGATACTAAACAAATATTTTTGCTCAGTATTCACAAATGAAGAGGGGGAAGTACCTAAACCAAACAATAGAAACACTCTGGATATGGGAGTTGATACCAGCCCATTCACAGAAAAAAGGGTTCTGAAAGAACTCTTAAAACTGAAGGTGGACAAAGCAATGGGGCCCGATGGGATTCATCCCAGAATTCTAAAAGAACTAAGGCTAGAACTAGTGACACCACTGACTACCCTCTTTAACAAATCATGGGAGGTTGGGGTGGTACCTGAGGACTGGAGGAGGGCAGATGTGATTTCACTTCACAAAAGTGGGAGCAGGGTAGAAGCAGGAAACTACAGACCTGTTAATTTAACCTCAGTGATAGGGAAAATGATGGAATCACTTCTGAAGGAAAGAATTGTTGAGGACCTAGAGGCCAGAGGGGCACAGGACCCAAGGCAGCATGGATTCACAGCAGGAAGGTCATGTCAGATGAATCTAATAGATTTCTTTGGGTGACCAAAGTAATAGATCAGAAAAGGGCTGTGGACATGGCCTACCTAGACTTTAGCAAGGCATTTGACACAGTCCAACAAAAAAGATTAATATACAAGTTAGCCAGCCTGGGAGTGGGTCCCAAGATGGTAGCCTGGGTAAAGAATTGGCTGGAGAACAGGACACAGGAGGTAATAGTAAACGGAGTCTACTCTGAAGAAAGGGGGTTTACTAGTGAGGTACCGCAGGGTTCAGTACTAGGACCGGTCCTCTTCAATGTCTTTATAAGTGACATTGCGAGAGGGACTAGAAGGAAAAGTATATCTCTTTGCAGATGACACAAAGATCTGCAACAGGGTTGATACACAAGGTGGGGTGGAAAGGATGAGAAGGGACTTGGCAAGGTTGAAGGAATGGTCAAATGTATGGCAGCTTAGATTCAATGCTAAGAAGTGCAAGGTAATGTACCTGGGAAATAAAAACTCAGGGGACGAGTACACAATAAGGGGTGTGATACTAACAACAGCAAAAATGGAAAGGGACCTGGGGTTGGTCATATCAGATGACCTAAAGATGGGCAGCAATGTGAGAGGGTAGTAAGGAGGGCAGGGGGGATACTGGGATGCATAGGGAGAGGCATCACCAGTAGAAAACAGGAAGTTGTTATCCCTCTGTACAGACAGCTGGTGAGACCCCATCTGGAGTACTGCGTGCAGTTCTGGAGACCCAATCTCTGCAAAGACATAAACAGAATGGAGGCAGTCCAGAGGAGGGCAACTAAAATGGTGCAGGATCTGCACCGGAAGACATATGAAGAGAGACTAAAGGAGCTTAATATGTATAGCCTCAAGGAAAAGAGGGAGAGGGGAAACTTTCAAGTACCTCAAGGGAATCAACAAAATCCAAGAGGGTAGCATCTTTCAGAAAAAGAAGAGTGCAAGAACAAGGGGACACAATCTAAAGATGGGGGGGAAGCGGCTCAGAGGTAATGTAAGGAAGTATTTTTTCACAGAGAGGTTTGTGGATGCATGGAACAGCCTTCTGGAGGAGGTTGTGGAGTCAAAAACAGTGGTGGAATTCAAGAATGCATGGGACAGTCATAAGGCAATTCTAGGGGGTGGGGGTAAGAAGAAGTAGGCTGTTGGTTAACTAGGATCTGCAGCTTATCCATTATGTAGGGAAATGGGCAGACTGGGTGGGCCAAGCGGTTCTTATCTGCCGTCAAATTCTATGTTTCTGTGTTCTAGCTCAAGTGAAGAAAGGACATTACCATCTGTGCTCCCATTTGATGATGATGTTTTCTAGGATCCTGGCAAGGACCGTAAAACTAAGGCAGAGAAGAGGAAGTTAAAGAAGGACTGGATTGATTCTCGTGCTGGTGTACATTCAGACTTGGGACATACTGTTAAATGTGATATGCAGCATAAGCAAAAAGCAGGCCCTTCACTTAACCATTTTTTTCACAGGTGGGGAAGGGAGTAGAAAAAGGTGACTCTCAGTTTGTTGTAAAACAGGGAATACTGTATAGAGAATACATTAACCCCAGAACTGGAGAGGAAGTAGACCAACTACTGGAAACAGAAACATTCCACTCCCAAATTATATGTCTGGTGCATGATATCCCTTTAGCAGACCATGCAGGCAGAGATAGCACCCTGAATAGGATATTACCCAGGTTTTATTAGCCCTCTATCCATGAGAACATAGCTGAGCATTGTAAAGCATGTGCCGAGTGTCAGAAGGTAGCTCAGGCAGGAAAAAGGGATAGACTACCACTACAACCCATCCTCATTGTGACTAACCCCTTTGACAGGATAGCCATAGATGTAGTGGGCCCCCTGGAAAAGAGCTCCAAGGGTAACAGATTTTTTTTTTAATTTAGTATGCTTTTTTCCTCCTGCTGCCAACTGCCTGGAACCTCAGCCCAGTCACTGACCTCGGCTTCCACCTCCAAATCGGCCACGACCCTCTGATACCCCCTGGCTTACCCCCCCAGGAAGAGGTTGTGGCACAAGCACCTTAATAGTGCCACAAGCAATGGGAGAGTTTGGAGGACTGGCCTGGAGGCTAAATGAAGCCAAGGACTAAGACTAAAGGAGCTTAAGATGTATAGCCTCGAGGAAAGGAGGGGGGCATGATAGAATCTTTCAAATACCTCAAGGGAATCAACAAAGTCCAAGAGGGTAGCATCATTCAGAAAAAGAAATGTGCAAGAACAAGGGAGCACAATTTGAAGATAGAGGAGGATGCTCAGAGGTATTTCTTCACATAGAAGGTTGTAGATGCATGGAACAGCCTTCCCGAGGAGGTCACAGAGTCAAAAACAGTGGTGGAATTCAAGTATGCATGGAACGGACATAAGGCAATTCTAGTGGGGTGTAGGAGGAAATAGGCTGTTGGTTAACTAGGATCTGCATCTTATCCATTAGGTAAGGAAATGGGCAGACTAGGTGGGCCAAGTGGTCCTTATCTGCCATCAGATTCTATGTTTCTATGTTAAGGCGGGCTTCGTGTAGGGTGTCCAGCAGCTGAAGATTTTTTTCTTCTTTTATTTTTTTCTTGGGGGCAGGGATGTGCAATGACGTCTGGTGTCCACTCCACCCCCTGAATGTTCTGGTGCTGGTCACTGCAGTACCAGTGGCCACACTCCGCTCCCTAACCCTGGAGAAGGAGAGCAGTCCTCGGGATTCTCCATCCTTCTCCCCTGGCTGGCCCTCCAATGTCCCAGGTCCATTCCTGAATTTGGGTCACCGGCGTCACAGGCAGAAAGCCAACCGCTGAGCCGACCGGCCAGCAAGGGTAACAAATTTGTACTGGTCATATGTGATTATGCTACCCAGTACCCAGAAACTGTCCTTAAGAGAACTGTCACTGCCCCAAGGATAGCAGAGGAGCTAGCAAAGGTATATAGCCACATGCGAATCCCCTAGGAAATACTTTTTGATCAGGGGAGTAATTTTAATGCACCCACGCTAAAACAATTGTATCGTCTGCTGGGTGTGGTAGCAGTGCGTATGTCCCCACACCATCCACAGACTGACGGCCTCATAGAGAGGTTTAATCAGACATTAAAAAGAATGTTGAGGAAGTATGTAAAAGAAGAAGGTAAAGATTGGGACAGGTACCTCCCTTATTTACTTTTCGCTTACAGTAAAATTCCTCAGGCATCCACTGGTTTCTTTCCTTTTTCATTGTTTTATGGGAGGAACCTGAGGGGGTCACTGGATGTGGTCAAAGAACATTGGGAAGAAGGGAAGGAGGTGGGATGTCTTAATGTCATAGAGTACATGACTCAGTTATGCAAATGCCTGGTGAGGTATATCAACTTGGCATACTAGAGCTTAGAACAGAAGTGAGACTTACAGAAAGAAAGATACAACCAGGGTTTGAAGACTAAAACATTTCAGTCAGGGGACAAAGTGTTGTTACTCCCTTCCTCCACAGAGAACAAACTATTGGACTGTTGTTAAGAGTGGATTTTACCATCTGAGGAACATTGCCCAGATTCGGAACCTGTTACCCCCCGAGGACCTAACCTCACTAGTACATGATTTCGTAACATCAGGACTGGATTACTGCAATGCCCTGTACCTAGGGCTATCTGGAGGTAACCTTCACTGGCTGCAGCTGGTGCAGAACGCAGAAGAAATATTACTGATGGGTATGAGTAGGTATGCTCATTTTCACCCGTCCTCCGCGAACTGCACTGGCTGCCGGTCAGGTGGAGGATTGCCTTCAAGGTCGGGCTACTGACCTATAAGGCCCTACATGAAGGGGGACCAGTCTACCTGCAAGATCTCCTAGTACCTCACTGTCCATCCCAGGCTCTCCACTCAGCTGAGGGTTGTCTCCTTGACGTTCCTAGAATTAGGTTGCGCCACTCTGGGGATTGAACTTTTTCCGTGGCTGCACCTACTCTATGGAACATATTACTGAAACAGCAATGGGAGGCACCCTCGGTGGATACCTTCAAGAAGGAACTCAAAATCTATTTATTTAACCAGGCTTTTAATTTGTAGATGGAGGACTTACTATAATGAATTGGACAGATGGTTTTATATAGCATAGTACATGGAAAATTGATGTGGTTTTTAAATTTTGTATTTTGTGTATATTTTTAAATTATTGTATTTTATTGTGAAGTGCTCCAAGTCCCTGGAAATGTGTGCTATATAAATAAAGTGTCTATACACAGATACACAGAAATGTGACAGCAGAGAAAGGCACCATGGCCCATCTACTCTGCCCAACACCCTACCTCCCCCCTTCTGTTATGCTTCCACCCTCTTTTCCCAACCCGTTACATCTATCCCAAGCCCTCTTGAACCCCTCCACCATTTCAGCTGTCACTACCTCCTCTGGCAGCTTGTTCCAGGCCTTCACCACCCTCTCCATGAAAAACTGCCCCTTGACATTACCTCTGTATTGCCCACCTTCCAGTTTGAGGCTATGTCTCCTCGTGTTCGCTCCCTTCTTAAATTTGAACAAGCTGTTACCCTCTACCTTATTTATTCTCTTCAGATACTCAAAGGTCTCAATCATGTCCCCCCTCTCCCTCTTAGTTTCCAGAGGGTAAAAATTCAGCCCTCTTAATTTTCTCTCATATGGTACATCCTGCATCCCTCGTACCATTTTGATTGCCCTTCTCTGCACCCTCTCCATCAGCTCAACATCTCTTTGTACGTGAGGCCTCCAGAACTGCACCCCATACTCCAGATGCGGCCTGACCATGGTCCTGTATAATGGAATTAGTACCTCCCTCTTCCTGCTATTAAAATCCTTCACAATGCAGGCCAACATTCCATTTGCCTTTCCCTCCGCCCTGCTACACTAGCTGCCCACCTTGAGGTCACGGGATACCATAATCCCCAGGTCCCTTTCTATTTCCTTCTCCTTAATCACCAACCCCTCAAGGGAGCAAGTTTCCCTTCTATTATTCCTGCCCAGGTGCATCAGTGAGCACTTTTGTGTATTATACTTCAATTTCCAGGTGTCAGACCACCTCTCCAGGTCCCACCTCATGGCTTGCACCCCACTAGGTGAATCCACCCTATTGTAAACCTTTGTATCGTCTGCGAACAGGCACACTTATCCCTCCAGACCCTCCGCTAGGTCACTAACATAGATGTTAAAGAGTATTGGTCCTAGCACTGACCCCTGTGGCACACCACTGGGCACTGCCCGTTCTCTGGAATGTGTCTGATTTACCACCACCGTTTGATTCCTTCCCTTCAACCAGTTTTCCACCCACCTGGTGATCCTGTTGTCCACCCCTAGACTGTCCAGCTTATGTACCATTCCACCATGCGGAACTGTGTCAAAGGCCTTATTGAAATCCAGATAGGCCACATCCACTGCTCCTCCCTGGCCCACTATCTGTGTCACCCCATCGAAAAACTCTATCAGGTTAGTCTGACAAGACCTTCCCTTGGTGAAACCATGCTGCCTGTCATCCTGCATGCCATTCATCTTCAAGTATTCTATCAACCTAATCTTAAGTAGTGTTTCCATTACCTTCTCCACCACCAAGGTAAGACTAATAGGACGGTAGTTTTTGACCTCGTCCTTCTGCCCCCCCTTATGTAGTGCGACCACCTCTGCCCTCTTCCAGTCCATTGGCACCACCCCTGTGACCAAGGGCAAGTTAAACAGCCTCTCTAGATGTGGTGCCAGTTCATCCTTCACCTCCTTGAGAACCCTTGGGTGTATTCCATCAGGCCCCATTGCCTTGTCCACCCTAAGTCTACCCAGCTCTTCCTTTACTCCTTCAGCAGTGAATTCTGCATCACCCACCTGCCTGTGGCTGTCACCCTCCTCACCCCGTCCTGGTCCCCTACCCTCCCTTTCCTCCATGAATATTGAGGTGAAATAGCTGTTTAATGCCTCTGCTTTTTCAAAGTCCCCTTCCAGTATTGTTCCACTTTCCCCCTTATCCTTCCAATCCCATGCTGTGCCCTCCTCCTTTCTCCAACGTACCTAAAGAAGGTTTTGTTCCCCCTCCTTGCCTGCTTCGCTATCCTCTCCTCAGTGGCCTCCTTAGCCCTCCTTATCTTTTGCCCAGCCTCCTTTCTTTTTTCCTGTAGGTTTCCCTGTCCTCATCCTTTCGTGTCCTCCTATACCTCTTGAAAGCTCTAGTCTTCTCCTCGACCCCAAACGTCACCTCTCTAGTGAACCATAGAGGTATTTTCTGTCTTCTATTCTTTCTTACACTTCTTATACATGAGTCCATGGCTTTAAATACCCCTCTCTTGATGGCTACCCATAATTCCTCCACCCCCTGCACATCCCCTATCTTCAACATTTCTTCCCTAACTACCTTCCTCATTCCATGAAATTCAGCCTTTCTGAAGTCCATTACCTTGGTTCTTGTCCTAACCCTGACAGCCCTGTGGTCACTGGTACCAAGCTCTTCCCCCACCTCCACCTCCTCCACACTGTCCCCATTTGTGAGGACCACATCCAACAGATTTACACCCCTAGTGGGCTCACAGACCCTTTGTTGCAGGAATATGCCCTGAAAAGCCTCTAAGATACCCTTGCTCCTTGCAGAGATTGATGTCTGGGCCTCCCAGTTGATGTATGGAAGGTTTAAGTCACCAACTAGCACAATTTCTCCTTTCCATGCCATCCTCGCTACTGATTCTACAAAGTGTCTATCCCCTTCCTTCCCCTGCATAGGAGTCCTATAGACTATCCCAACACGCAGGTTTTTTCCCCTGTCCCCTGTCTAGGGCGACCCACATTATCTCTGTTTCCCCCTCCTCATCCTGCCCTTCCATGGCCCCAATCCCTTCCCATATATATAATGCCACACCTCCCCCCTTCCCCTCCAGATCTGTCCTAAACAAATGATACCCTGGGATCACCGTCTCCCATTCGTAGTGCTCATTCCACCAAGTCTCACTCACTGCTACAATGTCTAGGTTCTCCTCCATCATGGTGGCCTCCAGTTCTCCCATTTTGTTCCCCAGGCTCCTGGCATTTGCAACCAAAGCCCTCCAACATGTTGCCCCATCCTGTCCTTCCCTGCTGCTAAGTGTTTCCTTGATGAATGTTGTGGCTTGGGGGGGAGGCTGATAGCCTCTCTGCTCTGCTCTGCCTCACGTAAGGCTGGCCCTGTCCTTAGCCACTCCCCCTTATTTAGTTTAAATTGAACTTCCTTGCCATGAAGTCCCCCAGTTTACTCTTCAGTGCAGCTGCCCCTGAAGAGCTCAGGTGCAGCCTGTCTCAGGCATACAGCCCCTCCTCCTCCTCCCATGTAGAGCCCCAGTCACGTATGCAGCCGAACCCCATCCGACCGCACCAACCTTGTAGCCAATTGTTGAATGCCCTTATCTTCTCCTTTTTGGATGTGCTTGCTCTTGGTACTGGCAACACCTCAGAGAAGGAAATGGAAGGAAAAACAATGTTGCTCCTACAGAACCTAGCTAGTTCCTTGAACCTTGCCTGTACCTCCATCAGACTGTTCCCTTCCAAGTCATTTGTGCCCAGGTAAAACAACAGAGGTGTCCTTTCATCCTGCTGCTTACCCCAGGAAGGAATATGATGCCTTACCTCCAGCACTGTCATCCCTGACATGCACTGTACCCATACTGCATTGTTTTTTGCTCCCTTCCTTCCCCATTTTAGCCCCTTACTTATTGAGTCCCCCAAGAATGCCACTCTACTGCCCCCTGCTTCCTGGGTGTCCTTTTAGCCTCTAGCTTTGTTTTGTGGGGTTTGGCTCCCTTTGGACTCCTCCTCATGTTCCATCCTGACTTGGTTTCTGCCCCTGCTCATCTTTTGTTCCCCATCACCTAGCCTATCCTGATTTTTGCCCATACCCAGCATCTGTACCTCTTCACCCTTTCCCTTTAGCTTTTCATCAGACTTTCCCATCCTGTACCTCTTCATTCCTTGTACTTCCTCCTGGCTTCCTTCATCCCTGCAGACCCCTCCTGCATCACTGCTTGAGCATGATCCAACTTCACCTGACCCCCCCACTAACTGCTCCTGGCCTTCCCTCATCTGCATCACTGTGCAAGATTGTGCCAACTGTGCTTAATCCCCCTCCAACTGTTCCTGTCCTGCCCATCTTTGCAGAAATTTTTGAGCACTGTACCCCACTTGGGGAAGTCTTCCCACTTATCACTTGCCCCATCTGCATATTTCCCCTCTCCTGCACCCTGCCCGGCGCATGCCCCAGCCTCCTGCTGCAGCTCCTACCCTGTAGGGTTTCCTCCAGTTCATTTTCAGCTTCCCAGGGGCTCAACTCCAGCTCTTCTGGTGCTTTCTTCCTGCCCCTTTTCTTATGCCACAGTTCCCCTAGTGCCACCTTTTGGTGTGTCCCTAATGTGCCCGTCCCCTCCTCCACCCCTTCCCCTGCATGCGATGTGCCCGCCCCTCCTCCACCCCTTCCCTGCATGGCGTGCCTGCCCCTCCTCCCCTCTTCCACTGCACCTGAGATATTTTCCCCCACGTCCCCAGTCGCTCTGCACCTCCCCTTCTCTGATGGCCCCTGCCGGATCCCTTCCTCTCCAATGTCCTCAACTAGAATACCTAGGAGGGAAAAACTGTTTGTTACTTCCACCCTCTGGCCCATTTCACCTATGCCTGCATTGTCCTTCATACTGGGCATCCATCTGCCTTTTCCTGAGCCTACTGTCTTCCATTCCTCCTGATCCCTGACTGGCCCCTTTTCACTAGCTACAGGCATCATTTTTGTGCCTCTAGGCTTCCTGCTGTCAGTTCCCAATGACCCCTTTCCTCCTGTCTTGGTCATCCCTGTTCCAGATCTGGACTTGTTGTTGTCTGTTTCCACCTCTGGTCTATCCCCTCTTCCCCTTTCCATCCTCTCCCTCCTAAGCCCTTGACTTCCGGAACAGTATATTTGATCCTCCAGTGAATCCACTCAGCCCTTCCCACTCCTTCCTTGGCTTATACCATCCCTGTCTCTCTATCCCCTTTTCCCAGCCCCCCCATTTAACCCCCACCTTAGCCCCGCCACTTCCTCCCTCAGCTGAGTGAGCTGCTTACACATCATACAACCCCCCATCCTCCAAGCCCAATTTAGGATCACAGCCGTTCCACAGCCACTGCACCCCACCACCCTGCCAAAGATCCCCCTCCCTAGGTCGCCCCTCCCTCTGTGCTGCCCTACCATTTCTTCTGTGATACTTAGATACAGTCCTAAAATCACCCTTATGTTTTTTTTTGGGGGGGGCCCCGACCCTCACCCCTTCCTTAGCCCCAAGCTACAGTTAAGACTTTTTAGAAGTAATAAAGCATGTGCAAACCATAGGCATCAAGAATTAATAACCACAGCCACCACGTTCAAGTCCTGGTCACCAAGTTCAAGTCCAAATCCCCAGCACCTACAGCGTCAGTAGTCCAAGATCACGTTCCCAACACCTCCAGTGTCAGTAGTCTCGACCCAGTTCATTTCACCTCAAATCATGTCCAATTCCCCAGCACCTCCAGCGTCAGTAGCCCAAGATTAATTTCCCAGCACCTTCAGTGTCAGCAGTCTCGACCCAGTTAATTTTACCTCAATTTCAGTTCTTTTGTGAATGATTTCTTAGTGTCTGTGTCAATTTCCCATATCCACTGAGGTTGAAGTCCAAGTCCCCTTTGGAGAAATGCAGGACCCAGCTCCTTGCAGTGATTTCCTTAGCTCAGGACGCTCCTTGCTCCCACTTGTTGTCCTTCAATCGGTCTGGCTGGCTATTTTTAAAGCCTACCACCTTGGCACCTCTTTCCCTGATTGGCCCAATCCTACACCGCTGTCTGCGGTTGACCAGCCATCCCTGCTTCAGTCGTCGGACTGCGAACTGTGCCCCTTGCTAGTTCAGCTCCAAACAGCTCAGTTCTCCTTCCTCTGATCACCAACTTCGACCCCGCTGCCAACTGCAGCCACAGCTCCACGCAGCTCTCTACTCTCCTTTCTCTGGTTGCTGACAGCAACCTGCACCCCCACTGCTGACACAGCTAAGAAGCACAGGAATGCACAGTCCAATTTCTTTCTCTGCCACCTGGGCTATTGGTACAACTCATGACAGAGGTCACCTAGGGTCACAGCTAGGCAGGGATTGACAAGAGGCTTTGGCTATGCAAGACCTTGCAGGCATGCACTCCCCAGCCCCATTACATTGATAGCCTGGGGCACACTTACTCAAGTACAAGTGCAGGATGTGAAATCCTTTTGCCCTTGTGCTTTCTTTGTTATTTAAAGAGGTTGTTTAAAAGCCCACAAATAGATCCCTTAGGAGCAAACCAGATGAAAATGTGGATTCAAGCAGGACCCAGAGTCACTGGAGTTTGTCAGATCTAGTTGCTTGACTTCTGTTTTGCTTGGAATAGCTTCCAAAAAGTTGATTTTAAACTGAAAATGCAAATACTTTGTGGTGATGCTTTGCAGAAATCCAGTCCAGGAGACCTTCACAGATGTAGTGAGCAAGAATGGTCTATCTGTCTATCTGTCTGTCTGTCTGTCTGTCTATCTATCTATCTATCTATCTATCTATCTATCTATCTACTCATGAAATGGCAGGTCCCCTTCACTATTGTGAGGCAAACAGGAGCAAGCAATTATAAGTTTAGCAAGCCACGAAAGAGACCCCCCCAAAAAATTTACTATGAGAACCTCCTTAGGAAATGGCATGAAAAGTCTAACCCCTCCCTGTATATCCATCCTGAAGCTAGAGAGTCAGAGTTGGAGGTTGCCTATAAAAGGCTAGAGCACTCAGGACAGTTGGGGGAGATACAGATAAACCCCAAATTGAAACCTCAGAAACAAAAGGAGGCAGTATATCGCAGTGGTTTAAGGCTCTGAGCTGCAAATCTGGTGACATCCAGCAGACCAGACCTGGGTTTGAATCCCACAGCTTCCACTTGCATACTGTGTGACCCTGAGCAAGTCACTTAACTTCCCTGTTCTCCCAGGTCGCTCCTGTAAAAAAACTTTCAGCTTAGTGTACTACTCCTGGTTAAACAACTAAAAAAAAAAAAAAGATGTGCACAGGGTATTGCAAGAATTTGAGCTACTATTCACAAACATCCCGGCGAGGATTAAAGGACTTGTGCACACCATAACTGCCACACAAGATGAGCCCTTACATCAAAAGCCCTACAGATTGCACATGAAGGTGAGGGATGAAGTGATTCAGGAAGTCAAAAAAATGGAGTAGTTACGGATAAATGTGCCCTCAGAGAGTGAGTCTTCACTCGTGGTGGTCACAGTGGACAAGAAAGAGGGTGATATACGTCTATGCCTGGATTTTAGAAAGCTTAACAATGTGTCACTATTCAATGGCTACCCAGTGCCCCGAGTAGATGACATCGACAGGCTAGGCAATGCACAGTATATCTCCACCCTTGACCTTACACAGGGATATTGGCAAATCCTCTTGTCACCTGATTCACAAGATAAAACTGCAATTATCATCCCAATTGGTTTATACCAGTTTGTCACATTGCCATGTGGACTACATCGAGCCCCAGCCACTTTTCAGCATTTTATGGACTACATATTAAGACCACACACTGAGTACTGTGTGGCTTATTTGGATGGTTTGGTCATATTCAGCCCTGACTGGCAGTCCTATGTTAGACACTTGTCCTAGGTATTGCAAGCAATAAAGGAGTCAGGAGTGACCATTAACCCTGCTAAGTGTGCCCTAGCAAAGACTGAAACAAGATACTTAGGGTTCATTTTAGGCAACCAAAACATGAAGCCCGAGGTAGAGTAGGTTACAGTAGTAGCAAACAGCCCAATGCCTACCACAAAAAAGCATCTGAGAGCTTTCCTAGGCTTGGCTGGTTATTACTGGAGATTCATTCCTAATATCTCAGCCATTGCCAGTCCTTTGACAGATCTTATTAAAAAGGAGTGCCCAAATAAGGTTCAGTGGACCCTTATTTGTGTTGAGGCTTTTAGGAATATCAAGGCTATTCTATGTACAGCTCCTGTATTGAAAAGCTGTGACTTCAACCAAGAGTTTGAGGTTCAAACTGATGCATCAGAGAATGGTATTGGGGCAGTCTTATCTCAGAAAATAGATGGGGAAGAACATCCGATCATGTATATCAGCAGGAAGATACATGAGAGCAAGAGAATATATGCTATCATAGAGAAAGAATGCTTAGCTCTGAAGTGGGCTATCAAGTGTCTGAAATATTACTTATGGGGAGCTGAATTTAAGGTTGTATCTGATCATAGCACCCTTTGCTGGTTGCACCAAATGAAAAAAAATCCCTATATAATGCAGTTGTACTTAACGCTTCAGCCCTATCAATTTTCTTTGTCCCACAGGGCAGGGACAAAACATGTAAATGCTGATTTCATGTCTAGATATGTGCAGGAATTGATGTCAATGAAATATGATGGACTTTCCCTAAAAGGAGATGGTGCAGGGAAGGTACCATTAGTCTCTATGAGAAATGTGTTAACTCCTCAGGGTAAAGAATGATATTCACTATGTTTATGATAGAACATTTATCGTTAATAGGGACCCTGAGATGGAGCTTCTGAAGATGGATGGGTGAAAGCTTCATCCCTTCCTGGGACAGGTACGTGGTAAGTAGTCTGAAATAACTGGTTCCCTCTTAAGCCGGGGGATATGTAACAGGGAGATCCTGCCACTCTTGAGAACCACTCTTTTCCTAAATCTGTTGCAACAGTTCTTCTATATCTTATCCTAATCTATCCTTTACAATTTCTTGTCCATAAGGTTGGTCACCGCCTCCCCTTTTTGTGTTTGCTTGTGCGCATGTGCAAGAAACATTATGTGGCAACTTAGGAGAGAAGCGGGTTTTGGAGGTGCGGCACTGTGGTGGCCAGTGCCACTACTGCATTCTTGCACTTGGCCCTCATTTCCCAATGAGGTGCCATACTGCTGCTGATGCTAGTTCAGCCAGCATGCCACCAACTTGAAACGAATTAGCAGCTGCAATGAGGAAGTGACCCATCATTGCGAAGCAGTGCTTCGCCTGGTGTAACATTTCAAAACAATATGGCGGCAGCTGTCGCCATCCACTTACAGTCCCCATAAAAGCCAATGGGTGTGCTCAATCTCCTGCTGGTATACCCCCACCCCAGTTCATTTGCTGATGGGGGAGCCCAATCCCCAACGACATAATGTCCCCCCCATTTGTTGTGTGCCGAGGGGGGTGCCCAATCTCCCTCGGCATCATGCCTCCCAAACAGGCTTTCTTTGCCAATGGGGGGCCCAATCAGCATTGGTTTAAGTCCCCCTCCCTGAAAATTCAGGTGACACACTGAGAGCCCACCCCAGTGTGCTCAAAGCAAAGCTGCAAAAAAAAAACCTTCCCACGACGTCTTTTTTCCCCAAACAAAGAAAATTGTCCTCGCCCTCGGTCCCTCCCCAAACCGCATCCACCCTCAGAGCACCTCACCTTCCCACCCCCACCCCATATCCTTACCTCTGGAGCTGGGCGCGACGATCTTCATTGCACCGGAATTGCCTGCACTCTTTTAAAGCCGAATGCGAACTAAAGAAATGCCAGTAAGCTGTATAATGGCATAAGTGGTTTTTTTTCAACTTAGGTGGATATCTTGGCCATTTTTTTAACCTTTTGGCACCCAGTTTTCAACATGGGATTCTTGGATCCCCTCCTCATGAATGCAATCACTGTCTTGCCGTTACTCAGTACCGAAAGGTGATTTCACGGTCACTGCGTGGAATTATCTTTTGGGACTGATTAATGAAATGACAGTGCCACTGTTCATGAGATGGGCTCCCAAAAAGTGTATGTTGCAAATTTGGTAAAAAGATTCCAAAAATTAACTGTGTCAAGCGTGCATTGCACAGTTTACATGCACGCTGGTAATTTTGAGAATTTTTGAGATTTTTACTCCAGATTTTCCACATTGTTATTTTTACATATCTCCTTATGAACAGTGCAGCTGTCATTGTTCACATCCTGCCTGAAATGTGTTTTCGTGATCTGCCGCACAATGGCACGGTCGCTGTGGGAAATCAATGTCCGGGACTGATTAAGAAAATCACAGCAACACTGTTCATGAGTGGATGTCCCAAAATGCTTATGTTGAAAATTTGGTGACAAAATTCCACAAAATAGCTGTGTTACGAATGTGCATTGCACAATTTCCATGCACAGTCATAACTTCGAGAATTTTTAATATTTTCACTCCAGATTTTCAACATTGCCATTTTTGCATACCTCCTTATGAACAGTACAGCTGTCATTTTTCACATCCTGCCCAAAATGTGGTTTTGCACATCTGGCGTACAGAGGCGCAGTCACTGTGGACAATAAATGTTCAGGACAGATTAAGAAAATCATAGGGACGCTGTTCATGAGCAGAGGTCCCAAAATGCCTATGTTGAAAATTTGGTGAAAGAATTAAAAAAAATGACTATGTTACGAGTGTGCATTGTGCCATTTTCATGCACGCCTAACTTTGAGAATTTTTAATATTTTCATTCCAGATTTCCAACATTTCCATCTCTTCACACTTCCTTATGAATGGTGCAGCTGTCATTTTTCACATCCTGCCTGAACTGTGGTTTCACACATCTGGTGCAGAATGGTGCGATCACTGTGGGAAATCAACGTCTGGGACAGATTAACAAAATCACAGTGCCACTGTTCATGAGCAGAGGACCCAAATGCTTTCATCAGGTGGGGGTTACAAAAAGGCTATGTTGAAAATGTGTAGTGCAAATACCAGCAAACTCATTAGGGGTTTCATTAGGGTTTCTAACCATAACGTACCACCCTGTACAGACTGACAGGCATCAGGGGTGTGCCTTCGGATTGCTGGCTGTAATGCTCATGCCATTCCACCCCCACCCTGCAGCCAACGATAGGCATCAAGGTGTGCCTTGGACTCTTCGGCCCCAGAGTTCACCCCATTCTCCTCTACTGCACCCATTTCAGGGTATGCCCTTATGGAATGGGGTGACTGTAAAGCCGAACACCCTAAGGCACACCTCAACATTTGTCGGTGTCTGCAGGATAGGGTGAGATGAAATGGCATTATGGGTGATGACCCAAAGGCATACCCCAATGCCTGTCTATCTCTGCAGGGTGGAGGTGGGGGTTGGCATGAAGTTCAATACTTCAGTGCCATTCCTATTCTGCATCTGTCTAACTCCTGCACTTCCAATGCTAACAACAGCAAGCAAACATTCGGCATTGACAAATGCTTGTTTGTCTATGCTATAGTGTCCTCTTTGATTTTCTTTTTCCCTCTCAGGTCCTCGTACAGGGAGGTTATTGTTGTGATCTCCGAGCTGATGTAAAACAACAGGCTGTGTTCCTCACTGTTAGATTTAATATGCAATGGCACTATGTCATAAAATACCTTGATGTATATACCTTATGTGTATGAAACGTGTTTGCAGGGAGGCAGTATAGCACAGTGGTTTAAGGCTTTGAGCTGCAAATCTGGAGACCTGGGTTTGAATCCCACAAACCCCACTTTCATATACTCTGTGACCCTGAGCAAGTCACTTAACTTCCCGGTGCTCCCAAATCGCACCTGTAAGCAAGCTTTCAGCTTAGTGTGCCACTCCTGGTTAAACAATTTGAAAAAAAAACATTGGAAACCTATTAATGTTGAAAATACCACGGCACTAGGTGTTTTTGATAAAGGTTAAAAAGGTACTAGGTGACTGTATTATTGAAATTTGTAACATGGCAAAAATCAACATGTGAAAGAAGGAACACAATTGGCTGAATGGCGTCAGGTGGCAGAAGAGCAACATGGCCTTATGGCACGATAATGCTGTGTTGCCATTGGGAGCATGCAGAAGAAAAGATTGGAACAGTAATCGCGTTGTGGATGAGCCTGAGGAATGTGGAGTGCGCATCCGAAGAAGTGAGCAGGGCATATATTGCTGCAAGTCTCACCAATATGTGGTAGTACGAACAGACATAGTCAAAGTGAATGGCAGTGCGAAGGAGCCAGTACACTGGTGTGTTCCAGGGTGAGGCAAGAGTGTTCATTTGGACACAGCAGACAAAGGTGAACAATAGTCTTACCCACGCACCCACCCAGATGATAGTTGATGAGTCACAAAGAAGTGAAAGGCAGTAGTCGGCAGTAAAATGAAGCAATACACCATATATCAACTGAGCAGAAGTGTGGTGACATGTCAAAAGCGCCACCTATTGGTGCAAAATGCAGTGTCTGGGGCACCCGTCCAATTGAGTTCGAGTGTGGCGAGCAATCATCAGGAAAAGAAATGTATTTTCAAGCTGAAACTGCACTGTAGGCAGGTCATGACGGAACCTGATGGAAATACAAATAGTGGCACCAAAATCACAGAGCAAAAGTACAGCATCTTCAAAGATGCTGTGTAGAAAAACAGCAAAAGTGGTGTGCTGTTGTACAAGTGCCACCTGTTGGTCGGAAACATCAGCGCAGGTCTGCACAGTCAGGTAAGCAAAGTCCTGTCAGTCCTGGTGTACAGTAAAGTATGCACTCAACAAATAGTTCCTACAATGCAGCAGGGCAGCAACATGAGTAAAAAATTGATGCAGAGGAGTAGAACAGCTGAACACAAGTCGGACGGTTGTAACTGACAAGAATATGTTATCTGTATCTTGCAAGGTGAAGGAAAGTGGTAACGTGTCAAAAGTTGCTAGGCACTATGTAAGTCAATATCGGCAGTCCAACATGCACGTGCATTCTGGCACTTACACAGAGCCTTATAAAGAAGGACATATAAACCATAAATCAGTAAGTTACATAATTTGTACTCCTGATGTGTGTGTGATAACAAGTAAAACAGTATCCAGATGAAACATCCATTGCACAAGCCGTGTTACAAGTGCATTAATCCACTCCGAAGGTGGCATCTATTGGGGAATTAATGCATGGTTGGGCTGTGTAGGTACAAGGCCGGATGGTCCCAACCATGCATTAATTCCCCATTAGATGCCACCTTCATCGTGTTTTAATGCTTACTAAGTTACTGGGGTAGAGATATCAGAAAACCCCCTGTTGTGTTGTTAAATACATGTAAATTGCAGATTGTTAGAGATGCCCTTTTGGTACCATGCATTCCTGCTGTAAACTGAGCCAGTCTGAAATGTCATGATGATTTGCATATACATCCCATGGTGCTTTGCAGTATGGGACTATATGTGACGTGTTTCTTGAAACTTGCCTTTATTGCCAATGCCCTTTGGGGTAACCTTTGCTTCAGTGCTTCTTTGCTGAGGTCCTTTGTCTTTGACTTGTTTTTTTTTTTTTTTTAATTTGAGCCCCCATCACCAAAACACACAAGACAAACATAGGGATGAAATGGTTTTCACTAAAAAGATTAGTGGGTGTTGACTAAGTGTGGAAGAAGGACATGAAAAAATCTGTTGCCAACTGATGTATTGAAGAAGAGATATGTTATAGTTATCTCCTGTATTTGAAATAAACATCACACAGAGATGGTGTGTTGAACCTGAAGTTCTGCATCTAGTCTGTCTGTTATCCCACAACCTCTCCACTGGGTGAGGCATAATTTTATTTATGTAGCAACCAGCATGTATAAAGAAGAATTAGCATTTACTGTTTAAATCATTGTTTTTGATACACATTCTGTCTCAAAGCACTTTATAAGCCATGAGAGCTAAGGTAGTCAGAACCCTCTGAAGTTCTAGTTCTAGTCTAGAACTTTTGGAAAAGTTCTAGGGTTCTAACCTTTTTTAGAACTCGAACCCTATTTTTTTATTGTGCTGCCAGTAATGAAGATGGTAATAAAATACATGCAAAGGAAAAACTGTTCAATATAAGGGGGAGAGAAATTATCATGTGTGACATTGATAGGAATGCAACTAGGTTTATCTATGGTTTCTTCTGTTTGCTAAAGCCAGCAACTTAATATGTAACAGGCCCACCCACCCACCCATATGTTAAAAGTTTTCCTGCTGCAGCTGCATCATAGTTCCTTAGTGAAAGAAAGAGGCACATTAGCCATTTATGTAGTCAGTTATATATACTCATCGTTATGAATTATGAGAAAAATAACTGATATTACCTAATCTCAGCTATTTGCTGCTTTCTGTTTTAAATGAGTAACTCAAAAGTTGCTATGTTTAAAAGAAAGCTTTTATAACAAAGTCAAGCCAAGGTATTACAGCAGTAGCATGTGGAACTGTTGCAAAACATGTTATGTCATAACGTAGTCAGTCAAGACATTTGAATAAAAAAAATATGCCAGTCATTGTTGCTGGCAAAAAATGCATGCAATTTTCTAAGATAATGCATACATATACCAACATTTTTGTTGGCAAATTGAAGTAATACATACAACTTTCTAAGATGATGCATTTGTGCAGCTGATACTTCAATAAAATCTGTATTTCAGTCACATAAATAAAAAAAGTGGTTTCCTCACCACATACTAACTTAAGGAACGTTTAATGTAGCTGCAGCAGTTGGAATGTGATGTTTAAGGGACAGCGTCTGTCAACCCCATTATGTATCAAATGATCACTACTTGTAAAGCAAAACACTTTATGATAGGTCACATTCTGTGAAAACTGCTGATGCAGATTTTCTTTTATTTCTGATTCCTTTATTCTTTTTTTAAAGGGGACAGGACAATTGTGCTAGGTGGCAGCAGTTTGCAATGTATTTAATAAGAAAAAAATATATATATTATATGTACACAGTAGGTTCGGTCTGTCATCATTTTTTTCCTCACCATCCCCAGCCAATCACGAATCTGTAAATGAAAGGACTAAAACAACACTCACCTTTCACCCCATCACCCATTCCACTCTTCTTCCACCACCCTCATCTGGACAGTAGCATCTATACCACCCTTACACCCATGTTAAAACCAACCCACAACCCTCACCCATGTAATAGCATCCATTTTTGGTTTATGGCTAACATTTCTGTAATTGAAAAAATAATAAACAGCTACCAATTAGAACTCATTGTTTTGTCCTCTTTAAAATTGAAGAATAGACCGTCCCCGGTCCCATCCCATACTGATGCACCACAAAGTCACAGAAGGTAAATCCAAAAAAGATATGTTTGCACTTTAACTATAAATAATATGATACAGAAAGGATTGACATGACAGTGTCCCTTTTATGCCAAATGTGGGTCTGTTCCCACTGATGTTAAAATTGCCCTGTGTATAAAACTTGTTGACTTTAGTTTAGACCCTAGCTACAAAGTAGTTTGCCATGAAATGGTGAAAGTTTTGGGGGGTATATAGTCCAAGGTAGTAGATCGAGAAAGGAGGGAGACAACCAAAGTCACCACAGTCTGTAAAAGTTTCCTTTTTGGTGCAGAGAGACTCTGTTCCACACAGTATTTACCAGCCACCACCATCTGAGTTGTCATCACCATCAACATCCACAACATCAATCACTTCAGGATCAGTTTGTATACTCTTGTAGGGATACGAAAATCTTGACTTATTAACTTTAATAAAAGTTAACGTGTGTACATTTTCTGGCAGCAGCCTATTTCTGGTGTCTGTCACAATATTGCCATCTGTACTAAACATGCGTTCTGAAGAGACACTTGTTGCAGGACAACCAAGATATTTACAGGCTTCATCATACAGCTCTGTCCAAAGTGACTTTTTTGATCTCCAGTATTCAAAAGGGCATGCATCAATAGGAATAGGCAGTTCTTGCAGGTAACTGTCTACCATGATGGACAGAGACCACTCAGAAGAGGAATCAGCAGAAGCTGGTATGGCAGCAATTTGGGAAAGGTTTTGCCACAGATTTAGCTTGCTACTAAGGGTTGAAGAAGTGGCAGTTGTGGAACAACTACTGTTAATGTTTGGTGACTTTTCCAGTTCTGTATCCCTTGTGAAGATGAACCTGCATGTTGTGGTGATGATAACCTGAGGGTACTGTGGTGTCTGAGTTTGACTCTATGGCTGCAGCTCATCTAGCAACAGACATTTGTACTGCTCTATATTATCTGTTTTTGGAAGATGTATAGCCTTGAACCTGGGATCTAAGAGAGTTGCAAGGATGTAGTGTTTTGATTTCATCATTGCAACTAATTTGTCATTGGTTTTGAAGCACTCGCTCATTCTCTTTACGAGATTCCCATGATACAGGCGACATGTTGCCTGCGCTTCAGATCTGTCTTTTTCTATTTGTAGATTTAGAATACTAAGATGATGTGAAATGAGCATTATGAGTGGAATAACCTGACTCACAGATGCGCCTTCAGAAGACATGTCCCTTGTAGCTGTCTCAAAAGGAGCTAGGATGCAGCACACTGTCTCCATTAATTTCCACTGCAGCACAGACAGCATAATGCCATCTCCAATAATGTAACTGGAGCAATACTCATGTACAGCTTGCTTTTGCTCCAAGAGGCGCTGCAGCATATAAAGTGTTGAGTTCCAACGAGTGGAAACATTTTGAATCAGCTTTTGCTGGGGCAGCTTGTGTTTTTTTTGCAGTTTGACAATGTCCGTATAGCCTTGGTTGAATGTGAAAAGTGAGTCACAATTTTTTTGCAAACAGCAATCATACCATCCACTTGTGTTTCATTGCTGAGAAATCCCGTGACAATTAAGCTGTAGTAATGTGCAAAGCAAGAAGCATGCAGAAATCCTCCATCCTGTACTGTTTTCAAGATGTTGGCTCCATTGTCACTTACTATGAAGCCACATTTTAGACCGTGAGAATAAATCCATTTGTCAAGGAGGTCATTTAGTTCCTGCAAGATGTTTGCAGCAGTATGACTTTTCCCAAACTTCTTTATATGCAGCGCCATCTTTGGGGTGTCTTTGTTTTGAAGAAGCACAAGAAAACGTGACCCAATGAGCGTAAGGACATATAATCTATGTTTTGAGTGCTGGTCCACATATCTGTTGTGACATGAATAACCCCACCCTCCACAGTTTTAAGTGCAAGCATCACTGTCGCTTTTAAAGCCTGATAAATGCTTGGTATTTCAACATAGAAAGTACTGATGAGGAACATTGTAACGAGGCTCTGCTAATGTGATGAGCTCCCTAAAATCCTCATGATCTACCAAAGAGTATGGGAGAAGGCTCCGCTAACAGTTCACCAATTCGGTGATTAAGATGAAGGGTCTTTGGATGATTTCTAGTAAAGGTATTCTTCCTTTCAAATGCCTGAGACAGTGTTAGCTGTTTACAACATGTCCCTGCTGGTTTATTATACACCGTGTTTGATGGGCAGATGGACGAGAGATGGTGGACTAGGACTTATACATTCAGTGCCATCACTGGATGTGCAACTGGTACTAATGGTGCTGGCATTGGTGGTAACAGCGATCCTGGGGCTGGCAGTGGTTCTGCCCGCATCAAGTTCAGACAATTCAGTATCCATTTCAGATTCCTGACCCTTCTCACGTGCGGTCTAGAAGATGGAGGACATGGGTTTTGGATGATCAAGCAAAACTGAATGCTTTTTCAGATGGCGTTTAAGAGCTGTAGTGCCAAGGCATGACACAACTTTACCGCGGCTTACACTCTGTTTACACAGGGAATAAATTGCTCTGCATGGATCAGTTTTACTGACAGAGAAATAATTCCACACCTCAGATGTGACAGATTTTGTTCGAGTGCTAGGAAGATAGCTAAAGACTGTTTGTGTCTTTTCACCTGTCCTAACAGAACCTGGGACATACTCCTTGGTGCTAGAAGAATGGGCAGAAGACTCTGATGGATTTTCATTGCTGGCCAACACAGAAGTGGTGGATTCAATGCATATGTCCTTTTCATTGCCAACAGTGCTGGATGTATTTGCAAGTGCACTACCTGATTCATTGTCAGCAGACTTGCTCATTTCACTTTGTTGAGGAAGTAATGATTCGTCGCGAGACACAACAGTGTCGGACTGAGACAAAGAGCTACTGTCTGAGTCAGAGAGGGACTCACTGTCACTTGCATTATTGCTGCTAGTCACAGGGATCTTAACAGCATGAATGGCATACCTTATGGTGCCTCTCTGTGTGACTCCAGCAACTGTACAGGTTTTCTTAAAAGGTCCCCCTTTACCACACTTCACTATTGCTCTTTTGCTGTTTCTTGAATTTTTATCACATGAAGCATTTTGGTTATTTCTGCTAGTGCCAGGATTACCACTACCACCAACACCTACTCCAACACCATCACCAGATGCTTCATCTATGTTGGTGTCAGCCATAACAGACAGTACCAGTACTACCAGTATACTGCGGTGAACACACCCACACCCAAACAATTCCTGTGTAAGAAAGCAATGTGATCTGTGATCGCTGCCTACAACTCCAAAATTGTATTTTGGTTGTGCGACACTGTGATAAAGTAGACTAAAAGTAATTAAAGAATATGACGGTTTGCAACTAAAGGATCCCAGGTTCAAGGCTTACAGAATGATTGGGCTGCTGGGTATAGGCATACACATAACAGTCAAGGGGCGCACAGCAGCAGGGTGATGGGCTGACCACAGGAGACGGAGTCACATACACAACACAATGAGAATTATATTTCTACGTTTCTGTCATGTAAGGTTAATGCCACCACACAACTGGCCACTGGGCTTCTCTCTGTAACACGCACTGGGTAGGGTACAGTGCAGTCAAGGGGCACACAGCAGCAGGGTGATGGGCTGACCACAGGAGATGGAGTCACATACATAACCAACACACAACTCAGGGAATGAGATTTATATTTCTACGCTTCTGTCATGTAAGGTTAATGCCAACACACAACTGGCCACTGGGCTTCTCTCTGTAACACACACTGGGTAGGGTACAGTGCAGTGCAGTCAAGGGGCACACAGCAGCAGGGTGATGGGCTGACCACAGGAGACGGAGTCACATACATAACACACAACTCAGGGAATGAGAATTATATTTCTACGCTTCTGTCATGTAAGGTTAATGCCACCACACAACTGGCCACTGGGCTTCTCTCTGTGACACACATTACACTGGGTAGGGTACAGATTTATTTGCCTTTTTTTTGCCCCCCTTGTTATATGCTTGTTGCTGGCAGCTGCTGAGTGTGCACCACTGTGCAGTTTCAAATAATCACAATCACATTTCACAAAGGTTCTTCTTTTTATTTTTTTATTCTCTCTCCTGAGTCCTGATATTGATTGATCTCGGTCTCGATCATAGAAACATAGAAACATAGAAGTTGACGGCAGATAAGGACCGCAAGGCCCATCCAGTCTGCCCATTTCTTTTTCTACCTTATAAATGTGCCATCGGCCTTTGCTCTGTCAGTGACCTATCTATTCATAGTCATTTGTATTGCTCCCTTATGCCTATCCCATGCCTGTTTGAAGCCCTGCACTGTATTCATAGCCACCACTTCTTGTGGTAAGCCATTCCATGCATCTACCACCCTTTCTGTGAAAAAGAATTTCTCACATTCCCCTTAATCGGCCTCCCTCTAATCTCATGCTGTCCTCTTGTCCTGCTATTTTTCTTATATTTAAACATGTTAGACTCTTTCACCTTGTTTATGCCTTTAAGGTGTTTAAATGTCTCGATCATATCACCTCTCCCTCGTTTGCTCAAGGGTATACATATTGAGCTCCGTTAATCTGTCCTCATATGTCTTCTGATGCAGTCCCTGCACCATTTTGGTTGCCCTTCTCTGGACTGCCTCAATTTGGTTAATGTCCTTGTGAAGGTGTGGCCTCCAATACTGCATGATACTCCAGATGGGCCTAACCAATGTCTTGTACAGAGGATTATTACCTCCCTCTTACGACTTGTGATACCCCTACTAATACACCTTAACACCCCCTAGCCTTACCTACTGCTTTAGAGGTCTGCTTGATGATTTTAGGTCATCAGTGATGATGATGCCCAAGTCTCTTTCTTCCTTTGTGACTGCTAGCAACTCCTCCCAGTCTATAAGTGGCTTCAGGGTTTTCTTCCCTATGTGCATGATTTTGCACTTCTTTGCATTAAATCCCAGTTGCCACTCTTCTGACCATTCTGCTAGTTTATCCAGATCTCTTCTCATTCTGCCCATCCCATCTGGATCATCTACTCTGTTGCAGATCTTGGTGTCATCTGCAAACAGACAAGCCTTACCTCTAGTCCATCTGCAGGTCACTAATGAAGATGTTGAATAGGACTGGCCCCAGGACTGATCCCTGAGGTACCCACTTGTGACTTGCATCTCTTCTGACTGTATACCATTTACCACCACTCTCTGTTTTCTGCCAGTCAACCAGTTTGCCACCCAGTTGACCAACTTCTGACCCACCCGAGCCTACCTAGCTTATTTATCAATCTTCTATGTGGAACAGTGTCAAAGCTTTGCTGAAGTCAAGGTAGGCGACATCAACTGCTCCCCTTGGTCCACCACTCTGGTTACCCAGTCAAAGAAATCTATAAGATTAGTTTGACAGGACCTTCCTTTTGTAAACCCATGCTGTCTTGGATCCTGTGCCCCTATGGATTCCAGGTGTTGCACTATCCTTTCCTTAAGGAGTGCCTCCATAATCCTGCCCACTACTGAGGTAAGACTGACCGGTCTGTAGTTCCCCGCCTCCTCCCTGCTACCACTATTCCCCAATCCCTTCCCAATTCTTGATTAATCCCTCCACCTGAACCTCCCCCTAGTCCCACTCCCACCCGACCGTTAATTTACTGAGCCTTTTTTTCAGCCTTTCTCTCGTTCTCGGTCTCACAGGAAAATGGATGATGGAATTTTTTAAATAGCACTGCAGCAACTAGCAAGTGCTCGCTGCAGTCCGATTGCGGCCACACCGACCTGGGCCCTGGCCTATAAGTATAGTATCGGGCTTGAATGCCTGGCTGCAGCAGTAGAGTAGCGGTACACTAATGCTACAGTTAAGTAGGCTGCTGCTGCCCCCTGAAATCCACAGCAAATGGCGCACTGTCTCGGCTTGCATCTGCCTATAAATACCCCCACAGATCCCGTGGCTCACGCAGCTTACTCGACCCCCATCTGACCACATAGTATTGGTCAGGTGGTGAGGAGGATGACTTCACTTGAGCATACATACGTAAGTATGTTATGCAAGTGCAAACAGACAACTCGAGGTGGAGGGCAATGGCAAGTTCAACCCCCCCCAACAACACTGCTGCTGCTGCTGCACGCCCCCACCACATCGGGGCTGCCACTTGCCTGCTGCTGCTGGGACATGCCTCCTCCAGCCCCACATGCCCCTACACCCCCCACCTTCGGGTGCCTGCTGGGACGTGCCTCACACATCGTTAGATTCTCAGATTTGAACCCTTTTGAACCTTTAGTGTTCGGAAAGTTCTGTTAGAACTCGAACACCAGTGTTCGAGGAGGGTTCAAATCTTTGACAAACTAGTTCTGACAACCCTAATGAGAGATTAGTAGTGTTGTGACTGTAAATGTATAGTGGCTGCCAATTCACACAACAACACCAGCACACAGCCTTGGACAGTTGTATGGGAATGGGAATGTAGGCCAGGACACTGCAGGAAATCCGGTACTCTTTTGTGTAGAGTGCCTTTGGTTCTTTTACCGCCATCTGAACACCCACTAGCAGAGCCCCAAGGGTGAGAGGACATGACTGGAGTTTAACAGTATTTAATGCCTCATTTGAAGGATACATTATCCTAAAAATACACCATCCCCCTAGTACTGCACTCAGGTGCTGACATTTACAGTACAATCCCAATATCTGTGTGCGATTAGAACCTCTGACCTTCTGGACCAGAGGTACATGTGCTACCAACAGAGCTATGCTGCTATCCTGAAAGCACGGCTCCGCTGGGGGTAGTGTACTGGATCACTGAAAATGAATATATAATTTTGTTAGTGCTGCTACTGGAGTATGTGAAAAGCTGGGGTTGTGTGCTCCAGAATAAACATCATAATAATGGAGATCATGTGATATCATTGTGAAGCTTGCAGCACTTACCGACCGGCTCCGCTCTGACTTACATTTCATGGGTATTTTACACAGTTTATAACCCGGTCTTTTTGCCTAACTCAGTACCACTTGATTCTGATTGCCTCCGGAAGTACCTGAGGCAAAGTGTAGATGAAAACTGGCAGCAAAAGACATTGGAGCAACACTGCATCATCTTATGGCCTGTTTCTACAATGGAGGCTGAGATGCGCCAAGCCCCCCCAATTCATACTCCACCACAGACCCCTGAGAAGGGTTCGAAGAGGTCCAAAACCTAGCCAGGGGCTCTACCGAAACCATCCACAACATCGGCAGCCCCGCAAGCCCAGATTCCGCTGTCAGAGAAAAAAATTTATGGAGGAGCTTATGCCCTTCAAAACAACTCTCCAGGAGTTCTCAGATGAGCTTAAAGCTGTAAGAGGGGAGCTGTCTGTCACTAACCTGGCCTTTTCGGATGCTGTGGCTTGAATGATGTCTCTGGAAGGATGGAGGGACAAGATGGAACCAGAAGTTACTACTCTGTAACAAAGATTACGTAAAATGGAAGCCAACTTAGAGGACTTGGAAGGCTGAAGTCGCAGAAACAATATAATTGTTGTCAGCCTTCCAGAGGACTCAAAAGGGTCTACCCACATCATTTTCCTGCAAAACAATGCTGACAAAAATTTCCGGGCCCTCTCCTAACAATACTAATTATATTATTGAGAAGGCCCACCGCTCGTTAAGGATGAAACCGCCAGCAGGAAATCCACCCAGGCCTCATATATTAAAATTTCTTAATTACCTGGACAAGACCCGTGTCCTCAGTAAGGTCAGAGAGCTACAGCATGTCCTCTGGGGGGGTCAACAGCTTAGATTTGCCCAAGATCTGCATGCCAGTGTCTGGCAACGTTGGTTGGACTTTCTTCCAATTGTAACAAAGCTTATAGCTGCTGGCCTAAGTTATAAAGTCCAGTATCCATCACGTCTGGCTGTACACCATGCTGAAACCTGGCACACCTACGACACAGCTCAACAAGCTCTCCCAGCCCTGAAGACCGTGCTTCCAGATTTATTTGGGGACTGTTGATGTGTCCCCAACAGAAGGATCTACTGGCTGTGGTAACTAAGGAACTGCACGAATGTGCACATTTCTGCAGTGCGACTGACTAAACTTGCGATGAACGACCACAAGAGGGTAGCAGAGTAAAATATATCAGGGAAGCTGTTTAAGAGACGCTATACAGCATAGCATTTCTGGCAACTATGTAGGCTCCCTTCTTTACTTTTACTTCTAATATCATCTTCAGTTAGTATCTTGACAGTTGCCTGCTCCTGGGACTCATTCTTCCCCTTACTTCTGTCTTGCTGGTGTTCAGTTCTATCAGTGGTCAGGGAGCAGACAGGGACTTAATTTTTATGTGAAGATTGCTGGCTGTGTACTCCATGCTTTCTTTTTTATAATACTTATTCACAGACTGGACAGTTAACCTGCCTAACCCAGCACTTCAGTTTATTAATAAAACAGGGGAACAGGAAAAGATTTAAAAAGCGGGGAGAAAAAAAAACTAAACAGAAACAAAACAAAAACTTTTTTTTTTCCTTTTCTTCTTTGTGTGTTCAGTGGTACAGGGATACTTCTTACATACTAGACTGTGAGTCGGGTGGGAGGGACGGTTAAGAGTGGTTAAACTGCAGTATTCACAAGGTGTTATGTATGGTACATTGGGGAAGGGGGTATCCACGACTGACACATGTGCGTATTCCAGGCTATACTATTCTTTCTTTTCAGGAATGTTACAGGACTGCAAATTAAGGCCGGCCTAGCATTATATCCACCCATTAGGGGCATTATATGTCTGGCTGTGGATGGAGGGCCAGCGGGAATGGGGGGAAGGAATTGTAGACTTTCAAACTTTATTTATCTTATATATTCTTGATGTTATACCAGTTGGTGGTTGCTTAAAAGTATGTAAAAGGGGAAAGGAGTGTGCACTTACAAGCATTTTATATGGAGCCCTGGTATCATAATTCCTTTCTATTCTGTTTTCCCAGGGCTTGTTCTACAGAGGGTTCAGGTCGCTTTCAGGAAGGGGGGGGGGTTCGGGGTATGAGTACGCATTGCATCTATGGTCTTGTTATCTGGTGTAGAGAGACAGATTTATTGTCTCAAAGATTCCAAAACAAAGGATATTATGTTTGGAAATATCCACGATGGCCAATTATAAAATTTGCTCATGGAATGTGAAAGGTGCTCAGTCTCCAGCTAAGTATGCCAAAATACTGTTACATCTCGGTAGACTGGACATTGATGTTGCCTTTCTTCAAGAAACCCATTTGCCTTCCTCCCAGATCCTCCAGTTACAGGCACTGGGGACGGGTCCCAACACTCGTAGAGGTGAAGTCGCCATTTTAGTGGCACGCAGATTACCTTTTCGATTGTTGGACACCATAATAGACAACCAGGACAGATTTATTCTAGTTAAGGCCTTATTAGGCCACTCCGAAGTTGTACTTGGGTCTATTTATGGCCCAACAGTATACAATCCCCATTTTTTCTCTTCCCTCATGGCTCAACTGGTCCTGCGGTCCTCTAACCCTTTATTGTTAGGTGGTGATTGGAACCTGGCATACTGCAACATTCTGGACCATTCTAGACCCAGAAACTCTTCTCTTTCTCCAGCACTGCTGGCCAGCAGAGAAATGATGGACACATTGGGTCTAACTGATCCTTGGAGGGCTCTCTTCCCTTCCCAGAAGGAATATTCCTTCCACTGCATTCCCCACAACTCATTCTCCAGGATAGATTATTCTTGCTGGACACTGGTCACCTTTCTTCAGTATTGTCTTGCAACTATCTTCCCAAGGTTATTTCAGATCATCACCCCACTTTATTAGATTGGTACCCGGACCCCCCAACTCCCTGAGACAAGGTGTAGAGATTAAACAGCCAGTTATTAAGGTCTGACAGCCTTACTTCTCACCTTGATACTTTTATCACCGACTTTCTCAACACTAACTCCCCTGCTATGTCTAAACTGGACATGCTCTGGGGAGTCTTGAAGTGTACTTTCAGGGGCAAGATTATTCGCTTGGCCACCAAAAGGAAGAAAATTGCCTCCCAAGTCACATCTGGCCTACTCCAAGAAATAAGGAGAACAGAACTGTCCCTTTCTATTCATCCCTCTCAAGAGGATCTCCATAATCTAGAAATTCTTAGGGACCGATATAATTCTTTACTAATGGAAAAAGCTGAACATCTCCATCATTCCAAAATTCAATACTTTGATCAAGTTGATAGAGCTGGCAAATTACTGGCTCTATGGCTCCGAGCCCAAAAAGCAGACACAATTATTCCCTCCATTTGTAACTCTGCTGGACATCTGGTCACTTCCCCCAGAGAAATAGCAAACTGTTTCCAAACCTACTACCAAACACTATACTCTCACCCTTCTACTTCATTTCTCCCTGAAAAGGCAGACCAGTTTATACTTAATCTCCAACTCCCACAACTAGAAGACCACCAGATTGCTACTTTAAAAGCTCCTCTCTCGGTCTCAGAAATTTGTTCCACCATAGATACATTACCGCCAAACAAAGCACCAGGTCCAAATGGTTATACCACAGAATTCTATAAAGTCTTCAAAAAACCAACTGGCCCCATCTTATTAAACACATATAGTTATATATACAAATATGGCCTGCCCGATTGCTCCCTTATGGAAACCACGATAGTAGTTCTTCCCAAACCAGGGAGAGAACCCCTGCTTGTTTATAATTACCACCCTATTTCCTTGATTAACGTAGATTTTAAAATACTAGCCCAAATTCTGTCCAATAGGCTTGCCAAGGTGTTGCAATGTTTAATAAATCCAGAACAGGTTGGATTTGTAGCAGGTATGTACTCCACAGACTATATGCGTAAACTAACCCACCTTATCTCTGCATCCAGGGACTCCCTAATTCCATCAGCCCTGGTTTCCCTGGACGCAGAGAAGGCCTTTGACAGGGTCTCCTGGGACTACCTTTTCTACCTGTTGCCCAAATACCGACTTCCCCTCAATTTATTAACTGGATTAAAATCTTATATACACACCCTACCGCTCGGGTACTTTGCAATGGTCAGCTTTCACATCCTTTCATTCTACAACAGGGCACAAGACAAGGCTGTCCTCTCTCCCCACTTTTATTCGATTTATATCTGAAGCCACTCATTCGTTGTATTAACATCTCCCCTCAAGTTTCAGGGATCTCTGTCGGGCCTCATCAGTATAAACTATCAGTTTATGCTGACAACATACTCCTGCATGTGTCTCATCCTCTTACATCGATTACTGCTACACTGGGTATTATTTCTGAGTTTGGCAGTTTCTCTAATTAAAAACTTAATGTTTCCAAAACATAAATAATGCCCCTTAACATTCATATTTTCTCTTCTGACGTATCATCCTTGGAACTCCAGTAGGTTCAAGATAAATTGAAATACTTAGGGATGCTTCTCTCTACCTTGAGCTTCAGCATGAGACAATATACTCTTGATGCAACCCTTGTGCAAATTAAAGCAGATCTACATGGATGGCCTTTGCTTCCCCTTTTCACTCGGGGGTCGTATAAATGTAATTAAAATGAATGTTCTTCCTTGTTTGCTATACCCCCCACAAATGACTAATCTTTTTCTCCCGAAACCCTCCCTGATTTGTACAAACATGTAGAATCATATCTCACTTTATCTGGAATGGTAAAGCACCCAGAAGGGCCCTTTCCAAGTTACAATGAAGTAAGGCAAGAGAGGACTACAATTACTCAACGTTGTCCTTTACTACTTCTTAGCCAACTACTCAGTTCTTCTGCAATGGATGAAAAATCTGATTCTGGTGGACTGTCTGTTAAATCTCTCCCTTTGGTTACAAAATGAAAAGACTCTCTGTTCCACTCAAGGTCTTGATCTCGGCATGCTTATATATGCACCCCTTAAAAACACCCCCAAAAATTTACTTAGTATGCCCCTCAAAGTTACCCTTCAAGTGCATGCCCAGCTATGTGCTGCAGTTCATGGTTCTGTAATGAAGGATGTTTCCCAGCCTATCTTTAGGAATCCTAAATTCAAAACCGGAGGTAAGCCCCAAAGTGAAATCATCTGGCCATTTAATTCCACACTATCAGTTGCTGATCTCCTGAAAGATCATAAGTTGTTGGCATTTCAAGAGGCTTGCTCTAAATACGATCTCACTATTTCTTATTGTTTTAAATACGTCCAGCTTTCTCACACGCTTCTTCAACATTTTAGGCCAGGCTCCTGGACACAGAACTCAGCTGGACCTATACTGTCATTTCTACTTCCCCTACATCTCATCTTATCTCCCTTTTCTACAGTCTCCTCAGGGAGGTGGTGGAAAATATTGGGGGTCAACCACACTATATATGGGACCAAGTATTGCCTACTGCATCTTCAATGGCTCGACCCTGGGATAAAATATGGTCACAGTTATACCGAGATGTAAAGTGGGATAGATACCGCCTCTTGCAGTTCTATGTAATACATGATTTGTATTATACTCCAGCTAAGCTGCGCCAAATGGGAAAGCTTTCTTCTAATCTTTGTTCTAGATGTGGGACGCACCCCCGGTTCTTTACTTCAAATACTGTGGGAATGTGACAGGGTGGTCCCACTCTGGGAGGCTATCAAAGCTAAATTAGACCCTTTACTAGGCCCCTCTGATGCCTTTAGTCCAGAAATCTGCATTTTGGTGGACTATAGAGGAACCCTGGTTGGCAATCAATGAAAACATATGGCCATCGTGTCACTCTGTGCCAAAAAAGTAATTATTTGTCATTGGCTGGACCAGGAAATTCCTTCTCTAGTAGAATGGCTACATGAGGTCCTCTTTGCTTTACAAGTGAAGAGTCTAATAGCTCAAATGTCCAAGAGAATGCATTATTACCAAAGGGCATGGGCCCTCTTACACACTCTACTGGCCATCTGATTATAATGGTAAAAAGTTGTCACAGTATAAAACTATATGGGACTCCGTGTCACTCTCAACAACTACATGCTTAATATATACCGAATACACCAGGAGAAATAAGCTTTGCATACCAGGGAGGTAGTGGGGTCTTAATAAGGTGGGGGAACATGGGTGGGGAGGGTGAGAAGTAGAGTGATGTTGACTATTGATTGTTGTATTTTTTTTTTAATAGTTCCGGTTATTATGATCATAGTGTGTTTGTGAGATCCAAGCCAATTAAAAGGTGTTGCTAATTCTTTGTGCAACTATCTTTAGTCCAATGTTATGCCACTGCCTCATGCCTCTGTAACTTGGAAAAGTTAAATAAACTTTATTAAATTTGAAAAACATCATAAAAATAAATTGACATTAATTTTGTGTGTGTGTGTGTATGTGTGAATTTTATACAATGGTTTCATTTTGAATCATCCATGGTGATTATAAATAATGCTTTTGTTTCTTTGTTTGTGTGCCAAGTGTATTGGTGAAACCAGGACCAGACCACAATGGTACAAAATGTATTTCCTGGTGTGGACAGACCAGCCGGACCAGCCTAACCTGGTCTGACCATTCCAGCTTGTCTGGAATTCTGCTGTTTCTGACAGAAGAGAACCTTGATTTGAGAACAAGAATCAGCAGTCTAGAACTACAGATTTTTTACTGATAAATCACTCCTATCACAACAGGAGTTAGTACCTGTTTGGATTAAGCAAACACTTACTCTATTAGAAGAAGGGGGTCTCATTTAAGTGTAAAAAAAAGAGAAGAAAGTCATTGTGTGTTTCTCTGAGGAAGGGAGCTGTATCAGCCTAATTTACAAAGTCAGAGCAGAGGGTGAATCTAATTGGGGTGTGGCTTAGCAGCTTAGCAGTACAAAAGCAGATGTCCCCAGTTACAGCTTCCTGCTGTTTCTGACAGAGGAGAACCTTGGTTTGAGAACAAGAATCAGCAGTCTATTATTACTTGCCCTCCTTTCCACCCCTCCTCCCTCCTACCCAAAGCCAGCTCTAGTTTTATAGTCACTGAATTTGACTGACAGCAGGACCTTCCTGTTTGGCAGTAGGAAGGGAAGGATCACTGAGACACATTAGTTTCAGCAACCTTGAAGGAACTTAAAAAATATATAACTCTTTATCCCCCACCCCGCTGCTGGAGGTCTGAATCCAAGCACAGAAGAAGGAACTACTGAAGACTACAGAAGTTCCTGTCCCAGAACACGTAAGGGTGAGAGTTGTAAGGGCACATAGGCAGTAGGAAAGTAAGTGTAAAATACATAGAGGAGACAGAAGCATACAAAGCAACAGGAGAGGGACACAAAATAAGTCAAGATGGGAGTGGTGCAGTGCAATGGCTGTGGGGCAGCAGTGTTCCCGGAGACATTCTGGAGGCTGCGATGCTGCCCTGTTTGCAGGCACCTCTCTGGTCTGAGGGAGGAGGTTGCCCCTCTCCAGGCTGACCTGGCTAGGATTCGTGAAACCTCTTCCCCCACCCAGGGACCACCAGAGCCACCACCGTTACCTCAGAGGTAGCCAAGAAAGAGGAGTGGTTTATACCAAGCTGGGCTCCGGGAGGGAGAGGGTGGTGGAACAGAGGTGCATCCCCCCAGTTGTACCTCTCCACAATTCATATGCTGTTCTGGCAAAGAGTGGTTCCTCTATGGAGGCACCTGCAGTGGAGACCAAGGAAGATGCTGGGAACCTCCAGAAAGAAGATCCACAGGAGGGTGGCATGAGACCCCATAGGGGAAGGAAACAACTCCTGGTGGGGGACTCAATCATTGGGGGGGTAGAAGTGGGTGAGGAAGAGGATAGGGAGGTAAGATGCCTGCCTGGCGCCATGGCTTGGAGGGACAGGAAGTGAATCCACAGGATCACAGGAGCAGCTGCATGAGGGAGGGAGCTGGATGTCATTGTCCACCTAGGGACAAATGACTTGGCTCTGAATGGGATCAGAGAGGTGCAAGAGGAGTTTGTGGAGTTGGGGAGGGGCCTTAGACAAGTAGCATGTGTGGTAACCTTCTCGGAGGTGCTGCCTGTCTATGACAAGGATTATGCTAGGGTATTCCGCACCATGGGATTCAATGAATGGTTGAAAAACTGGTGTGGAGCTCAGGGTTTAGGCTTCATTGGGGACTGGGGAGCTACCTGGAGGGATGCAGGCTTATACTGGCACGATGGTCTGCATCTGCCCATGGGGGGAACCAGGATCCTAGGTGACAGGGTTTAAATGCTTCATTGGCAAGCATTTAAACTAGCCAAGGGGGGAGGCACTGAAAAAGAGTGGGTAAATCCCAGCCTCCCCCCACAAAGTGCAGTAGTTAGAGTGGTAAACACCAAGGTAGAGAAGTCAGTAGGGAGCAGGACTGGGATAAATGCAAAAAAGGTGTTAAGGACAGGGATGGGGCTAAAAGGGGTAAGGCCATAAAAAAATAAATGGAAGGTGATGAGTACCAATGCCCACAGTCTGTGCAACAAGCCCCTGAACTAGTGGCCTTGATGGAAGAGGGATGCCTGGATATTGTGGCAGTCACTGAAACGTGGTACACAGAGAACCATGGTGGGATGTCAACATACCAGGATACACAGTCTATAGGAGGGACAGGGTGGGTAAAAGAGGAGGAGGAGTAGCTCTCTATATATGGGAAGGGATTAAAGCAACAGAACTAAAGAGTAAACAGGAAGTTGATGAGTCACTGTGGGTCACCCTGGAGACAGAAAATGGCACCACAATCTGCATGGGGGTTGTGTACAGACCCCCATCTCAGGGGGAGGAAATGGACAAGGAAATGATAGAAGACATCCTTAAAATGGCAGAAAAAGAGGAGATATTGTTGATGGGGGACCTGAATATGCCAGATGTTAACTGGAGTATCTTTGCTGCAGGCACATCCAAGAGCAGGGTCATTCTTGATGCCCTACAGGGGGCATGCCTCAGACAGGTAGTGTTGGAACTCACTCGGGAGGGAGCAATCTTAGACCTGGTACTCTCAAATGGGGAAGGAGAAAGGATCTCAGATTTAGAAGTGGGTAGCCATCTAGGAACAAGTGACCACCAAACAGCGTGGTTCACAATAAACACAGCCATAGAGTCAAGCCATACAAAAACAAGAGTATTGGACTTTAGGATGGCTGACTTTGGGAAAATGAGAGAGTGCCTCAGAAAAGCACTAGCAAATGGGCAAGAAGGAAGGGTGGAGGAACAATGGGGAATAATCACAATAGCCATTGCAGAGGCAACAAGCCTTTGTGTGAAGCAAATCAATAAAACAAAACGAAGGAAAAAAACACTATGGGTCTCAAAAGAGGTGGCAGGGACAGTTAAGGAGAAAAGGATAGCATTCAGAAATTATAAGGAAACACACAAGGAGCAGGACAGAGAACTTTATCAGTTAAAGCAGAAGGAGGCAGGGAAGGCAGTCAGAATAGCAAAGGCACAAACTGAGGAAAAGATAGCCAACTTATAGGTACATTAGGGAGCGAAGAAATACCAAAGGAGGGAAACAGGAACTTAATAAAGGGAAGGGAATGTGGGCAGAGGATGACAGTGAAAAAGCAGGGATACTGAATGAATATTTCTACTCAGTATTCACAACGGATGAAGAGGGGGAGGTACCTAAACCAAACAAGGGAGAAACTCTGAATAGGGGGGTCGATACCAGTCCATTCACAGAAGAAAGGGTTTTTAAAAAGAACTCTTGAAACTGAGGGTGGACAAAGCAATGGGGCCTGATGGGATTCACCCAAGAATATTAAAAGAACTAAGGGTAGAACTAGTAACACCACTGACTACTATCTTTAACAAATCATGGGAGGATGGAGTGGTACCTGAGGACTGGAGGAGGGCAAATGTGATTCCACTTCACAAAAGCGGGAGCAGGGCAGAGGCAGGAAATTACAGACCAGTTAGTTTGACTTTAGTGGTAGGGAAAATGATGGAATCACTTCTGAAGGAAAGAATTGTTGAGTACATAGAGACCAGTGGAGCACAGGACCCAAGGCAGCATGGTTTCACAGCAGGAAGGTCATGTCAGACGAACCTAATAGATTTCTTTGACTGGGAGACCAAAGTAGTAGACCAGGGAAGGGCTGTGGATATGGCCTATCTAGATTTTAGCAAGGCATTCGATACAGTCTCACACAAAAGATTAATATACAAGTTAGCCAGCCTTGGAGTGGGTCCCAAGGTGGTAGCCTGGATAAAGAACTGGCTGGACAACAGGTCACAAAGGGTAATAGTAAATGGAGTCCACAGTGAAGAAAGGAGGGTAACTAGGGGGGTACCGCGGGGTTTGGTACTGGGACTGGTCTTCTTTAATATCTTTATAAGTGACTTTGGAGAGCACCTTGGAGGAAAGGTATGTCTACGAACATACGAACATACAAAATTTGCCAGCAGATAAAGGCCTAGAGGTCAATCAAGTCTGCTCGAATGTGCAGCTAGCACCCCTTATTCTGCAGCTGCCCCTCCCTTCCACCCTTCCCCTTCATTAACCCTCCCTCTTGTCCTGTCCCATCCTTGTTTGAAGCAGTCCACTGTTCTACTGCATACCACTTCTTCAGGTAATGCATTCCACCCAGCCACCACCCTCTCTGTAAAAAAGTGTCTCCTCATCTCCCTCCTGAACCTTCCTCGCTCCAGTCTCATATCATGGCCCCTGGTGGCCCTCCCCTCCCTTACTTTGAACAGCCCCTCTGTACCTGTCTTGTTTATTCCTTTCATGTATTTAAAGGTTTCAATCATGTCACCCCTGTCTCTCCTCTCCTTCAGTGAGTACATGTTCAACTCCTTCAACCTCCTCTCATATGATAAGTCCCCCAGACCCTTGATCATCTTTGTCGCCCTGTGCTGCACCCCCTCCAGTAACTTAATGTCCCTCTTCAGATACGGACGCCAATACTGCACGCAGTACTCCAGGTATGGTCTAACTAATGACCTATACAGTGGCAGAATCACCTCCTCCCTCCTTGAGGATATACCCCTTGCAATACAACCCAGCATTTTGTTGGCCTTTGCAGCTGCCTTCCTACATTGTGCCGAGTTGTTCATTGACCCTGTAATGAGCACACCCAGATCCTTCTCCTCCTCTGTCTGGGCTAGCTGCACTCTCCCTAGCTGGTAACTCCTCCTGGATTCTTCATCCCAAAATGCAGCACCTTGCACTTTTGGCATTAAAGCCAGTTGCCAGGTGTCTGACCAGGTTTCAGGCTTTGCCAGATCATCCTGCAACTCCTGCCATCCCCTAGGTCATCCACCACCGCGCCAACCTTGGTATCATCAGCAAACAGACTGATCTTGCTCTTGATGTCCCATGATATGTCCGCAATGAATATCCCAAACAACACTGGTCCCAACACCGAGCCCTGTGGGACACCGCTCATCACTGCCCTTGGGTGTGAGAGCTCCCCACCCACCACCACCCTCTGTTGCCTTCCCTGCAGCCAGTTTCCTACCCATCTCACCAGCTTTGCACCCGCCCCTGTGCCTACTAACTTCCTTCCCAGCCTTCCATGTGGCACCGAGTCGAATGCCTTACTGAAGTCCAGATACAGGACATCCACTGCATGACCCTTGTCCAGTTGCCTAGTTACCCAGTCATAGAACGCGACCAGATTGGTTTTGCAGGATTTGCCACATATGAAGCCATGCTGTCTGCTGTTCTGTAGTCCTTTGGCCTCTAGAAGGGCCACCAGCCTTTCCTTCCGGATAGTCTCCATTAGCTTATCCATGATGGATGTGAGACTCACTGGTCTGTAGTTTCCCAGTTCATCCTTGGGGCCACTCTTGTGGAGGGGCACCACTTGAGCCATCCTCCAGTCCTGAGGTACACACCCCGAATGTAGTGAGGCATTAAATAGGTCTGCCAAAGGTCCTGCAAGGACCTCTGCCAGCTCCTTCAGTACCCTGGGGTGGATGCCATCTGGGCCTGGCGCCTTGTCCACCCTCAGTGCCTTCAAACCCTCTCGAACACTGCACTCCATGATTTCCCCATCTGTCACCACTTCCCCTCCTGCTTCTGCCATTTCTCCCACCTTGGGTGTCACCCCCCTCTTCTCTTTAGTAAATACTGAGCAGAAGTACTCATTTAGTGCTTCTGCCTTATATCATACCCTGCTTCCACCCAACCCCCCTCCTTCCTAATCCTTACTATGTGGTCCTTACAGCTCCTTTTCTCCCTGATGTACTTAAAGAAGTCCTTCTCCCCCTTCTTAATGCCTTGTGCCAGCCTGAGTTCCATAGATGCTTTGGCTCCCCTTACTGCCCTTGTCACCTCCTTCGATTCTGTCAAGTACTCCACTCTGTCCTCCCCCCTCCCTGTTTTCTTGTACTTCTTAAAGGCAGCTCTTTTCCTCCTTACCTTTTCCATGACCTCCTTGCTCAACCAGCTCGGTTTCTTAGCCCTAGCCTTCTTTCTCTGGGCTTTGCAGCAGGTTTTGGTTGCCTCCACTATCCCCAGCTTTATGAGCTCCCACCTCTGGTTAGTATCCATGCTAGATTGAATTCTGGCCAGGTACCCTTTTACCACTTCCCCCATCCTCCCAAAGTCGGCCCTCCTGAAGTCCAGCACTCTTGTGCCAGATTCCACTCCTTCCTTGCCCATATCCAATGTGAGCCATACTGAGTGGTGGTCACTCCCTGACAGCGGTTCCTCCACTGTAAGTTCTCTCACAAAGTCCCCATTTGCCAGCACGGCAGATGACTCAAAGATCTGCAACAGGGTTGATACACAAGGTGGGGTGGAAAGAATGAAAAGGGACTTGACAAGGTTGGAGGAATGGTCAAATATATGGCAGCTCAGGTTCAATGCAAAGAAGTGCAAGGTAATGCATCCGGGAAACAAAAATCCAGGGAAAGAGTACACAATGGGGGTTGAGTTAATAACAACAACAAAAATCGAAAGAGACCTAGGAGTAATTATATCAGATAACCTAAAGGTGAGCAAGCAATGTGAGATGGCAGTAAGGAGGGCTGGGGGGATACTGGAATGCATAGGGAGAGGCATCAACAGTAGAAAACAGGAAGTTGTTATCCCTCTGTACAGACACTTGGTGAGACCCCATCTGGAGTACTGCGTGCAATTCTGGAGACCCCATCTCTGCAAAGACATAGACAAAGTGGAGGCTGTTCAGAGGAGGGCAACCAAAATGGTGCAAGGTCTGCACAAGAAGACATACGAGGAGAGACTAAAGCAGCTTAATATGTATACCCTTGAGGAAAGGAGGGAGAGGGGGGACATGATAGAAACTTTCAGGTATCTCAAGGGAATTAACAAGGTACAAGAGGGTAGTATCTTTCAGAAAAAGAGATGTGCAAGAACAACGGGCCACAATTTGAAGATGGGGGGGGGGGGGCCGCTCAGAGGTAATGTTAGAAAGTATTTTTTCGCAGAGAGAGTTGTGGATGCATGGAACAGTCTTCCAGAGGAGGCTATGGAGTCAGGAACAGTGGGATAATTCAAGAATGCATGGGACAGGCATAAGGCAATTCTAGTGGTGGGTAGGAGGAAGTCAAGGTGTTGATTAACTAAAATCTGCAGCTTATCCATCAGGTAGGGAAATGGGCAGACTGAGTGGGCCAAGCGGTCCTTATCTGCCATCAAATTCTATGTTTCTATGTTTCAGCACTAGGTTAATGAAGATCATGGAGACTGGCCAAAGTCTTTAAAAGATGCCTGACCCCTGGACCAGCCTTTCCTCATTGAAACACCCACCCTGCATCTTCCAGGCACTTCTAGCCCCCAAACCAGCCTCTGATCCCCAGCAAACCACACTCCCAGCAGCTGGACAGCCCTTCCAGGACCAACCTCCTTGCCCAGCTGACCACCCTTTCTGCCCCATATCAGCCTACCCTCCCTAGAGTGTCCAACTTGAGTGCTTGAATGACCACCCTCTGTATCTACGTGCCCATCCTAGAAGCAGACTTGCCACAGGGGGGAAGAAATGTCCACCCTGGGACTAGAATGTCCACCCTGGGGCCAGAATGCCTGGGAGGGCACTGGAATGCCAACCCTCTGTGCTTCAGTGCCCACCCTCTTGGTCAGAAAGCCCACTCAGAGTAGAGGATGGAACACCCTGGGTACCAGAATACATACCCTAAATCATCAGTGCCCTCCCAGACAGGCAGAATATCCACCTGTGTGTCAGAATGTCCACAGTAGGTTTGGAATACCCACCTAGAGTGAAGCTATAATATGTCCACCATCTCTCATATCAAAGAGTGTTCCACTCCTTTTATAAAAACACAAAGTGATATCTGCTCTTTACTTGCACTATCACAAATATCAGTGTATTAGCACAGGCAATGGGGCAGGGGGAGGCCCTGCTATTAACAGTGCTGGTATGCAAGTCCATGATGTGCCCCACACAGTCTCTCTACAGTACCATCACCACCCAGTACACAAGGCACAGAGATCCCATGATCACAAGAAGTACTGTACTCTAAGTACTTTTACAAGGGTTTGCTACCCTGCAAGCCAGATCATCCATTAATGCAAGAGGAACAGTTATTTGGTGCTCATGGCTGCTGAACATTGGAATGTTTGGGAATGAGGCTATGGAGGAGTATCCTCTGCATACCAGGAAGGAAACAGTTGCCACCAATTGAAATAGGACAAGTGGACCACCAGGTTTGACCACAGATGTACATTAACATTCAGACTCGACATTCATGGGAAGCATGCACAAAGGTACAGGTCTTTGGGGGGTTGTGTTGATGATTTTGGCAGTAGCACCAAGTGCCTGTTGCATAGATCTTGTCATGCAAACCATGCCCCACGTTTTATTTTTTTTAACTGTACTCCCTATGCATCTCCGTATCTTGTATATCCTTATCTTCTGTAACTGTGGCATTATTATAAAACTGCCCAGGTCCACCATGCAAATGAATTCTTCTCAACAGTGTTTCACCTGTTTAAATAAAAGTTGATTGATTGATTGGTGCCATGCCATATTCCCACCCCTTCGTGGTTGTACATACTACATGCTGCCACTCACATAGTGGTTTGCATAATGAAGACATGCAGAGTTAGTGTTCAAACACCCATAGGGGGTATGGGTAATCACGAGTGTGACCTTGAGGTGCTGGTTTGGAAGGTGCCATCCAAGTCTGGGGACAAAAGTGTGAAACATGGCGGAGTTACAGATCTGAGATTAAGCCCTACTGACATACCTGGGCTAGAAATTAATGGTTTACCGCACTGTTTTGCATACCAATTTTCAGAGCGGAATACCATTTTCATCACACTGGTATTCCATCTGGAATACCACTTCTCCATGCCACTGTACAGCAGTTTAATGTAGCAGAACTCTTCTGGATAGGTGAAATACCAGATAATGAGATGGAATACCAAATTTCAGATTTTAGTATTCCATCTCCCACATCAGATTATTTTCTTAATTTCTACCCCTGCATATGACTTGGTCTGCACACATGCACAGATGCACCATATGCTGACTTAGCTACTGTCTGACCACATCCTGTATTGCTATACAGCACTGTATAATAGCAGTACTGGACACATATGGGGCAGATGATGGCCAGATGGCCAGGGGAGTGAGTGTGAGGGCAGGGGGCTACCTTGGTAGGAGTGGGACCACCAGGCACTAATAAAATAGCTATGGACTGGGTGAAGGAGGGGGACATCAGGGAAACTAATTAGCCTAACAGTTGCAGATTGGGTGAGGGAGGGGAGATGACAGGGAAACTTTAACTCAGCAGTCAGGCATCGGGTGATTATTTATTTATTTATTTAGTTAGTTTTTGTTAACCGGGTAGGTGCACTAGCTATGAAATTACTATTTTCAGGCATGACCAGGGACAGTACAACAATCAAAGACAGCTTGAGTACAATGAAATTACAATAGCATAGGTCAAAACAGTTAGTAGTGATGAATACATGCAGCCAGGACAATAACAATCAATGCAATTCACATAGAATTTTTAGGCAGAGAAAACCTTAACAGTCTAGGAAGAGATACCACAACATAGCAGCAAAGAAATATTGTTCAAATTAGTCACGACAATGAAGATTCAAATAGGCAGCGAAACAAGGCAAGGGCAAATTCCTGACTGGGCAGGATGCATTATCACGGTCTCTGAAACAAGACTCGGGTGTTTGGGGGGGGGGAGTTGGGGTAGATTAGCTCTCAAGGAGATAGTAAGGGTAAGAAGTGCTATGAGGTAGGGAGGTTAAAGTTAGGCCAGGCAGCATCTGGTGGGTGAGCGGAATAGGGAGGATTAAAACAAGTGCAGAGATCAGCAAGGGATAGATGTAAGCGCAGCTCCTTTTTGAAGCTGTCATGGGATCCAGATATGTGAAGTGCTTGGGGTAGAGAGTTCCAAAGCTTAGGAGCAGAGTGATTTGAAGGCAACAGAACCTTATGATGCTTTACATCTAGGTATATTCAGCAGGGATTTATCTACCGATGGCAGTCTATAAGAGGAGGTCTGAGGTACCAGCAATGTTGCGAGTGCTGAAAGGGTCTGGTTTCTGAGTATAGAGTCAATCAGGGAGCCAAGAGAGTATTGACGGCAAGCAGAGGGGGATAATCAGCCCAGGTCCCTGTACAGTTGGCAGTGGTGCTTAAGCCATGGTGACGAGGAGGCATATCGACAGATATTATTATAAGTGACATCCCAGTTATGAAAGATGGTTTTGTGTGTGGCAGCAAAGGTCGGCATGCCATAGGTGAGGGCAGGGAGTAGTATGCCTCTAGCAATAGCAAGTTTAGCAGAGGGAGTCAACATGAAACTGGACTTGTAAGCAACCCCCAGTTTAGTATTCACTGCCTTGCAGGCAGATTGTATATTCAGACTGAAGTCCAGGGATTGGTCCAGAAGAATTTCCAGGTACTTAAAAGATATAACGCATTCTATTTGTGTGCCACTGTGGTCTTGCACCAATAGGGGAGTTTGACATGTCCTACGTTTAGGGGCCGATCCAAGTAACATTGCTTGGGTTTTCTTAACATCAAGTACAAGCTTATGTGCAGAAAGTCAATTTTGGACATTTAGGGTGGACCTTTGCTGTCATAGCTAGTAGGTTTTTTTTTCCCAATTGTTTAACCAGGTGAGACACACTAAGCTGAAAGCTTGTTTACAGGTGCAACCTGGGAGCACAGGGAAGTTAAGTGACATGCTCAGGGTCACACAGTATGCAAGAGGAGGCTGTAGGATTCAAACCCAGGTCTCCAGATTTGCAGCTTAGAGCCTTAAACCACTGCACTATACTGCCTCCCATATTTGACGGCACCCCAACTGACCACAGGTTGCAGTGTGGCAGTAAAAAATATAATTCTAATGCATCGAAAAAGGATTTTTCCAGACCCATCATGCTGGGTTTCCAGCAACTACAGTGGCATGTTGGTCCTGGTGCCAGATTTCCAGCAGCCTGACCAGCATGCCGCTGTAGGTGCTGGTGAGACATGCTGGTATTGGATTTGGCTCCAACCCCTTTTCCACTCCAGCACACTTTATGTATTTTTTTGTTTGTTTTTAATATTTTAGACATTTTGCCCTTCTGTGTGAACCTATGTATTTTTTCTGTATCCCCTGCTGCCCTGACACCTGTCCATCTGATGCAAGGTCTTTGCATAAATTCCTAGCTTCACTTCCACAGCAGGTCTACCTTCCCAGGATCCAGTGTGGTGGTGGTGTTGGGGGGGCAGGGTGACCAGATCTAAGACAGGTACAACTGGGGAGCATGGATACCATCCACTCCGGCCATCCCCATTGTAATCTCTGCTTTTTTAATCTCTTCCCTCATTAATGGGATAAACCATGAAAGGATGAAGGGCTGATGTCACATGGCCCCAGGTGACGTTGGATGTCTTCTTGACACCTGTTCATGAGGCACTGTTAAAGCTGTGAAGGCAAGAACCTCTCCAATAGCCTGACCATGCTTCCTTCACCTTGCCCTGAGGTTCCTCTGGTCCATGACTGGAAATTTTGATTATGTTGATAATCCAGGTCTCAAGATTCACTCCACTTAGTCCTTTGGAGATACTCATAAAAGACAATAAGTGATCCCCCTTGAGTAAACTAGATGTGTCAGCTTCTCATCTCGTCACACGTTCGATGATAAAGCACCTTGATATCTGAAAGGCGCTATACAAATAAAGATATTATTATTATTATAAATATGAGTATGGTGAAATTTGACCTGCCAGACTCTGACTGGACCAAAGCAATAAACCCCAAACTGGTTAGTTCAGCTGGAACACCAGGACAGTGCACAATTTGCACAGTCTAGCTTGTCTGGATTTCACCTAGGGGTTAATGGAGGTTCTGAGACCCTCCAAAGTCTTTTAAATGGGCTTGACCCCAGGACCAGCATCACCCCATTTGACCATAAACCCAGTACCATCTACACCCCTCTAGCATTCAGATCAGCCTTTGACCTGCAGCTCACCATCCTCCTGGCACCTGGTCCACCATTCTAGCCATTGGACCAGCCTACACTTTTCAGCCAACCACTCTCTCAGCAGCTGGACATATGTTCAACCACAGAACCTGCCTCCTACCCACAACCAACTACCCTTCCTACTCCTGGACCATCCTCCTGCCCCTAACTGACCTTCCTCTCAGCAATTGGACCACTCTTACAGCCTTCACACTAGCCCATGCTGCCCAGATGACCAGCCTCTCTGCCCTTGGGCCAGCTTTCCAGGCCCTGGACCAGCATCCCCTTCCCAACCAAACAGCCTTCTAACACTGGGCCCACCCTTCCAGCCACCAGACCAGCCCCCCACCCAAAGTAAATCTACCTCCAATGCAATTGAAGCACCTTTTTAGGCCTTATACCATTCTCCAACCCCTAGCAGACCTCCTTTCTAGCCCTGGATTATCATTACAGCCCCTCTTCCAGCCTATATCTCCAGCTACCACCCTCCCAGCAGGTGGATTGTGGATCATACTTTCATCCCCAGGACAAGCATCCAACCCCAAATGACCCCTCTTCCAGCTGCTGGACCATAGAAACATAAAACTTGATGGCAGATAAGGACCACCTGGCTCACCTAGTCTGCTCATTTTCCTACCTACTGTATGAGCTCCAGATCCTATTTGATCTGCAGCCTACATCCTCCTTCCTACCGCTAGTTTTGCCTTCTGCCTTCCCATGCATTCTTGAACTCAGCAACTTTTTTTCCCTCACAACCTCCTCTGGGAGGCTGTTCCATGTATCCACCACTCTTTCTTAAAAAAATACTTTGCCACGTTGCCCCTGAGTCTTCCCCCCTCTGGCCTCATATTGTGACCTCTTGGTCTTGCACATCTCCTTTTCTGAAAGATACTGCCCTCTTGAACTCTGTTGATCCCCTTGAGGTATTTGAATGTCTCTATCATATCCTCCCTCTCCCTTCTGTCCTCCAGAGTATACATATTGAGTTCTTTCACCCTCTTCTTGTATGGTTTCTGGTGTAGCCCCTGCACCATTTTCATTGCCATTTTCTGGGATGCCTCCACCCTGTTGATGTCCTTTTGGAGATGAAGTCTCCAGAACATCACACAGTACTCTAGATGAGACCTCATCAACTGCCTGTACAGCGACATCACCACCTCCTGTTTTCTACTGATGCTACCACTCCCTATGCAGCCCAGTACTTGACTGGCTTTCCTCACCAGCATCTCACATTGTTTGGCTACTTTTAGATCATCTGTTTTGACTACCCCAGGTCCCTTTCCATTTTGGTTGTTGTTAGTACCCACACCCCTCATTGTGTATTCCTCCCCTGGGTTTTTGTTCTCCAAGTGCATGATTTTGCACTTATTGGCATTGAATTCAAGCTGCCACATTCTTGACCACTCCTCTAACTTACCTAAGTCTCTCCTCATTTGCCCCGGAGTGTCAACCCTATTGCAGATCTTGGTGTCATCTGCAAAGAGGCATACTTTTCCTTTGAGTCCATCCGCAATGTCTCTTATAAAGACCAGCCCTTCCTCCCCAGCTGACCAGCCTCCCTTCACCTGGACCACCTTTCCAAACCCCAGACCAGCTTTCCAGCAGCAGCCCTACTCTTTCAGCTCCCAATCCTAGCAACTTTTCTCCCAGAATCTGAACCACTCTTCCAACCACTGGACATGTCTCTTCTCCTCAGCCAACCAGCCTCACTGCACTTGGACCATCCTTCCAGGACCCAAACCAGCCTTCCCATGCCAGCTGACTAGCCTCTTGGCAGTAGGACCACCCTTCCAGTCCCCGAACCTGCCTCCTACACATAGCTGACCTTTCTCTCAGCAGCTGAATCAGCCAGCCCCTCGACTAGCCTCACCTCCATCTGACCAACCTTCCTTCACCTGGACAACCCTGTAGTCCCCAATCCAGCCTGCTCTTCCCAGCTGGCCAGCTTTCCATCAGCAGGACTACCCTACCATCCCCCAGACTGTCTTTCCACCCCTAACCAACCTTTCTCCCAGCTACTGGACACTCTTCCAGATCTCTGACCAGATTCTCCTCCACATCCAACCAGCCTCACTGCACCTGGACCACTCCAAGCCTTGTGTCAGCTCCCCACTCGACAAGCTTCCTTTCACCTGGGGTACCCTCCCAGCCCCAAGACCAAGCTTTCCTCCCCAGTGGGCCACAATGTCCACCCTAGAGCAAGAATGCCAACATTTTTTACTTCACTGCCAACTCTAGGGTATAAATGCCCACCATAGGGCCAGAATGCCAACCCTAGAGCAGGAATGGCAAGTCTTTGAGCCTGAATATCCATGCTGTGATCAGAATATCCACCATAGGACTGCCATGCCCACCTGATGTGCCACAGTGTCCACCCTTGGGCAAGAATATCCACACCAGGGCAGTAAAGCCCACCTTTGGTGTTCAGTGTATACCTTGGGACTGGAATTCCCACCTTCTGTGGCTCAGTGATCACTCTAGGGCCAGAATTCACACCACTATGGCAGAATACCCACCGTCTGGGCCCACCCTAGGGAGAGAATGACCACTGTGTGGGACAGAATGCCTACCCAGAGAGCTGGGATGACTAATCACTGGAACATCCACCATGCTGCCAGAACGTCCCTCCCTGGAAGGCCCCCTGCCACCAGAATGGCCTCCTGCCATGGGCAGAGTTGCACAGTATCTCGTCATTGTTCCCATGTTCCAGCAGAAACCATTAAGCTAACCATTCTGCTGGTCAGCAAACTATACATCCTGCCAGAAGGGATTCCAGTGCTAGGAACCAGTGAGCTAACAATCTTCACCAGCAAACTTATGGGCATGCCAGAAACATAGAAACATAGAATTTGACAGCATATAAGGACCACTTGGCCCACCTAGTCTACCCATTTCCCTACCTACAGGATAGGCCGCAGATCCTAGTTAACCAACAGCCTATTTCTTCCTACCCCCCACAAGAATTGCTTCATGTCTGTCCTATGCATTCTTGAATTCTCCCACAGTTTTAGACCCCACAACATCCTCAGGAAGGCTGTTCTAAGTCTCAAGTAAGTCAGACCACCAGTTACCAAGGAACCAGAACAGTGAGAGAGTCAGAGCACTGAGTTTGTTACTTAGCAACTGGATGGATTTCATTGAGAACACAGGTTAGGCTGACTAGGTGTTGAATAAAATACCACCTGAAGATGAGTTTGAATATTAGGCCCACCAAACTAAATATCTTACCTTTTGCAAACCTCATATTTGACTCCTGTACTTTTACAATTAGGTCACAAAGGAAAACTGAGGTACAGTTTTGCCACAGTTTTGATCTGCAGCAAATGTACCATTTTCACCCCAAAATGAAATGATTAAAACTTTTATCTTTGTTTTTATATTATTATTGCCATATTCCAAGGACATCTACCTGCAAAAGGCAGTCACATGTCTGCTTTTATGTAAAGGAATGTGATTGCCTTTTCTAGGGGTATGCAAATACATATATTGTGTATTCCTCAGTATTCTTGTTGTCAGTTGCATTCAGGTATTTGACTATGCTGGTATTTGACCATACGGTAGTACATTTATAAAAAATTCTGTAGACATGCAAAAAACACTCCAAACTAGAGAAATAAGAGGTTTTCTGCTCAGCATGACCAGATAGTATTATTAGGTTGTGAAAACACTCTGTATTGATGCAGAGTAAGCATAATTTGAAAGATAAAAACCAGTTACTTTTGTGTCTTCTCCTGACCATGCATATTTATGTCCCAGATTAGCATTTATGTGTAAAACAAATATATTTTCTAACTAACATACTAACATACTATTTGCCAGCAGATTAGGCCTTATGGTCTATCAAGTCTGCTCGAACCTAGATCCTTAGTTGGGTGCCGAGACCCTCCCATCCCTTGTGCTCCAGAAACCCCTATCATCCATCCCCACCCCCCCGGGACAGGCCATCATCTGATACATCCACTTTCTGTGTCTGTCCCACCCTCTCTTAAAGCTCTCCACTGTGGATCTCTGAACCAGCTCACCAGGCAAAGCATTCCAAGGGTCCACCACCCTCTCAGTGAAAACCTCCTCCTCTTTTCCCCTCACCCTTCCACCTTCCAACTTCAAACCATGCCCTCTGGTGATGCCTCCCTGCTTTAGTCTAAAGATCCTCCATGTTTACCCTATTTATTCCTTGAGGTACTTGAAGACCTCCAATCATGTCCCCCTGTCTCTCCTCTCCTCCAATGAAAACAGGCAGAGCTCCTCAAGTCTGTCCTCGTAAGTCAAATCCCTAGCCCTCGTATCATCTTTGTTGCCCTCCTCTGTACCCTCTCCAGGAGCTGTATGTCCTCTTCAAGTGTGGTCTCCAGTACTGTACACAGTACTCAAGGTGTGGTCTAACCAGTCCATTGTACAGTGGCAGAATCACTTCCTTGCTCCTAGAGGTGATCCCCTTGCGATGCATCCCAACATCCTGTTTGCCTTAAGCTGCTCTCCTGCACTGCTCAGTGTTATTCATACATGTATCCACCATGACCCCTAGGTCTTTTCCCTGTTGAGGCTTCCAGCACCTCCCTCCCAGGGTGTACATGTGTTTAGGGTTTCCCCGACCAAGATGCAACACCTTGCACTTGGTGATATTGAAATTAATTCCATGTGAGCCCAGCTTTCCAGGGTGTCCAGGTCCTTGCAGGGCCAACCTCCCCTCTTCTCCCTCAACTACTGCTCCCATCTTGGAGTCATCCGCGAAGAGACTCATTTCACACCCTATACCATCCCTGATGTCTGATATGTATGCATTAAACAGGATTGGACCCAGGACCGAGCCCTGTGGTACCCCACTACCAACCTCTGTAGGGTTCGAGAGCTCCCCACAGACCACTACTCTCTGAGTGCGTCCAGCTATCCAGTTTTCAATCCATCTGACCATCAAAGGCCTACTCTAACCCCATCAGTTTCTCCACCAGACCATTGTGGGGACAGAGTCAAACGCCTTGCTGAAGTCCAAGAATAATACATCCACAGGCTTACCCTGTCCAGTTCTGATGTTACCCATTCATAGAACTCCACAAGGTTGGTTTGACATGATCTACCTGGCACAAACCCATGCTGCCGACTATCCAGGCCTCCCACCTCCTCCAAGTAAACCCCAATCGTTCCTTTAGTATACTCTCCATTAATTTTCCCACCACCGAGTTAAACTGATGGGTCTATAGTTTCCTAGTACTTCCTGACCCCCCATGGATTGGTTGGTACCACATGTGCCTCTCAGCCAATCCCTAGGTACCCTCCCTGTCTCAAGTGACCTGTTGAAAAGCTCCGTCAGGGGTGCGTTTTGATATTAAAACTTCAGTTTAAAAAAGTGCTTGAAAACTCCCGTTTAGTTAGGCTGCCACCTACTGGCAGCCAACCTGTAGGAGCCACTGCCTCCCTCACCTGGGAAACGCTAATGAGCCACCACCAGGCAATACGGTGCAGGGCAGGGGCACATTAGCATATCTTGGGTGTGGAAGCAAGTGGTCCCATGAGATGGCTGCCAGTAGCCTTGCTAAATGGAAGTTTTAGAGTACTTTTTTAAACATAAGTTTAATGCCAAAATAGCAATGCTGCAATTAGAAAAAAATATATTGTTAAACAGAAATGCTAATCGGGGCATATGTACCAACAAGAGAGTGCACAAAGGAAACCTGTGTTTTCCTTTACCAGATCAGGCAATTTCTATACACGTTCTGTTATGTCTGATAGATATGCTTGCAGACTGGCCCTTCATAGTCTTCTTTTTTTTACATTTTTTAAACTTTATTTTTATATTTTTTTATGACAATAAACATCAGCCACTCACCATCTAAGAAAATAAGGGACACTGCTCTGCATGATTACAACCAAGCCATTTATTCAGTGATCACAACCATGACATACTTGTAACGCCTGACATGTTTTGGAAATATTTTATTTTTATACTATTAGTTTTATTCACTGTCTGACTTGAAAGTTAACAGCCTAATAAGGTGAAGAATTTCAACTCAGTTCCTGGATATACTAAGATAGGAGAAGTCAAATTACAAAAAAAAACAACCTAAAATAAGAGAAAAACAGTTTCACTAATTTCCCCAAGATCACTGTCATTTTATTAGCAGCAAAGGTATTAAAATCATAGGTTTAGTCAAAACTCCAAGCAGCAAGCGCAACACCACATCCAAAGTCATTATTCCAGAATCTTGGTCAGTAAAATCAAAAGCAGAGGTCAGAAAGCCATAAGGTCAACTGAGTATTCGCACACCTGGCAGGCAGTGACAGTACATCTTCAGTCTGACAAGTACACACTTAAAAGAATCAAGTAGATGCATATTCAGCTTAATAAAAAGAAGCTGTAGCACATGTTGAGGCTGCAAATGGGAGCGATGTGGTCAAAAAATATCTCCTGCATTGTTAAAGAGGTGCTCCGAGGGTACACTTGGGGGTGGGGTGGGGGGCACATAAGATATTTACATGCTATCTGGGTCAGAACAGGGCATGATTGCATGTTGGCACTCCAGTATGCAAGAGGGTTAGCATTAAAGTCCACAATTAGCTCATCAAAATATGGTAAGAATTTGCTCAGCGGAATGTGGCAACCATCATGTCTTCTGCCACTGCTTGTTCAGCAGATAACTCATCAGCAGCGAGCAGTCATAATGATGTGTCTTTGTAACCTGAGGCACAGTGTCATGGGCCAGTGTTGCCCACTCAACCTGTCTTCCTGCATCAGCAGGCAACCTAATTGTTAGTGGCATGCCACCACTCACACCACTGTCACTTGGGCTGTTAGTGCCACTCATTCCAGTTGTTCAGGAACTGTCTGATCTCCCCAGCATCCTCTGAATGGAATATGTCCACCTCCCTCATGACTCCCTCAAGTTCTCTACACCATTGCTACTGGTACTCCCTCAATCTGTAACTCTGCATGGACAGGCACAGTACCTCACATTTGAATCTTGTGTATAACATGGTTGTAAACATGTAGCTAATATTGTCATGTACAGTTGCAAACCATGATCTCAACTCCCCATTAAGCCCTTCAGTGAGTTCTTTGCTGTGTTCTGAAAACAAATCCATAGTGCTGCACTCCTGGAAACTCTCCAAGGTTGACGTGAGGAGATGACTGTTGGAATGACCTGACTCAGTGATGCTACATTTGAGCTTAGATTGTGGGTGCATTTCTCAAAGGGGAGACAGAACCTGGACCATGCCCTCAATGATGTTCCAGTCCTGGTATAGCAGTACCCCAACAATATCCTGCTGAATGGATAACTCATGTCAAACACACTTCTGTTCCATCATTTGCTGCAACATACAGTGCCTTCAGAAAGTATTCACCCCCCCCCCGGATTTTGTCACATTTTGTTGTGTTACTACCAGAATTTGTACTGCATTGAAATTATTTTTCCCCCTTGATTCACACAGCATACTCAACAATTTAAAGGGGCAAAAATATTTTTATTGTGTAACAAAAATTTATGAAACATCAAAAACTGAAATATCTTCTTTACTTAAGTATTCACCCCCCAGAGTCAATACTTTGTAGAAGCCCCTTTGGCAGCAATTACAGCTTTGAGTCTTCTTGGGTATATCTGTATCAGCTTTGCACATCTGGATTTGGGTATTTTCGCCCATTCTTCCTTGCAGATTTGCTCAAGCTCCGTCAAAGTTGGATGGGGAGCGTCGGTGAACTGCAATCTTTAAGTCTTTCCACAGATTCTCAATGGATTCAAGTCTCAGCTTTGGCTGGGCCACTCAAGGACATTCACCTTCTTGTTCTGAAGCCACTCCAGTGTTGCTTTGGCTGTATGCTTGGGGTCGTTGTCCTGTTGGAACGTAAATCTTTGCCCCAGTCCAAGGTCTATTGCAGACTGATGCAGGTTCTCCGCAAGGATGTGCCTGTATTTGGCTCCATTCATTGTTCCTTCTATCCTGACAAGTGCCCCAGTCCCTGCTGCTGAAACGCATCCCTATAACATGATGCTGCCACCACCATGCTTCATGGTAGGGATGGTGTTACATGGGTGATGAGCTGTGTTCGGTTTGTGCCAGGCATAGCGCTTTGCATTCAGGCCAAAGAGTTCAATTTTTGTTACATCAGACCAGAGAATCTTTTGCCACATGGTCTTAGAGTCTGCCACGTGCCTTCTTGCAAACTCCAGGTATGCTATTATGTGGCCTTTTCTCAGGAGTGGCTTCCGTCTAGCCACTCTCCCATAGAGGTTACATCTGTGAAGTGCTGCAGAGACTGTTGTCCTCTGGATAGGTTCTCCCATCTCAGCCATGGAACTCTGTAGTTCTGTCAGACTGGTCACTGGGTTTTTGGTCACTTCCCTGACTAAGGTTCTTCTTGCCCGGTTGCTCAGTTTGGGAGGACAGCCTGCTCTAGGAAGAGTCTGGGTGGTCATTTCCTAATGATGGACTTGTCTGTGCTCCTGGGAACTTTCAACACCCTAGAAATGTTTTTATACCCCTCCCCAGATCTATGCCTCCTCACAATTCTATCACGGAGTTCTACGGACAGCTCCTTGGTCTTTATGGTAGAACTTCTGCTCTGACATGCACTGTCAACAGTGGGACCCTATATAGACAGGTGTATTTCCTCTGAAATCACATCAACCATTTGAACTGACCACAGGTGGACTCCATTCAAGTTTTAGAGTGATCTCAAAAAGAAATTGGATGCACCTGAGCTCAATTTGGAGTGTCATAGCAAAGGGGGTGAATACTTATCAAATCAAGACATTTTAAGTTTTTATTTTAAATTACATGTACAAAAAATTCCAGAAGTTTCATTCCACTTTGACATTATAGAGTACTTTGTGTAGATACGTGACAAAAAAATCCCATATAAATGTATTTTAATTTGAGTTTGCAACATCACAAAATGTGACAAAATCCAAGGGGGGTGAAAACTTCCTGAAGGCACTGTATAAAATGTGCTGTTCCACCATGTACTGAAATCTTGGATTAGTCGATGGTTTGGTAAACTAAGCTGGTCATGAACAGTTTACATCTATCAATCAATAAATCAGTCAATCTTTATTTTACCAAGCGAAACACTTTTGAGAAAAACTTATTTGCAAGATGGACCTGGGAGATTATACACGTAAAACAACAGTCAAGGCCAGTTTATATAACACAGCATAAATCATATTACCTCACATACTTCAATAACAACAGAACAAGCAACTTCAGATAGTTTTATGTACAGCATATTACTGAGGCACAAGTAAATCAGGTTCCTACAGAGCAGTAGGCACTAGGTAAGGTACGTATAAGTTGTAAGTCAAGACACGGAAGACAGCAGAGAGGAGAGGAGATGTCACATGACACTCCAGAGTCAGAGCATTAATGGACGCAATTGCAGAACTCTGTGAAGGCATGGGAAAACATAGTTTTGAACGTAGACAGCTTCACAGGAACAGCTACCTTTAGGGTTTTCTGAAGGGTGTTCCACAAGTAGGGAAGTGAAAAACTTACGGAGGATCTGACAAAATGAGATCTGACTTTTGGAATAGCCAAGGATGTATATGCTTTCTGATGAGGGCACAGTAGGTCTAAACAGCTGCATTTTTTTGCCATCTGAATTTGAGGGATGTCCAGCTAACCAGAGATTAGTGAGAGCAGTGGTGAGTAGAATAAGGTGCTCCTGTAATGAATCTTATTGCTCTGTGGTATAAGGTGTTAAGCTTAGCTAACACCGTGTTAGTAGCTTGACCATACAGAATGTCAGCATAGTCAATGAGTGGCATAAAGGTCACTTGGACAAGTTGGGTTTTAGCTTTCAACGTCAGTAGGTGCTTAATCCTAAAGAATATGCCAAGTCTCTGCTTCAGTTTGTTGGCCACAGCATCTATATGATCAGAGAAGGTCAATATGTGATCTATCCAGACATCCAAGTATTTGAAATTTGACTCATATTCTAGTGGTTCACCTACAAGGGTGGTAAACTGTGGTAATAAGCCAAAAACTGGGATGTGAGGATCATTAACAGCAGGGGAGAAGTACATAGCTCTTTGTTTTTTGGTTTTTTTTTGCATTACGTAGTAGCTGTAACTGAAGTAGATTTAGTTGAAGGCGATTAATGTCAAGCTGGAGGTCCATGCAGGTTGATTCAGGGGTGGGCCTGTCAATGTATAGGACAATGTAATTGGCAAAGAGGTGGATACTTGCCAATTTTATGCCAATGTGAATGCTGTTTATGTAGATAGCGAAGAGCAGTGGACCCAGAACAGATACCTGGGGTATGCCACTTGGAAGAGACTTTAAAGGGGATAGTTCACCTTCTGCTTTAGAAGTTGAAACATAGAAGTTAGCGGCAGATAAGGACCGCAAGGCATAGCCAGTCTGCCATTTCTTTTTCTACCTTATGAATGTGCCATTGGCCTTTGCTCTGCCAGTGGCCTATCTATTCATACTCATCTGTATTGCTCCCTTATGCCTATCCCATGCCTATTTGAAGCTCTGCACTATATTCATATCCACCACTTCTTGAAGTAGGCCATTCCATGCATCCACCATCCTTTCTGTGAAAAAGAACTTCCTCACATTACCCCTTAATCGGCCTCCCTCTAATCTCATGCTGTGTCCTCTTATCCTGCTATTTTTCTTATACTGAAACATGTTAGACTCTCACCTTGTTAATGCCCCTAAGGTGTTTGAATGTTTCAATCATATCACCTCCCTCCCTCCTTTGCTCTAGGGTATACATATTGAGGTCCGTTAATCTATCCTCATATGTTTTGTGATGCAGTCCCTGCACCATTTGGTTGCCCTTCTCTGGACTGCCTCAATGTGGTTAATGTCCCTGTGAAGGTGTGGCCTCCAGTACTGCACACAGTACTCCAGATGGGGCCTAACCAGTGTCTTGTAAAGAGGGATTATTACCTCCCTCTTCCGACTTGTGAGATCTCTACTAATACACCCCAACATCCCCCTACCTTACCTACTGCTTTAGTGGTCTGCTTGGATGATTTCAAGTCATCGGTGATGATGATGCCCAAGGCTCTTTCTTCCCTTGTGACCGTCAGCAACTCCCCTCCCAGCCTATAGGTGGCTTCAAGGTTTCTCTTCCCTATGTGCATGATATTGCACTTCTTTGCATTAAACCCCAGCTGTACTCTTTCAACCATTTTGCCAGTTTATTCAGATCTCTTCTCATTCTGTCCGCCCCATCTGGATCATCTATTCAGTTGCAGATCTTGGTGTCATCTGCAAACAGACAAACCTTACCCTCCAGTCCATCTGCAATGTCACTGATGAAGATGTTGAAGAGGACTGGCCCCAGGACTGATCCCTGAGGTACCCCACTTGTGACTTGCATCTCTTTTGACTGTATACCATTTACCACCACTCTCTGTTTTCTACCTGTCAACCAGTTTGTCACCCAGTTGACCAACTTCTGACCCACCCTGACCCTTCCCAGCTTATTAGTCAATCTTCTATGTGGAACAGTATCGAAAGCTTTGCTGAAGTCAAGGTAGGCAACCTCAACTGCTCCCCCTTGGTCCACCACTCTGGTTACCCAGTCAAAGAAATCTATGAGATTAGTTTGACAAGACCTTCCTTTTGTAAACCCATGCTGTCTTGGATCCTGTGCTCCTATGGATTCCAGGTGGTGTTGCACTATCCTTTCCTTAAGGAGTGCCTCGATAATCTTGCCCACTGCTCAGGTAAGACTGACTGGTCTGTAGTTCATTGCCTTCTTCCTGCTGCCACTCTTGTGGAGCAGGATCACATGAGCCTTTCTCCAGTCTTCTGAGACTTCCTCTGTGCACAGAGACTCACTAAACAGTTCTGATAATGGCTCTGCTAGCTCCACCCTGAGCTCCTTTAGTACCCTGGGATGTATGCTATCAGGTTCCATTGCCTTGTTCACCTTGAGCTTATCGAATTCTTGTAGGATCCTTTCTTTTGTGAAGGGACTAGTGCATACTTCCCTCCCCCTGTGTCCATGGTGCTGAGCTGTGGACCCTGCCCTACCTTCTCCTCAGTAAATACTGAGCAGAAGTATCTATTTAGGATAGATGTTTTTACGTGGTCCTCCTCCTCACACGCCCTCTTATACCCTTTGATCTTAGTAATACCCTCTCTGGACTTTTTCCTTTCACTAATGTATCTATAGAAGGTCTTGTCTCCTTCTTTTACTGTTTGTGCTAGTGTTTCCTTGGTTTGGGCCTTTGCCTGCCTTACTGTCTTCCCTTAGGGAACTTTGGTATGCCTCCCTATCTTCATCCTGCTGCGTTCCCTTATATTTCCTGAAGGCCAGCTTTTTGGCTCTGACCTTTTCTACTACTGTTTTCGAGAACCAAAGTGGTTTCCTTCTTCTTTTGCACTTCTTTTTCTCTCTGACACAATGGGATGTTGCTTCAAGTATTGCATCCTTAATGCTTGCCCACTATGCCTGTACCCCCTCACCTGTATTTCTTTTTGCCAGGGCTAGCTTAACTCTGTTGGCCATATTGTCAAAGTCAGCTCCTCTGAAGTCCCATATTTTTGCCTTGGATTGGGATGATTTAGTTCTAGTGGCCAAATTGAACCATACCATGTGATGCTCACTGGCCCCCAGGTGACCTTCTACCTGAAGATCTGTGATCCTTTCCCCGTTAGTCAGTATTAGATCTATGATAGCCCTGTCTCTTGTAGGTTGTTGTACCAGTTGTTTGAGGCCCTCCCCCTGCAGGAAATCCACCATATGTCTAGTTCTGACAGATGTTCCTGCTGGTATTGACCAATCTGTATCTGGCATGTTGAAGTCTCCCATTATCAGAACCTCCCCTTTAGCTGTCATGTTTTGTATATCTTCCAACAGTAATGTGTCTGTGTCCTCCCTCTGGTCTGGAGGTCTGTAGACAACCCCAGTTCGTATGGCTGTCCCATTTCCTGTTTCCAGGGTGACCCACAGTTCTTCTGGCTCCTTATGTGTATTCTGAATTTCTGTAGCTTTGATATTTTCATTGACATACAGGGCCACTCCACTCCCCCTTTTTGCACCTCGGTCTCTTCCGAACAGTACATAGCCAGGTACTGAAGTCTCCGAAGTGTGGTTACTGGTAAACTACATCTCGCTAATTGCTACTCTGTCCAGTTTTGCCTCTGTCATTATTGCCTGCAGGTCTGGGATCTTGTTTCCCAGACTGTGAGTATTTGTGTACATGATTTTCCATTGGCCAGATTTCGGTGTGTTAGTTGTTGGGTGAGGTCTGGCATTTCCCCTATGCGCCATATGGAGAGCCAGACCTTTTTCCTTACCTGGTGATGCAAATGAACTACAAACATGCTGAACTCCTGTTTGACCACTAGCTGAGGGTGGAGGGGTGTTTTTCCCATTCGACATATGGGGTGCTGCACCCCTATCCCCATTTGCTAGTTTAAATATTCTGCAAAGATATCAAACTTCTGCCCCAGTGCACTGACTCTCTCCTTAGTCAGATGCAGTCCATCAAATTTAAAGAACTTTCACTCCCAAAACTGTTGCCAGTTCCCTACAAATTTGTGTCCTTTTTTCTGGCACCAGCCCTTGAGCCACATGTTTTGCTCCCCTATCTCCCCTTCTCTGACCTTCCGTCCATCTGCTCCCCTCTCCCAGACTGGCAGGATCTCAGAGAAGGAGATGCTGGATGAAATGGATGATAGTTTGTCACTCAGCCTGGTAAGGTGTTTCTTGGTCTCCACAACTGACCGGTAGGCGAGATCGTTAATCCCTATGTGTATCAAGACATCAATGTTTTCTCCTGCTTCCAGAATAATTTTAGCTATGTGGTCAGTGTCTCTCCACGTAGGTGTACCTGGGAGACATCTGACCATTATCCCTGACTGGAGATAGATATCAACTAGACGAATCATGGAGTCTCCTATGATCAGAAGTTTTTTGGATTTCCTTTTTGCTTTTTTTTTTTTGGTTCCTGTTTTGGGCTAGTTTTGTTGTGCTAGCTCCTGTGCTGCAGTGTCCTGCTCTGCAGTGTCCTCTGTCCCTTTGTTTGATTTCAGAGATAGAGGCAGATACCTGTTTGTAGTTTTTATATGCTTTGTGGAGGTAATATGTTGGAGAGCACTGAGTGATGGGGCACCCGATTTACCTTATCCCAGCCACCTGCCAACCTCCCTTTAACTTGTTGTAGATGACCAATTAGATAGCTGTAAAACCATTTTAGGGCCATGTTGTCAAAACCAATATTAAGAAGGGTGTCTGGAAGCAAGACCTGGTCCACTGTATGAAATGCCTTGCTCAGGTCAAGGAATAAAGCACATGCATGTTTTTCACTATCCAAGGCAGTTAGCCAGTCATTTGAGACTTTTGCAAGTGTGGAGACTGTGTTATGGCATGGTCTGAAGCCTGACTGTAAAGGTGAGAGCAGTTTACAGTTAGTCCAACCCAGCCAGCAGCAAGGGAAAAGCCATCCGGGGAACAACTATTCAGTTCAGTCCAGCAAGGCAAGGAGCCAATGCTCTGATCAAAAAGCAAGCCATGCTATGGAAGCAAATAGCAGGCAGCAGCAAGAGCTCCTGCACCAATGGAATCCCCAGGTATCAGTCCCGGTCCTACTTGGAAGACATACCTGGTAAGCTCTGGGCTGTCCAGGGGAGAGGTAGTGTGGTCGTTGGCTTCCTTCCATCTGTGACCACAAATGAGGAGCAGCCCGATCAAGGGCTTAGTCTGGTGAGTGCTGGGGTGTCCCAGGGAGAGGTAGTGTGGTTGGTGGCTTCCTTCCTGCCGTCACTGCAAGTGAGGAGCAGCACAATCAAGGTCTCTCTGGTTGCCATAGCAGAATGATGGAAATTACCACAGATGTCTCTTGAGGTTATCAACAATTTCAGAAGCACCCACACTACTCTGGAGAACACCAGAGACCAAAGGTTCAATGTATGAGCAAAGCAGCAGATTTCCTGGAAGTGACCTTCACAAACTGCTTTTACCATGTTCTTCCTATTATCTGTAATAAAGAACCCTATATGCAAACCTGTTATGCCACTGCAGGAGTTGAGCATTTCTTGCAAAGATGTAAGAGTGTTCGCGTTGAAGGATTGCAACACTAAGGAGAGCAGGTATCCAGTGAGATGGGGTATTGCTACAGCCAGGGTCAGAAGAAGAGGAGGAGTCAAGAGCAACAGCTATGCCACCATGTGCAACTGGTGTAGGCTAACACCAGTGTGCTGTGAGTAAGAGGTATGCATGTATTGAGTTTGTACTGGTCCATACATCAGAAGTATAGTGGAAAAACCTGCCCACAGCCTGCTTCAGTAATTTCTCCACCCGACTGTGACATGCTTCATAGATATTTAGTATGACTGTACGAGAAAAAGTAGTTTGCACTGGGATGTGGTATTGAGGTTGCAAAAAATTCAGGAGTTTATGGAATCCAGTGTCTTCAACAATAGAATAAGGTTGCAAATCCAGTGCAATCATCATTCCTATGAGCTGTGTGATCGGAACTGCTGTAGGCTGAGTTGGCAAGAACTTTGTGCGTACCTCAAATGCTTTCTTTATTGTGAGAATAGGCTTTTGAAATGGCATAGCCTTGCTCCTGGACAGAGCATTACACCTGTGAAACAACCATTCCAGGTTACAGACTGTTCAGAAGGGACAGACTGGGCATGAAGGGGGGGTTGCCTTATACGCAAATGAAGGCATTAGTGTAACTGAAGGGCAGGAGGAGGAAAGGGAGACTGAGCTGCTCTGGGTAACAGTAGGTAGGAAGATGGATGAATTCCTCTTGTTGGGGGTGGTATACAGGCCATCTGTGCAAGAGGAAGACGATAGACTGCTAACTCAGGCAATCATGAGGCTGGCCCAGAAAGATGAACTGCTACTGGTGGGTTACCTGAACCTCCCAGATGTTAACTGGGAAATCCCAGATGCAGCATTGGCAAGGAGCAGAGAGGTATTAGATGAGCTGCAGGGGGTATTCCTTCAACAGCTGGTCAGGGAGCCAATGAGGGGAAGCAACTTGTTGGACATAGTCCTGACTAACAGGGAGAGTGTGGAAATGGTGATGGTGGGAGAAGCCTTGGGCACCAGCGGCCACAGCATGATATGGTTCAGGGGCAGGGCAGGGAGGGAGACAAGCAAAACCAGTATGACAGTCATGGACTACAGACACATGGACTTTGATAAGTTGAGAAAGATAGTTAGGGAAAACATTGGAGGTACGATGAATATAGGAACAGTGGAGGAATTATGAGAAGCTATCCGGGGAGGGGTTCGGGAAGCAATGGAAATATGCATAAAAATGGTCTGGAAGAGCAAGAGGGGCAGGAGACTACTCTGGTTCACTAGGGAGGAGGTGGTGGAGGTAGTCAGGAGAAGGAGGAGGGCTTTCAGAAAATTTGAAGAGGGCACTCAGGAAGGACGACAGAGAGGAGTACGGGGAGAAGAGGAGTTTGGCAGGGAGGGAGATCAGAAGGGCAAAAGCAGCCAGTGGGGAGAAAATAGCCAAAAAGGCCAAGAGGGGGAATGAAACATTTTTCAGATATGTGAGGAAGAGGATGAGGGCAGGGCAGGAGATTGCTAGACTGATGGGGAAGGAGGGGTACGCTTGGAGCAGGACTACATAAAGGCAGAGGCATTAAATAAGCACTTTAGTTCAGTATTCACAGAGGACGAGGAAGGCAGGGGTCCAGTGCTAAATTCTAAGGTGAGGGAGGGCAAATGGGTGGAACAGAGCCTGTTCACTCTGGATAGTCAGGGCAGAGCTAGATAGACTAAGGGTGGACAAGGCAATGGGACCTGATGGATTACACCCCAGAGTGATCAGGAAATTGAGGGAGGAACTGGCTGCACCCTTGACAAGGCTCTTCAACCTGTCCCTGTATATGGGGAGGGTGCCGGAGGACTGCAGGAGGGTGGACATGGTGCTCTTGCACAAGAGAGGTAGCAGGGAGCTGAAGAAGAACTACCGCCCAGTCAACCTCACGTCTGTGGTGGGGAAAGTAATGGAGGCATCAATCAAGGAGAGGACGGTGATTACCTGGAGGAGCGTGACTTGCAGGACACCAGACAGCATGGCTTTACCAAGGGGAAATCATGCCAGACCAACCTAATTGAGTTCTTTGATTGGGTGACTCAGGTAATCGACCAGGGAGGGGTGGTGGATATGGCCTATCTGGACTTCAGCAAGGCCTTCGACTCCATCCCCCACATGAGGTTGGTGAGCAAGATGGAAAGCATGGGGTTGGGAGGGAAAATAGCAAGCTGGTTGGAGGTACGGCTAGCAGGGAGAACTAAGAGAGTGGTACTAAACAGGGTGCACTCTGAGATGGCAGGGGTAAGAAGTAGGGTGCCACAGGGGCCAGTTTTGTGTCCGTTCCTCTTCAACATCTACATCAGTGATATTGTGGAGGGTTTGAAAGGAAGGGTGTGCCTATTTGCAGATGATACAAAAATCTGCAACAGGGTGGACACCACGAAGGGGGTGGAGGACATGAGGAAGGACCTTAAGACTCTTGAGGAGTGGGTCAGGAAATGACAGCTGAACTTTAAAGGGGACAGGAAATCTGTGCTAACTGGCAGCAGTTAGTAACGTTCCTAGTAAGAGAAATTATAAACTTGCCTCCAAATGAACCATATTTAACTATACCTTAACAAACACTGATGTGAAAAACTGTGTTTTCAATTGTTTTCTTTTTATGAACAACATTCTGAACAGTTCTTTTCCTGGAACCAGTAATTTGGAGTGTTTACTATGTCACGGTTTGAGTACAGAATGCTAAACATGAGCTATTGTCCTGTCAGAACCATGCTTAGAGTTCTTTCCTCAAGTGGTGACATAGTTAAAACTCCAGATCTCTGGTTCCTTGACGAGAACTGCAACAGAATGCTGCCCATAAAAACAAAACTATGCAAAATATAGTTTTTCATTCACTTTTTATTTGGGTACAGTTACATATGGATAATTTTGGCTTATGGATATCAGTTTTGTAAACTGGAACATTATAAACAGCTGCCAATTTGAAATCATTTCCTGTCCTCTTTAATACCAAGAAGTGCACTGTGACGCACCTAGGGAGTAAAAACATGAGAGCAAGTTACACACTGGGTAGGGGGGATCAAAAAATCAGAACAGGAAAGGAATCTGGGGATCACAGTCTCCTCAAAGATTAAGAAAGGGTACCAATGTAGCAAGGCAGTGGGAAGGGCAAATGACATGTTGGCATGCATAGGCAGGGGCATTACAAGCAGAAGGAAGGAGGTAATAATGCCCCTCTATAAAGCTATGGTGAGGCCGCAGCTAGAGTACAGGGTTCAGTTCTGGAGACCACACCTCTGCAAGGATATAGATTCATTGGAGAGGGTTCAGAGAAGGGCAACAAAGATGGTGCAGGGTATGCGGGGGAAGTCATATGAACAAAGGTGTAAGGAGCTGAATCTGTACATGCTAGAAACAAGGAGGGAAAAGGGGGAACATGACTGAAACCTTTAAATATGTAAAGGGATTAAATACAGTAGGAGAAGGGGGTCTGCTAACGAGGAAGGAGGGAGCCAGAACTAGAGGGCACAGCCTCAGATTGCAAGGAAATAGATACGGGGCAATGTGAGGGGACACGTCTTCACAGATAGGGTGGTGGAGCCCTGGAACAGACTGCCAGATGGAGTGGTGGGGGCTGGAATGGTGGAGGAGTTTAAGAGGGCATAGGATGTATATAGGGGGAGTTCATGGACAGACGGGAAGGGGATATGTGAAAGGTAAGGGGTGGGCAGACTGGATGGGCTAGAAGGGTCTTTTTCTGCCATCAAGCTTCTAGAATTCTATGATGCTCCTGGCCCTGGCTCCAGAGTAGACAAAAGCAGATGAGTTAGGCTGTGTGTGTGTGTGTGTGTGTGTGTGTGTGTGTGTGTGTGTGTGTGCGGCACCACAAACTGGACATCTGCTGTCTCACTAGCTGAACCAGTTTGTAAAGGACATGGAGACTGATTCTCAATAGGTTGGTGCAAGCCATGCCAATGGTGGCTTATGCTGATTGCAGATGCGCCAGGGACCCTGCGCTCTATTCTCTATCGGATACGGTCCCAGCTGCTAAGTTCCATGGCAACCTTAGCCATGCACCAAACAAATGGCTCATGGTAGAAACATAGAAACATAGAAACATAGAATTTGACGGCAGATAAGGACTGCTTGGCCCACCCAGTCTGCCCATTTCCCTACCTACTGGATAAGCTGCAGATCCTAGTTAACCAGCAGCCTACTTCTTCTTAGTGTATGTGTGCTGCAAGCCACAGGACAACCATGCGGCAATAGCACCACGGGCAGCAGTCCATGGTGGCTATTGCCCCCCCAGCCCCTATCAACCATTACAATAAATGAAAAATCCTTGGTAGTCTAAGTGACCCCCCCAGTCCCGATCACCCATTATGGTCTATTGGAATGCTCCAGCCCTGATCTCCTGGTAATAGACATTACCAAATACTTGGTGATCTAGTTGGCCCTCACTCACAGTACCATAATCCATTTCCCCCAACCTATAAGGGAGTTGAGCAGCTGGCACAACCTAGCTCACCGCAGCCAGCCACTGACTGAGCTCTGAATGAGTGAGTACTGTATATAGTACACGCTCAGTGATTGACAGCAGCTGTCATTCACTGAGTGTGTAGCATATACAACACAAGTTCATTCAGCGCTCTGTTGGAGGCTGGCCACGGTGGTGAGTGGTGGGCTGTGCCAGATGTGGGCTCCCTTACAGGTTGGGGGGAGCAGGGTGGTGGGGCACTGCAGTGGGGGAGTCCAGTAGACCACTAGGAATTTGGTAATGCCTATTAATGGGGGATCATGGCTGAAGCACTCCGCTTTACCACCAGGGATAGTTTAATATTCATAATGGGAGATCGGGGCTGGGCGGGGTGTAACTAGACTACCAGGGATATCAAAACAGCTATGACCAGAGAGCAAGGCTGGAGGGCCACTAGACTATGGGGAACATTTTATACATTATATAGGATTGCGGCAAATAGGGGTTCCACTACACCACCAGGGGGTTTCTTTTTATTATGGTACCAGGAATCAGGGCTGGGGGGCCACTAGACTTCCAGGGAATATACACTGCATTCTACATACATATTTTACCTATTTTTATAATGGGTGATTGGGGCTTTGGGGAGGCACAACAATAGCACACCCTCCAGTGAATTTCTAAGTACTGTTAGACCAGCCCTTGGTTGGTCTAATGGTACTCAGACCGCTGCCCTCTGGGAGGGTTTTGAAAATAGGAAGGTTGTGGATGCAGCAGTCTGTGTCTGAGCAAGTCCCCTAGCACTATGCCATGGTCCATTGTGTGGCAAAAGGCTGGTGCACGCGCCTTTGGGGCAAGCATCCTGTGTTTGATGCAGGCTGCTTTTGAGACTAGCTCCGGGTGCATTTTTTGATGCAAGGTGCCAATTGCGTCTTTTACCTGCCTTGTTCTCTCTGATGACACCACACAGTGGTTTCAAAGTTCCCTTAGTGACTGAATCCAACAGGTCAAAACTGGTAAATCTCTTTAATCCTCCCTCCCGGTTCATTCTGGAGTCCCTCAAGGGTCAATCTTGGGTCTATGTTCTTTAGTATTTTTCTAAAAAGTCTCCCCATATCATGCCCTGATAGAATCCTACCTTACGCAGATGATGCAGTTATTTTCACCTCCCACCCTGATCCTTCCTTTCTACAACTGCAACTACACACTAACTTTATGGGAGTGGAAACATGGCTTAAATCTTAAAAACCTACCGTAGACTACGAAAAAAAACAACTGATGTTTCATGGTATCCGTAACAAACATAAAAATGAAGGTCTGTCTTATCACAAACAGTGCCGGGGCAATGCTTGAGCAAGTTCATCTGTTTAAATATCTGGGGGTGACCCTCAACAACACGCTGCTATACTCAGAATACATAGAGAACATTGCTAAGATCGTAAATACCCATATAGGGCTACTTTATAGACATAGGAACTGCCTTACAGATGAAGCCTTAAGCATTGCTATTCAGAGCTCTGTTATCTCAATAATTGACTATGAGCTAGTGATATATGGAGCTGCCATTGACTTGACACTGTACTTCAACGCATTGCCATAGCCCTTAACAAGGCATATCATCTGCTGACTGCAGCACCCTGCCTTTCACATACCTGCAATATCTACGAGCACGCAAACTGGCTCCAACTATCTGGCAGACTCAAGTACCAGGCCTGCATTATAGCCAAAATGGTCACCTTAGACCTCCTACCCACAAAGATTCAGACATTACTGGCTCCCCATGGCAGTGCCCACATAACCTGAAGCTCAGAAAATCTTACTTTTTCTGTACCTCACTGCTGCACTACCCAAAGGCAACAATCCTTTAAATCCAGAGCCTCACCTTGGTACAACTCGCATATACCTGAAGGTACCAACAATACTTCACTAGGCACTTTTTAAATGTAGCCTTTGCCATCACCTTGTCATCAAGGCCTCCAGTGATTGCATCTCATAACTTACATAATCCTCATCTCCACCCATTCCCCCAGCCCCCTTCACCCTCCCCCTCCTCACCACTCTTTCCCATTCCCTTCCTATCCCTCCGGTGTTTCTCTGCCTATCTTTCAGCCCTCATTCATTCCCCTTCACTCCATGACTATGCACTACATGCTCATTCATCCCCTCCACTCTATGACAATGCCCTATGTACTAATCTCCTACCTCCCTCACTCTTATTTCATTTACCCTGATCCTGCCCTATAGTCTTCTCCACCTGTTCCTCCCCTCTCTCCACACAGCTTATAATTCTTCTGAGAATATTAGTATACATGTTACCTGATTTGTATAAGCCAACTAATGTACCTGACAAAGCCTATGGCTGTTGTGGATTGTTTTATTTGTTATTGTCTTTGGCTGTGTGCCGTTCTCGTTTTCAGACATGGAACCTTTGTAAAAGAGCCTAGACTCAAAGGTGTCTTCTGAAATCATAATAAATACATAAATAAATAAATACAGTTGACACTGGCACCATGCATCATCCTAAGTGCTTTGAGAGTCATCCCCTTGGTGTTTTGCCTGTTAGAGTACTTGGGCAGGGACTGGAAACAACATTTTGCTGGTATCTGGTCACTTTGCTGACTGCCTGTGCCACCATCACCACCAGCATCACCATCACCAGAATCACAAACTGGTTTTGCTTTTTTTTTTGAAATGCTGCATGCAGTGGCATGAAGAGACAACTCCAGCAGGGGCTTTATCCAAGTTAGCCACCTCAGGATGACAGGATGCTTTTCAGAAGGTGGTTCCAAATACATGTTGTGCTCAGTTTATCACCATTATTACTATAGCCGAGGCTCTGCCCACAGTGTAAACACACAGCTCTCCTTTTGTCATCCTCCTGCTGAGTAAAATATGTCCAGATATTACCTGAAATTGAACTTGTACCTGACCTCAACTGCCTTGTAGGCTGTTTGCACCTATGACTACCAGATTCAGTTTGGAATGGTGTAGAAGACTGCTGTGAACTGACACCAGATACAGTAGCATAACCAGTAGGGCAACCAATAGTTAGGATGGACTGCTTAGTTTTTTTAGCAGGAGGTTGACATGAAGGATGAGGAGCAACAGTGGCAGATGTTTTGTGCCTGCCTTGAGCAGCTGATTTGGATCACTTTTGACCCAAGTGCTTCCTTGTGCAATGAGGGGAGAACTCAGTATCAGCATCTTCAGACTCACTTAGGTCTTTACTCTCAGAGGATGTGTCAGGTAAAAAATCTTCAAGCCTTTTTAATTCTTTTGGGGTAATAAAATATTCTGGTCCAGAAGACATTGCCTCACTATCGTCATCATGTTCAGAACTACTTGGACTTACCCGCTGAGGCCGTGGCTGACTACTTCTATCATGAACTGTGGTCATGGTGGTACTGATGGATTTGGTGGTGGTGGTAATGGTGTCAGCAGTGGCAGTAGTGGAGTTGGTGGTGATGGTGGCAGTAGCACTATTGGAAGTAGTGCTGCTAGTGGCACTGGCATCAGCAGTAGAGGTGGTCGTGATGGAGGTAGTAGCAGTATCAGAGGTACTGCTGATGGTGGCACAGGCAGCATCAGTGGAGGTGGTGGTGATGGAGGTAGTAGCAGTATCAGAGGTACAGCTGATAGTGGCACTGGCAGCCTCGGTGGAGGTGGTGGTGGTGATGGAGGTAGTAGCAGTAGCAGTACCGGTGGTATTGCTGATAGTTGCACTGGCAACAGCAGTGGAGGTGGTGGTGATGGTGATGGTGGCAGCTGATGTGGCAACATCAGTCACTGCAGAGGCTGAGACTTGTAGTGGAACAGTAATAGTGGCAGTGGTACTAGCAGTGCTAGCACTGAATGAAGTAGCAAGTAGTCTGCTTGGATTGAAGGGGTTAGCAAGACAGCAAATACATGTCGAACATCAACCCCTGTCTGAATAATTTTTGGAAGTGCTGGTCCACAGATATTTTTTTACTGTACCTGACTACTTTTGTGACATTTTCACTCATCAATTAAACTGACAAAAAAGTGGACTTTTTTTTTAATGTTGTACTTTGTAAATTTTTACTGTTTCCACAACAGTCAGAAACTCACTGGGCAATGGGCACATCAGCAGTAAGAGTGCCCCCTGCCTACACTGGGGCACAGACAAAGTCTGTCGTAAGATCAAAGGAGATTTGCACAATTTCTGAGTTCATGCATGCTCATTGAACTCCTTGGGAGTGTAGACTTTGAGTGGTGTGACACTGTCTGCCCAATGCAGAGTGCTCTGCATGGGGCTTGACAGTGTCACACCAATCCTCGGTCAGGCTGGTCCTGACACTGTTTTGCCTACAGTGGTCTGCACTTGAAAAGAAAAAGCTGCATCAATCAGGAGCCAGCTTTTTCCTTCCATCTGCAGGTCACCGCAGGGGAAACAACTGTTTGTGCCCTGATGTCTCCAAGCTGGTTGGGAGGAGGTGCTTTTCTGCCTGCCTCCTCCACGTTGTTGTCCCCCCCCGACACTGAGATGCCCACTCCCAGTGTCAGATGCATCCCGGGTGCCAGGGCGTAGGCACCGATATGCCGTGCATGCCATGGCGTGCTGACAAAAATAGAGGGGGCAGCAGCAGCTGACTGAGTTTACTCAATTGGGTTCTCCTTTGTTGTTTTTTTGCTCCCCCCGCTGGCTTTCCTCTTTTCTTCTGCCCATGACTCACTTATCCCTTTGTCTATCTGGTGGGGGGGGGGGGGCAGCCACAGACCTGACTGAAAAATTCAGGCACAGGTTTTATCTGAATTTCTGAATCAGGTCCGTGGTAGTGCTGCACTTCAGGGATTAGCTAGGCTAATGTGGCAGCCAGGTATGAGGAATGGCTACAAGGTGGGTGCCGTATTTAAATGCCCTAGTACAGCATTCTATTTTTTACTTCTGGAGTGGAGATGGAGAGATTTTGGCCACTGCATTGCCAGCCTAGTCAGGATCAGGAGAGGAGACGGTGACGACTGGATGCTGGAGTGACTGAAAAAACTGTCAGAAGATGCGTGTGTGGACTCTGTGTGGAAGCCAGCCCCAGCTGTGCCACCCAGGAACCAAAGTTCGGAATCTGAGTCAGAGTGCCATGCTGACAGACTAAAGCAGAGGGAGCAGCAGTTCTAAGTCTTAGAGCATGTACACTCAGCCAGCCCAGCCCGCGGCAGAAGCAGAACTTGAGCCGGAGACCGAAACAGCAGTGTGGTTAGGTCACTGTGGCAAAAACTAAAGGAGTCAAGCTACGACACGGGTGGCTTCATTAAAAAGAGCTGTAACTCACTTATTTAGCTGCCTTGCTTGCTTCATTGCTTGCTGTTCTGCTACTGAGTTGACATTGTCTCTTGCCTGTTGCTTGCCCAGGTCCTCTCTTACTGGTCATTGCCTCACCACTGCAAACACCAGCAACCGGTCCTCTGACTGTGCACTGAGGAGCCAGCCAGATCAGCACACTAATCCTCTCTGTCTGCAGCAAAACACCAAGTTACCAGCAGCAGGTTACTGGGAGACACCGTGGTTGGTTGAGCAGATGAGGAGGAGGGGAGCTTGCCTGCTGATTATGCCACCTTGTGCTGCTGAGCCTGAGTGTAGTCTGTGACTCTATGTCACTAGTGGGGTCGTCAGGTGGGTTATTACAAATTTAAAACCTGAAAAGACAGAAAATAGTCCCTCGTTGTTGCTGCCAGCCCCCTCCCCCAACCTGCACCCTCCCTCTGCGCACCCGACTTCCCCGCAACCCCCTACACATACTTACCTCTGGAGGTTGGAAGCAGCGATCTTCAGTGGACCGGGAACATGTCTGCATTCTTCAAAAGCCGACTGCAAACTGAAGAGATGATGATAAGTACTATAACTGCAGTGAATGGGGGTTCAATTTAGGTTGATATCTCAGCCATTTTGGGGAGTTTTGGTACCACATCTTCTTGCATTATGAGCATCCGTTGCACAGTTTCTACACACGCTCGCAACGTCATCAGTTTTTAAGATTTTTGCTCCATATTTCCAACGTTGCCATTTTTTCACACCCCCTTATGAACAGTATAGCTGTCATTTTTTGTATCATTCTCAAAATGTGTTTTTGCAGCTGTGATGCAGAATGGCACAGTTGCTGTGCAAACTCAACTTTCGGAACAGATTATCAAAATTCCAGTGCCACTGTTCATGAGGGGAGGTCCCAAAAAGGCCATGTTGAAAATCTGGTGAAAACATTCTAAAAAATGTCAGCATTACAGGCGTGCGTTGCATAGTTTCTATGCACACTTGTAACTGCCACTTTTTCATATTTTCACTCCAGAGTTTTCAGCATTGCCATTTCTTCATTCCTCTTCATGAACAGTACAGGTGTTATTTTTCACATCCTGCTCAAAATGTGTTTTTGCACCTGTGGTGCCGACTGGCACACTTGCTGTGCAAAATCACCTTTTGGGATTGAGTACCAAAATGATACTGGCACTGTTCATGAGGTGATGTCGCAGAAAGCCCATGTTGAAAATTTGAACTAAAAATACCAACAAACACCTGGGGTGTTAGGGTATCCGACCGTAACGCCTACCCTTAAAATGCAAGACAGAGGAATATACAGAGAAACATATGGGAGGCATGTACAAGAGCAATGCCAACAGCGAACTCTCGGCATTGACAAATGCTTGTTTTCTATAGGTATTTTACGAAATAACAGCTCAGCTAAATACTACTGGACAGTACCGATTATAGTCAGTCAGAAACAGCAAGCCTGAAGCCGCAAGTTCTGCACAGCACAGATGGTGGTGCCCCCTCACCCTTGCTTTCAGTACACTGCGATGGTGGCAGGCTGGCAGCAAATGCCTTAGTGGTAAGTGCACTACCAAATCAAAGACTGCAGCAGCCCTGGAGAAAAAAGTAATTAGATTTTTTTTAACCACAGTTTTAATGCAGTCCCGACCACTTATAGTGCCTGTGGTTATTATGGACAATCAGATTTACTTGGCAAAGTCTTGTTTCTACTTGCCATTTAAGTTGGCAAGCACCTTAATTGCTGCTGTATATAGTGATCTAGCAGCTCTGTCTATGTCAGGCAATTTTGGGCAATTAACAGGGCGATAAGTGGTGCTACAGTATATAGCAATCTAGGTGGACTGGATTAGTCTGCATTTATATGCATAGCACCCTTCAGTTCACAGAGATATTTTTAGGCTCAGTTCTTCTACCAACATCTTAGAGGCTTGATCTTTGTCTCCTTTTGCTGAGAACTGGGTTCAGGTTCAAGTACTTCAATATCCTTGTTTCTGCAGTTTCTACAGCCGCAATAGCTGCTCTAGTGCTTTCTTTTAGTTTGGGCTCCAGTGGCTGCCCCAGTGCTTTTGGCTCATGGTGCTGCACTCGTACATTATTTACAGCCCATAACAGCTCCTCTAATGCTACCCTTAGTCACTGTGCTAGTGCTGCGAGCTTGGACTCCACTAAACCAAAATCCAAGCACAGTGCTGTGGGACTCATGTTGCTAGAAATGGGAACTGTCAAGTCAGCCCTGCTCACCCTGTGCCAGGCCATGGAGCAGCACCCCGAAATTTGTAACACACTCTGTTTGGGCAACTGATCTTAGATTGTGAATACAGTACTGTAAATGATACACTGCAATTGTGATGATAGTTGGTGCCTTTGTTTTTTGGTTTTTTTTTATTTATTTAAAATATTTGGAAATACACCTTTGAGTCAAGGACTCCTTTGCAAAGGTACAACGTCAGGAATACAAAGAACATTGGTACACAGGAAAATATTGGTTATTACAGAGGGAAAGAAAACATATGTACAAAACTGCCTGTTACCTACAATAGAGAAATACATTTTTAGGGCAGGATGCGCCCAACATTAAAAAATTAATAAGGAAAAAGTGCAAGACTTTCAAAATAGGGTCTGGGAATCAGACCCATCATCATGAGCAAGGTGTGCATCACCTGGTCGGCAATCGCTGATAATCAGTGGGAAAAATAGAATTGGTGGAGGTGGAGGGGGCGCTAAGTAGAGTCTCAGGTTGAGTGAGAGAGGAGCTGATTTTTGAGGCTGGTTTTGAAGAGGCCAAGTTTGGGTTCCAGAGAGATGGTGGTGGGAAGCTCATTAAGCCATGTGGGGGCCCGATATAGAAAACCCTCTGGCCCAAGGAGGTCCTGCAGCGATGAACGTCTAGGAGCGACTTGTTTGTACTTCTGGTGGGCCTGTTCGAAGGGACTCTCTGGAGAAGAGGGCGAAGCCCTGGAGGGGCTAGACTGAGTAGGATTTCAAATTAGTTTTCAAGGAAGATGTTACAGCAACCACCAATTGTAACAGGCAGAATGATTCTACACAAATGCACCCATTATAAGTGGTGGAGACTGTAATTAAACTGCAAAAACTGGCAGCAGCCAGCTTTAGAACTCAGTAGTAAGATGAGAACTAACAGTGAGTAGTGAACACACACACACTGCAGTTTTTACTTCCCCCCCCACCCAAATAGATATTTTTGCTTTCTGCAAAATACAAAAAAGTCTCAGACTCAGCACAGCACTATAAATATAAGAACTAAGTCACAGCAGCAACTGCCAACTGGCTCTTTTCAGGTCAGACTGCGAGCAAGAGCAATGCCAGCTGCAACTGCAGACACAACCCCTCCCTCAGAAAAGCTAATATTCTTCAGGTAAAGCTACTGCTGTCTGGAAGCTGCAATACTGGACTTAAGATTTGCAAGAAAGTGAGTTATGCTCACAACAGAGGGGGGTGAACCTAACAATTTACAATTGTCTTTGATTTGTAGCAGATTCATTAGAGAAGTTAATATTCTTTAGGTGGAGGCTACTTCTAACTGAAAGGTGAAATAAGGAACTTAGAATTATCAGAAAAGGCAGTCTTTCAATCAACAGAAGGAGGTAGACCTTGCTTTACTTTTGTTACAATTGCTAAGATTTTCAGTGCAGGAAGAGTTTAAACCCAGAGGGACTGAATACTGTTTACTGTGTCTGTCCTTGTGCACAGCTGACTTGATTGGAGTTATTGATTGACCGTTTGGATTGCAATATTTGTAATACTGTGAGTTGTTCACTGGGCTAAGAATTTGTCATAAGTCCTGAAGTGAGTGCAGGTTACAGGCTGTGTATTTGACCCAGACAGTGCCCCAGGGGTAGAAACTGTTTTTTTTTTGTTTATCTCTGTGTGCCTTGAAAGGTCAGGCCAGACGGTGTCAGGAAATGCTTACATCTCAGCTACTTATCAGCCAATAGCTTTGGAAGAGTCTTACAGACCTGATAACAACAGTACTATAAGCAAGTGGTTTATAGCAGACTCATCAGAAAAGCTAATAGTCTTCAGGTAAAGCTACCGCTGGCTGGAAGCTGAAATACTGGACTTAGGTTTTGCAAGAAAGTGAGTTGTGCTCACAACAGAGGGAGGGGAACCTTATAGTTTACAATTGTCTTTGGTTTGTAGCAGATTCATTAGGAAAGTTAATATTCTTCAGGTGGAGGCTACTTCTAACTGAAAGGTGAAATAAGGAACTTAGAATTATCAGAAAAGGCAGTCTTTTAATCAACAGAGTACTGAATACTGTTTACTGTGTCTGTCCTTGTGCACAGCTGACTTGTTTTGGGTTTGACTGCTTTCAGAGCACAAGTCACCAGGATGTTTTGGGGCTGGGGAGGTTTACCTGTGTCTGACTTGGATGTTTGGAAATTTCTCTGTTTGATTAGCAGGGTATTTTCTCCGTCAAATTGTCGTGTAGGGCATCTTGCTGACAGGAAGGCACTCATCACAGAGGTGGGTCAGAGCTTTTAGCTGATTGTTTCGTGAGGGCACAGTTTAGGCCCAAACCCTTTCCACCCCTCACCCCACCCGCCCCTAGAAATAGTTCCTTTGTACCTGGGGTTCTGACATCATTTCCTCAAGAGGGCAAGGTGCATATCACTGTCATATCCTCTCTAGCACACTGCACTAACAATATAAGCATACACATTGTATAATATATATATTTCTATATAACAAACCAATCACACACACACAAAAGAAAAAAAATTAAAAATAAACAAGAAGGTAGACAGACATGTGGGGAGTAATGCAATGTAATGGCTGTGGGGCAGCAGTCTTCCAGGAGTCTTTCTGGAGGCTGAGATGCTGCCCTATTTGCAGACAACTCTCTGCCCTGAGGGAGGAAGTTGCCCATCTTCAGGCCACACTGGACAGTAGTAAGGGAACTTTCCCCCAGGCCGCACTGGACAGTAGTAAGGGAACCTCCCCCAACCAGGGAGCACCAGAGCCACCTCCACTACCTCAGAGGTTGCGAAGAAAGCACAGCAGTTGAACCACAGTGGGCTCAGGGAGGGTAATGGTGGTGGAACAGAGGCACACCCAGTCAGTTGTTCCACTCCATAATCCATACACCATTCTGGGGAAGCATAGTTCCCCTATGGATGCACCTGCAGAGGAGACTAAGGAGGTTGTAGACAACTGTCACAAGGGAGGCCCTGAGGAAGGAGGCAGAGGACACCACAGGGAAAGGAAGCAGCTCCTGGTGGGGGACTCAATTATTAGGGGGATAGAACTGGGGGGAGTAGGGAAAACTGAAGTAATGTGCCTGCCTGGTGCCATGGCTTGGAGAGACAGGAAGCGCATCCTTAGAATCATGAGAAAAGTTGCCAAGAAGTCTGAGCTGGACATCATTGTCCAGCTAGGGACAAATGACTTAGCTCATCATGAGATTAGAGCAGTGCAGGAGGACTTTGTAGAGTTGGGGAAGGGCCTAAGACAAGTAGCACACACAGTATCCTTCTCAGAGGTGCTGCCTGTCAATGGCATGGGTGAGGCGAGGGTACTTTGCACCATGCAGTTTAATGAATGGTTGAAAAATGGTGTGGAGCACAGGGGTTTGACTTCATTGGGGACGGGGGTTCCACCTGGAGGGACACCAGCCTATACTGGTAGGATGGTCTGCATCTGTCCAGGAAGGGAACAAGTCTTTTGGGCAATCAGTTTAAATGCTTCATTAGCAAGCTTTTAAACTAGTCAAGGGGGGAGGCACTAATAAGCAGCAGAAAAATCCCTGCCTCCCCCTACAAAACAGGGTACTAAATGAGAAAAAGACCAAGGTAGAAAGATCAGTGGGGGATGTTGCTACAGAAGGTAAAGCCATCAAAAAATGTAGAGCAATGAGTGCCAATGCCTGTAGTCTCGGTGACAAGCTTCCTGAATTAGTGGCCTTGATGGAGGAAGAACATCTGGATATCGTGACAGTCACAGAAACATGGTACATACAGAACCATGACTGGGATGTAAACATACCAGGATACACTATCTACAGGAGGGACAGGGAGGGTAAAAAAAGGAGGATAAGTAGCTCTCTACATAAGGAAAGAAATCAAAGCAACAGAACAAAAGGGTAAACAGGGAGGAGAGGTAACACTGTGGGTCAATTTGCAGACAGGCAATGGCACCACAATCCGTACAGGGGTTGTATACAGACCCCCTCTCAGGGGGAGGAAATGGACAAGGAAATGATAGAAAGTATACTTAGAATGGCAGAAAAAGGGGAGATATTGCTGATGGGTGATCTGAATATGCCAAATGTTAACTGGAGTGCTGTTGCAGCAGCCACTTCTAAGAGTGGGGTTATTCTAGATGCCCTACAGGGGGCATGGCTTAGACAACTAGTACTGGAACCCACTCAAGAGGGAGCAGGCTTAGACCTGGTTCTCTCAAATGGAGATGGAGAGAGGATCACAGATGTAGAAGTGGGTAGCCATATGGGAACTAGCGACCATCGAACAGTATGGTTCACAATAAATACAGCAATAGAGTCAAGCCATACAAAAGCAAAAGTACTGGACTTCAGAAGGGCTGACTTTGCCAAAATGGGTGAGTGCCTAAGGAATGCACTAGCAAATGGGCAGGAAGGATGGGCAGAAGAACAATGGGGAATAATTAAAACTGCCATCACAAGCCTTTGTGTGAAGCAAATAAACAAAACAAAATTATGTAAGAAACCACTATGGTTCTCAAAGGAGGTGGCGGGAAGGTTCAAGAGAAAAAGAAAGCATTCATGAAGTACAAGGAATCACAGAAGGAGCAGGAAAGAGAATTGTATCAGTTAAAACAAAAGGAAGCTGGGAAGGCAGTCAGAATAGCAAAGGCCCAAACCAAGGAAAAGATAGCCAACTCGGTTAAGAAGGGGGATAAAACCTTTAATAGGTATGTCAGAGAGTGAAGGAAGACCAAGGGAGAGAGGGATAGTGAGGCTTAATAAAGGGGAGGAGGGGTAGGCAGAGGGTGACTGTGAAAAGCTAGAGATACTAAGCAAATATTTTTGCTTAGTATTTACAAATGAAGAGAGGGAGGTACCTAAAACAAACAATAGAAACATTCTGGATACAGAAATTGATACCAGCCCATTTACAGAAGAAAGGGTTCTGAAAGAACTCTTACAAATGAAGGTGGACAAAGCAATGGGGCCTGATAGGATTCATCCCAGAATTCTAAAAGAACTAAGGGTAGAACTAGTGACACCACAGACTACCCTCTTTAATAAATCATGGAGGATGGGGTGGTACCTAGGACTGGAGGAGGGTAGATGTGATTCCCTTCACAAAGTGGGAGTAGGGCAGAAGCAGGAAACTACAGACCTGTTAGTTTAACCTCAGTGATAGGGAAAATGGTGGAATCACTCTGCAGGAAAGAGTTGTCAGTACCTAGAGGCCAGAGGGGCACAGGACCCAAGGCAGCATGGATTCACAGCGGGAAGGTCATGCCAGACTTAATCTAATAGATTTCTTTGACTGGGTGACCAAAGTAGTAGATCAGGGAGGGGCTGTGGACATGGCCTACCTAGACTTTAGCAAGGCATTTGACACACAAAAGATTAATATACAAGTTAGCCAGCCTGGGAGTTGATCCCGAGATGATAGCCTGGGTAAAGAATTGGCTGGAGAATAGGACACAGGAGGGTAATAGTAAATGGAGTCCACTACGAAGAAAGGGGGGTTATTAGTGGGGCACCACAGGGTTCAGTATTAGATCAGGTCCTCTTCAATGTCTTTATAAGCTACATTGCAGAGGGACTGAAGGAAAGTATGTCTCTTTGCAGATGACACAAAGATCTGCAACAGAGTAGATGCACAAGGTGGGGTGGAAAGGATGAGAAGGGACTTGGCAAGGTTAGTGGAATGGTCAAATGTATGGCAGCTTAGATTCAATGCTAAGAAGTGCAAGGTAATGCACCTGGGAAAGAAAAACCCAGGGGAAGAGTACACAATGGAGGGGTGAGATACAAACAACAACAAAAATGGAAAGGGACCTGTGGGTAGTCATATCAAATGACCTAAAGTTGGGCAGGCAATGTGAGAGGGCAGTAAGGAGGGCTGGGGAGATACTGGGATGCATAGGGAGAGGCATCACCAGTAGAAAACAAGAAGTTGTTATCCCTCTGTTCAGACAGCTGGTAAGACCCCATCTGGAGTACTGCATGCAGTTCTGGAGCCCCAGTCTCCACAAGGATATAGACAGGATGGAAGCTGCCCAGAGGAGGGCAACTAAAATGGTGTAGGGTCTGCACCGGAAGACATATGAAGAGAGACTAAAGGAGCTTAATATGTATAGCCTCGAGGAAAGGAGGGAGAGGGGGGACATGATAGAAACTTTCAAGTACCTCAAGGGAATCAACAAAGTCCAAGAGGGTAGCATCTTTCAAAAAAAGAGGTGTGCAAGAACAAGGGGACACAATTTGAAGATGGGGGAGGCAGCTCAGAGGTAATTTAAGGAAGCATTTTTTCACATAGAGGGTTGTGGATATATGGAACGGCCTTCCGAAGGAGGTTATGGAGTCAAAACCAGTGGTGGAATTCAGGCATGCATGGGACAGTCATAAGGCAATTCTAGGGGGTTGGGGTAGAAAGAAGTAGGCTGCTGGTTAACTAGGATCTGCAGCTTATTCATTAGGTAGGGAAATGGGCAGACTGGGTGGGTCAAACAGTCCTTATCTGCTGTCAGATTCTATGTTTCAATGTTTCTCCTTCCTCTGCCCTGCCTACCTGAAGATTCCAACATGATTTTTATGTTGCTTGCACGCATGTGCAAGAAACATAGTGCCATCAACGGAGATTTCGGAGGTGTGTCACCTCCTCCTCCAATTCAGTCAGCCAGCTGGCAGGCGCGGCCCCTGTAAGCCAACGCATTTTGAGCTGTCTATGACACTCCAAAATGCAATGGCACAGCAATGGGGAGCCACGCCAGTGAGCAGAGATAAGAAGCCCACTGGAAGCGAGCCCCCCCCACACGCAGGCGCAGCGTGCCCCTCAAGACTGTCATAGGTGCAGTCGACGGGGTGCCCAATCCCCGCCAGCTGACTTGGCGCCCCCCCCAGTTAGGTGCCACGCTGGGGCTCCCACCCCAGCGTGGCAATGAGTCCATAGGCTGATGGGGTGCCCAATCCCCGTCAGCTGAACGCCTCAATGTCTCAGGCACGCTGGGAGCCCACCCCAGCTGGCAAACGGTCCCATCGAAGTCTTTTTTTTTATTTTATACCTAAAACGTAAAACGTCCAGCCGGAGCCGCCTCCCACCCCTCCCACAACCTGCACCCACCCACTGCGCACTCCAGTCTCCCACGCCCCTCACCCCATACTTACCTCCGATTCCGCGCCGACGATCTTCGGTGGACCGAACACGCCTGCACTTTTCAAAGCTGACTCATGAACTGAGGAAATGCTGGTAAGCTGTATAATGGGCTCAGATAGGGGGTTTCAACTTTATTGCATATCTCAGGATTTGGATGTTCCACTAATATTAATTTGGGTATCATCATGACGATCAGGCCGTCAAGGGTGATTTCGCGCAGTGACTGTGCAGTGACTGTGAAATCACCCTTCAGGCCTGAATACCACCATGACAGTGACATCATTCATGAGAAGGGGTCCCAAAACCCCATGTTGAAAATTTGCGCAAAATTCCAAAATGACTGTTTTATTTGCGAGCGCATGCTATGCAGTTCCTACGCAGGCTCGTAAGTTCGTGAATTTCAATATTTTCACCCAGATTTTCAACATTGCCATTTTTACCACACCTTCTTAAGAGTAGTATAGCTGTCATTTTTCACATTCTCACCCAAAATGTGTTTCCTCCATGTAGCACACAGAATGGCGTAGTCGGTGTGCGAAATCAATGTACGGGACAAATTAGGAAAATCATAATGACACTGTTCTTGAGCAGAGGTCTTAAAATGGCTATGTTGAAAATTTGGTGAAAAAATTCCTGAAAATGACTGTTTTACGAGCGTGCGTTGCGCAGTTCCTACGCAGGCTCGTAAGTTCGCAAATTTTCAATATTTTCACTCCAGATTTTCAACATTGCCATTTTACCACACCTCCTTATGAGCAGTATAGCTGTCATTTTTCACATCCTGCCCAAAACATGTTTACGCCTCATGTAAAGTGCACAATGGCGAGTCGGTGTGCAAACTCAATGTATGGGACATCATAACTAAATCACAATGACACTGTTCATGAGCAGAGGTCTTAAAATGGCTATGTTGAAAATTTGGTGAAAAGATTCTAAAATGACTGTTTTATTTACGCGTCGCTATGCAGTTCCTACGGACGTCAGTAAGTTCGCAAATTTTCAATATTTGCACTCCAATGACTTCCAAATACCTAAACAGCACATAGAAGCAAGCAACATTTGGCATTGACAAATGCTTGTTTGAGATGAAAACATAGTTTAGCAATCAGTCACTGAAGTGGAGTACCACTGTCTCAGAATGAAACAGAGGAGTCCAAAAAAAGTCTGTATAGTAACTTATTTTTTTTCCACTTTGCTTCAGAAAAACATCTTTTCAAAGAGAGAAACAGTTTCCTCTCAGCTCAAGTGTCTCTCTGCACTGGCAAGGTCACATGGTTAAGCTCTGGAAAGCTCTCTGAGCAGCCTGGGGATCTCACAAGTTCTCAAAGTTTCATCGAATATGGGACTGTTGAATACCTTGAATGCACTCCAGTATTGGGAGAGTCGGGTATTCGTCGAATACAGCTGGTATTTGAGGTATTTGACAGCTCATCTGAATTTGACTCACACCCCTAGACTTTTCTGTTGATAAAAGGGTAAGGATGAATTGTTAACCAGCAGGGGGTGTATGGCACACTCCTCTACAAATAGCCAAGTACCTTACCTACAGTACATAAATACCCAGGCCTTCTACTGGCTTCATTTTTTCCCCCAGTCGTCGGTAATATATCCCTCCTTATCTTTACCTCTCTAACCTGCCACCCCATACATGGCCTCTTTCCCGTATACGTGTAGTTGCCGGCTGCCTTACTCAAAAGATCTCTGCTTATAACCCCTGTATGCCTATGGTTGATTGTACATCTGCTGACTTCTTCAGTTGTAAAATCATGTTTTTTTTTTTCATTTATTTCAACCTTGTATTGTACTGTATACACTGTATATACTTTTTCTTCCTTGTATATTATTGTTTTTTGTTTGCCTGCTTCTGTACTGTACTTTGATGTATTCATGACCAGGTCCACCTTGCAAATGAGCCTTGCTCATTGGTGCCCGCCTGGATAAATAAAGATTTTGATTGATTGATTGATTAATTTATCAATGAATGCATCAGCAGTTTTGCATAATGTTAATTTAATTTATTTAGTTAAAAGTTTGGAGGCAGTATAGTGCAGTGGTCTAAGTCTCTGAGCTGTAAATCTGGTGACATCCAGCAGACCAGACCTGGGTTTGAATCCCACAGCTTTCACTTGCATACTGTGTGACCCTGAGCAAGTCACTTGACCTCCTTGTGTTCCCAGGTTGCTCCTGTAAAAAAGCTTTTAGCTTAGTGTGCTATACCTGGTTAAACAACAAAAATAAAAAGTTTGTGACCAGGAGAGGCACACCGAGCCACGGCTTGTTTCAAAGTGTGACCCCGGGAGGGGAGAGGGAAGGAGAATATTTGTACAGATGCAAACTGACTTGCATAACCAGATTAAGCTGTTGGTGGTATTTTACTGAATGTGCAACTGAATTTAAAGTCGCCTTTATAATCTGATTGGCCCCAACTGTCCCCAACTGTCGGTGTAGTTTAGCCATGCACCACATGACATAGCATTTATATATGTAGCCCCCCCTCCCCCACACTTTGGGGGCTTACCTTAAGTGTCTTCCTGGGCTCCAGTAATGCCCACTGGCAGGCAACCATCCTGCATAGATAGTAAATCCATAGTCATTTGTTTGGTTCTGTTGATTTGAGTGAGCGTGCCATGATGTATGTCCATGCCTGTCCCTTTAAGATATCCTGTGTGTGTATAGTAAAAGGTCTGGGCTTGGTTTGAGTGTTTCAAAGCTCGCAACCGGCCCAACACCACTTTATGTGTTCCCACTTTGTTGTCGATAGCAGAGTAGAGGGAGCTTTCAGTACCGTAATTATTTATTTCTAACTTGCTGTTATATTGAAGTTAGAGTGTTTGTTTAACCTGCCTTCCTTGCAGCTATGATTATCTGAATGGAAACAACCATGTTTGGTCCAGGACTTCCAGTATTTGAACCAATGGGACTCAGCGGCCCCTCAAAGGGTCCTTAGCTCCAATGCCTCTTGGGAAGGAAAAACTGTAGTTTCGAAGTTGGCTCCTGAACTGTACTGAAGGAGGCATCCAAACTGTGTCTGACAGCTCTCTCCCAGCCAACCAGAACTCAGGAAACCCTGGGAAAGCCCAGAACTGTTAGAGGACAGTGAGTCAGCTGGAGTTAGAGCTTGAAGAATAAGCAGCTTGAGCAATCGAGGCGCTGCTCCAGGAAGGAGCCTGACTTGCCTCTCTGCTACTGTTGTCCTGCTTGGGACTGCCTGATTGCAGAAAATGGACTAAATCCGAGTAGTGATTGGTAAACTGGGGCAGAAAGCACTGAGATTCTGTGGAGTACAGCTCAAATATTGTACCGAAGAGAAGCCTCTGTGAAGGGTTTGGCCCAAGAGTTAGTGAGAGACTGTTTCATTGAATTAAGAGGTTTGATCAGTGAATCGACTGCAATAGCAATTGTCTTAGAACTGCATGGTGTTGAGGATGAAAAGTTATTGCTGTTCTTGTTAAATGTGCTGAATGTTTATCATGGATTGTGACCTGTTTTGCCAGTGACTGAACTGTGTTGCCAGCTGGAGGCCTTCACCAGCAAGCAAACTGGACTTTGCTGAAATTGTTTATTCAGCCTTGGGCCTATGCCAGTCTTGGCCCAAGCCAGCCATTGCTGCACCAGACACTGTTCCTTGGTAAGAGGTCAGCTTTGGGGATCCAGCACCAGCACAGAGACAGCTTGCAGGTTGTGGCCATCTGGAGGGAAAAGCTGTTAAGTGGAGGCATGTTGTGTCGGCCCTGCTTCCCCATGCTCCTCAGTGAATTACATGAGGTCTCCATATCACCAGATCCATCACAGCCAACTGGTGGCATGAGTAAATTCAGGGTGGCTTCCTGCAACAAATCATGTAATTGTCTGTGGTACCATCTAATTGCTTCAGTGATTTTTCTGGGTTACAAGAGACTGGCCCCACCAGCCAGAATTACAAATAATCACAGCTCTGTTTGTGCATGCTAACTGCCTTTTCTTTTCATTAAGGGCCCCAACAACAGCTGCAATGCTAGCCACCCCCCGGCAACTCCTCTGGCTAGTCAGTATAACATCCAGGGTACCCAGTGTTGTATGACTGATCATTTGGGACTAAAAGTCCATGCAAAATAATCTCAATCTAATCAGTAAGGTAATCATTCATCTAAATTCAAGCCCTTTCCTTGTTTACAACCCCCTTAATAAATCTGATTGTTGTTTCATGTTTAACCTGGCTTGCGGGCATATTATTCATTGGCTTACAGTACTGAAAGTGTTTACCTGTTTTGCTAACCTTGCCTTTGAAGGGGGCTCTAGGGAATTTTTTTTTTTTTTTTTATTTAGTTGTTTAACCAGGTATAGCACACTAAGCTGAAAGCTTTTTTACAGGAGCGACCTGGGAGCACAAGGAGGTCAAGTGACTTGCTCAGGGTCGCACAGTATACAAGTGGAAGCTGTGGGATTCAAACCCAGGTCTGGTCTGCTGGATGTCACCAGATTTGCAGCTCAGAGCCTTAGACCACTGTGCTATACTGCCTCCTGAATTTGCTGAAGGCCAGACCCTGGTGGTACATGTAAAGGGTGTGGCCACATTATTAATGTTAATAGCTGACTATGTGTTAACTGTTGCCAGAAATACAAAGTCACTGCATGGGTTTGTGGGTAGCTGTAGCTTCCCAGAAGGCTATAACAGGCTAGCTAGATACCCCCACTAGTTTACTGTGGGTGGAGGCACCTTAATATTGAATCCAGGCCCCTCAACCTGTGGTTAGGAGTACAGGCAGGGGTAGTAACCTTAGGAATAGCACTGCCTAGGTGTTACATCTTGGTGGCACTACTGGCATTAGCACCCCCGTGTGTCCAGAATACAAATTTGCATTTTAACTGCTATGTTAGTGCCCCCCTCATGGTCACATCACGAAATTGTAGTAAGGTTCTACCAGGAACCATATGTTTTTATGGGCAACTACCAGTCTAGACGATATTACTAGCACTGATTCTGACTCCCTCTCTAAAGAAATGGCTGTGCAGAAGTTACTTGGTGTATGGGGAATGAAACTGACCCCCCAAATGCTTTGTTATTAATAAGTATACCCCTGGGCACTAGTAAAGACACTATTGAGGGGGCACTTTCAAAAATTGACTGTCTGGGGAAGGATGTAGTGGTAGGTCCATGAGCTGATCTGACTGCCCAAACTTTAATGGCTTTAGTGGAGTGTAGCAACCCAGTAGACAGTACTAAGGTACCCAAAACCATTGCCACTGATTGGTCCCTGGCAGCATGGAGGGTGGTAACTAAGGATAGTGAGGATCCTTCAGTCCCAGAACCCCCACCCTTTTAAAAACATTTTGAGGAAAAGTTTACCAAATTGTTCCTGGATGAGGGTAAAATCTTTGAGGACTTCAAAAAGTTATTTCTGCCTCTTGGAGTACTCCTTCCCCAGCACCTACATCAATTCTGGTACCTGCCTCTGCACCAGTTCCTGTGCCCACACGCATGCCGGCACCCATGGCGGTGCTCTCAATCAGTCATGATTATTACCGCAAGGTAAGGGTATTCTCTAGCACTTTGCCCACACATAATGGGAATGATGATTGGGAGACATGGGTAGACTATGTTGCTCCTCTAGTGCAAGTATGGCAGTGTCCCGAGGTGGAGAAGCATGCAAGTCTCATGGAAAGTTCAAGGGATCGTGCACTGGAAGCCATTAAATTTTTGACATCTACAAACCCTGATGCTTCGGCCCAGGAATATTTGTCTGCGCTAGAAAGTGTCTTTGGCAGTACTGAATCTGGGGAAACTTTAGTGTGGAAATTCAAACCACCAAGCAGTCGAAAGGCGAAAACTTGTCTGCTTATGTTACTTGTCTGGAGGGGGCCTTGCAGAGAACTCACAGAAAAGGTGGAATATTGGCCAGGGATTTGAATTGTGTAAGACTAGATCATATACTACAACCTATCAAATACTCTAGATTGGTTAGTCTCCAGCTAAGGTCCCATGATAGGAAGGATAATCCCCCTACTTATTGTGACGTAAAACTCAGAGAAGCTGAAGCTGAGGAGGAAGAAGATTATCAAGGTCCCAGTACAGCCATAGCCACTGTTGGCCACTGATGGTCCCAAATTCTACGAGGTACTTAAAGAGATCAGATAACTAAAAACTGGAGCCACTACTAATGAGCTGCATGAAAGAGAGACTGCTAAGGATGCTCCACTATGGGCAGAGCTACTTAGAGAAATCAGAGAACTCAAAACTGGTGCCACCACTAAGGCCGTTGCTGGTAAAGACCTAGACATCCCTCAGACTGCATCCCCTATGGGAGTGGGGGGTGCATGCCCAGGTGCCTCCTGCAAATGGCAGCTCAAAGACGTGAACTAAGTGAACTGACAGCTATGACAAGAGAATTAATGGGACATAGTGCACCCATGGCAAAGAGAGAAGGAGGCCAAACTAAGACCCTCTATTTTCAGTGCTCCTGCTCCAGTGCCAGATATGTACTCCTCCCCACCCCCTAGCCATGAAAGGAGACCAGCGTCTAATGTAATGTTACAGCCAAAGCAGACCAAGTGAAGTATATTTTGCCACAACTATGGGAAGGACAATCATATGAAAAAAGATTGCCGGTCTGTAAGAAACCCAGAAAAAAGTGATTGACAAATTACAGGAAGAGCTTTAAATAGTAAAGAAACTTCAGAGGGGTGCAGGAAATACTGCAGTGGAGGTTCAGGCAACTCCAAATCCCAATTTTTTGTGGACATATGATTTGTTCCAGCTCCTGCAAATACCCCGCTGGATTGGGAGAAAATGGTGAGCCCCTCCATGGAGACTACTGTACGCATTGATGGTATCCTGGTCCAGGCCGTACTCAACAGTGGATCTCAGGTCACTATAATATACAAAGATTGGTATGACCAGCATTTGTCTGACCATCCTCAACAACCCTTAGAAGGACTGCATGTATGGGGCTTGAGCAATAAATCCTACCCTTACTTTGGTTTCTAATGAATATGGCTATCTTTTACATCCACTGTAGCAGGTGTGGATGAACATATGGAAACATTGGCCTTGGTTTGCCCCTCAACTGGCCTATATGATGGAATTCCCGTACTGATAGGCACTAATGCACACATGTTTGATCACTTAGCACAGATGTGTCAAGGGAAGCAAGCTCAGAAAGCCTGACAAACTTTATCTATTCATGCAATGGTACAAAGAGCTTATGAGATGCAGGTGCAGAGTCAAGTGGATGACAAGGATGATCCACTGGGGTATGTCTGGAAAAAGGACCCATCACCTCTCGTCTTGCCACCTAATTCACAGTGTCACATCAGTGGAGAGGTGCATATCAAAAAAGATGTCACCAACAAGATTCTTATGCTGGATGCCCCAGAAGAGGGGAAGCAGCCTAATGGTCTTTTAGTTAAACCCAGTGTGATACCTGTTACAGCTCATGCCTACTGTACACTAGGGAAGTAGCAGTGCAACTCTAATGTTACCGAGAAAGACATTGAAGTCCCCTGGTGCTGTACCCTGTCCCAAGTATACTGCACAGATAACGCTGTGTTACTGAGCAAGTGCTGCAGAGAGGAAGCCAATGAACTATCCCCAGATATGTTCGACTTTAGAGAGTCTCCTGTCCCTGGTGAGTGGAAAAACAGAATCAGCCACAAGCTAGCACAGCGAAGTAAAGTATTTTCATTAAAAGAATGGGAGGTTGGATGTGTCACTAGCACTGAACGCCGTATCAGGCTTCATGATGAGAGGCCCTTCTAAGAAAGGTCACGCAGACTGGCACCGGTGGACATTGACAATGTTCGATGCCATCTTCGAGAGATGTTAGCAGCTGGAATCATCCAGGAATCTCTTAGCCCTTATATGACTCCCATTGTGGTAGTCCGAAAGACAATGGATAAGTGAGGATGTGCGTGGACTACAGGATCTTTAACCAAAGAACCATACCTGATCAGTGCACAATGCCTCTCATCTAGGATGCCCTCAATTATCTTAATGGGAGCCAGTGGTTTTCCATCTTAGGCCTTAGAAGCAGGTATTACCAGATCCTGAAAGCTGCATTCATCTGTCCCCTGGGTTTTTATGAATTCTTGCGCATGTCCCAGAGCATCTATGGAGCACCAGTCACCTTTCAAAGGTTAATGGAGCAAGCTGTAGGAGACATGAACCTACTCCAATGCTTAGTTTATCTGGACACTGTCATTGTGTTTGGCAAAACACTTGAAGACACAAGACTCTCTTGTTCAAGGTCCTGGACTGGTTAGAAGAATTTGGATTAAAAATGTCCATCGACAAATACCAATTTTTCCAGCAATCTGTAAAATATGTGGGTCACATTGCATCCTCCAAGGGCATTCAAACAGATCCAAGCAAAGTGGAAGCCTTAACTATTTGGCCACAGCCTAATAATCTCAAAGAGCTGCAAAGATGCCTGGATTTCTGCAGATACTATCACTGTTTTGTAAAATATTACACTAAAGTCATTCGCCCCCTCCTTAATCTGACTCATGGGTATCCACGTACAAACCGGAAATATAAAAAGAGTGCTGTGAAAGAAGAGGATAAAGCCTTTCTCAAGATCAATGAATCATTTGGGGCCAGGTGGGCCAAGGAATGTGATACAGCCTTTTATGATGATATCCATCAGTTTACACATGTCCCTGTACTCGCTTACAGATATCCAGCTAAGCCATATGTGTTACATTCAGATGTCAGCTTGAAACGACTTGGAGCCATGCGTTATCAAGAGTATGAGGAAGGATTGTGCCCTGTGGCATTTACTAGAAGAAGCCTGATGCCATCTGATGAAAATTACCCTGTGCATAAATTTGAATTTCTCACATTAAAGTGGGCGATAGTAGACCAATTTTATGAATACCTCTATGGTGCTAAAATTCTGGTAAAGACCAACAATAACCCTCTCATGTATGTCCAAACTTCATTTAAATTAGATACAACAGGACACTGTTGTTTATCAGCACTTTCAGCATATTGCATGATTATTCGGTGGAGTACCATCCAGGTCTGAATCATGTTGATGCTGATGCTCTATCCAGGAGGCCTGTATCAAATTCTGAATGGGTAAGAATGTCAGAACAACCCATAAAGGCCCTATGCCACAAGTCTAACAAAGATGAAAAACTGTCTTCTTAAACTGTAGATTGTCTTGTTGATTGTCTGGGACCTCCAGATACCTGTGGGCCTGTAGTCTACTGTAATTTTGCTGCACTAGACTCAAGTGTCTTACCGCAGCTCAACCTTGCTGACATTCAAAAGGAACAGTATCGAGATCCCATAATTCAACCAGTCTTAGATGCTTTGTACAGAGGGGAAGATGTCTGCGGGTTATGAGCTAATGATCAGCAAACTGTATTACTGTTTAGAGAGGGTCCCAAAAATAAGCGCCGAGAGAAATTGTTATATCGAGAACTAACAGATTGCCAGGGGAAATGTCCTAAGAAAATGACTGGTGTTACTGTCAAGGTTCAAAATTGTGGTCTTAAAAGTCCTCCATGACCAGAGGGGACATGTGGCTAGCAGGGGAACATTGAACTTAGCCTGTGTCCATTTCTACAGGCCCAAGATGGGTGCAGACATTGACCAATATATCAAAACTTGTAGCAGATACCTCCAAAGAAAGGCCCAGCCACAGAGAGCAGCACCCTTAGTTAATATCACCACTAGCGCACCTATGGAGCTTGTATGTATTGACTTTTTACGTTTTGAGCCTGATTCCAAAAACATGTACTTATTGCGACAGGCCACTTCACTTGTTATGCACAAGCCTATCCAACTAAATCAGACAGCAACCACTGTAGCCAAAGTGCTTGTTGAAAAGTTTTTTGTCCGCTATGGTGCCCCCACAGTGGATCCATTCTGATCAGGGAAGGGACTTTGAAAGCCATTTAATTAAATAAATGCTCTCTCTCTTTAGGGTGTAAGAAAGTCAAGAACCACTCTATATCACCCACAAGGAGAACTGCAGCCCAAAAGATTTAATAGAACATTGCTAGACACTCTTCCATATGAACATATGAAACTGCCAGCAGAAAAAGCCCATTTGGTCTACCGAGTCGGCAAAATTTTGTAGCTAGCTATCCTGCTCTGCAGTTGCCCCTCCCTTTTGCCCTGTCCCAGCCCCTCTTGAAGCATCCCACTGTTTTACAGGCCACCACCTCTGCAATAGTGCATTACACTCTGCTACCACCCCTTCTGTAAAGAAATGCCTCCTCATCTCCCTCCTAAACCTTCCACCCTCCAATCCCATGTCATGACCCCGAGTGTCTCTCCTCACCCTCTCCTTGAATAGTACCTCCATGTTTGTCCTGTTTATTCCTCTCATGTACTTAAAGGTCTCAATCATATCCCCCCTGTCCCTCCTCTCCTCCAGAGAGTACATGTTCAACTCCCTCAGTTTAACCTCACATGGTAACTCCCCCAGACTCATGATCATCTTTGTTGCTCTGCATTGCACCCCTTCCAGCAATCTAATGTCAGTCTTTAGGTAAGGGTGCCAAAACTGAATGCAGTACTCTTTGGGGTCTCACCAGTGATCTGTACAACAGCAGAATCACCTCCCTCCTCCTAGAGGTTATACTCCTTGCAATACAACCCAGCATCTTGTTCGCCACTTCTGCTGTGTTTCTACACTATGCTGAGTTGTTCATTGCTCCTGTAATGAGCACCTCCATATCTTTCTCCTCTTCAGTCACAGATAGTTGTATCCCCCCCAGATGGTAGCTCCTCTTTGGATTCTTTGCCCTGAAATACAGCACCTTGCATTTTTTAGCATTGAAACCAAGTTGCCAGGTGTCAGACCATGTCTCCAGCATTGTTAGATCTTCCTGCAATCCCTACCACCCCCCTTGGTCATCCACCACTGCTCCCATCTTGGTGTCATCTGCAAATAGACTGATCTTGCTATTTATGCCTACCAAGATGATTGCAATAAATACCCCAAATAACACCAGCCCAGCACTGACTCCTGTGCTACCCCGCTCATCACTTCCCTTGGGGATGTTAATTCACCTCCCACTACCACCCTATGCTGCTGTCCCTGCAGCCAGTTCTCCACCCATTCCATCAATTTTGCCCCCACCCCTGTGCTCCTTACCTTACATGCTAGTCACCCATGCAGCACCAAGTTGAATACCTTACTGAAATCCAGTTACAGGGAGTCCACCGCATGCCCTTTGTCCATTTCCCTAGTCACCCAGTCATAGTAGTCCACTAGGTTGTTCTGGCAGGATCTGCCCTTGACAAAGCCATGCTCCTGACTGTCCTACACCCCCCTGACCACCATCTGGGTCACCAGCCTCTCCTTCAGAATTGTTTCCATTAGTTTCCCCACTATGGACATGAGATTCACTGGCCTATAGTTTCCTGGTTCATCTTTGGGACCACTCTTATGGAGTGGGGCCATGTCAGCCATCCGCCAATCCTGAGGTATACACCCTGAGTTCAGAGAGGCATTAAATAGGTCTGTCAATGGGCCTGCCAGGACCTCTGCCAACTCATTCAGTATCCTGGGGTGTATGCCATCCAGTCCCAGTGCCTTGTCCCCCTCTGTGCCCTTAACCCCTCTAGCACTCTACTTTCTGTGATTTCCAAGTCCATCACTCTGTCCCCTTCTTATCCTACCCCCCCCAACCTTAGGTATTTCCCCCCTTTCTCTTTAGTAAAACCAGAGCAGAAGTAGTCGTTAAGTACTTTTGTCCCCTTTTTCCATCATTCCCCTCCTTCTTAATCCTTACTATTTGGTCCTTACAACCTCTTTTCTCCCTGATGTACCTGAAGAAGTCTTTTTTCCCCTTCTTTAATGCCCTTCGCCGGCCTGAGCTCCCTTGATGCCTTTGCTGCCCTTACTTCCCTGGTCACCTGCTTTGCTTCATTCAGGTACTCCTCCCTGTCCTCCCCCACCCTGTTCTCCTGTATCTCCTATAGGTGACTCTTTTCCTCCTCACCCTGTCTATGACATCCTTGCTCATCAAGCTAGGTTTCTTCACCCTAGTCTTTTTTACTTTGGGCCTTGCTGCAGGAATTTGTTGCCGCCACTATCCCTAGCTTAATGAATTCCCACTTTTGATTCATGTCCATATTAGGCTGAATTCTCTTCACCTGAAGGACAAGCCAAGATGGAGTCAACAAATAAGTACTTTGGTGCATGCCTACAATTGCACTCACAATGATGCAACTGTTTTTTCACCATATAAACTAATGTTTGGCTGAGAAGCATGTATACCTGTAGTAATTTGTTTTGGAGAGTCAGCAGATGGAATTCAAATGGATACCTATTTACAGAAATACAAAATCACACATGCCCCCACAATGCAAAGCATCATGGGCTGCATATGCAAATCACCACAGAATATTTTGCTGGTTCAACTTTAAGCAGAAATGCATGGTGCCGAAAGGCCTCTCACACAGTTTGCAAAGGGTGCCAACAGAAGATATAGACACATGTTTTGTCCTACCAGGACTCATCAGTATGCCTCATCTGTTTGACACCCCAGTGGAATGAACCAGCTACCCTAAGATGGTCTATCTGGGTTATGTTGTGGTGAACCCAATTAAAACAAAAAACAATTTTAAAGACAAAGAACCTCTGTGCGCAAGCATGGAGGCAGTGGTTGCCCCAAAGGGCATTTGGCTGGGAAGCCAAGTTTCAAAGAAATACAAAATCACACATGCCCCCACAATGCAAAGCATCATGGGCTTCATATGCAAATCACCACAGAATATTATGCTGGTTCAACTTTAAGCAGAAATGAATGGTGCCAAAAGGCCTCTCACACAGTTTGCAAAGGGTGCCAACAGAAGACATAGACACGTGTTTCATCCTACCAGGACTCATCAGTATGCCTTGTCTGTTTGACACCCCAGTGGAATGAACCAGATACCCTAAGATGGTCTATCTGGGTTATATTGTGGTGAACCCAATTAAAACAAAAAACAATTTACAAGACAAAGAACCTCTGTGCGTAAGCATGGAGGCAATGGTTGCCCCAAATTTATAGTATGTACAAAAGTTGAAAGCCCAGTTCAATCACACCTATCAACTTGCACACACAATGGCTGCTAAGAAAAACCTAGCCAACAAACAGAGATACGACAAACATGTTAAAGCTCAAGAGTTACAGCCTGGAGACTGTGTGCTTATGAAAGATTTGGGTTTGCAAGGAAAACACAAAATAGCTGACCATTGGACTCACATCCTGTACATTGTCATCAGCAAGCTGGATGACCTGCCAGTCTACAAAGTGCATCCAGAAAATGATCCAAAAGTTGTAAAAACAATACACCAAAATCATCTCTTAACCACTGAATAAATTATTATAGACTCTGCATCTCAGGCTAGTGCCCCCACTGAGCCTATTACCAGAGCTGCTGCTCAAAAGAAACCATCAAATCAGCCTTCTGCTGTTTCACAACCAGAGCCTCCATCGTATTCTGCTGTAGTTATTGATGACAATCATTCTGAGTCTGATGACAGTGAATATGGGGTTATGTATTATTCTTCTTTTGAACTAGCTCAGCTGTTCCAAGGCAACCCTTTGTGTAATATGGGGGACAGTGCTGACAGTCACGAAGTAACAGATAACCTTGCACAGTTGTTATGCTTGGGTTATGCCCCTGAGCTGACAACTGTTTCAGTACTATTTCCTCTACCCCTGATGGCTACTGAACCACAATCCATAGCTGGAGAATTACGTGCAACTTGCACACCACTTTTCTCCACTGTGCAGGCACCCCTGATAGTGCCAGCACTGCCTGAACATGATGCAGAACCCCCTCCATCAGTGACACCTGAATCATCCCATACTATGGCTGCAGTGGCAGGCACTACAGGTAAGAAGGTACAAGGTATCATAATACTGATATCATTGTCTTTTCTTTTGGGATCACTGAACATGGTCCCATCATTGGTTAATCCTAACATAGTTTTAGGGCATTATTTTGAAACTGCTACATCAGATAAAACAATCTCAGCAGTTTTAGCCCAAACATACAGTGAACACATCAGACCCATTGCTTATGTATCCCAGATGCTTGCCCCAGTGGAGCTAAATTACAACCTTTGTGAAAGAAATCTTTTGGCTACATACTGGGCAGTGAGATACTTTATGTACATCATTGGATATGCACCCATTGTGCTGCATTCCAATCATTTGCCAACTAACTTTTTGTTGTCAGACAGAGTAAAAGATGACTCTGTATCCAGTGCCAGATTTACACACTGGTATCTCATTTTACAGGATTGCGACATCACTGTCCTTCCTATCAAAACTTCATCCTTGTTGGCCCATGGCCTACAATTTGCAGGAGAGACCCATGATTGTTCACTCCAACCCCCCACCTACCTGTCCCAGTGCCCTTTCTGACAGAACCCCAGAAAGTGTTGAAAGACACCACTGTGTGTCATGTTTTGACTGATGACTCAGCCACACATACCAACGAGGGTCAGTTAGCAGGGTTTGGAATTATTTTACGTTCTGGTAATGACAGAGTGTGCATGGCTAGTAATTGTATCATCATATATGTACGATTCACAGGCAATGTTATAACACGCCTGGCAAATAAAATGAAAAGCAGGGAGGCGAGGAGTCTCCTAATTACCACAGATATTTGTGAATGGTTTAGAGATCTGGAACTTCCTTGAAAAAGACACAGCTTGTGTTAAAAAAGGAATAAAAATATTTTTCCTTACGTAAAATGATACCAGCACTCCATGAGAGTGTTAAGTGTTGCAATCTGACAAAATGGCCTTGATCTAAAAGACTGCAGATATAATGTTTTTATCAAAGTTTCTAATTGGGACTGTTCCTCTCTAAACTGAACTTCTTTGGCAGAAGACAAACTACTGTTCCAATTCTCTGATATTACCTCTGAAAAATACAATGACTTCCTTGTGTAAGTCACAACACTAACCAGTTTAAATACTGTACATCCATAAGGTTCAAGCATATTGTAAAATGTGAACCTTATGCTCCAAAAGAAGGACCCTCATTTGAGGGCAGTGTATAGGTTCCTTAATAAAGGAACTGAGGAATAACTTCCAGAAATAGCTCTTATAAGAAAGTGAAAATGACATTCACCTATCCAGTGATGGCCTACTCATTTGAAACATCACTGCTGTAACACTCATGAAAAGTTACAGGTAATTCCCGAACACCTGAGAGTAGATTTTGTATACTGTACCGAGTACATGATACTCCAACTGGTGGACACCAGTGAGTCAATAAAAACCCTAGACAGACTGAAATCCTCTGTCTTGTGTCCACACAAGAGAAATGATGTAGAACACTACATTGGCAACTGTTTGACCTGTGAACAGAACAATCCTATACCAGCTAGGAAAAATGCATTGTTACCGCAGAGGCAAAGGCCCTGGAACAATATCCAGTTTGAATACATTGGACTTATGCCAACCATTAAGAACAACTAGTTTGCAATAGTGATCACCGACCTATTTTCCAAACAGTTTAAAGCTATCCCAAAACAAAACAACACAGTCAAAGTGACTGCAAATGTCTTGGTAAACCAGCTATTTACCAGGTAGGGCTTTACCCCTAAAGGTAAATTCTGATTACAGGGATCCAACTTTATAGTCTAAGTGATGCAGGAAATTCTGGATTTGTTATATGTAAAACAAAAGTTTTATATCCCTTACCACAGACAGTCATCAGGACAGGTGGAATGGGCTAACAGGCAGATCAAAGTTATGTTATCCACATTTGTTCAGAAAACCCAAAAGGACTGGAATTCATTATTGCCTTTACTCCTTATGGCAATAAGAGAGACACCCTCTACAGGTACACAGCGAACCCCATTTTTGAAATCATGACCAGACGGTCCATGAAACTCCAAGAACATTTACTTCTGGTCCTGTGTACTGCCACTGCTGATGGAGCATAAGTAGATAAATATGTTAAATATCTCAAACAAGGCATTCAAAAGGTACACTTGTTTGCTTCGCAATGTAAGGGGCAAGGCCCAACAACAGGCCCTATCTCAGTGTAAACAAACTCAGTCCAGCAGTCTACTAAGTTTGACTGCATCACTATAACAGTCATTGATAAATGGCTACATGCCAATCAAATGAACCTGTTTAAAGGAGATTAAATTACTTTTCCATACCCCAGTGGGAGGAATAGTACTAAACTAACTGTGTTTTTAATTTCTCTTTCCTTTTAGGATCCGGAGAGAGAGCTGCTTGCTTTTATGCTTATTGCTGTTTTAGAAGTATGGGTCTTCTTACAAGCCCAAACTGCACATCGTATTGCAGATAAGAACCAGTGACCTAATCCTAAACAGATTGTTGAGGCAGAAACCTCACAAGCCCACATGATTTCATTGCATCCTGTGGAATTCACACTAAAGTCCTAAAAGACATGTTCATTGTCCAGAAGGGTAGTGAGGCCCTACTGAATGTTATGATCATTGCTTTGGATCAAATCTAGCAGTTAGACTTGATCTGGACTCCTGTTTACATTTTATTGATAATCAGGAATTTTGCATCCAAAAATTATATGGCAATAAAAGTCATTAGACCTTAAGGTTTTTTCATTATGATGCCCCATAATTTGTGACACTTAATACTGAGTGCCAAAAATAGAACCCTGGCCCAACCAGTGGTCTAACAGCCACTTCCAAACCAGGTACCCTAGTTAATAATGTGCAGTTCATGCACATCCGAGTGATTTTTAAATCTCACCCTTCAAACTTGGAATGATTTGTTATATGTTTCAAAACAAACATTTCCCACATTTTTTTTTAAATAATGATGTGATTGGATACCCTGGCAGCATACCAGGTACTCATTAATGACTCCCTATACAGGGACTGATAGCACCACACATACACACACTTAGGATTTTCACTTCCTGACTGCTAGGGGTACATCCTATGACTGTAAACCTATCCAAATGCATTAGTCATTTTGTTTTTGTTTTGTTTTTTATTAAAAAACAACACAAGTTTAGACTCAGGTCTACTTGGCTTTGACATATCTATTTGAAATAAGGCTGATATAGCCATTATTCAAGCACATATGTTTAAGGTCATGATAGTATGAAATATATCATAATCCCCCCCCCCCTTTGCATGGTATATGTGATTTTGCTCATTAAGAGTGATTTACATTTACAATATTAAGGATATTGTAAAGGGGTTTGACCTGACAAATGTTCATGTTAATCAATTAATTTCTGCTCACATTAAGGAAGCAGATGAGCACCACATAGCTAGGAAAGTCCTTTGCACTGCCTATAGCTATTATGTTCCTACAACCTTTTGGTTATCTCTTCCGGGATCTGGAATTAGGACATATCCTTGATTTCATACATGGCAGATGTATGGGTCAGTGGCATTGCCACATTTTGCACTTCTGCTGCATGTGTTAACCAATGTTTATTTGAATCTAGCACTATTCCCTTGTCAATGGCAAGGAACCTTGGATATGTCACCACACACACCAGTATTGCTCCATGTTTCAAAACTTATTCCTGCACAATCCAGGACGCCATATTTGTGACTCTCATGGTGTCGTTGCCGCATCTTCATCCAGCAACATCCATCTCCTATCGTCTGGCAACCATCCATCATATTGATCATCTTGATGGGAACTTTGATCATGAAAAGGTTAAAACCAACTCCTTTCCTTGTTTACCAAGAGGTCTTGAAATCGTGACAGACTCTGAACATTGATTGTAGTACCTGAAAGGAACATCACCTATTATGCAGATGTGACATCTTCCAACTTGTATTACCAACTTATGAATACAGGCCTAATAACTGAAATTAGGCTTTCACTTGTGAACTTTCAAATAAACTGTTTTCAGTCCAGCCAATTAAGATTCTACAATCAAGCTCATTGTTATGCATACCATGAAGCTAGGTTGGGGTAGGGGCAATCCCCTAACTCAGCAAGAAGACTCTTCTTCATTTGATCTACAATCAAGAAATCAATTTTCTTCACTGCTTGTTTTCCAAGCCTGGCTGGTGCCTCATACAGACTGAGAACTGAGTACTGTCAAACCTTTACACTTTGTGCAGCCGTGTGATCATCTTCATCTGAACACTATTGCTATTCCATTGTAAAACTCAATGTACAATCTAATGCACCCCCAGCTGAGGCCTCTGAAAATACTGCTGCTTCCTGAACATTTGGATCTACCTTTGAAAAAAATCTGAATGCATCGAATTTGAATTATGAATCTTCATATGACTCTTGAAGAAACCCCAGATTTATCCCTGGAACTGTTCGTAGTTTATGCCTTGTGGACATTGACATTTCATGTCCTGTTCAACTTACCAACTGAAAAAAAAATGCCATCCTTCAAGGTGGTATATTCTGCTGATGTGGAACATTGTGTGGTGACCAACTATACATTCTTCTGATATGGACTAAAAGTTATGCAAAGTGAACCTTTCTAACTTCTGTTTTTACTCCCTCAACGAGGAATAGGTTATACGGTAATCATACCTGTTCCCATCCCGAAACCAGATATCATTAAGTCTAGTCCTAACTATCTTGATGCTCTATCTCAATTTTAATTTATTTTTAATATCCATACAGGCAGCTTATGTTTGTCTCTTCAATTTCTTCCCAACAAGACAGATACACACCTGATACATATCAGTATTTACTGATTGTTTTGATATTGGAAAACCCTATTGTGAAATTTTATTCCAAATGTTTATAGCAATACAAGGTTTACTAACATTTCCCTTATAATTACATTTTTTTGTTTAAGGAAAACCCTGAAATACCTGTGTGACCAGTTAATATTCCTCTATCAGGTTTGTGCCACGGGCCTGTAGACGAATGGTGCCTAACCTCCATCTTTTGTTGGGTTGCCACTTTTGCAATTAGGGCAACAAAGAGGGGATTGTTATGCTTGGATTATGCCCCCTATCATCCCACATACACCTCACATACACCTCACACTGTATTCCTGGTCAATTGTACTGTGATACTGCTATTTTACACTTATATATAGATATGAGTGCTAGGGATGTGCTTTGCTGCTAAGATATGCTAATATTGTAATGCATGATTTATTATACCTCGCTATAATACATTTATCTAGATTATGTTTGTCTTTTATAGATATTCCATATATAATCTACCTAATCACTGATAAGATGACTCAGAGGGATCATCAGTGATTATCGTATACTTATGTTCTCATATAGTTATATGTAGTGTGTATTTTACACTCAGGCAGACATGCCTGTCAGCAGTTCTCTTTGTCTAAGCAAGCTGACAGAGACAGAAGGCGTTTGTTATGTCTTATGTTTTATATTGTACGTAAGCAAGAAATGGTGCATGTAGTTTTGAACTGTCAGCATTTCTTTTGTCTAAGCTATAATGCTAATGGAAGCATATTCTGTCTCATATCATACTCATTAGTAATTCTGTCTCCTAAGTCATTCTCCAATGGAGAATGACGTAGGACCAATACATATTATTTCTCATATCTGTAACTGTGTTGTAATCTCTGTTGCTATGCTGTTATCTGTAGTATTTAGTTGTCTACAACCCATTGTAGTGCTCTTGAGATACTACTGTAACTTCTCTAGAAGGGCAGAGAGCTGAGGCGTGGGGAGAGATAGAACAAGATCTTAGAAAACCTAAGATCTACAATTCTGGAGATTATGTTCATTCTTCCGGAAAGGTGAGAAACCCATCTCCCTTGTGATTTTCTCTGTCACATGCTTGGAGTAAGTAGTATAATAAACTTCACTAGTACTCCTTGCTTGTTTATGAATGTTTCTTGACAGACTCCGAGACACAAGAATCTGTATTATTATTACTATTATTTTATTTTTATTGTTTACCCAACACACCAAGAGTGTTTATACAACACACTCGACCACTTCAAAACCACCTGACAGTGAGGTACAAAGTGTAACTTCCAAAGAAGTTGACTCCTTCTGCCTGGTACAGCTGTCAGAGATTGAAGTGGCAAATTCTGAACAAGAGAATGAGGACCCATCCAATGGGTCTTTATCTGAAACTGAGATATCTGTGTCTCTTGAATCTGACCACAACTCAGAAAGTATCAGCAATGTGTTACATGATTTAATTTCTATGGCGTTTCCCCTCAATGATGAACCAGAGTCTACGGAGCAAGTAAATGTAAGCACCACTGTAGAAGCAAGTGCTACATCAAACCCTGAACAAACAGAGCAATGCAGAGGTGCTCCTTAATGCAGAAGCTGATTTGTTGCTGAATAACAAGCCAGAAGTTGCTAAACCAAATGCAGATGTTGAAAGGACTGTGCCTGAGTCCCTTCCACCTAGGAGATCTGGAAGAGATGTCAAACCGGTAGTACACTTTAAGTACGATACTCCAGAAACAACTGTAGAACTTCCCATGAATGTGGTCCATAAAGGGGTTGACATTACAGCTAATTCCCTTCTCAAGATAAGATTCACTGCTGCATCTCAGTTAGTGATAAAACCCTTCAACCAGCATTCCTGGGGTCATTTTACAAAAAGCTCAAAGTCAGCTGACATGGTCAGGTTATCAGACATGTGGAATCATGTACAAATAATGTGTGTACAACAAGTGGGAAAGACAAGTGTAATGCATATGACTAACTATGTAACACAGTATAAAAATAGAAGGTAAAATGTTGAAATGGGAATGCAAAAAAGTCTGAAATATGGTAAAACTAAAGTTTAATCTCAAAGAGTAAATGCAAAAGGTAAAGTGTTTCTGTGGTTAACCAAGCCAGAAAAAGGGTGATGTGTATAACTACCTGAGATAGTATGTAAATGAAAAGTAGAGTGTTTAAAATGAAAATGCAAAATATTCAAGTAATCTTTTGGGGTATGGAGATGTCTGTTATGAGTGAAGTACACTTATTCTTGTGTTGAATACGAATAATGAAACTGTGCAGTAAATGTATATAGTAGTCATGATCACAACCTATATAGTAATGAAATAATATAGTAATGAATAATACTATATAAAATATGTAACAAATTATATAGTAATGAATAATACTTCCCTAATCAATAATGTTTATAATTCATAGACTTAATGCAGATGCTAAGTTTTCCTAGGCAGGGGAGAGGGTAGCCCTCAGTTTGGGGTCATATCTTAAGTGTTTTCCTGGATTCCAGTAATGCCCACTGCCAGGCAGCTGTCTTGCATAGATAGTAAATCCATAGTCATTTGTTTGGTTCTGTTGATTTGAGTGAGAGCGACAAGATAAGCTTCCACACCTGTCCCTTTAAGATATTATCCAGTGTGTGTAGTAAATGGTCAGGGCTGTGTTCGAGTTCTTCAAAGCTCGCAACTGGTAAGGCACCACTTTATTTTGCCCCACTTTGCTGTCGATAGTAGAGCAGAGGGAGCTTTAACCAGTACTGTAATTATTTACTTCTAACTTGCTGTTATATTTAAGCTAGAGTGTTTGTTTAACCTGCTTCCTTGCAGTTTTGATTATCTGAATGGGAGCCACCATGTTTGGTCAGGGACTTCTAGTATTTGGACCAATGGGACTCAGGGGACCTGAAAGGATCTTTAGCTCCAATGCCTCTTGGGAAGAAAAAAATGTAGTTTTTATAGTTTTTAGGTTGGCGCCTGAACTGAACTGAAGGTGGCATCCAAACTGTGATTGACACCACCCTCCAGCCAACCAGAACTCAGGAAACCCTGGGAAAGCCCAGATCTGTTTGGGGACAGTGAGTCAGTTGGTGTTAGAGCTTGAGGAATGAGTTGCTCGAGCTATAGAGAAGCTGCTCCAGGATGGAGCCTAAGAGAATCGGTAGAGCAAGGCATGACTTGTCTCTCTGCTACTGTCCTACTTGGGAATGCCTGATTGCAGAAAATGGACTAAATCCGATAAGTGATTATTAAACTGAGGCAGAAAACTCCGAGATTCTGTGTAGTACAGCTCAGATATTGAACCAAAGAGAAGCCTCTGTGAAGCGTTCAGCCCAAGAGTTGGTGAGAGACTGTTTCATTGAATTAAGAGGTTTGCTCAGTGAATCGACTGCAACATCAACTGGCTTAGAACCAAACTGTGTTGAGGAAGAAAAGTTAATGCTGTTTTTGTTAAATCTGCTGAATGTTTGCCTAGGATTGTGGCCTGCTTTGCCAGTGACTGAACTGTGTTGCCAGCTGGAAGCCTTCACCTGCAAATTAACTAAACTTTGTCAGAATTATTTATTCAGCCTTGGGCCTATGCCAGTCTTGGCCCAAGCCAACCATTCCTACACCACAGACTTCTTCGGAGAGAGACTGGCTTTGGGGATCTAGTCCCTGTGCAGAGACAGCTCAGAGGTTGCGGCCACCTGGAGGGAAAGGCCATGAAGTGGAGACATGTCGTGTTACCCCTGCTTCCCCATGCTCCTCAATGAACTACATGAGATTTTCATATTGCCAGATCCATCACAGCCAACTGTTAGCTTGAAGGTAGCTCCCTGCAACAAATCACTTAATTAGTTGTGGTATCATCTAATTGCTTCAGTGATTTTTCTGGGTTACAAGAGACTGGGCCAACCGGCCAGGGTTACAGATAATCACAACTCTGTTTGTGCATTCTAACTGCCTTTTCTTTTCTTTAAGGGCACCAAGAACAGCTGCAGTGCTGGCCACCCTCAGGCAACACCTCCGGCAAGTCAGTATAACATCCTGAGTACCCAGTGTTGTAAGAATGATCATTTGGGACTAAAAGTGCATGCAAAATAATCTGAATCTAATCAGTAAGGTAATCATTCATCTAAATTCACCCCCTTTCCTTTAATAAATCTGATTGTTGTTTCATTTATCCTGGCTTGCAAGCATATTATTCGTTGGCTGACAGTACTGAAAGTGTGTACCTGTTTTGCTAACCTTGCCTTTTAAGGGGGTTCCAGTGAATTTGCTGAAGGCCAGACACTGGTGGTACATGTAAAGGGTATGGCCACATTATTAATGTTAATTGCTGACTGTGTGTTAACTGTTGCCAGAAGTACATAGAAACATAGACTTTGATGGCAGATAAGGGCAACTTGGCCCACCCAATCTTCCAATTTCCCTACCTACTGGATAAGCTGCAGATTCTAGTTAACCATCAGCCTACTTCCTGCAACCCCCCACTTTAATTGCCTTATGTCTGTCCCATGCATGTTTGAATTCCCCCACTGCTTTAGACTCAACAACCTCCCCTGGGAGGCAGTTCCATGTATCCACCACTCTCTCCATGAAAAAAAATTCCTCACATTTCCCCTGAGCCATCCCCCCTCTATCTTTAAATTGTGCCCCCTTGTTCTTACACATCTCTTTTTCTGAAAGATGCTACCCTCCTGGACTTTGTTGATTCTCTTGAGGTACTTGAAAGTTTCTATTATGTCCCCCCGTCCCTCCTTTCATCAGTGGTATACATATTAAACTTTCTCAGTCTCTCTTCATATGGTTTCTGATGCAGACTCTGCACCATTTTAGTTGCCCTCCACTGGACTGCTTCCATCCTGTCTATGTCCTTGCGTAGATGAGGTCTCCAAAACTGCACATAGTACTCCAGATGGGGTCTCACCAACTGTCTGTACAGAGGGATAACCACTTCCCTTTTTCCACTTGTGATGGCCATTCCTATGCATCCCAGTATCCCCCTGGCTCTCCTTACCAACTTCTTACATTGCTTACCCACCTTTAGGTCATCTGATATGACTACCCCCAGGTCCCTTTCCATTTTTATGTTTGCTTGCACGCATGTGCAAGAAACATAGTGCCATCATCTGAGTTTTCTGGAGGTGTGTCAGCCCTCTTCCAATTCAGTCAGTGTGTTTGCAGGTGCGGCTGCAGTTCTCCAATCCCTGCTACAGTTGTCTATGACAGCACTCCAAAATGCAGTGCCGTACAGTTGAAAGGGGGCACACGCTTCAGTGAGCAGCGATAAGGTATCGCTTGCTCATGCACGCTCCCCCTACACACACACACACACCCGCATGCATAACGGCGTGCTGCCCCCCCACTGTATAGCCGATGGGGGTGCACAATCCCCCATTGGCTGTGCTGCTCCCCCCAAACAGACTAGCTGATGCCATGCTGGGTGCCCACCCCAGCGTGGCAAGTCATCGTATACCTGACGGGGGGGTACCCAATCCCCGTCGGCTCCACTGTTCCCCTCCACCCCAGTACACGGTGCCACACTGGGAGCCCACCCCAGCATGGTGACAGTTGCTATCGCTGACTGGGGTGCCCAATCCCCCGTCAGCTTCACAGCCCCCCAACAGCCATCCTTGTGCCATGCTGGGAGCTCACCCCAGTGTGGCTAACGTCCCGCGTCGTGTCCTCCTCTGTGGCAAAAAAAAAAAATACCTGCAAAAGAAAAACGGTCCCACACTGTCTCTGTCCCCACCTGCACCCACCCACTGCACACCCTGCCTCCCCAATCCCCCTCACCGCATACTTACCTCCGGACTCTGGCGAGATGATCTTCGGTGGACCAGGAACACGTCTGCACTCTTCAAGCTGACCGTGAACCGAGGAAATGCCGGTAAGCTGTATAATGGGATAGATCGGGTTTTTTCAACTTTGCTGCATACCTCAGGCATTTTTTGGACCAAATTTTCAACATGGGGTTTTTGGGACCCCTCGTCATGAATTCTTTCACTGTCATGGCGTTAATCAGGCCCAAAGTGTGATTTCGCAGTCGCTGCGCGAAATCACCTTTCAGCACTGATTAACAAAACAACACTGCCAGTGTTCATTTCGTGGGCTCTCAAAAAGCATATGTTGAAAATTTGGTGGAAAAATTCCTAAAAATAGCTGTTTTATGAGCGTGCGTTGCGCAGTTCCTATGCACGCTCATAAGTTCGCGAATTTTCAATATTTTCACTCCAGATTTTCAACACTGCCATTTTACCACACCTCCTTATGAGCAGTACAACTGTCATTTTTCACATCTTGCCCAAAATGTGTTTCCGCCAATGTAACGCCCAAAGGCGCAGTTGGTGTGCGAAATCAATTTACTTGAAACATTAAGAAAATCACAGTGATACTGTTAATGAGCACAGGTCTTAAAATGGCTACATTGAAAATTAGGTGAAAAAATTCCAAAAAATGACTGTTTTACGAGCACACGTTGCGCAGTTCCTACGTACGCTCGTAAGTTTGTGAATTTTCAATATTTTCACTCCAGATTTTCAACATTACCATTTTATTACACTTCCTTATGAGCAGTAGAGCTGTCATTTTTCACATCTTGCCCAAAATGTGTTTCCGCCCATGTAACGCACAATGGTGCAGTTGGTGTGCGAAATCAATGTATGGGACACATTAAGAAAATCATAGTGACACTGTTAATGAGCAGAGGTCTTAAAATGGCTATCTCGAAAATTTGGTGGAAAAAGTCCTCAAAATGACTGTTTCAGGCATTAAGGGTGTGACTTGGGATTCTTGCCTGTAATGCTCATACCATTCCACACCCTGCAGCCAGTGACAGGCATCGAGGTATGCCTTGGACTCTTCAGCCCCAAAGTTCACCCCATTCTCCTATGCCGCACCCATCTCACCATATTTCCTGATGGAATGGGGTGCGCATAAGGGCCAAAGACCGCAAGGCACACCGTGACTCTTGTCGGTGTCTGCAGGGTCGGGTGTGGTGAAATGGCGTGGCCGTTATTCCTGATGACCCAAAGGCACACCCCAATGCCTCTCACTCTCTGTAGGGTGGTGGTGGGGTTGGCTTCAGTTTAATACTTTACTGCCATTTCTATTATGCAGCTCTGTAACTTCTACACTACCAATGACAATGCCAGCAAGCAAAGATTCAGCATTGACAAATGCTTGTTGTTGTTGTTAGTACCTCCCCTGCTATTGTGTACTCTTCTCCTGGGTTTTTGTTTCCCAGGTGCATTACTTTGCACTTCTTTGCATTGAATCTAAGTTGTCATATGTCTAACCATTTCTCCAACCTTGCCAAGTTCCTTCTCATCCTTTCTACCCCCTCTTGTGTATCAACTCTGTTACAGATCTTTGTGTCATCTGCAAAGAGGCATACCTTTCCCTCTCCAGACCCTCAGCAATGTCACCTATAAAGATGTTAAAGAGGACTGGACCCAGTATTGAGCCCTGAGGTACACCACTAGTAACCCCCCTTTCTTCGGAATGTGTTCCATTCACTATTACCTTCTATGTCCTGTTGTGCAGCCAGTTTGCTACCCAGGCTACCACCCTGGGACCCACTCCCCGGCTGGCTAACTTGATAAGTAATCTTTTATGCGGGACTGTGTCGAAAGCCTTGCTAAAGTCTAGGTAGGCCATATCCACAGCCCCTCCCTGGTCTATTACTTAGGTCACCCGGTCAAAGAAATCAATTAGATTCATCTGATGTGACCTTCCAGCTGTAAATCCATGCTGCTTTGGGTCCTGTGCCCCACTGGCCTCTAGGTACTCAACAATTCTTTCTTTCAGAAGTGATTCCATCATTTTCCCTGCCACTGAGGTCAAACTTACAGGTCTGTAGTTTCCTGCTTCTGCCTTGCTCCCACTTTTGTGAAGTACAAGGTCACTAGATAGGTTTGTGGGTAGTTATAGCTTTCCAGAAGACTGTAACAGGCTAACTAGATACCCCCCACTAGTTTTACTGTGGGTGGAGGCACCTTAATATTGAATTCAGGCCCCTCGACTTGTGGTTAGAATTATAGGCAGGGGTAATAACCTTAGGAATAGTGTCACCTAGGGGTTGCATCTTGGAAGTACTGCTGGGATTAGCACCTTTTTGTGGCCAAAATACAAAATGATAGTTAACTGCAATGTTAGCACCCCCCCCCCAGTGGCCACATTATGAAACTATAGTAAGGCTCCACCTGGAACCCACTGTTTTTATGAGTAATTATCTGTGCTCCACCATCAGTTTGGGCAATATTACTACCACTAATTCGGACTCCCTCTCTAAAGAAATGGCTGTGCAGCAGTTAGTTAGTTGGTGTATGGGGATGAAATTGACCCCCTATATGCTTTGATATTACTAAGTATACTGCTGGGCACTAGTAAAGACACTATTGAGCGGGCACTTTAAAAAAGTTGACTGTCTGGGGAAGGTTGTATTGGTAGGTCGATGAGCTGATCTGACCACCCAAACTTGAATGGCTTTAGTGGAGTGTAGTGACCCAATGGACAGTACTAAGGTGTCCAAAACCATTGCCATTGATTGGTCCCCATCCTGTGCTTCCATGTGTCAAGCAACAGTGACCAAATTGTCAGCATAGCCATCTTATTTCCCCACCTCCTGTATACCGGTACATAGAAATTGTGAAATGCAAGACAAAATGTAACTGTGCACAGCTGCAAAGCCATTCTGTGCCACAGGTGCTAAAACACATTTTGGGCATGATGTTGAAAATGACAACTGTACTGTTTATGATGTGGTGTGATTAAATGGCTATGTTGAAAATTTGGCAGCCAAATATTGAAGGTACCAAAGTTATGCACATACGTAAAATAATTTCATGGACGCACGTAACTTGGATATTTTCAAGAATCTTCTCACCAGATTTTCATTATGGGCTTTTGGTGACCCCTCCTCATGAACACTTGCACTGTGAGATCATTAATCCATCTCGAAAGTTGATTTCGCACAGTGAACATGCCATTCTATGCCAGAGAGGGAAAAAAAACATTTTGGGCAGGGTATGAAAAATGACAGCCACACTGTTTATGAGGAGGTGTGAAAAAACAGCAATTTATAAAATCTTGAGTGAAAATATAAAAAAATTCTAAGGTATGAGCATCCGTATAAACTGCACAACGCAAGCTTGTAACATGGCTGTTTTTTGGATTTTGTTACATCAAATTTTCAACATGTGCTTTTTGGGATTTCTTCTCATGAAAACTGGCACTGTCATTTCTTTAATAGGTCCCAAAAGGTGATTCCACGCAGCAACCACAAAATCATCTTTTATGACAGAGTAATGAGATGACAGTGACATTGTTTATGAAATGGGGTCCCAAAAACCCATGTTTATGAAATGAGGTCCCAAAAGCACCACGTTTAAAATGTGGTGCACAAATCTCAAAAAAATGACTGAGATATCAACATAAGTTCAAAGCACCATTGACAGCCATTATACGGTACTAACCTTTTTTCTTTAATTTGCAGTTTGGCTTTGAAGAGTGCAGACATGTCTTGGTCCACAGAAGATGACAGTGCCCAACCTCAGGAGGTAGTATGGGGTAAGGGGGAGTGAGGGGAGGTGGGTGCTGGAAGGAGGGTCGGGATGGGGGAGGGGGACAGGGGAGACAAGGGACAGTTTTCTTCTTTCCAGGTTAAAAACAAAAAGACGTTGGGGATGGCTTCTGTTTTTTTTTTAAAGGGAAACTATATACTGTATAGGGACACTGGAGGTGGGCTCTCCATTGTCCCACAGTACTGGGGACTGAAACGTATAACTTTGGTCACTGAAAGTGGGTTACCCAGTGTCCCATACAGTGGGGGGAGGGGGAGTGCCAACATGGGGATTGGGCGCCCTAATGTTGGTGGTAGAGATAATGGCATTCTGGGAGCGGACTCGCCAGTGTACCACACTGACAGGGGGCAGATGGGGTGTATTTCTACTGCCAACATGGGGATTGGGCACCTCAATGTTAGCAGAAGCAGTTGTTTTTATATACATTTTTTTAGATACTGGGAGTGGGCTACGCAGAGTCCCACAGTGGCAACTGTGGGAGGAAAGGTATTCCTACTGCTGGCACAGGGATTGGGCACCCCAATGTGGGTAGAAGTGTGTAAAAAATGCATTAATAAATAAATAAAACGGGATTTTTAGCTCGCAAAGTAGGATCCTAGTTTGTGCCTCATCATAGAAACTACTTTGTATGATGCTAATATGGACAAAGATTTTAAATGTTAAAAAACAGAAATTTTAAGGGAATATTTTGAGCAGTAAAGTGCAGAATGCACTTAGGGAGTCACAATAAGTAAGGTACATGTGTTCTTTCCTCCACATAATATCATTTTGGGAGGTTTCCAAATATGAATTCCAGGCAAATCTGAAAACAAGATGGCGGCCATACGAAGTAGGAATTTTTACATATGAAACAGATTTCCTACTTCGTTTCATACAGCATCAGCCTATAGTTGTAGAGAAGCAGTGCAGCCCTAGATACATTCCAAGAAAGGTTTGTGCTGCAAATGGTGCACTATATCAGTATATACACCAGTATTGCTCCATGTTTCAAAACTTATTCCTGTACAATCCAGGAAGTCATATTTGTGACTCTCATGGAGTCATTGCTGCATCTTCATCCAGCAACATCCATCTCTGATAGTCTGGCAACCGTCCATTCTATTGATCATCTTGATGGGAACTTTGATCGTGAAAAGGTTGAAACCACCTCCTTTCCTTGTTTACCATGAGGTCTTGAAATCATGACTGACTCTGAACATTGATTGTCATACCTGAAATGAACATCACCTATTATGCAGATGTGACATCTTCCAACTTGTATTACCAACTTGTGACTACAGGCTTAATAACTGAAATTAGGCTTCCACTTGCTAACTTTCAAATAAACTGTATTAAGTCCAGCCAATTAAGATTCTACAATCAAGCTCATTGTTATGCATACTATGAAGCTAGGTTTGGATAGGGGCAATCCCATAACTCAGCAAGAAGACTCTTCTTCATTTGATCTACAATCAAGAAATCCATTTTCTTCACTGCTTCTTTTTCCAAGCCTGTCAGGTGCCTCATACAGACTGAGAACTGAGTACTTTCAAACCTTTACACTTTGTGCAGCCGTGTGATCATCTTCATCTGAACACTATTGCTATTCCATTGTAAAACTCAATGTGCAATCTAATGCACCCCCTGCTGAGGCCTCTGAAAATACTGCTGCCTCCTGAACATTTGGATCTACCTTTGAAAAAAAATCTGAATGCATCGAATTTGAACTATGAATCTTCATCTAACACTTGAAACCTCAGATTTATCCCTGGAACTGTTCGTAGTTTATGCCTTGTGGACATTGACATTTCATGTCCTGTTCAACTTACCAACTGAAAAAAAATGCCATCCTTCAAGGTGGTATATTCTGCTGATGTGAAACATTGTGTGCTGACCAACTATACATTCTTCTGATATGGACTAAAAGTTATGCAAAGTGAACTTTTCTAACTTCTGTTTTTACTCCCAAAACAAGGAATAGGTTATACGGTAATCACACCTGTTCCCATCCCGGAACCAGATATCATTAAGTCTAGTCCTAACTATCTTGATGCTCTATCTCAATTTTAACTTATTTTTAATATCCATACAGGCAGCTTATGTTTGTCTCTTCAATTTCTTCCCAACAAGACAGATACACACCTGATACATATCAGTATTTATTGATTGTTTTGATATTGGAAAACCCCATTTTGAAGTTTTATTCCAAATGTTTATAGTAATACAAGGTTTACTAACATTTTCCCTTATAATTACATTTTGTTGTTTAAGCAAAACCCTGAAATACCTGTGTGACCAGTTAATATTCCTCTATCAGGTTTGTGCCACGGGCCTGTAGACGAATGGTGCCTAACCTCCATCTTTTTGTTCTGTTGCCACTTTTGCAATTAGGGAAACAAAGATGGGATTGTTATGCTTGGGTTATGCCCCCTATCATCCCACATACACCTCACATACAACTTACACTGTATTCCTGGTCCACTGTACTGAGATACTGCTATTTTACGCTTATATATAGATATGAGTGCTAGGAATGTGCTTTGCTGCTAAGATATGCTAATATTGTCATGCATGATTTATTATACCTCACTATAATACATTTATCTAGATTATGTTTGTCTTTTATAGATATTCCATATATAATCTACCTAATCACTGATAAGATGACTCAGAGGGATCATCAGTGATTATTGTATACTTATATTCTCAAATAGTTATATGTAGTGTGTATTTTACAATCAGGCAGATATGCCTGCCAGCAGTTCTCTTTGTCTAAGCAAGCTGACAGAGGCAGAAGGCATTTGTTACGTCTTATGCTTTATATTGTACGTAAGCAAGAAACGGCACATGTAGTTTTGAACTGTCAGCATTTCTTTTGTCTAAGCTATAATGCTAATGGAAGCATATACTGTCTCGTATGGTACTCATTAATAATTCTGTCTCCTAAGTCATTCTCCAATGGAGAATGACTTAGGACCAATACATATTGTTTCTCATATCTGTAACTATGTTGTAATCTCTGTTGCTATGCTGTTATCTGTAGTAGTTCGCTGTCTGCAACCCTTTGTAGTGCTCTTGAGAGACTACAGTAACTTCTCTAGAAGGGCAGAGAGCTGAATCATGGGGAGAGATAGAACAAGATCTTAGAAAACCTAAGATCTACAGTTCTGAAGATTATGTAAATTCTTCAGGAATGGTGAGAAACCTATCTCCCTTGTGATTTTCTCTGTCACATGTTTGGCGTAAGTAGTAAAATGAACTTTACTAGTACTCCTTGCTTGTTTACGAATGTTTCTTGGCAGACTCGGAGACACAAGAATCTGTATTATTATAACTATCATTTTATTTTTATTGTTTACCCTACACACCAAGAGTGTTTAGACAACACAGTCGACCACTTCAAAACCACCTGACAGTGAGGTACAAAGTGTAACTTCCAAAGAAGTTGACTCCTTCTGCCTGGTACAGCTGTCAGAGATTGAAGTGGCAAATTCTGAACAAGAGAATGAGGACCCATCCAATGGGTCTTTAACCAAAACTGAGATATCTGTGTCTCTTGAAACCGACCACAACTCAGAAAGTATTAGCAATGTATTACATGATTTAAATTCTATGGCGTTCCCCCTCAATGATGAACCAGAGTCTACAGAGCAAGTAAATGTAAGCACCACTGTAGAAGCATGTGCTACATCAAACCCTGAACAAACAGAGCAAAGCAGAGATGCCCCTTAATGCAGAAGCTGATTTGTTGCTGAATAAGAAGCCAGAAGTTGCTAACCCAAATGCAGATGTTGAAAGGACTGTGCCTGAGTCCCTTCCACCTAGGAGATCTGGAAGAGATGTCAAACCAGTAGTACAGTTTATGTATGATACTCCAGGAACAACTGTAGAACTTCCCATGAATTTGGTCCATAAAGGGGATTACACTACAGCTAATTCCCTTCCTAAGATAAGATTCACTGCCACTTCTCAGTTAGTGATAAAACCATCCAACCTGCATTCCCGGGGTCATTTTACAAAAAGCCCAAAGTCAGCTGACATGGTCAGGTTATCAGCCATGTGGGATCATGTACAAAGAATGTGTGTACGACAAGTGGGAAAGACAAGTGTAATGCATATGACTAACTATGTAACACAGTATAAAAATAGAAGGTAAAATGTTGAAATGTGAATGCAAAAAGTCTGAAATATGGTAAAACTAAAGTTTAATCTCAAAGAGTAAATGCAAAAGGTAAAGTGTTTCTGTGGTTAACCAAGCCAGAAAAAGGGTGATGTGTATAACTACCTGAGATAGTATGTAAATGAAAAGTAGAGTGTTTAAAATGGAAATGCAAAATGTTCAAGTAATCTTTTTGGGTATGGAGATGTTGGTTACGAGAGAAGTACGCTTATTCTTGTGTTGAATATGAATAATGAAACTGTGCAGTAAATGTATATAGTAGTCATGATCACAACCTGTATATAGTCATGAATACTTCCCTAATCAAAAATGTTTATAATGTATAGACTTGATGCAGATGCCAAGTTTTCCTAGGCAGGGGAGAGGGTAGCCCTCACTTTGGGGGCATATCTTAAGTGTTTTCCTGGGTTCCAGTTATGCCCACTGCCAGGCAGCTGTCTTGCATAGATAGTAAAACCATAGTCATTTGTTTGGTTCTGTTGATTTGAGCGAGAGCGACATGATAAGCCTCTGCACCTGTCCCTTTAAGATATTATCCATTGTGTGTATAGTAAATGGTCAGGGCTGTGTTTGATTTCTTCAAAGCTCACAACTGGTAAGTCATCACTTTATTTTGCCCCACTTTGCTGTCGATAGTAGAGCAGTGGGAGCTTTAACCAGTACTGTAATTATTTACTTCTAACTTGCTGTTATATTTAAGCTAGAGTGTTTGTTTAACCTGCTTCCTTGCAGTTTTGATTATCTGAATGGGAGCCACCATGTTTGGTCAGGGACTTCTAGTATTTGGACCAATGGGACTCAGGGGACCTGAAAGGGTCTTTAGCTCCAATGCCTCTTGGGAAGAAAAAACTGTAGCTTTTGTAGTTTTTAGGTTGGCGCCTGAACTGAACTGAAGGGGGCATCCAAACTGTGATTGACACCACCCTCCAGCCAACCAGAACTCAGAAAACCCTGGGAAAGCCCAGAACTGTTTGGGGACAGTGAGTCAGTTGGAGTTAGAGCTTGAAGAATGAGTAGCTCGAGCTATAGAGAAGCTGCTCCAGGAAGGAGTCTAAGAGAATCGGTAGGACAAGGCATGACTTGCCTCTCTGCTACTGTTGTCCTACTTGGGAATGCCTGATTGCAGAAAATGGACTAAATCCGATAAGTGATTATTAAACTGAGGCAGAAAACTCCGAGATTCTGTGTAGTACAGTTCAGATATTGAACCAAAGAGAAGCCTCTATGAAGCGTTCAGCCCAAGAGTTGGTGAGAGACTGTTTTATTGAATTAAGAGGTTTGCTCAGTGAATCGACTGCAACATCAACTGGCTTAGAACCAAACGGTGTTGAGGAAGAAAAGTTAATGCTGTTTTTGTTAAATTTGCTGAATGTTTGCTGAGGATTGTGGCCTACTTTGCCAGTGACTGAACTGTGTTGCCAGCTGGAAACCTTCACCTGCAAATGAACTAAACTTTGCCAGAATTGTTTATTCAGCCTTAAGCCTATGCCAGTCTTGGCCCAAGCCGACCATTCCTACACCACAGACTTCCACAGAGAGAGACTGGCTTTGGGGATCTAGTCCCTGTGCAGAGACAGCTCAGAGGTTGCAGCCACCTGGAGGGAAAGGCCATGAAGTGGAGACATGTCGTTTTAGTCCTGCTTCCCCATGCTCCTCAATGAACAACATGAGGTTTTCATATTGCCAGATCCATCACAGCCAACTGGTAGCTTCAAGGTAGCGCCCTGCAACAAATCACTTAATTAGTTGTGGTATCATCTAATTGCTTCAGTGATTTTTCTTTGTTACAAGAGACTGGGCCAACCGGCCAGGGTTACAGATAATCACAACTCTGTTTGTGCATTCTAACTGCCTTTTCTTTTCTTTTCTTTAAGGGCACCAAGAACAGCTGCAGTGCTGGCCACCCTCAGGCAACACCTCTGGCTAGTCAGTATAACATCCTGAGTACCCAGTGTTGTAAGACTGATCATTTGGGACCAAAAGTGCATGCAAAATAATCTCAATCTAATCAGTAAGGTAATCATTCATCTAAATTCACACCCTTTCTATAATGATAAATCTGATTGTTGTTTCATGTTTAACCTGGCTTGCAAGCATATTATTCGTTGGCTAACAGTACTGAAAGTGTGTACCTGTTTTGCTAACCTTGCCTTTTAAGGGAGTTCCAGGGAATTTGCTGAAGGCCAGACCTTGATGGTACATGTAAAGGGTATGGCCACATTATTAATGTTAATTGCTGACTGTATGTTAACTGTTGCCAGAAGTACATAGAAACATAGACTTTGATGGCAGGTAAGGACCACTTGGCCAACCCAGTCTTCTCATTTCCCTACCTACTGGATAAACTGCAGATTCTAGTTAACTAACAGCCTACTTCCTGCAACCCCCCCCACTATAATTGCCTTATGTCTGTCCCATGCATGTTTGAATTCCCCCACTGTTTTAGACCCAACAACCTCCCCAGGAAGGGAGTTCCATGTAGCCACCACTCTCTCTGTGAAAAAAAATTTCCTCACATTACCCCTGAGCCGTCCCTCCTCCATCTCTAAATTGTGGCCCCTTTTTCTTACACATCTCTTTTCCTGAAAGATGCTACCCTCCTGGAGTTTGTTGATTCCCTTGAGGTTCGAAAGTTTCTATCATGCCTCCCGTCCCTCCTTTCATCAAGGGTATACATATTAAACTTTCTCAGTCTCTCTTCACATGGTTTCTGATGCAGACCCTTCACCATTTTAGTTGCCCTCCTCTGGACTGCTTCCATCCTGTCTATGTCCTTGCGTAGATGAGGTCTCCAGAACTCTACACAGTACTCCAGATGGGGTCTCACCAACTGTCTGTATAGAGGGAAAACCACTTCCCTTTTTCTACTTGGGATGCCCCTTCCTATGCATCCCAGTATCCCCCGGGTCTCTTTACCGACTTCTCACATTGCTTACCCACCTTTAGGTCATCTGATATGACTACCCCCCAGTCCCTTTCCATTTTTGTTGTTGTTAGTACCGCCCCTGCTGTTGTGTACTCTTCTCCTGGGTTTTTGTTTCCCAGGTGCATTACTTCGCATTTCTTTGCATGGAAGCTAAGTTGTCATATGTCTGACAATTCCTCCAACCTTGCCAAGTCCCTTCTCATCCTTTCTACCCCCTCTTGTGTATCAACTCTGTTACAGATCTTTGTGTCATCTGCAAAGAGGCATACCTTTCCCTCTCCAGACCCTCTGCAATGTCACCTATAAAGATGTTGAAGAGGACTGGACCCAGTATTGAGCCCTGAGGTACTCCACTAGTAACCCCCCTTTCTTCGGAATGTGTTCCATTCACTATTACCTTCTATGTCCTGTTGTGCAGCCAGTTTGCTACCCAGGCTACCACTCTGGGACCCTCTCCCAGGCTGGCTAACTTGATTATTAATCTTTTATGCGGGACTGTGTCAAATGCCTTGCTAAAGTCTAGGTAGGCCATATCCACAGCCCCTCCCTGGTCTATTACTTTGGTCACCCAGTCAAAGAAATCAATTAGATTTGTCTGACATGACCTTCCTGCTGTAAATCCATGATGCTTTGGGTCCTATGCCCCACTGGCCTCTAGGTACTCAACAGTTCTTTCTTTCAGAAGTGATTCCATCATTTTGCCTACCACTGAGGTCAAAATTACAGGTCTGTAGTTTCCTACTTCTGCCTTGCTCCCACTTTTGTGAAGTAGAAGGTCACTGGATAGGTTTGTAGGTAGTTATACCTTCCCAGAAGACTATAACAGGCTAGCTAGATACCCCCACTAGTTTTACTGTGGGTGGAGGCACCTTAATATTGAATCCAGGCCCCTCAACCTGAAGTTAGAATTATAGGCAGGGGTAGTAACCTTAGGAATAGTGTCACCTAGGGGTTGCATCTTGGAGGCACTGCTGGGATTAGCACCTTTTTGTGGCCAAAATACAAAATGACAGTTAACTGTTATGTTAGCACCCCCCCCAGTGGCCACATTATGAAACTGTAGTAAGGCTCCACCTGGAACTCACTGTTTTTATGAGTAACTACCTGTGCTCCACCATCAGTTTGGGCAATATTACTACCACTAATTTGGACTCCCTTTCTAAAGAAATGGCTGTGCAGCAGTTAGTTGGTGTATGGGATGAAATTGACCCACCAAATACTTTATTATTACTAAGTATACCGCTAGGCAGTAGTAAAGACACTATCGAGTGGCACTTTGAAAAAGTTGACTGTCTGGGGAAGGTTGTATTGGTATGTCGATGAGCTGATCTGACCACCCAAACTTTAATGGCTTTAGTGGAGTGTAGTGACCCAATGGACAGTACTAAGGTGTCCAAAACCATTGCCATTGATTGGTCCCCATCCTGTGCTTCCTTGTGTCAAGCAACAGTGACCAAATTGTCAGCATAGCCATCTTATTACCCCACCTCCTGTATACCGGTACATAGAAATTGTGAAATGCAAGACAAAATGTAACTGTGCACAACTACAATGCCATTCTGTGCCACAGGTGCTAAAACACATTTTGGGCATGATGTTGAAAATGACAGCTGTACTGTTTATGATGTGGTGTGATTAAATGGCTATGTTGAAAATTTGGCAGCCAAATATTGAAGGTACCAAAGTTATGCACATACGTAAAATAATTTCATGGACGCACGTAACTTGGACATTTTCAAGAATCTTCTCACCAGATTTTCAACATGGGCGTTTGGTGACCCCTCCTCATGAACACTTGCACTGTGAGATCATTAATCAATCCCAAAAGTTGATTTCGCACAGTGCACATGCTATTCTATGCCAGAGGGGAAAAAACACATTTAGGGCAGGGTATGAAAAATGACAGCCACACTGTTCATGAGGAGGTGTGAAAAAATGGCAATGTATAACATCTGGAGTGAAAATATAAAAATGTCTAAGGTATGAGCGTCCGTATAAACTGCACAATGCAAGCTTGCAACATGGCTGTTTTTTGGATTTTGTTACATCAAGTTTTCAACATGTGATCTTTGGGACCTCTTCTCATGAAAACTGGCACTGTCATTTCTTTAATAGGTCCCAAAAGGTGATTCTACGCAGCAACCACAAAATCATCTTTTAGGACGGAGTAATGAGATGAGTGACATTGTTCATGAAATGGGGTCCCAAAAACCCCATGTTTATGAGATGGGGTCCCAAAAGCCCCATGTTAAAAATGTGGTACAAAAATCTCAAAAAAATGACTGAGATATCAACATAAGTTCAAAACACCATTGACAGCCATTATACGGTACTAACCTTTTTTCTTTAATTTGCAGTTTAGCTTTGAAGAGTGCAGACCTGTCTTGGTCCACAGAAGATGACAGTGCCCAACCTCAGGAGGTAGTATGGGGTAAGGGGGAGTGAGGGGAGGTGGGTGCGCAGAAGGAGGGTCGGGATGGGGGAGGGGGACAGGGGAGACAAGGGACAGTTTTCTTCTTTCCAGGTTAAAAACAAAAAGACGTTGGGGATGGCTTCTGTTTTTTTAAAGGGAAACTATATACTGTATAGGGACACTGGAGGTGGGCTCTCCATTGTCCCACAGTCCTGGGGACTGAAATGTATAACTTTGGTTACTGGAAGTGGGCTACGCAGTGTCCCACACAGTGGGGGAGGGGCTAGTGCCATCATGGGGATTGGGCGCCCCAATGTTGGTGGTAGAGATAATGGCATACTTGGAGTGGGCTCTCCAGTGTACCACACTGACAGGGGGAAGATGGGGTGTATTTCTACTGCCAACATGGGGATTGGGCACCTCAATGTTAGCAGAAGCAGTTTTTTTTAAATAAACTTTTTGGGATACTGGGAGTGGGCTACCCAGTGTCCCACAGTGGCAACTGTGGGAGGAAAGGTATTCCTACTGCTGAAACAGGGATTGGGCACCCCAGTGTGGGTAGAAATGTGTAAAAAGACCATTAATAAATAAATAAAACTGGATTTTCAGCTCACAAAGTAGGATCCTAGTTTGTATCTCATCATACAAACTACTTTGTATGACGCTTATATGAACAAAGAATTTAAATGTTAAAAACCAGAAATTTTAAGGGAATTTTTTGTGCAGTAAAGTGCAGAATGCACTTAGAGAGTCACAATAAGTAAGGTACATGTGTTCTTTCCTCCCTGTAATATCATTTTGGGAGGTTTCCAAATATGAATTTATGGCAAATCTGAAAACAAGATGGCGGCCATACGAAGTAGGAATTTTTACATATGAAACAGAATTCCTACTTCGTTTCATACAGCTATATTGAAATGTCCACTGAGCATGCTCAGAAACAATGTTTTCAATTTTTTTTAATTGCAGTTACTTAAAAATGGCTTATTGTTTTTTCACCAGAATAGCTAAAGGCTCAACTGTGGCATTGTCCCTTTCTTTCCTGAAAATGTCTGTTCAAGAAAACAAATCCTTTGACTTTAGGCAAGTTCAAAGAAAAATCCCACCAAAGTCAATGAGCGAAAAAATGTTTTTTTCACCTCTCCGCAACTTGGAAACAGCACATCCGACCAGAATGTAACTTGCAACATCAAGAGATCTACCGAACAGGAAGGCATATACCAAATGTCATGTTGTGCAAATCCGTTGAACTGTTACAAAATTATTAAATTGCATAATTTTGAGTTTAACACTGAAGTGCCTACTCAACCCTAACTATAGGGGTGTGAGCACACCCCTATAATATATGGTATGTATGTGTGTGTGTGTGTATATATACAGTATATATCTATATATATCTATACAGTATCTCTCTCCCCCCTCTCTCTCTCTCTCTCTCTCTCTCTATATATATATATATATATATATATATATACACACACACACACATACATACACACACACACGTATATATAATTTAATTTTTTTTAATTATTTAGTGATTCAGAAAAGACCATTGAGTGCAAGCTATTTTACAAAGGTTCCACATTATAGATTGCAAAACAAAGAACAATAGGAGAAAGCAAAGGTACCTTACAATGAACAAGACAGCTTGGATTCAGAACTTACAGAATAACTCAAAACATAGGTACAAGTTAAAATAACGAAAATAAAACACTTTATGAGGTTGGGGGGGGATAAGCAGCCACAGAGTGCCTTGTCAGTAGTTCAGAGGGATGGGGATAGCTGGCAGTGGGCTGAAGAAAGGAGGTATGAGAGAGAGGTATGTAATGCGGTGGAGGTGAAGGGTATGGAAAGAAGAGTGATATGGTATAGGGATAAATGGTGGGGTGAGGGGAGGCTGAGTTGAGAAGACATGCTAAAGTAAATGGTGGGGTGTGAGGGGGCATGGTCAGGCAGCCTGCATTAGTAGTGACTGTTAGGAAAACTCACAAGACTGTGAGTTGTGGGAGGGGGAAGGTGGGGTGGCGTGTGCTGAAGGAGCATGATGCAGACTGATTTCTGAGGCAGGTCATGAGAAGGGACAGAAGGAGGGGGTACCTGAGGCCTGCCTGGTGCTTGCTAGGGGGCAGAAAGAGCAGGTATGGGTGGACTCAGGGGCAGGTGCACTTAGAGAGTGTTATTAGGTGCTGTTTGAGGTCAGTTTTGAATTGTGCCAGACAATTGGTGGCCAAGAGGTGCCCAGGGAGTTCATTCAGCCACAGGGGGGCCTGGTAGGCAAATGCATGTTGCCCAAGTGAGGTGTGATGGAAGGGGATAGCTAAGTCCCCTCTAGTCCTCCCTCTGGTGACCTATAATGAGTTGGCCACCTTGATCAAATTGCCTACAAAAGATGGTGTTTTACCCAATACAGCCTTCTTCCCTAAGATGCAAGTCTGGAATTTGACCCTGTTTCTTAATGACAGCCAATTTGCATGTTTGTACAGAGTACAGGTGTGAGTGCCACGCTCAGCATCCAGGGTGAGTCTGCAGGCTTTGTGGAGTGCAGTCTGAACCCTCTTGAGCGCTGTATCCATTGCCACCCCTTAGATAACTAGTCCATAGTCAATAGCAGATATAATTGAATTGTGGGATGAGAGGCGGAGGGCTCCCAGAGAGAAGTGTTGCCTGTGCCTGTACAGGATACTAATCTTGGTATCAACTGCCTTGACCAAAGGGTCAATATGGTGCGCAAATGTGAGGGTATCATCTATTATGACCCCCAGATACTCGAACAAGTGAACTTGTTCCTGCAGCTCACTGTATGACTTGGAGATGATGAAGGGGTGGTGCTTATTTTTGTTGTGGGGGCTGGACATAAGCATGGCCTTGGTCTTCTTGTAGTTTAGTAGCAACTTGTGACTACAGAACCAATCCTCGAGTTTGGAGAAGGAGTTCTGCAGCTCAGATTGTAGGGCAGCCTGAGACATGCTGCAGCTCAGGAGCACAACATCATCTGCATATAGTATGAGTTTGGTGCCGCAGACTGTTGGAAGGTCATTTAAGAAGAGGCTGAAGAGTAGGGGCCCCAGGATTGATCCCTGGGGTACCCCTAATGATACCTCTCTTGCACTGGATACTGTTTGCCCAATTTTGACACATTGATTTCTCCATAACAGGTAGTCTTGGAACCAGCAAAGGGCATTGGGTGCCTCACACCCATGTTATGCAATTGGGTCAGTGACAGGGGGTGGTTGACCATATCGAAGGCTTATATATATATTGCAAAACAATTCAGTTAATGCAGCAGATATGGTTCCAGTGACAAAAGCTTGGAAATGTGATGTTAGGGTTTTGAACCCTATTACCCCACCCCCACCCTGCACATGCATATAGGTGTCAGGGGTGTGGCTTGCGGTTGTCATCCCTAATGCTCACCCCATACCATGAGTAAATAAGCTGAGATGGGTACAGTATAAGAACATGGAGTAAGCATTAGGGCTGACGTCCCCCAAGCCACCCCCTGACATCTGTAGGTTTGTGCAGGGTGGGGGTGGGGTGTTATGGTTGAAAACCCTAACACCACATTTCCAAGCTTTTGTTGCTGGAATCCTAACTGATACATTAATGGCATTTTTTCCAGCTAGTTTCCTTTCTTTTTGAGATGATATAATCTTTCCCTTATTTCCTGGCCCTGCACTCCCATTCCTCCGTAGATGCATGGATGCATATACAGTACGTTTATGTAGTTGTGTAAGCACAGTGCCCTGTGGCTCCTGCACTTCCATTTCTAGGACAGCAGTTACCAAAATGTCAGCATAGCCACAGTATTACCCCACCTCATGTATCCTGTGCCGAAAATTTAGAAATCCATGGCAAAACGTAACTCTGCACAACCACAATGCCATTCTGTGCCACAGATGCAAAAACACATTTTGGCCATGATTTGAAAAATTACTGCTGTGGCATACATGAGGTGGGGTAATAAGAAGGCTATGTTGAAAATCTGAGCTCAAAATATTTTAAATTCATAAAGTTATGAGTGTGCAAAGTGAAATTGCAATGAATGGTCTTATGACCCCACCTTATGAGCAATATGACTGTCATTAAACAAATCACACTGCAAAGGTGATTTCGCCAATCAATGCCAAAATAACCTTTCCCTTGGGAGCTGCATAATGACAGTTGTATTGTTCATAAGGTGGGGTCCCCAAAAGGACATGTTGAAAATTTGGGATCAGAATCTCAAAAGATGACGAAGTTATGCACAACAGTTGAAACCCCCATTAAAATAAATTGAACTGCATTTTACCTTAGTTTATCATATTGCAGTCACTGGTTCCAGCAGCAAGATGTGTGTCTTCGATCGGGAGATTGGATATCGAACCTGGGACCTCTTCAGGTCAGTGAGGGGGTGTGGGGGTGTCAAGGGGGGTGTGGGGAGGAGGGTGCACAGTGAGAGGTTGGGTGGGGTTGGTGCAGGTGTGTTTGGTGATGGACGTTTTTTCTTTTACAGATAAAAATAAATTAGAAAGGACACCAAGCAATGGTTTTCTTATTGTTTTTAGAAGCATGGAAGGGTGAAGGGCTGCCCGCTAGCCACCAAGGAAAATAAAAAAAAAAATAGTACAAATATCAGGGATCGGGGAGGGAGGGTCACTAGACCACCAGGAAATTAAAATAAAATATAAAACAAATATCGGAGATTGGGGAGGGAGGGCCACTAGACCACCAAGAAATGTTATCCACACCTGTTTGACTTAGAAATGGTAAACACCAACAGTTGTGTTTACCTAATTGGTGGCTGAGGAATCTGATTTTGGGGTTAATTTGGCCAAAGAAATGGACAAATTGCCATCGACCCAGTGGTGCTGAGGGTTGAGGTGCTGGATGCCACACCTCATGCTACGCTGGCTACCCGGGTTCAAGAATGGACTCGGGCTGCCAGGGGTTGGTTGGGGAGGCAGGATTGAGTGTGCCCACGGATGCTCTCCTCCTCTGGGGGGGGCAGGTTCCAGGGCAGCAATGCCCACAAGCATTGCTGCTGGTGGAAGCATGGGCAGCAGGGTGTAAAACAGTTCTCTGTATGGGAGCCAGGGGTGGGGAGGGCAATGTGGATGCTTGACAGAGACATGCATATGAACGCCACCTTTCTGGACGTCAGTCCTCTGCATTGGTGCCCCCAGTGGGATAGGACCAGGAGAAAATCAAAGGCAAAAAAGATCTCCCAGTCCAACACAGAATGACACTGGGTCCATGCTACATTGGGGCCCAGCCAAAGAGACATGAAGAATGGATTCCTTGGGGCAGAGAACAGGAGAAAGTAAAAAGAAAAAAAGAAATGGGCATAAATATCTTTATCAACAGAGGTTGCACTGCTACAAATTCCGGCACTATTTTTGAGAAATAAGGGGGACTTGTGCTGCAATTTGCTGCAAAACCCCTTGTTTCATGACAAAAGGAACAATGTTTCACACAGATAGTGCCATGATTTGTGGCAGTAAAACCTCTGTAAATAAAATAAACAAATTTTTGCACAGTTTGGGGCGAAAACTAACCACAAAATCAGATTCCTCAGGCTCTGATTAGGTAAACACAGCTGTTGGTGTTTACCAAGTGGCAATGATTTTTTTTCAAATATTTCAGTCTGTTTGCCTTACTAACTGAAAACAAGATGGTGGAAGCTTGACAAAACTTTCCATATTTGTGGCAAAAATACCTGCATCCGAGGCAAAAAAGTTGTGTCGAGGCTGCCAGCTAACTTTTCTCTTTGGAAATAATGGGAAACTTTAAAGCTTAAACTTTTGAATGGATTAATATGTTTTCACCAAACCTTCAAAAGACACATCTGTGACCCAAACCGGACATACACTTAAAATTTCATACCAAACGCCTAAGCCGTTTCTGAGAAATGGCTTGACAAAGGATTTGCATAAAAATTTTAATTTTCACATTTTGTGGCAATCTGTATCTCCACACCTGCACATTCAACCATACAAAACTTGCCACATCAAGAGATCTTTGGTCTCTGATGGTGCGTGCAAACTTTCATGCAAATCGGTCAAATAGTTGCAAAGTTATTGAAGTGCAAAATTTGGAGTTTAACATAGAAGTGGCCATTGAACCCTAACTATAGTGGTGCTACCATGCCACAATAATATATACATACTGTACATATATTATATAGATATACAGTATAGATATACATATATATTTATAAAATGGGTAGAAAAATGATCTCTGCTGGTTGTTTGAAACATATCACATGACCTTGAGTATATTACAGTGTGACTGCACACCTGGACTTTCACCCCCTTTGAAACAATTTTGCCATTTTATAAGATAGATAAACTACTCCAGGGTGTGCAGTCATGCTCAGATATATACACACACTTTGGTTGGTTGATGCACTCAGCCTACAACCTCATGTGTAACAATGCACACCAAGGTGTGCATACATCAGAGTGCGACCACACACCTTAGAGTGGGTTATCTATTACATATATATTCATTACAAAAAAACTTTGTTACTGATTCAGTTAGGGTTGAAGTGACAAAAGTAGAGAAATGAGGCATTAGGGTTGACACCCTAACACCCCCACATCCTATCACCCCACCCCCACCCTCCACAGATCAACAGGTGACAGGGTATGCCTTGGGGTCATGGGCCCTAACTCTCATCCCATTCCATATGTAAGAAAGCTGACATGGTACAGTATAGGATAATGGGGTGAGAGTCAGGTCTGACGACCCCAAGGCACACCCCATCACTTGTTGGTCTGTGGAGAGTGGGGTGGGGGTAGGATGGTATGGTGGCAGGGTTTTAGGGTGTCAGCTCTACCTCATTTCCCTACATTTGTTGCTTCAATCCTAATTGATGCTTTAACAATGTTTTTTAACAAAGAATTTCCTTTCTTTCTGAGAAAGTATAATCTTACTTTTATATGGTATGTTTTGGGCCCTGAGCTTCCATGGAATCAGTTTTTGGGAGCGCAGGGCCCATCCATAAATGCACAGACATTATAATGAACTGTCATCTCGACGTGGGCCAGTATTGGATAACGGATGCCCCAGCAGTCCGATTACTGCATAATGCTATCCATATGTAGGAGCCCAGGGCCCTCTGGCCCTGTGCTCCAACCAGCCTATAATTGTAGAGAAGCAGTGCAGCCCTAGACATATTCCAAGAAAGGCTTGTGCTGCAAATGGTGCAATATATCAGTAACAGTAGCAGCTCTGGAAAAAATTCCACTGCAGTTGTAATCATGGACTGGTAACCTGCACGCATGCTTAGCTGTGCTTAGCGAAAAATCCATATCTCGAACCATTTTTGAGATATAGGTACCGAAAGGCACCGTGTTCACCACACTGTTATCCTATGGGAAATTTCTCAACTTCCGAATACCATAACTATGGAACTGATGCATATTGTTACACCAAACCAGCATGCAGTAAGTCACATCTCTGGGACACCCCTGTCTACTCTGCAAATTTCATGTCAAAAGTCTTGTTTCTTTGCAGTGAAGTGGCAAAGAAACAGCAAGCTTTAAAAATCCCTGTTCATGAGTTGAATCCCTTTTCGTGAGGTGTCAAAATCCTTGTTTGTGAGAAATCCCTGTTCGCAATATAGGACCATCTGGTCATCCCCTCATGAACAAGGTTTTTGATAGCTCACAAACAGGAATTTTGACACCTTATGAACAAGGATTTTGACAGCTCATGAACAGGGATTTATAAGGTCATCGGGTCATCCCCTCAAGAACAGGGATTTTGACAGGTCACAAACAGGGATTCCTTTTTATAATCCCTATTTGTGAGGTGTCAAAATTCCTGTTTGTGAGTTGAATCCTTGTTTGTGAGTTGTCAAAATCCTGGTTCATGAGAAATCCTTGTTTGTGAGATATGACCATCTGGTTGTCCCCTCACAAACAGGGATTTTGGCATCTCACGAACAAGGATCGGTTCGCGAACAAGGATTTTGATACCCCACGAACAAGGATCAAAAGCGATTGGCAAACAAGGATTTTGACATTTAAAATGGCTGTTTTTTTGACAAAACTAAAGGAAACCATAGCCATCAGTTTGCAGAGGGGGTCGCTCTGAACAAAACCCATATTTTAATCTCCACAGAAGACAACCCTGGGGCAAGGTACAAGGTTTCATTTGCCCAAAAAATCGAAAACAAGATGGCGGCTCACGGACAAGGAATTTTTTCTCATGAATAGGGATTTAGCTCATGAGCTGTCAAAATTCCTGTTCATGAGGCAAATCCTTGTGTGCAATTTATATACCTATCCAAAAGACTGAACTGAGCATGCTCGGAACCTGACATTTCAAAATGTGATAACTTTAGAACAAATTAATATTTTTTTCACCAAACTAATGTTGCCTTGATCTTTGGGGCAACCTCTTTCTACCCTGAAAATGTCAGAGCACAATCCCAAATGGTGTAGCAAAAGCATGATGGGCAAAGATTAGCAAACACTGGTAAAAAAGCAAAAAAAAAAAAAATAACACTTATTGACTATGCGTGTAACACGAAGTTTACACACGCCTAAGGGGTTAGATGCTATATAAACCTCGAGAGCGAAGCTCGAGGGGTTTATTAAAAGCATCTAACCCCGAGGGTGTGTGTAAACTTCGCATTTACACACACCAACCCCATACTTTATTTTATATAATTACTGTGTAGCATTTTTTCTCCGGAGCAATTATGACAAATGCAGCAGACTGGATTGAGGTGAAAATGATCGTTATGAAGCTTACCTCATTCCGGTGAATTTTTATTGTAGATACATACAGGCAGATTGTAACAGAAGTACTGAATACTATTTTATATGCTAATAAACAAGAATTAACAAAACTGAACAACAAATGTTATATTTAATCGCTCCTTTTTCCAGGAAGTATGGTATGGTTGCTAGGTAGTGCCAATTGGTGATGGAGATGTACTGTTTACCCAACTGCCCCATTGTGCGAGTGTTCGCGAGGGAGATGGGCTCATGGAATTTCTCATGGGGAAATGGCGTGTGTTTGCCATTATAAACACTCCTTTATAATGGCAAATTACAAACGCCTTTCCCTATGAGAAAAAATGCTGCCCAGTTATTATAGCACTTTTCATACACAGTGTATCCCAAAGCGCTTTTACAAACAATGCTAGACTGGTAGTGAAGTGACTAAATGTGTGGTGGTGGCCATGTCATACATCATCACCCATACACAGGCCTACCTCTCATGCTGCTCTTTTTGCTGGCCAGATGGCAGCGGTGTGTGAGCTGCCTGAGCTGCGTCTGTGAACTCCATCTGTGAACTGCGTTTGTTAGTTATGTTATAGCAGTCACTGTCACTTTGTTTGATTTTGTGTATAATTTTATTGTTTTAAAGTAATTATCGTCGAAGTGCGCTTAAGCCTGAGTGTGTTAAGTTATGGTCGCATATCTTGTTCGACCGATGGTCCCTGGAAATCATACACTGTTTCTGTACTGGTACTGGATATTTTGAAACACCTAATTGCGATGAGGCTTAATGAAGGATTGCTGTAATCAGGAGTAACTGTTCTAGTGGAGTTGGAATGGATTATCGACCGTTGGAATAGAGTATTGACTGTTTAAGCCAATTGCTGAAGTCTGGCTGATCTGACTCCAGTTGGAAAGCGGATGAACAATGCGAGCTGAGGAAAGAGTTGCCATGTTACTGGAAGGCTACTCGAGTATGTTGTGAGGGAAATTCCTGCAGTTCTTGGTGGACTGGTTAGCCAGACTAGCTTGCCCGAAGGTGGGTACTGGGTCTAGGAAACTCCTCTGTGGGGGCTGGGGGTGTTGACTGAAGGGTGGGCATTTGTCTAGTTCCCTTGAACTACAGCATGCTGCCTGTCTTAGGTCGGGCAGCTCCTGTGGTTTAGGTGGAGGGGTTTCTCTCTTGACTATTTATCTGCCTCGGGGTAGATTGAGATTGGCAAAAAGATCTTTGTTTGCTCCCTCAGGACTGATCTCGTTATGAACACAGCAATATGTGAACTGTGGCAAGCCTCCTTCATTCTCATTTTCCTTTACATTTTTGAATATTCTGCAACTCGCACTGGGTGGTGAAAGTACCCTGTTTCATTTACCCAACCTGTATTATTGAACTGTGGTTGGGGAAAGCACTTATAATCTGGTTTATGACTTTAGGGTGTGAGAGACTCTAAGGCCAAAAAGTACTTTCTTTCTGTGACTAAAGAATTGAATCAAGTGAGAGTTGATTCTGTTTTTCATTTTGGATTTAAAAAGGAAAGAGATTCTGGGGACTGGTTTTTGGACTTTTGAAACCTCGACTTTATCATTATTGTTTGTTATATGATTTTGTTTTTAAGTTCTTAGCCTGGATTTATTCATTTTAAATTGTTAGTAATTATTGAAATAGTTTTATTATTATTTTGGGGTTATTTTTGGCTTGGGATCTTATTTTGTTTTTTATATATAATATTGTTTTGTTTGACTCCTTCCTTTGTGAGACAGAGAGTGAAGGAGTGATTTACTATTTTTTGTTATGTGACATTTATAGGTTTATTTTTGTTTACTATTTTGTGTTTTTTCTTTTCCTTTTGTAGTATTACTATATATTGTTGGGGAGGTTTAGCGACGGTTGGACGTTATTCCCCCACCAGGCTCAGGGAATTACGTCCTTTTGAATGCCCTCCATTGTCATCTGACATCTATTTTAGGTGTCGTGAGTTGAGCATTCTTAAGAAGAATATGCAAAGGTGGAGAGCTGGGCCTGTTGGGGGAAAGGAAAGGGGTGGGCGGATTGGGGTTTTGGGGTCCAGGAGATGCCCTGGGGTGAAATGGGGTCAGGATAGGGGTTAATCCTGTCTTGTTCCCATACCCAAGGGTTCCAATGTTGACGGACAGTTGTCGAGGTCTTCCTCGACAACTCGTCCTGCCTTGGCAGTGTTGTGCAATGCCAGAGCTTTAAAAAACAAGACAGTTATTATAGCTGATCTTGTTGGGTCAACTGATCTGGCTTGCGTCACTGAGACCTGGCTGGATGAAAATCCAGGCCCTATATTGGCCTTGGTAGTTCCAGCCAGGTTTTTGGTGATACACCGTCCAAGGTTGGATCGTAGGGGCGGGGTTGTGGCCATTATGTTTAAAACTGAGCTGGGCCTTGTGGATGTGCTATTAGGAACTACCAGATCCTTTGAATAAATCCTGGGAGAGGGTGTAGGCTGCAGGATTCTCCTCGTTTACCGTCCACCAGGTGACAGTGGTGATTTCCTGCAGGAGATAGCAGGCTTCATTGTCGACTTAGTTTTGAGGTTCCCCAGACTTATTGTTCTGGGTGACTTCAGTGCCTGGGTCAATGATGAACACTCGCATTTTGGTTAAAATCTCCTCCAGCTGATGGTAATGCTGGGCCTAACACAGGTGGTTACCTCCTCGACCCATGTAGGGGGTCATTCATTTGATCTGATATTTCTTTTGGGAATGGAGATCACTGACTTGGGGGTGGAACCAGTCAGTTGGTCTGGCCATCACATCATTAGGTTCAGTTTAAGGGCCCCCCCAATTAGGTCTGCCTCTGCGGAGATGGTTCAGTACCACCCTTTAAGGAGTGTTAACCCCAGTGACCTAATGGCGGTACTGGATCTATCGGGTTTGTCGGGTGAATGCATGAGTCCAGATGACCTTGTACAAGCCTATAATAAGGCTGTGGGAGATGCTCTGGACAAAATTGCTCCTGTTCATGTTCGGTCACTTGCCCTCTGTTCGAGGAGCCCCTGGTTTGATGGCTCCTTGAAGGAGCTGAGGCGAGTTGGCTGAAGGTTGGAGAGAGCCTGGCGGAGGTCCGGCAATGATGCTGACAGGCTTAGGTTGATGGCACACTATGATAGCTATCAATCAGAAATCACCGTAAGAAGGCAGAATTTCTGTCCAGGGAGATTTCTGCTGCACAGAACTGACCGGCTCAGCTCTTTCAGACTGTGGACAGACTGTGCAATCCAGTCTTTCTCCAGCCTAAAGAAGCTTTTTCTCAGCTAAGATGGAAAGAGTTCACTCAGTTTTTTTGCAGATAAGGTTGCCAGCATCAGGTCTGGCATCAGTCTGACCTCTCCTTTGGGGGACTGTGGTGATCGGCAGGAAGTGGCATTTACTCGGTCTGACTGGTCAGATTTTTGACGGCTGGAGTTCAGTGACATTGTAAAGATCATCCTGATATTGCGACCAACTAGTTGTAGTTTGGATCCGGGCCCTACACCCCTCTTAGTAGGATGTGTAGAAGTTATCTGCCCAATCCTTGCTGACATTGTCTGGAAGTCCTTGGAGAGGGGGGTCTTTCCCGACACCCTCAAGGAGGTGGTCGTTCGACCACTTCTTAAAAAACCCTCCTAGGATCCAGATTGTCTAGCTAACTACCAGCCTATCGCTAACCTGCCATTTGTTGGTAAGGTTATTGAAAAGGCAATTGCGCTGCAACTGGATTATCATCTTACAACTCACAATGTCTATGATACTGTCCAGTCTGGTTTCAGGAAGAAACACAGCACAGAGACTGCCCTTGTCTGGGTATTGAGTGATCTCCTAATGGCTAGAGATTGAAAGGCATGTACCATTCTGGTCCTTCTAGATCTCTCTGCTGCATTTGACACTGTAGACCATGGTGTGCTACTGGAGCGCTTGTGGGTTTATTGTGGGCTGTCTGGTACAGTCCTCAAGTGGTTTCATTCTTTCCTCACAGGCAGGTTTCAGAGAGTTGTCACTGGAATATATTCCTCTGACACTCACTCCCTGCCTTGTGGGGTACTGCAGGGTTCCATTTTGGCTCCCATGTTGTTTGCAGTGTATATGCTACCATTGGGAGAAATCATTAGTCGATATGGTCTGGGTTTTCTCTGCTATGCAGATGATACCTAGCTGTATCTGTCCTTTCTCCCCAGCCAGGGTGATGCACTCTCTGTGCTAAACAATTACCTTGCTGAGATCAGACTTTGGATGAGTTCCAGCTGGCTAAGACTGAATCCGGATAAGACTGAGGTATTGGTAGTGGACCCAGGTCACCCGGGGGTGGGTTTGGGAGTTGGACAACCCACAGGTTTGTTTCTTGGTGGTATGCCGCTCTCTACCTCCGATCAGGTGAGTAATCTGGGCATTATTTTTGATGAGGGGCTGACCTTAAAATCTTAGTTATCAGCTGTCATCAAATCCTCTTTCTACCATCTGAGGAATATCGCCCTGGTGAAACACCTGGTTCCATCGGGTGATCTTCCAACATTGGTCCATGCCTTTGTCACTACCCGCCTTGACTACTGCAATTCCCTTTACCTAGGGCTACCTGGGGTTGATATCCACTGCCTGCAGCTAGTGCAGAACGCAGCGGCCAGGCTTTTGACTGGGACATCTAGGACCAGTCATATTACACCTGTGCTCTGTGAACTGCACTGGCTGCCTGTTAGGTGGCGGATCACCTTTAAGGTTGGTCTACTAACCTTTAAAGCCCTACATGACCAGGGACCTGGCTACCTGAATGATCTCCTGATTCCCTACTGCCCCCTCTGCCCTCTCCGTTCCGCCAATGAGGGATTGCTAGAGATTCCCAGGGTTCGATTGAAAACATCAGGTTCACGTGATTTTGCTTTTTCAGCACTAGCCCTGTGGAATTCTTTACCTCGTTGGTTGAGAGAATGCCTAACCGTTGATAGTTTTAAAACTGGTTTAAAAACATATTTATTTAGTTTAGCCTTTATTTAAATATTGTTGATATATTATAATGCTATTTTAATCTATTTATGTATATGTTTTATATACAGTGCCTTGGTTGTGAAAGGCACTATATAAATAAAGCTGATTTGATCTGATTTGAATAATTGCATGAACCAGTTTATGGGAAGGGGAATGTTGGCCAGGACACAAGGAATGTTCCCTACTCTTTTGCAAAGAGCGCCCTGGGATCTTTTACTTCCACCTGGACAACCACCACCAGGATGGGCAGAAGGAACCTTGGTTTAACATCTCATCCGAAGGACGGCACACCCCAGCAGTACAGCACCCCCAATACCGCACTCGGATGCCAGCGATTTTTAAGTGCAAGTCCAATCCTGGTGTGGGACGAGAATCCACGACCTTCTGGTCCGGAGGTGGATGTGCTACCAACTGAGCCACGCTGACACCTTTATGAATGAATTTATTCATTGTGACTGCGCTTGCCATTGTATGACTACATCTAATTATCTTTATATGTATATATACAGTATATATTCTCCCCTAGTGCAGCTTGCCCTTCTAACACCACAATGGCAGAGCCACAAATGATGTCAGAGGACAAGTGGCATGAAGGGTGAAATACCACTGATATTTCCAGTAAGGGCCATGGCATATCTCATTTTGCAAGGCCATTGTCATTTGTGAGCCATTTCCTTATCAGACTTTTAATTGCTTTGTTTTTAATAGGACCTGTTCTCCTCTCAAAGACACACAAACATGTTGGTTAGCAATTTGCCTTTCCACTCATTCATGTACTAACTGTCTGGTTGTTGTTTACTTTTCTTCTGTAATCTGAAAACTTTTAATAAAGACATTAAGTACAAAAAAAATCTTTTTCAGCTGGCTGAGTGCTCGTGAGTGCTAAACCGAGTAATATTTTGTTTTTTTTACATGACGCTATGCATCAGTATGTCATTGCCTCCAGGGAGAAAGTCACTGAGGATGCGACCATGGGAGAAAGTGGATTCTCAAGCTAACTGAAAAGTGTGGTCAGGCTTTGGGAGTGTGTGGCTGGTAATGAATGCAAATGCTGGTCAGGAACTGGGGGGGGGGTCTGGGAAAACAAGATCAGGTAAGAGCAGCTGTAGATATGTGAATGACAGACAATGAGTAAAAGAAGGGAATTATAAAAATACTTGTACATGAAAAATTCTACACTTTTCTGAACCCAAAAGCCAGTGTGTGGGTGAACAGGGGTTTTGAAACTGCTTGTGCAGCTGATGGGCTTGAAACTGAAAGGTGTTTAAGTGAAAGTGACTGGCTGGAGTTGACAGCTCACCCTGCCAGCTTCAGCCATTCACAGTCTACAGTGTAGATAAATTTGTCCATAGGGACCTACAGTGAGGATAAATGTGTTATTCTCACTTTAGGTCTGACCACCCTGTGGGTTTCAAAAATATTTGAACAAATATGTCTACAGAAGCATTGCATATCTACTTATAGTGTATCATAGAACATTGTTCTACACAGAAATCGATATGAGCCAAAACCTGGTTCTGCTACAGTAGTGATGTCTGTACTGCGGCAGTATGACATTTCATTCTTCTTCAGTACAGATGTCACACTGTGTCAAATCACACCCCCCCACCCCAAGCACAACAGGATCCCCTGTAACCTGTCAAATCAAAAACCCCAACTGTGTTTCGCATCAAGCTGAGAAAGAAAAAAAGGTGTTTTGTCAGACTTAGACAACCAAACAACCGGCAGTACAGAACTGCAGAGGGCATACTCTGTGATGGACGTTCGGGGGGGGGGGGCAGGCAGGAGGTTACTGGACATTTTACGTCCGTGCTCCCTGTGTTCCTGCTAATGTACTACACTCAACTTTCATCAATGCTGTAAATATTTTAAAAGCCTCTTTCCCTCCCCTCCCTTTTTTATGTCTCCTCGGTGACTGAAGTGCTGCTGTTTTGTTGCCAATATCAAGGAGAAATAGGTTGTTTTTTGTGATCGTAATGCTGTGTTCAAAAGTTTGTCAGATTTCTCAATAGCAAACTGTTTACTCGTATTTACATTTTGTTCTTGAATTGTTGTTTTTTTGTGTGCTTTCTATTTGGCATGTCCATACACTATAAAGAAAAGTGTATGGTTTAACCATTCACAACAAGGGTAATCTTTACCCTTGAGGTTACAATGACGATTGTGTGACCTCACAAACTTCACTCTCAAGGTCAACAGTCAGCATAGCAACCACTTGAGTAAAAAACAGCCTTTGTTGTGAATGGTAAGCCATACACTATCCTATATATATATTAGTCACTACAAAAATACCCTTTAATCAGTTATTTTAATTCATTGGAAGTTTTAGGAACCCACAGTACTCAAAACCCCTGCATGTCCAAAATTCTTTCAGTGAATCCAGGTACAGTACATGCTATGGAGCAATTTATGACTACAGATCCCCAGACTGTTCACAGGAGTATGGGCTCCCTCTACTGCAATTGAATACATAACTGAGAGAGAGCAGGTAGTGCAGCTCTGTGCCATTCTGATACATAATGCATTTTCAAAAGACAGTGAGGAATTAGTTACTATTAACTCTATGCTTTATACATGTGGAATAGGTGTAATTATCAACTAATGCTAAAAAAGTTGAGTATTGATTGAAAATAACTGAGCCATTATGTAATCAATAATTTTTTTGAACTCTGTTTTTTTGCGCCTTACTGGTTCCTCCAAACTCTCTCCGGCGACATCCGACCAGAGTCTCCACCTCATTACATGACTCAATTACCCCTCCAGCTCCCTTCTGGCACCAGGCATCCCCTTGGTCTGCCCTCTGGGGAAGGGTTGCCCCCACTCAGGGCACTCTATCTATAGTGTTGAACCACTGGGCCGGAGGGGGGAACCAAGCTGAGGTGACCGAGTCCGATCCCAGGAGTGTGGACCGCGGGGTGAGGTGCCATCGCCTATCAAAGGAGGGAGGGTTTTTTTTTTGCTTAAGTCCCCAATGGAGCCTGGCTTGTCATGGCAATGTACTGCCATGTCTCCACCCCCAGGTACCGCGCTGCTGCTTTGGCTACCCCAGCCACATGAGAGTCGCTCTCGGCCGGCGATGTCCCCTAACCCTCCCAGGAAGAGAGAGCAGTCCTCCAGATGCTTTATATCTTCCCTCCCCACTGAGCCCTGATGACCCGGGCTCATTCCCGAACCCGGGTCACGGGCATGGCATGAGGTGTGGCATCCAGCACCTCAACCTGCAGCACCACCGGGCCGGCTCATACAATCTCAATTATTAATAAAAAAAGGCAAACTAATAATAAAGATTAGTTCATTCTTCAGTAGGAGACAGATTAATAAATGACTAACTGCCAAAAGGATTAAGAATTAGCAGTTGGTAGTTCTAAAAGTGGTTAGCAAATAACACATTTGCCTGTGAAAATTTCAATCAAAACAAAACCAATGAATAGTTGAACATTCATTAATTATTAGTTATTTGAGTCAGTTGAGCACTGGGCCTATTTTTTTGTATGGATGAGGTTTATTTTTATTATTACAATGTATACTCTATGGGCATTGCTTTTGATCGGTGCTCGGTCACAGTCCCTCAATTTTTCTGGAGTTCCTCGGTGCTTGGTCATAGTCCCTCAATTTTCCTGGAGTTCCTTTGACTGGCCGGAGTTCATGGATATCATGTGGACTGTCCAGGGCATGCACCCTATGTTCTGTAGTTGGGACCCAGGACCAACAGCCCTGATTATGGGGTGTAGTGACATCAATGGTCCAGTCCTAGCACAGATAATCTGGTGCTTCCTGGAAACAGGTGAGTTTCCTTGCTCCCTGGAGGAGGTGGTGGTGACAACCCTCCTGAAGAAAGCTTCTTTGGATCTTGATTGCCATGCTAACTACAGACCAATCTCAAACCTTCCTTTTATAGGGAAGGTGATTGAGAAAGTAGTGGCCTTACAACTGGAGAACCATTTGACCATCCATGACATCTATGAACCTCTCCAATCTGGTTTTCGTAAGAGGCATAGTATGGACACGGTGCTGGTTCGGGTGCTCAATGATCTCCTGATAGCAAGGGATCGCAAAAATTGTTCCGTCTTGGTTCTTCTCGATCTCTCATCAGCATTTGACTCTGTGAACCATGGGGTCCTTCTCGACTGCCTGAGGTTCATCTGTGGCCTGTCTGGTACAATCCTCAGGTGGTTTTCATCTTTCTTCACCGGAAGATCTCAGAGGGTGGTGCCGGGGATTTATTCCTCTGACCCAGTCCCTCTGTCTTGTAGGGTTCCTTAGGGGTCAGTGATGCCCCCTATGTTGTTCGCAGTGTATATGCTACCCCTTGGAGACATTGTAAGAAGGTATGGGCTGATGTTTCCCTGCTATGCTGATGATACCCAGCTCTACCTTTCTTTTGCACCTGACCAGGAGAGAGTTCTCTCTGTATTTAACAACTGCCTCATTGATGTCCAAGACTGGATGAGTTCGAACTGGTTGAGGTTGAACTCGGAAAAGACAGAGATGTTGACTGTAGACCAGGGGTGCCGGATAGAGGGGTTGGGGGTGGGTTCGGCCTCGGGACTTTTTCTTGGGGGCCTTCCACTCCCTACCTCTGAATGGGTGTGTAACCTGGGGGTGATTTTTGATGATGTGCTGACACTGCGATCACAGGTGTTGGCTAGGGCTGCAAGTTCAGTTTCATCTTGTCCTTAAAATAGGTGAACTTCCTGTGTTCGCGGGTGTCTGCGGAACGTGAAAATTTTTTGTAAAATGTGAACTTTGGTTTGCCAGGTTCGACCCCAACATGTAAAAAAGAAAACAATCCCTACCAGTCATGCACATGCTTCTAGAGCTCTCCAGCCAGCTCGTCATGTGGTACAGCACTGCAGGAGAGGGAAAGGGAGATTCACCAGACCAGCAGAGAGATGTCACCCCCAGTGTCACTCCTTATGAGTGGAAGAAGGGGGTCCAAGGCAGCAACACAGGCTACCATTTGTGCAGCAGATTGTGTAACATGGGATGTTGACTGCTGAGCCTACCCCTCCAGCCAGTCATAGCAAAGTATGTGAGAGAGACACGCGAGTGACAGAACGAGTGGTGGACAGTGGTCTGAAACGTTCCACTTTGTTACTGTTCACATAAATAAAAGCCTCAAAGTCAATGTCAATCATCTGAACTTGTGTTGTGGCAATTCCTGCCCCTATAAAAACACTAGTGATGGCGACCTCATTTGACCAAGGGAAGGGAAAGAAGGAGAAAAAGTACAGAGGGGCCGGATTGGCATGGTGATGCAGTTGTGGGTTGAACTGGGCTACTGTCAGGGCACTAACTGTGCAAAACAAAGTTACACTGCTTCATCACATAAGTAAATCATTCTTATTTAAAGTCAATCATTGATCATTTGAACTTGTTGTGGCAACTCCTGGCCAACAAAAAGGGGGGGTTGGTGTTTCACTAGGACAGAAAGTTAATACATTGAGGGAAGGAGACAGAAAATGTACAGAAGGGTGGGTTGGAGGGACACATTTGCACTACTCTGTTGGTCTGGGGTAGTGTAGGGGCACTAACTGCAAATTAAAGTCTAGGAATAAAAAAACATGGGAGTGCACTCACTGCATGGAGTGAAAGAGAAGGGTAGGCTCAGCAAGCAGGGCATTAACTGCAAAGGAAAGTTTTGGTATAAAAAACAAGTAAAGGGCAGTGCTGCAGTCACATAGCCACACTGGACACAGGCAAGTTTGAAGTTTTCAAATGTTTTATTTTCACAGTCTATTCACCATCAACTAGTAGTAGTAACAGCCTACTGCCACTCAAAGATTGGCAGTCTGAGTGGCAGTAGCTAGTTGGTGGTCAATGGACTGACTGCGAAAATTAAGCATTCGGAAACTTCAAACTTGCTGTGTCCAGCATGGCTATGTGACTGCAACACTGCCCTTTGCTTTGTGTTTCTTAGTGTTTGGGGTAGGCAACCCCGAGGAGCTGTACCAGTCCTGCTTGCTATGTGGGTTGCAGATTACACCGTAATGATAAAAAAACCCTTTTCTTTTGGCACGCACTCACTGCAGGGAGTGAAATAGAAAGACATCCGAGAGACAGTTCTGAGTGCTAGTGCTGTGTTCACTGCTGAGTGCTAGTGCTGTGTTCACTGCTGACTAAATCTTATCTCAAAGGCTAACAACAGCAGCTGTTGTACAAGACTGAGCTGCACTGTAAAGCTGGAGAGATGGGTTTGAATCCCATCAGTTCCCTCTTGCATACTGTGTGACCCAGTGCAAGCCACTTAACTTCCTTGTGCTCCCAGGTTTTGCCTGGGAAAGCTGTGACTTAGTGTGTCATTCTGGTTAAACAATTTCCTCATTCTCTTATATTTAACTCCTGCTAGTGCTTTACTTACCTATGGTAAATGTCCCTGTGTTTTCAAACTTGACACAAGTCATGCAACCAGCAGTGCTGTACTGACCTATTTGCCAGGAATAAATCTCCCTGTGTTTCCAGGTACACAGCGCACCTACTAGTGCTTTACTACTAACCTATTTTGGATCATCTTCCTGAATTTGTAGCTACTCGATGCAGTCAGCAGTGCTGTACTGGCCTGTTTGGGAATAAATCTCCCTGTAATACTGGCTGCTGCACTATGTTGGCCCTTATGCTGCTTATTCTCTGAGTACCACGACGGGTTTAATGTCCTGAATTTTCTGTACTAGTCTCACCGATCCCTGGATTGCCTGAGTGCTGCTACTGTTTTTTTACCACCCATGGTTTTGCATAAAGGGTCTGATACACATGCTTCCTGTCTTTCCATGGTAGGTTTTATAAATGTTCCTAATTAAAAATTTTTTAGAGCAAATGGCGGTTGCATCTCTAGGTGTAAATTCAGGGAGATCTATTCTCAAACCAGTCAGTACAGCACCACTGGCTCTATTGAGTAGCTGCACCAAAGCCAGGACAATGTATTCCCTAACTGCTGGCTGTGTCAAGTTAAGCTGTTTTAGTAGTGAAAACGCAGGGAGGTTCTATAATATAAAACAAAATTCTACCTGGTTCTACTTGAGTGAAAAATCCACTTAGTTTGCATGTTTGAGAAAGTACATGTAGTATTAAGATTTCAAGAATGGTTAAGTTTAATAAAATGTTGATGCACTGAGACAGAATCCTATGCACCAAAACTTTGCAAAACATACCATTCTTAGTGCTGTATCTACGTTCCCAGACATGCTGACAAATACTTCTGTGGATTTCTTTATTAAGTAGAACCAGTTAAAATTTGGTTATATATTATAGAACCTGGTAATACCATGTGGAACCTGGTTTTACTTGGTAGAACTTGATTATAGCTGGTAGAACCCTGTTCTGCCTGGTAGAACCCTGTTCTGCCTGGTTCTACTTGGTAGAACCTGGTAGAACTTTTTTGTGTTCTACTTAGAAAGTTTGCGAGGTAGAACTTTTGGAGGTTCATGCAGCCCTAGTGTTGGCAGTCGTCAAATCCTCTTTCTACCATCTGAGGGACATCTCCAAGATTAAGCACCTTGTTCCATCTGGCGATCTCCCCATGTTGGTCCATGCCTTTGTGTCCTTGCACCTTGATTATTGTAATTCTCTGTACCTAGAGCTACTGGGGGTGGATATCTGCTGCTGGCAGCTGGTGCAGAATGCGGCAGCCTGGTTATTGACAGGGACCCCTCGGTCTTGTCATATTTCTCCAGTGCTGCGCGAACTGCACTGACTGCCAGTACAGTGGTGGATCACCTTTAAAGTCAGACTTTTGACTTATAAAGCCCTACACAGACAGGGCCCAGACTACCTGAAAGAGCTTTTGGTTCCTTACTGCCCTGGGCAATCACTCTGCTCAGCTGACGAGGGGTTGCTAGAGATCCCAAGGGTTTGTTTAAAATATTCAGGGGCCTGTGCATTTATGCACACAGTCCCAACCCTTTGGAATGCTGTACCCCATCAGTTACGGGAGTGCATGACCGTGGAGGGATTTAAACAGGCTCTCAACACCTTTTTGCGGAATCAGGCACATTCTGAGTGACTAAACTGTGTTTTTACCAGCATTTTATTGTATTTATAAAGTGTGTATTTATTGCATTGTTTTTTATTTAATTGCCTTGTAAGGTGCCTTGGTATCTTGAATGGTGCATTATAAATAAAGATGTATTATTATTATTATTTATTGCTTTGGGGAGGGACTGTGTAGACCAGGGTAACTACATTATTTCTGGTAATAGCTCTGTGCGTGTCAGCAGTCAGGTACCCTTTAGTTGCTACTCATGGTAGAGGCAGTGCATCACTCTGAGACCCGATTACCCAGTGTAGTACAACATCAGCTACACAGCATTGCCCCCTCAGAGGGCTGGGAGAGCTGGATCTGAGAGTCCTGGATGGATGTTATACCAGGATTACAATTTGGAGATTTTGCTAGCAATTGTTGTTTATTTAGTTTAAGTTCACCAACTCTGACCAACCATGTGCTCTTGTAATAGGCTTCCACCGATTCAACACTTGGGAACCCAGACCTCCCAAAGAGCTACCTAGAACTGGACCTACTGGTACCAGGGGGTAGTGCCCAATAGTACAGGTGGACAACTGGCATTCAGAATGGAGTGTGTGCTGCACTGCCTGATAAGTGGCACTGCTGATGTATGGTTTTAGTTTGGCTTTAAATCTTGCTTTCCTTCTCTTAGGACCTCATTCCTGATCCCCTCAATAAATACTTTATTTGTCTGAATCCTCATATTGGGCTGTATTCAGTAATGTGTGGGATGTAAGCATGATTTGTAGGTACAGAGCCTGTACAGATCCACACCCCAGGACAAGCGCACACTGGCTGGTGATCACCATTGCTGGCCACTGGACTGTGTCCCTGCACCCCTGAGCACTGCTGCATGGGGGTGGAGCACTGCACAGCTGTATGGCAGTGGATTGTGGGATGCAGGCAGGCATCCAAGTGGATGCCCATCCTGATTCCTCAAATGGATCCCCTGCTGCGCAGGTGCAGGGGGATCCTGGGAAGGTGCAGACCCCATAAGCAGTTAAGAACAGGTGAATGCCTGAATGGCTGCCTCCAGCCCTCCTTGCCAGCCTGGTGCACACCTCTCAACCTTTTATGATGGCAATTAGAGACACCAAAACCCATAATGAGGGACACACCTGCACATATTTAGATACAAGACCAAAATGCTGTGGGGACCAATATGTTTACATGCACACAGTCAATATATTATGTGGTTCCCTACACATAATTCATATCCACTTTACTGTCTGAAGTAAAGCATGTATGTTTTGGGAGCAACACTTTATGAGGGAAGGCTGAGGGATAGAGAACATATGTGGAGCAGTATAAGGAGTGTCCCTCATACTCAGGGACAGTTGAGAGGTATGGCCCAGTGGGCTGGGGCAACTGCGTGCAGGGGAGACCCATGCCACTGCAGCCAGAGGGTATCTATGGGGTGGGCATGTAAAAGTTATGGCAGGGTCCCTTATTGTGTAACTTGCGTCCCCCTGACCTGGCACTCTGCACCTTAATGAATGGTGCGAACAGCATGCATGCCCCCTGGCATGTCCCTGGACTGCCTGTGGTGCATAGTTGCATGGGTGGCCAGGTGATTTGGTGCACATGTGCACCTGTAGTGAATGCTGCCAGGGCTTCATTGGACCCTGCTGTGCAGCATTCAGTCATAGGCATGCCTACATACTTCACATATGTGGCTCAAAGGCATAGTGAATAGATCCTAACATGAGCATATTATTCATAGATCACTAAGTTTTATATTTTTGTTACAACCATGTTTGCCTTGTGTGGGAATTGGGTAGGCTGTTCCAGTGGGGGCCATAGTGGCTTGGTAGGGTTTCTCAGGGAGCCGTATGAGCATGTAATGTAGACCACTTAATCTTCCCCTGCTGGAGGCACCATGCAACTTATTACTATCTGTAACATCTTTGGGTAACAAACCCCCACACAAGTAATTGACCAAGGATCCTCAACTTTATGTGAGCCTGTAAGGTAGGGGTAGGCTACTGTCAGCTCTAAGGGCCCAATATTATACTCTGGGGGCACCACTGGAATCTTCTATTTACTCTCTGAACACCCGCAGGGCACCTATGCAAGTCGGGAATTGTTTGGGACCCCCAGTTTTCAAAAGTACAAATCAATCAATCAGTCTTTATTTAACCAGGTGAAACATCATTGAGAAGAACTCATTTACAAGATGGGCATGGACAGTACAAATTATACAGTGCTATACAGTAATATATATAGTGCTATGAACAAATAGTAGTCCAAACAGTAACACAATCAATGCAGTGATATTCAATAAGGAAGTACACATAATAGGAATAATAAGATACATAATAAGGGACAACACCTATGTACAGTAGCAGCCACAAAAGACTGATGGCAGCAGGATAGGGTCAGGAGGGTATATAAGGAGCCAAGAGGAAGAGGCAGAGTGCAGGGAGCAGTCAAGGGATGAGAAATGGAGTAAGGGGGTGCTTTCTTGGGGGGGAGGGAGTTTTGTAGCTTAAGGAGGAATCAAAGTACTGCTCTGATGTAAGATGACACACAGCACAGAATGGACACAAAAGAGAGAAGCCTGAGTAGTAAAATCATAGTCCATTCTCCACCCAAGGTGTTACATCTTGGGCGGGGAAACCCTAAACACAGGTACACCCTGGGAGGGGAGGCGCTGGAGGCCTCAACAGGGGAAAAAGACCTAGAGGTCATGGTGGATGCATGTATGAATTACTCTGAGCAGTGCAGGAGAGCAGCTAGCAGGACAAACAGGATGTTGGGATGCATCGTAAGGGGGAATAACCTCTAGGAGCAGGAAAGTGATTCTGCCGCTGTACAATGGACTGGTTAGACCACACCTTGAGTACTGTGTACAGTACTGGAGACCACACTTGAAGAGGGACATACAGCTCCTGGCGAGGGTACAGAAGAGGGCAACTAAGATGATACGAGGGCTAGGTGATTTGACGTATCAGGACAGACTTGAGGAGCTCTGCCTGTTTTCATTGGAGGAGAGGAGAGACAGGGTGGACATGATTGAGGTCTTCAAGTACCTCAAGGGAATAAATAGGGTAAACATGGAGGGGATCTTTAGACTAAAGCAGGGAGGTATCACCAGAGGGCATGGTTTGAAGTTGGAAGGTGGAAGGGTGAGGGGAAGAGGAGGAGGTTTTTCACTGAGAGGGTGGTGGACTCTTGGAATGCACTGCCTGGTGAGCTGGTTCAGAGATCCACAGTGGAGGGCTTCAAGAGAGGGTGGGACAGACACAGAAAGTGGATGTATCAGATGATGGCCTGTCCCAAGGGGGTGGGGATGGATGATAGGGGTTTCTGGACCACAAGGGGGGGGAGGGCCTCAGCACCCAAATAGAGATCTGAGGTTCGAGCAGACTCGATAGACTGTAAGGCCTAATCTGCTGGCAATTAGTATGTTCTAGTATATTCTAACTGAAGCAATTACAGGTTTCTTTAAATGAATGTTGGTATAGGGATTTAAAGAAGCTCAGTTTCACAGGAATTGACAGTTTTATAATTTTCTGTATGGTGTTCCAAATGATAGGAAGAGCATGACTAATTGCAGATTTGTCATGCCCGGTTCTTACCCTAGGGATGGATAGATAGTGAAATGTAGGAGAGGCTTCTCAATACGTAATAACCATCACTACAGGTGGGCAGGCAGCTCACAATATATTGCGGAAGCATATTAGTGACGACTCTATAGGTTCAGAACACTACATTCTTTTGTCTGAAACTTAATGAGCTCCACCCTAATTTGGCATAAAGCTTGCAGTGGTGGCATAAGGGAGACCAGTTTTGACTTGAATAGCTCGATGGTAGAGAATATCCAGTTTGGAGAGGGAGAATTTGGGGCCTTGGCCATACAGAAGGTTGGCATAATCTAGAAGAGGCATGAATGTAGTCTGAACCAACCTAGTTTTTGCTTCCAGGGTCGGTAGATTTTTAATTTGGAAGAATAGTCCAAGAATCTGTTTAAATTTTTTTGAAAGTTCATCAATATGATGGACAAAGGACAATTTGTGATATATCTAAAACCTTACTTAAATTTCTCAATGAACTCCAGAGGCTCACCCAGTAGTATGGATGCGTGGTGGGTAGATCCAGGAAAACTGTGTTTAGTTGCAAAGGTAGAGGGAGCAGTTACCATGCCTTTAGTCTTTTTTGCATTTAGGAGGAGCTTTAGTTATAGTAGATTTTTCTGTAAATGGTCAAAGTCATGTTGGAGGTCACTAAAGGCACATTCTGGAGTAGGTCTGGCAATGTACAGGACAGTATAGTTGGCAAACAGACGGAGGTTTGCTGCGGCCATACCCATTTTAATGCAGTTAATATAAACAGCAAAGAGTAGCGGGCCTAAAATAGACTCTTGGGGGACACCACTTAACAAGATTTTTTGAGGAGAGAAGCCCCCTCAGCTTTAACCAGCTGTTGGTGTTCAGTAAGATAGTGAACCAGTTCAAGACCAGCTGATCCACTCCAATATTTCTTAGTGCAAACAGGAGTAAGTTAAGGTTCACAGTATCAAATGCTTTGCTCAGATCTAAAAACCAAACACACACATAATTTTTCTTATCTAAGGCAATCTGCCAATCATTGGTGACCTTATCCAATGCAGATACAGTGCTATGAGAAGGTCTAAAGCTGAACTGAACTGGATTAAGCAGGCTGAATGTCTCCAGGTAACTCCTAAACTGATGATTAACAAACTTTTCAAGTAGTTTGCACAGGATGGGCAACAGAGATATTAGTCAGCAGTTGTTTAAATCATCAGGGTCCCTGGATTTAAACAAGGGAATCACATGTGCTGTCTTCCACATTAAGAGGAGTACTCCCCAGGCAAGGGACATATTAAAAAAAAGTGAGTAATATGGGGGGGGGGGGTGCCAAAATGTAATATCCCAGCTTTAGGTAGTACGGTTTGATATGGTCCATGCCTGACGACTTTCTAGTGTCTAAGTTCAATAGTAGTTCCTCTACTTGTTTCAAGGTAACTGGAGTTAAGGAGAATACTTCTTCATGTGAAGGGACAGATGGAGTATGGCATGCCAAGTCATGACTTTTCAGTCATTAACATAGTTTAGATGCTGGTGAGGTGTCAAAACGCCAGACCAGCCATCACAAAGTGATTGTTGATGAGCTCAAGACTCTCATTTTTATCTGTAGTGGAAATACCACCAGATGTGATTTTCTGAGGCAATGAGCGAGCTGGATGGACTCCTTCTATATCCGTTAATGTTTTCCAGAATTTGGCCATGCAGTTAGAAGCAGATTCAAGTTCAGCACAGAAGTAATTAGTTTTCTCAGCCCTGGTTAGCTTGGTATACAGGTTTCTTGCAGCTCTAAAAGATGCCCAGTCCACTGGATGTTTAGATTTTCTTCCTCCTTTTCCACAATGTGTCCCTGTTTAGAAGTGCAGTTTTTAGGCTAGCGGTGAACCATGGGCAAGACTTCTTTTTGGTATGTATTTTAAGCAGTGGCTTTTCAGGAGGGCAAAGTGTGGTGTGTATTGAGGGTTTGGACTCCAGGAAGATACTACTTGTTATAGATATCTCCAAAGGACCTACTAGGTACATTATTGTGAGAGTGTTGTTGAAAGAGTTTAAAGAGACTAGAAGCTGAGCAATCTAATAACTAAAACTGTAACTGATACTTTCCAGAGTAACAAGGATCTCGATTCTCTGCAATTACCATCCTGAGGATACCAAGAAACTGTGGTATCTGGTTTGCAGGGGGAGTACTCCAAAGACAGATAGAACACTGTGCCAGCCTCAAGTGAAGGACTAGACATAGAAAGTAAAGGGCTTGCTTGCCGGTGAAGGGTACACAGTGTAAGACCCGCAAGCATTTGTGGCACCTAGTGGGAGTGCAATAAATGAGCATATTTAGTACTCCATGCAGTGGGATACTTAGTGGAGAAAGTCCAAAAGCGACCAAGAGAGTATAAAGAGCACCAAAGACTGAGAATCTTTTCCAGCATCAAGCCTGCTCCCAGCAGGGAGGCGGACTTTGATATCTGGATAGAACTGTCCACCTGGATGGTACAGAACTTGACCTGTTCTGATGATCTGTTAGTACCTAAGAGGACTGGTACTGGAGCACATTATAGTGTTGAGTGTCACACATTTAATGCTACACCTCTTGGCTAGCGATGCATGCTTGAAAGTATGTTTGGGAGTGTTGAGATGCCTGGGTGAGTATTGGTGAAATTGTCATTGTTGGAATAGAATGAGGGAGAGATGCATTTGAACTTCTTAACATGGATGGGAAAAGTGGTGCAGAGGGCTTACTGAAACGCCAGCTTGTCAGCTGAGGACATTGACTGTTTGACCAGATACTGACCAATATGTACCTGAGAGACCAAATGGACCAGTTACTCCCTTATGGAAAACTTATGAGAAAAATACAGGAACAAGAAGCATGGGTGCCCCAATGACAGATACAAACCAATCACCCCATGATGTGGCTCACCATGCCTTGCCAGTGAATGCCACCACCTGAGACTTCAGTGGACCAAGTACCAGTTATCCGCATATACAGATACATTGATTGACATGGAATGGTGTTGGGACTTTGGGACAGATTGTGCAATTTCTAACCAGAGAGATCCACTTAGCTAAGACCTTCTGTGGTGAAGGACCCCATCACCATACCAAGTGGGAATCACCCCAAGGAAGGGGATAAGGACCAAAATCACTCAGGTGGGCTGCCGTATCATCTTATATGTAGAGATAGGATCTCCTGCTAGAGCTGTGGGAGAAGATGGATATCTACAGAGAGGTTACTACTCCCCAGAGGGTATGAGAAAAGTTAACAACCAGTTCAAAAAGACAGCCATGAAACAGGGAAGCACCAAAGGGGCTAAGGAGCAAACTAGGACCCCATATGTTAGGCAGTATAGTGCAGTGGTTTAAGGCTCTGAGCTGTAAACCTGGAGACCTGGGTTTGAATCCCATAGCCCCTACATGCATACTGTGCAACCCTGAACAAGTCATTTAATTTCCTTGTGCTCCCAGGTCGTACCTGTAAACAAGCTTTCAGCTTAGTGTTTCTCTCCTGGTAAAAAAAAAAAAAAGATGTTTGAAGCTCTACCAAGTCAAATGGCAAGACAACAGCAACTTGACCTAAAGTGCCCAAGGAGCTGATGGGATAGGACCCTTTTCTGAAGTCAATCTGACCATTGTGGGTATCAGTATCAGTGCCATGCTTCATAGTGGGTCAGAAGTGACCATCATTTTCAAAGACTGGCATGACAAGCATCTGTGATATTTGGAGTTGCATACTTTTTATAGACTGGATCTGCGTGGATTCAGTGACACTACCTTTATCTGGGATGCATATAAATGTGGAACAAGTTTCCTTGAAAATTTGTGGGAGTAGGAGTTCCCACTGAGATACCGGCATTCATGTACCTCCAAAGAGTGATGTTCTGCAAGGCTCTTGTCCTTTTGGGGGCCAATGCCCATGTCTGGATGTTCAAAAGAACTGTGCAATTGCATGGAAGCCAAGCAATGGGTAAATTCTTTGCTCATGCATGTCTTGGTAAAGGAGGCTTATCAGAAAAATACTCAGCCACCAATCACAGCAACTGTTGAGACAGTTGAAGTGATCTGACATTTGGAGAAGGAAGAACTGATTTTGCTGCACAACTCAGAATGTGCAGTCTCCAGAGTTGTGAAGTTGGAAATGCCATGGTTAAGGGTACAGTAGTCAAATTTATGATGGGGGAGAAGAAGGGACAGAGGGGTGAAGGACCTGAGAGGAGAAGTACAGCAAAAAGGAACGCAATTCCATATCATGAAAGTGGTAATGCTATCTACTCCCTCTTTACTTTGTGGTCTAGTCATCCCTAAAAGTGAAAGGGGTGAAGATACAGACCAGGACCAAGCTGAAGCACCCCTCAATAAGAGTAAGTCTGGTAGAGGCACTAAGGAGGGCTTGTATTGACTGCTCAGATTGGTCCCCAGGTTAGGGGACGTGGGTCCGGGATGTCCACTCATGAGACTGATCTTGTAGAGATTTGAAGCCTTACCTCAGCACTTGGCACCTTCAAGAACCAGCAAGACATTCCAACTCTGTCCTATACATAGATTCCACTATCATTCCCCCAAATTCTGGGATAATTGGAACCCTGTAGCACTAATGGGAGTGGATCTTTATCTCATAGTTAAAATAAGGAATTATCATCTTTAGGTGGGGGGGGTATGGAGACAGTTTTTTAAGTAACGACTGATAGACTGTGGTGAGTTTTTCAGTTCTTTGGGTTGTTTCCATTGAGTTTTTGGTACAGTATATATGAGAAGCTCAAGTAATGATTCCCTGTCAGAGTGGATATTAAATCACTACTTTGTCATTCCCACAGAACAAATTATATACCTCAGGAAGGCCAAGTGGATATTGGTGTTTATCCCCCTACCTCAGAAGTGTTATTCAGTCTTTTAAAGGTACACAATTTACTCAGTTTGCATGCATTCTTCTTCAAAAGTTCTGGTGGCTCTCTGGACAATTGATGTATGGTGGTCCCTAAGTTGGGGGGGAGGGAGAAGTGTGGGTGATGGTGCACTGTATGAGATACAAACTTACGAAGGTCATGGATAATACTCTGGCTAAAATTCATGCATATCATGTCAAAGGCCTGACCCACTCCATCAAAAGAAAGACGGTATTTACATTCCTCTGTCAGATGAAAGTGGACTTTATAATGTTTCATGAAACTCATCTGTCAGTGGATGAGCATCAGAATCTAAGCAAATATGGGTTTCACCATGTGCGCTCTTCTTCATATAAAGCTGTCAGGAGGAAGGGGGAGAAGTGATTTTAATACCCAGTCAAGTCCCTTTCAAAACTACAGAAGATATTTAGTACAACGAAGGTCAATATGTGAGTTTAAAAGGTACATATAATATTCAGAAACTTACACTAGTAGTTGTCTATGCCCCTCCAGCTAGTCCTTTCACTTTTTTCAGGCACCTATTTACCCTGGTTTTAGAGACAAAAGAGGGGCTGTTAATCTGTGGGAAAGAATTTAACATTGGTTCCAAGCCATCTCAGTGGCACTGGACACCACATCTCATGCCAAGCCAGTGACCCAAGTTTGGGAATGAACTCTGGTTGCTCAGGGGTCGGCCTGGGTGAGGAAGAATTGAGCAGCAGTAAACAGCTCTCTTTCCTCGGGTAGGGGGGGTTAAGGCTGCATGCTTTAGACTGACACCCAGCAGTGGCTGGGTGTCTGCACAGATGCGTAGTCACATATGGGGAGGACCCATGTCCAGGGTGCAATGCTGTCTTTGCAGAGACAGGGACAGCCACTCTACCCATTGCATGTTCATGGGACCAGGGAAAAACAGGAGATAAAAATGGGAGCTGACAGGGTTTGTGATGGCCTGATGCATCCCTCTGCAATGCCTCCCCGACTTCTAGATTGCACTCTGGGGGAGTAAGCCAGTAGTCCTTACCCTGGCCTGCCATGGGGAGCAGACCACAGGGGAATTATGGGGGTCAGTGGTGCAGAGGATGAGCTTAGCCAGAGGAAGAGTCCCTCTGAGGGAGTGCCAGAGCCACCTGTCTGCTCCGTGGAGGTGGAGTAAATTGTAAATAGAAAAAAAAATGGTTTCACAGGTTGATAGCTCCTTAGGTGGTCCCCAGAAGAAATATCAGGTAGGTAATAAAGTTAAAAGGCATTTTAGCAGAAGTTGGCATCTTGGATGCATGGAAATCCTTCAGTGGACCCTCTGCAGCATATACTTATTACTCAGCTGCCCATCAGATTTACTCTAGGTTGGATCTGTGTTTGCTTCCCATTGATGTCATGTCTAAGGTGCATAGATGCATAATGGGTAGCCTGGGATTATCAGATCATGCTCTCCTCACCTTATTGGTGGATCTGAACATCCCAAAAAACACAAAACAAAAAAAACAGTTTTTGGAGACTCAACACTTCTTCATTATAAGATAAGGAGGTACAGGAACAAATCCCGCTCCTGTTACAGCAGGCATTGGCATAAAACTCTGACCCAGATGTCTTGGCTGGAATAGTGTGGGATATGGTCAAAGCTATAGTGAAAGGGAAACTGATAACTACAGCAGCAGGTTAAAAAGAGGGTTGGACAGAAAAGCAAAAACAATTAGAAGATAAAATCTTCAAATTACAGGGCTACAATCAAAAAAAACTAAATAGAGGGGTAAAGAACTACTTAATCTAACATTTTAAGGAATTGAACAGCATTATAAAGTTGAACAGAATCTAAAATACCTTTGTCATCATTACTATGAAGGAGCCCTAGGACTACCAGTCTGCTAGCCTGTAGTTTGTAAGCTCAGAGAGCCTGGGCTCGTACCACTAAAATAACACACCCCATCATGGGAGACAAGGTAACAGAAATAGCCCAGATCTCAGAAGCTTTCAAGTAGTATTATCTCTCCCTATACCAAGGTAGACTGGGTCAGCAGCAAAAACTTACAGACACTATGACAGGCATGTGACCAGGGTAATGTATAAATTTCTTTTTGTTAATGTAAATATTCTTCAGTCATAGCTTCTGCTATATGCAAAGGGGAAACAAAAAACATGGCTTTCAGCTTAACATGTCCATACAAATTTTAAGAGAAATACTGAGAACTGCTCTGTGGAACTTTCCCATGACTTAATCCAGGCTGTACATCCTTGCAGATATGAAGGTGCAACTTCAAATACCTCAGACATCCACATCCTTGAAGTCAGAAATTCTAGAAGGCAGATGGGAGCATGCCAGGCTGAACACCTCAGCCAGCTTTAAAGGCAGGAAGTGTGGGGCTACACACCTTAGACCATCTTCAAGGCAGAATCATAAAAGTAGACAGAGCGGGAGGGGTGCGTGGAGTGAGCCAGATGGACTGAATGAGGTCATTCCTCCATACACCCACCCATTTGGGGGTGGGCAGGGGTAGCCTGTCACTCAAAGGAGTGAACTTCCCTCCCACATTCAGAGAAAGAAGATTCATTTCTTCTCTCTCTCTCTCGGGCTGCAACATCGGATAATGCCAGAGCCCTGCCACTAGAAGTCTGATAAGAAAAGACAGCTTAGAAAACAATGTTTTCTTCAGAAAGCAGCAGGTGAAGACATAGATTAAATTGAGAACAGCTCAGATTTCTTCTATTTGCAACCTGTCTTGTATAATTTCCATTTATTTTAATTTCTAGTAAATGGGCAACCCTTTTGTTTTCTGTAAATACTTCCTGTTGAAAATATGTGTAGTATTTTAGTAGAGATTCTACTTTTATAGAATCAGTGACTGCTTGTTTTATTGAAAAGGGTAATTTTACTATTTCTACTGGACTCTGTTTGCAGTCCATCTCAAAAGGGGCACTCTACCCCCAGTTATTGTGTTGACCTTCCTGGCCTTGTGAAAGGAGGAGGTAAAAACAGGTTTCTTGGTTCCTGTTGGTAAAAACCTTGTGGTGGCAGTGAGGTGAAAATCCCTGGTGAGTGGGATTTCCATTATAGGCACATACTTGCAAAAAATCAACCTACCTCAGCTTACCCAGGATGAGAATACAGCCCTGATAGCTCCCATTACAGAGGTGGAAGTTATTTCCATGACTGCAGATAGTAAAACTGGTATGCATGGCATTTAATGGGATGTGTCTGACCAATGAATGCATATTATATACTGTACGTGCTCTAGTGCAGCTCAGTCAGTGGCCAGCCATTGCAGGGTGTGGAGGGCTGTGCCATTCTTCAGTATGGGTCAGGAAGGGGGGTGCGTAGTGGTGGGTAACTGCCTACTGGCATGGGGTGGAGAGACCATTAGTCACCAGGGAATGGTTGCCGGGGTTGTGCTTGATGTAACAGGGATTCAAGTTGGGGGACCACTACAGTATGGAAATGGGGGACCAGGTATTCTTTTTATGGAACAGGGATTAGGACTGGGGGGGGGGACTACTACACTATGACAATGAGGATTGGTGTCTTACTTTTATGTACCAGGAATTAGGGCTGGGGAGGGCTGGGTCGGTGCACAATGCAGAGGTGCAGGCATGTAGATGAGCCCATAATTGGCATGCAAATGGCCCCGCTGTGCTGTGCATGCCCAATGGGCTCAACTGCATATTTGGGCTGAATATTGTTCATGGGGGCTGCAGCACATACAGGTATGTGCCATGCATTCCCCTATGGGTGGTCTTCAGCCCTTGGATGTGCCTCAACATACATGGCTGAGCTATGCATTCAGGGTCTAGTATTCAAACAGATTGCACGGTCTGTTCCAATCACGCATTCTGTTTGAATGTCTCACCAGAGATGGTCAGCCCAACTTATTTGTGTGGTGCATGGTTATGTGCGTGCATCCAGCCAGCTCTGCCTATGGGGCCCAGATAAGCTTGCCTGATGTGTTTCAGATCAATACTGACCCTTTATATAAGTCCTTTGATAAAGGGTCAGTATTGATCCAAAATGTGTCAGGCAAGCACAGCCTGTCTTTTTAATAAGTAGATTTTTTAATAAAATGGACTACGAGATCTGAACTGGATTGAAGACCTGTGCCTAGGTTTGATTCAGAGGTGGTGAGTGCTCAACTTCTGAACTGTTGTTCATTTCTGTAATTTCCAAGCCTGGCAAGGACCCAACTTTATGCCATTTCTATTGCCTGATTTCCATTTTAAATGTAGATTATAAGTTTTTGAAGGGTATTCTTACTAAATGAATGGAGGGCCTGATGCCACAGTTAATGGAATTAGACCAAACAGGATTTATAGCTGGTAGGCAAGCTCCAGATAATGTAAGGAGAGCAATTCATATTATTGATCATATCCACCACACTAAAAAACTGCCATTATTATGAGCAAGGATGCTGAGAATCCATTTGATTAGATGGACTGGAATTATTTGTATAGGGTCCTTACTGTTTTTCAATTTTCCCAAAAATGTATTACTCATATTCAAACACTATATGTGGAGCTTCAGGCCTATATAAAGGCCAATGGATATATGTCAGATGTGTTTGCCTTGAGTGAAGGGATAAGACAAAGTTGTCCTCTCTCTCTCTCTCTCTCTCGCTCTCATTCTATTTGTGCAGTATATTGAACCTCTGGCACAAAGACTCAGACAGGAACACTATCACAGGGGTTATTGTAGGGAAAGGGAACATTGTTTAACCAGGAGTAGCACACTAAGCTGAAGCTTGTTTCCAGATGCAACCTGGGAGCACAAGGAAGTTAAGTGACTTGCCTAGGATTACACAGTATGCACCTAGGCAACTGTGGGATTCAAACCCAGGTCTCCGGACTATAGGTCAGACAGAACATAAAACTGCATTATACAGTACGCAGATGACATATTATTGTACCTGACCAGCCTGCAAACATTGTTAGATAGAGTTCTGGAGTTACTCAACAAATTTTCTCTGTGCTCGAGTTATACCATAATCATGACAAAAATGGAAGTTCTGTCCCTAAACTTTGCACCTCCTCAGACTATGAAGACTGAAAACTCCATTATCTAAAATATGTAGGTAGTTGTTTTACAAGCCAACAACTCTAATCTCTACTCGGATAATTATACGTCCTTATTAAATAGAGGATTTTAAAAAGATGGGCAACCTTACTGCTGCAATTTCACACATGAATTCATCCCATGTAAGGAAAGGCAGGAAGGGATTTCAGGGGAGGGCAGGGGCAGGAGGTTGGAGACAACAAACAGGTACCAGTACTGGTTGATGAAACAGAGCAGGATGTTGGGCAAGCCACCATAGAACAAAAGTCAGGTGTCCAGGAGGGAAGGGGGGAATATACAGTTCAAGGAGAGAGGGAAGACAGTGGTGTAAAAGTAGGCAGGGGCATGGAAGTAAGAAAAGTTGGCATGAACACACTAAACAAAGGGAGAGGAAGGCCATCATATGTTGGGGGGGGGAGGTGGCACAATGCAGGGGGCAGTAGGAGGATGTAAAAGTAATGGAGGGGGAGTGGTTGTGGAAGGGAGCAAGCACAGAAATGGTGGAGGAGGAGGAGGAGAGCAGGTGGAGGTGCCATTGGAGGAGAAAGGAGGGGGAAAGAGCAGGGTATGACAGCAGAGGACACTGAGGACATACGGTTCGTAGGAGAGCAAACCATGGGGGCAGTGCAAGAAACAGGGGAGTGGCTACTTGTAGTAGGGGATTCTATGCTCAGGGGGGTGAGACGGGGAGGTAAGGGAGCAAGGAAGAGACAAACATAGGTGGACTGTATGCCTGGTATGACAGTGGGGAGAGTAGGGCAGTGCATTCAGAAATGTGTGGAGAAGGTGGGAGGGGAACCTCATACAGTATCATTATACACCTAGGAACAAATGACCTAGAGGGTAATACAGTGCAAGATGTGCAGGAGATGTTCAGGAAAGTGGGGAGTATTTGCAATCTGATGGGAAGCTCAGTGATGTTCTCTGAGGTACTCCTGGTACCTAGGGCAAGCACAGCAAGAAAGCTAACAATACAGGAGTTTAATGGGTGGCTGAAGGACTGGTGTGCAGAAATAGGGTATGGGGTCAGGGGGGGGGGGGGCGAGACATGGAACAATAAGGGGCTTTATGCCAAGGATAGGCTACATCTCAACATCGAGGGTACAACGGCATTCACACAGTGGCTGGAGAAGTACATTAAAAACAACATAGATTTAAACTGAGGAGGGGCTGAGTCAGATAGCAGGGAGGAGGTACCTTCCAAGGGAGACCAGAAGGCCTCGCCACCCAGAGACGGAGGAGGAGGAGAATGAGGAGAAGTTACCAAGACAAAAGTGGAAAGGGGAGAGATGGGAAGAGGAGGGGCAGGACATAAGGTGGACTGTAGTATCTTTGAATGCAAGGAGCTTAGCAAACAAGGTGGCAGAGTTCCAGGCAATGATGGTGGAGGGGGAGGTAGATATTGTCACCATCTCAAAGATCTGGGCCACTTAATACCATGACTGGGAACTCACAATCCTGGGATACAAGGTGTTCCTCAGGGACCAGGAGGGGGGAAGGGGGGAAGGTGGCAATTTATGTCAGAGAGGGGATACTGTGTAGCAGGGAGGAAGGGGACGAGGGGAGGTCAGAAGCCATATAGGTATTTCTCCAAAGCCCTAAAGGTAAGAAACTTAGGATGGGGATGGTGTACAGGCCACTCTCACAGAATGAGGAAATGGATAGGGAGCTGGGGGAACAAATCAGGAAGGTCAGTGGCAAAGGGAATACAGTTATGATGGGAGACTTCAACCTACCTGGAGTTGACTGGCAGACAGTAACTACAGTACATGTCAGGGAACAGGTGCTACTGGAGGCTATCCAAGACAGTTACCTAGTGCAAGGGGTGATGAATCCTACTAGGGAGGAGAACATACTAGACTTGGTGCAAACAAATGGAGACCAAGTCCAGGATGTGGTAGTACAGAACCCTCTAGCAGGAAGTGACCAATGCTCAGTGTGATTCCTCCTGAACACAGGGAGGGAGTCTGGTAAGACCAGGACAAGAGTGCTGGATTTAAGGAAGACAGATTTGGCCAGAATGGGCAGCATCCTAGAGGGGTATTTAGGTGAAATTAACCCAGGGATAGATGCTGAACAGAAGTGGGCAATCATTAGGAAGGGGCTAAATGAGGCCACGAACATGTGTGCCAAATCTCAGAGTAAGCAGTCCAGGTGGTAAAAAAAACAGCTGGCTCAGCAGGGAGATGAAGGGGAAGGTGAGGGGAAAAAAGATTGGCCTTCATTAAGTTCAAAAAATCTGTGTGAGGGGAGGATAGAGAAGTGTTTTCAAAGGCATCTAGGGAGGTGACCAGGTCAGTCAGGGCAGCCAAGGCAGTAAAGGAGCTGCAGTTGGCTCAGGGGATAAGAGAGGTGGAAAAGGGGTTCTTTAAATACATAAGGGAGAAGAGGTGCTGTAGGGATGACATTGTTAGAATCAGGAGAGAGGGAGGATGAGCGGAACAAGAGGAAGATCAGGCAGAGGCACTCAATGAGTATTTCTGCTCAATATTCACAAAAGAAAGGGATGGCCCAATACCACAGGGGAAAGGGGGCAAGGGTGGAGGGGGCAGAGATAACAGACAAGGTCATCCAAGAGGATAGAGTTCTGAAGGGCCTTAAAGTCTTGTTGGTGGACAAGGCACCAGGACTGGACGGTGTACACCCAAGGTCCTGAAGGAACTGGCAGAGTTGTTGGCAGGCCCTCTAACTGATCTGTTCAACAGTTCCTTAGAGATGGGGAATGTACCCAGGGACTGAAGGATAGCTCATGTGATGCCCCTTCACAAGAGTGGACCCAAGAACCAACCAGGTAACTACAGACCGGTGAGCTTGACTTCCTTAGTGGGGAAGTTGATGGAAACCATTCTGAAGGAGAGGCTGATAACCTTTCTTGATAGCAATGGCCTACAGGACAAGAGACAGCATGGGTGTGTCATGGGAAGATCTTGCCAAACTAACCTGATCGACTTCTTCGACTGGGTCACTAGGGTGATTGATGAAGACCACACTGTGGATGTCCTATATCTGGACTTCATCAAGGCTTTCAAAAGATGAAGGACTAGAGATGGCAAGATACTATTTCACTGTGGAGCTCCCCAGTCCTCTGGCTGATGTAAATGCATCCAAGAAAAGAGGCCTGTAGAGGAGTCTAAGCCATGTATGTCACAGGTGGACCCCAGTGCAACACCGTTTGTGCCTTTCATTAACAGGTCCCATACCCAATGATATTGCCATAGAAGGGGAAGAAGAAAGTGCCCAGGACCAGAGAATATGGTGGATTGCATTTCAACTAAGGATGCTTCACTGAATAGTGAGGAGTCGGGTAATAAACACTTGCATTCTGTGGAAAAAGTGACAGTTCTACTATATTGCTCTCCGAGAAACTGTAAGCCCATCCTTAAAGTAACCCATGACTCTCCATGTACCTCCACTGACCTACTCCTTCATGTACTACACAGAGGTACAGTACAAGTCACATTAAACTGTTCCTCCAGTGAGCTGATTTGGCATTTTTAACTGAGCTGCATAAGTAGTGCTGGATCCAGCACAAAATCTTGCACAAACTGTTTCTTAAGAGTTAAAACTCAGTTTTGCATTGCATTGTGACTGGACTACAGATGCATTGCAACTCAGCTGTAGAAACATTTGACAAACATTGCTCTTGAGCTGGTTAAGCATTGAAAAACAATGCAATATGAGTTGCCAATGCATTTCCAACTGTAAAAAACAATGCTAAACCAACTCATTGGTGAAACAGTTTAATGTGACTTGTACTGTATTTACATAACCTTCAGGTGAGTGCCCTGTATCACCTGTGTTAATACTCCTGAGTGAAGAGTAATTAATTGCCTCTCTACAACTGTTAGATGAGGAAGAATCTGCTAAGATGGAATATTGCTGTCATTGCTTGCCTATGCTTCCTGAAAAACAAATGGTTTAGACAGCCCGTATATACTGAACTGTATATATATGTTGTTTGTACTCTGTGCTTATCATTGAAATGGATGTCAAGTATTCAACCAAGGGAGAGTGTAGGGACTTACCTGGCTCCATAAAGCCCAGATGGCTGCTGCCATTGTTGCTCATGAGTCCCCCACTTTGCCACCAGGCACCGGGAATGAAGAGGAGTGCATGGCTCTTTGGCATCTCCTGTGCCATTCAATCTTCACAGCTCCACACTGCACATCAAAGGGGGCTTTGATACAAGGCAGACTCCCTGTCTGGAGATACAGCAGCCAGCCAAGAAGGTGTGAGTAAGGCTATGCTGGTCACTATAGGCATCCGAGGCACTGTGGATACAGATCAGGTGGATGAGGGGGTGCCTGGAGCCATGGTGGGGACCACTGCATGCCAGGGATGGTTTGTTTTTTTAATTCCCAGCTGGTGATTGGAGGGAGGGGGACTATTAGTACCAAAGATTCTTTTTCCCAGTGAGGGGCTGGCAATCAGAGGATGAGGATACCACTACCACCAGGGATTCTTTTTATTGTATGTTTGGGGATGGTGATGAAAAGGTGAGGAGGAACCACTAGCACCAGGGATTATACTTTTACACTCCGGGCTGGTGATCAGAGGTGGCAGGAACCACTAGCACCAGGAATTATACTTTTATACTTGGTGCTGGCAATCAGAAGGTGAGGGTACCACTACTACCAGGGATGATAATATTTACACTGGGGATGGTGATCTGAGGGGGAGACCACTACTTCCAGGGATAATATTATTTATTCCAGGGATAATGATTGGAGGGGGGGACCACTACCACCAGGGACAATATTATTTACACCGGGGATGATGATCAGAGGGATGGGGGGACCACTAACACTAGGGATATATTATTATACAGAATGGGCCAGTGATTGGCGGGGGGGGGGGCAGATCCACTAGCACCAGGGATATGTACAGATCTGGGAGTATGAAATTGGGGGTGGTGGTATTGCACTTTCCTGCACCATTACCCATTCATATGAGCCAATAATGGGCATGGAAATGACCCCCTTAGCACCTTGCATACCCAGTAGGCTCATTTGCATGGGTTTCTTTGAAATATTGCAAATAGCACTCCGGTGCTGTCCATTCTGGTGGCGTAGTTTGAGGGCCCTCTTGAGGCAGCACTAATTGGCTTAGCCCTATTCAATGAAATAGTACCAGTGCATTCTTTGACTGAATATAACATTTTCAGGCACCTGGAAAATCATAAGGTGCAGCACACATTTTTGCTTTCCACTTCCTGCATATTTGAATATTGGGCCTCAGGTGTTTACTTACAATAAATAGACAACTGATTAATTTATTGTATATTGTCATATTAGTAATTACTTTATTCTTTAATAACAAGATATTTGTTGGTGCAGTGAAACAAGTTGGGTTTTAACCTTTGCTTTGCATACTGCTGGTAAAAAAGAATTCAGTTGAATCCTGGTATTGTGATGTCAAAAACTGCCAGCTACTTAGGAGTCCACTGTATTTCAGTGAGAAACTAAAATGATGTTTCTCTGTTTTTCAAAAGAAATAGATACTTCTTTCAGCAACAAACTTTGACTTTTATATGTTTGCACTATTGTGGTCCATCTCTATGATTTTATGATTTTTTTTAAACAATAATTGGTTTCTCTTTCCTTCTTCCCAAGTAAAATCTGGGTATGAAAATAATTTCATGTGCTAAATTATAACAAAAGATCACAGATTATCACAAATCACATCTTTCTATTAAATATATAATATTTTTGTGGTAGAAAGTGTTATTCTCTATAAAAATCCATAGACAGGTTTGCAGCTTCCCATTGAAATACACTGCCAACCTTGCCAGCAAAAATGTTTCTGACATCATAATACGAGAATTCCATTGGATTTTGTTTTTGCTAGTTGTTGACAAAATGCAAATAAAATGGTGGAAATGTAATTAAAGAAACAAATGAAAGCAAACAAATTTATTACAGAGGCAGCTAGAGGCCTCCAACCTTCATTCTTTAAGATATACATCCTTACTAATCACTTGCTTATCTGATCCCCAAACACAATCCTCACTGGTTTTAATTCCTTGAGACATGTGAGGAGTCTGTTGTGCCATCAGATAAATGCCTTTATCTGATGGCCCACCACATTCCTCTTGCGCTGTGAAATGTGAAGCTGTATTGTCCCTTACTGTACTGCAGATTGATATAACAGTTCAGAATTGCTATACTTTCAAATTCTGTAAGTGAGGGCAGCCTAAGGGTTCAACTTTCATTTCCTCATGAAAAAAATAGTGTATATGTGGTGGAGGGAAGAGACATGCACTGTGCTGAATGGACAGGATGCGGTGAGATGTTATTTAACTCAAATCTGTGAAAGATGACAGGCTGTGTTGCATTAGGAAACATCCAGAGACCCCTTTCTCTTCTGCCGTAATCACGCTATGTCAGCAGAGCTCTGCTATACAGCTATAAAAAATGGTTACTTGATAGAGGCTATTAAATTTTTTGATTAAGTATAAGCAAAACTGGATTCTGAAAACAGAGGTTAGCTTTTATAGCCCAGAGCATGTCATTTACAGCTTTTAATCCACCCACTACATTTCATACAACTTTCTCTACACAGCTAATAAAGTTAGAAACATTCAGAAGTACTTGAAGATCTTAAAACTTGATTCCTTCAGATTTTTGTTAACTATCTCTCCATAAATTATCTATCAAATGGGACAAAGTGTAGAACATATGGTGGTCAGAAGTTACAATACCTGCCAAAAATAAGGACAAAAGACTATCAGGGCGAAATGCAAAAATATCATAGAGTAATTTTTGATGGGGCAACTGTTCACATTTTAAAATACCTTCAATATCAAAGTGGGGCATTCACCACAAACTGGAGAAATTATTAGGTTAAGATGTTGCAAAAATTGCAACACAAGTCATCTATATGCTTTTGCCAACCTGTCTATGCAGTAAAGTAATAGTTGATCAAACTAAGAGAGACTTGGAAACCCACACTGTTGAACACAAGTCAGCTATCTATGAATACACTGTAAACAACAGTTTGTCACAGGGGGTATATCCCAGATCCTGTATTGTGTGGATAGAGCTAGATCAATATGTAAATAAATGCCAGAATGAAAAACTCAGAATGCCAAAATAGGATCAAGTATTATATGAGGAACCCCAGGCCCCTGAGTGTGGCAAAGGTGGTTCTCCAGACTAGTGAGTTGTGTTAAAAGGGTGCCCCTTAGATTTTGCAATGAAAGGGCTGGGTGGTCTGTTTGTCATGGGGCCATATATGTGCACTTATGGGTTGCAGTTTCTAAGTGACAGTTCCCCCACTGGTCACAGCAGGGTGCTTGCCTTTAATATACTGATGGAACCAGAAATACACTTTCTAAATATAGAACATTTACAGCCTTAGCATTTAACAAACAAAACAAACAACAAAAATGCACCACACCCTTCAGGCAGTTCTGACAATTAAGATGGCACACAATCTTAGTGAGGTATAGAAAACAAGCATTTGTCAATGCTGAATGTTGATTGCGTTGGTGTGTTGAGCTCGCTCACTGCCCCTCTGTCATTCGCTCAGTCTGTTTCTCCTGGTGCTGCAGGCTGCTCTGTTGTACTGGGATCTTGCCTGCGTTGGCACCTTGTTCTGCCCACTAAGAAATCCGCAGCTGTCCCAACAGAGCTGCATTGAGGTGGCTCACTCCCCCTCTCTCACTCATTCATTTTTTCCTACCACTGCAGGCTGCCCTGTTGTACTGGGCTCCTGTCTGTGTTGGTGGCTTTTTCAGCCCACAAAGAAATCTGCAGCAGTCCCGACAAAGCTCCGTTGAGCTCGCTCATGCCCCTTCTCTCACTCACTCATTCCGTTTCTGCCGGTGCTGCAGGCTGCCCTTTTCTATTGGGCTCCTGCCTGCATTGCCGCCTTCTTCTGCCCACAAAGAAATTTGCAGCAAGTACAATACAGCTCCATTGAGCTTGCTCATTCACCCTCTCTCACTCGCTCATTCTGGTTTTCCCGCCACTGCAGACTGCCATTTTGTACTGGGCCCCTGCGTGCATTGCTGCCTTTTTCTGCCCCAAAACAAATCTGCAGCAGTCCCAACAGAGCTCCGTTGAGCTCACTTATTCCCCCTCCCTCACTCACTCATTCTGTGTCTCCTGCCGCTGCAGGTTGCCTTTTTATACTGGGCTCCTGCCTGCATTGCCACCTTTTTCTACCCACAAAGAAATCCACAGCAGTTACAATAGAGCTCTGTTGAGGTCGCCCACTACTGCTCTGTCACTGGCTCATTCTGTTTCTCTTGGCACTGCAGGCTGTGCTTTTGTATGGGGCTCCTGGCTGCATTGGCACCTTTGTTTGCCCACAAAGAAATCCGCAGCTGCCCTGACAGAGCTCCGTTGAGGTCTCTCAGTCTCTCTCTCTCTCTCATTCTGTTTGTCCTGGTGCTGCAAGCTGCTGTTTGTACGGGGCTCCTGCCTGTATTGACACCTTTTTCTGCTCACAAAGACATCCGCAGCAGTCCTGATAGAGTTCCGTTGAGCTCTTAGTCCCCCTGTCTCACTTGCACGTACTGTTTCTCCCACCGCTGCAGGCTGCCCTTTTGTACTAGGCCTCTGCCTGCATTGACACCTTTTTCTGCCCACAAAGAAATCTGCAGCAGTCCTGATAGCGCTCTGGTGAGTTTGCTCACTCCTGCTCCCTCACTCGCTCTCTCGTTCTGTTTCTCCTATTGCTGCAGGCTGCCCTTTTGTACTGGCCTCTTGCATTGGGGCCTTTTTCTGCCCACAAACAAATCTGCAGCAATCCCGACAGAGCTCAGTTGAGCTCAGTCACTCCCCCTCTCACTCGCTCAATCTTTATTTGTCCCAAACGTTGATTTCCCACAGTGACCATGCAATTCTCCGGCAGGAGAGCAAAAACATATTTTAGCCAGAATGTGGAAAATGACAGCTGTACTGTTCATAAGGAGGTGTGAAAATATGGCACTGTTGAAAATGTGGCACGAAAATATTACAAATTTGCAAAGTTACAAGGGTGCGTGGAAACAGTTCAATGCACGCTTGTAACACAGTCATGTTATGGAGTATCGTCACCACATTTTCAACATAGGGAATTTAGGACCTCTGCTCATGAACACTGCCACTGTCATTGATTTAATGTGTTCCGAACACTGATTTCTCACAGAGACCGCGTTATTCTGCGCTGGAACTGTGAAAACACATTTCGGTCAGGATGTGAAAATGACAGCTGTACTGCTCATAAGGAGGTGTGAAAAAATGCCACTGTTCAAAATCTGTCGTGACAATATTACAAATCCACAAAGTTACAAGGGTGCATGGAAAGTGCGCAACGCACACTTGTAACACAGTCATTTGATGGGTTATCATCACCAAATTTTCAACATAGGCATTTTAAGACCTCTGCTCATGAACAGTATCACTGTAATTTTCTTAATCTGTCCCGAACAGTGATTTCCCACAGTGACCGCCATATTCTGCGCCGGAAGTGCAAAAACACATTTCAGCCAGGATGGGAAAAATGACAGCTATACTGTTCATAAGTAGGTGAGGGAAAATGGTAATGTTGAAAATCTGGAGTGAAAATATTACAAATTTGTGAAGTTACGAGCGTGCGTGCAAACTGCGCAACACACGCTCATAACACAGTCATTTTATGGAGTATCATTACCAAATTTTTCACATAGGCATTTTAGGACATCTACTCATGAACAGTGTCACTGTCATTTTCTTAATCTGTCCCAAACACGTATTTCCCACAGCGACTGCTCTATTCTGCACAGGAAGTGTGAAAACACATTTCGGCCAGGATGTGAACAATGACAGCTGTACTGTTCACAAGGAGGTGTGAAAAAATGTCAATGTTGAAAATCTGGCATGAAAATATTGCAAATTCACGAATTTATGAGCGTACGTAGCAACTGCGCAATGCACTCATTTTTTGGATTTTTTCCACCAAATTTGCAACATAGGCTTTTTGACAGCCCACCTCATGAACACTGGCACTGTCGTTTTGTTAATCAGCACTGAAAGGTGATTCTGTGCAGTGACTGCGAAATCACCTTTTGGGCCGATTAACACCGTGGCAGTTTGAGAATTCATGAGGAGGAGTCCCTAAAACCCCATGTTGAAAATTTGGAGCCAAAATTCAAAAAAATGACTGAGATATGCATTAAAGTTTAAAAAACCCTATTTCTACCATTATTCAACTTACCGGCATTTCCTCAGTTCGTGGTCGGCTTTGAAGAGTGCAGACGTGTTCCCAGTCCACCGAAGATCATCTTGCCAGACTCTGGAGGTAAGTATGGAGTGAGGGAGGTGTGGGGAGGCAGGATGTGCAGTGGGTGGGCACAGTTTGCAGGTGGGAGGCAAGGAGAGTGGCGAGGGACAGTTTCCTTTTTTACAGGGAAAAAAAAACAAAAGACATCGCGGGATGGTTTTTTACTTTACAGGGGCATGTGGCACACTGGGGTGGACTCCCAGTGTGTCACCAGAGGCTTTCTTTTTTGGGGGGGCAGCAGTACCCGATGGGGGATTTGGCACCCCCGTTGGCACACAACAAAAGGAGGGGTATCATTATGCCGACAGGGATTGGGCACCCCATTGGCAGACAATAATAGTGGGGAGGGGGGTTTACCTAATACAGATGGGGAGTGGGCTCCCCTGTTGGCAACAGAAACACAGGGGCACTGAAGCCGATGGGGATTGGGGCCCCCGTCTGCAAGTAAACATGGTGGGGGGGGTTAATATTGTTTGTGAACATGGCAGCAAACCACCACCATGTTCACAAACAATATCAGTATGTGAAGATCCTGCCCTGCAATGACGGGTCACTTCCTCATTGCAGCGAATGGCTAATGCTGCAATGACAAGGCAGCCCCTGATTGCAGCGGCTGATTTGTCTCAAGTTGGTGCGAACATTCCAAACTAGTGTCAGCAGCAAAGTGACATGGCATTGGGGGAAGCAAGACAAGCCTTTGCAGGCTGTGGGGGCATTGGCCACAACAGTGCTGCGCCTCCACAACCTGCTTCTGAGAAAGCTGTCCCAATATGTTTCTTGCACTGTGCGCAATCAACATAAAAATGTCAGAGAGAGGAGTTAGTGTATAGCTGGAAAAATGTTGCAGAAATTCCAGACTAGGGCCAGTGTCACATCTTTAAAAGACTCCTTATACAGGCATAGCCCTGATTGTCAGACTATCCATCAAACAGTATTTGCACAAAGTATGTTCATAAGTGATTAGGCCTGTCTGTTAAATTTCATTTTCAATGAGGATGGCACAGGTTCTGAGTCCAGCAGCATCCTCACCCATGGGGTTACAGGACCATGGGTGGCTTCATGGAAACTCAAATCCATGGTGCTTCTATTAAGGCCCTGAAAAAATAATTTAGATGACAGGACAAACCCTGCATGCAAGAACCTACTAGTCTGTAATTCATTCTGCAGTATCTTGTGGTCTGGATCACAGAATCAGGGTAGTTGGTTTTGATGCCCTCCATGTTTATGGATGCATGGCTGCTATGGAAAAATGTACACCTTTTTGTACAGTTGAAGCCATGGCATGATGGCCAGTGTAGTGAATGAGGTATTAAACTGACAAAATGAGTAGTGCAACAAAAGTACATAAAAATGAGTACTTGAAAAAGTGGGATGATTTATCTGTGGCAAAAAAAAGGAAGGAAATGTCCCAGCAACACCCTAGTGCTTTGAACTCCTGGGATTTTTTCCCCAGGGGTGAGAACTTACACAGGCAGCTTCTTTTTTACATGCTATAGTTAAAGTTACACTTACAACAATTGTAAAAAGTGCTATTAAACACAACACGAAATCAGCAACCCCCCCCCCCCGGGCAGATGTTACATTTGTAAAGCATACTAAATACAAATAAATCTTCTAAGTGCAAGGTGATAAAAAAGACAAACAACATATACAGTATGGAGAAATATGGGAGAGGGGAATGCAAACACCCAGAACAAAATAGTCTATCAAACAACCAATTCAAATCAGTCTAAATTATGGAATTTCTAAATTTAGAAATATAAAAAAATACTACCTGGACAAAAATATTTTTTAAGTAATCAAAATAAATTAATGCAATAGCCCACTAGTGAAGCATGGCAGAAGATCTTCTGTAGAACAAATGGATACTAAAGAAAGAAAGAGCCAGAAGACCCTCATTTAGATTGCTTTAAATTGATTGACTGATTGATTGACTTTTTTACCCTGGGTGTTGGCATTCCCATCTCGTATATTGTTACATAAATATTTTTCACACTCTTTATCACCTTGCAATTATATGATTAATTTGTCCTTAGTATTTTTACCTTGTGTGCGTGGGCACATTTCAACTTATAGTAATTGTTTTTTAATCTAAAATTTGTTGACTGGGTAAAACCCCAAGAGCATCAAATGCCCATTTTCAGGGAGGACACACAAATGACAAAACAAAAAATAGGTGCAATACATATAACATTAGATACTGTAGCAAGAACATTGAGAATTGACTAGACAATGCATTTTAAATGTTAGTTAAATACATTCAAACAGCCAAGACTCAACAATGACACAGGAAGAGCATTCCATAAATTAACAGTATGATACAAAAAAGACATCTGCCCAGAAGTTATTCTAAAGACAGGAGGTCGTACTGTTTGTTTTAGGGCAGATCTAGTGCCGTGACAAAGAATCATTCTGTTCAGACATGAAGGATTCTTGAACAGGTGAGGAGTAATATTTTTTAAAATTAATTAAACTGAAGTAAATGACCCTTTACTCAAAAGATAGCCAGCCCAATGTTCTATATAAATCACAGTGATGTGTTTCTATTTGTGCAGAACCAGCAAACTAGCAGACAGAATGGTATAAAGTGTTACTCATTGTAACAAAGAAGAAGAAGGAGGAGAAGCATACAATAAAAGATCATAATAAGTTGAAGACAGTAGTAAGGATTGAACCAAAATTTTACGAGAGTTTGTCGATAGACAGTTCTTAAGACAGTGTAACTGCTATAAACAAATATGAAGACATTTCTGGCTAGGGAATCTATGTGTTCTTGGTTTGTGAGGGATTGATCCAATGTAAAACCTTACTACTGAAAAATTGTAACCTGTTCTATTTCTCTAACACCTAGATCATAAAGAGGACTTAAACATTCAAACTGTTTAAGTTTTTCGGACACCCAAACTTCACAAGCTTTGTTTTTGTAGTATTTATTAACACCCATTCTCCAATGGCCAGTTTTAGACATTGGTAATATCTTTCTGTAGGAAGTTATGCATTTTAATAGAATTTAAGCCTGTCCTGTACAATACAATGTTGTCAGCATACATAATAATAAGCATATCTGAACTCTGAATGATAGAAGGCAAAGAATGAAAACAAATACTAAAAAGAACGAGGCTCAGAACCAGTGACAGCACTGGGGGGTTTAAAACAGGGGTAAAATTGGACCCACTGGTATAAAAAAGTGGGTCGAAAGAGGAACCTACTGGGTCAAAACATAATCAGTGGCAGATTTTGAACAGTTCACATTCCCTTCCTTTACATATTGTTATTCTGTAGGTGCATCAATTTGGACCCACTGGCAAAGGAAAGAGGGATCAGTTTTGGAAAGGATGCAATTTTTGCCCTTATGGTGCATGTTAGTGCTGTCACTGCTCAGAACAGAACCCTGGGGGATACCCATTTTTTATATTTACCAGGGGAGAAACCATAGTACTAAACAGAACTGACTGTTCCCTACTTGATAAATAGCGCTTAAACCAGGAAACTGAAGCTGTGGATAAACTGAGGTCTGGGCGGAGAGTGACTGTGAAAAGGCAGAGATACTAAACAAATATTTTTGCTCAGTATTTACAAATGAAGAGGGGAGGTACCTAAAACAAACAATAGTAACACTCTGGATACAGAAGTTGATACCAGCCCATTTACAGAAGAAAGGGTTCTGAAAGAACTCTTAAAACTGAAGGTGGACAAAGCAATGGGGCCTGATGGGATTCATCCCAGAATTCTAAAAGAACTAAGGGTAGAACTAGTAACACCACTGACTACCCTCTTTAACAAATTATGGGAGGATGGGGTGGTACCCGAGGACTGGAGGAGGGTAGATGTGATTCCCCTTCACAAAAGTGGGAGCAGGGCAGAAGCAGAAAACTACAGACCTGTTAGTTTAACCTCAGTGATAGGGAAAATGATTGAAACACTTCTGAAGGAAAGAATTGTCAAGTACCTAGAGGCCAGAGGAGCACAGGACCCAAGGCAGCATGGATTCACAGCAGGAAGGTCATGCCAGATGAATCTAATAGATTTCTTTGACTGGGTGACCAAAGTAGTAGATCAGGGAGGGGCTGTGGACATGGCCTGCCTAGACTTTAGCAAGGCATCTGACACAGTCCCACACAAAAGATTAATATATAAGTTAGCCAGCCTGGGAGTGGGTCCCAAGATGATAGCCTGGGTAAAGAATTGGCTGGAGAATAGGACACAGAGGGTAATAGCAAATGGAGTCCACTCTGAAGAAAGGGGGGTTACTAGTGGGGTACCGCAGGGTTCAGTAATAGGACCCGTCTTCTTCAATGTCTTTATAAGCGACATTACAGAGGGACTGGAAGGAAAAGTATGTCTCTCTGCAGATGACACAAAGATCCGCAACAGAGTTGATGCACAAGGTGGTGTGGAAAGGATGAGAAGGGACTTGGCAAGGTTAGAGGAATGGTCAAATGTATGGCAGCTTACATTCAATGCTAAGACATGCAAGGTAATGCACCTGGGAAACAAAAACCCAGGGGAAGAGTACACAATGGTGGGGGGTGAGATACTAACAACAACAAAAATGGAAAGGGACCTGGAGGTAGTCATATCAGATGACCTAAAGGTGGGCAAGCAATGTGAGAGGGCAGTAAGGAGGGCTGGGGGGATACTGGGATGCATAGGGAGAGGCATCACCAGAAGAAAACAGGAAGCTGTTATCCCTCTGTACAGACAGCTGGTGAGACCCCATCTGGAGTACTGCGTGCAGTTCTTGAGACCCAATCTCCACAAGGACATAGACAGGATGGAAGCTGTCCACAGGAGGGCAACTAAAATGGTGCAGGGTCTGCACCGGAAGACATATGAAGAGAAACTAAAGGAGCTTAATATGTATAGCCTCAAGGAAAGGAGGGAGAGGGGGACATGATAGAAACATTCAAGTACCTCATGGAATCAACAAAGTCCAAGAGGGTAGCATCTTTCAAAAAGAGGTGTGCAAGAACAAAGGGCACAATTTGAAGATGGGGGTGGCTCAGAGGTAATGTAAGTATTTTTCACAGAGAGGTTGTGGATGCATGGAACGGCCTTCGGAGAAGATTGTGGAGTCAAAAACAGTGGTGGAATTCAAGCATGCATGGGACAGTCATAAGGCAATTCTAGGGGGTGGGGGTAGAAGGAAGTAGGCTGCTGGATAACTAGGATCTGCAGCTTATCCATTAGATAGGGAAATGGGCAGACTGGGTGGGCCAAGTGGTCCTTATCTGCTGTCAAATTCTATGTTTTTATGTTTCTACGAAAGTTTTGAAAGCAGGTGATCATGATGGAGGAAATTGAATGCCTTTGATAAATCCAAAAACAGCTCCTGCCATGTTCCTTCTGTCCTAGGTCCTATGAAGGGCACTAGTCACCTCCAGTACAGCCATAAGGGTACTATAATTGCTGGTTGCGGCATAATAAATTCATGGAGTCCAAGCACACTTTTTGCTGTTCAAATACAATTTTTCAAGGAAATTAGTCAGAAGGGCCAGAAGGGAGATCAGACAATAATGCTCAGTTAAAGTACACTCTATAGACTTAAATATAGGGTCTACTGTTGCCTACCTCCAAGACTGGACTGCTGAATATTCCAACCCCCAAACCCTACCCTGTAGGTTGTCACCACTGATCAGGGGAGGTAGGTGTGGGTCACACACACACACACACACACACACACACACACACACACACACACACACACACACACACTAGGGCAAACACCTCTCAACAAGGGAGCTGAAAAGAAATGTGAACTGGAGACAGGGAGCAGTTCACTAAACGGCATACAGTTTATAAACCAATGACGTTATAAGAGCAGTCAATGTAGAAAATTAATTGAGCTCACAGTTCTTGCAGATAGAGAGGCTTAGTGCAGGGAATAAATCAGTCTAATATCCTGTGATGGTGCAAACAGGAGTAAATGTGCAGCAGATGTTATTGCCAGTTTTGCCGCCTGCCTGTGTGGAGACTACTATCCTCCACAAACTCAAGTGCACTAATCCCACTCTCTCCTCGCACAGAAAAACACTGCTGCAGATGCCTTGATGTCTGAACTGCTGTAATTCCGAGAACCCCCAGATCCCACTCTGCAGACTTCTACCACCAAACAGGGGTGATAAAGGTGGATTAAATAGACACAGCAGGAGAAACAGCTTTCAACAAAAATGCTGAACACAAAATGATAAGAATAGACAAAAACAGTTATCAAAGTTATAAAGGCAATCAATGTAGGATATTTAATGGACTCACAGTCCTGTGAAGTACTTGATTTTGTTATAGATGTATCATCGGCCGGGGGGATTCTTATACTTCATACTGTGATTAGCAGTGTTTTTTTACAGATGTGAGTAAAACTTTAGCTGCAGTATATGAAAAGATGCTATCTGTACAAGTTGCCCCCCCCCCCCCGAGGATGAATTTGCAGGAGTCTGAAGCACCAACAAGGTGTTGGTGCATGTTCTTCCTTTCTGTTGCCACAAAAACACTATCTCACTTTTGCAATTACTCACTGTTCTGTACTTTTTTTGTACACCTCATTTAAGTTAGTTTTGCAGTGTCCTGTTATTGGAGGTTGCAGCAGTTCCATTCATGTACACCTGGTCTGTTTGGTTCTGTAACGGATGAGATGGACTGCTTCAGTGTCTGCTGCCCCCTCCCTTTCCAGGGATCCAAGTCTGCCCTGGGGTTCTTGCTGGCAGACCTTGGTGGCAATGATGATATTGTAGCAAATGACTGGAGGCTGCCACCCTATCCATGAGGGGATCTATGTGATAACAGTGATTGCAGAATAATGATCGCCATTAGGGCGAATGCACATCGCTGAAAAAATATTTTGGTGATGTAGCCCATGGCACACAGCAAAAGGGCACAGGGGACTTACATTTTAAATGTTAATGCAGGGGGCTGTGCCCCCCGCACCCTCCCTACTGAAGGACTCTCAACTCCAGGAGGGTGCATGTCGGGGGGGGGGAAGCAAAAAAACATTTTGGGCCGGGCACAACAAAAGACACCTGCACCCGGCTCCGAACCTGGCACCCTGTGCTGCACAAACCTGTACCCACCAACCACGCCAAGGGAGCAGCTTGGAAGTTTGCCATGGCACCACCCCTCACAATCCCTCCCACCCCTCACTGCGTGAATGCTTGCTCCCCCCCTGTGTGTGTATACATGTAGCAATATGATGTCGCTATAGTTGCTTACCCCCATCCGGTCACCCTCCCTTCCTACTCACCGCAATTCGAGGTGCCAATATTGAGTTGTCATTTCGGTAGGCACCCAATCGCGGTTGCCCAACTCACGGGATACCTCCATGAGGGTGGTTGCTCCCTCACTAATACTCCAGTATGCCTCAAAGGGGCTTCAACCTTTTCCAACTTTCTTCAAACACAGATCTCTTGGCTTTTTATACATTTAGTTCCCTAACACTTCCTGGTTTAAGTGGTAAACATGGCCAGGAGCAGAACCTCAGTGTAACTCCCCAACTTAAGGTGGATTAAATAGGAGTGTTAATCATCATGAATCTTGGGCCTCTTTGTGATTGGTGGGGCTGGAGCATGTGACAGTACCCCATCCCCCTGAAGAAAATATAAAACAACTTTTACAACAGAGGGAGAATATTTGTATTAACTATGTTCAGTCCCATCAGCCACTTGACTAACTGAATCAACTGATTAACATTAGGGTGCTTTGTGCTTTGTTTCAGAATTACTTCCTTGACAATTGCGAATTTTGCAAAAAGATCACCAAATTGTGTGAACAAAATGCACAAAATGTCCACTGATTTCGTTTTAAAATTAAGAAACAGATTGTAAAACAGTCTGTACCACCAGCCCTTGTGTAGGCTGATGAAGTACTGTATACAGGGTGGGATAGTAGAGTTGCACAGAATCCTACTAACAAAATTTGATTTGTTGGATTCTGATCTGTTTTTAAGTAATAGAAATGTTAGAAAAGATGATTGAAAAATCTTAAATCCTAAAAATCTTTAAATCAGACCCAGATATGGAATCCGATTCCAAACTCCAGTTGCAGTTGCGGTACCTGAAATCAGAGTCTGATTACATGCAAGAACATGTACGTCTTAGATTTTTAGGATTTTTATTTCAGTTTTGGAACAGGATTTTCAAAAATCATAAAAAATCCAAACATAATGGATTTCAGCAAATCTGAGCATCCCTTGTGGCTAGTGTGACCACTCTCCACAAGCTTACAATAGAATATAATAAGCTAAGCTAAGTAGATTTGTTTTAGGGCGTGGTAAATTAAGAAATCAGTGTGATCTGTATAAGAAGTTGGACCTCCTGTCACTGTCTAACAGACAAGATTTTCATTGGCTTAAAATCCAGTTCAAGGCTGTGCACAAAAATGATTCCGACCTCTTATGTGATATATTAACTGGATCTTTTAGCATCTATTACTTCAGCCCTAAGGTCCAAGAATTTTTATCTAGGTATTCATGGCTCTGAAACACATCACCCCATCAGGCAAGTTATGCTGACTGCATGGTGAAACCACAAGAGCAAAGACCATCACAGAGACAGGATTCAAGCAAATACCTCAGGTCGCTGTGACAGTCTCTGCTGGCACCAGGACTGCATCGCCTGGTATTTTTGCCCCCCTCTACTGAAACAACTCCGACTCAGAGTTGTATCCTTAGAGACCGGGGGGGGTCAAAGCCCCCCACATGGGGGGTTTGTGGGGCACAGCCCCTTGATAAAAACACTGAGACATGCCCAACAGTGCAATGCCAACACTCGGCATTGTGGCTGTCACTGTCGGGGATGTCGGTGAGGCAGATGTCGCCTCTCGCTATAGGTAAACCATCAGATGACCACCAGTCCTCCTGTCTCCATGCCACTCACCTCAACCTCTGATGTTCTCTTTGGCTTGCCCATGTGGTTGGCCTCAAGGGTAGGGCAACCCCCACCTCTCCAGAATTCGGATCTGCTGCTGTACCCTGCTTGTGTCTTGAGACCTAAAGGTACCAGCAATTAAAGGGAAATGTTCATCTAGGATTAAATTAATCAATACTGTCACCAATGGAAATCTGCTTTACATAAGCTATTGACCAAACCCGTAACACTTTTAGGACCAGAATTATACCCATTCAGGTTCCCCTCCCTTTATAGCTGCATGTATCCATTTACTAAATCACAGGCACAGGAAATGACATCACATCAGGGGAAACACATATAGTCAATAAATATTTTAACAAGGAGAGGCACACTGAGCTGAATCTTGAGTCCAGGTGTGATCTGAGAGCACAAGAAAGTTAAGTGACTTGCTCAGGGTCATATAGTAATGCAAGTGGGGACTGTGGGATTTAAACCCAGGTCTCCAGGTTTGCAGCTCAGAGCCTTGTACCACTGCACTATACTGCCTTCTTGAAGGGCAGAGAAAATGAAACAGATAATGCTTTTATCTGGTCCATGGGGATGTGAACTTGTCTCTAATCTTGAAGGGGTTGCTATAAATAAAAGTTGTTTACTGCCAGTGCCAGCAGTTTCCGAGCTCCAATGGGGTTTTTATTGCTTTGTACAATGTTTTGTGACATTTCAGTTTAGAGAAATGTTTAGTGCCTGTGTGCTTTGCAGAATATTCTGCTACTGTGATAACACTGTAAATCATTTTTATTCCTGTACCTATTTAGTTCCAGTATTTGTTGGCACTGAAGTAATTGTGTTTAATTTTATTTTGTTGGCATCATGTTCTGTCATTTGTAGGAGTGTGATCTAGTGGCTAGAGCACAAGCCTGGGGCCCAGGAGATGAGAGTTTCAAACCTCAGTAAAGTCAAATACTAACTGTGTGACCTTGAGGAAGTCACATAACCCCCCAGTGTTCCTGTCCACCTACCAGCAGAAACGAATAGCAGCAGGACCCCACTGGAAATGAGGTGACACATCACAGCTGGACTATCTTGGGTAAATAAGTCATAACAGAATAATTGCTTTGTGTTAGTGTGTGATAGGATAGATGGCTGTCAATACAGAACCCTTCTGAACATAAGTGCCAGAACCTACAGGTAAGTGTGGACACCCCACATTATTGCCTGTGAGCATTCAAAGTGCCCCTAAATGCATGCAATGTCAGAAGGGAAGCAATCATGATCTCTTATCATTACAGTGCCTCCCTCCCCACACACACATACACACTCACTTTTCCCCATGTTCTAGCACTACTCCTTCTGAAGGTTACAACATAAAAAAAATCTTTATTTGAACACCATCCAGAAATAGGTTTCTTTTCACCAAAGTAAAAGAAAAAAACACAGCAGATTTGTTTGCTCATTTCATGATTCCAATGATTTCACTCTGTCTTTCCAGCAGAAAATCTCCAGTAGCCCCTTCTTTTTGAGATAACACATTTTCACTTCCCTGATGCTCCCAGGTGCAATCACTAAACTATTAAGTGCCTGGTTGTGACAGCTCATCAAAAGGCCCAACTCTCCTTTTCCTGTTACCTTGAAAGAGGCAGTATATTGCAATGGTTTAAGGCTCTGAGTTTCAGACTTGGGTTTGAATCCCACAGTCCTCACTTGCATTACTGTATGATCTTAAGCAAGTCATTTAACTTTCTTGTGCTCTCAGGTCATACCTGGACAGAAGCTTTGGCTGAGTGTTCGACTGCCTGGTTAAAATATTTATTGACAATATGTGTTCTCCTGATGTAATGTCATTTCCTGTGCCTGTGATTTAGTAAATGGATGCCTGCAGCTATAAAGGGAGGGGGAACTGAATGGGTATAATTCTGGCTCAAAGTGTTACGGGTTGAGTCAGTAGCTTATATAAAGCAGATTTCCATTGGTGACAATATTGATTAATTTAATCCTACATGGACATTTCCCTTTAATGCTGAAAACATGCATGGATTTTTTCATGATGTATTCTCAGCCCAGTCTAATCACACATACAGATTTTTGTTTTGACCTTCCATTACCCTCTCACCGCCCTGTAGTGCTGTACTTTACCCCATGATGTCAGCACATATTTCACACTTGTCTCCAGTTGGTAACCTATGTTAGAGCAGTTTCTGGGGCTACTATGAGAAGCTCCACAACACAAACCCTCACCAGGGTGGTACACTGTCTCAGGCAAGTAGGTGTTGCACCTGAATGAGGCTATCCTGGTGTGAAAATTTTTAACTAAAAAATAAAATTCTACACATTGTGTTGGCCATGTGTGCAAGCGCAAGCGAACACTTTGGTATGGGAGTGCCCTTTGAGGGGTGTGTCACTGTCTACCCAATGCACAGCAGTGTTGCAGGGGTGTGAGAGTGCCAGACGGTTCAGCACCCAGGCTGACGATGATGGGGTTTCTGGCTTGCAATGCTGGGCAAAGATGGCACCAACTTCAAAAGAAGTTGCCATCCCTTTGATCCATGCCACCCAGCAAGCCAGACTGATCTGTCATGGTCAGCCTGGAATGTGTGCCTGCAACAAAGAAAACTGTCCATTGAAGTCTGTTGCTGATGGCCTTAATTGTTCCCAATCTGACCCTCCCTGTTAGCACCCCACCCCCCCACACACACACAATAGTGACAATGGGGGTGCTCAATCCCCCAGTGTCTAAAACTGTTCCTCACTTTTCTCCCCTGAAAAGATGAAAACTGTCCATTGACGTCTGTTGCGCACACCCAAACATAAGTCAGTGACACTGGGGGTGCCCAATTCTCCAGTGGCTTCAACTATTGTAATACTGTCCCCTAGTGACACTGGGGGTGCCCAATCCTCTAGTGACCTGTCCCTGAAATAAAGAAAACTGTTGCTCGTCTTTTTACCTGAAAAAAAGAAAACCACCCATTGTCTGCTGCACCATTACCCACCCACATTTGACCCTCCCACTCAGAACCCACCAACCCACACCCTCTCACTTCATACTTACCTACTGTAGGTTCATCCCCGTAATCTTCCTTGGACCACAGACAGGTTTTCACTTTTCAAAGCCAAACCATAAACGGAGGCAAGCACTTCAATGAATTTGAATGGAGTTTTCAGTTTCAATGCATTTCAATGGGGTTTTCAACTTAGTGGCATAAATTGGCCATTTTTTTATATTTTTGCCCCAAATTTTCAACATACCTTTATTGGGACCCCATTTCATGAACAATACAAGTGGTGTTAGGTAAATCTGTCCCAACAGGGGATTTTGCAGTCACTGTGTGAAATCACCTTTCAGGCAGGAGTTACAAATTTTCTCCACCATTGTTCATGAGGTGGGCTCACAAGAAGGCTATGTTGAAAATGTGGTATAAAAATATTAAGAAAACAATGAAGTTAAGAGCCTGCTTTGAAATTTGCGAATGCAGGCTTGTAGTTTTGGCAATTTGCAATACTTCATCCCAAAATTTCCAATACAGCCATTTCTTCACAGCACCTCGTGAATGTGACAGCTGCCATTTTTCAGATCATGGCCAACATTTTTTTTTTTTGCTTCCCAAAAGGTGATTTTGCAATCGCTACATAAAATTACCTTTTGGGCAGGAGTTGAAATTTTTCTCTGCCTTTGTTCATGAGGTGGGCTCATAAGAAGGCTATGTTGAAAATTTGGTGTAAAAATATTAAAAAAAAATGAAGGTATGAGCCTGTGTTGAAATTTGCAAACGTAGGCTTGTATCTTTAGCAGTTTTCAATATTTTGACACCAAATTTCCCATATAGATATTTTTTCACAGCACTTCATGAATGTGATAGCTGTCATTTTTCGGATCCTGGCCAAAATGTTTTTGCATCCTGAAAGGTGATTTTGCAGTTGCTGTGCAAAATCACCTTTTAGCCAGGAGTTGAAAAATTCTCTGCACTTGTTCATGAGGTGGGGTCACAAGAAGGGTACTGGATGTTGAAAATTTGGGGCACAAATATTAACAAACAAGACAGTTACACTGCCCAACATCATCACTTCTATTGTTAATAAAATTATTTATTTAGTGAAGCAATTTTTCATGTCACTTTCAGTGGTATCAGCACCACACATCACCTATGACACCAGTGCACATGGCGAACATTTGGCATTGACAAATGCTTATTTGCTTATTGTTCTGACAGAAAATGTCTGGCTCAATTGCACGGACTGGTCTACCCTCTATACCACATGTTGGATCATTTGTAGGAGTCATGAGTGTGGTCCTTTGTGGGTCTGGCCACCTTGACATGGTACCAGAGGCTAAACCAATCCATAAGACTGTTACTAAGACCCAGCCACATCCTGCTTTTGTTGATAAGGTTTGTATTTACTATCCTACTTCTGTTTGCTACATTATAAATGGTTTGAAATTCTGGAGGCTATAAATACAGAAGGTGGTGTGTTTATGAATGGCCACTACATGGTGTCCTGAAGTAGACATTGGTCAAAAATCAACTGCGGCTTATTCAGCTGAGCCTGGGTGGGTTACAGCTCTGTGACTGTTCACGCCTCTCATTATGAAACAATGAAAACTGTTTGAATCATACCCTCATTTAAGCACTATTAATTGCCTTCTTTTTTGGATGTGCTGGTTGGTAGATTGGTTTTGTACTGTAGATATACAACCACACCCACCCACCCTCACACACTTGTAATGTGTTATCATATACATATGTCTCCTTTTTATTTTTGCATGTGCATAATAGAATCTATCTTTATATGTTCTTTGTATAAGTTCTGACATTTGAAGTACAGAAGAGATGGTTCTGATGCTATAAGAGATAGCTTCTAGCCTCATTAAACTAGCAAAAATCATTTTGAGTGACTACTGAAAAGGTGAAATTTTAATTGCTTTATTTTTTTTATAATGCCATCAAATAATGGAACAAAATAGAAGTCTTCACTTATTCAAAGTATGTGAATGAGGCTGTCAAAATCAAAAGTGGACCCCTCCACATGTAATGATGATTTACATAATCATTAGAAAGGTCAAAGAGCATCTCGGTGACCCATCACATGTCACTTTACTATCATAGTTTATATATATATATATATATATATATATATATGAAAAGCACACTGAGCCAAAACTCATTTCCAGGTGTGACCCAGGGTGGAAAATACAAGGAAAAAATACAAATGGAGAAAAGCAAAATACAAACTACATACAAGTACAGAACATGTTATAATGGACGCAGCAGTCAACATTCATGTTTGCAGTTGCCAGATATGAGATTAAATTTGAGATACAGCAAGTACATAGGTGCGCATTACATAGGAGTCAAGGGCTTCTAGGCACAGGCCATGAATAGCACAGAACCTATGGGGGGTGAAAAACCGGGCCAGAGGAGTAGGACTGGCAGAGGCAGTTTGGACTATGGAGAATACATACAGGGCATTTGAAAGAGGAGAAAGAAGGGGAGTACCTGATATCCCATGGCAACAGGTTCCATTTGAAATGCTGGTAATAGGAGAAAGCAGACAGACCTGCCCCCGGGTGGGGGAGTGTGAAACAGTGACAGTCTTGGGAATGAAGCGGGAGGAGTGGTAGGAGAGGAGTGTGCCAAACCAGAATTTAGCAATAAGGGATAGGCAATTGATATCATGCCTTTGGGACAGAGGCCTGATGGAGAGGGAGGAGTAGAGGAGACAGTGGTGAGTGGGGGCCGGGTGGGAGAGGATGTGGCAAAATGACAGAATTAGTTAAGGAGAGTGTCTAGTTTAGAGAGAAAGGTTGTGGAGGCAGAGCCTTAGACAATGTTGGCATAATCAAGGACTAGTAATATTGTTTTCCTAACAATGTCATGATGGGTGGGTAGAGGGAGGCAGTCCTCATGGTCATAGAGGATACCACATTTTTTGTGAAGTTTAGTGCAGATGGCATCAATATGGTGAGAGAAATCAAGACTGCTGTCTTGCCAAACCCTGAGGAATGTAAAAGTGTGGACCACTTCTAGGGGAGAGCCGTCGAGGGTAGTGAACACTGGGGTAGGCTAGATTCTAGATAATGTCTGCTTGGTGCTGAAAATCATTGATACAGTTTTCTTTCTCTTATCTTTTAGTAGTTTGTCTTGGAACCATTGTTGAATGTTATCAAAGTCAAGCTGAAGGGGGGTAAGTACATTAGTGGAGTTGGAGCCAGAGGTGATTACAGTATCGTCCACATACATGTGAATTTGGAAAGTACAACAGATGTAGGGAAGATCATTTATGAAGACCGAAAAAAGAAAAGGACCTAGTATGGATCCTTGGGGGACTCCGGCTTTGATGGAGAGGGGGAGGACAGGGCATTTCTAACTTGGGCTGATTGCTGTCTGTTGTGTAAATAGGATGTGTACCAGTTGACTGTAGATGGTGCCCATCTGGATAAAAGAATTATTGGGTCAACAGGTGGTGGGAAACAGAATCAAAGGCCTTTGCCATGTCTACAAAGATGACCTCCGTTATTTCAGGTTGGGTGCAGAAAGCTTGCAATCTGGGTGCTCAGGATCTTCTACACATTGAAGGAGACGCACTGGTCTGTTGGAGAAAGAAATAAAAATGGCACAATAAGGGAGTGCTGGACTTTTGGACAATTAAATACATAACTGTAGTGTACCATGCAATAAATGCAGAGCAATACCTGTAGTTATCCACACAGGAGTGTTGGATGTTTTCTTCTTTGAGTCTGCTTTCTAACTTTGCAATTGTGCCTTGTCCACAGGATTCCCTAAGGTTACAAAATAATATAATTGAATTGTTAATAAGATAGGTTTGACAGGAATGTCTTTTTCTATGCATTTAGAACCCAGGTTTCTAACTCTATGGCACCAGTCCATGCGTTTAAATGGGACAAAAAATTCACACAAAGCTATATGCACCACTGATCAATGTGTGAAGCGGGGGTGTCCATGATTCAGACTGGATGGGTATTGTCCAGTCTAGTCTGGCATGTCAGAAATGGATCACAGCTGGTTCTGTATTGACCAATTTTTCAAAAGGTTAAGAACTTATTTCTTCCCCGTCATAATTCAGCCCTCACCCTACCCTGTTTTGCTTTTGCCCATTACTGTTAAAAATAAAGCTTTTCTCTTGTGTCTGATTTGGGGGAGGGTGGGATTCCATTTCATATGGTTCCTTTAACAGTCCTAAATCCCAAACAATGTATCATTAAAAATACATAACAAATGGGTCCCTAATATTTGCTAAGCACAGCTGTGTGTGTCCCATCCTCTGTAACCCCCAAGACTTGTGAGCTGCTCCCTCTGAGGCCCATTGCATTGAAGGAGCAGCATAATAAGCAGCATGCAGTGTTCAGACAGGAGGTAAGGAAAGCAGCAGACAGACATGTGAAGAAAGTGCTTTGGCAGCTCCATTGGACTGACGGAATCTGATGGCAACATACATGTAAGAGTGTCCAATTGCGTAGGATACTTTTGCATGAGTCCTGTCCCAAACTGCTTTTTATTTTTATTTTATTAATAATTTGGAACTGCATCTTTGAGCTAAGAGCTCATTTACAAAGGATCCTTATCAGACAAGTTGATATGGGGGACAAAAAATAAATAAAGGGGTGGGGGGAGAGACAGTAGCAGCTAACAAGCATTGTCTGAAACTTTAGGCAGTAAAATATAGCATACATATACTTTGCATAGTACAGAATGCAGATATATTCAATATGTCAAAAACATTCAGTATCCAAGAGTATGCAGAGATTATTACAGAACATCCACAGACATAGCTGGTTTAGTCTCATCAGTTGCAGCTATTAAGCATGGTCAGTTAACTTTAGGAGATACAATGTGTGAATGCGTTCACTATGAGTGGTACAAATGCTGGCACATTCACAGCTGAGAGTGGATACCAGGTTAATACAATACATAATACAATTCACAGGTTAATACAGAGCAAAACAGAAGCTATAGCTGGTGCAGTCATGCCTGGGGGGGGAAGGTAGAGGAGGGGGATGGTATCTGGGGGTGGGGGACAATTAACTGAGGGAATGCTGACGCAGTTAGCCCCACCAAGGAGGAGCAGTATTATACCTAAGTGGATAGGGCATGGACTTGTCATGATTTGTGGGAACACTAGTACGAATCCTTGGGGCTAGGGCATAGTCATGTCACACTGGGTGGGGGTTAAGTCTGGCAGTTGTAGTGTTCTAGAGGTGTGATGGATTTCTGAAGTTTGGAATTGAAGCATCATTCTGACAAAGCTGCCTTAGTTCTTTCCTCATAGGTCTGTTTGCTGTCTTTCTGCCCTGTTGGCTGTCTGCACGCTGCTCATCATACTGCCTCATACCACACACATTATGGGGCCATGGAAGGAGAAGCTAACACAACTCAGGGGGTTATGAAGATGGGGGGTGGGGCACACACAGCTATGCTTCCCAAAGACGGGACCTATTTTTGTTATACTTTTTTATTCATTGATTTTTAAGATGCACAGTAGTAAAAGAAAATGTTGCAACTGTATATACAATACAATAATTGGAAGGCTTAGCCTGGAGTTCAGTGGACAAGCAGCCAGCCACTCCTACTTCCTGAGCTATATAAGCAGTTCCTCTCAGCCTCCTTCTGAAGCACTTTTTTCTTTGCCCCACCATCCTCCCCTCCTCCTCCAGCAGCAGCACTTCTCTCCTTGGGATCCTTCCTAAGGTACCTTTAGCCATGGGAATCGTCTCATGGCACCTCTGGGGTGGAGGTTCCTTGCCTTTGGTACCCCTACAGGGTGGTAATTCCTCTGGAATAGAGAGTGTGAATGGCCAAAATCAAACTAACACAGTTGCATAAGTATAACACTATACTGGCTGTGTAGCCTATTGAACCCAAGCTAATCAGTAAGAAAGCACTTACTATATAGTAGAAATGAACATGAATTTTGGACTTTAAAGGCATATCATTTATATTGTTTTATTTTTTTTTTTTAATTATTTTACAATTTTTGGTCAGGAAAGTCATACTAATATGAAGCGTTTGCAAACAAGAGAATGTGTTGAGACTGTGCTAAGGCACTTCACAGGAATCACAATAACCACATTGGTTCTGTCTTGGTTATTATTTACTAAAACATGTTAAAAACACTCCAATTTATTCAGCTGAACATTTTCAAGCAACAAGCTATTTGCCTTGACAAAGAGCTTGTTACCCGAAAATGTTCAGCTGAATAACATGGAGTGTTTTTAACATGTTTTAATAAATATTAATCAATGGAAAACCAATGTGGTTATTGTGATTCCTGTGGAGTGCCATAGCATGGTCTCAGCACATTCTCTTGTTTGTAAAAGTCTCAGATCCAGAGCTTGGACTCAGCTGGTCTAGTAGCCACCTCTCCTCTCTCTGCTTTAAGCTGAGGCTTGTTTTCAGGTGTGCCCTTGGAGAGGAAGGAAATTAAGTGACTTGCTCCTGGTCACACAGTATACAAAACTGCTTGTGGGATGCAAACCCAGTTCTCCAGGATTGCAGCTCAGTGCTCTTAACCACTTTTATGTCTCTTGCTATGCTTGTATGAAATTCAGCATTTGGATTCCCCTTGAAGTTCCAATGTTTCAATGAAACCAGTACCACAGTAAATCAGAATTGGTGATGTCCTAGAATACATTCTTCAATCTATTAAATTTATAGATGTAGCCAGGTCACTGTGCAGATATTAAGGTGTTGCTCATGGTTACTACCCTTGCCTTAAACCCACGTGCTCCAAGGAGGGTTTTGGGTTTGTTAAACTCCTTAAAAGGGGGGGGGGGAGTTCAGAAGGGGGAACAAGGAATAGCAGGGTGCCTCCAACCAGAGAAAGAAATAGTGGGTGAGGTAACAAGTATGATACTGTATTCTAGGGTACAGTAACAACTCCCCACCACCAGTGGGTAAAGGACACCTCCCTGAGACCAACAAGTACCTGCTGTTTAACTGTTACAAAAATATACTTTGTACCACAATTAAAGGTGATTGCTGATAATATACTCACTCATAAAATGTAAGAAACTAATAACAGGGCTTTATTACTGACTGGATTAGGTCCTGAAAGGGAAGTGAGGGGTTATGCAATAAAGCAAAGCAACACATTTATCAAGCAATCTGGTGGATGACCAGGAGTCTCAGTTACTTGCGGGCTCTCATTCTGCTGGCCTCTCTTCAAAGGTGACTCACAGGCCCTCCCAGCACCCATACATGGTATTCACCATGGCCTACTGTACGGCAGGGCCAGATTAAGGTTATCAGGGGCCCTACACCAAAGAAAAATCTGGCTCCCTCCCACACAGAAGGCCATGCCAGTAAGTCGAGAGCCAACTGCTGTTTCCTTTTTCACCAGCAAATTGAGATTTTTGAATGCTTCCACACAGACTGTGTTTGTGATTGCTAAGAAATCTCTAGACTCAGAATGACTGCAAGAATTTCCCTTTCTCATCTACTTGTTGATCCCTGGAATTTGTATGTTTGTAGAATCCTTTGAGATATTTGCATACTGCTGCCGACTCCATGTTTTTACTATCTTTTTTACAATATATAGAACAATGTACGGTTGGGTGTGTGTAACCAGAATTTTACACACATACCTTAGGTGTTGGATGCTACATAAACCCCAGGGGCAAAGCCCGAGGGCTTCATACAAGTATTCCACACTGAGGGTGTGTGTACAATTCTGGTTTACACACTAACTCGTACATTATTTTAATGGCTAGCATTTTTTGAGCTGTTCTATCATTTTCTGTCTGAGTTCTTTCCCTGTGAGGAAGTCAGTTCAGGTGATTTGAGAATAGGTTACTTAGCTCACGCTGTGGCTAGTGTGAGCTGGAGTGACAGGTGCAGATTACAACTTCCCGGTTATATTCAATTCAATGTTCTGGTGAATAGAGTAGTGCTTGTGTATATATATAGGTTTGAACTCTGACCTTTCTCTATTCACACCCTTGTTAGGTAAACCGGGTAGCAAGTAGGGAAGAGAAGGTCCAGCACCAAGAGTGAGCAAAGTGTCGGAGGAGGAGGCAGGGGAGGATGGTGGGTATTTCACAAAGCGCTAAGTGGGGAATTGCTGTGGGGGGCTGGCTTTTATTTGGAATGTGGAAGGAGATATTGCCCTATATGGAACCTATGGCTTTAGCCCTCCCATTCAATGTTTTGGTGAACAGAGTACTGCTTGTGTATACATATAGGTTTGAACGTTGTCCTTTTTCTATTCCCACCCGTGGTAGATAAGCTGGGTAGCGAGTAGGGAATAGATGGCCCAAAAAGATTACCTTCTCCAACTCATGGGGCGTATGGCCAGTAACACGCAAGAGAGGAAAAAGCCAGGTGGAGGAAACCTCTGAGGACCCATGGCCACTAACCTGCCCATCCTCAGGGAAAACTAAGAGGAGATGATCCTAGATGCTTATTTTTTATACTTCTTTTTATTGTGCATTAGCATTCTACTTTATGGTACACTTTTTCATTGGTTCAGAATCATTTAAGTACATACACTTCATATTTTGTGTATCATTACTGTGCAAGATATTCATAACTAACAAGGCACATGAATATCATAATCTTTCAATACTATAAAATAAAAAAGATTAACTATGGCAAGTACTTGGCAGGCAACAGGCATACTTATTCCTTGCAGTGCTATAACATTAAATTCATGCTATTTCACTGTGGTACTCTAAGAGTAGCACCTTTCTATTGAACTAGAGGCTATACTATATTATCTCGGTAGAGATCCCATCTTGTCCAATTTGACACAAAAATTTCTATTCGATTCTGGAGACCCAGTGAGATCTGCTCATTTTGTTGGATCTGTGTTATTATTGCAACCCAATCTTTTAGACTAGGGGGAGTTGATTGACGCCACCTTTTTGTTATAGATTTGTATGCAGAACATAACAGTATTCGCCAGAGATACCTCTGGGCCCTGTCCCGAATACCAGGTGGGGGGTTCCCCAGAATTAAGTGATAGGGTTCCAACACTTCCTGAATCTCCAACACCCCCTTGATAGTTTCTGCAACTCAGGTCCAAAAATTACTTATACCTGGGCACTCGAGGAAGACATGTGCTTGCGAGGCTTTCTCCTCGCCACAATCCCTCCAACATTGGGAGGCACTCTTCTGATGCCCCAGAAACGTCGCGGAGGAGACCCAAAAGAATCTTGCCCGCATCTTCCAAACAAACTCTCTCCACGTCGGTGAAGAGGTAGTAGCCCATGTGTCTCTCCAAGTCCTTTGCCATTCTGTGTGGGTTATAGGGTGATTGAGCTCCCTCTCCCATTTAGCCTGCACAGATATAGCAACATCCCCCACTCTATCTATTCTGTACATACGTAACATTGATATTGCTTTCTCCCCGCATCTTGAAGACCATATTTGTTCAAAAGGAGGATCGGCCCTAAGCATCCAGGCATTCTTTTCATGTATCCTTAAGTGTTTGGAAATGTAGTCTTTAAGTTGATAGAAAAATAACCTATCTCTTTCTGTCCAGTCAAATTTTTATTTTCGCCTCCTCAAAACTCAGTATCTCATCTCCTCTCATTACTTGCCAGGGGGCCTCCAACCCCTTCTTTATTTGGGCTTTAAACCACCTGTTGTTAAATACAGGTTGTGAGATGAACCACCTATATCTCCAAACAAATTTCTGATGAAAATCAGCTTTAATTCCCATCTGCCATCCCCTAAGGATGGATTGTGTTGCAAGTGGGGCTGTTTTAAGTGTTTCTTTAAGGTGTTTTGGTGAAAAGAGATTCGCTTGCAGGGGGGTCCGAACCTCTCTTGCTAAATCTATCTGCTTCCATCTAGAATGATAGGTTTTACTTCCCCATAACAGTGCTAGCCTCATCTGTGAGGCTGACCAGTACTCCCTCAATGAAGGGAGAGCAATGCCTCCCCCCTGTCTTTGGGAAGCACAAGCCTGGCATAGCTCACCCTAGGCCTTTTGTAGTTCCATAAGTATTTGTTTAGTAGTTTTTGCCATGATAAAAGTTCTTTGGATGTGAGGGGGCAAGGGACACATTGAAATAAGTACAGAAACCTTGGGAGAATATTGATTTTTAAGGTTAGATTCCTTACATAAAATGTTGTTGGTAGAAGGGACCATCTACCCAGGTCTTGCTTTATTTTCTGCACTAGTGGGTCGTAATTTTGAGTATGCAATCTATCAAGATTCTTCGGTATTTGGATCCCTAAGTATCTAATATTTTCCTTTCCCCACTTAATTGGAAACTTTTTTTTTGACCTGTGGTGTAGGTAGGAAATTAAAAATCAAAGCTTCTGATTTACTCACGTTTAGGGTAAACCCCGACATACTGGAAAATCGATCCAGAAGGGTAAAAAGTGCCTGAAGAGACCTCTCTGGGTCTGTTATATACACCAGGATGTCATCAGCAAAAAGGGCCAGCTTCTGCTCGACCCCTCCTGTCATGACTCCCTGCAGGTCATGGGCCTGTCTCAGAGCCTGGGCCAGGGGCTCAACATAGAATGCGAACAGGAGGGGTGAGAGGGGACAGCCCTGCCTAGTGCCATGTTGCAGTAAAAATTTCTCAGAGATTTGGCCGTTGACTCGTAAATAGGCTGTAGAGCTTCTGTAAAAACTAAAAATAGTCTCCACAAAGGGTGCTGGGAACTTAAACTCTAGGAGGACTTCTTTTAGGTATCTCCATGTTACTTTGTCGAAGGCTTTTTCTGCATCAAGCCTGAGCAGAATTGCTGGGGTTCGCATTTCATTAATTTGTTCTATAATGTACGCCGTGCGTCTCACATTGTCCTGAGCTTGGCGCCCGGGGATAAATCCACTTTGATCTGGATTTATTAAAGGAGGGGAAAACTCAACTAAGCATTTGGATAGAATTGTAGCCAATATTTTGTAGTCTGTATTTAAAACTGAAATGGGGCGGTACGAGGAGCATAGGGACGGGTCCTTACCCTCTTTGGGTATGACTGAGATTATAGCCTCATTCCAGGATGGGGGGATCTCTCCCTTCTCCGAGGTAACAAAAGAGAACACCCTAGACAGCAGAGGCAGCAACAGTTCAATAAAGGTCTTATAGAACTCCCCTGGAAGCCCATCTGTCCCTGGACATTTACCTGTTTTCAAATTTCATATAACGGTTGATATCTCCCTGAGCGAGATTGGGGCCAGTAACCCAGCTCCTTGTTCTTGGGTTAGGGTGGGTAGGTGAAGGGTGGAAAGGAAGCCCTTAATCCTTTCCTCGGGAGGATTTGTTTGCTCTGTGTACAGACTAGACTAATATTCTCGCAGAGTTTCGATTATAGCTCTAGTAGTGGTTTGTAGGGTGCCTGTATGTGGGTGCTTAATCTTTAGTATCGTGGCCTTTGCTTTCCTATTTCTTATTTGGGCCGCAATCATCCTGGTAAACTTCGGGCCCCCGTCATAATACCTGATTTCCCCCCGACCATTGCCTTGATAGTGTCCCATAGTATTGGGACAGATGTTCCCCGTAGGTCGTTGTCCTGCACTGCCTGGGCTATAGCCTTAGAGATATCCTCCTGAGCCTCTTTATCCCTAAGTACCGCTAAATTGAGTATCCAAAATGTCCTTTTCTTTGGAGCTATGGCGTAAACTTTGCAAAATATTGGCCTATGGTCAGACAAGGAGAAATCTCCCTGCCAGATTTCCCCCATATTACCCATGTGTTCTTTTGGAGCCATGAGGTAATCTAGACAGGAGTACGAATCGTACGCCTGAGAATAAAAGGTCCATCTGTTATCTGACCCCCTTAATTGTTTCCATACATCCTCAAACCCCAATTCCTGCAACAGCTTTTGTACTTTTCTTCCCAGTGCAGATGTTCTATCCTGGGTCTGTCCAGTATGCACCCCTGTTATATCTAGGTTGAGGTCTCCCCCCAGATCAGGGTGCCCTCCGCCCACTCTGTTAGTTTCATCAGAAAGCTCTGATAAACTGAGAATTCTGAGGTTGGGGGAATATACCCAGAGGCCAACGATACCAATTGGCTCTCCACCCGACCCTTAACAAATGCAAACCTGCCCTCCTTGTCGATCACTTTATCTGTCATTTCAAACGAGGTACCCTTCCTGATCAATATCGCAGTACCCCTTCACCTTCCCCCTTTATATGATGAGGCAACTACCTGGGAAAATCCAAACTTCTCAAATTTTTTATGTTCAGCATTCGACAGATGGGTCTCCTGTAGCAATAGAACATTAGCCCCTTGACGTCTCAACAATTGAAGAACCTTGGCCAGTTTAATAGGGTTAGTGAACCCATGCACATTATATGTGCATACTACCCAATTCTGTGTCATCTTAAACCATTAAGAGTCTTTCTCAAATTTTCCCTTGATCCCTTGCCAAACTCTCTCCCATGATAGTTGCCCCATTGTTTCCACAGTTTCCTTCCACATAGAACAGCTTCCTCATTTATCTTGCCTTGTTGCACTGCCTTGCCAAACCTTACAAACATTATATTACAAACTGCTAGCTTTAACATGCCAAACTGGTAAAACCAGTGTACTTCCAAGGTTGGGGGCTATACAAGACTTTGTTAGCCCCTATGTTCTCCTATAAAGGAAGAACGGGGGGGAGAATTTACCCTACCACTTCCGGGGGGGCCCCCCCTAGAGCCTGTTTAATACTAGGCTCCTTTTAGGTGTCCACACCAATGCTGAGCTGGGCAGATCCAGCTTTCGCCTCAAGGGTATCTCTTAAAGCCTTGAGAAAAAACTCAAGACCAGTCTTCAGTACCCCTAGCATCATATGTTACTTCCCTGTTTATATGAGATATTGAGGAGCTTTATGCCCCACCTCCTTTACTTTCCAGAATGTTTTCTACCTTTACAGCCAGAGGGGTGGAAGAGAGGGAAAAAAAAGGGGGGAGGGGGGTCATCAGCATCCAATAGCGGTAATCTATGTCGCTTACTTCAGGGACAGACCCCTATTATGGGCTGGTATAAGGGTAAGGGGGGGAGAATTCTTCCAGCTGTCCTAGAGGAGGAGGACATGGAAAAAAAACAAAAAAAAAAACAGAAAAATTTAAAGAACACCCCACATAAAGTCATGAAGCAGAGCAAGAGAAAGTAAATTGTTCTGTGGGTGGTGAGTTTCTCATCGTTAGGTTGATGCTGTTCAAATAAGGTCTCCAGGACCTCCCAACCACCCAGGCTACTTTGACGAGAGGTTCAGTGGCCAGTCTACAAAGGCAGCTTTCCACTCAAAAAGAAGGGTGTCTGGGAGAGAAGAAAGAAGACTCAGCCATCAAGTCACCGTTTAAACCATACTATGGGGTGGAGTAGAGTTTAGGGTTTTGGATACAGTACTGTACATTCCTGTCTCAGTGCTCCCACTAAAGGAAAGCAGCAAGTCCTCATGTGTCATTACGGCATTTTTACGTTTCAGAGGACATTCCCTTATAGGCTAGGGTGATAATCCCATAAATAGAGTTTACTAGCTCTGTAGAAAACCAGACTTCATCATGGGGGAATTACTCTGTGCGCCGCCCTCTTTCCAAGGAGCTTCTGTATCGTCTCCATCAGCTCTGAGTGCATCTCTTTTCTGGTTCCTCCTAACTTCCTGGGGAATGCCTGCCGGTTGAAAGGTTCCTGATTTCCTGCAGCCTGGCTTCGCCTGTCTTTCACCACAATCCCACGCTTTCCCAAGGCCTCTACAGCTTCTTCGACTGAGGTGTAGGTCTTCATCTCCTCCTCCTCCCAAAACACCCTCAGCCTCGCAGGATATGGTGTATGGAAGCGCTCAGACCTCTCTTTGAGCGCTCTCAAGATAGGCAAGTATTTTACTCTTTCTGCCTGTATTTCCATAGGGTAATCATGGTCTATGTACAATCTGTGTGTGAGGTATTTAATCTCCTTCCTTGCCCAAGCACGCCTTAGAATCTCTTCCTTAGCAGAAAAAGAGTTCAGCTTAAAGACTATGGATCGAGGTCGTGCAGAGGGATCAGATGGCTTCGGCTGGAGCACTCGGTGTACTCTTTCTATATGGAACACCAGGGAGGGGGAGGTCTAATATGTCCATCAGCAAATTCTCAAGAAAAGAGGCTAAGGGAGCTTCCTCGGATTCCTCTGGGAGACCGTACAGTCTAAGATTCTCTCTCCGGGAAAGCCCCTCAAGGTCCAAACATTTTGCTGAGAAGGTTTCAGTTTGTTGTAGTAAAAAATGCATGACCTTAGTTGTTTGAGTAGCAGTGTCCTCTGTCAGAAAGCCTCTCCTCTAATTGATTGACCCAGTTCTCAAAAGCCGTTAGCTGCTGTTGGATTGCTCGGAACTCCTTTTTATTTTCCCGTCTCGACTCTGTTATCTCATAAAGGAGCCTCTCAAACCTGGACCGGGATAATTGCTCTGCTTCCCCGTCAGTATCATAATCTGAGGAGCGCTGGCCTTGTGGTGAGGTCACCCTGCTGGAGGGGTCTGGTTTCGATCTGGTGGCATCTTTGGTGCTAGCTTTGCCATCATGACGGCATTTACCTCTACTTGCTTGCTGAGGTTGTCCTCCTGAATTTTTGGACATTTTGGCTAGGTTTTGAAGAGTTTCTAGGTGTTTTTTAGTCTGCTCAGCTTAGAGCATCACGGATTAGGCTCTCATTGATCCCGTGACGTCACCAGAAGTCGATTCTAGATGCTTAGAATTAGTTTTAGAGTAGGGTGTAATATTCATAATGATGAAGTTCCATCTTCTAAGTCTGTTGAATGAGGAGTTTTGGAAGGTTGATTTTTGAAGTTAAAGAGATAGATCCAGTCCAAAGGAATGTCCAGATCCTAAATATGAATTATGTCTGGCTGTTAAAAGGGGTTAAACACGATCCAGGATTTATTAATAATATTAGTTGTTATTTGGAGAAGGTACTGACTCAATGAGAGCATGGGGAGAAAAGAGTTTGTCAAGATGAGCTGCTAGACTCCAATTTACTGGATGTACAATTGGTTATAAGATCATTAAGGTAATCGCTCAGACTCTGAAGAAGGTGAAAGCAGGATACAATGTTTAGAACCTTTCGTAGACTGGCAAATGTTTTGGATAATTACAAGTTTCTCAGAAGTGCTTGTCCTCACTAGTTGTTTAGGAAGAATGTAGGAATTGAATGCAAGCTAGACAGAGATAGCAAAAGCTCTGATGTTTGAGTAGAGTCCAATGGCTTTGAGTTCAGTAATCCACAATGTTTGACTATATAGGCATCAATAGGGAGACAATCAAGAATTCAGAGGAAATGAGGTGTTGGGTATCTGGTAGGAGAGGGTAACTGAAATATTTTGGACCAGTGAAGGCAAGGATGAAGTATGCTGTAAAGATAGTAATTTATTACCAATAGGTATAACGGAAATGTTTAGTACACTGGATTCCAGGTTTGAAGGAGAGAGTTACAATGATAAGGTTTTGGATGGGCAAATATTTAGGAAGGACTGTTAGTGCAGAATGGTGTATACAATTGTTGCCATAGCCTAGTAGCCTAATGGCAGTGGCTTGAGTGGCCCTTATGGTGTTGGCTTGCTGGTGGATCCAATACGAGTATGCTGTGGGAGTGCCTCAATAGAGGGGTCTTCAACTGAGTCTACTAACTGATGAGATGACAAAGAGTTGATGTCAAAAATAGAAAACAACGGGTGCATTTACTGCTTAGTCCAATGGAGACTGTTGCAAAGTGTAACTGTGATATGGAGATAGGCAGGTCAGTTGCACAATTGCAGGATGATGAATTGAATGAGGACCTGCTCTTGGTAATGGTATTTGCTGAAAGGAGTATGAAGGGGATGTATCCTAATAGGTGATTTAGGAAGACCATTAGACAGGTGCCTAACAAAGAGTATCATAATGGAGAGGTGTAGATAACTTCTTGAAGTATGGTGGTATCAAGAGGCCAAGAAGCAGTGACTTGGTATATTCCAGGAGGGAAAGAAGTTCACGAGTCCAGGGAGGCAAGTCAAGGCAAATTTTATTTGCTGAGTGCCCAATCCCAGAGGCTCTGAGCACTTTACATTAGATAAGATGAAAAGTAACACAGGTACATGAGACAGGTAAAATAAACACAGCAATAAATACATAAATAATATAAAATAGGTCAGCAGCTTTATATAAAACAGCACAGCACTGGTCAGTCTACTTCACTCAGGAAGGCCAGGGCAAAAAGATAGGCCTTGAGACCCCTTTTGTAAACCTCAACCGTTGGGGCCTCCCTAAGAGATGGAGGTAGAGCATTCCACTGGACTGACCCGATGACACAAAAGGCCCTGTCACTGGAAGTTTTCAGCCTAGTTATGGGAACCTCAAGGAGGCCCCTAGTTGAGCAGAGGGAGTGGAATGAGGTTCAGGGTGTTAGGAGCTAAGCCAGGTAGCCAAGGCTAAGCCCATGTAGGGCCTTGTAGATGAGAAGATTCACCTTGAAAATAACCCTCCACCTGACAGGCAGCCAGTGCAAAGAACGCAGCACTGGGGTTACATGGCTAGACTTCGAAAGGCCAGTCAGTAACCTGGCGGCAGCATTCTGCTTGCTGGTGGAGGGTACCGCTAGAGACCCCAAAGTATAGAGTGTTAGCGTAGTCAAGCCTGGAGGTCATGAAGGCATGTACCAGAGTAGGCAGGTCATCAGACGGAACCAGGAGTTTGATCCTGGTGATATTCCTCAAGTGGTAGAAACTACTTTGGACCATGGACGACACCTGAGATTCAAGTGTTAAACTATCATCGAGGATCACGCCAAGATCTTGTAGCCTAGTTGAGGCCAACAAAGATGCAGAACCCAGGTGAAGACCTGACATCCCAGCGTTGGTAACACTTTAATCATGCCTGCTGCCCAGCTTAATCACTAGTACCTCCATCTTATCCGTGGTCATTTGCAACCAGCTGGAGGACATCCAGTCATTAATCTCAGCCAAGCAGTTATTTAGCACTTCCATGGCATCCGAGGTTCTGGGGAAAAGGACATATACAGTTTGGCATCATCCGCATAGCAATGAAAACCCACACTGTAACATCTAATGAGCTCACTCGGGGCAGCAGATACACTGCAAACAACACTGGTGACAAGATCGACCTCTGAGGCACTCCACAGGGCAGGAGCTTTGAGGAAGATGAGAAACTCCTTATCACTACCCATTGCTTCCTGCTCAAGAGAGGGACTCAAATCTGCGGTTGGCTGTGCCAGGTAGTCCACAATACTCTCTGAGATTATCGAGCAACACCATGTGATCTACAGTGTCAAATGCTGAGGAGAGATCCAGGGAAATTAAAATTGAGTTTTCTCCTCTATCTCTCGCCCTGAGGAGGTCATTATGCACCCTAAGTAACACTGTTTCTGTGCTATGCTTGGCTCTGTAATCTGACTTGAGTGGCTCATAGATGTCAAAGGTCAGGAGGTGCACCTTAAGCTGCTGGGCCACAATTTTCTCAACAACCTTACCCAAAAAGGGAAGGTTGGAGATAGAATGGTAATTTGTTAGAATGTCAGGGCCAAGTGATGGTTTCTTCAAGAGGGATCTCACCAGAGCTTCTTTCAAGGCATCCAGAAATCCCCCCTCCATCAGTGAGCACCTGACTATTCCAATGAATACTGGGCCAATGGAACCCATATAGCTCAGCTCATTAAGAAATGTGTCAGTGCCAGGTCTTGTTCAAAATATGTGTGCTTTAGCTTTGAGATGATCTCAATGATCTTGGCCACCTCCACAGGTTTAAACTCCTCTTAGACAGATGGAGCACCTCTGATCACCCCAAGTTGGCCACCGTGATCAACTGGTGAGATTCCCTGGTGGATAGCGTATACCCTATCAGAGAAGAACCGAGCAAACTCTTCACATAATGTGACTGAAAAAGCTTTCTTTGGCTATAGACAGACTGGATGCAAGAGTCTGTCCACAGTCCAAAAGAGCTGAGCAGGTTGGTTCCTCCCTGCAGCAATCTCCCCGGACTGAAATTCTGCCTTCTTATGGTTGATTGCCCCGGTAGTCAAGAATAATTAGCACGAGGGCTAGTTTTTCCCCCTCTGACTGGGTCCTCCACCAGCAACGTTCCAACTTCTGACCCTTGATCTTCATCACCTTGAGCTCCCTGCAAAACCATGGGAATCTCAAGTGAGAGGATCTGGGTCATCAGTGGACTGAAGAAATGGTATAGAGTGCCCCGGAGACTGCCCTATTATAAGTGGCCACTGCTTCGTCAATGCCAACCACACATGCAGCAACTACACCAGAAAAGTCAGCCACCACCAGTAGTCCTTCTGGGGACAAATCCCTTAAAGGGCGGTAGCTTACCATCTCAGCAGGGGAAGGACTTTCAGGGGTGGCCCAAATGAGAACACTGCTATGTAATGATCAGACCAACAGATCTGATCAATCTTGAGGCTAGTAACCTCAAGCTCTAGAGAGAGCACCAGGTCCAGTGTGTGGCTGCAGTGATGGGCCTCCGAAGTAACTACTTGTGACAGGCCCAGTGAAGACATCAACTGGGGGAGGTTAAAACCAAACTGCAAGGATTCGTCATTGACCCAGGCATTGAAGTCCCCCAGGATCAAACAACTGGGGGACTCCAACACCTCATTGATGATGAAGTCCACAACCTCCTGCAGAAATTCTCCCCCTGCCCCAGGGGGCAGTGAATGAAGAGAACCCTGCAGCCTGCACCTGGACCCCCACACACCGCCACACTCTCAAAGGACCTGGTTGTCCCCACCAGGTGCACGGTGAACTTCAGACTGGAAATAAAGCAGATGGCAATGCCCCCACCCCTGCGTTCCTGCCTTGGGCAGTGTACCACAGAGTACACGATGGGGACGGCTGTTTCCAAAACAGGCCCGGCATTGTCACCAAACCAAGTCTCCATGATGCACGCCAGATAGGTTGAGGAAATCAAGTCTGCCATAATTGTGGTCTTGTTCCGCATTGACTTGTCATTGCATAACACCGCCCAAAGGGGACCGATAGTGGCTGCAACCCTACTGATTACCTGCCCATGTGGTCTGATGGGAACCCTGGGGATGGAAGCCAAACACATCGGGCCTCTCATTAGGCTCTGTCTAAACCCAGGGCATCTCCTGCACCCCACTACCTCAATGCCTCTCACCCCTGCCTAACCCATAGCAGCACCCCACTGCTGCTAACCATTTTTACCCATTGCAGTGTTGACCTCCCAACAGTGTCTCGCTATCATAGCTGACACAGGGAGATCATCAAAGGGGAGAAGGTCATGCAGCAGGGCAGTGCCGTAAGTATTAAGTAGGGGTCTCATGCTCCGGCACATTCCGAGCAGAACAGAACAGTATCCACCCACTGATAACTAAAAACACCTCTCAACCCTCCTACAAATTTCAAACTAAAACCCCAGGCACACTCACACAACAACCTAATACAAAAAAATGCCTATATCAACATACATACCACTATCATACTTTCCCTACCCTCAGCACATAACACACACCCCCTCCCCCCAAACAAGCAGGTAGAGCTTTACTTTTAAATGGAGAGCAAAAAATTGCACAAATCTCAATTTGGGCAATGACCCAGTCAGTGAATTATAGATAGTGAGAAACAGTCAGCATTTTTAGAGTGCAGTTTGCTAAGCAAGCTGAACCACAGATGTTCTCAACACTCTGAGTTTGGAAACAGGAACTGGCTAAAAAAAACATTCTTCCAACACCAGAAACAGTTCACTTGAGAGGGCAAGTTTTAGGGGAATTATCCATAGCTCTTCTCATGAGCGCCATACGCTCCACACAGTCATGGAGTACCAGAGGATTAAGGACCACTCACCAGGCAGTAGTGGTACAAGGGATCCACCACCTCTCCCACCAGGCAGGAGGCAATGACCCGGTGAAGCTCGCACTGATGGTATGACAGACAACTGTCAGGGAAGCAACCGGGGCCAGGCACAGTCAAAAGCTCATACACAGCAAACGAAACCATGGTATAAACAGCAGCAGTCTCCAGCTTCAGCGAGGGCTGCCACAGCAAACAGACCCCCACCTCAGTCAGACAGGCTGCAAGCACTCGTCAACAACTAGTGCTCATGCTGCCAAGTCCACAACAAAGATGTTTTTCTGGGGAAAACAAAGCCAGAGTGCTGAACCTTCCACTTCTCCCTTGGGTGACAAACCACAGGGCCAAATTTTGGCTGCACGCTGATGTAACTGAGCCAGTCATAGTCTCCAGCTCCAGCACCCTTCAGTCTCTGAAAAATGGTAAGATGTTCTCCAGTGCCCTCTTCACTCTTCTGGGATCTCTCTCAAGTTACCTCTCTAACTAGGTAAGGCAGTAACGTGGCACCAATAACTCAAAGCTCTCACTGAAAAATAAAAACTCTAACTCCTACACCTGACTCACTAACCCGACCCTTACTCACACTAAAAGCCATAAGCCTTACCACTAGCTAAAATGACTAAACATTTCAGACTTGGGCAGCAAAAGCAGCCACGCAGTCAATGGCTGATGATAGGTGTAAAGAATCCACTAGAGCTTGGGTTCTGTGGAAGACATTGGAGGTCATTCATACTGTTCGAATTAAATGGAATATGTAAGGAATAATCCTGCAGTTCGTAGGCGTATGAGATGGATGAACAAGTGGAAGTAACTGAATGGGTGAATGGATGTTGGAAGCTGGCAGTCATGAGAAACACCAAAAAAATACAGAGCAGCCAATGTGAAGGAGCCTCAAGCAACCAGGGTGGTTAGAAGGAAGCTGCTTGAAAGGCCAGCAAATGTTGACTACCTCCAAATAAATTTTTTTTCAATTTGTCTTTATTTATAAAAAAGGTGCCTTTCCAAACCAAGGTGCCTGTACAATAAAAACACAATTACATAATTATCCCATAAAGTAAAACCAATAAAATACCATAGCAGCTTCAATAATCAGGGAAGACCAGATCAAAAAGGTATGTTTTTAATGCAGTCTTAAAACTCTGAACGGTCAGGCAGTCTCGTACCCAATGAGGTAGAGAATTCCACAGGGTCGGGGCTGCATAACTAAATGCCCTTGCCACAGATGTCATTAAACGGACCCTGGGAATCTCTAGCAATCCCTCATCAGAGGATCGAAGAGGGCAGAGGTGAAAGTAGGGACAAAGGAGATCTTTCAGGTAACCTGGTCCCTGGCCATGTAGGGCCTTATAGGTTAACAAAGCAACCTTGAAGGTGATCCGCCACCGCATCGGCAGCCAGTGCAGTCCGTGGAGCACAGGCGTTATATGACTGGCTTTAGAAGTACCAGTCAACAGCCTGGCTGCCACGTTCTGCACCAGCTGCAAGTGGTGGATATCAACCCCCAGTAGCCCTAGGTAAAGGGCATTGCAATAGTCAAGACGGGAGGTAATGAAGGCGTGAACCAATGTTGGAAGTTCATCGGGAGGAACCAGGTGTTTAACCCAGGCAATATTCCTCAGATGATAAAAGGAAGTTTTAACAACTGTAGACACCTGCGACTTTAGGGTCAAACAGTCATCAAACATAACACCAAGGTTTTGCACACAGTCCAAGGTGTGTAGCTGGACACCTCCGAGCCATAGTCCCGAAGGAGGACCTGCCAACACACCCACCTCACGATAACCTGGGTCCACCACCAACACCTAAGTTTTTTTCAGGGTTCAATCGCAGCCAGCTCACATTCATCCAGTCTTGGATTTTGGCTAGACAGCTGTTTAGCACCGAGACCACATCATCTTTATCAGGCACAAAAGACATGTACAGTTGAGTGTCATCTGCATAGCAGTGGAAACTCAAACCGTACCATCTAATAATCGCTCCCAATGGCAGCATATACACTGCAAATAACATGGGCACCAAGATAGAACCCTGCGGTACCCCACAGGATAGGGAGAATGGAGCTGAGGGAAAAAAAAACGACACCACCCTCTGAATCCTACCTGTGAGAAAAGATCGAAACCATCTGAGGACAAATCCTGATAGTCCACAGATGAACCGCAGGTGATCCAAAAGCACACCATGATCAACAGTGTCAAATGCTGCAGAGAGATCAAGAAGGACCAAGATGGAATGAGTCCTTCTATCTCTCGCTATCAGGAGGTCATTTAGTACCTGAATAAGGGCTGTCTCGGTACTATGTCTCTTCCTGAAACCGGACTGGAGAGAATCATAAATATTGTGGCTGGTCAAATGGTCCTCCAGCTGTAATGCCTCCACCTTCTCAATAACCTTACCCACAAAGGGCAAGTTAGAGACAGACCTGTAGTTTGTTAGACAGACGGGGTCCAAGGAGGGCTTCTTAAGAAGAGGCCAGACCACCGCCTCCTTAAGGAGACCTGGAAAGATCCCCTTCTCCAAGGACAACCAGACAATCTCAGCAAGGACAGGGCCGATAACATCAATGCAGCCAACCAGCAGGCGCATAGGACCTGGATCCAAACTACAGTTGGTAGGACGTAATGACTGGATAACTATCTCAATATCATTGATTGTGGGGTGGCTGAAGTCATGCCACACAAACTGGGTGTTCAACATCTCCTGTCGACCATCGCTACTCCCTAAAGGAAGGGTCACTGGATTTCGGACCTGATCATGGCAACCTCATCCACAAAGATTGAGCAATCTCCTCACAACGCTCTTGTGATAAAGCCTTTCCAGGCCGGAGACAGAGTGGAATGCACAGTCTGTTGATGGTCTGGAAAAGCTGAGCTGGTTGATTCTGTGCAGCAACAATCTCCCTGGACAGGAATTCTGCCTTCTTATGGGAGATTGTTGATTGGTAGACCAAATAATGGTCCATCAATCTAAGCCTGTCACATACCAGGCCAGACTTCCGCCATCACCTCTCTAACCTCTGTCCAACTCTCCTCAGCTCCCTCAAGGTCTCATCAAACCAAGGAAACCTGGGGCGAAGGGTAAGTGGGTGGACACAAATAGGAGCAATGGAATCCAGGGCCTCTGTCACTGCCTTAGTATAGGCAAGTACAAGATCCCCTGGATCCAAGCATTCATTCGGCATACCCGATAGGTCCAACACCGCCATCAGACCATCGGGGATAGACCCCTCAAGGTGTGGTATTGGACCATCTCCATAGGGGCAGGCCTCCTGGGGGGGGCCTCAAAACTGAACCTGATGGAATGATGGTCCAACCACATGACTGGTTCCACCACCAAGTCAGATATCTCCATCTCCAGGAGAAACAACAAGTCCAATGAATGACCACCAAGGAGGAGGAGGAAACAACCTGTGTGAGGCCCAGTGAGTTCATTAACTGGAGGAAGTTCTGTCCAAACTGCGCAAGTTCATCGTCGACCCAGGTATTAAAATCCCCCAGGATCAGCCATCTGTAGGATCCCAATGCCAGGTCAACAATGAAGTCCATGACTTCCCGCAAGAAAACATTCTCATCTCCTGGTGGACGGTAGATGAGAAGAATCCTGCACCACACACCCTCACCTATGATACATTCAAAGGAATTGGTAGTTCCCACTGGAACTTCCTTCAGGTTCAGTTCTAATTTAAAACAAATGGCCATATCCCTGCCCCTATGATCCGTCCTCAGGCGATGTATCACCAAGTACCCAGCCAGAATTGCTGCAGCCAGAATAGGACCAGCATTTCCATCCAGCCAGGCCTCGGTGATGCAAGCCAGGTCATTTGAATTAACAAGATTGGCCATTATAGCGGTCTTGTTTTTAATGGACCTGGCATTGCATAACACTGCCCAAGTCGGACGAGCAGCCGAAGAAGAAGACCGAGTTTCCTGCCTGCCATAAGCAGAGCCCTTGGGTATGGGAACCAGACAGGGAGGACCCCTTTCCCGGACCCATTTTGCACTAGCACTTCTCCTTGTCCCTACAATCCCAATCCGCCCACTCGTCTCCATTCCCCCAACAGGCTTAGTCCCCGCCTTGATCTCCTGGCTATCTCCAATACCCTGCACTGTCTATATACTTCCGGAGACAGAGAAGGACAGCAAAAAGGGCAGAGATTCCTCAGCCTGGAGGGGGAATAATGCCTGACCGTTCACATACCCCACATATTCACCACAACTAAAAAATATACACCCTAAAACAATCAAATTTGCACAGAATATACAACAAATAACAAACATAAAACCCCAACCCCAACAATAAAAACTAAATCTATAAGCAAAACGCAATGGTTTCAGGTAGCAGCAGATAATAAAATAAACTTAATTCAGCAGTTTATCTCCTTCAAGTAGCTCCCACTTCCTCAAAAGAAAATTAAAAGTTTTTAGACTTTTACCCCCCAACACTTCCTCTCACAAAGGTTAGAGGGAAAGTCAAAAAGAAATAGAAACTTTAACACTCTCACTGTCAATGTTAAGATGATCAATGGGCGCTCTCACTGCCCATAAGTCAGAAATACTCCAGTCCAAAAATAATGAGGTTAAATATAAGAAAAAGAAAAAAAGAGATTCAAATCAGGCTGTAATCTTCCTCAGATCTTTCAGTCCGATCCACTTTCAGCTATCAAAGTCTCCAAGCTCACTCTAGGGATATCAGAAACATTTCTGACGGAGATGTCTACAATACTCAGGGCAGCCGCCTCCCCCCCTCTTGCACTGCCAGTGACCAACACCTCAGCCCCCCCCAGACACAGCCCACCGGCTGTATCCACAGAGCACTTAGGGGTACTGGTTTCAGGGACAGCCCTCCAGCAAACCCTGTCTCTGACTTCTGTGCAGGGCACCAGCAAATACAAAAATCAGCCACCCCAGAAATATCACTGACAGAGGTGCCTACATTACTTCGGGCAGCCGCCTTCATCTCTTGCACTGCCAGTGACCAACACCTCAGCCCCCCCAGACACAGCCCCCCAGCTGAATCCACAAGGTGCTTAGGGGTATCGGTTTCAGGGATAGCCCTCCAGCAAACCCTGCCTCCGACCCCTGTGCAGGACACCAGCAAATACAACAAGCAGCCACCCTAGAGACCAATAACACCACCAGTCAGAGAATTTGAAAGAACAGGTCTATCAGAACTGCCAGAGCTTTCCAGAATCCACATGAAGCAGACCATAAGAGGATCCCAGGAGTCCACCGCAGCAAACTTGGCTGCAGGCAGGATAATCAAGCAGTAAATCCAACAGGTCCACACTACAAACCCAGCCACAAACAGGATGGTCTGGCAGCAAATCCAGTCCAGGCTGCCCATGCTCGAACAATGCTCCTCCAGCAACAGTTCTGATGAAAATTTGGACTATCCCTCCAGGACCACACAGCTCGAACAAACAGAATCGAACCTCCAAAGGAAACAAAAAAGGTAAAAAATATTTCCTTTTTCTCTCGCTCCAATTCCACCTCAGTTCTTCTTGGACCGGAAAATAAGAATTTCGCTCTGAGTAATGACTATAGGCGAACAATTCAATCTGCTGCTATCTAAAACCGAAAACGCGCTACCACTAAGTAACTCACTAAAAATCACTCTCTAAACTCAATACTAAACACTAACTACCAAAAAAATATATGTATACTAGCATCATATCTAAATGCTAGAAATAAATTCTGTAGTGAAAATGTAATACTAACGCTACTAACAAACAGAATAAAATATTTAAAACAGAGAGGAGAAAAGGAAGGAAACCAGGTTATGGCCTTCCCAGCAAAGAGGATTTTAAAGGCTGGAGATGCATGGGTCCATAGGATGATGAAGGAGTATGTCCAGAAGAATCTGCTATGAGTACAACTGGTGGACAGGATGGCAACCGAACAGGACTGGGTAGAAGCAGGAGCAGCAGCAAAGGTGATACGGGCAGTGATTACAGACATTCGAAATGGAGGCTAGAAACTGAAGAAAAGCTGGGCCATAAAGTCCTGCAGTGCTGACATGGGAAAAGATCTGAGGGAGGAATTGGCTGATGGGGAGCAAGAGTCTGAGCTAGTTGAGAGTAAAAGGCAAGGAGCAGGCCACAGAATGCCAGCAGGCAAGCTGCAGCCAAGCGGTGTAATCCTCAGGAGTCCAGATCAGCAATTTAGTGAGGAATAGTCCAATCTTCGATGGAAAGGGTTGATCGTAAGCCGACTTACTGGATGATGGAGCTCATTTACTTATTTTGTTTTTGTTTACTGGGTAAGTGCACTAGACAAAGGTAAAGGGAATCAACAAAGTCCAAGAGGGTAGCATCTTTCAAAAAAAGAGGTGTGCAAGAATAAGGGGGCACAATTTGAAGATAGAAGGGGGGCGGCTCAGAGGTAATTTAAGGAAGTATTTTTTCACAGAGAGGGTTGTGGATGTATGGAACGGCCTTCCAGAGGAGGTTGTGGAGTCAAAAACAGTGGTGGAATTCAAGCATGCGTGGGACAGTCATAAGGCAATTCTAGGGGGTGGGGGTAGGAAGAAGTAGGCTGCTGGTTAACTAGGATCTGCAACTTATCCATCAGGTAGGGAAATGGGCAGACTGGGTGGGCCAAGCGGTCCTTATCTGCCATCAAATTCTATGTTTCTATGTTTCTATTGCCTAGTTTCAGGCCCTGCCCGGGAGAGTTACAGACAGCAAAGGTAGCACACTAAATGGTGACAATTTCAGGTACAGTAAATACAACTCCATACAGTATGGCAGGTGGTACAACACAGTTAGGGGTTACAGATTGTGTAAGCAGTAGATAACAGATAATACAACATACCAGTGGTTGGAGAATGCAACACAGACAAGGCATTAACATTGGTCAGGTCAAGATAGCTAACCTTGGACATAGTAACATAAAGGCAGTTGGAATACAAAACTGGGTTAAGTGTGCACCTCCCTTGTTCCTAGGGGTTACTAGAATCCCAGTTAGAATTAGTGGTAGGCAGGGAAGGCAGCTAGTGAAATGCCAGTTAAATGGATTTCACCGTCTTCCTCTGTTTTCAGTCTTAGCTGAGAGTTGGAGGGATGATGTCATTTAGAACTGTCACAGCAGCATAAGACGCACAAGCCAGCAGCTGTGAGTGAGGGAGCTAGAATGTTTGAGCAGTGCTGAAGTGGAGTTCGAAAAGGAGGCTGCAGATTGTAGTTGCAGCTCCTCAAGTAGCCCTGAAATAGAGCTGCAGTTTTTCCTGTTGTTTTCTTTTCTCACCCCAGTGGAGGACAGCTTTGTCAGCCAGTTGAAGTGGTGGAAACCGTTTCCTTTGGATTTTTCTGTGCTTCATCCCAGGAAGGATGGAGCAGGACTCTAGGATTTCAGGGGCAACCCCATGATCCTTTCAGGACTTTGGAAGCTGCCTTTGAATGACATCTTGCTGTGAGTACATTTGTTTGGTCTGAAGTGTGCCCAGAAGTACTTGCAGTTTTTAAAGGTGGATTCTCTAATAAAGGGACCCAGTCACCTTAGACCTTTCTTTAAAAGTTGTCTGCCCACAGTGGAGTCCAGTATGTGACTGTCCACGTGACAGAACTTTTACTTCTGACACCCCTGAGGTGTTTTTTGTATGATGTTAAGTGTGATATACATTTCAAGACAGCATCTACAGTTTTTTACAGTTTGTGAGGTGTATTTACTAGATGAACGGCTGAATATGAACTAGGAAACAAAAGGTGGGAGACCCCCCATCTGGAGTGGTCAGTTTACCTCTTTGGGTTCTGAGGGGCACCTGTTCTTTTCTGTCAGTGCATGTGGCCAATGACTGAAGAATGTTTACCCTGTAAGTGTTTTTTTTTCCAGTTTTGCCCCAGTGAGTGGGTTTCTTCCAGTTCTACCCCAGTTTACCCCAGGTATGTGAGTTCTGCGATGTTTGAGCCTGTAGTGCTCTGTGTTGTGTGTTTCACTATTTATCCTATGCAACATGGGAAGTGTCCAAGTACTGGCCAGTAGTGCCATTTCCAGAGACACTAGTGTGTCCACCAGTGGCTAGTCCACAAGTTCTACATTTTCATCCTTCATTCAATGGGAATTCATGAAGTTCTGTACTTCAGTTTCTGCATTTACAGCGTGTGTAACCCTTGGGGGTCCATCTTCACTTTGTGTTGTCCTACATGTGTTTTGGAATAAAGCCACACTCTAGAATCCCAGCCTGGTTTGGACATTTATGTTATTGCTTCCTATTATGTGGAATTACTTGGGTACCCCTGTCCAGAAGTGCAAACCTAGCATAGCCCTGAGCAAACATTTTCTCCCTGGCACCTGGGTTGTTGGCCATAGTATTGGTCCCTACCAGATGTGTGCCAGGTAGTAGCCACACTTGGTTGTCTGTTTGTATAACAGTCTTCTCCATCTGGCAAATCCCACCTTGTCTAATGGTGGCAAAACAATGTACCCTCACCCCTCTCTTTTCCCCTAGACTATGGGAGGTGTGCCTACTAGTTAAAGAAGGGACCTGTGGGTGGCTTACATGTGCATGTAAACTTGTTGACGAGAGATCAGTCCTAGCTTAATTGGAATTCCACTGAAACTGAGCAGCATCTTTGGAAGGTGCTGGGAAGGTATCAGATGGAAGGTTATGCCATGGAATGGTAAAACAGAATGAAGGGAAACTGGAATGGGCTCCAGGCATTAGATCCAGGTAAGACTAAGAGAAAGATCCAGATACAAAGGTGCTGCAGAGCTGGGGTGTGAGGTTCCCACCTCCGAAATAGATGCAGACTGGAAGTGCTGATGGTAACGGGTGCTACGGTGACAGGGTATGATGTACCCCCTACCGTGTCATAATGTTGCATGCTTAATAGCGTATGACATTATGCCTAAACTCAAACAGCACTATAGCTTACAGCGAGTGGTGCAATACTGCAAATACTGCTGTACGTGGTACTCCACCACTCGAAATATTCCAGGCAGACGATAAGACCTCTGCCTGGATGGGGTTCCACTGAGAAGCTGCCATGGCTCAATGGACTGAGCTACTGCAGCGAGGAACCCAGATGCTGTGTCTGGTACTGGGTTTGATTCCCAGTCCCAGAAACTTTAATTTTTTTTGAACACTTTGTGCGTTCCCCGAGGTACTCCCCCCCGGAGCTGAGAATCTTTATTGAGAGGGGGGCTCAGGTGTTGCAGATCTGCGTAATGGGGGTTGGGGGTGGAGCCCCGCAAACGCAAAAAAAAGAGTTATGGGGCATGGCAGAAATTGTACTGTATTGGCAGCGTGATTTTGCCATGCGGCATAATGTCTTGCGACATAATGACCCAATGCCGATGTTCCCACCCCCAAAAGAGATAGCAAACTTGAATCACTGATAGCAGACCAATAGGTCAAGATAAGGGTAGCAGTATGGGAAAAACTGTAGAAAGGCTTGGACTCCCAGCCCCGAAGATGTACAAAAACATTATATATCCAGCAGGAAGCAAGGGGGAATGTGGCAGAAACATGTCCAGTATGAAGGATGCGATGAAACAGGAAGGTCCAAAGAAGCAATGATGGAGGAGTCAGCAGAATGGAGCTGAAGGGCCTGTAGACTGGAGGAGGTCAAGCCAGAAGGTAAGCCACAGGCAACAGTGTATATGACCACCAGATTACTACTGGAAGGCAAGCAACAATGAAGTCAGGAGTCTGATGGATAGGGTGGAATTCGAGACTGAATGAGCTGGCGAGGTCACAATCCAGAACTTGAGGCCTAAGGTGAGGACAAGTACAGGAATCCCAAGTGCGAAGAGAACCAACAAAAGGAGGCAGGAGGGAAAGGGCCACCACAAGGCTAAAGCAGTCCATACTGTACTTCTACAGGGCAACTGTAGGCTAAAGCCCAGGGATGGGCTGGAGGAGCAAAATCAGAAGGCTGGAGACACTGGGAAGGACATGTAGCAGAAGCTGGAGGCAAGGCTCAGATACAAGTACTCGAAGACTGACGGATACAGGGTTCCATTCCCGCAGGAAAGTGGCAAGCTCATATTACTGGGTGAACCCAGATCGCTGGTTTAGGATGCAGGTAGTTGATATGATGGAGCACAGAGTTCCCATTCCTGAAGGGAAGTGGCAAACTCAATAGTGCTGGTATAGAATGTATTGGAATGAGTCAGGAGATTATAGGCTGAGAGGGTACAGTGATCCCGTTACCGAAGGGAAGCGACAACCAGATAGCAGATAGAGAATGTAGTAGTATGAGACAGTACATGGAGGACACAGGCTACCATTCCCAGCAGTTGAGGCAAGCTAACCTTGACTCAATGCTGGGCTGGGCAAAGTGAGAGACAGAGACTGTGGGCAGTTAGTATGGTATAGAATCGGTTGAAACTGAGATTGAGAAAACATGCTTCCATCCCTGGTAGACCGGGCAAGCCCACCTTCACTCGATACCACAGAAGGCAGAGTTAGGGATGGAGGATGTTGAAGTGTTGGTATTTGTTGGTACAGAGTCCAGCAGGGCAAGATAGTAGATGGACTGAAATAGACTCCCATCCCTGGCAGACAGGACAAGCCTACCCATGCTCGATGTCTCAAAAGGCAGAGTTAGGGACGGAAACCGGAAAATTGCTGGTATGGGCTGAGCAAGTAAAGGGCAGCTAATTGCTGCATATTAAGAGTAAACAACAGAAAGGAGAAGAATGAAGGGAATGTAACAGGAAGAGGACGAGCACGGTGGGGAACATGAAACAGACAAAAGTAATGAATAACACAGAATGGACAAAGACAAACAACACAGGACAGATATGGGAAGGAACACTGTAATAGACAGGGACAGAGAAAACCACTGCTTGGCATCCATTGGGGAGGTAGGAGCATGCAGAAGCCCAATCATCAAGGCAGAGGAGGCACAGGAGATTATGAGAGCTGGAAGGGTATGAAGTACTAGGGGTACAATGAGGTAAATTCAGATACAGTAGACTTAGCAGGGTATATGAACACTGAGACCAGGAAATGGTGCAACAGGGGTAGAAAGCATAAGTGGCATACCTCTCAACCTCCTGCCTCATAAATCAGGGACAAGGCTGACAAAAATCAGGGATGAAGGACCAAAATCAGGGACACATCTTCAACATTGGTGATATCCACTTGGGAAGCTGATAGAATAAAGGGTTTTGTGTAAAATGCATTTTCAAAAGAAGAACAAGTCTGTAACTTTAAGGCTTGACATTATTTTTTGTTTACAAACCCCACTGTTTGGTCACAAAAACACAATTTTTAGGAGGGACTGAGTAAAATTTTGAGGCAAAATCAGGGACATCCCTGAAAATCAGGGACAGTTGAGAGGTATGATGAGTGGTATCAGTTGCAGACAAAACTGCTAGGGACAGTTGTTAACAATAAATAACTAAGTGCAGTAATTACTAAGGAAATTCAGGTGCCAGACGAAGGGAATGTGGTGCTGGGCTGTTGGGATAGGAAGGAGCGATGATGGAAATAGAGTGCTGGTGCAAACAGCGAGAAGCCCAAAAGAAATACAAGTACAAGGGACAAGCGCAAGTATGAGGGATGGAAGGGTGGAACAATAAGACAACAATGAGAAGAGTTTTTTTTTGTGTTTATATTAGTGAGCAAGCCAGGTCATAATACACAGATACACAGAAATGTGACGGCAGAGAAAGGCCCCACGGCTTATCTAGTCTGCCCAGCAGATAATGAACAACTAGGGGAATACCAGAAGAGTTATGACATGGCTAACTGGAACTTTGTAATGTAGGTGGTAGCAATAAGCAACCTTACTGGTAGCATAGATAATGGTAGGACACTGAGGATATTAACAGTGGTAGGTAAGTGGAACCATATGCCATACTTGCGTGGAGCTTTGGTGAAGTAAAGCATAGGCTTCCATTCAGGAAGACAACACAGTCACGTCGGTAAAGCCCACGTTATTACATACACAAATTCGACTAATAGAAAATGAAATAATTAACTCCAGGAAAGGTGTAATACGAGACAGGGATTCCACAGCAGGTTGAAACAAGGAATTTGCCTTCACAATGAATAGTACAACATCAGTGCAACCAGGCAGGGTGAAAGACATGGTGCCATGGAAATGAAGCACTGAGGAACAATCAGCAATTGCAGGCAAGTGAATGGGGTGTTGCTGTTGGAAAAGGGGTCAGTTGGGCAGCACAGTGGGGAATTAGGGAGGAAAGTGTGAGAAAAATCAGGGGATCCAGTTCAAATGTAGGGGAATGAAATGCTTGAAATGCTGGATAAGTCACTTGCAGCATCCCAGGGAAGTCAGAACGATAGCAGTAGCTGAACGGATAATGATAAAGCATTGCAGGTATGAATGACCGAAGCGTAGTTGTAGGCATAAGCAGGAGTGTCAACATGAAGCAAGACAATGGAGGTAAACAACCAAGGGAAAAGGGAGATTAATGGGGTACAAGGCAGTGTAGATACAAATACATAAACTGAGATCAAACCGAAGATACTGTAGTTCACTGGGAGGAGCCGCATGCAGGAGCATTCTAGAGAAGGTGTCAGCGGAGCCAGGTGAGCACATCAGACCTGGAAATGCTATGAAGGGTTGCAGTGGCTCAAGAGAAGTGTAATGATCAGCACATTCGGAATGAGTGCCTCAGCCTACATAATGTAAGTTTAAAGTGTTACCCAAAGCAGAAGCAGAGCATGGAACAGAGTAGAGGGAACTGCAGCAAAAACAAAAGCAATAATAGATGGTAGATGGCAGGAGTGGGAAGTAATGGGGGAACAAGATCAGTGGTGAGTGGACCAAAGAGGCAGATGGGGAACACAGCAAAGGGGGAGGAATGAATGAAATGAGAAGGAGGCCAAGAGGAAACAACAGGCATAGGAGCAAAATAATACTAACAAGGAGGCAAGGAGAAACAAGAAGCAGCAAAGAAAGAAAGGGGGCCTCAGCCACAGGAGCCTGGTGCTTGTGAGGGGGTTCACAATGCGCTAAGCAGGGAATTGCTGAGGGAGACTGACTTTATTTTGGATGTGGGAGGAGCTATTCCCACACACTGAACCTTGGGCTTTAGCCCTCCCAAAATATCAACCGGGAGGTTGTAATGCAGAATAAAGGTATTATCTGTGCATAACAAATGTTGGCCATTAATTAAACAACAATTAAGAACCCTTGAGTAGCAGTACACAGACAAATCTCATTCAGCATATGCAGCAATCAGACTACCGAACAAGATAAGTACATTACACCAGCGAATCACAATCAGCAGTACAGGAACTGCAGTCATCAAGAACCAAACAATATTAAGTTTGAATTTTATTACTTTTTGGTGCCTCCCACCACTGGCACCATCTGCCCGGTCATGGACTCTCAGCTGTGACTTTCCATATTAGCCACCCTCCCAGTATCCCCTGGCTTACCCCCCTAGGGCGGGGTCATGGCACCTGAACCCCTCTGAAGGGTGCCGCGATCAATGGGATATGGCAGGAGTCAGCCTGGGAGCTGAGTGCAGCCAGGGGCCGGTGTCATCAAGGCGGTGGGTGGCAGGCTTTTCTCTCCTGTATGCAGGGGCAGGAATGTGCAATGATGCCTGTGCCCACCCTGCCCCACAGATTCTTGGTGGTGCTGGTTGCTTGTGGTGCCCCCAGTCTCTGCCAGGGGTCCCTCAAGCACCGGTCACACACCACACCCTCCCCCCGGAGAAGAAGAGCAGTCCATGGGATGCTCGATCCTTTCTCCTCTGGCTGGCCCTCTGATTACCCAGGTCCATTCCTCAACCCAGGTCACCGGGGTCGCTAGCGGAAATCCAACCACTGTGCCGATGCCCCGGCCCACAGGTTGAATTTTTTTTTTTTTATTTAATTCTCATGCTGTATGTATCCTTTGGTTTCAGCTACATACCAGTGCCATGGCTGCTATATGTGAGAGAGCGAGAAAGAGAGAGAAAGAGACTGTATGGAGCTGTAGCCATCTGACAAGTAGATGAAATAAAATGTAATATTAAGCAAAAGCACTACAGTAATCAACTGTAGTTAGAAGCTTAGGAATGGCAGTCAGAAAAAGCTAACAGTTCCAAGGCTGAATTTTTTAAAATTCTTGTATCAATCCCCTGATTGCAGTCAAATACCAGTACTATGGTGGATAAGTGATAGACTCTCTGGAGCTGAAGCCAATGGGTCAATACCAGAATTCTGAAGTGCAGGCTCTGATGCAGTAATCAAATGTAGATCCTTTTAGTATAAACAGTGTCACATCAGTTACCCAAACAACTTCAGTCTCTGGTCTGTGATTCCTACTCTAGGGGTCAAATGTTACTGAGTATGTGGTATTTAGAATGGATTGTAAACTGGGTGAGTGTCAAGTACAGTCACAGTAGCTTAATACCGGTTGCCTGCATCATAGGCTGCACCAACAGGCCGGTCCTCTCCCACTGAGTTTCTGAACTTTGCCCCTCTCAGCTCTTGTCCAGCTCACAGTCTGCACCTCTAATCCCGTGACCTAAGTCATACCACCATTCCCCACAGTCTATCAAAATCCTGATGTAAGGTTCTGGCACTAAAGGACCAGGAACTAACAATATTAAAAAAAAAATTGCAATGAGTTAAGCAGTTTCCCATGTCTTTCCCTTCAAATCCAACTCGTCCTGTGGTAGTCCTTCCCCTTCGTTCTTTATCCAGGTTAGTCTATTCCAGTCCTACCTCATTCCTTCTACAACATGGTTATTTAAGCAACAAGGCATGACAAGGAGTGTGTTATCGTGTAATAACATCACTCCTGGGGTGGATTGAAGCACGAGGTGAAGCCGAGTGCTTCCACCACCTCAGGAGTGAAGCTATTACACAATAACACACACCTTGTAGTGCCTTATTGCAGTTATAAAATGGTTTGTTGTAATACAAAAAAAAAAAAAAAAAAAATGTTTTTAGTAGATTTTACATAGAAACATAGAGTCTGTCGGCAGATAAGGACCATACAGCCCACCTAGTTTACTCATTTCCCTACTTGTTTTGGCAATCCCTACTCTTACCTTGACTGCCTTTCCCCTGCTTCACTGTACAGCAGGGTGTCTTTATGCTTATCCCATGCACTTTTGAATCCCTGTACTGTTTTTGCTTCCACCACCTCCACTGGTAGGTTGTTCTATGGATCCACTACTCTGTAAAAAAATATTTCCTAGCATTCCCCCAAGCCTCCCTCCATCCAACCTCATGTTATGCCCCCTTGTCCTTGTGCACTTTCGTCTCTGAAATAAGCTCCCCTTCTATACCCTGTTTATTCATCTAAGGTATTTGTAAGTTTCTATCATATCCCCTCCCTCTCGTCTCTCCAGTGAATAACTATTTAGTTCCTTGAGTCTTTCCTCATAAGGTTTGTGGTGCAGTCCATGTATCATTTTCTTTGTTTCTGAAGAGAAAAGTAAAATCAAAAGCTCATACAAATCAATACAGCGATGTTATACTGAGATATCACCACTGTCTCAGGCACACACTGACCAATCAGAGTGCAGGACATTTTCTTGTCATTGTATAATTGTTTTCAATGGGGAACTGTCAGCAATAGCGAGGTTGATCCCAATGTGCACTTTGTGAACAAAAATATTTTTTTTTACTTACTGTTTACTGCAACATAATAGAATGTATTAGGCTAATTTTGCTGACTTCTAAGATGCCATTTCATGTAACCAGACATCCCAGAATCCCCTGCAGCTGACATCACAGGAGAGCATCAGAGCTGGGAGATTCAGTAGTCTTCAGTAGCCTGCAGTACACGTGTTAAAGATTTTGCCAGTTAAAATCAGATGCTTGCTGGTCCTGCTATGCACATGTGGCTTAGTACAGTCCTCTGTGACTGTATCTAGCCCCGCAAGAACAGCAGACCAGCAAACAGAAAATTATTTTGTAAAAAACTCTGACATTCACAACAGGCTATTGAATCTCCCACTCATGCAGCCCTCATCTAATGTCAGCTGCAGGGGAGTCTGGTTTTCTGGTTATAGTAAATGTCAGCTTACAAGTCAGTGAAATGAGCCTGATACAGTTTATTACACTGCAGTAATCAGTAAGTAAAACAAGCATTTGTCAATGCCGGATGTTGTCTTGCTGGCATTGGCACTGGTAGTGCAGGAGTTAGACAGATGTGTAATAGGAATGGCAGTGAAGTATTGAACTGATGCCAACCTCACCCCCACCCTGCAGAGATGGACAGGCATTGGGGTGTGCCTTTGATTCACTGGCCATAACGTTCATGCCATTTCACCTCACCCTACCCTGCAGACACAGGGCAACTAGAGTGTCAAAATAGGTCTAAAAAAATTGGGCAGACTAGCCGGACCTAGCGGTCTCCTTCTGCCATCAACTTCTACATTTCTATGACACTGACAAGTGTTGTGGTGTGCCTTGGGGTTTTTGGACCTTACGCTCACCCCATTCCATAAGGAAATATGCTGAGATGCGTGCAGTATAGAATGGAGTGAACTTTGGGGCCGAAGACTCCAAGGCATACCCAATGCCAGTCACTGGCTGCAGGGTGGGGGTGGGGGTGGAATGGAGTGAGCATTACAGTCTACGATCCCAAGTCACACCCCTGACACCTGTCAGTCTTTACAGGGTGGAATGTTATGGTTGGAAACCCTAATTCCCCAGGTGTTTGTTGGTATTTTCACTCCAAATTTTCAACATGGGCTTTTTGTGACCCCACCTCATGAACAGTGGCACTATCAGTTCATTAGCCAAAAGATGATTTTGCACAGCGACTGTACTATTTGGCATCACAGGTGTGAAAACACATTTTGGCAAGATGTGAAAAATGACAACTATACTGTTCACGAGGAGGTGTACAAAAATGGCACTGTTGAAAATCTGGAGTGAAAATATGAAAAATTGGTGAAGTCACGAGTGTGCATAGAAACTGCACAACGCACGCTCATAATGCAATTATTTTGAGGATTTTTTTTAACCAAATTTTCAAAATAGGCATTTTTGGACCTCCCCTCATGAACAGTGGCATGTGATTTTGTTAATCTGTCCCATAAATTGATTTCCCACAGCAACTGTGCCATTGTGCACTACAGGTGCAAAAACACATTTTGGGCAGGATGTGAAAAATGACAGTTCTACTCTTCATAAGGAAGTGTGAAAAAATGACAATGCTGAAAATCTGGAGTGAAAATATTAAAAATTGTTGAAGTTATAAGCATGTGTGGAAACTACAATGCACGCTTGTAATGCAGTCATTGTTTGGAATTTGTTCACCAAATTTGCAACATGGGATTTTTCGGACCCCACCTCATGAGCAGTGGCACTGCTGTTTCATTACATGTTCCCAAAAGGTGATTTTGCACAGTGACCATGGAATCACCTTTAGGGACCGAGTAACAAGATGACAGTGCATGTGTCCATGAGGTGGGGTCCCAAGAACCCTGTGTTGAAAATCTGGTACCAAAATTCCCAGAAATGGCTGAGGTTCAAACCCCCATTGCCTGCCATTATAAAACTTACCACATTTTGTTCAGTTCCCAGTCAGCTTTTAAAGAGTTCAGATGTGTTTCTGCTCCACAGAAGATTGCAGCACTAGCCCTTATGAGGTAAATATGGGATGAGGGGTGGTATGGTGAGGTGGGGTGCACAGAGGGTGGGTGTGGGTAGGGGAGGTGCGGCAGGACAATGAGGGACCATTTTTGTTGTATTTGGTAGCTGAAAATAAGTACCTTAAACACATCAGGGTCTTGGTAGAAAGAAAAAAATGCACCACAGAAATCTAGGCCATCTTCTGTGTTTACTTCCATACAGCTCAGATACAGTGGGAGCACTTATCTCAACACACACAGGAAGAATTACAGTAAATGCATTCCTTAAAGCTGTACTATCTAACATGTCTTAAAGCAGCACTACACATTACAGTCACTCCTGACTTAGCTAGAAAGTACATAAGTCAATAATTCAGAAGTAATATGAAGCTATTAAAGTTATTCCTGCAATGTCCCTTTAGTTAGTCTATGTCATTAGGCTATATCATTACAAGTCCATTCTCTTTGGTGGATGTCATATACATCCTGAATGACATAGTAGGACTGGAGGCTGTTGCTCTGGAATCTGATTAGCATCAGCCACATCTTGTCTCAGTTGTTGTGGTTCCACTATCTCTTCTTGTTCTTATTCTGGAAGAAATAATGCTGGATAACTACCCCAACTCTGGGTATTCCTTTTTTGTTCTGTCTCAATTCTAATACGTTATTGGTCGACATGTTTTTTCACTCTCCTCTGGTTAGTCAGTCGAACACTATAGTCAACATTTCCAAACTTGTTTTTCTACCATGCCTTCTGTCCATCTCTTCGGGCCTGCATACATCCTGACCCACACGAGATCATTGGGTTTGAAGGATCTGGTCTTAGGAAGCAATTCAGTTACTGACTTATAGCCTACAGGGTGAAGAAGGTCCAATTGAGTTTGAATCTGACATCCAAACAGCAATTCAGCAGGGGATATTCCTATGACACAATGTGGTGGTGTTCAATACATCGCAAGAAAGTCCAAAAGAGCTATTTGTATTGCCGTTGGTGTAGTAGGATTTCTTTGTCCATACACTTTTTAAAAGTCTGAACCAGGCATTCCACTTTGCCATTTGAACTTGGATGGTAGGGAGGTGAGAAAATATGGCAGATACCACATTGTTGGCAAAATCCTTGGAATTAAACAGACGTGAACTGTGGTCCATTATATTGTTTGATTATGGAGATATTCTATTTAGGGGGACATCCACATTATTGCTCCACAGATTAGATGTGATTTACAACAGATTTGCCCAGTATATTCTGGACATCCCTTGGAATAGCCATCATTGTCTACTCTATGGAGCATTAAACTGGACACGTTTATCTGTATGTGGAGACATCCATACAATTCATTTGGCTCTGAAGTGCTATTTAAAGAAAGTACCTACATACTTATTAGATATAATGAAACTTAGGAAAGTAAACAGTGGCTTGCGTTCAGCAAATTTGATTGAATATGTAGTACCAGCTATGAAAATGGTAAAAGGAGACTCAGACTTTGTTCATATTGCCTCTAAATTATGGAATAATTTACCATACCATTTACGTCTAAAGAAAATGATTCCATATTGGAACACGATAAAAACTTGGTTAATGAGCAATGCTGCCTTACCTAAGGCTTGTTGTGACCACACTGTGTAAACTTGTTTTAACTATGCTTTGATTGTAATTTCTATATGTTGTATATTATATGTGTAACATGTCTGTTATGTGTAACGTTTGTTTTTTATATGCCCATGGGACCCCATTGTAAATGAGTCTAGGCTCAACTTAGTTATCCTTTTCTGAATATCAGAATAACACTTTTACTACTACTACTACTACAATCACTTGCAGAACACCATGGGTAGCAAAGATAGATTTCAACACTTTAATGGTACTCTCAGTAGTTGTCGAAGACATTTGATGAATTTCTGGCCATTTACTATAAGCATCAGTTAAGAGTAACCACATGAAATTTAAATAGGGTCCTGCAAAATCAATATGCAACCTTTGCCAGGGTTTTACAGGTCATTCCCAATGGTGAACTGGAGCTCTTGCTGGATTTCACATCAATACAGCACATCCTTTGCATCTTTACACAACCTGGTATATGTCTCTGTCAGTGGAAGGCCACCATACAAGAAGTCTGGCAAGGGATTTCATTTTAGCAGAGCCTGGATGGCCTGCATGCAAAAGAGTCAACACATTTGAGAGATAGCATTGGGGTACTATGACACGCAATCCCATAGAACACACCCCTCAGCAATGGACAACTGCTGTCTCTTTGTATAGTAGGGTTGTAGTTCAGCCGAAGAAGTAGTGCCTTGAGGCCATCCCTCAAGCGTATACTGATACACTTGTTTCAAAATTACAGCTTGACTAGTTGCTTTTGCAATGTACTGGAAGCTGATCTAACTGTTGTAGCTCCATTGCACACACAACAGTAGAGTCCTCCATATCTTTGAATTGCACTGGAAAACTATCTGGCCCCACCTGGCATACTAATGGCCCCTCTTTAAGTCCCACATCGAACTCCATTTCTATGGATATTGGTAACCTCGACAAGGGATTCACATTTCCATGCTGGTCAGTTGGTTGGTATGTAACCTGGAAATTATAGGCAGACAAAATTAATGCCCATCGTTAAAGTCGGCTAGCGGTTGTCTCTGGAATTCCTTTTTCTGGATTGAAAATTGTCACTAGTGGCTTGTGATACATCTTCAGGTGAAACTTGCGACCTAGCAAGTACTGGCAAAATTTCTGAACTCCAAAAACAATTGCTAATGCCTCTCTCTGAATCTGGGCATAATTCCTTTCAGCTGCAGTGAGTTTGCATGAAACATGGGCTATCCGCTTTTCTACTCCTTCTGGATTTGTATGGAAAAGGACAGCTCCTGTACCCACAGGACTAGCATCACAGGCCAATGTGATAGGTAAGTTTGGGTCATAATGAGTTAAATTATTCACATCAGTTAGAGAGAGCTTGATGGTTTGAACTGCCTTACTGTGGCCCTTGGTTCACTTCCAAGGAGCACCCTTATGTAACAGTTCATTTAGGATAGCACATTTAGTGGCTAAGCCAGGTATGAAATGGTTATAGTAGTGCACCATACCCAAGAATGAGCGCAACTCTGAAACATTCTGTGGTTCAGGCATATCATTTGGACAAATTCCATATTTGTCAATAGTGTGACCTAAGTACTTGACACTTGGTTAACAAAATTGGCATTTTTCTCTCCTGAGTCTGAATCCACTCTGTTGCAATCTCTCTAAAGTCTTTTGTAAATTAAATAAATGTTCTGCTTCCATCTTGCTTGTGACAATGATGTCATCCAAATAACAAGGAACACCTGGTATATCACCCACCATTTGCTCAATCACTTTTTGAAAAACAGCAGGTGCAGAACTAAGGCCAAAACATAACCGTTTGTACTTGTACAGTCCTTGGTGTGTATTAATCGCTAGCAATTTCTCAGAGTCTGTATCCAACTCCACTTGAAGGTATGCATCAGCAAGGTCCAGTTTAGAGAACCCCACACCACCATTCAGTCTGTGAAAAAGTTCCTCTGGTAAGGGTAAAGGAAATACATCTGTGCTAAGTACTGGATTAAGTGTCACCTTAAAATCTCCACATATTCAAACCTTACCACCTGGTTTAGATACCACCACAATTGGAGTGGCACAATCTGAACCTGAAACCATTTTCAGCACACCTGTTTTTTCCAGTCTGTCCAATTCTGTCCCGACCACCAGTTTAAAGGCAAAAGTAAGTTTTCGTGGTATACAAAACTTAGGAATTGCATTAGGCTTTGTAACTAGCTTGACTTTAGCTGTTGTGCAACATCCCAGGCCTTTCCACAACTCTGGATACATGTGTAAAATCTCCCCAAGCTTGGACGGGATACTGCCTTGTGGTACCTGGACAGCAGCAAGTAGGCCAACATCTGCTGGATCAATATGAATGTTTAGAAGAACCTGAGCATCTCTGCCCAAAATGTTGCCACCCTTTTTTGAAACCAGAAAAGTTAAAGGTGTACCAGGAAAATCAGTCCTGTGTACTAAAGTGGTAGACGAGCCCAGTGGCTGAATTGGTTGCTCTTCAAATGCATGCAGTAACTTATTACAAGGAGACTACAGTGGCTTATCCAGATCAGACCATGTTGAATGGTTAATAAAAGTAACTAGGGAAGCAGAATCTACCATTAAACACAGCTGATGCCTCAGTTGTGGCAATTGAAGTAACACATAGAAAGGAGGAACATCTTTAGTCTGCATTTGTGGTGCAATAGGAACCACTGCCCTGTCAGTGCTCTATGAAATGATCACTGCTGTTCTCCTGCTTCTGCAAACTTTATCAATACGACCCTGATGTTTACATGCATGAACTGAACTTCTCTGAATTTGCACTGGTCCCTGCTTTGCTGAGAAGACCCACATGATGCACATTTGTACTGGCCATGCAGTTTGGGTGGGGTGGTTGAATTTTTCTTTGAAAACAGTGGTTTAGACTTAAGTTTGAGCTGTTTCAATTTGGAGTTTACTGCAGACACTTGTACCTACTTTTTAGTGTTCATCTTAGCATATGCGTCATTTTCTGCAGCCTCATACATTTGTGCCAACTATAAAAGTTCATTAGCCAACTTCTTGACACTTACAGAAAGTATCTGCTGAATATGATGTTCATTATTCAACCCCATAACAAGCTTATCAGCTAAATTAGATTCAAGATGCTCCCTGCTCCACTCACATGTGAGAGTTAAGCTTTTGATCTTGGCCAAATAAGATTGTAATGACTGACCTGGTTTCTGATGGTAACTGTAGAATTTATACTATTCAGCCCTTGGGAACGTTGTTAAACTGTATTGTGCATTCAGTTTAGCCTTTAGCTCCTGATATGGCAAATCCTCTGGCCGGTCAGGTGCACACAGACTGCATAAAAGTTCGAAGGTTTCACTTCCCAAGAAAGTACAAAAAGCAGTTCAAATAAGATCACCCTGCTGTTCATTTTTAGCAGCTTGTATGGCAGGATTAAGTAATAACCACTGATCAAACCATCCCAGTCTGTTCCTTTAAAAATCTCAAAGCTGGCTGAAGTTGCCATGATACTGTACAGTTCCAAATTGCTTACTTGCCTCCAATGCAGAAAGTCACAAAATGGTGCAATTCAGTAAGCTGGAGCTATGAAAATTTTCACCATCCTTGTCGCCAGTTTGTTGTATTTGGTGGCCGAAAATAAGTACCTTAAACACATCAGGGGCTTGGTAGAAAGAAAAACATGCACCACAGAAATTTAGGGCTTCTATATTTATTTCCATACAGCTCAGATACAGAGGGAACACTTATCTCAACACACACAGGAAGAGTTTCAGTAAATGCATTCCTTAAAGCTGTGCTGTCTAACATTTCTTAAAGCTGCACTACACATTACAGTTTTCTTTTTACAGGTAAAAAGAAAAACTTCAGGGGAAGGTTTTCTTTACTTACAGGTAAAAAAAAATGATTTGGGGTACACTGGGGTGGGATCCCAGTGTGCCATGAGACTGGGGGGGACATGATGCTGACAGGAACTGGGCACCCCCATTGGCAAAGAAAGTGTGTGCGTGTGTGTGTGTGTGTGTGTGTGTGTGTGTGTGTGAGGGGTCAACATGATGCCAACGGGGATTGGGCACCCTCATCAGCAAAGAAAGTGTGTGTAGGGGGGAATGTAATGCAGACAGGGATTGGGCACCCCCATCTGCAAACAAATTGAACTGGGGGGAGGACATGCCGACACAGGGATTGGGCATCCCGATGTGCTTTAGGGGGATTAGGGCGGGTGGCAGGAGCCACCATATTTATTGAATGTTTCACCAGGAAAGGGCACAACGGAGCCTTGTCATTTGACGCCCAATGAGTAAACTGCACCTTATTGGAGTGTTAGATTTCTTTCAACTTCGTGGCTCTCTCTGAACTGTTGTCATCACCAGCATGCTCACTGATTGGCGGCTGAGGGGCAGCACCACTAAAGTGTCCCTGCATTTGCCTAACACTCATGCACCTCTGATATGTATACTACCACAAGATGTTGCTTGCGCATGCGCGTAAACCAACATAAAAATGTGTTTCTGCACACAAAAGGCTAATTAGGATCAGTCTCACACTTGGGTGTGAGGCTCTCATTGCTGACATTTCCCTATTAATCACAGAACAAGGTGTTCTGGGAGGTTTCAAATTTAGGTAGACCTTGTGTGGCATGCACTTTATTACTAGTCCAACATGTGAATTTTTAAGCAACATGGGTTAGTATTCCCTAACTGAAAACAAAGCCACACAGTACAGTGAAATAAACTTATACATTTAACAGTTTGCACACCTACAGTATCTGCAACATGGTAGACACTGCTGTGGGGGTGGAAAGGATGACCAGAGACCTAGGAAAACTGAAAATGTGGTTAAGGGTATGGCAGCTTGGTTTAAATGTAAAGAAGAGCAAAACAATGCACTCCTGGCAGAGAAACCTGGGGTAGAGTACAAAATGAGGGGGTAGTACTGATGACCACCAAACAGGAAAGAGACCTGGGGATGATCATACTGGATGACCTGAAGGTAGCCAGACAGTGCAACAAGGCAGTTGAGACAGCAAATGGGATGTTGAGGTGCATAGGGAGGGGTATCACCAGCAGAAAGGGGGAGGTTGTGCTGCTGCTGTCTAGATCACTCGTAAGACCTCACCTAGAGTACTGTGTTCAGTTCTGGAGACATGTCAGAAAGAACATAGACAGAAAAGAATAAGCCCAGAGGAAGGCAACTAAAATGGTGCAGCATCTGCATCAAAAACTCTACAAGGAGAGAATAAAGGACCTAAATATGTACACCCTGGAAGACAGGAGAGAGAGAGGAATACAATAGAGACCTTTGAATACCTAATGGAGTAAACAAGGTACAAGAGGGAAGTATTTTTCAAGAAAAAAAAGATGCTCATGAACAAGGGCATGGTAAGAAGTGGGAAGGGGTAGATTCAGGAGAGGTGTGAGGAAGTATTTCTTAACAGGAAGAGTGGTGGATTTCTGGAACAGTATTTCAGCAGAGGTGGTGGGGGCAAAACACAGTGGTATGGATGAAGAATGTATGGCATAGGCATAAGGATATCTTAGGGAAATAGAAAGGGGGACAATGGGCTGGAGATCAAGTAGTCTTTGCAGTGGTAAAAAGGGGGATTTAAATGACTATTGGAGTGACTCCCTGATAGGGTAGGGAGGTGAACTTTTGGGGGAGAAAAGATGGTGGCAGGCTACTAGGCTACGAGTTTACTGCTCCACCAGCAAACCCACCAAAAATAGCTTAACTGGGGTTAAACCACCCAAATACCATTTTCAAACCAATAGCTAGGCTGGTGCTATTGAGAATTTGTTTTGCCAAGGTTAACGATGACCTGAAAAACCTTTCCTTGCTTTTTTTTTTGCTTGTGTTTACAAACCAGCTTTCTTTAATCAGTGGAAGCTGCAGGCTCAGGTGCACATGAAGTGCTGAAGGATACCGGGCAGTGACACAATCAATCAAACAAGTCAGACAAGGCACTATATCTGGTAATGCTAAAATATCAAAGTAATGAGAGATTTTTTCCAAAAACCTCAAAGCAGAAGAATGAGCTTTTATATGTACTTGAATCACAAGCATTAAAAGGTAAATGTTCAGTAAATCATAATAACTCTGACAAACAGTGAGGTCAGAGGAGAAGTTTACATTCTTTGGTAACAGAAACTGATTTTACTTCTACCAAGACTGTACTGAAAGATACCAAGAAAAGCAGTCCTTCTAATGAAAATATGTTACCTCAAATATTAGAGACTGATATAGAAGTAAATAATCAACCCAAGGAATATAGCAGGAAACTACAGACCTGTCAGTTTGACCTCTGTGGTAGGGAAAGTGATGGAATTACTTCTGAAGGAAAGAATTGTTGAGTACCTAGAGGTCAGTGGGGCACAGGATCCAAGGCAGCATGGATTCACAGCGAGAAGGTCATGTCAGACGAATCTAACTGATTTCTTTGACTGGGTGACCAAAGTAGTAGACCAGGGAGGGGTTGTGGACATGGCCTAAATAGACTTTAGCAAGGTATTTGACACAGTTCTGCACAAAAGATTAATAAACAAATTGGCCAGCCTGGGAGTGGGTCCCAGGGTAGTAGCTGGGTAAAACACTGACTGGACAACAGGACACAGAGGGTAATAGTAAATGGAGTCCATAGTGAAGAAAGGTGAGTTACTAGTGGGGTACTGCAGGGTTCGGTACTGGGGCTAGTCCTTTTTAATGTCTTTATAAGTGACATTGCGCAGGGACTGGAAGGAAAAGTATGTCTCTTTGCAGATGACACAAAGATCTGCAACAGGGTTGATATGCAAGGTGGGGTGGAAAGGATGAAAAGGGACTTGGCAAGGCTGGCGGAATGGTCAAATGTACAGTATGGCAGCTTAGATTCAACACAAAGAAGTGCAAAGTAATGCACCTGGGAAACAAAAACCCAGGAGAAGAGTACATAATGGGGGGTGAGATACTGAAAACAACAAAAATGGAAAGGGATCTGGGGGTAGTCATATCAGACAACCTAAAGGTGGGCCAGCAATGTGAGAAGGTAGTAAGGAGGGTTGGAGGGATACTGGGATGCATAGGGAGAGACATCACAAGTGAAAAAACAGGAAGTTGTTGGCCCTCTGTACAGACAGTTCGTAAAACCAAAGTTCAAGACGGTAGCATCTTTCAGAAAAAGAGATGATCAAGAAAAAGGGGACACAATTTGAAGATAGAGGGGGGATGGCTCAGAGGTATTGTGAGGAAGTATTTCTTCACAGAGAGGGTTGTAGACGCATGGAACAGCCTTTCTGAGGAAGTTGTAGAGTCAAAAACAGTCGGGGAATTCAGGAATGTATGGGACAGACATAAGGCAATTCTAGTGGTGGGAAGGAGGAAATAGACTGTTGGGTTACTAGGATCTGCAACTTATCCATTAGGTAGGGAAAAGGGCAGACTAGGTAGGCCCAGCTGTCCTTTTCTGCCATCAGGTTCTGTGTTTCTATGTTAACATGGCACTGATATCAGCTAAAATGTGACAAACTGCTGTTTACAGCTACTGGGGCAGAGCCCTGCAGACGTCTTTCTATCATTTATGGGGGTTAAAAGGCACTTCAGACTCCTTCTGAAGTACAATTTCGGAGTTGAACCATGATCCTTCTACTCCCTGAAATCACTACACTGTTGGGGGGCGGGGGTTCCTTTCCTACATGTAGCAATCTCCTGCTAGCTCAAATTGCAATCAGTGTCATGTAAACAGCTCAGACAGCTTGTTTTAGTTTGAAAGAACACCTAAACCCTCTTTTTTCACATGTTTATCTAAACAATGCCTTGTTGGCAGGATTGTAGTGGTTCCATACTGCTTAGAGACTTCAATGATTTTTTTTTTTTTATGTAGTTCTCCAGTCAGCAGTCTTAAATCAGAAACCGAACAGTGTTGAAGCACATCTGTAAGGGGACTTTGTTTTATATCTCTGCTGAATTCCTTCACATAGGAGCAGAAGGTGATTTGAAATCAGGTTTTGGCTTGTGGCAGTGGTGTCACTGGGCTGGGGCAGGCAGAAAGACATTGAAATGATCCTCCAGTTGAGTAAAACAGGCAGTTTCATTTTTAGTAAATCTATTTGTTTGCAAAGTTTAAGTTCCTTTCCCTACTAAGGTAAATAAAGTTCATGTGGCCCTCTGTCCAAGTTTTGCATTGACAATCCTGTGGAAGAATTTGAGTGGTTACACTTTATTTGCATCTTTAAGGAATTCATTTAGAAATACTGCTTCAAAATAGAGTGACAGTTTTATTGGTGCCAGTGTGCAATGGCTGTCGGGCGTATTTTGAACTTCTGACAGAATCCTGAGTTTCAGGAGCTCAACACTGATTGCCTAAAATTCAAGATCCCGACAGTTGGTAATTGCCCATGGCAGAGTTTGTTCTTTATAGTATGGGAGGCGCAGTTGGCAAAGCCTCCTGAAACATGTAAATAACACTCCGCCGTGGGCAATTACTGACTGCAGGAATCTTGAGTTTCGGGCAATTGGTGTCGGGCTCCTGAAACTCTGGATTTTGACTGTCAGGATTTCATAGTGAATCCTGGCTATCTTCCCTCTGAGACGTGCAAGATACTGAAAGCAAGAGTCTCTATTTGGTATTATAATCAAACATGTAAACAGTAAGATAGAGTGACTATGACATTAAACTGGGATTACATTTAACAGATACTTACCTGTGATGATGCCTAATTATGCACTTGTGATAGCACGGACCCTGGAGTTGAATGCAATGCTCTGCTTTGACTTGTCATATTGTCTCCTACTTATCTACTTGTGTAATATTTTTCTGTTTGTATTACATGAAGCATTTAGCTGGTGTGGTAATGCTACAGTATGTATGTTTTGCTGTCCAAGCAAACAAGCATAAGTCAGTGTCAAACATATTTGCTTTCATGCTGTTACAAGTTAGAACAGTATCATGAGGCTATAGGCAGGCCTCTCTTACCCCCCATGAGCCATTGTTTCATGGACTTTGGGTTCCATTGGGCTAAGGAGTATAGCCTAGGCCTCCATATTCAGAGCTGACCATGTGCAGTCTATGGCAGTTTGCGCACAGCCTGCCTGGGTGGCAATATTCAGACAATTAGCTCACTTCAACTGGTGCATGCAAACCATCTAAATATGGGACCATGTTGGTACAGTACATAGTGACTTTGAGTTATGCTGACACAGGCCCAGACTGAATATGGCTGACAGGAGCTCAATGGAGGTAACGCGGGTCAAATGGGATCATGGCAGGGTTCCTGTGGGCCATATTTATCCCTAACATGCAAATGACCCCTTTGGGAATGGAAGGTGATATGGCCCACTTGTATGACCACTAAAGGCCCATTAACATGTGTGCGTGCCCCCCCCATTCTGTAGCTGTCTTACATATTCCTTGTGTTCTAGTGGTCCCTCCTCCCATTCAACTGTCCTGTAGCTGTCTCAAATATTCCTGGTAGTCTAGTAGTCTCCCACCTCTGATCACCTGTCCTGTAGCTGTCTGGAATATTCCTGGTGGTGTAGTGGTTCCTGCACCCCCAATTCACCATCCTGTAGCTGTCTTGAATATTCCTGGTAGTCTAGTGGTGTCCCTCCTCCCTATAAGGGCATCTAACCCTATATCAACCTGCCTGCTCTGGAACCTCCTCCCCACAACCCCTATCCCGCACAGGACACCTAAGCAGAAGTACGACAATGACAGCGACCTACACAGCCCTCTGTTCACTACCTTGGGCAGCCACTGTCTGATTGCAAGTAAGTGATCATGAGTACAGTAGACACGTAAGCATTAATCCACAACAGAGGAAGGCTCTACTAGGGGATTAATGCCTGGTTGGGGGGGTCTTCCAACCACAAACTAGGCATTAATCCCCTAGTAGAGCCTGACTCTGGAATGGATTAATGCTCCTTTAGAAAATGGGTAAAGGTATTTGAAGCTTCTGATTGACTGAGAGACTTCTTTAGGTAGGCATCTGTCAGACAACAGATGCCCACCTATTAAAAGTACCAGCCCAGCCAGACCCATCACCAGAATATTGGTGCCCAGCCTGCTCTCTAACTGGTTAAAACTCCTCATTCCCAATTCAAATATCTGCCATTTCTTTTCTCTCGCTTAACGGCTGACAGAGTGACTGACATAAACACAACCACTATCACTATATACATATTCAACTATAAAATGTACCCATTTTCATTAAAAACACACTGTTGCCCAAAAATGTACTTCTTACAGATAAACAGCAACCATTATTAAATTACCGAAGTACTGCACGTTCCATACCTCCACTCATTCTGACAGCTACCACCAAACAGAAAGAACGACTACACATGACGGACTGGTTGTGTGTATGTGAAATGAGGCCGCTTCACATTTGATGAGGCAAAAAATGGAAACCCGTTGCATAAAACGACATTTCAGTGACACAGCAAAACTAGTATGAGCGATGCCAGTTGTTCAGGTGGTGGGAGATAGGGCACGCAGTTTGCCAGTCTCCCCCCACCTCCCCACCTTCCCATGTTGAGTAATACTCTCCTAAAATGAATGTCAGCAGCCCGAGGAAGAGCATCGTTCTGGCTGTTGTCGTGGAAATGGGAGTTCCAGCTTTCCGGGGTGGGGGGGTCCCTCACTTTGCCATATACAGAAAGCGCCGACATCAACAGGTCGCCTGCACTCTGTGCTTCTGATTTATGTGGCATCTCAATTGATATTCTTTGTTCTGGCATGATATTGCTCACTAGTTTAGGCACACAATTAGCGAATGTAAATACAAGCAACGCAGATAAGTCTTCGCTACTAAAACAGTGTTAGCAGTGGTCTCAGTTTTCGAGGCTGATTTAGTACCTTTTTATGCAGGTTTCACTCTCTGAAAACTGAGTAAAAAGGTTCTAAATTGGCCTCAAAAGTTAAATTCTGCAGTAGGGCATACTAGGTTGTCTTTAACTGTGCGACACAAGCTTGTCGTTGTTGAGGATTTCACTATCAATGCCAACACTAGAGGGACTACTTTAATAAACTAACACACAAAATTCAAACATCCTCATTTTTTACACAATTATTTTACTTTTTTTTTAAATCCAATAAAAAATACACATGCACCCCATTTTCTAAGTGCAATAATACCCTCCAGGATGGGTGGTATAAGCTACACCTGCCCTTCCAGGGGCTATAAGGCCCTCTGTCTGCGTATCAGGCCTCATTACGCCTTTGGGTGGGGCAAGTATAGCCCAATACTGCCCATCCTGTCGGGTATTATTGCTTGAGTAACATGGCCAGCGCTAGAACAATGAAGTGTAATGCCTATAATTATAAGGAAAATGATAAAAAACAATTCTAGTTTCAGTTACTTGTTTTTATTCCCTTAACTGCGTTGTGCAACATCTGACATCTTTCAATATTGTGGCTAGTAGCAATTTACTATTTAGATTTCTGCTCTTTACTGTGGTGTAACAAGCCACATAAACATTTTTTATTACCACATGGTACTTATTTAATAAACATGCTTGCAACTTTTTTTTATTCTATGCGTTGCATTGTGAAGGATTGTGGGTGACAGTATTTACTTTTGCCATTTTCCTGTGCAGCTCTGTGGTATGTGCCTTCTCCTTGTAACAAAGTGAAAGAGCTTGACTCTCATGGAAAGTGACTGCTTGGTCAACAGACATTCGCAGACAGAAAGTTAGGGTGAGTGACTGTGGCAGTGACTACTCTGTGTACGGAGCTCCTCAGAGCAGGAGGGTGATAAGGAACAGAAAGTGGCAGTGAAAAATATCTGCTATCACACAGACAATGTGAGACACACACACGCGTAGCGATATACATATACAGAGACGACAAGAAACATCAGAAACACTTTTTGAAGCCTTTCACTTTCTGATCTGTCTCTGTCACTCTCACCAAGAGCAGTTGCAATGTAAGACTCACCAGTGCTATGTAGAGTTTCTTGTGGATTTAGGAGGTACTACACTAGTGGGCAATAACATGTGATCCTGATTTTGCTGTGGATTACAGGGGTACTACACTAGTGGGCATTACTAGGGGATTAATCCCCGCACCAAATACATCACATGTGGCCATTTAACCAATATAGAAACATACAAAGCATAGAATCTGATGGCAGATAAGGACCGCATGGCCCACCCAGTCTGCCCATTTCCCCACCTAATGGATAAGCTGCAGATCCTGGTTAACCAACAGCCTACTTTCTCCTACCCCCAAGAATTGCCTTAAGGTCTATCATGCATTCTTGAATCCCTCCACTGTTTTGACTCCACAACTTCCTCTGGAAGGCCATTCCATGCATCCACAACCCTCTCCATGAAAAAATGCTTCCTCACATTACCTCTGAGCCTTCCCCTCTATCTTCAAATTGTGCCCCTCGTTCTTGCACACTCTTTTTCTGAAAGATGCTACCCTCTTGGACTTTGTTAATTCCCTTGAGGTACTTAAAAGTTTCTATCATGCCCCCCTCCCTCCTTTCCTCAAGGTATACATATTAAGCTCCTTAAGTCTCTCTTCATATGTCTTCTGGTACAGACCCTGCACAATTTTAGTTGCCCTCCTCTGGACAGCCTCCATCCTGCCTATGTCCTTGCAGAGATGAGGTCTCCAGAACTGCACACAGTATTCCAGATGGGGTCTCACCAGCTGTCTGTACAGAGGGCCAACAATGTCCTATTTTCTACTGGTGATGCCTCTCCCTATGCATCCCAATATCTCCCCACCCCTCCTTACTGCCCTCTCACATTGCTTGCCCACCTTTACATCATCTGATATGACTACCCCCAGGTTCCTTTCCATTTTTGTTGTTGTATCTCACCCCCCCAATGTATACTCTTCCCCTGGGTTTTTCCCAGGTGCATTACTTTGCATTTGTTAGCATTGAATCTAAGCTGCCATACATTTGACCATTCCTCCAACCTTGCCAAGTCCCTCCTCATCCTTTCCAGCCCACCTTGTGTATCAATCCTATTGCAGATCTTTGTGTCATCTGCAAAGAGACATACTTTTCCTTCTGATCCCTCTGCAATGTCACTTATAAAGACATTGAAGTGGACCAGTCTTAGTACTGAACCCTATGATACCCCACTAGTAACCCCCCTTTCTTCAGAGTTCACTCCGTTTACTATTACCCTCTGTGTCCTGTTGTCCAGCCAATTTTTTACCCAGGCTACCGTCTTGGGACCCACTCCAAGGCTGGCTAACTTGTATATTAATCTTTTGTGTGGGACTGTGTCAAATGCCTTACTAAAGTCTAGGAAGGCCATGTTCACAGCCCCTCCCTGATCTACTGCTTTGGTCACCCAGTCAAAGAAATCTATTAGATTCATTTGACATGACCTTCCCGCTGTGAATCCATGCTGCCTTGGGTCATGTGCCCCACTGGCCTCTAGGTACTCAACAATTCTTTCCTTAAGAAGTGATTCCATCATTTTCTCTATCACTGAGATCAAACTAACAGGTCCGTAGTTTCCTGCTTCTGCCCTGCTCCCACTTTTGTGAAGTGAAATCACATCTGCCCTCCTCCAGTCCTCAGGTACCACCCCATCCTCCCATGATTTGTTAAAAAGGGTAGTCAGTGGTGTCACTAGTTCTACCCTTAGTTCTTTTAGAATTCTGGGATAAATACCATCAGGCCCCATTGCTTTATCCACCTTCAGTTTTACGAGTTATTTTAGGACCCTTTCTTCTGTAAAAGCATATCCTTTATTTTTAAACATTAATAGCCATGCTACAAAAGTGTTTGTACAATACTTGCGATTGCTCAAACACAGTCAGATTGAAACCAGTTGAGACGGTGAGCAGAGGGCTGTGCCAGTATCACTATCACTGCAGTTTGCATTATGTGACCAGTGCTGGGGGGGGGTGCCTGAGAGGGTGAGTTGGGAAAGGGTCAGATGCCCTCATGGAGGGACCATGAGACCACCAGGAATATACCAGACAGCTACAAGACATGTGATATCATCTGGATGCTTTTACAGTGTATTTTCCTAGAACAGATCAGCTTACATGTAACATCTGCTTTTCAGTGGGGTTTTTCTGTGGGGTCCTGCTTTTCCAGTTTTAGAGCATAAGAACATAAGAAAACAGTCAGCAGAAGGAGACCTATCAATCTATCATGTCTGCTCATGAAAATAACTATTGCTTGTGCCTTGTGATTTCAACTGTGCCCCCACCTCCCCTCACATCCCCTGGAATTCTTTGTCGTATACCTGACTATGCCTCCTGGCATTCCATTATGTTTGTCCCAGGCTCTTTTGAAGGCTTCCACTGACTTTGTCCCTACCACCTCCTCTGGCAGCTCATTCCATGCTGTCACCACCCTCTCTGTAAAGAAATGCTTCTTCACATCCCTCTTGAACCTTCCCCCCCCATCCGTTTTAGGCTGTGCCCTCTGGTAGTGGTGCTGGTCCTTTTGTTGAATAGGCCATTGCAATCCATCCTGTTAATTCCCTTCAAGTACTTAAAAGTCTCAATCATATCCCCTCTCTGCCTCCTCTTCTCCAGGGTGTACATCCCCAGGTCCCCCAGCCTCTCCTCATATGATTTATCCTGCTGCCCTTCTACCATTTTAGTTGCTCTCCTCTGGACCCTCTCTAGCATTTCTATGTCCTTCTTCATGTGTGGATGTCAATATCTCACACCGTACTCCAAGTGTGGTCTTACCAATGACCCACAGAGTGGCAGAATAACCTCTTTCTTCCTGCTGTTAAATCCCCTTGCAATGCATCCCAGCATTCTGTTTGCCTTTGCCACTGCATGCTTGCATTGAGTCGAGTGTTTCAGATTACTAGAAATTAACACCCCTAGGTCCTTCTCTTCCTCCGATGGTGTAACCTGGACCTTCCCAATGTAGTACTCTGCTCCCAGGTTCCTTGACCCTATGTGCATCACTTTGCACTTTTTGGCATTGGACCCGAGCTGCCATATCCCTGACCATCTCTCCAGTCTAGCTAAGTCCTCCCTCAGCTTTGTTATCCCCACCTCGGTGTCCACCTGCCCACAGAGCTTGGTGTTGTCAGCAAGCATGCACATTTTTCCTCAAATGCCCCTTCCCTGTGTTGCTGATAAAGATGTTAAGCAACACTGGTCCCAGAACAGACCCTTGTGGATCCCCACTGTTAACCTCCCTGGTGCATGAGAATTCACCCCCACTACAACCCTCTGTGTCATGTCGATAAGACAGTTATCAACCCATCTAACCAACCTATCCCCTACCCCCAAGTCCTTCAGCTTCCCTATCAGCCTTTTGTGTGGCACAGAGTCAAAGGCATTGCTGAAGTCTAGGTATATGATATCCACTGCCTGGCCTTTGTCCACAATCCTGGTGACCCATTCAAAGAACTCGATCAAGTTTGTTTGACATGACCTGCCTGCCATGAACCCATGCTGTTTAATGTCCTGCAGTCCATTTTCCTTTTAGAACTTGATCATACCCTCCTTCTGTATTGTCTCCATTATTTTACACACAATTGATGACAGGCTGACAGGCTTGTAGTTACCAGGATCTTCCTTGGGGCCACTCTTGTGGAGTGGCATGACATGCACTGTTCTCCATTCCCTTGGCACCTCCCTTGTATCAAGAGCTCTATTAAAAAGGCTTATCAGTGGCCCTGCCAGCTCCTCTGCCAACTCTTTTAGTAACCTGGGGTGTACTCCATCAGGCCCTGGGGAGTTCTCCACCTTCAGTGCCATGAGTCTCTCCTTCATCTGTGCTAATCCTATGGCTCCTGTTGAGTCCTCCCCAGTCCCCACCCTTCCCTTCCCACCTAGTGGAACTGAACCCCATTTTTCTTCAGTAAAGATGGCACAGAAGTATTCATTTTGCCCCATCTTCCACCACTGTTATCCCCTTTCTTGAGCCTGACTATGCCATCCTTTTTGTCCCTTTTTTCTTTAATGCAACAAAAGAAGGCCTTGTCCCCCATTTTATCCCCTCTGCTATCTGGAGTTCCTTTTTTGCTTTTGCTTGTATTATCTCCCTTTTTGCTATCTTAGCTAACCTTTGGTACTCCTCCTCATCCTCTACCCTTGCTGTCCTTCTACTTTTCTTGTATGCAGCCCTCTTCTCTTTCACTGCCTTTGCTACTTCCATGTTAAACTAGCTTGGGGTCTAGTTCCTGCTTTCTTCCTCCTTCATTTTCTGCAACTATTTGTGGCATTCTCTATGGCCCTTCTGATTGTGCCCCATAATTCCTCTACCCCCAAACTTTCTTCTATGTTCCCTGGTTCTTCTCTAATCATGTCCTTCATTTGTTTAAAGTCAAACTCTTTTGTCTTTGTGGGTATGTCCTCCCTGCCCATATCCAGGTTGAACCACACTGTGTTGTGATCACTTCCACCCAAGGGATCCCCAATTTCCAGGTCCTGCATGTGTTCCCCATTAGTGAGTACCAGGTCTAGAATTGCATCCCCTCTGGTTGGACTGGTCACATACTGTGTCATAAATTCATTCAGCATCCCGTCCAAGATTACCTGACTTCTGGTGCAGGATGTGGCATGATTGACCCAGTCCACTTTGTGCAGGTTGAAATCCCCCATCACTACTATCCCCCCCCACTGATGTGTGTGTCAACTGAGTGCATAATTCCCTGTCCTTTTCCTCTCCCTGACTGGGCAGTCTGTATACGACCCTCATTCTTATCTTCCTCCATTTATTTGTCTGGAGTTGTACCCATAGTGCTCAGAGCTCATTTTTTTCCATTTCTTTCTCTCTTGCACATGCAATACCTTCTCTTATGTATGCTGCCATCCACCCCTCCGTTGCCTGTCTCCCTATACTTTCTATACAGTTTTTAACCTGGGATCACTAGGCCTCAGTCATGGTGTGCTGTTGCCCAGGTTTCCGTAATGGCAGTGATATCCACCTTGCTTTCTGCTAAGAGAGCTTGTAGGTCTGCCATCTTGTTCCCAAGACTACACGCATTCAGTGACACCACCCTCCACTTTGACCCTGCTGTGCCTTTTTTTCTCTTTTGACCTAATCTTTACAGTCTTTCTTCCCATCTCTCCTCTGTTATGAGATCCCTCCCTGCTCCCCATATTCTCCTTCCGTTGATGTGGGGGTTGGCTCCGGCCTCCCCTTTTCTGCCTGCCCCCTTAACAGTTTATTTTTTTTTTATCACAGATGCTGTTTCTATGCCTTCCCTTCCCAACAGCCCCCTTCTGCCCAACCCCTTCCCAGCTCCGTCCCCTGGAATTACCAGGGCTTACCTTATACCTGGCCCAGGAGAGGTGCCTGTGGGGAGTTGGGCATCATCCTGCCTCCAGGGATTTTTCCTCCTTTTTTGCCCCTTTTGTGCTCGCGCACAATGCAATGGGTGCAACCAAGCACCATGAGTGCGGGCAAGCCCTCCTAGCTGTACCATTCACAGCACAGACCCCCCCACCCCAAGAAAGGAGAGCTGTGATACTCAATCCTTGCCTCCCCTGCCAGCCACCCGAATGACCTGAGCCTGTTCCCAAGCCCGGGTCACCGGTGTGGTGTGAGGTGTGGCATCCAGTGTCTCAACCCTCAGAGCCACCGGGCCGGTTCCCCTTAACAGTTTAAACCTGGTTTACTTGCCATATACTCCTCTAGTTTAGCTTTGATTTTCTTCTTTCCTTCCCAGTTCAGGTGAAGTCTGTCCCTGCCGTAGAGTCCCTTATCCAACCATGTGCCTCCCCAGCCATCTATAAGCCCGTACCTCTCTTTCTTACACTAGTGGGTAAACCATCCATTAAAGTCTTCTATCCTCTTTTTACTAGCTGTGCTGGCTCTTGGTACTGGAATTATCTCTGACAAGGTCACTGAGTTCACCGACTGCCTGCATTCCATAGCCAAGTCCATACATTTTTGGTACACCACCCCAGTCTCCTCCCTAGCTAAATCATTTTTCCCTATGTGTAGTACCAAGTCTGGTTTTACCTCTTCCACCCTTACCAACTCACTTATCTTTTGTGTTGCTTTCCCCGCCTCTATTCCAGGTAGGCACACCACTGTTGTCCTCCTGTGTTGGTCCTCAAATCTTCCCCATTGTATCCCTTTAATTATTGAGTCTCTATAGATTATTATTTTATTTTTACCTGAGTGACCATGCCTGCTCCCATTCTTCTCCCTCTACAATGGTTCTCCCTTTTCTCGGGATGTTCTAGGTCTTGGGCTATGGTTTCCTTACTTGTCACAGCTATTTTGGGTTGTTCTATGACCTGGACTATGGGTTCTTTACCTGTCTCCCCCTCTCTCTCTCTTCTCTAGACCCCTATGGGGACCTTTGCCTCCATGAGTCTTGACTCCTATAGTGCCAATCATCTTTCTATTTTTTTCCCTGTATCCTTTAATGTTCCATTCTTTTCCTGTCTCTCCTGTGTTCCTGCTATCTCCATCCCATTCGCTCGAGTACTCAGGATCCTGCCCTTCCTGTGATAACCTCTCTCTCATTTCTTCCCTAGTGTTTGGTAGCAACCTAGTTTTTGGTTCATTTTTTTTCTCTGGAGCCCCTCTGTCAGTATTGCATATCTATTGTATGTAGGCAACTCAAGGACAGATAGTTTCAGCATCCTCAGCCTTCTGCACTGAGCTCCGTGTTCTTGTGTCCTTTCTCTTGCTATCGTTCACCTCTCTCCACTTACTCTTTTCCACCTCTCTCCTATTCCACTTCCATCTTGGTCTGGCTTGTCCGGCTGGCATGTCCCTACCTTCTGTATGACTCTTTCCTATCCTTCCCTATTGCTGAACCTCATTGGCCTCTGTGCCTCTGATCTTTGTCCAGTTTGCCCCTTTATCCCCTCCATGTTGTCACTTTTCATTTCCTGTAATTGTTCTATGCCCTCGCACACCGGGCACCCCCTTTACTACACAGAATCTCCATAAATATTGCTGCTCCACACTTATAATGTATAATGGAATAAATAGGGTTTTTTCAACTTTGTTGCATATCTCAGGCATTTTTGGGAATTTTGGACCCACATTTTCAACATGGGGTTTTTGGGACCCCTCCTCATGAATTCTTGCACTGTCATGGTGTTAATTGGGCCCGAAGGGTGATTTCGCGGTCACTGCGCGAAATCACCTTTTGGGACCGATTAATGAAATGACAGTGCCAGTGTTCATAAGGTGGGCTCTCAAAAAGCCTATGTTGAAAATTTGGAGAATAAATCCTAAAAATGACTGTTTTACGAGCTTGCGTTGCACAGTTCCTACACACACTCGTAATTTCACGAAATTTCAATATTTTCACTCCAAATTTTCAACATTGCCATTTTACCACACCTCCTTATGAGCAGTACAGCTGTCATTTTTCACATCTCGCCCAAAACATGTTTCCGCCCATGTAGCACACAATGGCACAGTCGGTGTGCGAAATCAATGTATGGGACACATTAAAAAAATCACAGTGACACTGTTCATGAACAGAGGTCTTAAAATGGCTATGTTGAAATTTGGTGAAAAATTCTAAAATGATTGTTTTACGAAAGGCGTTATACAATTCCTACCCACGTCAGGTTCGCAGAAATTATTAATATTTGCACTTCAGATTTTCAACATTGCCATTTTACCACACACTCCTTATGAGCAGTACAGCTGTCATTTTTCACATGCCGCCAAAATGTGTTTCTGTGCATGTAGCGCACAATGGCGCATTCGGTGTGCGCAATCAATGTTTGGGACAGATTAAGAAAATCACAGTGATACTGTTCATGAGCAGAGGTCTTAAAATGGCTGTTGAAAATTTGGTGAAAAAATTCCCTTTAGCCGTTCTGCAATGTTACTAATGAAGACCCTGCAGCACCCCACTGGTCACCCCCTCTCCCAAGACTGCACCTCATTTACCACCACTCTCTGCCTCCTGTCTGTTAGCCAGTTTCTAACCCAGTTTACCACCCTTCCCCCATGCCCAGCCTACCCAGCTTGTTTTTCAGCCTCCTATGTGGGATGGTGTCAAAGGCTTTGCTGAAATCAAGGTAAGCGTTGTCCACTGCCCCACCCTGATTCACTTCCTTTTTCACCCAGTCAAAGAAATCAACCAGATTTGTCTGACATGATGTCCCCACTATGAATCCATGTTGTCTATGGTCCTGAGCTCTGATGGCTTCTAGGTACCCCACTATCCTTTCTTTAATCAATGTCTCCATGATCTTCCTCACTACTGCGGTGAGGTTGAATGGCCTATTGTTCCCCGCCTCTTCCCTGCTGCTGTACTTGTGTAGAGGGACCACATGTGCCCTCCTCCAATTCGGTCATGTTGAATGACTCAGTGAACATGGCTGCCAGAGGTACTGCTATCTCCCTTCACAGTTCTCTTAATATTCTTGGGCGTATGCCATCTGGTTCCATCGCTTTGTCCACCTTCAGTTTAGTGAGCTCCTGCAGGACTCTTTTGCCTTTCAATGGATTACTGTCCACCTCTTCACCCCCTTGGCAACTGCTGTACTTCTGTGGCCCTTGCCCCCCCCCACTCTTCTGTAAATACTGAATGGAAAGACATAGTGGATGTCTTGGGAGGAAGTCATGAAACTATCACTTCCAAATACCTAAACAGCACATACAAGCCAGCAACATTCGGCATTGACAAATGCTTGTTTTAAAACCTAGTGTGCAGTCAGAGAAATAGCCCTGTCTGTGTCACATACGGTTGTGTACAACCAATTGTAAGACAGCAAGAACACTAGAGCCTGTAGAGGTAAAGGTAAAGGTACTATAAGGCATCTGCCTGCTTTGGCTTATTGACTGAGTCTATACCCAGAGCCAGAAACAAGAATTAATGGCCCTTGGAGACGGATTCAACCAAACAAGCACAGGTAGTGAAGAAGACAAGGTCAAGTCCTTTCCACTTGATGAAACAGCCGGTCAGGTCTGGTTATAAAGCCCAAAGGCTTCAGCCCTGTGAAACATTGAGGACTACCAATGACATCAGGTGCCACTGCCACATCATCATCATCATCCTCTTTATCAACTGAGAAGGAAAAAGTTCAACACCACATATGCAGAACCAAACCGCATTTTGTTCTGCATCATCCCAGCTTCCTGCTTCGGTTCCAGTGCCCTCTTCTCTAATTCTGCTACATACAGATTTGGCATCAGTGGTGGCTGAGGCTGGGCTAAACCCTCCAGCCGATTCTGAGCCTGACATCCATCCTTAGAATTGTGAAAATTCCTCTGACAATGGTGCTGACTCCTCACAGGTGTCTAACTGAGACTATATACCTATTAATCATTACCCTGATCATGGTGATGATATTGATGATGTGTCTAATGGTGAGGATGATGTAATGTCACATGAAAAAAGTGATGTCACAATCACATTCAGTTGTGACAAGAGTGAAACCCCTTCCTTTGCTTCCTTGCTTAGTACCACAGTGATCACAGTGACCAGACAAACTACTATTACTTCTACTGGTTCCCTCCTACAGCCTCCCTCTGCCATCAGCCCTAGACCCATGTTTGCTGCTACTGCTAGCCCCAGTTTGGTCCTGTGTATCCTGGTGCACCTCCATTAAAATCTCAGTGAGCAGCCATATTCCTTGCCTGGCTATAAAACAAAAAGGACCAGCATGGTATGGAATCACGTTTTGATGTGTTCCACTGATGAACTTCAAGCATTTATGTGTGCACTGTAAAACAACCATTAGTAGGGGAAAGAAACTCAGTGGCATGGGAACCACTGCTATGAAGCAAAAGCTATTGCAGCAGCACCGTCATGTATGTGCTCATCCTATAGAAGTCACTGAGCCATGTACAGTAGGTGTGATTTGGCTGATAGAGATAATTTTGATGAGTCAGAGCTGTATCATGGTAATAGTAGCAGTCTACATAGAAACATAGACTTTGATGGCAGATAAGGACCACTAGGCCCATCTAGTCTGCCCATTTCCCTACCTACAGGATAGGCCACAGATCCTAGTTAACCAATAGCCTATTTCTTCCTACCCCCCACAAGAATTGCCTTAATTGTCTGTCCCCCCCAGGCAATTGTTCTGGCAGAGGGAAATCAGTTATGCCTCCACCTCCATCACATACAAGAAGTAGGTCCCCTTCTGTGGACTCAGCAGCAACAGCTAACTCAGCATGCCTATCACCAACACTCCTGCCATGGCAGAGCAGCAGCACCAGTTCTGTGGCTAGTTCTTTTTCAAAAGACTGTTGCTCAGTCAGCTGACTGCAAGATCAAATTTGACTCCAACCATCTGACTGCTTCCCAAATAATACATCTTATTGGTGAAATAATAAGGGACAGATCTTTTTTTTTTTTTGAAATTCAATTTTTATTGATTTTCATTATTAACCATACACATAGGTGCATTAACAAGGAGAACAGGACTAGTCATATCGTCTAAATAACTCCCAACCCACCTCCCCCCCTCCCTAAACCCTCCCCGGAGTGCATCTATTCCGGACTTTAAGTAATAGTGAAAGTAAAGTTTGTGTTAGCTTAACAGTAAGGCAATACAAAAGGAGAGTTACAAATAAAGTATATCTTAATGTAGATATAGGGTATATAGTTTACCCCACTTTCTACCAAAAGTTCTGAGTTTGTTCTTAAAGCTTGCTATAAGACGTTCAGTTCGGGAACAAACAGAGAGTTAGTTTAACCATTTGTTATATGAAATTGTAAGCTGATCCATCCAGTGGTGTAAGACTAATTTCTTGACAACTGTTGAAATTAAAGCCATGTGGTATCTTCTTTCTTTTACGCTGATATTGTCGTAAACACCTAGGATGTTAAAGAGACCTTCTAAGTCTAAAAGGGGGTCCAATTTGCATTGAATTGTCTGCCATAAAGAGGACACTTTCTCACTATACCATAAAATGTATAAGATATTCACTTCTGACTTACCACATCTAGAACATACTGAGGAGGAGAAATGTCCAATCTTAGCAAGTTTAACAGGAGTATAATACATATTATTGAGGATATGATATTGTGTGAGTTTAAGTTTGTCCTGTGGAGTGTAGGTGTATAGATCTTTCCAAACCTGTGTCCAGTTTAGTGTTATGTCAGGTACCAGGGAGTCCCAGACTTTAGAACCCAAAAGTGGTTCAGGAAATCTCAGAGACAGGAGATAGGAATATAATAGGGAGATTCCATGTGTTTTGCCAGCTATATCTTTTATTTGAGCCAGGATAGGAGACAGGTTAGAAGTTTCAGGGATAGAACCAAACTGCTGATTTATTAGGTGTCTGAGCTGGAAGACCTTGAAAATGTGCACTTGGGTTATATTAAATTTCTGGATAATGTCAGGAGCACCAAGAAGAGAGTCAGAAGAATAGAAGTGAGCTACTGTAGTTTCTCTTAATTGGGGCAACCAACCTGGTGTTAAACAGGCACATCCTATCTGTATATTGGGGTTGAGGATGATTGATTGGGAAGGATCCTTCTGAGGAAAAATCTTAAGAAAGGAACAGAGCTGAAAGAATACTCTACATGAGGTACCTATGGGTGAATTTTTGAGAGGTTCTGGTAAGCCCTTCCAAGATAAACAGAAAATACTAGAAGCAGATAAGTTATGTGAGTGAAGGAGTTGTGTTTCTAATTGCCTCCATGCATGGAGATATTTGTTGTCATAATGTATCAACCATTGCCCAATTTTAGCAAAGTGACTGGCCCAATAATAGAATAGGAAATTTGGAAGACAGAGACCACCCGAGTCTTTGGGAAGACTCAATTTGAAATAGGCACGTCTAGGATATTTGTTCATCCAGATGAAATTGGCTATAAGGGAATGGATATGACAGAAAAAAGTAAAAGGCAGCCAGATATTCAACATGCTCAGAGGATACAGATGCTTGGGAAGAACATTCATTTTGACAATATTTATTCTCCCCCACAGGGAAATTGAGAGAGACTCCTATCTCTTAAGATCTTGTGTTGTGGTCACCAGGTTTTCTAGATTCAATTTTTTGGTAAGAGAGGAGTCCGTAGTTAACCTAATCCCCAGGTATTTGAGTGATAGGTCCACTTCATGCCAAAAGAAGAGAAGTCTGCCTTATGGGTATAATTGTTGAGAGGAAACATTTTGGTTTTGGTCACGTTTAACTTGTAATTGGAGAGACAGCTGAATTGGGAAATAGCATCAAAGGTGTTTTTCAGCGAAGCTGTAGGTTGCTCTAAGTGTAAAAAAATATCGTCCGCATGCACTGAGAGTGTAAGGTTAGAGTTTGATACCTGAATACTTTGAATCTGAGGGGATAATTTAATATGCCTAATAAGGGGTTCTAGGTATAGGTTAAAGAGAAAAGGTGAAAGGGGACAGCCTTGCCTAGTGCCAGTAAAAAGATGAAAGCAAGAAGACAAGACTCCATTACAATATATCTTAGCAGTGGGGGAAGAATATATATTTTGAAACCAATGTATAAAGTTAGAGGGAAAGACCATTTTCCGGAGAACTGACCAGAGAAAATCCCAATCAACTCTGTCGAAAGCTTTTTCAGCGTCTAATGAAATGAGAGCCATGGCAGAAGAAGAAGAAGAGTGAGCAATCTGAAAAATATGATCTAGTTTCCGAAAATGATCTGCTGAGGATCGGTCAGGTACAAAACCTACCTGTTCAGGACTCAGCTGGAGTGTCCAGACTCTTCTGATGCATATGGAGAGGATTTTTGTGAGAATTTTTATATTGCAATTCAGAAGGGAAATGGAACGATAATTAGATGGTTGTGTTTCTGGTTTGCCTGGTTTAGGAATAAGGACTATAGTAGCTTCAAAAAGTGATAGGTGCAGTGTATCAGTAGTAATTATATGTTTTTTAGAGTCTCAGTAATAAGGGGGACAACACTTTGGAAAAAGTTTGGTAAAAATTAGAGGAGAAGCCATCCGGGCCTGGTGCCTTGTCAGGAGCTAAGCTATTGATAGCCTCATTTACTTCAGTGAGAGAAATAGGGGAAGAGAGAATGGTTTGGTGATGTTCCAGGAGACGTGGGAGGTGGGCAGCATCTAAATAGTCCTCGACATCTTGGGTATCTGGGGGGAGAGGGGGTTTTGCCATATAGATTACGATAGTAATTTTCGAAAACTAAAGCAATATCACGAGATGAAGTCTTGATAGAGCCATCGGGGGCAGTGATCAAGGAGATTCATTTAGAGCTTTCAAATTTCCACAAATGGAGAGCTAGAAGTCTGCCAGGTTCTTCTCCCTGATCCACATACTTAGAGCATGATTTTAGGAGGGAGTATTCAGCTTTTTCTCGAAGAATGTCTGCGTATTTATTACGCAGTAAGATTAGGGCATCTAAGGAGGCAGGTGAAGTGGAGGAGGAGAGGGCTAGTTCAGCAGTTCTAATTTGAGTTAGAAGTGTTAAAGCTTCCTTCTCCCTCAGTTTTTTCCTTTGTGAAGCTATATTAATAAGTTCCCCCTGAAGATAGCATTTAAGTGCACACCAGTCAATGTCCGCTCGTGAGACAGACCCTTGGTTAATTGCAGTGAAAGATTGTATAAGGGAAGAAATATTCATGATATGGGTCTTGTCTTTTAAGAGTTATGTATTCAACTTCCAAGAGGAATCTTTTTGTACATCAGTGACATAAGCTAGAGAGTAAGGGGAGACAGAGTAGTATATAGTCCAGCCTAGACCATGATTGATGAATAGGTGAGTAGAAGGAGTAGAGACACTGAGAAGGATTAAGGATGTGCCACGGATCACATAACCCCAACCTATCCATAAAATCTTTCAGGGCTGTTTGAGGAGGAGGAGGGGGTTTTGGGGTAAGTACGACCAGTCTAGATCCTGTGTGAGTGGAACATTCCAGTCTCCACCAGTTATTAGGGGGTAGGTAATAGTGAGGCTATTTTATTTGCAAGTTCCAAAAAAAACTGTACATCTCCACCTACTGATCCATAAAGACAGTCTAGGACTAACTCTGTACGATGAATGGTTCCCTTAACCAGGATGAATCTGCCTTCAGGATCAGAAACCATCAAGCCAACTGGAAGGGAATGGTATTCATTATCAGGATGGCTACACCCCTGCTCGAGGAAGAATTGCCAGAGGCAAATACTTGGCTCACTCCTTGCCTGCATAGCCATGTGGTCTCTTAAACAAAGAGGTGGATTTCTTGCAAAAAAATTGTATTTGCATGTATCAAGGCACAGTGTTTTAAAACTTGATATTGTTTAGTGCGGTCTCTAACACCCTTAACATTCCATGTCACAATTTTAAGGATTTTATTCCCTATATGTAGGACAAAAGTGAGCAAAGTTAAAGTCAGAAATCATTCCCATTTGTAATATATTAGACACACTCCATCCTCCCAAACCAATCTAATAGGCCCTAATAATCTACAATAAATATAAAAATGATCAGCCCACCTGTCGAAGTATAAATACTTAACATATATAACTCCTTTAATCTGTAGGTGGGAGCCAGCAGGAGAGGTTTGAGAATATACTGTCTCATCCTCTTCCACCCCCCTAAAGATACAAATAATACGAACTTGTCAAGTAGAGCTAATGGGAACAACAAAATGAGCCATTTCTCCAATTTGACAAAACTATTTACAAAATCCTCTCTTGAAAATTCAAGTCTGCAACATGTGTAATATAGCGATTTTAAGAGAGAATAATCCCCAATGTGCCTGGTTCCATTTTCTGAGGCAGGGTAATGTAAGTAAACAAGACAGCTCGGTTTGCCATACACAGAAAATAGAAACAGGCACAACCTCCCTTTGATCCAGTTCTTGGTGCCACGCAACACTCCAGCACACCTCTTGCTCTTCTTCCCCCCAACCCCCAACAACCCTACCAAAAGCGCTGGTAATTAGGGTATTAATCTAGGGAACTCTGAAACACATAAAGCGGTGACTTACCTGCCTCCCCCTCAGTATATGCCGATAGTCTCTACAAGGGCCTTAAAATCCAGACATCTATTATCATATGTTATTACGTAGGTAATGGAAGCATAATCGGGAGGCCGTAAGATCTAGGCTGATTGCGATGAAGCAAGTAACACTTCCTTAAGGAATGGTACTGTACACTGAGGAGAGTCCTTTCAGTTATGTTACTAAAGCAATTAGTAATTCTGGCCTCTTATAAAAGAAATGTAATTCTATCATTAATAGGGGGTAAAGAAGAGGGAGTTAGCAGAAGGGAAAATATAAAATGAAAATTGACTTGCTCTCTTCTTAGGCACACGATAGGGGAAGCAAAAAAGTGTGGTGCTGGTGACCAAATGATCATGTTCCCTGGAAACGGCAGCTCAGCTTTAAGTTCCCTTGGAAAGTTGGCAGGGAAGTGACCATAGGTTGAGGGCCAGCATCTTACACCCAGAAGGGACGGTGCTGCAGCCAACTATGCATGGAAAAAATTGGGGATGATCCGCCAGCGCCCCATTCAGGACCTTTCCTACCCCCCCCCGTACCAATGGTAGGTGAGTACTCCCCAAGGAAAATATTGCCAAAACATAGAATAAACAGTAACATCAATAATTAGAGCAGCTTTAACCATTATTCAATAGTAAAGATGCAAAAAGTTCAGGTAGAATTGAAGAGATCAGGAAGTCTCTTTATTGGCAACTTCGGGGGTGTCATGGGAGTACCAACTATCCTTGATGCAAACCTGAAGTCCAGCTGGGTATGACATTCTGAATTTCATTCCAGCGGTGATTATTTTTAAGATGTTAGGATGAAAAGCAGTCTGCTTTTGCCATGTTTCCAAAGGCAGATCTTGTGTAATGCGAAAAGGTTTGCCCTCCCAGAGGATGGCCTGGAGCTCTCGGGCTTTGGACAACACATATTTTTTTAAATAACTTAGAAATTTTAGGATGATGGGTCTCAGAGGTGCTCCTTCTGGGGGTCGCAGTCTCAGTGACCTATGCACATGTTCAATTTGGTAGCCGGGATCAAAGGGAGATGGGCCCATGATCTTGGCTAGCAGCTTTTGAGCAAAGGAGAGTACGTTGATTCCTTCTTCGGATTCAGGCAGGCCAAAGATGAGGATGTTATTTCTTCTGCTCTGTGTTCTTTCCATGAGTCAGTTTTCTACCCAGCTAAGCAACTGTCTTCCCACTCCCATCCCCGCAACTTTGTCAACAACCCGATGTGGAGTACCGAGTCAAACACCTTACTGAAATCCAGATATAGGACGTCCACTGGTCTTTGTCGGTCCAGGTTCCCCATCACCCAGCCGTAAAAATCTATGAGGTTGGTCTGGCATGATCTCTCTGGGACAAAGCCATACTGTTTGCCATCCCTGTGCCCCAGCCTTTCCAGTTGCCTCCCGAGCTCCTCCTTGATGAAGCCCTCCATTAGTTTGCCTACCACCGACGTTAGGCTGACAGGCCTATAATTTCCCATCTCCTCCCTAGACCCCCCTTTGTGGATAGGCACCATGTGAGCCACCCTACAATCCTGAAGCACCCATCCTGTCTGCAGAGAGGCACTGAAAAGTGCAGCTAGTGGAGCTGCTAGTTCGTCCGCCAGTTCCTTCAGAACTCTCGGATGCAGCCCATCCAGTCCCGGTGCCTTGTCAGTTTTCAGCACCTGTAGGGCCTCCCTCATGCTCTCCTCTGTGATTTCCCCCTCCCTAACCCCCAACATGCAATGGCTACGTCATGTGACACTGATGGAAGTAATCATCAGTGGACAACCCTGAACCAACTTCATCAAACCTTACCCCATTTGACAGTGCTATCTTAAAACTCAGCAGCAGTGCCTCTCTTAGTAATATTTTTCCCATGTGCAAATTCTCCTCAGCTTCACCAATGAAACACTTGATAATGATGATTATTCTTCTGGTTTAATACAGCTGTCACAGACAATAAATGATGAGCTCCATATACTGTAAGGTTTGACAACATATTGAAAGATAAAACATACATCATAGCTGCAATATTAGATAATCAATTTAAGGATAACTTCTTTGTTCAGCATCCCTGCTTTACAAGAGTGTAAGCAGCACATAATCTGAAACTGTCCTCAGGTTCAGGCACAGGGTTCAAGTGCCAGTTTCCATATGGAAACCTCCAGGAGTTTGCTTGTCTCTAGCACAGCTGCAGAGAATCAGCTTCACACACGCCTGTCAAAAACATTTGGGCTTGTTTATGTCAGACTGGAAAAACAAGGCTACATTTAGAAATCTTGTCACAAGAAGACTTCACTGCTGAAGGAATGCTTACTGCATACCCAAACCCTGAAGCAGATCCTTTAAGGTTTTGGAAGTCAAAGAGATCCATTTAGAAACCTCTGGCTCAAAATGCTGAGTATCATCTTGCCTGCCACTCACCAGCGTACCTTCAGATAGGATAGTCTGTACCACTGGTGACACAATATCTCTAACCAGAGCTGCAGCTCTCCCTCAATGTGCTAAACAAGCAGCATTTCTTATTAAAATTGATAGTTCATTCAGGTTCTGCAAGGTAACAAGCGCAACACTTCATTTTCTGTATACCATCTCAAAAGCTGGCCAGAGCAGATATCTGCTCATGGATTACAGACTAAGGAAACATACTGAGATTAATGCATATACACACACAAAGAATGCATACACACAAAGAATCATGCAATGCCCATACATATATCTATTGTACAAGTAGCACGCCACTCCACATGCAGGGCCCCATGTTTACTGCCGCAAACTGGACCTACATTCTATGGCAGGACCTCATGCTGGCTGCGGTTAGACCATGAGCAATTCTGAGGCAATTTTTTGATGGGCTTTACATTCTGTGGCAAGTCAAATGAGCCCCCAAATAAAATCTAGTTATCCAGAAAAATGCTCAGAAAAGGTAGCTTGGGGCAATTTGTCAGATGCACAGGCAAGGCAAGGCAATGCAAATCAATTCTGGCATCATGATTTGGATTGGATGTAGACCATGAGGGAACTGAAGAGTGATTTATTTACTTACATATTTTTTTTACTGCAAACAGTTTTATTTTCCCATGGCCCTCTCCCACCTGCCCAGTGCTGGTTTACCACAGCTATGCTCCTGAGAACGTCTTCCCCTACCTGCCCAGTTGCTTGAAGACCAGTATTGCCTGACTGCAAAACAGTGCTGCTTCAATGGCTCCCTCCCATCCACTTGTTTGAAGCCTGGTGGTGACGGTTTGTGCTGTAACACTGCTCTATTTGCTACCTCCTGCTCACACAGTTGATCAATGTTGGTGTCATTTGTGTCAGTTCCACTTGGCTTCCATATCTTCTTCTTCTCTCCTACTCTGTAAGGATTTAATGTGAGGCTAGAGAGTAGCTGGACCATTTTACGTTAGACAAAGGTCCAGAAAGCCTCCCATTTATTTTTCTGCAATAATTACTAAATAGTTTTTCATTCCATTATTCTGCAATTGACAAATAGAACCACCATTCTTTCTAATGAATTGGACTTCCAGAAGTTCCCTCAGTGTTTGCAGAAGGCTATAATGGTCATAAGCTTCAGGGCTAAGTGCCAGTGGATTGGAAAGTGTTAGCCCCATTTACTACTGCAACCTGAGAGGATGGATGTATAATGTAGCTGACAACTCGCACTAATGCCATTTTAAGCTTGCTCACAATCATTTTAGCCATTTATTTGGAGTTTTCAGTGGTGACAGCCATTTTTACTATATTAAACAAACATTTATCAATGCCGAATATTTGCTTGCTGGTAATAGCATTAGAAATGCAGGAGTTAGACAGATGCAGAATAGGAATGGCAGTGAGGTACTGAACTTCACATGAACCTCACCTCCATCTTTTAGAGACGGACAGAATTTGGGGTAAGCTTTTGGGTCGTCAGGCATGACGGTCAAGCCATGTCACCTCATGCTATTCTGCAGACACTGACACATGTTGAGCTGTGCCTTAGGGTGTTTGGCTTTACAGTCACCCGATTCCATAAGGACATACGTTGAAATGGGTGCAGTATAGGAGAATGGGGTGAAGTCTTGGGACGAAGAGTCCAAGGTACACCTTGATGCCTGTCAGTGGCTGGGGGGTGGGGGTGGGATGGCATGAGTAGTACAGTTGGCAGTCCAAAGGCACACCCTGATGCCTGTCTGTCTGTACAGGGTAGGACGTTATGGTTAGAAACTGTAATGCCTCGGGTGTTTGTTGGTATTCACAGTACAAATTTTGAACATGGCGTTTTTGTGACCCCACCTCGTGAAAGCATTTGGGACTTCTTGTCATGAACAGTGGCAGTGTGATTTTGTCAATATGTCCTGAAAACTGACTTCCAACAGTGACAGTGGCATTCTGCACCACATATACGAAAACACAGATCAGGCAGGATGTGTAGAATGACAGCTGTAACATCCATAGGGAGGTATGAAGAGATGGCAATATTGAAAATGTGTAGTGGGAATATTAAAAATGCTTGCACTTCTGAGCATATGTGGAAACCGTGCAACGTATGCATGTAACACAGTCATTTTATGAGTTTCATCACCAGATTTTCAACATAGGCATTTAATGAGTTGTGGTCATGAACAGTGTCACTGTGATTTTGTTACTGTGTCCTAAACACTGATTTCCCACAGCAACCATGGTATTCTACGCTGGAACTGCAAAAACACATTTTGACCAGGATGTGAAAAATGACAGCTGTACTGTTCATAAGGAGGTGTGGAAAAATGGCAATGTTGAAAATCTCGAGTGAAAATATCACAACTGTGCAAAGTTATAAGCGTGCATGGAAACTGCGCAATGCACGATTGTAACTCAGTCACTTTATGGACTTTTATCACAACATTTTCAACATAGGCATTTTAGAACCTCTGCTAATAAACAATGTCACTGTGATTTTCTTAATCTGTCCCAAACATTCATTTCGCAGAGCGACTGCGACATTGTGCGCTTCATGCGCGGAAACACATTTTGGGTGAGATGTGAAAAATGACAGCTGTACTGCTCATAAGTAGGTGTGATAAAATGGCAATGTTGAAAATCTGGAGTGCAAATGTTACAAATGCGTGAACTTACGAGCACATATAGGAACTGCGCAACGCACGCTCATAACACAGTCATTGTTAGGTATTTTTTCACCAAATTTTCAACATAGCCATTTTAAGACATCTGCTCATGAACAGTGTCACTGTGATTTTCTTAATCTGTCCCAAACATTGATTTCGCACACCGACTGCGCCATTGTGCCCTACATGCATGGAAACACATTTTGGGTGAGATGTGAAAAATGACAGCTGTACTGCTCATAAGTAGGTGTGATAAAATGGCAATGTTGAAAATCTGGAGTGAAAATGTTACAAATTCACAAACTTATGAGCATGCATAGGAACTGTGCAATGCACGCTTGTAAAACAGTCATTTTTAGGAATTTTTTCACCAAATTTGCAACATAGGCTTTTTGAGAGCCCACCTTATGAACACTGGCACTGTCATTTTATTACTCAGTCCCCAAAGGCAATTTCGCGCAGTGACCATGAAATCACCCTTCGGGCCCAATTAATGCCATGACAGTGACAGCATTCATGAGGAGGGGTCCCAAAAACCCCATGTTGAAAATTTGGTGCCAGAATTCCAAAAAATGCCCGAGATGTGCACCAAAGTTGAAAAAAACCCTATCGATCCCATTATACAGTTTACCGGCATTTCCTCAGTTCGCAGTCGGCTTTGAAGAGTGCAGACGTGTTCCCGGTTCACTGAAGATCGTTGCGCCAGACTCCAGAGGCAAGTATGGGGTGAGGGGGGTGTGGTGAGGCAGGGTGCACAGAGGGTGGGTGCGGGTAGTAGGAGGGGGCCCTGAAGTCCGCGAGGGACCGCTTTCTGCTTTACAGGTGGAAACAAAAAAGACAACGGTGAATGGTTTTTCATTTTCAGCATGCCAGGTGAGACTTTTGGGGGAGCAGCTGTAGCCGACAGGGGATTGGACACCCCCGTCAGCACACAACCACATGGGGGGGTGCATTATGCCGACAGGGAGTGGGCTCCCCCATCGGCAGACAAAGACCGTTTTGGGGGGCACATGCTGCCGAGGGGGATTGAGCACCCCCTCGGCGCACAGAGATCAACAATGATAACCCGTGAACAGGGCGGCAATGTGCCACCCTGTTCACGAACAATATTTCTGCAGCAGCCTTCCACCCAGCAATGACGGGTCGCTCCCTCATTGCAGCGCTGATGCAGCAATGACTAGGCAGCCCGTGATTGCTGCGGCGAAAACGTTTCAAATTGGTGCACCTTCTGGAAGCCAGTACTATCAGCACACTGTGCCTCCGTTGGTGCACCATGGCCAAGCCCCAAAATTCTGTGCCTCCCTTGGCTGCTACACTGCCGCGCCTCCCTAACCTACTGCTCTCCTAAGCTGTCACATTATGTTTCTTGCGCATGCACACGCAAACATAAAAATGCTGTTTCTGTGGCAGAGGCTTGTTTCTGTGGCAGATGTTGCAACTGCAGAACTGTAGAAAACATGGAGCCCTGTCCATATGTAATCTTAACCAGACAGCTGTGCAAATAAAAAAGAATATAGCTGCCCTTCTAAAAAATAAATAAATAAAAATCCCTCAACTATCAAGAGACATGATAATAATCTATGCAGCAATGAGAAACAGTGTTAATAGTCCAGCTGTCTTCAAGAAACAATAAATTATTGCAGAAACAGACATTAACTGGGTGCCGCTGCCCAGGAGAGGACAGAGAGGGAGGAAAGTGATGGGTCATATATAGGCAACAATCTCGCCCCAAATGGAGGAGATTAACAACAGCTATTTCCAGCACTGTGCACACTTATGTGACCATAGGAATGTTTGGGGGAAGTTCTGCCACACCTAAGACTGTCTAGGGTCTATGAATAATTAGGAAAGGGTCCTATACTTGCTGGAACCAATGGTACTTACCTACCGCTATGTTCATCAGTCTTTCATAGCCAAGGAGCCTAAACACACCATCAATCCATTCCTCAGAAGAGGAGATGTCTGCGGTTCACCATCTTGGAAGCAAAAGTGTCTTTGCTTCTGTGATGACAGGAATAAACCAATCATGATGTGGTTTGTGGTAAACACAGAAACAGAATTTGACAGCAAATAATGTCCATCCAGTCTGCCCCTTTCTCCCCTCCTAACCCCAAAGGCTCAGATCCTACTTGATCACTGGTCTCATCTCCTACTTTGAACCCCAGGGTACTCCTATGTCTATCCCATGCAGTTCTGAATTCCCCCAACACCTCTGCTGGGAGGCTGTTCCATGCCACCACCACCCTTTCCATGAAGAAGTATTTCTCATGTTGCCCCTTAGTCTACCCCATTTCAGTCTTATGTCATGTAATTTAAAGGCTATGCCTGTAGTTATGTGGGGGAAGAGCTCCTCCCCCACATCTTACTTAAACAAGCAGGCTACAGCCAGTCTGCTTAGAGCGAGTTGCACTCGCTGCACTTGGTTCGTTCTGCATGCTGGGCTGGGTCCTTTCCCTGTTCTGTGCCCTCCCCCGCTCCCGTCCCTTCCTCTGCTGCCTTCTACCTCATTTTTTTCCCCCTGCCATCCCTCTCCATTTGTTTCTTACCTTTTCTTGGGGTTTCTTTTTTTCCATCCCCTCAAGCTCTGCAGCAACATAGTCCATGCCGTGCCACCTTCATTCTGCTTGATTCCTCCCTCTGGACCACCTCTACCCTGGCATCCTGCACTCCTCCACCTTGCCGCTGTACACTGCTTCCACACTTGGTACCTCAACCATGCAGCCCAGACACTCATGTACTGCAGCCACTGCATTCTGCCATTCCCGTGGGTGCTATGGGCTCTGTGGCTGCTCTGGCAGCCGCACGCTCGCATTCCTGAGTACCCTTTGGATTCCCTGCTGACCGGTATGCTAAACAACTGAATTGGTCTACATTATTGCACCTTCTCTTCCTGGGACCTTCCTTACGGCTGTCTGCCACCACTGCCTGCTGGGCTTCCCTCCTCCATAACTGCACCGCAACTACTGGGCTACATCTTCGTGGCTGCAGCCGCTGCCGGACCTATATGCATACCTCTCCATCTCCCATATTGCTAAAGGACAAGGTTTCCAGTTATCAAGGACAAATTACTGTCAGGGCCATATCGTGCAACAAGAACATGCAGTATCTGCTCATGAAGCCTGTCATATCGTAGGGCTTGGTCTAACAGGCATTTCTCAAAGAGAACTGGACTACAGCATTATTGTCAGAGATGTTGCAAACCTCCAATCATTACTTCTAGTGACAAATGTCACATTTAAGAGGGGCTTGTGATGTTCAAGGCACAATTTGGGATGTCCCTGAAAATCAGGGAATGTTGAGAGGTATGCCATCCTCACTTCAGCTTTACATTTTTTCCCCCCGCTGTCCCTGCCTAGAATCTGTGCTGCTGCTGCCTTTGGGACTTCCTTATCTCGGCCACTCCTGCGCACTTGCTGTACTACTTCTGCCTATGGTGCCATTCAGAACCCTGCCACTTCTAATTACAGTTTTACAGCCCTAGCCTATGTGGGGTCTAGCGTGACTTACTCACTCCCCTTCCAACTGGCCTATGTGGGGTTCAGTCATTTCTGCCAGCCACGTGCGGGCTTAGCCTGGCAAGTATTCACTGCTCCTTTGCTACCCTGTGTGGGTTTACGGTCCTGCTAGCCTTGTGGGGCCTAGCTGCCGCTCTCTACTCCTTCCTTTGGCTGACCTACGTGAAGTCCAGCCACTCATCCCACCCACGCACAGGCTTAGCTGCTTCCTTGCCTTTGGCCTCTGGCCAGCTGCCATGCACTTCGACCATGCATCCTATCATTGCGTTCAGCGCCCTGCTCCCAATCCTTCCTGTGGACCATCTTCCGAGATTATCCATCAAGACTGGACACACTCCAGGATGTCTTGTCTTCAGTCATGCCAATCAAGTTCTAGTTGCCGCAGCTCTCACCTTATTTATTACTTTATTTATTTTATTTGCTTTTGGTAACCGGGAGAGTACACTAGGCATAAGGATGCCTATTTTCAGGCATGACCCGGAAGGATACAAGTTGAATACAATTAACAACAACAATGTGACACAGCACATAACATAGGTGAATACAATGTGAAGGAGTCAGAAATACAATCAGCTTAGTGAATCAGTGAAGTACATAGTTGGAACAGGTCAATATTTAAATAATACACTGGGATATTACAGAAAACGAGTGAAAGAAATACAGGGTTGTAAAGTACTGTATACTGTAAGTGCTATTGCGAGGACTGTGCACCTAGAAAGAGTAAAGAGGAGGAAGGGGAGAGAGAGAGGGGGAGAGGGGGAGAGATTACAAATGGGGGGAAGGATGAAAGCAGGAGGAGGAAGGGTAGAAAGTGGAGTGTAGTATAGTGAGGATAAGAGCTCGGGGAGATAAAAAACTTAAGGTGGCTGGAAGCATACACAGGGATTTGATGCTTGTAAATATTCACGGTGGAGGTTCTTGAAACCAACATGGGAAGGTGCTAAGCGTATGGCTTGAGGGATAGAATTTCAATACTTGGGGGCAGCGTAAGAGAAAGCTTGTGCATCCATAGCAGTTTTACATCGAGGGATATAGAGAGGAGCTTGGTCATCTGATCTGAGCCCATACGAGGGGGTTTGAGAGTGTAACAAGGGGGTAAGGGATTGGGTGAGGCCTGTTCTTGTTATACCTTTGATGAGAGAGCCGTAGGACTGGAGTTGGTGAACAGCAGCACTGGGCCATTTTAGGTCCGCATAGAGCTGACAGTGGTGTTTATACCATGGTTATTATAGGTAGTGTCAGACTTATGGAGAGAGGGGTAGATAGCCGATCAATAGGCCAGGGATGGGAGCAAGAGGCCTTGTGCCACAGCAAGCCTAGCTGATGGGGTGAGGGCATAGTTAGTGTGGTATGCCCCCCAATTTTCGCATTGACAGATTTGCAGGTTGCGGTAATATGAAAGTCAAAATCCAGGGATTCGTCAAGAAAAACACCCAGGTATTTGAAGGAGCTGGTGTTAGCTACCAGGGAGCCATCAGCACAGGATATTAAGAGGGGGTTGCTATTCCCTTTTAGTCTAACAGGAGAGCCAAAAAGCATTGAATGTGTTTTGCTTATATTGAGCACAAGGTTATTCTTAGTAAGCTAGGTTTGAATACTGCGGAAGTCAGACGCTAGGACGTTATTTAAATCTGAGACATCTCTCACACTGTGGTAGATGACAAGGTCATCTGCATAAAGCAGGGAAAAACATGTAGATGCTTGTGATGGAAAGTCATTTAGAAAAATAGTGAAGAGCAAAGGGCCTAGTATGGATCCCTGAAGAACACCTATATGTATGGATGTAAGATCAGACATGGCAGAGTTGAAAACTATGGCCTGCTTTCTATTTGTTACATAACTGCTGAACCAGGCCACCATCTCAGCAGAGAAACCAAGGGAGTGGAGTTTTGTAAGGAGAAGGGAATGGTTAACCAGGTCAAAGGCCTTGGTTAGATCAATAAAGATAGCACCTGTCAAGAGACCTGTATCCATGGCAGCATAGATGTTGTTTGTTAGTTTTAGGAGGGCAGTAGAGGTACTATGGCCTTTGCGGAAGCCATGTTGGGAATCAGAGAGGAGGTTATATTTCAGTAGATATGCTATAGTCTGGGTCGCCACTAGTTTTTTAAGGATTTTACTTAGCACAGATAGGATGGCTGTGGGTTGATAGTTAGAGAGTGGCAGTTAAGCCCCATGACTGACCTTGCCTGTTTGCACCTCTCCATCCATCCAGGACCATCTGTGCTCCATTGTGGATTTCCTATTAGACTATGTCTTAGGATTTTACATCAATATCTCTGGATGCTTACCATGTTACTTTGCTTCGTTTGCATTTATTGCTACTACCTCACTTTCCTACTGACCTAAGTGTGGTCCGGCCACTCATGCTAGCCTTTGTGGGGCTTAGCTGCCACTCTCTACTCACCTAACTGGCTGACCTACATGTGGTCCAGCTGCACATGCTAGCCTTCATGGGGTTTAGTTGCCACTCTCCACTCACTTTACCGCTGATCTACGTGGTCAACTGCACATCCTACACCTCGCACTTTCTATCGGCTGACCTATGTGGTCCAGCTGTACATCCTACACCTCGTATGGGCTTAGCTCCCTTTTACTCCCTTGGATGCTTCCTACTGGGATGCTTCATTCATTCAGATCTACTACCACTCCAGTTCCTGCCAGGATTCTCAGCTAAGCTCTATTCCATTATACCTTCCTATATCATGGCTTAAGCATTAAATCTAACCTATTTCAGTGCCATATGACTATTAACTGTGGTTCACGTTGTCAGCTCATCCGCCTTCATCTCAGCCTTTTGCCATTCTTGATCATCGGAGTTTGTACACATGCTTCGCCCGCATAGGGGCTTAGAGGTTCCACTAGTACTACTTTACATCTGCCTTCCCAATATAGGAGCCTGGATGTTCAACTATGTCTACTTCACACCTGCCTCACTCAACATCTGGGCCTCGGCATAGGCAAACTCTACTCTACGCCTGCCTTCCAGCCATCTGCTTGCCTTCCAGGAGCTCCTCGTTCCACTACAGACCTACATCTGAATTAGTTGGGCATTAGCCATCAATTCCTTTGGATGCTTCTGCCTTACTGCGTCAGTTACTGGATTGCTACTACTCCACTCCTACCAGGACACTTAGCTGAGCTCTATCTGGAAGACCTTCTATCTCCTGATTTAGGCTTCAACATAACTCTATTTCAGTCATCTACGGCTTATCGGATCCTGTTACAACGTCACTTCATTCGACTCAGCCCTCTTCTTCAGTTATCATCATCCATGACTAACATAAGGATGACAATTTAGGAATCGACACACTATTCCCACAAGTTCAATTACAGCTGCTGTACCATTCTGGCTTCTGAAATGTGGATAACTGCCTCGCTCTTTACAACTATTTGATCACCAGATGAAAGCTCTTCAATTTACATGTTATTTACATTCCCTCATGCTCTCCGCTGTATACAATACATAATCTATGGAATACTTGCTCCTCTGCTACTATGTCTGCATCATGCAGGTTCAATTTTACTACTACTGCTGATCTATGTACAGATCCACTTATATATACACTATCTGCTCATACTTACCTGCTTCGCCCTTACAGGGCCTAGAGGTTCATCACAGACCATCTAGCCTATTGTACGACCTGCTTCTCCCCCCGGGACATGGAGGTCCATCTAACTTATGTTTATCCATTTGCCCTAAGATCTATTCCAATTTACTACTTGTTTCACCTACTCCAGACCGGAAGTTCCTACTGCTCCACCTTTCCAGATTGCGCAGTCGGTGTCTAGCTCCCGTGCTTCATCATCAAGGCCTTCTTTTGTAAGCTTGCCAAGCAGAACACGAACCACCACTCCTTATACTCTGGACTCAGAGACTTAGCCAATTAGTTTCTGGTTCTTTTCAGAAGACTTTCTTGCCTTCTGGATCATTTCACCAATGCAACTTTTGATGCTTTGAAACATTATGCTTGACTATGGATTCCAATCTACTATCAGATTCTGCCCTGGACATGGATTTTTTGGACTAGGAGTTCACTAGAAGGATGTACTGCCATCTTCTCCAACACTGTAATATCAATACTTTCTTTCAGCCTTCCTGCTTTCCCTGGATCAGGATCTATAACTTGGAGTCAGATTAACTGACAACTTAAAATCTTATTTAGGATTATTCTCCTTTAGTGTGCCCAGAAGGATGGGTAGGTCAGTAGCCATGGGTCCTCAGAGGTTCCCCCAAAGGGCGTTTTTCCTCTCCTGCATGCTACTGGTCACTCTCTCCTGAGTTGGAGGAAATAATCATTTGATATCATTATTTCTTTTGGTGGGGGTTTCATCCTACTCAACTAAGCATCCTTCCTACAGTGGGATACATAATAAAGGCAAAACATCTATTCATAAAAAGTTACTCATCAGTTCATGCATCGAAGCACCTTATATATAAATACTATGCAGTTACCATGTACTATATCTGACTTGCTCCTGCCTATGCTGCAGCATCTAAGCACTAACCATTCCATACAACTAACACCTTGGAAGCAACGTTCTACTTACTGGTCTGGCCTCTGTATCCAAGCACAAACTTAACTTATTCAGTTACAGTACATACTGTTGCTCAAGCACGGAGCTATGAAGCACACATAATTTACAGGCTATGCCTATAGTTATGTGGGGGAAGAGCTCCTCCCCCACATCCTACTTAAACAAGCAGAGTTCCTGCCGCTCTGCTTAGAATGAGTCGCACTCGCCCTCCATCCTCCCCTTACTCCTCCTCCTTCTCCAGCACTCTTATCCCACCAGGGGGGTCTCATCCTACTCAAATAAGCATTCTTCCTATGGTGGGATACAGAGTAAAGCCAAAACATCTATTCATAACAAGTTACTCATCAGTTCATGCATCGAAGCACCTTATATATAAATACTATGCAGTTACCATGTACTATATCTGACTTGCTCCTGCCTATGCTGCAGCATCTAAGCACTAACCATTCCATACAACTAATACCTTGGAAGCAACGTTCTACTTACTGGTCTGGCCTCTGTATCCAAGCACAAACATACCTTATTCAGTTACTGTACGTACTGTAGCACAAGCACTGAGCTATGAACCACACATAATCTTTTTCTAAAGCATTGTTTCATCTGAAAGATGCTGCTCTCCTGTACCTTATTTATTCCCTTTAGGTAATTGAAAGTCTCAATCATGTCACCCCTCTCTCTGCTCTTCTCCATGGTATACATATTGCATTCCTTCAATCTCTCCTTGCATGATCTCTGGTGCATGTCCTGCACCATTTTTGTTGCCCTTCTTTGAACTGCTTCCACCTTGTCTATGTCCTTTTGGAGATGCGGTCTCCAGAACTGGATGTGGTACTCCAAATTAGGCCTCACCAATGACCTGTACAGTGGCATTACCACCTACTTCCTTCTGCTATGATACCTCTCCCTATGCACTCCAGCATCCCATTAACTCTCCCCACTGCCTTGGCACATTGCTTGGCCACCTTTAGGTCATCAGATATGATCTCCCCTAGATCTCTTTCCTGCTGTGTGGTCTCTAACAACCCTCCCCGCATCATGTAATCCTCTCCTGGGTTTCTGCACTCCAAGTGCATGACTTTGCAGTTTTTAGCATTAAATCTCAGTTGCCACACTCTGGACCATTCCTCCAGTTTAGATAGATCACTTCTCATTTTCTCCACCCCTCTAGGCTGTCTATCCTATTACAGATCTTGGTGTCATCTGCAAAGAGGCATACCTTCCTTTCCAACCCCTCTGCAATGTCACTGATAAAGATAATAAATAGTACTGGTCCTAGAACTGATCCCTGTGGTGCCCCGCTTGTCCTCCTCTTTAGCAATGAAGTAGGCAATATCAAAAAGTTTCTCTAATTTGTATAGAGATTTTTTTATTCATTTTTAAGATACATTTTTCAGTTTCACTACCTGAGGGCATACTATCAGCTAAAGCAGCAGCCACTGCTTGTTTATAGCCTTCTGATACAGCATGCCTCTCACAGTTAGTTTTTTTTTTTTTTTACACTATTAGTTCCACTGATGTACGAATCCACATTGCACATTTTACCAGCTCTAGTTGCCCACTTTCTGGCTACATCTGGTTTCTCTAAACAAAACTTTCACTATATTTTAGTGGCAATGCCATCTTTTGGGTATCTTGTGAGGTGGGTGCATGGGGAAGGGCGCCATCCATAATGGCAAATCGTTCCCCGTGAAATCCCTCACGGCGATGGAAGGGTAGGATGACCAGATGGGAGGGTGGGCAAAATGGGTGACAGAATGTCGCTATATGTATGTGCATGGGGGGGAGAGCACAGCCTGTGTGGGCTGGGAGGGGATGGAGGAGCTGTAGGGTTGGTGCTGCAGTGAGTTGCCGAGCTGCGTCGTGTCATCAGGGGTTGGCCTGTGGTTGCTGAGGGTGAGGTAAAGGGTTTGGGTCTGGTTGCTGGTGCAATTTTATTGCGCCCAACCCGAACCTTTAATTTTACAAGTTTTCACCCCCCCCGACATGCAGCCCCCCCAAAGTTGAGAATCCTTTAGTAGGGGGGTGCGGGGGGCAAATCTCCCTTGTGGGGGGTGTTGGAGTACAGCCCCCCCCCGCAGAAAGCATTGAAATTTATGTCCCCCAGTGCCGTTATCCTGTCCACCAGGATGTCAGAGTGGCATAAATGTTTTCAGCATTCTGACTGCGTGATAACGGTTATCGCCTTTAGGCTTTCGCCATTATCACATAGAGCCCATCTTTTGCATTAGATTGTAACCATGCCAAATCTGGATTTTTTTTTTGCCACTGCCACTTGCACACTATGACTACGTGACAAGAATGGGCCTGTTTTTTCTTTACATTAATTATGGTTGTAGCTGGAGTAGAAGTTGTACTATCAGGTAGTGTTACGGTCGAACATGTGAAAGAAGAGGAGGATGGTAATTGTTCTGTTGCATCATGTCCAGGCTGTTTGCATTTCCGAGAAGCATTAAACCCAAAACTTAGAAGTGACATGATGACCACCACGTGAAGGAGATAGGCTGGGCCTAGATGTAATTGTAATTAAGAAATGTTATTTTAGTACAAATAGCGGAATGGGATGAACTGAGATGTTTGTTTCAGGTCACAGTATCAGTAAAAAAACAAGTATTTGTCAATGCTGAATGTTGTCTCGCTGGCATTGGCATTGGTAGTGCTGGAGTTAGAAATGCATAATAAGAATGGCAGTGAAGTATTGAAGTGACGCCAACCCAAGTCCCAACCTGTAGAGACCGACAGGCATTGGGGGTGTGTCTTTAGGTCGTCAGCTATAACGCTCATGCCATTGTACCTCAGCCTACCTTGTAGACATTGACAAGTGTCGTGGTGTGCTTTGGGGTCTTTGCGCGTTATACCCCATTCCATAAAGAAATACACTGAGGTGGGTGCAGTATAGGAAAATGGGGTGAACTTTGTGGCTGAACACTGCAAGGCACACCACGATGCCTGTCACTGGCTGCAGGGTGGGGGTGGAATGGTGTAAGCATTACAGCTGATGATCTCAAGTCAAACCCCTGATGCCTGTCAGTCTGTACAGGGTGGGGTGCCGCAGTTGGAAACCGTAACATCGTAGTCGTGTGTTGGTGCCTTCACGCCAAATTTTCAACATGGTCTTTTTGTGACCCCACCTCATGAAGAGCAGCTCAATTAGTTTGTAAACTGAAAGGTGGTTTTGCACAGCGGCTATGCCATTCAGCGACACAGGGATGAAAACACATTTTGGGCAGGAATGTGGAACATGACAACTGCATTGTTCATGAGGAGGCATAAAAAAATGGCAACGTTGAAAATCTGGAGTGAAAAAATGAAAAATTGGTGAAGTCATGAGCATGCATAGAAACTGCACAACACACGTCCGTAACCCAATTATTTGTGGGAGTTTTTTACCACATTTTTAACATACATATCTTGGGACCTCCCCTCATGAACAGTGGTACTGCGATTTTGTTAATGTGTCCCAAATGGTGATTTCTCACAGCGACTACGCCATTGTGCACCACAGCTGCGGAAATGCATTTTGGGCAGGCTGTGAAAATTGACAGCTGTACTGTTGATAAGGAGGTGTGGAAAAATGGCACTGTTGAAAATCTGGCATGAAAATATTGCAAATTTGCAAAGTTACAAGGGTGCATGGAAACTACGCAACGCACGCTTGCAACAGTCATTTTATGGACTTTCAGCACCAAATTTTCAACATAGGCATTTTAGGACCTCATCTCATGAACAGTGTCACCATCATTTCCTCAAACTGTCCCGAAAACTGATTTCACACAGCGATCGTGCAATTCTGTGCTGGACTTGCAAAAACACATTTCGGCCAGGATATGTAAAATGACAGCTGTACTGTTCATAAGGAAGTGTGGAAAAATGCCAATTTTGAAAATCTGGAGTGATATATTACAAATTCACGAAGTTACAAGAGTGTGTGAAAGCTGCGCAACGCACGCTCATAAAACACTCAATTTAAGGACTTTCGTCACCAAAATTTCAATATAGGCATTTGAGGACCTCTGCTCATGAACAGTGTCACTGTCAATTTCATAATCTGTCCCAAACACTGATTTACCACAGAGACCGTGCTCTTCTGTGCCAGAAGTGCGAAAACACATTTCGGCCAGGATGTGAAAAATGACAGCTGTACTGTTCACAAGGAGGTGTGGAAAAATGCCAATGTTTAAAATCTGGGATGAAAATATTGCAAATTCATGAAGTTATGAGTGTGCCTAGAAACTGTGCAACGTATGCTCATAAAACAGTTTTTTTAATTTTTCCACCAAATTTGCAATATAGGCTTTTTGAGAGCCCACCTATGAACACTGGCACTGTCATTTCATTATCGAACACTTAAAGGTGATTCCGCAGTGAACACGTAAATCACCTTTGGGGTCGACACTATGACAGTGGCAGAATTCATGAGGAGGGGTCCCCAAAACCCCATGTTGAAAATTTGGTGCCGAAATTCCCTCAAATGCCTGAGATATGCATCAAAGTTGAAAAAACCCTATTTATTCAATTATATGAGCTTACCAGCATTTACTCAGTTCGCGGTCGGCTTTGAAGAGTGCAGATGTGTTCACAGTCCACCGAAGATCATCGTGTCGGACTCTGCAGGTAAGTATGGAGCGAGGGTGTGTGTGGGGAGGCAGGGTGCACAGTGGGTGGGCGTGGGTTGTGGGAGGGGGGCAGGGAGACCGTTTTCTTTTCCCACAGGTAAAAAAAAAAAAAAAACATCGTAGGACTGTTTTTTCTTTGACGGGGCATGTGGCATGCTAGGGTGGGCTCCAGCTTGCCACAGGAGTCATCAGAGTCTTTTTGGGGGCAGCTGTAGCCGATGGGGGACTGGGAACCCCCATCGGCATACAATAAAAGGGGGGGCCAAATTATGCCGATGGGGATTGGGCACTCGTTGTCACACAATAAAAGCAGTGGGAGGGTGACATGATGCTAACGGGGATTGGGCACCCCTGTCGGCACACAGCAAAAGCGGGAGGGGGGTTACATAATGCTGATGGGGAGTGGGCTTCCCTGTCTGCATTGAGACAGGCGGCGGCAGTCACTGCCGCCATGTTGCCTGCACGTCGGGAGGCGTGTTGAGGTCACACTGAATGAGAGCTTCGCTCTCATTGCAGCAGAACTTTTCTCAGATCGGGTGGCCGCATTAGGTATGCAGGGTGTTGGCCCCTGCTTCTGGCTGATTGGGAAATGACAGACACACCTACTGATGCATGCCCTGCATCGCCCAACAGTGACCGCACCTCCAAATCTGCTAGTACCACAGTGTGTTACCTGTGCATGCACGCGAGCCAGCATAAAAAGAAAAGAAAATTACTTTACTGTCTGTCTTTTTTAATTTTTATTAATACAGTGGAAGCAGGGAGGAACCTCAGTGCTCACAGGGTAGTACTTTGTCAAGAGACATGAAACGTTTGACAAAGTTTTTTTTTTTTTTAATGTGTGAAATTACAGTTAGGTTCCCAAAGGCTAAGGCCCCATAAAACAAGCAGGTAATTAAGAAGAAAACCACAAGGCTAAGGAACTAGATATTTTTTTAATCAAGGTACAATAGTTAACAAGCAGCCCACAAGGCTAAAATGAACCTTGTACTAAGTTGTGCTGATGCTCACAGGTCCAGGGACCAGTTAGCCAAGCTAGATATTTTTTTATCAAGGTACAACAGTTAACAAGTAGACCACAGGGCTATTAAATAACCTTTTTTTGTTTTTATCTGTATGTCAGGAAGAAAATACACAAGGCGAATACAGGGCACCTTTTTGAAGTGCTAACAAGTTACTTGGACATCAAGCCAACATTTTCTTATTTTTTGGGTGGTGCAGACTGGTATCAAGGAGAAAATACACAACCTAAAGTGCCCCTTAACAAGATCTCACAAGACTGTGTCCTGTGACCTCAAGCTAAAGCTTTCCTGTAAAATCATATATTATCTCCCCTGGTTTAACAAGATTAGAATGTGCTCACAGGGTTGGGCCAGATGCTCAGGTGCTTTAAAACTTACCCAAACACTTTACCTAAAACTTGTGCTCAGAAACTAACTGCAAGGACCTCTGGCTAGCTACCCCCCCCCCCCGTCTTACTTTATACTTATCTGTATCACCCAAAGTTTCTCTGGTCCTGATTGTAAGCTTTTCGCTGTACTTTTTTCCATGTACCTAGCTTATTTTTGTACTTTTGCCATGTATCTAGCTGTTACAGTTTCCTGCATTGTATGTCTACCTTGTTACTGTGCTGTCAATTTTTGTGATGTGGAACCTTTGTAAATGAGTCTTTGATTCAAAGCTACTATCCAAATCCTGAATAAAAAAATCAGCTACAGCCTCAGTCACTTAACAAAATGTCAGCAGTACAAATGGCTTGTGTTATAACAACAATTACACTAAGTTCTGTTGTTACAAATTTTTTTATCACACAAGTTAATCTTTTTGAACTAAGAACTTAAGGTTTACATTACTTCAAAGTCAATCTAGCAGGCTTTTGTTATGTGAAAGATTGTTTTTTTTTTATCAGATCTCTCCACCTCCCCTGAATAATTCAAGCTACTTTGCTTCCAGAAAAAAAAAAAACTGGCAAAAATGGGTCAATTCTGATAAATGAACACGTTTTAGTGCTCAGTAAACAACTCGGCTAAGCTTGCTCCAACTGTCTCGTTTTTGTTCTCAGTAAAAAATAAAATCTGCTCATTCCCATTGCCCCACGGCAGTAATTTAATACAGTTAATTGAACAAAGGGAAAAATTCAAAATCTCCCAAGGGCTGATTAGCTGTTGTAGCATTATTATGAGTGCCTTTCTTTTAATATCTCAAATATTTCAGTTTCAAACTTGATTTCTCAGCGAGAATGTATTCATATATCTTGTCTCAGATTGTTTTATCTCAAATGACACAAGGCAAGTAGCTGCCTCTTCATACCATACAGATTTGTCCAGCCCTCTGAGCATATTGGCTGAAAGATAATGTGTGGCAGACAGGTTACCCAGTGGTCTGCCACACATTATCTTTAGCCAGTTAATTGGCACCCAATTGGTCTTCTCAATAGGTCATCATGTGATCTGAGGATTGTTCACTCGTGATCAACCTGACACTCAAGTTAATATGGGCTGGTCCCAAACTCTGTGCACAGACATTTCCCTGATTCTGAGATGAGAGTCGGGTGACAACACACAGAGTTCAACTCACAGTAAAAGTGTGTTTAGATGTATAGGTAAGAAGCAGCCTCAGAGTGCATATATGCAAGCTAAAGCAAGCAGCAAGCTGAATGGGCAGTAGGATCCAATTTTTGCCAGCAGGGTAATGACATTTGTGGTCATTTATGGATAGGTTATGGTGACTGAAAGTGGTTGATTAGCCGGCCCGGTGGTGCTGAGGGTTGAGGCACTGGATGCTACACCTCGCTCCATGCCAGTGACCCGGGTTCAGGAACGAGCCTGTGGCATCGGGGGTTGACTGGGGAAGGAGAGGATGGAGCATCCAAGGACAGCTCTCCTCTCCTGGGAGGGAGGGGGCACCAGTTCGGTGTCTGACTGGCCTCTGGTGAAAGCTGGAGGCACAACAGACACCTGAGTGTACAGAGAGGGTTCGGAGTGGCGGATGTCAGCAGAGACCCCTTGATGTCTGGGTGTAGGCCACTCCCCTAGGAACACCAGAAAAAGACCCTGCAGCGTTCCTGGTAGATGGAGCACCAGGCCCCGATCTCCAATGCAGCTACCTGACCTGGCTTCAGCATCCCAATGAAACCAAAAAGGACTTCGGGGGGAAGCCCACACCCCGTGCCCACCTGGGGGATATAGCCACGGCTACACGGGGATGGACTGCACCAGGGTGCAGGTAACAGTGTGGAGACTACAAGGCCCTAGATGTCTGCAAAGAGTGGTAGTGCTGCGGGGTAAGGGGCAGTATAAACAGTAAGTAGAAAATAAAAAAGAAAAGTGGTTGATGGGGGGGGATGCTCACATACCTCTCAACTGTCCCTGATTTTCAGGGACATCCCTGATTTGCCTCAGAATTTTACTGTGTCCCTCCTAAAAATTGTGTTTCTGTGACCAAACAATGGAGGTTGTAAGCACAAAATGATGTCAAACATTAGAGTTACAGACTTGTTCTTCTTTAGAAAATGCATTTTACACTATGCCCCTTATTCTACCAGCTTCCTGAGTGAATATCACCAATTTTGAAGATGTGTCCCTGATTTTGAAGATGTGTCCCTGATTTTGAAGATGTGTCCCCGATTTTGAAGCCTTGTCCCTGATTTTTGAAGCCTTGCCCCTGATTTTGAAGATGTGTCCCTGATTTTGAAGATGTGTCCCTGATTTTTGAAGCCTTGTCCCTGATTTTGAAGATGTGTCCCTGATTTTTGAAGCCTTGTCCCTGATTTTGAAGATGTATCCCTGATTTTTGAAGCCTTGTCCCTGATTTTGAAGATGTGTCCCTGATTTTTGAAGCCTTGTCCCTGATTTTGAAGATGTGTCCCTGATTTTGAAGATGTGTCCCTGATTTTTGAAGCCTTGTCCCTGATTTTTGAGGCAGGAGGTTGAGAGGTATGGATCATGCTCTGGCTCCCGGTTGAAGGAAGGAGCTAGTGTCACTCCTGCAGATCTAAAGTTAGCTGGGGGGGGGCTCGGGCTCCCATTTGAAGGACTGTGTGACAGGCTCCTTTCTTCAATTACCAGCTTGCGAGTTAAATGACTGCTTCAGTGTGCAGTTAGTGAAAAGTTGAATCATGGTTAGACTCTAGTAGTGAACGATGGATCGTTATATCAATTATTAGATTGACCAAGAACCAAGTCAGACTTCGGATTCTTGGTCCTACCGGTCTGTGGTTGATTGTAGCAGCCCATAACTTCACTTGCTGGAGTCCACAACCGACGACACAATTTTCACTGATTGTGCTGCCAACAAAGAAATAATCATGCTGCCTGTGTTTTAAAACTTGCCAGCCACAAATGGGACTCAATTTTATAGCCAGAAAAAGTGAAAACTTACTGCTGCATTGTTGGGTGACTTCTGTACCATGCTCTGCTCTATGTATTCAGTGCTGTGCTGCTCGGTTATTTTCACACCCCTTGCCCGCCTTCCTGCTCTGTTTGGCTAATTAGATCAGTGCTGCAAGCTGAGAACTGCCTCTCCTCTGCGTTCTGTGGCATTTCAATACGCCCCCGTTCTCTGCTCATTTTCTCCACCCCCTGCACTCATTCTAATGGGTCCTTACGTGATGATTAAATACTTTCCTGCCCTCCCTCTTGCTTTTCCAGCCCACTAGTGGTTTCAACCACTTTCCGCTGTAGTTGTAAACCACTCCCCGCTGTAGCTGTAAACCACTCTCCGCTGTAGTTGTAAACCACTCTCCACTGTAGTTGTAAACCACTCCCCGCTGTAGTTGTAAACCACTCCCCACTGTAGTTGTAAACCACTCCCCGCTGTAGTTGTAAACCACTCCCCGCTGTAGTTGTAAACCACTCCCTGCTGTAGCTGTAAACCACTCTCCACTGTACTTATTTTTCAAGCTAGTGATAGTGCTGTCAGCAGTGCCTCTGCTTCAGACTGCCACACTGAAGCAGGTGCTTAACTCGCAAGTAGGAGAGCTAATTGGTGCCCGGCGCCTCCTTATTTCGACCCCTGCTCCTTGCTGGCTACCTTAACCTGTGGGGATGAACAGTATGATTTGCCCTGTTCCCATTCTACAACCTTCTTGGCTAGTTTAAATGCTTGCCATTGAGGCATTTAAACCATTCACGAAGGACACCAGTCCCCTTACAGGAAAGATGGAGGTCATCGCCCTCATACAGGTCAGTATCCCCTCAGGTGGGTCCCCATTCCCCAATGAAACCAAAACCTTGCTGCCTGCACCAGCTCTCAACCCAAGCATTTAAGCCCTTGGTATGGAGATCCCTAGCCTCCCTTTTGTCATGGATAAGCAGCATGTTTGAGAAGGACACGGGGTTAGCTACCTGCCCCAGGCCCCTTCCCAGTTCCCTGAGCTCCTTCTGCACTCTTGCTATCTCTGCCTTGTTCCCAGCTAGGTAATTTGTCCCCAGATGGACAATGACATCAAGCTTCCCCTCCTTGCTACCACCCTAGTGATCCTCTGGATCCACTTTTCATCCCTCTGAGCTGTGCCTCCCATTTGGCACTGGCACTTTACCTCCCTTCCCTTCCCCTCTCCTGCTGCTCCTAGCTCTACCTCCAGGCAATGGAGCCCCCCACCAGGACTATCTTAGTCTTCCTTTGGGGTCCTCCACCACCCATCCTTGGGTCTCCATTCCGGAGGCCCTGCTGATCCTCACTGGGTGCAACCTCAGGTGATTCTGTGGGGCCTTCCCATTCCTGAAACACAGTGTAGGAATTCCTTAGTTGCAATGGCTGGGGGATATGCCTCTGACCTGCCTCCCTTACCCTGCCTGAGAGTACCATAGTCCAACCACTCCCCTTGCTGGGCAACCTTTAAAGTAGTGGGTGTAGATAAGGTGGCCTCTGGGTGGGGGGTGTAGGCCTCCTGAATCCTATCCAACTTGGTCCAGAGACTGGCTACCTCTTTCCTCAGCCCAGAGAGGTGCCTACAGATGCAGCAGCACTGCAGCATCCAGTTGCACCGCACCTCTCCCAGCATTATCCCCCTTTTTATCAGCCTCTTACTACACTCCTGGCAACTACTGTAACTAATAATCCTAGTATCACCGGATTTTGTTTGATCTCCTAGCCGCTATTCCTAATCTTATTTTAGACCCCACTTTTTTTTGTATATTAGTTTCCCACTTCCCTTCTTCTGCTCCTCTCTGCCTCCCCTTCTACTGTGTTAAGTCTGGCTATTACAGCCCTTTTCTGTTCCTAATAGGAAGCAGTCACTGCAGATTAGGTGAGTCCCTATAATAGTAGGCTAGCTCAGGGTGGGTGGGCCCTTCCTTGCATCTGCCTGTGCTCAAAGAAAACAAAAAACAAGCATTTGTCAATGCCGAATGTTTGCTTGCTGGCATTGGCATTGGTAGTGTAGAAGTTACAGAGCTGCATAATAGGAATGGCAGTGAAATATTGAACTGAAGCCAACCCCACCACCACCCTGCAGAGAGTGACAGGCATTGGGGTGTGCCTTTGGGTCATCAGGCATAACGGCCACGCCATTTCACCACATCCTACCCTGCAGACACTGACAAGTGTCACGGTGTGCCTTGGGGTCTTTGGCCCTTATGCGCACCCCATTCCATCAGGAAATACAGTGAGATGGGTGTGGTATAGGAGAATGGGGTGAACTTTGGGGTTGAAGAGTCCAAGGCATACCCTCGATGCCTCTCACTGGCTGCAGGGTGTGGAGCAGTATGAGCATTACAGGCAGGAATCCCAAGTCACACCCTGATGCCTGTCATACTCTGGGGTGGCGTTATGGTTGAAATCCTAACACCTCAGACATTCGTTGGTATTTTCACTCCAAATTTTTAACATGATTTTTTGTGACCCCCACCTCATGAACAGTGGCAATATCAGTTTGTTAGCCGAAAGCTGCTTTTGCACAGCAACTACGGCATTTAGCACCACAGGTGCAAAAACACATTCCCAACAGGATGTGAGAAATGACAGCTGTACTGTTCATGGGGAGGTGTAAAAAATGGCAATGTTGCAAATCTGCAGTAAAAATATTTAAAAAACTGGTGAAGTCACGAGCGTGCATAGAAACTGTGCAAAGCACATCCATAATGTAATTAGTTTGGGGAATTTTTACAGCAGATTGTCAACACAAGCATTTTGGGACCTCAATCATGAGCAGTGTCACTGTGATATTCTTTATCTGTCCCGAACAATGATTTCCCACAGCGACCACGTTCGTAAGTTTGCGAATTTTCAATATTTTCACTCCAGATTTAGGAACTGCTCAACGCACGCTCATAAAACAGTCATTTTTAGGAATTTTTCCACCAAATTTTCAACATAGGCTTTTTGAGAGCCCACATTATGAACACTCGCAGTGTCGTTTCATTACTCGGTCCCGAAAGGTGATTTCGCGCAGTGACTGCGAAATCACCCTTCTGGCCTGATTAATGCCATGCCAGTGAAAGCATTCATGAGAAGGAGTCCCAAATACCCCATGTTGAAAATTTGGTGCAAAAATTCCAAAAAATGCCTGAGATATGCAGCAAAGTTGAAAAAACCCTATCTATTACATTATACAGCTTACCGGCATTTCCTCAGTTCGCGGTCGGCTTTGAAGAGTGCAGACGTGTTCCCGGTCCACCGAAGATCGTTGCACCAGAGTCCAGAGGTAAGTATGGGGGGGTGTGGGGAGGCAGGGTGCACAGTGGTGGGCGCGGGTGGGCTGAGAGAGCCCCAGGGAACGTTTTCTTGTTTACAGGTTTGTTTGTTTTTAAAGGAAGACGATGTGGACATTTGCCACGCTGGGTGGGCTCCCAGCGTGGTAGCTAGAAGGCTGTTTGGGGGGGCTCGAGCCGACACGGTATTGGGCACCCCCATCAGCCATACGGACTTGTGCCACGCTGGGGTGGGCTCCCAGTGTGGCACCTGGAAAGCTTTTTTTGGGGGGGCGTGGAGCTGATGGGGGATTGGGCACCCCTGTCAGCTATACAGTATGTGTGTGTGTGGGGGGTAGCCCGTGAGCACGCAATATGCATGCGTGTGTGTTGAGGGGGGGAGCTCTCCCTTTCAACTGTATGCCACTGCATTTTCAACTGCTGTCATAGACAGCTGGAGCAGTGATTGGAGAACTGCGACCGCGCCAACAAAACACACTGACTGAATTGGAAGATGCTGAGACACCTCCGAAAAACTCGGATGATGGCACTATGTTTCTTGCACATGTGTACAAGCAAACATAATGAAACAATCAGCTTTCTTTTAACAGAACAAAGGCAAACAGATTCAGTAATACCAGCAACTGAACAAAATTAACCTTTTGCTGCAATAGAACAAAGCAAACAAATTCAAAAATACCAGCAACAGATCTAAATCACTAAGATTCAGTAATACCAGCCATGTATGGACTGTCAGTCCCCTGCTACAACTTCTCCATTTACCAATTATTTAGAGCCCAGGTAGCCAGTTACAGTCCTCAGCTGCTCCTTTGGCTTGGATTTCCCATTTTCTCTGATGCAGTCCCTGAAAATTAAACAAAAACTACTCCTTTGGTCCCGCAAGCTCAGTTGTATGTTATGCTGCAAAAATAAGCAAATAGCAACCTATCTCACAGTTAGTGCTATGGAGCCTCCATCAACCTTCACTTCCTGAGAGGAGGACCACTGTGGATGCTGACTGCTGTTTGACAGGCCTTTGGCTGTGTGCCCCACGAAAGGTTGATCAGAAAGTTGGTGGATCTCAGGGTTGGGGAAAAGATGGCCAGATGGGTGGAAAACTGGCTGAAGGACGGAAGCCAGAGTGTGCTTGTGGAGGGAGAGTTATCTGGAACAAGACAGGTAACCAGTGGGGTCCCACACAGCTTGGTGCTGGGGCCAGTGTTGTTCAATGTCTTCATCAATGACATTGGAGATGACATTAAGGGAACAATGTGCCTATTCATGGATGACACCGAGCTTTGTGGGAGAGTGGACACAGTTGAAAGGATACAGGACCTACAAGAAAATCTGGAAATGCTAGGGAGGCGGTCTAGGATCTGGTAGCTTGGCTTCAATGCCAAGAAATGCAAAGTTATGCATACCGGAGCCAAGAATCCTAGGACAGAGTATTACCTGGGTGGAGACTGAGTATCAGGAGGTGAAAGACCTGGGAGTGATGATCACTAGTAACCTGAAGCACGCCACACAGTGCAAGAAAGCAGCAGCAAAGGCAAACAAGATACTGGGATGCATATCTAGGAGGATCAGTAGTAGGGGAGAGGAGGTTATACTGCCCTTGTACAGGTCACTGGAAAGGCTGCATCTAGAGTATGGAGTTCAGTACTGGTGTCCACAGCTCAAAAAGGACATTAATCTTCTGGAGAAGGTCCAGAGGATGGCTACAAAGGTGATAGCTGGTCAGCAGGGTAAGGCATATTAGGAGAGGTTGAGGGCACTGAACATGTACTCCCTGGAAGACAGGCGAAAGAGAGGGAACATGATTGGGACCTTCAAATACTTGAAAGGGATAAATAAGGTTGACAACATACTAATATACTATTTGCCAGCAGAGTAGGCCTTATGGTCTATCAAGTCTGCTCATGTTTCAGTACCCTGAGTGGGTACCGTAGCCATCACCCTGGCTCCTTCCAATAAGGAGAGTCTCTTTAAGCTGAGTGGCAGCCATAACATGAGGGGGTACAGTCTTAAGCTGGAGGGTGGGAGGTTTAGGAGGGAGGTCAGGAAGCGCTTCTTCACAGAAAGGGTGATGGATACTTGAAATGCGCTGCCAGAAGAGGTAATCTCATTGAAGATAGTGGGCAGCTTTAAGACAGGCTGGGACAGGTATGGGGGAGGGTAAGGGTCATGGGTAGGGAGGATGGAAAAAGTGGGGGTGAGGGGGCAGGAACAGTAGCTCAAGCTGTGGTCCCTGCAACATGAGCAGATTTAATAGACCAAATGGCCTTCTTCTGGCAGCTTCTTTGCATGTTCGTATGCTCTGATGAGTAGGAAGTCTCAAGGTATTCACCAAGGCAATCAAGGATGTATCTCATGGAATGGAGAAAGCCAAAACTTTCTCCATAAGGCAAAGTATCTTATTCCAACAGCCGGTTATTTTGGGGCTGTCCCATAAGAGGTGGAGCAGAGTGCCTTCATTGGTGTTGCACCACAAGTATTCTGAGTTCTGTATCAGATGCTTTTCATGCAGGAGAACCAGGGTGCAATACTAGAGATGTAAAGTCTTGAGTTGCATCAGCCTATATGATGTATCCTTATTTATTTAGTTTTTGTTGACCGGGTAAGTGCACTAGACAAATCCTGCCTATCTTCAGGCACGACCTGGGGAGGGGGATACAGATGAATGCCAACTGACCTTGAATCAGATTAAGCTGTTGGTGGTATTTTTAGTGAAGAAGGAAATTTGGCCAGGATACCGGGGAAATTCCCCAACTCTTTTCGATAAGTGCCATGGGATCTTTAACATCCACCTGAACTACCACCAATCCAGGCAGATGGGACCTCGGTTTAACGTCTCATCCGAAAAATGGCACCTCAGAAGTGCAGCACCCCTCTCATGCTGCACTACAGTGTCAGTACTGGGATATTAACCCAAGTGCCAGATGTAGGAACTGAACCCACAGGCCTCTGATCTCCCAGCCTCTACATAGGCAAGTGTGCTACCTACTGAGCCACTACACTGCATTGAAATGTTTCACCAGGAAGGCACACTGAGCAATAAAATGCTCGTCTCCCAGTGTGGTCTGAGGAGAGGGGGGTACAGAGGAAGGATAGCATACAGGTTATCTAGTGAAGTACATCTAAACAGTATAAAACAGCAGCATAGGTTACATTTTATATTCATTACAGGCAAGATCAAAGTAGCAATTTGGTACAGATACAGATATGCTTAGCACAGTGGTAAGTTATACAAGGGCTAACAAGGAAAACAAATAATGCAAGGGCTAACAACACAGACGTAGACACACAAGAAGCACATGACAATAAGTGCATAGGTTGGACCAATAAGCCAGCTTGCGTAGCCATAGCTATGAGTCGCTGGTCAGGCAAAAAGGGAGGGGGCAGTGATGCACTTGATGGAGTCATGTGCAGGGGCAATTTACCGTGAGGTAATTTGCCAGGGCAGTAGACAGAGAGTGGGCAGAGGAGGAAATACGAATTTGAGGGAGGTCACTCCAGAGCTTAGTGAAGTGGTGAGAGAAGGCTGCCTGGCCAACAGTGGTCCTCTGGTGAGTGATTAATAATTGGCGGGAGTCAAGGTATCTAAGGGCATGAGTGAGGGTGGGAGTAGCTGAGAGTATGGTGGAAAGGTATGATGGCAGTGTGCCAAGCCAGAACTTAGAGACAAATTTAGCACAGTGCATACTGTGGCGGTTTTCGAGGGATGGTAGTGCCAGGGACCGGGTAGAGGTCACAGTGGGGTGTGAGGGGAGGGGCATCGAGAGCAAAGCGTCAGAAAGTATTGAAAAGGGTGTCTGGTTTTGTCAAGGTGGACTTTGGAGCAGCACTGTAGACAATGTCACAGTAGTCAAAAGAGGGTAGTATCATTTTCTGGACTAGTTTACGGTGCACTGTTTGGGGGAGGCTACTATGGTTCCTGTACAGGGCACCGAGCTTGGGTCACAGTTTTTTTGAGATGGCATCAATGTGGGCAGAGAAAGATAGATGCCGGTTGAGCCAAACCCCTAAGTATCGTAAAGAGGTGACATCCTCTAGTTTTTCTCTGTCCAGGGCATGGAAATAGGGTATCACGGGGAGCCTAGACAGATGTTGTCTTGTGCCTTAGGTCACGGTGACTGTTTTTTTTGCATTGAGGAAGAGTTGGTCAGAGTGAAACCAGTGTTGAATTTTGTTGAAATCAGCTTGGAGGTTAGACACTACCACTTCTGGGGAGGTGCCTGAGGAGAAAAGTACGGTGTCATCTGCATACATGTGGATTGATGAAGTAGAGCAGATGAGTGGCAGGTCGTTTAGGAAAATGGAGAACAGAATGGGACCAAGAACCGACCCCTGGAGGACACCGGTAGTTATGGAAAGTGGTGGATATGGCGTCAGAAATTCTAACAGATTGTGTTCTGTCAGTGAGGTAGGCATTGAACCAGTTAGTAGCAGCCATCTTTACATGTCTTCCAGTCTTCTCTTATAGGCTCCATAGGTACTGGCCCATGCACGGTCTCACTTCTCATCTGTGAGGGCATGGCCCAGCAACTTCTCTCATTGTGCCTTTAAATGAGTTGTGGCAGGAGAATATCCCTGAAAGATAGCTTAATAGATTAATTCTATGTGGGGAAGGGCATTACACTGTTTCCCACTAGTTGGATCCCCCAGGATTTCCTTCCATTTCCTTCTGCCTGGCAATTGCAGCTTCATACCTACTATTTTGTACAGTAAGTGACAATGTTGTAGGTATTTCCAGTGATGTGAAGTCGGAAGGGAGGATTCTTTTTGTAGGTCGGAGAAGGACTTTAAATATTTGATACCAGGAGAGAAAAGGTCTTCTACCCGCAACAGGCTGCCCTGTATCTAAATCCAAAATAGGGATTTTCCTCCTACTTTCAACTGTGTATCATGCCACGAAGGCCAGCAATGGGATGGGGGCATCCCAAATTGATCCCCAGAAGGTCTTTACTGTTTTCCATATACGTAAGGTGAACTTCTGAGTAGGAGTAAATTGCCATGCCCCAGAGTATTCCTTCTGGTGTTGGCCCCCCATTTATATATAACAAATGGCATTTCTAAAAGTCAACTTGCCCACAGTGAATTACAATTATAATATACATAGCAAGATGAAAAAGCAATTGATATCAAAAGAATAAGCAACTACATGCTTCCAGACTTTCTCTTGGTTGGAGAAGTACATGGTAAGAAACTGAACCAAGGATGCCAACTTTTGACTTTACTTAAAAGCCTTACTGCTACTGTCTGCTGCTATTGCTGAGTTTCTCATAAGGCAGCACTACATAGTTGGCCACTATCTCTAAATAAAAGAATAAAATAAACCTTTTTAATAATAATAAAAAAACAATAACATGTTCCCTTATTGTCATTGTCACTGAAAGCCATAAAATATTCATCAGACATACAGGCTGATGTACCATCTCCTTCACTGATTTGGAAAGAAAGTTGCATACAGTTTTGCTTATATTTATCTTTACATGTATTCCAGTCTTCCCTTACAGATCAAAAATCTGTTGCACTGACCAGGCAAAATATTGCACCTGGGTGAGACTGTACCAAAGGAGCAGGGAGTGTGGAACGGAACAGATGGAGGAAGAAATTATGCCACTGGTTCATTCATGCTAGCATTTTCAGTGAAGAAGAAGAATCTGCATTTATGTAGTGCTTTTCATACAAATTGTATCCTAAAGTGCTTTACAAGCAGTGCTAGACTGGTAGAGAAGTGACTGAACATGTAGTGACAGACATTTCCCACATCAACATCCATACTCAGCCTTGAACAATTACATGAACCAGGTTTATAGGAAGGAGACCATTGGCAAGGATACTGGGGAAAATCCCCTACTCTTCCTGTAGGGGGAACGTTGGTCATGTCATACTCACTGCCAAGATGGCCACTCCTGGTGAGCAGTGCAAGAGGATAGATGTCCTGGAGGCTGGGGATCAGGTCTCCTTCCCTACTTCGACTTTATGAGAGACCGCTTTCCTTCCAGATATTACTTTTGCAATAAAGCCTGCTTTGTCAAGTGCCATGTCTCCTTCCGAGATTTTCCTGGCTTGCGATGCTTTACTTTCTGGTACACCTGATATGATGTGCATGGACCCCCAGCTCTCCTTATCCATTCTGCTGTGTCACATGAAAGAACGTGGTACTTGCATAACCTTCTGGCTCATGAAAAATGTCTCTACCTTTTCCACAAGGAGAAATTACAATTGGAGTTGTTTCTGCTTCAGTCTGGTGCTAAAAATACACTGTGGAACGTTGACCTCTGATCCTTAAATTGATTCAACTAATTGTCCCTGTTGTGCCGACTTCAAATGTGCCAATAGACTGTGGACTGGAGCGCTATGGCTTCCTGCATTGTGATACTGCTTTGTAGACTGACAATTCCACTAGGATTACAGCAGGTATAGAAATTTGCCTATGGTCTGGCTACAAACCTTTCTGCCCCTCAGGATGAGGTTCAGTTGACCTGTGGGAGTACGTCTGGAATGGCTGAATCAGGCCTGCTACAGCCTGACATATGTCACACTCCTGGAAAACTTTGCCCTAGTGGCACGGCTGACCACACTACTTGGTCATTGGATGCCGCACTGCCTGTGGCTGGATGGTAATGCTCGGCAGAGGCTGGGCAATGGGCATTGAGACTTCCCCATTAGGATGCCGGGACCTACTGATGACCTGCACAAAGGTACTGTTGCTGATTCTATTTCTGTCACTGCTGGGCATAAGACTGACCTGGCATAGACACAGCCACTTCTTTGCTGCCTGACACTCCTTTAGTACTGCCCCCGAACTATGCCTAACACCCAGTTTGGAACATAGATACACCTGTGCCCCCCCTTCCCGTACCCATTATCTTTTTGCTGCAGACAGCACTGAGGATAGTTTTGACTCGTATGCCCAGCCTTCCACTTCGACTCTAGTAGTCCCTGATCAGTATTTAAGAGATGCTCTGATCTTCACAAAAGCTGCTCCACTATCTACTTTGACTAAAATGAATCTACAGCCTCATGCCTCCCTATTCTATGCATCTGTTTACCCCACGAAATGCCACAACGCAGTTTGGCTGCACTGTGCTGGTGGCATGTTGGAACCCCCAGACTAAGGGTTTGTGTCTAAAACTCTTTTGAAGGACTCCATTAAATTATTTTTCCAACAATATTTATGCACTTACTTATGTCTCTGGTGAAACTGTACTTAATGTCAGTTTCAAAACTGGTCTTGAATGTTTTTGGCTCAAACATAACGTTTTGATAACTACTCCCTTATGGACTCCATTTATTGCACTGCCCTTATCTAAACCATCACAGAAAACTATTACAGTTTTGTGTCAGGATGAAGGGGTCAGTATAAATGATTTAGTTTATGGGTTAAAGCAAAGATGTATCATGGTGAGAGGCCCCAAGACAGTCATAGATGCTGAAAATATTTGGGCATGGGGATGGAGAATTTGGGTTCTCCTGAAAACCTCCGACACAGGGCCCCTGCATTTACCCAATAGCTTTTTCCTGGGAAGGGATCAGGGAGTTCTTTTCTACCCTGGACAACCCAAAGCTTGCTATAAGTGTGGATTCCCTACTCATCTCAGCAGTGTTTGTGATAAAATTCTTCACTGTTTATTTTGCAATAAAGTAGGTCATACCAGTTTGCATTGTGAGAATGAATGATTGTGTAACTTGTGTGGAGAAATAGGGCACTCCTTTCAGAGCTGCTCTGGAGCTGCCCACAACTAGTCCAATCAAGCTGATGTAAATGAACAATGTTTGTATATTTCTTAGTACAGGGCCACAGGTTTGCTGCAGCCTTTGGGACTGGGCTGTCCCACCTTCCCCCTACACCCCCTTGCCTCCAAGTCTCGCTGTGTGGACCACATGGACACTGACCTGCCATCTTCTGTCATTCCTGAGGGACCTCTGTCCCTCCTAGACCCTGCTTGTACTCCTGCTGTGCCATCCCCAGTTTCCTAGGACCAGGATCCTTGGAGTAAAGCTGTTGCTGAGCCCCTACCTGGCTTCTTTTGACACTAGTGTTGAACCTATGCCCCCAACCCTCCAATACCGATTTATCCACTAAATGCATGTTTATTGGAAGTCAGCTGAATTCCAACCTCCCCCCTTCCAAAGCCCTTACAGCTACCAGGGTACTGATATGAATTCTTACAGAACCTTCTACTGAGTCTGGTAATGAATCTGACTATTCTTCACTTTGGCCCACCCTGCCTGACCCTATATCTGACATTGAGGGACTTCTATCTCTGGGGCAAAATAATGCAAGGCAAATGCAAAATGCAAACTGAAGGGGCAACCCAGTGTGAAATATGAAAAGGCTGCATGATTCTCCACTGTCTAGTTTATATACTCTAAACTTTCCCCGATGCCTCTGTATTTTCCCATTACATCTATTAATATAAATAGCATTAAGAAAATTAGAAAGAGAACTGTAAATTTCTCCCACTTGCATCTACAATTAGGGGTTTATTTCTTGAAATATATCAGATATCAGATTTCATACTATTCGTGACATAATGCAAGCTAGTAGAGAATGATATCCTGGACGTTTGTTCTGGTCTGTAGGCTCAGAGGATTGGTATCTTATTCAATGACATAACTGTTTTGGTCCTGAAATTTGTTGACCTAGTACCAGGGAGAATTTTAATCTTACTTACTAAGATTCAGAACATAACAAAATAAGAGGAATCCTTCACTCTGCCAAGCAAAATAAAGGACTGCTGGCCACAAAATCAAGAAAGGTGCTTCATCTTATTTCAAGGTGCCATGTTCATAGCACTGACCGCATTTTGGAACTATGTTCCTTTATCAAAGGGTCTAATACAATGAAAAGGCTAAAGGCCTTATATACCCAAGAGATGATGACATCATAAACCAGCATCATTAGTACAATTCAATACCAAATAAAATTAACTAAAGTGGTAGTGCATAAACAATAGTGTCACACAGTGGCTAAAAAGGCTCATAGCATTCGTTATGATGTTGTACAAATTAAATTAATCACATTATATTATATAACATAGGGAATAAAGTATGGGTCTGGATGTGTAACGAGAATTTACACACACCCGAAGGGTTTGATGCTACATAAACACCAAGAGCGAAGCTTGAGGGGTTTATGCATAGCATCTAACCCCGAGGGTGTGTGTAAATTTGAGTTTACACACACCCAGTCCCATATTTTATTTTATATAATTGTTGGGTTTCTCTTTTTCACCTCAGCAATTATATAAAATAAAAAAGGCTGCTGTGCCGCCGCAGTCCGATTCCATCATGGCGGGTGGTCGGCTTTTTCTTTTATTTAAACCGTTTCTTTTTCCCCAGTATTGTGAGGGAGGATACATTTAACTTAATTTTGTTTTACTTACTGCCGAGTGTCCATTGCAGTTTCCCTTCAAGTTGCGTTTGCCATTCGGGAAGGCGACAGCGAGCGAGGAGTTCGAGCAGGCACATGCGCAGAATGGGGGAAACCGTGCACGTGTTTGCCATTATAAATGCTCCTTTATAATGGCAAATTATGCCATGGTTTCCCTATGGGAAAAAGAGGAAGCCATTAATTATTGTACAATTAAAAACCTGTTTCTTTAGCAGTAGTACTGCCCAGGTAGCAGAAGAATCAGATGAAGTTCTAAGACTGAATATGTGACCACTACTGGTGAACACATCTAATATTAGCTTGCCCTTGCCCCAGTGTTTGCGTACAGAGGTTCTTTGTCTTTTAAATGTTTTTTTATTTTAATGGGTTCACCACAATATAACCCAGACAGACTGTCTTAGGGTAGCTGGTTCATTCCACTGGGGTATCAAACAGACGAGGCATACTGATGAGTCCTGGTAGGACCCTTTGCAAACTGTGTGAGAGGCCTTTTGGCACCATGCAATTCTCTTAAAGTTGAACCAGCATAACATTCTGTGGTGATTTGAATATGCAGCCCATGATGCTTTGCATTGTGTGGGCATGTGTGATTTTGTATTTTCTTGAAACTTGGCTTCCCAGCCAAATGCCCTTTGGGGTAACCCTTGCCTCAGTGTTTGCTCAGAGGTTCTTTGTCTTTTAAATGTTTTTTTTTATTTTAATGGGTTCATCACAATATAACCCAGACAGACTGTGTTAGGGTAGCTGGTTCATTCTACTGGGCTATCAAACAGATGAGGCATACTGATGAGTTTTGGTAGGATGAAACATGTGTCTATGTCATCTGTTGGCATCCTTTGCAAACTGTGTGAGAGGCCTTTCGGTACCATGCAATTCTGCTTAAAGTTGAACCAGCATAGCATTCTGTGGTGATTTGCATATGCAGCCCATGATGCTTTGCATTGTGTGGGTATGTGTGATTTTGTATTTTCTTGAAACTTGGCTTCCCAGCCAAATGCCCTTTGGGGTAACCCTTGCCTCAGTGTTTGCGTACAGAGGTTCTTTGTCTTTTAAATGTTTTTTTTTTTTATTTTAATGGGTTCACCACAATATAGCCCAGACAGACTGTCTTAGGGTAGCTGGTTTATTCCACTGGGGTATCAAACAGATGAGGCATACTGATGGATCCTGGTAGGATGAAACACGTGTCTATGTCATCTGTTGGCACCCTTTGCAAACTGTGTGAGAGGCCTTTCGGCACCATGCAATGCTGCTTAAAGTTGAACCAGCGTAACATTCTGCTGTGATTTGCATATGCAGCCCATGATGCTTTGCATTGTGTGGGCATGTGTGATTTTGTATTTTCTTGAAACTTGGCTTCCCAGCCAAATGCCCTTTGGGGTAACCTTTGCCTCAGTGTTTGCTCACAGAGGTTCTTTGTCTTTTAAATGTTATTTTTTTTATTTTAATTGGTTCACCACAATATAACCCAGACAGACTGTGTTAGGGTAGCTGGTTCATTCCACTGGGGTATCAAACAGACGAGGCATACTGATGAGTCCTGGTAGGACGAAACACGTGTCTATGTCATCTGTTGGCACTCTTTGCAAACTGTGTGAGAGGCCTTTCTGCACCATGCAATTCTGCTTAAAGTTGAACCAGCATAACATTCTGTGATGATTTGCATAGTGTGGGCATGTGTGATTTTGCATTTTCTTGAAACTTGGCTTCCCAGCCAAATGCCCTTTGGGGTAACCCTTGCCTCAGTGTTTGCGCACAGAGGTTCTTTGTCTTTTAAATGTGTTTTTTTATTTTAATGGGTTCACCACAATATAACCCAGACAGACTGTGTTAGGGTAGCTGGTTCATTCCACTGGGGTATCAAACAGATGAGGCATACTGATGAGTCCTGGTAGGATGAAACACGTGTCTATGTCATCTGTTGGCACCCTTTGCAATCTGTGTGAGAGGCCTTTCGGTACCATGCAATTCAGCTTAAAGTTGAACCAGCATAACATTCTGTGGTGATTTGCATATGCAGCCCAGGATGCTTTGCATTGTGTGGGCATGTGTGATTTTGTATTTTCTTGAAACTTGGCTTCCCAGCCAAATACCCTTTGGGGTAACCCTTGCCTCAGTGTTTGCACACAGAGGTTCTTTGTCTTTTAAATGTTTTTTTTCATCATGGACATAGACAGTGTTATGTTGGAGGAGCAAACGTTCTGGAAGGAACGTTTGGGGTGGGCAGGGTTTAGTTACTTTTTTTACTGGGGAAGGTATATGGGTTTAATGGGGGAAGGGTGCAGATTTGATGGGAGAGGCGGGGTGGGGGGAGGGGAAAAGCAGTCAGAACTACAGGGGACCAGGACAGGGGGGCGATGCTTTCGCTGGGCCCTGGAAAGCTCTGCAAGCCATCACCCCAGGAAACACTCTGCCTAATTCTAATTTGTAGATAAATGGGGTCTCTGTGGGATTTAATCACGTGGAATGTCAAAGGAGCCAGGAACAATACTAAAAGATATAAGATTCTGAAACACCTTCAAATCCAAAAGGGGAAAATCATCTGTTTACAGGAAACGCACTTGCTTGAATCAGAATTTTCTTTGTTTAAGAGACAGAGTATAGGACAGGTATACTTATCTGGAGAGAGTACGGTTAGCAGAGGAGTGGTCCTTTTGTTCACTAGGCAAACTCCCTTTTCCTGCGAGGATATTATTAGAGACCCTTTGGGGAGGTTTCTGCTAGTTGTAGGGATGTTATACAGATCAAAAGTAATAATAGGCAGCATTTATGGCCCAAACACAGATTCGCCTGATTTTTTTGTTGACCTGTTTAAAACTCTGTCCCCATATGCCCACATTCTGATGGTCTTAGGGGGGGACTGGAACTTACCATTTGATCCAGGTCTGGATAAGGATGGCAGAGGGAAGTCTGGGTTAACTCCCACACAGAGGGCCCTTAAAGAGTTGGTTGATGGTGTAAGTCTATGTGATCCGTGGAGGGTCCTATATCCTTCACTTAGGGAATATGCTTTCACCTCAGCTGTGCATGGATCCAGATCCAGGATTGACTACTTCCTGATCAGTAAATTGGCCCTTCCTGGACTATCACAGTGTTCGATCCTGCTGGGAATAATCTCAGACCATTCTTTGGTGCGCTGTTCAATAAATTTCTCCCCTAACCTTAATAGACAAACGTCATGGAAGTTGAACAATCAATTGCTGCGCTCCCCGGTAGTAAGAGAGTCCATTATACACGTTATAGGGCAATATATAAGGCAGAACACGGAATCTACAGGTAGATGGGATATTGAGTGAAGTGCACTTAAATGTGTTTTGAGGGGTGAACTTATTAGAATAGCGGCTGAAAGGAAGAAAAAGAGAGATAATAAAGCCATGACTTTGCTCCGCCAGATCAGAGAACTAGAACGTAACCTCTCAGGGACCACCCCTGCAGATATTAGAGATAAGCTGGTTGGTCTAAGAAGTCAATATAGTGACCTTTTGTGGGAGAAAATGGAGTATGCCCTGTTAAAGACTAAGGCTTTGTATCTTGTTCAGGGAGAGAAGGCCGGGCATTTACTGGCCATGAGATTAAAAGGAGAGGAATAGTCTAGGATCATTAGAGCATTACCTTGATCAGACGGTACGATCAAAACTCACCTTAAAGATATTGTTCAGAATTTGAAAGCTATTACAGAGACCTTATAGTCAGATGGAATCCAGGCCCTCGAGGAGAGGTGGACAGCTACCTTTCCTCTTGCTCATTTCCCCTTTACCCTTGGAGATGGCGGGATGCTGACTCAGCCTATCACAGAGGGTGAGATACTGGCAACAGTAAACTCACTCCATGTGATAAGCCCCAGGACTGGGCGTTTTCGCGAACTTCTCAAATGCTTTGCCCATGCAGCTAGTTGCAGGTTTAGAGATTATTTCACTGTATCTTAACTTCGGAGACCGTGGACAAACACTCATTCGCAGCCCTCATTATCGTTATTCCTAAAGGAGGCAAGGACCCAGATAAGGTGTCCAGCTACAGGCCCATCTCGCTCTTAAATTACGATGTTAAAATCTTGGCAAAAATCTTGGCCAATCGTTTAGCTAAAGTAATGCCGTTACTTATACACAATGATCAGGTCGGCTTCATGGAGGGTAGGTCGTCTGCGGATCACCTACGTAAACTGGCTAACATTTTTTCTGCATCTAGAGACCATTCCTCCCCTTTTGGTTTGGTATCGATAGACGCAGAAAAAGCATTTGACAGGGTGGACTGGCAATTTTTATTTTTAACCATGATAAAATTCGGACTTCCCCTTTCTTTTATCAAAAGTGTGTTTTCCCTGTATAGCCAACTGAGTGCACAGATTTACTGCAATAGGTTCTTTTCTTCAACATTCCCACTGTGCACTGGAACTCGGCAGGGATGCCCTTTATCACCCCTCCTATTTAACCTTTACCTTGAACCCCTTCTCGTAAAAATAAGAATGGACCCCAGAATCCAAGGAATCAAAATTGGTTCCCGGGAGTTTAAACTTTCTGCATATGCAGATGATGTCCTTTTCCATTTAATTCATCCTAAAATTACTATACCAGCCATCATAGGGCTTATAGGGGAACACAGTAGGCTTTCTAATTATAAAATCAATAGGGGAAAAACCCTAGTATTCCCACTGAACTCCAGAGTGCTTAAGTCGGACATTACTGCGTTGGTTCTACAATGGAGCCCGTTCAAGCCGAACTATTTAGGGGTCATTTTGGCCTGGAGTGAATCCAAGATGGTTCAGCTGAATTTAGACTCAATAAGGAAAACCATACAGCAAGACCTTGCTAGGTGGGCCAAACTTCCGTTATCAGTATAGGGCAGGGTTAACCTGACGAAAATGAATATATTACCCAGGGTATTATATCCATTAACCACAATGAACACTTGGCTGCCACTAAGCTGGTTTAAGAATTTGCATGCAATAATATCAACATTTATCTGGCAGGGAAAGACTCCACATAGGGCCTACCATAGGATGGCTGCGCCTAAAGAGAAAGCTGGGTTAAAGTTACCTCACTTGGGGTTATATTATTGGGCATGTAGCATGAGTAAATACTTAAAATGGTTGACAGTTCCCAGAGGTGGAGATAATAAAGGAAGCAGGGCTGGATCCGACTGCACTCCTTTATGCCTCTCCGAAATCCCTACCCGGGGACTTATTTCCAACCCCGATTAAAACTTCTTTAAGAATCCATGCACAGTTATGTTCAGTCTTAAAATACTCCCCCTGTAAGGACAGTTATCAACCCTTACGCCTAAATCCGAACCTAAAAATTGGGGGCCAAACAATTCGGGATCTTCGATCCTGAGGTGAAGGATGAGAATTTGATTTTTTTCAAGGGAGGAATGTCTCAGTTGAGGCCAATTACTGATTTGGTATTGCCCTGGGGCACACTTTTAGAGTCTTCCAGCTCCGACACTTGATGGCACATTCTCGAAGGAAACAAGTCGGGTCTCTCCCTCCTGATGGGGTCTTTGAAACCCTCGCCAGGACGGTTTGGGAACCACACATAGTCTCAAGACTCTATAAAGAGTTATTCGACCAAGCATTTCAACAGCTTGATGGTATCTCCCATTACTGGAATACGGTGCTTGGGGATCCGGGGAGGGACTGGGTTGCAATTTGGTCACACACTTACAGGTATATCTCTCAGGATAGGCTGCGAGTTATGCAATTCCAGCTTTTAAATAATATGTTCTGGACCCCATCAAAATTGCATAAGATTAGTCGTATTCCCAACCCAAAATGTAATTTTTATCGCCAGCAGGAGGGGACACTGCTCCATATTTTTTGGGACTGCATTAGGGCCAAGTCATTGTGGGACAGAATTAGGGAACGAGTAGACCCACTGCTGGGACTTGATCACCTTTTTAACCCTGAGGTTTGCTTACTGGGGGACTATTCCACTATAAAGGATAAAGCTAAAATGTATTATATGGCTATTATATCAGCATCATTCAAGAAAGTAGTGTTGAAACATTGGTTGGATGGTACCGTAATTTCTTATACTGAGTGGTTACAGGAGCTACTCGTTTAATTCTGAATATGGAAAAGTTTATGCATCAAGGAACTGCATGTCAAAGTATTGTAGTGTCCGGGGAAAATTACACAAAGCTCTGTCTACCCAGACTGGTGCTTATTCCCCATGATTATTTATACTGGATAAAATTGTAATATGATGGAGTGTTCTATTACCGAGTTCTGTCTGCTTGGGTGGGGAAAGGGGGGTGGAGGGAGGGGGGTAAGATGCCTCTGACACGTTACCTGATATGCTTGTCATATTTTAAACTGGTATTGATGTGTGGTTTATCCTGTACTGCTGTATCTTGCCCTCTCTCCTTTTGGGTGAAAAATTCTTAATAAACTTGAATTTAAAAAAAAAATGTTTTTTTTATTTTAATGGGTTCACCGCAATATAACCCAGACAGACTGTCTTAGGGTAGCTGGTTCATTTCACTGGAGTATCAAACAGACGAGACATACTGATGAGTCCTGGTAGAACGAAACATGTGTCTATGTCATCTGTTGGCACCCTTTGCAAACTGTGTGAGAGGCCTTTCGGCACCATGCAATTCTGCTTAAAGTTGACCCAGCATAACATTATGTGGTGATTTGCATATGCAGCCCATGATGCTTTGCATTGTGTGGGCATGTGTGATTTTGTATTTTCTTGAAACTTGGCTTCCCAGCCAAATGCCCTTTGGGGTAACCTTTGCCTCAGTGTTTGCGCACAAAGGTTCTTTGTCTAATATTAGCTTTACCAACAGTGGGTCTAATATATAGTATTATACAAGATTGTTTACTGATAATTATAAGATGTTTTATTTTTGAACAGGTTCACTGAGTAAGCATTAAGCCCCTTGAAGGAGGCTTCTAGTGTGGAATTATTGTATGATTGGGGGAGTAGCCTGAGGCCGAAGGCCAAGTGCCTACAACCACCCAACCATGCATTAATTCCACAGTAGAAGCCTCCTTTTTTAGGGGCTTAAAGCTCTTGTAACATGGTGAAATGTTTGGTTGTTTTATTCATTTATGAGGTTTACAAACAAAAATCACAAATGTTCATATTTCAAGAACTTTTATACAAAAAATATTAGTAATCTATATTTGTTTCGAGCCACATTCATTTAAATGGAGGGTTCCAATGTGTATAATTGTGTTATAATTACTGGTGAGCAATTTTTAAAATGGGATCACCGAGTTGATATTTGCCGTAATAACCAGTCGGTTATTACAGCATTCATGCACTCCATATATCAAAAGGGAGCGTTCCCTCATTGACTCCTGTTTTGTGAGTGGGCGGGCTAAACAGTTCTGAAAACATGGTGGCTCCGTATCTTAGCGAGGAGCCACCACGAGTAAATCCTCACCTTCCATAATTCCTTTTTTAAGCTATTTTGTTGACACCACCTTAATAATCACAATTTTTAAAGTATCTGGTTGATCCTATGGTTCTCTTGCTTTGGGCAACACACACCATCGGCAGGAATGAGTCTGTGTCTGACTGCCTGACACAGGTAAGTGCGATCATAATCATGATCGTAATTTTAGTTGTAAGTATAAAAAAAAAAAGTGTTTAAATTGGGAGCAGAGTGAGCAGGAGGGCACTGTGGGGCAAGAGACAGAGGGACTGGGGAGTGCTGCACAGTTCAGCTGGGAAATTTAGAGTGGGAGCAGTCGGTGGGGGGGGGCAGGAAGCTGCTACTGCATTTGGTGCCCCAGAGAACTAGAGTAAAGGTGCCACTGGAATTTCTTGAGGGGAGAGAGAAAGGGAGGGAGAGAGAGAGAGAGAGTGTGTGAGTGCGTGTGTGTAGAGAGAGACAGACATAGACTGTGTGTGTATGGGGTGGAGGGGATCACAGTACTTGGGTTGGAAAAAATTGCTCACCAGCAAATTATATAAAATAGAAGATGGGGAAGTGTGTGATATGAAAATGTAATTCAAACCCTCGGTGTGGGATGCTTCGCCCTCGGGGTTTATGTAGCATCCCACACCTCGGGTGTGAATTAAATTCTCATATCACACACTTCCCCATCCATTATTCTCTATGTTATGTAACAAAACATGTTATCCTACTGAAACATCTTTAAACATTTTGCCCAATGTGAAAAAAATACACTTTTAAACTGTGTAATGCTTCAAATTCTATCCTTAACAGTAACATTATCGTCTCTCATTTGCATATGGTAATCACTTTTGTAAACATTTAGCAAACCTGGGTTTTCACTTCAAAATCATTTATTTATATAGTGCCTTCAAAGTTTACCATACTCTACTCAAATGCTATATAACAGATGTTATAAGGCACTTACATCTTTAAATATTTAGCAGTTTTCAATTAAAATGTTTCTTTCACTCACTAATATCACTTGATGTTTTCTGAGCATTTCTGGGATAGAAATCTCACACAATTTGCATACAGAGACTGCCACTATTTCCTATGTTACAATACTGTTCTCGGGCCTACAAAGGAAAGTGCTTTTCAGCTCTCGTGAAACACACACAGCTTCATAAAGGAGGGAAAAAGTGTTCTGTTACAGATTTTTGTTTAAAAATACATTTTTTGTAGGCTACATCATGAATATTAGAACATGAGCACTAACAGTTTACTAGATGCAATGCTTGCTTTACACGCTGCAAATATTCAGCTCTACATTTTAAACATTTGCAGCATTTAAGCAAGAGATATTAATCTAAATGGTTTCTTTACTGCTTGCGGTCATCCGTTCTCATCGATTTTATGGCCCAAACTCTGATATCTGTTAAGATAATTACATAGCCCTGAGGGAATGAATTGTGATGAAATAGTACTGTCCTTCAGGTGGGTGGGTGGGAAATACTTATTTACTTACTTATACTGTGGTTTCAGAAAACTGCGACCCCGGTTCACAATGGTTTCAGCTGGTACTGCATCAGTGGGTATTACTTGGAAAGTAATACCCGCTCGATGCATATCACGTGTATTTATTTAACCAATTACAAGTCACTATTGTGCAAACTATTAATAGCCATGTTACAGAATGTTTTTAACTCTTTTTTCCAGATTTTTATTCAGCAGCACTTTAATCAATGGAGCATACTGGGGCATTCAGTCTTAGAATGTCATCTGATTCTTCTGCTACCTGTGCAGTACTACTGCTAAAGAAACAGGTTTTTAATTGTACATATATATATATATATATATATATATATATATATATATATATATATATATATATATTAGAGGCAAAACTCCGTTTAATGCATTAGTTAGGGTTGTTCCACAGTGACAAAGTGAGGAGTAGCTGTTAGGGTTGAAAACCCTAACTCCGAATTCACCCCCAGCACCACACACACACAGACACACACACACATTCAAGTATGGGGGAGGACCAAGTCAACACAACCAATGACAGACATCCAGCAGCAGGTGACAGAAATAACAAACAATTGTCTAAATGTACTACGAGACATCCCCACCCACCTGACCAGGTACTGCATGCTCAGTGGAGATCAACAGCAAAACTGAGGCCATGTACACCAAACGTACACATCCCTGATTGCAGCTGCACACAACATACCACACTTAGTAGTTGCATGGCCTTACCTACCAATGCCCCACACCACACCACAACTGGTACTGTGCCGTTATTCAATATAAATGCTGAAGGTACATGATGACAGTTGTAGAAAGGTTTTAACACTAGTGAGTATACATTAATTAAGAGAAGCACATAAATTAACTGCAAGACACTAGCATGCTCAAGATAAAAGTAGTGATACATTTAGTAGGTGATTTACATAGTAGTACATTTACTGCAATGGTTTACTCAACATAGAGAGGTGATGTAAACGTATGGAAAAGCATTGCCTGTTCAACGCCAGAAATTGCATCGCCAGTATCACATGCATTCTTACTGATGAAGGTGTACTGTTGATGTACAGACATAGACCTTCAGTACATTTCAATACTAAAGATGCAGTAAGTATTCTTTGTAAGAAACATTGTAATTGCATGGATCAGGCCAAGCAACTTCTAAATATCATAGCACTACTGAGCCAACAATGATGTACCTGTATCGGAGATGTATATAGGATAGATTTTCCTGTAGGCACTTACTGAGTGTGTTGTACCTGATAAAGACAATCTTATTGCATCTGTGATGACTAACTTATTCAAATAGTAATACATTTACTATTGTTGCAATGAGTGACCTATGCCACTTATGGACACAGTGTCATTTTTTTAACAGTTGTTTCATACTCAGGCTGTATGCCTACTGTTTGGGTTTGCCACACTTCTGTCACTGATGCTATCAAAGTGATAACTATGTTAATCGTGGTACAACAGGAACCAAGTAGGTATGGTGTAGATATAAACAGAATGTCTTTTAGTATTGATTTAACTCACAATGGGGTAAGTGTACTAGGACAGCAGGGGTTATCCTCTATCACTGACTCTGTCAGTTATAATCACACTAGGGTTTCGATGACTGTAATGATCAAGTTACACTGTTCATCTTCATGAGTTCATATTCACAGCCATTCTCCAGTAACTAGACAGTGTATGGTGTAACTGGGTGGGACACTGTGTTGCAAAGCTGCTGCAGTGCCTAGCAGAGGGAGAGTATCTACTCATAAAGACAATTAAGCAATAAGGCATGACCAACAGTTATGTTAAATGGTCTGTTAATCACCCTGTAGGGGTTTAATGTTGAATGAGGCATAGCCGAGTGCCACATGTCGCTAGACAGTGATAAATTGACCATTAACATAATACCTGGGAGTGGCTTATTGCTATCATAATAAAACGTTTTTTTAAACAACATTAAACCATGTTCATCATATGGTTAGGCTCTATATGTATGTTAATAAAACTAAACATAAGGCTGTTACAATGTTTACAGTCAATTAGAAAGCTGCATTTCTCAAACCCTTGTTATAATCAGAGATATTATACCTGTACAACTCCTTGGTTTTGCTGAACTCTATTGCTCAGGTGGCCCACCACAAGTGGTGTGGTCTGGGGGCATCAGTAGGTAAGGCCATGCAACTACTAAGTGTGGTATTGTGTGCAGCTGCAATCAGGGATGTGTAGTTTGGTGTACATGGCCTCAGTTTTGCTGTTGATCTCCACTGAGCATGCAGTACCTGGTCAGGTGGGTGGGGATGTCTCAGAGTACATTTAGACAATTGTTTGTTATTTCTGTCACCTGCTGCTGGATGTCTGTCATTGGTTGTGTTGACTTGGTCCTCCCCATACTTGAATTGTGTGTGTGTGTGTCTGTATGTGTGTGCTGGGGTGACTCGGAGTTAGGGTTTTCAACCCTAACAGCGAATTTCCTCACTTTTGTCACTGTGGAACAACCCTAACTAATGCATTAAATGGAGTTTTTTGCCTCTAATTTCCCTTCTTTTTGAGAATGATATTGAGAAATAATGAATGTAATGCGGTGGCGGGAGTGTCGGGCCCAAAGGGTCCCGCGCTCCCGCCACATGATGTCTTGTGGCATAGTAACAGGAGCAGCAACACAAACAGAAATGCTAACAGTGGCACACATGGTAACACAAGCACGAATGAGAACAGAAAGGGTAACGCACACGGTGGCGTAGACGGGAACGGTGTGCCACGTGATGTCTTGTCACATAGTAACATGGTGCCTGTAAATGGAAATGTCAATGGGCATGGTGACGCAAAGTGAAACAGAAAGAGAAACAGTATGGTACACACAAATGGCAAAAGTAACAGAAACGCAAGCACAAATGAAAACGCAAAGGATGACGATGTGATTAGGGTGTACTGGGGATCACTGGGCCCTAACTCTCACCCCATGACATGTGTAAGCAGCAGAAGTATAGGAGAATGGGATGAGAGTTAGGACCCACGATCCCAATGCACACCCCAATGCCGGTTGGGGGGGGTGGGTACAGGGTGCAAGGGGGGTCTTCAACCCTAACAGGGAATTTCTTCACTTTTGTCGCTGTGGAACAACACTAACTAATGCATTAAGCTGAGTTTTTTGCCTCTAATTTCCCTTCTTTTTGAGAATGATAAAGAGAAATAGTGAATGTAATGCAGTGGCGGGAGCGCGGAGCCCTCTGGGCCCCGCGCACCCACCACATGATGTCTTGTGGCATACTAACAGGGACAGCAACGCAAACAGAAATGCTAACAGTGGCGCATATGGTAACACAAGCGCAATGAGAACAGAAAGGTAACGCACATGGTATGTGAGACGGAATGGTCTGCCACGGATGTGTTGTCACATAGTAACATGGTACCTGCAAACAGAAATGTCAATGGGCATGGTGACGAAGTGAAACAGAAAGATAAACAGTACTGTAGACAGAAATGGCAAAAATAACAGAAACGCAAGTGCAAATGAAAACGCGAAAGGATAACGCGACTTGGTGGCGCAGATGTCAACGGTAAGTGAAACGGGTACGGAACCGCAAGCGGAAAGGGCAACAGTAACAGTAATGTAAGCGCACAGGCTACTTTTCCCCAAAACCTGCATAGAGAAAGACAGTGAGTACAAATAATATATGCATAATAATGAGTATCGGAGCAGAAAATGAGATCTTGGAATACTAAATACATTACATCTCAGGAACCATATGACGTAGAAAAAGAATTTAAAAGTCATATTATTTTCAAGTGTCCTGGCTAATTTGAATCAGGCCAAGAAATTTTCCGACGAAAAGTCCATATCTCGCACCGTTTCCGAGATACGGGCCCTGAAAGGCGCGGCGAACGCCATAATGTTATCCTATGGGAAAAAAGAAAAGTTTGGAGCACCATAACTTTGCCGCCATGTGATATTTTTTCACCAAACTACTGAAAGGCACATCTGTGGGCTGTTGGCTGTCTTCCCTCCAAATTTCAGGGAAAAAGACCAAACCGTTATTTTGCAGCAGGGTGCCAAAGGATTTCTGTAATGCGTCAGGCGCTGTAATGTTATCCTATGGGAAAAAATGTCAACTTTGGAGTGCCATAACTTTGCCGCTGTGTAATATTTTTTCAATACAATACTGAAAGGCACATCTGTGATATGTAGGCTCCGTTCCCTCCAAATTTCAGCCCAAAACTCCCAACGGTTCTTTTGCAGCGCAGTGCCAAAGAATCGCTGTCCCACAGATGGAAAACTACTGTCGCAATTTGTGAAAGCTTTTGCAAAAAAGTTCAACACTTTTGTGAGCATGAAAGTAATTTGCGAAAGTACTTTTTCCAGAAATTTGAAAAACATATTTCTGGGGTGTTTTACCACAAAATAAAGACACGGCAAGCATCCTCAGGGTCCGACTAGGTGAATACAAAAAGAATTAGGTTGCTAGAGGGTACCAAATTTAAATGCCAACCATTTTTTGATCACCAACTGAAAACAAAATGGCTGATTTGCAAAAGTAACAGGCCCATTTGCGAAAGTAAAAATGCATTTGTGAAAGTGTTGAACTTTTTGTTAACTTTTCCCATTGACTTATAATGGGAAACTGTTTTTTGAATAACTTTTGAACCGTTTAATATTTTTCACGAAATCTTCAAAAGGCACATTGGGGACCATGGCCACATCTCCCTGAAGATTTTGGACCAGTCACGAACTGTAACACCTGTAAGCTTAATCGTAGTACCAGAAAAGCGAACGCAAGCACAGATCGCTAATAACTCCAGAGTCAGATATCCAACCACTACAAAACTTGGCAGATCCCAAGGCCTATGGTTCTTGATCACATATTCCAAATTACAGCCAAATCTGTCAAATGGTTGCAAAGTTATTAAGGTGCAAAGTTTTGGGGTTTAACATAGAAATGGCTCCTCAACCCTAACTATGGTAGCACTACCGTGCTACCATAATATATAAGCATTTGTCAATGCCAAATATTTGCTTGCTGATATTAGCATTTGAAGTGCAGGAGTTACACAGATGCAGAATAGGAATAGCAGTGAAGTACTGAACTTCATACCGAAGGGGTATGGGGATAACCATGACAAGGTGTGGGGTGGGCTACTTGTCTACCAGTAAAAATAATTTTTTTGTTTTAAAAATAGAAAAGGGGTAAGGAGGATCACTAGCACCAGGGTGTTTTTGTTATGTTTGTAACAGATGAACCAGTACTGGATGTGTGTGTGTGTGTTGGGTGGGGGGGTTACAACTGGAACCAAGGAATTAGGGGCAAAGAATGTCAAGGGGATTACCACTGTCACTGGAGAAAGTGGTACTTACATTTAGTCTACAGTGAGGCAACATCAAGATAACATGGGCAAGGCTTAATAAAACAGGTATTGACTGGAGCTGTTTTACATAGAAACATAGACTTTGACAGCAGATAAGGACCACTTGGCCCACCCAGTCTGCCCCTTTCCCTACCTATTGGATAAACTGCAGATTCTAGTTAACCAACAGCCTACTTCCTGCCACCCCCACTATAATTGCCTTGTGTCTGTCCCATGCTTGTTTGAATTCTCCCACTGTTTTAGACCCCACAACCTCTCCAGGAAGGCGGTTCCATGTGTCCACCACTCTCTGTGTGAAAAAGAATTTCGTCACATAACCCCTGAGCCGTCCCCAGTCTAACTTTAAATTGTGCCCCCTTGTTCTTACACATCTCTTTTCTGAAAGATGCTACCCTCCTGGACTATGTTGATTCCCTTGAGGTACTTAAAAGTTTCTATCATGTCCCCCATCCCTCCTTTCATTAAGGGTATACATATTAAGCTCTCTCAGTCTCTCCTTCATATGGTTTCTGATGTAGACCCTGCACCATTTTAGTTGCCCTCCTCTGGACCGCTTCCATCCTGTCTATGTCCTTGCTTAGATGAGGTCTCCAAAACTGCATGCAGTACTTCAGATGAGGTCTCACCAACTGCCTGTATAGAGGGATAACCACTTCCCTTTTTCTACTTGTGATGACCCTCCCTATGCATCCCAGTATCCCCTGGCTCTTCTTACTGACTTCTCACATTGCTTACCCACCTTTAGGTCATCTGATATGACTACACCCAGATCCCTTTCCATTGTTGTTGTTGTTAGTACCTCCCTGCTATTGTACTCTTCTCCTGGATTTTTATTTCCCAGTGTGCATTACTTTGCACTTCTTTGCATTGAATCTAAGTTGCCATATGTCTGACCATTTCTCTAACCTTGCCAAGTCCCTTTTCATCCTTTTCTCCCCTTGTGTATCAACTCTGTTACAGATCTTTGTGTCATCCGCAAAGAGGCATACCTTTCCTTCCAGACCCTCTGCAATGTCACCTATAAAGATGTTAAAGAGAACTGGACCCAGTACTGAGCCCTGAGGTACTCCACTAGTAACCCCCCTTTCTTCAGAATGTGTACCATTCACTATTACCTTCTGTGTCCTGTTGTGCAGCCAGTTTGCTACCCAGGTTACCACCCTGGGACCCACTCCCAGGCTGGCTAACTTGATTATTAATCTTTTGTGTGGACTGTGTCAAATGCCTTGCTAAAGTCTAGGTAGGCCATATCCACAGCCCCTCCCTGGTCTATTACTTTGGTCACCCAGTCAAAAGAAATCGATTAGATTCATCTGACATGACCTTCCTGCTGTGAATCCATGCTGCTTTGGGTCCTCTGCCCCGCTGGCCTCTAGGTACTCAACAATTCTTTCTTTCAGAAATGATTCCATCATTTTCTCCACCACCGAGGTCAAACTAACAGGTGTGTAGTTTCTTGCTTCTGCCTTGCTCCCACTTTTGTGAAGGGGAATCACATCTGCCCTCCTCCAGTCCTCAGGTACCACCCCATCTTCCCATGATTTGTTAAAAAGTGTGGTTAGTGGTGTCACTAGGGCCTCCCTTAGCTCTTTTAGGATTCTAGGGTGAATCCCATCAGGCCACATTGCTTTGTCCACCTTGAATTTTAGGAGTTCTCTCAGTACTCTTTCTTCTGTAAATGGACTGGTGTCAACCCCACTATCCAGAGTGCTTCTACTGTTTGGTTTAGGTAACTCCTCTTCTTCTTTGTGAATACTGAGCAAAAGTATTCATTCAGTATCTCTGCCTTTTCACTGTCTCCTCTGCCCACCTCCCCTCTCCTTTATTAATCTTCACTATCCCTCCCTTAACCTTTCTATGCTCCCTAATGTACCTATAAAAGGTTTTATCCCCCTTCTTAACTGAGTTGGCTGTCTTTTTCTCGGTTTGGGCCTTTGCTTTTCTGACTGCCTTCCCCACTTCTTTCTGCTTTAATTGATACAGTTTCCTGTTGTGCTCCATCTGTGATTCCTTATACTTTTTGAATGTAGCCTTTTTCTCCTTAACCTTCCCTGACACCTCTTTTGAGAGCCATAGTGGTTTTCATTCCGCTTTGTTTTCTTTATTTGTTTCACACAAAGGCTTGTTGCCTCCATGATGGCAGTTTTGATTTTTCTCCATTGTTCTTCCACCCTCCTTTCTGGCCATTTGCTAATGCATTCCTCAGGTATTCACCCATGATGCCAAAGTCAGCCCTTCTAAAGTCCAGTGTCCTTGTCTTTGAATGGCTTGTCTCCATGGTTGTGTTTATTGTGAAGCACACTGTGCAGTGGTCGCTTGTTCCCAGATGTCTACTGACATCTAAGTTTGTGATCCTCTCTCCATTTGAGAGTACCAGGTCTAATATTGCTCCTTCCTGAGTGAGTTCCACCACTAGCTGTCTAAGGCATGCTCCCTGTAGGGCATCGAGAATGACCCTGCTCTTGGATGTGGCTGCAGTCCATGTTGCCCAGTTAACATCTGGCATATTCAGGTCCCCCATCAACAGTATCTCCCCTTTTTCAGCCATTTTGAGAATGCCCTCTATCATCCTCTTGTCCATTTCCTCCCCTTGAGATGGGGGTCTGTACACAACCCCTGTGCAGATTGTGATGCCATTCCCTGTCTCCAAGGTGACCCAGAGTTCCTCTTGTCCTCCCCCTTTACTTTTTTGTTCTGTAGCTTTGATCCCTTCCCTTATATAGAGAGCTACTCCACCTCCTCTTTTACCCTCCCTGTCCCTTCTGTAGACTGTGTACCCTGGTATGTTGACATCCCATCATGGTTCTCCTTGTACCATGTTTCTGTGACTGCCACAATATCCAAGTGTTCCTCTTCTATCAGGGCTACCAGCTCTGGAAGCTTGTTTCCAAGACTATGGGCATTGGTACTCATTGCCCTCCATTTAATGTTGGCTTTATCCTTCTTTACCCCATTCCTGTCCTTATTGCCATTGTCCATTTTTCCATTACCCCTGTCCTGCCCTCTGTCAAGCTCTGTACCTCAGTGTTTACCCTACCACCTGCCATGTTTTGTGGGGGGAGGCTTGAACGTTCCTGTTTCCTATCAGCACCTCCCCCTTGGCTAGTTTAAAGCTTGCCAAGGAAGCCTTTAAATCTGTCACCTAGGAGCATGTTTCTTCCTGACAGATGCAGACCATCATGCCAGTATCGACCTTCATCTCCAGGTGGACCCTAGTCCCCAATGAAGCTAAAGCCCTGTGTTTGCACCTGCTTTGCAACCATTCATTAAACTGCATGGTGTGCAGTACCACCAGCCTCACCCCTGCCATAGACTGGCAGCACCTCTGAGAAGGTTACCGTGCTTGCTACCTGTCTGAGGCCCCTCCCCAACTCCGCAGATTCATCCTGCACTGTACTGATCTCATGTCTAGCTAGGTCATTTGTCCCGAGGCGGACAATGATATCTAGTTTCCTCTCCTGTCATGCTGCTTCTGCAATCATGAGGATTTGCTTCCTGTCCCTCCAAGCTAGGGCACTAGGCAGGCACCTCCTCTCCCTTCCCCAGGTCTACACACCCAACAATTGAGTCCCCTATCAGAAGCTGCTTCTTTCCCCCGTGGTGCCCCTTGCCACTCTTTTGTGGGTCTGTCTTGTGGATGTCCCCAGCATTCTTCCTGGTCTCCAATGAGGGTGTCATCATAGTGGAACCTTGATTTTCCAGACTGACATATGATTTGTGTAGAGGTGCAACTTGGGGGCTATGCCTCTGTTCCACCACGCTCACCCTCCATGAACCTACTGTGGTCCATCTGCTCTTCACACATGGCAACCTCTGAGGCAGTGGTTGTGGAACTGGTGCTCTTTGGGTGGGAGAGGCCTCCTTTGTCCTTGCCAGTTCAGCCTGCTGGTGGGCAACCTCCTCCCTCAGAGCTGACAGTTGTCTGCAAATAGGGCAGCAACACAGGTTCCAGAATGTCTCCAGGAAAATTGCTGTCCCACAGCCAGTGCATTGCACCACTCCCCACATATCCCTCTTCCTTATAATATACAATGAGTAATACATTTTTTTTTAATTTTTTTTTTATTTTTGTGTTTGTGTGTACTTACCCTTTATGCACTGTGCTGGCTAATAAAGAATATGACAGTTCTGCTCCAAGACCTGTTGAGGAAGTGATGACAGAACCTTGGCTATAAAGGAAATGCCATGCCTGGGGTGGGCGGGGCGAGGTAAAGGATGGGTGGGCAGGCCACAACCTCTGGTGACTGTCAGAAACAATCAAATGCACCACTGCTCCACCACCCTGGTGAGTACTGCCCTTTATAGTAAATCAACCAACACCACAATGCACTAGACCACTGCTCCTACACAAACCACTCTACTGAGTCCAGGGATAAAAATGAACTCCCTGCTTAGCCAGCAGGACACTTCTAAAATATTGCACAAATATCCTTCCAAAGCCTATGTGTCTAGCACAGAAATCAAGCAACTTCAGTTGTATATTAAACCCGCTGGTTATAAAATTACTACACTTTAATGGAATCCTGCAATTCTTAATGCCAATAAGAAAATAATGAAACTTTCTGTAGAAAGTGTATCTTACCTTCCTAGTCCCCTACAATACTATGTTTTACCAAGTTCCCAGTTCCTCAAATGCTATTTAGTTTGTTTTAGGAGATGGTGATGAAAGCTTGACCTACTCAGGATGAACTATTGACTTTCGATAATCATATTGTCATCAGCCTTTAGCCTCTGGCTAGTATAACTACTGTCAGTCAACAGTTCACCATGTGAGTTATGATTTTACCATTATATCCCTTGACTCCCATCAATATTTTTATAAAGGAAACAAGGAGGCAGTATTGCACAGTGGTTTAAGGCTCTGAGCTGCAAATCTGGTAACATCCAGCAGCCCAGACCTAGGTTTGAATACCACAGCTTCCACTTACACACTGTGTGATCCTGAGCAAGTCACTTAACTTCCCTTTGCTCTCAGGCTGCACCTGTAAAAAAGCTTTCAGCTTAGTGTGCTACTCCTGGTTAAACAACTAAAAAAAAATTCAGGTTATCAGTCCAAATGTTTAATCTAATCTCAAAACACTTGTTTCCTAAATAAGTGAAGTTTAACTAGAGACACACAGTACTCAATGGTTTACAGTAAATAAAATACACGAGATTAGAATGATTATGGTTACAAAAAAAACAATGATTTGGGGGCATCTACAGTACTTAAAAACACTGTACACAAAAGTGTCTGTTAGTATGCCTGCCTACATAGAGGGGCTAAATTGGGTAGGAACCCACAGGAACTCAGTTCCACCACTTGATAAAATTTGTTTCACAGCTCCTGCAACTGTGTCATCTTTCTCCACTGAATACTATATTGAAGAGTTCGATGCCCCCTGACAGGACAGTTCCCCCACCTACAATTCTACAAGCAAGAGTTCTCTCCCTCCTAAGCATTTCCAGCCTAACCAGTGTCTACACCCTTGGCTGGGTACGGTGAACATGAAACTTTATGAAGCAAAACTGGTCAGGGTTTTTTGCATCTGTAGCATCTCGACTTGCTGCTAAGTGCTGTGAGTGTGCCTTGTTTGGTATCTTTTGTAATTGATTAAATCACTGCTTTTCTGCACTAATAAAATATGTATTGCAGTGGACACCGATGCTGGTCTTTTCTGTTTGCACACATGAAAAGGAAGACACTAGTTTCCAGTGTTCTGAGCTTTCATCTTAAGTCATGATGACTAGTCTCTTCAAATCATGCCACTAGTTCTCAGATTTAACTGGACAGTATCCTGCATTTTCCTGATGAAAAGTTGAGAAGTATGGGAAAATGTGCCACACTCTTCCCTTTACCTGAGGCATTCTTTCCTTCATCCAAGGGCCAAGGCGGTGCACCATCACTAGTGAACTGTTTCTACTTCCACCACAGCTGTTATGTAACCCGCTCCCCCTAGCATATACATTTCATTTCACCTAAAGTTACGTTAGTTCCTGCACTAATGATGATGTGAGCAACCTCGGATCCCTGCTAAGCACAGTAGCCATGTAACAACGTAAGCCTTTGGAAGAGATGCTTGGTTTCATGCCCCAGTACACAGATTGGGTTGAGCTGCTACACAGCTGGACATGCTGGCAGTGTGCTCCACTCCACCTCCCCATCCTGCAGATGGCAGTTAGACTAGACAGCTGGAACACAAGGCCACAGCAGGACTGCAACAGAATGCTTCCATGATACCAGTGTCTAGGAAAACTAAACAGACGCTTTCAACCCAGCCACCATCACACACACTGTATCAAGAAACTAGGAACACTGGACACTGTTACTTTTCTGGTGTTGAGTAATTAAACAAACTCAATGGTATACTAGTAAGTACTTGACTGATTTTTTTTTTTGCAGCATATGTCAAAGCATTTGATTCCCCCCCCCCCCAGTGCAGGCGAACAAAGCAGGGTACAGATATTCAGCAACAACCTCCGTTTCTTTTTCCTCCCTTTGTTCTCACAGCTAAATGATCCCAAAAGTCTCCCCTGAGCTCCTACCCCAGTTCTCCAGCCGCACTTTTCTTTATCTACTGTTGCAAATGCAATCTGTCCAGAACTCTTCCTGCCCAGGCAGCAGGAATGTGTTCACTCAGCTAAGTTCGGTGGAGGGGAACTAAAAGCTGCTTTTCTAGACAGAGGTTACCGATGTTCCCATTAAATTCTGTCACTTATTTATCAATGATAATGTACAGGTTGAAGGCCCCATGGCAGGAGCGCTTGGCCTCTCCATCTTCCTTCTCCTCTACCTGGGCTACAGTAGGACTACTCCTCGCCAGCAGCAGCCAGTACAGCATTGTCAGCATTCACACATTAGTCCCAACACTCACCATTTTCCTTTTGCAACGTATCTCCTCCTCCTCCACAGTTCTTGTGCTGCCTGTCAAAGATTTTAGGTGAATGAAGGGAGATCAAAGAGTCCCAAAGATACATTTTTTGGCTGCAAGGTTTACAACGGTAGTGAGCAAACAAAAACAAACAAAGCAAAAGAGAAGAGAAGGCTACAATGCCGAATTGCTTTGAAGTGTGATGTTTCCTTTTCCTAAACTCCTTGTAGCTCTCTCCAAGGAAGGGATGGAGCTAAAGCCGTGGACTCCAACCCTGTATTTCCTCTGATCTGTCTAATGCAAAATCCCCAGCATTACTGAATGGGGAACTTCAGCAAAAACCACAGCTGTGCTGAGAAAGTAGACATGGCTTGTCTCATATCCTGGAGAACCGGCAGTGTGGACTGCACGCTGTTGTATGTGCTGTCTTGGAGAAGCAAAGATGACGTTTTGCTGTAAATCATTGCACAACATGCCTTAATTAAAAAAAGAGTTTTGATTGGCAAAGGTTGGCATTAGTTTAACTTGTAGCTGTGGGGCATGCTACTGACCTAAGACAGGACAAGGGGAAGGCTGCAACACCCAAGAATACTGTTATCGAAGTTGCCAGACAATGACAGCTGATATTGGGGGACTGGCAGTGGGGCACGAGTGTTAAAACATAAATCTGTTTTTGTTTCTTTGCAGGGTTTGCATTCTGATGCTGCTCTGGCTGGCTGTAGCTGCAGTGCAAGCAGTAAGTTGTAACCAGCTGAGGACGAATAACAATGACCCAGGAAGCAGGGGTCAGAGGTATGCCTAAGAGATGAGGCGGGGTCCTAGTCAACAGTAAAAGAAAATGAGCTGTCTATGACAACAGTTCAGATGCAGTGGTGACGTGTAGGCAATTTGCATACTGCCAATGGTAGTATGCAAATTGCCTGCCGACGGCAGTATGCAAATTGCCTACATGTTACCACCGCTGATTGCAGCGGTCATTTACTTTTAACTGTACACCACTGCATCTGAACTGCTGTCATAGACAGCTTGGACATTCATTGGTGCAGTGCGGCCGCGCCTGCAAAAAGGAGCAGGGCATTGGAAGCAGGGGTGGCACACCTATGAAAACTCATATGGTGGCACTATGTTTCTTGCACATGCGTACAAGCAAACATAATAATGGATGTGATTAATACCATTTGTACAACACCATAATGAATGCTATGAGCCTTTTTAACCACTGGGTGGCACTATTGTTTGTGCACTAGCACTTTAGTTAGTTTTATTTGGTATTAAATTACACTAATGATGCTGGTTTATGATGTCATCATCTCTTGGGTATATAAGGCCTTTAGACTTATCATTGTATTAGACCCTTTGATAAAGGAACATAGTTCTGAAATGCACCAGGGCCTTGCACACTGTAACTTGAAATAAAATGAAGCACCTTTCTTGATTTTGTGGTGAACAGTCCTTTATTTTGGTTGACCGAGAGCGGGTTTCCTTTTATTTTGTTATATCCTCTTCTATCACTGCCTTGCACCCATGTGCAACCTCTTCTTGTGACTTTTAAGATTCAGAACACCCTTTTTACATTCATTAACATCTATGCCCCTCAGTTGAAAGCTGATAGGATTTATCTGTTATAATTAATACAGCTATATTTCTTTCCCTCCCATTTAATCATATTCAGGGGTGAGTTCAACTGTGGGATTTCCTCCCTTAATAGAAGTAGACACACTTAATCCCAGAAAATATTTTGCGATATGCATTTTTTTGTCTACTTTCATCCATACGGCAGGCTTGACAGATACCTTTCTCACAGTCGCAGGTGAACATGCCCCTACATTCCATAAAGAACATTTGGTTACTAAAATAGATTTCTTCTTTACATCTGCAAATCTACCTCTACTTTCCATGGCAATACACCCAGCAGAAATCTCAGATCATAATGTGCTGTCACTTTATGTTGGAAAAAAATGTTAGTTCTCCTGCTCATGGCCCAGTCACATGGAAATTTAATGCAGCTTTATTACTCCACTCACAGGCCTCTCAGGAGCTTTTGCATTTTCTGCAGACTAAGAAATCTGTTTATATTTTTTTTGATGACCCTACCATATGGTAGGAAGCCATGAAGCTGGAGCTGAAATTACTTCTCAAATCCCTGAACAGAACATAAGGCAGAAGTAAATATTCTCAGTATGTTAAAAATAGATAATACCTACAAAAACTTTTAATATGAAATGTGAAATGAGCCATGATTATTCATAGCAAATTAACATACTTAAACAGAACATAGTCCTATTCCATATATTCCAAGCAGATTTTGGGACTTAGGGTAAGAGAGAGTCTATCTGTCCTTATGAGAGTTGCAGGGAATGAGTTATTCAAAAATCAATGGAAGATCTCTTTGACTCCTGTAATACCTACTGCACCAGTAGTACTGATATTTTGCGGATAGTTTCCCAATATACATCTGACCTCTTTGGTCAACCTGCAATGCCCCACTGGGATATAGACTGTTTCCTAGACACAATATCCCCTCCTCCCCTTCCTTCAGGAATTGCATTCCTTACCTTTGAACATGAATGCAGGTATTCTGATATTTCTCCATAAAAAAGGAGATGCACAATATATTCAAAACTGGAGGCATATTAGTCTGCTGAATAATGATTTTACAAATGATGGCTAAGATCTTAAGCAATAAATTAGTGGAAGTTGCTCAACACCTGAATGCCCTGGCTCAAATGTGTTCAGACCTAGGACGGCATATCTCTGACCACCACATCTTGTTGCAAGAAGTAGTCAAAGGGGGAAATGCTGACAGAATGACAGGTTTTCTGATTCCTTTGGATCAAAAATGAGCTTTTGATTCTGTACTTCATGACTATTTATGGCATGTGTTACTGAAGTATCACATCCCAAATGGTTTTGTTTTATGGCTAAATGTTTATATAGGACTACCACGGTCTCCCCATTGTAAATGGTGTGTGCAGCCCCATACTCCACACACAGAAAGGAGTACAACAAGGCTGTTCTTTGAACTCTATTTTGTCTGCCTTCTGCTTGGACCCCTTGTCCAGGATGTTGAATTCCTCACCCTTATTATGATCTTTGCACAATGCAGAAGGTACTGTTCCCTTTAAAGTGATTGTTTATGTGGACAACATAAGTCGGATGAATGTTCAGTTGTACAGTAGCAGATTACATATCTGCAAAACATTTGGTATTTATTCTGGGGCATGGGTAGACACCAAGGTAGGGAAACCCCATCCTCGCTTGTTGTAGCAGGGATCCCAATTCCAACTGATGCTATATACAGTTGTGGCCAAAAATATTGGCGCCCTTACAGTTTTTTCTAATAATGCACCATTCCTTCCAGAAAATCGTTGAAATTAAAAAATATTTTGGTATCCACGTACAGTATGTATTTCTTTGGTTTGCAGTGGAATAAAACACAAAAAGCAGAAAAATTTACTAAGTCTTAGCTTATTCCACACAGAAATCCTTAAATGGCCTGGACAAAATTATTGACACCTTTTAGAAGTAGTTAGAAATAATTAGATTTCAAGCAGGTGATTCTCCTTCACTTTGGAACTGAACTCACCTGTGGTGAGTTGCAGGTGCCTACAATATAAAAATCACTCATTCAACCAGTTTGAATAGAGAAAATGACTCATTCTCCTGTTTTGTGTCACTGTGTATATGAAATGAGCATGGAGAAAAGAAAGAAAGCCGAGAATTGTCTGAGAGGTCAGACAGAAGATTGTAGCCAAGCATGGACAATCTCAAGGCTACAAATCAATCTCCAGAGACCTTGATGTTCCTGTTTCCACCGTATGTACTGTAATTTTATCAGGAAGTTTAAGGCCCATGGCACTGTAGCCAACCTCCCTGGACGTGGCCGCAAGAGAAAACTTGATCAAAGATCGCAGCGCAGGATAGTTCAAATGGTGAAAAAAGCACCTCGATCAACTGCCAAACAGATTCAAGCTGACCTTCAGACACAAGGTATGACAGTTTCAACTCACACCATCCGTTGCCAACTCAATGAAAGGGGATTATATGGTAGAAGGCCCAGGAGGACCCCACTGCTGAGAGAGAGGCATAAGAAAGCTCGACTGGAGTTTGCCAAAACACACCTGAACAAGCTAAAATCCTTCTGGGAGAATGTCCTATGGACAGATGAGAAGAAATTAGAGCTTTTTGGTAAAGCACATCATCTCTATGTTTACAGAAAACAAAATGAAGCCTTCAAAGAAAAGAACACCTTCCCTACAGTCAAACATGGAGGAGGTTCAGTGATGTTTTGGGGTTGCTGTGCTGCCTCTGGCACTGGGTGCCTTGAACGTGTGCATGGCATCATGAAATCTGGAGATTACCAGGCCATTTTGGGGTGCAATGTTGAACCCAGTGTCAGAAAGATGGGTCTCCGTCGAAGGTCATGGGTATTCCAGCAGGACAATGACCCCAAACACACTTCAAAAAGCACCCAGGAATAGTTCAAGACAAGACGCCGGACTGTTCTGAAGTGGCCAGCAATGAGTCCAGCTCTAAATCCCATTGAAAACCTGTGGAGAGATCTGAAAACAGCAGTTGGGAGAAGGCACCCTTCAAATCTGGGAGAACTGGAGTAGTTTGCACAAGAAGAGTGGGCCAAACTGCCAGTAGAGAGGTGCAGGAAGCTCATCCATGGCTATAGGAAGTGATTGATTGCAGTTATTTTGACCAAAGGCTATGCTACCAAATATTAAGTCTAAGGTGTCAATAATTTTGTCAATGCCATTTCTTTTCATTTTCTGATTTAAAAGGATATACAGTATTCAATTCTGAATCAAAAACAAAGGTTCTGTAATATTAACAGAGAAATAAAGAATTGTGGAGACCAAATACTGTTGTTAATTTCAACTTATGTTTAGAGGAAATTGTGAGTTATTTGAAAAAGTGCAAGGGTGCCAATATTTTTGGCCATGACATATATATATATATATATATATATATATAGATAGATAGATAGAGAGAGAGATATGGGATGAAGTTTGATTCTGAACACTTGGGTGCTCTAAACTGGGAATTTAAACTTGTTCTAGGGAGGATGAGGGTTCTGTAATGGAGAAATGGAAGGTAGGGTAGAAAAAGAGGATTTTCTTGATAAAAATCCTACCTTTTCCCTTTGTTTTTTTATATAGACTACATTTACCCATCCCAAAAGCTTTGGAAGCTTCTATTCTTAGTTAATTTTTTCAAGCTCTCAGGGGTAGTAGACAGAGCCACATTAAACAGAATATTACTTACCTACTTATTCCCCAAGGTGACTTAAACATATTACCTTTTTTATATTTTTTTCTTCACCAATCTCAGACTGCTTTATTTACTGTGACTAGGTGTTGGGAATCATGATTGTATTTTAGTTGTCGGCCCTGGTTTCCTGAATGGGATGCAGGGACTTTAAGAGTTGTTAAAACATCTGCTACAGCACCAAATTATCTAAAGGACATCTTCACAAAATTGGGACAGTGGCAGATTACTAATAGTCATCAATTGACAATGACTAGGAAAGCTGTATATGCAAATATTCTGGACACAGTGTTTCAGGTACCAGTAGTTTTTGAACGCTGTCCAAGTGGTTCACTCATTCTTTGATGCTACAAGTCTTGGAACCCAGAATTTCACCTTGAATGTGGGATGTTCATTAGCTCTGCTGCCATGGGAAATTAAATGCTAAAATTAATTGTAAACAGCTGGCCCAGTGGTGCTGAGTGCTGAGGTGCTCGACGCCTTGCCTTGCATCACGCCGGTGACTTGCATTCGGGAACGAGCACGGGCCGCCGGGAGTTGGTAGGGGAGAAGGATTGAGCATCTGATCGACTGCTCTCCTTCTCTAGGGAGGGGGATCGCCAGCTCTGGGTGTTCTACTGGCTCCTGGTGGCAGGTGGGGGGCAGTGCACTGAGAGCTCAGAAAAGGGGGAGGAGATGGGGTCGACGCCTGGAGGAACATGTGCAGATGCATGCGCACTCTCTTCGCCAGTATAACTGCATGCCCCACCTCCTAGGGGAAAGAAAAATGGAAATAGGTGCTGGCCAGGCCGAATGAAGCTGTCCCTGCAGGTGCCGCCGCCAGGAAGGCGTCTCCCTGGTTGGATCAGTGTTGGGCAGGTCAAGTCACTCCCCACCACCCTGACACAAAGGGTAAGTCATTGGGACCCAAGGGAGGGGCCTGATCCTCTGTGGATGGCCCTGGGGGACAGCAGATAGTGATTAGGAATGCTGGCCAGCACCACAGAAAAGTAGCACATTAAAAAAAACTAATCATAAGCATAAACAATTTCAATTTCAATTTCAATTTTTCAATTTATTGGAATACAAGCGGAATTACAAACCTTTGAGTCACAGACTCTTTTGCAAAGGCTCCACGTTGGTTACAGGGGGTGGAGGATAAACAAATACAGTAGAGAACACACATAAACAGGCAGTATTTACAGTTACTGAACAGAGGAGCAGTCCAGGCAAAACTTATATACCGGTGAAGGCAATTAGGGATGACAGGATGGGCATTAGAGATTCCTGCTCACATCAGCTGGAAACCCTAGAGCATCTTTTTTTACCTGTACTTATATTACTACTTTTTAGGATTTTGTGGCCTGCACTTGGCATTCCCATTTTTTTCTTTTGTTACTTATGACATTTTGATTTATGGCAACTTTTTTCATAGATGGCTAATTGGGAGATGAGTATATTACTCCTCCTTTTTGCTGTATTCAGATGGTATATCTGGAACACTAGTTGTCTTTTTACTTTACAACAAAAGCATGCTTCCCACATTGAACCTTTAGCCAATGTTGCCAATGAATTACGTAAGATCTATCAGGAAGAGATGAAATCTGTTTATAGGACCTTACTTGATAAACAGTGGAAGCATTTATAGTACCTTGGATCACTGATTCTGAGCAAACTGTTACATAATTTGTATTTACTATTACCCGTTTAATGTTTGACGTGTCCATATTTTGAACCATATGTAATGCTTTACTTTTATTTTGTCTTCAAGCCTCTGTTGGCTGTCTTTTATTTTTCTTTTGTTTTACTTCCTGTATTTACTTTTCTGATTGTTATTCTGGCAGTTCATGATGTGTTTTTTCTTTTTAATAAACTCCCCTAGTCTTCCTGAGGGGTGGAACTGCTGTTCATTTGTCTGTGATGATGGACTACAGGACAAATGGTGAAGGAGCTGGTGTACCTACAGATGAGCAAACCTCCCTCCCTGCAGGTACAGTACAGTACAGGAAGTTCAATAATACACTGTAGGGAATGTGCAAGATATGCAAAATGATACCCAATGTTTGGAGATGTCTGAGGTTGTGGTGCACTTATGGAGCAAATTAACCTCCAAAGAGGAAAAGTTGTGAGCCACTCTTACGGAACAGAGACATTTCTTACTATACTTCATAGCTGATGAGGAAGCTAATTTCCTAATCCAAAAGGAAAAACTTGCAGTAGAAGCCAAAGCAAAAAGTTTAGCAAAGCAACACCTTGTACCTGATGCCACAGGCCCCACTGACATTGTAAAGCCATGCTCAGCTGAGAGGAATGATGTAGCAGCATCAAAGGAGCCAGCAGGCAGTGAAGCAGCTGACAAAACAGAATGAATCCAACAAAGACCAGTGATGGTTTCTTCTGAGCAATCCTTGTACCAGAGCATGATAATAACCAGAGGTTCTGCAGAATGTGACTCATGAGGACTGACCTTTTCTTAAATCAATTGCAACAGTTCTTCTGTTTCTTAGCCTAATCTATCCTTTACAATTTCTAGTCCATAAGGTTGGTGACCTAGCTTTTTTTTTTTTTTATTTGAGCACCCACCACACAAGCAAACAAGGCCCACAGGCTGAATCTCAGCTGTTAAGTAGATCAGAGATCAGTGTCAGTAGCTGCTGGCTAAGTGCAGAGAAAGGACATACATGGTATGTTGCTGCAAACTGATGTACTGAAGAAGGGATACACCATTGCTTAAGGTTATCTGCTGTATTTTGAATAAACATCACACAGAGATAGTGTGTTGAACTTGAAGTTCAGTGTCTTGTCCATCTGTTATCCCACAAGCCCTCCACAGACTTGGTGTCAGAAGTGGGGTAACTTGCTGGAAGTGTCTGGACTGTCTGAAAAGGGATGTTTTCTGTTGGATATCACCCAGATGTCCCAGGTGGATAAATGCACCAGGAGTTGCCAGATGAGAACCTGGAGAAGAAAGTCGGGGGAGTTCTGACCAGAACCATGGCTGACAGATGGAGAGAAGCTGCTGCCTGGACTGGACCTGTGAGCTTGGAGGAAGGTCAAGCCTGAAGACGATGAAGAGATGAAGGTCGAGGCAGACTGGAGATGCGAGCGACAACACCCATGAGGTGGAGTCCCTGATGAGGATGATCCGCTGGATGAGTGGGCAATGACTGGAGGCAGATCGACTACACAAAGAGGTGGAGCACTGGTGCCAGGTGCTCGAGAGGTTCCTGCTGGAGAGTTTGGATAAAGAGTTGGAGGATTTTTAGTGGGCTCAGTCTGAGGAGGACCCCCTGACTGAGCAGGATATTCCTTTGTTTCCCATGTTCCCAGGATGTTTCCTATTGGAGGTTGGAGATGCAAGTACGAAACTTGAATGTGAGACCCCAGGTAAGACTGTGCCTAGTGATATTGTGCTGGGTCGAAGACTCCAAGCAAGCAAGAAGAAGCCTATGAGGCTGAAGGGACTTTTCTTGTATTGATGCAGCTAAATCTATTAACAGTATTGTCTGGGGTACACTGCAGGCTAAAGATGCTAATATTGCCAAAATGTTACAATATGTTAAGATCAAGGAGGTGGTACATGTGGTTTATTTTTTGATGAAAAACTTACAGAGGAGGAGGTGGGTGGAAAATGGATTGGAGCCTGTGTTGAGGTAACACCAAAAGAGTGTCTACTCTCAGGTGTCTGTATCAGTCGCAAGTAAACTAAATGAATTAAGAGATATAGTGGGTTTATGTAGAGGGGTTGAACCTAGGACTGGACCCCTAAAACTGACATATCTTGTGGGGTTGGAGCAGGTAATTACTCACCCTTGGGAAAGTCTTTCTATGGTACTGGACTTTACAGCCGTCTAAATTTTTGGATAAGAAATGTGACAGACTTTCCCTAAAATGAGATGGGAAGGTACTGTTAGTGTCTGTTGAGAAATGTGTTAATGCCTCAGGATAAAGAATAATGATATCCACTATGTTTATGATAGAATATTTATCATTAATAGGGACTCCGAGACAGAGCTTCTGAAGATGGATAGGTGGAAGCTCCATCCCTTCCTGGGACAGGAAAGTGGTAAGCAGTCTGCAATAACTGTTTCCCTCTTAAGGTAGGGGATACTGTATGTGACAGGGAACTCCTGCCACTCTTGAGGCCCAACCTTTTCTTAAATCTGTTGCAACAATTCTTCTGTTTCTTAGCCTAATTTATCCTCTACAATTTCTAGTCTATAAGGTTGGTCACCTATGGGCACCCCCTTCCCTTTCTTGACTATGCTATAGTGTCCTCTTTAATTTTTTTTTTACAGCTCAGGTCCTAGTACAGGGAGGTTATTGTGGTGACCTCCAAGCATATGTAGAACAGGTTGTGTTTAACATAGTTGGATTTAGTATGTAATAGCACTGTGTCATAAAATACCTTGATGTATATACCTTGTGTTTATTAAACCTGTAAATGTTGAAAATACCATGGCACTAGGTGTTTTTGATAATGGTAAAAAGTACTAGGTGACTATTATAGAAATTAAGTTAGTTGTGCTATTTCAAATGCATGTAAATTGCTGTAAGTTGAGCAAGACTGAAATGTCATGGTGATTTACATATATCCCATGATGCGTTGCATTAGGGAAGTATGTGTGATGTTGTGTTTCTTTGAAACTTGGCTTATTGTCAATGCCCTTTGGGGTAACCCTTGTTTCAGTGCTGCTGCACTAAGTTTCTTTGTATTTAGCTTGTTTCTTTTTTAGTTGAGTCCCCACTACCTAAGCAAACAAGGCCCGCATAGGGGTGTAGGCTGAATCTCAACTATATAAGATCAGTGTCAGTAGCTGCTGGCTAAGTGCAGAGGAAGGACATACATAGTCTGTTGCTGCAATGTTTGTATGTTTGTAAAATAATGTACTGAAGAAGGGATATGCCATTGCTTAACATTATCCTCTGTATTTTGAATAAACATCACACAGAGATTGTGTGTTAAACTTGAGGTTCGGTGTCTGGGCCATCGGTTATCCCACAACCCCTCCACACAGAACTGAATGACTCTGTTACAAAAATGACTGGTAGCAGTTTGTCTTTTCCATTGTGATTTGGCAGGCATTCCTGCTTACAACCCTCATAACATGCTGAAGTCCAAACTATTCCCTAGACAATAGAAAGGGTGTTAATAGCTGCTGGTTGGAAAAAAAATTAGGTGGGAAAATGGGGGAGGGGGGCAGGATTCACAAAACAAACTGAAGGTGCAAAACCTTTCCTAAGTCCCCAAGAGTTCCGTAGCTGCAGAAAAAAAGGGGAAATTGCTCTAAGCACTATACACAAAACTCTGACGAAAAAAGTCATTGATAAGTATGGCACATCCCCTTAAAGGCTATTCTTATCCAGTTTTTTTTTCTGCATACTCCCTGAGCAAAATGCAGTCTCCCAACAACTGAAATACAAGTACAGTGGAGGTCAGGCACAAGTAATAGCAAACCAGCGGGTGTATATCAGTGGCAGTTGTTACTGCAACACTAGTACACATTGTCATTGAATGACAACAAACCACCATCACCAGACCCAGTGCAGCCCATGAAGGAGCCCCACAGGCAGCAGAGAATGAAGAGCCTGCAGTGAGTGCTACTGCAGCAGGCAACAGAAACACTCCCAGGAGAGACACGACCATCAGTTACAGACAGCCACTGTGGTACATGGTTTTGCTGGTACCAGTGGTGCTGCAGTGGTCCCAATTCAGGGAATGGTTGTTGATCTCTCTGTGGGAACTTTCAGATACCGTACATCTATGGCAAGACTGTCAATGTCTGCTGCTCCAGCTAATATGGATCACTGTTGTTGTGTCTTGTAAGCCTATTCTGCAGCTGTGGCAGAATTTCTGCAACTGTAGGGATTTTTGAGGATTTCCGCATGTGTGCAATTTTTCTTTCAGAATATCCCGCACCAGCATTTCCACAGTGCTACAGGCCTTTTTCCTGCAGTTGCAGGATTTTTGGCTGTCTTTGTGAGTCTTGCCCCAGGCTCCTGAATCAAATCACAGCCCAATACCTGGAGGACAGTTTTTGTCAGTGAACAAATCCTGTACTACTGGGACTAAGTCTACAGCTACCTCTGGAAGCACTCAGATAACCAATTCAGTCTTCTTTGCAACTGCAAATGACTCTGCTGTGCTTTGTAACAATTCAACTGAAGTGGATGTTGAGATACCAGAAATGTTTTTTTTCTCCAGAGGATTTAGATTTACATGTTGAGGATATTAATACTAAACAATGTATTTGGACTAGAAAGTTCCCCCCTCCCAAACTACAAGGACATAATCCTCTGAGGAGGATTCTGCAGGGGAGAGCCATAGCACTTAGGGATTAAACTGGGGAGACAGAATTGAGAATGAAGTGACAGAAACTACTACAGGTCCTTCAGATTTATATTCAGAAACTGCATAACAGGCTCGGTAATGCTTTAGAATGAGGGATGTGTTCTCTTCTAGTACTACACTTGTATAGTGGAAAAATGCTGTTCATTTACACTGTAAAAGAGGCTAGGGGCACCACCCTGGCCATTTATATGTGGGAAGAAAATTATTAAAAGAATCCACTAAATTCTTTATAAATGAGATTCATGCTCTTAAAGTATTCGTATGCCAGGAGACATTTTATTTGATGTCAGCGTTAAAGCTCCTGCAAATCTTGATAGGTTCTGGTCCCAATATGATAAACTGAAATACTCAGAACTCTGGTTTCCATTCCCGGCCATTCCACCTACTAAATCTACAATTATGACAGTCACCATATTCTAAAAAAATGAAGGGGTTCATGTTTATGACAATAAATTCTAGCTTTCTCAAAGATGTGACATTTTGAGCCCCATGCAGGCCATAATGGATGATGAACATATTTAGACAGGTGGTTGGAGATTTAAAGTAAACCTAAAGTTAACAAACCATGATATCCAGCATTTATCAAGTTGCTTCTCTCTTGGTAAGGACAGAGGACAATATTTCTACCAAGGGCAACCCAAAACATGTTTTAAATGAGGCTCCTCATTACCCCTCAGAAATGCCTGTGATCGAGTCTGTTGTAATCTGTGTCTGGAGTATGGCCATGTGAGCACTTACTGCAACAACAAACTTAAATGTAATTTATGTGAGGAAGCATAGAAACATAGAAGTTGTCAGATGATGGGGACTGTATGATCCATCAAGTCTGCCCTTGGTTTCCAACCCCCCCCCCCCCCCACTTAGCTGCTTGCTTGAGTATCCCACATTGTCTGTCCCATGCCTGCTTGAATTCCCCCACCGTCTTGGCTCCCACCACCCCCTTCAGCAGGCTATTCCATGGTTCCACAATGCTCCCTGTGAAGAAGAATTTCCTCATATTGCTCCTGAACGTTCCTCCCTTAAGTCTAAAGTCATGCTTTCTAGTCCTGTTGCAGTCTTTTAACTGAAGGAGGTTCTGCATATGCACCCTGTTGTTGCCTTTAAGATATTTAAATGCTTCTTTCATGTCCCCATGATTCCTGTGTTGCTCTAGGGAGTATAATTTGAGGTCATCTAGTCTTGCCTTGTATGGTTTCTGATGCAAGCCCTGCATCATCTTTGTTGCTCTTCTCTGTACCGTCTCCAGCCTATTTATGTTCTTTCTGAGGTGTGGCCTCCAGAACTGGACACAGTACTCCAGGTGAGGCCTTACCAGGGACCGATGCAGGTGCATGATTACTTCATATCTTCTGCTTGTGATGCCCCTCCCTATGCATCCCAGGATGCCACTAACTTTTAGTGCTGCCTTTTCACATTGTTTACTGACCTTGAGGTCATCTGATATGATCACTTCCAGTTCTCACTCCTGCCTAGTAGCCACCAACTGCTCTCCTCCCATTGAGTAAAGTTTCCCTGGGTTATGTTTTCACCTTTCCCTTCAGTCCATCTGCAATGTTGTTGATGAATATATTGAAGAGGATGTAAACTGATCATTCGTATGTAGGGTTGGCAGAATTTGATTTTTATTTTTTTATAATTTCAATGGAAAATATCAATTTTTATTTGTAAACCCTCCCCCCACCAAGTTTAATCAATTCAGTTTTCACAGTTGCATGAAATAATGGGTTTTTAAGCATTTATTTCAGTTTGCATCAGTTTAATTTTCACAGTTGTAGTTAATGACAATAAATAATGAGGATTTACAAACTGATAAAAACATAAAATTTCATCATGTGAAAATAGCAATAGAATGTTATCTGTAAATTTAGATTATTACTGATGGAAATATTTTTTTGTCAGCTTGTGTGTGTGCAGTGAAATAGACATTTATCATTTATCAGCCTTTACCACTTTAAATCTAATCCTGCCAAGCCTACTCATATAGAATTTGTCAGTGGGCTGCCCATAATAGAAGCGACTGCCCTGATCAAGATTCATGGTTATCTACTGCTCAAAAACACAGCATACCTAGAAAGAAGCAGATTTATGAAAAACAGAAATCACAATAGTCTTTTGAAATTACACATAGTAGTGAAGATCATGAAAAGTTTGGGCCACAAGACACTTTTGCAACAGCTCAGCATCAGGTTATTTTACAGTCTGGTGCCTCCACTTCTGTTACAGCTATGGATATCCAAACAATCACATTTCCACACACAGAGGAACATGGGTAGAAAGTAACTTCTGAACCTCTGCAAAATGTGACAACACAAGCTACTACTCAGGAAAACTGTCAGGAAGTGGCTGATAGCCCTCCTCCTGATATGACCATTGTTAGAAAGAAAATGCCTCTAAAACTGCAACAGCCAAAACCTAAGATTTTAAAACCAGAGTTTTCCAGGAAGATAATTTCTCTGTCTAATAAATATTAAGCGCTAACACAAGACAAGGGAGTGTCAGATTCAGAAGGTGATTCAGAGACCTCTTCTGCAAGATCTTCTCAATGACAGGCGTCTTGTGACTCTAAAGAAGAAATGTAGTATACATCTTACATAAAGAAATGAAAAAAGACACTTGGCACTCAAACACAAAGCAGAAGATGTTTAGGGAAACCTTCCTAACTCCTTAATCTATCCCCTGATGGTTTACAAAATTGCTTCTCTGAATGTAAACAGTGTCAAGAATGCTAGGAGAAGAGTGATAACTTTCTCAGTTTTGAAAGATTTTAAATTTGCCATATGCCTTCTTCAAGACACTAGACTGAATACTGCCTCATCTATTACTCAGGCACAAAAGCTATGGTGCTGGGGTCCTTCCTTCTTTTCTTTTGGTGCTGAGACGTGTGATGGTTTGGGTGTATTATTTCAAGGTACTCATTTTTCTGTCTCTCATATAGTGGATGTTTTTCCAGGTAGGGCATTACTTAGTTGACTTCTGTCATAATAATACTGTCTGGCATTTACTGAATATTTATGCCCCCCTGATGAAAAAGGGAAGGGTAGGCCTTTTTAATCAGATTTATTTATTGCATAAGATCAGAATTACAAACCTTTGAGTCACAGACTCTTTTGCAAAGGCTCCACGTCGGTTACAGGGAGTGGAGGGAGTACATAAAATACAGGGAAACATACATAGTCAAGCAGTATTCAGGGAAAACATACATTAGCAGTCAGCATTCATAAACAGTACTGGCAGTGCAGTCCAGGCTTTAACTTAGTTTACCAGAGACAGTGATAGGCAGCTTTCAGGATTCCATTTAGTTAGAGATAGGTAGGAAGCAGATTCATAGGGTCTTGAAGGACTCTGAGTCAGTTGTAAGGGGGGTTTGGGGGCGCACGAGGTGGGCAGGGAAATTAGCCACAGTCACAGTTCGCAGTCTCAAGTAGGTGAACTTTGAGGCCTGCTTTGAATAGGGAAATGCTATGGGTCTGAGAGAGCTGGGGAGGTAGAGCATTTAGCTAAAGGGGAGCATGGTACTGGAAAGATCTTTGGCCTAGAGATGTTCTACAGTGGGGGACCTGGAATGAGGAGTTTGCTGCGAGCTGTGTATTATGCCTGAGGGGGACTGGGCTGATTATGGGGAGGAGGCCAACGGGGGCAAGCTAGAGATATATCTTTTTGCGAAGATGCAGGTGTGAAACTTTAGTCTTTGTTCGAAGTTTAACCAGCCGGCCAAATCATATAGGTCACAGGGATGGGTTAGCCTGTCACTGCCGGTGACTAGTCGGCAAGCTTTATTCAGGGCAGTGTTAATATTACATTGTGCGGTGGGTTCAGCTGATCCATATATCGTTATCCCATAGTCAATTAGGGAGAGGATTGATGAGGAGACAGCTAGACGCATGGCCTGTGTGGGTAGGCAGTGTTTGAGTCTGTAGAGTATGCCCACTCTAGCATTGACAGCTGAGGAGAGGTGTTGAATGTGACTATAGTAGGAGAGGGAGGTATCTAGAGTGATACCCAGATATTTGAAATTTGTAACGTGTTCAAGGGGGGTGCCTTGTGAGTTTTTGATTAGGAGGGTCGACTGCCTGTGTGGGCTTTGCTGGTGTGCAAAGATCATGGATTTAGTTTTATTATAGTTGATGATCAGGCGGTGCTCATTAAACCATGTCTCTAGCTCCCTGAAAAAACCCTGAAGGGCAAGTTGGAGGGTGCTCGGCTGTGGGTGTTTCCAGTATAGCATTGTATCATCAGCATAGAGAAGCAGATGACCACTGCAGGCCTTGGGAAGCGAGTATAAAAAGAGGGTGAAAAGAAGAGGGCAGAGAATAGAACCCTGTGGGACTCCAGAGCACACAGCTTTGCAGGAGGAGATGGTGGCATTTAACCTGACTTGTTGTGACCGGCCTGAGAGGTAATCTTTGAACCAGGCCATAGTCTCAAGGACCACATTTAGTTTTGGGAGGACACAGAGCAGCAGATCGTGACTGACCGTGTCAAATGCCTTGGTCAGATCCACAAAGATCACTCCAACAATAGAACCTTGGTCCAGTGCCTCATGGATGAAAGAGGTGAATTCAGTGAGTGCAGTGACCATGCTATGGCCAGTCCAGAAACCATGCTGAGCCTGGCAAAGGAGGTTGTGTTTGGTTAGGTGTTCTGTTATCTGGTCCAAGAATATATTTTCCAGAGCTTTGGAGAGAGGGGGGAGTGTGAAATTGGTCTATAGTTGCTTGTGTGCATAGGGTCGCCACTCTTCAGAATGGGGGTGATTATGGCCCTCTTCCAGATTGATGGAAACTGACTGAGGCAGAGAGAGAGGTTGAGAATTTTAGTAAAGTGGGGTAGTATGACATCCAGTGTCAGCTGAATAAATTTAAGATCAAGTGAATCATTGCTGTAACGGGAATTGGCTATAGCTTTGGAAATGTAATGTTTTACCTCTCGGCAGGAGATGACTCTCAGCCTGAAAGGTAATGGGTCTAAATTATATGGTGTGTCAGGAGGGGGTGGGGGGGGACAAGGTGGAAGAAATTAGGTGGGAGGATATGGGAGAGGTCTGAGAAGGCGGAGTTAAGGGCTTCTGCAATAGTGTGAGGATCTTGGGTGACATCGCCATTTATGGTGAGTTGAGAAGGGGTGGGGGAGTGGGATTTCCCATTGAGTTCTTTTATGTTACTCCAGAATTTTTTACCGTCTCCCCAAGAGGTGGTTAGGGTTTGTTGATAGTAAGTGGCCTTTGCCTGTCATATAGCCTATGTACATTTATTGCGGGCCTTCCGGTATAGCTGTCTATCCTGAGTGCATTGAGAGTCTAGGGCCTTATGCCAGAGGTTGTCCCTCTGTTGGAGCAGGTTCAGTAGTGAGGGGGTGATCCAGGGGGTGATTCTGGTTTTCGCTACTTGCTTGGTAAGGGGAGCAAATAAGTCACAGGCTTTGTTGAAGGTGGTAATGAAGTGGGCGAGAGCTAGGTCAACTGACTGCGTTGTGTAAATGGGGAGCCAGTAGCTGGTAGTTAGATGTGCTTTGAGTTTCTGTAGGCCTCCTCTTTTTAGCTGTCTCTGCATGGATATTTTTGGGGGGCATGGGGCCATTTACCCGACCACCAGCAGGTGACCGGGGAGTGGTCACTAATAGAATCGGGGAGCACCATGACCTGGGAGAGGTTCTGTGGCCTATTGGTGAAAATAAGGTCTAAAAGAGTGGAGGTCCCGGATCTAGTGTCCCTTCTGGTTGGAGAGGTGACGAGTTGGGCAAGGTCAGATGCCAGAGCGGTGTCTTTGAAGCTGGATGAGGCTGGGGAAAGCCAGTTGACACTGAAGTCACCCATTAAGATGATTTCACCAGTATTAGGTAGGTGGGAGATAGTGTGGAGGATAGAGTCAAAGACGAGTTTTTTATTTCTCAGGGGGATATAGGCTGAGATGATGTGGAGCATTTTGGAACCCAGGCTGAGTTTGACTGTTAGAGTCTGGGCGTCATACTGCGGCACAGGGGTGTGAACTACGGTGGCATGGAGAGAGGATTTAACATAAATTGCACAGCCACCGCCTCTCTTGCAGGCTCTATCAGCCCTGAAGAGGGAATAATTACTGAGGGAGACTGCATCATTGGGTATTCTGTCAGAGAGCCAGGTCTCTGAGAGGGCAAGAATGTCCGGTGTATGTTGGGCAATCCAGCCTTGAAGAGGTGCAAGTTTTTTTGGAAGGCTGCATATATTTAGAGTAGCTAGCAGTAGATTACCCCTAGGGTGGTTTGGAGATGCCTTGGAGCAGGGTGGTCCTGGGTTGGGGTGGATATTGCCAGATATTAATAAGAGTAGGAGGGTATGCCGCAGCAGGGCCAGCCTACAGAGTTTGGATGAGTGACGTTGGGATTGGTAGGATGTGGGGTTTTTATCGCTGGAGGTGGGAACTGGGAGATTGGGAATGTCACATGCTAGAAGAAGCCCGAGTATGGGGATGGTTATAGGGTCTGCCAGGGTGGTGGGGGGTTGTGAGCTTGGGGGGGGGGGAGTGCTAAGGTACAATGTGTAGCATGTGAGGGTGTGAGGGTTAGGGTGAGAGCGTGTGGGTATAAGCCAACATGTTCAGTTTGGCTTGTATGTGGGATGTGGGAGGGACAGTGTCTGAGGTCATCATTGGTAAAATAGTGATTAATGGGAAAGTTGAGGTAGTGTGGTTTGGGTGCCTCTAGAGGGGATTGATTAGCATGCAGAAGGGTTCTGGAAGTCAGGAGGACTGTCAGTAGCAGAGATAACAATATGTATGACGATAGCGATAGATATGCAGCAGATGCCACTAGTGTTAACTTTGTATAACCTGCAGCTGGAAAAGTGAGCTGATAGGTTATTTAGCCTCCTCACGTGACACCCCTTAGCTATAAGTTTGAGTGCCCACCAAGGGTGATGGTGGGGGCGGTGGGGAGCCGAACACGTAGCGTTCGTGGGGGCAAAGCCTGAGCACCAGTTAACAGTGCACAGTTTAGGGGCGCTTGCTTGATGCAAAAAGGCGCCAAATGCTGTGGAAGCCGAGCAGTCTTTCCAAACGGTCGCGACTGCTATCAGGTGAGAGCTGCAATTACCTTGATTGAAGCTTTGGGCTAGCGAGCAGCAGGGAGGGCTTCGGGACTGGCCCTCGCGACCTCTGGTCTCCTCGGGGGAGGGGGGTGGTATCTTGATTGAAGCTTTGGGCTAGCGATTAAACCTTATCTGTATACTGTACTTCTAAAAATATAATATGGGTGGCTGATTTTAACTGTGTACTAAATATTAAGGATAGAGGAGCTAAAATTGATAACAATTCTGTGACTCAAATTGTTTGAATAAAATAGTATTGGAGGCTGTTTTGCTATATGCATACCACATGCTCCATAATAAGGAAGGTTTCACCTACTACAAAGGCATCAAATCAACTAGAATACATTTTATATTTCTATCTAGTTTTTACAGTACACAAAACAAATTTACATTCAACTGAAAATGCAGACCATAGGTTACTTGAAATTCATGATAGTCTTTCAGATAAACAAAAAAAAAGGCAAGGGACATTGGAAGTTAAATTCCACTATATTGGAAAATATAGTTGTTAAGCATCAGATTGAGGAACTTCTAAATGTAAGGAAATCAGTATCAGGTCCATGTGATAATTTAATTGACTGGTGGATTGACACAAAAAAGAGTTAAAAAAAGTGATTAAAAAATGCAAGTAAAATAAAGAATGATCAACATGAAAGATAACTGACGTTAAGATCACAATTGCCAAAATTGTTATCTTTAGCAAATATGATGTTAGGTCATTATTCTGCTGAAATTGGGAATATTAAAAAAGAAATGCAATATCTGCAATATTCCAGAGACACTTCACTACTGCTGGAGTACTGGACTGGAACATAAGGTAAAACTACCTGTGGGAATGTATCTGAAATTTGTAAGTCAAAAGTAATGGCCAAAATAATTGATAAATTATATGACCAACAGGGAACAGTAAAAACAAGGAATGAAGGGGTTTTAGAAACATAGAAACATAAAAACGTAGAATTTGACGACAGATAAGGACCGCTTGGCCCACCTAGTCTGCCCATTTCCCTACCTAACGGATAAGCTGCAGATCCTAGTTAACCAACAGCCTACTTCCTCCTACCCCCCACTAGAATTGCCTTATGTCTGTCCCATGCATTCTTGAATTCCTCCACTGTTTTGACTCTCGACCTCCACAGAAGGCTGTTCCATGTATCCACAACTCTCTCTGTGAGAGAAATGGCTTCCTCACATTACCTGAGCCATTACCCTCTCTATCTTCAAATTGTGCCCCCTTGTTTTGCACATCTCTTTTCTGAAAGATGCTACCCTGTTGGACTTTGTTGATTCCCTTGAGGTATTTGAAAGTTTCTATCATGTCCCCCCTCTCCCTCCTTTTCTCGAGGCTATACATCTTTAGTTCCTTTAGTCTTTCTTCATATGTCTTCTGATGCAGACCCTGCATCATTTTGGTTGCCCTCCTCTGGACAGCCACCATCCTGTCTATGTCTTTGTGGAGATGGGGTCTCCAGAACTGTACACAGTGCTCCAGATATGGTCTTACCAACTGTCTGTACAGAGGGCCAACAACTTCCTTTTTTCTACTGGTGATGCCTCTCCCTATGCATCCCAGTATCCCCCCAGCCCTCCTTGCTGCCTTCTCACATTGCTGGCCCACCTTTAGGTCATCCAATATGACTACCCCCAGGTCCCTTTCCATTTTTGTTGTTGTAAACAAATGCCTAGACAGTGGTGTTGGTGATACAGAGACTAATGGATATGGAAGATTGACACCTTTAATATATCCTCTCTACCCATACCTGTAGGTGTTGCTAAAACACTTGCTGCACTTATCTCAGTGGAGGAAATAGGTATAGCAATTAAATCCCTGCTCTGGGAATTGATGGCCTCACCTCAGCATTTTATAAAAATATTTCCCAGTCATGACAGAAATTGTATATGTATTATTTAGTTGAATCCTAAATAAAGGCCCTGTTAACTCATAACTAGACATAGCAATACCAGTCTTTCTTCTTAAAAAACGTGACAGGTTTGATCTAAAAAATCGGATACCTCTTAATATCCAATTGGGCCTGACAGTTGTGCCAGTGGGGGAGACCAGATCCTTTGAATGTATCTTGGGTGCAGGTGTGGGGTGCAAAATTATTCTCAGCTACCATCCACCTGGGGACGGGAAGCAATTTTTGCAGGATGTTACGGACTTCGTTGTCAATACAGTGTTGGAGTCTCCCAGAGTGATGGTGCTGGGTAACTTCAATGCCTGGAATGACAATGAACTCTTGCAGTTTGGTCAAGACTTCCTCCAACTAAAGATTTTGTTGGACTTCACAAAGGTAGTTTCCTCTGCTACCCATAGTTCTGGTCATTCTCTGGATCTGATCTTCCTACCAGGTATGGAGCTCTCCGACTTGGTGGAGCCAGTCAGTTGATCTGACCATGGCACTATAAGCTTCAACTTCCAGGTCCCTTCCTTATGGCCCTGCCCCTTTGGAGATGGTCCAGTACTGCTCATTAAAGTGAGTAACCATAGAGGGCCTGATGGTGGTGCTGGATCTATCAGGACTTCCAATTGCTAGCAGGGGTCCAGACAAGGTACTACTGCAGGCCTATAACAAGGCTGTGGTGGTGGCACTGGATTCTATTGCACCTGTTTGTGTTTGCACCTCACCCTTCACCCTCAGTCCCCTTGGTTTGATGGAACATTGAGGGAGATGAGGAAAGAGGGGTGAAGGATGGAGCGACACTGATGGAAATCTGGTCTTGATGCTGGTGGGCTTAGATTGATAACCCATTATTCAGACTATCAATCAGCGATCTCCCATAAGAAGGCAGAGTTCCTGTCCAGGGAGCTCACTTTTGCAAGGAATCGACCAGCTCAGCTCTTCCAAACTGTGAACAGACTGTGCAGTCCAGCCTGTCTGCAAGTTCGGAGAGCATTGACACAGGATAAGTGTGATGAGTTTGCTCACTTTGTAGGTAAGGTTGACGATATTAGATCAGAGATCTGCCAAGCTCACTCCAATGGATGGGGCAGCAATCGGTCAGAGGTTGCAGAACATCAGTTTGGATGGTTGACCTTTGGCAAGCCCGCAATCCTGTCATAAGAATCATCCAGAATACGTAGCTGACCTGCTGTAGTTTGGACCTGGGCCCAACTCGGCTCCTGGTGGGGAGCGTCAAGGTCATTGGCCCAGTCCTGGCTGAGATAGTCTGGAGTTCACTCTAGACAGGTGAGTTCCCTGACTCCCTGAAATAGGCAGTGGTGATGCCCCTTCCTAAGAAATCCTTGCTCAACCCAGATTGTCTCGATAACTACAGACCCGTCTCTAACCTGACCTTTATGGGCAAGGTTATTGAGAAGGTGGTTGTGCTGCAGCTGGATGATCATCTTACCATCCATGATATCTATGATCCTCTCCAGTCAGGATTTAGAAAGAGGCACAGGACTGAGACTGCCCTGGTTCAGGTGCTCAGTGATCTCCTGATAGCAAGAGATTGGAGGAGTCATTCCATCTTAGTCCTCCTTGATCTCTCTGCAGCATTCGACACCATGGATCATGGCATATTGTTGGAGCACCTGTAGGCTATCTTTGGACTGTCAGGGGCAGTCCTCAGATGGTTCCATTCATTCCTCACTGGTAGATCTCAGAGAGTTGTGTCAGGAATTTATTCCTTTGACACATTCTGTCTGTCATGTGGGGTACTCCATTGCTCTGTGTTCTCACCTATCTTATTTGAAGTGTATATGCTGCCTTTGGGAGACATTTTAAGGTGGTATGGCTTGAGTTTTTGCTGCTATGCAGATGATACTCAGCTATACATGTCCTTTGTACTTCATCAGAGTGATGCAGTCTCTGTGTTTAACAGCTGCCTCGCTGAGATCAAGGATTGGATGAGCGCCAACTGGCTGAGGCTGAACCCTGACAAAACTAAGGTTTTCATGGTGGACCCAGATCACCAGGTAGAGGGGTCCTTGGCTGGGCAGGCCTCTGCTCTTTTGCTTGGTGGTCATCAGCTGATGGCCTCTGAATGGGTATAGAGTCTGGGTGTTATTTTCGATGAGGTGTTGACCCTAAAATTTCAGGTGTCATCCATTGTCATAACCTCATTTTACCATCTGAGGAATATCGCTCGGATCAAGCATCTGGTTCTGCCTGGTGATCTGCCAACATTGGTCCATGTCTTTGTGGCCTAATGCCTTGATTATTGCAAGACTCTGTACCTAGGGCTTCTGGGGGTTGATATCCACTGCTTGCAGCTGGTGCAGAATGCTGCAGCCAGGTTGTTGACTACACTTTCTCGATCTAATCATGCTACACCCGTGCTGCATGGACTACACTGGCTGTCAGTCCAGTGGCGGATCACCTTCGAGGTTGGCTTGCTGATCTATAAGGCCCTACATGGACAGGGACTGAGTTACCTGCAAGAGCTCCTTCACCCCTACTGTCCCCTACAGCCACTCTGCTCAGCTGATGAGGGATTGCTAGAGATCCCCAGGGTTCATTTTGAAAAGCCCTGGAGCCCATACATTTGTTTTGCAGCTCTTACCCTGTGGAATTCTCTACCTCATCAGATAAGAGGGTGCCCGACTGTGGAGAGCTTTAAATCTGCTTTTAAAACATTTTTATTCTCTCTTGCTTATCCTGATAATTAATTCATGAAATTACTGGTTTTAAAGATGACTGTTTTTATGTCTTCTGTAAAAGCACTTTGGTATTTATTGAATTGCGCTTGCAACAAATAAAGCTTATTATTATTACAAACACAGATGTTAAAAATATTAATGAAAATACTTGCTGCAAGGTTAGCAAAAGCAGCCCTGTATCTGATAACCCCTAGTCAATTTTTTTCAGTTCCAGGGGGGAAGTGTTTATGGCAATCTTTTATTGATATGGGAAGTGATAGACATGGGAGAGAAAACTATGCTACATGGATATTTGCTATCACAGGACCAAGAAAAAGCTTTCAACAGAGTGTCACATGAGTACATGTTTGTCAAAGTATTGCAGAGATATGGTACAGAAGTTTTGCGTTTGGTTAGGCATTCTGTACAATATGGCTACATCTGAACCACTAATCAATGGTTTCTTGGGAAAACAGATTGTCTTAAAAGGGGATTCAGACAAGGATGCCCCTTAGTCCTTTGTTATATATTTTTGTATTGATCCCTTGTTATGAAGTTTACAGGAAAATCCAGAGGTTAATGGGGTAAAAAACTTAGATGGTTCTGTATCAGTCACAGTTTCCGGTTATGCCTATGATATATGCAAGCAATAACACATGACGAGGTGTGGGTTATTGCCTGATAAGAGCAAGCCCAGAGGTGTACGCCCCTGGGCATACTTTGTGTTATTGCTCTTATAAACTGGGCGCCCAAATAGAGACTGAGAATAAAAAGAGAAAAAAGTTGTTGAAACTGAAAAAAATTCAAGAAACCTTTTATTTAGTTGGAGGGATAAAGTAGCCCCTCTGTGTAATGTGCTGTACAGTACATTGTATTTGACTTGGTTTGTAGTACAGCAAATATACCCACAGTACTCAGTACATCCAAGCCCCTCTTCCCTCCCCAATGCCCAAGAACAAAAGTAAATTCATTTTTTTTTCCACCTGTAATTATTTTCTCACTGCCATGTTTTCCAGTAGATGTACAGGTCTCATGCCCATTGTTTTAAACTGTGGTCTGCAATTTGCTTCTGTGCTAAATGTTTGCAGTGTCCGATGTCCAGGATATTCCCACCAGCACTACCCTGTCCTAACTAAAGTTTTTTTAAAAAACTATTCAATCTCCAAAGTCACACTCTCACAGAGCATGTTATATTTTAAAATGGGAAGAAGTTAAGTGCTCTGTATGGTGGTTGTTAAGGGACACACTCGCTATGACTGAAGCGGGACTTCGTGAGAAAAGCAGGGTTTACAGTACGGGAAAAGAGCCTACCGGGTGGGGGCTCAGCATGATGTTTCATGCTTATGTGACAGTGGTATCATGCACATGAAATGGAATCTTTTTGTGTGTCTGTGGGGAGTGAATTTTTATTTAGATTGGGGATTTGTTTGAAATCACATTGTGCCCTCAAGCACCATGCTGATGACTTTGGGGACCATTTTGTGGAGGACAGTGTCCATGAGAAATGTGGGAAAACACTTTTTAAAAATATTTTGCCATTATTTTTTTTATGTACAGGTTGTTTTATGTGCTGTGAAGGAGGAGGAGCATGCAGACTGGAGCTCGGTCACAGGGATGGGATGTCATGCTATGAGCTGTGCCAGGCTGTGTTTTTGTTTTCAGCTGGCACAGCTCACTGATTCCGTGGTGTTGTGGGGCTGGGGACTGCATGGTAGTGCTGGTTGGCTACTATACCATCTGATAAGGACATGGCTCAGATGATGTAGTAGCCAATCAGGATGATGGATTTTTTTAGCCCATTTTATAAGCCTACTTTTTGCAAACTTCCAATCTGCCAAGAAGACTTTAATACACATGAATAGATATTCAGCAGTATCAGGAGCTAAAATTAATAAGAATAAAAGTAGTTGTTATATTCTCAGTTCACAGACAGAAGAGGTAGCTATCATTGCTGATATCACTATATCAGATACCCCCATAGAAATTCTAGGTGTAACTTTTGGGAAGGGTGATATGGGCCATATGAACTGGGAAGAAAAAAAATCACAGCATGGTCCAAAAATGTAACAATTTGGAAATCATGGCTACAATTGAAAAACCAAAAAGGTAGCCATAATAAAAACTTTTCTGCTACCTATGTTTACTACTTAAGTATAGTTTACCCACCTCCAAAGCAATTTGAGACAACCGTATTAAGCTTAATATTTCAAGTTATCTGGAGTATTTGGCAAAATTCAATAAAGTGGGAAATACTGTATTTACTGTACCTATTAGACTGGGAGATCTGGACCTGATTAATCTGATACATTTCTTTTACAGCTTTTGTACTTATAATATTGGTGCTTTGTGTCCCCATCACAGGCAATTTGTACTGTAATTATTTTTCTGAAAGGTGGTTTAAGGCTTTCTTGCAACAGTTGCAACAGTCCCTGTATTAAATGAGATGGGTTAAGGGACTGCCTTTTTTTTGCCAGCATTAGAGAAGATGAAATGATGGAAAATAACCATAGAACAGGTAAAACCTACAGTCTGTTTTTTCTTATAATATTGGTGCTTTTGTATCCCTGTCACTGACAATTTGTAAATCTTTTTCTGAAAGGTGGTTTAAGGTTTTCTTGCAACAGTGGCAACAGTCCCCACATTAAATGAGACGGGTTAAGGGACTGCCATCTTTTTTTTGCCAGCTTTAGAGACAATTAAAATGATGACAACTAACCACAAAAAAGACAATAGTCCCTAACTGTAAAAAACTATATACTTTAGTTCAGGACCAAGCATTTTTTATGGAATCCAGTTACAAATGAATTAGCAGAAATAATTATTCTACAGTTGAAACTTATTTACTGGACAAGCGAACACCTTCTAGAATGTGGGATGTAATATGGCTTAGCTGCCATGGCAGACTAGGTGTGAAAAGGAATGCAAAACATTGTGGGGGATAATCTCTGAGACAATCCACAGTCATGACATCATATGTTGTATACACCTGATAGGTTGCTTGATGCACATATGACTTCAAAAGAAGTCCATCCCCTTTCCCTGGGGACTTGCTCCAGTTAGGTCAGTTCTAAATGTGTATCTGTGAGGTTGCAGCACAACCCATTAGCTCCAGAGCCAAATACTTGAACAGGTATCAATATTAGAACTGAATTAGGTAAGCAATATTAAATACATACTAATGATTAGCCATTATAGAGACAGAATGCTATTAGCATGGGGAACAACATGTTAATGTTACGGATTAAATAGATTGCATAGAAGGTAGAATCTAGGGATGCCAGAGAGCCAGCTTCCAGGCAGAAAGTATTCCCTTGCAGCTGTACATGTGTGGCTCCAATTAATCGAAAATCTACTGGAAAAAAGGCATTTTTCTCAAGTTTTGAGGAGTTTATCTGAATTATGTGAGTTGGAAGCTTCAAAACCATACCAAATTTATGATGGGTTGAAAAAATACACAACAGCAGACATTGGGAGTTCTAAGGCCTACCACATCAAGCTCTCAGTCAGGAGAGGCAGAATCTCCCGGGCCATCATCAGCTACCCCAACTCAAGCAATTTTGGATTCTGTCAGAGCTATGGACACTAAAATTGAAAAAAACATTAACAAAACTGGAGGCACAAGAAACTGCTCTAATTGTTATGAAAGATCTGGCTACAGAGGCCAACAAAAGATCGCTTGCAACCCAGGCTGCAACTGCCTTATTAATGAAGGAGAACCAACAACTCCGAGGGAGACTCAAGGTAGTAGAGAATAGCCTGTGAGCAGGAAATGTTCACATTATCGGCTTACCAGAGGGAGTAGAAGAAACTCATCTTCTGAATTTTCTGTGAATCTGGATGTCACATACAGTACCCTCACCTTATCAGAGGAACTGGATTGGATGGATCTTCGGTTGCTTATCGCATCAACTTCAGATTGTGGCCATCGGAGGTTAATCAGCCATGTACAGTTTTACTCAAGATAACTGGATCGGAGGTTAGAGACACTATAATTAATGCAGCCCATGCTATGTACCCGATTGAATACCAGGGACATGATGTAAAAAACTTTCCAGACTTATCGTACCAAACCAGAGCAAAACACAAACAATTCGATGGAATCAGGATGAAATTGCACACATTCATTATTGTCCATTCCTTTCTGCTACCTGCTCGACTACACATCATGTATGGAGGAAAGAGCTGGCAATTTACCGACCCAAAAGATGCTGATTGGTCAGAAGAAAAAACAAAAGCTGAATTTAACAAACAAACACCTCAAGAGACAGTATCTGAAGAGATGGACTCTGATGAGGGATGAGTATTTGAACGCTAATATCTAAATCATGTCCTAGTTTGGAGGTTTTAAAATGCTGAGGGAGTTGTTATGGGCAGGGGAAGCATTTTAGGTTTGGTTGGACTGACATTTGAATAGAATTTGGGGAAAATAATATTGCTTGTTCTTTTTAGTCTTTCTAGCCTGGAAACTAGTACCCTGTCCCTGATAATTTTTTACTCTTAACTTTATCCTCAAAACTTTCTTTTACCTGCCTAGTGGGTTACCTTACTGTAACATTAATGAAGAGGGGGCATCAAGTGGAAATGTAGGGGCTTTAATTTTCCTTATTGTAGAGCATGAAGAAATAAGGTATATATAGCACTACTGGTCTAGTGCAGACATTTACTTACTGACGTATCCCTATGGACACTACCTTTGCCACTGAAGTGGCTGGCACATATTTGAAACATTTGGGACTATGGGTGTATAATACCCAATTATTTTGTTCTTACTCCCACTTCCTTCTGTAAAAGAATGTGAGAGTATATAGATGTTGTTCCAATTATATCTGTGTATGATGTGGAATCTCTTGCATGAGGATACTTACTGTAATGTTTGTATAAAAGCAATAAACAGAAAGTTAAAAAAAAAGAGGCTAGAATCTAGCAACAATGTTTACTTATGTTACAAGTACCAGTTTAACCAACAGATATCTTGACTCTAGGCTCCTAAGACCCCTGCTAATGGTCCAGGACCTGGCTATCCAATGACCCTCTCCTACAGCAGAAACTCACTGAAAAATCATAGCAATATGCTATCAGGCATTATATGGTGACCTGGAACCCCTGCTAGTGGTTTCTGTGTCAACCAAAGATAGAGACACAATTCTTCACAGAGATGTACTGTGTATCCACAGAATGAACACTCTGAAAATGCCTTAATAAGGACTAAGACTCTGGCTGGGCAGCCCTGCAATCCCTGCTAGCAATGAAGTACTATCCCTGTTACAATTCACACCAGTTCTAGGCTGCTACTCTATTTACTGCTTCGCAATGGCTAAGATCTGGGGACAAAATGATACCCAATTTGGCAATCCTCTATGAAGAAGGGGCATTCAATGTAACATGGCCCCTCCCGTCTCTGTGCACAATACTGCTTCCTCACCTTTAACATGGTGCCAGCTGCCTGTTATTTTATGGCCCCTCTTCTCAGCAGTTTAAATTCGCTGCCCCCTCTCACCACTTTACACAACACGAGTCCTCTCCTGGTCCTCCCCCTCATTATGCCTATGCATACTCTCGCAAGAGCCTCCAATGTCCATGAGATCTTCCAACCCCCCTTACTCACTCTGGTGAGACTTCCAAACCATCGTGAGATGGACCACCACCATTTTGTGCATGACAAGTCAGGAGGCATGCATGCACCCATCATGGCTGGTCATTACCACATAGTAGCCGCAATGGGGCACAACGTGGAAACAATGCAAGGGAATTAGTAACAGTTTTGGGGGTCCCACTGCTAGTGCTCTGGTAAGCAATTACAGGCAGCCCTCCTTATCACAAGTTGGCACATCTTGTCCAGGGACCATAATCCAAACTAGAGAGGCAACTCTTAAAGGGGACAGGGCACTAATGAGAGGAGCAGGGCAAGGATCATGAACTGTTTGAATTTACACTGATACAATGCCAAATAATAGTGTTAGCTCTTGCAGGGGCATGTCCCAATCAGATGAAGCAGTTCTTAAAGGGGCAATAACCATATGTGAAGGGCCTTCAGAAAATAGTTGTGCACTGCTAGAGAGGAAGAAGGTGGAGGAGGGAAATGATGAAATTAGAGGAGTAATTGATAAATGCCTGGACCAAACTGGAGCGGGGGGAAGTTCTGCTGGGAGAATTGCAACAGGGGTAAAAGGGGGAAATAATGTGCAGGAGGAAGAAGAGGAGCCAGAAATGAGAGAGGGAGATGAATGGAAGCAAGCAGGGAGTAAGAGGGTGGAATCTTAGTGCTGGGGGACTCAATACTAAGAGGAGTTAGGTGGGGTAGCAAGGGGGAGAGGCATAGTCGCATTTGAGTGGAGGCCATGCCAGGAATGACAGTGGAAAGGGTGGGACAGTCTGTTCTGAAATATGCTAGAAGGGGTAGGGACAAGCCTCATTTAATTATACATCTTGGGACAAACGACCTGGCTGAGAAGGCAATAGCTACATTCCAGAGGAGGTTTGAGGAACTAGCACAATTATGTGAGAGGGCAGGAAGATCAGTAACTTTTTCAGAGATACTTCCGGTGCCAAAGGCAAGCACAACAAGAAAGCTGAGAATAGATGAATTTAATGGATGGCTAAGAACTTGGTGTTGTGCTAAAGGGTATGGGCTGTTGGGGGAGTGGAGAGGGACCTGGGAGTACAGTAGTCTCTATGCCAAGGACAGACTACACTTGAGTGAGGAGGGAAAGAAAGTGTTGAAACAGAGGATGGAGGAGTACATAGAGGAAGTTGGGAATTTAAACTAGGAGTGGGGGGTGGCAGTTGGGGAAGAGATATGCAGAGACCACAGGTTGGGAAACCATATGAGCTTACACCCCATAACAGTGACAAAGGACAAATGGCAAGTACTGTTGGTGATGCTGGGAAAGGAGGGCAGGATGGGAGGGGGAGAGGGTGGAAGGTGGTTCACTTAATGCTAGGAGCCTTGGGAGGAAAACTGCAGAGTTACAGGTTCTCATGGCAGAGGGAGAGGTGGACATTGCAGCCATCACGGAAACATGGGCCACCCAATACAATGACTAGGACCTGTCTGTACCAGGTACAGGTTATTTCATGGGGACAGGGTGATTGGGAAAGGAGGGGTGGCACTATATGTGAAGGAAGAACTGAAGTGTGTAAGGGAGGAAGGGAGGAGGGTAGTATGGAGTCACTTTGGATGCAAATCCAGGATTCCCAAGAATAGGATTCTTAGAATGGAGTGGTGTACAGGCCACCATCTCAGATGGAGGAGTTAGACAGGGAACTAGTGGGACAGATCAGGAGGACCTGTGAGAAGGGTAGTGTGGTGATTGTGGGGACTTCAACATGCCAGGAGTGGACTGGAGCACCCCAACAACCAGGAACAGAAGGGAGCCGTACTGCTGGATGCCTGAGACAGCTTCCTGCTGCAAATGGTCAGTGAACCAACCAGGTTAGAGAATACCCTTGACCTTGTGCTGGCCAATGGGGACTTTGTGAGAGAACTTACAGTGGAGGAACTGCTGTCAGGGAGTGACCACCACTCAGTATGGCTCACATTGGATATGGGCAAGGAAGGAATGGAATCCGGCACAATAGTGCTGGACTTCAGGAGGGCTGACTTTGGGAGGATGGGGGAAGTGGTAAAAGGGTACCTGGCCAGAATTCAATCTAGTATGGACACTAACCAGAGGTGGGAGCTCATAAAGCTGAGGATAGTGGAGGCAACCAAAACCTGCTGCAAAGCCCAGAGCAAGAAGGCTAGGGCTAAGAAACCGATCTGGTTGAGCAAGGAGGTCATGGAAAAGGTAAGGAGGAAAAGAGCTGCCTTTAGGAAGTACAAGAAAACAGGGAGGGGGGAGGACAGGGAGGAGTACTTGACAGAATCGAAGGAGGTGACAAGGGCAGTAAGGGGAGCCAAAGCACCTACGGAACTCAGGCTGGCACAAGGCATTAAGAAGGAGGAGAAGGACTTCTTTAAGTACATCAGGGAGAAAAGGAGCTGTAAGGACCACATAGTAAGGATTAGGAAGGAGGGGGGTTGGGTGGAAGCAGGGTGCGATAAGGTGGAAGCACTAAATAAGTACTTCTGCTCAGTATTTACTAAAGAGAAGAGGGGGATGACACCCAAGGTGGGAGAAATGGCAGAAGCAGGGTGGGAAGTGGTGACAGATGGGGAAATCATGGAGAGCAGAGTTCAAGACGGTTTGAAGGCACTGAGGGTGGACAACGCGCCCGGCCCAGATGGCATCCACCCCAGGGTACTGAAGGAGCTGGCAGAGGTCCTTGCAGGACCTTTGGCAGACTTATTTAATGCCTCACTACATTCGGGGTGTGTACCTCAGGATTGGAGGATGGCTCATGTGGTGCCCCTCCACAAGAGTAGCCCCAAGGATGAACCGGGAAACTACAGACCAGTGAGCCTCACATCCATCATGGGTAAGTTAATGGAGACTATCCTGAAGGAGAGGCTGGTGGCCCTCCTAGAGGCAAAAGGACTACAGGACAGCAGACAGCATGGCTTCATATGAGGCAGAGCTGCCAAACCAACCTGATTGAGTTCCATGACTAGGTAACTAGGCAACTGGACAGGGGCCATGCAGTGGATGTCCTGTATCTGGACTTCAGTAAGGCATTCGACTCAGTGCCACATGGAAGGCTGGGAAGGAAGTTAGTAGGCACAGGGGCGGGTGCAAAGCTGGTGAGATGGGTAGGAAACTGGCTGCAGGGAAGGCAACAGAGGGTGATGGTGAATGGGGAGCTCTCACACCCAAGGGCAGTGATGAGCGGTGTTCCACAGGGCTTGGTGTTGGGACCAGTGTTGTTTGGGATATTCATTGCAGACATATCATGGGACATCAAGAGCAAGATCAGTCTGTTTGCTGATGATATCAAGGTAGGCGCGGTGGTGAATGACCTAGGGGGATGGCAGGGGTTGCAGAATGATCTGGCAAAGCTTGAAACCTGGTCAGACACCTGGCAACTGGGTTTAATGCCAAAAAGTGCAAGGTGCTGCATTTTGGGATGAAGAACCCAAGGAGGAATTACTAGCTAGGGGAGTGCAGCTAGCCCAGACAGAGGAGGAGAAGGATCTGGGTGTGCTTCATTACAGGGTCAATGAACAACTCGGCACAATGTAGGAAGGCAGTTGCAAAGGCCAACAAAATGCTGGGTTGTATTGCAAGGGGTATATCCTCGAGGAGGGAGGAGGTGATTCTGCCACTGTATAGGTCATTGGTTAGACCACACCTGGAGTACTACTTGCAGTACCTGCATCCTATCTGAAGAGGGACATTAAGTTACTGGAGGGGTGCAAGCAGCGACAAAGATGATCAAGGGGCTGGGGACTCATCATACGAGAGGAGGTTGAAGGAGTTGAACATGTACTCACTGGAGGAGAGGAGAGACAGGGTGACATGATTGAAACCTTAAATACATGAAAGGAATAAACAAGACAGGTACAGAGGGGCTGTTCAAAGTAAGAGAGGAGGGACACAGGGGCCATGATATGAGACTGGAGTGAGGAAGGTTCAGGAGGGAGATGAGGAGACACTTTTTTACAGAGAGGGTGGTGGCTGGGTGGAATGCGTTACCTGCTGAAGTGGTATGTAGTAGAACAGTGAACTGCTTCAAATGAGGATGGGATAGGACAAGGGGGGGTTAAGGAAGGGGAAGGGTGGAAGGGAGGGGCAGCTGCAGAATAAGGGGTGCTAGCTGCACATTCAAGTAGACTTGATAGACCTCTAGGCCTTTATCTGCTGGCAAATTTCATATGTTCGTATGTTCGGATATATTGCAATGCATTTATTTTAATGGAGCCATAGCTAAGGAATGAGCAGAGCCATTATCAGAACTGTTTAGTGAGTCTCTGAGCACAGGAGAGGTCCCAGAAGACTGGAGAAGGGTTCATGTGATCCCACTCCACAAGAGTGGTAGCTGGGAGGAAGCAGGGAACTACAGACCAGTCAGTCTTACCTTAGTAGTGAGCAAGATTATGGAGGCACTCCTTAAGGAAAGGATAGTGCGACACCTGGAATCCATAGAAGCACAGAATCCAAGACAGCAGGGGTTTACACCAGGAAGGGCCTGTCAAACTAATCTCATAGAGTTCTTTGAATGGGTAACCAGAATGGTGGACCAAGAGGGTGCAGTTGATGTCACCTACCTTGACTTCAGCAAAGCTTTCAGTACTGTTCCACATAGAAAATTGATTAATAAGCTGGGTAGGCTTGGGGTGGGTCAGAAGTTGGTCAGCTGGGTGGTGGACAGAAAACAAAGAGTGGTGGTAAACAGCGTACAGAGATGCAAGTCACAAGTGGGGTACCGCAGGGATTAGTCCTGGGGCTAGTCCTCTTCAATATCTTCATCAGTGACATTGCAGATGGACTATAGGGTAAGGTTTGTCTGTTTGCAGATAACACCAAGATTTGAAACAGAGTAGATGATCCATATGGGGTGGGCATAATGAGAAGATATCTGGATAAAATGGCAAAATGGTCAGAAGAGTGGCAACTGAGGTTTAATGCAAAGAAATGCAAAATCATGCACATAGGGAAGAGAAACCCTGAAGCCAGCTATAGGTTGGGAGGGGAGTTGCTGGCAATCACAAAGGAAGAAAGAGACTTGGGCATCATCATCACAGATGACCTGAAATCATCCAAGCAGACCACTAAAGCAGTAGGTACGGCTAGAGGGCTGTTAGGGTGTATTACTAGGGGGTTCACAAGTCATAAGATGGAGGTAATAATCCCTCTTTACAAAACACTGGTTAGACCCCATCTGGAGTACTGTGTGCAGTACTGGAAGCTGCACCTGCACAAGGACATTAACTAAATGCAGGCAGTCCAGAGAAGGGCAACCAAAATGGTGCAGGAACTGCATCAGAAAACATATGAGGACAGATTAACAGAGCTCAATATGTATACCCTAGAGCAAAGGAGGGAGATAGGTGATATGATTGAAACATTCAAACATCTTAAGGGCATTAACAGAATAATAGAGTCTAACATGTTTCAATATAAGAAAAATAGCAGGACACAGCATGAGATTAGAGGGGGTGCCGATTAAGGGGTAATGTGAGGAAGTTCTTTTTCCCAGAAAGGGTAGTGGACGCATGGAACAGCCTACCTCAGGAAGTGGTGGATATGAATACAGTGTAGGGCTTCAAACAGGCATGGGATAGGCATAAGGGAGCAATACAGATGAGTATGAATAGTTAGGCCATTGACAGAGTAAAGACATATGGCACATTCATAAGGTAGAAAAAATGGGCAGACTGGATGGGCGTTGAGGTCCTTATCTGCTGTCATCATCTATGTTTCTATATCTATGTTTCTATGTTTAATAAACAGATTCCCAAGATCCATTAGACTGGATATGCTTACTTTTTACTTACACCACAGCAATTAAAGCATCAAATAAGTTAAATGCATTGTTAAAGGAGTCAAGCACCCCTAGCAATATACATTCTACTGTATATCCCATTTTTTTACAACAGAAATAAAATGGCACAGACAAAGAGCTGCAGGCACTGTAAGGTTCCATTAACCTCTGGGCAACTGGGCAAATTATGGACTTCCTATACAGAGGATGCGGTCTTGATACCTGAAGAAGAGGACCCAGAGGAAGGGACAAGTGAAATGCATAGTAAACCACTGCAGCCAAAAACTGCAGCAAACACTCCATCAGCTCTTACACCTAACATGGACACAACGGCAGTCATACTTGAGAATATGCAAGTTATGCAAGTGCAGCAACAAATACTGTCAGCAATGTTGGATAAGCTGATAGCTCTGACAGGCCCCCAACCTAGCTGTCCACCAGGCCCCGGCAACGGTGGGTCACAAACCCCACTGAGTCACATATAAACAGAGGATCCCCAACATCCTCAGTTGGAGTACCAATCAGAAGAGGAAGTGGAAACAGAAGTAGATCCACAGACACTCACAGCTAAATGGTGCTTTCCGGATCAAATCCCTGCAATAGTCCACAGCATAATGTCCACAGTGGGATTCAAGACCCCTATCCCAGCCCCCACCTCCAAGCTCATTCCATCTCTAAAGCCTTCGGCAAAGAAAGTCAATGTGTTCCCAGTATGTGAATCCCTAAATAAGAAGACATTACTACCTACAGAAACCACCTGGGGCCTCAAGGACCCAAAAGCTAGAACATTGTTGATATCCTCAAGAAAAATTAGGAACTGGCAGGCCTAGGAGCAAGAGTGGTGACAACAGCCATATACACTACCAGAGCCCAACTAGCATGGCTCCAAGAAGTCATGAAAAAATTGCCTACAAAATCAAATGACTCAGTCATGCTAGAAAATGCCATATTGTCCAGCAAATACCTAGATGACATGGCAATAGATTCTTAAAAAATCAACTCCCGGGCTGTGGTACTAATTAACAGAACTAGACGGTCCTTTAGGATGAAATTATGGTCCACAGATAACTAATCCAAATCAATGTTGCATAAACTACCATTCAAGGATTCTCTACTGTTTGAAGAAGGGTTAGAAAGATACCTAAATAGGAAAGAGGAAGGAAAAAATCTGACCAAAGAACAATCTAATAAATCCACATATCTCCCCACTAGACAGAGCACGCGCACTCACTCCTTTCAAGACAAGAGAAGAGGACATTACAGCTACAGAGGGAACAACTACCACCAACCATACCCCCCACTAACCACTACATCAGGTACCAAGGTAGGGGAGGATCCAATAGGGGCAAGGGTCAGTACTCCTCAAGAAGAGCACCATTAAAACAATGACTACAACTGCGGCAATCATCACAAATGTGTGCCAGTAGGTGCACAACTAATGCATTTCACACATGCATGGAAAAAATCAACTCAAGACAAGTGGGTACTCAAGATAATAAGACACAGCTATGCCATAGAACTATCACACATGCCATTCCAAAACTGGCTCATAATATCACCCGTCTCAAAACATGAAGTCAAACTGGCAGAAGTGCAACAAGTTCTGAGAAGCCTATTACACAACAAAGCTATAACAGAGGTCCCCGCACAAGTAAGGGGAAAATTAGTGTACTCCATATTCTTCATGGTACCCAAGAAAACAGGGAGACTCTGCCCAGTACTGGATCTAAAATTCCTAAATCAGCCTGTAAAATATAGACCCTTCAAGATGGAAACCATCAGGTCCATCCTAAGGGTAATTCAACCTGGAGACTTCCTAACATCAATAGATCTGAAGGATGCATACTTTCACATTCCTATGAGACCATCACACTTCAAATATTACAGAGTCTACATCTTGGGGAAACATTATCAGTATCAGGTTCTCCCCTTCAGTTTCACATCAGCCCCAAGAGTTTTCACAAAAGTCACAATCGTACTGGCAGCACAACTAAGAGAAAAAGGCATATAAGTCATCCCATATCTGGGTGGCTGGCTAATCAGAACCAGATCCATCCAGCAGTCCACTAGAGAGACTCATATGGTAATGCGATGCCTACAGAGCCATGGCTGGGTCATCGATCAGTCAAAAAGCTACCTAACTCCCAGCCAATCCATAGGCACCTAGGTACCATCATCAACACATCTCTAGACCTAGTTTTCCCATCAGAAAAATGAATACGAACAACTATGACACAAGCAAACCACCTACGAAATCAAAAAAGACTGACACTTCCACTCATCTCACAAGTATTAGGTCTAATGTCATCCTCAATAAACACAGTACCCTGGGCCAGATGGTACATATGCCCACTCATGTCATTTCTAATCAGGCAGGGTCCAACTTATGACATCGACCTTACACAGAGAGTGACACTCCCCCACATGTCTTGAGAAGCTTATTATGGTGGAAAAACAGACACAAACTATCCAGAGGTATGTCACTAGACATACAGTTGGATGTCATCATAGATGCAGACACCAGTTTATCAGGCTGGGGGCCGTTATGGAATACCAAACTGCCCAAGGAAAATGGTCCCTAGTCAAATGAAAACTACCCATAAACATGCTGGAAATGAAGGCAGCATTCCTAGCACTCCTAAACTTCCACCAACACATCAGAAATAAGCATGTCCTCATACGGTCAGACAATCAAGTCATGGTATCATACATAAACAAACAGGGGGGAACAAAAAGCACAGCACTGCAAAGGGAAGCAGCAAAATGGATCCCATGGGCCCAGAAGCAGCTCATCAGCATTTTGGCAATCCATTTAGCAGGCAAGCTAAATACAGCCACAGACTGGTTGAGCAACAACAAATCCACCCAGGAGAATGGCAACTTAACCCAAACATGTTCCAAAAAATCAGCAGATGATGGGGCCCAGTGGAAATTGACTTAATGGCTTCCAGCAAGAACAATCAATGCCAGAGATACATGTCCAGATACAGGTACAAGCTGGCCATAGCAGTGGATCCACTGTCAGCATGATGGGTGTTCAATGTTGCCTACATATTCCCCCCCTACCTCTCATCCCACAAATCCTAAAGAAAATACAGACATCCAGAGCAAGGGTAATACTGATAACACCTCAATGGCCAAGAAGGTCATGGTTCACCACGATAGTAGCCATGGCTCTAGACCACCCATGGAGGTTACCCATTCAACACAACATACTCCGACAAGGACCAATTTGCCACCCTAATCCACAACACCTTAAGTTGACGGCCTGGCTCCCTGAAAGGGAAACACTGTTGAAAGCGGGCTATCACCCCTTTGTGATAAATATGATGACCATGTCCAGAAAGGCATCCACAACCACTACATACCAGAGACATTGGGCGATATTTGTGAAATGGTGTAATCACTGATAAACAAACCCTAAAGAGTCAATGGTAGCAGATATACTGCTGTTTTTACAAGAAGGCCTAAACCTGGGACTGTCGCCATCCTCGCTTAGGGTGCAAGTAGTGGCTATTGGCGCAGGTAGGGGACAAATGCAAGGCACCACACCAGGACGTTATACGATTTCTAAAAGCCGCCACCAATATACAGCCCAAGGTAAAGACACTGGTGGCCTCATGGGATATCAACATGGTACTGAGAGCCATGACAACATACCCCTTTGAACCTCTGGAAGTAGTATCTCTTATAAGTGGCATAACCTCAAAACAGTATTTAAGGTAGCTATTTGTTCAGCAAGGAGAATTGGGAAACTACAAGCTCTATCATGCAGAGCATCATTTATAACATTCCACAATGATAAAGCATCATTAAGGCCTCTCTTATCCTTTATTCCCAAGGTGGCAACTCCTTTCCATGCAAACCAGACAATTGAGCTACCAGCTTCTATGCCAACAGAAGACGTACAATGAGATGAACAACTCCAAACACCGGGGATGAAAAGAGTTTTGACAACTTATATTTCATGCATGGAGGAACTACACAAGATTAACCATCTCTTTATTATCCCACAAAGGTCACAGAAAGGGGCATCCAGCATCCCACTCATCCATAGTGTCAAATCTAAAATCAGCCATTATGGAAGCTTACAAGGCCAAGAACTCTGCTCCCCCCTCAAATCGTGTGGCCCACTCAACACGGGTAGTGGCCACCTCATGGGCAGAGAAAAATATGGCCACCATTGAAGAGTTTTGTGCAGCGGCTACCTGGGCTTCTCTTCACACCTTTCTGAGACACTATAGGATAGACACGTCGCAAGAAATAAAACAAACTTTGGCCGCTCAGTATTATAAGCTGCAATGCCATGTAGTACCGAGGGAGAAACATCTGCCCTACCCAGAGATCAGGTTACTGCTTTTTAATAACCCATGATGTCATGACTGTAGAGTGCCTCAGAGATTATGCCCAACAATTGTCTTTTACTCACTTGGTAAAGGTCATTGTGGGGGTATACATCTGTGAGGCACTCCACATCCCTCCCTATAGACCTATACATTGACAAAGAGATAAAAAGGTTTTTACTACCAGCATGCTGTATGGGCCAGAATTTAGAGTGTACCAATAGGAAATAAAACTAGATCCTAATGAACCAAACTACGCCTACTGCATATGATACTTAACCACAAGCCAGAATTTTATTTTTAGCATTTCATTTCAGATATAGCCCTAGGAGACATCAAACTTGCCTAACTGGAGCAAGTTCCCAGGGAAAGGGGACGACTTCTTTTGAAGTCACATGTGCATCAAGCAACCTATTAGGTGTATACAGCCCATGATATCATGACTGTGGAATGCCTCAGAGATGTATACCCCCACAATCTCCCTTACCAGGTGAATAAACTACCATTAAAGTTGGCAAGAGAGAATAGGCAGAATTTTCCAATGTCCAAGAATGCTGCAAGCCCCTGGTGTGCCAAAGATATGGTGCACAGGGCTAGCGACATTCTCCTGGCAGGGATTGGCATTTTCTAGCCCATGTGCCAAGTTGCAGCAAGTTAGACCACCTTTTTGTGGTCTAGCTTGCAGCACTCCTGGGGGCCATTTGTACAGAGCTTACACCAGACATTTGGCACAAGCTGCTGTAAATCAGAGACACTGTTGCAGCTGCACCTGAGATTGGAAAATTGGGTGCAGTTGCGTTGAAGGGGTTTGGCGCATTGATAAATCCTAAGTGCCATGGCGCAGGACTGGTCGCAAGCCCTGTGCCATGCTTTGAAAGTCTGGCTCAATGTGTCTTTGAACCACATGCATACAAGAAGAAGAAGCAATGGACCATTTGTTTGTACCGAGTCCTTTTGTAAAATATTTTTGATCCTTGATGGCCAGACAATGGAGCAACAATCAATGGGAAACTGTTACATATGAAACTATTGTGACAGGTTCTTCTCAAAGTATTAAGGGATATAATCCAGGTACTTTCAGATTGATCTATACATGTGTACAATTCCTTTTATGACAGACCTACTGTACACTTTATTTCAACAAATAGCCTTACTACCAAATGTGGTAATTACACAAATTGAATGAGAACTAAGATTTTAATGTGAATGTGGTAAGAAAACTGTTTCTGCATCCCAGCTGTATTTTATTTATTTATTTGAATTTTGGTAACTGGGTAGGTGCACTCAGACCATACAGTCCCTTTTTCAGTAACGACCTGGGAAGTAATTACAGTGCAATACACCAATACAAATACAGTGAATTTTAGAGTGCAAAGAAACAACAGTGCATACGATGGATATACAGAGATGTCAAGATAGTTAAATAGGCAACCTTATGTTTTACATTGAGCAAAGTCAAAGATAGTAGTATTAATACAATTTAAGACATTGGTATTTACATATTTACAATACACATGTTTATAATACACATGCACAACTGTTTCAGCAGCACCAGAAAGAATGCGAGCAAGCAGCAAATAGTAGTAGTGGAGGTAGATTAACTGAAACAGATGCAGAGGGGAGGTTTAAGGAGATACGAGGTAAGTTCTTTTTTAGAAAGAGTTAGGGTGGAGTAGGAGAGCAAATTAGGAGGAAGGGAGTTCCAGGCACAGGTGGCAGAGAAGGCAAATGAACGTTTGCCTGAAAGATGCTTCGGTTTCAGGACAGCTAATAATGGTAGAGAAGAGGGCTTAAGAGGATGAGCATATGTTATATGATACACAATATCTCTGAGACACGGAGGGCTGTACAGATTGACTAGTTTAAACACAAAGCATAGTGTAAGGTATTGTAGCCTAGACTCATAGCTAGGCCATTGGAGGGAATGCAGGGTGTCATAGCGATGCTGTCTAGGGTTAGTGCCCAGGGCAAAACATCCTATCCTATGGTAGATTTGATGCAGCTGCTCAAGGGATGAGGGTTATGCAGAGAGTAAGAGTGGTGCTCCATATAATAAAATAGGAAGGAGTGATGTTGAGGCAATTTTTTGACAGGCACCAGTTGTTAGTAGGGGGCAGAGATGGTATAAGAGACCTAGCCTTTGGTTTATTGTCTTAGTAAGCTGTAATACATGAGGTTCTAGTGAAAATGAGGCATCAAGGAGTAATCCGAGATATTTAAAAGTTTTAAGTACTTCTATGGTGTTGCCAGACAACTGATTAGGAGCGGACTGACTATTCTACAAGAGGGATTGTGGAATAACATGGCTTTGGTTTCCTTCATATTCAGGATTAGGTGACTAGCTGAGAACTAAGATTCAAGCATATCGAAGTCAGAGTTGAGAGATTGGTTAAGCCTCTCCATGTTATTAAACGACTGGTATAAGATTGCATCATCTGCATAGAGTTGTACTGCCGCATCGGCACAGAAGTTAGGGAGTTCATTAATAAAGAGCGAGAACAGTATCGGTCAAAGAATTGAACCCTGTGGTATGCTGTGTACAATAGGTCTGAGGGATGAGCAAGATCCAGACCATTTTACCCTTTGTGCTCTACACATGAGATAGTCCTTAAACCAAGTAAGAGCTAGGCAGTTGAGGCCAAGTAGATGCAGTTTACCTAGCAGAATGTGATGGTTGAAGAGATAGAAGGCTTTAATCAGGTCAACAAACACAGCGCCAGTTCTTAGGCCTTCAACACTGGCTTTAAGGATATTGGCTGATACTTTGACCAGGGCTGTGGAGGTAAAATGTCCCTTTCTAAAGCCATGTTTGCAATCTGTTAGGAGATGGTGTGTATCTAAGTAGGACTGCAACTGGTTGTACATAATCCTTTCTTGTGTGTTAGCCATGGGACACAAGATCGAGATAGGCCTATAGTTTTCGACAGCATGTGTACCACCCTTGTGGAGTGGAACCTACAGCCACTTTCTATAGACTTGGCACAGCTCTGGCCAAGAACCTATTTAGGAGACTGCAGACAGATGCTGCCAGTGCTGCAGCCCCAAGCTTGAGCAACTTGGGTTGTAATGTGTCATGGCCGGGGAGCTCTCCTCTTTGAGATTTGATAATTTGTGAACCTCCCTTGTGGTAGTGAACTTTAAGTGGAAGGCAGGGTGAGTGCCAAGGGCATTGTGGGACCAGGAAGGGATGTTGAACTTGGGTGGTGCAAGGTGAGCTGTATACCTGTCTAGGTCAGTGAGAAACTGATTGATTTCTTCTGTGATAGAAGGAGGGTCTTGAAGTAGATCATCCCTGGACAGAATGGAGCTGGGACATTGGCCCGTTTTACCTTTGAGCAAGGAATTAATTTGATTCCAGAATTCTTTAGGCTTGCATAAATTATCGGTTTGCAATGAGTGGTAGTAGTAACACTTGGCACCCTGGATTCAGTTTTTACATTGGTTTCTCAGCAGACGATAAGATAGCCAGTCGGAATGAAGTAGACTGAGTTTAAAGAACTTCCAAGCAGCATCGCATTTCTTCATTAAGGACCTGATTTCAGTAGAAAGCCAAGGGGCTTTGATGCCCTGGATCTGCACTTAGTTATGGGAGCATGTTTGTTGATTATGCCTGTGAAAGTAGTGATGAAGTAATCAAGGGCCTGGTCTAAGGTGGGAAGGTGAACAAGGGGGCTTCAATCAGCAGCCCTAATTGAGGTTAAAAATTTGTCCAGTTTGAAATGTGACATGTTTCTGGTTTCACATATTAAGGGGGGGGGGACAATACATAGTAGATGGGAGAGTGGTCACTAATGCAGTCCGGCAATACTCTGGCTACCTTAACCTTGCGAGGGCAGTTACAAATAATCCAATCTAGGAGCATTGACATACTTGTCTTGGAGTTACTTTGTGTAGTCTCATTGATGTGTTCAGTGAGTTTATGGTCACAGACAATATTGTGTGCTTTGTTATTGTGAGGGGACAGCCAATCATTATTGAAGTCTCCACAGATAATTGTATCTTGAGGTGGAAGATCAGCCAGGGAGGACATGAGGGGGTATGGAGCCTTCGTGGCATCCTTAGGAGGGAGATAAACACAGCCAATTAAAAGTTTCTTGACATTGCCAAGTGACAGTGAGATGAATAGTGATTCAGCAGAAGAGGGCATATCAGTTAGTGAGGGGACTACAGTGACATGGAACTTGGATTCGACATACTGTAGATTAGTATTCCACCACCCTTTTTACCAACGTGGTCCTTCCTATAACATGAGTAATCATGAAGATCAATCTCATGTTGCCGTAATTGGGGCTTCAGCCAGATTTTGGAGATTCCAAGGATGTCTGGATTATGTTTAGCAGTCCAGGCCTGGACCTCAGCAATTTTAGGCTGGAGGCTTTGTGAATTTAGAAGAGCGATTTTGGTGCCCTTAATACATGGTGCGGTAGGTGGGGTAGAGTGTGCTGACATAAATGATGGACCAGGTGGACCTTAATTTGATTCAGTATCACTCACTTGAAGTAGGAGTAGGGATAGATGAAGAAGTGTGAAAAGCTTAACAGAACATAAGCCTGTAGGGGAAAGGTTAATCCTACATACGGATAGCATTGGTGCTTGAGTACAGAGTCCAAGGAATTAAGCATTTTTCTTAGACATTAAAAAGGATGATGTGAGGTGGATGTGAGTCAGTGCAGATAGAGTTAAGGTGTGGGGGTGTCAGACTGTGGGTCGTGGGGCTAAAGCAATGGGCAAGGAGTTTGTACAGCCCTGTGAAGGAAATAATGATCAGCATTGCAAGAGCAATTCCCTGTCTGGCCATGATGGGACTTGAATCAAGGGATGCCCAGAGTCCTGAAATGATTGAATGGATATGAAGAAAAACTAAAGGAGCTTAATATGTATACCCTTGAGGAAAGGAGGGAAGGGAGGACATGATAGAAACTTTTAAGTACCTCAAGGGAATCATCAAAGTCCAAGAGGGTGGCATCTTTCAGAAAAAGAGATGTGCAAGAACAAGGGGACACAATCTGAAGATAGAGGGGGAATGGCTCAGGTGCAATGTGAGGAAGTATTTTTTCACAGAGAGGGTGGTGGACAGATGAAATGGCCTTCCGGAGGAGGTTGTGTGGTAAAAAATAGTGGGGGGAGGGGTGGCTTGGTAGCACAGAGGGCTGAGGTGCTGGTGCCTTACCTCAAGCTATGCTGGCAACAGGAGTTTGAGAATGACCTCGGGTTTCCAGGGTGCTGGCTCGGTGGGGGGAGGGCTGGAGTCAGATTGAGCCATGGCCCTCTCCTCCATGGGGTGGATGCCTGCCCATCCTTAGTCCCACTCCCACCGGGTGGAGGTCCGGTGGGCAAGTAGGCGGCAACAGGTGGCAACAGAAGTCAGGGGAGGAGCGGAAGGGGCCACCAGGTCCTTGCATGTATGTGCGCCTCCACGCATGTACACACATGTGTATGCCATGGACCCAGGGGGGTTATGGAACAAATACCAGAAAATGAAAAAACTGTATATGAAAAGAAAACAAAAACAGTGGGGGAATTCAAGAATGCATGGGGCAGACATAAGGTAATTCTGGTGGGGAGTAGGAAGAAATGGGCTGTTGGTTAACTAGGATCTGCAGCGTATCTAATAGGTAGGGAAATAGGCAGACTAGGTGGGCCAAGCGATCTTTATCTGCCGTCAAAGTCTATGTTGCTATGTTTTCTATGGCACGGAGTTTTAGACTTGTTAAATGAAGCTATTCTACACCTGTGACAACAAGAATAAGGAAAAGCATACACTAAATAAAGGTAATCTAAGAAGTTAATCTCCCTGGGTAAAGGCTTACTGGAGCAAGCCACACCTTTAATAGATCCTAGCTATCATAAATTTAATAGTAAAGGGGAGAGAGAACTGTGATGGGAGTGGTTGTACAAACTTGACATGTTAGGTTAAAAGAATGAACCTAATAGGTATATAGTAACAGTGGCAAAAGAGTGTAGCCTGTAGCTCCTTTAGGAGTAGGAGTGTCCCTTCAAAGGGGGGAGAAAATGAGGCTGTGCTCCAGGGGAAAAAAGACTGGCGGGGTGGGGCAGTCCGAAACACACTGTATGACACTAAGCATAATTAAACTGAGCTGTTTCTGTGCTAGGAAGAATGGAGGAGCTTCAGTATCCTTGGAGCAGCCAATTGGAAGGAGCAGGCACAGAGGAATTGGCCAGTCAGGAGGTGCGACTGAAGATAGTGCCCAAAATTCAAAAAGTAGCTGGTGCCTCTGAGGATCTTACCATCTTAGATGGAGATCTGTAAACATTCTTTAAATAATTCTGAAAGGCTGATTTGCATCAAGATGGCTCAAGTGAAATTAGGATAGTGGGAAGGAATGAGACTATCTCCTGGATTTGTATGATCTTCTGATGAAGCCTGGCAGTAGATTTTAGCCACGTAATGTTTGCACATTTGTGTTTACATTAAATTTATAACGTTATTTGCCATAACAATGTGAGTGCTGTCCCAGTTTTTTGCTGTGTGGGTGCTTTCCTTTTTTGCTTGGATCTTCTGATGGACTCATGTGGTACACAGCACCACACGTTTCCTGGTGCTCCTGCAACTTGCATTTCTCATGAATAAAAATGTCCTACTCTTTGTGAAAAATACCTTGGGTTCTTTTACTCCCATCTGGCCACCCACCAAGATAGGTAGAAGGGAACACAGTTTAACATCACATCCGAAGGACAGCATACTCAAACACTACAGGACCCTCATAATACTGCACCCAGGTGATAGTGGTTTTAGGGATAAGCCCAATCCCTGGCACTAGAACCCCACATCTTTCTGGCCCAAAGATGGATGTGCTATCAACTGAACCACGCTGACAGATCCACATTTGCTGTGAGTGTAACATAACTGTTACTCAAAGTCTACTGTTTATTTTTTATGTTGTCTTGAGCATGCGCAAGCAACGTATTATGGTAGCTTGGAATAGCAGGTTTTGGAGGTGTGGTCTTGTTGTGGCCAGTGGCACCACTGCTTTTTCAGGCAGAGCTCTGTGGCACGAATGAAATCACATGCTGTCTATGACAGCAGTGCAAAAGTGTGCCACCAACTTGAAACAATTTTGCCGCTGCAATGAGAGAACGACCTATCATTGCAGGGTGTGCCTTGTCTGGTGCAACATTTCAATAAACATGGTGGCGGCTGTCACCGTCCACCTCTCCCAGTCCCACCTGAAAGCTGACGTTGGGTACACTACTGTACCTTTCTACTTGTAGCCAGAGGGAGATTTTTCAGGTGATGATGGTGTGTTGCAGCCTTGCAGGCAGCCAGGTGTGAGGAGGATTACTTGGGCACCGCACAGCCGCAGTGTGAGTATTCAGGAGGTGCAGGATCCACTTGAGTCAAGCCAGGCCAGTTTGGATGCTGGAGAGTCAGGATGGTCAGAGAATGGCAGAAGAGAACAGCACCGTGGTCTGGAATGAGAGCAACCTCTGAGCCACGGAATCCAAGACTGGACCAATAAGAGTGCACACCGCCGACTGCAGTAGTAGTTCACGAGGGCAGGGACACAACTGACAGTTGTCAGTGCAGTGGGAAGAAGAACTGATTGTGAAAGCAAGCTACCTACAGCAAAAAGAGCTGTGATTCACTTTATTTTGTACAATCGCTGCCTTGATTTCTTGCTGTTTCTTATGCCATTGATGATTCTCTGATTTGTCTTGCCTGTGCAAGGTTCCCACTAGTTCCAGCAATAATTTGGCCACACCAGCTTTGCTTTTTGGTATTGGCACTGACTTTACATTTTTTCCCCTGACCTGCTGGGTGTGCATGCATGCTTCTCTGTGTGAACTATTATGGTCTCCCCCCACCTTTGCATGAAGGGGGCATCTCCCCTCTCTCCCTGCCTCTGTTGGTGGTGTGTTTTGTTTGTTTTTTTGAATCTGGTGACTATAGAAAATTCAATGCGCATGCATGCAAAGAGAGCAGGCAGTCTTACTGGGTGGTAGTGAGGACTTCTCATCTGGGACAAGTTGACAGTAAGACGGTGAGTGCAATTGGTCAGAGTGAGTGCCGGAAATGAATCAGTGAGTAAACCTTCGGCAATGCAATGGGTGGGACAACACCACTGGCTAGGTGGAGGCCCAGCCAGAAAAAGCTGAGTGACGGTTAACTATTCTGGCAAGGGAGCAAGCCATGAGCCCAAAAAAGTGGCAGATGCAGTGGGTAGAGCTCCTCGCTGCAATATGGCTGTGGTGCTGATAGATACATTTATTTTAGGTTGTGAAGAACTGATGACATGCTGCTGTGGAGGCATGGTACCATTATACGGAAAGAAAGACACTGGTAGACTGGCTTGGGAGTTGGTAGGCAGGTGGGGGGTGGTCATCAGGACAGATGCTGCGGAGGATGGCTGCCACACTAAGTGGCAGCACGGTTAGGTTCTGCTGGTTAGTGAGTTCTGCTGCCTGTCTTTGTTTCATTGCTGTGACATTGGTAAATGGCACTATAGGCTGCCTGCCACTGGTCTGCTTGCAGGCTGGGTGGCTGAAGCTTGACACAGCCTTGTTTAGTTTCCATGCTTGACATTATATAATTTATCAGCTGACTGCACACCTGCTCTGCCAGACAGTATTCAGTCACAGTCCAATAGAGGACCAAGGTAGGCTTTAGGGTTTTGGGGGCCAACAGCAGGATTAGTGGAGTCATGATCCCCCCAACTTGGCCTACCTTGATCCCCTGTGTCTGACTGTAGCCAGTCCATGCATCATTTTATACTGTTTGTAGAACAACCAGTGGTATATTTACAATTTTGGGAGAGACACCAGTGTTAGTTTTCGGGACTAATCTTCCCATTCCATCTATTACTGCCAATCTGTCTCTTATTGACGGGGTGTGAATGCCATATCGGAATAATATGCACAGCCCATTGTTGCTGTTTTAAGAAGATAAGATAAAAAACTTACAGATTAATAAAGTAAACTGCTTCAGCTGGGGCCCTCCAGGAGCTGCCCCCCCCCCCCCAGCTACTGCAGGGTTTGTAAAACCACCTATGGTGGGGCACAGCAGAAAGGGGTGTCCCAAACTGAGTACCTACCATCTCCATGTACTCAAAAACAAAGTGCCAAGAAGATCACAGTACTACTGCACTCATGAATATCAGAGGTGCAGCTGTCTGCCTCCATGAATGTTGCTTCCTGTCCTGAGTTGTATGTGTCAGACCCATACCCACTGCACTATATGCCTGTGCTACTGACTTACACATATTTGAACAGCACACTACTGTATATATTTGAACTGCTGATTAGTAGTGTATTTTCTGTATGTGCCTTGCCATTTTAAATTCTTGCTCTGTACTTTACTGCTTTTTGCATAGCCTCTTATGGTCCTATTTGTTTTTATTAACCAGGAGAGACACACTAAGCTGAAAGCTTGTTTTCAGGTGTGACCTGGGAGTACAAGGAAGTTAACTGACTTATTCAGGGTCACACAGTATGCAAGTGGGGGCTGTAGGATTCAAACCCAGGTCTCCAGGTTTGCAGCTCAGAGTCTTAAACCACTGCACTATACTGCCTCCTAAACTTGTGTCAATGTTGTACTGACTTGTATGCTATGAAATATGCTTAAATGTTGCTCAGTCAGTTACCATCTCTTCTACCACTCCCCCCCACCATGCACCTGGAAATAAGTGACTGGCTCTCTGTACCTTGCTAGCTAAAAAGTTGAAATAAATAACTACATCTACATATGCCATATTCAAGTGACTGCTTAAACAGACAGTATTTACTTAAATAAAATACCTGCAACTTATTTTTAAAAGAATTATATTTATTTGAAAGTTTGTGACCAGGAGAGGTATTCATCTTTAATGTGTTCCATTTTTTTATTCTTCTTGTTATTGATTTTCTAAATATTTCACATAATGCAGCACTTATTCCACTGCATATTTCAGTGAGCAACTGACTGTCTCGAACTGATTTCCCAGCACCTATTGCTGCATAATGGAATATTGTACATGGGAGGATAGGCATTGATATGAGGAAATAAAGGCTGGACTACAGTTTTTGGGTCAGATTTAACATGGTGGATGGGAAGGGAAATGACATGAGATGTGGTGGGTTGTGTGTTGTCAATGATGTATATAAAATGGGTGTGTGTGCTCCCCACTTTTTGGCCTGACTTCAGCTCCTCTGTGGGAACAGTAGTCTGATTGGCAAACTGCAGTTGCTCAGAAACAAATGTGGAAGGCTAGGTTAAGAAAAGCATGCCCCGCCCCCCCCAACAACAAGCATCCACTTCAGCGTGCACTTTCAGAAACACAATGCTGCAGTTAACACTGTTAAAGGAAAACACTGGAAAAGTCACAGCTTTCCTCAGACACTAAATAAGCTCTCAATTAGTGCTTTCAGACAGTAACAACTTTTTTTTTAAATGATTTAAAACAGCTACCCACAACTTCCACTTTCTGTTGCTGGCAGCCACCGTCTCATGAGCAGTAGTGAGATTCCTTAGCTCACTGTATGCTAATATGTCTGTTTGACCTCTGCTATTGGTTGGCAAGACATATAAGCATAAAGTGAGCTCAGGAAGCTCTCTGCTGCTCGAGAGATGGTGGTTGCCAGCAATAGAAAATGAAAGTTGAAGGCCACTGTTTAAATCACTAAAAAAAGCAATTAGAGGTAATTAAGAAAAAATGTTACTGCCTGAAAGCACTAATCAGGCATTTTTGTAGCGCCTAGAGAAAACTGTGCCTTTTCCAGTGTTTCCCTTCAAGAGTTCCTAGAAAATACAGGTTTTGATTGCCAGTTTTTCTTTCCAAGGTTTTGAACACATACCAGTGGCCTGGTCAAGAAGTCCATGGCAAGAGGCTGCAATGTCACAAACATACCTCTCAACCTCTTTCCTCATAAATCAGGGACAAAGCTTAAAAAAATCAAGGACAAAGACCCAAAAACCTTGTAGGGGATTCTTCACTGCACTGGCAGCCAGTGCAGTTCGCGCAGCACAGGCATGACATGGCAAGTTCTTGACAACCCGGTCAACAACCTGGCCACAGCGTTCTGCACCAGCTGCAGGTGATGGAGATCCACCCCCGGTAATCATAGGTATAGAGCATTGCAGTAATCAAGACGAGAGGACACAAAGGCGTGAACCAATATAGGAAGGCCATCATGCGGAACAAGGTGCTTTATCCGGGTGATGTTCCTCATATGGTAAAATGAGGGCTTGACAACTGATGACACCTGTGCTTTTAGTGTCAGTTCATTGTCAAGCACTACGCCCAGATTCTGCACCCGTTCAGAAGGTCTCAACTGGTTACCCCCTAACACAAGGCCAGACAGTTGCCCAGGAGTCAGCTTCTCTACACGATGACCTAGGTCCACCACCAACACCTCAGTCTTGTCTGGATTCAGTCTCAACCAGTTAGCACTCATTCAGTCCTGAATCTCAGTGAGGCAGTTGTTAAAGACCGAGATCAGACTATTTTGTTCGGGTACAAAGGACATGTAGAGCTGAGTACCATCAGCATAGCAGTGAAAACTCAGCTCATACCGCCTTATGATGTCTCCTAACGGCAACATATACACCGTGAACAACATGGGGGAAGCACAGAACCCTACGGCACCCCACAAGGCAGGGCGAAGGGGGCAGAGGGAAAAAATTCCTGACACCACCCTCTGAGTCCTACTTGTGAGAAAAGAATGAAACCATCTGAGGACTGTCCCCGACAGTCCACAGAGTAGCCATAGGTGTTCCAGCAACACCCCATGGTCCATGGTGTCAAATGCTGCAGAGAGATCAAAGAGGACCAAGATCGAACGACTCCTCCAATTTCTCGCTATTAGGAGATCATTAAGCACCCGAACCAATGCCATCTCGGTACTATGCCTCTTCCTGAAACCAGACTGGAGAGGATCATAGACTTCATGGGCGGTTAAAAAGTTCACAAGCTGCAATGTGACTACCTTCTCAATAACCTTGCCCAAAAAGGGCAAGTTAGAGACTGGTCTGTAGTTCACAAGATAGTCTGGGTTGCAGGAAGGTTTCTTTAAAAGGGGTGTCACAACAGCCTCCTTCAAGGGTTCCGGAAATACCCCCTGATCCAATGAGCACCAGACTATCTCAGCAAGGACCGGTTCAATCACATCCATACACCCCACAAGGAGACGCTTAGGACCAGGATCCAAACTACAGTAAGTCAGTCGCAAGCCAGGAACAATCTTCATGATATCCATGATCGCGGGCTGGTCAAAGTCTGTCCAGACAGACCGGGTGCCTGTGCCCTTGCATCAACCACCGCCATACTCATCTGAATGCGTTAAGCAGATCTCTGACCTGATTGAGGACACCTTATCAGCAAAGAACCGAGCAAACTCATCACACTGTAATTGTGAAAAGGCTCTCCAACCCCGAAGGCTGGCTGGATTGCACAGCCTGTCCATGGTCCGGAAGAGCTGAGCTGGTCGATTCCTTGCTGCAGCTATCTCCCTGGACAGGAACTCTGCCTTCTTACAGGAGATTTCTGATTGATAATCCGAATAATTGGCAATCAACCTTAAGTCTGTCCTCATCCAGACTGGATTTCTGCCAACAAAGTTCCAAACTTCACTCACTCTCCTCAACTCCCTCAAAGTTTGTAGGTGACTGTGAGGCAACTATTAGACAACAGATTCTCCTATTTGTCTGTCCAGGCTTGAGGACGTGTGTTCGGGTGAGGGAATTGAACGAGAGTGTGGTGCTAAGATGTGCATGCATATGTGGGGGTCCTGAGACAGACTTGGGGGAGGGGAAGGGTTGAACCAGAGTATGGTGCTGAGGGTGCTTGTGAACTTGACATGGTGCCCTGTGGAGGGTGGGGTTGAATAGGCATGTGGGGGGCTCTGCTCTCATAGACCCCCACTGGGGGCTTTTCTCTGTGACCCTTGTGACCCACCACAAATTTTACAACCCAGCTCCTACTGTCCAGGTCCTCTTGCTCCACTCATTGCCTCTCCGAGTCTACACTCCACAGATGCCATCAGTCCTCTGATTGAGGAGCCAGCCAGCCAGGGCAGCACAGCACTCTGTGAGAGTCTCATATGGACTGCTGCAGCATACCATGGTGACCAGAGCAGAAACTACCAGCAGGTTACCTCTGGGACAAGAAGCAGGGCGGTTGGTGGAGTAGAGGTATCCAGCTGAGGAGGAGGTGGGGGGGGCCTGCCTGCTGACTGTGCCTGCCCTGCATTGAGTCAGGTTAGTGGTGACCATGATTGTTGACCACTGACTCTGGGACTGTGGGACACTGAACTAGTTGGGTCAGAGCCATCCATGTGGATGGGAGTATCATTGCGGCGGGCAATCGTTCAGATTTGAACAGACATCGCCAGCAGCACTACAATACCAGGCAGCCACTGAGCCATTGGATGAGGACCACTCACTCAGCAGTAGGAATCTGGAGTTGGGACAGCAGGACCACAGCTCTGTGCAGAGTCAGACAAAAAAACGACAACTGAGGAGCCTGGGGTATGTAAAGTAATCCTGTATGTTTCTGTTTTACATCCTATTGCTGTTCATTTTTTTTTCTGTTGAGTTAAATGTAGACACAGATGGGGACTGGGGTATATACAGAAGAATGTCAGTATTAGAAGTTCTAGCTTTGTTTTAAAAATGTTATTCTGCTCAGTGTTACTTTTCACAGGGTAGCTTTTTATAACACATTGATTAAATGGTTTAAATCTGTGTCGCTTTTCTCGTTTAAAACTTATGTGAGGAGAAAAGTTACTTTACCAAATTGCCAACCAGTAATGCAGTTGGTTGCTGGAGGATACATAGATACATAGACAGTGTCGGCAGATAAGGGCCTATGGCCCACCCAGTCTGCCCATTTGAGCTTGTAAGTTCAGTTTGTTTTCCTAGAAGTCTGTTGCCCCTTACCCCTGACCTCCAGAATTCCTTTATGTCTATCCCATGCATTCTTAAATCCCGTGATTGTTTCAGCCCCCACCACTTCCTCTGGCAGGGTGTTCCACTTGTCCACCACCCGTTCTGTGAAGAAATTCTTTCTCATGTTTCCTCTGAATCACCCTCCCTCCAACTTCATCCCATGCCCTCTAGTCCTGGAACATCTTTCTCGCTTAAAAATAGTGTTTTCCTGCACCCTGTTCCTCCTTGTAAGATACTTGTAAGTCTCTATCATATCCCCTCTCTCCCTCCTCTCCTCCAGGGAGTACATGTTCAGTTCCTTCAACCTGTCTTCATAGGACTTGTGATGCAATCCATGCACCATCTTTGTTGCCCTCCTCTGGAGGAGGTATTAAGAAGCAGGTATTAAGAAGCAGAAGTGGCAGATTAGGAGAGATGATGTTTCATACATCAGAGATTAAGTACCTTGCTGTGCAGGTCAAGGGAAAGCAGTGTGTTATGTTTTGTGTATTAACGTATGAACAGTAAAGAATGGTGCTTCATATCAGAAAACTGTATGCAGTGACATTTTTTTCCACCACTGTAACTTATTTCTTTTGGCATTAAAGTATTTCATTTCTATAAACTGAAGGCAACACTTCACATTTGATGCGCTGCCCTATACTGCTAGGCTTATGTTATTCACATCACTTTCTTTCGTAAAATTTAAAATTATACCTGCGGTATGCTCTCTACTACTAGCTACTGGTATATGGGTGATATGCCACAACATAATGGAGCATACAATATGTATAATTTCACATTTTCAAGACAGAAAAAAGCTAGAAATGACACATCAGAGATAGGTTATTTCTGCACGCCACTGTTCAGCTTAAATCTGTAATTTATATGTGATTAAACAACCTGTATACTGAGGCCCATATTGGTGAAGAATAGAATCCTGCCAACATGGTGCAGTAAAGATAAAGGAACGTGTTGCCCTTATAGAGATAGGAGATAAAGAAGTATAGAGGTGAAAAAATGTACTTTATGCAGTGTTTTCGTTCTGAAATGGCATCCTTCCTGAGTTATTTTTGGGTGGCCGAAAGAACTGGAGTGAGAAGGGGCTCAGGGCTCAGATCAGTCTGCCTCAGGCATCCTTCAGTTTCATGAGAGATCGTGTGTGTGTGTGTGTGTGTGTGTGTGTGTGTGTGTGTGAGAATGGTGTGGCTAGTGGTGTGTGCATGGACCTCTATGGAACTGGCTAACTTGATGTGGTAGAGGCTTGTAACTAAAAGCCAGTCTATTAGTCTGACAATTGTTGGTGTGGCTAGTACTGTGCTGACATGGTTAGTGGTGTGGTGGCATGACTAGTGGTGTGTGAATGGACCTGTATGGGACTGGCTAACTTGATGTGGTAGAGGCTTGTAACTAAAAGCTGGTCTATTAGTCTAACAATTGTTGGTGGTGTGGCTAGTGGTGTGGTTGCATAGCTAGTGGTGTGTGACCACTGTGGGAGTGGGACTGGCTACCTTGATATGGTACAGAGGCTTGTCACAATGTAATATTGTAATTAAAGCCAGTTTGTTAAGTCTGACAACTGGTGGTGTGGCTAATGGTGTGGGTGTGTGATTGGGCCTCTGTGGGACTGGCTGCCTTGATGTGGTACAGAGGCTTGTCATAATGCTATTGTAACTAAAAGCCAGTCTGTTAGTCTGACAAATGGTGGTGTGGCTAGTGGTGTGTGAATGGAACTCTGTGGGACTGGCTACCTTGATGTGGTACAGAGGCTTGTCACAATGCAATATTGTAAACAAAAGCCAGTCTGTTGGTCTGACAACTGCTGGTGGTGTGGTGTCATGGCTAGTGGTGTGTGAATGGACCTCTTTGTGACTGGCTGCCTTGATGTGGTACAAAGGCCTGTCATAATGCTAGATTGACCCTGCAAGAAGACCTGGACACTCTGGATAGGTGGTCCTGCACCTGGAAATTGAAATATTGAACTCCTCCAAGTGCAAGGTGCTACACCTAGGGCAGGCAAACCCCAACTATGTGTACACCCTGACGGGGGGGGGTTGCAGGACATGGCAGGGGAAAGACCTAGGAGTCTTGGTGAATGTTAGCATGAATAGTTCAGAGCAGTGCAGGAGGGCTATGGTCAGGGCAAATAGGATGCTGGGATGCATCGCTAGGGAGATTACCTCAAGGAACAGGGAGGTGATTTTGCTACTGTACAACAGCCAGGCTAGACCACATCTTGAGTACTGTGTGCAGTTCTGGAGGCCGCACCTAAGGAGGGACATCCAATCCCTGGAGAGGGTTCAGAGGAGAACAACCAGAATGATCAGGGGCCTGGGGGATATGACACATGAGGAATTACTAGGGAAGCTCAACCTGTTCTCACAGGAGGAAGTACCGGGGCACATGATTGCGGTCTTCAAGTACCTCAAGGGAGTAAATAAGGTAAGCCAAGATAGGCTCTTTTGACTGAAGGAGGGTGGAATCACCAGAGAACACAGTTGGAAGATTAAGGGTAGTAGGATTAGGGGGGAAAGGAGGAGGAGGTACTTCATTGAGAGAGTGGTGGAACCATGAAATGCGCTGTCCAGGAAGCTGGTACAGGCAGCTATGGTGGAGGGATCTAAGAGTGGGTGGAACAGGTATAGGCACGGGCTGAAGCAGAGGCTGGTTTGCCTGGGGAGGGCAGGACTGGGGGATGGAGTAACAGTGGAAGGAGACAGATAGAGAGCTACAGTGCCCAATCAGGGTGCTGAAGTATGAGAAGACTTGATAGACCAATAGGCCTACTCTGCTGACATCTAGTATATTAGTATGTAACTAACAGCCAGTCTGTTAGCCTGGCAACTGTTGGTGGTAGTGTAGCTAGTAGTGTGTTAGTATACTACACAGAAAATGATGCTTACATCAAGTAAGGAGGCACAAACAGAGCATGGACAGTGGGGGGGGGGTAGCTGGCCCAAACAATAGGAGGGGGTACCAGTGAGTTCACTTGGTGTGCAGATCTGAAATTCCTGGCTACACCCCTGGTCGGGGGTGCCCAATCCCCCTGTCAGCATGCCCGCTCCCCAGTTAATTTGCTGAGGGGGTGCCCAATCCCCCTCAGCATCACGTGCCTCCCCAAAACACAGACACATTTTCTGTGCTGAGGGGAGGGCCCAGTCCCCTTCATCTTCAGTCCCTCTCCCAAAAAAACACTGGTGGCACACTGGGAGCCGCCCTAGTGTACCAAGACAAACCTATAAAAAAACAAACAAACCAAAAAAACCTTCCTGTGATGTCTTTTTTTTTTGTTGTTTAACCTGTAAAAGAGAAAATGGTCCCTCATTGTCTCTGATGCCCCTCCCCAACCTGCACCCACCCTCTGCACACCCCTTCTCATCCCATACTTATCTCCGGATCCTGCCATTTATCTTCGTGGAGGGGAATAATGCCTGCACTCTTCAAAGCTGGGACTACCTAACTAAAGAAATATTGGTGAGTTGTATAATGGCCATTGTGGGGGTTTCAACTTAGGTGGATATCTCGGCCATTTTTGCCACTTTTGGCTCCAAATTTTCAACATGAGGTTCTTGGGACCCCGCCTCATGAACTCAGTCACTGGCATGTTGTTATTCTGTCCCAAAAGGTGATTTCTCAGTCATTGGGTGGAATCACCTTTCCGGACTGATTAATGAAATGACAGTGTCACTGTTCATGAGGTGGGCACCCAAAAAGCTCATGTTGCAAATTTTATGAAAAAATTCAAAAACAAATGACTGTTATGAGTGTGCGTTACGCAGTTTCTATGCACACTCGTAACTTTGAGAATTTTTAATATTTTCGCTCCAGATTTTCAACATTGCCATTTTTTTCACACCTCTTTATGAACAGTACAGCTGTCATTTTTCACATCCTGTCCCAAATGTGTTTTCGCCAATCTGACGCACAATGGTGCGGTCGCTGTTGAAAATCAATGTTCGGAACAGATTGAGAAAATCACAGTGCCACTGTTCGTGAGCAGAAGTCCCAAATGCTTTCACGAGGCAGAGCCACAAAAAGGCTGTGTTGAAAATTTGGAGTGCAAATTCCAACAAACACCTGGGGAGGGTTAGGGTTTCTAACCATAATGTCCCACCCTGTAGACACTGACAGGTGTCGGGGTCTGCCCTTTGCATTGTCGGCTGTAATGCTCATGCCATTCCACCCCACCCCCACCCTGCAGCCAGTGATAGTCATCAAGATGTACTTTAGACTCTTTGGCCCCAAAGTTCACCCCGTTCTCCTATACTGCATCCATCTCAACATATTTCCTTATGGAATGGGGTGACCGTCAGGCCCGACATCCCCAAGGCACAACATGACACTTAGAGTCTGCAGGGTAGGGTGAGGTGAAATGGCATGAGCATTATAGCTGATGACCCAAAGGCACACCTCAATGCCTGTCAGTCTCTGCAGGGTGAGGTGGGGTTGACGTTGGTTCCATACTTCACTGACATTCCTATTATGCATCTCTCTCTAACTCCTGCACGGCCAATGCCAACGCCAGTAAGACAACATTTGACATTGACAAATGCTTGTCTATTCATGCAGCCATTATACCAATTACAGTTAAATTCCCTGTGATGTGATTATTTTCAAATGTAAGTTGCACTCCATGTCCTAGAACACTGTTAATCTTCCTGTTGTAAATTGTCCCTATGCGGTTCCTCTTCTTGTTTCTGTCATTATTTTGTTGCCACCACTATATGCCCCAGACCACTGTCACTCTTTCTGTGGCAAATTGCCCTAGTGACTCATCCTCACATTTATGTAAGCAATAATACCTAACAGGGTGGGCGGTATTGCCCATACCGCCCACCCTGGAAGGTATTATTGCGCTTAGAAAATGTGCTACCTGTAGCATTTTTACACAGGATTTAAAAAATAAATAAAAAATAAAAATTAGAATAAGAATTAAGTTAAAGTTTATTTCTTGTAAAGCAGTCCCTGAGCTGTTCCATCTCTTGTTGCTCCCCCTTCCCACAGATCCATTCTCTTGTATTCCCCCCTCCACCACCTACAGAAGAAGACATGGGCTTTCTAGTAGTTTCTCCCCATGGTTGTAGTGTTAAAGAAAGTTTTTGTGTTTCCTGTAAAAAAAATGTTTGTGTCTACTTGGAAGGTTGAAGATTGACACAATAGTTTTAAATTTAAGCAGCTGCAATTCCGACTGTATCTCGTACTCAGGGAAGTCACCTCAGAGGATGATGTTGGCATGGCAGACCAGTATGTACAAAGTTAAATTGATTGTTCAGAGAAGCAGAGCCAGCGAGGACAAGTAACTACACTGGTACTGTGCTGTTTTCACAGGATGCAGACAACGAGAGTGTGAGAGAGAGAGAGAGAGAGAAATTTCAGCATATCCATAGTCTCTTCTCTCTGTACCTTTGATTGAGCTATTAAGCTTTTGTTTTTGTTTGTTATCCTGCTTTGTGCTTTTGGGAGCATGCTATGAGCCACTCGGTTGTTTTGTTAACTTGGGATACTGAAGTGGTTTACCATCGTAGAAAAGAGCTCTCTAGTATGCAGGTTAGCACCACGCGACTGCTGTGATGAAACCACGCATGGCTGCAGCAATTTAGTTAAATAAAAAATATATGAGTACAAATAGGGTTCGAGAGGATGTTTTGGGCTGACATAGATAAAACTGTCTGCAGAAGGAGACGGAAAGACTGGCTGCTTATGTTAAGAAATGTTGTACTGCAGTTTATTTCTTTTATTGTGAAGCAACGTTTAAAATGGGGTGCAGAACCGGAGTGGAACGCGTGTCTTCTGTATGGAAATGTACTTCAGGAGAGGAGCTGAGGTGGCGGGCAGGCAGCAATGACGCTGTACATCAGCCTAGTACAGACATCGTGGTAGGTACGTGGATTTTGTGGGAGGAGGTCAAGCGAGGTGAAAGAGAAATTAAACCTGCAAAAAGCAGGTACATTTGTGAGCTTTTGGTGGCTGGTGTAAGCAAGTGGGGGAGGGAGGCTTCGCAGAACGAAGCCGACAGGACCAATGACTTTCATTTTTCCTTTTTGTCAGCATGGCACTGTGAGATCTCAGTAGTATTTCCTCATTCTTCCTGACCACGGAATAACTGTACTTTCTTTCTAAAAGAAGCAGAGGGGAGGCGTCGCACAATGAAGCCATAGGAGCAGCGGCTTTCATTTACTCTTTGTTAGTCTTGCAGTGTGAGATCATGGTTAGAGAGTGCTGCCATAGTAAAGTATATGGCAGTGAAGATTTCTTACTGTAGAATCAGTGTGCTTTCTTTTTTTTTTTTAAGAAGAAGCAAGTAAGAAGTGTTGGGGGGGGGGTTCCTGTAGCTCTCACTAAGCGAGAGAAAAAACATGGCGAGCATTTGAAGTTTTCTGAGGTGCTTTCAGCCAATTACAAAGCAGGCTGGGCACCACTGGAGCATGGTACTCGGTGAAGGGGCACTTGGACTGGCTCTTATTTTTAGCTGATCATCTATTGTCTGATAGATGCCCTCCTAAATAAGTGTCACAGCCAATCAGGAGAGAGAATTGTCTTTGTCCGTTTTCTAATCCATAATTCTGTTGCTGGCTGCCACTTGACACACTAGACCACTGCCACTCTTCTTGTCATAAATTTTCCCTGTAGGACTCCCCTTTGCATTTCTCTAATAATTCTGTTTCTGGCTGCTGCCATTTGATGACCCAGACCACTACCTTACTTTTTGCTGCAAATTGTTCCTATATGACTCCTCTTCACATTTCTCTCATAAATCCATTGCTGGCTGATACCACTTGATACCCCAGACCACTGCCACTCTTTCTGTTGCAAACTGTCTGAATGTTACTCCTTTTCTCATTTTATCATCTTAAATCTGTTGCTTCCACTGCATGCCCAAGACCACATCACTGTTACTCTTCCTATCATATCTGCCACTGAAAAGATGTAACACATAGTGGCAGATAGATGCTCTTCACTGATTTTGAAAGAAAGTTACATACATCCAGTGCTGCTTAACATTTGATGACCGGGAAAGGCACACTGAGTCAGGGCTCATTTTCAGGTACAAAATATCTACCTATGCAAGTATTCCATTCCTCCCTTATAAGACAAACATCTGTTGCACTGCCAAGTCCAATATTATACCTGTGTGATACAGTAGCACTAGAAAGGGGTGGTTGGGATGGAACAGATGGAGGAAAAAATTATGCCACTGGTTCACACCAGCCTTTCCAGTGCAGCATATCTAGACCTGCTGAATAATACTAGTCTTGTGTTGTTCTAGTGATTTCACTACTAATTATTACTATTACACTTTTGGTTCTGGTTCTGGCTTTAGTTCTGGTTCTTTTTTGCCCAGCCTAACCTGGTAGAACTAGAAGATCTGAAGAACAGACCCCTATCACTATGTTGAGCAGATGTCTATCTGGAAGGGAGGACAGTAACGAGCTCTGAGTACCTCATCTCAGTATTGAATAAGGAGAACGGTTCTGGGACTACCGACTGATAGCTCTGCCTTATCATGTGGATGAAATGTCTGACACAAATCAAGCTTCTGAGGGGAATCCCTGCAGTGTACTGTATGTGCCTTGTCCAGAGAATAGAGGCAGCCAAGGTTAATGTGGAACGTACTACATACACAACCATCTTCTGGGGTTATGTTTACCAGACATTGAACTGATTTATGCTTGCATCTCGAGCAAGGGGACAAAGGCTAACCCCTTTGACTGACAGGTTGATTCAATAATGAAGAGAAGAACTAAATAAGAAAGTATGCACATGGATGGGTGCTATAGAGAACTGTAGAACAAAAGAAATCCAGCCCTCACCACCATCATATAAATAGATACTGCTCACCAGTATATACATAGTGACCCAAAATTTATTTGATGTGCCACATACAGAGAAAACCAGCCTTGACGTGATTCAAATTACATCTCCTTTTTCCAAAAGCAGCATCTATTTATATGATGGTGGTGAGTGCTGGATTTCTTTTGTTCTATTGCACATTAATACAATAATGCAGACCTCTTGAAATGTTTAACCAGAGAATACAAATCTCAGGGTCAGATTCAGTTTTGGAGCAGAACATATCAGATGTCCTCTGTAAGAAAAAGCAAGTTCAGTGTCTGCTGCAGTATATCTCAGGCCTTAGCAGCAACTTGGTTCTGAAGACAGGAAGAAACTCATTAGCTGGGGTAAGGTCTTCTATTTATTTATTGATTTTGGTAACCACGTAGGTCCATTGGGACTATGGGTCCCTTTTTCAGGGGTACATGAACAGAAAATTGCAAAAAGGTACACATGTGGGTAATGAAGCAAGAAATTAGGTATATGTAGTATATCGCACAACAAATTATAAACAATAATTACTCATCAAGACAATGTATGTGAGCTACAACATTCAGCACAATATACAGAAATACAACGATACAAGACATGAGCAAGATTTCGTCAGATGCAATAGTCATACACTGTGGACATGGATGTTTTGGAAGTTGCTGAGTATATTAGTCTGAAGAAGGTATAACTGTAGTCATGAGACTAGAGAGTTTCTTCTTTCTGCAATCTTTGGGCCTGATTCTCAAAGCCCTAAGTTGGATGCAAGGTGCCTGTGCCAAACAGATATGGTGCAAGGGGCACCTTGCATCCATGATTCTTCTCCACGTGATTCACAAAAGCAGCCTGTATCAAACACAGGCTGCCTGCCCAAATGGACCATGTGCCAGCCCTGTGCCCAGACATGGCGCTAGCAGCCCTGTAGCAGATGCAAGCTGCCACAGTCCCCAAGTGAGATTCACAGAACACCGCCAGCGGAAGTATGTCTAAGTCCCTTTAGACCAGCCAGGGCTGGTCTAAGGGTACTTAGAGATGTTTCTTCTGGGAGGACTGCCCCTTGTGCGGCATTGTGCAAATGCCCAGGTGCCATAGTGGGCCCACCCCATGACACCACAACAGTGCCATATGCCACCCCTATACCTGATGGTCCGGTGGACCCTCCTCCTGCCCGCATATGCCCATTGCCCACCAGGGTATCCTGGTGGTACAGCAGCCTGCACCCCACCCTGGCATGATGTACCCAACTCATCACTCCCACTGTCCTGTACCCTGAGCTGGGTCCAGCACAACCCTCCCACCATCTTAGCCGGCCCCAACTGTACAGGCACTGTGCACATACCACAGTACAGTAGGCATCTACGCACAGTACACTGGAGTGCTGCTGTACTGGTGCACAACTAGCTTCAGGCTTACAGCAAGCCCTCTTGCTGCACCATGATTGTGGTGCATATTCCTTGTTGCCGCAGGCACAAGGACGTAGCTGCCGGGACTCTGCTTGTTCATGAATCTGGTGCAGGATCACTGGTGCAGGGGGCATTGGTGCAAGCTGCTGTTCACTGCAGCCTGCACTGGACTCTGGCCCCTTTGAGAATCAGGCCCCTTCTGTTTAAACTGTTTCTATTTTTGCATTCCCCAGTGTGTCTTATCCCATTTGTATTTTACAATATATCCTGTAATTTGTAGTATAAATATTAAATACGTATATATTTAAAGAGAAGCTGACCCCTTTCAGAAGAACTTTCCAAAACATAATATTCAGACTCAGTTCTGTTTGTATTTTACATTAGTTATGTATTTCTCCTCTCCATTATTGATCCCTGAGGTCATTTGCATGAAAACAGGATCTTTGCCCCTGAAGAGTTCATCTTTTCCTGCTGCTTTATCCCTACCTGAGGTCATAATGCACTGTTTGTGATGTCACATTTACTCCAAAGGCAACAGACTGCGATGTAACAACAGAGGATTATGACTTGAGGCAGGGAGTAAGCTATAGAGGCAGATGAACTAAACAAGAAAACAATAATATTTTCATGCAGATTTCCTCAGTAATAATGGGGAGGAGAAATCTATAGAATATATATGGAATGTAAACTGAAATGTATCTGATTATTATGTTTTCCAAAATTTTCTTTAAGGTGTCAGCAACGTTTTAATATTCTCTCTGACTGCCCAGCATTTTAAGGTACTGGTAATACTCACTTCTATTGAGAGTTTTGGTATCTGATACCAAAGAGCACAATTGTAGTACAAAACATGAAAGTAACCTACATCTAATACAATACATAACAAGTAAGAGTTTTCTTGTGGAATAAAGTGGTGGTTCTTTGCTTAAAGTGAAGGCAAAGCACTGGATAAGCAGTGGCCTAGTGGGAGGAGACATTTATTGAGATAACCTAATAGTCTGCCAGGTGGTGGCAGCATTAAAGTACAAGGAGCCATCCGGGCACCCAGCTGCTTTTGTGTGTGAATCTGTGATAGACCAGTGAAAGTGGTGTAGAAAGTTGTCACGGTGTGTCTCACTCCAGCACAGGGCAGTTCTAGCTTTACAGGATTTCTGATATATCCATGCCTTTCTTCCTTTGCCAAAATGTGGGACTTGGGGCAGGAGGCAAATTGTGGGCCAGAGGGTAGTTGGATTAGAGGTTTGCTATTTCTACGACTTGGGGGAATGGGGTGGTGTGTTAATGACATGGTGTGGGAGGGACAGAATATATAATAAAATAAAAACTTCTGGGACTATGAGGGGAGCAGAGAGGTGGGTGCTAGACAGTGAAGGTACTTTGTTCTAATGGGTCTGGGTGGTGGAAGGGGCTAGGACACAGTAAGTTACAATGGGTGGAGGTGGGTAACACAATTATAAACTATTTTTTTAAAAGAAATGTTTCAGTGGTTTATTCGTGAAGTGTTACTTTGCCCAGCAAAACAATATGTACCTGCACTTTGCTGACATTTTCTTGAGCAAAGTGCCACTGTGTAATCTTCACTGGGTGAAGGTGGGCACTTTGCCATATAAAAACTATGCAAACTGCAAACACGGATGAAATGATGGCAGGGAAACTTGGTGAAGCTCTTTCTGAACTGAATTTCCCTGACTTTGTACATTCCTATATTGGGGTACCATGTTGAGCTTCCTGCTCCAACATGTTCCGTGTGACCACCTGTTAATCAAGTCCCCTCTCATTCTCCCCTCCTCCAGTGAGTACATGTTAAGTTCTCTCAGCCTGACCTCATATGACCTGCCCTACTGTCCTTGAACGACCTTTGCTGCCCTCATTTGAACTACACATGGCAGTATAGCACAGTGGTTTAAGGCTCTGAGCTGCAAAACTGGTGACATCCAGCAGACCTGACCTGGCTTTGAATCCTACAGCTTCCACCTGCATACTGTGTGACCCTTAGCAAGTCACTTAACTTCCCTGTGTTCCCAGATCACACCTGTAAAAAAGCTTTCATCTTAGTGTGCTACTCCTGGTTAAACAACTAAATAAAAAAAAAAACATAGCTCTTCTTGATATATTTTTTCAGGTAGGGGCTACGGTATTGCACATTGTACTCCAGCTGTGGTTGTACTAAGGATCTGTACAATGGCAGTACAACCTCCTCCCTCCTGCTCTTGAACCCTATTGCAATACAGCCCGCATTCTGTTTGCCTTGGCAGCTGCCTTTTTACACCGTGTATCTTGCTTAAAATCACTAAAGGTGGCTATCCCCAAGTCTTTCTCCTCCTCTGATTCTGTGACCTGACTCCCCATAAACCATACTTGGTCCTCGGGTTCTTTCTTCCTATGTGCATGACTTTACACATCTTTGCATTGAAAATGAGTTTCCATTTGTGACACCACCTTATCAGATTTGAAAGGTCCTCCTTTAGAGCCTACATCCCTTCATCTGTGTCAAGCCCCCCTTAGAACTTGGTGTCATCTGCAAAAAGTCTGAGAACAGCAAGAGGAAGGAGGTGCTGTTTATTTATTTATGTATTAGCTTTTGGTAACCGGGTAAGTGCATTAGGCAATATCCTTGCCTATTTTCAAGCATGACCCAGGACAGTACAAGATACAGTCAAACAAAAACTCAGGTAGAACACATAGTCATTGAATACAGTAAATATCCATGTAGCAGTAATCATCCTAACAGGGATGAAAAAGCCAGGCAAGGACAGGCCAGGAGGCACACTTGCAGTTCTGAGAAACATATTTCTAGGCAAGCAAGAGCAGGAAGAGAAGGTCAGGTGAGGTTGTGTACAATCATAAGTATCAAGTGCATAAAGGTAGGGAAAAAAGTGCAGTCTTGAAGGAGGAGTGAGATAAGGGGAACTTCAAGTTGGGAGGAAGGGAGTTCCAAAACTTGGGGATGAAGTGGGAGAAAGCTTGCACCCCCATTTTTCTTGAGCAGTGTGGGACTGAGAACAATGGAGAGTTAGAAGATCTCAGAGGGCAGGAATGGATCACAGGGGTAAGCATGGCCCCAAGATAGGCAGGGCGAGGGTTTCTGGTCATGGAGTCGATAACGCAACCAAGGGAGTAGGAGTGAAGGGACTTCGGAGGCAGCCAGTGTAGGGCAGAGTAAAGGAGGCAATGGTGACTAAGGCGAGGGGCCGTGGAAGCACCAAGAGAGGTCAACAGTGAAAATGCTGACCTCCCGCATAGTGACGGCACAATACCGACACAGGTATTGGGCCGTTGGAACAACAAGTGTTTTCTGTGGGGGGCTGTGCCCCCACACCCCCCAGACTTTAAGATTGTCAACTCCAGATTGGAGTTGTTCCAGGGAGGGGGCAGGACACTGGAGGATGGCTACACTCGAAATTGGACCATTACAGTGACTGTCACTGTAATGGTCTTTTTCTGAGTGTAGCTGTCACGGTGTCGAGCTGGAGGAGGGCACCGAGGGCTGATAGGGCAAATCTGCAGATGTTGTTGTATGTAGTGTCCCATTTATGAAGAATACCAGCACTGGCATGTGAAAGGACTGGAAGAGCATACTGGAGTCTAAGGAGTAAGGCACCTCTAGCTATTGAGATCCTGGCAGCAGGGGTTAGAGAGTGTCACACACTGTAGGCAACACCAGTCTTGGTGTTGACAGATCTGCATACCTGTTAGAACTATACTACTCTACTGGGACTAAAAAGCTAGAACTCTACTACTGGGACCTTCAATTTAGGGTAAAAACAAGCATTTATTAATGCCGAATGTTTGCTTGCTGATATTATCATTGGACGTGCAAGAGTTAGATAGATACAGAATAGGAATGGCACTGAAGTATTGAACTCATGCCAACCTCACCTGAATCCTGCAGAGATGAACAGGCATTTGGGTGTGCCTTTGGGTCACCGCTTATAACTCTCATGGCATTTCACCTCACCCTATCCTGCAGACACAAAGTGTTGATGTGTGTCTTGGGGTGTTTGGCTTGACAGTCACCCCATGTCATAAGGACATATGCTAAAATGGATGCAGTATAGGAGAATGGGGTGAACTGTGGGGCTGAAGAGTCCAAGGCACACCTCGATGCCTGTCAGTGTGAACATGGTGGGACCTTATGGTTAGAAACCCTAAGGCCCAGGGAATTTTTTGGTATTTGCAGTACACATTTTCAACATGGCCTTCTTGTCACCCTCACCCCCCCCCCCCAACACCTCATGAAAGCATTTGGGACCTCTGCTCATGAACAGTGGTACTGTGTACTGTGATTTTGTTAATCTGTCCTAAACGTTGATTTCCAACAGTGACTGCACCATTTTTATTTTTTTTTATTTATTTCATTTTTGTTGACTGGGTAAGTGCACTAGACAAATTCTGCCTATTTTCAGGCACGACCCGGGGGAGGGGGATACAGATGAATGCCAACTGACTTTGAACCAGATTAAGCTGTTGGTGGTATTTTAGTGAATGGGGGGAAATTTGGCCAGGGCACTGGGGAAATTCCCCTACTGTTGGCCAGTAGGGGGACTTACCGACCATTGCAGGATGGCCACTTGGGCTGGAGCACCGGAGAGTGCAGACGTTGTGGAGGAGAGAGATTTGGCCTCATCTCCCTTCTTGTTTCCACCGGAGGCTGAAGTAAATGCTGAAAGTTTATATGAAGAAGAAGACGCTATGGATATCTACATTTCTACAGAAGATTTAACCTCACATCCCATTTTGGTAAATGCGATGAATTTCGAGGATAATTTACATTCCAAAAAAAAACAACTTGTGGAGTTGCTTGTGACTAGGGAGGAATGTCCACAGGAGGAGAAAGACCAGTCAGTTTCCCGGCTTGGTTCGTTTCAACAACAACTAGCTCCTGTCATTTCAGATGCCCGGCCTGTCAAACCAGGGGATGGCATCACAGCTCCTATCGCCAGCGCTGAGGTCGGGTAAGTCTGAGTCAGGTTTAAATGACATTTCACAGTTACAGGCTGGCAATTCAAACACGAATGCTCATATGTGCCTACAGCCTACTGTTAAGCTTTCACCATCACTGCTGCCTGAAACTCATACCTCTAAAGAACATAATTCAAACTGCAATGTAGCAGAGAGTACTGCTTTCACCTCTCCCGTAGCTACTCTTTCAAAATCGACTGGGTTTGTCTTCAAGCAGCCACAGGTAGAGGGAGATGCGGTTTTGATTAAATACCAAACTTAACAGAATGACCAAAAAGGACTTACTGAATTTGTTTTCTCTGGAGCAGGGAGTAAAACGGGGATGCAGAATGAAGTAAAAACCAGATGGGATGCATTTCTCCTCGCTCACAGGACTCTCAGGCCCTGTGTTGAAACAACACATACGACAGCGCCATCTGCTGTTCAAACAAAGTCAAAGGCTTCTAATGATCAGTGGTCTCGAAGTGCAGCATTAACTAATACGGGATGGAAACAGGGCCCCAGGGGAATTTGGATCCCTGATCCAGCTTGGGACTGTCCTTTTCTTTTCTCTCAAGACTCTCCTGAATGGAAACCAAAAAATACTATTATCCTAAAAGATGCATCACCACAGAATCCTGTTGCTTCTGGTTTATGTGAAAACACTTCTTATACCGAGACTGTTACAGGACAAGATTTACAATCTTTTCCCCCTTTGAAGTCCCCTTCTCATAATAACCTTCACATCCCTGCAGTATCTAATACTGAACTTACTTCTGAAAAAAAGTCTCTGTTATCTGATTTATTTAATAAAATAAAAAAAGAAGCAGCTCCTCGATGAAATGCTGTAAGGATACGATATAAAGGGGGTCTGGCTGATAGGCCAGACAGATATCACGTGGGAAAAGTATTACTTAAAGATTGATTGCATTTCTCCCCTAGGGAGGTGTACACATTTATAAACATTTCTGGGGAGGACAATTTTGATGTTAGTTTTCGAACTGCATACGCTCTAGACTTATTTTGGGAAAGATATGGACAGGCCAAGTTTTCTCCTACATGGACTCCTTTTGTAGTAATTCCTTTAACTAAACCACTCATTAAGTATGTTACAGTCATGTTTCATAATGAAGGAGTCCACGTAGAAGACATTACATACTGGCTCTCTCAAAAATGTGAGGTCATGGGAGCACCTGAAGCCATTTTAGACAGCGAGCTTTTTTGGACTGGGGGGTGGAAATATAAGGTAAAACTACACCAAAATGACTCAAGTATTGAGCATATTCCAAATTCTTTTTTGCTCGGTAGAGATTGGAGGGTGTGTTTTTATGCAGGGCAGCCAAGAGCATGCTACAAATGCGGATCCCGAACACATCTATCTAGTACATGTGATCAACCCCGATGCAATAATTGTGGGGAAGTGGGCCACATTACATTGCAATGTGCTAATCACACTAGATGTGATCTGTGTGAAGAATGTGGGCATGTCTTTGGGGAATGTTCTTGGGCTGCTCGGAATAAAGCATCCTGTATGAGCCCGGAGCTTCTTATCCAGCAAGCACAGGATTCAGCTAGTACTGCTCCCATCGATGCTCAAGACCCTCCTTCAGGACCTCCCCCTCCCTCTTCTGACCCTTTAGTGGTTCCCACTACTGTGCTTCCAGATCTCCCTGTTTCAGGCCCAGACCTTTCTCAAGACCCTGCAGATAAATCTACAATATCTGCATCCTTTGTCTCTGTCTGTTATGAGGATCCAGTTTGGGTCCCCAGTGTTGAACCTGACCGGGATCCTTTGCCAGTTCACCAAACCTGCCATTCCTGATATACCCCCCTTTCATTAGAGACAAATAATTCTTATGCAGCCCTTTTTACAGCCTGGGGTGATTTGGAGATGGAGTTTGGGGATTCCGACTCACAAAAATCTTTCCTAGGACAAGTTTCACAGGGTTTGGAACACGGTACTTATAAAGAAAAGAAAAAGAGGAAAAAACTTTAGACCTGCTTCCAATTCCATTATTTTTGTAAATGGGTAAAATTACTTTAGGTTCATTGAATGTGCATAGTCTATTGAATATAGATAAGAGACTAACTGTTTTCCAATATTTCCATGATTTGGCTCTAGATGTTTTTATCATACAGGAAACATGGATGTATTTGGAACATCGTAGTTGGAGTTTTAAAAGAGAATGGACATGGGGCCCTTCATATTGGTCCTTTGGTCTTGATGAAGATGGGGTATGGATTCTTTTTCACTCCTTTTCCTTTTCTCTCCAAAAACTAATTGACTTAGTGCCAGGCCGGGTTTTAATATTAGATGGTCTTTGGAAAAGTATGAACTGTAGGTTCATTGCAGTATACAATTCACAGGTGAAAGCAGATAAAGTTCTTCACATGAAGGCTATTAAGCCTTTTTTTAGTTTCCACTTATAACTTTTTTTATGTGGGGATTTTGACTGCAGCCTCATATTGGATAAAAAAAAGAAGCGGGATGAGGGACGGAAGATTTATTGTGACTCTAATGCACTTAATAATCTCATAACTACAGTTGGTTTAATTAATAGCCATGTTTATCATACTAATTTCACTTATATGAGAAATTCTTACACTTCTGTTATTGATTATATTTTTCTTTCCCCTAATTTATCCAAAGGTACTTTAGATATTAGTCCTGTAGAATTTTTGGACCACTTATTATTAATTCTGTGTCTGGACCAAAAAGTTAAAAGACCTGTGTTTCGAGAGAGATGGAAAATAAATACCTCGGTTTTGTCTGATCCTGCTGTAACTCGAGCCATGTTTTTTTTTTTTTACTGCTAGATCATCTGTAGAATGTTTATATCATGACAAGGGTGAATGGTGGTCAGATACAAAAAAAGATATACAATGCTGGTTTATGAAATTTGGTAAATCACAGGGTAATAAAAAGGTTTTACGTTATCTAACTTTACAGAAACAGCTGCAAAAAATATTTTCTATAGCAAATCTTTCAACACTGGATTATTCATCACAGATTGATTTAATAAACACTGAAATGAAAAAGTTCCAATATGACAGGGCTTGGACTATCCAAGGTATGCTACACGCTGGTACTCATAATACCCCGATAGGAGATCCCTTTGAAGCCTGTAAACAGATAAAAGAAAGTATGACTATGGAATATTTGATCTCTGCTGCTGGTCAAAGGGTGAGTTCTCCTGAGGATTTGGATAAATTGATACAACAACATTTTAAAACACTATTGCCCACTTCTCTGATTTCTCACAATGATATTATTACTTTCCTTCAACCAATCATAGTTAACGATTTTCCAGATGATATGTTACATTTACAGACCCCCATTACTAAACAGGAGATTTTACAGGCCATTTCAACCCTTAAAAATAATGTTTCACCAGGTTTAGATGGTATCCTTCATCTTTTTTACAACATTTTTGTCAACACATAGCAGACAGTTTAGTATCAGTGTATAATTATTGGTTTAATTCTGATACAATACAACCTACCTTTGCAGAAAGATTACTGGTCAATCTTTTTAAAAAAGGGGATAGAAGTCTTATTAGGAATTGGAGACCCATTGTATTGCTCAACACTGACTATAAGATTCTAGCCCATATACTGAATAACAGATTAAAATCTTATGCTTCATTAGTGATTTCACCACAACAATATTATGGACTTCCTGATAGGAAGATACAGCATGCCTTAATGATCATTAGGGATGTAATTGAACACTGTAATATGGCAGGATTATCAGGATGGGTAGTAGCAGCTGACCAAGAAAAAGCATTTGATAGGGTTTATCATCCTTATTTGTTTAAAGTTCTGGAAATTTATAAGGTTCCTTTAGCTTTTATAAAACAACTAAATTGCTGTATTCTTTTTTTTTAGTGCAAACTTTTTTGAAAGGATTTATTGGGCGGAGTTTTGATATTGGGATAGGGGTTCACCAGGGATGCCCCTTAAGTCCACTTTTGTACATTTTTTCACTCGACCCTTTGTTGAGACACATTGAAATGCATCCTTTTTGGGAGGGGGTGTCAGGTATAGGGATCCCATGAGGCATTCGGATACAGGCATATGCAGATGATATTTGTGGGTTCTTTTTAAAACAAAAGCAGATAGAAATTTTTTTTATATGAAATATAAAAAAAACAGATGGTTTCAAATGCCAAATTAAATGTTGATAAGAGCAAAGGGCTTTTCATAGGCAATATTATGAATCTACCAAGTGAAATGGGCATTACTATTGACTATGAGCCATTAAAAATTTTAGGAATTGTTTTTGGACTCCAAAATCTTCCTGAGGCTAACTGGGAGTTAACATTAAGAAAGGCAGAATTAAAGGTGCTTAGATGGAAACACTAGAAATTCACGAAACTTAAAAGAATTTTGATTTAAAAAAAATTTTTCTGCGCTTTTACATTATGTGGATATGCTGTACCCAGTTCCGAGCAAATTTGAAACTAGATTATATAGTCTTTGTTTTCAAATGTTGTGGGGTAATAAACTCAACCCAATCAAGCACTGCTACACATATCTAGGGGTCAAGGAGGGAGGTTTGGGAATGATTGAACCAGTGATTTTTTTGCATGCATTATTTTTGAAACACACAATCAACAAGGCCCTTTCTCAATCAGAATTGGTGCACAATATTTGGCTATGGAACTCTTTAAATAAATATATCACAGTCTGGAGTACTGTGGCCCCTAAATTACACCCTCACATTAATATTCCTCCTTATTTTAAATCAGCTGCACAAAAAATATATAAATGGAGGGTCTTGAAACCTGAAATAGTAATTCAGTCTGCTAAGTCTTTATATCAGACTATTTTTTCTAGAATATATCCGTTGGAACCAAGTTTTAAAAATTATCCTTCAACAGATAACAATCTAATTCTCAGGCAACTCACCCTTAATAGGATTCCTTGCAAGATGTGGGAAAATCTTTGGCTTGTTGCATATGGCAGATTGAACGTAAGAGGGAATGCCAAACATAAAGTAGTTGAAGAAAGAAATTGCCCATATATGGATTGTATCTCATTGCTTGAAACTATGGAACATTTCCTGTTGGAATGTTCATATGTTACAGCTCTATGGGTTTTTTTGGCCACAAAATGGCGGATGGATTGGTTAAAACATTTAGATTATGATATTTTAGTTGTGAGGAAATATGGGGTGGGGTTAGCAAAGTATCACTCTGACACTTTATCTATTTTTCTTTGTTGTATTAAATTTTACATTTGGCAGGCTAGATGCCAATGGGTATTGCATCAAAGGAAAATGTCTTTTGACTGTCTCAGTAATTTAGTCTCAACTGAAATGATGACTGTTTATAAAAGAGATTGTGCTATGAGTTCTGCACAACAGGTGTCACATTGGTAGAGGGGTTTCACATACTTCATTAAATATAAATAATGAAAGTTGGGTTGGGGATAGGAACTATGCTTTAATTGATTTATGATTTATTTTCCCTCCCTTTACCCTGATGTTCTCATTATAAGAGAGATATTTTTATGTTTGTTGTCACAATTTGAGTTATGTTTCACTGTTTGACTCTGTATCTGTACTAATTTTATATATATGTTTTTTTCAATAAAATCTCCCCTACTCTTTTCGGTAGGTGGTGCTGTAGAGCCAGAAGGAGGCGTTTGGTGCTCAGATGGATGCTGACTCTGGAGGAGGATGACCGCCTGCACGTCGGCTGCTGCATGCAGTGAGTGGGGAAAATGGTACAACTGGAATGCATCATAGTGGTGGCCAGCAAAATGTACTGAATCCCCCACAGCAGGAGTTTGTACTTAAGGGTGTGGATGTCACTGATAGTAGCACGCCGATGGAAGACCCGTCGGTACGGGTGGATTCTGAGATGCAGCAGGTGTCTCGTAGAGTGGAGCTCGCTACGAAAGCAGAACTGATCAATTTGGTTAATGACCCGGATGATATGATGTCACATTTGGTGGAGAAATGGAGACTTTTCGAAATCGCTGAGGAAGAATTCTGGAGGGATCAGCTACTGGCTGAGGAGGATCTTAAGAAACTGAAAAGGTCCGAAGTAGATTCTCCTTCGGGTATGTCAGGTACTGGCATGAAAGTTTTGACATCTCTTGCTCCCACTTCGGGCGATTCTGTATCTTTACCTCAGACCCAGACAGCCCGCAAGGGTGTTATGATTAATGAATGGTCCCCACAACAGGCCCTTGCAGAGGTGGGATGGATTCAGATTGAATTAGGTGAATGGGTCACAGATCCTACTATTCCTCTTCCTGGCGTGTCTGGGGTGGGAGGGATGAATGAGACAATGACTGCCACTGAAACAAAACTTTTACAGCAAGATGATATAACTATACAGGGAGACCGTCCGCCTCATGTTGCTGAGGTGTTTCCTGATTCCTCTATACTCCAACAAATCTCTAATGTGGTACCCTCAGCCCAAGAACCTGTGCATACTGAAAATACACCACAAAGCCCTACTTATTCACCACCTGAAGCATTAATAGCTGTCCCGGATACTATGGCTGGAGAGCAGGATCCTCAGGTGGATATAAACCCTGGTGTGACACACAATATGCAGGGTCCTTTGAATCCACAGACTCCTGCTGTTACCTTTGCTAGTTTGTTTCAGAAGCCAGTTGCTCTTGCAAAAAGGTGGAATGCAGTACGCCTCAGGTTTTTAGGGCCTACAGATAATATGATGGATAGGTTTTATGTGGGCAAGGTCTTAATCAAACAGATGCTGGGTTTTTCACCTAGTGAAGTCTATGCACTTATCCACATGCCAGGAGATAACACATATGATATTAGTTTTCGAACCCCTGATATGTTGAACAGATTCTGGATGAAATATGCTGTTTTAAAAACTAATTCAGCTTGGACACATTTCCAGGAGATCCCCCTGACTAAACAATCCTTCAAAGTGATTACAGTGCTATTTTGGAATGAAGAGGTAAATGTAGAAGACATTACTTATTGGTTAGAAAGTAAATGTAAAATTCAAGGAAATCCAGAGCTGATATTGGATACTGAAGGCTTCTGGAATGGGGGGGTGGAGATACAAAGTTAACGTGATACAAACTGATGAAGGTTTGCAACATCTTCCCAGTTGTTTTTACTTGGGTCGGGATAAAGGATTTATTTTTTATCCAGGCCAGCTGCGTCATTGTTACAAGTGTGGTTCGGCTTGACACCTAAGCAGGTCGTGTGAGGTGATGAAATGTGTATAGTGTGGTGAATTGGGGCACGTGATGGCTGATTGTCACCATCCTGCGAAGTGTTCTTTATGTGAAGAGGCACATGCATATACGGAGTGCCCTTGGGTGGCTCAAAATAAAACTAATGGAGATTTTGTTGTGCAAGACTGTTTTTTTAATTTGGCAGTGCATGCTGCTCAAAGACAGAGACCTCCACCTCCCCCCTTAGGAAGGCCCCCAATGTTGGTACAAACAGGACAGTTGGATCCTCTAGTGATTGTCACGAACACTCCCCAACAGGAAATGAATGACACCCAGTGTGATGTTGCTGACCCGACTGGAATAATTGAAGAGGTTTTACCAGTGATCTTTGATGTGCCTGTTAACACGATGCCCCTCCCCATTACCCCTGGAAGAGGCCTTTACAGTCGTCATGAACAGACATCGTAGTTTGAGACCTAGAAATACCGGGAAAAGTATGATAGAGAAAACACCACTCCTAGTACGAAATCCATATCAGGTTCTGCATTAAGATGGAGACACAGAATCAGATTCTGCCTCAGTATATTACTCACAACTGGAAGGAGCTTCTGATATGGAGCAAGCTGTAGAAAATCTGGATGCTGTCAAAAAAAAGAAGTCACGTTTAGGGTCTAGGAAATGGACAAAAAAAAAATGATGACTGATGTGTCTCAAGGGTTCAGTAAATTCTATGGAGTATTATGGTTACCAATAGTGGTTAGTTATGTATGCTCTTTTGGTGTATGATTGGGTTTTATAAACTATCTCTAGCATCCAAGATAGGAAGAGAGTGCTTATTTATTCATTAATTGCAGCAGGGGAACAGGATATTGTTTTTTTGCAAGACACACATTTACACACTAAGATGGAAATGGAACAGGCAATTGCTGGATGGCAATGGGGGGTTACATATTGGTTGTTAGGTGAAGAATTGTGTAGTGGTGGTGGAATTGTGGTTAATAATCCGACAGCTCAGAAGGTACAACTTATAGATATTATCCCAGGTCGAGTGTTGTTGTTAGATTTAATTATCAATAGTATGTGTTGCCGTTTCATTAATATATATGCTCCTCAATTGAAGTCAGCTAGAATTGATGTCTTTCATGCAATCCAACCTTTTTTATTTACTTCTCATTATGTTTTTTGGGGAGATGATTTTAATTGTAGTCATTACAGAACGGATAGGGGCCTTACTACTTCGAAATTATATTGTGACACCAATTGTCTTAATGATCTAATTTCACAGACTGGGCTGATTGATGTTTTAGCTTTAACTGGGACACCACAGAAAACATTTTTTCAAGGTACCAGAGCTACAAGGATTGATTTTTGGTTTCTGTCTGACTCCTTGAAGGTTATAACAACTAATACTACACCAATAGCCCCTTCTGATCATGCACTTATTGAGGTTACAGTTGCTAGTCATGATACTGTGCATTGTGGACCAGGGTATTGGAGATTGAATCTAGAGTTTCTTACCCTACCTTCAGTAGAAGAAGGTTTTATGGCCCTTCTTGAAGCTAGGAAATTGGTTTTATGTCTGTATGATACCCACAGGGAGTGGTGGGGAGATACTAAATGTGATATCAGGAGATATTTCCAAATTATTGGTAAAATTAATGGCAGACATAAGTCTAATATGTACCAGGAGTATAGGATATGTTTCCTGGAGCTCCACTTTTTAGCTGCACAAGGGGATAGAAGTATCTTCTCAGAATTAGCTACTATAAGGAAAATGATAAATGATGCCAAATATTCTAGGTTTAAAATGTTAGATCTTGAACACAGGTTTGGTTCACAAGGTAGTAAAGCTTTTATGAACCCGTATCAATTCTGTGTACAACAAACGAGGTTAAAGTATATGGCAAGCATTCGTGATCAGACAGGGAATTTGTGTACAGCCAAAGCAGATGTTATGAAAGTTATGAATGACCATGTTGGTACTTTGTTTCTTTATTCTAATTTACAACCTCTCTTAACTTCTGGTAATAAACGTTGGATGCCTTGGGTATTAGATTCCTTGGGCACTCTCTTCGCAACATGGTCAATGCAGACAGCCATGCCCAAACAAATGCCTATTTTACAGTTGCCTACTGTATTGAAATCTTGTTTCAGTAAGATTAAATTATGGGGTATAGCGAAAGATCATATTTTGAATTTTAGTAGAAAAGAGCTGTATGGCTTTTTGATCCAAAAATATTTTCAAGATTCAGCATTTTTTGATACCTATTCTTCCCAACATCTGCAGTCTATGGGTACTGTGTTAACTTCACCACGTATCCCAATCTTTATGTGGGATGTTTTATGGTTATCCTTCCATGGTAAATTGAATGTAAGAGGAAATCTAAAACACAGACAGATTTTCGAATGGTATTGCCCTAGAGATTCATGTTCTACCACAATTGAAACTATGGCACATTTATTTCTTGATTGTCCCTTTGTACAGAGTTTTTGGCGAACTCTGTGACACAGCTGGCCTACTTTCCCATTTTTTCATATGATGTTAGAAATCTTATGCTTAGGTATTTTACCGTTTTTATGGACAAAGCATGATAAAACTACTATGTGGTTGTTTTTGATTTGTTTTAAGTTTCATATTTGGTATGTACGTTGTAGGTTAACCATCCAACAGCTTCATTTTACACCTGAGGATTAGTTTTTTATGATTAGAAATTCCATTACGAGTATTAAAAATCAAGATTCGGTACAGTGTGCACCCCCTCTTTTTCTCTCAAGGTGGGGTTCGGTTGATTGGCTCATTTGACAGTAGTACTGTCTTGTTAAGTATTTTCAAGTAGTAAGTTGTTTTTTTTTTTTATGGCAAAGTTACAATTTATATATGCAATCTTGTGAGGTACTTTGGAATTATTTTGATCGGTTCTTTATAGATTAGGATTATTAATTCCCCTACCCTTTAGTGGGAGGAACATGTAGTTTGTTAGAATTAGTACTGAATGTCTGATGAAATATCAAACTTATCTTTATTATTTTTCTTTTTCTTTATTTCATTTTAGTGAAAAGTGACACTAATATATATACAGTAGTATATATATATATATATACTTGTATGTCTTGAATACTTTTATTGTATATGATATATGAATGAAATATTTATTTTCTGTTTACACTTTTCTTTGTATTATGATTTGGTAAGCAGTATCATTATTATCTCTGTATGTTACTTTCAAGTTTTGAATAAATAACACCCCTACTCTTTTCGAGAAGTGCTACGGGATCTTTAACATCCACCTGAACTACCACCAGAACAGGCAGATGGGACCTCAGTTTAATGTCTCATCTGAAAGATGGCATCTCAGGAGTGCAGCACCCCCCCCCCCCATACTGCACTGCAGTGTCAGTATTGGGATATTAACCCAAGTGCCTGGTGTGGGGCTAGAACCCACAGTCTTCTGATCTCCCAGCATCAGAGGTGAGTGTGCTACCTGTTGAGCCACTGACACTGACGCCAGATGTGCAAAAACACAGTCTGGGCAAATGGGGTTTAACACAAAGAAGTGCAAGATCATGCACATAGGTAAGATAAATCCTGAAGCCACCTATTATAGGTTGGGAGGGGAGTTGCTGGCAATCACAAGGGAAGAAAGAGACTTGGGCATCATCATCATCACAGATGCCCTGAAATCATCCAAGCAGACCAGTAAAGCAGTAGGTAAGGCTAGAGGAATGTTGAGGAGTATTAGCAGGTGGCATCACAAGTTATAAGAGGGAGCTGATATTCTTTATAAGATACTGGTAAGGCCCCCATCTGGAGTACTGTGTGCAGTACTGGAGGCCGCATCTGCACAAGGAGATTAACAAAATGGAGGCAGTCCAGAGAAGGGCAACCAAAATGGTGCAGGGACTGCATCAGAAAATATATCAGGACAGATTTATGGAGCTCAATATGTATACCCTAGCACAAAGGAGGGAGAGAGGTGATATGATCAGAACATTCAATCATCTTAACAGCATTAATAAGGTGAAAGAGTCTAACATGTTTCAATATAAGAAAACTAGCAGGACAAGAGGACACAGCATGAGATTAGAGGGATGCCGATTAAGGGGTAATGTGAGGAAGTTCTTTTTCACAGAAAGAGCGGTGGATGAATGGAACAGCCTACCTCAGGAAGTGATGGATTGAATACAGTGCAGAGCTTCAAAACAAGCATGGGATAGGCATAAGGGAGCACTAAAGTTGAGTATGAATAGATAGGCCATTGACAGTGTACAGGCTTATGCACATTCATAAATTAGAAAAAAATGGGCAGACTGGATGGGCCTTGTGGTCCTTATCTGCTGTCAACTTCTATGTTTCTATGGGTAGGATGTGAAAAATGACAGCTGTACCAATCATAGGGAGGTATGAGAAATGGCAATGTTGAAAAGCTGGAGTGAAAATATTAAAAATGCTTGAAGTTATGAGCGTACATGGAAACTGTGCAATGCACACTTGTAACACAGTCATTCAGTGGAATTATGTCACCAAATTTTCAACCTAGGCATTTTGTAACTTATGCTCATGAACAGTGTCACAATGATTTTCTTAATCTGTCCCAAACACTGACTTCCCACAATGACTACGCCATTGTATGCCAGATGTTGAAAAACACATTTTGGGCAGTATGTGAAAAATGACAACTATACTGTTCATAAGGAGGTGTGCAAAATTGACAATGCTGAAAATGTTGCATGAAAATATTACAAGTTCTTGAAGTTATGAGTGTGCGTGGAAACTGCAATGCACGCTCGTAACATTGTCATATTATGGACTTTTATCACCAAAGTTTCAACACAGGCATTTTGTGGCCTCTACTCAGGAGCAGTGTCACTGTAATTTTCTTAATCTGTCCTGAACTCTGATTTCTCACAGCAACCGCAATTGTGCACCGGAAGTGTGAAAACACAATTCATAGAAACATAGAAACAAAGACTTTGATGGCAAATAAGGACCGCTTGGCCCACCTAGTCTGCCCATTTCCCTACCTACTGGATAAGCTGCAGATCCTTGTTAACCAACAGCCTATTTCTTCTACCCCCCCCCACAAGAATTGCCTTATATCTGCTCCATGTATTCTTGAATTCCCCTACTGGTTTTGACCCTACAACCTCCTCAGGAAGGCCGTTCCATGTGTCCACCACTCTAGCCATGAAAAAATACTTCCTCGCTTTACCCCTGAGCCATCCACCCCCTATTTACAAATTGTGTCCCCTTATTCTTGCACATCTCTTTTTCTGAAAGATGCTACCCTCTTGGACTTTGTTGATTCCCTTGAGGTACTTAAACATTTCTATCATGTCCCCCTCTCCCTCCTTTCCTCGAGGGTATACATATTAAGCTCCTTTAGTTTCTCTTCATGTGGCTTCTCTTGCAGACCCTGCACCATTTTAGTTGCCCTCCTCTGGACTGTCTTTATCCTGTCTATGTCCTTGCAGAGATGGGTTCTCCAGAACTGGATGCAGTACTCCAGATGGGGTCTCACCAACTGTCTGTACAGAGAGATAACAACTTCCTGTTTTCTACTGGTGATGCCCCTCCCTATACATCCCACTATCCCCCAAGCCATCCCTAAGATTTTGTCCAGGATGTGAAAAATGACAGTTGTGCTGTTTATAAGGAGGTATGAAAAAAATTCCAACATTGAAAAGCTGGAGCGAAGTTATGAGTGTGCATGGAAACTGCACAATGCACGCTCGTAACAGTAATTTTTTGGATTTTTTTCACCAAATTTGCAACATAGGCTTTCTGGGAGGCCACTTCATGAACAGTGACATTGTCATTTCATTAATTGCTCCTGGACGGTGATTTTGCACAGTGACCGTGAAATCACCTTTCGAGACAAATAACGACATGACAGTGAATGAATTCATGAGGTGGGATTCTAAGAACCCCATGTTGAAAATTTGGCACCAAAATTCATAAAAATGGCTGAGATATCCACCTAAGTTGACCCCCCCCCATTTATGCCATTATACAGCTTAGCGGCATTTCTTCAGTGTGCGGTCAGCTTTGAAGAGTGCAGATGTGTTCCTGGTCTACTGAAGATCATCACTCGGGCCTTTGGAGGTAATCATGGGGTGAGGATGGGGTGTGGGGATGTGGGGTGCACAGAAGGTGGGTGTGGGTTGGGGGCACCAGAGACAGTGAGGAACTGTTTTCTGTGTTTATAGAAAAATAAACATGAAAATGTGGGAAGCTTTTGGCAAGCTGGGGTGGGCTCCCACCGTGCCTCCTGGGTGTTTGTTGGCAGGGGGGGTTGGAGTTAAGAGTGGTTGGGCACCCCTGTCAGCCATACAGTGTGCTTGGGGGGCACCATGAGCCGAAGGGGATTGGGCACCCCCCTCGGCACACAACAAATGGGGGAGAATTATGCTGACGGGGATTGGGCTACCCCATTAGCAAGTGAACTGTGCAGAGGGGCATGCCTACAGTGGGATTGGGCACCCCCATTGGCTTTCATGGGGACTGAAAGGCAGCCGGCAGTAGCCGCCATTTGACATCAATATGCAAATTGCCTGCAGGTTACCACGGCTGATTGCAGCGGTGGTTTTGTTTCAGCTGCATGCCACTGCATCTGAACTGCTGTCATGGACAGCTCGGCCATTCATTTGTGTGGTGTGGTCACACCTGCAAAATGGATCAGGGCATTGGCAAAGTGGGCGGCACAACTCCAAAAAGTCGTATGGTTGCACTATGTTTCTTGCCCATGCATGCAAGCAAACATAAAAACATGAGTAATGCAGTTTTCCATGATACAGAAATTCCCCCTCCCCACTTCCTATACCAAATAAAGAAATAATTAGGTACAGTACTTTGATCTGTGGAATGGGGTGTGTGTACTGCTTGCCGCAACAATGATTAGAATAATTAGTGGCTCTGGTCGGTTCTGTGCATGACCAAATATGTTTGTCAGCAGAATGTGTCTCTGTTGTACAGAGAGCACTGTGCATCTGCTTGTGTGGAGTATGTCTCTCTCCTTCCTGCACAAACAAGACTGCCTGCTGTTCCTCTTCATTTCCATGCTGTGCCACCACCATTCCACTTGAACACAATAGGCATCACAGATACTGAGAAATGTTGATAGATATAGCGAGAGAGAGAGAGAGGGGGGGGGGGGACAACCAGCATGACATGTTACTACTATCTTGTTATCTTTATATTTCACAGTGCTGCAGTTGCTATGTGTCCTGTTCTCTCTCTACAGCGTAGCTTCCCTTCCCTGTGTACAGTGTTAAAATGATGTATACTGTAACTGCTCTGCCTGCTTCTGTATATTGCCCCCTTTGTATAACAGCACTGCGTGTATTGATATCTACTCATCTGTATATAGTTGTATCTGTAAATGTTGCATGCCATGTTTTATTCATGGATTGCTGTACCTTCTTTCTGTCATGTATCTCCCTGCACTGCTGTATATTATAACAAAGCAGTGGCTTTATCTGGACTGTGACAACCAACCTCTCCCTCTGGGCTGGAACAGCTTTTAGAGAGGTGTCTGTCCTCAGGTATTCACTGCCACCAGATGGAAAGTCGTCCAGCGCCCCCCCCCCCCAAGTTTACAAACTTGAATAATTTAACATGCAATTACACAAGTCAAAGTCTGGTAGTGTGTCGCTCTCAGGTGGCAGATGCTACACAAAGTTTACCTCAGCCAGTGGAAACCAAATATTACCTTAGAAAAATGACATCACAGTCACAACTGTTGAGCAAATAAATAGCTTTTTACTTAACATAAAGTGCACTGAGCATTTACAGGATATATATTTACAACACAAGAGAATAACACTAATACAGGAAAAGTAAACAAATGTTTTTAAATAACAGATGGCAAAAGAAAAAGGCTATTACTGCAATATGTTAGTATTAAACTTACCCTTCCCTGTCCTTTCTAAAGAACACTGGACCCTATGCTAACTGCCAGCTCCCCACAGACATAGCAAAAAGGGTAGGAACCCAGCTTAAGTTTCTCCCTTCAACTTCAAGAGTAAGAAAGAACCAACTTCACTGTCTTTCAGAATGTTATATACTCTCTTGAGAATAGGTCGTTCCTATTCTCCCTTTGAATGCACCAACCATCCAACGTGTATGTATTTAATTGTCCCAATCAGACTGAACATCTATCAGTGACCAATTATATTCCTTTTTAACCTTGAGTTTATATTTGAGTGAACCAATCCCTTCAAACTGGCCTGTGTGTGGACATGTCCACTCGAGATTTATGACCCAGCTCTTATCTAGCAGCTAGGGAGGACTGAGAATTCCAGCGTGTGGAACATCAGCTTGAGTATTTTTTTTTCAGACTGCTGAAAAAACATGTGTTTGAAAAAATCCAAACATTAACTCCTTCCTTCCCATTACTGTCACATGGATCATGTTTGCTGATCTGAGAAATCATGTTGCAAATAAGTTAAGAAATCATTCCTTTACTGATTAGGAGTTGCTGTGATTGGCAAATGATACATAGTATATGATTGGTATAACACTTACTGGTTAAAAAAGGCCATACAGCGGTTGACGCAATTCTATGCCCCTTCTCAAAAAAAAAACCAAAAAAAAAACTTGAAGTCATAATTTGTGCATCACAATTGTTATGTTTCTCATTTGGTTTTTAATTATTTATTTATTACTGTATGTACTTTGCTATTTCTGTATGTATTCATGAATTTCTTTATTTCACCAATAGACCAGAGATCAATTTGGCTTAGCTGTGGATGTCAGTAACTTGCTCTGGTGTGAATCATGAAGATCGTAGAATACACTGCAACAGTAGGTCAAACCAGTGCACTATTATTGTTTTACACAGCACAAAATCGCTTTATCGGTCTCCAATATTTTATAAATGGCAACAGAGGGAGAGGTTATAGTGTTGGGAAAACATTCTAGTTGATTTAATTCATATTATTATTTCTATCTTGTGCATTGTACTTAGATTTAACACAATATAATGCCAGTATTAGAGACATTCCATAAAATTCCAGGGACTGAATAGAGCAGGGTGAGGAGTGAAAGACACTAGAGGAGGATTGGCACTTATTCACAGTATACATTATGTCAAGACCTTTTGGTCATTTTGCAGTGTGTAAGGAAATGTAATAATCGGAAACCAAAAGAAACAGCCACTAATTTCAAAAGCTGAGGCTGCAACATTGTCAGGCCCAAAGTAAGAGCAGCTAATTTCTAATAATGAAGATACGAAATACTTTGTGATAATATTGACTGGTGGATTCTGCATTCTTACTCAACTCTGCCTTTAAGACATTGAGCCCTAGAATGTAAAAATACACCACTGTGTATTATTATTATATGTCTGTGTAGTAACACATTCCTATACAAATGCAGCAATGTCTCATTATATGACACTTACATAGTATTGCAACACATTTATATAAGTACTGTGCACTGCTGAAACATATACAGGATGTCTTGCAATGTACCTTTCACTGTTAGCCTCTAAAACAATCCTAGGATGTTTCATATATTATTTAATTTGTTTCTGTTTTATTGCCTACAGGAAATGTATTACAAAAAAAGTGCAAAACTTCTGTACTACTCTTCTAATGTGATACTACACCATCAGAAGGCATGCATTGTTCATTTTAATTTAACCATGTAAGAAAAGCTGTTGCTCTATTCAATTGCTGCAACCAGCTGGTATCAAAGTATGCAATGTATAGATCCACATGGACCGTTTGCTGTCAAATGACACCCTCCCTGCAATCCTGTATGTCCTCATGTGACCCATCCCACACAATCAGAATGTCCTATTTGTCAAACATAAATAAAATAATTTCCCACACCACATCTAATGCCATTTAAGTGTCAGGAGGCAGGCATTACAGTACTCAATGCTATAATATGAAAATCTACCTTGCATTACCTTGTGACCATTATCTTTTTGCCATTACATCTGATTTGTACACATATTTTTCATATGTGACACAAAGTTTTATGTACTACAAAGAACAATCTCTCTCATACAAAACACTAGGCCTGTAGTTTATACAAAATGTTTCCACAAAGATACCACACAGAATAGCATCCTTCCTGCCTGAAGTATACATCCCAAGCGTACCAAGGAGACTTTGCTGTTTGACCCATCGATTACATCCAAATGTAATTGTTCTCATTTTGCAGGTTTTAATACAGCAGAACATGAGGTTTTCCAAACATTGAGAAACAGAAGTTGTACAGACTAACTATAATAGCATATTCTTGCCAGAGTACCAATCATGGACAGAGTAGATATTATGAAGTACAAGAACTTGATGGAGGGAGTAGAAGAAGTGTTCTTTGCCTATACCTATGGTTGACTTACCATGGGTCTCATAGCCATTATTTAGCAGGGTGAGCATCTGTTGGAAATGAATGAAGACCTCAGGCAACTGTCTGATGTGGGACCAATAATTAAGTTTTGCAAGGTGAAAACCTTACAAAGGTAGCAGGTCACCCCGATTTTAACAATGAAAAGCCATATAGTAGTTGGCTCCATAGTAACCTACAAACTGTTTAATATTGCATTACATGTGACAACTTCCTTAATGAAAACAAGTCCATTAACCCTAAAAAGATGGAACTGAAAGAAGTTCATATTTCTCAGTTTCTAACATGCAATATGCTGTGTGTAATTCATGTTCTCTGCTGCTCCTGTGGGACATTGTATGTGTATTAAACTTGAAGGTACCTGAATGAAAGAATACAGGAGAAGTACAGAGGCATTTGAGGACAAGAATCTTTCTGCTCCACTCGTTAACACCATTTGGACCAGTCTTCCAATAGAATTCAACCCATAAAATACATAGTATGGCTATCATGTGACTCAGAAAGAGAAGGGGAGGAGGGGGGAGGCACACCCTTAACCGAACTGCAGGCAGTCCATGGAGTTCTTCTAAAAAAATATTGGGAAATCAAGTGCTTTACATGATTACATGGAGTGACAGTCTCTTTTGCATTCTTGAATTACTTTAAAGACGAAATGGCTTCTGTACTTCTACCATCAAAACAGATTTTCACTAAAGACCTGTAGTTTCTGTAATTAAAAAAAAAAACTACATACTGAATATGTAGTACATGAAAAGTATTTTTTCTTCACTGTAAAGTCTGCATTAAGTAATTTTTAGGAATCATATAATGATACATTGCTTCTCTTCTATAGAAATATATTGTTACACAGAGGTATTAATAAACAGTGGTGTCTGTGTACTGAAGGTACTGTGAATAATCATCTAGCAACTTAGGGGTTCATGTGAGGGGAAGGAATCAAACCCAGTTTCAGCAAAACAGAACACAGAACAATAGTTACAGACATGTTCACCAACTATAACATATTTAAAGAACTGACATGTATCCTCATACAAGCAAGGTGTTTCCCCTCTGTGGTAGCACGGGACTGCAGATAATTACCATTTAGTGATATATAACCCTTCCTCTGATGCATTGCACTTCATCCTATAAAGCAGTGATATACAGCCAAGTAGAGTCACAATCTGGTTTCTTATCTGTGCCATTTGTATTGGGTTTTTGTACAAACAGTCTTCCTTTTGGTGTGCATATATGATTTGCTTATCTACATCTATAATTCATGTGTTTGCCTTTAAGTAAGCAGCCAGGCATCTGGACAATGCACAGTGTGTGTCATGGTACATGATAGTTGCTCCTAATGAAATGTAGGGTAATTGCACCCCAGTAAATTGTTGAACACCACTTGTTAGCTTTGGTTTTGTCTGTTTAAAGCTAAGTACTCTTTGTATGTTTATTTTATCTAAACACAACATAGCTAGCATCATAAATACCTCTGGAAAAGTTTCATAGTATAAGGGGAGTCAAATGTTAGGACACTGAGAATGTTGAAAATGTAGCAGTGATAATAAAGTAAATGTTAGAGTTGACGACATCACTGCAGATCTGAGATTGAATGATTTTCTCCAGTGTTTTTTTTTTGTTTGTTTTGTTATTTAGTATGAAAACCAAAAAAAGAAATCCCATAAAAACAGCAGGGACAGGCTGAAAACATTACATTTAGCTTATTTTTTTATTTATTTATGTCATAGACGACAGATTGAGTCGGGTTGGCTATTAATGTCACTAAGTTGCTCTGTATCTGTGAATTAAACATTGTGAAATCAACTGGTTTTAATGATTGCCTGCAATGGCAGTCTTTTTAACATCCTTGACTTAGTTTTAAGAGTTAATAGCTTCTGTGGGTGTACCATCAAAACATATTTCCACTAAAGAAGACTTGCAGGTTTTGTAATTTATTTCAATTAAATAAAAAACCTACATACTGAATATCAAGATGGCAATGTGAATATAGGGAATATGTAATACAGCAAAGCTTTTCACCCTCTCACTGTGAAATCTGCATTGCAAAAACTACTGTATACATATTTCAGCTACTCACATTATTTAGATAGGCTGATTGAAACACTATTTAGGGTGCATGTATTGCTGCTTATGCATAGAAATGTATTATGTAGAAATGTATTAACACACAGTGGTGTATATGTAGCGAAGTTACTGTAAATAATCTTACAGCCTCTCAGCAGGTTATATCAGCAAGCAAATCGAATCCAGTTCCACCAAACCAGCAAACAGATCAATAAGTGTGTTAAAGACATGTAGCCCACAGATATATGTCCTGATTGTATAGCTGATTCCTACATTCATGCAACTGCTAACAATACTAATAGCTGACATATTTTCAAGAAGTACAAATGTGTATCAATTATAGCATATGTTAAGAATCGGCATTTCTCTGCATAAAGACAAGGTCCCCCCTCCCCTTCCCTCCCGCTAGACTACAGAACTGCAGATAATTATTACTTAATGATATACAACCATTTTTCAGCTACATTCTAATCCATCATATAAAACAATGATAGCCAGCCAGTTAGAGTATCCACCTGGTTTCTTATCTGAGACATTTGTATCAGCATTCTGTACAATCAGTCTTTCTTTTGCTGTGTATATATTAATTTATTTCTGTATATCAATAATTCGTGTTTGCTTTACATAAGTAGACAGACATATTGAAAATGTACAGCCTGTCTCATGGTACCTTATATTTCCTCGTAACCAAGATGTGATTTAATTATACCACAGTAAATTGTTAAGCAGTAGTTGTTATCTCTGCTTTTGTCACTTTAAACTCAAGTACTGTTTTAATGTTTCTCTTATCTAACTATAACACAGCTGGCATCATAAATATTTCTGGAGAAGTCTCATAGTATAAAGAGATAGCCAAATTTCAGGAGACAGAATGTGGAAGATTTATAAGTGAAAATAAATTAGATACTAGAGCTCAACATGTCACTACAGATCAAAATGGCTAGTACCACTTATACTTTTCAATTACTGAGCCCTTACATTGGCCCAGGCCAAGTACAGGTATCAGTCAGTGCCACTTATTTTACAGATGCAAAGGGACAAACTGTTATAAACACAGTGGCTAAACTATTGAGATTATCACTTGAGCTGTGTTGGTAGAAAGAGCTGTACATCCTCATACTTGTTGTGTATTTTGGTATTGCATTTACCAGACCTAGACTACAAGCCTCTGTAACTGCCTTTAGGAGTGTCTTGCCTTTGTTACAGAAAGATATGCAGTACATCCACCTTCTCTGTATTATAATTATGTGTATATATCATAGCTGAGCATTGTATACATATATTTGTAAGTTTCTGTGCATGTATGTATATATAGGGTGGGATATTCAGACCGCACCGGGCAGGGGCACAAGCCTAGGTGCAGCGCAACTGGGCTGCGCCTGGGCATGGACCATGCGATATTCAATGGTACTGCGCCATGGCTCAGTTGAATATGGCAGTGAGGGTGCACGCACTGTGCATGGCGCAGTGGCACTGTGTCAGCACAAGTGGCAGGAGGGGAGTAGGGGGATGCGCCAGCGCAAGTGCAGTTGTGCTAGTAGCATCAACCACGATATTCAGCACTGGGCATGCAAATGAGGCCATTATGCATGCAAGGCACAAATGAGGCCATTTGCATGTTATTATGGCCCCATTTGCATGTGGTGCACCGATCCCTGGCAACTTGCACCTGGTGCCATGCCAGGCTGCAGCCATTGGGGACCGACACCCTGCAGTCCCTTGGCGGACCCCGCACCCGGATGCCCAATCATGGGCATATGTTACGATTATCCCTGGTGGTCCAGTGGGCCACTCTCCATTGCCCAATCATGGGCATATGTTAATATTATCTCTGGTGGTCCAGTGGACCACTCTCCATCACCCAATCATGGGCATATGTTAATATTATCTCTGGTGGTCCAGTGGACCACTCTACATTGGCCGATCGCAGGGCATGTGTTAATATTATCCCTGGTGGTCCAGTGGACCACCCTCTATCACCCAATCATGGGCATATGTTACAAATATCCCTGGTGGTCCAGTGGAACCCCCCAGCACCAGATCACGGGCTGAAATTGCAAATGCACTCCTGGTGGTCCAGTGGTACCCCCCTCCCCACCTGCCCACTGTGGTTCCCCTTCACCCAGCACCCCTCCCAGTCAGCGGCAGGTGGTGGCACCCCACCCACATGCCACCCGGCTGCCCCCCGACTGACAGTGTACAGTACTGTCCGTATGCCTATTGGTCCACTGCGTGGGCCAATAGGCATACTGACCATACTGTAGTACACAGGCCCGATATGTTCATTCACATATCGGGCCCGTATGTCTAACTAACTCGTAGCTGTATGCCCATTACCCAAGCAGTGGCCAATGGCGTCGGAGCACAGTACTGCCACTGTCAGTATAAGGGCAACCGAGCAGGCCAGGCGGAAAGCCACTGCTCACTCCACTGACAGGGGGCTGGGTGGTGGGGACCACAGTGGGCAGGTGAGGAGGGGGGTACCACTGGACCACCAGGAGTGTGTTTGCGATTTCAGCCCATGATTGGGCACTGATAGGGTCCACTGAACCACCAGGGATAATATTATCATGTGCCCGTGATCAGGCACTGGAGAGTGGTCCACTGGACCACCATGAATATTTGTACCTTATGCTCACAATAAGGCGGGGTGGGCACAATGCTCCCAGGGCAGGGGGCTAGTGGATGGTGTTCTGGGTGGGCAGGTGGCCACCCACGGCTGGTGGCTGCCGTGTTATGCCCTGCAATACAGCAGCTCACCTGTGGGTGGCCAGGACTTGCTTCCCAGGCACAACTTTGTGCCTCCCTGGGCAGCGCAAGGTGGGGTTGTGCCAGCATATGCGCCACACATCCCGGGCTGAATATCGGAATATGCTGCATATGTGTGGGCACGCCCTCCACACTTGCGCTGCATACATTACTGATGCACCCCGGCACATCGGGAGTTGCGCAGCGAAACTTGCCCCTTTGAATATCGCGCCGGGGTGCACTGGTGGGTTTCGCATGGTGCAACCCTGTTGCACCATGTGCAACCCTTTTGAATAACCCACCCATAATATACATATATATTTAAAGTGCAAATGCCCTGTTAATGCAGATGTTATTTCTCACTGCGTTGGTAACATGAATAACCTACAGTATCTATTTATGTTTAGGAAATGCCGATCTGATTAATGGTCATCTCTAGATAAGGTTGAATATTGTAGTGCTAACACATGGCTGAATGATGACCATTCCCATACAAATTAATTGTCTCATATTTTGAGAACATTGCTTTTATTGTACTAAAAGATGCAACATCAGTGGTTACTTTGGAACTAGGAACATTGAAAGTTTCCCTTACTCTAGATTGTTTGTGTTACCGATAAATTGCTAAACTTGTTGATGGACTCAGCTACCAAATGACAGAACTATGCCTACTTTTGCGCTGTAGCCCCCTTATCTGTATGATAACCCCCTTCCCCAACAGACACACAAAGTAGAACAAAGGCAGAAGCAGATGCTAAAAACTTGTTTGTTTACAGTGAACAACATCAGTGCACCTCCCCCCGAAGCCCCCTCCTTCCCCTGCCAAATAAAATAATAATCTATAGGGAAGCTATATGCTTTCCATATATGTTAATGCATATGCTGGTATAAGTGCTTCCACCTTCTCCTCCCTGTCTTATAATGTTGTGTATATGTCAATATCTGTGAACTGTATACATCTATTTCTGAGTATATGTGTGTGTGTGTGTGTGTGTATATAATATATATATATATATATATAGATATATATATATATATCACATACATACATATTTACATTACAAATATCCTGCTACTTCACATGTCATTTGTTACTGTATTTGCATTAATTAATTTTTATTTTATTTATTTATTTAGTTTTTGTTGACCGGGTAAGTGCACTAGACAAATTCTGCCTATTTTCAGGCAACCCAGGGAGGATACAGATGAATGCCAACTGACTTTGGACATAGATTAAGCAGTTGGTGGTATTTTAGATGGGGGAAATTTGGCCCAGGGCACTGGAAATTCACCTACGTGACAGTTGGGGGACTCGCTGACTGTGAGCCATGGCCACTTCGAGTGGAGCTCCAATGGAGCAGGACGGTCTAACTGAAGGGGTGAGAACCCTTCTCGCTGATGATTTACTAGATGACTCTGAAAATTTTATGGATGTTCCTTCAGACCCAAAAGACATATGTGACAAGGAGATATTTATTTCAACTGAGGATCTAAGGCTAAGAAAGCCTGAAGTTGATTTAGCTCCAGAACAAACTACTGAATCTTTGCTGAAGGAATCCTTACAAGAAATGCTAACTATAGAAAATGAGAGACATTTATCAGAAAAAGGGTGCTTGATAGAACAACTTGCTCGACTGCAGTCTGGCGCACTGGCTGTCAAAACTCCCGGCCTGCTTGTCATCGGGCCTGCATTACAGGATGACGTGGCAGTTCCAGGGAAAGCAACAGGGCTGGGTGAGTTGGTTTCGATTACTGTTTCAAATGTAATCCCTGCAGTTACTGAAGAAATTACACTTGCAGCTGGCAGTATGAGAGTGCAAATTAACTTGTGCCAAAAGCCGGTAGATGCGATTTCACATGATGTTCCTTGTTTGAAAATACCCGTTACAATCCCCGATAGTGTCAATGAGCTCAAAAGGAAGCAGGACTCACGGAGCCTTTGGCCCAGGAAAATTCTGACGGTACCGCGGCACCCCAAATCCCAAACCTATCTAAATCTGCTGGTTTTATTTTCCATAGCACCAAGCTGGTTGTGAACTCTGCTGATGAAAAAGATGAAGTGATCTACCAGAATTCCTCTTTTCATCAGAATGGTGCGACTGTGTTTACTTTTCCCCGAGATGCTATATCTCGGTCTGGGGTACGGGAAGAAAATAAAGAAAAACGTACTGCTCTAACAACAGCAAATAGATGTATTTTACTTGCTTCTGTACCTCCTATGGTACTAGGGTCTGGCCCAGAGCATCGGACTATTGAGTCCACACTTTCCACCAAAGGGGTGAATAATGTTAATACATTACTGATAGTGACTTCGGGTGAGCCCTGGTCTCTCCAGAAAGCTTTAAGTGATGCTGGTTGGACTCAAAATGATCAAGACACTTGGATTCCTACCCCTGATTGTGATCCAATGCTCAATTTCACTCAGGGCTCACCTGAATGGTGTCCTAATGTTACACATCTTGCTATAAATTTAAGTTTATTGCCTACAAATTCTACACAGGGAAACGAGGCTTTAATTACTAAGACTGTATCAAATCTAGACTCACAGTTCTTGGCTGTTCAGCCCCCTATTAATATTGTGGTCTCAGAGATACCCCTCCCTGTAGAGGAACACCTACAAGTTCCCACAGAAGCTCAAGAAACCACTTCTTTTGGAACTCTTCTAAAATTAGAAAAGAAGCTACTCCAAAGAGAAATGCTGAGCACATTCGATACAAAGGGAGGCTTGAAGAGTTAAGTCAGACAGATATCACATGGACAAATTATTACTAAAAGATTTACTACACTTCTCCCAAGAAGTATTTGCTATTAACATTTCAGGGAGGACAATTTTGACATTGACTTCCGATCTGCTTATCCTCTTGATTTTATTCTGGGAGGTATAATCAAGTCAAATCTTCCTGGACCCCTTTTTGGTCATTCCTTTAACTAAACCACTCATTAAATATATTGACTGGAATGATTCTGAAATGAGGGGGATCTGGCCAGAGGATATAACTTACTGGCTGAGCTGTGAAATGCAGATATAATGAGTCTCCTCGAAGCTATATTAGATACAGAGATGTTTTGGACTGAAGATGGCGTTATAAAGTCAAATTAAGGCAAACTGAGTCTGGAATTGAACACGTCCCTAATTCTTTTTTGTTGGGACGTGATAGAGGTGTTTGTTTTTATGCTGGCCAGCCTCAGGCCTGTTACAAATGTGGATCTAGAACACACCTTTCCAGTTCATGTGATAGGCCCAGGTGCAATAACTGTGGGGAGATTGGGCATATTGCCTTTCAGTGTGTGAATCACACTAGGTGTGATCTTTGTGAAGATACTGGCCATGTTTTTTCTGAATGTTCTTGGGCAGCTAAGAACAAGGTTACTTACTTGAGTCCAGATCTCCTTATACAGCAAGCACAGGATTCTATCTCTCCCTAACCCGCTACTTCCTTAGCCCCTGGCATCCCGACCTTGGTTCCTCTGGAAGATCCACTCCCCCCACCTTCTTCCTCTCTCCTCAGGTACAGAGGTGGAACCTGTTGAACCCCCCCTCACACCTAGCCTCTTCTTTAGTTTTGCCTACTGACCCCTCATTGCCAGTGTGTTATACTGACCCTATAGCAGATGATTCTATCCTCGCCAGTCAATCATCTTATACCCCTGTACCAGTAAGAAGCTCAGCTAGGAATGTGAAAGTGGGTCCGGTTCAACCTCTTATAGAAGTAGACTCCAAAAATCCCTTTTCAGTCCTAGCAAGTCAATGGGGGGACTCTGAGATGGATTTGGAGGATTCAGACTCCTAATCTAGAAAAACAGAAAATAGTATTTCACTACAGTATAAGTCAGAGTATAAAGGAAGAAAAAGAAAAGAAGGAAAAATGAGTCTTGAGCCTGATATTGCTTACAGGAATGGCTCCTTTTAGTATAGACTCATTAAATGTCCATAGCCTTTTAAATTCAAGAAGGAGACAGGTAGTATATAACCATGTTCATAGTACAGCTATTGATATTTGTTTTTTGCAAGAAACCTGGATGTTCAGTAGTGACCAGGCAAGGTTTTTCCAAAGGGAGTGGGTTTGGGGACCTTCTTATTGGTCATTTGGAACAGCAACAGCTGATGGTATTGGTTTTTTATTTAATTCATTTGATTTCACTCTTATTAAATTGATGGATTTAGTTCCAAGGAGAGTATTGATACTTGACAATCTATGGAAAATGATGCACTGTAGATTAATTAATGTTTATGGTTCACAGGTCAAATCTGAATGAGTGGCCCTTTTTGATAGTCTAAAACCGTTTTTATTATTTCATATAAGGTTTTTTTATGCGAAGACTTCAATTGCAGTATAAAATCTTCTCCTGGTGGTACAATAAATCAGGGGAAAAAGGTATATTGCGACTCAAACACATTACGGGAATTGGTAGATGTGGCGGATCTCTTAAATTGTAATGAATATCAGAACTCTGGACCCAGGTTCACCTTTCGAAGAAATAAATTCACCTCTACCATTAATCACATGTTTATTTCTAAACCTTTACCAAACTTTCAATTTCAAACTATGTTTACTGATTTTTCAGATCATTTATTATTACTCTGTTCTTTTCTAAGTGTTCCAGAACAATCATGCACTAGGCCAAGGTGGAAGTTAAATTCTTCCATCTTGTCTGACCTATGGCTACTTAGTCAAATAACAGACATACTGAAACTTGATTATCTATTAGTTTTTGTGATGAAAGTTGCAGGAAGTTGGTGGGCTGATTCAAAAGCAGATTTCAAGTCCTGTTTTTGAAACATAGAAATATAAGGAAAACACAAAATTTCTTAAATATTTAAAACTCAGACAGCAGCTTCAGAATTTATACTCAATAGCTAATACTTCTAGACTGGACTACACAAACCAAATTATCTTACTTAAAAGAGAAATGATAAAGTATCAATATGATAGCGCGCAGACTATGAATGCTTTGCTTCAAAATGGGACTGAGAAATCCTCACATGGAGATCCCTTTGAAGCTTTTAGGAATTTTAAGGATTCCACTTTTCTAGAATCCCTACTCAATAAGGAGGGGGTTATGGTGACTTCTATAGAGGCATTAAATGGGGTTATAAAATAATTCATCTCTTCCCATAATCCTTCAGACCCTCCTTTGGAGGAAGTAATAAAGCAATTCTTGTGCAAGATTTCTGTTCCAGCTGTCTCAGATAACAAATCTGCTTTGACAAAGCCTATTACCGCCCTTGAAATTGAACAGGCTATAAAAACTTTGAAGAATGGTACATCACCTGGTTCTGATGGTCTGACGAATGAATTTTATCAAACTTTTTCGGAACCGTTGTCACTTTGTTTAGAAAAAGTTTTTGGTTTTTTTATGACTACCTACTGTATTCCCCTCTGGTTTACAGAGGGTTTATTAATCTTTCTGTTTAAATCCAGAGATAAGTCTTCTATTAATAATTGGAGACCAATTACACTTTTAAATTCCGATTATAAAATATTGGCTATTGTTATAAACACTAGGCTAAAGCATTATGCAAATTTGGTTTTATCCCCTTTGCAGTTTTGCGGTCTACCCAATCGGAAGATTCAGCAGGCCTTAATGATCATTAGAGACCTTATTGAAATGGGTGCATCATTTCTGTAGATCAGTATAAAGCTTTTGACAGGGTCTACCATCCCTTTCTTTTCTTAATCTTAGAAATATATGGGGTTCCACCACAAGTAATACAGTGGCTCAAATCACTATATCATGATGCAGTGGTTCAACCAGTAATTAGACAACAGGTTACGGAAGGGTTTTCAATAAAGACAGGGGTTCGGCAAGGTTGTCCCCTTAGTCCTCTTCTCTATATTTTCACATTTGATCCCCTCATCCGTCTTTTGATGGAAAACCCCAGATGGTTGGGGGTGTCAGGACCAGACAAAAGAAAGACGCTTTATATGCATGCTTGCACAGATGATATTTGTTTATTTTTATCTGATTATATCCAAGTGACCCTTTTTCAGAATTCATGAATGTTTATTCTTTTTTTCTAATGCTCAATTAAATAGGACAAAGAGCAAAGGCTTGTTTATTGGATCTAATTATCCTGCTCCCGTTACTATAGAATAGATATTAATTTTCTTAGAACCTCTAAAACTGTTAGGTATTTATTTTGGAGCACAAAATATTCCATCTTTTAACTGGGATTCCACATTAGCTCAAGTGGAACTTAGAGTTCAAAGATGGAGATACTGGAGGATGACTAAATTCAAACGCATGCAAGTTATTAAGCAATTTATCATCCCCATGATCCTTTATACTGCCATGATTTTTCCACCTCCCATACAATTGGATACTAAATTATATAGCCTCTTTTTTCAGATACTATGGGGAAATAGATGAGCCTCTGTGGCTGGTTGTTTGTGTTTGTCTCTGTCAGGAGTTTAGTTTTTGTGGATTTTCATGTGTTTCTGCTTGGAGGAACTGGACCATTCTTGGACATAACATCTATGAACATTTCCTAGACTAAGAAAGTGCAAAACATCACCACCAGGTATTGGCATTCTCATCATAAATAAATTTTTTTGGAAACCATCAAAGCCAAAAGTAAGGTCAGTAAATCTGTTATACAAGCACTGGGTTATGGGTGCTGCATTGAATCCACATTTCTGTCTGACTTGTTCTTAAAGGATGTGTACTTGTCTTTGAGGTCTCTTCACAACCATTTTGGAGAACAAAGGGAAGATACTAACAAAGGATTTTTATATCCTGCTTATGCCCCAGGCCAATGTTCATCACCTTCAGGAATTTAACCCCTTCAGGAATTTATCACATTCTGGGTCCTTGATCTACAGTAACAACAGTTTTCTGGTCCCCGGTAGTTCATCATTTCCTGTGGATTTGATTACTTTTCATCATTCACGTGGCACCTCTGAGAACATGGCACTATATATTGTGCTCTGCAATATCACGGGGCAAACGCAGACCAGCAAGACCAAGAGGACTAGATGTCCTACAACAAAACTAGTCTGCAAAATGATTAAAGCGTACCTTCTCAGGATACTACTTATGCTACTTCTGATATCTGGAAATGTTCATCCTAACCCGGGGCCTACTGGCCTAGTGCCCCATGCCACAAAAAGGTGGGAGGGGTCCCTCACATTATCCTCAGTCAATGTCTGCAGCCTTCTTAAACTTGACATCTTGCAAACTTGGGTCCAGCAACATAGCCCTGATGTACTCTCTGTTGTTGAAACATGGCTTAACCCCAAGATACCAGATTCTGCAGTCACCATCCCTGGATACTCTATATTCAGGCAGGACAGGGTTTTCAAATGAGGTGGGGGCTGTGCCATCTACCTGAAGAATTCCTATCTGGGTCAAGTTTTCCCATTCTCAAACCCTAAACCACCCTCACAGGTTCTCGCTATTAAAGTTCTACTCAGGGTGCACAACAAGGAGCTCACCATTGCCTCTGTGTACCTACCCCCTAAAGATCAGCCCAATGGATTTATGAGCATATTGGAAAGCCTACAGGGATTACACCATAACTCTGAACTCATAGTACCAGGCGACTTCAACATAAATTGGCTATCACTGGATGCCAGAAACTACAAGGATGCTGTCACAGCACAGATCCTCACCAGCTTTACCACCCCACCAGATGCAACTATAGGACAGGGTCCACACACTTCTGGACTGGATCATACTAATCACCCTGAATGAATCTCAAAGTCTCAGTACACCCTGATGGGATCAGTGACCACTCACTGGTCACATGTACCTGGACAAACAAATTAATTAAGCTCCCTCCTAAAATAATCCACACCAGAGTGTTAAAGCAGGGGTACCTTCAGCTACTAAAGACACACCTAAGCCACCTGGACTGGACACCAATCGACTCTGCCATTGATGTAAACCAAGCCTTAGACCTTTTCATCAGCCACTTCACTGCAGCCTGCAATATCTTTGCACCTCTCAAAAAGCTGAAGGTCAGGGGCAGAGCTAACCCTTGGATAACCCCTGATCTAATCACTTTACTCAAACATAGGGACCATCTCTGGCACTGTGCCTGTGCAACATCCAAACCTGGGGATATTCATAAATATAAATCTGACAGAAATGAGTGCACACGGGCAGTTAGGAGTGCCAGAAGCAAATACTTCAAGGAAGCTCTCTCCAACTCCTGGGGTGATGGATAAAAAATTTGGAGTAACTTGAAAGACCTTACAGGCAAGGACCCTAAGTCACCACCCACCATGCTCAGCATAAATGGAACACCAACATCTGACCTGTACACAATCACCTACACCTTTAACAATGCATTCTCCAACTTGGATAGTGTTCTCCCTTCTAATTTCTTCGATGCCTCCTCTGGTAGTAACCCTCCTGCCACTGCTTCTGTCCTACACCCTGCCCCACAATTCTACTTCAAGGAGATCCCAGTGCATGAAGCCAGAACCTATATTCGGAAGGCCATTCACAATGCAGGCTACAGCGGTGACTCCCTTGACCTGAAGTTGTTAGTGCTTGTCTTTGAAGAAGTCCTTGAACCCCTGATAAAGGTCCTCAACCTATCACTAAGGATGTCCCAGTTCCCATCTCACTGGAAACAGGCGACCATTACACTGATACACAAAAGTGGAGACAAATCACTGCACTCCAACTACAGACCTATCTCCATCCTCCCTCCATTGTCTAAGGCCCTGGAGCGCATCGCCTCAGACCAACTAGTCAAGTATCTGGAAAAATACGACACCCAGTGTCCTGAGCAACATGGTTTCCAAAAAGGGCACAGTACCACCACTGCACTATTAGAATTCAGGGGCTTCATCCATACCACGTTCGATCAAGGAAACTGTGTAGGGGCAGTATTCATCGATCTTACGAAAGCCTTTGATATGTGAACCACCCACTCCTACTCAAGCAATTATCAAACATTGGGCTCTCCAATGAAGGCTGCTCTGGTTTTCAAACTACCTTGGGAGAGGTCAGAGGGTTAGGATTGCGGTGTCACCTCAGAAGAAAAAGCCAGTCCTTTCAGGGTCCCAGGGGTCCATCCTGGGGCCACTATTCTTCAACCTCTTCCTCAATGACCTTCCCAGTGTCTACAGAAATTACTGCTCTACATTGATGATGCAGTCATGTTCACCAACCACCAAAACGCAGAGCTCCTCGAGAAACAATTACAGCTTGAATTCATGCGCATCGAAGAATGGTTCAAGTCACACAAACTGGTCATGAACTACAGCAAAACAAAGGTTATGACCTTTTACAATGCCAGGAGTAAGTACAAATCCCGTGACCTCACCATCCTAAACCAAACAGGCACCTTACTCGAACACTTTCCTGATTTTAAATACCTAGGTGTCACATTGGACAGCTCACTCTCCTATCATCGGCACATAGATTCTGTCGCCAAAGCCACCAACATCCGTATAGGCCTGATCTACAGGCACAAACACTGCATGACTCCTGACACTCTCTGGTTGGCTATCAACAGCTCTGTCACCTCCATCATCGATTACGGGCTAGCAATTTATGGCTCTTCCTCCGCCTCTGCCCTCCACAGAATTACAGTTGCACTCAGCAAAGCATGCAGGCTGCTAACTGGGGCTGACCGAATTACACACACTTGTGACCTGTACACTCAGGCAGGATGGCTTCCTCTCATCAGCCAGATACAGTATCAAACCTGCCTCTTAGCCAAAAAAGTCCTCCTCGAGGTCATGCCCCCAGGCATTGAAAGCTCCTCATTGACCACCACAGCACCCAGTGAACTAGAAGTTCACAACAACTAACCTTTCTTGTCCCCAGATGCCAGACTACCATGGGCCAGAGGGCCTTTGCCCACAGATCACCACAGTGGTACAATACTCTCAACAAAGAAACTCTTACTGCTGCTGCTCTTGGCCCTTTTAAGAGACAACTCCGACTTCATCTCATTTCAACTTGTCGTTGTGACTGCCTTACCTAATCAGGGGCCCACCGCTCACTGCCCTCCACTTCAGTCTTGACAGCTACCTCTCCCTCCCCACCTTGCCCCCTTCTACCTGCCTCACCTGCCCACCCCCTTGCCCCCTCCCCTTTCCTCCCAGGCATTTCCTGACTTTTAGCCCTCCCTCCCTCCCTTCAGAGCTCTTACCTCACCCTCTACCCTCCAACAATGGCCTTCCTGCCTGCATACCCCTTCCCTCTCACCTGTAGTGCTAAGATTTTCTAAGATTGCCCTTGGCTGGTATGTCATGCTACCTAACATTTGGCACATTTTGAATTACTGGACTGTCCTAAGCCTCAGTCTCTTACTTCTTTTTATTGTGTTACTATGTATTATTATGTTGACCTTTGTATGTATGTATACCCCCCATTCTTCGATGTGGAACCTTTGTAAATGAGCAGTTCCTGCTCAAAGGTATTTGTAATCCTAGATTTCAATAAAATAAAAAATAAAAGATTGAACCCCATCAAATGGCAATACACATATTTACAAAAAGATAAAGGAGGTCTAGGCATGATAGACTCAGTGGTATTTTTTCATACTTTGTTCTTTTCTCAATCACTTAAAAGTGGCCTGCTACCTGGAGATGCAATACATCCTTATTGGATCAAAATTAATCTTTCCCGTTATTTTCCCAACTGGCAGATTACTTCTCCTAGATTGTCTGGTAACCTTCAAATTCCACAATGGTTTACACCTGCTGCTCAAAAAATATATAAATGGGGTTTAAAGACACAACAAGTTATTGGAAATTCAGGACCACAGCTGTATAAAGTAGTAATGGCTTCAATTTATCCAGCTGAACCATGTTTCAAAAATTGTCCATCCTCCCAAATTCCAGGAGTCTTGTCTCAGTTGACCAATAAGAGAATCCCTTCCCAGATGTGGGAATTTCTTTGGTTGGCAGTTTATGGAAGGATAAATATAAGAGGCAATGCAAAGTATAAAGCTAAAATGGAAAGGAATTGTCCATATGAGGCATGTATTAATCAAGAAGAAACCATGGAATATTTTTTTGTTTCAATACTGTTATGCAAAATCTCTTTGGGATTACCTTGCTACCAAATGAAAAATGGGATGGCTATGGAATGTACATTATGATAATCTGGTATTGGGGCAATTTTATAATTTAGGGAATCATTACTATAAAGAAACACTGGTTGTTTTTTGTTCCTGTTTTAAATTTTATCTCTGGCAGGCCAGATGTCAGTGGGTATTATATCAAAGACTGATGCTTTTTGAGATGGTGGGGATTCTTATACAATCAGCTATGGAAAAAGTGTATGTTTCTGACTTAGCGGTTCATATATCTAAAAAGGTTTCCACTTAGTGGAAAGGGATTTCAATGTTCATTAAGTATAAATGACTGTTTCTTTTGATATGATCACAAAGATAATTCAGATAGGATTTGCTGTTATACTTGGTCTACTGTTTAATATATATGAAAGAATATATTTGAGTTCAGTTTAGTGATTTATGTGGGCATATTGTGGGTTTCTTTTACCTTATTTCATTTATTTTTTGTATCTGATTTGACACTGACTTTTCTTTCAAATTGTATGATTTTTTATTAGTGTGACTTCTTTTATATGTGTTTGTATTTATGTTTTCTGATGTTATTACAATAAAAATCCCCTTACTCTTTTCAAGATGTGCCATGGGATCTTTAACATCCACCTGAACTACCACTAGAACAGGCAGATAGGACCTCAGTTTAACGTCTCATCCGAAATAACGCACAATAGCTATTTAGTTTGTGTAGTAAGTGCCGATCTGAGCAATGGCCGTCTCTACATAACTTTGATTCTTCCAGTTGTAAGACTTGGCTGGATGATGTCAGCACAAATGGTAATGAATTATTTCTGCCCTTGAGATCTCTGCTTTTCTTGTACATCAAAGATGCTACAAGACCGCTTACTGTGAATTGAGAACATGGAAAGGTTCCAGTACTCTAGGATGCTCTGTGTAACCTTTGAATAGTTAGTTGATGGAATTAGCAACAAAATGACAAGAACATGCCTACTGTTGGACAGAAGTACCCCTTTTCTGTATAATCATACAGCGCCCCCCACATACATACATACATACCCAGAGGAAGACAAGAACAGAAGCTAAAACCTTGTAAGCAGAGGCATTTTGGAAGTTCAAGAACTCAGCCCCCTCCCCTTATATACCAACCAAAGGAATAATATAGAGTAGCTACTGGGAAATTCACATTTGATTTCCTAACCTGCATATATGTATGCCATTGCAGGAATGCATCCTGTATAACAATATACTATAGATGATTATGCTTATTAAGTGTGTGTGTGTGTGTGTGTGTGTGTGTGTGTGTGTAGGTCCCCTGCCCCATATGCGCAGCATTAGCTACATGTCTCAGCTTTGCAGAATTGGGTAAGGGGCCATTTCAAACTGTGGCATACTTAGAACTCTAAGCCTTTATACTTCATAGACAGGAGGCGATTCGTTACTCTACAGTTACCTCTGTTTTCATTATCAAACATAGCATTCTTTGTTGCATACCTCTAGTCTGTAATGATTTAACTACTGGGAGATGACAGAACAGCCATCGATGTCTATGTATTGCCTGTCCCAAATATGACCACTGTCATCAGTGGCTCTAGCGAGGTATGCATGAGTGACCATGTGTGCCACTACAGTACCCTATAGTGTTTTTCACTTAATAAGAAAGCTTGTCCTTATAAACAAAATCACACACACACACACACACACACACACACACATATATATACAGATGCAACAATATGCTCAGTGTATGAAATCATACTTTTATTAACAAAAGTGGCAGCATTTCTACATCCTAATAAAATAGTCTGTTTCATTCTAATGTGTACAAGGTTTACATGCTATTTGTGAAGGTGCTGTATTCTGTGTGTCAAGTGGTATGCAAACATGTGGAGTACTCTTGGTCCTCTCTTTCTCCTCCAGCCTGTGTGTCCTATCAATATTTTTTCCAGCTTGCACTACTGAGATAATGCTATAGTTACTGAAGCCTGTTTCCTTACATTTTTTAATTGTGAAACCTCTCTTACATTCACATTCAGATAGTTCAGTAACTTACATAGTTCTAGTAACCATAGCATAGACTTGGCAATGCAACCAATAACCAACTTTTACAGAAAAGACAGTTTGGTGATGAACGATAGGACCAAGACTACTCCACATGCTTGCTCGTTGATTTCTACATATGTACCTAAATCTGATTATGCACACACCTTGTACCTGTGTGTCAATGTTTACAGGCACACACTTCAATTTTGCTCTACAGGATTGTCCATACACAATGTTTTACTCAAAGTCGCTGCAATTTTCTGTTTTCAGCTGTTACTGATGAAGGTGGTGTAATCTGTGTCATATGGTAACAGTCATTTGGTGATGGAGGGAGTGGAAATACAGTACATGCATTCCATGGCTTACTATGGGTCTTATTTGGGTTTCTTTATTTCTTGGGTGCATTACAAAAGTCATGATCTGTTACTTCCATATCCTATTTTTTTTGGGGTGAGGGGCACAAAGCACTGCCACATTTGTGTTACCTCTTGGGCATCAAAAGACCTGTCCTGCAACTGAAGATATGAGTGGGTATTTCTGTTCATTTATGTTTTAAAATATTTTCGGAGAACCAGAGTTGTCATGTATTGATGTGCTATACACAGATACACACACACACACACACACACACACACACACACACACTTTTGTCTCTTCAATGTTGTGATAGGCTGCTATTAGGAGTTTCACACTCAACGCATTGCCGCCGGTCCCAGTGATGAGTAGCTGTTGTGTTTTTGTGTCCTGCAGAGGGAAAGCTGAGTGGCACTAGTTGCTGTTATTAATACTTGCCAGTCTATTTTCCTATGTGTATTTGTGAAACTGAAGATTTGCAAGTCATTCCAGCCAAGAAGTGCAAGGTGACTGTCACAGGTACTGATATAAAGAGACCCAGCTATGACACTTAAGCTACAGTACAATATATAAAGGAATAGCTAAGAACTACAGAATATAGGGAACATGTTTTGACTTCCCAAGTGAAAATCTTTTTACTATTAAATGAAGTGCAATTTATTAAATGTATTAAAATTGTTTTTTCAAGGGATTTATGGGTTTAGGCTGTTTATGTAAATGTATGATACTGGAATTTGTAGCCAGTGTCATTAATGCATGACTGTGAGCTTAAATAAAAGAATCCTGTATTGGGAGTCTGTGATGAGAGAGAGTGAGGGAGCCAGCAGCACACTGCTGACACCTGATCGGTAATGTTAATATCGCTTATTGCAGCGGTAATTTTCTTTCAACAGTACGCCACTGCATCTGAATGGCTGTCATAGACAGCTCGGCCATTCATTGGTGCAGTGTGGTCGTGCCTGCAAAAAGGATCACTGCATTAGAAGAGTGGATGACACACCTACAAAAAGTTGTATAGTGGCACTATGTTTCTTGCACATGCGTGCAAGCAAACATAAAAAGAGTCAGTGTGTTTGTCTGAGTTGGGTGAAGTGAATCTGTGCAGTTAGCTAGTTATAGAAGGAAACTGTGAATTATCTGTGCAGTTAGCTAGGTGTAGAAGGAAACTGAATTTGGGAGAGTGGCTTAGGCAGAAAGAAGCCAGGTGTTTTGGATTTAAAAACTGCCCTAGATAGCTTGTGGCAGAGCTGTTAGAACAATACTACTCTACTGGGACTATATTGTCCTCCCCCCACCCTACCCTTAGCCAGTTCTACTTTTATAGGCACTGGATTTGACTGTCAACAGGAACTTCCTGTTTGGGAGTAGGAAGGGAGTGATCACAGAGGCACAAAAGACTCACCATCCTAGAAGGAAAAGAGTAGCTCTCCATCCTCCCCAGCTGCTGGAGATCTGACTATAAGCAAGTAAGGAGACTACTGAGGAATACAGGAACTTCCTGTCCCAAAACAGGAAGATCAGGAGCTTTAAGGGCACATAGGCAGTAGGAAGGTAGGGAGAAAAAAAAATTGAATATAAAAAAAATAATAAACAGACAGAGGAAAGAGTAAGTATACAAAACAACAGTTAAGGTGCCACAAATAAGACATGATGGGAGTGGTGCAGTGCAGTGGCTGTGGAGCAGCAGTCTTCTGGGAGATGTTCTGGAGAAAGCAGTGTTGTCCCATCTGCAGACACCTCTCTGGGCTGAGGGAGGAGGTTGCTCATCTCCAGGCTGAGTTGGCCAGGATTCAGGAGACCTCCTCTTCCACCCAAAGACCACCAGGGCCACCACCGCTGCCTCAGAGGTTGCCAAGAAAGGGGAGTGGTTGGACCACAGTGGGCTCAGGGAGGGTGAGCATAGTGGAACAGAGGTGCATCCCTCCAACTGTACCTCTCCACAATTCATTTGCCATTCTGGCAGAGTGTGGTTCCTTTATAGAGGCACCCACAGTGGAGACCAAGGAGGATGGTATACTAGTGCAATGGTCTGCATCTGTGTGCAGGAGGAGAACCAGGACCCTAGGTGATACGTCTAAATGCTTCATTGGCAAGCATTTAAACTAGCCAAGGGGGAGGAACTGAAAAGGAGCAGGGAAATCCTAGCTACCCCAAAAAAATCAGGGTAGTTAGTAAGGTAAACACCAAGGTAGAGACGTCGATAGGGAGAAGGGCAGGTGTAAATGGGGAAAAATGCAAAGTCAGTAAGGACAGGGATGGGGCAAAAAGGGGAAAGGCCATCAAAAAATGGAGGGTAATGAGTACCAATGCCTGCAGTGTAGGTAACAAGCTCCCTGAACTGGTGGTCTGATGGAAGAGGGATGCCTGACTACTGTAGCAGTCACAGAAACATGGTACACAGAGAACCATGTTTGGGATGACAACATACCAAGGTACAAAATCTACAGGAGAGGCAGGGAGAGTAGAAGAGGAGGAGGAGGAGGAGTATCTCTCTATGTAAGGGAGGGGATCAAAGCAATGGAACAAAAGGGTAAATAGAGAGGAGAGGAGGCACTGTGGGTCACCTTGGAGAACTGGAAATGGCACCACAATCCACACAGGAGTTGCATACAGACCCCACCTCAGGGGGAAGAAATGGACAAGGAAATGATAGAAGGCATCCTTAGGATGACAGAGAAAGGGGAGATATTGTTGATGGGGGACCTGAATATGCCAGATGTTAACTAGAGCACTTTTGCTGCAGCCACATCCAAATGCAGGGCCATTCTTGATACCCTACAGGAGGCATGCCTCAGACAGCTAGTGCTGAAACCCACTCAGGTGGGAGCAGTCTTAGGTCTGGTACTCTCAAATGGGGATGAGAGAGGATCTCAATCTAGAAGTGGGTAGCCACCTGGGAACAAGTGACCACCAAACAGTGTGGTTCATGATAAACTCAGTTGCAGAGTCAAGCCAAACAAAAGTGAGGATACTAGACTTCAGGAGGGCTGACTTTGTCAAAATGGGAGAGTGCCTCAGAAAAGAACTAGCAAACAGGTAAGAAGGAGGGGTGGAGCAACAATGCGGAAACATCAAAACTGCCATCACAGAGGCAACAAGCCTTTGTGTGAAGCAAATAAACAAATCAAAATGAAAGAAAAAAACACGTGGTTCTTAAAAGAGGTGGCAGGGAAGGTTAGGGAGAAAAAGATAGCATTTAAGATGGATAAGGAAACAGAAGGAGCAGGACAGAGAACTGTACCAGTTAAAGCAGAAGGAAGAAGGAAATGCAGTCAGAATAGCAAAGGCCCAAACTGAGGAAAAGATAGCCACCTCAATTAAAAAGGGGGATAAAACCATTTATAGGTACATTGGGGAGCATAAAAAGAGAAAGGGAGGGATAGTGAGGCTGACTAAAGGGGACGATGGGTGGGCAGAGAGGGGTAGTGAAAAAGCAGGGATACTGAACGAATACTTCTGCTCAATATTCACAAAAGAAGAGGAGGGGGAGGTACCTAATCAATCAATAGAAGCACTCTGGATAGAGGGGTCGAACCCAGTCATTTCACAGAAGAAAGGGTTCTGAAAGAACTTCTAAAATTGAAGGTGGACAAAGCAATGGGGTCTGATGGGATTCACCCCAGAATTCTAAAAGAATTAAGGGGGAGAATTAGTGACACCACTGACTAGCCTTTTTAACAAACCATGGGAGGATGGTATGGTACCTGAGGACTGGACGAGGGTGGATGTGATTCCCCTTCACAAAAGTGGGAGCAAGACAGAGGCAGGAAACAACAGACCTGTCAGTTTGACCTCAGTGGTAGGGAAAATAATAGAATCACTTCTGAAGGAAAGAATGGTTGAGTACCTAGAGGCCAGTGGGGCACATGACCCAAGGCAGCATGGATTCCTAGTGGGAAGGTCATGTCAGACCAATCTAATAGATTTCTTTGACTGGGTGACCAAAGTAGTAGACCAGGAAGGGGCTGTGGACATGGCCTACCTAGACTTTAGCAAGGCATTTGACACAGTCCCACACAAACAACTAATAAACAAATTAGCCAGCCCAGGGAGGGGGCCTGGATAAAACATTGGCTGGACAACAGGACACAGAAGATAATAGTAAATGGAGCCCACTCTGAAGAAAGGGGTGTTACTAGTGGAGTACTGCAGAGTTCAGTACTGGGTCCAGTCCTTTTTAATGTCTTTATAGGTGGCATTGCAGAGGGACTGGAAGGAAAAGTATGCCTATTTGCAGATGACACAAAGATCTGCAACAGGATTGATACATGGGGTGGGGAGTGGAATGGATGAGAAGGGACTTGGCTAGGTTGGAGGAATGGTCAGAAGTATGGCAGCTTGGATCCAGTGCAAAGAAGTGCAAAGTAATGCACCCGAAAACAAAAACCAGGGAAGAAGTACACAATGGGGAGGTAGTAACAACAACAAAATGGAAAGGGACCTGGGGTAATCATATCAGATGACCTAATTGTTAGCAAGCAATGTAAGAAGGCAGTAGGGATGGCTGGGGAGGATAATGGGATGTATAGGGAGAGCCATCACCAGTAGAAAACAGGAAGTTGTTATCCTTCTGTATAGACAGTTGGTGAGACCCCATCTGGAGTACTGCATCCAGTTCTGGAGACCCCATATCTGCAAGGAAATATACAGGATGGAGACAGTCCAGAGGAGGGCAACTAAAATGGTGCAGGGTCTGCAACAGAAGCCAAATGAGGAGAGACTACAGGAGCTTAATATGTATACCCTTGAGGAAAGGAATGGGGGGGGGGCATGATAGAAACTTTTAAGTACCTCAAGGGAATCAACAAAGTCCAAGAGGGCAGCATCTTTCAGAAAAAGAGATGTGCAGGAACAAGGGGACACAATCTGAAGATAGAGGGAAACGACCCTGGGGTAATATGAGGAAGTATTTTTTCACAGAGAGGGTGGTGGATGCATGGAACGGCCTTCCTGAGGAGGTCATGGGGTCAAAAACAGTGGAGGAATTTAAGAATGCATGGGACAGACATATATAAGGTGATTCTTGTGGAGAGTAAGAAGAAATAGGCTGTTGGTTAACTAGGATCTGTTGCTTATCCAGTAGGTAGGGAAATGGGCAGACTAGGTGGGCCCAGTGGTCCTTATCTGCCATCAAAGTCTATGTTTTTATATTTCTAAAGGCATATTTTGCTTTTAATGCCTTCCCCAAATGTCATTAATGAATACATTGAACAACACCAGGCTGAGTACTGACTCCTGCAGAACCCCACTCATGACTTTCCTCTTAACTTGGAGCTCTTCACCACCACCACACTTTATGACCTGCTGTACTACTGAACCAATTAACCACCAGCTTGTTAATTTGCTACATGCCCCAGGGCCTCCAATTTCCCAAACAACCTCTTATGGGGTACCAAGCTGAAGCCTTGCTGACATTCAAGTATAGAATGTCAACTGCCTGGCCCCTTTCTGCTGCCCTCATTACCCAGTCAAAGAAGCTGATCAGGTGTGGTTGTCAGGATCTCCCTAACATTAACCCATGCTGTCTCTTGTACTGAAGCCCATTTGCTTCAAAGAACATGTCTAGCCTTTCCTTCAGAATGACCTCCATCAGCTTACAGACAATAGCAGTCAGACTGACAGGCCTTTAGTTCCTAGAGTTGTCCCTAGGCCCACTCTTGTGGAGTGTTACCACATGTGCAGTTCTCTACTCCTGCAGTACCACCCCTCTATCTAATCAGCTGTTGAACAGATCTTCCAGCAGATTCAACAGTTCCATTGCCATCTCCCTCAATTCCCTTGGGTGCTTGGCATCTGATTCTGGCTACTTGTTTACTTACAGAGGCAGGAGTCCTTTCCTAACCATGTCTTCCCTTATCCTGTTCTCATCCATGTCCCCTCCTCCTCCTTTCCCTCCACATATCCTCCCTTGCTACACTGGTCCAGCCTTTTCTTACTTCTTTCATGGTTTAATAATTTACACTCACTTTTAGCTAGGTTTCTTTGGCTTAATAAACCCCTCATGATAGCTTATAATAAGCTGTCTCTAACTAAACAGCAAGGAGGTTGTAAAATCCCAAATTTTGCTTTATACTATATGGCTAGTAATAAAAACAAATACTACAGGTGGGAGCTCTCTTGCAATGAAAATCCTCCATATCATGCTGGCTGTTTCTAGAGTGGGATGTGCTGAAGAAATATAATATCTCAAACTATTCAACTTTCTATAACAAATATAAGAATTTGCATAAGACCCTGAAAAATTCTATAGTTGGTATTTCATTTAGAATGCATGAACAAACATGTAAATATCTAGGTATCTAATTAATGGAGGACATAAATCAACCTTTGCTTGGTGACTTGATGTTTTAAGACAGGAGTCGTAAGCCCATAGGTTTCTGTCTCCAATACTATGTGAGCACATACCCTAATGATAACCCAGTACTTTATCCAGCTCAGTTTTGAACAATCCAAATATTGTGCCATTCACTAGACTTTGGGGTAATTTATTCCATTCTCTAGGCACCCTTAATGTAAAATAATTGTCCCTCCTTTTTGTGTTAACCATTGGGATCTCTATTTATTTGTTGTGTGATCTTAAATTTAAAGAGCTTTCTCTAAACGTAAAATTAAAGAGATTTGCGGTTCCTGGAGTATTTAATATGTTGCGTAGTAGTAACACATCCTCTCTTGCTCTTCCCTGCTCTAATGTCATTAGATTCAGTTCTTCCAAGCATTGACTGTAGATTACATTTTTTTAATCTTGGAATTAACTTTGTGGCTCGCCTTTGAACACATTCTATAAGTTTAATATCTTATATCAACTAGAGCGACCAGAATGACGAACATTAGTCAACATGCGGACACACATGGTTCCTATATAAACTAATCATACAGTCCTCATCCCTAGTGATAAATCCTTTCCTGATTATATTTGTGAATTTATTTGCAGTCTGTGTTGTTTTTCTAACCTAGCATTGCATGGTGAATGAGTTATCAATCAGAACTCCTAGGTCTCTTTTTTGTGTAACAGATTTGAGTATTGTTCCTTTTAATATATACATAGGTACATCTGGGGTTATTATAACCAAGATGTAGGACAGTACATTTTCCTGCACTAATCTCCATTTTGTTCTTTTTCCACCATTGTTCTATCAGTTAAATTTCTTTTACTAGTGATTGATATTTAGCCTCGGTATTGACTACTGAACAGATCTTTGTGTCTTTCAAAAATTTTACAATGTGATTGCTTAAAAGAGAGTGTAAATCAATAATGAAGTTAATAAACAGTGTTGGTCCCAGTACATACCCCGAAGCACTCCATTCATCACCATTCCTATACTGGAGAGTCTACCGTTAACTCTTACATGTTGGGTACGCTTATTTGACCATGCTTTGACCTAACTGATTAAACATTAACTGCACCCCATATTATTTAGTTAATCAACTCTAAAAGGGGTACCTTGTCAAATGCCTTTTTAAGATCTAGGTATATCACATCTGTCGGTGCTCCCTCACCGAGTGATGCACCAATATTTTCATAAAAGGCTATCAAATTAGTTGCACATGACCTTCCCTGAGTAAAGCCATGTTGGGTTATATCTTTAAAGCCTTTGTTAGATGCTTCTTCCTCAAATCTGACCTTAATAAGTCTTTCCATTACTTTACCAGGAATTGAAGCAAGGCTTATGGGCCCTCAGTTATCTGGCAGTGCCCTACTCCCGTTTATGGACTGGCACTACAATAGCCTTTTTCCAATCTAAAGGCACAATTCCTGATGCTAGCGATTTGTTGAATATAATTCTAAAGGGGATGCATAATGTGCTGGCTAGTTCCTTTATAAATCTTGGCTGGATATCATCAATTCCAGGGCCTGAATTTGATTTCGTTGCTTTCAGAGCTGTCAATATGTCTCTATTAGTGAATCCTTTTGTGTTAGATTCTGAATAACATTTTTTAGTTTTGCACTCACTTTTGTTATTATACGCAGTACAGAAGTACTTGTTAAAAGTGTTTGCTACTTCAGTATTATCCTTTATTGTTTTACTATTAAAGAGACTCACCACTATGAGCCCCTGCACCATATATATGGGTGCCTTGCTGCCAAAGGATCACAATATGATGCACATCCCTGAAAAGTGTTTTTTCTGATAAAAAGTAATATCCCTCCTAAAATTCTGCATACCGGGTCCCAAGGACTTCCCGGTCATAAGTTCCACCCACACTCCGCCCCCGCACTCATGGATGTGATGATGAGATACCAGTGAGAGTGTGGGGGTGCACTCCATTATACTCAATGGGCAAATATTTTTCAATCTGTTTTAGTAATATAAAGGCCACTTGGCAATGAAATGTGGGCACTGATCGACTAACAAGGCCCTTGTTAGTCGACTGGTGCCCAAGTTTCATTGACAAGTCACCATTATATTACTAAAAACATATTGTAAAGTATCCACCCATTGAATATAATGGAGGCGCACCCACCTCTCTTTATTTATCTCGTCATCATGTCCGTGAGCGGGGTGGAGCATGGCCAGCAGAAAAAAAACAGGAAGTCCTTGGGACCTGGTATGCAGAATTTTGCAAAGGATATAACTTTTTATAAGAAAAACACTTTTCAGGGATATGCATCATATCATGATCCTTTGGTGGTAAGGCAGCTACTGTATATATATATGGTGCAGGCGCTTCCAGTTGTATCTTGGTGGGTCTCTTTAATAACCAATGGGCCAATAGATATGTCAACCTTTTTTAAATTGTTACTATATGATAAAAATGCTTTGCTATTGTCTTTGGTACATGATATCTTCAACTATAGTTTTTGTCTTTCTTTTTTAGTAATTGCTTATTGACTTAGATTTTTTTCTTATATTTAGATTTAGTTAACTCAGTTTTGTTCCTTTTATATTTAACATATGTTTCTTTCTTTTTAATTTGCCTTTTTAGTTTTGCGGTCATCCGCAATAACACTGCCCCATTGTTGTTAATTTCTTGTTTGGCACATACCATTCCTCAACTGTTTTTATAATACTCTGGATACGCATCCAGCATTCTTCAGCTGTCAGAGCTATCAGCTGCATTAGAATCCCATCCCAGTCAATAGTATTTAATGTATTTTTTAATTTTTTTATAATCAGCTTTATTATAGTTTGTGGCATACAGTATGTTGTTCTTGTATCTATAACACATCCTCCAACATATACCAGGAGGAAGGAGTGCTGTGTGACTGGACTTCTCTACTGGGACTAAAGAAGTAGAACTTTTGTACTTGGACCTTTAATTTAGGGTAAAACAAACAAACAAACAAAACAAAAAAAAATAGTATGTTTGTCTGAGTTAACTGAACTGAATGGTTATCTGAACAGTTATCTAGGTGTAAATCTCAGGTGACAGAAAGGGCTTGATAGCTGTGCAGTTTAAATTACTTGTAGAAAGATCTAGTAAGTAGGGTGAGTGGCTTAGCTAGAAGGAAGCTAAATTTAAAGACTGCCTTAGAAAGATTCTGCTAGAAGCTTGGCAGAAGACACCCGGAAGAAGGAGTGCTGTGAGACTGGACTTCTTTACTGGGACTATATTGCCCTCCTTCCCTCCCCTCCAAAGCTAGTTCTACTTTCATAGGCACAGGATTTTACTGAAAACAGGAACTTCCTGTTTGGGAGCAGGAAACGAGTGATCACAGAGCCACCAAAGACCCACCATCCTAGAAGGGCAAGAGTAGCTCTCCGGCCCCCTCTAGCTGCTGGAGGTCTGCCTCTGAGCAAGTAAGGGGTCTACTGAGAAATATAGGATCTTCTTGTCTCAGAACAGGACAATCAGGAGCTTAAAGGGCACAGAGGCAGAAAGTAAGCAGAGAGAGAAGGAAAAAAACAGAGGAAAGAGTAAGAATTCCAAACAACCATTAAGGGGCCAGAAATAAGACATGATGGGAGTGGTGCAGTGCAGTGGCTGTGGAGCAGCAGTCTTCTGGGAGACGTTCTGGAGGATGCGGTGTTGTCCCATCTGCAGGCACCTCTCTGGGCTGAGGGAGGAGGTTGCTCATCTCCAGGCTGAGTTGGCCAGGATTTGTGGGACCTCCTCTTCCATCCAGTGAACACCAGTGCCACTGCCTCAGAGGTTGCCAAGAAAGAGGAGCAGTTGGACCACATTGGGCTCAGGGTGGGTGAGGGTGGTGGAAGAGAGGCGCATCCCTCCAGTTGTACCTCTCCACAATTCCTATGCCATTCTGGCAAAGTGTGGTTCCTCTATGGAAGCACCCGCAGTGGAGACCAAGGAGGATGCTGGGAACCTCCACAAAGGAGACCCACAGGAGGGTGGCAAGGGATCCCACAGGGGAAGGAAACAACTCCTGATGGGGGACTCCATTGTTAGGAAGGTTGAACTGGGGGAGGAAGGGGAGAGGGAGGTAAGGTGCCTGCCTGGCGCCATGGCTTGGAGGGACAGGGACCGAATCCTCAGGATTGCCTGAGCAGCTGCACAGGGGAGGGAGCTTGATGTCATTGTACACCTAGAGACAAATGACCTGGCTAAGAAAGGGATTAGAGCAGTGCAGGAGGAGTTTATGGAATTGGGGAGGGGCCTTAGACAAGTAGCATGCACGGTAACCTTCTCGGAGGTGCTGCCCATCTATGGCATAGGAGAGGCTAGGGTGTTCCGCACCATGGAATTCAATCAGTGGTTGAAAAACTGGTGCATAGCTCAGGGATTTGGCTTCATTGGGGACTGGGGGTTCACCTGGAGTGATGCAAGCCTATACTGGCATGATGGGCTGCATCTGTCCAGGAGGGGAACCAGGATCCTAGGTGATAGGTTTAAATGCTTCATTGGCAAGCATTTAAACTAGCCAAGGGGGGATGCACTGGAAAGGAGCAGAGAAATCCTAGACCCCCCCAAAAAAATCACAGTAGTAAGTGTGGTAAACACCAACATAGAGGTGTTGATAGGGAGAAGGGCAGGGGTAAATGGGGGAAGTGACAAAGGCAAGAAGGACAGGGATGGGGCAAAAAGGAGTAAGGCCATCAGGAAATGGAGGTTTATGAGTACCAATGCCTGTAGTCTGGGCAACAAGTTCCCTGAACTGGTGGCCTTGATGGAAGAGGGATGCCTGGATATCGTAGCAGTCACAGAAACATAGTACACAGAGAACCTTGACTGGGATGTTAACATACCAGGATACATAACCTACAGAAGAGACAGGCAGGGGAGAAGAGGGGGAGGAGTAGCTCTCTATGTAAAGAAAGGGATAAAAGTAACTGAACAAAAGAGTAAACAGGGAGGAAAGGAGGCACTGTGGGTCACCTTGGAGACTGGAAAGGGCACCACAATCCGCACAGGGGTTGTGTACACACCCCCATGTCAGGGGGAGGGAATGGACAAGGATATGATAGAAGGCATGCTTAGGATGGTGGAGAAAGGGGAGATACTGTTGATGGGAGACCTGAATATGCCAGATGTTAACTGGAGCACATTTGATGCAGCCACATACAAGAGCAGGGCCATTCTTGATGCCCTACAGGTGGCAGGCCTCAGACAGCTAGTTTCAGAACCCACTTGTGAGGGAGCAATCTTAGACCTCATACTCTCAAATGGGGGCAGTGAGAGGATCTCAGATCTAGAAGTGGGTTGCCATCTGGGAACAAGTGACCATCAAACAGTGTGGTTCACGTTAAACTCAGCTACAGAGTCAAGCCATACAAAAGTGAGGGTACTGGACATCAGGAGGGCTGACTTTGGCAAGATGGGAGAGTGCCTCAGAAAAGCACTAGCAAACAGGTTAGAAGGAGGGGTGGAGCAACAATGGGGAATCATCAAAACTGCCATCACAGAGGCAACAAGTCTTTGTGTGAAGCAAATAAACAAAACAAAATGAAACAAAAAGCCACTATGGTTCTCAAAAGAGGTGGCTGGGAAAGTCAGGGAGAAAAATATGGCATTCAGGAAGTATAAGGAAACACAGAAGCAGCAGGACAGAGAGCTGTACCAGTTAAGGCAGAAGGAAGCAGGGAGGGAAGTCAGAATAGCAAAGGCCCAAACTGAGGAAAAGATAGCCAACTCGGTTATGAAGGGGGATAAAACCTCTTATAGGTACATCAGAGAGTGTAGAAAGACAAAGGAAGGGATAGTGAGGCTGAATAGAATGAACAGTGGGTGGGCAGAGGGGGACAGTGAAAAAGCAAGGATACTGAATGAATATTTCTGCTCAGTATTCACAAAAGAGGAGGGGAACATGTCTAATCCAAATTAACAGAAGCACTCTTGATAGGAGGGTCTCAATCTCAATCTCATTCTTTATTTATTTATTTAAGGCGCCTTTCTAAAAACCAAGGCGCCTGTACAATACTAGATAAAACAATTACAAATACAATAAACAACAATATTAAAAATCATTATATGCTTTACTAAAGAGGTGAGTCTTTAAAGATTCTTTAAAACTATGGACAGTCGAGCTTTCCCGCACCTGGGTCGATCCCAGTCCTGTCACAGAAGAAAGGGTTGTAAAACTGAAGGTGGACAAAGCAATGGGGCCTGATGGAATTCACCCCAGAATTCTAAAAGAATTAAGGGGGGAACTAGTGAAACCACTGACTACTCTTGTTAACAAATCATGGGAGGATGGTGTGGTACCCGAGGACTGGAGGAAGGTGGATGTGATTCCCCTTCACAAAAGTGGGACCAAGACAGAGGCAGGAAACTACAGACCTGTCAGTTTGACCTCTGTGGTAGGGAAAGTGATGGAGTCACTTCTGAAGGAAAGAATTGCTGAGTACCTGGAGGCCAATGGGGCACAGGACCCAAGGAAGCATGGTTTTACAGCAGGAAGGTCATGTCAGATGAATCTAATAGATTTCTTTGACTGGGTGACCAAAGTAGTAGACCAGGGAGGGGCTGTGGACATGGCCTACCTAGACTTTAGCAAGGCATTTGACACAGTCCCACACAAAAGATTAATAGTCAAATTAACCAGCCTGGCAGTGGGTCCCAGGGTGGTAGCCTGGGTAAAACATTGGCTGGACAACAGGACACAGAAGGTAACTGTAAATGGAGTCCAGTCTAAAGAAAGAGGGGTTACTAGTGGGGTACCGCAGGGTTCAGTACTGGGTCCAGTCCTTTTTAATGTCTTTATAAGTGACATTGCAGAGGGACTGGAAGGAAAAGTATGCCTCTTTGCAGATGACACAAAGATCTGCAACAGGGTTGATACACAGGTAGGCGTGGAAAGGATGAGAAGGGACTTGGCAAGGTTGGAGGAATGGTCAGAAGTATGGTAGCTAGGATTCAATGCAAAGAAGTGCAAAATAATGCACCTGGTAAACAAGAACCCAGGGGAAGAATACACAATTGGGGGGAGGTAGTAACAACAGCAAAAAAGGAAAGGGACCTGGGGGTAATCATATCAGATGACCTCAAGTTTAGCAAGCAATGTGAGAAGACAGTAGGGAGGGCTGGGGGTATACTGGGATGCATAGGGAGAGGCATCACCAGCAAAAGACAGGCAGTTGTTATCCCTCTGTGCAGACAGTTGGTGAGACCCCATCTGGAGTACTGCATCCAGTTCTGGAGACCCCATCTCCACAAGGACATAGACAGGATAGAGGCAGTCCAGAGGAGGGCAACTAAAATGGTGCAGGGTCTGCATGAGAAGCCGTACGAGGAGAGACTAAAGGAGCTTAATCTGTATACCCTTGAGGAAAGGAGGGAGAGGGGGGACATGATAGACACTTTTAAGTACCTCAGTGGAATCAACAAAGTCCAAGAGGGTAGCATCTTTCAGAAGAAGAGATGTGCAAGAACAAGGGGGCACAATTTGAAGATGGGTGGGGGATGGTTCAGAGGTAATGTTAGAAAGTATTTTTTCACAGAGAGGGTTGTGGATGCATGGAACAGCCTTCCTGAGGAGGTTGTGGAGTCAGGGACAGTGGAAGAATTCAAGAATGTATGGGACAGGCATAAAGCAATTCTAGTGGGAGGTAGGAGGACATAAGCTGTTGATTAACTAGAATCTGCAGCTTATCCATCAGTTAGGGAAATGGGCAGACTAGGTGGGCCAATCGGTCCTCATCTGCTGTCATATTCTATGTTTCTATGTTAGCCACTATTTCAATACCATCATATTCAGAAGATGAGGGTTCCCCTAGCAAAAGTGGAAGGCAGGAAAGGTCACCACCTTGTGGAGACAATCTTAGTCTGGTAATTAAAGATTTAAACCAAACCATAAAAGGTCTTAAAAAATTGGTGGCTGAACAAAAGCAAGGGAATTGTACTGAATACCCACCACCACAATATTTATTATCACCCACTTCTTCCTCCTATTCATTGATGTTTTCTACAGAAAGTGAGGAAAAGGGTGTTCTATCTAAAAATGTGAGAGATGTATCATGTGTGACAGAGATAATTTACAACAAGGAGTTTTTTGAGAACAAAGGAGATTTTATCTCCTTCTCCTCTCTTTTCAGACAAGATAGATAAGATAGATAGATAGATAGATAGATAGATAGATAGATAGATAGATAGATAGATAGATAGATAGATAGATGCTTTATTTCTATAGCGCCCATCTCCATGGACTCTGGACGCTGTACAGTATAAAACATACAATTCAACATAAACATTAGAAAAATACAAAAATACAACTGGTAGCAGACAATTATCTATCCATCCCATAAATCCAGCTAAATTTAAAACATCATCAATAAAAGGCTTGCTGGAACAAATATGTTTTAAGGCACCTCTTAAAGGCTTCTACCGAGAGGGCCTCTTTTAAATAACCAGGCAAGGAGTTCCACAGGGTAGGAGCAGCCACTGAAAATGCTGTATCACCTGAATGCCCTAGAAATTATTAAAAACCTATACTATGCCAGTGTTATGATATTCAAGAATTTATGGGTAATTAAGGAGGAAGTAACTAAACTCAGAAATTATGTTTTCCATAACAGAATCATTTTAGAAAAACTACAAAGTAGAACACTAGAGGGAAAGCAGGACTCTGATGCTACAGCAGAAAGTGTTTACAAGGAGGAAAAATGTACCAAGAACAAGGCCCCCCAGGTTAATCTCCTTCCCCTATTTTTTAAACCTAGTGACTCCTCAGTAAATGAGGACTCCTTTAGCAGCCAGCAATAAGGCAAAATAAAACATAGGCAGAGTTTAAAACAAAAAAGTAGGAAGAGGTGTTATAAACTGAAACAAGCTAATGATCAGGAGGAATCAAATATAGTGATACAGAGAACAGATACTATAGTAAGCCAAATTCAGAGATTTAATTCTGATAGGAAAAGAAGGGAAGATGTGAAGGATTTAGGAGCATTGCAGGTGGTGAATAGAGAAATGTCTCCTAGACAAGAACAGATGGACAGAACATTGCAGAATCCTTCTCCAAATATACCAGCATATCATCAGCTACACAAAAATGTTAATGACCATGGGGAGACCAAGGTACTAATAGGGACCTCCTCCCAACCTCAAGAAATAGGGGTGTCTCAAGCTTCAGACCCCCCCATTTTGAGTTTTGAAGGAGGGCAGGAAATACCTTCTGAATATCTTATTAAGATATATGGTATTAGGAAGTTATTTAAAGAAAAAGGGGCTAAATTAGCTGAATGGATTGCCAAGTCATCACACATGCCACATCCATTGGAAGGAATTAGTGTTCTCAGGCCTCCAAATGTTGACCAACAACATTGTGTTCTGGTTTACTGTTCCACTTCCATGCTAGCTGATACACTGTGGCAACAGGAGGAGGCCCTGAAGAAGAAAGGCATATATACGCTTCCTCCATATGGGGTTCCTGCTACCTTTGAGGAGCCATTTTGTGCTCCCAGGTGCAGGTGCAACCCCAAACAGGCATAGATGATATACTAGAGGTTGTCTCTGGTTACAGTAATTCTAGGGTTCAAGCCTGGGAGAACGAAACACTAATCCTGTTTGGATGGAAGATGTTGTCTAAAACTTTGGTAGGGAACACAAAGCATGAGATAGCTGCATTTCTCAGCTGAATTCTGAACTTCTCAATTAATAAAAGTAACACTGAATGGCTTAAAATACACAATTCTGATTCTTCTTACCAACAATTGGATATTCCTTTGTTAATCCAAAATATGTAGAGGCAATTCAAAAGAAGATGCATGTCATTAACACCTTGGGATTGTATGTAGTACATTCCAAGGTTCTAAGTGAGAGTTATAGGGAAAACAACAGCATATCTCAATTGAAAATAGGAATAGCATTGAGCCTCTGTATAGGCTTTCTGTGGACTGACAAATAATGCCACAGGTTCAGTTAAATGGATTGCCAGAAGATTCTCCTATTTCAGTTCTTTCATGGAATATTGAGGGGCTAACACCCAAGCTAGCTGATCCTGAGTGTAGGAAGTTTCTTGAGACTCATGACTTATTATGCTTTCAGGAGGCATGGTGTGGGAAACAGACCACACCATTAACCCCAGGTTATGCAGGATATTTCAGGCCAGCTGTTTGTCCAAGTAAATTTGGACAATACAAAGCTGGGCTTGCAATCTATGTCAAAATAGCTTTAAATTTTAAAGTAACACAAATAACTTGTGATCTAGATACTGTCCTTCCAATTTTGATTGAGAAAGCAGAATGTAAAGTTATAATTTAATTTAAATTTAAATTTTGGTAGCTGGGTAGACCCACTGACACCATGACAGTCCCTTTTTCAGGGGGTTTTATAATACTTAATATATATATATATATGTATTCCTCCATATACTAAAAGGGACCCCTGTCCCCATGACTGGTGAAAATTTGCACAATTTCTGGAAGGATAAATAATATATATATATATATATATATATATATATATATATATATATATATATATATATATATATATTACATCCGTTTTTAGTAATGGGCGATTTTAATGCAAGAAATGGTCCTAAACTTATGACAGAATATGAATGCCCTGCTTCATCCCCTCTGAGTGATATTATAAATCCTAATGTAAGACTAATAAGGCAGTCAAAAGATAGTAAAACAAACAATCAGGGTAGATTGCTAGTACAAATCAAGTCAAACATGAATTTTAGTCTTATGAATTGCAGAGTTACAGGTCACCTAGAAGGAGCATTCACGTATACTGGTCCTTTGGGCTCATCTGTTGTAGATTTGCTCTGGGTAAATACAGATGCAATAGGGAAAATTAAAACTCTTAGTATTTTAGACCACCTAGAATCTACACAAGTTCTCACTGTGTTGGAATATGATATGATAAGAAGAACAAGAAACTTGTGAGAGAATACTGCTTTGGCAGCAGGGTGTGAAGTTTGAAATTCTCATAGGATAAAATGGACACCAACTTTGAATAGTGCACTGACAGAAATTTTGGAATTTGATAGCCTTAAAAAATGGAGGCAAGACATCATAGAAATGGATAGTAATTTAGAACAAAATATGTCTTTATACACAATCTTGAATTATATCACACCGTTCTTATATCAAATGGATAGACAGAATAAAGTAGGATCCTTTTTTAATAGAACATGTAAGAATGCAAAAAAAATTAAATAAAATGGTACACTACATTAAGCATAACCCAAGTAAGGATCACACAAGGCAGTTAAACAAAGCAAGGCAAAATTATAAGACAGTGCTTGAGGATGAAAGGAGGAAATTCCAGATTAGTAGCTGGAACAAATTGAGACAGTCAGTATATGAAAGGGATAATAAAATATTGTGGCTACTGGTTAACCAAGGCTAGTATCAGTCTTCTCTTGGAATAGAAGGCTTTATTACATCTGATACCTGGATGTCCTACTTTGCATCACTCTACTATTCTTCTGATGAAGCAGTAGATATGGCCTATGAGGAGGTTCAGTACTATCCTAGGCCACTCTATATTAACAAGGAGGGTATTTTTCAATGCATTATCCCATTTAAAGGCTAATAAAGTGCCAGGCCCAGATTATATAGTGGCTGAGCTATATAAGTATTATTTTGAATGGTGGCTTCCTCTTCTCCATGTTTTCTTTAATAAAATTATACAAGGAGCAGACATCCCGCCAAATTGGAAGGCAGTATTTTATGTCCAATATATAAGAAAAAAGGAATTCCAACTGACCCCTCAATGTATAGGCCTATTAGCCTCATTGATACTCCTCAAAAAATTTTCTGTTGGATAATTTTAGATATACTCCAGTTGTGGGCCGAGGAAGCTGGCATCATAAGTGAAATCTAGAATGGCTTCAGGGAACATAGATCAGCAGTGCAACATTGCTATGTTTTATCCCACCTGATCTGGAAATACACTAAGGTAAGGAAGTCAAGGTTGTACTGTTGCTTTGTGGACCTGAGTTCCGCATTTGACTCCATTAGTCGTGTACTATTATGGGATAAGTTACACTGATACAACATGGATCCTGTCCTATAGGATACTTTGATTAGGTTATATAAAGATACTTGGCAAAGGTTAAAATTGTGATGCTTGACCAGCTGGTTATGATTGTCTATGATATTTGTAATATAGAAAATAGTAAGTGATTTGTCTCACGTAAGACAGCTGTGCTATGGGTGCTCCCCCCCAAGGTTTCAGAGACACTACAGGATATATTAACCTGAAACCAGGAGGTTATTAAAAGACTAGAGAGACGTAATTAAGGGCCTCCTCTTTATCTGTCTTAATTAGAACTGACCCAACTGCCAGGATATAGGGCTTGTAAACTTTTATGATGTCTTAGAGGAAAAACATGTTACACCACCATGGTGTGAAAAGTTGTAAAATCTTTGATCTGCCTTGGGAACAGGAAACCACACAAGATCAAAGGAAAGGCTTGATTAAAGACTGTCATAATTTGAGAAATTAGTTTTTGCTGATGTCACCTTATTTAATATACCTCTTGATAGGACATCCTGTTTGTATATTTTTTATATTCTAAAAGGAGGAGCTAGATGACATCATAGAAGGGGTGTGGAGAGGCACAGTTTAAACTGAATACCGTGTTTGAACTTGTGTCATACCATTGTGGGCTCTTAAGAAACAAGATCTAACTATAAGCACTATAGAGGCAATACATTAGATAGAAAAAGTCTAACTGTATTGTGGTAGGAGTTGTCTGTAGTTTTCTTTGATTTTCTTTTAAGCGATTGTATGCTCTTTAATATATTGTTCTGTGTTTACATTTTTCATATTTTTATCTTTAGTAAATATATTATTTTGAAAGACTGCCTGGGTGTTTGCAAGTTCCTTTTGTACATGTGACATATAGAGAGTTAAGACTGACAAAAACTGTTCAAGAGCTTGATGGTGTTACTAAACTGGGAAAAGGTAAGAATATACCCAAGGTCTTTTATAGAGTTTTAAAGGGTTCATTTTGGATACCTGGTTAGGCGCCCTTAGGCGAAAGATATCTTGCATCCCCACGAAGAGAAGATTATCGGAGCCTGTACATTTGGGTACGCTAGCATAAGGTTCACAGTATGAATCCCCCCCAGAACTTGAGACTAAAGCTGATTCGGACCCACAAGCAGACAGGAGGGTTACCCTGTCTGTTACCTGTTCACATGACTGCACTTGGAGGTTGGCACTGTGGGAGAAGAGGGCCTGATCTGCTGAGTGCATTTGTAACAAAAATTTGTCAAAATGGAGATCTTACTTCTAAAATAAGAACTAACCTTGGTGTTAGACAGGGTTGCCTCTTGGCTACCTTTCTGTTTAATTTATACATTAATACAATTATACTGCAGCTAGAACATTCTGACTTTCATTCGCCTGCTATCAAAAATCAAAAGATTTTGCTTTTGGCTTTTACAGATGATCTTGTTCTCCTGTCAACATCATTCCTGGGTCTGCAGCATAAAGTAACTTTATTCTTGGCATTTTGAAAAAAAAAATTAATATAATTAAAACCCAAATGGTAATATTTGGACATAGACAAAAGAGAACTCTGATTTTCTTTGTTAATAAATCAAAAACTTGAGACAGTTAAACAGTATCCTTACTTGAGTGTGCATTTCTCTCAGTGTACTAGATGGACTAAACACCAAGACTATGTTAAACATAAAGCAACCACTGACGTTAATGCTTTTTGAAGATTTTCAACCCAAAAGGGAAATGGAACAGTTAAAGGCCTTCTGAAGGTAGTGGAAGCTAAAACACATATTGGCATACTTTATGCTTCAGAAGTTTGAGCAATAACATACTTCAATCAATTAGAAAATGAATCAAACAAACTCTATAAATTTATTCTTAAAATACAAAATCGGTCCCCGCAGCAATTGAAAGAGCTGAATTAGGACAACTTCCTATAGAAGCTTTACATAATAGAAAGGAAAATCTTATTTTTACTCAAGCTGTTCCTTTGTCAAGAATATAGGATGCCTAGTGTAACTCTCTTGTTCCCAGGGGTTAGTAGAATCCCAGTTAGAATCAGTGCTAGACAGGGAAGGCAGCTGGTGAAATGCCAGTTAAATGGGTTTCACTCTGTCTCACTCTGTTCTCAGTCTCAGCTGAGCTCTGGAGGGATGATGTCATTTAGAACTATCGCAGCTGCATAAGCCACACTTGCTAACAGCTGCTAGAGCTAGCTTTAAAATGTTTGAGAGGGTGTAAGCTGGAGTTCAGTGGAGGAGGCTGCACTGTTAGGCAGCTCCTCAGTCAGCTCTGTCAGAGAGCTACCTGTTTGTTTTCTTTTAGTTCTCACCCTAGGAGACGACAACTGTTCCAAACTGTTGAAGTGGCAGAAACCTTGTCTAGTGGGTTTCCCTGTGCCCCATCCCAGGAGGGATGGGGTGAATTTCAGGATTCAGGGGCAATCCCCTGGTCCATCTGGACTTTTGAAGCTGCCTTGTGACAACTGCTCTGTGAGTACCTTGTTGTTTTCTGTGTAAACCCAGGAGTACCTGCAATTTCTGTAAAGGGTGTTTTCTCTGACAAAGGGACCCTGTCACCTGAGACTTTCTGTTTAAAAGTGTCTGCCTACGTTGGAGTCCAGAATGTGACTATCCAAGTACAGAACTTTTAATTCTGACACCTGTGAGGTGTGTGTGTGTAGTATGGTAAATGTGATATACATTTCAATACAGCATTCTCAGCTTTTTTACAGTTTTGTGGTGTTATTCACCAGATGAGTGGCTGAGTATAAGTTTGGAAATGAAAGGTGGAAGACCCTCCCCCCACACCTGGAGTAACCAGTTGACATCTGTGGGTTCTGAAGGGCACCTTTTACTTTTTCTTCAGTGCATTTGGCCAATGCTAAATGGGAATTTAAGGAATGTTTTTACCTCAGTAATCTGCATTACAAGTGTGTGTAGCCCTATAGGCCATCTTCGCTTTGTGTTTATTCTTACTCTGTTACATGAATAAAAGCCACACTCTAGAATCCCAACCTGGTTTGGACAGTAATGTTATTGCTTCCTTGTGTCTGGAGTTACTTGGGTTCCCCTGTCCAGAAGTGCAAACCTAGCATAGTCCTGAGCAAATATTTTCTCCCAGGGACCCAGGTTGTTGGCCATGGCAATTGGTCCCTACCAGGTGTGTGCCAGGCAGTTGCCACACTTCGTTGGCTGTTTTGTATAATAGCCTGGAGCACCTTGTATTTGGTGGCCTTTTTGTGCTTGTGCTTTTTTGCTATTTTCTTGACACAGAAACATAGAAACATAGAAGTTGACAGCACATAAGGACCTCAAGGTCCATCCAGTTTGCCCATTTCTTTTTCTACCTCATGAATGTACCATCGGCCTTTGCTCTGTCAATGGCCTATCTATGTATATTCATCTGTATTGCTGTCTTATGCCTATCCCATGCCTGTTTGAAACCCTGCACTGTATTCAGATCCACCACTTCCTGAGGTAGGCTGTTCCATGCATCCACCACCCTTTCTGTGAAAAAGAACTTCCTCACATTACCCCTTAATCGGCCTCCCTCTAATCTCATGCTGTGTCCTCTTGTCCTGCTATTTTTCTTACATTGAAACATGTTAGACCTTTCACCTTGTTAATACCGCTAAGGTGTTTGAATGTTTCATCTATATCACCTCTCCCTCCCTTTGCTCTAGGGTATACATATTGAGCTCCATTAATCTGTCCTCATGTGTTTTCTGATGCAGTCCCTGCACCATTTTGTTGCCCTTCTCTGGACTGCCTCAATTTGGCTAATGTCCTTGTGAAGGTGTGGTCTCCAGTATTGCACGCAGTACTCCAGATGGGGCCTAACCAGTGTCTTGTAAAGAGGGATTATTACCTCCATCTTCCAACTTGTGATACACCTACTAATACACTCCAACATACCCCTAGCCTTACCTACTGCTTTAGTGGTCTACATAGATGATTTCAGGTCATCGGTGACAATGATGCCCAAGTCTCTTTCTTCTCTTGTGACTGCCAGCAACTCCCCTCCCAGCCTATAGGTGGCTTCAGAGTTTCTCTTCCCTATGTGCATGATCTTGCACTTCTTTGAGTTAAACCCCAGTTACCACTCTTCTGACCATTTTGCCAGTTTATCCAGATATCTTCTGATTCTGCCCACCCCATCTGGATCATCTACTCTGCTGCAGATCTTGGTGTCATCTGCAAACAGACAAACCTTACCCTCCAGTCCATTTGCAATGTCACTGATGAAGATATTGAAGAGGACTGGCCCCAGGACTGATCCCTGAGGTACCCCACTTGTGACTTACATCTCTTCTGACTGTATACTGTTTACCACCACTCTCTGTTTTCTTCCCATCAACCAGTTTGCCACCCAGTTGACCAACTTCTGACCCACCCTGAGCCTACCCAACTTATTAATCAATCTTTTATGTGGAACAGTATCGAAAGCTTTGTGAAGTCAAGGTAGGTGACATCAACTGCTTCCCCTTGGTCTACCACCCTGGTTACCCAGTCAAAGAAATCTATGAGATTAGTTTGACAGGACCTTCCTTTTGTAAACCCATGCTGTCTTGGATCCTGTGCTCCTATGGATTCCAGGTGTTGCACTTTCCTTTCCTTAAGGAGTGCCTCCATAATTTTGGCCACTTCTCAGGTAAGACTAACTGGTCTGTAGTTCCCTGCCTCCTCCCTGCTACCACTCTTGTGGAGCGGGATCACATGAACCCTTCTCCAGTCCTCTGGGACCTATCCTGTGCTCAGAGACCCACTAAACAGTTCTGATAATGGCTCTGCTAGTCCCACCCTTAGCTTCTTTAGTACCCTGGGATGTGTGCCATCAAGTCCCATTGCCTTGTCCACCCTGAGCATAACAAGCTCTTGCAGGACCCTTTCTTTTGTGAAGGGACTAGTGCACATCTCCCTTCCCCTCTGTCCATGGTGCTGAGCTGTGGGCCCTACCCTACCTTCTCTTCAGTAAATACTGAGCAGAAGTATCTATTTAGGATAAATGCTTTTACATGGTCCTCCTCCTCACATGCCCCCTTATCCCCTTTGATCTTAGCAATACCCCCTCTGGACTTTCCCCTTTCACTAATGTGACAATGTGTAAACCCCCTCCCCTTTCCTTGCCCCTAGACGATGTGGTGAGAGGAGAAGCCCTGCTAGTTAAAAAAGGGGAGCCTGTGGAGGGGTAACAAAAATGGGGGTGCATCTGACGATGTGTTTTAAAACTGGGGGAAAACAAAAGATAGTTTTCTTAGGCTATAGCTAGTGTTTGGTCTGTCAGTTGATAGCCCAAAACTGGAAGCTTTGGCAAAAGGATCTGCCTAGAATAGTGCTATCTATATGTGCCACTGTGTGCCTGCTGTTCATGTGCTGCTGTGTGTTGTGCCACCATTTACCAAGGGACTGTAAAGCCAGAATGTGTATGCCCTTGTCCTGCATCAAGTAGAGCATTTACAAAACTTTAAATCTCAATTTTTTTGTGACAAAAAGGTATTGTAGACTTTAGGGAACAAAGAGACAATTGTGCCCTGAAAGTTTCATGTGCTTATTGTGTGAAATGGGGGAGTCGCTTAAGAAATAGCCAAGTTCTGAGCAAAGAAATGGTCAAAAACAACACTCCTGCTGTGAAATTCCAGCCTAGCAAAAAAGTTCAGTTTGCAGTTAAAATTTTGCCTGCTCAACGATCGCCACGGAGGAAGAGCATGAGGAGAGAGAGAGAGGCTCATTTTCATGGCATTGAGTGATTGGTGAGGCTGCAATCAGTCCCACCCCCCTAGCCAGCTTCACAATGCAGCCCAAGGTTCGGGAGGGAGAGAGCAAGTGGTGTGCGTGCAGCTTCACCAGCAGAACCATCAAGGGGACTGTGAACATTCTAAATCTGTAAATACATACTTTTCTGTTCAAAATTGGTCTCAACCCGTTATCTGACTGACTGGGAAGTAAGCATGGTGTTCATTGTGACAATCGATGGGATCGTCAGTCCGTTTCACCCAGAGGCCTTCCAGGATCGGCTATAGACCGAGATTTTCCACCGCAGCAAGCCAGCTACTGATTCAGTGAGTACCATTCAGCAAAACTGTGCTTCAAACTGTGTTGTGATTTTAAGAAAGCCAGCTGGATCTCTGTGTAAACAGTGTGATTATTTTTTGCAAAGAAGGACTGTAAAGTGAAATCAAAACAAACAAGAATTCTAAGCAATAGACTGTGAGCATGTATTATGGATTCAGCAACAGTATACTTTCCTGATCAAGTGAGAGTCTGCAAGTTGTATGAGAGGCTTCAACAAATAGGCAATCCTGTTCTAGAAATATTGCGGCTTTTAGTGACTTTAAGCAAATAAAATTGCTTGAAAGCTAATTGTAAAATCCACAAATCATATGAATGTGCTGAGAGATGAAAAAGCATTGCAATCGTTACAGTCTGAGCAAAATTTTCAGTAGCAGAAAGTCGGATGCTCAGTTGCTTGGGGCAGGTACAGATCTGGTGATGCATCAGGAGTGCTGCTGCCACCATTACAGGGTGGGGCAATAATGTAAACACAGCAGCAGGGAGCCATTTTGAGAAACTGTTTAAGTATTGTGAACTGTGTAGTAACAATCAACTTTAATGTGTTTACTTACAGACATGGCTTTGGGATCGTCCTGCTACCCAGATCATGCCCAAGCTATGATAGCTGAGGAGCTTGCCAAGCTAAAAGAAATAGAGCAATGTTTCTACAGTGACAGTCTGCCTTCTCATGTTGCAATTCCCAACTACGCTATGAGAGTATACCTGATTTGCCTCAAGGCTGGAAGGGACATTTTCTTAATTCCTCACTATTCTGGTTGCCATTAGTGAAGTATGGTCTGTCCAAAGCACCTTGAATTCATCTGGTTCCCACCTGGACAAAAGTACAAAACCCTGCATGTAGCAGAACACAGCACCAGGTTGAACCTGTTGGGGGAGACCCAGCAGAGTGTGGCCCAAAGGAAGAGAGTGTAGATTTACTGCAAGGTCAGATTCCTTGTGATGTTTCTGCACCTGTTTTGCAAATGGACAGTGCAGAGGAAGGATCCGTGGACACATGGAGAGAGGGTCCTAGTCCTAGCCTAGCTGGAGAGGCCAAAGTTTGAGAAACTTTAGAATGGGAGGTATCTACCTCCATGCCCAGTGAAGAGTAGACTGTCTCAAGAGTGAGTACAACTGCTCACTCCTTGGCCCAGGACCTAAATTAGGAAGAGGAGGATGAGGATATATATCTTCATGTTGAGAGTCCCAGTCTGTGGCCTCATGCTCTTGCCTCAGAGGAACCAGAGAAAGATGCTGGTGACTCCACTGCCCTGCCTAAAGAAATGGTCAGGGACAAGTTTTTCTGTGCTTTAAGTATGCAGCACTGGTTGAACCAGGACTGGCCATCTGCAAGCCGTGCCAGTGGCCGTGTACTGGAGAAGAGTAGTAAGGAGGAGAGACTGGATCGTAGGAGGGCAAATGCCATATATGGAATGTCCTTTCCTACCTTTCCTCAGACAGTCTGGGAGGAGATTGAGCAAAACAGGAAAGCCTGGTTACTGGAGGAAGCAAGCAAGAATCTGCATCCAGGTGCGACCCCTTGTGTCAGAAACAGAGTCATAAATGATAGACTAAAGTTTTGGAAATTGGGCAGGACATTGTTCATGGACACTGTACGCTATGTGGACAAAGCAGGAAAATAGACTTTCCATTTCATCATGAACGCCCAGATGGTGTCATAGTTCTTGCACCTGACCAAGAGTGGTACTACCCTTAATGGTGCCACTCTCCTGTGAATATGCCCATGCCTACCCATAGGGAAAGAGAGCAGTGACAGCAAAGTGTCTGCCATCCAACAGTTGCCATACCTATGTTGTTCCACCAGCGTGGTATTCCAGGATCCAAGGTGCATCCAGTTTCATCAGCCCTGCAGTGTGCCTTTCCAGTTTCATTGCCTACCCGGCCAGATGACCTCAACTCAGCTATTTTCCTGATTCATTGCCTGGAATGCTGGATGACATCAACCCAGCTATTGGTTCCTGTTCCATGGTTCAATGTCCACGATGACATCAACCCAGCAGTTTCCTGTTTCAGTATCTGTTTTCCAGAAGAATCCATCCAGCTGTATCTGAACAATACTGCCAGGGAGGGAAGAGTCTTCGGCTGGAAAAGTAGGTGACTCCATTTGCTCGTTCTACAAGGGACTGGTAAGTCCAGACTTTTCTTACTTTATTGACATTGCAATACACATCCTACACCTGACTGACTACAAACTGTTGAACTGTCCACAAAGACTCTCCCCTTTGGGAGTACAGTACTTCAAGAACTGTGCTTCGATGAGCTTCGGCTCAGGATAGACTCTTTAATGGACCTTGCCTTCAGGCAAATCTGTTTTGTCACTAGATGGGACATTTAGGGCATTCCATCCCCCCAAAAGGTGTATTGTACAAAATAGAGTATGTTCTACTGTTTTCTACTTATCTAACTTTTCTTTAAAATATTTTTGGATTCTTCAGTGTTTTGATGGAGGGGTTGTGGTGCTGTGTCTTGCAGATTTGGGGTGTTTTGTTTGTATTTTCTCTTTCAGGTATTCCTGATGAAGAAAAAAGAGAAGACAAGAAGAGGATTAGAGGGACACATCGGAGTTTCTCTGTACCTTAAAGTGATTTTAGTGTATTTTGTAGTTAACATGTGTTAACCTTTTCTTCCACAGGTGTATATTTGTGGGGGAGTTTGGGAGTGTAATTCTTTGTATAGTGTTAATTCCCTGGTGTGTTTTGGTTTGCAGCTATCCTGGGCTGGGGGGAGGTTACCCCTCCGTTGGGTAGGTATTTGGTTAGATAGGTTTTCCATAGAGGGCTAGGGGGATAGATGGGCTGTGGTCCTGACCTGCAGTAGGGGTGACAGTCTTGGTCTATTAGGGCTATGCTCTGGGCAGTTCTCCAAGAGCCACTGATTCTCCATAGTTAAATCTTATAGTAGGGGCTGATGTGTCAGCCAAAGGCCTCTGGGCCCTTAGTATTGTCTGCCAGTGTCTGGCACATGGTAGAGGATAAGGTAGTGCTGCCTCCCCATAGTCAACACATAGGGTAGAATGGACTGGTGCTGGCTAGGTAGTTACTGGGGACAGTCATTTTCCTGGCTAAGGGTGGGTGTAACCCCCTTGTTCCTATGGGTGACTAGAATCCCGTTTAGAATCAGTAGTAGGCAAGGAAGGCAGCCGGTGAAATGCCAGTTAAATGGGTTTCACTCTGTCTCACTCTGTTCTCTGACTAAGTTGGACACTCTCTTTAACTCCTTCTGCTGCTTTGTTATCGACTCCCCTTCCTGCTCCCACCACTGTGAACTCTGTTGCTCTCTAACCTTCCTTCCACTGTCTCACAGACACATCTCTCTCTGTGCCAAACTAACCTCCAAATTTTGGTTCAGGGGCTCCCCTCCTAGCTCTCATCCTCCCTCTCCACTCCACCTTCCCTCATCCACTCTCTCAGATCAAATGACCCCCGCACTTTGACGGTGCCTCACCCGCTCCACCCTCACCAGTCAAACTAGTTTCGCCCATTGTTTCCCCAAAATCTGGAATTCCCTCCCTCCTGAAATACGACACTCCTCCTCCAACTACTCCCTTAACTCTGCCCTACAAAGTTACCTTTCCCTCAGCTGTTCCTGCTTTAACCCTCCTTAATACCTATCCCCAGTTTTTGCCCTCCTACCATGACCCCACTGGCAGGGTTCTCAACATCCTGAAGGGGGAAATCAGGAAATGGCTACCCCTTCTCCTCATATTCAGTTCTTGCTTCTCCCCCCTCTTCTCCACCTGCCCTTCTGGGTCACCAGTGTGCACAACCTACCCCATCCTTTTTACTTCAACAGCACTTTTGTACTAGCTCGAGCCTGCTCCGGGTACACTTATACACTATAAATTGTTCTATTGCATTATTACCATTTTGTTCATTTATATGTTCTCTTGTATTATTTTGGACATGTATTGTAATTTACCCAATGTTCCACTACTGTTTATTGTACAATACTGTGTGTTTCAACTATTGCATGATCTTACAATGTTGTATTGTTTGTACTACGCTCATACTATTGTAACTGATCATCCTTCACAACCCTATGTACCCCCCTTCCCCCAGGTCGCACCATGAGATGAGCAACTTGTTGTTCAGTGCGCCCTCCTGGTGAAACATTTTAATAAATAAAAATAAATAAATAGAACTGTCGCAGCTGCATAAGTCACTCTTGCTAGCAGCTGCTAGAGCTAGCTTTAGAATGTTCGAGAGGGTGTAAGCTGGAGTTCAGTGGAGGAGGCTGCAGTTTTAGGCAGCACCACAGTCAGCTCTGTCAGAGAGCTACCTGTTTGTTTTCTTTTAGTTCTCACCCTGGGGGATGACAACTTTTCCAGTCTGTGGAAATGATGGAGACCTTGTCTAGTGGGTTTCCCTGTGCCCCATCCCAGGAGAGATGGGGTGAACTTCTGGATTCAGGGGCAATCCCCTGGTCCATCTGGACTTTTGAAGCTGCCTTGTGACAACTACTCTGTGAGTACCTTGTTGTTTTCTTTGTAAACCTGGGAGTACCTGCAATTTGTGTGAGGGTGTTTTCTCTGACAAAGGGACCCTGTCACCCGAGACTTTCTGTTTAAATGTGTCTGCCTACATTGGAGTCCAGAATGTGACCGTCCAAGTACAGAACTTTTAATCCTGACACCTGTGAGGTGTGTGCGTGTAGTACGTTAAAAGTGAGATACATTTCAAGACAGCTTCTAAAGTTTTTCTACAGTTGTGTGGCATTATTAACCAGATGAATGACCGAGTATAAGCTTGGAAACAAAAGGCAGGAGACCCCCCATCTGGAGTAACCAGTTTACCTCTACACGTTCTGAAGGGCACCTTTTACTTTTTCTTCATTGCAACTGGCCAATGCCTGAGAAAAGTGTTTACCCCTGGATGTGGGATTTTTCTCTCAGTGTACCCAGTATAGTGGGTTCTGAAAGTTCTGAGCCTGGATGTGCTCCTTTGTGGTGATGTGTACCACCTCTGTCCTTATGAAATATGTGAAAGTGTCCTAGTACTGGGCATGTGTGCCTAGTTGATGAGAAATGTACCAGTACCTGGCCGAATGTGCCAATTTACAATAGGAACCAGTGTGTTCACCAGTGTGTGTTTTCTTCATCCTGTACTAAATGGGAATTTCAGGAATGTCTATACCTCAGTGACCTGCATTGCAAGTGTGTATAGCCCTATGGGGGTCCATCTTCGCTTTGTGTTTATTTCTACTCTGTTACATGAATAGAAACCACACTCTAGAATCCCAACCTGGGTTGGACAGTAATGTTATTGCTTCCTTGTGTCTGGAGTTACTTGGGTGCCCCTGTCCAGAAGTACACACCTAGCATAGTCCTGAGCAAATGTTTTCTCCCAGGAACCTGGGTTGTTGTCCATGGCAATTGGTCCCTCCCAGGTGTGTGCCAGGCAGCTGCCACACTTAGTTGGCTGTTTTGTATAACAGTCTGGTCCACCTTGTATTTGGCGGCCTTTTTGTGTTTGTGCTTTTTTTGCTATTTTCTTTACAATGTAAACCCCCATCCCTCTCTTTGCCCCTAGACATTGTGGTGAGAGGAGAAGCCCTGCTAGTTAAACAAGGGGGGCTGGTGGGGGGGGGTTACACTAGGATGTACTTGGAGGAGAAGATAGATTATACATTACTGGGATTTAGATCCTCAGCTATAGAATGTGTGGCAATATATCATTGTCAATGGGGTTGGGACACCTCCTATATCAAGTATACTGTATCCCTTTTAAATAATAGAATTTCAGGTTAAGAGAGAATTAGAAATATTTGTAATAGTAAAGACATGGAACAAATAGATGTACATAAAAATTTCAAGTGTACAAAATGTTAAAATGATGTCATAACATTAGCGTGTCCAGATTTAAGGAGAATAATAATGAGATTTAGGATGGAACTCTGCAATTGTCAATATGTACATTATGCCCAAAAAAGAGTGGACATGGAAAGTGACAAATGCACTTGTCATTTTAATATGGTGGAAAATTTCATACATGTTACTTTGATTTGTCCACTATATGAGAAGCATAGGCTTTTCTGGTTGGGTCCTTTTAAAAAGGACCTTGGTCTCCCCACGGATCAGATAATAACAGAGTTGTACAATTCCATTGATAAGCGGGTATTGACAAGACTTGCATGTTTTTTAAAATCTATTAAATTGTAGGGTATGTGTTATACAAAGATGTACTGAATTACAAGGAATTTGATTGTACCTGATCTATTAAATCTAGCAGTGCTATGTACATTTTAATATTTAGAATGAGATGTATTTATTTTATGTGATGGAGTTTACATTTTAATGTTGATATTATTTACTATCTATTTATTGTAATGGCTTTGTGACAAACAAATACAGTTTTTGAACTGACTGCTTTCAAACAGCATTCTGCAGTATGCTCAGCAGGTAACTGTAATAACAGGACAGCCACTTGATAAACTGGCCAGCTAGGGGATACTGGAGTGTACCAGCAGCCATGACATCAGGTGGGAGCAGGGCTAAGCACTTGAAAAGCCTGTGCTGCCCAAAATGCTGTCAGCTCTCCTTCTCCACTACTGCTGTTGCTGCTGCCTTAGAGCTCACAGTGACTGCCTTTACAACAGCAGTATACAGTATACTCAGCAGATAACTCCTGCAGATAGACAAAATGTTAATGTAATATTTATAGTTCTATGTGGGAAATGGTTATGCAAAACACAATTTAAGTATGTTTTTGCACTTTATAATGTAGTACTTAGTTACTTTGGTGTTACAAGGTTAGATTACTGCATATTTTAGGAGGCAAATAAGAGAAGTGGCATGCAACAATGTATATCCAGTTATATTTATGATACCAGTATGAATTATTTAAACAGGGCTGTATCTATTTCTGTAATGAACTATTACATGATTCATAACTGTATGAAACTGAGATGGTTTGAACATTTAAAACATACAGCAATATACCTACAGTAGGTGAATTTTTAGCTAACGATACTTATGCAGCATATTTATTTGTCTTTATGTTCATGTTTATGTTTGCTGTATTAGGACATTTGGTTGCCTTGAAATATTTGTTTATAAATACATAGACCCAGGTACGAATACATAGGAAATCTATCATTTATTTTTAGAGCCATAGTTAGTGCACTGGGTGATCAGTAAAATCACTAGGATAAATATTTTTTATTATGAATTATAGTATTTCATTTGTACATATGTGGAAGGGATAGCATGTACTTGGGTAATAGTTTATATGAGGATATGATGTGAACTGGTTTCATACTGATTTTCCTGTTTAAATATGAATATTATTTTTTGTCCATATTATTGATTTATGCTTAGATCCTTGCTCCTGAAGAAACCCCGTGGATGCAACATTGGGCATAATCAGGGGATCGTGGTTCTGTATAGTGCTGAAATAAAAGTTCCTTCAACAGTTACATTGGTGCTGGTGTTTTACATCTTTGGTATTGGACTCTTCTGCTTCTTCAGATCAGCCACATTAGAGTGAATAACATGCTAGCGGGGAACACACCTGCTCCTTGTTCTGTATGATATCTGATAATGACACGTGGTAAATCTTCTTATTTTCTGATGCCTCATCTGCCTGACTTGATAGCTACTGAGGGCGTTTCACTCCTGCATAGATTAGTTATCATTTCTGAAGTATATGCCTGTTATTGTGTAGCAGTGGTTCTTTGTTTAATATTAAGCATATCTCACCATATCTGTTTGACTGACCACTGACAGTGCCAGTGTGCTACTGTGTTTATAGAGAATTCATTTTAGTTAATAGGGGGAAGAACTAATAGCTGCCTTGCTCTCAATTATTGTTCTGCTTTGCTGGGGTCTGTGGCATTTGTTGTGGTCTGCTGTACCACTATTTTGGTCCTTACACACCTTTGTACATACAATTCTAGCTGCCCTTGGACCAGCCATGTGGAGTCACCCTAAAATGTAAGCAGTAGCTTCTGCATCCAGTATATGCTGTCTCCTTCTAGGCCTCACTTTTCTGTGTGACTCCTGTGCCTATATTGTCAAGACCTAGCAACTCAAAATAATTACTCTAATAGAACCTTGGTCAGTCACCCCCTCCTCCACCCTATTCCTCCCCATCTCACCCCCTATTATATATCACTTTTTATGTTTGCTTGCGTGCATGCGCCAGAAACATTACGTGACAGCTTAGGAGAAAAGAGGGTTGTAGAGGCGCAGCACTGTGGCAGCCAAGAGAGGCACTGCATTTGGGGGCTTGGCACTAGTGGACCAATGGAGGCACAGTGTCCCAATGACACTGGTCTCCAAAAGTGCCACCAAGTACAAACGTTTTCACTGCAGCAATCAGGGGCCGCCTCATCATTGCAGCATCAATCATTCTGCTGCAATGAGGGAGCAACCCGTAATTGCTGGGCAGAGAGCGTTGGTACTGTAATATTTTGTATGAACATAACGTGACTTGCACTTGTGTTCTAACATGCAACTCCCAGTGCCGAGGGGTGCCCAGTCCCCTCAGGCATGTGCCCCAAACAAATGCATTTGTTTGCTGACGGGCCCCAATCCCCATCAGCTTCAGTGCCTTAACCTTGATGTGCCACACGGGGAGCCCACTCCCCATTGGCATTATGTCTCTCCCCAGTGTCATTTGCCAATGGAGAGCCCTCCCCATTGGCGTAATCCCCCAAACATGCACTGCAGTTGTGCCAGGGTACCCAATCCCCCCTCGGCTCTTAGCTTCCTTTATGCCGAAGGGGTGCCCAATCCCCTCGGCTCTTGTACACCCCTTTGTGCCAGAAGGGGTGCCCAATCCCCATCCGGCTACAGCGGTCCCCAAAACAACACTCTGTTGGCACACTGAGAGCCTACCCCAGCATGCCAAATGGCCCTGTAAAGAAAAACTGTCCCACAATGTTTTATTTTTGTACCTGTAAAAAAAAAAAAAAAGGCCCTCTGTGGTCTCCTGCCCCCCCTCCCACAACCACACCCACCCATTGTGCAACCTGCTTCCCCACACCCCCTCACCCCATACTTACCTGCGGAGTCCAGCGCAACAATCTTCGGTGGACTGGGAACACGCCTGCACTCTTCAAAGCCGACCACGAACTGAGGAAATGCTGGTAAGTTATATAATGGCATAAATAGGGTTTTTTCGACTTTGATGCATATCTCAGGCATTGTTTTGAATGTTGGCACCAAACTTTCAACATGGGGTTTTTGGGACCCCCTCCTCATGAATTCTGCCACTGTCATGGCGTTATTTGGCCCTGAAAGGTGATTTCGCGGTCACTGTGTGGAATCACCTTTCGGGACCGATTAACAAAACAACAGTGCCAGTGTTCATGAGGTGGGCTCTCAAAAAGCCTATGTTACAAATTTGGTGGAAAAAAATCAAAAAAATTACTGTTTGATGAGCGTGCGTTGCACAGTTCCTATGCACGTTCATAACTTCACAAATTTACAATATTGTCATGCCAGATTTTCAGCACTGCCATTTTTTCCCACCTCCTTGTGAACAGTCATTTTTCACATCCAGACCGAAATGTCTTTTCGCACTTCTGGCGAGAATAGCGCAGTCACTGTGGGAAATCAGTGTTTGGGACAGATTAAGAAAATAACAGTGACACTGTTCATGAGCAGAGGTCCTAAAACGCCTATGTTGAAAATTTGGTGACAATACTCCTTAAAATGACTGTTACGAGCGTGCGTTGCACAGTTTGCACACACCCTCATAATTTTGCGAATTTATAATATTTTTACTCCAGATTTTCTACATTGCCATTTTCCCACACCTACTTATGAACAGTACAGCTGTCATTTTCCCCATCCTGGCCAAAATATCTTTTCGCACTTCCGGCACAGAATAGCGCAATCGCTGTGGGAAATCAGTGTTTGGGACAGATTAAGAAAATGACAGTGATACTGTTAATGAGCAGAGGTCCTAGAATGCCTATGTTGAAAATTTGGTGACAATACTCCATAAAATGACTCTGTTATGAGCGTGCGTTGCGCAGTTTGCATGCATGCTCATAACTTTGCAAATTTATAATATTGTCACGCCAGATTTTCAACACTGGCATTTTTTCACACCTCCTTATGAACAGTACAGCTGTCATTTTTCACATCCTGATCATAATATATTTTTGCACTCCTGCCGCAGAATAGCATGGTCGCTGTGGGAAATCAGTGTTTGGGACAGATTAAGATCGAGCGAGTGAGATGGGGAGTGACCGAGCTCAAGTGAGCTCTGCCAGGACTGCTGCAGATTTCTTTGTGGGCAGAAAAAGGGCCCAACACAGGTGCCCAGTACAAAAGGGCAGCCTGCAGCACTGGGAGAAACAGAACGAGAGAGCGAGTGAGGGAGGGGGAGTGAGTGGACTCAACAAAGCTCTGTCAAAACTGCTGCGGATTTCTTTGTGGGCAGAAAAAGGCATCAATGCAGTTTGGGGCCCAGTACAAAAGGGCAGCCTGCAGCAGTGGGAGAAACAGTATGTGCGAGTGAGAGAGGGGGACTGAGTGAGGTCAATGGAGCTCTATCAGGACTGCTGTGGATTTCTTTGTGGGCAGCAAAAGGTGCCAATGCAGGCAGGAGCCCAGTACAAAAGGGCAGCCTGCAGCACCGGGAGAAACGGAACAAGCGACTGAGAGAGGGGGATTAGGCGAGCTCAACGTAGCTCTGTTGGGACTGCTGCGGATTTCTTTGTGGGCAGAAAAAGGTGCCAATGGAGGCAGGAGCCCAGTACAAAAGGGCAGCCTGCAGTGTGGGGAGACACAGAATGAACGAGTGAGACAGGGGGATTGAGTGAACTCAACTGAGCTGTGTCAGGACTGCTGCAGATTTCTTTGTGGGCAGAAAAAGTCACCAGCGCAAGCAGGAGCCCAGTACAAAAGGGCAGTCTGCAGCATCGGGAGATATAGAATGAGCGAATGAGAGATGGGAAGTGAGCGAGCTCAATGGAGCTGTGCTGGCACTTTAGAGTTGCCCACCCTCCTGCCCAGGGTCCTCCGTGGTCCTATATTACAGCAGGGTCTGTGGAGTGGAGACAAAGCAATGAGTAGATATGCCCACACCTCCTTATGAACAGTGCAACTGTTATTTTTCACTTCCTGGCCGAAATGCGTTTTCGCACTTCCAGCGCAGAACAGTGCGGTCGCTGTGAGAAATCAGTGTTCAGGACACATTAAGAAAACCACAGTGACACTGTTCATGAGCAGAGGTCCTAAAATGACTATGTTGAAAATTTTGTGATGAAAGTCCATAAAATGACTGTGTTACGAGCGTGCATTGTGCAGTTTCCATGCACCCTTGTAACTTAGCAAATCAGTAATATTTTCATGCCACATTTTCAACACTGGCATTTTTTCCCACCTCCTTATTAACAGTATAGCTGTTATTTTTAAAATCCTGGCCAAAATGTGTTTTCACAGTTGAGGCGCACAATAGCGCGGTTGCTGTGGGAAATCAGTGTTCGGGACAGATTAAGAAAATCACAGTGACACTGATCATGACCAGCGGTCCTAAAATCGCTATGTTGAAAATTTAGTGACGAAAGTCCATAAAATGACTGTGTTACAAGCGTGCGTTGAACTGTTTCCATGCACCCTTGTAACTGCAAACTTGTAATATTTTCACTCCATATTTTCAACACTGGCATTTTTTCACACCTGTTTATGAACTGTACAGCTGTCATTTTTCACATCCTGGCCTAAATATGTTTTTGCACTCCTGCCACAGAATAGCACAGTCACTGTGGGAAATCAGTGTTTGGGACAGATTAAGAATTGAGCGAGTGAGAGGGGGTGGGAGTGACTGAGCTCAACTGACCTCTGTCAGGACTGCTGCGGATTTCTTTTTGGGCAGAAAAAGTCCCCAATGCAGGAGCCCAGTACAAAAGGGCAGTCTGCAGCGCTGGGAGAAACAGAATGAGTGGGTGAGGGAGGGGGAGTGAGTGACCTCAACGGAGCTCTGTTGGGACTGCTGCGGATTTCTTTGTGGGCAGAAAAAGGCAGCAATACAGGCAGGGGCCCAGTACAAAAGGGCAGCCTACAGCGGCGGGAGAAACAGAACGAGTGACTGACTGAGGGGGAGTGAAAGAGCTCTACTGAGCTCTATTGTGACTGCTGTGGATTTCTTTGAGGGCAGAAAAAGGCAGCAATGCAGGCAGGAGTCCAGTACAAAAGGGCAGCCTGCAGCACCGGCAGAAACGGAACGAGCGAGTGAGAGAGGGGGAGTGAGCGAGCTCAATGGAGCTCTGTTGGGACTGCTGCAGACTTCTTTGTGGGCAGACAACGATGCCAACAGAGCCAGGAGCCCAGTGTGAAGGGGCAGTCTGCAGCACCAGGAGAAACAGAATGAGCGCTTGAGAGAGGGAGACTGAGCGACCTCAATGCAGCTCTGTCGGGACAGCTGTGGATTTCTTTGTGGCCAGACAAAGTTGTCAACATAGACAGCAGCCTGCAGTGCCAACAGAAACAGAACGAGCAACTGACAGAGGGGGAGTGAGTGAGCTCAACGGAGCAAAGCAATCAACATTCGGCATTGACAAATGCTTGTTTACATCCTGGCCGTATTGTCTTTCTGCACTTCCGGTGCAGAATAGTGTGATTGCTGTGGGAAATCAGTGTTTGGGACACATTAAGAAAATGACAGTGACACTGTTCATGAGCAGAGGTCCTAAAATGCCTATGTTGAAAATCTGGTGGAGAAAGTCCATAAAATGACTGTGTTACGTACATGCGTTGCACAGTTTCCACATATGCTCAGAAGTGCGAGTATTTTTAATATTCCCAATACATATTTTCAACATTGCCATCTCTTCATACCTCCCTATGGATGGTACTGTACAGCTGTCATTCTTCACATCCTGCCCGATCTGTGTTTTCGTACATGTGGCACAGAATGGCACTGTCACTGTTGGAACTCAATGTTCAGGACACATTGACAAAATCACACTGCCACTCTTCATGAGAAGATGTCCCAAATGCTTTCATGAGTTGAGGGTCACAAAAAGGCCATGTTGAAAATTTTTACTGCAAATACCAACAAACGCCCGAGGCATTAGGGTTTCTAACCATAATGTCCTACTCTGTACAGACTGGCAGGCATCGGGGTGTGCCTTTGGATTGCCAACTGTACTGCTCATGCCATCCCAACCCCAGCCACTGACAGGCATCGAGGTGTACCTTGGACTCTTTGTCCCCAGATTTCACCCCATTCTCCTATGCTGCACCCATTTCACCGTATGTCTTTATGGAATGGGGTGACTGTAAAGCCAAACACCCTACAGCACACCTCAACATGTGTCGGTGTCTGCAGAATAGGGTGAGGTGACATGGCATTACTGTCATGGGCGATGACTCAAACACTTACCCTAATGCCTGTCCATCTCTACAGGATGGGGGTGGGGTTGGCGTGGAGTTCAATACTTCACTGCCATTCCTATTTTGCATCTGTCTAACTCCTGCATTTCCAATGCTAACACCAGCAAGCAAACATTCGGCATTGACAAATGCTTGTTTGTATAAGAGACAATGTCATCTTCTGGGTACTTATATCTTCTCGCTGAGCCCCACCCTATGATCGCTTTCACTGCATAATTGCAGGAAAACTCTGACCCCTGTAATGCTACTCTTACTGGGTGGTGACCTTGAACCCAACCCTGGATCAACACCTTCCCCACTAAAACATGTTAATCCCCTCTGGGCAAATAGCCGTGGGTTAAAGATTTTACACATGAATGTATGTAGCCTCCTCTCCAAGATCCATGACCTAGAGGTCTGGACTGCCCTCTACAATTGTGATATTCTCAGCATAACCGAGACTTGGTTGAATCCCTCCATCCCAGACTCAAACTGTCAAATCAGGGGCTATACCATATTCGGGCACGATAGAACTGGGAAGAAAAAAAGTTGGTTTGGTATGGTTGTTTTTTAAAGATCACTTAAAAGCCTCTGTTATCTCAGTAGTGACTCTGAAGAGTCCCCTTCAGAATGGATCATAACTGAAATGACCCTTGAGGCCACAAAGAAATTGTACCTAGATTGCATATATAATCCTCCCAAGGGGGTCTGAAGGGACTCACACAAATAAACCAAGGCAATGGCCACCTCTCTCCTTCGAGGGACCTTATAATGGTTGGGGATTTCAACCTGAAATAGCTTAATGAACAGCAGCATGAGTACACAGAGTTGTTTAAGCAGCAGAATCTCACCCAGATTACCTCCACCACACATGGTTGAACCCCAAGTCCTCCAGTCACTCCCTCCTCAACTGGATTATAATAAAGTGTGAGGACAGGACCCTTATGGCTGGGGTACTGTCCGACTCCATCAGTGACCACTCCCCCACTTTTTGTATGTGGTCCTGTTCTAACCCACATCCTCCACCTAAGTTTATATTCTTTAGGGACTTATCCAATAGTAACGTGGAAAAACTACACTCTGACATTATGGAGGTAAACTGGTCCATCTAACACACACAAACTAATGTGGATTCTGCCCCCAAATTCCTCATTGCTGCTCTATCCAAGGCAAGCACTTCCCAGTCACTACCCAGAGAGTCAGGGAAGGGAACTCAGATGGCTCACCAAAGAGTGCCTTGCTAAAATGAAACAGCGGGATGCCCTATGGGCAATCTTTAAATTTTCTCCATCCCCTGTTAACTGGAACAATTATCATAGACTCCAGAACCACTGTAACCAGGAATCCAAATCCCTCAAAGCCTCCTTCATTAAAAACCAGCAGACCCATAACTTGAGTGACGCTTGTGGGTTCTGAAACTCAGTGAACTAACTCCCTTATTAAATCTGGCCCCAAGCAGAGCCCTATCAATGTTCTCATGGATGCAGGTTTCATAACCAAGCCATCTAAAGTTTCAGAGACTCTAAACTACAGATTCTCTAATCTAGATGTGCACCTTGCTAAACTCCCACCCAAGGTTGCCATTCCCATCCCTGAGAATCAGAGAGCTGAAGTAAATGGTTGTACTTCCTTTCACTTTAACGTTACTTCCCCCATTGAGGTATGATGTAGGTACAACATCTCATCAAGACTCTTCCCAGTTCTGGCAGTGCCAGAAGTGATGGTCTCTGCCCTTGGTTCCTAAAACTGACAGCTGACCTTATTGCTAGACCCCTTGCTACCTTATTTAATCTGTCCCTTTCATCCTCATCCATCCCACTGTTATGGCAGCAGGTCAGAGTTGTTCCCTTACTCAAGTTAAATGACCCTAGACTCCTGGATAATTATAGGCCAATATCTATCCTCTCTCACCTGAGTATGATCCTGGAAAAAAATAGTCTTCCAGCAAATTGCTGACCATGTCTCTAAATGCAGTCTGTTATCCCCCAACCAGCATGGATTCAGAAAGGGCCACAGCACAACTACTGCTCCGGCCTGTTTCACAGACCACATTCTGAGAAATGCAGATGAAGGCAAGATCACTGGTGCCATCTTCATTGATCTATCTAAGACCTTTAGAAACATATAATTTGATGGAAGATAAGGACTGCTTGGCCCACCTAGTCTGCCCATTTCCCTACCTAATGGATAAGCTGCAGATCCTAGTTAACCAACAGCCTACTTCCTCCTATCCCCCATGAGAATTTCCTTATGTCTGTCCCATGCATTCTTGAATTCCTCCACTGTTTTTGATTCCACAACCTCCTCAGGAAGGCTGTGCCATGCATCCACAACCCTCTCTACAACCCTCTCTATGAAAAAATTATTTCCTCACATTACCTCTGAGCCATCCCCTTTCTATCTTCAAATTGTGCCCCCTTGTTCTTGCACATCTCTTTTTCTGAAAGATGCTACCCTCTTGGACTTTTTTGACTCCCTTGAGATACTTGAAAGTTTCTATTATGTTCCCCCTCTCCCTCCTTTTCTCAAGGGTATACATATTAAGCTCCTTTAGTCTCTTTTCATATGTCTTCTGATGCAGACCCTGCACCATTTTGATTGCCCTCCTCTGGACAGCCACCACACTGTTTATGTATTTGCAGAGATGGGGTCTCCAGAACAGGACACAGTACTCCAGATGGGGTATCACCAACTGTACAGAGGGATAAGAAGTTCCTGTTTTCTACTGGTGATGCCTCTCCCTATGCATCCCAGTATCCCCACAGCCCTCCTGCCTTCTTACATTGCTTGCCCACCTTTAGGTCATCTAATATAACTACACCCAGGTCCCTTCCAGTTTTTGTTGTTGTCAGTATCTTACCCCCCATTGTGTACTCTTCCCCTGGGTTTTTGTTTCCCATGTGCATTACCTTGCACTTCTTTGCATTTAATCGAAGCTGCCATACATTTGACCATTCCTCCAACCTTGCCAAGTCCCTTCTCATCCTTTCCACCTCATCTTGTGTATCAACCTTATTGCAGATCTTTGTGTCATCTGCAGAGAAACATACTTTTCCTTCCAGTCCCTCTGTAATGTCACTTATAAAGACATTAAAAAGGATCAAATCCAGTACTGAGCCCTTTGACTTAGTAGATCATGACATCCTCCTTGATAAACTCAGTTCCCATGGCTTTTCACTGGGATCCATGGCTTGGTTCATGAACTACCTCTCTGGAAGATCCCAAAGAGTCTGTACTGGGGTCTCATCAATCCCTCCTGGGGTGTATAGTGTGGTCCCACAAGGGTCCATACTAGGAATCATCCTTTCCTCCCTCTTTGTCAACTATCTACTCAGGGTAGTATAGACTGGAACAAGATTACTGTATGTATGGGGACAATCTCATTATGCTCAGGAATGACAAGAGCCCATTGAAGTTATCCCTCTCCAAATGTTTTGAAACCGGCCATACATGGTTTGCATCTAACAGACTGCTTGTTAAAAACAAGACCATGCCATTTGGGTCCAAGCCAAGGTTTGCATTCACTCTGCACGGCTAAATAACTCCCACTACATCCTGACCCTGACAGATCTCCTCTTGAACAAGTTGGATATACTATGTTCTCCCAAGACTTGGTATGCCAGTGCTCAGCATACTGAGTAAAAATGTTGAGAATTAAATGGGCTAATCACTGACATGCCCTACATGCAGATTTCAGGCATGTCAGTGAATAAAATGTTCAATGCGGGGGCTTTGCCCTCCACGTTCTCTCTACACCCCTATAACTAAATTATCCAACTCTGAGAGGGAGGACCCTGGAGTAAAAGGATAAGTGTTAAGGGGTGCATTGTGAAAATGCCGTGACCTGGACTAGAACCCAGTTCATGCGCAGTATGCTTGCTGAGGTACCGGTGGTATTCCCCTCCACACCACCAGAGCAGCTTGGACAACAAGCCCATCCAGATGTCCCTTCTCACTGACCACACAGGGCAAGGTAACATTCTGTCACATCCGCTACCTTATCCCTTAGGGGGCAATAGTGTTGGGTATGCAAGCATTGGGTTAAATCTTGAATTAATGAAATGCTGACCTGGGTGATGGGTGTCGGGATGTTCAGTTTCTAGATCTCATAAGTATACTAACAAGTCACTACCTTTAAATATCTGGGAATCACCCTTGATCCCTTCCTTACCATTGAGGACCATATTGGGAAAGTTGTTAAATGTATGAACCAGTAACTGGGTGTCTGCTACTTCCTGAAGCAGCTCAAGGCCCCTGAGGTATGACTGGCCATCAGTCAATGCACACTTCTACCCCTTCTGGATTATTGTTCTCCCATCATCTCCCAAACCTTGACTTGGTACTTCACACATTTAGCTTTCAATAGCATTTGTAGGTATATCACTCTATCCCCATTAAACACCCACCACTGCTCCATCTATCTGACACTTGGTTGGCTCTTCCCTCAGGTCTGTTGGATATCCTTATTGACAAGTACCTCAGTGATGGGATTTGTTCCCCGTAACTAGACTTCTTACCTTAAAGCATGGTATGCCAGCACTAAGGTTCTTCTCCCAATGTCTCCTTGATTATCCCTAGACTGCTACTGAGATGGGTCAAAAGCCTTCTCCATCGCTGCCCCCAAGCTCTGGAATGACCTACTGGCCACTCTCCACTCACTATGCATTCCTCACCTGTTCAGATTGCACTTACAAAATACCCTTCTATCTGCCTCAGCATGCAAGTGCATTTCTTGACTTAAGGAAAGGACTGAGTTTCATTTTGTTGGCCTTCTCACCCTACCTGACTGAGAGTGCAAATCCAGTTGCCAGACAGCACATTTTTATTTCTCATTTGTATAGACACACTGTGCTTCACACCTCCATTTATATGCTGTTTCTATTGCACTGACTCATTTGATGGAACTGTTTGACCACGAGTATTGCTTCCAACCCTGTAGTTGTTATACATTGTATGCTAAATGTCATGTATTGCACTCCACGTACAGTATGCTGCATTTCATGTATTGTATTCCATGTAGTGCATGTGCCATCAATATGGCCCGAGTCATTCCTGAAAATGGTCCCTGAGACCAGTGTAGCTATCATAAATAAATTAAGTACAACTTTTGCTAGTGCTTGCTTGTGCTATTGGCCAGGAATGTGAATCAAAAGTGCCTGTAGGTTAAGCTTGCAGAGCTGGTGCTTTAGCTCAACTTGTATAGGTGCTGCTTCTGGGAGGTAGGGTACTGACTTCTAGTTCAAGCCTATCTCTAGTAGTTTATAGATTGTGCACTGGATGAGGGAAAACCCCTCACTGTGTCAAATGGAGAGGACTAAATATGTGCTAGACAGAGGGAGTATAAGAAAGCCATTATTTCCCCTTGAAAGCTCCATCATGGGGGGCAAGCCATGGGTGATGTGGAGGCCAGGGTAAGTACCTAGAGAATGTGTTTGGTGGAACACAGAGGGCCAGCCAGATGAGGGCAGGTAGCTGTAGCTGAATAACACTGTAAATAAAATTACAAAAGTTTAATTGTTCATTAGTAAAACTTTCAGCTTTCAAAATTGTAAACTGTACCTTTTACGTTTTCCAATGTCACCCATTACCCATATCGTCATGTTAGAGATGCGGCTGGGAACTAAGTTAGGAATCTCATCCTTTGCTAAGATGCTGCAAAAGTAAAAACACAGGTCATGACTACGTGTTAGGTACAGTACCTACAATATCTAAACATTCAAACAGTGTGTAAAATTCTCCCTTTGAATAAATAGGTTCAGATGAAAAAGGTAGTTTAGTTATAACACTGTGTATTCAATTGCTTCTCACCCATTCAGTATTTTTACTGGATGCATTTTAAGACTGTGCGGTTTGATTTTAAAGTGTCCTATCTTTGAAACCTATGGTGTTTTACAGAATACAAAATACTAACAGACACCAGAGCTGGCAATACAGTTTTGATGGCCTCCCTCACAGAGATACTATAAGTGAGGTCATCTTTACCACCTCACTTCAGTCACATCGCTTACTCTGTACCATATGTGCATCTGATTTTCAATAAAACCTGCAATATCTTTAGGTATTTTAGGGGGGTAGCAGTGTTAGTCATTGGGGCCCTGTTACCCAACCAGTCCATGTCTGTTCTTCTATTTCTAATTGGCTGAGCTAGACTGCAGTAATTTCATGACATTAACATGCCACATAATAATGTTCTGCCCAGCCCACTAATGCCTGTTACTGCAGTTTTAGCAAGACAATAATTAAAACAATTAAAACTAATAAAGTACATTGGCTGGGTGCCCCAGAAATCATAGAATTTACTAGTACTTAAACAGAGCTATGACAGTTGTCATGTGTTTTAAGGACCATGCTGCATACAGGTTAAAGGTAAGATTATTACCTTTAACCTGTAATACTCCTTTATTAACATCAAGTTCCTCTGAATAGCTCCTCCCAGATGTCACATGTGATCTACATAGGCTGTCTTAGCTACAGTACCACCGATAGATAGATAGATAGATAGATAGATAGATAGATAGATAGATAGATAGATAGATAGATAGATATTTTATTTATAAAGTGTCCAATTCCATGGACTCTGAGCGCTATACAATACAGTTCAAAAACAGAATACGCATCAGCAGCAATTTATTATAAACTTAAAATTCTATCCGTTTGGGGATAGATTACACAGTTCTACATGAATTCAGTCACAAAAAACAGCTTACTATTATGTTTTCACTTTTTTAACCACATTTATATTTTTCTATTGTTGATAATACTGGCTATCAAGTGAAGGTCGGGGCAAGGCTGACTACTTCCAGTTAAGTGGGAGGATTATTCTGCCTCTGTGTCACTCACCTTGAAATTATGTTGACACATTCAGTCCCTTTTATTTACAAGTCTAGCCAAGGAGGTTGAACCAACACACATCCTGAATCTGATCAGGTCACAACACTGCATCTCAGGGCTGCTGGGTCAGCCACTGGTCTGACTTTAGGCAACCTCTGCTGTGGTCAGAATTTTCTGGTGGTACAAATTGTACCTCTTCTGGCAGATCTTCAGGTGAATCATCTGGTCGATTACCTAGAGATGGTTAGTGCCCATCTTCTTCCAGTCCCTGGCCTTCTCTATCTCCTGTGTGAAGGTAAACAAAATGGTGCCTGTTGCATCTCAGCTCTCCCTGCAGATGCTACAGAAGATAGGAATGAAGTGACAGCTGTGACCTGTGACCTGTAACAAAATCTTCATGTTCAGAATCCGGACTAGTTCTCTGGGCTGAAGCTGTGGCAAAGTATGATCTCTGTGTCTTGAGTCATATGCAGGTTTGCATTTGAAACTTGAAAACTGCTCATGACCTTGGATTTTTCCTTTGTTTGTTAAGTTTTGGATTCAAAAGTAATGGCAAAATAGATATAGTTCAGCTGTTATCAGTTTTTGGCCCATCTGCTGGACTGTATCAGTTGGCAAGTGCCATCACTTGGTAAACAAGTAAAGCTTTGAACAGATTATTAACTTTCTTGAGAAGTCTCTTTAGTGATTGTACTGCTCTTTTAGCTTCCCCACTGCCTTGCAGGTACCTTAGACTGCTTGTAGGATTTTCAGAGTCACAGTCTATTGTGAAACCATGAAAAGCTGAACAACTGAACTGCAGACCTTGCCCAATACAAGAGTCTTGACACGTGTCTGATGACATGACTTGCTGTGGTAAACTTCATATAAGCAACTTCGACGTAACTTGAATGATGGACCTCAACTGTTAAGAATTTTTGACTTTTTAGGTTGAAGAGATTGTAACAACTTTTAGTCCTGATCTGTCTGGAAAAGTAGACAGAATCAATGGTTCCACTAGACTGCTGCAGAGTTTGGTACAGACTTTTCACTTTTTGATCAGAGTTGTTAGTTGTACACTAAGCTCTAGCTACCACACAATCTACTGTGCTTGTCTGCATCAATTGTTTGATCCCTAGTATCCTTCATGGACTAATCTCAGGGTAGCATTCTATAGATACAGTATTGAGGAATCACTGTTTTATTTATTTATTTATTTATTTGTACATCGGTTACAACCTTTGAGCCAGGGGCTCTATTCCAAAGGCACCACGTCACAGTGATAGAAAAACAGAAAAAAATAACTTTTTTGGTTACAGCATAAGTGTCACATACTTAGGGTTACATAATGTGGTAGCGTACATTTCCAGCAATTTGGGTAGACATTACATGCTTCAACATACAAGTTAAACTATTCGATAGACATTACAATGATACAGCTGAGAACATGCTGGTTATAATGGAGGCATAAGGCTATGGGGAGGGTGAGTTTGGGTGCTGCCTAAGGGGCGTTGTCAAGAGTGGAGGGGTAAATTACACCATTTACAGACAGGCGCAGCTGCAGATGCTAAACAGTTGGCCCCGAAGGGCAGTTTTGAAGGTGGAGATTGTGGGTGCTGTGGAGATAGGAGCAGGGAGAGCGTTAAACCAATATGGGCCTCTGTAGCAAAAGGACCTCTGTCCATAGGTGGTCCTTGATCTGGGGACCAGTAGACTGATCTTGCTCAAGGTTTGGGTTGTGATAGAGGGTTTGGCAAGGCGGATGGAGGTTGTCACCCCTGTGGGGGATAGCCTGAGTAGAGTTTTCCTTGTGAGGGGGCAGGTTTGATAACGTAGCCGTTCATCAAGGTTTAGCAATTTTGTGTCCTCATTGAGAGTACAAGTATGTGTGCACCTGGGGGCACCAGTAATCAGTCTGCAGGCCTTATTTAGGGTGAGCTGAATTTTGGTGAGGGTGGTGGTGTCGGCCGCACCATAGACTGGCAGGCCATAGTCAACAAGGGACAGTACTGAGGATGTAACTGCCAGTCAGAGAGCGTCAGGTGGAAGGCAATTTTTATGGCAGTAGAGAATGCCAAGCCGTGTGTTAGTGGCGGATGCAAGGGCATGAATGTGGGTGTGGTAGGTGAGGGCTGAATCGAAGGTGACACCAAGGTATTTGTAGGAACAGACTTGCTCACGCAGTTGAGTGGTACTAGGGAGGATGTGGAGTGGGAAGTTGCAGGCTTTGTTTTTGGGGTGTGCAAAAAGCATAGTTTCGTTTCTTTTATGATTAATGATGAGTCCGTGTTCTTTAAACCAAGCCTCAGCATCGTCATATGATTGTTGCAGAGTGACCTGGAAGGAGACGGGATTGTGGTGTGTGGCAAAAATGATGGCATCGTCAGCATACATTAGAATATTGCCAGAGCAGGCATTAGGTAGGATGTTTAGATAGGTGGAGAAGAGTAGGGGGCCCAGGATGGAGCCCTGGGGTACCCCTGAGTGGATGGGTTGAGTTTCAGAGAGTGTTCCATTGATTTTTACACATTGGGAGTGAGCGTATAGATAGCTTGAACACCAGGCAAGAGGGCCAGTGGAGAAACCAGTGTGGCCTAGGGCATTCAGCAGAAGGGGGTGGGAGACAGTGTCAAAAGCCTTTGAGAGGTCTATGAACACTGTACCGGCTAGTGAGCTGGCATCCAGGGAGGAGTGTAGGAAATTGGAAAACTCGACAAGTGCAGTGCCAGTACTGTGACCAGCACAGAAGCCGTGCTGCTCTGGGCATAGGACATTATGTTTGGTAAGATATTCTGTAATTTGAATGGACACCATTTTTTCCAGGGCTTTGGAGAGGGGGGGAAGGATGGAGATAGGCCGGTAGTTCCTGGTGGAGGACCTGTCGCCCCCTTTATGGATGGGTGTGACTATGGCTGTTTTCCATGCCGTGGGGAATTGCCCAGGCAGAGAGATCGGTTGAGTAAGCTGGTAAGTGGGGCAAGGACTTCATCCAGCACCAGCTGGAGAATACTGTGTCCAGGGAGTTGCTGCAGGGACTATTACCTTTTAATGCTTTAATTAGGAGTGGTCTGGCTTCCTGGGCAGACACCCTATGCAGGTGAAAACTGGAGCGTTGCAGGTCAGGGGGTGGTATGTTAGGGGAAGGGTTAAAGAAATTACTAGGGAGGATGGAGCTAAGATCGGTAAAGGCTGTGTTAAGGTGGTTAGCTATGCAGGCAGGGTCGGTGAAGGTGGTGCCATTCACTGTGAGCTGGGATGGGGGGAGCATGGTTCCCCATTTAGCTGTTTAACATTATCCCAGAAAGTCTATTCTGATTCATTTCAGAAGTAAGGCATCTTGAACTGTCAAGATGTGTAATTCATGACAGAATGGTTTGATAGTGCCAGGACCATGATTTCCTGATGGCCAGTAATTTTGGCAAAATTTCATGTTTTGTTGACATGCATGATGTTTGTCCGGTTCTCACCATAGGGGTCCTTTAGTATGCTTGACAATAGCAGTATGCCAGCTGGGTCCAGCTGCCCCAGAGGTGGAGTTAATGCTAATGAACTTAAATGAATTAGCCAATCAGAATACAAGAAGAGCTTCTGCTGTATGTAGCAGAGCCAGAGGGGAGTCAGATACATTTTTCTGCTGACTGAACAACTCTGCCCCGGAGCTCTCTCTTCCCACTTCACTCTAAGGCCCGGATATTCAAACTGCGCCCAAAATGTGCGCAACAGCAGGAGCAAGCACAAACCAATTGCGCATATGCGCAACAGGTGCGATATTCAAACATGGAGCAGAACAAATTGCGCAAGCAACCAACGTCTGAATATCGCACATATTGCGCCATAGCGCAACCAGGAAGGAGAAGCTGAGCAGAAATGTTGCGCTATAGTGCAACCAGGGCAGCCCAGCTGAGCAGTCCAGAGGTGCCATAGCACAAGCAGAGCCCCCCCCCAGAGCAATGGAACTGCACATCCAGGGAGGCAGGCTGGGGCCCACCGCCAGCCATGCCACACATGGGCACAGGAACACACTGCAGAACCAACAAGACACCTGCACACCCCAAGCACAGCATCACTGGGGGTGTGACGGATGATCTACTGGCCCATGGGGACAAGCCAACAAAGCACAGCAGAGCAATGACACCCCAGCACAACCACTGGCAGGCTGAGAGTGCCACACACAGGGGGTTGACAACCACAGTGCACATCAGCCCCCTGTATGCACAGCACACCCTGCGCCGTGACCCCAAGACACCACCCATGTGCAGTGACTGGCACTGCAGGAAACCATGCATCCCCCCCAGCACACGTCAACCCCGTGCAGCACAGAAGCATACAAGCCAGACACACCCTGTGCACCCAGCAGTAGGTGGCAGCAGATGGCAAGACCAACAGAAAGTCACTGCCATGCCAGAGATACCTCCCCATGCACACACACACACACACACACACACACACACACACACCCAGGACCATACCACCCCAGATGGCATGTACACCACTGCAACTGAGCACCCATAGCCAGTTGCAAATCAGAGACCAAAACAGTATTCATATCAAAATATAAATATGTATTTTCAAATTTTCAAATAGTAAATAACAAAACAATAAACAAGAACTATTTACAAGGGGGGGGGACGGGTACAAGGTAGGGGTGGTCAAGGGGTAGGGATGAACAACTTGGAGAGGAAGGCAGGGGTGGTAGGGATGGGAGAAGTGGGAAGGTATTGTGGCCTAAGGCCCAGCTGGCTGGTCATCCTGTGCCTGGTTCCACTGTCCCCTGCGATGCCTCCTCCATGAGCCATGTCTCCTAATGGACTCCAGGATGGCCCGGTTATCCAGGGACACCTGTGTCAGGCCCCGTATGTCCCGATGTATCCTCGGAGAACTTCGAGGCCTAGGAAAATGGGAATACAGTCAATGGCTGTGACTGACCACAACCCTGAACACCACCCAACCTGCAAGCCATATAGCCCAATGTCCGCACCTGTGATGGCATGCACCCACCCACAGTGAACATGCACATGGCCATCACAAACAGGTGGCACCAGCTATGGCACCACTGCACACACACATTGCCCATGTCCATCACAGCACAAACAAAGGCTGTCAAGTGACATAGCAGCGTGGTCGCGATACCAGTTACACAGCCATGTGCCCAGTGCATGCATGGACCACCAGTGGCATACCACAGCGTGCTGTGATACTGGACAGCGATACATGTCACCTATGTCGTGCATACATACAGCATAGATACATAGACAGTGTCGGCAGATGAGGGCCTATGGCCCCACCCAGTCTAACCATTTGAGCTTGAAAGTTCACTTTGTTTTCCTATAAGTCTGTTGCACCTTATCCCTGACCTCCAGAATTCCTTTATGTCTATCCCGTGCATTCTTAAATCCCGTGATTGTTTCAGCCCCCACCACTTCCTCTGGCAGGGTGTTCCACTTGTCCACCACCCGTTCTGTGAAGAAATTCTTTCTCATGTTTCCTCTGAATCGTCCTCCCTCCAACTTCATCCCATGCCCTCTTGTCCTAGAACACCTTTTTCGCTTAAAAATAGTGTTTTCCTGCACCCTGTTCCTCCCTGTAAGATACTTGTATGTCTCTATCATATCCCCTCTCTCCCTCCTCTCCTCCAGGGAGTACATGTTCAGTTCCTTCAACCTGTCTTCATCGGACTTGTGATGCAATCCATGCATCATCTTTGTTGCCCTCCTCTGAACCTTCTCTACCCAGTCTATGTCCTTACATAGGTATGGTCTCCAGAACTGTACACTGTACTCCAGGTGGGGCCTCACTAGTGTCTTGTATAGTGGAATTATGACCTCCCCTTTCCTGCATGGTTGTGTTGTGCAGGGCTGGTGGTCTTGCCCCCCCCGGCATGCAATAGCATCCATGAAGTAATGATACTCACACTCCTCAAGCAGCTGGGTCTGCCGCTGATGCTGCTGCTACTGCTGCTGGGGTGCAACACCCACCGGCACCGGGGCCCTGGCACGGCCCTCCTCACCCCGTGCCTGCATCCTCACATCCCGGCCTGTGGGAGCCATATGTTGAGACAAACATCAGTGTGACTCCAAAGCAGACTGCCCCCTGCCCCAGTGAGAGTGCCTGCCCACACAGCCAGAACAATGCATCTCACCTGTACACACTGACACAGCCAACCATGGCAGAGCCATCACCTATGCACAGCCGCAAACACACTCACACCCTACAGAATACAGGTTGCATAGATGGTACACCACCTGGCCTAGGCACCACGCCCCGCCCTGCACGTGACTGCAGCCGATCAAGAAGATCCGGATCCCTCCGGCGGAGGTCACTGTACCGGTGCCGGCACTGCTCAGCTGACCGGCACCTTCCAGTGACCCCCACCAGGTCAGTGGCCACTTGCTGCCACACCTGCATCCGGGCAATGGTGAGTGGTGCATCACCATAAAGTGCCCCATAGTGGGGCTCCACTAGGGCCACCAAGTTGGCCAGTTCGACTGGGCTCCACTGAACTGCTCTTCTGTGAGCCATGGTACCAACTTTACAGCAGGCAATATGGTGCCCCGCTGCGCCGTAACCCCACGTGGAGATGTTGCACAATAGACCACCACAGGCTCCAATCGTGCTGTTCGAACAGCGACGTCACTTCACATAGCGCTGTCACCAGACAGCGCAATAGGGCCGTACACATGGCAGGCGAACAGCACCAGGGGGCAAAGGTCGGACACAAGGTCATGGGCAATGACGCAAGGCCACGCACAGCACCATCTGACGTATACGCATCCTGCGCGACCGACCAGCTGCGTACCAGTGCCACAGTGGACTATTGCGCAGTAGTGCTACAGCGCCATATAGTGCCCAGTGCTGTAGCGCCACTGGCACATTGGTGGCCATGGCCTGAATTGCCGATCGCGCACAGCATGTCAGCAGCGCGGCAGATGCCTGCGTAAGCTATCTGGGCATGCGCAATGCAGTGTACCACACAGTCACAGATCTGCACCATTGGCTCAGCCGACTCAACCGTATTGCGCAAAGCGCAAATTCGCGATATTCATCCGACACATGCAAATCATCTGATCAGCCATTCAAAGGCGCAGTGGCGCGATTTGCATGTCATTATAGTTGCTCCACTCCTAATTTGCATGCATTGCGCTATAAATGTGCGACATTGGGCTGCGCTGGCCAGATTCGGTTACTGCAGGTGAGAGGTGAGTTGCATGCTGTGTGATGTTCTGGACAATGGTCATGGGAAAATGCTGTAGACTGCACAGTGACAGGTGTCCACTTCCCCCCCCATATAGATCGCCATGACCGAGCAGAGCCAAGGTGAGGGTGAGGACGGTGGGCGTAGGAGGAGGCCCAACTTTACACCAGCAGAGACAGAGGCCCTCTTCCAGGCCTACCTGGATGAGGAGCCAGTACTGAGTGGACGGAGGGGCACCCCTCAGTCCCGTGCGGCTGCATGGGAGGGGGTAGCTCGGGCCGTGAACCTGCACGGAAGCCACCAGCGCTCCGTGCAGGAATGCAAGAAGAAGATGGGGACAGACGCAGGAGGTTGAAGGAAGGTGGCAGCCTTCAGGCGGCGCGATGCTGGCACTGGCGGGGGCCCGCCAGTGGTGTTGGAGCTGACCCCGACTGAGGAGACACTGGTTGCATCAATGCAGTGGAGCACTATTGAGGGCATACCAGGAGGTGGATTCCAGACAGGTGGAAGCCCATCACTGCACGGTATGACATGGTGGTGGTGTTGGGGGGTTGGGGGAAGGTTGTTCACATGCACTCACATGTACTTTCTTTCTGTTACAGATCCTGTTCGTCTTCAGGAGACGGTGGTGGTGGGTCCAGGCAGTGATGATGACCTGCTGGACATGGAGGAGGGTCCATCCACCTCTATCACCAGCCAGCAGGCACTGCAGTAGCATGCACGCTGGGCCGCCAACTCTGGTGTCGGTGATTCGGGTGCGGGGGCTGCACAGCCTGTGTCTCAGCAGTCTGGCATGCAAGCATGCCAGCACGCTGTGACTATGGCTGTAGCACATACCTGCACCATTGATGATGCAAGGACTGCAATGGGCAGTGATAGGTGTGTGTCCCATGACGGACACACAGCAGGCCAGCACGTGTCCCTGGGCCTTTCTGGTTCCAACTTGTGTACCAGCATGCTGGCACAGTCCCAGGCTGTGCCTGTCAGCACCAGTGGGGCAGCACCGGTGGCTGTGCAGGTGTCTGGCACTGTTGCTAGCACAGCGGTGGAACAAGTGGACCCTGGGGCACAGCGGTTGGAGGGGCAGCAGCAGCAGTCACCCACCAGGTCTGGAGGTACAGTGTCAAGTGGTGGCACATGTCCGCCGCCCTTTGATCTGCCCATTCCTGGTCCTGGCGAACAGCGCCCACCCTCAAGGGGTGTTGTGCATCAGGACCTTCCACACCCTGGGGGACAGGATGCCGTTGGGGCACAGTACCCATTGGACGAGCACACCCACCTGCTGCAGGAATCAGTACAGCTGCAGAGGCGGGTTGCAATGTCCGTGGAGGCACTGTCTGTGGCTGTGGAGCGGCACAGTAGGGAGTGTGCTCTGGACCGTGCCAAGCTGGTTCATATGCGGACGGATGTGACCACCGCCATTGACAGGCTGACCCAGGCAGTGGTCTCTGTCGTGGACGCATTGGGCACACAGTCAGGTGCCCCTGTACCACACACCCCACACAGTTCACTCTCCACTCCCCGTTCCTGGCATCGTGTGACACCAGGCCTGTCGACGCCGGGTTCTGCTGTGGCCATCCCGAGCACCCCTGGTGCAGGTTTGTTCAGCATGCTGCAGACCCCTGTGTGGGCAAGGTCGTGTTCGCGCAGTGGGACCCCTGGTGGTGCAACAGTGCCACCCCATGTGGCCCCTGATCAGCCTGCCAGTGCTGTTGGGTCACGGTGGGGCCGCCCACGCATCCGTGGTGGCTGTGGGACAGTGCTACATGACTGAGCTGTCTCCCAGTGCGGGCCCTGTCTGGTGCTGCCATGTGTGCAATGTGTGTCATGGTGGGCAGTGCACTGCTGGGTGATCTGCTCACCACGCCGACACACGGACCACCTGCACACCTCCCAACTGCTGTCCACAGGTGCGTGTGCATGATGATGCCTGCATTGTACTGTACACCAAGGTGCAAGGGTGTCTAGCATCTGACACACATACTTGGACAGTACAGGTGGTGGGGGTGGTTGGTGGTGCTGTGTGTTAGCAATGTCGGTTCTGCTGTGCTGTGCATCTGCCCATGTACGCTCTGTGCCTGGTGTGTGTGTGTCCATATGAGTGCTCACCCCTCCCTGATGGTGTGTTTGTATGCCTGGACCCTTCCACTCCCCTGACCATCATGCACCCCTGGTGTGTTCCCCTGTGTGCCTGTGGTTTGTGCATGGACAGTGTTGGTTGCACATGTCCCCTTGACTTACCTGTGTTGTGCATAGTGCTCCTCTGTGATGGTGTCCCGGTGCAGCTGGGCCTGCCGGATCAGTTGGGGGTCCCGTCGTCCTAGGGGGGGCTGCTCATCACCATCAACACCGGCGCCACTGGCGTCCCCATCGCTGTCCCCTTCTTCAACCTGTACGGCTATCCCATGGTCTTTGGCCATGTGGTGCAGGATGCAACAGGCCAGGAATATCCCACAGGCCTTTTGGGGGCTGTACTGTAGGGCACCGCTGGAGGTGTCTAGGCATCGGAAGCATGCCTTGAGCATCCCAAACACCCGCTCTATGATGTAGCGTGTGGAAACATGTGCCTCATTATAGCAATGCTGCGATGGGGTCATGGGGTGCCGGTATGGTGTGAGCAGCCAGGGACAGAGTGGGTATCCGCTGTCACCTGTGTGGAGATAGTGGAGATCAGTCTCATGTTCAGGTCCATATTGCCCATATCCCTGTGTGCCACTACCATGGCACCTGTGGCATTCCCACCCTTGCCCCGAGTTTGCATTCCATACATGTGTACTCACCCACTAGATGTCCTGTGGGGATGTCCCCACTCTCGAATCGATGGCACAGTGCGGACTGATACCATATGAAGGCATCATGTGCTCTGCCAGGGTGTGTGGCACAGACATTGATTATGCGCCCAGTGGCATCACACACCACCTGGCAGTTGACACTGGAGAATCCCTTTCTGTTCCTATATGTGAGCCCATCGGGGCCAGGTGGTGTGCGAATGGCCACATGGGTGCAGTCTCTAGCCCCTAGCACACCAGGCATACGTGCTACCCTGTGGAACTCCTGCATGTTTGCTGTACGCTCTGCCGTGGTGCTGGGGAAATGGATGTACTCCGCAGCATGTGGCAGCAGTGCGCTGAGGAATTGGGTGAGGATGCATGACATGGCTGACTGTGTGATGCCTGTGGTGTCCCCTGTCGGCCTCTGGAAGGTGCCCGTGGTGAGCAGGCACATGCAGGCTGTCACCTTGGTCTCCACCGACAGAGCGTGACTCCGTCGTGAGGGTGCCTGCATCACATCACTGCACAGCTCACAGAGCCATCTCAGTATTGCCCTGTTCAGGTGGTACCGGCCCACGATCTCTACATCTGTGTACAGCTCAAAGCTGATGCGGGCACGGTACTGCCTGTTGGGGGCATACCGCCGACGGGCCCTTCCACGGCCACGTCCCCCTGCAGCATGCATTCTCACCCCCCTCATTACAGCTTCCATGTGGAAGCTGGCACTGTCCATCTCCCTGGCTTCTGACCCCCCTGGCTGCTGTTGCTGTGTTACCCCCGCTGTCCTCACTGCTACTTCCACTGCACCGGGCACCCTCCGCTGGCCTCTACAGACTATGGCCCACGCTTTCCTTGCCTGCCCTAGCCTGTCTGTTGTCTGTCTGTCTGTCTGTCTGTCTCTCTTTCTCTCCCCCACTTGGTAGCCTTGTAGCGTTCTTGCGCCGCTTCCTTGAGCCTTTTTATTTTGGCTCATTTCCGCTAGTCTTGCCAATTTCCGGCTGTGCAGCCCTATTTATCGCGCAGAAATCTTTTGAATATCGCATTGCGCTCTTTATGCATGGATCCACCCCCTTCGGTTGCGCATGCCTTCATTTTCATTGCGCTGTTGCTCAGCATGTTTTCGGTGGCGCAACTGCCTCCTTCTGAATATCGCAAAATGGCGCATTTTGGGACTTGCGCATGCGCAACCCTGTTGCGCATGGTGCAACCTTTTTGAATATCCAGGCCAAAGAACGTTTCTTTCTTTGAATTTAAAGTTATTTCACTTTTGTGCTGTTTTTAGTTATTTTTTTACTATTTTATTATTTTTATCCCGGTTCCCATCAGTTTCCGGGAACTCCATTTTATTTAGCAGTTCCCACTCTTTTTCTGAGGTAAAGTTTTTAGCACTTGTCGTAAAAAAGTCATGCTTTTAGCGTCAAATATCTTAAACATTTAGCAGTTCCTGTTTTTCATTGAGAACCACATTTTTCTTTAAAAATTTCATTTTCATGCCTGTGGGAACAGTTTATTTACGATTCTATTCAGCGAGGGAACTGGCCATTTTTCTCTCTTTTTCCTATTGGGAATAATAATTTTAAGGTTTTTCTGACAAACTGGCATATCAGAAAGACTCAAAAAGAGGACTGGATCAACAGGATTTAAAAATTACTGAAAGTGCTATAAGACAATGACCAAGCAGACAGCCACAGTCTTTATTTGAGTTGTTAAGGTCCAGAACATAACTATGAGCTTTGCTCTAAATTTTATTCTAAAACAGTTAAAAAGAGGGCAAAAATACTGGAAATGATGACCTCTCAGTTTGCCTTCCCCTCTGCAAAAAATAATAACAATGACCAAGCCAAAAAAAGACAAAATGAGCAGGTTCCTGATTCAGTGCTTGCAAAAAAGAAACAAAAAACAAAAGCATATCACTGCCCCTCCCACTGAAAAGCAAAGGAAGATGTTAGTAACAGAAAATGATACACCATCTTCTGATGTAATGGCTAAGGCTTGGCAATTATACCAAACTTTACAGGCTATGGGCAACTTCTTTAATGCTGTACCTGACCCTGACACTTCTCACCCTTCAGACCCTGGGCTTTCATAGGGCTTTTATTATGATGAGGGTGTTGTAAATGAACCTGAGGGTGAATCTACAGTATGGAGCCAGATGAAACCCCTGACCAAGAGTTTGGCACCCTCTTTAATGGTGAGGAGGATTTTTCCTCTCATTTTACCTTTGTGCAGCATATGGTGGACACCCTGGACCTTACTATATCCAGGAGACTACTGACCAAGCAGAGGAGGAAAATCTTTTGTATATGATGGGTCTCCCTCCTACTAAAAAGCTGCTCTTGCCCATTTATATGCCCTTCGCAAGGCAATTTTTAAACTACTCCAAAATCCCACCTCTGTGCCTGGGGTAGATAAGAAAATTGAGAAAAAGTACCAATTAGAGAAACCTAATGCTACATTCCTCTGTATGCACCCAGACCATGAGGGAATGGTACAGGCTGCAGCATGCGATAAAGCTAAAGTGCCTCTTTCCTCTCAGCCTCCTTAAAAAGAGTCTGGAAAACTGGACTATATGGGCAAAAAATCTTATACCACAGCCTCCTTGATGCTTCATCTGTCTACTTACAAGGCCTATGCAGCTCAAAATCAAAACACTTTTTGGAACTCTGTACTAGCTATTAGCCAGCAGACCCCAGATAGAGTGGTCTAGAATCTGGCAGAAACTGCTAAAACTGCCTTAGAGGCTACTAAATGCAAGTTCCATATGGCTGTGGACACTAATGACACTGCCTCCAGGGCTATGGCCCAGGACCTTTCCCTTAGGCATTATGCCTGTCTGAGGACCACCAACTTCTCCCAGGTAGAGATGGACGAAGTGGCCCCAATTTGTTCCATGAAATGGATCACGGAGTAAAAGTGAATGCGCAGAGTGTTCCGCAGTGCGAAGCAGAGTACTTCGTGTTATGATGGATAACGCGAAGTCCATTGGCTAAATAACTTCACGTTACTCTGGCTTCTCAAATCACTACTCCACCGATTCTTAAGATGAAGTACATAGAAAGCAATGTACTTCGCCTCACTTTGCCTTGTTTTTTTAAAGCTCCAAAGGCGAATTTGGCAGTGATTCATGGGATTTCAGGTCACATGGGCTCTATATTGTTCTGCACAGCCTCAGTTCGGGGTAGTGCATGTAGGAAGCTATAGGATACAGTCTGCTCTGAGAGCTCTCTGTGATTCAAACCTTCTAAAAGCAGTTACCTTCTTGAGTACTTTTTTTGCTGAAACTTTAGTTCATCAATTGTAAGAAACCCTCCTGTGCTCATATCATTGAGCATTTATTGTTTGTGTATGGATTTTGAATGTTAATGTATGACATTCAGTCTGTATTCTGTGAGACAGTGGAAGTGTGCTTTGGGGGAAGGGCGTATCTGTGGTGTTGGTATATCAACTTGGAGAAAAAAACAGTTCTTTCTGTTTTGGTGATATTTTTCTTGTATAACTGTGTTAATGTACACAAAGTAATATTTTCAATAATTCTTGTCATTTTTTTGCTGATTGTTGTGGTGCAGCAGTGCATAATTTTAGTTTGTTTAAAGTACCTGGTTATATTACTGACGTTTTAAATTTGCTACGCATTACTTGGTGTGTGTGAGTATGTGTGTGACTCATGTCATCAAATCAAATACCTTTTATTGTGCCACATAGTAATTTCAGCAATGTGAACCTGCTATCCACTGCAACTGTGTGATTTTTGTGCTTCTTTGTAGTATCTTTACTGGTACTAGTACTAGTGACTGTTACTGCAGCACTGCAGTACACTGCCCACCTCCCCATGCCCGCCCCAACTGATGAAGGTATTCTTTTCCAGATTTGAATTTCTGATGGTGAGCACTGGTTAGGTGTTATGCCTTTGCATCTGCATCTCTTCAGTGTGCAGCGCAATCTTAATCTGTCTGTGCATTTGCATCTCTTTAGGGCCCAATCTCGATCTGCCACTTAAATCACAGTTGTTTCTTTGGCTTCCCTTCAGAGTACTGGACTGGTGTGGTGCATAATTCTGCATGAACGTATCATCAATATGCGTTTTTAAGTCAGGACCATCATCATGAGTCACTCATGATACAAATCATGTTCTTCATCATCACGGTCACAAATGCAGTCACAAATCACGATTCACGATCACGTCACAAATCGCAACATTAATTTCTTTACTAGTTACTTGGATGTATTGTAAGCCTGTTTTATAGTATCTCTCCAGGCTTCACCACCCCACCATTGTACTCATTAATAAGCATTTTTAAGTCGTGGAGTTTTGTGCTACAGCTCATTGGGGAAGTACAGCCATAGGCATTCGCGTTCCCAATACAGTTCCATATTGGTTATCTCACACCATCGACATCGAATCATGTTCTTCATCAACATGGTCACAAATGCAGTCACAAATCATGATTCACAATCACTTCACGAATCACAACATTCATTTTTTTACTAGTTACTTGGATGTATTGTAAGCCTGTTTTGTAGTATCTCTCCAGGCTTTACCACCCCACCATTGTACTCATTAATAAGCATTTTTAAGTCAGGGAGCTTTGTGCTACAGCTCATTGGGGAAGTACAGCCATAGGCATTCATGTTCCTTCCTGTACAGCATGTGAATTTCATTACTGTAAGTAGTGGTGGACAAAGTGGCCCCAATTCGCTCCGTGAAGTGATTCATGGAGTAACATGGAATTTGCAGAGTACTCCACGATGTAAAGCAGAGTACTTTGCTTTATAATGAGGAATGCAAAGTCCACTGAAACCAGTGACTTTGCGATATTCTGCCTTCCCCAAAGCACTTCTCCACCAATTTTAAGGTGAAGTACATTGAAATCAATGTAATTTGCCTCACTTCACCTTGTAATTGAGCTCCAAATGAAATTCTGCAGTGATTCATGGGATTGCAGGTCACATGGGCTCTAGATTGTTCTGTACAGCCTCAGTTCTGGTCTGGGTAGTGTGTGTGTAGTGGAAGCTGGAGACAGTTTGCTCTCAGAGCTCTGCAATTCAAAACCTCTAAAAGCTGTTTAAAATGCCTTTTTGAGCCATTTTTTTGCTCAAAATTTAGTACATCAATTGTAGGAACCCCTTCTGTGCTCATATCATCAAGTGTTTATGGCTGTGTGTGGATTTTGAATGTTAGTTTAGAACAGTCAGTCTGTGTACTGTGAAGTGTGCTTTAGGGGAGGGGCGTATTTGTGGTGTAGGTACATTAACTGGGAGAAAAAAGCAGTCTTTCTGTTTTGGTTATATTTTTCTTATATAACTGTTAATGTACACACAGTAATATTTTCAGTAATTCTTGACTTTTTTTGTTGTTTGTTGTGGTGCAGCAGTGTATAATTTGTCTGTTTAAAATGTTTGGTTATATTACTACAGGTTTTCAATTTGCTACACATTACTTGTAGTGTGTGTGTGTGTGTGTGATGCGTGCCATTAAATCAGACACCTTTTATTGTGCCACAGAGTAATTGCAGCAGTGTGAACCTGCCATCCACTGCACCTGCATGAATTTTTTATACTGCTTTGTGGTATCTTTACTGGTAGTGGATTGTTACTGCTGTGCACTAATCCCCAACTGGCAAAATGTATTCCTTCCAGATTTGGATTTGTGACTTGTGTGCACTGGTTAGGTGGTGTTGTGCCATTTCATATGCATCTCTTGAGCATGCAGCGCAATTTAATTCTGTCTGTGCATTTGAAGTGCACCATTAATTCTGGGAGACTGCATTTTTTGTTACGCTCTTATTTCACTTCGTCAGCACTAGGGAATTTTCTGGGCACAAAGCAGCATTTCATCAGCACTGGAGAATTTTCTGGACACAAGACAGTAGCATTTTGGGGATGCACATTAATTCTGGTGGCTCTGTGTGTGACCTGACCACTGCGTGCATGACTGAGTGTGCCATTAATTCTGGGAGACTTTGCATTTGTTGTTATGTTCTCATTTCACTTCCTCAGCACTGGGGAGTTTTCTGGACACAAGACAGTAGCACTTTGGGGATGCACATTCATTCTGGTGACTGTGTGGGTGGAGTCCAGAACTAGACTCATAGTGGATTCCCTGCAGGGGGAGGGCCTCAAACAACTGGTACAGCAACCCACAAGAGACAGGGCTATCCTAGATCTAGTACTGACTAACAAAGAAGGGATCACAGATCTCCAGGTAGAAGGTCACCTGGGGGCCAGTGACCATCACATGGTATGGTTCAATTTGGCTACTACATCTAAATCATCCCATTCCAAGGCAAAAATATGGGACTTCAGAGGAGCTGCTTGATAAGATGGCCAACAAGTTAAGCTAGCCCTGGCAAAAGAAACACAGGTGAGGAGGTACAGGCAAAGTGGGCAAGCATTAAGGACACAATACTTGAAGCAACATCCCATTGTGTTAGACAGAAAAGGAAGTGCAAAAAGAAGGAAACCACTTTGGTTCTCAAATACAGTAGCAGAAAGGTCAGAGCCAAAAGGCTGGCCTTCCAGAAAATATAAGGGAACACAGCGGGATGAAGATAGGGGGCATACCAAACTGCCCTAAGGGAAGCAGGTAAGGCAGTAAGGCAGGCAAGTCCAAACTGAGGAAACACTAGCACAAACAGTAAAGAAGGTGACAAGACTTTCTATAGATACATTAGTGAAAGGAGAAAGTCCAGAGGGGTATTGCTAAGCTTAATGGAGAAAAGGGAGCATGTGAGGAGGAGGACCTGTAAAGGCATCTATCCTAAATAGATACTTTTGCTCAGTATTCACTGAAGAGAAGGTAGGGCAGGGCCCACAGCTCAGCATCATGGACACAGGGGAGGGAGTGAGCACTACTCCCTTCACAAAGAAAGGGTCCTACAAGAGCTTGCTAAGCTCAGGGTGGATAAGGCAATGGGACCTGATGGCATACATCCCAGGGTACTAAGGAGCTAAAGGAGGAACTAGCAGAGCCATTAGCAGAATTGTTTAGTGAGTCTCTGAGCACAGGAGAGGTCCCAGAAGACTGGAGAAGGGCTCATGTGATCCTCCACAAAGAGTGGTAGCAGGAGGAGGCGGGGAACTACAGACCGGTCAGTCTTACCTCAGTAGTGGGCAAGATTATGGAAGCACTCCTTAAGGAAAGGATAGTGCAACACCTGGAATCCATAGGGCACAGGATCCAAGACAGCATGGGTTTACAAAGGAAGGTCCTGTCAAACTAATCTCATAGATTTCTTTGACTGGGTAACCAGAGTGGTGGACCAAGGGGAGCAGTTGATGTCACCTACCTTGACTTCAGCAAAGCTTTTGACACTGTTCCACACAGAAGATTGATAAATAAGCTAGGTAGGCTCGGGGTGGGTCAGAAGTTGGTCAACTGGGTGGCAAACTGGTTGACTGGCAGAAAACAGAGTGGTGGTAAATGGTATACAGTCAGAAGAGATGCAAGTCACAAGTGGGGTACCTCAGGATCAGTCCTGGGGCCAGTCCTATTCAACATCTTCATTAGTGACCTAGCAGATGGACTAGAGGGTAAGGCTTGTCTGTTTGCAGATGACACCAAGATCTGCAACAGAGTAGATGATCCAGATGGGGTGGGCAGAATGAGAAGAGATCTGGATAAACTAGCAGAATGGTCAGAAGAGTGGCAACTGGGATTTAATGCAAAGAAGTGCAAAATCATGCACATAGGAAGAGAAACCCTGAAGCCACTTATAGGCTGGGAGGAGTTGCTAGCAGTCACAAAGGAAGAAAGAGACTTGGGCATCATCATCACTGATGACCTGAAATCATTCAAGCAGACCTCTAAAGCAGTAGGTAAGGCTAGGGGTGTTAGGGTGTATTAGTAGGGTATCACAAGTCGTAAGAGGGAGGTAATAATCCCTCTGTACAAGACATTGGTTAGGCCCCATCTGGAGTACTGCGTGCAGTATTGGAGCCACACCTTCACAAGGACATTAACCAAATTGAGGCAGTCCAGAAGACAGCCAAAATGGTGCAGGGACTGCATCAGAAGACATATGAGGACAGATTAACGGAGCTCAATATGTATACCCTTGAGCAAAGGAGGAGAGGGTGATATGATCGAGACATTTAAACACCTTAAGGGCATAAACAAGGTGAAAGAGTCTAACATGTTTAAATATAAGAAAAATAGCAGGACAAGAGGACACAGCATGAGATTAGAGGAGGCCGATTAAGGGGAATGTGAGGAAATTTTTTCACAGAAAGGGTGGTAGATGCATGGAATGGCTTACCACAAGAAGTAGTGGCTATGAATACAGTGCAGGGCTTCAAACAGGCATGGGATAGGCATAAGGGAGCAATACAAATGACTATGAATAGATAGGTCACTGACATAGCAAAGGCCGATGGCACATTTATAAGGTAGAAAAAGAAATGGGCAGACTGGATGGGCCTTGCGGTCCTTATCTGCCGTCAACTTCTATGTTTCTATGTAGTGCTGCCAATATTGTTGTCACTCCACCTTACTTCATGTTTAAGGTGGAATGACAACGCAAAGTAATAATAACAAGGCAAAATGATCCTTTCCTATTGGGCACTCCGCGTAGTGAAGCACCAACATGAAGTGGCCACTTTGCATTCACTTCGCCCTCTACTCCCAGGACACTCAGACTAAAGCTATGGATTTCCCCTGTGAGAATAATTCCCTCTTTGGGGACCAAACAGAAGCTTACATGAAAAAGGTGGAAGAGTATGAAACCACCTATCAAAGCAATGCTGCCAATGAGAAAGCCTCTACTCCCCAAAAATCTCAGAACAAGGGAAAAAGAGGCAGGAGTTACTTTTCTAGGGCTTTCTACCATATGCAAATGCCCCTGGATTACTCTCAAATGAGGGGCTACTTCAGAGGAAGAGGAAGGAAGTGTCAGAGAAGAACTGACTCCTCACCTTCCTCAAAGACTCAGTCTAAACAAAATTCCTGACTGCAGCATCCTAGTCACCTTCCCTCCCCCAGAAGGAGGCAGACTGACCCACTGCCTCTACCATTGGCACCTCATCACCACAGACAAATGGATACTACAGCTGGTGGGTCAAGGGCTTACCCTGCAGTTCAAAAAATCCTCCCTCTCTTCATGGTCCCAAACGTTTCAAACCCCTAACCCCAACAGAAAAGTTGTTGTTGGAGTTGAAGGTAAAAGCATTTCTTGCTGCAAAACCAGTGGAAAGAGTCCCCTTCCCCCAGTGGGGAAAAGGCCTCTACTCCAGGTATTTTCTCACACAAAAGAAAAATGGGAAATAGCAACCCATTCTGGACCTAAGGTACCTGATCATGTACTTACTAAAACCCAAAAATAAAAATGGTCACCCTAACTCAGGTGATCCCTTCCTTGCAACAAGGAGACTGGCAAGCCTCCCTAGTCCTCAAAGACACCTATCTTCATATTCCTGTAAGGCCATCCCACAGAAGTTTTCTCAGATTCGGGCTGCCATCCAGCTATTACCAGTTTGCAGCTCTGCCATTCAGACTCACATCAGCTCCAAGGGTCTTCACAAAGTGCCTGGCAGTTATGAACATGTGAAATTGCCAGCAGAAACAGACCTCCCAGTCTATCAACTCTGCTCGAGTGTGCAGCTAGCATCTCATAGAAACAAATAATTTGATGGCAGATAAGGACCGCTTGGCCCACCTAGTCTGCCCATTTCCCTACCTGATGGATAAGCTGCAGATTCTAGTTAATCAACAGCTTACTTCCTCCTACCCCCCACTAGAATTGCCTTATGCCTGTGTTATGCATTCTTGAATTCTCCCACTGTTCCTGACTCCACAACCTCCTCAAGAAGGCTGTTCCATATATCCACAACCCTCTCTGTGAAAAAATACTTTCTAACATTACCTCTGAGCCATCCGCCTTCTATCTTCAAATTGTGCCCCCTTGTTTGTGCACATCTCTTCTTCTGAAAGATGCTACCCTCTTGTACTTTAATTCCCTTGAGATACTTGAAAGTTTCTATCATGTTCCCCCTCTCCCTCCTTTCCTCAAGGGTATACATATTAAGCTGCTTTAGTCTCTCCTCATCTGTCTTCTGGTGCAGACCCTGCAACATTTTGGCTACCCTCCTCTGAACAGCCTCCACTCTGTCTAAGTCTTTGCAGAGATGGGGTCTCCAGAATTGCATGCAGTACTCCAGATGGGGTCTCACTAACTGTCTGTACAGAGGCATAACAACTTCCTGTTTTCTACTGGTGATGCCTCTCCCTATGCATCCCAGTATCCCCCCAGCCCTCCTTACTGCCTTCTCACATTGCTGGCCCTCCTTTAGATCATCTGATATGACTATCCCCAGGTCCCTTTCCATTTTTGTTGTCAGTTTTTCACCCCCCATTGTGTACTCTTCCCCTGGGTTTTTGTTTCCCAGGTGCATTACTTTGCACTTCTTTGCATTGAATCAAAGCTGCCACACATTTGACCATTCCTCCAACCTTGCCAAGTCCCTTTTCATCCTTTCTCACCCCACCTTGCATATCACTCCTGTTGCAGATCTTTGTGTCATCTGCAAAGAGACATACTTTCCCTACCAGTCCCTCTGCAATGTCACTTATAAAAACATTAAAAAGGACTGGCCCCAGTACTGAACCCCACAGTACCCCACTAGTAACCCTCCTTTCTTCACTGTGGACTTCATTTACTATTACCCGCTGTGTCCTGTTGACTAGCCAGTGTTTTACCCAAGGTACCACCCTGGGACCCACTCCCAGGCTGGCTAATTTGTTTATTAATCTTTTGTGCGGGGCTGTGTCAAATGCCTTGCTAAAGTCTAGGTAGGCCATGTCCACAACCCCTCCCTGGTTTATTACTTTGGTCACCCAGTCAAAGAAATCAATTAGATTTGTCTAACATGACCTTCCTGCTGTGAATCCATGCTGCCTTGAGTCCTGTGCCCCACTGGCCTCTAGGTACTCAACAATTCTTTCCTTCAGAAGTGATTCCATCATTTTCTCTACCACTGAAGTCAAACTGACAGGTCTATAGTTTCCTGCCTCTGTCTTGCTCCCACTTTTGTGAAAGGGGATCACATCTGCCCTCCTCCAGTCCTCAGGTACCACACCATCCTCCCATGATTTATTAAAAAGGGTAGTCAGTGTTGTTACTAGTTCTTCCCTTAGTTCTTTTAGAATTTTGGGGTGAATCCCATCAGGCCCCATTGCTTTATCCACCTTCAGTTTTAAGAGTTCTTGCAGAACCCTTTCTTTTGTGAAAGGACTAATATCAACCCCCCATCCAGAGTGCTTCTATTGACTGGATTAGGTATCTCCCCCTGCTTTTCCATTGCGAATACTGAGCAGGAGTATTCATTCAGTATCCTTGCTTTTTCACTGTCACTCTCTGCCCAACCACCTTCCTCTTTATTCAGCCTCAGTATCCCTGCCTCAGTCTTTCTTTGCTCCCTAATGTACCTATAAAAGGTTTTATCACCCTTCTTAACCGAGTTGGCTATCTTTTCCTCGGTTTGGGCCTTTGCTATTCTGACTGCCTTCCCTGCTTCCTTCTGCTTTAACTGGTACAGTTTGCTGTACTGCTCCTTCTGTGTTTCCTTATACTTCCTGGATGCTATCTTTTTCTCCCTAACCTTCCCCGCCACTTCTTTTGAGAACCACAGTGTTTTTTTCTTTCATTTTGATTTGTTTATTTGCTTCACACAAAGGCTTGTTGCCTCTGTGTTGGCGATTTTGATGTTTCCCCATTGTTATTCCACCCCACCTTCTTGCCTGTTTGCTAGTGCTTTTCTGAGGCACTCTCCCATTTTGACAAAATCAGCCCTCCTAAAGTCCAGTACCTTCACTTTTGTGTGGCTTGACTCTACAGCTATGTTTATCATGAACCACACTGTTTGGTGGTCACTTGTTCCCAGATGGCTACTCACTTCAAGATCAGAGATCCTCCCTCCGTGCCCATTTGAGAGTACCAGGTCTAAGATTGCTCCCTCCCAAGTGGGTTCCAAAACTAGCTGTCTGAGGCATGCCTCCTGTAGGGCATCGAGAATGGCCCTGCTCTTGGATGTAGCTGCAGCAAAGGTGCTCCAGTTAACATCTAGAATATGCAGGTCCCCCAACAGCAATATCTCCCCTTTCTCTGCCATCCCAAGGATGCCTTCTATCATTTTCTTGTCTATTTCCTCCCCCTGAGATGGGGGTCTGTATACAACCCCTGTGCAGATTGTGGAGCCATTTCCAGTCTCCAGGGTGACCCACAGTGCCTCCTCTCCTCCCTGTTTACCCTTTAGTTCTGTTGTTTTGATCCCTTTCCTTACATAAAGAGCTACTCCTCCTCCTCTTCTTCCCTCCCTGTCCCTCCTGTAGATTGTGTACCCTGGTATGTTGACATCCCTGTCATGGTTCTCTGTGTACCATGCTTCTGTGACTGCCACGATATCCAGGCATCCTTCTTCCATCAAGGCCACCATTTCGGGGAGCTTTTTACCTAGACTGTGGGCATTGGTACTCATTACCCTCCATTTTTTTATGGCTTTATTTCTTTTTGCCCCATCACTGTCCTTACTGCCTTTGTCTTTTCTCCATTTACCTCTGCCCTTCTCCCTATCGACTGCTCTATCTTGGCGTGTACCTCACTAACTACCCTGATTTTTTGGGGGGGCTAGGATTTCCCTTCTCCTTTTCAGTGCCTCCCCCCTTGGCTAGTTTAAATGCTTGCCAAGAAGCATTTAAACCTATCACCTAGGATCCTGGTTCCCCTCCTGGATAGGTGCAGACCATCACGCCTGTATAGGCCTGCATCCCTCCAGGTGGAGCCCCAGTGCCCAATGAAGCCAAATCCCTGAGCTCTGCACCAGTTTTTAAACCAGTCATTGAATCCCATGGTGTGGAGTACCCTAGCCTCATCCATGCCAAAGACAGGTAGCACTTTCAAGAAAGTTACCATACGTGCTACTTGTCTAAGGCCCCTCCCCAACTCCACAAACTCCTGTTGCACTATTCTGATCCCATGCTCAGCCAGGTCATTCATCCCTAGGTGGATAATGACATCTAGCTCCCTTCCCCTTGCAGCTACTCCCACAATCCTGAGGATTCATTTCCTGTCCCTCCAAGCCATGGCGCAGGGCAGGCACCTACCTCCCTTTCCCTCCCTCCCTCCCAGTTCTACCACCTCAACAATTGAGTCCCCACCAGAAGTTGTTTCCTTTCCCCCGTGGGGTCCTGTGCCACCCTCCTGTGAGTCTCCATTGTGGAGGTTCCCAGCATCCTCCTTGGTCTCCACTGTGGGTGCCTCCATAGAGGAACCATGCTCCACCAGAGTGGTAAATGAAGTGTGGAGAGGGACACTTGGAGGGATGCGCCTCTGTTCCACCGCCCTCACCCTCCCTGAGCCCACCGTGGTCCAACCACTCCTCTTTGTTGGCTATCTCTGAGGTTGTGGTGGTGGCCTGGGTGGTCCCTGGGTGGGGGAGCAGGTTTCCCAAATCCTTGCCAGGTCAGCATGGAGACGAACAGCCTCCTCCCTCAGACCAGAGATGTGCCTGCAAATAGGGCAGCAACGTAGTCTCCAGAATGTCTCCCAGAAGACTGCTGCTCCACAGCCAGTGCATTGCACCACTCCCACATGTCTGTGTCCCTTCCTGTTACAGATGCTTTTCTTTCATTGTTTTTTGTTCTTGTTTTAGTGTGTGCAAGCTTGGGAGTGTCTCTACCTCCTATTCAGTGTGCTGTGCCTTTAAGGATATGAACAGGTGTATGTTGTTAGCAGTTTGGGGAAGTGATGTCAGAACCCTGCTACAAAGGAAGTTATGTGCTTGGGGCTAGTAGGTGAGGGAAGGGTGGGAGGAGGAGTAAACCTATGCCGTCCACAAACAATCAACTACAGCTCTGACCCTCCACAACGGTGAGTTCCTTCCTTCCTTTCAGACACCTATTTCACAGAGGTTAAGTAACAGGACTAGTCACAAATTACTGCAAATATCTCCCACCTACAGTTCCTCCCTGGTAAATTAAAGTTAAAACTAAGAAAAGTCATCCCCAAGACCAGAATCAATACTAGTTACTTACACAGGTCCAAAAAGTAATAATTCACTTCAGTATAGCCTAGAAAATAACCTCCTAGATTCAAGGAAGCTGTGGCTGCTCTCTCACTCTCTCAGCAGACAGAGACCACAAACAACTCCTGTTATAAATCCACAGTTCAACTAGGCCCCTTTCAGCTCCTCCCCTTAACAGACACCTATTTCACAGAGGTTAAGTAACAGGACTAGTCACAAATGACTGCAGATATCTCCCAGCTACAGTTCCTCCCTGGCAAATTAAAGTTAAAACTAAGAAAAGTCAACCCCAAGATCAGAATCAATACTAGTTACTTACACAGGTCCAAAAAGTAATAATTCAGTTCAGTATAGTCTAGAAAATAACTCCGTAGATTCAAGGAAGCTATGGCTGCATTCTCTCTCTTCGGATATTTAAAGGTCTCGATCATACCCCCCTATCACTCCTCTCCTCCAGCAAATACATATTCCACTCACCCAGCCTGTCCTCATAGGGCTTGTTCTCTAACCCCTGGATCATCTTCGTGGCTCTTCACAGCACCCCGTTGAACAATCTGATGTCCTTCCTCAGGAATGGGCACCAGTACTGCACAGAGTACTTCAGGGGAAGCCTGACCCATTACCTATACAGAGGCAGAATAACCTCCCTCCTTCTGGAAGAGATTCCTCTTGCAATACACCCCACCATTTTGTTGGCTTTTGCTGCCGCCTTCCTGCACTGAGCAGAGTTGTTCATGCTCCCCATAATGATCAGTCTTAGGTCCTTCTCCTCTGTGGAGCTCTCAAACTGTACCCCATTCAAGTGATAATCCCTTCCCTGGTTCCTGGCTTCAAAGTGCAGAACCTTGCACTTCATGGCATTGAACCCCCAACTGCCATGTTTCTGCCCACTCCTGCAGCTTAGTCAGGTCCTCCTGCAACCCCTTCCAGCCCTCTGAATCATCAACCACAGCTCCCATCTTGGTACCATCTGTGAACAGACTGATTGTGCTCCAGATCCCATGTGAGATATCTGCAAGAAAAATCCCAAACAGCACCAGTCTGAGTACCAATCCCTGTGGTACCCCGCTGGTCACCACTGTCAGTGATTAGAGGTCCCCCAACACTAACACCCTCATTTGCCTTCCATTTAGCCAGTTTGTGATCCATTTCACCATTTTTGGTCCTGCCCCATATATTCCAGCCCCCCCAACCTCCCATGCAGCACTGAATCAAAGCCTTGCTGAAGTCCAAATACAGGACATCCACTACATGGTCCTTATACAGTTCCCGTGTCACCCAGTTGTCATACTCTACAGGGTTTGTCTGGCAGGATCTACCTGCTAAAGACCTGTGCTGTTGACCATTCTGAAGTCAGTTTTCCTCCAAGAAGCTCACTAGTCTCTCTTTTAGGATGGCCTCCATGAGCTTTTCCATGATGCCATGTTGTGACAGGTTATATAAGAAGGCAGCAAGTGTCTATCTTTCCCTAACTAGATGACTTGCTAATAGTAGACAAGTCCCCATAAAAGGTCAGAGAAGCTCTCAGCCTCATAAGAGGTACTCCAGAGTATGTGGGCTTCATTATCAACAAAGAAAAGTCCCTCATCAAACCATTTCAAATACTGGAATTCACTGGGGCAGAACTGAATACCCTGCAAGGGAAGGCCCTGCTCTCTTGAGACAGGGTCCAAAATTTCTTGAACTTGGCAAACTCCTTCACCCTGGGCCAGCCAAGGCTAGCCAGACATTTCCTAAGACTCCTGGGCCATATGGCCTTCATGACAACTGTAGTCCCAGGAGCCATATTTCAGATGAGGGACATTCAGTATCACCTGAGGGCTCACTGGTCCCAGAATAGAGATTCTCTCTCAAAGCTCATCCCAGTCACAAGAACCTTACTCCAGGCCCTAGAAAAGGGAGAACCTTAGGGTAGGGGTCTCCTTCCAACAAAGACAACTCTCCATAGTTCTTACCATGGGTGCCTCCCTTCTAGGATGGAGAACTCATATGGCAGACCGGTCCATAAGCGAAATCTGGTCCCCCAAAGAGTCCAGTTGCCACATCAACCTTCTCAAACTCAGGGCTGTGTACCTGGTCATCAAAGCCTTTCCTCCACAGTTAAGGGCCATTTTGTTCAGGTGGGAACATACAATACTATTGCCATGTTCCACATCAACAAAAAAAAAGTGGCATAAGGTCCACCAAATTCTGCACAGAGGCCATGAAGATTTGTTCCTGAACATGCACCTGTCTGCCATTCACCTCCTGGGCAAAGAAAATGTGGTGGCAGATACCCTGAGATGCATCAGTCAGGGCCACGATGAGTGGACCCTAAACAGGCAAGTGCAGGCCACAGTATTCAGGAGGTACTGTAGGTCACCTCAGAGATAGATCTCTTCACCTCCAACCTAACCCATTAGCTTCCACTTTACTATTGCAGACCCCCAGCACTGGGTGCACTGCCAGTAGATGCTCTAACTTTGAACTGGGCTGGGAAGTTCCTATATGCCTTCCCTCCTTTTACTGTAATCCACAGAGTTCTACTGAAGCTCAGGGATCAGCAAGACACCATGATTCTGGCTGCAGACTGGGCAAATCAACCCCGGTACTATACTCCTTGCCCTCTCAGCCAGGAGTCCTGTGTACCTACCACTGAGCTATAGTCTCCTGACTTTGCCAGAGTTGGAGGTAGCACACTACAGCATAGAGTCTCTTCACCTCAAGGCCTGGTTCTTGAGGAGTTAGAGTATCAAGATTCTTAGTACTCCAAGCAAGTCCTGAAATTCCTTTGCCTGGCTAAGAAACCTAGTAATGTACTAAGAAGACCTATGCTTCTAAGAGGAAAAGGTTCTCTATATGGTGTAGAGATAAGCAGATAGACCCTCTCAGGGCCATTCCACCTACTCTACTGGACTACCTGGTGCATGTACAGGCATTGGACCTTAGGGCCTCATCCCTCAAGGTACATTTAGCTGCCATATTGGCTTACCTTTCTGTTGGAAGGAAAGATTTGTGATTTCCCATTCCATTTTCAGAAAGTTTTTCAAAGGCCTGCTGTACCTTCAACCCCCACTAAGGGAACCTGTCCCTCCCTGGGATTTGAACCTCTGTATAGCCAAGCTTATGCAACCTCTCTTCAAGTCTATGGCTACTGCTGACTTGAAGTATGTCACCTGGAAGACTGTATTCCTAGTTGCCATCACCTCAGCCAGAAGGATTTCTGAGCTGTGGGCCCTTTGTATTGAACCTAATCACATCATTGCCCACAGGGATAAGGCAGTCCTTAGAACAAATAGGAAATTCCTGCTTATGGTAGTCTCTGAATTTAACCTTAATCAGTCCATCACAGTTCCTGTCTTTTTCACAGAAAAATCCACTCCTGGTGAGTGCAAGCTCTATAGTTTGGAGGTTAAAAGGGGCTCTGACCTACTATCTGGAGCATACCAAGCACCTCAGAGACTCTTATACCTAGCTTTTCCTCAACTATGGTGTGGTAGGTAGAGGAAGACCAGCCACCAAGAGGACTGTTTCCCATTGGATAGTCTCTTGCTTTCAGTTTTGTTACAGAAAGGCTGGCAGACAGACCCCTTAGGGCCTCATGGCCCATTCCACTAGGGGCACTGCTGCCACAGTGGCATTTTCAAGAGACATCCCCTTGCTTGATGTCTGCAAAGCAGCTTCCTGTACCTGGAAAACTGTACACACCTTCACAAAGCATTATTGCTTGGATGTACAGTCCCAATCAGATGCCAGATTTGGCACAGCAGTTCTGCAGGGCCTCTTTCCTAAGTAGGTTCTGTACCTGCCTCCCAATTGCACTGCTTTGTAGTCTGCTACTGCCCAGCATACTAAAGGACCCCTGGGGTGAGAAGAAAAAAATTACTCACCATAGTAATATTGTTTCTTCTAAGGTGTCCTTTAGTATGCTTGACCTCCTACCCATCCTCTCCTTCATAACCTGACTAAGGATGGCTCTGTACTTCTTTCTCTGCCAAATTTTTAACTGTTCCCTATCAAGTGTAAGGTTTCGCAGTTGTGAGAGTCTACTTTTGAATATTATTCTTTAGCTTTTAATTTTCTATTTAGACTATAGATTTTTGGGGCCTTTCTTGCCCCTACAGCTTCAAAATGTATCTGACTGCCCTCTGGCTCTGCTACAGGCAGCACAACCTCTTCCTGTATTCTGATTGTCTAATTCACTTACGTTCATTAGCATTAACTGCACCTCCAGGGCAGCTGGACCCAGCTAGCATACTGCTATTGTCAAGCATACTAAAGGACACCTTGGAAGAAACAATATTACTATGGTGAGTACTTTTTCTTGCTGCCAATCTGCTCAAGAATGCTGTCTGAGCCTAGAAGAGTGCCTTGTATTTGGGTGAGACAGATATTTGTTTCATACATGAAGTTTGCATAACCTTCTGTAAGTTGTCCTTCAAGAGGCATTATGGACAGGGCATCTGCGGTGAGGAAAGACTTGCCTGGAATGTGAACAACAGTGTAGGTGTATCTCATCAAGCACATGAAAAACATCTGTATCCTCAGAGAAATGTCTTCTAGCCTTATGGTGCCCAACAGACTTACCACAGTTTTGTGATATGTCTCCAGAAAGAAGTGTGCTCCCACAATATAACAACTAAACCATTCACATGCCCACACTAGGGCAAGTGTCGCTTTGTCAGTTTGCTCGTAGTGCTGTTCTGTTGGCATCAGTGCTCTTGAAGCATACCCAAAAGATTTCTAGTGGTTTTCATGCTTCTCAGTTGGACCCCTCCTAGTCAAAAGGGTGAACCATTTGCCACAAATTTGGTTTCTTTATTGGAATTGAACAGTGCTAGAGTTGGTGGTGTCATGAGTTCTGCTTAGAGAGCTGTAAACCTTGCTCTTGTGCTGGACTCCAAACCTGCTGGTTCACATATGACAAACGTTCCTGTAGAGCATTTGTTTTCTCTGCTAAGGCAAGTGTAAATTTCCCCAGTTAACTAACCATTCCCAGGGAACCTTAGACTTCAGACACCTTTGTTGGAATTGCCATCCTCTGTATGGCTGCCACCTTCTCTAAGTCAGGCTGTACTCCTTTGTCCAAGATGATATGTACCAGGAAGCTCTGATTTTCCCAAACTCACATTTCTTGGCATTAAGTGTGAACCTTGCACTCTGAACCTTTCTTACAATGTTATAGACTCGCATGTCACGTTCCTTTTTTTGTGCAACCAAAGGCAAGGATATCATCCCTGAGGTACACAACCCTTTACATGCCTTCCAGGACTCAGTGCATTTTATGTTGGAAATGGTCAGTGGTGGATGAGATGCCACAGGGTAATGCTAGACAGCAACAGTCTCCAGAGGGCATAATGAATGTGGTCAGTTTCTCTGATGCCTTTGAATGACATAACTGCCAAAATCTTGCATTATCAAGCTTAGTGAAGAGCTTGGCTTCTTCCATAATCCCCAGCATCTTCTGTATCACGGCAAAGATGAATTTCTCACATATGACCAACTCCTTCAGCTCTGTAAGGTTGACACAGATCCTTTTGGCACCATTCAGCTTCAGGACCTCTACCATTCCATCACACCACCTTGTGGGCTTCTTGAATTTGGTAATCACTCCCATGTTTTCCATTCTTTTTTTTTTTAAATTTCAAACCTTTAAGTTTTTCAAATAGAGGTTCCAACATGAGAACATCAGATACACATAAATGAAACAAACAAGATACAGTCTACTCCATGTTGAAGCCTCCCCACTCCTCCCCCTTCCCCAAACCCCATGCCCTCCACCCTCCCCTCCACCAGCTTGGCACATTTTCCTGAATTCTAAGTAGCATATATAAGATGTTTCCCATAAAACATAACCTGAGCCGACAAGGCAATGGTAAGTGGGCTCCATGACCTTCGAACCCTTATACATGAGGTGACTTATGTCTTTGAGACACCCGTTTGTAGGAGATATAGTGTGTGTAGCGTCTCCCAAGCATTTTTATAGTGAGAAAGAGAACCACTCAAGCTTGCTTTTATCTGTTTGGCTCGGAGGTTAAATAGCAGGTCTTTTAACCATTCTTCATATGAGATGGGATGGACATCTAGCCAATGAAACAAAATCAGTTTTTTCAGGGTAAGTGCTATGAGTGCCATGTGATGTTTCCGATTTCTGACCCGGATAAGTTTTCCATTCTGAAAAGTTTTGCCTTTGACCTTGGGCAACAGTAGTACTGGGATCCTTCTGGGTGCTGCCAGTGAAAGCGGTAGGCTCACATGGTAAGCTGGATGTGGTACTCTTCTTTGAGTTCTTCAAGGCTATTAAATAATGTTGTGAACTCCTCACTCCATTTGCTTTGTTCCATGTTGTTCAGTCTGGCAAGAAGATTAAGCTTCTCAATAACTTGTTTGCTTAGTAATGTGATATGGGGAATTTTCACAATGTAAATGTCCTCCTGACTTTCATTTCTGGATTTTGATACCAGTGCTAGGGAACACTCTATACACATACAATATGTGTCTTTCTGGTCCTATCTGGACTTTACTTGTGAATCTTCATGGTATGTGGTATGTGCCCCACAGTGTCTTGTACAGTATAAGGTTTCTGGCACAGCTGTGATGGCTGCACCTGTGTCATCCATGAACTCTGTTGGCATCTTTTTCATGAGGACTGTTGGTTTACAACTTGTCCATCAGGCTTGAAAATATTCCAGAAAGGCATACTATGTGTCATACTCTGGCGTTTGTTAGATTTTATGCACTGCTGCTTTTGACTGACATGTAATATCCTCACTTTTGGCATAGATGGCAGATAACATCATTTGCTGGACAATGGGCTCTTGGGTTTGATGGTATGTGTGTAATATCCTCTCTTTTTGCACAGATGGCAGATAACATCATTTGCTGGACACTGGGCTCTTGGGTTTGATGGTATGTGTGTAATATCCTCTCTTTTGGCACAGATGGCAGATAACATCATTTGCTGGACAATGGGCTCTTGGGTTTGATGGTATGTGTGTAATATTCTCTCTTTTGGCATAGATGGCAGATAACATCATTTGCTGGACACTGGGCTCTTGGGTTTGATGGTATGTGTGTAATATCCTCTCTTTTGGCACACATGGCAGATAACATCATTTACTGGACACTGGGCTCGTGGGTGTGATGGTATGTTCTTGCACTTCCTGCATGGCTTCTATGTATCTTTTCCCCAGTGAGGTGTCCCTCTGTGTTTCTGATCATGCATTACTTCTGGATCTCTATTGGATTTCTTTGGACTGCTTCAGGTGGTGTCCATCTGCATTGCTTGTACTGCCCCACAGCCTGCTCCTAGAGCTGACTGTTGTTTGCATTTAGCCTCAATGTATTGGGTCAAAGTGAAAGCTTTCTCCAAAGTGAAGTTGTTGTAGAGCTGTATGCATTCAGCAAGTCTGCTGTCTCAGAGCCCAATGACAATCCAGCCCTGGATCACTTCCTTTCATGCGTCTCCATAGTTACAGTGCTCAGCTAAGGCATATAATGTTGTAACAAAGTCATTGATGGGTTCCTCTGCTTCCTGCCTACATACATAGAAATAGATTGTTTTCAGCGCTGAAGGACCACTTGGCCCATCTAATCTGCCTGCATGTTCACTAGCTGATCTGTCTTTGTAGACCCTAACTAATCTCCAATGGCCTTCCCTTCTCCCTGCCCATTTTCTAATATATTTATTTATTTCATTTATTTATTGAGCATATCTGAAAGCCCTTTGAGTCATGGACTCATTTACAGAGGTTCCGCATTGGGCAACAAACAGTGAGAATAAGGATACAGGAATTGTTGAGCAAAAACATAGGAATACAGTAGTGTACAGTAAGTACAAAATTGCACAAACAGGTTGGCAAGGAACACATATACAAGCATTGGCATATAAATAAACATAACAGGTTTGTTATACAAAGAAGATTACAAATTTGGTTTAACAGTAACATCTAGGGTTAGACAACACAAGCTAAGCTGACAAGGTCAACAGGGGAGGCACAGACAAGTTGCAGGATGCAACATCCTTTGTCAGGGAGTAGGGAGATGGCAGGAGGTGGGGAGCAGCCAGAGCTAGTAGCAATCACAGGTGCTAGAGGCAGTGAGGTGTTCCTTGAGTAGGGATTTGAAACTGCTAAGCTTATTTTCAGAGGCAGTGGTGCTGGGGAGGGCATTCATCCAGAGTGGGGCTTTGTAGATAAACATTCTTTGGAAGATGGAGGTTCATCACTGGGGAATCAAGAAAGGAGATTTACAGGAGCTGCAGGTGGTTCTTAGTACAATTGCAGGTTGTAGAAGGGAGGATAAACCTGGGGGGAAGGGATAGCCCTGAGGAGATCTTTTTTGCGAAGAGGCAGGTTTGATACATAAGCCTATTATCAAGTCGAGCCAGCTAGAGAGATTGTATAGGGAGCAGGTGTTAGTAGATTGGTCACAGCCCAAGACTAGGGGGAAGGCTTGTTCAGGGCAATTCATATGTGGTGCAGGGAGGAATTTTCAGCCACACCATATAGCAGAATATCATAATCGATAAGGGAGAGGATAGAGGAGGAGACTGCCAGGCGGAGGGCATCTTGGGTGAGACAGTACTTGTGCCGGTAAGGAAGACCAATTCTGGTGTTGATGGCTGAGCTAAGGAGACAGATGTGCTCATGGTAGTTAAGCAAGTAGTCCAAGGTGATACCTAGGTATTTAAAGGTAATTATCTGGTCAAGGGGCTGTAGTTGGAAGTTGGTGATACACAGGGGATGGTCTTTGTGCTTGTTCTGGTGGTGGGCAAACACCATAACTTTGGTCTTTTTATAATTTAATACTAAGCGGTGGTCAGAAAACCATGATTCTGCATCAGAGAAAGCTTTTTGGAGGGATAGTTGGAGCAAATGAGGTACAGAATGGAAGGAGAAAAGAACCACATCATTGGCGTAAAGGAGCATATTCCCAGAGCAGAAACTAGGAAGAGTATTTAGAAATAGGCTGCAGAGAAAGGGCCTGAGTATGGAGCCCTGGAGCACCCCAAATTTAACTGGCAGACTAGAGGAGTGTGTGGTGCCAATCTTAATTTGTTGAGACCTGTCAGTAAGGTAGTGAGAAAACTAGCTGATGGCATCCAGAGACAGACCAATGTGGGAGAAGACAGACAGAAGGAGGGGATGGCTCATGGTGTCAAAGGCTTTCAACAAATCCACACAGACTGCACCTGCTAGGTGTCCCTTGTCAAGAGCTGAGTGCAAAGCCATGGAGAATTCAAGCAGCACAGAGATGGTGCTGTGGGCTTTATGAAAGCCGTGTTGTTCCTGACATAGGAGATTGTATTTTATGAGGTGTTCAGTGAGTTGATCAGAGATGATCCACTGCAACGCTTTGGAGAGGGGTAGGAGGATAGAGATGGGACAGTAGTTCCCAGTTGAGGTGCAGTTGCCACCTTTATGTATAGGGGTAATGATGGTGGCTTTCCATTTGGCAGAGAATTGACTAAGGCAGAGGGAGTGGTTGAGTAGAACAGTTAGGGGGAGAGGAGCTCGTCGAGGGTGAGGTGCAGGGGTTTTAGGTCCAGGGAGTCACTGCTATACCTGGAATTCCCTAAGGCTTTTTGAAAGTTGGGCAAGGCTTCCATAGGGAAAATAGTTTTGAAGTGAAAAGGGGGGGTAGAAGGGGAGCTGGAAGGAGGGGGGAGGTTAGAGGATCAAAGAAGTGTGTGGGAGCACATCGCTAAGATCCGAGAAGGGGGTATTGAGGGTGTCAGCTATGGGTTTGTGGTCAGTGGTAATATTACCATTGGCACTGATTTGGGAGGGAGGGGGTTCACCATTTTCCCATTGAGTTCCTTTAGATTGTCCCAAAACTTTTTCCTGAGCCCCAGAACGAGGTGAGGGATGACTTATAGTGTTCTGTCTTAGCTTTACATGTTTCCCATGTGCACTTATTCCTGGCAGCATGGTATTGTTGCTTGTTGGCTGGCTGGCCTGTGTCAGTGGCTGTTTGCCAGAGGGAGTCATGGTGGTGCATCAGGTCAAAGAGAGTTTGGGAGATCCATGGTGGGGAGTGGCCTTTGATGAGGCATTTAGTGAAGGGGGCCAATAGGCCGCAAGCAGACTTAAAGGAGTGGGTAAAGTAGTTGAGCGCCTCATCAATGTCTGGAGCATTGACGATGGGGGACCAATCCCAGGTGATGAGGAGGCATTTTAAATGCTTGAGCTTACTGGGTTTTAGCCGGCATTGAAAGGTGACTTTGGGTGGGGGTTTACTGACTCAACAGGACCATGTGTAGAGCATGGGGGAGTGGTTGCTCAGAGCGTTGGGAAGTACTGAGATGCTAGTAAGCTTATTCAGGCAATTGGTGAGGACCAAGTCCAGGAGGGAGGCAGACCCGGTCTTGGAGTTGTGTCTAGTGGGAGTAGAGACCACCTGTGTGAGGTCCATTGTGGTGACAGCATCTTTATAAGAAGCAGAGGAGTTGGCTTGCCAATTTATGTTGAAGTCACCAAGGGTTATGCATTCTGCCTTAGTGGGCAGATGGGAGAGGTAGTTTAGGGTAGGGTGAAATGCAGGTTTTTGGTTCCGGGGGGGATGTAAACAGAGATTACAAAGAGGGGGGATAGTGGCTGCTCTGACTGAGACTTTCAGAGTGACAGCTTGAGCTCCTTGATCCATCTGAGCAGGAGGATGAGGCTGGACCTTAAGGGTGTCATGAAGGTAGGAGGCACAGCCGCCACCGTGCTTTCCAATCCTATCCATATACCATTGTGTCTATAATATACATGCTTGAAACACCCCACTGCTTTCACCCCAACCACTTCTACTGGAAGTTTGTTCCAGTCATCTGCCATACCAGTTAAGAAATATTGCCTCACATCTCTCGTAAATGTTCCCCCTTCCACTTCATGGCATGTCCCATGATCTTGTTGCCTTTTCTCATATGAAAGAGACTGTCCTTCCACACCTTGTTTGCCCCAGTAAGGTACAGTACTTGTAGGTCTCCATTATGTCACCTCTTACCCTCCTCACTTCCGGAGTGAACATGCTGAGATCCCTCAGTCTGTCTTCACAGGGCTTCTCATGCACCCCTATGCCATTTTAGTTGCCCTTGTCTGGACTGCTTCCACTTTGTCTATATTCTATCTGAAGTGCAGCCTTCAAAACTGGACACTATTCCATGTGAGGTCTCACCAATGTACAATACAGTGGCAATGCCACTTCCCATCTCCTCCTGGAGATACCCCTTCCTATGCACCCCAACATCCTACCTACTGCTTTGTCTCACTGTCCTGCCACTTTGAGTTAATTTGTTTATTGACTGTTAGTACCTCCCCTCATCCTATACTCAGCTCCTAGGTTCCTATTCCTAGGTGCATGTGTAATCCCCCTAAAAATGGGGGTTCCCGAAAAGTCTTCCTTGAGCTTGTCTAAATGCTCACTGCCAGGTTGGTGTCCTGCATGTTAGCAGTTTTAATGATATTGCTAGAGAGTGCCTGTAAAGCCTCTATGTACTGTCTCTTTAAGAGCTGCCTGATTGCAGTCATAATTAAAACGGGAGGGGGCTGAGTGTTTCCATGCTCGAGTCCCACCTGGGCCATCTGATATTCACTACATTTCTGCCATTGCTAATTGCTCAGAGGGAGTCCTGTTAAAAGATGCAACTGTCTGCTGACCATAACTTAGAACAGTAAATATATTGTAGTTTGTCCTAACCTGTTTCTTTGCAGCAAGGACTGTTTCTGTTCATCTCCACCATCTTGGTCCTGGACTGCCGAATTTGACCAATCAGTACTTGGGGACTCTAAAATGAAACCTGCTACAGGAACAGTGTGGAGTCAAATTTTGTAGGAATTGTAGTTTTGGGCTGTTGGCGCTTTTTTGGACCTACAGGGGGAGCTTTGTTGTGACTGACAGCTGAACCGACCAACCGAACCTTTTGGATCTGAGGGAACTCCCTCGAGCTGTCTGCTGGCTAGCCAGATCTAAGTTGGAAGCTGAAGAAGCAAGAGCTTGAGACAAATTGAGCAGCCGTCTGCGTAGTTTCACGTGGGAGAACTGTGGAAAGGCCTGACGTGTGGCCTGCAAGCCTGCCTACTACTCTGAGAGGGAGGAGAGAATTGTTTTCGGACTAAATCCGAGTTGGTGAGAACAAAGTAAGCCATTGAAGTGAGACCAGGCTAAACTTGTAGAAGACAGAAGATTTTTGCTGAATACGATCAGCCTGTCAGGAACTCCAGCTATCTCTGAGCTCCCGGTTTGAGCAGAGACTTTGAGAGCGTGACCGGAGAGCAGTGCCTGGTATTGCAGAATTTGTGCATATAAATGTGTTGTGTACTGAAAGTGGATTTTGATTTGGTTCCCCACTGTGCAAACTGTGATTTACTTGCTGGAAGCTGCATCCAGCCCAACCGGACTGAATCTGCAGTTATCTCCATGTGGCTGGGCCTTGCCATGAGGGCCCTGCCAGACTACCCCACTGCACAGAGGAAAACCATCGACGATAGACCTGCCTGGGGATCAGTCCCCTGCTCCACGCTTGAACGGGAATGATGCCTTGGTGAATCCTATGGGCTCTGCTTCTCCTGGCATTCCAGATCAACCACCAGCTGTCTCAATCTTTATCCATCCTGTGTCCAGTCTTGGGTATCGTGAGTAACTGTCAGGGTAGCTCCCTGCAACAACCATTTAATCTAAGTGTGTTATCTGATTTCTTTGTTGTTTCTCTTTCTTCACAAACAGGGCCATCGGGCCCCAGATTACAAATAGCGTGTATTGTGTATCTTGTTTTTTTCCATCACAGGGCCCTGACCAGCTGCAACGTCAGCCTACCCCGGGTAACAGTCCTGGCTAGCCCCCTTTCATCCATCTGGGTACCCAGAGTGTGTGACTGTTTCAGGGACTCTGAATGCATGCACAGTTGTGTGATTTATAGAGTATTTAAGCTAATTAACCTGATTGCGCCCCTTCCTTGTTCAAATCCCCTGAATAAATCAGATCTACCTTTTTCTGCATTAAATTTGACTGTAGTTCCAATTTGTGCTCAAAGTACTGTACTGTTGCTATTTGCTCTGTCTAACCTTGTTTTACAGGGTGTCCCCAGGGTCGAACCAGAGGAACCAGCCCTGGTGGTAAGTGCAACCAGTGTGGGTACTGGCAAGGTGTATCAGGGTATTGTGAAAGCAATTGTTGTGTACAGTTCTGGCCACTAGCAAGGAAAGAGGGGGGTTACAGTGTCCCGGAGGGCTGTGCACAGGCTAGTTTGACCAGTACCAACCCTGACCTCTGGGTGGTGGCACCAGTTTCAGAACTCAGGCCCCTTACCCTGCTACTAGCCAAGCAGGCAGGGGTAGTAGCCCTTGGGATAGCGCCACCTAGGGGTTACACATGGTTTTGCACTTATTAGCATTGAACCTCAAATGCTACGCTCTTGACCACTCTTCAAGTTTCCTAAGGCTCTTGTGCATTTTTTCGCCCACTCTTGAGTCTCCATCCTATTGCAGATGTTGGTATCATTTGAAAAAATGTATATCTTCCCTTCCAATTCTTCTGCAATATCACTTATGAAGACATTGAAGAGGACTGGTCCCAGTACTGAACCTTGTGGCACCCCACTGATCACTATCATCACTAGTGTGAGTTCCATCTACCATAGGCCTCTATCTTCTATCTATTAACCAGTTTTTAATCCAATTCACAAGATCAGTCTCTATGCCAAGGACAGACTACACTTGAGTGAGGAGGGAAAGAAAGTGTTGAAACAGAGGATGGAGGAGTACATAGAGGAAGTAGGGAATTTAAACTAGGAGCAGGGGGTGGCAATTGGGCAAGAGACATGCAGAGACCACAGGTTGGGAAACCATATGAGCTTACCCCCCATAACACTGACAAAGGACAAATGACAAGTACTATTGGTGATGCTAGTAAAGGAGGGCAGGATGGGGGGGGAGGGTGGAAGGTAGTTACCCTTAATGCTAGGAGCCTTGGGAGGAAAACTGCAGAGTTACAGGTGCTCATGGCAGAGGGAGAGGTGGACATTGCAGACATCACAGAAACATGGGCCACCCAATGCAATGACTGGGACTTGTCTGTACCAGGGTACAGGTTATTTCATAGGGACAGGGTGATTGGGAAAGGAGGGGGGGTGGCACTATATGTGAAGGAAGGACTGAAGTGTGTAAGGGAGGAAGGGGAGGAGGGTAGTACGGAGTCACTTTGGATGCAAATCCAGGATTCCAAGAATAGGATTCTTAGAATGGGAGTGGTGTACAGGCCGCCATCTCAGACGGAGGAGTTAGACAGGGAACTAGCGGGGCAGATCAGGAGGACCTGCTAGAAGGATAGTGTGGTGATTGTGGGGGACTTCAACATGCCAGGAGTGGACTGGAGTACCCCAACAACCAGGAACAGAAGGGAGCAGGTACTGCTGGATGCCTTCCAGGACAGCTTCCTGCTGCAAATGGTCAGTGAACCAACCAGGTTAGGGAATACCCTTGACCTTGTTCTGGCAAATGGGGACTTTGTGAGAGAACTTACAGTGGAGGAACCGCTGTCAGGGAGTGACCACCACTCAGTATGGCTCACATTGGATATGGGCAAGGAAGGAGTGGAATCTGGCACAAGAGTGCTGAACTTCAGGAGGGCTGACTTTGGGAGGAAGGGGGAAGTGGTAAAAGGGTACCTGGCCAGAATTCAATCTAGTATGGACACTAACCAGAGGTGGGACCTCATAAAGCTGGGGATAGTGGAGGCAACCAAAACCTGCTGCAAGGCCCAGAGCAAGAAGGCTAGGGCTAAGAAACCGAGCTGGTTGAGCAAGGAGGTCATGGAAAAGGTAAGGAGGAAAAGAGCTGCCTTTAGGAAGTACAAGAAAACAGGGAGAGGGGAGGACAGGGAGGAGTACTTGACTAAATCGAAGGAGGTGACAAGGGCAGTAAGAGGAGCCAAGGCATCTACGGAACTCAGGCTAGCACAAGGCATTAAGAAGGGGGAGAAGGACTTCTTTGGGTACATCAGGGAGAAAAGGAGCTGTAAGGACCACATAGTAAGGATTAGGAAGGGGGTGGTGAAGCAGGAGGTGTGATAAGGCAGAAGCACTAAATGAGTACTTCTGCTCAGTATTTACTAAAGAGAAGAGGGGGATGACACCCCAGGGGGGAGAAATGGCAGAAACAGGGGGGGAAGGGGTGACAGATGGGGAAATCGTGGAGGGCAGAGTTTGGGAGGGTTTGAAGACACTGAGGGTGGATAAGGCGCCAGGCCCAGATGGCATCCACCCCAGGGTACTGAAGGAGCTGGCAGAGGTCCTTGCAGGACCTTTGGCAGACCTATTTAATGCCTCACTACATTCAGGTGTGTCCCTCAGGACTGGAGGATGGCTCATGTGGTGCCCCTCCACAAGAGTGGCCCCAAGGATGAACCAGGAAACTATAGACCAGTGAGCCTCACATCCATCGTGGGTAAGTTAATAGAGAATATCTTGAAGGAAAGGCTGGTGGCCCTCCTAGAGACCACAGGACTACAGGACAGCAGACAGCATGGCTTCATATGGGGCAGATCCTGCCAAACCAACCTGGTGGAGTTCTATGACTGGGTAACTAGGCAAATGGACAGGGGCCAAGCAGTGGATGTATGTATCTGGACTTCAGTAAGGCATTCGACACGGTGCCACATAGAAGTCTGGGAAGTAAGTTAGTAGGCACAGGGGCAGGTGCAAAGCTGGTGATATGGGTAGGGAACTGGCTTCAGGGAAGGCAACAGAGGGTGGTGGTGGGTGGGGAGCTCTCACACCCAAGGGTAGTGATGAGGAGTATTCCACAGCGCTCGGAATTGGGACCAGTGTTGTTTGGGACATTCATTGCAGACATATCATTGGACATCAAGAGCAAGATCAGTCTGTTTGCTGATGATACCAAGGTAGGAGCTGTGGTGGATGACCTAGGGGGATGGCAGGAGTTGCAGGATGATCTGGTAAAGCTTGAAACTTGGTCAGACACCTGGCAACTGGGGTTTAATGCCAAAAAGTGTAAGGTGCTGCATTTTGGGATGAAGAACCCAAGCAGGAGTTACCAGCTGGGGGGAGTGCAGCTAGCCCAGACAGAGGAGGAGGAGAAGGATCATTACAGGGTCAATGAACAACTCGGCACAATGTAGGAAGGCAGTTGCAAAGGCCAACAAAATGCTGGGTTGTATTGCAAGGGGCATATCCTCAAGAGGGAGGAGGTGATTTTGCCACTGTATAGGTCATTAGTTAGACCGCACCTGGAGTACTGCGTGCAGTACTGGCACCCGTATCTGAAGAGGGACATTAAGTTACTGGATAAGAGCAGCACAGGGCGACAAAGATGATCAAGGGGTTGGGGGACTTATCATACGAGAGGAGGCTGAGAGAGCTGAACATGTACTCACTGGAGGAGAGGAGGGACAGGGGGGACATGATTGAAACCTTTAAGTACATGAAAGGAATAAACAAGACAGGTACAGAGGGGCTGTTCAAAGTAAGGGAGGGGAGGGACACCAGGGGCCATGATATGAGACTAGAGGGAGGAAGGTTCAGAAGGGAGATGAGGAGACACTTTTTTACGGAGAGGGTGGTGGCTGGGTGGAATGCGTTACCTGCAGAAGTGGTATCCAGTAGAACAGTGGACTGCTTCAAATGGGGATGGGACAGGACAAGGGGGAGGGTCAGTGAAGGGGAAGGGTGGAAGGGAGGGGAGGGGCAGCTGTAGAATAAGGGGTGCTAACTGCAGATTCGAGCAGACTTGATAGACCTCTAGGCCTTTATCTGCTGGCAAATTTCGTATGTCCGTATTCCACGATAGGCTGCTCAGTGTCTTTATCAGTCTTCTGTGTGGCACAGTATCAAAGGCCTTGCTAAAGACCAGATAGGCCTTGTCCACAGTCCTCTCCTGTTCTGTTTACTTGCTCACCCAGTCAAAGATCTCTATCAGATTGGTTTGGCATGATCGCTCCCCCACCCAGTGAACCCATGCTGCCCGTGGTTTTGCAGCACACTGGATTCAAGATACTCTACCAGCCTTTCCATTAGCAGTGTTTCCATTAATTGCCCCACTACTGAAGTAAGAGTGATTGGCTTACAGTTGCTAGCCTCCTCCCTGCTGCCACTCTTATGTAAAAGGACCACATCAACTTTTCTCCAGTCCTTTGAAACCACACTTGTTTCCAGTGAGTTGTCTAATATGGCTGTCAGAGGTGTAGTTAGCATCTCCCTGAGTTCTTTTAGAATTCGTAGGTGTACCCCATCCAGTCCCATAACTTTGTTCAACTTCAGAGCTGCAAGTCCCTTCTGGACTCTTTCCTCTGAAAGTGAACTTATGTTACTTCTCCCCGCCCCCATTTCTGCCACTCTCTGGTGGTATGCCCCCACTGAGAAGACTGAGCAGAAGCAAATGTTTAGGATGTCAGCTTTTTCTTAGTACTTTTCTGTGCAGCCTTTATAATCCTCACTATCCCTCCTCTTGCTTTTCTCTTCTCACTTATATATCTGAAGAAAGCCTTATCCCACTTAATAACCCCATTTGTGACCCTTTCCTCTGTCTGTGCCTGTGCCTATCTCCTTACCTGCTTCCCTTGTACATTAAAGTTGTCCCTTTCATAGATAACATTTATGTAGGCCATGAAACAAGATTACTTTTCCTTGGATAAGGTTGCAGCTGTTCCATTCTGTGTCCATCAAAGTCATCATGTGTCCTGCCCCCTGTGCAGTAAATCACAGTGTTCACCTGTTTCTCCACTGCTGACTCTGTTAGGCTATCTGTTCACCAAACCTTTCAAAGCATCTGAGCCATTTTGGAAGGTGGCTGAGTTATCAAAATCAGAAAGTTCTGGTGGCAGGGTCTGAAATGTTGATGTCATTACTCATTGCCATAATACTCAGTCACAAAATTACTCTACATAAAGTCTCTTTTAGCTAGGCAAGGTGAGACAGATGCTTGGTTGCATAGGGACAGCGATCTCTATCAGGTGAAGGGAGGTGGTGTTGCCTGTGTATCGCTCACTTGTTAGGCCTCACGTGGAGTACTGTGTCCAGTTCTTGAGGCCACAACTCTACAAGGACATCAACAGGGTGGAAGTGGTCCAGAGGAAGTCTACTTAAATGGTGTGTGGGTGTACGAGAAACCATACAAGGAGAGGCTGTAGGAGCTCAACATTACTCCTTAAAGGAGAGGAGAGTTAGAGGGGACAAGGTTGAGACCTATACATACCTCACAAAGTTGAACAGTGTGCAGGAGGGGGGCCTTTTCACTGCAGGAGGCGCACCAGAGCACAGGCACATGCTATGAAGCTGGGGTAGAGGGGGAATTTGAGAGCAATGTGAGGAAATCCTTATTCACAGAAAGGGCAGTTGATGCCCAAAATAGCCTGCCAGAAGAAGTGATAAGCACAAAGACCGTGGGAAGCTTCAAACATGTATAGTATAGACACATGAGTATAATAAATAGAGGTGAGGGACGAGGGAGGGACACATGTGACCAGACAGAGGCCAGGGTGTAGTGTTAGGCAGGGATTATAGGGCAGACTAGATGGGCCTGCTGGTCCTTTCTGTCAACACATTCTATGTTTTAATTTTCAGAAGTATTCCTGAGGTATTGTTTTTCTTCACATTAACATTGAAACTTGGTTAGTTTTTTTAGTTGTCTCCCAAGAATATTCTCTACGTCACATTGTGTTACCTTAGCCTTCAACAGTCCCAATCTGTTTTTTTCTTCCTTAAAATAAACATGCCCTTTTTAAGACTCCTGCTCCTGACAAACTACTGGGAGGGAGGCAGAGAGGGAAGGAGGGAGGAAGGAAAAAACAGAGAGACAGGTTTACCGTACACTCTCCATGGCAGCTGGCAGGAAAAGTAATGGAGTGGCCTTATAGGCTGGCTGGTGCTAAACTGTCCCTCCAGCTAATGATAACTGCCTCCACTCTAATCACCTTGGTACAAGTTTCAAAATTCTGTTCTTGATTCAAGAAAAAAAAAACAGCCTCCCAACACACCCATTGCCCCCATTGCTGGTGTTAGTGCTATAGGAGGATATCTTTCATTCATACATACCAGAATGAAAATGAGCACAAGCTGCTTTGCCATGGGACCTGATAAGTGTCTAAGCAACTGACTCAGACTTTCAAGTACTTTGGGTGCTATGTAGGGGAAAGAGAGAGGTGGGAGCTAGTGCCAGGGTAGGGATAGTTATGATTAGCAGGGGGGGCTACTTTACAAAATGGCTGCCATTACCAAGCATGATAAGGAGCAGCTGTGGGAGGAGGGTTTGGTGAAGGCATTTATTTATTTATTAAAGATATGCCACTGTTGCCTGTGTTTTTTACAAACCAAAACCGTTCCAGGCAATCTTTGCAGCTTTCTTGGTACTGTGCTGTGTCTCTGTGTACTCTGTTCCCTACTAGGAGGGAAACAACCTGAGGGGACAGACCAGTGGACTGGATGGAGAGCCTGTTGGGAGGGTGAAAAACACAGAGACAGTGACACAATGTTTTTTCCCCGCTGAGACCAAAACTTAAGAGTTCAGTTGGACAAGTGAGCAGTGAAAGAAGCAAGTAAGTAGCTGCATAGATACATAGATATGTACATTGAATGTGTCAGCAGATGGGGACTGGTGATCCATCTAGTCTGCCCATATTTTGGACTACCAACTAGACAGCTAGAAAGAAGCTTGTCAAGTCACAGTGAGCAGTGGACTTCTATGAGCTGTCTAAGGGTGCTACAGCTCTGTTCTGTCCTTTAGTGCTGCCTGCCTCAATAAAGGGAAGAAATTATAATTTTATTATTTGCTGTCTTCCTCTTTGGATTATACAATTAATGTATTGTGTGAAAGAATTATCCCTCAAATAGCTTTGTTACATATTGTCAGTACACAGAAAAGGTATACATGTATACAGGGGGCAACCCAATTTATTTCAGAAGTGCAATATCTACACCAGCCCAATGGTCCAGCAATTAGGCTTCTGCCTGCAACACCAATGACCTGAGTTCAGGAACAGACTCAGGAGTTGGAGGCTGACTGGGGAAAGAAGGACTGAACATCCTTCTCTGGGGGTGCTGAGAGTCTGGTGGAAAACAAACTCCTGGCAGAGGCTGGGGGCTTCACTGTGACCAGTGCATAGATTAGTGGGAGATGGGACAGACATTGGGTTTGTCCCATGGAAATCATTGCATATCCCACGGAGCACAGCATTGCAAAAATGGTCCCACGACAGACGGATGATGCCCTACACTGGACCCAGCACCGCTGATCGGACCCCTGCTACCATCTTTGACTTAAAGTATACCAGTCTCTACTGGCAGCTCTGCCCCAGAAGGTAGAGTCAGAGGGTGCTCAGGGTTGAAGACCACAGGATGCATGTCGGCATGAACGTGTGGCTGATGGGGCCCTTCGGTGGGTCACCAAAAAAAAAGTGCAATACCTTAACTACTCAGGACAGACTCTTTGTTTTCTTATGTTTATACATTTTCTTTTTATATATTTTGTTCTTTTTTATTTTAGCCTATGTTTAAATTTAGTGTCACTATAGCATTAGTTCATAACCATCATGTCATCTGACTATAGAGATTTATTGCACAGGCACTGGCATCAGCGCCTAGCATTCATTATTTTGGAGTGTTGCTGCAGTGTCTGATGTGCTGTGTACTGCAACTGGCTACTGCTCACAAAACCATCATATGTAACTTGTCTCCTAACTTATGGAGGACTGGTATTTTCTCACTTTAGCTCCAGCCCTAGCTTTGTTTAGATCCATTGACTTTGCTGGGCCATTACATAACATGCTATGTCTGCCCTGAAACTCCTGAGTAAATAACTCGAGAGTATCGTTTATAACTTTTTAGAATGTATGCTGGGGAAAATATTACTCGTCTGTGTTAAGTTTGTATGTTTTATACTTTTATACTCTTGAGAGTCGCTATATTTTGTTTAGACTGCTGTGTATCCAGGAGATACCCAACATAAGATAACTTATTCTGTTTCTTTTTTTCCCCCACTTTTCTTTATTTCTTAGTGCAGTCCAGCAATTTGCCATCTGGGTCAGAAGAAGTTATGCTTGGAAGTGTAGAAATAGTTCCCCATTTGGACTCAGTTAAAGTGGGACGGAGTAGCTCTGTGAACCCCGTGAAGACCGATGGTTTGAGTGTGGCCATTGATACCAGAAATGTGTGGAGGCTGCTTTTTTTTTTATAAGTTCTTGGGAGCTGTGACTTCAAGCTAGTAGAGAGAGAGAGAGGGAGGGAGAGGGAGAGAGAGAAAGACAAAATATAAGGAGAAATTAAGAAGAATAAAAGGAAATACACTGAGCTGTCTTACTGAACTTGAAAAACGGTTTGGTGAAGTGAATGATAAGTACTTTTTTATGAGCTTTGTATGTTACACCTCCTTGTACATTGTGTTTCTTGAAGCACTTTAAGAAGGAGGAATGAGAACAAGAAGTTTGGAGTGATTGTTGAAGACACGCTGCACACTTCCTGATATTCTCTCCATATTTTACATCTGCACATTTATTATATCTTTTCAGCCATTTTATTTATCCATAGTTCTTATCTGAAGTATGGAATGACAATTTTTCTATTTTAAAGCAGCAGTACTGGGTAATCAGGAAGTGATCATCAAAATTCTGCTTTTTGGCTGGAAGCATGCTACCATATTTATGGTTTCCATATCTGTAAATATTATTTTCTAGCAATCTTTAGCATTTTAGATATTTAAAATTTATTTCCATTGTTGTTGCTCCACAGTAAATATGGCAGCTGCCTAATATGCAATTGTGTTCCCCCCTTACATTGCATCACGTCTTTTATTTACTTCAGTGGGACCATGTCCTGCCTGTTCCCTCTGTCCCTGTGTAGCACTGTGAGTCATGCACATGTGTAGTTGGTAGCACTGGGTTCCAATTTAACATGCTGGGTGGGAGATAAGTAAAGAAAAACAGAGTAAATTACAGAGTGATACAGCACAAACAAGAAAGATTACCATGTAAGTGCTCAACAGAGCACAGGAAAAAAAAACTGTTGAAAAAGAACCAATTTTTTATCTAGTACTGCTGTTTTAAGATGTGCTAGGACTGTATTGGACTGTTGTTACTGATGATTTCATCACCCTGTTCTGTCCTGTGTGCTTGTTGCAACCATTATTTATGATAGTGTTATTGTAAACTGCAAAACTTGCAAACTTACTCTATTTGTAATATATTGGGCTATTTATGATTTATTTAAAATATGTAAAAACTGTGTATTGCCACTTTTTTCCTTCTCCTCTTCTTCATCTATTTAAACCATATTTAATCCATAATTTCAGTTTTCTAACAACTTAACTATTTATGAGTATTTATAGTCATTTTCTTGTTTATTAGTCTTGATGTTTATTAATAATTTACTTTGGGATTAAGACTTGGATTTGACCACTAGTGGTAGGGGTTTCAAGTTTAATAGTATAAATTGCTCATGTCATGTTTTAGACTTTAGGTGCATTGAGGTGCTGTAGGAGTTAACTTCTTTTGCTGTTGTGTTTCACACTTTCAGCATTTCTATGCAATTAGTGTTGTGCAGTTTTAGTAGTGAGCTTTACCAATCATCTTTTCTCCTGTTGGTTGCTATAAGCCACTCCTAGAATTATTTTTAGACCCCCAAGCTCTTATAAGCCATTACATTTTATAATTACAAGTGACCCTATTTATCAGGCCAATTATGAGTACAATCAAATGCTGTGATAATCCAAAAATGAGTTGTTATTGCATTCTGAAAACTTTTCTTCTACTAGTGCGGTTGTAAGCTGTCACTCAGTTCTGCCATGCCACTTCATTGGCCCGAACCCTATGTGTGGGTGGGCTGAACAGAATGAAAAACATGGCGGCTTTGCTCACCGCTTACCGACAAACCGCTATTTTCTCTCCACACAGTAAAACTTTGTTTTACTTATGTATTATTTATCTGGATGATCCTGCCTGTTAAAACCAAAAGCTGGTTGATCCTGCTGCCCATCCACATTGGAAGACACTGCGTATGATCCAGAATGGGCTGTACCTGAAGTCTGGGAAGGATGACAGTGCTTGAGTGAGTAAATAAATCACAAAAAAAGCAGTTTGAGAGAAAGAGAGAGAGAGAGAGAGAGAGAGCATGGGGTGTGTGTGTGCCTCTCAGCAGCACACTGACCACCTTGAAACTGTCTTTAAGGCTAACTCCTTGCACAGCACCAGCAATTATAAACAAATTCTGGTCAGATCCACCACGGCTGCATAATGAAGTTAGTGAAGTTGTGTGGAATTGTTAAGGAGGCATGGAGAAACAACACAATTATTTGTAAGTAGTAAGATTTGTTTTAGTTTCTGTTCTAAGGAAGGCATACACATTATTAGGAAAATATATGGCGGTGTACATTTTAATGGAAGGAATAGGGAGCTTGCAAAAGAACCTCAGAGCAAATGCCACTGATGTAGGTGTAATTCCGGACGATACTGGCCAGACAGACAGATTTTAAAGAAAACACAATTGCACATACCCCAATAATGCAAAGCATCAAGGGAAACGTATGCAAATCCCCATGATGGTACAGGAGGTGTCAGTACATGAAAAAGTAATGGCTGGCATATGTTCAGCCTTGGGATTATTGACATAGTTTTTTTTTTTTTTTTTTAGAGAAACAGGGTTTCTGTCCACGAGGTGAATGTAAGTTACATTTAAGCAATCTGTTGATGTCAGGAAGTCAGGTGTAATGATGATGGACTTTTAAGAGAAAATGTGATATTAACTTTCAGAGGGAGTTGTGTTTGATAAAGGCAAGGTAGTTATGCTTGTGATAATGGGAATATTAGGAACGTATGAGGTCTATGCAAAAGTGGAGTACAAATATGCACAGTTTCATAAGTATGTGCTCACACTGCAGGCAAATGTGATATGCAGGCTTGTTTTAGAAAAAGGTAAAAGTAGTGATGCATGCGATTGATAGAAAGACAGATAATTACATAGACATATATATAGAGAGAGACACAGACAGGCAGAATAGGAATGGCAGTGAAGTGCTGAAGTGACACCAACCCCACCCCCACCCTGCAGACATGGACAGGCATTGGGGTGTGCCTTTGGGTCATTGCCCATAAAGCTCATGCCATTTCATCTCACCCTACCCCGTAGACACTGACAAGAGTCCACCCCCCTCCTCTGAGGAGACCGGAGGTCGCGAGGGCCTGCTCTGAAGCCCTCCCTGCCCGCAGAAGCCCCGAACCCGAGACACACCAGAGACCACCCCTCCCTGAGGAGACCGGAGGTCGTGAGGGCCTGCTCTGAAGCCCTCCCTGCCTGCAGAAGCCTCGAACCCGAGACACACCAGAGACCACCCTCCCTAAGGAGACCGGAGGTCGCGAGGGCCTGCTCTGAAGCCCTCCCTGCCCGCAGAAGCCCCGAACCCGAGACACACCAGAGACCACCCTCCCCTGAGGAGACCGGAGGTCGCGAGGGCCTGCTCGAAGCCCTCCTGCCATAGAAGCCCAGACCCGAGACACACCAAGTAATTTCTACCTTGATCAGGCTGCACACCATGTGAACAGCCATCTGGAGCCTTTTCTGAAACGGCCACAAGCTCCCCTGCTCAGCGCATGAATCCCGGCCAGAGTAGCACCTCGAGTTGCTGCCCAGGCTCAAACAGAGCAGAACTGTTACTTTTGTGCCTGATTTTGAAACTTTTAAAACGAACCAGCTAAAACTATTTGCATTTGCCTGTAACTGTATTTAAAAGCTTAGAGTCACTGCAAGCCCAGGACCTGTGTTCTATCTGAAATCCCCCCGTGCAAATCTCACTGGGGACTGTTTGTTAATTTGTAAAGTGCATTTCCAGTTGTAACTGAATTACCCCCCTGTGAAAAACTCATTTGGGGACTGTTTAACTTCTAAGTGCTTTTCCTGTGTGCAGAATTTCAGTCTGTCCTGCTAGTAATCACCTTCTTTTTTGAATCACAATAGTACCTGATAGCCCACAGCCCATTTGCTCTTCTCCCCACACCCACTACCAGCCTGCCCCCAGCAAGTTAATCTTTTGCCTGTGCTTGATCTTTTTTTTTTTTTTTCATTGCCCGCCCCTCTTTCCACCTGCGTCGTGTCACCATGCAAGAAGCTAGGCCTTACTTGCTAAAAGCCCTAAAAGGTAACACCATCGGTAATGACTCACTTGATCCCTGCCTTTTACGTCAGGTCCTGGATCAGGTCCTCTCACCTATACGTGCATTTCAACAAATCACTCTGTCTCGGACAATTCCCTCTGCCTGGAAGATTGCCACAGTTACCCTGTCCATAAAGGTGGTGACAGGACTCTTCCGAAACTACGACCCATCTCAATCCTCCCCCTCTCTAAGGCGTTAGAGAAAATTGTGCATCCCAAGTCTCTGACTACCTCTGTAAGTACAATGTTCTCTGCCCTGAACAACACGGGTTCCAAGCAGGTCATAGTACCAATACAGCACTCCTGGAATTTCCAACTTCCTCCATGCCTCCTTGGACTCCTGTTGCCCTGGCTGGTGCTATATTCATTGACCTGTCTCAAGCATTCGATACCGTTTCGCGTCCTCTTTGCTCTCCACCTCGACCTAATAGGCTTTGCCTCAGGACCTGTTTCCTGGTGCACCAGCTATCTCTCCGCCCGCTCCCAATGTGTGAAAGTCAACGGTACTCTCTCTGAAACATGCCCCATTCACTCTGGGGTGCCGCAGGGCTCAATTCTTGGACCCCTACTATTCTCACTCTTTCTTAACTCCCTACCCAGCAGTTGTATGGGTAAGATGCTTCTCTATGCTGATGATGCTGTTCTCGTTGCCTCCCACAATGACCACATGCTGCTACAGAACTCCCTCCAACTAGTCTTTGACTCTGCAGCTACCTGGTTCACTGAGCACCGACTTGTTATCAACCTTAAGAAAACAAAAGCGATGCTCTTCTCCACCCCAAAATAAGTACAGCAGGTTTCCCTTAGCTGTCCCTCCACACCAATCTATCATTGACCAGGTGCAGTCCTATAAATATCTTGGTATAACCTTTGACCCTGCACTTTCATTCCATGGACATATATCTGCCCTAAATTCTGTCGCCAACTCACGGCTAGGCATTCTTTACCGGCACAAGAAATGCCTCCCTCCTGATGCCCTCCACCTGGCTGTCACCTCCTCTGTCATGTCTCTCATTGAATATGGCCTTCCAGTCTATGGCTCAGCAGATCAGACTGCCCTCAACAAGGTTTGCCTCACAGTTAATAAGGCCTGCAGACTTATCACTGGTGCTCCCAGAATCACTCACACATGTGAGCTGTACACCCTGGCTACCCTACTCAACCTGGAAGAGCGACTCATGTATCAGACATGCCCAGCTCACCTTTAAACCCCTCGTAGCCTGATCCCCATAGGCCTATCAACTCCATTGCTGTACTGCACTGACCCTGATCACGCGTAGCTGCGTCAAAGAGCTACCTAGTTATTCGAGGCCAGGACCTCTCAAGGTCAGAGGGCAGCCCCTCACTGTGCGCCCCCACTGGTATAACTCCCTCCTGCCAGTGTCTCAAACTCACTAACCTTAGCTTGCTTTAAGCCCAGGCTCAGAAACTTCCTGCTTAGCTCTCGCAAATGCAACTGCCGCTAGCCTAGTGTAAAAAAAAAAAAATATATACTCTGTTTGACAATGCTCACTGGTGGCTCCCCCCTTCCTTTCCTACTAATTCCTCCTCCCTATCTCCCTCCTTTTACTCCCACCAGCTCTCCCCCGACCATAAGTTTTGCACCTTTTGTTATCTTTTGCTTCGTTGGAGATTGTATTCTATTGTAACAAAATTGTAATTGAACTGTAACTTTTTTGTTTGTAAGTACTGTGTCCCTTGTACTACTGTTCTGATGTCCTCTTTGTGACGAGGTACCTTTGTAAATGACCCTCTGGCTCAAAGGTTTCTAAACTGATGTTTAACTAACTTTAACTAAAGAGTCGAGGTGTGCCTTGGGGTTTTCAAACTTTACACTCACCCCATTCCATAAGCAAATATGCTAAAATGGGCACAGTATAAGAGAATGGAGTGAACTTTGGCACTGAAGAGTCAAAGGCACACCTTGATACCTGTCACTGGCTGAAGAGTGGGGATGGGGCAGAATGGCATGAGCATTACTGTTGACAGTCCCAAGTCACACCCTTGATGCTTGTCAGTCCCTACAAGGTAGGCTATTACAGTCAGAAACCCTAATGCCCTGGATGTTTCTTGGTATTTTCACTCCAAGTTTTCAGCATGGTCTTTTTGTGTCCCCACTGAATGAGCAGTGACACTATCAGTTCATTAGCCGAAAGGTGATTTTGCACAGTGACTGTGCCATTTGGCACCACAGGTGCAAAAACACATTTTGAAAAGGTTGTAAAAAATGACACCTGTACATTTCTTGCTTCAGTACCTCCTCAGCACATCTGTTGCATGACCTACTTATTGACATTTTACATCTGCTATGCAATGTGCTGCTGCTATTATTGTATGGCTGAGAGGGACCTGGGGTGGTGGTGGATGTCAAGATGAACAACTTGGAGACTTGTAGGAGGGCAGCGGCCAAGGCCAACAGTGTGCTGGGATGCATCACTAGGGGGATCACTCCAGAAGGAGGGAAGTGATACTCCCTCTGTATAACTGTTTGGTGAGGCCGCACCTCAAGTCCTGCATGCAGTTTTGGAGGCCACACTTATAAAGGGACATTGAACTCCTGGAGAGAGTCCAGAGGAGGGCAACCAAAATAATCTGGGGCTTGGGGGAAAGGACCTATGGGGAGAGGCTCAAAGAGCTAAATATGTACACATTGGAAGAGAGAAGGGATGGGGGGACATGACTGAGGTCTTCAAGTACATGAAGGGGGTAAATGGGGTGGCACAGTCATGGTGCTGTGAAGGAAGGGGGCAACTACAGGACATGGGTGGAAGCTGGGGGGAGACTCAGAGGAGAAAGTAGGAGGTGCTACTTCACTGAGAGGGTGGTAGAACCATGGAATGCACAGCCTCGGGGGCTGGTGGAGGCAGAGACTCTGAATGGGTTCAAGAGGGGGTGGGACAGGTACAGGGGAAGGGTTGTGGAAGCAAAGTCCAATGAAGTAGGAATACCCTGGACTGGGAAGAGAGAAGCCCAAGAGGGCGGGAGGGGCAGCAAGGTTATCTCCCAGGGTGGGGCTGACCAAATGAACAGACATGAAAGACTGCTAGGTCTATTCTGATGGTATTTTAGTATGTTAGTATGCTTACTACACCAGCATCATGAACCATAAAACAGATGACTGCCATAACTAGGGAGGCAGTATAGCACAGTGGTTTAAGGCTCTGAGCGGCAAATCTGGAGATCTGGGTTTGAATCTCACAGCCCCCACATGCATACTGGGTGACCCTGAGCAAGTCATTTAATTTCCATGTGCTCCCAGGTTGCCCCTGTAAACAAGCTTTCAGCTTAGTGTGCCACTCCTGGTTAAACAATTGAAAGAAAAAAAAAACACAATGTATTATTTTTCTTGCTTTATGTTGCTACTACAAGCTTTGACTAATACAGCCATACTTATTTATAGCTTGTGTGTCTGTGACCTAGGTAGAACTACACTCAAAATCTCACACATAAATAAATAAATTATAAAAATAGCATTTATTTTCACAGTATTTCCTTCCTTTTCAGGTGCCCATGATACTATGTATATATATTTATATCTTTTAACTTCAAAGCACTAAACCTATTCAAATGCAAAAAACACAAGACTTTATTCTCTTCACACATTACTGTTAAAGTTTAGATCCCAGAATGGCCAAGAAACAATTTAGACTTCACTCTTGCATGCCACTGTCATGCCCACTTCTCATGCAAACAATCAATTACAGAAACCCTTTCGTTTCTATGCTATGCACTCTTACATCAGAGAGACATAAATCTTACAGAACTGCTAAAAAACACAATCATCAAGACTGGGTTTCTGAATTAAAACCTGTCATTTACAGTACCTATGTAATTAATAGTTTACTGGCTACAAACGATGCTATAGACATAACATTAACAAAATTTCTGTTTTACATGGAAAACATCCAATAATGAACTTGTCAAACAGGATTTGTGACCTTCTGTCTGCATATATCTGACAAAGGAAAAGGCACCTGCTTGATCCTTTTTTCTATTTTATTTTTATGCTCAACTTGCCCATACTGTAAGAGCCAAATATTGACATGCATAGAGTTAAAAAAAAACATGATGTCTATGTATGTGTGTGGGGTGGATATGCCTAGATGCAGTTTCAAACACTCCTTAATTACTTCCCCAGGCAGCTCTGATAGTCAGTTGTTCCAGCATGCTGGATTCACCTCATGCCCCTCCCACATGAACCAAAAAAAGGTGGGGGTTTGATCTTTAGGAGCTTCTCAGGTGGAGGTGGGAGTGGATCTTACTCCCTCCATAAAACTAATGCTGCCTCCCACTACTTAGGTTCCAGTTCTTATACCTAAGAAAGAAAATAGTGCCCTGCAACCATTGGCTAAGATGAAAGTGTATTTATCTGAGGGCAGAAAACACTTCTTGAAGGAGGGTAAGGCAGAGGAGACTATTTACACCTTCAGTCAGTTCCACTGACAGAAAACATGACAGCACTCCTTTTGTACATGCAAAACATCTGCAGGCTCCACCCACTGCAGCTGTAAAAATAAGGGATAGTCAAATGTGTGTTTATGAATTTTTTTTCACACCCTCGGTGTGTGATGACCACATAAAGTCTCAAGCTTTATTCTCGATGTACTTAGGTGTGAAAAAAATTCATAACACACACTTGCCTATCCATTATGCTCTACTTATTACCACTTGTTGTTGTATATATCTTGGTATTATTTACAGTCATTAATAGTAATTGTCATTATTGCTGAGATGGCTGTATATTTTTGTAACATGGTCCTGACTAGAGGTCAATTGATTGCTCAAATGGCCTCTGCTATGAATAAATCTATGACAAATGAAACTGAATTAATCTCCATAGAGGAGTCAGATGAGAAAATTCCATTGAATCTTTTCTTTAGGCAGAATAACCATTAGTTGGGGAAAAAACACAAAATAAAAACAAAAAAATGACAAGAAAAAGATTCCAGCAGTTACAAACCTGGCAAAGAATGGTTCTTTACAATTAGAAATTACTGGTCATTTTGTCCCTATAGCTAGAAGTGTGGGCAATAACTTTGAACATTGAGTTTGAGGACACAAAGGATGCACTGCAAATGTCCACTCCTAAATTGCCTCTCCCAATTAGAGAGACATCTGAAGTGGAGATGCCATCAACAAATTAGGGGAACTCCGAAGAATCTCCACAGAGCAGTTCATTAAATTCTTTAAACCTACTGTAAGTTTAAATACATGCAAGGGGTCCCTGTGTCAGCCTATGCCAAACTCCTCTGATAAAAATAGTAAAAGCTTACTCCAGGATAATCTAGGAGATAACATCTGGCTTTTACCAAATTCTTTTGACAAACATATTTTGGCTGACAAAAGCAGCCTCTGTCTGGAGGTGAAAAGCCCACAATATTCTATCAGAGGCCATTACTGACCTTCAGAATACAATTAAGGGCTTAACAAACTTAATCAACACACTTACAGGGAAGGGGTTAAAGGACAGGGCTCGATGTCTCAGAATTTCCCTGATAACCAAGAACCTTATGATTTTGAGCCAAATAAAGATAACTCAGAGAACAAGGACTTATCTATTCCAATTTCTACTGAAGGGAGATCTGAATCTTTACTACACTTTCTATCATATCTATGCCAAGACATTACTAATCAAATGAGCAACCCTTACGTAGCCAATTTGATGATTATGGAACAGCTATTGTTCATTAGTACAGCAACAGACACTATCAGAGAGTATCTGGCATTTAACGGAGCAAGAATGAATGACATTACGAGAATGTTTAATATTTTGTATCATCCATTGAAGACTCGGGGAGTTTAGAAGGAAACACCTCTGCTGCCAAAAGACCTGACTTATGTTTAATTTCATTCCAGAATATTAATCCTTTGACAGACCTTCCCAAAACTAAATCAAATCAAATCAAATTTTATTTATAAAGTGCTTTTCAAAATTATCAAAGCACAGATACAGTGCAATAAAACAACTAACAAATAAATATACATTTAAAATAAGTAAAAGACAATGGAATTAGCCTAATCAAAGGCTTTCTCAAATAATTAGCTTTTTAAGGATACCTTGAATTGCTCTGTGGACTGGCAGTCTCGAATCCGATGAGGTAGAGAATTCCACAAGATTGGGGCCATAAAAGAGAAAACTCTGGCCCCAAATGATTGAAGATGAACCCTGGGAACCTCTAGCAATCCTTCATCAGCAGAGCGGAGTGAGCAAAGAGGGTGATAAGGCCATAGGAGATCTTGCAAGTAGTCCGGTCCCTGACCGTGTAGGGTCTTATAGGTCAGCAATGCGACCTACATAGAAACATAGAAACATAGAAGTTGACGGCAGATAAGGACCGCAAGGCCCATCCAGTCTGCCCATTTCTTTTTCTACCTTATAAATGTGCCATCGGCCTTTGCTATGTCAGTGACCTATCTATTCATAGTCATTTGTATTGCTCCCTTATGCCTATCCCATGCCTGTTTGAAGCCCTGCACTGTATTCATAGCCACTACTTCTTGTGGTAAGCCATTCCATGCATCTACCACCCTTTCTGTGAAAAAATTCCTCACATTCCCTTAATCGGCCTCCCTCTAATCTCATGCTGTGTCCTCTTGTCCTGCTATTTTTCTTATATTTAAACATGTTAGACTCTTTCACCTTGTTTATGCCCTTAAGGTGTTTAAATGTCTCGATCATATCACCTCTCTCCCTCCTTTGCTCAAGGGTATACATATTGAGCTCTGTTAATCTGTCCTCATATGTCTTCTGATGCAGTCCCTGCACCATTTTGGTTGCCCTTCTCTGGACTGCCTCAATTTGGTTAATGTCCTTGTGAAGGTGTGGCCTCCAATACTGCACGCAGTACTCCAGATGGGGCCTAACTAATGTCTTGTACAGAGGGATTATTACCTCCCTCTTACGACTTGTGATACCCCTACTAATACACCCTAACACCCCCCTAGCCTTACCTACTGCTTTAGAGGTCTGTTGGATGATTTCAGGTCATCAGTGATGATGATGCCCAAGTCTCTTTCTTCCTTTGTGACTGCTAGCAGCTCCCTCCCAGCCTATAAGTGGCTTCAGGGTTTCTCTTCCCTATGTGCATGATTTTGCACTTCTTTGCATTAAATCCCAGTTGCCACTCTTCTGACCATTCTGCTAGTTTATCCAGATCTCTTCTCATTCTGCCCACCCCATCTGGATCATCTACTCTGTTGCAGATCTTGGTGTCATCTGCAAACAGACAAGCCTTACCCTCTAGTCCATCTGCTAGGTCACTAATGAAGATGTTGAATAGGACTGGCCCCAGGACTGATCCCTGAGGTACCCACTTGTGACTTGCATCTCTTCTGACTGTATACCATTTACCACCACTCTGTTTTCTGCCAGTCAACCAGTTTGCCACCCAGTTGACCAACTTCTGACCCACCCCGAGCCTACCTAGCTTATTTATCAATCTTCTATGTGGAACAGTGTCAAAAGCTTTGCTGAAGTCAAGGTAGGCGACATCAACTGCTCCCCCTTGGTCCACCACTCTGGTTACCCAGTCAAAGAAATCTATGAGATTAGTTTGACAGGACCTTCCTTCTGTAAACCCATGCTGTCTTGGATCCTGTGCCCCTATGGATTCCAGGTGTTGCACTATCCTTTCCTTAAGGAGTACTTCCATAATCTTGCCCACTACTGAGGTAAGACTGACCGGTCTGTAGTTCCCGCCTCCTCCCTGCTACCACTCTTGTGGAGTGGGATCACATGAGCCCTTCTCCAGTCTTCTGGGACCTCTCCTGTGCTCAGAGACTCACTAAACAATTCTGCTAATGGCTCTGCTAGTTCCTCCTTTAGCTCCTTAAGTACCCTGGGATGTATGCCATCAGGTCCCATTGCCTTATCCACCCTGAGCTTAGCAAGCTCTTGTAGGACCCTTTCTTTTGTGAAGGAGTAGTGCTCCACCTCCTCCCCTGTGTCCATGATGCTGAGGCTGTGGGCCCTGCCCTACCTTCTCTTCAGTGAATACTGAGCAAAGTATCTATTTAGGATAGATGCCTTTACAGGGTCCTCCTCCTCACATGCTCCCTTTTCTCCATTAACTTAGCAATACCCTCTGGACTTTCTCCTTTCACTAATGTATCTATAGAAAGTCTTGTCACCTTCTTTACTGTTTGTGCTAGTGTTTCCTCAGTTTGGGACTTTGCCTGCCCTTACTGCCTTACCTGCTTCCTTAAGGGGCAGTTTGGTATGCTATCTTCATCCGCTGTGTTCCCTTATATTTTCTGAAGGCCAGCCTTTGGCTCTGACCTTTCTGCTACTGTATTTGAGAACCAAAGTGGTTTCCTTCTTTTTGCACTTCCTTTTCTGTCTAACACAATGGGATGTTGCTTCAAGTATTGTATCCTTAATGCTTGCCCTTTGCCTATACCTCCTCACCTGTGTTTCTTTTTGCCAGGGCTAGCTTAACTCTGTTGGCCATCTTATCAAAGTCAGCTCCTCTGAAGTCCCATATTTTTGCCTTGGAATGGGATGATTTAGATGTAGTAGCCAAATTGAACCATACCATGTGATGGTCACTGGCCCCCAGGTGACCTTCTACCTGGAGATCTGTGATCCCTTCTTTGTTAGTACTAGATCTAGGATAGCCCTGTCTCTTGTGGGTTGCTGTACCAGTTGTTTGAGGCCCTCCCCCTGCAGGGAATCCACTATGAGTCTAGTTCTGGCAGATGTTCCTGCTGGTATTGACCAATCTGTATCTGGCATGTTGAAGTCTCCCATTATCAGAACCTCCCCTTTAGCTGTCATGTTTTGTATATCTTCTAACAGTAATGTGTCTATGTCCTCCCTCTGGTCTGGGGGCCTGTAGACAACCCCAGTTCTTATGGCTGTCCCATTTCCTGTTTCCAGGGTGACCCACAGTTCTTCTGGCTCCTTATGTGTATTCTGAATTTCTGTAGCTTTGATATTTTCATTAACATACAGGGCCACTCCTCCCCTTTTTACCTCGGTCTCTTCTGAACAATACATAGCAGGTACTGAAGTCTCCCAAGTGTGGTTACTGGTAAACCACGTCTCACTAATCTACTATGTCCAGTTTAGCCTCTGACATTATTGCCTGCAGGTCTGGGATCTTATTTCCCAGGCTGTGAGCATTTAGTTACATGATTTTCCATTGGCCAGATTTTGGTGTGTTAGTTGTTGGGTGAGGTTTGGCATTACCCCTGTGCATGTGTGGGGAGACAAACCTTTTTCTTACCTGGTGATGCAAATGAACGGCAAACACATTGAATTCCAGTTTGACCACTAGCTGAGGGGAGGGGTGTTCTTCCCATTCAACGATAGGGGTGCTGCACCTCTCTCCCATTTGCTAGTTTAAATATTCTGCAAGGACGTCAAACTTCTGCCCCAATGCACTGACTCCCTCTTTAGTCAGATGCAGTCCATCAAATTTAAAGAACTTTCACCCCAGAACTGTTGCCAGTTCCCTACAAATCTGTGTCCTTTTCCTGGCACCAGTCCTGAGCCATGTGTTTAGCTCCCCTATCTCCCTTCTCTGACCTTCCGTCCATCTGCTCCCTTCTCCCAGACTGGCGGGATCTCAGAAGGAGATGCCGGACGAAATAGATGATAGTTTGTCACCCAGCCTAGTCAGGTGTTCCTTGGTCTCCCAGCTGACCGGCTGGCGAGATCGATGGTCCCTATGTGTACTAGGACATCAATGTTTTCTCCTGCTTTGTGAACAATTTTAGCAATGCGTCAGTGTCTCTCCATGCTGATGTACCTGGGAGACATCTGACCATCACCCTGGCTGGAGATGGGTATCAACTCCCCCGAATCATGGAGTCTCCTATGATCAGAAGTTTTTGGATTTCCTTTGTGCTTGTTTAGTTTGGTTCCTGATTTGGGTGAGTATTGTTGTGTAGCTCCTGTGCATGATGTCCTGCTCTGCAGTGTCTTCTGCCTCTTTATTTGATTTCAGAGATAGAGGCAGATACCTGTTTGTAGTGTTTATATGGTTTTGGAGGTAATGTGTTGGAGAGCAGAGGTGATGGGGCACCTGATTTGCTCCTCCTAACCACCTGCCAACCTCCTGGACCAACTACCCTCTGCGGTTGAGGTTTTTCTGTTGGATGCTGGGGAAATGGCGGGTGGTTCTTATAATGTATTTCCTCTTCAATATGAAATTTGAGGCATGCAATCTCTGCCCATGCTGCCGGAGCTGAGACCTAAGATCTCAAAGGCCCAGCATGTAGGACAGTGACCTAAATCCTGATAAGAATGTCCTACTGAAAATTGTTCCACAGTACCTGCAGTTAATGAAATCCATTCCAAATAAGTTGCTGGGTTTGTAACCTAGTCAGAGTAATTAGAAGAAAAAAAATGCAAGTAATGGTTTAATTGTGCTTTGTTTAACTTGTTATAACAAGTTAAATTACTAGTGCCCTGTAAATGAGATATCCCTTGTGGAGGCCCCACTGATCCGCCCCTTCCTGCTCTGCCACAGGAAATGTCACAACTGTGGTACCCTATAAATGGAGTGTAGCGTGGGGTGGTTGGGGATGGGGGTGGGTGGCTGGGCCCTTCCCCTGCCTAAAAAGAAGAACCAAGGACGAAAGAACAAGGAGGTAAGAGCAGAAACAATCAGTCAACAACAAATGCAGTAACCCTGAAAGCTTAACCTAATGTTAGATAAAACTGTAAAACCTGTAAAGCACCACCTGTAATAATTTCAGAGAAGATATACCCTGTAAGAAACACTTTGCTCCAGAGAAAAATAAAGCAGTAACAGAAGATATACCTTGCAAAAGACAATTTGAATCAGAAGATTACAGCAGTAAACTGTTAGCACACACCTGTAGGCACACCTTGTAATAATGCAGAAGAAGGTATACCAGCAACAACAATTTGAATCAGAAAAAAAATAAAGCAATGAAATGTTAGCAACAAACAGTAGCAATCCCTGTGAGTAAAAAATAAAAACACCACCACACAGTAAATCTGCTTAGCCAAACTAAGTCTTAATCCTTCTCCCTTGCTCTGGTAAGTTTCCCTACTCTGCCTTTCAAGCAGTCTTAGAAGGAAAGAGCTCAGGTGAAGCTAGGTGCCTTGGCCAGCAAACCAAGTCTTCTACCTAGAAGGTGATTCTCCATCGCACTGGCAGCCAGTGCAGTTCATACAGCACAGGTGTGATATGACAAGGTCTTGGCAGCCCCGTCAACAACCGGGCCGCAGCATTCTGCACCAGCTGCAGGCGATGGAGATCCACCCCCAGCAACACTGGATATAGAGCATTGCAGTAGTCAAGACTATAAAACAAAGTGGGATGACTAAAGAGGGGGGAACAAAAGAAAAAAAATAATAAAAAGAAAAAGAAGAAGAACAAAAATAAAAAGTCTAAAGTAAAAAAAAAAGAAAAAGAAAAAAGTGACTCTGCTATGAGGGAGCCACTTTATGTACCTGATGTTAAGCCCCTGGTAAATCCAAACTAACTAAAGATTTGATTATAGGGGCACAGTAGCAGCTCTGTAGTTAGGGTAGCTGGTGATTTCTAAACTCAAGTTTTGTTTACTTCTTGTAGAAAGAGGGTTTTTACAGATTTACATGAAAATTCCATGATTTGTTCTACAAGACAGAATCCGCAATCACTAAAAGTCTCATGTAAATCTGTTAAGTATTTTTAGAGATAATGAAGTGTGAAAAAGCCTTATTTTTTCCCATTGACTTCAAAGGTGTTTGAATTTTTGCTCTTGTCTAGGCAAAAAATATAAATCTTTAAATTGTGAAATTTTGTATGGTTGTGTAGGTTGGTGGGGAAGAATTTCCTTCAGGTGGTTGATGCTTGGGGGTTTTGTCTTTTTTAAAATATTTACACTTGAAAAATGTAGTTTTTTTGTGTTATGAGGCTGCTCCATCAGGAGGTAGGCTTGGAGATAACATACCGCATTGACAGAACAGTTTCCATGCAGTTGAATGGGGATGGGGAAGTGAAAAAAGTTCATGTGCAACTGCTGCAGTGGGAAGATCAAAGGAGTGGGTTGACAGTGAAATGTCGTGTCCCTGTGAAATCTCTACAATAGAAGATTGTAGTGCACAATCTGTTGTGGTCTCCTGAAAGAGCCCTCTGAAATGTGGGATGGACACAAAATAGATGGTAAAAAGATACAGTATTTCTGAGGCTAAACAAGTATTGGAGGGTGAGTTGCACTTCAGAATGAAACCGGGCACAGCTGTTAAAAACAGTGTCAGGACAGCAGTTTGTTCAGAGATGGAAATAAAAGAATTAAACAGCGAGCAGTTCAATGAGAGGTCAACACCATTTCTAAGCACTAATAGTATGGTGGAAAGCAATAAAAAAAAGCAGGAAACCTGTGACTGGCTGCTTAATTGCTCATCAGCACCCCCCCCTCCCCAAGTTTGAAATTCAAAAACTTAATTTTCAAAGCAGTCCCAACTATCAAGTGTTTTCCTTTCTGGAAAGGACTATTCCACTCTGTCCCCCAAAAGAGCCCTCTGAAATGCTGGCTAGACACATAATGGATGGTAAAAAGATATTTCTGTGGCTAAACAAATATTGGAGAATGAGCTGCATTCCAGAATGAAACTAGGCACAGCTGTTAAAGATAGCATCAGGGCAGCAATTTGTTCGGAGGTAGAGACAGAAATAAAAGAATTAAGCAGCTAACAGCTCAATTAGAGATCAGCCCCATTTGTAGGTACTACTAGTATGGTGGAAAACTATTCAAAAAAATGGAAAAACTGCATCTGGACACTTAACTGCTCATCAGCGTCCACTCCGCTTTGAAATTCGAAAACTTAATTTTCAAACCAAACCCAATAGTCAAGTGTTTCCCTTTTTATGTTTGCTTGCACACATACACAAGAAACTTTATGAGGCATCTTAGGAGAGAAGTAGGTTGTGACGGTGTGGCACTGTGGAAGCCAACTCTGGCACTGCATTTATGGACTTGGTACTGTTCACCCAATGCAAATGCAGGCCCAGTGTTCTGATGACACTGGTTTTGCAGAAGTGCCACCAACTTTAATGATTTGGCCACTGCAATGAGGGGCCACCTCGTCATTGCAATATCAGCCATTCTGCTGCAATGAGGGAGCGACCCATCATTGCAGGGCAGTACCTTGCCTGGTGTAACATGTCCTTAAACATGGTGGTGGCATAGCCGCCATCTCAGAGCCCCATGAAAGCCGACCAACTGGGTTGCCCAATCCCCTTTTTGACATGCCCACAGCCAGCCCAGTTCATTTGCCGATGGGAGAGCCCACTCCCAGTTGGCATAATGCTCCCCATTTGTTGTGTGCTGAGGGGGTGCCCAATTCCCCTTGGCATCATGCCCCCCAAACAGTCATTCTTTGCTGATAGGGGTCCCAGTCCCTATCAACTTAAGTCCCCCCATCCCAAAAAGGCAGGTGGCACACTGGGAGCCCACCGCAGTGTGCCGAAAGCAAGCCTGCAAAGAAAAAACCTTCCAGTGACACCTTTTTTCTCCCCTGAAAGAAAGGAAATGGTCCCACACCAGTCGGATCCCTCCCCCAACCCCCCGCCCCACCCGCTATGCATCCTACCTCCCCACACCCCTCTCACCCCATACTTATCTCCAGAGCCTGGCGCAATGATCTTCAGTGGACTGGGAACATGTCTGCACTCTTCAAAGCCGACTGTGAACTGAAGAAATGCTGGTAAGCTGTATAATTGGCACCAAATCTTCAACATGGGGTTCTTGGGACCCCTCCTCATGAATTCAGTCACTGTCATGGTGTTATTCAGTTCCAAAAAGTGATTTTGTGGTCACTGCGCAGAATCACCTTTTGGGAAAGATTAATGAAATGACAGTGCCACTGTTCATGAGGTGGGCTCTCAAAAAGCCTATGTTACAAATTTGGTGAAAAAAAAAATCAAAAAAATGACTGTTTTATGAGCGTGCATTGCGCAGTTGCCAAGCACGCTTTTAACTTAACAAATCTGCAATATTTTCACCCCAGATTTTCAACATTGGCATTTTTCCACACCTCCTTATGAACAGTACAGCTGTCATTTTTCACATCCTGGCTGAACTGTGTTTTCACATTTCCAGCACAGAATAGCATAGTCGCTGTGGGAAATCAGTGTTTGGGACACATTAAGAAAATCACAGTGGCACTGTTCATGAGCAGAGGTCCTAAAATGCCTATGTTGAGAGTTAGGTGATGAAAGTCCATAAAATGACTGTGTTACAAGCGTACGTTGAGCATTTTCCACGCACCCTTGTAACTTCACAAATTTGTAATATTTTTACTCCAAATTTTCAACATTGGAATTTTTCACACCTCCTTATGAACAGTACAGCTGTCATTTTTCACAACCTGGCCAAAATGTGTTTTCGCACTACCAGCGCAGAATAACGCAGTCACTGTGGGAAATCTGTGTTTGGGATAGATTAGGAAAATCACAGTGACTCCATTCATGAGCAGAGGTTTTAAAATTTCTATGTTGAAAATTTGGTGACAGATTTCGCAGATTTGTAGTATTTTCATTCCAGATGTTCAACACTGGCATTTTTTCAGACCTCCTTATGAACAGTACAGCTGTCATTTTTCACATCCTGGCCAAAATGTGTTTTCGCACTTCTGGGCCACAATAACGCAGTTGCTGTGGGAAGTCAGTGTTCAGGACAGATTAAAAAAATTACAGTGACACTGTTCATGAGCAGAGATGCTAAAATGCCTATATTGAAAATGTAGTGACAGAAGTCCATAAAATTATTGTGTTACGAGTATACATTGCACAGTTTCCATGCACCCTGGTAATTTCACACATTTGTAATATTTTCACTCCATATTTTCAACATTGGCATTTTTTCACACCTCCTTATGAACAGTACAGCTGTCATTTTTCATATCCTGCCCTAAATATGCGTTTACACATCTGATGCAGAATAACATGGTCACTGTGGGAAATCAATGTTTAGGACAGATTAAGAAAATTATAGTGACAGTGTTCATGAGCAGAGGTCACAAAATGCCTATGTTGAAAATTTGGTGAAATAATTCCACTAAATGACTGTGTTATGCACATGTGTTGCGCAGTTTCCACGTATGCTGGGAAGTGCGAGCATTTTTAATATTTTCATTACAGATTTTCAACATTGCCATCTCTTCACACCTCCCTATGAATGGTACAGCTGTCATTCTTCACATCCTGATTGATTCGTGTTTTCATACATCTGGTGCAGAATGGCATGGTCGCTGTGGGAACTCAAAGTTCGGGACACATTAACAAAATCACACTGCCATTGTTCATGAGAAGAGGTCCCAAATGCTTTCATGAGGTGGGGTCACAAAAAGGCCATGTTGAAAGTCTGTAGTGCAAATACCAACAAACGCCTGAGGCATTAGGGTTTCTAACTGTAACATTCCACCCTGAACAGACTGGCAGGCATCAGGTGTGTGCCTTTGGATTGCCAACTATAATGCTCATGCCATCCCACCCCCACCCTCCAGCCAGTGACAGGCATTGAGGTGTGCCTTGGACTCTTCAGCCCCAGAGTTCACCCCATTCTCCTATACTGCACCCATTTCAGCATATGTCCTTATGGAATGGGGTGACTGTAAAAACGAACACTCCAAGGCACACCTTGACACAAGTCGGTGTCTGCAGAATAGGGTGAGGTGACATGGCATGAACATCATAGGTGATGACCCACATGCATACCCCAATGCCTGTCCATCTCTGCAGGGTGGAGATGGGGCTGGCGTGACGTTCAGTACTTCACTGCCATTCCTAGTCTGTATCTGTCTAACTCCTGCATTTGCAATGCTAATAACAGCAAGCAAACATTTGGCATTGACAAATGTGTTTGGAAAGCACTGTTCCACTCTGATTTTGTAAGTTCTTTTCTGATACAATTTCAGTCTGTGTTGTTGTATAGATATCTTCCCATTACCCTGTTTCAATAGTTCCCCCATTTATACAATGAAGTGCACTTTACAATGCTTACCATTTGTGAGTGATTCAGTGACTTGCAACCTCATATTTTTAATATTCATAGGGCTGTTAGTGTGGTGTGAAGGAGCGACTCTGCAAATTGTTTTAATGCCTGACTGTATTTAATAAATGGTATGCTGTTTTGCCTAAGAGAGAACAAGCTCTTGTACCTTTTGTTGCCATGTCTCCCCTGTTTTGTGTTTCTTTGCAGCCTGGTTTTCCCCCTCCTGTCTTACCTGGTTGCCTATCTGCAAGGAGAATACAGGTGGCATAAAGGGGGAAGAGCTATTTGAGGACCTTGAGAGAGCCGATGGGAGCCCAAGGTGATCAGTTGGTCTGTTGACTGGTGAACAGAGTGTGCATCACAGAGCTAGAGTATGAAGAATGTAGCTGGAGAGTACAGAGAATGGAACTGGAGAATCAGAGTATGCGGCAGTAGAAGGGAGAATGCCTTGACCCCCTACTAGCATGGAACGTTGAGTAGTAGAGCTAAAGATTGAAGTTCAAATAGGATTGAGTTTCTGAGCTCCAGGTCTAGAGTCAAGGAATTTGGCTGGCATGGATTTGGCTTCAACTATGGACATTGTATTGTATTGAGTTAAGGTGGTCTAGTGCTGGCACACTATGAAGTTGATGACCAGAAAATTAGAGAATTAGATAATCCCCAGAGAGTGAGTACTGAGGAAAAATCCCTTGGGTAAGCTCTGTTTGTTGTAAAAATTGTTAATTTATGACTAGACCGAGTTAAAACTATTTGCAAATACCATACTTGTACTAATACACAGCAAAATGGAGCTTAGTTTTAAAGTATAGTGATGGTGGTATAACTGAGGCAAGGATTTTTATCTCAATGTACGTTTTGTTGCATTAAAGTTTATAGGTGTTTGTTGCATCTTTACTAGTAATACTGTTTATGGATTCACCTGGGAAGTTAGAATATAAAAATGTAATTGTAATATAATAACTAGGATAATTGAACCTATACATAGATAGACAGATACGTAATGAAAATTTATTTTAACTGTAAACCAGTTGAAGTTTAACACTTTTTCTCACACCACTGAAGTCACATGCCCCCATCCAGGTTGTTTGAATGGTTGTATAATAAAGCCTGCCTGATTCTGACTTCAGTTGGCATTTTGCAGTGCTACAGGACAATCACACTTACAGCCTATGCCTCCTTGATCCAAAATTTGGTTCTGTTTTTACCTGAAAAGCAACTTTAAGAAAAGCTACTGTACTTTAAGATAATGTGCTAGTGCAACACCAATGCAAATTTAGATGTCATTTACAGTAGTTCTTAGAGCTCCGTTTTCAGTGCGCGTGGACCACGCTGAAAAGTCTTCTTGAAATGGCGCTACATGTGTGAAATGGAGCCAAGATGGATTGTGGAAAGGTTTGTGGTTGGGAAAAAATAAAACGTAGTGGCAAAGTAAGATTCATTTTAAGCTTTATTTCAGTTTTTTTTGCCTCTCTTACAGTTATTTAAATTTGTACCCATTTTCATTTAATTTATAGTGTATGGGAGAGCTTTGTTGCTCTCTGAATTCCATCAAAAGATAGAGTTGTTGTACCATTGATGTGATGTAAAATTGCTGTTGTACCATCCTGAGTACGTCACATCGATGGTACAACAACATGGAACATCCCTGCGCATGCACATTAGGCAGCACTCAGCCGCGCAGAGGACAGGTCTATTGCGATCATAAGGAAATGGCCACAGCAATGAGATTTTTTTAAACGAAGACAGCAGCGTTGATGAAATGACACAGTCCAGATGTTCGGCATCAGTGGGTAGCGTCATATTTCATTTAACAACTTTAGTCTGTGGCAGTTAGAGAACGTGGACCGAGCGGGGCTTCTTCTTCTCATTTGTGGGGGAGGGATGAGCAACAGCACAATTGTTACAGCCACGATCAAGAAATTTTTTTGCTGATGTCCATACGCTATACAACACAATGCATGGGCATCAGTTAACAACATCACTGAATTCACTTCTCGAGGCTATCAGGCAACAGTAAACCTCTCGAGCTTCACTCTCGAGGTTTACACAGTTGCCATGGTAACCTCTTGAAGTGAATACAGCGTTGTTGTTAACTAATGCCCATACATTATCCTCTATGTATTGCCCCAAAGTGATGTTCTAAAGTCTAGTAAGTGACAATTTGTTGAGTAGTCTATAAATAGTAAACTCAATCCACTGTGTCTAAATCAAGGACTTGGCTAACTAGTAGAACTTAGTGTAACAAAAAGAAAATTTAATCTGTATTATATGGATGTTTAAGGTATTTTAAAGTGTTTGTCTCTGTTTTGGAGAGTGTAAGTTGGCCATCATTTTAATTGTGCTTCTTGGTTTATAATCATTGCATTCTATTTGTGACCTTCAGAAGGAATGCAATAAATCTGGGTTCCATGTCAAGTTCGCATCATCTGAGGCAACTAAAACAGAAATTTGGATGGTGATTCTACCTGGATTTGTTTAAAAAGTGCTAAAGTTCAATTCAGAATTCATTTCAGGAGAATATTTCCTTAACAAATTCTGTTAAAAACATTAGAAAAGACCAACCCGTCTGTGCAGTGGTTAAATTTCTGCTTGTGATGCTGGCGGCCCGGGTTCGGGAACAGACCCCGGGATGCTTGAGGGCCAGTCGTCCGGGGGAGAGAAGGCTTGAGCATCGGAAGACTGCTTGCCTTCTCATGGGGGTGGGGCTCCTGCTGACTTCTGGTGGAGGCCGGGAGCACAACAGCGTGCTGGGTTTGTTGACTGGGGGCATGGCAGATGTCGATGTGTGCCTAGATGTCTGTGGCACACCATGCCCTCGGGGAGAAAAGGGAGAAAAAAAGCTCCTGGGCTAACTGGATGAAGGCTTCTAGCCCCTGCTGACACAGAAGACCTGTTGCCAGCCTTACCTACCTCAGCAGCAGCATTCAGGGCCAACTGAAGAGTGTGTTGGCTGCCCCATTGGTGCCTTCCCCCCTCGGAGGAGAGGGACCCATCCAGCAAAGGGTTACATCGGGTTACCCTGGAGTGTTGGCTGCAATATGAGGTGAGGCTGGGGAGGTAGGGTGGTAGGGTCTCAAAGGTGAGGTGCCAAGGAGGCCTGAAGGAGTGGCAGGGCTCAGGGTAGGGGGAGCAAAAAAAAAGAAAACATAGGAAAATTTGCCCTCAAGGAGTTTTATTTGTCAATTTATGTGGAGTAACTCAGAGGACTCAGTGTACACTTTTCACACACAACCTCAGACTGTACATAAATTAGCTATTACTTCTCCACAGGGATTAATTTTAGAAGGCTTTCAACAGAATTTCTTTGGTAAAATCCTCTCAAAAGGAATTCTGCATTGAACTTTAGAGCTTTTAATTTTTTTTATATACTATTTATCACCTGATCTCCCCTGGTTGCTCTCTTCTAACTGACCCCTCATCCCCATCACTCCAGCTCTCCTGGGACTTACCTTCACCTATGCCCTCTGCCACAGAGCTGCAGAAGTGCCCAGCCACTGGGTATGGAGCCTGCGTGGGGTTGGTCATCATCCACAGTCTAGGGTGTGTTTCCTCTTTTTCTTTTTCCCTTCCTCATTGCTGGGGCATACACATTAATGTGCATGCATGGAGGCATGCTCATGCTGCAGAAGTCCCACAGCACCCACCCCTTGTGGGTGCCCAACATTCCCACACTATCCCTGGGCCTCCACCTAGGACAGTCATTTGGTGGGAATGCCAGTCCTCCCTCCCTAGGAGAGGAGAACAATCTTGCAGATACTAGATCCTCTCCCTCTCCAGCTGACACTCGACAGCCCTCTCACACCGTGAACATGGGTCATAAGTGTGACAGGCGGTAAGGCACGGATACCTCAGCCTTCCATGTCACTGGGCCAGCCCTTTAAAACTTTTTAAACAAATCCTGGGAGAATTGCCATCCAAAGTTCCAATTTAGCTGTGTCAGATGGCACAGACTTGATATGATACCATTAATCCATCAATGAAGACCATTTCGGTGCTGTCCAAAAACTCTGATTTTTTGGAGGAGCTGTTCCTGTTCTATCACCTGACCAATATACTACAGCTTGCAATCTATTACAGGACATTTGTCAGACTATACACTTAATGAACTTTTATTTGCTGTGTTTATATATCTGTGATCTGCTCATTTCATTGACCTATGCATAAAGTAATTTATTGGTCCTAATAGAAACTAGACAAAAGGCAAAATGCAATTGGTGCCAATCCCTTGAAAAAAAAGACACAAAAGAATGGAAGTAGGAGTAGGACAAAACACAAGCATTTATCAATGTCAAACGTTGACTGCTTGTTAAAGAAGTTTTTTTTCGTTTTTGCAGTTCTGACCCCAAATGCTGAAGATGCTTGTTTTAGGATTCCCCTTATAGACATGACATGTGCCATTCATAGTAAACCTAAAGCTTGGCTATTTCTACTTGGCCGCCCCTATCACCCATTTATTTAACACCTCCCTGAAACAGGGTGAGCTGCCGGTGTCATGGAAAACTGCCCACATCTTACCTCCATTCAAGTCAGGGGACCCGTGCGACCGGAACAATTATTGGCCCATTTATATACTATTCACCCTTTCAAAAGTACTGGAAAAAAATTGTCAACACTCAAATTAGAGAACACTTGGATTTGCAGAAACTTCTAAACCCTCACAGTCTGGGTTCAGGGCCAAACACAGTACAATATCTGCCCTTGCAAAAGTAACTACTGATTGGCAAATTGCCCTGGACTCTAAGAAACATGTGTTTGCCCTTTTTCTGGATCTCAGTAAGGTCTTTGGCACCATGGATCACAACATCTTGCTTACCTCACTGAGCAACATCGGTCTCGATAACCCTGCCATTAACTAGTTTACCAGCTACCTCACCAATAGATTACAACAAGTCAAATCTGCAGGTGACCTGTCTCCACAAAAATCTCTTTTGCGAGGAGTCCCTCAAGGCTCCATACTGGGCTCTATCTTATTTGCAATCGACATCAATAAACTGGACTTCCATCTATGTGCAGCTAATGTGCACCTATTTGATGACGATACTGTACTCTACACTTCAAATTCTTCACTACACTCGGCATATGAGGACTTACAATCAGACTGTATCACTCTTCAACATAGCCTTATCAAACACAAACTGCTACTCAATCAATGCCAAAAAGACTAAAGCCATGATTCTCTCACCAAAGGCAGTCTCCGGACCTACACATATCCCCAAGATACTAACGCTTTTGGGTGAACCCCTTGAAATACCTTCAAATACCAAGGGTTCTGGCTGAACAACAAGCTTAACTTTCTGTGCCATTTTGGCCCCATGAAAGGAATGAATATGGGGTCCCCCCTGTGAGAGGAATGAAGATGGGCTCACATGAAAGGAATGAAGATGCCCCCTCGAATGGTTAAAAATGGGTAAACTTTTCAGTCAGCTAGTGAAGTGGCCTTTTCCGTGCTTTTTGCTGAGAAAAGACATCAATTATTTTGGCGACATTTAATTTCCTCACACGTTCATTTTCTATTGATAAAAGAGCTAGGCCAGTGAGTCGTTCTTGCACCATCATACTTCTTAAATAACTCTTGATAAGTTTTAGTTTAGAAAATGAGCACTCTGCAGTTGCCACTGTTACTGGTATTGTCATAAACAGCAAGTATGCTGTACAAATATCTGGAAAACTTGAAGCAACAGTGTGGTTTTCAATCAGCAGCAGTTCAAAAACTTCCTTCACTATAGATTTCCTTAAAATGTCTAATTTCAGACAATTTCTGAATGACAGTAGTTGGCCTGGGAGCAAGGGTGACAAGTCAGATTCATATTGTTTGATCAGATTTTCTCCGGCAGCATATAACTCATTGTCAGTAGCCAAAGTCAAGGTGGAAGGGAAAGTGTCAAAGGCCTTGCTGAAGGCAGTGGACATGGCCTATCTGGACTTCAACAAGGCCTTTGACACTGTGCCACATAGAAGACTATTACACAAACTGGGGAATATGGGTGTGGGCAGGACAGTAGTGTGGTGGGTAGGTAACTGGCTGGGTGGCAGGACACAGAGGGTGGTGGTAAATGGCTGTCACTCCACAGAGGGAAGAGTGACCAGCGGGTACCACAGGGATCAGTGCTGGGACCAGTCCTATTCAACATCTTCATCAGTGACATTGCGCGGGACCTAGAAGGCAGAATTTCACTGTTCACTGATGACACAAAGCTCTGTAACAGAGTAGACACACCAGAGGGTGTAGACAGAATGAGAAGGGACCTGCAGAAACTTGAAGAATGGTCAGGGGTTTGGCAGTTGAAATCCAATGCAAAAAGTGCAAGATAATGCATATGGGGCACAAAAACCCTGGCACAATATATCAGTTGTGGGGTGAGGATATAGCATGCACCAAGCAGGAAAGGGATCTTGGGGTTATCATCTCTGATGACCTCAAGGTAGGGAAACAGTGTGACAAGGCAGCAGGTAAAGCAAATAGGATGCTGGGATGCATAGGCAGGGCATCACCAGCAGGAAAAGGGAGGTCATAATTCCACTATACAAAGACACTAGTGAGGCCCCACCTGAGTACAGTGTACAGTTCTGGAGACCATACCATGTAAGGACATAGACAGGGTAGAGAAGGTTCAGGGAGGGCAACAAAGATGGTGCATGGATTGCATCACAAGTCCTATGAAGACAGGTTGAAGGAATTGAACATGTACTCCCTGGAGGAGAGGAGAGGAGGGAGAGAGGGGATATGATAGGGACATACAAGTATCTTACAGGGAGGAACAGGGTGCAGGAATACACTATTTTAAGCGAAAAGATGTTCTAGGACTAGAGGGCATGGGATGAAGTTGGAGGCAGGATGATTCAGAGGAAACATGAGGAAGAATTTCTTCACAGAACGGGTGGTGGACAAGTGGAACACCCTGCCAGAGGAAGTGGTGGGGGCTGAAACAATCACAGGATTTAAGAATGCATGGGATAGACATAAAGGAATTCTGGAAGTCAGGGGTAAGGAGCAACAGACTTCTAGGAAAACATAAACTGAACTTACAAGCTCAAATGGGCAGAGTGGGTGGGCCATAGGCCCTTATCTGCTGACACTGTCTATGTATCTATGTAATAGCTTTGAATGTGCCCACCACTTCATTTAAACCTTCAAAGTGGCATTCCAGTTGTGAGATGGCTCTGCCCAGAGTAGCGTAAAACACAGTAACTTTGAACCTTTCTTCTGCAGATGTAAGCCTATAGTCTTCACAAAGTTCATCGTGGAACCGTTTTACTCTTTGCCCGTGATGCTCTTCAAATTTTTCTGATATTCCCCAGACTTTGGCCATTTCAATGGCAGATTCATGAAATGTTTCAAATTGGTTTCTAGATTCCTGCAAACTACTGTCAACAGTTTGAAGAAGTGTGGTGGCTTTGGTGAGGTCTTCTTGTGGTGACTGCAGCAGCTTTGAAACACAGTTGACAGATTCCAAATTTTGGTGAGCAGTACAACTAAAAATACAAATTGGAACTTCTCCATTTTCAACTTCAAAGTTGTTGCCTCTGTAATTTCTTTTTTCTTTGTACTAGTAAGTATTATCTTTGACAATGCCTTAAGGACATCTGTAAAACGGTAATGAAGAGACACTAAGGAATCATACCGCGATGACCATCTGGTTGGACACAGTCTCTTTAATGTGACATTGGAGGAGGACGCAAATGACGACAGCATGTGCCAGCACTTTATGCTGTGTCCAAAGAAGGTGTACAGATTTTCCACTGTACCAAAGAAGTTTTTCACTTCTGGCACATCTGACAGGGCATCATTCAGGACTAAATTCAAGTTATGCGCTGCACAGTGAACATAAGTTGCTTTTGGTTGTCTGGCCTTAATTCTTGCTTGCACATCTGCATATATGCCGCTCATAGTTGCAGCCTCATCATAACTTTGGCCTCGCAGTTTGGATATGTTCAACCTATTATTTTCGATACTATTAATAATCATCTCTTCCAAGCCTGCCACTGAATGGGCCTCTACTTTCACAAATCCCATGAAAGACTCATTAATTTTTATGTGTCTAGGTTTCCCACTTTCTTCTGTATCGATGGATACATAGCGGATCACTTGACTGAGCTGATCTGTTTTTACAATATCCTGAGTGGTGTCCATAATTACAGAAAAGAATGGAGAATTATTGACATCCTCTATTATTTCGTCCTTGACACTGTTTGAGAGTATTGCAATCAATTCATTCTGTATGTCAGGGCTTAAATATTTCAATGTTCCCTCCGGCACACTTATTAGCTTTTCCAGTACTGGATCATACTTTGCAAGAAGTGTGATAATGGAAAGAAAATTTCCACAATTTGCATTGGACCTTATATTCTCCCTGTGGCCCCTAAATGCCAGGTTAGACATGGCTAAAGTCAACGTAATGTTGATAATTCTGTCAAGTACCTGTCTCCAGTAGTTTGCTTCTTTGTTGATGGATTCTTCCAAATCTTCTGTTAATGTCTTGTGGCAACGCCATTGTTCCAATACCAGGCAGCACTGTAAGTGCAGGGTTGACTTTTCATGCAAGTCTAATTTTGCAGACAGATGACCCCAATCCCGCAGTCCATTCACCCATGTAGCATTAACCCTATCCTTTTTGGTATAAAACAGCCAACAAGCCTGGCAATATACACGGTCTAAGGCTGGTGAATAGCACAGCCATGTGCACTGTAGTTTAACACCAGCTTTGTTTACCTTCTCATAGTAGATTTCAGAAAAACATCTTCCCTTCTGAACAGGGTCACATGGAAATGGGCTTGATGGTTGGCATGGCCCATGCGATATTATGAACTGTTTGACTTGAGCACTGAGGGTCTCACTAAAGTGTGCTTTGTCAGTGGGGAATTTTTCTGAAGCCAGACTAACAAGATGAACATCATAACTTTCAATCATTGCTGAGGAACCTTCACCAGGACCATCTCTCTCTCTCTCTCTCACTGCTATCTGTACTTTCATTTAATACATCATTATTATCATCAACCTTCATATCACTACCAGTATTGTGTGCTTGTGCATCAATACTGATGTGTTCTTCAGTGTTCAGGCTTGACACTGAGTCACCCACCACATCATAAACAGTATCCATATTAACCACAACCTGACACACACATCAGTAGTCTCTTGCAAAGGTACATAAACCTTGTCGGACGTGTCTGCACTGTCTTTCTTAAAAAATGTGGAGATTTTGGGTAACTTCTTTAATTTCTCATCCCTCTCTTTGCTCAGCTTTCTCTTTGCTGCACCACTAAGATGCTTAGATGGAACACTCAACATTTTTATACTTAAAACCAAAACCTTATGAATAACTATCTGGTATTGGCTTGATAAATGTATACCTCACTTACGCACTAAAATGAGGGTAGGAGACTGACTGGTTTACAGTGATCAGTGATGATACAGTGAAAGTTCAGTTTTGCAGAATATTGGACACTCAGTTATAATTATTAGGTCTAATAAAACTTATAGACATATGTGTTGTGTGTTTTCTTGATATAGTGGGGGGGCAAAACAGAGGTAGGGGCATGAGACTGAGAAGTAAATGCTTGTGCGTAACTTTATTTTTATTCAAACAGCCTTTTAACTTTTTTTTGGGGGGCAGCTTTGAAAAAGCTGTTTTCTTTCACCCACCTTTCCCAAACTCCCAACTGTCCCTTCCCGTCCCCACACTGTATATGTTCTCCTTCAAAAAGGTATAATGCTTTCTCTTTTTTAAGGCTTTGAAAATTCTGTCTGTATTGTTTATTTTATAATCTTATTATGTGAACAATAACTTCCACACACACTACAAGTTTTTTGTTTATTATTGGGTTCTGCAGCAGCACTACTGCTCTTACTGTTACTGTTCCCTAACTAATCTCGGTCGTCTGTCCTTTCTCTACTTTACTTTATCAGATCTCCTCCTCTCCTCGGCCCTGTTGTCTCTCTCTGTCTCAATCCCTCTGTTGTCTCAGTATATAGTATACCTTCTGTAACCCCAGCAGAAATTCATTTTTTTTACTTTGAGGGGCATATATGCAGGCATGCAAGCAAGTTTCTTTGCTTTGGCTTTCAATCTGGACTTTTTAGTTAGAACAGAAATTGAGAGTTATAGTCAGACTCCCCCAGACAACCCCCTGAGTCTCATCTCTTTCTGTTATTCCCTAACTAATCACTGCTGCCTTTTGTTTTGTGATTCCAGACCAGTAGAGTAATTATTTCTTTCCTTTCTTTGCTTTGGCTTTGCCTTTCTGGGATAAGGGCTTTGCTGATTGCTTTCAATCAAACTCCCCTAGCCGGCTGCCGGGTCCTCATTCACCCACTGTCTCAGTCTGTATTTAAGAATTTTTTAATTTTATTTCAATCAACAGGACCACAACTGCCAGGAAGCATCTGCTGCACTTATTTGCTCAATTAAGCAGACAACTGCCTCGCTGCAGCACTTTCTTTGCTGGTGTGTCTGTCTGAATGAATGGACAGCCTTTTACTTTACTTGTACTGTATTTCTACCTTTTCTCCAGTCTTTATTCTCTCTCTCCTTAGCTGAGCTCCTCTTTCATCAATTATTCTCTGTCAGTCAGTCTAGGTAGCTCATGAGAGTATGCAGACCCCTGTTCTCGCCTCCCTGTCTCTTTAATTTAGAGTTCCAAGAGGAAGACCACTACAGTGACATCTGTCGTCCTCTGTTGCTAAGCTTTATTGCTTATTTGATTTGGCTGCTCAAAGCACCGAGAGCCAACAACCAGCAGCACTTATTGCTTCTATGATTATCTGTTCTGTCTAGTCTATGTGACTCTGAACCATGTCTTTTCTTTGTACACAGTACTTTTTCTCTAATATCTTTATTCTTTTCTGTTTCTTTCTTATCTATTTTTGTATTTCTCTCTCCTCCTTGCTGAGCTGCTCTGCTCCCTTTCTTTTAATTATCATTCATTCAGTTATCAGTCTGCTCTGCTCTGGGCTGGCCCACCCAGTCTCTATGTGACAGTGTGAGTCTGCAGACAACAACAGAAGACAGACTCTAATATTATTTTTGTAATAAAACAAAATTCCCAGTTCCTTCTCCAAAATATATGATCTGCTGGCCCTGTCCCTGCCTGCCTGCCTGTGTGGTCAGGTGTTCAGTAAGGCAGAGACTGTCTCTTAAGGTTTTTGTTTTATAACCAAAATCTTATTAATATGATCTCATCATCAGAAAGCCCCTGCCCGACACAGTCCCTGTTGTCTGCTGGCCCTGTTCCTGCCTCCTGCCTGCCTGTGGTCAGGTGCAGGTGTTCAGCAAGACATAGAGACTGTCTATGTTATGTTTTTTTTATAACCAATAAAAGTCCTTGTTAGTTGTTCTATTATCTTTTTAAGTTGTTCCGTTCCCGGCTTCCTGGCTGGCTTCCTTTGAGTCTCAGTCAGTCCACTCTGTCTCCTAATTTCTCCCCAAGAAAAAGTCCTCCCACCTCCTGTCCTCCCCACTGCCTCAGACCCACAGTGGATTGGCCTGGCAAGGCCCACTGGCACCTTGCACCTGCTCGCACCTCACACTAGTCAGGAAAAACATTTTTTATTCTTTTCTCTCTCTCTAAGCGAGTAAGAGCAGCCCAGGAGAGAGCACTGGAGGACTGCACAAGAAAGCACCAAAAAGTGGTGGTCTTGAGTTGACGAATGACCTGACTAGTACAGCAAAGAGATGGACGCACTAACACTACACATCTGTTTGCAGTACAGTAGCAAGAAATGGTGGAGGAGGATTCAGTTCTTCTCTGACTGCAGCTTTGGATGTGATGACATCGAAGCCTGCTCCCCCAGCCCCCGATTCCTACAGATCATGTGTGGCTAGCTGCCTAATTTGTCAATCAACATCTCTTTGATCTCTCTGGTCAGGACAGAGTTGACAGATAGGTGGTGGCCAGTGGGAGTGTGCTCACTCCTCCTTCTCAGCTCGCTCGCTGGCCTGGCTCAGTCACGGCAGGCACGGGCACGGCATGGCTCCCCCCCATCCCAGTCTCACTCTCAGCACTGCCTGCGGTGCCCTGCTCACTCCCTAAGGGGGCCCACGTGGTGTTCAGAAGTGCAGTCATATCGTGCACCGATGGTATTGGCTGTATATATGGATAAGATTTATATTGCCAAATTCGGGCATGACAACGCATGGGCACGGGGGGGGCATGCAGTGTCACCATGAGTCCGTGCATATGCTCAATCAGCTCAGCAGCTGAACTGCTGTGACCTCTGCCCTGTCATAGAACAGATTGTCAACAAAACTTGCCAGGCTTTGCCAGCAGCTGGCCTGGGCTGGTGCACACACAGGCAGAGTACAGAGGGATGAGATTGAGAAGAAGATGGGAGAGAGAGTCAGCATCTGAAGGTGTCAGCATAGCTGAGGAGAGACTAAGAGAGAGTGATGAGTCACTGACACTGACTGAAGTTCGGACCCTCTGGGGTGAGTAGAAAAAGTGACCGGGTGAATGGGATGTGAGTTGATTTACTGAAGGGGACTAGTCTAGAACACGGAGTTTGGGGTCTGTATTTGGATTAAGGATAGAGAAGCAGTGAACTGTGGTATGTTTGTGGCACTTTAGTAGGTGGGAGACTGACAGGTTTAAAACTTTGTGCAGTGCACCAAGAGAGCAGACTAATATGATGTATGGGTCGGGACGGGTGCGAAAAGTTGTGTGTGCTGGTGATGGCTGCTGATTCATTTGGTGGGGAGAAACCATCTGCTAAAGCTCGCATTGGCTGCGCCTTCAGGGCAAGTTTCCAGAATAGTGAGATGGATGAGCCTCAGGGAGTCGGGTTGGACCTTCTTCGGAACTTACTTGATCCATTGGGAGTTTGAGATAGAGAGACAGAGGCTGGTCTTCTGGTTGCTGCGCTACTATTACTCAAACCGGAGAAGGAAGAAGAGGAAAGCAAGGAAAGCACTGGCTGGGGGAGCTGGAATTATTGCAGGCTGGGGGACTGAGACTGGTGTGGTGAGAACTGTAGTCAGTGATGACACTGACAGTCAACTCCTGGGTGGCTGGGGAGGTGACGGCGGGTCAGCGGGCAGTGGGTCAGGGACAAAATCCATTATTGTGAGTCTGGCAGTCCATGACTCTCTCACTCAGGATGACTTACTTGGTCAGGACGGGAGTGAGCGAGTGTGAGACCGAGTGCCACTGCCGCCTGCCCCGCAGCCCAGTGGGACAGTAAAAAAAGTAAATATAATAAAAATAAATAAATCATTTTTTGCTGCAGCCAGGCGGGCAGTCTAGATGGTCCTTCTAGTTCATGGGCCCCAGTGCAGGTGCACCACCTGCACACTCCATTCCTACACCCCTGCACAAGGGAATCTAGAAAGGGATATTTTGCTCGATAAAATCTTTTGGAGAGGGGTTTCCCCTAAGTTAGACATAACACATTTGGAGCATAGAATTCAGAGATTATATGGTTATCAGGAGAAGGTTTGGCCCCAACAAGAATTTCCCATAAAGTACATAACTTCTCTGTTCAGTCATAAAGTGGGACTTCAGTTAGAGGAGGGCGATATTTATTTATTCATTTATTCAAGCGTTTAACCAGGAAGGCATACTGAGCAGGCTACTGCTCGATTACAGATGCATCCTGGGGGAAGGGTGGTACATACAATTGAGGTAGGTAATACAATGCATAATACATAATACCTAGGTAAGGACAGACCCAATACGATAGGTACCGAATATAGAGACAAAGATAAACATGAGGGAACAAATTGATACTGACACAAACAGGCACAGTTTAAATACTTACATTAAATATATTATGATAGGTAAGCAATCATTAAATGAACATAGGTTGCACGACCAAGGCTGTCACACTGTAGGCTGTTATAAGGCTGTGCCGCATGAACAGGTATGGGAGAAGTGAGCTAGAAGCATGAAGTTAAGATGCAGCGAGGAAGAGAAGTGACGAATGTTAGAGGGGAGGGAATTCCACATCTTAGGCATGCTGTAGCTAAAGGCTGCCTGTCCCATGGCAGTGGTTCTATGAGGGACAGCTAGGATCCGTGGGTCATTGTTTGTGAGAGAATATGCTTGGGTGCTAGTGTTGGTTAGGGAAGAGGAGAGGTGGGGGGGAGCTGCTGGGACCAGTACTTGGCCGAGATCTTGGCACAGTGGGAGTGCCTATGGTTATCTAGAGATGTAAGGTTCATAGATTGGTAGAGGGTACAGTGATGGGCGGAGTATGGGCAGTTCAGGACAAAGTGACAGAAAGAGTGGCAGAGGGGATCTAGTCTGGCTAGGATGGACTTGGAACCCGGGCTGTAGACAACATCACCGTAATCGAAGACTGGGAAGATCATTTTCTGCACAACGGCCCTGTGGGCAGAGAGTGGGATATTGTCACAGTTGCGGTAAAGTGCACTGAGCCTGGGGTGCAGCTTCTTGAGTATGGAGTCGACATGTGTGGAAAAGTTGAGGTGCTGATCAAGCCAGACACTGAGGTACCTGAAGGAAGTACAAGTCTCAAGGGGTGACCCATCCAGGGTATGGAATGTAATAGGGGAGTGGAGACTTGAGAGTCTCTGCCTTGTGCCAAAGGTGACTGAGATGGTTGGCATTGAGGGAGAGGTGATTTGAGAGTAACTAGAGCTGGACTTGATCAAAGTCTGACTGAAGTCTGGTCATTATCTCTGTGGCTGAGGAGCCAGATGTATATAGTACAGTATCGTCCACATACATGTGAATGGAGGTATGTGGGCAGGCAGAAGGCAGGTCATTAAGAGAGATGGAGAACAGAAGTGTGCCTATATCCGAGCTTTGCTGTACCCCCGTAGTAACGGGGGGGGGGCCGAGGTGGCAGAGCTGACTCTGACTGATTGGGACCTCCCTGCAAGGTATGAGTAGAACCACCTGGAGGCCCAGCTAGACAGCCCAGCATTGGAGAGTTTGGACAGGAGGAGAGAGTGGGAGACGGTGTCAAATGTCTTGGTCAGGTCAATGAAAATGGCAGCTGTGATGTGGCAAGCATCCATACCAGTGAGGATGGAGTCAGTGAGCCTGAGAAAGGAGGAGGTAGTTGAGCGGGATTTTCTAAAACCAGACTGGTGGAGGTGAAGAAGGAAGAGGAGTCAAGATAGGATGACAGATGGGAGAGTACTAGACACTCTTGGATTTTTGCCAATATAGGCAGTAGGAAAATGAGATGATAATTGCTTGAGTTGGAGGCATCCCCCCCTTGGGAAAGGGGGATTACGGTGGCATGTTTCCATCCAGAGGGGACTACAGCAAGGGAGAGGGAGAGGGATAGGTTGAAAAGGGCAATCAGGGGTTTGGCTATGGTGGGAGCCAAGAGGTAGAGCATTTTGGAGTCCAACCCTGTTGGGCATTTGCCCTTATTAGGATTAAGGGTGAGCAGAGCATTATATACCTCAACCTCGGTGATATGCTGAAATGAGAACGAGTGGGCTGTAGGTGTGGCTGTAGCAGGGGAGGTCTGGCTGGGTTGCTGAGTGAGGCGAAGAGTGGGCAGGAAGGTTGCATGGCAGTTTGTGAAGTGAGAGTTAAACTGTGAGGCCACAGCTGGGGGGTCAGTGACATAGAGCCCATCTACCAGTAGGGTAGGGGTGAGGGGCTGCAATGGAGGGCTGAGAAGCAATTTTACCACTTTCCAGAATTTAGCTGGCTGATGGGAGGTGGAATTGAATGAGACTTTGAAATAGCTAGCTTTAGCTTGGCGGATTATCCTAGTGCAAGCATTGCGTAATGATCGATAAGCCTGGAGGTCAGCTGGTGAGCTGGAAGACTTGTAGGATTTCCAAGCTTTGTCCCTGCTCTTAAGTAGGGCTAGGATTTTAGATGTGATCCATGGGAGGTGTGTACCTCTGACTCTAGTATGCCTGAGGGGGGGCGTAGTGATCCCAAACGGCAGAGAACTTGAACTTAAAGAGCTCCAGGGCCTCATCAATGGAGGTGGATTGGCTGTTGAATTACCAATCAGAATAGGTCAAGTCATTGTGTAGTTAGGTGAGGTCCAGGGACTTGTAGGATCTAGTCATTAGGATTCTGGGCTTTTGGCCTTTGGCTTTTCCTTACTGAATAGATGCCATGATGGTCACTTAAGGCATCAGGTAGGAGGCCGGAAGCTAGGATACTATGAGGGTGAGAGGTGAGGGACCAGTCCAGGAGAGAGTGATTCAAAGTTTTGTGGTTTAACCGAGTGGGTTCTGAGATATGCGGGGCTAGGCTTAGGGCAGTCACTGTATCATGAAGCTTGGAGTTAGCCCCAGCAAGCCAGTTCTGGTTAAAGTCCCCAAGTATGTGGAGCTCACCTCCGGAAGCCAGAGAGTTTAGTGTGCCAAGGTGATCAAGTATGGCAGGTATGTTGGTGCACAGTAGGTGCCTGCAATGAAAATCAGAGTTGAGTGGGGGAGGGAGAGTTTTACCATTAGTGTGTCAATGGACTCCAAAGGCAGAGACAGGGTGACCTGGGAGAACTGGATTGTGGAGGCAATATACATGGCTATGCCCTTTTTATTGCCCTTCCGATCATGTTGGATGAGTGTGTAGCCAGGTAAAGCGAATTCCCTGTCAGTGTTGTGGGACTTCAGCCAGGTTGCAGAGAAAATCAGTACATCTGGATTGAGGGACAGGACGAGTGGCTGAAGCAGGGTAATTTTATGAAGGAGGCTGCATATATTCAGGTGGATCATTTTTAGACCTGATGGGAGTTGGGTTGGCAATGTAGGGTTAGGGGTGTGATGGTGAATAGGTCCAGGGTTTGATTCATCATCGCCTGCTAGGAGTAATAGTAGTGTGATCAGGAATTTGGCATTATGTGTGGCCCAATATAGTTTACGGGGGGGGGGTGGTGGTATGGGGCTTGGTGATAGCAGCTATTGACCTACGGGCCTGTGGCAATAGGGCTAATTGGCTAATCTTGAAGGTGAGTAGCAGTACAGTAGGACCGACTGGTGTAGAATGGAAAAGACAACCAGGGAGGGTGTCAACCTTGATAGTGGAGATATAGATGGTAGTTGGCAATCTGATGCATGGTGACTTCCAGGCCGTCAACTCAGGGTAGGAAGATGGAGGGAAAGACACCCAGGGAATGAGGATGATCAGAGAAGTTAGGAGCAGAGGTAGCATTGCAGAGGGACAGGCAAAATATGACAGATTAGGATTTTTTATTTAAGAAGAGTAGTGGCCTCTAGTGGGTGTAGGGAATAGCCTGCAAATGGGAAACTGGGCTGATTGGTTCTAGAGTAGCATGTGACTATGCCTATATATAGGAATGTTTGCCAAGGGTGGTGGTGGGGTAGCTGTCGCAGAGCGTCAGCGGGGTGTGCTTACTGCTGAGCTGCGTGTGAATGCCGTACCTTCTTGCTGTGCTGTGAGGCGGGGGGGAGCAGCTCTCCAGCTCAGGGGATGGATCCTTACAGATCTTCCCTTGTGACAACCAAAATGGATGGGGAGAGCTGGAGAAATAAAACATGGAGCAGGAATTATATAAGGTAGGAGTAAGGGATGGACTAAGCTTTACTGCGTCACAATGATCGAAATAATTACTCCTTTTACAGTTCCCAGCACAAAGTACAGGAGTTATAACCCTTGTTTGAGCACCACTTTACAACGTAGTTCCTGAAAATAATCTGCAGCTAACTAAAACAGGAAAAATTAATTCTACTTGAGAGCTGATTTTTTTAGCACCAGTTTTACAACGTAGATACTGGAAATAAGTCTGCAGCTAACCAGACAAGAAAATTAATTCTACTTGAGAACAGGATTTCAATCTCAGAGCCACAGAGGTACAAACAGGGACCCTGTGAGTTAAAATCCTGAGGAATTAAAGGAATCTTTACAAATTACACAAAGTTAAGCACTCTGCTGTGGCTGCAAGTCTCCGTGCCTAGTGCAGGGTAGCTGAGGGTACATTCAATCATTATGTGTCTGCTGACTCGGAGTGGGTCTGATTTGAATTTGGAACCCCAAATTCTTGCTTACTGCTGAGCTGTGAGTGAATGCTGTACCTTCTTGCTGTGCTGTGAGGCAGGGGGCCAGCTCTCCGGCTCGGGGGAGGGCTCTTTACAGATCTGCCCTCGCGACCACCAAAACAGATGGGGAGAGCTTCTTGCTGTGCTGTGAGGTGGGGGGGCCAGCTCTCTGGCTCGGGGGAAGGCTCTTTACAGATCTGCCCTCGCGACCACCAAAATAGATGGGGAGAGCTTTGCTGTGCTGTGAGGTGGGGGCCAGCCTCTGGCTCGGGAGGGCTCTTTACAGATCTGCCATCACGACCACCAAAATGGATGGGGAGAGCTTTTGCTGTGCTGTGAGGCGGGGGCAGCTTTCTGGCTCAGGGAGGGCTCTTACAGATCTGCCCTCACGACCACCAAAAAGGATGGGGAGAGCTTCTTGCTGTGCTGCGAGGTGGGGGGGCCAGCTCTCCGGCTCGGGGGAGGGCTCCCCACAGACCTGCCCCTGCTACCACCAAAATGGCTATAAAGCAACATGGCTTTGTGATGAAAATGATAGGGACTGAATACAAATGTATTGCATTAATCACAGAGTAGCAAACTACTGTGTATTTGGAATAACAGTCAGCTCCTTGATAGAAATTCTATCTTGACGTCGTATATAAATGGGGTGGGGGGGCTGAGCACCCTCTTCATAGCTCAAATTCACAGGAGTCTAATCCCCATATTCTTTCTATATTTCGCTTGAAAAAAATCCAGTGGAGAAACTGATTTTAGTTGAAATCTTTGTGTTCTTTTCTTGCTAATTACCTCCATGTTTCGCTGGGAATAGGAGGCATAATTAAGGCTAAGAGAAGGACTGATCAAGATGGAGCTCAAGTTGATGCTATTTTTAAATCACTACTGATTACAGAAAAAGTACTTTCAAATCTTGGCAGGGTATCAGTGACTAAACTCTAATTTGACCTTTGATTCAGATGTTCACCAGGGCAATATATTTCAGTCCAATAGCATCACAACTTATGTATTATCTTGGAATATGCAGGCCTGAGATCCAGCTGGGCAGACAGAGAATGACTTGCTTTCATTTTATGCTTCTCTTTAGTGTGCCTATAGGAAACTTGCATTTGGTTGACCAGGATATATCTATGAATAACTCTGAACTTTTTCAAATTCCTGCAAAAAAAAAACTTAGCGGGGGGGAAGGAGACCAGTTGGGGGGTAGGGGGGCTGGCATGCTATATGAAGTTAGATGGATATTACTGTGCCAATCGGATTATGTCTCCAGAGTTCTGTCTGGTTCTTGCTGTAAAGATTTTTAATCTAGAATTCATCTTTATTAATGTTTATATTCCACCATCTGGCTCTAAATATGTGGTTAAAGACCCATAGAACACTCTGGAGGCCCTTCTCGAATTATAATACCTGCATTTTTCCAACACTCCAATTGTGATTCTTTGTAATTCAGCACCTGGACTGGTAACTTTAATGGCATCTTAGATAACTCAACAGCTGAATCCCTTTATAATGAGTCTACCCCCAAAGTTAGGTGCTCATGTGATAACAGAATAAATAGGGCAGGGTAGGATTTTATTAATTTTATGTTAAAATATAATTCTTTTCCCCTAAATGTGAGGCTAATTAATGACAATCCAGGCCAGTTTACATATTTTTCTGCTCTGGGAGCCTCTATAATTGACTATGTCTTGTGGGATGCCTCCCCAATGAGGTCCGAGCCTTTGCATATGTGATCAATAGATCAGAAAGTGACCATCTCCCCATGGCTTTTAATTGTACTTTAAGTGATTCTAAAAAGAAGATATACTCCAGTTTACATGGCAATCATTTTTTTCTCTAAATATAGGAATTAGGAATAGGAACATGGTTATCTGGACAGAGGAGTGTTCATCCACTGTTATCCAGATTATTTCTCCATTTTTACAATCTAACCTACATTCAGTTAACTCACTTATTACTGCTCTGGAGTTATACTCAAGCCTGGAACTGTTATTTGTTAATTTACAGTCTATTCTATATTATGAGGTTAAATCAGTACCCCCCCAAAAAAAAATTGTCTCACAATTGGTTTAATAAGAATTGCTACAAGAAAAATTTAAACGTCTTAGTTTTAAAAGATACATTAAAAATACTTAAAACATTTTAGTTTTATAAAATACATTTAAAAATACTTAAAACTTCTTAGTTTTATAAAATATATTATAAAATGCTTAAGACTTTGTAGTGTTATAAAAATGCATTACAAAAATAAGGATTGCCAGCAAGAAAAGTCTAAACTTCTTAGCCTTATAAAATACTTAAAAAAAATACAGACAGAAAACTGAGGATTAGGGACTTTGACGAGTGGTGGGAGAAATATTGGGCCCATGGTGTCTGGATATGGGTTTTGGGTTGGTGGATGGCTGGGGAGATATATGGGACAATAAGGAGCTGTTCGCCAAGGACAGACTGCATCTGAATATGGAGTGGAAGAGAGTTTTAAAAAATAAGATGGGGGAGTTTATGGTTATAAATTATGATTTAAACTACTACTAGTATGGGGGCTTACTCTTGTGGGGCAGACAGGATCGCAAAGATTGGGAGGGACTGTGTCTCTCCCCCAACTGAAAAATTGTTGGATGGGACCTACAAACAAAATGGCAAAAGCATGGGGGAAGGGGAGGCTGGGAAGAGTAGGGGGGATGATTGGCAGCTGGGCTCAACCAATGCAAGGAGTCTTGGGAACAAGATACCCAAGTTACAGGCAATGATGGGGGGGGAATCATGTGGCTGCAATCACAGAGACTTGGGTCACCCAGTGTCATGACTGAGACTTGATTGATGCTAAGGGTAGGAGGGTAAATGTAGGTGTAGTCTACAAAGCACCAGTACAAACTGAGGAACAGGACAGGTAAATGGTGGCAAACGTAACAAATCACTGTGGTAGATGGAGAGGTAGGACAGGGGTGGTGAGGGATTTCAACCTGCCTAGGGTGGATTGGTGCACTATGACATCAGCAAATGGTAAAGAACAAAGGCATCTAGACTCATTTCAAGATATTTTGCTGGCATTACTAATGGTGGAGCCAACTAGGGGAGGAAGCATCTTGGATTTGGTTCTGACAGACAGTGAACAGCTAAGGAATGTTGTAGTAGAGGACTCTCTTGCTGGGAGTGATCACTCGACAGTATGGTTCTCCCTGGACCTGGGGAGAGAGGGAAATCACACTAATACGATGGTATTGAATTTCAGGGGCAGATTTCAGGAGGATGGCAGCCATTCTGGTAGGTCACTTAGAGAAAGTATGTGCAGACATGGACACAGATTGCAGGTGGGAAATTATAAAAGTGGGCCAGTTGGAGGCCACTAAAACCTGCACTAAGTCCCAAAGCAAGAAAGCCAGGTCAAGGAACCCTGTTGGTGAACTAGAGATGTACAAGAGATGGGAAGGGAGAAAAGGCTAGCCTACCAAAAGTATAAGAACACCCATAAGGAGAAGGACAGGGACCAGTACTATGTGAAAGCGAAAGAGGTGAGTAGGGTGGTAAGGGCAGCCAAAGCAACCAGAGAGCTAAGATTGGCACAGGGGATGGGGGAGGGGGGAGAAGGACTTTCTTTAGATATATCAGGGTGAAGAGGAAGTGTAGGGGGCAGATTACCAGGTTAAAAAAGGAGAGTAGGTGGGCTGAGGTACTAATGAGTACTTCTGCTCAGTCATTATGAGGGAAATGGATGGTCCAGTTCCACAGGGCAGTGTTAGAGTAAAGGGTGGGGAGGGGGATCACTAACATCTGTTGATATGGTGGTAGAGAGAGTGTGAGAGGGACTTAGGCCTATAAGGACAGACAAGGCCACACGTCCAGGTGGGATCCACCCCAGAGTCCTAAGCATTGGCAGATGTCCTGGCAGAACCGCTGATGGAGTTATTCAACTCCTCCCTTCAAATGGGAAGTATACCATTGGACTGGAGAATGGCACACATAGTGCCCTCCATTAGAGTGGATCAAGGGACAAGCCAGGAAACTATAGACCTATCAGCCTGACATCCATAGTGGGGAAACTATTGGAAAGTATATTGAAGGAAAGTCTGGTGAAGTTCTTGGAAATAAGTGGACTTCAGGATGTCAGGCAACATGGCTTTGCCAAGGGTAGATCTCATCAGACTAAACTGGATGAATTTTTTGATTGGATGCCAAGATCTCTGGACAGTGGTAGGCCAGATGATGTTTAATATCTAGACTTCAGTAAGGGATTTGAATCAGTGACACATGGGAGACTCTCTTGGGCAAGCTGAGAGACTTGGAGTGGGGAGAGGTCAGTGAGGTGGATTGGGAAGTGGCTAAGAGACAGACAAAAATGGGTGGTGGTAGCGCTGGAGTTCTCTACAGCCAGGAGGGTCATTATCAGGGTCCCTCAGGGTTTGGTTCTCAGTCCATTGTTATTAAATGCTTTCATTTCAGACATTGCAATGGGAGTTGGGAGTAATATGAGTCTGTTTGCTGATGACTCCAAATGAGGTGCAGAGGTGAACAGTGAGGAGGGAAGGAGGACACTCCAGGAAGACCTAGAAAAACTAGAAAAGTGGTCAGTCACGTGGTAGCTGGAGTTTAATGCTAGGAAGTGCAGTGAACTTCACTTGGAAGCTATGAATCCAGGCTACAGCCACAAATTGGGGGGGTTACTGATAACATTCTCAGAGGAAGAAAAAGATCTGTGGTAGTGATCACTGGTAAAATTAATAATTCAGGACAATGCAGGAAAGCAGTGGCTAAGACAAATAGAATGGTGGGTGCATTGCTAGGGGGATCACATCAAGAAGGGAGGAGGTAATTCTGTCACTGTACAAATCCTTGGTGAGTCCGCACTTGGAGTACTGTGTGCAGTTACGACGTCCTTATTTAAAGAAGGACATTATGCTTCTGGAGTGGGTCCAGAGAAGGGTATCTAAAATGATCCTCAGAATGGGAGATAAGCCCTATGAAGAGAGACTTTGGGGCTTAAACATACTCCTTGGAAGACAGAAGGGACAGACGGGGCACGATCAAGATCTTTAAATATTTGAAAGGTATTAACAGAGTAAACACAGAGGGGGTTTTCAGACTGAAGGGGGAGGGACTACAAGGGGTTATAGCTTGAAACTGGTTGGTGGGAAGTACAGAAAAGACCTGAGAAAGCATTACTTCACAGAAAGGGTGGTGATGCCTTGGGATGCGCTACCTGAGGAATTCGTATCAAGGGAATCAGTGGGTGGTTTTAAAAAGGGCTGGGATAGATTCATGGGCAGGGTACAGGTAGGGAAGGTAGAATCCATGGGAAATCAGAATGGAAATCAGGGTAGGGATGGAAGGGAGAGAGGGGGCAGCAGCAGTTATCAAGCTGTGAGCTGCATCTCGAGCAGACTCGATAGACCTCACAGCCTAATCTGCTGACATTTTCGTATGCTAGTATATCCTTCTAGAAATGACTATAAATTTCTAAACAAAGCCAGGGATAAATATAAAAATTCTCTGAAAACTAAAAAAACATTTTTTATAAGGTTCAATTGGATAAAATGCTTAAGATTATTCATCAGAATAACACTAGATCCTTCTGGCTATCGGTAGCAAAGAGCACGGCTAATTGATCTGATTCTATAGATACCAACATCTCGATGGACACCTAGGTAAAGCATTTTTCTAACTTATTCTATGATGAGCATTTTGATGATAACCTTGTGATCTTGATTTAGTGCCATATTAAGTCATTTTCGGCCCCTGAGGTCCTCTCAGCAGTTTCTGCTCTAAAATGTGGTAAAGCACTTGGACCTGAATAAATCCCCCCAAAGTCCTTTGTCATCTATTCTACTCTATTAGACTTTCTGCTATTATTCTTTAATTGTTGTAGAAGAGAGTTGTTTCCATATTCTTGGAAGGGGGCAGAAATAATTCCTATTTTAAAAAGGGAGATAAAACAGATCCTAAGATGTACCACCTCATTAGCCTCTATCAGTGGCTCAACAGGTTGCACACTTGCCTCTGAGGCCGGAAGATCAGAAAGCTGTGGGTTCTCTCCCCACACTGGGCACTTGGGTTAAATTCCAATACTGACACTGTAGTGGGGGTGGGGGAGGGGGGTGCTGCACTCCTGAGGTGCTGTCTTTCAGATTAGATGTTAAACTGAGGTCCGTTCTGGTGGTTGTTCAGGTAGATGTTAAAAGATCCCATGGCACTTCTCAAAAAGAGTAGGGGACATTTTTATTAGCATTCAAAAACAAAATCCAAAGGTAAACAACATAAACATGGAATAGTATATTACATCATATACTGTCAGAAAATTAACTGTTACAGAAGTAGACAAAAAAGGAAACCATAGTTCAAAATACTCTTTTTCCAATCACCCCAATCCTTAAAGTAACTTAATATTCATATTCCTTTATATATATGTAAAATAAATTACAATACCAAAAGGAAAAACACAACTAATAAATTCTGCATTATACTAAACACCTATTATTACTAAACCAATTATTATTAAACCCCATTACTTATAACATATAATCCAAATCTATTCATATTTATTAAAACATATTTATAAGCTATTTGCTGAAAATTCATCCTCCTGATATGTTCCTTTCTTCCTTTGTTAATTATCCAACCCAGTCTATATCCTTCCACAACTGATTACATACATCCTCCCCCATCGTAGTTTTTCATATTGGTAAATTTTATCCAATTCATCCTGAATTTTAATTAGTACATCTTGCACTAATGTATCTTCATTCTGAAGAAATCTTTCACATCTAGCCTGTCATAAATACCACTTTATGCATGCCAAAATAATATATACTGTATTTTTCTTCCATTTTTCCAATTGTACTGACAATTGTCCTAATACTAATGTGTTATAAGTCATGTCCAAAAAACTTTCCTCATTCCATAAAGCTGCCAAGACATCCCAAAAGTTTTGTACATATGAACAGTCGGAAAAAAAAGGTGCCTCATGGTTTCAAACTGTGCTGTACACCCTTTCTCCATACATACCCTTTCTACCTGTGTTTTATGCTTTTGGTTTCCTTTAACATTAAGTTTTTGGTGTCCATGTAACCATATGGTATCTTGCATTTCTAAAGGTATCATAGGCTCTATCATAGTTTCTAATAATATTTCACAATCTATGTCAAATTCTACCTCAAAAACTGGTTCTTCAAAATAACATTTTTCTACTAGTATATTTTAATACATTTTTCTATCACAGTCTATAAACCAGCTTAATTCAATTTTGCATAGCTTTATGTATTTAAATGTGGTCTGTACACAAACCAGAAGCTTTTTTTCTGTGACATGCCACTTGCCATGTCCCCATGCTGTAAGGAAGGCTTCTCCCCACTGCTGTGTACATTTCTTTCCTATTCCTTCTTTCTCTAGTACCAACGTCTTGTTGTTACTATAGAAACAATTACTAAAGAACAATATCAATGGCTGTAGCATATTCTGCCTTCCAGGCCCTATACATGTGCATTCTTTTAACTGGGTTCAATCTACAAAGTAGGAGAAAAAAAAAAGACCCATTACTTTAGCTTGCTTACCATATGGAAGGAGGGTTGCATGTGAGATATACAGAAAAAATAGGAGCTATGTAAGCCCTTATTAAAAAAACTCTTTTTTTCCACCTGGTTATTTTCCATGACTTCCAGGATTGCACTTTATGATGTGCTGCTTTGAATGCCAGATCCCAGTTCATGTTCTCCATCTCTTTTGTGCTATAGTAAATCCTTAATATTTTGATACTGTCTTTGGTCATAAGGATTGGAAAGTCTATCTCCATAGGAGCTGCCCCTAGTCCTAAAACATTACTCTTTTCTTAATTAATTGTTATACCTGTAGTGTTCTTCAGGCTTTCTAATAATTGTAACACTTTCCTTCCTGACTTTAGATCTGCAATTCTGAGAATGCAGTCATCTACATCTGCTGTGACTTTCTTTAAAGATATTCTCCACCCTTATTTCGTAAGGGCCTTATTTCTTCAGTTTCTTCTATTTTTCTATTTTTCTTAATACAGGATCAAGTCAAAAAATGTGTACTATAGGACTCATTAGACATCCTTGTCATATTCAAATTTTTTTTTTAAAAAACAGGGATTCCAAAATGTCCATTTATGAGCGGAGTCACCTGCGCTTCTTTATACAATACTTTCATGAAATTTATCAGTTACTTCAGAATACCATAATGGTGAAGAACTGTCCATATATGTTCCTGTTTTTTAGTATCAAAAGCTGTTTTCTGACCCACGGTAAGGATATCACCTTCCAAGTCCATTGCTAATCCTTGCTCCACCACTTCTTTTATAAATATCAGATTTTGATTTATATTTTTATCAGGTATTGCATATGTTTGTGCTGAGAGAATTAAACATTTTGCTGCCTTTGCTAACCTTATTGTCAGTATTTTTGTCAGTATTTTATCATCTATTGGCAATATGCTTAAAGGCCTCCTATTTCTTATATTGTGTGTGTGTCTCCTTTTCTATAAAGAAAAAAACATAACCCCATCCTTCATTCTGGGTACCAGTCTACCTTCTAACTGTATAGCTTCATAAACTTTTTGTAACCAAGGGACCACAGTATCTATATATTCTTTATAAAAATCATTGGGTATTCCATCCCTCCCTGAAGTCATGCGGGTCGTTAATTTGGCTATTGCCTCTTTGATTTCCTCTATTGTTATGCAAGCTATTAATTCTTGTTTTTCTACCTCTGTTAATTCAGGAATTTCCAGGTGTTCAAAGAAAGATGCCCGAGTAGGAGTCCCCCTCTTTAAAATGATTCCCTAACATGTTTTTGAATTATATGCTGAATTTACATTTGATCATCTAATAACTTCCCTTGCTCAACTTTCAAAGCAGTAATAACTGCTTTCTGTACTTTTTGCAGGGCTGAATCACAAGGATTCACGTGTTCTTTAGTAGTGAACTTCTGATGTTTGGCTGCTGGTCCCTTTTTCTCTTTCAGGTATTGATACATTTTTTCTTTTATATCATTTGGTTTGTCCATCATATTTATCCCCATTAGCCTCATCTGAGTTATGATTATCAAATACTTAGCCCTTAGTCCTAGGTACTGAATGTATTTATTTTTTGCTCTGTTACAGGAAATGTGTATTAAAAGGTATTTTAAATCCCTTATAGTGTCTTCCCACCATTCTATGGGGCTAACATACAGAAAACTGATATCATGTCTAGCTAATAAGAACTCATGTATTTCTTTTTTTTTATTGATCTTCCTGTAAACGTGCAATATTCATTTTCCAATATCCATGGCCTATAGAGATTTTATGCTTCTGACCTATAGTAGCTTGCTTTGCAACATGATCTGAAGTTTCCAAGGGTACAATTCGCATGGAACTTCCTTCAGTTTTATCTGACATAAACCAAAAGTCAATTCTAGTAGTGAGTCTTCCTTTTTAAATTGTATGTTCAAGAGATAACTCTAATTTATAATATACAGTATATCACATAAAAATTGTTTGTTAAGATGGAGTGAAGTGTGTGTGTGTGTGTGTCACTGAAAATGTTTTCAATTTTTCTTCCCCAGTCTCTCTGGCTAAACCCACAACTAAAATCCCCTCCCCACAAAATAAATTTGGAAGTGTGTAAAGATGGTTTTATAGCTTTAAATAATGAAGATCGTTCTGCCTTAGTTTGAGGGGCGTATGTATTTGTTAAGCTATAAGAGAGATTATGGAGTACCACATCCATTTATAAAGCTCTTCCCAGATAGATATCTAATACCTTCAACACAGTCACCTTAATTCCTACAAACATAATTCCCAGACCTGTACACAGTTCCTCTTTTATTGACCACAAGGAGGGGCACCACCTCCAATCACTTTGTGCAGCTACCATTTCTGGTAAGATGTGAATCCTAGTATCTTGTAGAAAAAACACCTGTCCACCCCCCTCCAAGTCAAACTTGCAAAGGTAATATTTATTTTTCACCTGGGATTTAATACTGTTGACATTTGCAGTAATTAAAGTAATGCCCACATCCATGTTAAAATTATACAGTTATACATGAGACCCAGAACATCTGCTTTACTTCCACTTTTTTCTCTTCTTTGGCTTGGATTTATCTCCCCAAACCATCTCCAGCACAGTTTCTGTCTGTGAGGAGGTGACTGAAGAAACAACCGTTTCTCCCCCGACTTCTTCCTCCTCCATATCCATTAACACCTCATAGGTGTTTTGTGTGAAAATTTTGTCTGATTCTTTATTCAGGGTCTGAGGTTTGATAGCTTTTGTTGCATCCTTTGACCTCATAACCCTCTTAAATGGGGGTCAGTAGCTGTTTCAATGGGTGGCATTTCAGGTGTTGTGTATATTTCCCCTGAAGTGGGAGTCCTTTCTGTCGAAGACTCTAGGACCACATTAGTGGAGGGAGCTTCCTCTTGCCCCCTCACAGTGGGTTCCTGCACTTATACCACATTGGAAGTGCTTTGCAAGGGATCAAAAAATTGTTCCCTGGTCTGTATTTCCTTAGACGGGGAAGGTTCAGGTTGGTGAACCTCTACCACAACCTGCTCTGGAGCTTCTTTTCTGGGTTGAGCAGTTCCCTGTGGTTTGGGATCTGATGCATTTATCTCTGTCATCAATTCTTGCACCCTCATTTTCTCTTTTTGAGCTGTAGCTACAGTACATAAACATCGTACTTTGCTTGCAGAGCTTGGTCTAGACTGTTATGCTATGCCCAGGCACAGTTACGAAAAGTGTGCCCATGTTCTTCATACAGATTGCATCTGAGTGGCTGTATACACTGAGCACCGATATGGTCCACTTCCCCACATAAACCACATCTTTGCTTCTCACAAGTATTACCTAAACTAGCCAAGGGGGGAGGCACTGGAAAGGAGCAGGGAAATCCTAGCCACCCCAAAAAAATCACGGTAGTAAGTGCAGTAAACACCAAGATAGAGGTGCTGATAGAGAGAAGGGCAGGGGTAAATGGGGAAAGTGACAAAGGCAAGAAGAACAAGGATGGGGCAAAAAGGAGTAAGGCCATCAGGAAATGGAGGGTAATGAGTACCAATGACTGTAGGCTGGGCAACAAGCTCCCTGAACTGATGGCCTTGATGGAAGAGGGATGCCTGGATATCGTAGCAGTCACAGAAACATGGTACACAGAGAACCATGACTGGGATGTTAACATACCAGGGTACATAACCTACAGGAGAGACAGGCAGGGGAGAAGAGGGGGAGGAGTAGCTCTCTATGTAAAGGAAGGGATAAAGGCAACTGAACAAAAGAGTAAACAGGGAGGAGGGGAGGCACTGTGGGTCACCTTGGAGACTGGAAAGGGTACCACAATCCACACAGGAGTTGTGTACAGACCCCCATATCAGGGGGAAGGAATAGACAAGGATATGATAGAAGGCATTCTTAGGATGGCAGAGAAAGGGGAGATACTGTTGATGGGAGACCTGAATATGCCAGATGTTAACTGGAGCACATTTGCTGCAGCCACATCCAAGAGTGGGGCCCTACAGGTGGCAGGTCTCAGTCAACTAGTTTCAGAACCCACTCATGAGGGAGCAATCTTAGACCTCATACTCTCAAATGGGGGCAGTGAAAGGATCTTAGATCTAGAAGTGGGTTGCCATCTGGGAACAAGTGACCATCAAACAGTGTGGTTCATGTTAAACTCAGCTACAGAGTCAAGCCATACAAAAGTGAGGGTACTGGATTTCAGATGGGCTGACTTTGGCAAGATGGGAGAGTGCCTCAGAAAAGCACTAGCAAACAGCTTAGAAGAAGGAGTGGAGCAACAATGGGGAATCATCAAAACTGCCATCACAGAGGCAACAAACCTTTGTGTAAAGCAAATAAACAAATCAAAATGAAAGAAAAAGCCACTATGGTTCTCAAAAGAGGTGGTGGGGAAAGTCAGGGAGAAAAAGATAGCATTCAGGAAGTATAAGGAAACACAGAAGGAGCAGGACAGAGAGCTGTACCAGTTAAGGCAGAAGGAAGCAGGGAGGGAAGTCAGAATAGCAAAGGCCCAAACTGAGGAAAAGATAGCCAACTCGGTTAAGAAGGGGATAAAACCTTTTATAGGTACATCAGAGAGTGTAGAAAGACAAAGGGAGGGATAGTGAGGCTGAATAGAATGAACGGTGGGTGGGCAGAGGGGACAGTGAAAGAGCAGGGATACTGAATGAATATTTCTGCTTAGTATTCACGAAAGAGGAGGGGGAAATGCCTAATCCAATTAACAGAAGCACTCTTGATAGGGGCGTCGATCCCAGTCCTTTCACAGAAGAAAGGGTTCTGAAAGAACTCCTAAAACTGAAGGTGAACAAAGCAATGGGGCCTGATTGAATTCACCCCAGAATTCTAAAAGAATTAAGGGGGAAACTAGTGAAGCTACTTACTACTCTTTTTAACAAATCATAGGAGGATGGTGTGGTACCCGAGGACTGGAGGAAGGTGGATGTGATTCCCCTTCACAAAAGTGGGACCAAGACAGAGGCAGGAAACTACAGACCTGTCAGTTTGACCTCTGTGGTAGGGAAAGTGATGGAGTCACTTCTGAAGGAAAGAAATGTTGAGTACTTAGAGGCCAGTGGGGCACAGGACCCAAGGCAGCATGGCTTCACAGTGGGAAGGTCATGTCAGACGAATCTAATAGATTTCTTTGACTGGGTGACCAAAGTAGTAGTCCAGGGAGGGGCTGTGGACTTGGCCTACCTAGACTTTAGCAAGGCATTTGACACAGTCCCACACAAAAGATTAATAGTCAAATTAACCAGCCTGGGAGTGGGTCCCAGGGTGGTAGCCTAGGTAAAACATTGGCTGGACAACAGGACACAGAACGTTATTGTAAATGGAGTCCACTCTGAAGAAAGAGGGGTTACTAGTGGGGTACCGCAGGGTTCAGAACTGGGTCCAGTCCTTTTTAATGTCTTTATAAGTGACATTGCAGAGGGACTGGAAGGAAAAGTATGCCTCTTTGCAGATGACACAAAGAAAAGAGGCGTGGAAAGAATGAGAAGGGACTTGGCAAGGTTGGAAGAATGGTCAGAAGTATGGTAGTTAGGATTCAATGCAAAGAAGTGCAAAATAATGCACCTGGGAAACAAGAACCCAGGGGAAGAATACACAATTGGGGGGGGGAGGTAGAAACAACAACAAAAAGGAAAGGGACCTGGGGGTAATCATATCAGATGACCTACATCCCCACACTTATAGCAGTCTCGGGGCTGCCCAGGATAACAGATAACCCCTCTGTCCATTCCCCAAAAAAGCAGTTGAGGAGATGTTTTGTTCTACCATTTTTTTTCTCAGGGTGACTTTATATCTCTGTCCCCTGTCCACAGATGCTCCTCTTTTAAGAGGGGTTCTGGGTACCCATTTAAGGTAGACTGCTGCTTTGGCCAGTATGTTATGTCTGCTACATTTACTCCTTCATTTAAATAAAGTATTGTGATCTTTTTTGTACATGGTGTTTGTCAGAGGGATTGCCAAGAAAGGTTTCCACAATGATGTATTTTTGAGCATCTGATATTGCTTCCAAAAACATTTGACCCCAGCAGGGTATTTAAAACTGATGTAATAGATGGTATCTCACGGCATATGTATAAGTGCATATATTTTGTATGCATGATACTTCATGCTATTTTTTTAGCAAGGCTCTTCCAACAAAGAGCCTGTCTAGAATGTTAGACATATCACCTCTGTTTTTATGGCAAACCACATTCCTTCTAGTTGTAGGTTCAGTGGCATGTCACACGTTATCAGGGAACAACCTTTCCCTCATATTAGTGTTCCAAACTGAAGTGGGTTGCTGCCTTACTTCTGTTGTCTCTGCATGCAGTTCTGTTTCCTCCATGTTTTCTGGGGCAGGGTCCCCTACATGCTCAGGAGGTAAAGTACTTACTTCTACGGGGGTATCATATCTTCTGCCACACTATCAGACAGATCTTCCCCATCAAGCTCTTTTATGATTTCTAGGACATTATTTTGATTCTCCCCTGCATGTTTTTGCCCCGGAGTAATCTGTGACATGGAAGTCATAGTGTTATCTGGGCTGTTATTAATATCTAATTCCCCAGGGGCAGAGGAAGATCCTTTTCCTCCTAGTGATATGGGAAGGTTTGCAGCCCATCTTGAGCCATCCAAATGTTTGACCCAACCAGCTGCTTCCAAGGCTTTTGCTACCTACCCTGCTGGTTCTGTAGAGGGCCCAGCCACTTGATCCATCAAACCACTATTAGTTTGATTTGTGACCTGTTGCATGTCTTCTTTACATGATTGGCGCCCTTTTTTCCCTTTTCCTGTGTTTTCTTTTACAGGCTGCTTCTTCCCTGTGCCCCCCTGTGAAGACCCCGATGTTAAAGCTAATATGAAATTTCTGTAAAATATTTAGTTCCCCTTCTTTTCCTGAACAAGTCCTTCCTCAATCACTTGCTCTGTCATAATTCCTTTCCATAGCCCTTCCTTCAGCAACTTCACTTTGCACATTCATTTTCAGCCTTTCCCTGCTCCCATCTAAGTCATTTGCCACCATAATGTTAGTTACCTGCATCCTTGGACAGCTCTCCTGATCTCCTTGTCCCAAAATTAATCCATCTGTAGTCTTGCTTCCTGCGTGTGTCTCCTGGTCTGTTTCTGTCACTCTGTTCCCATTTTGCCACCAGACCATCACGTACATCATAGTAAGCTTTCCCTGCAACTGCAGGGCTTTCTTCAGTAGGTTCCTATGCTCCAGGAACCTGTGCTCCTCCTCCACCATTAGCCTGTGGATTTCATCTGCCTACTGGATACTCTCTGCAGTCTCACCCTGGTGATCCACCTCCATACCTTCTTCCAGGTTTGTAGCCTGATGATTTTTGATCATTTCTACCACCAGCACAAGGGTTTCTTCTGTGCCCTATTCCATTTCCATTGAGATCTCTATGGAAAGAGAGACCAAGAAGGAGCCCCGCCTCTCAGCCTCCTGGATGTCCTTCCTCTGCTCCATCTCAGGAAGACTGGCCATAGCAGCACCAGTCACAATGCCCCCTACCACACAGAATGGGAGTTTCCCTGGTGTCCTGGCCAAATGTCCCCATCCAATAAAAATACCACCACCAACTTTATCTGGTTCATTTTCAGTTGGTTACCCTCTGTATCCTCTCTCCCCCAGTTGCCACTGAAAAGGGGACTTCTAGTCTCAGTGGGTCTACCAGGTCAACAAAATTCAATCAATCAGTAAATAAATAAAATAAAGATATATCCAGTAAAAAAAAAATTTCTAAGATCATTCTTGAGTGGTTATAAGCAAAACGTATTTCTCTGGGTGGGTTATATGCCTTACAATATGGTTTTAGAATAAATTGTTCCACTCCAGACAATTGCTTCATACTCAGACATATCTGGGAGACATATTGTCTTATCGGTGGATGAAGGGTGTATACTGCTTTTATAGATTTATCATCAGCATTTGACTCAGCTGATTGTAACAAATTTGTGACTGGCTATGCTGGACTTGGGCACTGACTATGCTCTGCTGTCGGTGATTTCCAACATGTACAATAACTGGGCCAGCATTAGCATGGGTTCTCTGGGTGCTGCTTCCAGTAAAGTGGACATTAATGAGGGTGTTACACAAGGGTGCTTCTTAGCACCAGTGTTATTTAATATTTACTTAGATAAACTGCTATGGTCATTTAATGGTTTTCCTTCAGACTCTCTAAAGAGTGACTCCTTTAAAGTTACTCTTCTGCCATATGCAGATGATTTGGTGCTGCTATTATTATCTCAAACAGGCCTGAAAAAAAATTACAATGCTTGGTCTCAAACGCGAAGCTTTTCTCACATTACCAATCCTATTAAAAGCCAGCTAGTTGTTTTTGGGAACAGTAAATCAAACATTAGAGCTTCACGGCATATTGGAAATATAATTTTTAATATGGTCAACCAATATTCTTGTCTTGGGTTAAAGTTCTCTGCCAATGATTTATGGGCCTCACGTTACCATGACGCTATCACAAAAGTGAAGAAAAACTCTCTTGGCCTTAAAATGTTCAACTATAAAAATGGAGGCTGTAGCATTAAGTCTCTTATTCAGGCAATCTGCACTAAACTGAATCCCCTACTGCTTTTTGGCCCTGAGATTTGGGCCCCCTATATTTTAAAAGATTTAGAAAAAGATTGACTCCTGAAATCCTCTTTGAGATTAAATAAGGCCATTCCTTCAGTGTTTGTCAGAGCTGAGTTGAGTTGTGATAGTTTTCAGACTTTGGCAGACTCTCTCTCTTCATCGGTTACTGGATTAAATATACTAGGGTTACTTCAGATGATCTGATAAGAATGTGCTGAGAAGAAAATGAAAGGTGGGCACTACTCGGCCTTCAAAATTCTGATTGGTTATCCCACTTTTATAACATACTAGAAACGTATCAGCTTCAATAGCTCCATAACTATTATAAGAAAGACATTCCCATTAGTTAAAAATATAATGTAAAAGCTACATTAAGAACAAAATTAGAACCATTAATTGGGTACAGTATTTGATTTATAACTGATATCTCTTTCCAGGTTTTCTCCATGGTACATATCTAATGAGAGCTGGTTTGGCTATAGGTCCTACTTAGATTATATCCTGGAACCCAAAAAGGAGCTATATTTTAATGTACAAGTTTCAGCTATTTCCAAGCAATATTAAAGCTGCTGGATTCATACATGCACTGAAGGCCTCAGAGACCTCTTGTTCTTGTCAGCTGGGGTGGAGGGAGGGGCAGCAAAAACTTAAAACATGTGATGTTTAATTGTCCCTGGTATTTTAAAGTCTGTAGTGCCTGGGTCCTCAGTATCCTCTCTGATTTAAATGAATTACCCAAGGATCCTCTGTTTTTCTAATGACTGTTAAAATGATGTACTTGTGAATAAAATTGTTAACTATTTTTATATTGTGTTCATAATTCAAAAGAGTAAACCCTTCACATGTTTTTATCTGTTTTAATTTCTTTTGTATGCTTGCATATTTCACATATGTGGAATTTTTCTGGCGATCTGTTTTTGTAATGGTGCTGTAATGGCATGATGTTGAACAATAAGGCAATTGAACTAGAACTAGATTAGCACAGATTAGCAGGGGATGGTTTTATTAATTACAGTAGTATTGTCTTTATTATGAGGAGGAAATAAACTACTATAAGAAACTATTAATTATCATTATTAGTGGGCTTAGGGAGGAGAGAGGTTATGGGTTACAGGGTAGTTTGGGTGGGGGCTAAGTGGGGTTATTGAGTTGCAGGGGGGGGAATCACATTTAGGATTGTAGGATAGTTGGAGTTCAAGATATACAAATCCTAATCCAATGACATTCAGCACTAGTATCAGATGTCAGATTTGGATACAGATTATCCTATTATCTGACTATCCTAGTTTTGACTGGATTATAAAATATGTAAGCAACCCTAAATGAAATATAAAGGAAATAAACCATAAATCCATAGACAGTACATCAAATTTCTGTATTGCACATTGAAAGCTTCCTGATTGATCAATTTCTGCACACAGTAATAGAATAAAAGGAAAAGAATAACAGTAAGAGACTAAAAGATATAAAAAAAACTGGCTTTTAGATGAACTGGCTTTCAGATGATCAGTCACCTGTTATGTTCTATAAAATGCTTGCTCAAAAGACTAAATTTCAACATTTTAAGTGCCTCTGTGAAGGAAGAATTCTGTAAGCAGCTGGGTAATAAGTTCCTGAAAATAGAAGCTGTCACTTCAAATGCCTTATTCCCTGGATGTTGCAGAAGGGATCTGAGGACAGCCAATTAATTAGCCACTATGGAGATGAAATAGCAGCACAGTGCATATTATGATGCCTCTAGTTTTCAGCTCTTCCATCCTAAGTGGCTATTTAATGTGTTTTAATGAGTCCACATGTACATTGGTATGAGGAGAATGCTAGCCTCCGGGAGAAGACACCAGCATCTTGAGAAAATCATGTTTCCTTTTGTTTGTTTTACAACTGCTGCAGAGTGCTTGTGGGGACAATAACTTGGTGTTCATAAAAGCACACTTGCTGTGCAGATAGAGAACATGTAAACCAGGCCAAGGAGCCAATTAAGACAAGGCATGGAGGAATCAGAGGAGGATTTTTGATCCCTAACTTGTTATGTTTCCTTGCGCATGCACAAGAAATATTTTGGAACAGAACAACATTTCAGGGGTGTGTCAGGGAGTAACCCAATGCAGAGCAATCTGCAGTGGGCTTGTCCCTCACAGACCAATGACCAGGCACTCTGGCCATGACAATTGTTTTTCCTTGCTGATGTGGCATGTTCTCTAGTTGAAAGAAATGAAGCACTCCAATGAGAGAGTGCTTCATTTCTTTCATTTACATAGTGCTGTTGGCCTCCAACCTCTGTTCCCCATCACCAGTTAAACCCTCCTGCTCCCTCCCTCTGCATGCTGTCCACCCCACACCCTCTGTTCCTCAATGCAGCACCAATTAAACCCTCCCACTGCCTCCATCTGTGTGCTGTCTGCCCCACACCCACCATTCCATCCATTGCAACCTGCGCTGAACATCTCCACTGCCCCTTCCAGTAATCACTGGGAGCAGCAGTGTCTGAAACCAGGAACACGGAGTGAGACTGAGGTACAGTGAGTGAGGCATCAGAAGTACTCCAGTGTAATGACAGCAGCTCGGACATAAGACCAGGATTATGCTCAGAGCCACTGCCAATTACAATGTGTTTGAGTCTGTGTCTGTCTCCCATTTCAGATGGCTTTTTCACTGTCATAAATTGTCATTTCCCCCTTTTCAGTGTGCTTTAGCCCTAAACTCCAAACTAGATCTTGACAACTTACTTGTGCCATAGTCAAGTTAATGTATTGGTTGGCATTATTAAAGACCTAAACTTCAAACTGGGTCTTGTCAACTTACTTGTCTGTATTCAGCCTTATCTTGTACAGTAAGTATGCAATGTGCAGGCCCAACAGTGAGTGGGTTACCAGAAGGGCCACGAGCGAGAGAGAGAGGTTGGTGTGGTAGTGTCTATTAGGCAGCAATCAATACTTATCCCCCCCCCACAATGCAAGCAGCCATCCACCATGCCACTCAATGCCTGCTGCTTCAGGATTTCCCCACACACAGTGCAATCAGGCATCCACTGCACCCTGGGCTGAAAAGTCTCCACTCCCCCTTGCAGCAATCACCAGAAGCAGCAATGTCTAAAACCCAGAAAAGACAGCAAGAGCGAGGTGCAGTGAGTGGGCATCAGGAGTATACCAGTGTACTGACAGTGGCTCGGATATATGACTGGGACTATGCAGAGGGCTTCAAACCCATGTCAGTCCCCACAGAGTAGACAGTGCCTACCTGAGAGCAGTACGATATAGTGGGACTGTGTGCAAACAAGTATAGTGACAGTGCTCATCAGGCCCCGATGCTCTGTGATCCCCGTATGAAATGTGTGGTTAGTGCAGGAACCCTGTCCCCCAACCACCCTTACATCATCCCCTGACCACTGTCATTTCCATATTTTGAAATCCCCAAGCTGCGCAGTATGGGGACCGTATGTGGGGTAGGCACAAGTGTGAAGGCAATAGTGAACAGCAAGCACCTCTGTTCCTGCCCATTCTGTATTTGCCCCTGTGTAATTTTCTGTCCCTGCTTGAGAGAGAGAGAGAGAGAGACAGGGAAGTGTGCTCTGGTGTCATCCTGATTAGTGATGGGTGAAGTGGCCTCAATTCGCTCCGTGAAGTGATTCGCAGAGTGAAGGCGAATTTGTGGAGTGCTCCGCAACACGAAGTGGAGTGCTTTGCATTATACCGGATAACGCAAAGTCCATTGAAAACAATGACTTCGCGTTACTCCGCGTTCCACTTCGCCTCACTTCACATTGTTTTTAAGCTCCAAAGGCGAATTTAGCAGAGATTCATGGGATTTCAGGTCACATGGGCTCTAGATTATTCTGCACAGCATCAGTTTGGGGTAGTGTGTGTAGGAAGATGTAGGAGACAATCTGCTCTGAGAGCTCTCTGCAATTCAAACCTTGAAAAAGCTGTTAAAAAAGCCTTTCTGAGTCATATTTTTTGCTGAAACTTTAGTTCATCAATTATAGGAAACCCTCCTGTGCTCATATCATTGAGCATTTATTGTTTGTGTATGGATTTTGAATGTTAATGTACAACATTCAGTCTGTGTACTGAGAGACAGTGGACGTGTGCTTTGGGGGAGGGGTGCATCTGTGGTGTAGGTAGATTAACTTAGAGAAAATGACACTGCTTTCTGTTTTGGTGATATTTTTCTTGTATAACTGTGTTAACGTACATACAGTAATATTTTCAATATTTCTTGCCATGTTTTTGCTGATTGTTGTGATGCAGCAGTGCATAATTTTAGTTTGTTTAAAATATGTGATTATATTACTGAAGTTTTCGATTTGCTATGCATTACTTGTGCATGTGTGTGAGTATGTGTGTGACGCGTGTCATCAAATCAGACACCTTTTATTGTGCCACACAATAATTTCTGCAATGTGAAGCTGCTATCCACTGCAGCTCTGTGATTTTTGTACTTCTTTGTGGTATCTTTACTGGTACTAGTATTAGTGACTGTTACTGCAGCAGTGCAGTACATTGCCCCCCCCCCCCGCAGCCCGCCCCAACCGGCAAAGGTATTCTTTTCCAGATTTGAATTTCTGATGGTGAGCACTGGTTAGGTGTTGTGCCTTTGTCTCTGCATCTCTCAGTGCACAGCACAATCTTAATCTGTCTGTGCATTTGTATCTCTTTAGGGCCCAATCTCCATCTGTAATTTAAGTCACAGTTGTTTCTTTGGCTTCCCTTCAGAGTACTGGACAGGTGTGGTGCTTAATTCTGCATGAACATTGTACTCATTAATATGTGTTTTTAAGTCAGGACCATCATCACGAATCACTCGTGATACAAATCATTTTCTTCATCATCGCGGTCACAAACGCAGTCACAAATCACGATTCACAATCATGCCAGAATCACATTAATTTTTTTTCTAGTTACTTGGCTGTATTGTAAGCCTGTTTTGTAGTATCTCTCCAGGCTTCACCACCCGACCATTGTACTCAATGATATGTGTTTTTAAGTCTGGGAGTTTTGTGCCACACCTCATTGGAGCCCAGAGAAGTACAGCCGTAGGCATTAACGTTTCTTCGTTATCACGGTCACAAATGCAGTCACAACTCACAAATCACGATTTACGATCACGTCATGAATCACAACATTAATTTTTTTTAGTAGTTACTTGGATGTTTTGTAAGCCTGTTTTGTAGTATCTCTCCATGCTACACCACCCCACCATTGTACTCATTAATGTTTGTTTTTAAGTCAGGGAGTTGGACAGTGTCTGCAGTACATACACAGACTGGAAAGAAGACTGACTGCACACATGCAGTTTAGCACAGTATACTTGCATTGCTCAGAATACAAAGTGTCACGTATACAGAAGACAACAAAAAAAGGGCATAATTACATACAAGGGTCAGGGATGGTGGAGGAATACATTTTATAACACAGCAAGGAAGGTGTGGAGGGGCACATGGTGTGAGGAAAAAAAAACTGATGTGGGATCCCATGGTGATCCAGCAGCAGTTCCAGCATGGACATAATTTACAACTGATGTCCCTCTATGTGATCCAGCTGCTGCTTCACAGCACTCATCCTCTTGTTGTTCTCCTCGACAGCACTCCAGAGAACTGCCAAGCCAGTCTGTGTTGCATGCAGTTCTCTGGGGTCCACACGTTCTACAGGCTGACCTGCTGGTGGTGGTGGGGGTGGTGGTGGAACAGCAGGTGCTGCTGTGGCCCTCCTCTTCTTAGGGATGTCACAATGCACAGCTGCACCCTCTGCCACAGAATGGCCAGCAGATGCAGGCATGGTCTGTTCTGTGGCAGCCTGCCACTCCAACTGCTGGTGACTGAGCATATGGGTGTGCTGGCCTCCAGGGTGAGTCCCCTGGGGGCAACGGCGCACCTCCACCTCACATAGGCAGCACTTGACCACACTGCTATCCCACCCGACACAGTCAAAAAACTGCCAAAGAATGGAGGTGTGGGGAGGACCAGGCACAGGCAGGGGATGGCCATGTGAACTGGCAGCCAGCTGGTCATGGTGCTGAACAGGGATGGGATCCATACCTGGGCCCGGGGAAACAGGCACATCCTGCTTCAGAGGTCTTGGTGCTGGACTTGGTGATGGTGGTGGTGGTTCAACTGCCTCAGAGTCAGGACAAGAGGTGGTGCTGGTCCTGCTTTGGGGGGGGGGCACTCACAAGTTTTGAGTGGTCCAACAGGAATGGGCACCCATGCCCTCCACACATGCGCATGGTATGACGCTTACCACTACCATGCTCTCCCAGAGCTGCCTCCGCCCCAGACATTCCCTCACCCTGGTCCTTCTCTCCTACTGAGCTCCCTCAGTCTGAGCAATCACTATTCACACTGTCACACAACACTCACACACACAGTAACACAGACAAACAACTAGCTACTTATAAAGGTAAGAAAAATAAAATTTACAGAAAGAACAAATTAAGTAAAAAAGAGTACAGAAAAGACAAAAAAAATGCAGCATTCAAAAAAGCTGTTGGGTCTAAATCAAGGTTTAAATCTCCACCTCATTCTGATCTCAAAGTATCAGCAGTCACAAAATACACTACTCTCTCTCTCTCTCTCTCAATCTGCACAGGAGAAAGTAAAAGTGTCTGCTTGTATGACTCACTTTCTTCCTGCCTAGCTAAAGAGCATGTGACTTACAGCACTGTAAGCCATGTGATGTGTGGGGGGGCTGCCAAATCTGAAACACCAAGTGGATCACTTAGAATCATAATGAGGAACGCGAAGTCCATTAAAAACAATGACTTCGCCTTACTTCGCATTGCCATCCTGCCTTAACGTGAAGTGGTAATGACAAGGCAGAGTGAGCACTTTACATTGCCCACTCCATGTAGCGGAGTGGCAACATGAGGTGCCCACTTCACGTTCACTTCGCTGATGGAATTTAAATTCGCTGCATCTCTAATCCTGATCAATCGAGAGAGACAGAGAGAGAGGTGTGAGAGAGAGAGAGAGAGTTGTGTTGGAGCAGATGGTTTACAATTGTGGTCTCTCTCCCTCTCTTTCTCCACTGCTGTGTGGCCCAGTTTAATGTTCTCTGTCTCCAGTAGTATAACCCCACTCGCTAGAGAAACAAAGAGAGACTTTCAGAGTGCTCCTGCCACAGAAAGCTGAAGCCGTTGAGCATGCCTGTTCCAACACATCCCTTCCCCCCATGCAAGAAGTCACAGTTACACAGTAATTCCCCAACAATGTGGGGGGATGGGGAGACAGTGTCTGTTGTGCTACTTCCTGTGTTGACATGACACAAACAGGGAGAGAATGGTAGAGACAAACGGAAAGCAATCAGTGACTGCAACAAGTTGCTCACTCTCTCTCTCTCTGTTCTTTGTGAGTGTATTTTTTTTTATTATTCTTTTTATCGCCCCTTCGTGCACCCGAGCTGCCTCTCCTTCAGGCTTCCAAGGTCCACAGACATTCCCTACTATCCCCTCTTCCACTACCTTACCTCACATTCACAGCCATCCACGGAGTAGCCTCGGTGTAACCCTTCACCGGGTGGGTCCTGCTCCTCTGAGGGGGAAGGCACTGGTGGGGAGAAAGCACCAGCACACTATTTCTTTGTGGTTCTGTGAGCTGCTGGGGCAATCTGTGGCTTCTCAGGGAGTCTTTGGGGATGCCTGGGGCTGGGAGCCGTCATCCAGCTAGACTTCTGGTGTGGATTTTCCGATTTTCTTGGTTCCCCCTAGTGCACTGCTTCTGTAATGTCCCTGGTCTCCACTGGGGCCGCTATATAAGCAAGGCAATCCCTTACCCTCTCCAGGATAGGAGAGCAGTTTGTCGGATGCTCAATCCTATCCTCCCTCTGCCAACCCCCGACAACCCAAGTCCGTTCCTGAACCCAGGTCGCCGGCGTGGGAAGAGGTAAGGCGCCAGTGCCTCAACCCTCTACACCACTGGGCTGGCCCGTGAGTGTGTTTTAGGAGTGAATGATAGCTGTTATGGGACCTCCAGGGAATGGCGATCCTGGGAGAGACACACAGACAGACACGGCAGAATGACATTGGGGCATGTAGCAGTCTGCAATTGGGCAACTGTGTGTGTTTTCCTGTCTCTCTCTCTCTCTCTGCATCCCTGTCTCACTTTCTATATTGGGGGGGGAGAGAGAGGGAGAGGGGATGAGATGCTCTTGGGGCACAGTTGTATACCGCACCATATTTGCATTCAGACATGGCAGACAGTAATGTTAATAGCTGCACTCCAGCACTAGCTTCTTCTACAACTCCATTAATGAATACCTGCTTTTTATGTTTCCTTACAGGTGCACAAGAAACATCTTGCAGTTGCTTCAGAGAACAACATTTCAGGGGTGTGTCAGGGAGTAGCCCAACACAGAGCAATCTACAGTGGTCTCATCCCTCACAGACCAATGACCAGGCACTTTGATCATGAAAGTATTCTTTTCTTGCTGACCTGGCATGTTCTCTAGTTGAAATAAATGAAGCACTCCAATAAGAGAGCTCTTAATTTAATTCATTTGCATAGTGCTGTCGGCCCACACCTTCCATTCCCCATCACCAATTAAACACTCCCACTCCCTCCCTGTGCATGCTGTCTGCCCCACAACCTCCATTTCCCATCACCAATTAATCCCTTCTGCACCCTCCCTCCCTCTGCATGATGTCCACCCCACACCTTCTGTTCGCCATCAATTAAACCTTCTTGCTCCCTCCCCCTCTGCATGCTGTTTGCCCCATACCCACCATTCACCATCATCAATTAAACCCTCCTGTTCCCTCCCTCTGCATGCTAGATCATAAGCTAATGCTGTATCACCACTGGTTGCTGAATGTTGCTTTATCAGTGCTGAGAGGTGAGGCTGGCCCCTATATGTAGTGCAGTCACAGAGGAATGCAGCTGGCTCATCTCCTCCCTGTCTATGTGATGAAGAACACTTACCAGCTGGAGTTTTCATTCAGCCTTAACAGTCAGTGTACCAACTGGGTGGCAGCGCCAAACACATACTCTATCTGCCTGTTCACCCCCGGGTCAGCATCGGCCACTTGTAGCTGGAGGATGGGGGTGCAGGGACTGTTTTTGGCCAAATCAGCCTCATATACACTATTTTCAAATGTGGGATGTGACATCTGCGATCAGGACTCACAAAATGGCCTGGGATGACCTCAGGGGATTCCCCATCATTTCTCACCTTGAGGACTAGCTCCTACAAGTCTCTCTGCTCCCTGTCTAGGGCCACATTGATAATGAGCCAAGGCTGTTTCTACCTATCAGGAGTATGGGCCACCTACAGCTCAAAGACCTGCTCCTATCCTCTGCATCACAAATCCGCTTGCCCAGACTGGGGGCACCCTTCAAGGCTCCAGCCCTCCAGCCACTGGCACCCACCAACCCCCACCTGCCTGTCCAGACTAAGGCATAAGCTCTTTATGTACAGTCCCATTGCTGCCAAAGACATGTTTGGTGGCCATGTGAAAGAGGTAGAGTGTCCCTACTGAATGGTTCGCCGATGGCTGGCAATAGTACTGGGGAGGACAAGCAGAACACCAGGAGGAAGGAGCTGCTGGTATAACTAAACTTCTGTACTAGGACTAAGAACTAGAACTCTACTACTGGGACCTTCAATTTAGGGTTAAAAAAAGTGTGTTTGTCAGAGTTAGTTGAAGTGAATTGTTATCTATGTAGTTATCTAGGTGCTTGTCACAGGTGGCTGAAGGGAATTGCTATCTGTACAAGTAATTAAGTGTAGAAAGATTTGTTACGGAAAAAAGGTCTTTTTACATTGAATTGTTATCTGTGTAGTTATCTAGATGCTTGTCACAGGTGACTGAAGGGAATTGTTATCTGTACAAGTAACTAAGTGTAGAAAGATCTGTTAAGTAGAAGGAGTGGCTTAGCTAGAAGGCAGCCAGGTTAAAGCTAGATTTAAACACTGTCTTAGATAGCTTCTGCCAGAGAACAGGCAGAACACCAGGAGGAAGGAGCTGCTGGTATAACTAAACTTCTCTACTGGGACTATATTGCCCTCCTGTCCTCCTCTCCACCCTAAACCAGTTCTACTTTTATAGGCACAGGATTTGACTGACAACAGGAACTTCCTGTTTTGGAGCAGGAAGTGAGTGGTCACAGAGCCATCAAAGACTCACCATCCTAGAAGGATAAGAGTAGCTGTCCGTCCCCCCCAGCTGCTGGAGGTCTGACTCTGAGCAAGTAAGAAGACTACTGAGAAATATAGGAACTTCTTGTCTCAGAACAGGAAGATCAGGAGCTTAAAGGGCACAGAGGCAGTTAGTAAGTAGGGAAAAAAAAGAAAAAAAAGAAATAAACAAACAGAGGAAAGAGTAAGTATTCCAAACAACAGTTAGGGGGCCAGAAATAAGACATGATGGGAGTGGTGCAGTGCAGTGGCTGTGGAGCAGTAGTATTCCGGGAGACATTCTGGAGGATGCGGTTTTGTCCCATCTGCAGGCACCTCTCTGGACTGAGGGAGGAGGTTGCTTATCTCCAGGCTGAGTTGGCCAAGATTTGTGGGACCTCCTATCCCACTCAGGGACCACCAGGGCCACTGCCATTGCCTCAGAGATTGCCAAGAAAAAGGTGCAGTTGGACCACAGTGGGCTCAGGGAGGGTGAGGGTGGTGGAACAGAGGCACATCCCTCCAGCTGTACCTCTCCACAATGCATATGCTGTTCTGGAAAAGTGTGATTCCTCTATGGAGGCACCCACAGTGGAGACCAAGGAGGATGCTGGGAACCTCCACAAAGGAGACCGACAGGAGGGTGGCATGGGACCCCACAGGGGAAGGAAACAACTCCTGGTGGGGGACTCCATTGTTAGGAAGGTAGAACTTGGGAAGGAAGGGGAGAGGGAGGTAAGGTGCCTGCCCAGCACCATGGCTTGGAGGGAGAGGAAGCAAATCCTCAGGATCGTTGGAGCAGCTGCACAGTGGAGGGAGCTGGATGTCATTGTCCACCTAGGGACAAATGACCTGACTAAGAAAGGGATCAGAGCAGTGCAGGAAGCATTTGTGGAGTTGGAGAGGGGTCTTAGACGAGTAGCACGTATGGTAACCTTCTCGGAGGTGCTGCCTGTCTATGGCACGGGTGAGGATAGGGTGATCCACACTATGAGATTCAATCAGTGTTTTAAAAACTGGTGCAGAGCTCAGGGATTTGGCTTCATTGGGGACTGGGGGTCCACTTGGATGGATGCAGGCTTATACTGGCATGATGATCTGCATCTGTCCAGGAGGGGAACCAGGATCCTAGGTGATAGGTTTAAATGCTTCATTGGCAAGCATTTAAACTAGCCAAGGAGGGAGGCACTGGAGAGGAGCAGGGAAATCCTAGCCCCCACCCAAAAATCAGGGTACTAAGTGAGGTAGACACCAACATAGAGATGTCGATAGGGAGAAGGGTAGGGGTAAATGGAGAACATGACAAATGTAATAAGGACAGGGATGGGGCAAAAAGGGATAAGGCAATCAAGAAATGGAGGGTAATGAGTACCAATGCCCGTAGTCTGGGCAACAAGCTCCCTGAACTGGTGGCCTTGGTGGAAGAGGGATGCCTGGATATCGTAGCAGTCACAGAAACATGGTACACAGAGAACCATGACTGGGATGTTAACATATCAGCATACACAACCTACAGGAGAGACAGGCAGGGGAGACGAGGGGGAAGAGTAGCTCTCTATGGACTTCAGGAGGGCTGACTTTGGCAAGATGGGATAGTGCCTTAGAAAAACACTAGCAAACAGGCTAGAAGGAGGAGTGGAGCAACAATGGGGAAACATCAAAACTACCATCACAGAGGCAACAAGCCTTTGTGTGAAACAAATAAACAAATCAAAATGAAATAAAAAGCCACTATGGTACTCAAAAGAGGTGGCGGAGAAGGTTAGGGAGAAAAAGATAGAATTTATGAAGTATAAGGAAACACAGAAGGAGCACGACAGAGAACTGTACCAGATAAGCCAGAAGGAAGCAGGGAGGGTAATCAGAATAGCAAAGGCCCAAACTGAGAAAAAGATCACCAACTTGGTTAAGAAGGGGGATTAAACCTTTTATAGGTATATCAGAGAACGTAGAAAGACAAAGTGAGGGATAGTGAGGCTGAATAGAATGGACGGTGGGTGGGCAGAAAGGGACAGTGAAAAAGCAGGGATACTGAACGAATACTTCTGCTCAGTATTCACAAAAGAGGAGGAGGGGGAGGTGCCTAATCCAATTAACAGAAGCACTCTGGATAGGGGGGTCGATCCCAGTCCTTTCACAGAAGAAAGGGTTCTGAAAGAACTCCTAAAATTGAAGGTGGACAAAGCAATGGGGCCTGATTGAATTCACCCCAGAATTCTAAAAGAATTAAGGAGAGAACTAGTGACACCACTGACTACCCTTTTTAACAAATCATGGGAGGATGATGTGGTACCCGAGGACTGGAGGAAGGCAGATGTGATTCCCCTTCACAAAAGTGGGAGCAAGACAGAGGCAGGAAACTACAAACCTGTCAGTTTGATCTCTCTGGTACGGAAAGTGATGGAATCTCTTCTGAAGGAAAGAATTGTTGAGTACCTAGAGGCCAGTGGGGCACAGGATGCAAGGCAGCATGGGTTCACAGGGGGAAGGTCATGTCAGATGAATCTAATTGATTTCTTTGACTGGGTGACCAAAGTAGTAGACCAGGGAGGGGTTGTGGACATGGCCTACCTAGACTTTAGCAAGGCATTTGACACAGTCCCACACAAAAGATTAATAGTCAAATTAACCAGCCTGGGAGTGGGTCCCAGGGTGGTAGCCTGGGTAAAACACTGGCTGGACAACAGGACACAGAAGGTTATTGTAAATGGAGTCCACTCTGAAGAAAGAGGGGTTACTAGTGGGGTACCGCAGGGTTCAGTACTGGGTCCAGTCCTTTTTAATGTCTTTATAAGTGACATTGCAGAGGGACTGGAAGGAAAAGTATGCCTCTTTGCAGATGACACAAAGATCTGCAACAGGGTTGATACACAAGGAGGTGTGGAAAGGATGAGAAGGGACTTGGCAAGGTTGGAGGAATGGTAAGAAGTATGGCAGCTAAGATTCAATGCAAAGAAGTGCAAAATAATGCACCTGGGAAACCAAAACCCAGGAGAAGATTATACAATGGGGAGGGGGAGGTAGTAACAACAACAAAAATGGAAACGGACCTGGGGATAATCATATCAGATGACCTTAAGGTTGGCAAGCAATGTGAGAAGGCAGTAGGGAGGGCTGGGAGGATACTGGGATGCATAGGGAGAGGCATCACCAGCAGAAAACAGGAAGTTGTTATCCCCCAGTACAGACAGTTGGTGAGACCCCATCTGGAGTATTGCATCCAGTTCTGGAGACCCCATCTCCACAAGGACATAGACAGGATGGAGGCAGTTCAGAGGAGGGCAACTAAAATGGTGCAGGGCCTGCAAGAGAAGCCATACGAGGAGTGACTAAAGGATCTTAACATGTATACCCTTGAGGAAAGGAGGGAGAGGTGGGACATCATAGAAACTTTTAAGTACCTCAGTGGAATCAACAAAGTCCAATAGGGTAGCATCTTTCAGAAAAAGAGATGTGCAAGAACAAGGGGACACAATTTGAAGATAGAGGGGGGACGGCTCAGTGGCAATGTGAGGAAGTACTTTTTCACAAAGAGGGCGGTGGACACATGGAACAGCCTTCCTGAGGAGGTTGTGGGGTCTAAAATTGTGGAAGTATTCAAGAATGCATGGGACAGACATAAGGCAATTTTTGTGGGGGGTAGGAAGAAATAGGCTGTTGATTAAATAGAATCTGCAGCTTATCCTGTAGGTAAGGAACTGGGAAGACTAGGTGAGCCAAGTGGTCCTTATCTGCCATCAAAGTCTATGATCTATATTTCTATGAGGTGAAGGTTGGGGTGTTGTTGATGTCCAGGATGATCACCTGCCTGTAGAAGAGGTCCACCCAGCTCTGCAACAGGAAGATCACCCACACCTCAAAGTACATTGATTCTTGTCAAAGATTATCTGGCACCACGGCACCTTCTAGTGATCGATCTGGCACTTTGTCATGTTCAGCTCACCCGTGAAGTAGTCAATCTTTAAGAAGTTGAACCCTGACTCCAAGCTGAATGTTACCTCACCATTGCCTGTGGTGGTCCCTAGGTCTGAGGCAATGTTTCCAATTCAGACATTAGCGGGTCACTCTCTCCTCAGCAAGTTGGTACCTCAGCACTTGCTTGGTGGCCCCCAGAATCAAGGACAGCAAAACCACCTGCAAAACCAACAATTGTTAGACCCAATAGTTCTCATGTTTTATCCCTCTGTCGATGGACTACTGTTCTGTCCTTGTATCAGACACTCTTCTGCCACAAGGAAATCACTGCTAGGGGCAGTTAGATTCCATTTTCCTTTTTTTTTTTGAGTAGTTACTCTTCTGCATAAAGCATGCCATTGATAGCTTTCAGTTTTCATTCTTTTAATACTCACAGTTCCTTTGACAAGGGATTTTAATGAAATGTTCACAACACACCCAACATATGTGAATTCCCCTCCTTGACTGATTAATTCTTATCACTTTTAGTGGTGGGTAATGCACCGGGAATAACAAATTCAACTGGAGTCCCCTGTCATCTCCCCTGCTATTAGAGTTAAGTGCATTAGTCTGTGTAACAGGGATCCCCCTGTTATATGTTTAAGTCCCTGTCAAAAATATGAATATGTGAAATCCCCCCATCCCTTTTCCTTTGACTCTTTCCTTTCCTCTTATTTTTCCTGCCTTTTCTTTAAATCCTTGTCAGGGTGACCAACCTGGCAATCTCCAAAAATGCTTTGCTTTCCCTCATTCTCTTTACCCCCTTTTTATGCACACAGCGTTATGCTCTCGATTGTAGAGATAGGAAATAGCACATGTCACGCTCTATTGTTAATGTCTGGTGCCCCTTGGTTTAAGAAGAAGTGTAGTACCTGTTTCTGGGGTGCCGAGCTCCAAAACTGCTGCTGCTGCTGAATGCAGCTCCTTTGACTTATGTGACTTCAGTGCGAGGGACAGTGCTGGTCGCTGAGTGAGGTCAAGCAATTCTTTTTTTTGGAGTGAATTGCTCCATGTTGGTGTAGCCACATATAGCAGCTGAATGTACACTCCTTGTTCGAAGCACGTAAAATAATGATTGCTCCAAAGCAAGCGCTGACTGCCGTGCTAGTGCCAAGATCCTCGTTGCTTGAATACTTGACTGCCAGCTAGTGTGACACGATGGGCAAGGGTAACTGTAAGCCCCGTAGTGTCTAGAATAAAGTGTGTTCTGTACAGAAGCAGCCCCAGAGATGTTGTGATTGAGGGCTGCATATGAAATGGAAACTCCCCAATTATGTGATGTCATGGCCTATGGAAACTCTCCAATTATATAATGTCACGGCCTATGGAAGCTCCCCAATTATGTAATGTAATCAAAAGTAGCTATAAAAGGAATGTTAGATAGTCGAGTCAGTCTAGTGCTGACAGTGAGTAGGGTAAGACCTACAGTTAGTGTGTGTGTGTGTGTGTGTGTGTGTGTGTGTGCGCAGATTTCACACAACTTACTTGAGAAAAGTATTCATTTGATTATTTGGCTGAAGCAAAACTGCAGACTCTGCTGAAGGAAGCAGAGGTCTGAATTTCTTTGTGCAGGACTAATTTTTTGACTTTTTTTCATTTCTGTACATAAGTGTATTTTTTCTAAAAATAAATTGATGAATGCATTTGTGCATTTTTTATGCACTTGATCCCTGCTTTGTTATATCAGTTATTATCCTACATATTCACACTGGTGTTAGAGTGGGATACCTGGCTCATCTAGACCGCCTGGGAGATGCTGCCAGGAGGGTACAGTCCAGTACCCGACACATGCACAGGGTAAAAAGTGCAAAACTGACAAATGTCCAGTGGACTCGAGCAATGGCTAAAAAGCTCAGGTTAAAGACAGTGCCCAGGTTGGACCTGGTGCCTGGCCAAAGATTGCGAAGAAAGAGCAGGAGGATGCCACAGATGATGAACCCTTGGAAGAAGAGGACAGGAAGCAGATAGAGGAAAGTGCACTGGAAGACCTCAGTGACCTACTGTTGTGGCTCTGTCTAAAACAGTTAGAGATATAGCGTGAATTAGCAGAGGACTGATGATAGCGAGACAAGGACAGGAGACTACAAGAAGAGGAAGGAAAGAGACAGGATGAGAGATGGTGGGATGCCTTGCAAGCCATCCATGCCCTGACCCCTGGGCAACCTGACCAAAATGTACCCTGTGACATAAAGTTAACAAAATTGACAGAGGCTGATGATAGAGAAGCTTACTTAACTATGTTTGAGCATATAGCTCAGACATGTGTTTGGCCCCAAGACCATTGGGTCATCAGGCTTGTCCTATACTTATCCAGATGGGCCCAACTGGTGTATAGTCACCTTACTGCCCCTGACTCTAATGATTACAATTGGGTCAAGGAAGAAATCCTCCATTGGTATGATATCAATACCGAGACCTATAGGCAATGATTCGGGTCCCAAAAGATGATGGGCCAAGATACCCCGCGAGATACTTTTGCCAAGTTAAACTATTTCTGTCTGAAATGGTTGCAACCAATGATCAAAACCCTTAACCAAATCCTGGAATTGATAACCATAGAGCAATTTTTCCAAGTATTGCCCCAAGATATCCAGGTATGGGTGAAGGAGCACAAGCCTGACACAGCAGAGAAGACCATCACTGTGGCGGAGGATTACCTGGCGGCCAGACCATCAAAGTCCAGAGGATACCAAGGCTCTTCACCCCAACCTATGACATCGGTAAGACCTTTTGAAACTACTTATTCCAGACAGTTAAATGTTGGAGGAAATAACTGGTGAGGGGACCAAAGGTCAAGGCCCTATTCTGCAGACATTTTTTGTCACAGCTGTTTGGGAAAAGGACACATAGCCCATAATTACCCTACTAGAGGATACAATGCTGCCCACGTGGCAATGGCTAATTGGGGATATGTTACCACAGTGAGGATCAACCAGGATGAAATAGTGGGATTGCTGGACTTGGGAAGCAAACAAACCTTGGTGAGTGCAGGCATTTTAAAGAACTACTGCAGTAAAGGGCTGGCGGCAAAGGTAACCAGCACCCATGGGGATGTCCACCAGTACCCTACTGCCACAGTGAAAATGACAGTAGGGCAGGATAAACAGCTCACCTCTATTGGTTTAGTACCTAGACTTCCAGTTTCCATTACTATCTGCCAGGATTTCACTAACTTTGACTGGTTGATAAAAATCAACAGACTTGTGACCAGCTTGTGGCAGTAACCACCTGGGTCCATGCTAGACAAAAACAGTCACAGAACATTTTTCCATTTGATGAGGAGGTATATGAGGTACCAGGGAAAACAAGGAAATCAATAAAGGAGAAGAGGGACAAACATAGAAAATGGAGGGGATACCCATCAGGAGGAATACCTGTTTGGTCCGATTTAGCTGGGACTAATATAAAAATGGAGCAAACATTGGATGAGACTTTGAATACGTTTTTCTTACAGATGGACCATGTGGTTGGAGAAGGGCAGCCATGGTATGTCATAATAAAAATGATGTTTTATATCGAATGTGTACTGACCCCACTACGGGGCAATGTATAACACAGATGATGGTACCCCAGAAATATAGGGATAGACTGATGTAACTAGCCCATGATATCCCTATGGCTGACCATGAAGGATGAGAGAGGGCATTAGGCAGATTGACTAATCAGTTGTTCTGGCCTGGGATGAATGAGAATGGGGCTGAGTATTGTCACGTGTGTCCTGAGTACCAATAGGTAGCCGAAGGTGGAAAAGGGGATAAGGTGCCCCTACAGCCAAAACTCGCAGTAATGTCACCATTTGAGAGAATGGCTATGGATGTGATAGGTTCCCTAACAAAAAGTTCAAAAGGTAACTAGTATATTTTGGTGATTTGTGATTATGTGACCAGGTATCCTGAGGCAATACCCCTTTGGACTGTGACAGCCCCTCGGCTTGCCGAGGAACTGGCTAAAATATTTAGTTGATTGGATATCCCTCAGGTCATTCTCACAGACAGAGATACCAACTTTACCTCAGTACTCCTTGTACAGATTGTTAGGGGTGACTGCAGTGAAAACATCTCCCTACCACCCCCAGACTGATGGTTTGGTGGAACGTCTTAATAAGACTCTAAAACATTTGCTCCAGAAGTATGTACAAGAAGGGTGGGATTAGGACAAATATCTACCCTATCTCTTGTTAGTGTACCAGGAGGTGCCCCAAGCCACTACAGGGTTATCACCCTTTATCCTCTTATATGGAAGAAACCCCAGAGGTCCTTTAGATGTAGTGGAACATTGGGAAGAAGGGAAGTATGTCTGCCATACAAATATTGCAGATTATATGACCAATCTTAGGAAGAAAATGGTGATGTTTGATACTCTAGCACACCAGAATATTGTCCATAGAAAGGCAGAACAGAGGGAATGGTATGATGAAGGACTGGAAAGTAAAATGTACCATCTAGGGGATAAAGTACTGTTATTGTTGACATCTAATGAAAACAAGCTATTAATGAAATGGCAAGGTCCATTTGTGGTTAATAGGCAAATTGGGAAGGTAAACTTTGAAACTGAATGCCAGAAAAAAGGTCCCAAAAGAAAATTTACCATGCCAACCTGTTGAGGAAATGGTTTAACAGGTAAGACCCAGTACCCAGTTATTTTATATACCCTGAGCAAGAGAACACTGAGCTGGAAGTGGCCTATGAGAGATTGGATAAAGGCACAGAAGTGGTGGGGGCTCAAATCAATCCCGGGTTGGATGCAGCCCAGAGACAGGAGACTGACCAACTACTCAGTAGACTATTATGGGAAGACCTTTCCTAAAACCCCAGGGAGAGCAAATGGGGTAGTGCACACCATAAAGGTAGTACAAACGAGACCCATACACCAGAAACCTTATTGGCTGCCTGAGAGAGTCAGATAGGAAGTCATTGACTAGTTGATGAAAATGGAGCACCTAGGAGTGGTAGTACTATAACAAAGAGCTTGGTCCTCACCAGTGGTAGTAGTACCAAAAAAGGAGGGAGGTATCCGACTTTGCTTGGATTTCAGGAAGATTAACGCTGTCTCTATCTTTGATGGGTACCCCATACCCCATGTAGATGACTTACTAGACAAAATAGGGATTGCTAAATACATAAGCACCCTTGACTTAACAAAAGGGTACTGGCAGATCCCTCTCTTTTTACATGTACAGGAATTGACTGCCTTCAACACCCCGATAGGCCTTTACCAGTTCACCATCATGCCTTTTGGTCTGCATGGTGCCCCTGCAACCTTCCAATGCTATATGGATCAAGTATTGAGTGCCATACACAGTACGGTCTCACCTACTTAGATGATGTTATCTTCAGCCCTGACTGGCAGACGCACCTAGTATATCTTAGTATAGTCATTCAGTCCATTCAAGACTCTGTACTGACCATAAATCCTACCAAATGTGCCATTGCCAGAACTGAGACCAAATACTTAGGGTTCATCATTGGGGAAGGTACAGTCAAACCAGACATCATCTAAATCGAGGCAGTAGCTAAGAGTCCCATCCCCCTGACAAAGAAACATGTACATTCCTTTTTGAGACTAGCTAGTTATTACTGCCGATTTATACCCAATTTTGCCACCATAGCAATCCCCTTGGACCAAAAACAAATGTCCCAATAAGGTGTTATGGACCAAGGAATGTAATGAGGCCTTTCAGAACATTAAAACAACCTTATGTTCATCTCCTCTCTTGATCAGTCCTGATGTTTCTCTCCCGTTTGAAGTACACACTGATGTCTGATACTGGCATCGGTGCAGTCCTTTCTCAGACAAGGAAAGATGAGGAGCACCCAGTCATATACATCAGCTGCAAACTTCGTGAGAGGGAGAGGAAGTATTCAACAAAGGGGAAGGAATGCTTAGCATTAAAATGGGTGAGAGAGGCCTTAAAATATTATCTGTGGGGTGCAGAATTTAAGGTTCTCACTGATCATAACCCACTGTGCTGGCTACAACAGATGAAAGACAAGAATGGTAGGATAATGTGGTGGTATTTGGCTTTACAGCCTTACTGCTTTGCCATTCAGCACAGAGCAGGGTCAAAACATCAGAATGCTGATTTCTTTTCTCGATATTGGGCCCATGCTGATGAAATGATGAAATGTGTTGATATGATGTGTTTTTCTTTCTGTGAAGATGTTGAAATGTTTTGCATATGATATATGAGATGGGGGTTGTATTAAACCCTTGATACCAGATGGCACAGCTTAAGGAGGAGGTAGAGGGGATCCGAAGGTAGCTGGGGGGGGGGATTGGAGAGGTAGGAGGCAAGTGGTCACCTACATGGAAGCACTAGGTGCTGGGGCCTCCCACGCTGAGGGAGGAGTGAAGAGAGGTGCTCACACTGGGGAGAAGGGAATGGGGTACACAGGGGGGCTCTAGGGAACCCTGGCAGGTGGGGCCCAAAAAGTGGAAATTTCCACAGCAGTAGGCAAGAGACTGGGGATGTCCAGAGGAAACCAAGAGGGGCGGTAGGGTTGGGGAAGGGCACTGGGGGATGGGCTAAGTCTCACAAATCATTTTCACCCTCTATGCCCGCTGGTGGAAGAGGGGAGCGTTGAGGGTAGGAGGAGGATGATGGTGTTGCTGTTTGTGAAGCTGGGGCAGGGACAGATAGAAAGGGTGAATGGGACATGAGGCAAGACAGCAATAAAGGGGGACCAGGACAAGATGGGGGAAGAGTGGAGGGGGGGGAGAAAAAGGAGGATCAGGGGAACAAGGAGGAGGCTGAGGGTATGGAACAGAGAAGCATAACAGGTAGGAAGTTGCAGGACGTAAAGGGAATGATAGCGAGCAGAAAGCCAAATAGGCAAACGGATAGGGTGGCTAGATTAGTCAGGAGTGGGGAAAGAGATACAGAGAAAGATGCTCGAGTGGTGGGGGATAAAGAAAGCCAGGACACGGGTAGAGGGGGTGACCAAGGAAAATAGTGAAGGGGCTACCTTCAACACCCAGATTGTGGGAGGTACGAGGAGCTGGTTGAGGGAGGACCCAGATGAAGGGATGAGGAGAGGCATGGAGGGGTGAACAGGGAGGTAAGGGGGAGGTTAGAGTACTGCTGTTGGGGGACTCCATGATCAGAGGCATCCAGATGGAGGGGCAGGGGAAGAGTAAAACATGTCTGATCAGAACCAAATGCCATCCAGGCCTGACGGTGCACAAGGCCAAGCATGGGTTGTATTCACTGGCAAGGGAATGCGGGGGGACCCCGGACATTCTAGTACACTTGGGGACAAATGACAAATGGTAATAGTGAACTAGAAATCCAGGCAAGGTTCTTGGAGTTGGCCAGGGTATGCCTTTCCATAGGCTGTAAGATCTCCTTTTCAGAAATCCTGCCAGTACCAAGGGCTGGTGGGGAAAACAAGAAGAAGATTAGGGAGACAAATCAGTGGCTAAAGGAGTGGTGTGGGGAATTGGGGTATGGCCTGGTGGGGAACTTGGGGAGACTTGGGAGGATAAGGGGCTGTACGCCAGGGACAGGCTCCACCTTAATTTGGGGGGGAAGGAAACCCTTAAGCTCAAACTAGCTGCGTTCATCAGTGAAAGGTGGGGTTTAAACTTGTGAAGGAGGAGGATCAAAAAGGAGGCAGGCCAGCAGGTACGATAAATGAGGGACATGGTTTACACTCTTCTATGGGGCTAGGGAGAAATAGAAATGGATCACCAGGTAGGCTGCAGGAGCTGAGAAATGGGAGTTCAACAGTGGGAAGAAGAGGAGGGAAAAGGGGTGGAGAGTGGTCCTGATAAATGCCAGGAGCTTAGGAAATAAAATGCCTGAGCTCCAGGCAATGCTAGTTGAGGGGGATGTTGATGTGGCAGCAGTCACTGAGACCTGGGCCACTCAAGGGCATGAGTGGGATCTAAATCTGGAGGGCTATACTATGTTCAGAAAAGATAGGGGAGAGGGAAGGGGGGTGTAACACTGTTAGTCAGAAATGGCATGGGTATTGGAGGGGTACAGAAGGCAGACAGGAACGTGGAGGCTATCTGGGTCACCCTGCTGATGCAGGGTGTAAGAGAGTGAAGGTCAGAGTGGTATACAGACCACCAGCACTGGCGGAGGTTCTGGAAGAAAGTTTGGTGGCAAATCTCGAGGGCCACTGTAGACTGGGAAAGGGAAGGGTAGTGGTAATGGGGGACCTCAACATGCCAGGAACAGACTGGGGAACTATGACGTCACCAGTGACCAGGGAGTAGAGGCTGCTGGATGTCTTCCAGGATGCTTTTCTGACACAACAGGTGGGTGAGCCAACTAGGGAGGCCCGGACACTGGATGTGGTTCTGGTGGACAGTGATCAGATTAGGGGCCTAGAGGTGAGGGACCCATTTGTGGGGAGTGATCGTGCCACAGTCTGGTTCTTCCTGGACCTAGGAGGGGAGGAAAGCCGAACAAGGACAGTAGTAACTGACTTTAGGTGTGCAGACTTCAGGGAGATGGGAAGGATCCTTAAAGATCATTTGGACAGGATAAGGCTGGATATGGATGCTGACAGCAGGTGGGGGATCATTAGGAGGGGAATACAGGAGGTTACAAGATCCTCCGCAAGGGAAAGGCATCAGTTCGGTAAGGCCAGAAAATCCCTGGTGCGGACCCGAGAGGTACAGGAGATAGTGAGGGACAATTAGGCGGCCTATAGGCACTTCAAGCACTCGATGAGTGAAAGGGATCAGGAGGAATATGAGCTAAAAGCCAAGAGAGTCACCAGTGTGGTGAGAACAGCTAAGGCAAAAAAGGAGCTGTCTCTGGCTAGTGGGATCTGGAGGGAGGAGGGGGGGTTCTTTAGATACATAAGGGAAAAAAGGAATGTAAGGGGGCAGATCAGCAGGATAAGGATAGGGGATGGTTGGGAACAGGAGGCTGGGGAACAGTCAGAAGTCCTAAATGAGTACTTTACCTCAGTTTTTACCAGGGGGGATGGAGGGGCTACAGTATGTCTTGTGGAGGGAGCGGTGGCAAACCGGTGGAAGGGGAGGGACCAGTAGCAATCGGGGCCCTGACGGGTGTGGGAAAGGGAGTAGCCACCTTAGACAGGTGGGGGGCCAGCAGTACAGGGTGAAAAGGGGAGGATGTGGAGGCTGAAATCCTGGTAGAGAGAGTAAGGGAATACATCAGGTCCCTTTGGATGGAGAAATCACCTGGGCCAGATGAGATACATCCCAGGGTGCTGAGGGAACTGGCGGATGTCCTGGAAGTCCCCCAGTGAAGCTCTTCAACATCTCTCTGAGGACTGGGTGGGTTCCCCAAGACTGGAAGCTGGCCCATGTCATGCCAATCCACAAGGGGGGATCAAGAGAGGAGGTGAGAAATTACAGGCCCGTTAGCCTGACGTTGGTGGTTGGCAAGATGATGGAGGGTATTGTTAAGGAAAGGCTGGGGGGGGTTACTGGAGCAAACTGGGTATATGGATGATAGGAAGCATGGCTTTGTCATGGGAAGATCATGCCAGACAAACCTTGTTGAGTTCTATGACTGGGTGACGAGGGCCCTGGACCAGGGTAGGCTGGTGGACGTCCTCTTTCTGGACTTCAGCAAGGCGTTTGATTTGGTACCCCACAGTGGCCTGCTGGCTAAGCTGAAGGAAATGGGATTAGGGAGACAGTTGTTAAGATGGATAGGAAATTAGCTCTCTGAGTGTACTCAGAAGGTGGTGGTTGGAGGGTTAGCCTCATTCCTAGGTGGGTTACTAGTGTGGTACCCCAAGGGTCAGTGCTGGGGCTACTCCTGTTCAATGCCTATGTCTCAGACATAAGGAAGGGGATCAGGAATGAAATGAGTCTCTTTGCAGATGACTCAAAGCTGGGTGCAATGGTGGATGAGGAGATGGGGAGGGTGGCCTTGCAGGAGGACCTGGAGGCTCTGGAAAGGTGGTCAGGAAAATGGAAACTAAAATTTAACACGGGGAAGTGAAAGGTTCTGCACCTGGGAGTTAGAAATCCAGGTCAGGGGTATACCCTGGGAGGAGACATGATTCAAGTCACAGAGGGTGAGAGGGACCTGGGGGTAGTGGCAGATGTCAAAATGAACAACTCAGAGACCTGTAGGAGGGCAGCGGCAAGGGCAAATAGGAAGTTGGGATGCATCACCAGGGTGATTACCTCCAGAAAGGCGGAAGTGATCCTTCTACTGTACAGCTGCTTGGTTAGGCCACACCTCAAGTATTGTGTGCAGTTTTGGAGACCACATTTAAAAAGGGACATTACACTTCTAGAGAGGGTCCAAAGGAGGGCAACCAGAATGATCTGGGGACTGGGGGAAAGGACCTATGAGGAGAGGCTCAAGGAGCTCGACGTGTACACCCTGGAGGAGAGGAGGGATGGGGGGACATGATAGAGGTCTTTAAGTACATGAAAGGGATACAAAGTATACAGAAAGGACTGCAAGGAAGGGAGGGGTGGTGGGGTGGCAATCTATGTGAGGGATGGGATCAAATGCACAAGGGACGAGGGGGAAGAAAGGAGAACAGAGGCAATCTGGCTGCAGCTCCTAGACTCAAGGGGCAGGAAACTGAGGTGTAGGGTGGTATACAGATCACTGTCCCAGTCTGAGGAGCTTGACAGGGAATTAGCAGGACAAATCAGAAAGGTATGTAGAAAACGGAAGGTGGTCATTGTGGGGGATTTCAACTTGCCGGAGGTTGACTGGAGCATTCCGGTCACCTCCAGTGCTAGGGAGCAAGTGCTCCTGGATGCGATCCAGGACGGTCTCCTAACACAGTTGGTTAGTGTACCTACTAGGCTAAAGAACACTTTAGATCTGTTGTTGTCAAATGGGGAGGCAGTAAGAGGAAATAAGGTGGAGGACCCACTAGCTGCGCTCACCAAACGGTGTGGTTTAATATCACGATGTGCGGGGAGCCAGAGAAATCAGTTACTCAGGTGGTAAACTTCAGGGATGCAGACTTTGGGAGGATGCAGGAAGTACTGAAAGGGAAACTAGAGGGCATGAGGCAGGAGATGGATGCAGAGCAGAAATGGGATATTATTAAATGGGGGATTACAGAGGCAACAGAAGCCTGCACCAAGAAACAGAGTAAGAGGAGCAGAGCAAGAAAACCGTGCTGGTTGAACAGTGAGGTAGTGCAGGTGGTGAGAGCAAAACGAGAGGTGCACTAGAGGTATAGGAGGACAGGGAAGGAAGTGAATAGGGAAGAGTCTACAAGATGGTCAAGGGAGGTGACCAGAAAAGTGAGAAGAAGCCAAAGCCTAGTGGGGCTGAGATTAGCGCAGGGAATTAACCGGGGAAGACTTTTCAGATACATCAGGAGAAAAAGAAGTGCAAGGTGACAATAGTCAGGATAAAAAGAGGTGGGGGCTGGATGGAGAAGGGAGAGCAGGCAGAAGCACTGAATTAATACTTTGTTCAGTGTTCATGGAAGAAAAGGGGACCACTACCACCATGGGCTGGGAGGGTGGGGACAGGGGGAGAGGAGGCAACAGATGGAAGAATTGAGGCAAGTAGAGTCCTAGAGGGATTGAGGGAACTGAAGGTAGACAAGACACCAGGGCCAGATGGCATCCACCCCAGTGTTCTGAGGGAGATGGCGGAGATGTTGGCGGAGCCACTGGCAGATCTGTACAGTACCTTACTGAAGTCAGGATGTGTGCCGCTGGACTGGAGGATGGCACTTGTAGTACCATTACAGAAGAGCGGACCAAGGGATGAACCTGGTAATTATCACCTAGTAAATCTCATCTCCTTAGTGCGCAAACTCATGGAAACAATACTAAAGGAAAGACTGGTGTCATACCTGGAGGACAATGGCCTCCAGGATATGAGGTAGCATGGATTCATTTCAGGGAAGTCTTATCAAACTAACCTGATACAATATTATGACTGGGTGACAAGTGAGCTGGATAAGGGTCATGCGGTGGATGTTCTTTACTTGGACTTCAGCAAGGCTTTTGATTCTGTGCCTCATGGGCAGCTTGGGGGGAAGCTAACTGGTGCAGGGGTAGGGGCAAAAATGATGAACTGAATTACAAGCTGGCTGAGTGGGAGGCTGCAACGGGTAGTAGTGAAAGGCAAGCTCTCAACTCCAAGGCCGGTGACAAGTGGGGTGCCGCAGGGCTCTGTGTTGGGGCCAGTATTGTTTGGGCTCTTCATATCAGACATTGCGTATGGGGTGGTGAGCAAGATAAGTCTGTTCACTGATGACACCAAAATTGGAGCAGTAGTTGATGGAGAGGAGGGATGGAAGCAGCTGCAGGGGGACCTAAGCAAGCTAGAGGAGTGGTCATAGAGGTGGCAGCTGGGGCTCAATGCAAAGAAGTGTAAGGTTATACCTTTTGGGGTGAAGAACCCAAAGAGAGAATACTGGCTGGGGGGGGGGGTTAAGCTGGGGATCACTGAGGAGGAGAAGGACCTAGGGTAATGATAACAGGGACCATGAACAACGCTGCCCAATGCAGGAGAGTGGCCGCAAAAGTGAACAAAATGCTGGGGTGCATAGCGAGGGGGTTTTCATCCAGGCAAAGAGAGGTGATCTTGCCCCTCTACAGTTTGCTGGTAAGGCCACACTTAGAATATTGTGTGCCGTTTTGGAGGCCATACCTAAAGCGTAATATCAGACGTCTGGAGGGGGTGCAGAGGAGGGCAACAAAGATGATATGTGGAATGGAGGGGAGAGACAATGACAGCAGGCTGGGCGACCTGAATATGTACACCCTGGAGAATAGAAGGGACAAGGGGGACATGATAAAGACATTCAAATATCTGTGGGGAATCAATAAGGATGGGGCAGATGTGGTCTGTAAGTTAAGGAGGCGGAGGGTCACCAGGGGACATGGCAAAAAATTGAGAGGGGAAGATTTAGGAAGGAAATGAGGAGACACTATTTCACAGAGGGTGTTAGCAAAATGGAATGTCCTACCAGAATGGGTGGTATCATGTAAAACTTAACAGCTTCAAAAGGACATAGGACAGGAACAGGGGAGAGTGAGGTGGGGAGGTGGGGTGGCAGTGGGATGATAAAGGGGAAGGGTGTGTGGCAGCTGCAAACTAGAGGTGCTAGCTGCATACTCGAGCAGACTTCGATAGACCAGGTTGTCTGTTTCTACTGGTACATTCGTATGTTCATATAATAAGGGTGGCCAGTCAGGGTGCTCCAAAGGAAGGAGGGTGGGGCAACGAGAGGTCACAGGTTTAAGCTGGATCAGGGCAGGCTTAGAGGGGAGAGAAGGAGGTGTTATTTCACTGAAAGGGTGGTGGAGCCATGGAATGCGCTGTCCAGAAAGCTGGTAGATGTGGAGACTGTGGACAGGTTGAAGAGGGGCTGGGACAGGTACAGGGGGATAGTAAATCTCACCAGGCCCAATACAGGTGGAACAACTGGGACAGGGGACAGTATAACCCAAGGGGGAAGGGGGCACCAAAATCAGCCCTCAGTGCGGGTGCTGAAAATCAAGCAGACCCGAAAAACCATTAGGCCTATTCTGCTGGCATTTTAATATGTTAGTATGTATGTTAGTATATTACACCTCATGGAATAGATCAGTATTGGAGATATGTTTAGGTACAGTAGTAGCTACAGATATTGCCAGCTATTTCCAGATATTTCGTGAAATTTCTAAAGAGTTTCTGTCTGCTGCCCCTACTGTGGAAATGCAAAAAGCAGGAGATTTCTCTAGAAATATCACGGAAATTTCGGGAAATAGCTGGCAATGTCTTGTCTGATTTTAGATACCGATACCGATTCAGTTTATAATGTCCCTGAGGTGGAGCTTCTTGGTGAGGGGTGTGTGTAACAGGGAGCCCCCTGTTATGTGTTTAAACCCCTGTCATATATATGAATATGTGCACCCCCCACCTTTTCCTTTCACTCTTTCCTTTCCTCTTATTCTTTCTGCCTTTTCTTTAAATTCTTGTCAGGGTGGCCAACCTGGCAATCTCCAAAAACTCTTTGCTGTCCCTTATTCTCTTTACCCCCTCTTTATGCACACAGCATTATGCCCCTGATTGCAGAGATAAGAAATATCACAAGTCATGCTTTATTGTTAATGTTTGGTACCCCTTGATTTAAGAAAAAGTGTGGTGCCCATTTCTGGGGCGTCAAGCTCCAGAACCGATGCTACTAAGTGCAGCTCCTTTAACTTATGTAGCTCTGGTACGAGGAACAGTGCTGGTCACTGAGTGCGACTGAGCAATTCTTTTTTTTTTGGAGCTGGTTGCTCTGTGTTGGTGTAGCCACATATAGCGGCTGAATGTACGCTCCTTGTTTGAGAGCAAGTAAAAGAATGATTGCTCCGAAGCAAAAGCCGACTACTGTGCTAGCGGCAAGGTCAAAGTCACTTGAATACTTGACTGCTGGCTAGTGTGACACTATGAGCAAGGGTAACTGTAAGTCCCGTAGTGTCTAGAATAAAGTGTACCCTGTACAGAAGCAGCCCCAGAGATGCTGTGATTGAGAGCTGCATATGAAATAGAAACTCCCCAATTATGTGATGTCACAGCCTATGGAAACTCTCCAATTATGTGATGTCACAGTCTATGGAAATTCCCCAATTATGTAATGTAATCACAAGGAGCTATAAAAAGGGCTCACCACTAGGGGAATGTTAGATAGTCGAGTCAGTCTAGTGTGACAGTGAGTAGGGTAAGACCTACAGTTGGTGTTGTGTGTGGATTTCACACAAGTTACTTGAGAAAAGTATTCATTGGACTATCTGGGCTGAAGCAAAGCCACAGACTGCTGAAGGAAGCAGAGGTCTGAATTTCTTTGTGCAGGACTAATTATTTGACTTTTTGTTTTTCATTTCTGTACATAAGTATATTTTTTCTAAAAACAAGTTGAACACATTTGTACGTTTTGTATGCACTTGATCCCTGCTTTGTTGTGTCAGTTATAATCCCACACATTCACAGTCTGTTTAGTAGTTTTCATCATATACTGTAGCTGAATAATAAGCTCTCTCTTCTACACCGATGCAATGCATTGTGCTTTTTCCAAGTACATTGTGCCCTATGGCCTCATCTCCCTTTGAACATACACCATCTGTAACTGCAAGGTATGATATCCAGCCACTGAATTTTGCAATGCAGCTTCTCAACAAATACCTGTTTTCCTCCAACAACAAGCACCTGTGAGTGAGTTAAATAAAACAAAGGGCTCATCGGTGGCAAAGGAAAAAGATCACCATCAAATGCTCCTGGGCAATATTTATAAAGGGTCTCTATAAGTTTTTTTCACATTTGTATAGTATGTGCTTTGTTTCCTGCTGGCAATATTAATGCCCACAAAACACATTTATTTATTTGTTTATTTATTACAAGTTTGATGATCAGGTGGGCCCAACTGAGACATGCAAGTACCTTTTTCAGGGGTGACCCAGAGAACAGTTACATTCCATACATATCATTCAAGAGCATACAGCACAATACAAAGGTGAGAAATATAGACTAGCAAGTTTAAAACAAGGGTGTTACATAACATTCAGGTGATAACAGCAGTGAAAAAAAAATTGTACAACATTTCTACACCAAATTTACATGATATGCATATGGTACAAGTGTATAGTGGGTTAACAGTCACAGGATGTTTACAGGTAATAATTAATAATTTGTAACATGGGTATTAACGCAAGCGAAAACCGAGCACAGCGATTCACTGAAATACAGCAGCTGATCAATTTGCAGTGGGTATTAATCCCGCAGTAATGCCCACTGCTGCTATCATTGTAAAGGCCACCAAACATGCATATCGCAGACAATAATGCCTGCAGTTGTAGTACCGAGAGTAGCCAGTTAGGCAATGCAGTATCTTATTGCAAGAACTGTGATAACTGACCCACTCACCCCATGGACAGTGTGTTGGGATCGCAGATAGCAGGACGAGTGTGCTGAAAGAAAGAAATCGATCAATAGGCAGGGGTTATACCTCGTGCACTCATCAGATCTGCTGATTAGTAGAACAGCAGCAGTGAGGGATCTGGAGCAGCTAATGCACAATACCGGATTGCATACATTGGTGAAATATGCAAATTAGATTGGACCATATCCAAGGAGAAGAAACAGACATACATCAAAGCAGATACGTGAGTCAAATTAAACACTTTTGTATGTGTAGTTATTAAAAAAAAAATACAGTTACAGTAATGAGAATGTTTGCTGTCCATCACGGACCTGTTAACGTGTACTGTAAGTAGAAAAACACCACACTATAACTAAATATGGTTCTGACAAAATGAAAAGTACTCGATTTTGTATCCCAACTCATATGTTGTGAAACAATAGATGTATGCATATGTATAATATATTACATGTCATAATGGCACAGAAGTAATATCCACAGTGCTCATGTTGCAAGAGCATTAATCTCCTCCAGAGTTGGGCTTTACTACGGGATTAATGCCTGGTTGGTGGTTGGAAGTACTCGGACTGTGGCCTTGTCCACCAACCCCCCCAACCAGGCATTAATCCCTAGTAGAGCCCTCCTCTATTGGGGATTCATGCTTACATACATACTAGGTCCATAGAACTGAAGGTAGAGACAGAGAAAAGAAGAAAGTAAGGAGAAACACAGTGATAGTGAAGGGTTATGAGGGAAATCCAAGAGGGAAAGGAAGGGAAGGGATGGGGGAAATAGGTTGTCAGAAGGGGTTTTAGTTGCAGTTACCATTGGAGATAGGCAGCAAGAAGAAAAATTCCTTATACAGCTGAAGCTACTTAATCGGGATGTGCTTTATGGGGGCGTTTGGTTTAAGGGGATGTCCCTCAGGTCACCAATTAAGTGGCTGTAATATCCTATTAGGACTGCTTCTTTTATAGGGGATGGCATTTTCATATAAAGGGATGATTTGCAGTCATTAGTATCACTTGCTAAGTAATCCCCCATTCGCGCCTGATCACAGCTCATTAGCACCTCTTACCGTAAGTAGCAATTTATGACATAACATGGCCAAACCTGTAAGAGCAGCTCAGTAACTGCTCATTCATTCATCTGCTGTGCTGGAAGTCCACCGTTCTTTGTCTCACGATTCTGTGCTCCCTGCCATGGATAACAGAAGGGTTTTATGTTGATTCAGCAGAGAAGCCAGCAGAGGGAGCTGATGCTCAGGACAATCCCTTGGCTGATGTTCTGTGACCTGGTATATTTACAGAGGAAGAGTTCCTTCATTTAGTGGAGATAGATAATGAAGAAGAAACAGTTGGAGAACTCACAGTGGATGCCATCTGTGACTCCTTGTCACTAGAAGAACCAACCGAAACCAAAGATGATCCCACCGATGTAAATAACTTCCCCCCACACCCATCGCAAACAAAGAAGCTATTCCTCACATTGCCCCCCTCTGTGATTGGTGGATACATAATGGAGAGATACAGCAGTGGGAGCATCTGTTTGAGCTTGAGGGAAACAACCTTAGACGTATGTCAGAAGATACAGTACTAAACAAAAGAAAATCACAGACTTCTTCCACTAAGCATCGCCAAATCGAGGAGTGCTTGACCCTACTACACCTTTCCTGACCTCCTCCAACTCTAAGATAAGTGAGAAAATGCTTTTAATCACTGTATCTTGAATAAAGTTTAATCATGAAGAAAACCAGCACTCGTTCAAAAAAGCTGTAATCAATAACAGTGTGGTGTCTGCTGTATGTATGCTGTTTGTCTGCTGTTTGCATATGTGTTTTACTGTGCGCCCGTAAAATTTTTTTTTCTTCTCCGGTTGCACTTCTGTTAAAAGAGATGCCTGCTTTAAGGGGATGAATACTCTGCCATAGAGCTGTCCCCTTTAAGTGACTTCTAATGTACAATTGTTTGAATAGAGGGAGAGACTTTCTTGTAAATTTGTGAGAAAGGAAAAAAGAGGAAACAGTGATGAAGATGAAAAAAATCCTTCAGTTTCTGCTTGCAGTATTGCTTATAGTCCATTAGGTGGCACCAACAGTGCACCCATATATGTATGCGAACTTTACATGTGGCAGCTCTGAGAAAAGTTAGAACAATGCTGCATTCCACAGATTCATGACTCCAGCTTACCCCCCCCCATTATTGAGGGCTGGATTTTTACTTCTATTTTATTTTTTTTAAGTATTGTACCCAGTTTAGTGAACAGTGGCCCAAGAGTGAGCATGGTCTCATTCAAAGAGACAGTTAGACACTCTGTATTGAGTGAGAGACAAGAATGAGTGAGCAGTGGCTGTTCTAAAGAAAGAGCATGGCAGCAGAGGGGAAAAGTAGTTATGTGAGAGCGGTGGTCGAGAACAGTATGGCACATCCTGCTAAGGGCTTGTATTAGGTCTGTGGGTGAAGTCTCCTTAGTAGACATTGGCATTCCTGAAGAGTGGCAAGCATGTAGAATGAAAAAGCAGTGGGAGGAGTCAACAGCATCAGGAGAGGAGACAGGCCAGGTAGGTGGGAAGAGAATATTTAAAATCAGCAACTGAAATTCTGGCAGAATGACGGGGTACTAGAACTCATCAGGGAAATGAATAAGGACATTTTCTGTTTATTTTCAGAGCAGGTTAATGAGCGGGAGCAAGTGACTGGCTAGTTGACGGCAGTGGGGATGATAGCAGAAAGACTGAATGGGGGTAAAGAGGAACCAGAACTGCTTCCTGGGCTGTTGTGCTGAGATAGCAGCACAGGGTTCTGAGGTCCTCATATTTCTGGATTTCCATGACCCTTTTCATAATTAGGAACATCCTGCTTAATTTATGTATTTTGCGGCCATTAATAGAAATGTGAAAGAAAGCTGACAGTATCTGGAGCATGGTGCCCAACCCCCACTACAACTCCTTTTTCCCTTCCCTCTCCAGGTCACTCAACCACCCACCCTTTCCATCTTTAAATATATATTTTTTTAATGTAAGCAGTCCAGGGTGCCAATCTCTAGTACCATGTCTCTTAACCCCCCCCAGGTTGCCAACCCCCATACCCCAACAAGCCCAACACTGGGGTGCCCAATCAAAGCACCAGAATGTATGTGAAATAAAGAAAACCACTCCTCAATGTTTTTTTTAACCCTGTAAAAAAGAGAAACATCCACTGATGTCTTTTGCACTGTTAGTCCCTCCCATGCAGCCCTCCCACTCAGCACCCACCCCACCCCACCCACCTCCCCAACTCTTTACTTACCCACTAGGGTTCAACAATGTAATCCTCTCTGGACCGTAGATGCGTCTTTACTCTTCAAAGCCGGAATGCAAACTGAGGAAATCAGATATGTGGCTCAATGTATTTCAGTGGGGTTTTGAACTTAGTGGCATAACTTGGCCATTTTTTAATATTTTTGCCCCAAATTTTCAGCATGCCTTTTTAGGGACTCCACAACAATGGCAGTGAAATTAGGCAAATCTCCTGAAATTAGATTTTGTGTTTGCTGCTCAAAATCACCTTTCAGGCAGGAGATGAACATTTTCTCCACCCTAGTTCATGTGGTGGGGTCACAAGAAGGCTATGTTGAAAATGTGGCTTAAAAATATTAAAAACAGCAATGTTATGAGCCTACATTGAAATTTGTAAATGCAGGCTCATAACTTTGGTAATTTACAATATTTTGAGCCCAAATTTTCAACATAGCCATTTCTTCACAGCCTCTCATGAATGTGACAGCTGTCATTTTTCAAATCCTGGCCAAAATGTATTTTTGTGTCTGAGGTACGAGATGACATTTCAATGGTGCATAATGATATCTTGGTGGGATTTAAAAATGTTCACCTACCGCATTTATTAGGTGGGGCAATAAGAAGGCTGTGCTGAAAATGTGGTGTACAAATATGGTAAAATGCCTAGATTATGACTTAACATTACACCATTTCTGCAGTCACTTGTAACTTCATTAATTTTTGTGTTTGCGTGCACGTGCGCAAGAAACACATTGCATCAGCTTCCTTCAGTAGCAGGTTGTGGAGGCACAGCAGTGGTGTGGCGAATGGCAGCAGTCCATTTTGGGGCTGGTGTCTGCCACGACGAATGGAGGAACATGCTGTCAATGACAGCAGTTAATGAGCATGCCACTATGCTCAAAGAAATTGACCACTGCAATCAGGGAGCACCCCATCACTACACAATCAGCTGTGTTTGCTTGCAGGGCAGTCCCTGACTGCAGCAGCCAATTACAGCTGCATCATCTGGTTTAAGCTCTGTCCCTTATTTGTAAGGCCAGCTGTTGAGTGATACTTGTATGTATGTGCGGCGGACCCGGGGGGGGGGCATTCAGAGGGGTCAGCTGACCCATCACTTTTACAGAATGGGATCAGGAAGTACAGTTTGGCTACCCCCACACTTTCAACTGGCTCAAAACTTCAGAAAGTTCTGTTAATTCAGTCTATGACTGTGCAGACATGTTTGAGCAGCTAGTAAACAACACAAAATGATACAACTAAGTCTAATCAGGCTAGGAGTCAACGGGACCCCCCCCCCACACACACACACAGATTAATTTATTGAGACTGGGACTCGGAAGCACTGGCAAGCAGTCAGGCAGAAGTTGTTAATAAATTTTAACACATGTGAATGTCAGAGCAATTTGCCCCTGACCCTCTGCTGTGACAGTGCTTTCCCGATCCCTATCTTGCACCACTACATAGGGGACGTCTTTTGTTTTTAATCCTTTGCTGGCCATAAAATGTGACCGCCAGCTCCAGGAAGATGGATCCCACAATAAGGCATCACCACCTGAGCAGTGCTCCTGGAAATGGGCAGATGCTTTGAACCACCTCCACGACCGCCGACCAACCCACTGTGCCTCCTGTGGCCGACCACCAGCTCAAGGAAGACGGATCCCACAATAAGGCACCAGCGCTTGAGCGGTGATCCTGGAAACAGGCGGATACTTTGAACTGCCTCCATGACCTCCGACTGACCCACTGTGCCTCCTATGGCTGACCACCAGCTCCAGGAAGACGGATCCCACCATAAGGCATTAGTGCCTGAGTGGTGCTCCTGGAAATGGGCAGACACTTTGAACCGCCTCCACGACTGCCGACTGACCCATTGTGCCTCCTGTGGCCGACTGCCAGCTCCAGGAAGACGGATCCCACAATAAGGTATGCCCGCTGATCTTCGCTACGGTCACCTTGGACTGCTAAACCCCAACTGGTGCAGCGTGCTCACAGCCGAATTCTGATTGGACAGGCTGCTATACCACTGCATTCCAATTGGAGCGCCTTTCCCATAGACTTAAACAGGGACTTCTGGCTTGAACTATGGCTGCTCTCCTCTTGGAATGCTTAAATTAGTCTTATTGAATAGGAACTGGCTCCTTGCAGATTTCATCTTATCTTACCTCACCTATCTCCTCATACTTAGCTAACTTTCTCTTGCTCCCTACTAATACTGAAAACACTGCCTCTGCTGCTTGGTGCATTCCTTCTGCCCCCTCCCCCTCCAGTTAACTTGCTGCTGTCTCTGCTATTAATTTGTACATCTCTTATGTCTGGCCCTTCCCCTGCGCTTTGACCTCTTCCTTTGTTCAACTTAACAACCCCCATCCCACCCCCTTCTAGTAGCCTGCCACCAGCTTCCTGCCCCCGATCCACCAGTTGCCAATAATGATATTTATTCAGTGTGTCTCTCTCTCTCTCTTTCCCCCCTTAGGCATCAGCGCCTGAGCGGCGCTCCTGGAAACGGGCAGACGCTTTGAACTGCCTCTACGACCGCCAATCGACCCACTGTGCCTCCTGTGGCCGACCGCCAGCTCCAGGAAGACAGATCCCACAATAAGGTATGCCCACTGATCTTCACTACGGCCACCTTGGACTGCTAAACCCCGACTGGTGCAGTGTGCTCGCAGGCGGATTCTGATTGGACCACCTGCTATACCACTGTATTCCAATTGGAGTGTCTTTCCCATAGACTTAAATAAGGACTTCTGGCTTGAACTACGGCCACTCTCCTCTTGGAGGACTGTTCAGTACTGGCTGAATTTTCTCCTGCCCCCACCCCCCCCCAGGCCTCCTTTAAATACAGTGTTACTCTGCCCCTTCGTATTATACACTTCTTGATTGGATCTCTTTACAAAGAGGGTGTTTCACTACGAATGGAATTCACTGACACTTCATACTAATTCCAAGCACATCTTCCCTTTTTGGCTATCTCCAATTCTCCTAAACCAACAGGGTATCAGTGTGATTGACACCTGCTTAGTTGCCATACACAATCCACATTTACCTTGGTACCCATTCTTGCACAGTATGGCTTGCTTTATCAGCTTACTACTAATTCTGGCAAAATGTATAATGCCTACTATACTGCTTTATGAAGACTTGGGAGCCTACTCAGTCATGCAGCCCATTACCGTAACCTCGACTGTCTCCTCACACTGCACCTCCATTGCTCACCTATCGGATATACAAATTATTTTTCACACCTCCCCCTTAGCCCTTCTTCTATCCCCAATGTCTATCCGGGCACTCTCCATGTTAGCCCTTAATGGTCAAGTCAGCGTTACCTATGCCTTGTCCAGACAGACATCCCTGACAACATACCAAAGAAGGACCCAAAGTAAAAAAGCCATTTCCTACTTGATATCTTCCCTTAAGAAAATGATTCTAATCCTCCTTCTCTGTTCTGGCAATGTAGAACTAAATCCAGGACCTCCAACACAAATCACCTCCCCATCGGATTTTGCAACTGGTCCTGGACTGAAAATAATGCTGATTAACATTCTAAGCCTGATCAAACAACTTTATCAACTTCAAGTTTGGGCGTCGCACACCAACCCAGATATGATCATCATTACCGAATCATGGCTGAAAAAGTCTACCACTGACACTCAAATTACTCTTCCAGGCTTTAAACTTTTTAGGGCCAACAGGGAATCCGGTGGGAGGGGTCATCATCTACACCAAAATCAAATTTGATGTTAGTGGCATTGTTTGTAAATCTAAGCCAAAAGAATATGAGATTGTGTCACTGAAACTTCACCTTCCTTCCACCAAGTGCATCACTATTATAGGTGGCTATAGACCACTGTCCGGAGGCACGGAAATCCTCAACATACTGAAATCACTAATCGTGGCTGCTAACATGGAAACAATAATCCTAGGGGACCTCAACATGGATTGGCTCACTGCAAAATCTCATGGCCTAAAATTGACCTGTGATGAGTTAGGACTTACACAGATAGTCACTGAGCCCGCAAGGAATAACAACTCTCACATTGCCAACAGCTCATTCCTAGATGTCATTTTACCTATGCGCCCCTTAAAATCTCTCACTCTGTAGTTTTCCATAATGACAAGAGCGACCATAGTGTCGTTGTATGCATAAGATCACAAACCAAAACTCACCAGCCACCTAAACTCAGACCTAAACGATCCTTTCGCAAATTCAATACAGCAAACCTCTTAGCTGATCTGGGTAAGATCAAATGGCAAGATCTATATCTTGCCAAGTCTACTGATGAAGCTGTCACAGTCCTTAATGACAACCTTTCCATCCTGATAAACAAGCACCCCCCCCCTTATTAAAGTAACGGTACGTAAATCCTCACATCCCTGGTTTACCACAGAGCTGAATGCAGCACTTACCAATAGAGACCAGCTTTGGGCCCAAGCCAGGTGAACCAAGAACTCAGCAAACTGGCAGACCTTTAGAACTGTCAGGAATGCCTGTGTTAAAAACATACGTGTTACGAAAGCAAACTATTACATCTCCACCATAGAACAGGCCAAAGGGAACCCCCCAAAAATCTGGAGGACACTGAGGTCCATTGAAGGCCATCCTGCAGCTCCCTCAATACCAACCAAGATCTTTACCAAGGGCAGGGTGGTAGAAAGCCAACCACAAATCCTTGAAGAACTTAACCAACACTTTGCCACAGCGGGATTAGCATTTGACTCCTCTCCGTACGCCAGCCGCGCGAAAGGAAGTTTTAGCTCAGCCTCCGTTTCCACCTCCCCCCCTCAGCCCTTCCAGCTGCACTTGTTTAGCTATAAAGAAGTTGAAGACTTGTGCCTCGGCCTCGATGTCAGGAAAAGTGCAGGGGACGATGCCCTTGAACCATTCTTCTTGCGATTAGGCTCGGCCCAGCTCACAGCTCCCATCCTCCATATTTTCAGTCTCTCCATTACCTCTGCCACAGTTCCATCCTGCTGGAAATGTGCCCATATTCTTCCTCTCTTCAAATAAGGAGACCCCTGTGATATAAACAATTACAGGCCTATATCCATTCTGCCTGTTCTTGCAAAAACCCTGGAAAAATTGGTCTACAACCAACTAAAAACTCATCTTGAAGTGCACTCACTCTTAAATCCTAAACAATCTGGCTTCAGGTCTAAACATAGTACCATTTCAGCTCAGGCTAAAGTCTCTAATGACTGGATCACTGTTATGGATTCCAAGAAGGTTACTGGTGCAGTCTTTCTGGACCTCAGTAAACCTTTTGATACTGTTGACCATCACTTCCTAATTACCTGCCATACCAAAATAGGTGCCACTCCACATACCACTCAGTGGTTCAACAGTTATCTCTCTGGAAGGATACAGAAAGTCAAAGCCGATGGCCTACTAACAGCCCCCCTCTCGATTGCCAGGGGAGTCCCCCAAGGCTCCATCCTAGGCCCGATCCTTTTCTCCCTATATATCAATGATCTTAACTCCTACATAAAAAATCGAAGCATACATTTCTTTGTGGATGACACAGTATTATACACCTCAGGAACAACTTTATCTGAAGCCAGGGAAGTGTTGTAAGCTGACTTTAATCAGTTAGAAAGCAATCTTGGATCACGTGATGGCAGCCTAGGAAGAGCAGCTTGTCTGACCAGCTCCGTTCTCAGCCCATTTTAACAACCCTCAATTTCATTAAAATGTTGCCTTTTTGTAAGGTATCTACTTGAGAAGCATTGGAGTTGCTGCAGAATATTGCAATATCTCCCAAAAATAGAAGCCTTCATCAAAAAGCAAACAGCGAAACATACACCGCCTCCCTCCCCGGAGAAAGAGCAAGCCGCGAAGCGCCCTCGCCAGGGACCCAACAAATCCAACTCGGGGCCTTCTGCGTTAACAGAGGAAAGGTTTTTAGAAATCATTGCCCTGCTGCAATCCTCAGTCTATGAGATCTCTTTGGAAATCCAATGTTTTAAATCAGCTCTGGAATCAGTAAACATGAGGGTGGGGGATAACGAGATCAAAATTAAATGACTGGAACTCAGAGTGGACAAACACAACCTGGAAAGGACCTCCCTCAACAAACGAATCAAGAAGATCGAGGAAAAGCTCGAAGACCTGGAGGGTCGGAGCAGAAGAAATAATTTAATTATTTTCGGAGTCCCTGAGAAAGAGGAGAGCTCAGCGTCCATTCAATTCATCCAGAAGCTTTTCAAAAGGGTTGCGTGTCCACCCACAAATGGCAGCTATATGGTTGAAAGGGCTCACAGATCACTTCATCCTCCCCCCCCCTTCCCGGTGCCTTGCCGTGCCCGATTATCTGCAAACTACTGAATTACCTAGACAAACAACACATTTTGAGCAAAGTCAAATCCCTGCAAGAAATTACCTGGGAAGGGAAAAAGATTAGGATTGCTCATGACCTACCTCATTCAGTGCAGCTCAAGCGACAAAGTTTACATCCCATTGTCTCTAAGCTAATAGCAGCCGATGTTCAATTCAGGGTTAAGTATCCCGCTTTGCTTCAAGTTAATTTAAAAGACCAGTGGCATTCCTATGAGTCGGTGGAAACAGCACAAGCTGAACTTAAAAGTGCCTTACCTGAATTATTTAAGTGAAGCTTTAGTGGTCTATTCGGATCAGTCAGCGCGTTAGGCTGTCAAGCTGAAGAATGAGCCACAAGAGGGAGCACACATAGGAGAGATGCTGATCTCCTAATAATGTTTTTTCTCAATTTGTGATTTATTTTCCCTCCCTTCACGATCATGATGACACTGTGATCACTAAGGTGCCCCTGATGGACAATCTTTCCTCTAATGGATCCGGACTGATTTGTACCCAAAAATGAGTTAAGGACATGGAATTTCAGTTATCCGGAGAGTCCTGCACTCTTACACCTTCTACCTAATGCAGTTGGCTGAGCATGCTAAAGAATAGAGAAAGCAGCCAAGAGACAGTGCATCGGGGCTTCAACCCTGTTACTAATACCAAGCCTGAGAGGAAGAACGTCCACATTTCAATCGGGTCATTAGCATTCTGGTGTTTCAAAATCAGCGACTACTAGAACTGGGTCCAGAAATCCACAGAGATGGCGGCTTACGCTGCTAATTCAGAGAGAGCACGTCAGTTTCTCAAATGATGACCCATTGGACACAGGATTTCTTCAGCCTGCTTATAATTTTGCTATAGTGTTTGCAGTTTTGAGAGTAAATGATAGTGAAGCTCCTGGGTAGGGATGCTGAGAATGCCGCGGTAACGCGGGACGTTATCTATGCTCACTTTGAATTCACAAGCTTCCAATGGCCTGGGGAAGGTCTATATATAACTGATTTAGTTAATGTTAATTTGAAAAAGCAATATTAGGTGTATTTTATTTGACTTTTGCTTAATTCTTGTGCTCTGTTAACAAGGGTTTTGTCACAGGCTATTGGATATATATAGTGTGCCTACCTCCCCACTAGAGGGAGATACAGACTAAGGAAAAGTTTTGTTTTGTTATCTTAACAGAGCACGGTTATTATGCTTTAAACGAGGCAGAGAGTACAATGGAAGGCAGCAGTCTCTATATTTTGTTGAGACTGATTTTCTTGTATGATAGTTTACTGTTTTTTAATCGGTTAAATGTGTGACGGTTCAGATTATTAAGATTAGTATTTGTTAACTAAACTGGGAACTGGGCTAGGGGAAGGACTGCCAAATGCTTGGGTTGGTAGTAGTATCTAATGGTTATCATGTAAGTGATAGTTCAGTTGTTAGAACTGGGGGTGATTGTGGAAGTAGGAGGGATGGGTGGGGGTGGGGGTGGGAGGGCTGGGAGATGCAGCATTCACACGAACATGCTGAGATGACTGGATATGTGGTTAATAAGATCTTCTACATTAGAGGAAGATCATAAAGAGATACCTTTTTTACTGAGAGAAAGACGATGAGAGGTATAAATCTTGTAAGTTGGAATATTAAGGGTGCTAGGGATAGATGCAAAAAGCAAGTAGTACTGAAACACCTATTGACTCTTAACTGTGATGTATGTTTACAAGAAACACATTTTCACAGAGAAGATACCCAGTTATTTGTCAAATATTGGGTGGGCCAAGCGTTTGGGGCTGGCATCTCCTCAAACAAAGGCGGAGTAGCCATATTATTCCATAAGAGGACCCCCTTCCAGCTAGAAAAAGAGATATGGGATATACACGGCCAGTATATCTTCCTAGTTGGAACATTAGTCTCTGAAAAGGTAGTTGTTGGATCAATCTATGGCCCTAATATAGACTACCCTCAGTTCTTTACACAAATACTGGAGGTCTTAAATAGTCATACATCACTTAAACTGCTAATTGGAGGGGACTGGAACATTACACCGCACTTGTATCTAGATAGAACCGATAATAAACGTGTGGGACTCTCTCCTGCACACAGAGCCCTGAGAGAAGTAATGGATAGTTTAGGTCTCATTGATGTTTGGAGATTGACTAATTGGGGTACTCGGCAATACACCTATTTCTCTATCCCACATAAATCATGTTCTAGAATTGACTATTTTCTAGTCAGCATTGGTGCCCTTCCCTCGATCTCAGATGCTAGAAAGCAATCTCATCAAAGCCAAACTTCTCCTAAATGCCAAAAAAAACAAGGCAATAATTTTTGCATGGTATCCCTCACCTGGTGCCTTACCTGTCCTACCGCAGGACTTTATAGTAACCTCCCTTGGTGAACCCTTGGAAATCGTGCCCAAATTCAAATACCCAGGCATGTGGATAGATAACAAGCTATCTTTCAACGACCATATTGAGGACCTATCCAAGAGGCTCAAAGCACGACTGGGATTCTTATTTAGAAATAGGTCCCTCTTCTCTCTTGCAACCTGCACCTGCACACGGCTTGTCCAAGCAACCTTCTTTCCCCTACTTGATTATGGGGATTTTATATACATCTCCTCCGCAGCCTCTAACCTTACCAAGCTGGACGTTCTCTTCTACTGTGTTCTACGATTCATTACTAGCTCCACTTTCAAGACCCACCATTGCAATCTATATGCAGTGGTTGACTGGACCTCACTTGCCACCAGACGCATGCTCCATAATGGTATCTGGACCCTCAAGATACTTCTGCACAAATTGACGGACTATTTAACATCTCTACTACGCATCTCCCATAGTGCTTACTCCCTAAGGAAATCTAACCACATCCTATTAGATGTTCCTAGGACTTGTACTACACTTGGCCGACGGGCTGTATCATATGCCCTCCCCAACATTTGGAATCAACTACAGTCCATGCTGAAGCTAACCAGCATTGTCTCAATCAGTTCCTACAAAACACTAGCAGTCTCTAAAATAAAAGACATCTGCAGCTGCTATTAGGCCTCCCTCTAACTCCAAGCCAAGATTTTGTGTGCTGATCCCCCCTTCTACTCCCTTAACTGGAATGTAATTGCCTACCTGGTATAAGTTTTCTTTCTATTTCTCTCCACTTGACATAATATATGACTCAGCTGGACCCTGCACTGCTATGTTGTAGCTAGTAGGTAGATTACCAAGTTGTATAACTCTTGGACTATATGTACTCTCTGTGTTTACCTATATACAATTGCTCCTATCTATGTAATAATGATATGTATGTGTAAATGTCTCAGGACCTCCTTGTGAATGAGCTTGCTCAATGGAGTTTTCTTGCAATAAACTTGAAAAAAAACTTGAAAAACAACTATGCAGTCTCAGACTGCTTTTGTCACCTATTCAGGGACTGGGAGCCCAAGTCTAGTAGATGCAATGAAACTGAAGAGGTGCTAAATACCTGATCAGAGCTGCACCACTTCAGAGCCCACACAATTGCCACATCATCACACTATTGTCTCGCCTGTTATCTGCTGCCAACCAAACAGCCAGTCCTAACTGAGCCAAGTTCCAGCAATCATGCTGTGGGCTCTTGGACAGTGCATGATCAGTGCCTGGTGGGCTAGTGGACTAAGCTCCCCCCCATCTTTCAGTCCCATCCCAGTCATCGCTCATGTCACTACTAGATTTATCTAAACCTAAAAGCACTCAGTTAAGTGATGTGGGCACACCTGTCCAATCACTGGTGGCAGACTGGTGGCAGTTCTTTGAAATCCAAGTTTCCCAGACAGTCACAGAGCCCTATAAGAGGCATCCATTCTTGACCTGCCCTTCTTCTTAGGTGATATTCCAGATTCTGAGCCATCGTCTGATCTGACGATGACCTGCGACGGACCACTCGACTGTCTCCCAACTGACTGTTGAACCAGACCAACAAAGTCTTCATTAGTTCTCTAATGTTGCAGTCATCTTGTTTTTATTTACTTCCTCAATTTCCTCGGCTCTGAGTCCTGACCCCGAGCAACATTGCAATGCAGATCACAGCAGTGAAAGGCAAATCTAGTTAAATTTTTGGAAAGAAGGGGTATTTTGCCAGGATGTCTTTTAGAAAACTGACTTCCAAAATACGACAGTGAGGAGTATTTTGAGTGCTACAAAAAAAAAAAGGGGTAATGTTGCCCCACACTGAACAAATGCAGTACATTGCCTGACTTCCCATCAAAATCTGAGACCCTGGCTGAAACCAGGTTCAAAGATATCTTTGAACTTGGTCTCAGTCAGGGGTTTCAGATTTGGTGGAAGACAATAATTTGTATTTGTTCAGTGTGAGGTTATTATTACTTTTTTTTGTTATAGCATTTCATGTTCTTGGTAAGGAGAATTTGTGAGTATGCAGGCTTTCTGGCAGTAACAGTCTGCTCACTTACTCCGTAAAATAGACCATGTGGTCTGGTGAACTGACAGTCACAGAGGTGAGAATGACAATGGGGGTCCAGAACATGGAATTAACATGTTATGGGGGGATGCATGGGCTACATTGCTTGAGCGATCCCCCAAGCCCCTCTAACATCATGGAAGGGAAAAGTCTTATTTAGCTGCTTGGCTTCCTTTCAGCACCAGGGCCAGGACAGATGACACAAGCTTGGCTGACTTCCCTCCCCTCCCCTGACCTCCTCTTAGCTTCAGCAGATGGGATCCTGAGATAAAGACTAGAATCTGAACCGCCTTGCATGATAAGCAAACGTGCTCCCCAATCCCCATTTAACTGTCTGGCCAACCCCAGAGTATGGCTTATGCCCATAATGATGTCTAGCCAGTTGGTTAATGAGCAGAACAATCTGTACTGTCCTTCACACGGCATTAAGTGCAGGACATTACTTTGCAGTTGTAAATTGGGTGTTTAATCTTGTCAGACTCAGAACAACATTCTGTAGACCGTGTCTTATCCAGCCACCATACTGTATATTATGTATAGGAAGCTCATTTATGAGCTAGTATTTGTGTGAACCTCATGTTGCAGTAGTACTATATAGTAGTAAAATAGCACTGTGATGATAGAAGGGACTCAGTGGCTCAGTGACTATACCCAGTCTGAGAATGGACATATTTCCAAGGTTATCAGATGGAATGCTATCCTACTCATGCTGTGTAGCCCTCAGTGCCATCCCCCTTAGGAATCTGTCTAATCCAGTTTTAAAAGCCTGAGCAGTATTTACTTTTGCACATTGAACTAACTACCCTGTGTTTGAAGTAATGCTTTTATTAAATTTGTATTTAATATTTTTATTTACTGGCTTACTTTTTATCTCTGATTTTGTATTTGTTTGTTTTTGCACCTTTTGATTTATATTTTATGTATGTTGCCCTGAGCCGTTGGGAAAGGGCACTTTATAAATAACAATTGCCTTGCCTTCCAATGTTTCCCCTTATCCTGAAGTTCATTGAGTGCTATTTATTTCTGTTTTAAAGTCTGAGATAACAAGCAACACCTTCTATGTATGAATGCCACCTTCCTGTTGAGGGATGGATGAGGGCAAGGGGAAATCTAAAGGCTAAAATGAAAAATGTCCTTTGTAATGAGGGATAGCGGAGAGGTATTAGAAGAATTCTCCACCATGTTCCCAGGTTCTGCTTTCACTCATCAGTTCATACTATTACTAATACTACTATTAGGCTGGCTTGGCTTAGATGGTTGGATCTGCATCTGTGGTCACTCTGTGTGTGTGTGTTACCTTTGCATGTACAGTCATCAGTCCTCCAGCAAGTTGTACAACTTAGTTAGGTCTTGATGTTGGTGGGCACTGGGCAGGCTGTGTGTAGCAGAGCGAGCAGGCCGTTGGCAGTCAGCGAGTACTATGTTGAGTGAGGTATTTTTCAAGCAAGGCAAGCAAATGGTAGCTGACTATGGGATTCCTTCATTTCAGATCCTATCCAGTTCTCCAGCTTAGTGCTCTTTAACCACTACTGTGTGTGTGTGTCTGTGTGTATGTGTGTGGGGAGGGGGGGCACTGCCTGCCTGTAAGTGTTTTCTGGCATATAGACAGCCAGGTATGGGACTGGGTGCTACAGGAGCAGCAAGCAGCTACTAGTAATAAAGGTCTCTCACCTGTGTTGAAAATGTGTCTATGTACATAATTTAATGCATGGGAAAACTAAAGTGATAGTTCCTTCCCAGAAATGTTCAGTGTTCTAATACTGAATTCTGCAGTTGTCTGGAAGGCTGGAGACAAATGAAAATTGATAAAGACCCCCAGTTCATTTGTTCCATTAGCATTCCCTATATCCCTATATTAGACAAAGTTAAAGCAGCAGTAATTGGTAGTCATCATTTTTCAGTTGGTAATAACGTAATTCTGACAAAAAGGTCAATATGCCCTTTGTTCTTTCATGTTCACAATTCTTGAACTGAAAGCACATCATACAGAATCTTGCTGCCTTGAAATTACCGTAATGAAAAAATTATATATTTCGGTATGGTGAGGTACTGCTGTATTTTCCACAAGTTAAGAAAAATGTGCAAGCATAGTCCACATATCCACAGCATGAGGCCAGTATTCATAGTTAAAACTGAAAGGTACACTCAACAAAAGAGTTTTACATATTGTGAGTTATGGCTATCTGACAAAAAAAGGGTAGCAAGTTAGCAACTATGATGAATCTATTTTTTTAATACGTGATAAAATAAAAGTTAGCAACTACGATGAATCTATTTTTTAATATGTGATAAAATAAAAGTTAACAACTATGATGAATCTATTTTTTTTATTTCTGAAGAAATAAAAGTGGCAATTATGAATCTGAGGATAGCAGAAATATATTTGTGCTAAAAAATCTTTTTGGTAAAACTGTTTGCTAAGAATGTACTGCTGCATCAATATACTTGTTTACCTTTGTTTTGTATTTTATATAAATTAATGTGAGGCAGTATAGCGCAGTGGGTTAAGGCTCTGAGCTGCAAATCTGGAGACCTGGGTTTGAATTCCACAGCTGCCTAGGTGCATACTGTGTTATTCTAAGCAAATCACTAAAGTTACTCGTGCTCCCAGGTCACATCTGAAAACAAGCTTCGGCTTAGTGTGCAACTCCTGGTTAGACAATGTTCCCTTTCCCTTACTGTTGACTGAACTCTTTGAAGTTATTGTACTGTCATGTACTCCCATTTCACAAAAGAATCCAGAATATTATACTGCCTTGAGATAATGTGCCTCCAACAGATGGGAGAGGCTAAAACTGTTTGTGCATCACTTGTGAACATACAGGGGAAACCCCGTTTTTGTGTTGCTTGCACCCATTGCAAGAAACCATTGTGTCAGCTTCCTGCAAAAGCAAGTTATGGAGGCATGTCAGTATTGTGCTGAATGGCAGCATTCCATTCTAGGGCTGGTCTCTGCCGTAGCCAGTTGAGGAGCATGCTGTCGATCACAGCAGTTAATGAGCATGCCACAATGTGTAAAGAAATTCGGCCAAGTCATCATGCAATCAGCTGTTTCGATTGCATTACAAGCTACCAAAACAGCTGATTGCGTGGTGTCCCCATGGTGACGGCTTCTCCGTCAACCTCTCACAGTCCCCACAAAACCGATGGAAAGCTGCCACCCACCATTCAGTGTGCCTTCCTGGTGAAACATTTCAATAAATTAAAAAAAAAAAAAAGCCAACGGGGTACTCAATCCCAGTCAGCATAAAGCATCTCCCCCCAGCACACTGTATGGCGATGGAGGTGTCCAATCCCCTGTCGGCTCTACTGCCCACACAAACAAACTTCCATGTACCATGCTGAGAGCCCAACCCAGCATGGCAAAAGTCTCTTTGGCCAATGGGGGTGCTCAATCCCTTGTCGGCTCCACTGCCCCCCAACAAACTTCCATATACCACGCTAGGAGCCCACCCCAGCATGGCAAAAGTCTCCTTGGCCCACGGAGGTGCCCAATCCCCATCAGCTCCTGCCCCCCTCCAAACAAACATCCTTGTGCCATGCTGGAGCCCACCCCAGCATGGCAAAAGTTCCCCATCATCTTTAAAAATTAAAAAAAAATGGTGCCTCGTTGATTCTCTTGCCACCTCCCCCAAACCGCACCCACCCTCTGCATACTCCACCTCCCCAGCCCCCCGACTCACCCCATACTTACCTCTGGAGCTTGGTGCGATGATCTTCTGTGGACCAGGAACATGTCTGCACTCTTCAAAGCCGACCACGAACTGAAGAAATGCCGGTAAGCTGTATAATGGCATAAAAAGGTTTTTTTCAACTTTGGTGCATATCTCAGCCATATTTGGGAATTTTTCACCAAATTTATAATATGGGGTTCTTGGGACCCCATCTCATGAACTCAGTCACTGTCATTTTGTCATTCAGTCCTGAAAGGTGATTTCGCAGTCACTGTGCGGAACCACCTTTCAGGACCGAGTAACAAAATGACAGTGTCATAGTTCATGAGGTAGTCCACCAAAAACCCTATGTTGAAAATTTGGTAAAAGAAATTCCCTAAAATGGCTGAGATATGCACCAAAGTTGAAAAACCTTATTTATGCCATTATACAGCTTACTAGTATTTCCCCAAATCCCCCCAAATGATTGTTTTACTAGCGTGCATTGTGCAGTTCCTACTCACGCTCGTAACTTCGAGCATTTTTAATATTTTTCACTCCAGATTTTTGCACCTGTAGCGCACATTGGTGCGGTCGGTGTGCTAAATCAATCTTTGGGACAGATTAAGAAAATCACAGTGACACTGCTTATGAGGTAGGCCCCCAAAAACCCAATGTTGAAAATTTGGTGAACAAATTCCCCAAAATGACTGTTTTATGAGCGTGTGTTGCGAAGTTCTTATGCACGCCCATAACTCCAAGCATTTTTAATATTTTCACTCCAGATTTCAATATTGCCATTTTACCACACCTCTTTATGAACAATACAGCTGTCATTTTTCACATCTTGCCCGAAATGTGTTTTCACACATGTAGCGCACAGTGGTGTGGTCGGAACAAAATCAGTGTTCAGGACAGATTAATAAAATTACAGTGACACTGTTAATGAGCAGAGGTCCCAAAATGCCTGTGTTGAAATTTGCTGTAAAATATCCCCAAACCAATTACATTATGGGTGTACATTGTGCAGTTTCTATGCACACTTGTGACTTCACCAGTTTTTTTATATTTTCACTCCAGATCTTCAACATTGCCATTTTTTTACACCTCTTCATGAACAGTATAGGTGTCATTTTTTACATCCTGTTCAAAATGTGTTTTCGCACCTGTGATGCCAAGTGGCGCAGTCACTGTGCAAAATCACCGTTTGGCTAACAAACTGATAGTGTCACTGTTCATTTGGTGGGGTCGCAAAAAGCCCATGTTGAAAACTTGGAGTAAAAATATCAAGAAATGCTTTGGGTGTTAGGGTTTTCGACCATAAAGCTCTACCCTGTAGGGACTGACAGGCATCAAGAGTGTGACTTAGGATTGTTGACAGTAATGCTCATGCCATTCCACCCCCACCCTGCATCCAGTGGCAGGTATTGAGTTGCGCCTTGGACCCTTTAGTGCCAGAGCTCACCCCATTCTCCTATATTGAAGACATTTCAGTGTGCTTCCTTATGGAATGAGGTGAGTGTAAAGCCCGATCACTCCAATGCACACCTTGACACTTGTAAGTGTCTGCAGGGTAGGGTGAGGTGAAATGTCGTGACTGTTATGGGTGATGACCCAAAGGCACACCCCAATACCTGTCCATCTCTGCAGGGTGGGGGTGGAGTTACCGTCTGTTCAATACTTCACTGCCATTCCTATACTGCATCTGTCTAACTCCTGCACTTCCACTGCTAATGACAGCAAGCAACACTTGGCATTGACAAATGCTTGTTGTGTTTGCTTGCGCATGTGCAAGAAACACATTTCATTAGCTTCCTTCAGAAGCAGGTTGTGGAGGTGTGGCAGTGTTGTGGCAAATGGCAGCAGTTCATTTTGGGGCTGGTCTCTGCCATGCCAATAGAGGAGCATGCTGTTGATGACAGCAGTTAATGAGCATGCCACTATGCTCAAAGAAACTGACCGCTGAAATCAGGGAGCGCCTCGTCACTGAACAATCAGCTGTGTTTGTAGGGCGGTCCCTGTCTGCAGCAGCAAATTACTGCTACATTGTCTGGTATCCCCTTTCAATAAACATGGTGATACCTTCTCCATTGGCCTCTCACAGTCCCCACGAAACTGACGGACAGCCACCGCCCATCTCTCCTGGTCCCTGTTAAAGTCAACGGGGGTGTCCAATCTCCCTGTTGGCATGCCCCCTTCCCAGTTCATTTGCCCATATGGTAGTCCAATCCCCATTGGCATGATGTGCCCCCTCATTTGTTGTGTGCTGAGGGGGTGCCCAATCCCCCTTGGCTTATGCACACTCCCCCCAAGCACACTGAATGGCTGACGGGGGTGCCCAATCCCTGTTTGCTCCAGTACGTAGCATGCTGGGAGCCCACCTCAGCATGCTCATGCACTCCCCCCTGCACATTGTATGGCCTATGGGGTGCCCAATACCCATAAGCTCCACTTCCACACCCACCAAACATCCAGGTGGCACACTGGGAGCCCACCCCAGTGTGCCAAAAGTCCTGCAGTGTATTTTTTCCTTTTTATTACTGTAAAAAAAAAAAAGAAAGAAAACAGGCCCTTGTTGAGTCTCTTGCCCCATCCCCAAACCCGCAGCCACCCTCTGCGCACCCCACCTGCCCACACATTCCCTCACCCCATACTTACCTCCAGAGCCTGGCACAATGATCTTCGGTGGACTGGGAACATGTCTGCACTCTTCAAAGCTGACCGCAAACCGAAGAAATGCCGGTAAGCTGTATAATGGCATAAATGGGGTTCTTTCAATTTATGCGGATATCTTGGCCATTTTTTTACTTTTGGCACCAAATTTTCAACATGGGGTTCTTGGAACCCTGCCTCATTAGCTGAGTCACTGTCATGGCATTATTCTGTCCTGAAAGGTGATTTTGCAGTCACTGCACAGAATCACCTTTTGGGAACAATTAACCAAACGAAAATGTCACTGTTCATGAGATGAGCTCTCAAAAAGCATATGTTGCAAATTTGATGAAAAAATTCCAAAACAATGACTGTGTTACAAGCGTACATTACGCAGTTTCCACTCACATTCATGTTCAAGAATTTGTAATATTTTCACTCCAGATTTTCAACATTGGCATTTTTTCCCACCACTTATGAACAGTACAGCTGTCATTTTTCACATCCTGGCTGAAATGTGTTTTCTCACTTCCGGCACAGAATAGCGTGTTTGGGACAGATTAAGAAAATCACAGTGATTCTGTTCATGAGCGGAGGTCCCAAAATTCCTATGTTGAAAATCTGGTGTAATAAATCCCCAAAATAATTGCATTACAGGTGTGCATTGCACAGTTTCTATGCACGCTCGTGACTTCACCATTTTTTTTATATTTTCACTCCAGATTTTCAACATTACCATTTTTTTACACCTCCTCATGGACAGTACAGCTGTCATTTTTCTCATCCTGTTCAAAATGTGTTTTCTCACCTGTGGTGCCAAATGGCACAGTCACTGTACAAAATCACCTTTCGGCTAACGAACTGATAGTGTCACTGTTCATGCGGTGGGGTCACAAAAAGCCCATGTTGAAAACTTGGAGTAAAAATACCAAGAAACACCCAGGGCATTAAGGTTTCTGCCCATAATGCCCTACCCTATAGGGACTGACAGGCATCAGGGGTGTGACTTGGGATTGTCAACAGTAATGCACATGCCATTCCACCCTCACCCCCAACCTGCAGCCAGTGACAGGCATCAAGGTGCACCTTGGACTCTTTGGCCCCAGAGTTCACCCCATTCTTCTATACTGCACCCATTTCAGCGTATTTCCTTATGGAATGAGGTGAGTGTAAAGCCCGAACACCCCAAGGCACACCTCAAGACTTGTCAGTGTCTGCAGGGTAGGGTGAGGAGAAATGTCATGACTGTTATGGGTGACAACCCAAAGGCACACCCCAATGCCTGTCCATCTCTGCAAGGTAGGGGCAGAGTTGGCGTCAGTTCAATACTTCACTGCCATTCCTATACTGTATCTGTCTAACTCTTGCACTTCCATTGCTAATGCCAACAAGAAAACATTCAGCATTAACAAATGGTTGTCAATACTGTGACTCAGAAGTTTCAACATACCCATTTATCCACACCACCTCATAAATATGATGTGTAATTTCTAAAATCCTGGATGACATTTCCGTCAATATACAATAAATGGTAGATGTTGTGTCTATAACGCAAATCCTAAAACAAGTATCTTTAGAAGTTGGGGTCAATATAAAAAAACAACTGTTTAACAAGCAGCAAACATTTGACATTGACAAAAGCTTCTTAGTATTGGTTGCATAGTTTGTAGTTGCGGTATGCAGCCTTAGGTAAATGGCCTGGAGTTAGAGCCCAGTGGAGCTTGCTGTCCCTCCTCCCCGTTAAACAGCTTAATTGCTAGCTGCAAGCCATGGATAGCAGTAAAGAGGGAGGCTTAAAGCCTGCTTACCAGCTGCGCCAGCATAATCAGCCCTCCAATCATGCTCACACTGTTGGTAGCAGGGGTACGAAAACATGGTTGTTTTAGGTGTGCACCAGCCCAAATAAGTGCTCAAATGTTAACTCTTAGGTCCAGAGTTAGGTGATATAATAAAGGAAATAAATGTACACAGAGCATAGCATGAAGGCTAGCGAGGGAGAGGAGCATCCATACACTGGGAGCCTATCTGTAAAAGATGTGTGGAGAACATGGCGGGCCTACATAGGGCATGCATCTGCTGCAGCCTTAACTCATCAGTACAGGCATTGTTACCCAATAACCACTCCAGTCAGGAGTCACTGAAATGATTGGGGTTTTTTGCAGACCAGTGAGAGTTCTTTCAAAAAAAGGTGGAAAAGAAAGGGTTGCATGGGCAAAACTGCTGTGCAGTCGACCACCAAGTTTCAAGACTGTCTCCCTCCTTCAATCCCACACCACACACCTGACTGTACATTAAAAGAGACGGCAACCGGCACAGCCCACCCTCCTCCAGGGACAGCTGCCTTCTTCTGAATGAAGCCCCTCACATGGGCTTGCTTGCATAGTAAAACCAGCTGATCATGTGATCAGCTGGTTTTACTATGCCAGTAAGCACATGCACAAGTGCATTCAGAGCACAGTAGCTGGCTGTGGATGAGGGTGGGTTGTGCTGTTTGCCCCTACAAAACAAAATTGGAGGGTTTTTTTTCCCTTTCTTTTTTTTTTCAATCACAGTTGCAGAAACTGTTGTTTGAAGTGGGGTGGAACTTTTCTCTGCAGCTTTCCTTGTATTTTCTATTCCCTTACCACCACTAATCTGAGTAAGGAGTTCAGACAGAAACCAAAAGAGAGAGATGCCATGAGATATTAACATGGCATGACCAGACAGGTATGATTTGAAATCTACTAGTTCTATATGTCTGTCTCCTACCTGTCCACTGCTCCTGTTTGTGTAGTCTTTAAAAACAGAGTATTATTTGCCTGTCGTGTGCACTGGGTATTAGGGAGGATGATAGGATGGGTGAGGTGCCACATGTCCTTGTGTATATATATATATATATATATATATATATATATGACTTAACAAACGAAAGCTTGGAGTTAAATCAGTCTCCCATGGCTGGGGAGAGCTAAAGGAGAAGGTAGCCTCACCAGTTTTTTCAGAGGTGCTACCAGTGTGGGGGAGGATTAGGGGAGTATGGCGAGGCAGTGGAAAAATTAGGTATTCAATGTCTAGTAGAAGGGTGGTATCAGAAGGAGGCATTTGGATGTGAGGGAAAGTGAAGTATCTTCTGGAACAGACAGTTATTCAAGGGAGACCATCTTCATCACATGAAGGCAGAAACAAGATCACATGGGCAGAAGCTTGAATCTTCATGTGAAAGCATTTACAACTAAAAAGTTGGGAGTCAGAATCTGGGAAGTCCTTAGTAGGCAGAGAGGATAGAGAATTCCTAGCAAGGACTACCCTGGACACAGAACACAGATTAAGAGGTGCCAATTGTTGTAGGAGCAAGAAAAAAATGTTCAGGGAAGGATGAGGATGTTGGGGTCACATTAATCCAGTCAGCAGGTGGAGAAAATAGACTGGGGATCAGGCACCGGGAAGGGAAGGAAATAAGAGGGTGATTGGAAGAGGGTCTACCTAAATGCCAACAGCCCTAACAGTAAGATAAGTGATGTAGAGGCAATGGAAGCAGAAGCCAAGTTAGATTTAGTAACAATCACGGAAATGTGGGCAACCAGGAAAAATGAATGGGATTTGGTAGTTCTAGGGTATACCCTGTGGAGGGGGGACATCGGTAAAGGCAAAGGAGGGGATAGCCCTCTGTATCTGGAAGGGTATTAAAACTACAACAGATGGAACCATCAAGAAGGCATGAGGGAGAGTGGAGTATATTTAGATACAGCTAACTATGGCTGCTGGTAAAATAGTTGGGATGAGAGTAGTCTATAGACCACCCTGAGGAACAGAAGAGGGAAACAAAGAATTGAATGAGGAAATTAGGAGAAGGGCTATAAAAGCGGACCTAGTGAAAGTAGAAGACCTCAATCTGCAGGACATTGACTGGGATACCCCAACTGTCAGGGGGACCAGGAGTCAAGCACTAATGAAAATGATGCAGAACAGTCATCTGATGCAGCTGATTAGGGAACCTGTGTGGAAGGAGACCATCCTCAACTTGGTACTCATAAAGCAGGAGGTTGTGGAATGGGTGTCAGTCAGGGAACCACTGGGACACAGTGACCACCACAATGCCATGTTGTTTGTACTGGCTGTGGAGAACCTTGGTTTCCCTTCAAGGGTAGTTGTTCTGGACCTAGGACAGGGTGATTTTTCTTGAATGAGAGAAAGGGGCATGGAAAACTTGATGAGGCTAGACCAGATCAAGGAGGCTGAGAAAAGTGGGGAAGAATCAAAGTGGCAGTTCTGGAGATGATGGACTCTTGTGCCAAGAAGGTCACCAAAAAGAATCAAGCACAAGAGACTGATCTGGTGCTCTTGGGAGGATGAGAGGCAAGAAGGAAGGTCTTTATAAAGTACGAGGTGGCCAAAGCGGAGGAGGAGGAATGGGAGAAATACTGTATCAGGTCAAACTAAAAGAGAAAAAAAGTGGGAAAAAGCAGATACAGGTACAGAGATGTTGATTGCTGAAGGCATGATGGAAGGGAAAAATATTGTTTTGATATAGTACATTCAAGAGAAATGAAAGACTAAGGAAGGGATCATCAGGCTAGCTAAACAGAGAGGGTGGTGGATGATGATGAGAAGAAGGCCAATGTCCTAAACAAGTACTTTTGCTCCGTGTTTACAGTTGAGGGTGATGGACCAGTTTCAGAAGGCAGGATCGAGGCAGCTACATGAAGAGGCACAGAAAATAGAGATGGTGATGAGCATGGCCAAGTGAGTAAGGAAGGGTTATAATCTTTTAATATGGACAAGGCACCAGGCACAGATGGCCAGCACGTGAGAGTACTTACAGTAGGGAACCAACTTCAGAGCTAACAGAGCCCTTCACCCAGTTATGCAATGACTTACAGGACACAAGGCTAGTATCATGAGATTACAGAACTGTGGACATAGTCCTGCCCTAGAAGGGGAGGAGGGACAAGGAGTACTGGAAAACTACAGACTGGTAAGACTTACCTCCTTTGTGGGTAAACTTATGGAGACCATAGTGAAGGAAAGTCTAGTGGATGGAGGCAGTCCAAAAGAGGGCAACTAAAATGGTGCAGGGTCTGCACTGAAAGACATATGAAGAGAGAGACTTAAGGAGCTTAATATGTATAGCCTCGAGGAAAGGAAGGAAGGGGGGGACATGATAGAAACTTTCAAGTACCTCAAGGGAATCAACAAAGTCCAAGAGGTTAGCATCTTTCAGAAAAAGAGGTGTGCAAGAACAAGGGGGCATAAATTGAAGATGGGGGGGCAGCTTAGAGGTAATGTAAGGAAGTATTTTTTCACAGAGAGGGTTGTGGATGCATGGAACCACTTGGCCCACCTAGTCTGCCCATTTCCCTACCTAATGGATAACCTGCAGATCCTAGTTAACCAACAGCCTACTTCCTCCTACCCCCAACTAGAATTGCCTTATGTCTGTCCCATGCATTCTTGAATTACCACACTGTTTTTGACTCCACTACCTCCCCAGAAAGTGTCTTCCATGTATCCACAACCCTCTCTGTGAAAAAATAGTTCCTCACATTACCTCTGAGCCATCCCCCCTTATCTTCAAATTGTGCCCCCTTGTTCTTGCACATCTCTTTTTCTGAAAGATGTTACCCTTTTGGACTTTTCTGACTCCCTTGAGATACTTGAAAGTTTCTATCATGTTCCCCCTCTCCCTCCTCTCTTCATGGGTATACATTGTTAAACTTCTTTAATCTCCCTTCGTATATCTTCTGGTGCGGACCCTGTACCATTTTAGTTGCCGTCCTCTGGACAGCCTCCATCCTGTCTATGTCCTTGCAGAGATGGGGTCTCCAGAACTGCATGCAGTACTCCAGATGGGGTCTCACCAACTGTCTGTACAGAGGGGTAACAACTTCCTGTTTCCTACTGGTGATGCCTCTCCCTGTGCATCCCAGTATCCCACCAGCCCTCCTTACTGCCTTCTCACATAGCTTGCCCACTTTAAGCTCATCTGATAGGACTATTCCCAGGTATCTTTCCATTTTTGTTGTTCTTAGTATGTCACTCCCATTTTGTACTCTTCCCCTGGGTTTTTGTTTTCCAGGTGCATTACTTTGCACTTCTTTGCATTAAATCAAAGCTGCCATAGATTTGACCATTCCTCCAACCTTGCCAAGTCCCTTTGCATCCTTTCCACCACACCTTCTGTATCAACCCTGTTGCAGATCTTTGTGTTGTCTACAAAGAGACATACATTTCCCTCCAGTCCCTCTGCAATGTCACTTATAAAGACATTAAAGAAGACTTGTCCCAGTACTGAACCCTGCGGTACCCCACTAGTAACCCCCCCCTTCTTCAGAGTGAACACTGTTTACTATTACCATCTGCATCCTTTTGTCCAGCCAATTTTTTACCCAAGCTACCACTTTGGGACCCATTCCAAGGCTGGTTAACTTGTATATTAATATTTTGTGTGGGACTGTGTCAAATGCCTTGCTAAAGTCTAGGTAGGCCATGTCCGCAGTCCCTCCCTGGTCTACTACTTTGGACACCCAGTCAAAGAAATCTATTAGATTCGTCTGACACAACCTTCCTGCTGTGCATCCATGCTGCCTTGGGTCTTCTGCCCCACTGGCCTCTAGGAACTCAACAATTCTTTCCTTTAGAAGTGATTCCATCATTTCCCCTACTACTGAGGTCAAATTAACAGGTCTGTAGTTTCCTGCCTCTGTCTTGCTCCCACTTTTGTGAAGGGGAATCATGTCCGCCCTTCTCCAGTTCTCCGGTACCACACCATTCTCCCATGATTTGTTACAAAGGGTAGTCAGTGGTGTCACTAGTTCTACCCTTAGTCTTTTAGAATTCTTGGGTGAATCCCATCAGGCCCCATTGTTTTGTCCACCTACAGTTTTAAGAGTGCTTTCAGAACCCTTTCTTCAGTGAATGGACTGGTATCAACCTCCCTATCCAGAATGCTTCTATCCTTTGATCTAGGTACCTCCCCATCCTCTTCTGCTGTGAATACTGAACAGAAGTATTCATTATCCCTGCTTTTTCACTGTCACCCTCTGCCCACCCTCCCTTCCCTTTATTAAGCCTCACTATCCCTCCCTTGGTCTTTCTTCACTCACGAATGTACCTATGAAATGTTTTATCCCCCTTCTTAACTGAGTTGGCTATCTTTTCCTCAGTTTGGGCATTTGCTATTCTGACTGCCTTCCTCGCTTCCTTCTGCTTTAACTGGTACAGTTCTCTGCCCTGCTTCTTCTGTGTTTTCTTATACTTCCTGAATGCTACCTTTTTCTCCTTAACCTTCCCTTCCGCCTCTTTTGAGAATCATAGTGGGTTTTTCCTTCATTTTGATTTGTTGATTTATTTCACACAAAGGCTTGTTGCCTCTTTGATGGCTGTTTTGATTATTCCTCATTGTTCCTCCACCCCTCCTTCTTGCCCGTTTGCTAGTGCTTTTCTGAGGCACTCTCTCATTTTCCCAAAGTCAGCCCTCCTAAAGTCCAATACTCTTGTTTTTGTATGGCTTGACTCTATGGCTGTGTTTATCATGAACCACATTGTTTGGTGGTCACTTGTTCCCAGATGGCTACTCACTTCTAAATCTGAGATCCTTTCTCCATCCCCATTTGACAGTACTAGATCTAAGATTGCTCCCTCCCGAGTGGGTCCTACTACTAGCTGTCTGAGGCATGCCCCCTGTAGGGCATTGAGATAACCCTGCTCTTGGATGTGGCTGCAGCAAAGGTGCTTACATGGAATATTGGATGGGAGAGGTTAAGCTGGCCACTTCAACAGAGGCAAGGGATCTGCGAGTCCTTCTAAGTGACTCACTCAAGCAAACTAGCCAGTGCAATGAGGCCTTTAGCAAAGCACCTAGGATATATATGAAGGGGTTTTTTTGGCAGTAAGAGGGGAAAGTGATTCTCCCCTTATACAGATCTCTGATAAGGCCCGACCTGGAGTACTGTGCATAGTTTTGGAGTCTTCTCCTGAGAAAGGACATTGATGGGAAGCAGTGAACGATTGAAAAAATGATCCAGGACCAACTGGGCAGATCCAATTTGAAATGAATGAAAGCTGTAAACCCATTTTGTTAGAAATAGATACACAAGGGGACATGATGACTGGAGACTGGTGGAGATAAATTCAAGAAGGATGTGAGTAAGTACCTCTTCACTGAAGGGGTTGTGGAGCCTTGGAACAGATTACCAGCAGAGGTTGTGGGGCAAGGACTCTTAATTAAGGAAATTAGATAAGTACCTGATTTAATATTACCTAAATGCAGCCTGGAGGTTGATCACCAGTCAGTATACTATAGGGGAATACAAGATTGGAACAAGATACCAGCACAATTGTGAATAGGTGATGTGAATAAATATTGGACCAGAATAAAATCATGGTTAAGAAAGAGTTGTGTAACTCAAGACAGTGCTGTGTACTGTGTGATTAGAATCTATTAGGCAGGACAAGATAAAGGGTAATGGGTAAAAGTGTTCGAGCTTGACTATAGCAAGGGAAGAGTATACTGTTGAATTATGTTGTGTGTTTTGAAACTAACATCAAAATTGTAAATTATAGTTAAAGTCAAGGGAGAACTCTTGACACATATTCTCTGTCTTTTTTTTCACTTTATCTTTGTTTGCAGTTTTTTTTTCAGACAAAGGTACATTCAATACAAATATAAAGAAGTAAACATATTCCATAAGCAATGAAAATGTGCCAGATACATCTAGTAGAATATGTTAATAGAAATATATACAGGGCAGTAACTGAGCAAATACTGAAATTGCAGGAGGTAAGAGAACTATAAGGGTTGATGTAAAATTGTTTAAAAATAGAATATGGGTTAAATATATAGCAAGAAGGGTATTAAAGAAAGGTGCAGAGAGACAGTATATGGAACACTTCAATACTATACATAACAAGTAGCATATATAACTCAGATAAATGTGTTATATAGGAAAGTGTAAATACTTATGAACATAGAAGGAGACAGAAAACAAAACAGGAGAAGAAAAGATAATAGAGAGAGAGAGAGAGGAATAGAAAGGAGAGGATAACGAGAGATATAAAGAAGATAGACCATATATACGTGCATGATATATATCTAGTAACAGTATACAAAAAAAAATAGATGAGCACATATTTATGCATCAAAAGCTGAAATTGCCAGACGTATTCATATAGGCAAAATAATCCTGCCGACATCTATCATATACGTTGACATGTTCAGAAGAGACGTGGGATAGCTGATCCAGAGAGGCATATTGGTAGAGATTTTCAAGGATGTCTAAAAAAGATGGGACAGTAGGGGATCTCCAATTCATAAGGATAAGACATTTAACAAGAAGGAATAGTATATTTAACCACCTAAAATGAGCATGAGATAATACAGCATTATAAGAAGTAGGAATACCTAATAGGAAGAATTTAGGGTTGAGAGTTATTCATTGCCTTGTCACTTTGGAGGCAAATAAGTGCATTCTTTGCCATAGTTTGTTAATGAGTGTGCAAGACCACAGTATGTGCAATAAATCCATGTTGGGAAGATTACAATGCCAATAATTGTTGTTATTTAAAGACCCATGCGGTATAGAACAGAAGGGGTTCTATACCAAAAATGTAGGATTTTAGCTTGCATTAGGAAACTTTGCACATCCTTGAATATGTAATGAGTAGATCACCAACAGTTACGCCACTGTGTGTCACTTATGTTGTAGTTAAGAAGGGTACTCCATTTATTTTTGGCAGATAGAGATTGGTCAGGGAATTTTATCTATAATATATTTATAGATAATGCTATTTCTCTTTGCAGATGTTTGAATCCATTGTGAAACATGTTGGTCAGATAGTGTATGATTCCTTATGTGATGAAAGAGGGAAGTATAAGCAGCCCGAAGCTGAAATAATTTCCAGAAATCCTGCTTTGGGAGACCCCATTTAGATTGTAAATTTGAGTAAGATTTTAAATGTAAGGAATTCTGTTTGAGAATGTTTCCCAAGAAGAATATGCCTTTATTTCTCCAAGTACGGCAGTAAATAGGTTGCTTCTCCAAAGAAAGAAAAAGGGTTCCCCAAAGGGGGGGCATATAAAATTGGGTAAGGATTGGATTTTAAATACTTATGTATTAGTTTCCAATAAAGAACAGAAGAAAAAATGATCAGGTTAGATTTTAATTTAGTAGAAAGAGCATGGTAGGTGAAGGATGTAGGGACTTTGCCAGGAAAAAAAAATTGTGGTCTCCATCATAACCCAAAGTGGAATTTGAGGTGAGGGTTTGCAAAACCATTTAATGGTTTGCGACACCCGGTAGGCCCGGAGATATGCTTTGAACCATGGGAAACCGAATCCACTCTTTTTCCAGTGCGTACAAAGCTTAGTATGACTAAATCTCGATATTTTGCTTTCCCAAATAAAATTACCAACAAATTTGTTGAGTTTGGATAAAAAAGAGGAAGGAAGAGTTAAGGGGATATTAGTGAACAAATAAAGTATTTTGGGTGAGATGGTCATTTTAATGGCAACTATCTTGCCCATGAAGGAAAGTTAAGTAGCTTTCATCGCTCTAAGGTCTATTTAAGGTTGGCTAAAAGAGGGTTGAGATTTACATCCCAAGTTTTTTTGCTAAATTACGAGTGACCTTAATACCTAGATACGTAATGCCTTGTGTAGCCCAGAAAAATCACAAAGGAGGATTCATGGAGGGTTTGCATAGATCGTTAAGAGGGAGAATTTCAGATTTACCATAGTTCAGCGCAAGGCCTGAAATTTCAGTAAATCTATTAAGAACCCTAGTTGGGGGGGCAGCCTCACTTAAATTTTTGAGAAGAATTAAAAGATCACCTGCATAAGAAAGGGAGATATACCTGGAATTACCAATCGAGATACCCTTAATATCACTAGATTGATGCAAGTTAGTAGTTAAGGGTTCCATAGCCAAGATGAACAGTGCTGGCAATAAAGGGCACCCTTGTCTGGTTCCTCTCACCTATTAAAATGTTGGGAACAAAGTGGAATTGGTAAGAACTTAAGCTGAAGGTGAAGTATATAGTAATTTGATCCAAGAGCAAAAATTTGAGGAAAAACCAAAGTTGGATAGCACCTGATAGAAGTAATTCCAGTTAAGGGAATCAAAGGCCTTTTCAAAATCAATGGCTATGGTGGCAGCAGAAGACTTAAAGAGTTTGGCCTTGTGTACTAAATTAAATAGGGAACGCGGGTGATCTGAACCGGACCTATTCTTGATAGAGCCAGCTTGTGAGCGGTGGACTAGTTTGGGGAGTAAAGGTTCTAAACGAAGACTTAAGAGTTTCGCTAATATCTTCCCATCAGTATTGAGTCTATAACTAGTGGGAAGAGTGGGGTCCTTGTCTTTTTTTTTGGAATTAAGATAATAATGGCTTCAGTAAAGATGGAAGGGAGTTCTCCTTTCTCTGTAGCTTTGATAAACATATTGAAGAGTAGGGGATAAAGGGTATCTGAAAGAGATTTATAAAAATTGACAGGGAATCCATCTCCTCCCAGAAACTTACGTGATTTAAGGGAAGATAAAGCTTTTTGAACTTCCTGGGTGGGTATATTAATTGACTGAAATGTACATATTATATAACTTTGTGTCTTTGTGTTTTGAAATTTTTTATTGTGTTGTGGACCTCGTTGAAAATGAGTTTTACTCAATCGGGTTAATCCCTGTTCATATGAAATTATATAAATAAGAATATTTTACTACTTTACTTAATGGGTTCAGACAAGGGCAAGGAGCTCATAGTCCAACTTGGGGAACCCAGGGTGGGAGAGGAAGCAGAAGGGTGGTCGAGGGGTGAATAACCCACCGCGGCGTTAAGTCAGGAGGTAAGGTAGTTATAAATATGAGCAGACTTGATGGGCCATCAGATTCTTTATGCACTCAGATTCTATGTTCTATGAGTCTGCAGACTGGCTAATAGAATTTAGTGCTTCCACCCTATGACTAAAGGATCTTTATGGCTGCACCTTTTTAATCCATGTGGTACCTGTGGCCATCCTTTTTGATGACACTTGGATTTTAGTTTTGGGGACTATATTTGTGAAGTAGCCAGTATAAGGTCCTTGCTGTTGCAGGTAAGTATTTTACTTCAATGTGATATTAGTTACCCCTGAGCCTGATATGTGTTAGGGAATGGTATTTCCCTTGGCAGGACAAACACAGCTGGGAACAGTCTTCCTTTGCAATGCAAGGCATAATTTCAGCTATTTCTATTGTAATTGTGTGGCCATTTTATCAGACACATTTTTGCATCTGGGAGATATTCCTGAAGGGAATGATATTACATAGAAACATAGAAACATAAAGTTGATGGCAGATAAGGACTGTAAGGCCCATCCAGTCTGCCCATTTCTTTTTCTACCTTACGAATGTGCCATTGGCCTTTGCTCTGTCAATTGCCTATCTATTCATACTCACCTGTATTGCTCCCTTATGCCTATCCCATGCCTGTTTGAAGCCCTGCACTGTATTCAGATCCACCACCTCCTGAGGTAGGCTGTTCCATGCATCCACCACCCTTTCTGTAAAAAATAACTTCCTCACATTACCCCTTAATCGGCCTCCCTCTAATCTCATGCTGTGTCCTCTTGCCCTGCTATTTTTCTTATATTGAACCATGTTAGACTCTTTCACCTTGTTAATGCCCTTAAGGTTTTTGAATGTTTCAATCAAATCACCTCTCTCCCTCCTTTGCTCTAGGGTATACATATTGAGTTCAGTTAAACTGTCCTCATATGTTTTCTGATGCAGTCTCTGCACCATTTTGGTTTCCCTTCTCTGGACTGCCTCAGTTTGGTTAACGTCCTTGTGAAGGCGTGTCCTCCAGTACTGCATGCAGTACTCCAGACGGGGCCTAACCAGTGTCTTGTAAAGAGGGATTATTACCTCCCTCTTCAGACTTGTGATACCCCTACTATCAATCAATCACTCAATCAATCAATCAATCAAAATCTTTATTTATCCAGGTGGGCACCATTGAGCAAGGCTCATTTGCAAGGTGGACCTGGTCATGAATACATCAAAGTACAGTACAGAAGCAAGTATACAAAAAACAATAATATACAAGGAAGAAAAAGTATATACAGTGTATACAGTACAGTACAAGGTTGAAATAAAAAAACAGCATTATTTTACAATTGAAGAAGTCAGCAGATGTGCAATCAACCATAGGCATACAGGGGTTATAAGCAGAGATCTTTTGAGTGAGGCAGCCGGCAACTACACATATAGGGGAAAGAGGCAATGTATGGGGTGGCAGGTTAGAGAGGTAAAGAGGAGGAGGGATATATTACCAATGACTGGGGGAAAAATTGGGCTAAAACCACAGAAAGTGACAATGGCTGTCATGTACTTGTTTATTATGATAATGACGGAGGAGGGGTAGATAATTGGGACACTACTATGGATGAGGTGGGACTTTAGCCAGGCTGGAGTGGACAAGGAAGGGTGGGTGCAGCAGGAAGAGTTAATAGGGAAAGAGTGAGAGCCAGGGGTAGGAACATGGTGAGTGTCAGGATGGAAAGGGGGAGCTGTGGAATTAGTGAGCTAGCAGTGCGGAAAACATTTGCAAGGTGCTTTCATGAAGCGATCATAGAGTGCCTTGAAGATATTCAGGCTAACAGGGCAGCTCAGCTTCAAATTCCTTTGTAAACCATTCCACAATGTGTGTAAAAAGAAGCTTAGAGCAGCTTTGCCGAAACAAGTTTTGACCCTTGGAACTTGGAGGGCAATTAGGGAATAGCTCCTTAGAGCGTAGGTGCCTAACACACTCCGGGGAATACAATCTGAGACATATGAGGGGAGCTTGTTGGTCACCACTCTAAAGGCCCATAGGGCAGCGTTTCTATTCCTTCTATAGTGAAGAGAAGACTAGCCTAATGATGAGTACAGGGAGCAGTGGTGTGTGGAATGTGGAAGGCCAGTAATGAACCTGATAGCTCTGTGGTAGAGGGTGTCCAACTTTGCCAGTGCAAAGGCAGTGCAGTGGCTGTAGAGCAGGTCCGCGTACTCTATTAAAGATTGGAAGGTAGCTTGAACCAGTTGAATCTTGGCCTCCTTTGTGAGCAGGTGGTTATTTCTGTAGTATAGTCCTAATCTTTGCCTTAGTTTTGTCTGTAGTTCTTCGAGATGGTCAGAGAAGGAAAGTTTATGATTGAGCCAAACTCCTAAATATTTGAATTTAGCTACATACTCTAGTGTTTCTCCAAGAACAGTGGTAATTTGTGGGATAGCCCCCCCAATCAGGAATTGCCACATGCAAAGAGGGGGAGAAGAGCATGGCTTTTGTCTTTTTTGCATTAAGCAAAAGCTTTTTGTTTATGAGCTGGTATTGCAGAAGGTTAAATTCAGCTTGAAGGTCTTCACAGGCTGCTTCCTGCGTGGGACGACTCAAGTAGAGTACAGTGTCATCCGCGAATAAGTGGATGTTGGTTTTTTTGATGGGGTCATTGATGTTGTTAATGTAGACTGCAAAGAGGAGGGGACCAAGGATAGAGCCCTGGGTCACGCCCCTCAGCATAGGTTTTAATGGAGAAAGATCACCTGCAGTTTTAACCTGCTGTTTCCATTCTCTGAGGTAGTCTGCAAACCAGCACATAGATTTATGGTCCAAGCCTAAGGTGCTTAGGGAGGAAAGAAGCAGGTTGTGATCGACTGTGTTGAATGCCTTACTAAGATCCAAGAAAACGGCACAGACATGCTTCTTGTTGTTGAGGTCTAGGAACCAATCATTGGTCACCTTAGCTAGGGCTGTTATGGTGCTGTGCTTTGCTCTGAATCCAGACTGAACTGGGTTTAATAGGCTTCTGGATTCTAAGTATACCCCTAGCTGGCCACACACTATTTTTTCTAGTAATTTAGACAGGATGGGGAGGAGGGAGATCGGTCTGTAATTATTTAGATCGCAGGGGTCACCTGCTTTTAATAGAAGGATGACATGGGCTATTTTCCATTGAGGGGGGAGGCTACCCTGGGAGAGTAACATGTTGAATAGGTGGGTGGGTGATTGGCATCGCAAGCACATGGTAGGCACATTTCGGATAGTATGGCTCTATAAAGTCAGAGTCTGCTCCCTTCCTAGTGTCCATTTGCAGCAGTAGGTCTTCCACCTCTTTTAGAGAGACAGGCAGGAGGGAGAAGGTCTCCTCGGTAGAGGGGGACTCATGGGTTGGTGGGCCCTGGGCTGTGTGGAGGTCATTGGCAGGGGAAGTATCAAATGCTAGCCCTGCCATTGCAAAATGGTTATTGAGGGCTTCCAATATCTCTGATCGGTTAGAGATAACACTGCCACTGGACTTAATTTTTGCTGGAATGGAATTACCAGGTGTATGTCCAGACATGTCTTTTAATGTTTTCCAGAGCTTTGAAGGATTTCTTGAGGCAGAGGCTAGCTCGAATGATAGTAGGCAGCCTTGGCTGCTCTGACCAATTTGGTGCACTTGTTACGTGCTCTCTTAAAAAGACACCAATCCGAGTTGTTCTTGCTTCTTCCGGCTTTTTTCCTACTATACACCCTAACATCCCCCTAGCCTTACCTACTGCTTTAGTGGTCTGCTTGGATGATTTCAGATCATCGGTGATGATGATGCCCAAGTCTCTTTCTTCCCTTGTAACTGCCAGCAACTCCCCTCCCAGCCTATAGCTGGCTTCAGGGTTTCTCTTCCCTATGTGCATGATCTTGCACTTCTTTAAGTAAAACCCCAATTGTCACTCTTCTGCCCATTTTGCTAGTTTATCCAGATCTCCTCTCATTCTGCCCACCCCATCTGAATCATCTACTCTGTTGCAGATCTTGGTGTTACCTGCAAACAGACAAACCTTACCCTCCAGTCCATCTGCAATGTCACTGATGAAGATGTTGAAGAGGACTGGCCCCAAGATGTATCCCTGAGGTACCCCACTTGTGACTTGCATCTCTTCTGACTGTATACCATTTACCACCACTTTCTGTTTTGTGCCTGTCAACCAGTTTTCCACCCAGTTGACCACCGCCTGACTCACCCAGAGCCTACCCAGCTTATTAATCAATCTTCTATGTGGAACAGTATCGAAAGCTTTGCTGAAGTCAAGGTAAGCAACATCAACTGCTCCCTCTTGGTCCACTGCTCTGCTTACCCAGTCAAAGAAATCTATGATATTAGTTTGACAGGACCTTCCTTTTGTAAACCCATGCTGTCATAGATCCTGTGCTCCTATGGATTCTAGGTGTTGCACTATCCTTTCCTTAAGGAGTGTCTCCATAATCTTGCCCACTACTGAGGTAAGACTGACTGGTCTGTAGTTCTCTGCCTCCTCCCTGCTACCACTCTTGTGGTGCAGGATCACATGAGCCCTTCTACAGTCTTCTGGGACCTTTCCTGTGCTCAGAGACTCACCAAACAGTTCTGATAATGGCTCTGCTAGTTCCACCCTTAGCTCCTTTAGTACCCTGGTATGTATGCCATCAGCTCCCATTGCCTTGTCCACCCTGAGCTTATCGAGCTCTTGTAGGACCCTTTCTTTTGTGAAAGGACTAGTGCACAACTCCCTTCCCCCTGTGTCCATGGTGCTGAGCTATAGGCCCTGCCCTACCTTCTCTTCAGTAAATACTGAGCAAAAGTATCTATTTAGGATAAATGCTTTTACATGGTCCTCCTCCTCATATGCCCCCTTATCCCCTTTGATCTTAGCAATACCCCCTCTGGACTGTCTTCTTTCACTAATGTATCTATAGAAAGTCTTGTCACCTTCTTTTACTGTTTGTGCTAGTGTTTCCTCGGTTTGGGCCTTTGCCTGCCTTACTGCCTTCCCTGCTTCCCTTAGGGAAGTTTGGTATGCCTCCCTATCTTCATTCTTCTGCATTCCCTTATATTTCCTGAAGGCCAGCCTTTTGGCTCTGTCCTTTTCTGCTACTGTGTTTGAGAACCAAAGTGGTTTCCTTCTTCTTTTGCACTTTCTTTTCTCACTAACACAATGGGATGTTGCTTCAAGTATTGCATCTTTAATGCCTGACCACTTTGCCTGTACCCCCTCACCTGTATTTCTTTTTGCCAGGACTAGCTTAACTCTGTTGGCCATCTTATCAAAGTCAGCTCCTTTGAAGTCCCATATTTTTGCCTTGCAATGGGATGATTTTGTTCTAGTGGTTAAATTGAACCATACCATGTGATGGTCACTGGCACCCAGGTGACCTTCTACCTGGAAATCTGTGACCCTTTCCCTGTTAGTCAGTAATCTGCGATCCTTTCCCTGTTAGTCACTGTTCTCCAGTGGCAGCCAGGAGACAGTTGGGAGTGGGTTTCCCCTGCAGCAGAACAGTATAATGTTCATAAATTGCTTGTTTTGATGGTGTCCTATATACAGTATGTATGGGAATTTCTCTCCTAGGCCTTGAAACTGTTTCTTTACTTTAAAAATTATTTAGGTGTACGGTACTAAGGCTCAGTATTAAATGAGTTATGTCTGGAGCCTGGGTAGCCATCTTGTTCTGCCAGTTTAACTATGTTTGAAAGTTCTCCAGTTGGGAATGGTGATCCCCAACAGAGCTAGAAGGTAGCACAGAACTGGCCTCCCCTGTGGTAGGTATGTAGTTTCTTATTTGCTTACTTATTGTTGTCCTTAATTGCCTGGAGGTGTATTGGTGTTTTGTTGTTGGGAACGAAAGTCCCCAGCAATAGCCAGAAGACAGCTGGGAATCAACCTTCCCTGTAGCAGTGGGTTTAAGACTAACATTTATTTGTTTACAGTTTCATAAATTACCTGGTAGTTTCTAACCTTGAGGAACAAATAATTTGAAACTTTCGGGCCAAAATATTTACTGATGTAATAAATATTATTCTACTCTTGGGCTAATCCATAGCTACAGTACATACATTTCAATGTTGAATTGAACCTTATTGTGTTTGCTTCCGTCTACTAGGTAAACTGAGCTTACATTTTTTTTAGCATTCTAGACTATTGGAAACTCTGCTTGTGTGTTCTGTATCGTGTAGCGGTTTGGTTAGTGTGAATTCAAAATTATTCATTCATTCCTCTGCATGTTTGAACTCTATTAGGTCAGATTTATCAAAGGTTAGACCCAAACCTCCAATTTTTGCTTACTGGAAGTCCCTTGGTATTATCAGGTAAATTCTTCGAGGAAGTAGGGGGAAAATACTAACTGACTAATTTGTGTCAATATAGATAAGTGAATGTAAACCTGATTCTTCCTCTACACAATATTCGGATACTCAGGTTTAAATCTGACAAATTTAATTCCTGTTTCAGAAGTTTTAAGTTCCTCCCAGAATGCTTTATGCCTTATGTCTGTCCCATTCAAGAATGCATGGGACAGACATAAGGCTATTCTAGTAGGGGGTAGGAGGAAGTAGGCTAATAGTTAACTAGGATCTGCAGCTTATTCATTAGGTAGGGAAATGGGCAGACTAGGTGGGCCAAGCAGTCCTTATCTTCTATCAAATTCTATGTTTCTATGCTGATGTAGCATATGTTAAATGTGCTTTACTGAATGTTCAATCTCAGTCATCTAAATATTTATTATCTGACATAATTCAAAAATATTTTCTTGATTTTCTTTGTTTAACTGACACCAGATAATGCAAAAATGATAATGTGGCATTAATTTACTACTGTTCTCCTTGGTTTAACTTCATTGCAAGGTCAAGAGCCAATTAAAAAGGTAGGTAACCTTTTTGGCTAAATCTCACTTGATTGGTTCTCATTTTTAGTTGGATATTATGAGAACTTTTGAGTGTATAACAATTCATTTTTCTAATGCCAAGCTAGTGATTGTCAGTTCCCCTCCTAAGTTCATTACGTATTTCATTGAATCTCTGATTTTTTTGATGCCTTAAGGGGAGTGGAAAAGTATTAATTGTGGCATCAGTTTTCACATACAGTAGATCATAGTCTGAGAAAAGGCAATCTGTCAAATTTCTAAATCTTCTGGATTCTCCTAGCCTATGGCAGCATTTTACTAGTTTGGCACATTGTGCATGGCATACATTGGATTTAATCTTACCTTATCTTTTGTCACTTGATCAGACTGGAATCACAATGTTTCATTTATAAGTTATAATCTATTGGTTTTCGAGGTGGGCATTTTTTTTTCATATTCCACAGTGAAGTTCCTTTACATGTTGGGCACTGAGATCAGAAGACGTTGAGTAGTTTTCTTGTGATCTATGGAGAAAATTTGTTTTGGAACCTATTCTAACTTTAGATGTCTTTAATGGTCTTTTATCCCAACAGTTATACGTAATTGCCCTGCAAAAACTTAGTGCTTAGTGCTTGTAGAAGTAGTAGCAGTAAACAATTTTTTCATAAAATTATGAATAGGGAGTACAACTCAGTTGAACAAAGGCTCATTATCAATTAAGTCCCTTAAAGGCAAGTGACCTCCCTCTAACTTCTCTAACAAATCATAGGCTGGAGACAGCTTGGAGAAAGTCCAGACTGGAGGTCAATAGACAGTTCTTTAAAGGGAAGGTCCCCCGAGTGTTTTTTTTTTTGTACCTGTGTAGTTTGTAGGCATGAGCAATAGTTGCTTCTAATGTCCCCTCTTAATTTCATTGGGATTTAAATGTAAATGAAGTTATAGTATGTATGTCTGGGGTGAAAACCTGCTTGACTCTATTACGAAGGTCATTAACTGATTCATGCAAGGCATCATGGGATTTTATGATGTTTAGAGTTAAAGTCTGAAGTTGTACTGTGTCAGTCAGTGGTGTTAGTGTCCTCTGCAGTATTGTGTTGGCCATCAACCTTGTTTGTTAACCAGCACAGGAAACTAACAATGGGGCTATTCTCCATTGTGCTGATGTATGAGTTACTCGGGCAGAAAGTGCCTGCACACCTACATGGCTGTAGACAGGTGCAGGGTACATGGATTCATGATCACAAAGCACCTGCAGCGCACCTGTCTGTGGCCCTGCCCTTCAGCATGCAGGACCATGTGGGGGTGGGTGGGTGTAGAGCTGTTGACACAAGTACCATCCAATTGGATGCCTGTCCTGGGTCCAGGAGTGGGTCCCTTACACTGGAGGTGGGGGAATGTGGGACAGTGTGGGTCCGGGATCCCAGAATGTATGGGCAATCAACCAAATGGCTGACTCCAGCCCACCCTGGTAGCCTGCTGTGCTGGGGCAGATGTATGCAGGGGGACACTGTTGCCACAGTGCTCTGACAGTGACTGTTGGAGGGTGCATAGACACTTACTGCAAGGTCTCCAAGGAGCAACAATTTTCGCACCATCCCAGTATTCTGTGCCTTTGTGAATGGCGTGGAGTGGGACATGCCCCCTGGCATAACCCAGACTGCCTGTGGTGTGTAGCTGCCTGGGTGGACGAGGGATCCTGTGCACAACTGGTTGGCACACAGGTCATGCATGCCACTGGGTGTCCATGGGACCCCTGCTGCATGGCTTTCTGACTTTAGGATGCTCACACACCTCACATATGTGGTGTGTAGGCATTGAGAATAGTTCCCAATGAGAATAACGAGACTGTATGCTTAGTCTACAAAATAAGAAGTTGTAGCACAAAATTATTCAACAAAGCAGAAATAAAACATTAGCTACACAAACCTCTGCAATCTCTTTTTTTAACTCAGATACACTTTAAACTGCAGAAAACAGCAGAATACTTGCTGTACCTTGAAAAGGCTGATGCAGAGAACAAGACAGGAACATAGGGACTGAAGAGGAGTCAACAGCATCAGCTGAGACAGTAGAAGAGCTTCAGGCTTTAGCCCTTAAGCATCATAAAATCCCAGAATGCCTTACATGAGTTAGGTCATGATCTTTGCAATGGTGTCAAGCAGATTTTCTCGCTGCCATATTTACTAATCCAGTCACAGAAGAGCAGTATCAAATACAAAAAAATCATTTATTGTGACACACATGGGTACAGTCAGACCTGATTAATCCATAAGCATTTGTGATTCCCAAATGTGTTACATAATACAAATCTATGTAGTAACCAGACAGCGACCAGATAAAGGGATTTTTTCAAAATGTATTACTGTAGAAAAACTAACGATTTAGAGTACAGTACAGTGCATGTGTTAAATGTACATTCCAGTATTACAGCACATGACTTTTTCAGTAAAAAAATGTGCTTCAATTATATTATATTTAAAATAATCCAAGCTGATTAAAGGTAAAGGTGCACAATAGCAGTGACTTCTAAAATTTTGCATTGAGCTAAATCTAAAATGATAACATAAGCAGTCACAGAATTAGACATGGCTATTCATCGCTGTTCAAAAACATAAAAAACATTTTTTTACAGGATTGGGCAGAGCTACAGCTTGCAGAGGAGCAGAACAATGGGCACATCAAGACAGGGCTACAGCTTGCAGAATACTTTAATCTTTTTCAAGAGCTGGTACTGTAGCAGAATAAGAATTGAGGGGTAAGAGGTAAGTTTGGGTAGCAGAACCATGTGGTTGATCAGATCAGGCAGAGCAGATCGGGGAGCAGAACAAGTGGATTTGTGAGCAGAACGAATGGACCTGTGAGCAGACGAGGGGTAAGGGGGTAAGGCTGGGTAGCAGCTCTGTCTTCCACAAACACTGTATTCTTGCCATCTTAATCACTATACAGTACCTTTTTTGTACCATTAGTTTCTTTACCCCCAACTTCAGTCTCCGGTCTCCAGTCAACCACACCTCTCGCTACATGACAGCGCTCCTCACCATACAGACTGCCAGCTGCACTTCAGTACCACTCCCGGTCTCACATACTGAACCCGACAAAATTCTTTTATGATTATTTTACGGCTGCTTGCCAGTTGTCTCCATGCAGTTCCTCAACTCTTGCTCATTGGGGAGCACTTCAGGACCAAGGGACACTTATTTTTTACAGGAACGGGCAGACCAGGGAGCAGAACGAGTGGACCTGGGAGCAGAATAAAGGGGTAAGGGGTACAGCCAAAGAATCATGGGGACAGCACTATAATCTTTGTACAGTACTAAATTAAAAGATTTTAAAAAAATTATTAAAAATGTATTGTACTTTACCAAAAGGGCAGCAGCAGCAAGAGAATACAATTGGCAGTTAAGAGGCATTGCATTCAGCTGAGGTAACATGCCAGAGGATTAGCGGGGGATTAAGAACACTTCCAGTTATCACTTCTTTAAGAAATGTTAGCACCTCCACCTGAGCTCATTAAAAACAGATTAAAAAGGCCACACACAATGGAAACTAATAAGCCTGGTTACAGAGAACTGCAAATGGATTCAGAATCTCAGGTTTACATTTTAAAGAGGTAATTAACCTGAGAAAAAATCAGTTTGCAGTGTTTTTCATTTGGAATGTCAGACATTCGGACTAATGAGGCACGGAATAAACAGGTCTGACTGTAATAGATATGGCCATTCATAACTATGGGGTGTATTACATTGGTTGCACCAAAAGCAAGTTTAGAAAATGCATTAGGGAATATGTGCAGAGTAGTCAACATGGCAGGTCTGATTCTGCCTTGTCTGCACTTTGTCTTGATGACCCAAATGGCACCCACAAATGGAAATTTATGGGTGCAGAAAAGGCCACACTGGGGCCCAGGAGAGAGAATCATTACACCTTGCTTACCTAGCGGGAATCTTTTAGGATATTCAGATTATGGGTAGCCTTTTACCATGGGCTAAATTATAGAATGGAGATTGTTTCTTTCTTGTAATTCTATTTCTTATTCATGAAGCTGTACCCGCTCATTTATGTTTCATGTTAATAGCTATTTTCTCTTGTCATTTCAGAGTCTGGATGGGGTGTACATAACACTGAGAGAAAAAGGGTTGCAATACATTTAATATACCCCATGCAAGAGTTTGGGACCATTCTTCCCTCACTTTCAAGCCTAGGAGTTTTGAGTTTTTGTGGTACACTTTATTTGTAGCCCAAACTAATTGGTACTAACCACAAATGTTGAACTGTCTCCAAGAATGTTTATCAACTGTTAATGAATACTAACTTATTTTTTTTTAGCATATTCACTTCACATTTTCACTTTTTAGTTTGTATAATCTGCACATTTTTTTTACTGTTATTTACCTTGTGTGAGTGGCAACTTTTTTTTTTTTTTCCAAAGTGTGTTTCATCACCTACTGCACTAAGGAACTCTCTCCAGCTACCTCTGAGCCAATCTCTATCTCCTTCTTGTGACGGTCCCTCAACTCCGCATCCCCAATCCTGTGCATCCCCTGGGTCTGATCCATCTGGAGAAGGGCTGCCCTATCCTCCCAGGGTGCTCCTTCTTATAGGATTGAGTCTCTGGGCCGGGGGGGGGAACAAAGAGAGACAGAACTGTCCAGCATTGGGAGTGTAGATTGGGGAGGTGCCTTTGCCTATCCCCAGTGGGATTTTTTCTTTCTCTGTCTTCCCTACCCTATTGGCTCGGTCGTGTAATGCATCCCAGCGCAGGCACAGAGGGTCGCTGCTGCAGCCAATCCCCAGTGACACCAAGTCTCAGGCTGACTGTGCTCCTAGCCTCCACTAGGAGTCCCCAGAGCCCCAAGACCCATCCCCTCTCGAGACAGGAGAGACATCCTCCGGATGCTCAATCCTGTCCTTCCCTTGCCAGCCCCCAGCTCCCCAAGCTTGCTCCGAACCCAGGTCACTGGTGTGGCATGAGGTGTGGAGTCCAGCCCCTCAACCTGTGAGTGGTTACTTTAAATATGCTTTTTTATCAACAGACTGAGCCATAGCCTCTCAACAAAGAGCATGTGTGCAAAACATTAAGGTGTTTCAGTGTCACTCAATGCTTTTTGCTCTTGCATGACCAGTTTGCTGTGAAACACAGTTTGCTAACATTGGAATAAAGGACTTGAGCAGTTTTGAGTCTATCTCAAGTCCTTCCAGTGTCTGAGTTGCCCGTTTTTTGTTTTTTTTTGCTGGTACCTGTCCGTATAGAACATTGTGTAGCCTGGGAAGGCCACTTCCAAGCTGTGGTTGTCTGTGCACCATAATTCCCTTATTGACACCAGATGCAGGTATGCCTCCACAGTGATTGTCTCAAGGTCAATAATTTTGTTTTCCAGGCTCCTTGTGTTGGCATTCAAGGCTCTCCATTCATTTTGTCCCTCTCTCCCACTAATCTGCCTCCCCTTCCTGCTTCCCCTGCCCTTCTGTTACCCCAGTCCTGCCCCTGTGACTTTGTCTTCCTGCCTTCTCTTCTTCTCCTTTCTTCAAGCTGAAGTTTCTCCTGCAGACTTGCCTGCCTTACCCTTCTCGTTGGTTCCATCAACCTCCAGGGAATTTCTTCTTCCTGGGCTGACCTTCCCTGTTGCACTAGTCTCTTGGTGGACAATCTCTGCCTGTCTCAGTCTTTGTGCCTCACCCTTTGGCTATTTTACATGCTCATCAAAGTAGCATTTTTAAACCTTCTACCCAAGACTGCTGTTCCCTTCCTGGATGGATGGATGGATGGAGGTTGTCTCCATTGTACCGGCCTTCATCTTCATAGGTGTGACCCCAGTCCCTGATAGAGCTAAAGATCTCTTCCCTGCACCATGCCTTCAACCACTCATTGAAGGACCTGGTCCAGAGTTCCCTAACCTTCCTCCGACCATGCATGGGTAGCACCTTAGTGAATACCAATGTGCGAGCTACCTACTTCAGACCTCTCCCAAGTTCCCTAAACCTATCCTGCACAACACCTACAGCTACCCTTGACAGATTGTTTGCCCCCAGGTGGACAACAACATCAAAGCTCCCTCCCTATCTCCTCTTCTCTAGCAATCTCAAAGATCCACCCTCAAGTCCTTCCTGCCAAAGTATCTGGAATGCATTGTACTACTCTGTCCCTCCCTTGGAATATTTTCTGTTCAACCCAGTCATGAACGGAGCAGACTAGTCGCTAGGCCACTGAGGAGAAACTGCTGTAGCAGGAGTTGGTACAAGGCTATTTTTTGTTCTATAACAGATATGCCACCATTGCCACAAGTGTAGAATTTATTGCACTGACCTTTCCAGAAGTCCTTTGGGTTTGACTGTCTGAGGCGTAAAGAAGGAGGAATAGAGAAGTGGCAGCCTGTCTAGGACCAGGGCCAGCATCGAGTTTGGGTGTGAGTCCTTGTGGTGGCAGGAGCCCCTACTTGAATGTTTAGAGATATTTGGAGGCTCCAGGAAGACCCACGGGGGTTGAAAGTGGTCAGACAGACCTGTCCCTTTATTCATGCACTATAACTGAAAAGAAGGATACATTTCTTGGGCAATTTAATCCTTTTAATCCTTTTATATTCTTTCATTTTTTGTTTATTTTTGTATCATTTTGTGTATTTCTTGTGTATTCCTTGTGTGTTTGGACATAGGATATAGTGTGTAAGCGAGTGGGAGTGAAAGCAAAGTGGGGTATCCCGTGATTTTAAATTTTAATGTCTAATGCACTTTAGTGTTTATAGTTTCATCGGAGCTAGAAAAGAGCATAGTTTTAACTATGTTAAAATAACTAATGTGAGTGTTTAGAACAAATAAATTGTATTAAAACAAGTAGTGGACTTCAGGGTTTACTGGGTGGGAAGAATAGCACATAGGGATTGGGCCAACTGAGTCACAAGGTTTAGACCTTGTAGTGCAGGTGCTGGCATACTAGCAGGACAAGTGCCATTTTTGACTTACTAGAAAGATGTGCTGCAAGGAGCAAGTACCAAGTGAATTTCCAATTCTACGAGTGATAGCCTGGGAGTTGTGTTAGCGAGGCTGATAGAATCAGAGCTCCAAGAAAGTGATATATTGCTTCATACTGAATCCAGAAAAGCCTAGAAAGTAAGTAGTTATATTAGAGTTAGTAAAACTAACTCGAGCTAGTTGATAGAAATTAAATCAAAGGAAAAGTATTTTCAGTAAGTCATTGTTTAAATGAAACATTCCAGATATTGAGACCCCTTTATCATCAAGGTTTTTTTTTCTTTTTGTTTCCTGCATTCAATTAGTGGAGAATAAAGAGAACTTGAGGGAGATTTATCTTGCCCAACTGATCACATCTCTACATGTGCTATACGTGTACTCAACTTCTATATTTTGGGAAAGGAGAGTTGTGCTGCAGAAGTTGTTAATTGGCCTGTGGTGGAAAGAGACTGCAAGGCTTCTTTAAAAATAGAATAGAACCATGCAACCACACCAGTGGAAAACTTTTGAGTGAGGGCGTCTGACAAGGGATAGTTATTTTGATTTAGAACTTTGGATTGCAAATTGACAAGACCTGCAGGCTTCATGGAATTTTGAAAGTGGTGTAAACTTCCTTACCAAAGGGCAGCAAGGGAACCAGAAGTGCAGCAAGGATATCAGGAAAACAAAGACAACAAGGATAAAGGCAAGGATAAAGGAAAGAAAACTTACAAAGACAACAAGTCTAATTTTCAAAGATTACCAATAGATCAATAAAGGACTATCAGAGCATTGAGTGGTAATGTAACTGGGGATTGTAATAGTAACAATAATATAATAATAATACTGGTTATTGATTTATTTATGTACTAAAGAAGGGATCCAAGTATTTGGAAAATTTTAGTCAAGTGGATAGGGGCATTTAAAGCTTTTTAGTGATTTAAATAGGAAATTATAGTATCTCATTGTACGTTGCACCTTATATTTTGTAGTTTGCATTTTATATTCCATACAGAACTGGGATTTTATGCTATTAGAAGTTTATTGGGGGCATATTTAAACTGACCAAATGCATTGCAGGATCTATTGATTTGTTAAAGATTGTTTGTATATTATTATATTGCAAGGGTTGTTGAGATATGTTAAAAGTTCTTTAGCCCATATTGGGTATCCAGGAAATAAATATTGTGACTAAAAGGAAAGAGAGTAAAAAATATAAAGATATAATGCCAGTTAAAACAAGAAGTGGAGTGGTTCCAAAGGGAAAAGACATGGTTCAAAAAAAGCAGAAACCAAAACAGAAATCAAGAGTGCAGATAACTCAGCCCAAAAAGAAAAAAGATACAGTTAACAAAGGAAAGAAAGTAGTAGGGAAAAGAAAAAATCTTGAAAAAAGGGACAGGCAAAATTCACAGTTTTTGTCAATCTAGAATTACCACTTACGTGACAGAGTATATACCAAAAGAGGATAGAAAAAGGATGTGGGAGAATAGAGAGGATGAGAAGGTTTTGACACCTTGGAGTGGAAGTGAGAAGGGAAGTGAGGAAAGGAGAGAGGTGGGTGGTTGGAGAAGAAGGTCTGTAGGAAGTGAGGGACTGAGAGAAATATCAGTTGGAGTCAATGGTTGGGAGATAGAATGTGAAGAAAGAGTTAGTATGAGTATGGTTAAAGATGGTATTGAGGGTAAGGTGGGCCAAGAAACAAGAACAGAGGAGGGAATAAGGGATAGGAATGGTTTGAAGTTAGGGCTGAACAAAGTTAGAGACCAGTTATTATACATCATGCAAGGACTTAAGGAGACAGATAGTAAACAAAGGGAAGGTGGCAAGAGTAAGTTAGGCAAAGTTGAACAAACTAATAGATTGTGCACTTATATAAGACTCATGCAAACTACAAGGGAAAAAGAGAATACTCTGTTCATGAGTCAGGAAGAATTTAGTTATGGTGATTGTGATGGCCTCTTGAGAGAATTTGGAAGGGCATTAAGGGACCCAGTACAGGCTAACATCCTGATCTATGAACAACTGATTAGAATTTCAAAAGACCTTAAATTTACAAAAGGAATTTTAATTGAAGATAGAAAAGCAATTCAAGAGCTACAGACCCATATAGGGGAAAAAGGAGATAGAATAGATAGAGAGTTGGAGCAAGAAAATAAACATGAACAAAGATGGGAGAGTCAGGACTCATCTCTAGAATTAATCATGTTACCCTCACCAAGGTTTAGAAATACTAGTATTTGTGAAGACTTGAAATCCAAACATCAAGATTTATGGAGAAAAAGGGAAGAGAGGGAAAAGGGGAGAAAAGCAAAATGTAAACAAAGAGGGAAGATGGGGTAAAGAAAAGGGGGATTTAACGGAGGAAAACAAGTTAGTGGAAGAGGAGCCAGAGCTGGGTCACCAGAAAGATAAACCCCTAAAGCAAGACAAACAGAAAAGGAAGAAGCTGAAAAAAGGAGAGGTTAAAATAAAAGAAGTCAAGGAGGACAAGAAAAGGAATAAAAAGAGAAAATCAAGAATATTGAGACAAAGGAGGATAAAATGAAGGTAGAAAGTAACAATATGAAGGATATAGTAGGAAGTATGGAAAGGTCAAAGTGCGTGAGTAACATCAGATTAGAAAATGGAGACGGTAGAGATAGGGTAGGAAGAATAAAAGTAGTAAGGGAAAAGAAAGGGGAAATGAGGATAAGGAAAGGAAAGGAAAGAAATGAATAAGGACTTTGACGAGTTTATGAGAAAAACAAAAAAGACAGATTATGTTACCATTGTATGAGGTTGAACTGATACCTGCGAGAATGAGAGTTCTTTGAGAGATAACATTAGGAAATTATTGAGTTGTACTAATGAATGAGATATTCATAACCAGTTTTAGTAGTATTAGACCAGTAAAAGATAAAAAAGGGGTATTATTAATGACGGACCATTTTTTTGTCCTACAAACCATAGTACATAGCAAAATAAAATTGGCAAAAATGGTGGGAATCAAGTGTGGTGAAGTTGGGACATTAGGATATTTTTTTCCTGGACTTTTTTCAAATGAGGCATATTAAGCCAAGGGAGAATAGGGAACAAGGGGCCCTGGCTAATCAGTTGTCTATATTTGGTTTGGACTATTTACCTAATGAGAACAATGTAAATATAAAATATGGGATTTTTTGGAACCTTTGACAAAAATAAAGGATCTAAGAAAGAAAATACACAAGGACACAAGATGGGAAGAGAGTGGCCAATTAACTCTGTAGTTGGACATAAAATGAGTTGGTAAATATAAGCCCTGAATTACACAAATTGGGATTCATGTGTTGATAGACGATGAAGGTATGGATGAACTTAAGGCCCAAGATGCTAAGCCAGAATGGCTTAAAAATGATGGAAAATATCAGTACAGATGCAATTTTGGAGGATCTGGAGGATAATTGGCAAAAAAGATAGTAGAAAGCAGGAACGAGGTCGGACTAAATATTAGACCATTGAAGATCCTGTCCTGGAATGTACCAGGCATTAGAAATAAATTGGAAGATAAGGAGTTGGTGATTTATCTTAATGAATTTGACATCATATGTTTACAGGAGACTTGGGAAACTAATGAGACCATGTTGAATGGATATAAATAATTTAACTTACCAGCACTTAAAGAAAATAGGATGGGAAGGAGGAAGGGTGGTTTGTTAATTTGGGTAAGGATAAATGTAGGGACAGTGGTATCAATTATAAAAGTGAACTCAGGAAATATTCTGGGTCTAAAAATGACTCCGGGAGCTAACCCAGTAGCCATAATTAACATTTATATACCTCCTGTTGGAAGAAAGGGAATGAAAAAAGATATGATCAAGAAATTAGGACAAATAATTGATGACATAGTGGAAGATAATTCATTAATTGTATTACTGGTAGTGGGGGATGCAAATGCTATAGTGGGAAATATAAAAAGACCCACTAAAGATATTGAACACTATATGGTTGTAGGGGGTATAGGGAGTATTAGAAATACCAGAAACACAAGGAGTGGGAAATTTAATGATTGTGGACTAAGACTGTCCAAGACATTAAGAGATAGAAACTTGATGTTAATGAATGGAAAGTCGAAATCTGATCCAGAGGGTGTGTATACTTTCATGAACTCCAAAGGGGCCACAGTGATTGATTTGGTATGGATAAATATACATTTGGTCCCAGATTTTATGGACCTTAGAGTGGAAAATAGAGGAGAAAGCGATCATTTCCACCAGGTAATCCATCTAAAAAATGAAGGAAGAATGGTAGAGCCCGATGAAGGATTTTCAAATTTAATTAAAATAAGAAAAGGAGTAAACTGGAAGGAAATTAATGGTCAGAGCTTTCAGGATATACTGGACATTAAGGGTATAACACAAGGTATGAAAGAGTTTAGTGATATGAGGACGAGGAATGTATTATTAAATATGAGGGTATTATTACTAGGATTGCTAATCTAGTCCAGAAGGAGGTGAAGACCTATCAAAAAGGAAACCAAGGAGCATCATGGTTTAATAGGGAATGTACAGATATGGAAAGAAAATTATATAAACAAACTAGGAGTACGTTGAAAATTCCATCCCAAAATAATAGGAAGGAATTAAATAAAATTAGGAAAGAATATAACAACACAATCAAAAGAAGTAAAGAAAGATTTAGACAGAAATTGTGGATAGACCGGAAAAGAGCAGTTTTGGATAAAAATTCCAAAGAATTCTGGAAAATAGTGGTAAAGGGGTTAGGAAGGAATGATCAAGAAATAGATGTTTATATTGAACTACGGGAATGGATAAACCACTTCAAGCCCATTTTTAATGCAATGAATATAGAAAAGGGTGGGGAACCCAGAATAGTGGATTGGACTCCCCTACAAGAGAAAATAAAAGAGGAAGTTATATTAGCGGTGGGTAAATTTAGTAGGCACAAGGCTCCAGGGCCTAATGGGATTCCAATTGATGTTATTATGAATCAGATTTGTGGGCACTGATATTGGCAAAATTATTTAATTATGCTGGTTAATACAGGGAAGATCCCTAGTTCATGGACCCAATCCATAATAGTGCCACTTTTTATAAAAGAGGAAAAAAAGACCCAGCCGGTTATAGGTCTATAAGCCTTATAGATAACACTCAAAAAATAATGACAAGAATAATTAATAAAAGAATACTACAATGGATTGAGGTAAAAACCTTGATAGAGTAAGCCCAGATGGGATTCATTGAAAATCACTCAACGATCGACCAGTATTTTGTACTTAGGCACTTAGCATATAAATATTCAAGATTAAAAAGCAGAAGCTATATTGCATTTTTGTAGATTTTAAAATGGTGTTTAATAGTATTAATTAGGAAATAATGTGGAAATGCCTTGAAGAACTAGGAATGGAGACTACTTTATTGGATATTATTAAAGTGTTATATAAACATAATTATATCAAGATTAGGTTGAACACCAAAGGACAGTGCACAGAAGAATTTGAAGGGAGTAAAGGGTTAAACAAGGATGCGTACTTCCCCCATTTTGTTTAACTTATACCTGAATCAGATAATGGAGAAGATGTATAAGGACAAATACCATATGCCTAAAATAGGGAAGAAGGCTTGCCTCTATCTAGCATTTGTTGATGATGTCATTTTAATTTCAACAATTACTGTAAGTTAGGAATAACTAGGTTAATCGGTGCATTCCAAAAAGAATGTGAACATGCTAGATTATGTATTAATCCAGAGAAGACCAAAGTTATGGTCTTTGGTAATAAAAACACAAGAAGGCAAAACATCCATAATAAGATCCAGTTTGAACAGGTAAAGTACTTTAAATACTTGGGTATAAACATTAATGAAAACCTAATCTGGAGCAGGCACACTGAAGAGGTAAAATCCAATATTAATGAAGTTTGTATTGTTAGTTACTAGTTTCTTCTGTAAATACAGAGGAAGCTCCATCCAGGGTGCATTAAAAGTCATTAATGCAAAAATAAGAACCCAAATTTTGTATGGAGTGGAAATATGGGGCCTGGATACTGATGAAAAAATAGAGGGGATAATTAAGATATTTTATAAGAAGTTAATGGGATTACCAAAGGGAGCCCCAGCAGCTTTAATAAGAGTGGAGTTAGGCCTGCCATCACTAGAAAATTTGGTTCAAGAAAGAATTATTTTGTATTTCTTCAAGGTATATACAATAAGAGACAAGCGATTACCAAAACAATGCTTGGATGAGGCCATTAATTATTACGATAGGCATTTAAAATTTCCAGTCATAGATATTTTAGAAAAGTGGATAAAACCTTATGGATTGCTATGCTATTTAGATGAAATATTAAGGAGACCTCAAGAGGACATAAAAGGAAAGATAAAGATAAAACTGAGATGTTTTTAAACAAAAGGACATGGAGAGATGTGCAAGATATAAAATAAGTAAAATTTAGGTTTGAGTATTTTACGAGTGAAAGAGTTAATAGACTGGCCAAGGCACCTAGCTTCACCTGAGCTCTTTCCTTCTAAGATTGCTTGAAAGGACAGAGCAGAGAACCTTACCAGAACAAGGGAAAAGGATTAAGACTTCTTTTGGTTAAGCAGATTTACTGTGTGTTGTTGTTTTTATTTTGTACTCACAGGGATTGCTACTGTTTGTTGCTTACATTTCATTGCTTATTTTTCTCTGATTCAAATACTTGTTGCTGGTATACCTTCTTCTGCATTATTACAAGGCGTGCCTACAGGTGTGTGCTAACAGATTACTACTGTTATCTTCTGATTCAAATTGTCTTTTGCAAGGTATATCTTCTATTACTGCTTTATTTTTCTCTGTAACAAAGTGTTTCTTACAGGGTATATCTTCTCTGAAATTATTACAGGTGGTGCTTACATTTTTGTGACTTTTTATCATTGGGTTAAGCAAAATTACTGTTTGACTGTTTTATTTTATTCTTTTTTTGTTGAAAAGGTTTGTTGTCTCGGAGGTGTTTTAGTCTCCTTCTCACATTGAAGGAGCTATTTGCTTTCCTCCCACAGCTCTTCCGGAGGATTAGGTGTGTATCTGGGGGGTGGAGCTGGCAAACTGTCAGTAATTTCCAACAGAAAGAAGGGTTAAAAGGTCAGGTTAGTTGATATGTTGGAGGTAGGAGACTTGGTTTGCTGGCCAAGGCACCTAGCTTCACCTGAGCTCTTTCCTTCTAAGATTGCTTGAAAGAACAGAACAGAGAAACTTACCAGAGCAAGGGAAAAGGATTAAAACTTCTTTTGGCTAAGCAGATTTACTGTATGTTGTTGTTTTTATTTTGTACTCACAGAGATTGCTACTGTTTGTTGCTAACATTTCATTGCTTATTTGTCTCTGATTCAAATTGTTGTTGCTGGTATACCTTCTTCTGCATTATTACAAGGTGTGCCTACAGGTGAGTGCTAACAGATTACTGCTGTAATCTTCTGATTCAAATTGTCTTTATAAGGTATATCTTCTATTACTGCTTTATTTTTCTCTGTATCAAAGTGTTTCTTACAGGGTATATCTTCTCTGAAATTATTACAGGTGGTGCTTTACAGGTTTTACAGTTTTATTTAACATTAGAATAAGCTTTCAGGGTTACTGCATTTGTTGTTGACTGATTGTTTCTGCTCTTACCTCCATGTTCTTTCATCCATGGTTCTTTTTAGCAGGGGAAGGGCCCAGCCACTCACCCCCATCCCCAACCACCCCACACTACACTCCGTTTATAGAGTACCACAGTTGTGACATTTCCTGTGGCAAAGCAGGAAGAGGCGGATCAGTGGGGCATCCACAAGGTGAGCTCATTTACAGGGACACTAGTAATTTACCTTGTTATAACAAGTTATATGAAAACAAAACACAAAATCAAACCTTTACTTGCATTTTCTTCCTTCTAATTACTCTGACCAAGTTATAAACCCTGCAACTTATCCAGAATGGATATCATTAACTGCAGATACTGTGGAACACTTTTCAGAAGGACAGTCTTACAGGATTTAGGACACTGTCCTACATGCTGGGCCATTGGAGATCTTAGGGCTCAGCTCCGGGCAGCATGGGCAGAGATTGCGCACCTCAAATTTCATATTCAAGAGGAAATACATTATAAGAACCACCCGCCATTTCTCCAACATCCAACAGAAGAACCGCGACCACAGAGGGTAGTTGGTCCAGGAGGTTGGCAGGTGGTTAGGAGGGGCAAACTGGGTGCCCCATCACTCTGTGCTCTCCAACATATTACCTCCAAAAACCATATAAACACTACAAACAGATCTCTGCCTCTATCTCTGAAATCAAACAAAGGGGCAGAGGACACTGCAGCACAGGAGCTAGCACAACAAAACTCACCCAAATCAGGAACCAAAATAAAAAAGCAAAAAGGAAATCCAAAAAATTTCTGATCATAGGAGATTCCATGATTCAAGGAGTTGATACCCATCTCCAGCCAGGGGTAATGGTCAGATGTCTCCCAGGTACATCAGCGTGGAGAGACACTGACCGCATTGCTAAAATTGTTCAGAAAGCAGAAGAAAACATTGATGTCCTGGTACACATAGGGACTAATGATCTCATCAGCCAGTCAGTTGTGGAGACCAAGGAACACCTGACCAGGCTGGGTGACAAACTATCATCCATTTCATCCGACATCTCCTTCTCTGAGATCCTGCCAGTCTGGGAGAGGGGGGCAGATGGACGGAAGGTCAGACAATGGGGAGATACGGGAGCTGAACATGTGGCTCAAGGGCTGGTGCCAGGAAAAAGGACACAGATTTGTAGGAAACTGGCAACAGTTCTGGGAATGAAAGTTCTTTAAATTTGATGGACTGCATCTGACTAAGGAGGGAGTCAGTACATTGGGGCAGAAGTTTGATGTCTTTGCAGAATATTTAAACTAGCAAATGGGGAGAGCGGTGCAGCACCCCATACGTCGAAGGGGAAGAACTCCCCTCCCCCCTCAGCTAGTGGTCAAACAGGGATTCAGCATGTTTGCAGTTCATTTTCATCACCAGGTAAGAAAAAAGGTCCATCTCCCCATACAACGCACAGGGGAAATGCCAAACCTCACCCAACAACTAACACACTGAGATCTGGCCAATGGAAAATCATGTACACAAATGCTCACAGCCTGGGAAATAAGATCCTAGACCTGCAGGCAATAATGTCAGAGGCTAAACTGGACATAGTAGCAATTAGTGAGACGTGGTTTACCAGTAACCACACTTGGGAGACTTCAGTACCTGGCTATGTACTGTTCAGAAAAGACTGAGGTGCAAAAAGGTGGGGTGGAAATTCAGAATACACATAAGGAGCCAGAAGAACTGTGGGTCACTCTGGAGACAGGAAATGGGACAGCCATAAGAACTGGGGTTGTCTACAGACCCCCAGACCAGGGGGGAGGACATAGACACATTACTGTTAGAAGATATACAAAACATGACAGCTAAAGGGGAGGTTCTGATAATGGGAGACTTCAACATGCCGGATACAGATTGGTCAATACCAGCAGGAACATCTGCCAGAACTAGACACATGGTGGATTCTCTGCAGGGGAAGGGCCTCAAACAACTGGTACAACAACCCACAAGAGACAGGACTATCCTAGATCTAGTACTGACCAACAGGGAAGGGATCACAGATCTCCAGGTAGAAGGTCACCTGGGGGCCAGTGACCATCACATGGTATGGTTCAATTTGGCCACTACATCTAAATCATCCCATTCCAAGGCAAAACTATGGGACTTCAGAGGAGCTGACTTTGAGATGATGGTCAACAGAGTTAAGCTAGCCCTGGCAAAAAGAAACGCAGGTGAGGGGGTACAGACAAAGTGGGCAAGCATTAAGGCTGCAATACTTGAAGCAACATCCCATTGTGTTAGACAGAAAAGGAAGTGCAAAAGAAGAAGGAAACCACTTTGGTTCTCAAAAACAGTAGCAGAAAAGGTCAGAGGCAAAAGGCTGGCCTTCAGGAAATATAAGGGAACACAGTGGGATGAAGATAGGGAGGCATACCAAACTGCCCTAAGGGAAGCAGGGAAGGCAGTAAGGCAGACAAAGTCCCAAACTGAGGAAACACTAGCACGAACAGTAAAAGAAGGTGACAAGACTTTCTATAGATACATTAGTGAAAGGAGAAAGTCCAGAGGGGATATTGCTAAGCTCAAAGGAGAAAAGGGGGCATGTGAGGAGGAGGACCCTGTAAAAGCATCTATCCTAAATATATACTTTTGCTTAGTATTTACTGATGAGAAGGTAGGGCAGGGCCCATAGGTCAGCACCATGCACACAAGGGGGAGGGAGATGAGCACTACTCCCTTCACAAATGAAAGGGTCCTACAAGAGCTCGCTAAGCTCAGGGTGGACAAGGCAATGGGACCTGATGGCATGCATCCCAGGGTACTTAAGGAGCTAAGGGTGGAACTAGCAGAGCCATTAGCAGAACTGTTTTAGTGAGTCTCTGAGCACAGGAAAGGTCCCAGAAACTGGAGAAGAGCTCATGTGATCCTGCTCCACAAGAGGGTAGCAGAGAGGAGGCAGGGAACTATAGACCAGTCAGTCTTACCTCAGTAGTGGGCACAATTATGGAGGCACTCCTTAAAGAAGGATAGTGAAACACCTGGAATCCATAGGGTACAGGATCCAAGACAGCATTGGTTTACAAAGGAAGTTCCTGTCAAACTAATCTCATAGATTTCTTTGACTGGGTAACCAGAGTGGTGGATCAAGGGGGCAGTTGATGTCACCTACCTTGACTTCAGCAAAGCTTTTGACACTGTTCCACATAGAAGATTGATAAATAAGCTGGGTAGGCTCGGGTGGGTCGAAGTTGGTCAACTGGGTGGCAAACTGGTTGATGGGCAGAAAACAGAGGTGGTGGTAAATGGTATGCAGTCAGAAGAGATGTAAGTCACAAGTGGGGTACCTCAGGGATCAGTCCTGTGGCCAGTCCTCTTCAATATCTTCATTAGTGAAATTGCAGATGGACTAGAGGGTAAGGCTTGTCTGTTTGCAGATGACACCAAGATCTGCAACAGAGTAGATGATCCAGATAGGGTGGCCAGAATGAGAAGAGATCTGGATAAACTAGAAAAATGGTCAGGAGAGTGACAACTGGGATTTAATGCAAAGAAGTGCAAGATCATGCACATAGGGAAGAGAAATCCTGAAGCCACCTATAGGCTAGGATGGGAGTTGCTGGCAGTCACAAAGGAAGAAAGAGATTTGGGCATCATCATCACTGATGACCTGAAATCATCCAAGCAGACCTCTAAAGCAGTAGGTAAGGCTAGGGGGATGTTAGGGTGTATTAGTAGGGGTATCACAAGTTGTAAGAGGGAGGTAATAATCCCTCTTTACAAGACACTGGTTAGCCCCCATCTGGAGTACTGTGTGCAGTACTGGAGGCCACACCTTCACAAGGACATTAACCAAATTGAAGCAGTCAGAGAAGGGCAGCAAAATGGTGCAGGGACTGCATCAGAAGACATATGAGGACAGATTAATGGAGCTCAATATGTATACCCTAGAGCAAAGGAGGGAGAGAGGTGATATGATCAAAACATTCAAACACCTTAAGGGCATTAACAAGGTGAAAGAGTCTAACATGTTTAAATATAAGAAAAATAGCAGGACAAGAGGACACAGCATGAGATTAGAGGGAAGCCAATTAAGAGGGAATGTGAGAAAATTATTTTTCACAGAAAGGGTGGTGGATGCATGGAATGGCCTACCTCAGGAAGTGGTGGCTATGAATACAGTGCAGGGCTTCAAACAGGCATGGGATAGGCATAAGGGAGCAATACAGATAAGTATGAATAGATAGGCCACTGACAGAGCAAAGGCCGATGGCACATTTATAAGGTAGGAAAAGAAATGGACAGACTGGATGGGCCTTGCGATCCTTATCTGCCGTCAACTTCTATGTTTCTGTGTTTCCAAATGGAGGAAGCTAAGGGGATCTGTAAATGTAATATAGAGGCAGATGACTTCATCCATTTATTGATTAAATGTTCATTATACCACAAGGCTAGAATAAAGATATTAGGGCCCATTTTGGAATCTTTGGAAGGGAACCCTCAGATTTTGATGGGAAAAATAATGAAATCTCATCAGTAAGAATTCTTGAGGTGGTGATCTCTTACTTTAAAAATTATTGATAAATAATGTATTCACATGAGAAAACCAAATTGTGATGAGGGATATTGAGTGAAAGTAGAGAATGAATTCATTCTAAATAAGAAAAAGGAATTATGCAATATGATTATAATTATCGACAGTTGACATATGGAATTTTATTGAACATGTATAGTTGTTAGAGTATATATAGTGGGCATATGAAGGTAATTGTAATAACATAATTTGTTAACAACAACCAACCATAATGTGGTGTATAAAGGGTGAATCAACAAAGTGATAAGGAACACAGTGCAATATTATTTTTAAATGTACATGTATGAGTATATACAAATATTTATGAACATATTTTTGTACGTATAATGCGTATTTAAATTGTAACAACATAACTTGCTATACAATAAACTTTGACTGCTACTACTACTCTGTCCCTCCCTTCCCTGCCCTCAGCTCAGTCTCCTTACTATGGAGCCCCCCACCAGCAACTGCCTTCTCCTTGTTCAGGGACTCTCCCACCCTCCTTGGGGACAGCTCTCTTGAGGACCCCATCTCCTCTCTTACTCCTACATTGAATGCCTCCACTTGGCTTCCCCATCCCAACAGGATGGTGAAGGAGTTGCACAGCTGTAAGGTCTGAGGGTTGTTCCTATTCCTTCCTTCCCCCACCCTCCCAGAGTCTACCAAGATCCTGCTACTCTGCCTCCTTGTTGGCATCCTTTGAGGGAGCGATGACAAAGCAGGTGACCCCTGGGAGAGGTGGATGGTGCCCTGTACTCATGCCAGTTCATTCCAGAGTCCTGTGATTTCTGCTTTCAGTCAAGAGAGGTGCCTGCATATGGCACAACAATTTAGTCTCCAGAATGTCTCTCTGAAGATTGTGGCCCCACACCCATTACACTGCACCACTCCCATGCCTGATGTTTTGTTTATCATCTTGCCTGTTTGTTTCCCTGCCTTTCCCTTGCTTTTAGGCTCCCCTTATCACTGACCCCTCTTCTGGCTTCCCTTTACCTTTCCTCTTCTGAGTTTGTGTTCAACCCTTTACCCTAGATAAGGTTTTCCTTTAATTTCATTTTTTTGTTCCAGTAGTAATTTAGGATTTGGGGCCAGACTATAATATCTGGCCCAAATATTCAAAGTAAGGTATTCACCTACCTCTAATACCCAATGAAATATACAAACAATTTTAAACATGAACTGCTGCTTTAAAGGAAAACTTAAGTGTTTCTTTTGCTTCTCATTTATTTATTTAGTTAGCTTTTTTTAATCAGGTAAATGCACTAAACTGTTGAATGCCTATCTTAATATATGACTGGGATGATTTTATAACATAGAGCAAGCAGTGAGAAAGTTACAATACAGAATAAGGTATAAATGGGTGCAGTACAGTATTATATCAGAAACAGGAGTATATACCAGTTTTTAACAGCTGAGTTCTTAGGCTGTTCTGAATTGTATGTGGGTATCAGTTTTGGTCACTTAATGACAATGAGTTCCAGACCTTAGAAACATAGTAGTAAAAGAAGAGCTGCCCCATTATGGTGTAACATTTTGGCAGGGATGGATCCAGGAGTCCTATAGATGGGGGAGCTCAAGTCAGATAAAAAAGAAAAATAGGCCAGGGGTCTGGTGGGCCGCCTAGACCCCCAGAAATTTTTTAACATTTTGGTGCATTCTGGTGCATTTTGGAGGATATTTCTAATGCAATTTCTGCTTATTTCCTCCCTCCCCATGTTTTGTTAGTTGCACCCTAGCACCATCCCCAGAGTCCCCACAGTCCACTTGACAGTATCTTGCCCAAAATACCCTCCCACTCCCCCCCAAAAAAAAACACAAAATACCAAAAGACTGCAGCTCGGCAGCAGCACATCCAAAACATAAAAATAAGAAAAGTTGAAAGAGACTTGGTGATAAAGACAAATTGTAGACAAATTAAATGACATTCCAAGTGAACAAGTTCACAAATGTCACTCACTTAAGTACATTACGACATTACCATAAAGCCAACCCATCCCAGTTTGTCCTGCAGTACAGATTAATGTATCTCCCAACCTTATCTCAGTAAAAAAATAAATACAATAATTATAAAAATATGGGAACAAAGTCACTTTGCTATCTAGTTTCTGAAAATATCATTTCAAGTCTGCTTTCTATTTTTGCAAAACATATTTTATTCTACAGAACAATTTATTTCAAAGAAAATACATTTTTAAATAAAATATTTTTATTGTTTTAAAATGTCCTTTACTGAGATAACCCCATGGTATGAGGCATCTCATTTTTATGATAGGCCCAAAAAGTCAGTAAGCAGACAGAAAACATTTTTTAAACAAATATACAAATTTTTTTTTATATTAGCAACAGCACTTGCTTGGGTACATCACAATTTGCACCCCCCCCCCATTCAACACATAAAACTACATAAACTAAATATTTGTTTCTATCACTTTTTTTCTCCGGATTTGTAACTGCCTGTGTCAATGTGCCAAACAATGTCTTATGACTTCTGTTCCCAATTTTGCTCTCCAAGCATACAGAAACTCCTGCACATGCCAAAATATACAGCAGAACACCTTCAAAGTCCACATGTCTATTAATTCCCTCTGTGCTCATTCACACTGTACAACCATAACTGAAAAGACCACACAGATTAGACATACAGTACATGCTGAACTTTTTACCTCAGTTCAAAGGTCTCATGTACCAGTTTCTGCCTGTCCTGGTTCATGCTGTTGCTGAGACCAGACGTGCCCCAGCATTAGTTTTGTACCATTCCTAGCATGCTACAGGAGGGCACTACTGTACTCTTCAATTCCCTGTCCTGCAAATCCACACCAAAATCAATTTGCCATATAGGATAAAACTAGCGGTAACCTTAAACAATTTGAATGTCATGAATTTAAGCTACCCATACTAGAAATTAATAACACTAGTACTACACTTATTACACACCCAGTTTGATGGAACACTAATGTCCTGTCCCATCCCAGCAGCTGCCCTCCACCCACCATAGTTTGTGACTGTGAAAGTCTTTTTTTTTCTAAAGCAAGAAGTACCTGATTAAGTGAAGACTTGATCCATTTTCAGCAGGCTGCAGTCTATGTGCCCCTAGCTGAGTACCGTCTCTGGTCACCTGGCCACCAAACTTTCTCTCTCTAGACAGTACACACCGACCCCATGACTCCTAATGAGCAGAGCTCTCAGCTACAGCTTGCTTCAGCTACCAGAAGATGACCTGAACCTCACTTTAACTCCTTGTGCTGATTTACCAAGGCCACACCAACCCCACGTTACTGGACTGCTGCTGCCTGAAACCTCGGGCTTTGCTCTTCATTTGTGGGCTTCACTCTCTCTCTCTCTCTCTCTGTCTGCTCCTCAGTGGTACACTCGCTCCTCTCTTGCTCCAACATTAATCTTCTTAGCGAAAGGAATTGCAGCTCACTCTTGTTTCAGCAGCCCAGACATTTAAAGAAGGCAGCCCTTGCTAGCCACATCCACTACTGGACACAACAGCAAATCAGGAGCAGTGAGCACAAGGCAACTTGGTTGAGATCTGTATTATTAAGGTCCACTCCGCTTTGCTGCAGCTGTACCCCCCATGCATGACCCCCCCACACACGAACAAAGGAGCTGCACCAAGCTTGCAAAAGTAGAGAATGAATACTCAGTCTCACCAAGGCAAGACCAGCTGCTGCCACAGTGCTGGGACTGGACCACATGGTGTAGGATGAACATTAGTAAGAAATTCATGCTGAAGACCAGCTTTTTTGGGGGGGTCAACTATGTAACGTGGGTGGGGTGGTCGTTTACTGCACTACCAATACACTGGAGGACAGGGCCAGCCCTAACCATTCTGGGCCCCCTGTGCAGCCCCCCTTCTGGGCCCCACCACTTAATTCCCTGTTGGCCACCCACATCCAGAATTTACACCTAACTAACCCTTCTGACCTGAATTTCTAAAGCTGTATCAAGTCTACTAGTTTAACCAGCATCTTTTAGTTAGTGCCATTAACTGCATTAAATTATTTGACGTCACCATTGGAAATGAATCTGACTGAGTCTGGAGCAAGAACTTAAGTAAGTACGGTACTACTACTGTATTCATTTCTGTAAGGACAGAGACATCATCTCTGGACACTCACACTTCAGATACACTGATTTGCAAACAAGTTAAACAATTTAACTTTTCTGGAGGTGTGAGTGAGAAAGAATAGAGAGGATTATCATGAGACACCAGTAAGGTTGCCACCTGTCAGTTTTTTTATCTGGTGATCAGGTTTTCAGGGTCCCTATCAGGGAATCTGGTTTTGCTTTGTGTTGGTCAGGTTTCTGAGCCATTTTGAGTGCTCACATACTTTTGAAACATATTTTGTCATATCATTCATTGTTTCACCTACATATCCAGATTATTAAACAAGTTCTCTTGTCAGTATAGCCCTCTGTTTGTGAAAGTAGTCAACCTGAGAGGTGTAAAGTATGCCCATTAACAGCATTAGTACTTACTTAACCTAATCTCTTCCACTGCAGCAATGCTGTCCCCACCTTTTGTAATAGTAACATAGCCAGTTGTCTTCCACTTTCATTTGCTGGCAAACATTTTCATCTCTAACAACATTTAGGCATTTTTAAATGTTTTAAATTATTTTTTTTCCTCAAGAAAAAAGCATGGGCCCCCAAGGTGCAGGAGCACAGTTTGCACCTAGCTAAGGCCAGCTCTGCCGGAGGACAGATGAGACCTGTGTGGCTCAGACAGCTTTCATGGAGGCATTAGTGCATGCTGATCAAGAATGCAGCACAGTGTGTTACTAATAGAGGAGCATCATGATGGGGGAGCTATAGCACCCTTAGCCCCCCCAAATCTGCTTATGTTGATTTTGGAATGTGCAAGGTGAGTCATGTAATTCGCTGATGTGCCACAGTTGTAAGTGCCAGGACTTATGAATAAGCTCAACCAGACCAGCCTGTTACCTGCACCAGAGCCCTACACAGCCATGTATGTGGAGGTGCTATAGTGTCTATGCCTCCTGTCCTATTTCCTCCTGGTGTCCAGCAACAGCACTACAGCAGCAAAGCAGGCAGGGGGCTCAGGGGCAAGCCAGTGGCTATGTAATGGAGCAAGATGGTGAGGTTACTACATTTCAAAAGCCCACACCACCAACCACTTGCATACTGTGTGACCCTGAGCAAGTCACTTAATTTTCTTGTGCTTCCCAGGTCACAGTTGCCAGTGCCTCTCAGGGAAGAAACGTTCACCTGAACTTGTTTCACAAACCCTCATACCTCTGTCAAGTTTTACCTTGTCATCAGTCTAAACTCCTTGGAATCTGTCACATCTCTGTTCTGTTTTAACTTGTCATCAGCATTCAGGAGCAAGTTCACTTTTGAAAGACACATGTCCAGTGTGGCACTGAGCAGATGACCACAACCCATGCCTGACTGTCATCTGTGCCCATTTCAAGATCAAGATTTCAGCACAGCATCAGTGTGGCCGATGAGAGAGGCCCACAGGGTTACTTGTTGCTGAAGAGCTGCTGTACATGTGTTGCAATTAAGAGAGGCATAGGAAGTTTCAAATCAACATTGCTGGTGGAGGGACCTATTTAGTAGAAAGATTTTAACTTGTCCACCTTTTACATGCTGTATGTGATTTTATAGTTTGTGATTGTGCCAGTTTGTTTTAATTGATATCAGTCTGCATTCTCACTTAGTGGCAGTAAATTGGATTCCAGAAAAAAGGAAAAGAAAACTTATCTTGTTCTCTAACTTGCTTGCTATACTCCTGGACTCCTTCCCTGCACCACCACAACTCTGGTCTCTGGAGTCTTTTTAGAGTTCCTCCCTGACTAAGAGCCAGGGTGACAATAATATGGACTGAACAATTTCATCTGTAAAACTGACTACTAGTTGACCCATTCAACTTATTTTATTTGCTTCAGTTTTGGACTAGGCATTAATTTGTAGCCTTTAACTTGTCTTTAGAAGCATGTTTAAACTTGGAACTTTAGCATTCATATTTATTTATCTTAAAGTTACTTCCTGGTGTTTTAAATTTGTTTTACCTTGTTGAAGCTTGTCGAATGGAAACCCCAGTCCTGATTCCTGTTTTATTATTTGTCCTGCAGTTGCTTAAACTATTTCACTGGTTTGCAGCATTTGAGTTTGTTCCTAAATGCATTACTAATTGATCTGCTACATAGTTTATTAGGGTTTGTTGCATTTTTTTAGTTGCTTGTCTTGTTTATTTATTTACACATTATTTGGGCAGCTGTTACTCCGGGTTATTCTCAAACTAAGGGTCATAGCTATTGCTCTGTCCTAAGCCTTTTAATCATTTGGTTTCTTTTTTATTGTATTATCACATTTGGTTTCACCTCATTACCCCATACTTCCTCTGCCAAGTTTCAGCAGAGTTGGTAGAAAGATATTTTTTCATTCCCACCAACATGATCTGAGATTACTTCGGTGGACCATTTACGTCATCCTATTCTCAGGGGCATCAAACACTGCCTTCTCTGCACTGTCATCAAAAGCCCCAGGTGGTTATGCTGGACTAAAAATGTTTTTAAATACCCTGTTTTCTCAACACGCTACTAGTTTTTTTTTATTATTATTATTCTTGCAGGTGGCAGGTGATATGGAAACAAATCCTGGTCCTTTATGTCAAAAATGTGTTTTTTTTTTTTCATTTTAATGCTCAAAGTCTTCTCCCTAAAAGTGATCACCTGCTGAGTTGGTCCTTTGTTCCCTGTTCTTTCATTCTTGCTTTACCTGAAACATGGCTAGATTCCACCATTCCTGATTCAGACATTGGCCTCCCAGATTACACAGTTCTTAGATCCACCATGAACAGACATGGAGGTGAAGCGGTTTTATTTGTTCACACTTCTATTTTCTGTTCACTTTTTCAATTAGACATCATGGGTGGTGTGATCAATTCTGTTTTTTTGTTTCTGTAAAGCTACAGTATATGATAGGAAGATTTTAGTCTGCAATTTATACTGCTCCCCTCCGCAATTAAAAGCAGTCACATTCTCTCAGTTTTATTGATTGATTCACTCCCTGGGTGATTTTCCACATTCAGTTGTAATGGGTGACTTCAACACAAACTGGCCCTGTAGCAGGGGACTTAGAGTGAAGACTTCCCTTGCCGCCCTCAGTTTAAATAATTTAATAACAGATCTCACACAATATGACTTAAATTACAGGGTTTCTGCTATCTTAGATTTGATTTTTGTTTCTCCTAAACTCCGAATTAGCTCCTTTAATTGCCAGGCAAACCTATTTAGTAAACAGTGCTATCATCATTTGCACAGTTAATCTTTCCCCTCACAATTTTTTTCCCAATACCATTAAGTTTCACCACTTTAGGAATTTCAACTTGGAGGCTTTTCATCTTGGTTTGTTTAAAATTAACTGGGGGCAGTTGTTTTCATTTTCAAATGTAGATGCCACCTGGAATTATTTCTTCAAACAGTTTAATTTGCTTTGTGACCAACATGCTCCCTTTTTTGAAACAAAATAGAGTTAAATCCAAATATGCTCCTGGGTTACCCCTTTTATTTTTACCCAGTTGAAATCGTGGGATAAATTATACCAAAAGGCTAAGAAGTTGGATACTCCAGAGGCATGGCAAATGTTTTGAAAATTTTGATATTATTATGTTTCAGTCATCGGGAAATCTAAATCCACTTCCTTCAGCTAATGTTTGAAGTAATTCCAAGAAATTCTGGTGTATGGTTGACTCTGAAAAGTACCTTCAGAGTCCTGCACTGCAAGTGTATCCTATGGTGGTTGCTCAGCGTACTCCAAAGTGGGCATTTGCCCTATGTTTAAGTAATTTTTTTCTTGAGGCTCCTGCTATGTTGTTAAACAAGGCTGTCTTATTCTCTAGTGGCTTATCCCACCATTCCCTTGCATCATTTGATCTCTCAAGACCCAACTTTTAATTTAGGTCATTAAAACTGATGGAGTATTTAAATTACAATCCACAAATTCACATTAAGAGAGGACACTGTCAAGGGAATTGACAACTTAAATAACTTCCTATTTAAATACCACTTTGACATTTTGTAGCTGAGGCTCCTTTGTTACCCATCATTTTTAATTTATCTGTTAGCACTTTAACTTTTCCTTCAGCGTAGAAATATTCATTAGTCATCCCCTTGCATAAAGGTGGGATAAAACTTTGGCAAAAAGTTACTGCCCAGTTTCTTTTCTTCTCATAATTTCTAAATTTATAGAAAAATAATTTTCCTCAGATTACTGAATATCTCACTAATTTTCAGGTTTTCTTCAATTTTCAGTCAGGTTTCAGGCCCAAATGCTCCACTCAAACAGCACTGATTGATTCTCCTGATTCTGTCTGTAGGGCTCTGGATAAAGGGTGTTTTGTGGGCTCTGCTTTCATTCATCGCTCCATGCTTCTAGCTCACCTCCATGCTTCTAGCTCAGCTCACCACAAACTCAAATGGGCAGACTGGGTGGGCCATAGGCCCTTATCTGCCGACACTGTCTATGTATCTATGTACCTGTCTTCCTGTATCTTTCCTTCAAATGTTACCACCTGTTTTTCATCCTATTTACACAGAAGCACTCAGTCTGTTTCCTGGAATGGTTGTCTTTCCTCTCTTCTTTCCATTTCCCCTGGGGTTCCTTGGTGGTCAATACCTGGTCCAATTTTATTCAATATCTTCATAGACCCTCCAGCTTCTGTTGTGGATTGCAAATTCATGCTTTATCTTCCCTTTCTTTCTCTCCAGGGCGACTCTTACAAAATTGTGATATCGTTTTTTGATAATCTATTACTCTTAAATAGAAAAAGTCTCAAGCGATGCTGTTTGGGTCACAGCATTCTCCATTATTGACGAACATCTTTTTATCAATTTGTTTAAATAATAATCTGCTCAAGCTTGTAAATGAATTTAAATGTCTCAGTCTTACTTTTGATTCCTCTTTGACATTTAAAACACACAGTGACTAAAGAGTTTCAAAAGTCCATCAATGCTTGGGGTGCTTAAAATCTACCAAGCATTGTGTGTCAAGCTTTGCTTTGATTGTAAACACATCATTGGGCAAGCCATTCTCCCTATCTTGGATCATGGTGATACTATTTACCACCACACCCCTTGCTTCAAATCTTTAAGTACAGTTTATTGTCAGTCACTTTGATTTATCTTAAAATCAAAATGGGATGAGCACCATTGCCTTTCCTGCATCAACTAAACTGGTTGTCATATTCTTCCAGGTGTACTTTCCACTGGTCATCCCTTATTTATAAAACTGAAAATGATGATGATGATGATAACATTTTTATATAGGAACAAGCATTTGAGGAAGAACTCCTCTTTTCAACAAGAATATTCTGTACCAATATACATATGACAAAATGTCATATAGGTAAAAATGTTACAATGTTACACATTGAATCAGGGTACCTCATATTCACACATGGTAATTGCAAAATAATTTAAATGTTTTTCTCAGAGCTGTTTGAAATTCATTTACAGAGTGTTTTATTCTTACTCTTAACTCCATAGGTGCTGCATTCCAGGATTTAGCTAAACATGTTTGAAACATTAAATCATCAAACTTATTATAGACTAATGTACAAAAAAGCTTCAATGTATGTTCTCTTAGTGTATACCTTTTGTTTCTCTGATCTTCTGTTAACACCATATGATGCAATGGATGTATGATTTTAGTATTTAGCAATTTAAAGCACCACAATAACCAGTTTAGTTGTCATTTATCTTCAGGTCCTAACCAGTGTAATGCCCTCATAAACAGTGCAATGATGTGTCCCATATTTGCTTGAATTAGCAAATCTGGCCAGTCTATAATATGTTTGGTCAACTCTTTTCAAAGCATATTTTGATGCATTTCTATAGACTAGCCCTCCATATTCCAATACTGGAATAAGCAATTACTGAACATAGAAACATAGAAGCTGACGGCAGATAAGGACTGCAAGGCCCATCCAGTCTGCCCATTTCTCTTTCTACCTTATGAATGTGCCATTGGCCTTTGCTCTGTCAATGGCCGATCTATTCATACTCATCTGTATTGCTCCCTTATGCCTATCCCATGCCTGTTTGAAGTTCTGCACTGTATTCCTATCCATCACTTCCTGAGGTAGGCTGTTCCATGCATCCACCACCCTTTCTGTGAAAAAGAACTTCCTCACATTACCCCTTAATCGGCCTCCCTCTAATTTCATGCCGCGCTCCTCTTGTCCTGCTATTTTTCTTATATTGAAACATGTTAGACTCCTTTCACCTTGTTAATGCCCTTAAGGTTTTTGAATGTTTCAATCATATCACCTCTCTCCTCCCTTTGCTGTAGGGTATACATATTGAGCTCAGTTAATCTGTCCTCATATGTCTTCTGATGCAGTCCTTGCACCATTTTGGTTGCCCTTCTCTAGACTGCCTCAATTTGGTTAATGTCCTTGTGAATGTGTGGCCTTCAGTACCACACACAGTACTCCAGACGGGGCCTAACCAGTGTCTTGTAAAGAAAGATTATTACCTCCCTCTTCCAACTTGTGATACTCCTACTAATACACCCCAACATCTCTCCAGACTTGCCTACTGCTTTAGTGGTCTGCTTGGATGATTTCAGGTCAAACTTTGGTTTAGCATTTTTTTACCAGACAAGTTGAGATCCTTTTTTTGTGCCCAAAATTCCTGGTTTATTTTCTTTACTGTCAAGTTAATATGCTCTGCATATGACAACTTACTATCTACTACCATATCCAGATATTTATAACTTGTTACATTTATCAATTCTTTTCCATTTTTAAAACTAATATTTAATTTCCTATCTGTTGTACTCTTTATGCTACTAGTGAAGTAAATACACTGAGTTTTTCTAATGTTCATAAGCAATCCAGACTGTGCAAACCACAATTCTATTCTGAGTAGATCATCTTGAGGCTGCCAGATTTGAAGAGGACAGCTTTGACAATGTGGTGTGGAGATTCAGAGTCATGGTGGGATGAGCGGCCGGCATCCTTGGTGCTTTGAGTTGGAGCAGGGAGACAGCGCAGAGCTTTCTGGACCAATATTTTGTGGGGTTATCCGGGGCACAGCCCTATGAATGATCTGAGGAAGATAAATTATGCCTGGACTGAGAAGAATGGCATGAAGGAGGATATGCTATTTGGGGATGATATGCCAGTATATTAATTCCTTGAGGTATGCCAGCATTGCTTAAGGGGGTCAAGTTTAACAAGCATGGGAGCCTGATTGTCTGGAGTTATTGTGCTCAGAGGAGCATATCTCTTTGCTTGTTTTACAAGTCTATACCTCGACAGAGAGGGCTGGCAGTTCATTATGGAAGAAACTGAGGAAACAGATGACTGTTTTCCATTGAATCTGTACTCGAGCGTAGAGAGAAAAGAGACTCATAAATCTTTCCATATAACTATTACTGAAGAGAGAAAAGGAAATGTAAATAACGCTTGAATCTAATTAAGAAACTGGGCTTCAAAACTGAGAGTATGACTGATAGATTACTAACACTGCAAACAGCAAAACAATGGTATATGTGTTTATATAGGTCTTCATAGGTGCTCTTAAGTAATGGCAGTGCAGAATTTCCTTTTAAAATGTTTAAATGCTCCTGATTTCTTGATTATTGCTGTTATTGCTTGATTATTGCTATTGAGGCTGCCCTTGAGGGGTTAAATCTGAATATACTCAGGTCCTTCCATAGTTTGGTCTAGAGCAGGTGGAGTGACTTAGGTGCATGCCAAAAAATTGCTGACCTTAATTCATTGAACTGTAAATTTTGGGCCTAAATAATGTTACAGGAATGAATCATGCAGACAGGGATGAAACACTTAGTTGCCCCACTCCTGTGATGGTGGGGTTACTTGGTGTAAGATTTCCCAAAAGTTGTAGGTTAAAGACCAGAAGGACCCAATTGAAGCCACTCGAGGAAGCCTGCCCAGGAGGGACTATTTAGGGGGGTTTAATTTGGTCTGTCCCAACTTGGGACCCTAATGCACCTCAGTGGTAACCCCCTTTAGCTTACTCTAAGTTCCCAAATAAGGGAACCAGGGTACTACACTAAGTGTTTTCAGGCAAAGTAAAGACTCAGAAAAGTAATAGGTCAATGGTGTGGTACAGTAATGAATGTCCATTTTCTGAGTTTTCATCTGTATTCTGGGCATTCTGCTGGTATTACGTCTGGGGTACAAATGATTCTCTAACTTGTGTAGCCTGAAGTGGTTTTTTAAGAACAAAACAATGAGTACATTAAAGTAAAAAGTTGATATTAGTATTAAGTGGATAAAGGTTACTGTTATAAAGGCACCTTTTTATTTATTTATTTTTAAAGTACTCTCAAGGTTTGTATTGCTTAAATATGTGTATTTTATTAATGAAAAAGAATAGGATAGGAAGATATATTTTATGACTAGATATTTATAGTATGTTTGAATTATATGAAAATGAAAGGATGTATTGATGGATTTTTCTTTTGGTCAAATAATATTTGTAATGACTTCTAAAAAGTCAAACAAATAAACTTGATTGTGAAAAAAAAAAAGATCATCTTGAAGTTTCTGTTCGAGTGTGTTATGACTGTCCATGGATGCCACCAAAATGGTGTTGTCTGCATACAGTCATACCTCACTCCTTTTTCAGTATCACAGGCAATTTATTTACAAAAAATTTTAACAGTAAAGGCCCCAAAATAGAACCTCATGGGACATCCCTCTTAACTTCCCTCAGAGTTGAAACTTTTATTCCTAAGGACTCACACTATATTCTATTTGCTAAGTAGGACTTAAACCACAACCAAAGTTCAGAGTGGACTTCAAGTTCATGTAATCTGTACAGTAATAACCTGTGATCTACCAAGTCAAAGGCTTTACTGAGATCCAGGAACATGGCCCCATTCCTTTTTCCTGCGCTCATAGATGTTGCAACCAGGTTATTAAAATCTACTAGTGCCATGTCCGTGGATCTCCCTGCCCTAAGCCCATGCTGACAATTCATTAGCAAGCCATACTTCTCCAAGTATTGATAAAGCTGCATGTGAACAAACTTTTCCATACTTTCTGATATTATAGGCAACAGAGAAATAGGTCTGTAGTTTGTTGATGTTAAAGGATCACCTTCCTTAAAAATAGTGACTGTTTTTTCTGTTTTCCGTACATCAGGAAATATCAGTGTACAAGCTCAACTTGAATAAATAAGTTATTGTGGGTTCTAATATGTCAGCCCCCAGTTTCAAAAATCTTGCTCTAATTTCAGTTAACCCTCCAGCTTTATTAGACTTCAGGCAGTTTAATTTATTTTTAACCTCTTTAACTCGCAATGCCCTAAATCTGAACCACTGTTTAAGGTTAACTTCTAATTCCACTTTGTTAAGTCTTTCAACATTTTTGAATATTTTGTTGAATTGAAATGTCTGAGGCAGGGTCCGGCCCAGTGGAGCTGTGGGTTGAGGCACTGGACACCACACCTCATGCCACACCGGCGACCCATGTTTGGGAACAAGCATGGGTCACCATAGGTTGGCAGGGAGGAGATGATTGAGTGGCTGATGGACTGCTCTCCATCTCCAGGGAGGGGGGATCAGCAGCCATGCATACCTGACCCCTAGTGGAGGCTGGGGCTCAATGGCATGGAGCTGCACAAACATGGGGATGGGGACACGGCAGACAGTTGATAGGGTGTGCACGGGAGCATACATGAACCCCGTCTCAGGCATCATTGCACACCATTATACTGCAAGGGAAGAAAAGCAGAAATAATAGCTCCAGGTTGGGCAGCTTGATGTCCATCCACTGGCATGTGCTGTCTCCTCAGGCACCACCTGATAAGAATCCATGCCAGGTGGGGGATGAGGGGATCCCTCAACTCCCCACCAAGGGGGGTAAGCTGTGGAAGAGCTAAGGTGGTGGCTGTGAGGAGCTTGGTGCAGGCGGATGGCGACTGGAGGAAGGAGAGGAGGAGGAGGAGAGCCGACCTGGGTCATGGTGGGAAAAAAAGTACAAAAAAAAAGAAATGTCGGAGGTACATATTTTTGGATCTTTAAGTCTGAGATCTGGTAGTTCTGTAAAGAATCTATTTAACATGTCAGCCACTTTTGCTTGATTTCCTACTACTACATTATCTGCAATTACTATTTATCTGAAAGGCTAAATGCTCTTGTTCACAGATACAGCCTCAGAGATGTGCCTCAGCGTCACTCTTCTATGCCCAAGTTTCATACATACATACATTGGCAAAGAATATTTTTCATATATGGATACTTTTTCTTGGAATAATTTGTCTCCTCAGCATAGAAATTCACCCACCCTTGGTATTTTTAAACATGGTTTGAAATGATTTCTGCTGCTGGAATAATCCATTTGTAATTGTTATTAATCAGTTCGGTGTACATTAGTTTTTTGTTGCATTGTTATCTTTAGGAATTGGGATGCTTTATAAATCAGACTTGTTTCTCGTAGAACTCATCCTGTATTTTCTGCAACTTTTAAATAAAAAACATGTGCAGTAGATATATCATATAATTGGACCTCAGTTGGCCATGTAAGCATTGAGGGATAGTGAAATAGTTCAAACAGTGGAGTGAGAAGATCAGATCTGATTACCTTGTCAAAGAAGCAGCCCATCAGAAGTGATTTATAGTGTGTTTGGGCTTTATGATGCACATTCAGGCATCTATCCCTCCAAATAATGCAGTGAATTAACATATTCAAATATAACCTGCATCTGTTTATTATTTTTTTCTTCTCTTTTTTTGAGATCTGCTTCCCCTCCCGTACAATTCCAGCCCTGTGCAAACAGACTGCAAAGAAGTTGCTTGAGGCCCTCTTTGCAAAGCAATTTATCCCATATAGGTTAAGAAAAGAACATTTCCAGTTTTGAGGAATACTAAAAGTCTAAACCTAGTCTGAAAATCACTGAAAAAAATGAAATGCTGCATGCATTCTCTAGTAATTATCTTTAGCTTTGTTTACCTATCTTCCTGGAATGCTCCTTTGTCTGTAGCTCCATTCAGCATCACATAGACTTCACCTCTAGCTTTTTCTGCAAACTAAAAATGAAGACACTGTTTTATCAGTCAATCAATCAAATCTTTATTTATATAGTGCCTTTTGAAGTCAAGGTGCTGTATACAGTATAAACAGAATATTAAAAACAGGCAACAATATAAATGATTTATAATCAGTCTGGGTAAGCCAAAGAGAATAAATACGTTTTTAACATTGATTTAAAACTGCTGATGGTCAGGCATTCTCTTTTATTCATCAAAGTATTGCACAGTATAAACAGTAAAATGCATATATTTCTAACAGAGGAGTAAACACAAGAACAGCAATTTTATGTTAGCCACTGATATCACATCAGGCAATATTAAACAATGCCACTGCTAATTCTGCATGATTTGACACAGCCACAAGCTGAAATCTCTAAAATCTGATTGAGTAGCAGAAACACCAAGCCTGCTGTAAAGTGACTTAATTTGCAATCACTCCTATGACATTTCAATGTTGCTTTGTTGTGTCTGCCATTAGTGGAACATTTTCTTTGCCACATCCTGTAAGGAAACATTGCTGAACCCTGGAGGAGGCAAAATCTAGCATACTAACATACTAAAATGCCAGCAGAATAGGCCTAACGGTCTTTCGTGTCTGCTCATTTGGTCAGCCCCCACCCTGGGAGCTGACCTTTCTGCCTCCCTCTCCCTCTCTGGCTTCTCCCTTTCCAGTCCTGGATATTCTCACTGCACTGGTTTTTGCTTCCAGAACCCTTCCCCTGTACCTGTCCCACCCCCTCTTGAACCCCTCCACCGTTTTTGCCTCCACCAGCCCCCTGGGCATCGCATTCCATGGCTCCACCACCCTCTCAGTGAAGTAGCACCTCCTCCTTTTCCCCTGAATCTCCACCCTCCAACTTCCACCCATGCCCTCTAGTTGCCCCCCCTTCCTTAGGAGCACCCTGACTGCTCCTCCCCTATTTATCCCCTTCATGTGCCAGAAGACCTCTATCATGTCTCCCCGGTCCCTTCTCTCTTCCAATGTGTACATATTTAGCTCTTTGAGCCTCTCCCCATAGGTCCTATCCCCCAAGCCCCAAATCATTTTGGTTGCCCTCCTCTGGACCCTCTCCAGGAGTTCAATGTCCCTCTTTAAATGTGGCCTCCAGAACTGCATGCAGTACTCGAGGTGTGGCCTCACTAAGCAGTTATACAGTGGTAGTATCACTTCCCTCCTTCTGGAGGTCATCCCCCTAACGGTGCATCCAAGCATCCTGTTGGCCTTTGCTGCTGTCCTTCTACAACTCTCCGAGTTGTTCATCTAGACATCCACCACCACCCCCAGGTCCCGCTCTGCCATCGAGACTTGTAGCATCACCCCCCCCCCCAGGGTGGACACTTGGCCCGGGTTTCTGGCTCCCAGGTGCAATACCTTGCATTTCCCTGCATTGAAACTCAGCTTCTGCTTTCTAGACCACCTTTCCAGAGCCTCCAGGTCCCCTGTAGGGCAACCCCCTCCTCCCCATCCACTACCCCCAGTTTTGAGTCATCTGCAAAGAGACCTCGCCTCACTCCTGATACCCTTCTTTATGTCAGAGACGAGGGTGTTGAACAGGAGGGGCCCAAGGACCGATCCCTGAGGGACTCCACTAATGACCCTCCTTGGGGATGAGACTATCCCCCTGGGTCTGGTTTTGGAGCCAACTGCCTATCCATCTGATCATCTGGTTCCCCACCCACATTTCTCTCAGATTATCCAACAGGCCTCCATGAGGAACAGAGTCAAATGCCTTGCTGAAGTCAAGAAAGTGGACATCCACTGGTCTACCCAGGTCCAAGGCACTCTTCACCCAGTCATAGAACTCCACAAGGTTTGTCTGACATAATTTCCCAGGGATGAGTCCATGCTATCTATCGTCCAGGTACCCCAACTTTTCCAGGTCCCCCCCAGACTCTCCTTGACAATGCCCTCCATCACCTTGCCCACCACTGATGTCAGGCTGATGGGCCTGTAGTTCCCTGCCACCTCCCTTGATCCCCCCTTGTGGATAGGCACTATATGTGCCACCTTCCAGTCCTAGGGCACCCACCCTGTCCTCAGAGATATGCTGAAGAGCTCCGCCAGGGGTTTCGCCAGGACATCCGCCTGTTCCTTCAGCACTCTGGGATGTAATTTATCTGGCCCTGGTGCTTTCTCCATCTTAAGGGACCTGAGGGCTTCCTCCTCTCTGCCATGATTTCCACCTCTGCTACCTCGTCCTCCTGCTTTGCCCCCACCTGCCAGTGATGCCCCCTCCTCAGACCCGCTGGATCGGTAAGTCCCCCTCCCTCAGTTTCACTGTCTCCTCCCATGTATGATGCAGTCCCCCATTTTCTTGGTGAAACTGAGGCAAAATACTCATTTAGTACCTCAGCCTGCTCCCCAGGTCTTGTGCCCATCCCTCCCATTTTAATCCTGCTAATCTACCCCTTCACCCTTTGTTTTTCCCCCAATGTATCTAAAGAATCCCTTGTTCCCTCTCCTAATTTCCCTGGCCAGGTTCTGCTCCTTCCTTGCCTTAGCTGCCCTCACCACCCTAGTGGCCCTTCTGGCCATCAGCTTGTACTCCCCTCGGTTCCTTTCACTTCTTGAGCACTTGAATCACCCATAGGCCACCTTCTTTCCCCTCACCACCTCCTGAACCTCCCTGGTCCACCAGCAGGGTTTTTGGGCCCTACCGCATTTTTGTCTTACTCTTGCGCTGGTGCTTGTACCATTCTGCACCCCCCTCCTGATGATTTCCCACCTGCTGTCAGAGTCCATGTCTGGCCCAATCCCATCCAAGTGCTCCTTAAGGATCCTTCCCATTTCCTTGAAATCCACTCCCCTGAAGTCAGTTATCTCCATCTTTGTGCAGCCTTCTACCCTCCTAGGTTCAGGCTCCCCTCCAACAGGTCCCTTACCTCCAGGCCTCCACTCTGGTCACTGTCTACCAGGTCCACATCCAGTATCCGCTCCTCCCTGGTCAGTTCCCCCAACTGCTGAGTTAGAAACGCATCCTGAAAGACATCCAACAACCTCTGTTCCCCGGCCACTGAGAATGTCATAGTCTCCCAGTCTGTTCCTGGCATGTTTAAGTCCCCCAACACCACCACCACCCTTCCCCTTCCCAATCTGCAGTGTCTCCCAACATCTGCCACCAGACTCTCCTCGAGCTCCTCCGCCAGTGCAGGGGGCCTATACACCACTTCTATTTTTACTCCCTTTCCCCCCCTCGTTATCAAGGTGACCCAAATCGCCTCCACAGTTCCCTCTGCCTCCTCCACTCCTCCTATGGCAATGCAGTTTTTGACTAGTATTGCTACCCCTCCTCCCCTTCCCTCCCCCTGTCCTTCCTGAACATGGTGTAGCCCTCCAGGTTCAGGTCCCAGTCATGCCCTGTGGTCGCCCAGGTCTCAGTGACCGCTGCCACATCCACTTCTCCCTCAGTTAGCATCACCTGGAGCTCAGGCATTTTATTGCCCAAGCTCTTGGCATTTAGCAGGACTACCTTCCACCCTTTCCCTATACTTCCATTTCCCCTGCTCGTGTTCTGGTGGGTATTCTTTCTTCCCCTGGTCCGCACCTTACCAGTCGGCCTTCTTCTGCATTCCTTGAGCTCCCCAGGGGGGTTGAGACAGAGTCCTTCATTTATCGGACCCCCCCTTGACAGCCTTTTCTCCCATCCCTCCCCCTTCACAAGTTTACACCCCACCTTTCACCAATGAACCCCTCTATTTTCAACTTAAGGATTTCCTTCCCCTCCGAATTGAGATGGAGCCTATCTCTAGCATACAGCTCCTTATCCTCCCAGGTCTCCCCCCAATCCCCCATCAATCGATATCCTCTGGCCCCCACACCACTCACTGTACATAGATACATAGACAGTGTCGGCAGATAAGGGCCTATGGCCCACCCAGTCTGCCCATTTGAGCTTGTAAGTTCAGTTTGTTTTCCTAGAAGTCTGTTTCCCCTTACCCCTGACCTCTAGAATTCCTTTATGTCTATCCCATGCATTCTTAAATCCCGTGATTGTTTCAGCTCCCACCACTTCCTCTGGCAGGGTGTTCCACTTGTCCACCACCCGTTCTGTGAAGAAATTCTTTCTCATGTTTCCTCTGAATCGTCCTCCCTCCAACTTCATCCCATGCCCTCTAGTCCTGGAACATCTTTTTCACTTAAAAATAGTGTTTTCATGCACTCTGTTTCTCCCTGTAAGATACTTATATGTCTCTATCATATCCCCTCTCTCCCTCCTCTCTTCCAGGGAGTACATGTTCAATTCCTTCAACCCATCTTCATAGGACTTGTGATGCAATCCATGCACCATCTTTGTTGCCCTCCTCTGAACCTTCTCTACCCTGTCTATGTCCTTACGTAGGTATGGTCTCCAGAACTGTACACTGTACTCCAGGTGGGGCCTCACTAGTGTCTTGTATAGCGGAATTAGCGGAAACCACTGGTTTATCACCATAATCCTCCTCTTGTGTTCCCCACTAGCCCTCGGCACTGGCAGGATTTCCAAGAAGGAAATTGCGCATCCTATATCATGACAGACACTGGCAAACTCCCTGAACCTTGCCTGTATCTCTAGCTCACTATTTCCCTCAATGTCACTGGTACCCAGGTGGACCAGTATTTCCAGGGTACCTCCACAATCCTTTGCCAGCTGATATACCTCATGTTTGGCCCTGTGCACTGTTAGTCCAGGGACGCATTTTGTTCTAACCAGGCAGGCTTCTCCCTCCCTATCCCATTTGATCCCCTGATCATGGAATCACCCAACAGGAGCACTCTGGCTTCCCCTTTTCCTCCATTCCCCCCCTTCCATGTCCCTCATCCTTTCTACCGGCCCCTCCCCCAGCCAGCTCCTTGCTCCTCCCCCTATCTGGGTGCCACCTGCCATCCCCTCCTTATTTGCCCTGGCCACCCCCTCCCCACCGATCCTATGCCTCTCATCCTCCTGAGTATCCTTCTGTACCTTGCTAACCCCACTGTTACTGCTCACAACTGGTCCTTCCCCCCATCTGCTAAACCAGCCTGGCTCATCCTCCCTTCCTTCCCATCTCTGTTCAGCCCCTCCTTGCTTGTCATGCTCCCCTGGCCTAAACCTTCAGCTCCCTTTACTGTATCCCCCTTGTACTTCTGGTCCTTCTCCTTGCCCTTTCCTCCCTCTACCACCTCATCATCCTGCTCTGATCCCCTGCTCCCCTTGCTTTCCAAGTTCCTCCCATTCCTCCTCCTATCCAGCCCCTGCCTCCTGCCCCCTACTCCCTTTCCATCTGTAACCACCCCTGTCATGGTTACATCACCCCCCTCATCCTCAAGCAGAAGAAGAGAATTGAAGCGGTTGCTGAGCTTAAGGTCTGATCCACCTCCCCCCATTGCTTCCTTCTGTCCATCCCCAGCCATCTGCCCACTTCCCTGAGAATGTCATCCCTTAGGCCCCTGTCTGTGAGGGTCTCCAGTTACCTGTCTTCTTCCTTCATAGTATCCTCCTTTTGGGCACCATCTGCCAGGGTCCCTATGTGACCCCAGAGTAATCTTCTGCTCTCCTTTCCCTATGCCCCCTCCCCTAGTGCTTGGTGCAACCCCGTGGGAGAGCCCCTGCCCTATTCCCCAACCATACCTCCCCCCTTCCCCCAGCTGTCTCCTAATCCTCTCAACCTCCTCCTAAGCTGTGTCAGCTGGTAGCACACTGGGCAACCACCGAACTTTCAAAGCCCAGTCCAGTATCATGGCTGCCCCACACCTCTGCACCCCACCACCCTCCCAAAGATGCCGGCCCCTAATGACATATGGTCCCATTCCTCCAGTAGGTTTCCTTGGGTGAGCCACCAGGTTCCCCACTAGTCCAAGACTTTAACTTGCAAAACTTGAGTGGTTGAACTTTTCCCACCTGACTATTAGCCTTAAGAGTTTGCTTACAGGAGAAGTTTGCAACTCCCTAAACTCCTCCCTCCCAGCCTTTAAGCTCAACCCCCAGTGGCTCTTCTGTATTTAAGAAAGGCTAATGCAAGAGATGGGTGGGAGGGCTTTCCAGAAAGTTCTTAAGGAGTTAGGCCAATTTTAAAACACAACCATAAGTCTTATATAGCATTTAATGCTAGGTGATATTCTAGACAGTGTATCCCCTGGAGTACATGGTTATGCACTGCCCAGGTGGTAGTGTGGTGGGGTGGATATTTGTTTTAGATCAGGTTTGAGACTTGTAGCGTACCCAGTGAGTGAGACCAGGTCATTTGAATGCAAGGCTGTTATTGGTGATTGGTGATGTGCGAAGTTGGAAAACGTTGTTTTGTGAATTAATTGATGAATTTGCTTCATTTCATAAAGTTAATTTGCCAGGCAAAACACAAATTCATAGTAAACTGATAACTTTGTTGGTAAAGTTTGGTACTCAGGAGATGTTTGCAATGTACCATTGGATAGGAGGTCACGTATTGCTGAAACAAGCTGTATACCATGAAGAGGCTGTCTTTAGAGCAGTCTTCTGAAGACAGAGTAGGAGAGAAGTGTATGTGTGTGCTTGTTTGAGAAAATAAGTTTTTAAAATATGTCTCAAAACCTAACTTTTTGAATAAAAGTTGCTCACAAATTGTTCTGGAGGGCCTTGTGCTACTTGATTTTTTTTTTCACTGATTATTTACTTTAAAGCAATGTTTTCTGTTTTGTCAGTCTGTGAAGAAGTGGTGTGGGGGAGGGTAGGTGTACTGTAAAGCAAGGCAGGCTAGAAAGAGCCAGAGATTTTTTGTCTAAGCAGGAGATTTGTATTATATTTTGTTTTTCTCACTCTTTCTTGTTTACCATTTTTAATCTGTAATGAGTAATTTCTCATTTTTTAAGTTCACACATATGCATCAAACTTCTTAGGATGAGTGACTTTTGAGAGGTGTGACACTGTCTGTCCAATGCTGAATGCTCTGCAAGGGGCTCAACAGTATCACACCAATCATCAGCCAGCCTGATCATAATGATGTTTTGCCTGAAGTGGTCTGTATGTGAAAAGAAAAGGACACACCAATCATGTGGCAGCTTTTTCCTTTCATCTGCAGGTCACTGCCCAGCAAACAGCTGTGTGTGTCCCGATCAGCCTGGCTGATGTCTCTGCCCGCCCCTCACCACCCCACCGGTCCCTCCCCTCTCCAGCTTCTTGCACCCCTGGCTGACACATTATGCCCTATAGGGCATAAATAAATTTACAATAGTGCTGCTGGAGTGGCAATTCTGGAAGGTGGGAGGAGACGCTTTCCTCCACTGCCTCCTCCACTTTCCGCTGACTCTTTTTTTGCTCCTTTTCTCCCACCCATGTGGAGTAAGCCACAGCCTAATCTCTGTTTAGGCTGGGAGTTTACAGTGCCCAAATGCACTTCCACTTAAGCGCGATCACACTAGTGGATCCCTCCCACTGACATTGGGGTGCTCAATCCCCATGTCAGCATGTATCCCCCCTCCCCCATTAATATGGCACACTGGGAGACCATCCCAGTGTGCCAAAAAAACTGCCTCTTTGATGTTTCCGACATTGGGATGCCCACTCCTGGTGTTGGATGCACCGCCCCCCCGTGACACTATGTTCTCAGCTGACCTCGGGGTGCCCAGTCCCTGACTCAGCATTGATCCTCCCCCAGTTTTCTGGCACACTGGGAGCCCACCCTAGTGTACCAAAATCCATTTAATATTTCACCTGTAAAAAAGAAAACAGTCCCTCAAGGTCTTGTTTTTTAAACCTGAAAAAAAAAAGAAAATGGTCCCTCATCATTCCTAACAGCTCCCCTCCTTCAACCCGCACCATTCTTCACCCATACTTACCTCCAGAGGTCAGGAGCAGTGATCTTCTGTGCATCGGAAACACATCTACGCTCTTCAAAGACCAACCAGGAACTGAAGTGATGATGGTAAGCCCTATAATACCAGTCAATGGTTGGGGGTCAATTTAGGTTGCTATCTCAGCCAACATTTGGAGTTTTGGTCCCAAATTTTCAACATGGGGTGCTTGGGAACCCACCTCATGAATACTGTCACTGCCATTATGTTTCTCGGTTCTGAAAGGTGATTTCATGGTCGCTGTGCAGAATCACCTTTCATGACCAATTAATGAAATGACAGTGCCACCATTCATGACGTGGAGTACCAAAAAGCCCTTGTTGCAAATTCGGTGAAAAAAACTCAAAGAAATGACTGTGTTATGAGCATCCGTTGAGCAGTTTCTACACATGCCTGTAACTTCATCAGTTTTTAATATTTTCACTCCAAGTTTGCAACATTGTCATTTTTTCACACACCCTTATGAACAGTTAAGCTGTCATTTTTTGCATCCTTCCCGAAGTGTGTTTTTGCGCCTGTGGTGAAGAATGGTGTGGTCACTGTGTAACATCAACTTTCAGGACAGATTAACAAAATCCCAGTGTCATTGTTCATGTGGGGAGGTCACAAAAAGGTCATGCTGAAAATCTGGTGAAAACATTTCAAAAACTGACTGCACTGTGAGCATGCATTGAACAGTTTCTACGCACACCAGTCACTGCCACTTTTTCATATTTTCACTCCATATTTTCAACATTGCCATTTCTTCACACCTCCTCATAAGCAGTACAGCTGTTATTTTTCACATCCTGCCCAAAATGTGTTTTCTCAACTGTGGCACCGAATGCCACACTCACTGTACGAAATCACCTTTTGGGATTGAGTAATTATATGATACTGCCACTGTTCATGAGGTGGGGTCCCAAAAAGCCCATGTTGAAAATTTGGGTATAGCTCCAACAAACGACAAGGGTGTTAGGGTTTCCAATCGTAATGCTCCCAGACAGACTGGACAGACATTGGAGGTGTGTGCTCTGGGGTTCCCAGTCCTAACATTCATACCATTCTCTTATACTGCACCCATCTCAGCTTATTTCCTTATGGAATGGGATGAGCATAAGGGCCAAAGACCTCAAGGCACACTATGACACCTGCCAGTATCTGCAGGGTGGGGTGAGGTGGAATGGTGTGAGTGTTATGGTCAATGACCCAAAGGCACACCCCCAATGCATGTCAGTCTCTGCAGGGTGGAGCTGGGGGTTGGCATTACTTCAATACTTCACTGCCATTCCTATTATGCATCTCTGTAACTCCTGCACTACCATACAAACATACAAAATTGGCAGCAGATACAGGCCATCTAGTCTGCCTGAATGTGCAGCACTTCAGTCCATTAGACTGCAGCTGCCCCCCCATATATCCTCCCCCCTCTCGATTTGTGCCCTTCCCTTGAATCTGTCCACCCACTCTTGAAGCCCCCAACACTGCAATGATACAACTTCCTCTGGCAGAGCATTCCACCCTGCCACCACCCTTTCTGCGAAATAGTGCCTTCTCATTTCCATCTTGAACCTGCCCCCGTCCAGCTTCATAGAGTGTCCCCTGGTTTCACTTCCGCCTTTCAGATGGAACATACACCTGGGGTCTACTTTGTTCAAACCCCTAAGGTACTTGAAGGTCTCAATCATATCCCTTCTCTCCCTTCTTTCCTCAAGGGTATACATATTGAGCTCTCTCAGTCTCTCCTCATATGGTCTGTCCCCCAGCCCCAGGATCATTTTTGTTGCCCTGTGCTGTACCACCTCCAGTAGTTTGATGCCCTTTTTCAAGTAGGGGTGCCAGAACTGCACACAGTACTCTAGGTGTGGTCTCACCAGGGACCTGTACAGGGACAAGATGACCTCCCCACTCCTAGAAGTAATCCCCCTCGCTATGCACCCTAGCATTCTGTTTGCCTTCACTGCTGTTTTCCTCCACTGAGCAGAGTGGTTCATCTCCCTGGTTACCAGCACTCCCAGATCCTTCTCCTCCTTGGATTTTGTTAACGGGACACCCTCCAGCCAATAATTATATCCTGGGTTCTTGCCTCCTAAATGCATCACTTTGCACTTCTTGGCATTGAAACCAAGCTGCCAAGTGTGAGACCATTCCTCCAATTTTATCAAATCCTCCTGAAGTACTTTTGCTCCCTCCTCCCATCTACCTCAGCACAAATCTTTGTGTCATCTGCGAAGAGACTGATCTTGCTCTTAATCCCCACTGCAATGTCTGCTATGAAAATGTTAAACGGAACCGGTCTCAGCACTGAGCCCTGTGGTACACCACTTGTTACTGGCCTGTGTTCAGATGCCCCCCCCCGATACCACCTTCTGCTGTCTACCCAGCAGTCAATTCTCGACCCATCTTACCAGTGCCAATACCAGTAAGCAAACATTCGGCACTGACAAATGCTTGTTTTTCTAGTGAAATGAACCAATGCTGGAAGAACATAAGAAATTTGTCTTGAGCGTGATGCCTTAAAATGCATGGCAGAGGAATATACACAGAAAAATATGGGAGGCATATACAACAGCAATACCTACACTGAACTTTCGGCATTGGCAAATGTTTGTTATTGCTGTGGTTTAGTGTGTTTAAGTAAAGTATTTTGTCAGTGTCTTTCTATAGCAGTTTTAGTTATTTTTTAGTTATATTTTCTTAAAGTGACAGTGTTCTGTCACTTTTTGTTATACTTAATAACAAATTACCCACATTACGCATATGGCCATATGAAAATTGTCAGCAGAAATTAGGCCTCTAAGTCTGTCTAGTCTGCTTGAGTGTACAGCTATCCCCTACTTTGCAGCTGCCCCTCCCCTTCCTCCACCTTTCCAAATAACCCCCTCTCTCCCTGTCCCAAACCCTCTTGAAACTACCTACCCTTCTACAGGATACCACCTCCTCCAGCAAAGTGTTCCAAAGTGCCACTACTCTCTGTGTGAAAAAGTGCATCTTCATTTCCCTCTTATACCTACCTCCTTCCAATTTAAGTCTATGCCCTCTTGTGCCCCACCCCCCCAGAGCTGGAATATCTCTTCAGTACCAGACTTATTTATTCCCTTTAAGTACTTAAAGGTCTCAGTCATATCCCCGAATCCCTTCTCTCCTCCAAGGAATACATGTTCAATTCCCTTAATCTCTCCTCATAGGGCATATCCTGTAATCCCTGAATTAACTTTGCTGCCCTTTGTTGTACCCCATCCGACAGTCTCACATCTCTCTTCAGATAAGGGCACTAGAATTGCACACAGTGTTCCAGGTGTGGTCTGACTAGTGACTTACAGAGTGGCAGAATGACATCCCTGCTTCTAGAGGAGATGCCCCTAGCTATATAACCCAGCATCCTGTTGGCCTTCACTGCTGCCCTCCTGCACTGCTCTGAATTGTTCATATTCACCTTTACCACCACCCGTAGATCCTTTTCCTCTTCAGTGGTACATAACTGCACCCCCCCCAAGTTGGTAACCCGTTCTAGGATTCTTTGCACCAAAGTGTAATACTTTGCACTTTTTCACTTTAAACCCCATCTGCCCCACCTTTGACCACTTCAGCAGCTTAGTCAGATCATTCTGCAACCCCTGCCAACCTTCTATATCCACCACCTCCCCAACTTAGTGTCATCAGCAAATAGACTGATCTTATTCTTGACACCATGTGAGTTATCTGTAATAAAATTCCCAAACAACACTGGCCCCAACACTGATCCCTGCGGCACCCCATTCATCACAGCTCTCAGAGATGAGAGTTCCCCCCTCACTACTACTCTCTGCTGTCTGTCTTGCAGCCAGTTCACAATCCAATTAACCAATTTAGTGCCCACCCCTCAAATTACTTAGCTTACCACCCAATCCCCCATGGGGAACTGAATCAAAGGCCTTGCTGAAGTCCAAATAAATGACATGCACAGCATGACCCCTGATGACTTAATCCCTATTCTGTTTAAAAACCTTTTTGGTAGTTTTTAGTAGCAGTTTTTCAGATCACACTGCTAATCCCTCATTCTCTGGGGGTAGGTGTTGTCTGCTGTGGCTGATTGTTAATACAGTAATTTGTTTACCCCTGTTATGCCTATTGTGTGTTGTGTGTTAAAAAAAATTCTTTTTTGGGTTTTGCTACATATTGTTAGCATAGTATTCTTTCAGATCACACTGCTGATCCCTGATTCCTAGGGGAAAGTGTTGTCTGCTGCTGGTAGTTAACTTGTTTAACCCTTTTACCCCTGTTGTGTGTGTCACGTTAATCCCTGTGGTGTTTCGTTTTTTTAGATCACAGTGCTGATTCCTGATTCCCCTAGGGGAAGGTGTTGTCTGCTCCTGGTACTTATTTGTACACAGGTTTTATTTACATTTTGTAATTTTTCATTCCAAATCAAGTTACGATTAGCATATAAAAATGACCAAGAAGAGACACTTTACTGAAGGGAAAGGTGCTGGGGAAGCAGCAAAAAAGTGCTCAAAGTCTGTGGGGCAAAATTGTGCTCCAGTAAAAAAACAAAACAAAAAAAACTATGCCTGCAGCAGAATGTTCTATGGGCTTTGGGGCTGGTAGTAACAAAGGAGTACTTGGCAGTGGTGGCATTAGCATGACCAAATTTTTCAGTGCCACATCTGTTGCATCCATGTTGGCAGAGGATATGGGAGGTGATAAGAGTAGTAGCAGTAAACAATTCAGGGGACATGTTTATTACATAGGTTGCAAGTGACCACACTAACCCTAACCCTAGAAGGCAGTATAGTGCAGTGGTTTAAGGCTCTGAGCTACAAACCTGGAGACCTGGGTTTGAATCCTATAGCCCCCACTTGCATATTGTGTGACCCTGAATAAGTCACTTAACTTCCTTGTGCTCCCACATCATACCTGTAAACAAGCATTCAGCTTAGTGTGTCCCTCCTGGTTAAAAACAAACAAACAAACAAACAAAAAAAACCCAACACTAACCCTAAAGTAACACTGAAACTTTAACAAGCCATACAGTAACTCCACCAGTCTTCCGAGTTAAGGGGCACTCTTTGCATAAATAAGGTTCTCAATGTGTACTACAACTGTAACACATAATACCTCTGGAAAAATTAATGGGCGTGAACAACACCCAAAAATCACCTCCCAAAGTTATCAGGGTGCCAAATCCACAATTTAAATATACACCTTCTCTGTGACTACAACCATACCAAGTTTCTGACCAACTGGACAAAATGTGACCGTGTTATGCCTAAAAAAATCCACATCTAGTAGTTGGAAGAAGTAATTTTGACCCAACATTGGTATTCTGTACCCAAAAGGGAAGTTGCAGGTGAAATTGCAAAGTGAAGTTACCAATGGCAAATTTCTTATTAAATAGAAAAACTTTGTGAAATGATATGTGGAGGCAAATTTGGCGACTTTGTCCTAATGTCACTTGCAAATTAAAACTTCGTAGCATCTCTATTGGTGATGCAGGTGTGGGAGACAGGATCATTCTCATATACTGCCTGCCAGGGTGTGAGTGTGGTATCCTGCAGGAATTTGGGGAGTTCATGGTCAGCCTGATACTCAAATACCCTATGTGGCTAGTGCCTGAGGATTGCAGTGTTTGTGACGAATCATTTGTGCCTGAACAGCAATTCTTCCACCAAATGAATTAGTTCAGATTCACTTATTGTAGGTGGTTTATCTCTGTGATTCCCCAGTTAGACAATGCCTTGGTCCTGGTTTTGACACTGGGGCACAAGGCATTTAACATCAGGGTTGATCTGGTTGGTTTGCATGATCATCATGCTACAAACATTCTTATCAGGGCACCCCTAAAATATTAACTCCCTTGATGAACTTAGTTTGATTTCAACCTTTAGATTATCTGGAGCCTTTAGTGCTCTTGTCAATATGGAGATTCTCAAGCCTGTCCCAGATGTATGTCTGAGGGGGTGAAGGCCACAGTGGAGGTATATAATGTGGGCACCACTGAGGCACTCAACTCCCTCACACTGTTTCTTGTTTTCCTGTGAGTCTGCAGTCAGAGATCCCCCTGGTTTAGTGAGGAGCTTAGATGGTTGAAAGCCAAGGGGTTGAGGCAGGAGCATTCTCAGTGGAGATTGGGATCAAAGGAGGATATAATAACCATAAGAGCCCATTATAAGGGGTAGCAGGGGGCAATCACTTTTAGAAAGGCAGAATTCCTGTCATGGGTGACAGCTGCAGAGAAACAGATCAGCTCAGCTTTTCCACACTGTAGACAAGCTGTTACACCCAGCTTGTCTGCAGTCTGAAGGAGCATTGACATGAGAAATGTGAGGAGCTTGGACACTGTTTCCTTGATAGTGTATCCTCCATTCAATCATCGGTCACCATACATGGGCTGTTATGCCCAGCATGATCCAATCTGTGACTAGTGAGGGCCTTCCATCAATCTGGAGGGCATTTCAGATGATGCTTACTGGAGAGGTGCTCCATATAATCTCAGAACAGTGTCTCACATTCTGTTCACTTGACCCTGGACTCACCCAGCTGTTGGTGGACTGCTGGGACTCCCTTGGTCCGGTGATTGTGGAGATAGTCTGGTGTTCCCTTAGGGAGTGTGTTTTCCCTTCACCTCTTTAAAATGCTGTAGTAAGACCCCCTTATTAAGAATCCATCTTTGCGCCAGCCTGCCAGCTCACCGGTAGCATTACAGCTGATGACAATGGCAACCCAGGTTTAGTAGCAAGCCCAAGTTGTCAGGGGCCAGCTGGAGGGGAGATGGATCAAGCATCTCAGAGGACACTCTCCTCCTCTGGGAATGGTGTGAGACTATTGTCACTGTGTGATCACCACCTTTGGTTCACAGGTGGCAGTGTAGGCGTGAGTGTACACAAGGGTGGGGATACACATATTGGCTGGGAGGGGCTTGACACACTATGTGTGCATGCCAGCTCTTAGCTGGTGCTTCACTAAGGAGGGGAGAAAAACAAAAAGTAACAAGACCTTCAGTAAAGCAGTATGACAGCACTGCTCTCCTGCTGATCCAACTTCAATTTCAAAAGTTTATTTGTTCAGCAAAAGCTTTTACAAAACATGCACAACACATTCTGTATAAACAAGATTTGTTTACATTCCATCAAAAATATTCTTTAAAATAGATATATCTTTAAAATGGATACAGCTGTGTTATGGATACATCCATATAAATAGTCTTTCACTGTTAATATTCATATTCCATACAGACAGATCAAACAGTCCATAGAGAGGATTTTCATTTGGCATAACTTATAAATTCAAGATTGAGATACCCTAATTTTACAGGTGGATCACAGACATGTATCCTATAGGTTTGTTTAATATTCCAATATCAGTACAAGAAAATAGAAAGTTTAACATAAGGCTGGGAGGAAGGCTAGAATCTCCAAGAATTTCCCCAAGTCATTTTTTCCAGCCTTTTTCCAAAATAGGTCATATTAAGATAACATGTTTATAATCATCCTCTATCCCATTCCCATAGCCACAGGGATCCTTTATCCCTTCCCTTTTTTATCTAAAATAAATGTAATTAGCTTTATAGAGTTCTAATCTAAATTTTGTAATTACCCTACTGCTAGCTTTTGGCAGACAGGAATCTTGCTTTCAGAGCAAGGAGCATCTGACTGAAAACTAGAACTTTTCTTACTAATTGCTCTCCGTCCCTCCCCTCCATCGTCAGACAGCTCTTCTTTTATAGGCAGTGGATATGACTGACAACAGGAACTTTCTATTTGGCAGTAGAAAGGGAAGGATCACTTAAACACACAAGTTTCATCATCCTAAAAGGAAAGAGTAGCTCTCCCTCTCCCCCTAGCTGCTGTAGGTCTGACTCTGAGCAATGAAGAAGGAGACTACCAAAGAATACAGGAAGTTCCTGTCCCAGAACAGGAAGGGCGAGAACTGTAAGGGCACAAGGGTGGTAGGAAAGTAGGTGGAAACATAAATAGAGGGAGGAGAGAGTAAGCATACAAAGCTATGGGAGAGGGACCACAAAATAAGACATGATGGGAGTGGTGCAGTGTAATGGCTGTGGGGTGGCAGTCTTCTGGGAGACATTCTGGAGGCTACGATGCTGCCCTATTTGCAGGCACCTCTCTGGTCTGAGGGAGGAAGTTGCCTGTCTCTATGCTAACCTGGCTAGGATTCATAAAACCTCCTCCCTTACCCAGGGACCAACATGGCTACTGCTACTACCTCAGAGGTTGCCAAGAAAGAGGAGCTGTTGGACCAAGGTGGGCTCAGGGAGGGAGAGGGAGGGTGGTGGAACAGAGGCACATCCCTTCAGTTGTACCTCTCCACAATTCATATGCTGTACTGGTGGAGAGTGGTTCCTCTATGGAGGCACCTGTAGTGGAGACCAAGGAGGATGCTGGGAACCTCCACAAAGAAGAACCACAGGAGGGTGGCACGGGACCCCATGGGGGAAGAAAACAACTCCTGGTGGGGGACACAATTGTTAGAGGGGTAGAACTGGGGGGGGGGTGTAAGGGAGGTAAAGTGCCTGCCTCGTACCATGGCTTGGAGGGACAGGGAGTAAATCATCAGGATTGCGGGAGCAGCTGCATGAGGGAGGAAGCTGGATGTCATTGTCCACCTAGGAACAAATGACCTGGCTAGGAATGCACTCAGAGCAGTGCAAGAGGAGTTTGTAGAGTGAGGAGGGGCCTCAGACAAGTAGCACATATGGTAACCTTCTCGGAGGTGCTGCCTGTCTATGGCAAGGGTGATTCTATGGTACTCCATACCATGGGATGCAATGAATGGTTGAAACACTGGTGTGGAGCTCAGGGTTTTGGCTTCATTGGGGATTGGGGATCCACCTGGAGGGATAAAGGCCTATACTGGTGTGATAGTCTGCATCTGTCCAGGAGGGGAACCAGGATCCTAGGTGATAGGTTTAAATGCCTCATTGGCAAGCATTTCAACTAGCCAAGGGGGGGAGGCACTGAACAGGAGCATGGAAATCCCAGCCTCCTTCCACAAAACACGGTTGTTAGCTAGGTAAACACCAAGGTAGAGAAGTCAATAGGGAGCAGGACAGGGGTGAATGCAGAAAAAGGTAAAGGCAGTAAGGACAGGGGTGGGGCTAAAAGGGGTAAAGCCATCAAAAAATGGAAGGTGATGAGTACCAATGCCCGTAGTCTCTGTAACAAGCTCCCTTAACTAGTGGCCTTGATGGAAGAGGAACACCTGGATATTGTGGCAGTCATAGAAACATGGTACACTGAGAACCATGACTGAGATCTCAACATACCAGGGTACACAAGTTACAGGAGGGACAGGGAGGGTAAAAGAGTAGGAGGAGTAGCACTCTCTGTAATGGAAGGGATCAAAGCAGTGTAACTAAAGGGTAAACAGGGAGTAGAAGAGGAACTGTGGGTCACTCTGGAGACAGGAAATGGCACCACAATCTGCATGAGGGTTGTATATAGACCCCCATCTCAGTGGGAGGCAATGGACAAGGAAATGATAGAAGGCATCCTTAGAATGGCAGAAAAAGGGAAGATATTGTTGGCAGGGGACCTGAATATGCCAGATGTTAACCAGAGCACCTTTGCTGCAGCCACATCAAAGAGCAGGGTTATTCTCAATGCCCTATAGGGGGCATGCCTCAGACAGCTAGTGTTGGAATACACTCGGGAGGGAGCAATCTTAGACCTGGTACTGTCAAATGGGGATGGAGAATGGATCTCAGATTTAGAAGTGGGTAGCCATCTGGGAACAAGCGACCACCAAAGAGTGTGGTTCATGATAAACACAACCATAGAGTCAAGCCATACAAAAGCAAGAGTATTGAACTTTAGGAGGGCTGAGTTTGGGAAAATGGGAGCATGCCTCAGAAAAGCACTAGAAAATGGGCAAGAAGGAGGGGTGGAGAAACAATGGAGAAAAATCAAAACAGCAATCACAGAGGCAACAAGCCTTTGTGTGAAGCAAATCAACAAAACAAAACGAAGGAAAAAAAACACTATGGTTTTCAAAAGAGGTGGCAGGGAAGGTTAAGGAAAAAAGATAGTATTCTGGAAGTATAAGAAAACACAGAAGGAGCAGGACAGAGAACTGTACCAGTTAAAGCAGAAGGAAGCGCAGAAGGCAGTCAGAATAGCAAAGGCCTAAACTGAGGAAAAGATTGCCAACTCAGTTAAGAAGGGGGATAAAACCTTTTGTAGGTACATTAGGGAGTGAAGAATTCCAATAAAGGGATAGTGAGGCTTAATAAAGGGAAGGGAGGGTGGGCAGAGGTGACAGTAAAAAAGCAGGGATACTGAATGATTACTTCTGCTCAGTAGTCACAAAAAAGAGGCGTACCTAAACCAAAGAATAGAAGCACTCTGGATAGGGGGGTTGATACCAGTCAATTCACAGAAGAAAGGGTTCTGAAAGAACTCTTAAAACTGAAGGTGGGCAAAGCAATGGGGCCTGATGGGATTCACCCAAGAATTCTTTTTTTTTTTACCTCCTTAGCCACCTGATGTGCTCCCCTGTATTGGCATCTTCTTGGGGATTCCAGCTGCCATCTGCCTCTGCCACATCCAACCTGACACCCCACTCCTGCAGTTTTACCCCTGCAGTGGGGTTGCAGGGAGCTCCCAACTCCTCACAGACCACGGATCCTGATGGGTGCCATGCAACTGTGGTGAAACTCACGGACGGCCATCAAGCTACTCGAAACAGGCGCCATCCCTTTTCTAAATTACTTCCCCCAGAGCCAAGGACATGTAGTGCTGCTGATGGAGGGGAACACGCACGCATTCGCATGCGCTTGCTCCAGACATCTGCCCCCAGCTCTTCCCCTGTGCACAGTGGAGTGTGTTGTCCCCCAGGAGACAACCCTGTGTTGACTGTAGTAGACCCCCCTCCCTGGAGAAGGAGAGCAGTACAATGGACACTGAATCCTTCTCATCCCTGCTAACCCCGGTGACCCATGCTCATTCTTGAACACCGGTTGCTGGCGTGGTGTGAGGTGTGGCATCCAGCACCTCAGCCCTCAGTGCCACTGGGCTGGCTTACCCAAGAATTCTAAAAGAACAAAGGGTAGAACTAGTGACACCACTGACTACCCTTTTTAACAAATCATGGGAGGATGGTGTGGTACCTGATGACTGGAGGTGGGTGGATGTGATTCCCCTTCACAAAAGTGGAAGCAAGACAGAGGCAGGAAACTATAGACCTGTTAGTTTGACATCGGTGGTAGGGAAAATGATGGAATCACTTCTGAAGGAAAGAATTGTTGAGTTCCTAGAGGCTAGTGGGGCACAGAACCCAAGACAACATGGAGTCACAGTGGGAAGATCATGTCAGATGAATCTAATAGATTTCTTTGACTGGGTGACCAAAGTAGTAGACCAGGGAAGGGCTGTGGACATGGCCTACCTAAACTTTAGCAAGGCATTTGACACAGTCCCACACAAAATATTACTATACAAGTTAACCAGCCTTGAAGTGGGTCCCAAAGTTGTAGCCTGGGTAAAAAACTGGCTGGATAACAGGACGCAGAGGCTAATAGTAAACAGAGTCCACTCTGAAGAAAGGGAAGTTACTAGTGGGGTACTGCAGGGTTCAGTATTGGTGCCAGTCCTCTTTAATGTCTCTATAAGTGACACTGCAGAGGGACTGGAAGGAAAAGTATGTCTCTTTGCAGATGACATAAAGGTCTGCAACAGGGTTGATACAGAAGGTGGGGTGGAAAGGATGAGAAGGGACTTGGCAAGGCTGGAGGAATGGTCAAATGTGTGGCAGCTTAGATTCAATGCAAAGAAGTGCAAAGTAATGTACCTGGAAAACACATTGGGGTGTGAGATACTAACAACAACAAAAATGGAAAGGGACCTGGGGGTACTCATATCAGATGACCTAAAGATGGGCAAGCAAGGTGAGAAGGCAGTAAGTAGGGCTGGTGTGATACTGGGATGCATATGGAGAGGCATCACCGGTAGAAAACTGGAAGTTGTTATCCCTCTGTACAGACAGTTGGTGAGACCTCATCTGGAGTACTGCATGCAGTTCTGGAGACCCCATCTCTGCAGGGACATAGACAGGATGGAAGCTGTTCAGAGTAGGACAACTAAAAGGGTGCATGGTCTGCACCAGAAGATATATGAAGAGAGATTAAAGGAGCTTAATATGTATATCCTCGAAGAAAGGAGGGAGAAGGGGGACATGATAGAAACTTTCAAGTACCTTAAGGGAATTAACAAAGTCCAAGAGGATAGCATCTTTCAGAAAGAGAGATGTGCAAGAACAGGGGGACACAATTTGAAGATAGAGGCCAGGGAGATGGCTCAGAGGTAATGTAAGGAAGTATTTTTTTCATGCAGAGGGTTGTGGATATGAGGAATGGCCGTCTTGAGGAGGTAGTCGAGTCAAAAACAGCGGGGAACTTCAACAATACATGGGACAAACATAAGGCTATTCTAGTGGGGGGTAGGAGGATGTAGGCTGTTGCTTAACTAGGATCTGCAGTTTATCCATTAGGTAGGGAAATGGGCAGACTAGGTGGGCCAAGCAGTCCTTATCTGCCATCAGATTCTATGTTTCTATATTTCTATTAACTGTCTGTGGTAAGGATTTGAAATTTTATTTAAATATGGTTCAAACTGATGGACCTGTTTAATTTCTTTAAACCACCTGGAATTATTTAAAATTCTGAATTCTTGTTAGATCTTTTGCTATTGCCAGATCCCTAATCCTTGTTTTCACTGTCATATATACAGTATATCTTCCTTGGTCTCAGGTAGATGTCATACAACAGGTAATCTAAACCGATTGGGTAAAGTTCTTTCTGAATGAGGTTAATATTTGGAGAAGTAGATCAGAGATTTGAATAAGCAATTTCTTCTTCTAAACATCATCTAGACATCCTATTTTTGAGAAGCTGAAAAAGTCCTAGCATAAAGAGTATCTGTTTTTCCAGTACCATTATTTCTAATGAAAATTGTCCCAGTTCCATTCTCAATACTGCAGTGGGGACAGATTGTGGTACCATCAAAATATAATGATATAACTTATTTATAGTGGTCTCAAGCTCTTTTAAGTTAGTGTTTCCCCACACTTCTGTTGCATAGAGAATACTAGCCTAAAATTTTGCATTCAGAACCATGACCATTCCTTTAACTGTCCCTTTGCTTACTTTAAACAATCTTAATTCATTAGACACCATTTTCATTTTGGTCTGTGTTAGTGTGATATTATTTTCAGAGAAAAATAAAACCAAATAATCGTAATATATATCAGTCATGATTCTTTCATGATTTATTACTGCTTTAAGAATTTGTTTTAGATTTATTGCTGAAAATAATCACTTTAGTTTTATTTATATTGATCACCAGCCTGTCAGCCATACACATATCTGAAAATCTATCAAACTTCCTTTGGAGTCCCGGAAAGGAGGCGGAAATTAATATCAAGTCATGTGCATAAGCCACAAGTGAAACTCTATTTTCCTGATTTTAGGTGAATGGAAAGTCAGGCTTTGTAGACTCTCTAATATAGAGCTATTGTACAAATTAGATAGAGTTGGGGCCAATATACAGCCCTGATGGATCCCTAAGTTTGTATCTATTCTTGCAGTTGTTGATCCTTTATGGTTTTATTGTATTTGTGTCCAGGTTTCTTTATGCAATCTTATCACAGTGTTTAAAAGTGTGTTGTCGATTCCAAGATTATTTAATTTCTCCATAGCAATACCCTACTAATACTATTGAAAGCTGCTAAGGTCACAAAACAATAGAATAATTTACTTTTTTTAACTGTAACATATTTCCAGATTAAGTGGTTCATCACATAATAGTGCAGAACCGTAGCTAGCCCACCTCTGAAGCCATTCTGATACTTAAAATGGAATTTTCATTAATCCAAGATTGGAGTCAATGTAATAGAATTGTACAAAATACTTCTGTAAAAGGTCAATCAAACATTTAGGCCTATAAATTTTAGAGTTCATTGGGTCTGCTTTTTTAGAATTGGACAAACAGTGCTCCTGTTCCAGCTATGTGGCTGTGGGATATCTTGTCCCTGTAATAGGGAGTTAAAAAGGAGCTTAAAGATTGGCATCTACCAATCTGGAATGGTTTTATAAATGTCACTTATTATGCAATCAGGGCTTGCTGCTATATTTGAAGTTATAGTAATTAATGCTAGATATATTTCCTCCTCTTGAATATACAATGGAACAGGATAGGATGGATTAGGCTCTGACAAAAAGCTGGTTACTTTTTTTGTGCATCCTATTTTCTTCATCTTCCCAGAAATATAGTTTCCAGTAGTAGGACTCCCAGGCTTCTGGTGTCACATGAGCTTTAATTTTAGTTGAATATTGTCCATATCCTCCACTTACTATTCTTCAAAAGGTTTTATCATCTTTTGCATTTGCTGTTTTTCTCAACTTCTCCCATTGTTTTTTATTGTATTATTGTATTAGTTCTTTCTTGCTTCATTTAAATCTTTAATTTTCTGTTGTTTTCCCATTTTATAGCCCTAGCCATCTGATTTAAATTGTATTTAGCTTTCTTACAGACAGTATAGAACCAAGTTTTCTTGGCATATGGACATATAGTCATGGTTAAATTAGCCACGAACTCTACATTGCAGTAACTAAGGCAAGAACACTTGTCATCGCCTGTCAAAATGGTCACGGGCAGGAAGGAGCCACCGCAAAGATTTAGTGGTGATGATTTCACAGCCCATACTGAATCATGGTAAAAACAATAAATTGCTCTATTCAAATACTTCTCCCTCACTTCCTGTATTCTTCCCAAACCACGATAAAAAACCAAACGTACTTTCAGAAACACTGCTCTACTCCAAGCATGATATAACATAAATTGCCCCACATTACTTTGTTTTATGTCTTTTTAATGAGATTTTACAGATTTTAAAATTATTTTAATCCCTTTGAATAAAGAACAATATCATATACTAATTACTTTATTATTTATTTACTGCCTGTTTCAAGCATCTTTCACTGGGGGTGGAGGTAAAAACATCTATGTCATGCATAGCTCCACAATGCAGGCATAAAAATAGTGTAAAATTTTCATTAAAATCAGTCTAACACAGGTAGACTGTTGGTTCATCTCACCCTCTCCCAGTTAATATACACAACACAGCTTAACTTGCACTCTCTTTCATCTACCAGCTTGTTCCATCCCACAGCACTTCAGTCTGGATATGGATTTTTAGTACAGATTCTTTGATGGGAGCAGGCATTGCTCTATGTCAGTAAAAGCATGTATGTCACCGAGGATATAAGGACTAGCTCTAGTTCCTAAGCATACAAAAGGCAACAATTTGACCATTCTGTTTGTTGTTGGGCAAAATGTTTTCCAGTGACAATATCGATTGATGACCATTTTGGTAACTATATTTTGTCCCTGTGACATAACGTCCACTACTTACTGACCACAACATTATGCCTGGAGATGAAATGTCCCTGTATGGTTTTCTGTCCTTGTTTTATATCTTTGTTGTGTTACAAAAGGGATATATGTGTGTATCTATACATATATATATATATATATATATATATATATAAATTCTCCTACTATTCTCCCTGCATATCCCATGCCAGCCAACCTCTCTGACACTCTCTGGGTGATGCTACCTGAAGTCTACAAAGGAACAGGCCCAGAAGGAGGAACACAAATGCGGGGAGGGGGTAAGCAATGAAGGAATTGCAGGAGAGGTAAGACTTCAACAGAAGATCAGGTGATTGAGTTGGGTAGATGAAGGAGCCAGTTGGGTGATGTAACTGGTAGATACAAAAGTCAATTGGGTGATGGGGTTGGGTAGATGCAGAAGCCTGATGGTGGGGCAAAATACCAGCTGGAAGAAGTTTCATAAAAAGAATGTTAAAAAAATTCTTTGGACCAAGATATTTTATCCAACTACAGGCCCATCTCAAATATTTCTTTTTTAGGGAAGACGATTGAGAAAGCAGTGGTAACACCACTGGAGGCACACCTGGAGGCTTTATCCATCCATGAGTCATTCCAGTCAGGAATTAAGAGTGTCACAGCACAGACACAACTCTCATCAGGGTGCAAAATGATTTTCTCCTAGCTAGAGATAGAGGGAATGTTCCATTCTTGTTTTCCTTGACCTCTTGTCAGCTTTTGACATTGTAGACTATGGAATCTGAAGGACTTGGCTGGAATGGGAGACACCACGTTGAGGTGGTTTGAGTTCTTTCTTTCCTTTGATGTGTGGCAGGTTGCATGGGGTAATAATTTCTCCTTGCACCTTGCTACCTCGACATGTAGGGTCCCTCAAGTTTTGATCTTGATGCCCATGCTGCACTGTGGATGGATTTAAACATGCAGTGAACAGTCATAGGGGAATCGTAGAGGTAAAGGAGAGGGAGGGTCAGAAGCAGTAATCAAGTACAAGGCTTACAGGCAGACTAAGTGGGCCTAGCCATCCTTATCTGTTGACAAGTTCTATGTTTCTATTCTGCTTGCGGTGTATATGCTACCACAGCAGGAAGTCATTTGGAGGTATAGTCTTCAGTTTCATTATTATGCTGATGATACTGAGCAAGATGGTGGCTGTGTTGGGCTGCTGTTAGCACAGCTTCTGGTGAGAAATTGGTGAGGGCCTGTGTTAACCTCCTGTTTTTTCTTGTTTCTGCAACTTTGTGACGAAAATCTGCAGAAAACGTAGTTGCTATGGTAGAGCTTTTTATTTGTTAGTTTGATTATTTTTTTTAGTGATAACGTAGTGTTTTTCTAATGTTACATAGGGTTATAGTGTGAGTCAGGGCTGAAGAAGTGAGTTAGAAGTAGGAATGTAGTTTTGATTTTTAGAGTGAATTTTTATTGTGCACTGTGCTGCTATTTATTTTACCTGACCTTCCATGTCTTCAGAAGAAGGCATGTGGCACTGGATTCTTTACTGGGGCTTTGTTGGATCCTCTCCCCTCTAGCACCTAGAAGGAGTTAAGGTTTAGCTGCAGTGAACCTGGAGCCATTAGAGAAGCCGAGTTCATGACCGGGAGGAGTTTTACAAACTGCTGAAAGAGACTTACATGGCATCCTTTCTGGTTGTCATTTTTCCTGCTAAAAAGCAGGAAGTTTTTCTGTGCCAGAGTGGTGGTGTACAGTTGGGGGTAACCAGTGTGGTGTGAGGGAGACTGGGAGAGCTCCACTACCTCCCAGGAGAACCCTGCCATCACCCTGCCATTTCCGCCTGGCTGACTTTTCTGTGTGTGTGTTGGGATTCCTTTGCTCAGCATCTGCTGCTCTTGTGTAGCTCTGCTTGGTAAAGGTGGACACCTTTGGAATCGGAGAATGTAGTAAGAGCAACTATTTCTTTGGCAGTGGAATTTGTGTTTAATGAACTGATGCTTTGAGGGTGAGTGGTCCATGATAGACTCTTTGCTGGTGTCACTTGTGAGAGGAATGACATTTGCAACCTTGCCTTCATGCTAAAAAACGTTGCTCCTTACTGAACTGCCATTTGGTCAGGCCTCTATTGTGGAAAGTATTTTGGCCTGTGGAGGTGTGAGCACCACTGTCCTTTCCTCCTTCCCTCTATATTCTAGAGTTGCTCTGTGAACTTTCAATCAATCAGTCAATCAAATCTTTATTTATACAGGCGGACATCATTGAGCAAGGCTCATTTACAAGATGGACCTGATAAGGTCAAGGTTCAATAGTTGATACACAACAAATACATCATACGCTTTATAAGACAGTTATACATACAGAGAAAAATAATGTTTATAACACAATGATGTACAGTGAATTCACATGTTAAAACTTGGTTAAAGGAAGGTTAAGCTAATATCTATAGTATGTACAGTACATACATATCCCAATGGGGGCCATGACAGACACACAACATAATGAATACTAGGATGGTGAAGGTATTATTGGGTGCCATAAGCTGGGGGTGTCTGACTAGAAGGAATATGACATATATGATTGGAAGCCAGATTTGTAGGATGACTAATCTAGCTCTAGCGGTAGCAACCGCATTTCTCTGTGAAGAAGGCTGTACAATGCTGTTTAAAGGATGCAAATGGAATAATAATGGACAGTTTTAGGGATTTTTGTAGGGTGTTCCATGCTATAGCTAGAGAATAGCTGATTGCTGCCCTCCCTAGTCTGGTGCTGACTTTGAGCAATTTGAGCAGGATGATATTGTTGCTTCTTAGGGCATAGGAGCTAGGAGTGGTCTGGTTGAAGCAGTCCAGGATATCGTTTGGGAGTTTTTTTGATAAAGCTCTGTAAATCCATAGAGCTGCATTTCTGCTCCTCCTGATATGGAGGGAAACCCATCCAACTGCATCATAAAGAGAGCAATGGTGGGTATTATATGGTAGATCTGTAATGAACCTTATTGCACTATGATATAAGGTATCCAACTTGTGAAGGTAGGAGATGGTGCAGTGACTATAAAGGAAGTCTGCATAGTCAATAACTGATAGAAAGATGGCCTGGACTAACCTCATCTTTGAGTCTCTGTTAAGGAAGGTTTTAATCTATAGAGGAGGCCAAGCCTTTGGCAAGCTTTTCAGGTTCTTCTAGATGATGGGTGAAGTCGAGTCTGTTGTCAATCCACACACCTAGGTATTTGAAGTTTTCAACATACTCCAGATTTTCTCCAAGTATAGTGCATAGCTAGGGGAGAGTGATTGAAGAGGATGTGCTGGTGGAGCTTTGAGTTGTGAACATCATTGCTTTAGTTTTCTTTGCATTTAGCAGAAGCTTTTTCTCGAGTAGCTGATGTTGTAACAAGGAGAATTCTGTTTGTAGGATTTCATGAGCAACTGTAGGCGAAGGGTTGCTGACATACAGAACAGTGTCATCAGCAAAGAGGTGTACTGAGGACTTGGTAAGGGTTGAATCAATGTTATTTATATAAATGGCAGAAAGGATAGGACCCAGAATAGAGCCTTGGGGGACTCCTCTTGACAGTGGTCTTAATGGGGATAGGTCACATTCAGCTTTTACCTGCTGTGACCTACCGGAGAGGTAGCATCTGAACCACTTAAGGGAGAGTGGATCTAGGCCAAGGGAGTGCAGGGATGAGAGTAGCAGCTCATGGTCCACAGTATCCAATGCTTTGCTCAGATCCAGGAATACTGCACAGACATTATTCTTCTTGTCCAATTCAATTTGCCAGTCATTTGTGACCTTGGCTAATGTAGTGATAGTGCTATGTTTGGCCCTGAATCCAGATTGAGCTGGATTTAATAGGTTAGCATTGTCAAGATATTCCCTTAGCTGATTACTCACTAATTTCTCCAGCATCTTGGATAGCACAAGTAGAATGGAAATGGGCCTGTAATTATTAAGATCCATAGGGTCCCCTGATTTTAGAAGGGGGGCCACTTGGGCTGTCTTCCATAGTGTGGGAATAGAGCCAGAGTTTAGGGAAAGGTTAAAGAGGTGTGTTAGAGGGACTGCAAGTACATGGCACGCAATCTTTAGAAAGAAGGGGTCCAGAGAGTCTGCTCCTGCACTTTTTTTGTTATCTAGATGCCATAATAGATCCCCAACTTGTTTCAACAGTATAGGTTTGAAGCTAAAGGAAGAGTCAACTCTTTGATCATCAGTGTAGTGGGATCTTAATTGGTCCCTCAGCAGGTTAGCTGGGGAGGTGTCAAAGGCAAGGCCAGCTGTTGTGAAGTGGTTTGTTGAATGCGTCCAGGATTTCCATTTGCCAGTGATAGGGCCATAACTATTGTGTAGTTGAGTTGGAAGGGGTTGTTAGCATCCTGTCCCATCATACCCTTGATGGTGCCCCAAAACCTAGTAGGATTATGGTAGGAGGAGTCGAGCTCGGCCAGGTAGAAGGCAGCCTTTGCATCCCTAACTTTCCTGGTGCATCTATTCCTGGCTTTCCTAAAAATCATCCAGTCATTTGCATTCTTAGTTTTTCTTGCCACTTTCCAGAGTTTGTCTCTCTCCAGCAGTGCAGCTTTGAGGTCAGCTGAAAACCAGCAACAGGATTTGTTTTTTATTCGGATACTAGAGATTGGGGCATGGGTGTTAAGGGCATTTATTATAATGCTATTTAGCACCTGCTGAGCTTTTTCTACAGAATGTGCAAGATAAAACTTTTGCCAGTGTGGAGAGTTAGCTAGATCATGCAGATATCCTTCAATATTGATGTTTTTCTTGGATCTCCTCATGAGGAATTTTGCAGGATTTGTTGTTATGCTGGTGGATCTTACCCCTGCGATGAGGCAGTGATCACTTATATTGCATAGGAGCTCTCCAGCATGTGTGAATAGATGTGGTTTACTCACTAGCATGATATCAAGTAATGTGCTGTTACTACTATTCCTTGCATTTATTCTTGTTGGTTCATTAATTAACTGTGTGAGCCCATAGGTGTCACAGAATGATACCAGAGGTGTAGCTGCCTGGGTGAGCCAGTTGAAATTCAGGTCACCTAGAATAATGACTTCTTCAGTGCTGGGCTTGACCAGGTTCCCCAGGTGGGATAAGAGCTTGTGCTCAGCGGAGGGGGGTCTGTAGCATCCAATTAGTTGAAAAGCTGCTGTATTGGGGAGAGAGACTTTTAGAGATAGGCATTTAAACTCCTTGGGCATAGATGTTGCAGCAGTACAGGATACAGCTATACCAGCTTTTGCATATATGGCTACTCTACCTCCCCTTGTTTGGCGATCAGCTCTGAATAGCTGATAGTTAAGTTGGTTAACATCCCTGTCCGCTGTGGTGGGTTTGAGCCATGTCTCAGTTACCACGAGAAAGTCTGGCAAGGTATGGGCAACCCAGACTTGTATCAACATAAATTTTTTCAACAGACTGCATACATTAATATGCAGGAAACTGAGGCCTTTAATTGAGGTTAGGTCTGATGGAAAGGTGATACTTTCAAGAGGTCCAGGGTTGATTTCCACATTAGCAGTACAGAGCAGTAGAAAAAGCAGTAGTTTCATGAGGGCTGCCAGTGATAGGGAGTGGGGGCTGTCTTTGGTCCTCCTTCTTTTATTCTGTTGCCACTCTTTTTTTGGGATGCTCCCTGTGGTTTTAAGGAAGTGTGTTGGGATACCAAGTAGCAGTTTGATGACTAGGCTTAGGGGGGATCTATATATCCAGCAGTGGATCCTTGGCTGAAATACATGTGTGGTGGTATGTGTCTCTTTATGGTGATTATACCACTGTAGTTGATGCAGCAATGGTAGAGCATATATGAGGGTTCTCATCACGGTAACATCCTCATGTACGCTGTCAGCCAAAGGGGATGGTTCAGAGAGACTGGGCGGATGGACCACTCTAAATTGTATGACAGGGATATCTTCTTTGTGGAACCCTATGGCTGATAGTGAAAGGAGTATCAGAATTAAGCTCTCCATTCTGAAAGAGATATTGGTAGTTGGCTGTGGGGAAGTAGTAAAGTTGCTGATTGGTTGGATCAGCAAGCTGGTGTGACTCTCTGTTGGTTTAGAAAAAAAATGCTGAGGGTGGGGAAGAGAATTCGGCGGGAAGATGCCTATAAATTAACACACAAGACACACAAGACTAACACACAATATCTTACTGGAAGGAGATCTGTTCCTCTGAACATTAAAAAATTAAAAGACCAGTAATTTTAGTCTTTTTCCTGGCTGGAATTGGGACTGAACTTTTCAGCACATTGCACTGTAAAGCTGTCCATGACATTTTAGATTTATTTTATTTTGTAATCGGGGAGGGGGTGGATTGTATACAAGGGACTGTACCTGATTTGAGTAAGGGGTGTGGGGCTGGTGATGTGTGAATGGTTAATAAGAAAAGTTTTTGTATAGTAGAGTGATAATTCATGTGAGTGGTTTAGAGGGTTAGTTTAGATTTTTTGTGACTCTGCTAGTCAAAAGGCTAGATGTGATTAGAACGTTCTCATCAATCAGAGTAGGAAAGCCAGGTGAAGATGTGTTGGGATCATAGCCCAGTGCTCGTCTCCTATGCTGCTTCCCAGCTACATGACCTCCATCCCTTTACTGACCTCCCAGTTCCTTCCATCATAGCAAGGCATTACAGGGAGGTCGGGATTATGAGAGGTGGATGAGTCATCAGTGACAGGGTACAGCTGGGGTAGGAGAGGTGAGTAGTATTGAGGTTGTTAGGTGCAGGAGATGCCCTGGGTTTAAATGGAACCAGAAGAGAGACCAGATGAGTTTGGTCTCTGTACCCAGTGGTCCCATCATACTGAGTAAGCAGGCAGTCAGAGGGCCAGCAGTGCCCTCTAATTTTCTTCGGGCAGTGCTATGCAATTCTAGGTCGATAAGGAACAAGACCGCCATTTTTGCAGACTTGATTCCCTCTGTCAACTTGGCTTGCATCATGAAGCCCTGGCTGGGTGACGATGCTGGCCCAGTTTTAGAGGTAGCTCTCTCCATTGGGTACTCCATAGTGTACTGCCTGAGGAAGGATTGCAGGGGTGGGGGAGTGGCTGTGGCAGGTACATGGGTTGCAAAGATAACGCAGGACACAGTTCTTGGGTACAACACACCTGCAGTGTGTTTTATTTTACATAAAAGTATCAAAATACAGAACTAATAAATAAATAGAAATAAACAATTCAAACTGAACTAGAAAATAAGCAGTAGCTGAATGCTATTCCACTTTACTGTAGGTATTTCTATAAAACAATACTTAGCTTTCCTGTTGTTCAAGATAAATTCCTGTTTCAGGCACAGGTCCTTCTCTTACCTTGTCCTCAGGTAAGTGAGACTAGCAAGATGGCTAATCTGACTCTTGGTGTTTGAGGAGGGCTTATATAGCCCTCCCACTTATGGGAAAGTCCCTCCCATAACCTCCAATTAGTACTAGAATGGTCCCTAAATAGGGAAACTCCTCCTCTATTACATAATGAGGTTTTGCTTATGGGAAGTCCCTCTCTAGGAAATCCCCTTCCTGAGGTCCTACTTATTGGAAGTTCCTTACTTTATATATATGCAAACAGTGCAAGCATTTATTGTATTTATACATGTGCTGTATTGTTATAGAATGCATACTAGCCCTTTAACTTATATTTCAGAGTTCTATACATAATGGGGCTCCTTTAGAGACCTTCAGCGTCTCTTTATTCTTTAATTTGTTTAATTTCTTATTGTTTTTAGCTTCTCTTGCAGCCCTCCCCTTATTCTGAGGGCTACTCTCTTGTTAAAGCATTTCCATACATAAGAATGTTCCTGTCCCTTTAAATCATTTGTTTTCTATGTAGTAGCAGAGTGGCAGACTGTTAGACAATCATTGTCTAGCTGCTGTGCTTTGGGGATCTGTATGGATTTGGTAAGCCTGCCTCTCTAGCAGCCTAGACTGGCTGTACACATGATACGGACTACTCCACAGGTAGCTGACAGCATTCTACAGCATATTTTATACAAAGCCAGCAGCCGGGAGTCCTAATTAATACAGGGGCATCAGCAATCATTTACATAAATACCAAGCGGCAGCAAAAGTGAAAGAAAAACTGCTTGGTTTAAACAGTTCTTGTTTTGATGCAGGATTTCTTTGGCATAACATTCTACATAACAACAGAGTGGCAGCAAAATAATTCAAACAACATAAGCATAATGCTATTTCATTTGTATCCATAATCCACCTATCAGAGTGCATGTTATTTTTATTTAACTGTCATTTTAAACATTTCCGAACATTCCTGCAACCTATACATAAAAATGGCATAAGCATTAACTTTATGAAGCACTTTATTTCAACAAATGCACTTCATTCAACAGCACCTTATATCTATTTCAAAGCACTTTTAGCATTAAATGCCATAAATGCACCTTATTTCATTCCTGCCAGCTATCTTTAGCCTGGTGCATGATTTTAGGGAGTTCTTGGTTTGGGATGGAAATATGGAAATTAGAACTAAAAGCAGTAGAAAAAAGATTTAGCAAGAAATAAAAAAGAATGACACAGGTGGCCAGCCTACGCCATCACCTCCACAAACCACATAAAAACTATAAACAGGTATCTGCCTCTATCTCTGAAATCAAACAAAGGGGCAGAGGACACTGCAGAGCAGGACACAGCAGCACAGGAGCTAGCTCAACAAAACTCTCCCAAAACAGGGACCAAAACAAAAAAAAGCAAAAAGGAAATCCAAAACACTTCTAATCATAGGAGACTCCATGATATGGGGAGTTGATACCTACCTCCAGCTGGGGGTAATGGTCAGATGTCTCCCAGGTACATCAACGTGGAGAGACACTGACCACATTGTTAAAATCATGCAGGAAGCAGAAGAAAATATCAATGCCCTGGTACACATAGGGACTAACGATCTCGCCAGCTGGTCAGTTGTGGAGACCAAGGAACACCTGCCAGGTTGAGAGACAAACTGTCATCCATTTCATCCCACATCTCAATCTCTGAGATCCTGCTGGTCTGGGAGAGGGGGGAGATGGAGGAAGGTCAGAGAAGGGAAGATAGGGGAGCTAAACATGTGGCTCAAGGGTTGGTAAGTTTCAAAAAGAATCAACTCAACCCCTTAAAAATAAGTACAGTATCTTCAGAATACAAAAAATATCTTTCTTTTTCTTTATTTTCAATTGAAACATAGACTTTGACGGCAAATTAATTTGTGTCTTGATTAATATTCATATCTCTTGTCTTATATAGAAACATAGAAACATAGACTTTGATGACAGATAAGGACCACTTGGCCCACTCAGTCTGCCCATTTCCCTACCTACTGGATAAGCTGCAGATTCTAGTTAACCAACAGCCTACGTCCTGCAACCCCCCACTATACTTGCCTTATGTCTGTCCCATGCATGTTTGAATTCCCCCACTGTTTCAGACCCAACAACCTCCCCAGGAAGGGAGTTCCATGTATCCACCACTCTCTCGGTGAAAAACATTTCCTCACATTACCCCTGAGCCAGTTACCCCTTTATCTTTAAATTTTGCCCCTTGTTCTTACACTCTTTTTTCTAAAAGATGCTACCCTCCTGGACTTTGTTGATTCCCTCTTGAGGTCGAAAGTTTCTATCATGTCCCCCCGTCCCTCCTTTCATCAAGGGTATACATGTTAAGCTCTCTCAGTCTCTCTTCATGTGGTTTCTGATACAGACTCTGCAGCATTTTAGTTGCCCTCCTCTGGACTGCTTCCATCTTGTCTATGTCCTTGTGGAGATGAGATCTCCAAAACTGCGCACAGTACTCCAGATGGGGTCTCACCAACTATCTGTATAGAGGGATAACCACTTCCCTTTTTTCTACTTGTGATGCCCCTTCCTATGCATCCCAGTATCCCCCTGGCTCTCCTTACTGACTTCTCACATTGCTTACCCACCTTTAGGTCATCTGATATGACTACCCCTAGGTCCCTTTCCATTTTTGTTGTTGCTAGTACCTCCCCTGCTATTGTGTACTCTTCTCCTGGGGTTTTGTTTCCCAGGTGCATTACTTTGCACTTCTTTGCATTGAATCTAAGTTGCCATATGTCTGACCATTCCTCCAACCTTGCCAAGTCCCTTCTCATCCTTTCTACCCCATCTTGTGTATCAACTCTGTTACAGATCTTTGTGTCATCTGCAAAGAGGCATACTGTACCTTTTCCTCCAGACCCTCTGCAAAGTCACCTATAAAGATGTTAAAGAGGACTGGACCCAGTACTGAGCCCTGAGGTACTCCACTAGTAACCCCCCTTTTTTTGGAAAGTGTTCCATTCACTATTACCTTCTGTGTCCTGTTGTGCAGCCAGTTTGCTACCCAGGCTACCACCCTGGGATCCACTCCCAGGTTGGCTAACTTGATTATTAATCTTTTGTGTGGGACTGTATCAAATGTCTTGCTAAAGTCTATGTAGGCCATATCCACAGCCCCTCCCTGGCCTATTACTTTAGTCACCCAGTCAAAGAAATCAATTAGATTCATCTGACATGACCTTCCTGCTGTAAATCCATGCTGCTTTGGGTCCTGTGGGACCCCCCATATGCCCCGCACTTCAGCTAAGCCTTTCAAATCAGCCAAGATTGGTGGAAACCATCAGACAATATTATCTTTTTAAGAAAATTGATTCTATATATTTTCTACACAGGTTAGTTCCCCCTGTCTATATCATTATTTAATTGTATCATTGAATGAATATGTATGTATAGTTTGTTATAAGGGAGGTTACTTATTGTGTTGTATATCTGTCTTTACAGATTGGATATATTTGATTTCTGGAACACTGTGAGAAACACATTATAGTTTAGGCTCTTGTCTGATGAAGGAACTAAGTTGTTCTGAAATGTTACAAATGGAAAATTCTTTTTGGAGCCTGTCAAAAATAATCATATAAGATAAGAACTACGAATATTAATCAAGACACAAATTAATTAAAAATAAAACAAAAGAAATACTTTTTTTTGTATTCTGAAGATACTTTACTTATTTTTAAGGGGTTGAGTTGATTCTTTTTGAAACCTATTTTAGATTCTGCTTTATCTTCTCCCCCCAGCTTGTTACTCCTCCCATTTTTAAACTTTGAAAGGAAACCTTGGGAGACACTACTTTGTGGCCCTATTTGTGGCTCAAGGGTTGGTGCCAGGAAAAATGACACAAATTTGTAGGTAACTGGCAACAGGTTTGGGAGCAAAGACTGCATTACACTAAGGAGGGAGTCGGTGCATTGGGGCAGAAGTTTAATATCTTTGCAGAATATTTAACAAATGGGGAGAGGGGTGCAGCACCCGATACACTGAATGAGAAGCACATCCCTCCCCCTCCTCAGCTAGTGATCAAACAGGAGTTCAGCATGATTGTAGTTCATGTTCACTAGGTAAGGAAAATGGTCTGGCTCCCCATACGACACACAGGGAAAACGCTGGACCTCGCCAACAACTAACACACTGAAATCTGGCAAATGGAGAATTAGAAGATATACAAAACATGACAGCTAACGTGGAGATTCTGATAATGGGAGACTTCAACATGCCAGATACAGATTGGTCAATACCAGCAGGAACATCAGCCAGAACTAGACACATAGTGGATTTCCTGCAGGGGGAAGGCCTCAGACAACTGGTACAACAACCCATAAGGGACAGGGCTATTACAGATCTAGTACTGACTAATGGGGAAAGGATTACAGATCTCTAGGTAGATGATCACCTGGGGGCCAGTGACCATCGCATGGTATAGTTCAATTTGGCAACTAGAACCAAATCATCCCATTCCAAGGCAAAAATATGGAACTTCAGAGGAACTAACTTTGATAAGATGGCCAACAGAGTTAAGCTAGCCTTGGCAAGAAGAAACACAGGTGAGGGGTACAGGCAATGTGGGCAGGCATTGAGGATGCACTATTTGAAGCACCATCCCATTGTGTTAGAGAGAAAACCAAGAGCAAAAGAAAGAGGAAACCTCTTTGGTTCTCAAAAACAGCAGCAGAAAAGGTCAGAGCCAAAAGGCTGGCCTCCAAAAAATATAAGGGAACACAGTGGGATGAAGATAGGGAGGCATACCAAACTTCCCTAAGGGAAGCAGGGAAGGCAGTAAGGCAGGCAAAGGCCCAAACCAAGGAAACACTATCATGAATAGTAAAAGAAGGGGACAAGACTTTCTATAGATACATTAGTGAAAGGAAAAAGTCCAGAGGGGGCATTGCTAAGATCAAAGGGGATAAGGGGTAGTGTGTGGAGGAGGACCAAGAAAAAGCATCTGTCTTAAATAGATACTTCTGCTCAGTATTTACTAAAGAGAAGGTAGGGCAGGGCCCACAGCTCAGCAAAATAGACATGGGGGGAGAGAGGTGTGCACAAGTCCCTTCACAAAAGAAAGGGTCCTACAAGAATTCGCTAAGCTCAGGGTGGACAAAGCAACGGGACCTGATGACATACATCCCAGGGTATTAAAGGAGCTAAGGGTGGAACTAGCAGAGCCATTATCAGAACTGTTTAGTGAGTCTCTGAGCACAAGAGAGGTCCCAGAGGACTGGAAAAGGGCCCATATGATCCTGCTCCACAAGAGTAGTAGCAGGGAGGAGGCAGGGAACTACAGACCAGTCAGTCTTACCTCAGTAGTGGACAAGATTATGGAGGCACTCCTTAAGGAAAGGATAGTGCAACACCTGGAATCCATAGGAGCATAGGATCCAAGACAGCTTGGGTTTACTACAGGAAGGTCCTGTCAAACTAATCTCATAAATTTCTTTGACTGGGTAACCAGAGTGGTGGACCAAGTGAGTGCAGTTGATGTCACCTAACGACTTCAGCAAAGCTTTCAATACTGTTCTGCATAGAAGATTGATTAATAAGCTGGGTAGGCTCAGGGTGGGTCAGAAGTTCATCAACTGGATGGCAAACTGGTTGGCGGGCAGAAAACAAAGAGTGGTAGCAAATGGTATACAGTCAGAAGAGATGCAAGTTACAAGTGAGGCACCTCAGGGATCAGTCCTAGGGCAATCCTCTTCAATATCTTCATCAGTGACACTGAAGATGGACTGGAGGGTAAGGTTTGTCTATTTGCAGATGACACCAACATCTGCAATAGAGTAGATGATCCAGATGGGGTGGGAAGAATGAGAAGAGATCTGGATAAACTGGCAAAATGGTCAGAAGAGTGGCAAATGGGGTTTAACACAAAGAAGAGCAAGATCATGCACATAGGGAAAAAAAACCCTGAAGCCATCTATAGGCTGGGAGGGAAGTTGCTGGCAATCACAAGGGAAGAAAGAGACTTGGGCATCATCAGCACAGATCATCTGAAATCATCTAAGCAGACCACTAAAGCTGTAGGTAAGCCTAGAGGGATATTGGGGTGTATTAGTAGGGGTATCACAAGTCATAAGAGGGAGGTAATAATCCCTCTTTACAAGACACTGGTTAGACCCCATCTGGAGTACTGCATGCAGTACTGGAGGCAGTACCTGCACAAGGACATTAACAAAATGGAGGCAGTCCAGAGAAGGGCAACCAAAATGGTGCAGGGACTGCATCAGAAAACATATGAGGACAGATTAACAGAGCTCAGTATGTATAGCCTAGAGCAAAGGAGGGAGAGAGGTGATATGATTGAAACATTCAAACATCTTAAGGTCATTAACAGGGTGAAAGAATATAACATGTTTCAATATAAGAAAAACAGCAGGACAAGAGGACACAGCATGAGATTAGAGGGGGCCATTAAGGGGTGATGTGAGGAAGTTCTTTTTCACAGAAAGGGTGGTGGATGCATGGAACGGCCTACCTCAGGAAGTGGTGGATATGAACACAGTGCAGGGCTTCAGAGAGGCATGGGATAGGCATAAGGGAGCAATACAGATGAGTATGAATAGATAGGCCATTGACAGAGTACAGGCCTATGGCATATTCATAAGGTAGAAATAATAGGCAGACTGGATGAGCCTTGCAGTCCTTATCTGCCATCAACTTCTATGTTTCTATGTTTTAGGGTTTGAGAAAGATAAAGTATAATATAGGAAGATACTGTTGCACAACAGATTTCAATAGGGAAAAGAAGAAGATGGGAAAGGCAACCCTCCACCGGGGTAAGCAGTAACTCTTATAGCAACTGGTTTTAGCAACAAACCCCCAGAATGTGTTGTATAACAGAAAATATTCACTGTCGTTTTATTTTCACTACATTCACTGGTTCCATATTAGAGTGAAAATAAAAAGAAATTGAATTGGGCTGGCAGTATAGCCTAGAGGTTAGAGGAATGAGATGTGAATGAGCTTGGTACATCCAGCAGACTATACCTGAGTTTGATTCTCACAACCTCCACTTGCATACTGTGTGACTCTGAGCAAGTCACTTAACCGCCCAGTGCTCCCAGGTCACCCCTGAAAACAGGCACTTGTACCTAGTGGGCCTTACCCGGTTAACAAAGACTTAAAAAAAAAAATATTAAGTTGATCACTATATATATATAGCAGCACTAGTGTACCGCCAGTGAAAATGTGGGGGGTGGGGTCTAAATATAAAAGCCGTGAATATAAACTACTATACAGTATTTACATTCCATATTGTTGAGGGTTTAGGTTGGAGCTTCCACCCACCCACACTTTAGAAGCTCTACCCCAGGGTCCCTTTAAACAATAAACAAATTACAGTACAGTCTTTACTGTATGCCCTGTAATTACTTCATTACCTTGGGGTAGAAAAATGTGTACTATTAACAAACATAATAGGGTCTCATAACATTTCATCAACGCATTGTACATAGTTGCATTTCAAGTTTCATTTGTCTGGACCAAGCCTGCACCATGTCTGGATTAAAATTCAGCATTCTTATTTTGACTTCCTGACCTATGCTTCACTGTAAATTTAAAAGGCTGTAAGGTCAGGTCCCTTACAGAAATAATTATATGAAAGGCTTTCATGCTACACACATAAAACTACTCAAGTGATATGTGTGCTGCAAGTATGACTTAAATGTTATATTGGAATTGATTGCATGCATATGGCATGCAAGCAGCAAGAAAGTGTAGACACCATGATTTTTATGTTAAATTGGGAATGACTGCATGTACGTGGCATGTGTGCAAAAAGCAAGTGGCCAAATGATAACTGCACATGTAGAAGTTAAGTGTCTTGCTCAGGATCACACCATACACAAGTAGAGGTTGATGAGATTCAAACCCAGGTCTTCATGTCTCCAAGTCTCCTGGCTTATAGTTCAGTGCCTTTAACCACTAAGCCATACTGTCTGCACACAGACAGTATGGCTTGCTTGTGCTTCAATACATACTGTATCTGGGTATGTCTGCACGCGTCCGGCATGCTTGTAGCCACTGTTATGCTTTTCAGCTTTCTTCTGTTACTCGTCTCAATTTCATAGTTGAACTGTAACACACATACCAATGGAAAAATATGTGTTTTTTCCCACTCTCAATACAGAAACTTACCCACAAAACCACTTAATTACTTCTGTCTGTCCTGTACTCCTACCATTTTCTCTCCACAGTGTTTTTTTTTATTTTCTATTTTTCCCTCCTCCAATTCCTAAGCACCACATCTTCTGGAGGGGCCTGAGGTGTCTGCTCCTGCTTTTTTCATCTTACCTGCATCCATGCTTGGCCCCCATGTAGCCGTGGATCTCCCCACCAGGCAGGGATGAAGTGGGGCCTGTACACCCCATGCTTTCTTGTCTGCATCGGGTCAGCCCCTTGGAGCAGGCAGGTGGGAGCTTTTGGCATCTGCACTGGGGCACTCCATCTACTTGGTGCCTGGAAACCTGTTTTTCCTCTATTTCTTGTGTGGCATGAGCCCTAGGTGTCAAGGTGTTGCCACTGACGTCCGCCATGCTTGATCCCCCTAGCAACTCAGCTGGATGCTTGTTTTACCCCAGGCCTCTGCCTGGGATCAGCAAAGCACCGAGCCACAGTCCCCCTCCCTCCTGGAGAAGCTGAGCAGTCCTGAGGACACTCAGCCTTCTCCCCCCAACCGGCCATCTGACTTCCCTGGCTCTATCCTGAACCTGGGTCATCGGTGTCTCAAACGGTAGCACTACCATTGGGAAGGAGGGCTGGCTCTTCTCTCCATAGTTTTGAATGCTTCCATGCAAACAGACTTTAAGGTGCAAACACAAAAGTAGCAATAACTTTCACACACCCACACTGCCAGTCCTCCTACCATGCACTCACACTGTAGTGGGTATGGCCATGCTGTTACAGACCACCCACCAACTATAGATGTAAGTAAAATTCTCTTGCTTGAGTACTAGAAAGCCAGAGGCAGAAGCCTTTTTTTTGTTTGTTTTTTTACTATGCTTTTTGCTGGCTCCTGGCTGCTGGTAGTGTCCACCCTAGTCACAGACCCCTGGACCTCCACCTCTGATTATAGCCTGCACTCACCTCAGTTACCCCAGCTTGCCCCCCAGAGAGTGGGGTTATGGCACAGGGCCCCAGCACCACAAATCCAGTGTCTCTTCTGGGGAGCTGGCATCAGAGGAAATGAGAGGTCCGGGGGCAGGGCATCATGTAGGCGAGCCAAGCCCAGAGTTTTTTCACCCTGTAAGCAGGGGCAGGGATGTGCAATGACATCCAGCATCTGTCCCACCCCTGAAGGATACTGGTGTCAGTGTGGATGTGGCAACCCAGCCTCCACTGGGTGTCGCTAGCCACCAATTGCTCACACCCCACCCTCCCCTGGAGAAGGATAGCAGTCTTGGGATGCTTGATCCTTCTCCCCTGGCCATCCCTCTGATGGCCTGGGTCCATTCCTGAACCCGAGTTGCTGGCGTCGCAAGCAGAAATCCAACCACTGCACTGGCAGGACAGCAAGACAGGAGTCTTTAAGAGATTATGTCCATGGGTCAGAGTGCTGGGGCATACCCCCTTGAAATGGAGTTAGTTTTTATTACTGTTTGATACATAATTTTGGTTAGTTGAAGAATAATGAAGGTGGCATGGTTACTGACAGACCTGTCCAGGTCCAGTCATGTGACCCCAGCCCTGAATGTGCTGCACTGGCTGCCTATCAGGTGGAGGGTCATTTTCAAGGTGGGCTTGCTCACCTTTAAAGTGCTTCATGTACTGGGCCCTGGCTACCTGTCAGAGCTCCTGACACCTGCAATCTCTGTCCGCTCCCTCCACTCCTCATCAAGGGCCCTCATGGACGTTCCCAGGGTTTGATTCAAGACATTGGGTGACTGTGCCTTTAGTGTCATCAGGCCAACCCTGTGGAACTCGCTACCACCTGCAATCTGGGGGGCCCCTTTGACTGAGGTGTTCAAACAGAGGCTAAAAGCCCACCTCTTCTGCCTGGCATATTTGAAATAATTCTTCCTGCCCGACTGTCTGAGAAATTATTTACATTTATGATAAAACTATGATTATGAATTTTAGTATTTTATATTTATTTTAATGTTTGTATTTTTACTATCTGTGTTGTTTTATTATTAGATGCCCAGAACCTCTGGGAATGGGCACCATAGAAATAGAATTTGCCTTGCCATTTGCCTTGCCTATACGTATTGTTTGCCCCTGGGAAGAGAAATGCCTTCAATGTGCTAGACACTTACCTAGTTGTTATTAATGACTGAATGGACTCCAGTTTATGTAGGCACAATTCAGACAAGAAAGACATGCTACTGGTGAATGCTGGTGCCCAGAGTGTGGCAGGTTTGAGAGGTATGGTGGATGGATTACAACTTGGTGGCATCCCTGGTTTGGTTTTATTTTGTTTAGCCGTAAGTGCGCTGGTGCTAAAAGAGCCTTTTTCAGGCAAAACCTATCTTGCTGCCAGGGATAGGGTGAAGCGTCTGGTTGTCATCATGGACCAAAAGCTGATGCTTTAACATCAGGTATCAGCAGTGGTCCATGGGGAATTTTTTCATCTGAGAAATATCATCCAGATTATGTTTTATCTTAAGCCCAAAGACTTAAAGACACTGGTGCATGCTTATATGACATCTAGATTGGATTGTTGCAGTGCTGTTTACCTCAGGCTATCTGAATTTTTCATGCACTGCTTTCAGCTGGTGCAGAATGCCACAGCCGGATAGATAGATTGCTGGGGTATTTTGCTTCTACCATAGCTCTCCAATATTGTGGATGTTGCACTGGCTGCCTTTGAGGTGGATCTTGGTCTTCAAGACAGGTATGTTGACATACAAAGCCCTACACAATCTGGGCCCAAGTTACCTGAAGATCTCCTCTGTCCTTATGCTTCTGACTGCTCTCTCCATCTCTCTATGGTGGGCCTCCTGAGGGTCCCCAGGTATCAATTTAAGCTATCTGGGAACCTTCAGGCATTTGCCATGACAGAGCATATTTTATGGAATCAGTTGCCATGTAGTCTCAGGGAGTGCCCCTCTGTTGAGATATTTAAATGGGGTCTGAAGTACCATCTCTTCTCCATGGCAGTTTCCTACCAATGAGTCAGACAACACTGCATCACTGTATAGTATGCATCATTTTCTGTATTTTAATATTAACATGACACATACAGTGGTGCAACCAGAATGCAGTGCAGTAATGCTGCACTATATCATAAAATCTGTGTTTATTTGAACATTGGTAGCCAGAAGAGCCACTCTGAGCCAAGGTTCATTTCCAGGTGCGACCTGTAGGAGGGGACAGTGGACGAACAGCTGCACAATACATTCATGCAAAATAATGGAACAACATTAAGTAAAATGTTGTACAAAAAAAACTAGAATACATTCAAAAATTTAATGTGTAGAGAATAAAGTGCAGTAAAGTTCAATAAGAACACCTAAAAGGTGCATATTCAGAAGTGGTAGCAATACACTGTGAACAAGAACAGGAACAATATTGCCAGCAGGTGACTGACCTGTATACAAGTTATTGCCAGGGCTCCTGGTGCTCTGCGACAGAATTTTCTGATTTCTGCGGCAGGGCTCCTTGACTTCTGCGGCAGTATTTTCTGATTTCTGTGGCATGATTTATTCACTTCTCTGGCAGAACGCAGTCCTGTCATTGGCTAAATATGATATGATGTCATCAATGACGTCATATGCTGAGCATAGAGGAGGGGCTTCAGGGTAAACGGGATGGGAAGAAAGCCTGACACTATGGAAAAACAGTGAGTTCTGTGGAATATATATATATATATATATATATATATATATATATATATATATATATATATATATTCTGTGCATGATGCAAATTCTGTGGAAAATTCTGCAACCGCAGAACCACAGAATTCCAGGGGCCTTGTTTATTGCCTGATCTTGTAATGGAGAGGAAACTGTAGTTGTGATAGTGAATGCAGGGCAGGAGCTGGGGCCCTGGCAGTTGTTTACTAGAATGGTTAAAGCTTACAGTAGCCCAGGAGGTGTCAGGAGGAAGGGTAACAGAAACAGGTGGGAAGGGGGAGTTTCAACTGGCACCTGAGGGAACCAGGGGATGGGGAGAGTCATAGGGAGGAAGGTAGTTGGTTGCAGAGTGAGAGAAGTCAATTGGAAAAGGCAGATTGCTCAGCAGAGGAGCAAAGATGAGGAGCGGTAAAAGTGCAGTAACCCCAAGAGCAGAGGGAACAGGGAGTGAGGAGAGTTGGGAGAGGACAGAGGAGAGGTAAGAGGGACATGAACAAACCCAGTATTTGGATATAAAGATGGTACAGTGAGCCTGGCAATGTGAGGACTGAGGGAGGATGGATAGGGATGAATACGGTGCAGTATACTGCAGGGAATAGTTTAATTCAGTGGCAATTAAGCCCTTTTGTCATGCTGTAGTTTGTGACATGTAATGTACTACAAGTTACAGTGTTGCATTGTGGCTGACTCCACTGTATTTATCTTTGCGCTGCTATTTTACTTTGTACTGTTGTTGTAAAGCACCCATAGAAACATAGAAACATAGACTTTGACAGCAGATAAGGACCACGTGGCCCACCTAGTCTGCCCATTTCCCTACTTACAGGATAAGCTGCAGATCCTAGTTAACCAATAGCCTATTTCTTCCTACCCCCCCCACAAGAATTGCCTTATGTCTGTCCCAAGTATTCTTGAATTCTCCCACAGTTTTAGACCCCACAACCTCCTCAGGAAAGCTGTTCCATGCGTCCACCACTCTCTGTGTGAAAAAAAAAATATTTCCTCACATTTCCCCTGAACCGCCCCCCCATCTTTAAATTGTGTCCCCTTGTTCTTGCATGTCTCTTTTTTCTGAAAGATGCTACCCTATTGGACTTTGTTGATTCCACTGAGGTACTTAAAAGTTTCTATCATGTACCCCCTCTCCCTTCTTTCCTCAAGGGTATACATAATAAGCTCCTTTAGTCTCTTCTCTTATAGCTTCTCTTGCAGACCCTGCATCATTTTAGTTGCCCTCCTCTGGACTGCCTCCATCCTGTCTATGTCCTTGTGGAGATGTGGTCTCCAGAACTGGACGCAGTACTCCAGATGGGATCTCACCAACTGTCTGTACAGAGGGATAACAACTTCCTGTTTTCTGCTGGTGACTCCTCTCCCTATGCATCCCAGTATAACCCCAGTCCTCCCTACTGCCTTCTCACATTGCTTGCTAACCTAAGGTCATCTGATATGATTACCCTTCAGGTCCTTTCCATTTTGTTGATGTTACTATCTCCACCCCATTGTGTAATCTTCCCCTGGGTTTTTGTTTCCCAGGTGCATTATTTTGCACTTCTTTGCATTGAATCTAAGCTGCCATACTTTTGACCATTCCTCCAACCTTGCCAAGTCCCTTCTCATCATTTCCATGCCTTCTTGTGTATCAACCTTGTTGCAGATATTTGTGTCATCTGCAAAGAGGCATACTTTTCCTTCCAGTCCCTCTGCAATAGCACTTATAAAGACATTAAAAAGGACTAGACCCAGTACTGAACCCTGCGGTACCCCACTAGTAACCCCTCTTTCTTCAGAGTGGACTCCATTTACAATTACCTTCTGGGTCCTGTTGTCCAGCCAATGTTTTACCCAGGCTACCACCCTGGGACCCACTCCCAGGCTGGTTAATTTGACTATTAATATTTTGCGTGGGACTGTTTCAAATGCCTTGCTAAAATCTAGGTAGGCCATGTCCACAGCTCCTCCCTGGTCTACTACTTTGGTCACCCAGTCAAAGAAATCAATTAGATTCATCTGATATGACCACCCAGAGCCTGTGAGGTTGAGTGCCAAATAAGTAAAAGTACTACTATGTTCATATTTTAATTATTTAAATTATACCTAGCTAATTTAGGTTTTTAAAATAGTTATAACTAGTCTTTTAATACTTTTTATGTTTGCTTGCACGCATGAGCAAGAAACATGATGCAGCAGCTTATGAGATAAGTGGGTTGTAGAGGTGTGGAACTGTGGTAGCCAACGGAGGCACTGCATGTGGGGGCTTGGCACTGGTGGACCAATGGAGGCACAGTGTGCTGATGACACTGGTCTCCAAAAGTGCCACCAAGTACAAATGTTTTAGCCTCTGCAATGAGGGGCTGCCTCATCATTGCAGTGTCAGCCATTCAGCTGCAATGAGGGGAGTGACCCATCATTGCAGGGCGGTATCTTTCCAAGTCTAACAATAAAGTAAACATGGTGTCAGATTGCTGCTGCCTCTCGGCCCCATTAAAGCTGAATGGAGGTGGCCAATTCCCCTATCGGCAACCCCCGACCCAGTTAATTTGCCGACAGGGGAGCCCACTTCCTGTTGGCATCATGTAACCCCTCCCCCATTTGTTGTATGCCGAGGGGAGGCCCAATCCCCCTTGACATCATGCCCCAAAACTGTCTTTGTTTGACAACTGGGGCCTTCAATCCCCGTTGGCTTCAGTCCCCTCCCTAACCCAAGTTTAAATTGCCAATGGGGGAGCCCACTCCCTGTTGGCATAATGTCCCCCCCAAAAAAAACAGTTGCTTTCTGCCAAGGGCGGTACCCAGTCCCCCTTGACTCTTGCACTCCAACTCGGTATGTGCCAACGGGGATGCCCAATCCCCTGTTGGCTATAGCCCCACCAAAAGAAACAGTCAGGTGGTATGCTGAGAGCCCACTCCAGGATGCCAAATGCCCCATGAAACCAGAAAACTGTCCCATGATATTTATTTTTTACCTGCAAACCAGAAAATGGTCCCTCAGAGTCCAGAGGCCCCACCCCAACCTGCACCCACCCTCTGCCCACCCTACTTCTCCACACCCCCCTCACCCCATACTTACCTCCGGAGCATGGCGCGACGATCTTCGGTGGACTGGGAACATATCTGCACTCTTCAAAGCCGACCACGAACTGAAGAAATGCCGGTAAGCTGTATAAGAGCATAAATAGGGTTTTTTTCAACTTTGGTCCATATCGCAGGCATTTTGGGGAACTTTGCCACCAAATTTTCAATATGGGGTTATTGGGAACCCTCCTCATGAATCTAGGCACTGTCATGGTGTTATTTGGTTGTGAGAGGTGATTTCGCGGTCACAGTGCGGAATCACCTTTTGGGACCGATTAATGAAATGACAGTGCCAGTGTTCATGAGGGGGGTTCTCAAAAAGTCTATGTTGCAAATTTGGTGGAAAAAATCCAAGCAATGACTGTTTTACAAGCGTGCATAGTGCAGTTGCTACGCACGCTCATAACTTCACAAATTTGCAATATTTTCACTCCAGATTTTCAACATTGCCATTTTTCCATACCTCCTTATGAACAGTACAGCTGTCATTTTTCACATCCTAACTGAAATGTGGTTTTGCACTACCGGCGCAGAATAGCGCGGTCGCTATGGGAAATCACTATTTGGGACACATTAAGAAAATCACAGTGACACTGTTCATGAGCAGAGGTCCTAAAATGCCTATGCTGAAAATTTGGTGGTGAAAGTCCATAAAATGACTGTGTTATGAGCATGCGTTGCGTAGTTTCCATACATGTTCATAACTTCGCGAATCTGTAATATTTTCACTCCAGATTTTCAACATTGGCATTTTTCCACACCTCCTTATGAACAGTACAGCTGTCATTTTTCACATCCTGGCCGAAATGTGTTTTTGCACTTCCAGCGCAGAATAGTGCGGTTGCTGTGGGCAGTCAGTGTTCAGGACAGATAAAAAAAAATCATAGTGACACTGCTCATGAGCAGAGGTGCCAAAATGCCTGTGTTGAAAATTTTGTGAAAAAGGTCAATGAAATGACTGTGTTACGAGTGTATGTTGTGCAGTTTCCATGCACCCTCGTAATTACACGCATTTGTAATATTTTCACTCCAGATTTTCAACATTGGCATTTTTTCACACCTCCTTATGAACAGTACAGCTGTCATATTTAATATCCTGACTAAAATATGCATTTACATATCTGGCATAGAATAGCACAATAGCTGTGGGAAATCAATGTTCGGGACAGATTAGGAAAATCATAGTGACACTGTTCATGAGGAGAGGTCACAAAATGCCTATGCTGAAAATTTAATGAAATAATTCCACTAAATGACTGTGTTATGCACATGCATTGCTCAGTTTCCACATAAGCCTGGAAGTTCGAGTATTTTTAATATTTTCACTACAGATTTTCAGCATTGCCATCTCTTCACAGCTCCCTATGAATGGTGCAGTTGTCATTCTTCGCATCCTGCCAGATCTGTGTTTTTGTACATCTGGCTCAGAATGGCATGGTCACTGTGGGAACTCAAAGTTTGGTACACATTAACAAAATGACAGTGCCACTGTTCATGAGAAGAGGTCCCAAATGCTTTCATGAGGTGGGGGTCACAAAAAGGCCATGTTGAAAATTTGTAGTGTAAATACCAACAAACGCCCGAGGCGTTAGGGTGTCTAACCATAACGTCCCACCCTTTATAGACTGATAGGCATCAGGGTTGTGCCTTTGGATTGCCGACTGTAATGCTCATGCCATTCCACCCCACCCCACCATCCTGCAGCCAGTGACAGGCATCGAGGTGTGCCTTGAACTCTTCCGCCCCACAGTTCACCTCTTTCTCCTATACTGCACCCATTTCAGCGTATGTCCTTATGGAATGGGTGACTGTACAGCTGAACACCCCAAGGCACACCTCAACATGTGTTGGTGTCTACAGTATAGGGTGAAGTGAAGTGGCATGAACGTTATGGGCGAAGACCCAAATGCATACCCCAATGCCTGTCCATCTCTACAGGGTGGAGGTGGGATTAGTGTGAAGTTCAATACTTCACTGCCATTCCTATTCTGCATCTCTCTCACTCCTGCATTTCCAATGCTAATACCAGCAAGCAAACATTCAACATTGACAAATGCTTGTTATTTATTGTCTTTGTTATTTTGGATAAACATTTTCATTTTTCTTACTTGACCAGGAAAGGCGCACTAAGCTGTAAGAGCTTGTATCCAGGTACATCTCAGGGGTGGGTTACATGGACCAGTTTTACAGACTGAGTAATGAGGCCATGACAATGGGAAAGCTTCCTTATTCTTTTTATGGCTGTGGGTGGAGCCTACAGCTGATTTGCTATCTGTAGCTTGAAAATGGAGTTTCATGGAACACATTCTTTTGGACTTTTCAATGTATCCTTCAACATCTACAAATCACTATGACAACTAAAATTAAATAATCTCTTCCTTCTGTTTAGAATGTTGGAGACAACTCCAAGCTTCTTATTTGATGGCTGTTAGGAAACTGAAACAGCTTGTTAAATATTGGTTGCCTATTAAACTGGAAATTTGTTTACCCCCTTCGAAATGCAGCAGTTTGCACATTTAAATGATTAGCATTTAAACATTTTTTGCTACTGACTTCAGTTGGGGATGACTATCTTTCAAGAAAGATTCATACCTCATAAATGTTATCCTTTTGCAGCAAATTTTGTAAAGATTTACACTGTTTTTAACATCTCAAGACCTATTTGATAAAATAGCAGGTCTTCAGTGAACTACCCAGACTAAATACATACATTTATTTTTGACAGAAAGGGCTATGGCCTACTTCCCAAACATAACAGATAAGAGTTACTGAGATCACTTATAGTAAGAGAGTGTGTGTGTGGGGGGGGTGGAGAAACAGTCAAACTCTGGCAAGGGAGAACTCATCTAATGAATCAACTGCTGACAACCATGAGTGATAAAGAAGCAAATGATTTGATACCTTTTATTGGACCAACATAGATGTAACAAAAATAACTTACACCATTTATAAAATTCCTGATCAAACAACTGCAAACAGAAGACTGTTTTTCTGTCATTTTATAATATGATATACTGAGTATGTATTTACTGAGTTGCTGGATCAGGGCCTTGATAAAATAATATTTACTTAACTCATTCAGGATTCTATCAGGTGGACAGAAAAAAGTCTATAAGAATTTGTCTGAAAACTAACAACTATAAGATGCAAAAATAGCATTTGTGCATATATATGTGTGTGTATATATATATATATATATATATATATATATATGCAATAAATTTGTTTACAGACATTACTAGTATCATTTGAAAGATTGTCTGACCTGTGATTACTAATTTTGAGTGTTCTGTAGTTCATGAAACAACAAGCTTGATATTTGTTATTTCATGTAGTCCCCCATTATACCTTGTGCCTAGCATATACATCCAAATCATTCCAAGGCCATCATGACATATAATATTAATACTCAGCAGCAAATCAGTGCTCTTTTCCTAATAAAAGGCTGCTGATATAATAAATAAAGAACAAAGTGATAAATAAGGAACCAGTGGCTTATGGAAAAATCTACAAAGATTTATACAGGGATTTGATTCTGCCTTTGTGAGGAAAACACAAGGAAAATTAGAGTTTCTTATGGAGCAATGGTTATTTGGACCTGGGAGCACTGAATATTTCTTATCATATATTTTGTATCCTGGATAGGGCAGGGGAGATGCTACATCACATTGTCACAGGGATGCTCATTTACACATTTTTGCACTGTATTTACTCAGGCTGTCCCAGATTAGGTGCAATGTCTTGTTTTCAGTGGGGTCATGATTTTACCATTTTTATAATGTATTTATTCAGGCTGCCTAGTCCAGGGCCCCCATGTTCAAAGGAGATATGCAGCACATCCCAGTGGAAAAGGGAGATATGCCACACAACTCCAACAATGCGCAGCAGCATGATATTCAAATGTGTGGGATGCATTGGCTACAAGGGAATGGGCCATGGCATACACAAATGGTATGCCATTCAAGTTGAGGGAGCAATCCCATGCATATGCCATGCTGCAGCATATTCAGTGGGAATGTGCCCCTCATAGTCCAGAGAACTGCAGCCCACAGTTAGGCCACAAATAATTGGCCTAACCTGGCCAGTCACCCACAGGCAGGCTGCAGATGTGCACCCAGGTGCAGAGCAGCCTGGCAGCCCTGGTGGACTAGAGGTACCCCTTTCCATCCCCTATCTAGCCAACCTCATCCCTGAAGAGCTCCATAATGTAGACCCCCCAGACCCAATTGCACCAGAGGAAACCATGGTCCATATCCATAGTCTAGAGGACTCTCATCCACCACCCCTGTACACAGACACCCTCACTCCCCCCATACCCAACCTGTTGCAAAGACTGGCACTGCCCTCCACAAACTTCGATGACCAGCCATTGACTGCAGTGAACCTGGGCTTGGGACCTGCACTCCAGAATAATCCAACTGGCTGTACCATGCATTGGGGCACCATGCCATCTGTGGATCCACCAGTGTATGCAGCCGTGTGTACATCCCTGGCAAACTGAAGAGGGAATTTACATACCTCCAATGCATGCCTTGCTGATACTGTATCTTCCTGCTGTCATACACCACTGCAAGTCCACACTCTCCCCTGTTTCCCTGTGTAACATGCCACCCTCCAGATTGCTGAAGTATCCCTAGTGCCATGGGGTGCGATATCCTGTAATGCCATTTGCAGTGTATGCTTCAGTCTATAGATAGTTCATCCGCAGTTTCCTACCTATGAACGTATGAACATATGAATGTTCCAGTAGAAACAGACTACCCAGTCTATCTAAGTCTGCTTGAGTATGCAGCCAACACCCCTAGTTTGCAGCTGCCCCGCCCCCTTCCCTTTGTCATCCCACTGCCACCCCCAACCCCACCTCCCCCACCCAACTGTACAAATAAATGGGAGTCAGCTGTAATATGTCTGTTTTGGGACCTGTGTGAGTGGGTACAGCATTGGCTATCACCCACACTGAGCAGTGCAATGGCACCGGGATGATGGATCCACATGCTAGTGCCTGAGGGAGCATGGCCACTGCAGTGTTATCACCCACGTAGCTCATGGCTATGTATAATACATTCCAGAATCTTACTGCGAGTGCTCTTCCACCTGCTGATAGAGTGGTACAATCCCATTACAGAGCCAGTCATTGCAATGGGATGGGTGGGGTCAGGGAGGGGGGTATCTGTGCACCATTGAGGAAGAGTGTGGGCCACTACACTATGGACATGGAATGTAGGTGTATTCAGGTGCAGTTAAGGATAGCATTGGGGTCCCTACAATATGGAACTGACTGAGCGTGGTCTCCAGTATGATCGAGGCTGGTGGAAGTGCATTCATCCCCATGCCAACATGAAAACTGGCTGGTAATGAGCATGCATAAGGACCCTTTGCATCCTGCATGCTCAGTTAGTTCATTTGCATTCCTAGGCTGAATATCACCCTTGGGGGCTATTGTGCATACTGGTATGTACCATGCATTCCCCCTGGAAGGTATTCAGTCAGGGTCACCCTGGATGCACCTGACTTGGTGGCTGCCTGCACTGCGACTCCCCCCAGGATCACATTTCCAGTGGGAATGATGAAGCCTGCCAGGAGGAAGTGCAGTGTCACAGGTTTACTGCATGACAGAAGGGATTAACTCCCTATGAAACTGTTGTTTGCTACAATAACTCTACTGCAGAATTTTGCAGTGCTGTGCTTTATCCTGGTGGGCTTCACTGTATGCACACCCTTTTCCGGTGGTGCATTCTCTTTGAATATTGTATTAGTGCCAACCAGCACACCCTCTTTGTGCAATGCATTCTTCTGCTCATGCATCGATCCGGCACTTAATGTATCCCCCCAGATGTAAAATATTGTTTTCAGTGTGTTCTGATGTTATACAATGCAGCATAATATTATGTAGATGTACAGCCCCACTGAAAATAAGATGCTATTTCTTCTGTGAAATATCAAGGCTAAATATATAGTAACCAGCAGGCATATTCCAGGAAAACACATTGCAAAAATGTGTAAAAGGAAGACCACATTAAACTGCCTCTCCACAGATCTGCATTGTACAATTCATTAGAAAAAATGGGTAAAAGCATCCCAAAAGCTCTTCACAGCCATGTCAGCTCTGACCAGAGTTTGTTTAATAAGTGCCATGAGTTCTTTATCTTCCATCTAGGCAATGACCAGAGATGGATAGAAGAGACTTTGGTTTAGCATCTTCTCTGAAGGATGGCAGCTCAGTACAACAGCACCCTCTTCATACTACATACACTGTCACTTATGGACATTACCACAATTACCTGGTGATGGGGCCTGAGGCTAGAACCCATGACCTTATGAATTTCTGGCCCCAGATGCAAGTATGTGGTCTACTGAGACACTGACATTTAAGCCACTGGCACTCAAACAGAATTGGTCTGTTTGAGTGGAAATTAGTTCTTATTATTTTTGTGTGTGGCAGTTGTGTACCCATGGTTAGAGGGTTTGAATTAGGGTCTAGGAGTGTTGTTGGAGTAGTTTTTGTGGTCAGGAGTAAGGAGGCCATGTGTAAAGGTTCTCCACTGTTGTTTTATTCCTCCTATAGGTTGAATCAGTTGCATCCCATGGAGAGATTGCATTCCTCTCCTCAGGAAGAACTGTTGGTACTTTCCTTGGGAGATGCAAAAAATACAATAAATATCAATCAGGTTTTAGAGCACAGTACCACTACAGCACTAGTTAAGGTTGAGTCAGACATCCAGGTAGCCATGGATAGGGGCCTCCTGATTGGGGCCATATTTATAGACCTATCAAAAGCTTTCGACACCTTAAACCATCTGGTATTGACTGACAACTTGAGGTCTATTAGCCTCAGCCAGGATGCCCTAAATTGGTTCCATGGCTACCTGGATGGGAGACGGCAGAGGGTCAGATTGGGTAATAACTTTGTATCTAATTATTTGAATATTAAATCTGGGGTACCACAGGGGTCAGTGTTAGGACCGGTTTTGTTTAATATATATACAAATGGTGTCTGACAGCTAACGAGCAATGTCCGACACCATTTGCATGCAGATGATGCAATACTTTATTTAGAATCTATTGGTCAAATACAGGAAACATTGCAAAAAAATGTTGACATATTGCAAATATATTTTCAGGAAGATGGCCTAGTCCTGAATCCCTTAAAGTCACAAATTATGCAGTTTTCTAACAAAAAAGTGTCACTGAATTTAAATATAAAAACTGGGTGGAGTCTGGCTCTTGTTGACTTCTATAAATATTTGGGAGTTTGGTTAGACTCCCACTGTAAATGGGATACACATGTCGACAACTTGATTAAACAATTAAATAAGAAATTCAGGGTGTTGTATAAACATAAAGGTTGTATTCCACCAGACAATAAATTAAAAATTGTGAATTCTATGATAATACCACTAATTGATTATGGTGATGTAGTGTATAATGGAGCTGCTGGAAGAGTCTTGGGTAGACGCGATGTAATTTTCAATAGGTATGCGCTCTTTGTTCTAGATGCACCTTGGGATATGCATCACTGTTTTCTTTATAGATCCTTAAATTGGATATCTCTGATGGAACAGTGCAATATACATGTGCTACATTTGATCCACTGCTGGTATCTTTAAAAAGTACCTGGTTATTTAATAGAACCACTGGAGAAGCAGAATGTTAAGGAAGGGCTGCGTTCAGCAGGGAGATACATTATAGGGTGCCATCTATGAAAACAGTAAGGAGTCAACATTGTTATGTATATGAGGGTCCAAGGCTGTGGAATTCCTTGCCAGGCCACTTGAGGTTGTATAATAACAAAATACCTTGGAATGTATTAAGATCATGGCTTGAAAATGTTGCACATTCTCCAAAAGGTTGTTGTACCTAAGTGATGTATATTTATTGTATATTTGTTATTGTTTTATAATTACTGGTCTTCCTTTTTTCCCATAGGGAAACTGTGGTGTAATTTGACGTAATAAAGGAGTGTTTATTGTGGCAAACACACGCACAGTTTCCTTCACTCTGCGCAGGTGCCCACTCCACTTGTTGCCGACCACTCTCCGCTTCCTCTCTCCCTGAACAGCAAAGAAACACTAAACTGCCACTCAGATTCGGTGGTAAGTTATTTTTTAAACCTACCACGACATTCTTTTTTTATTAATTTCCTGGCAAAAATAAAAAACTTGTAAATGAATGAAAAACAAGATGAACACGACTGCGAACCAGGGGCTGTGACCAGACTGTACAGCAACTTAATTTTATTTTATATAATTGCTGAAGTGAAAAAAGGGAAACCCAGCAATTATATTATATAAAATAAAATATGGGTTAGAGTGTGTAAACTCAAAATGTGTAAACTTCTCATTACACACCCTGACCCATACTTTATTCTCTATGTATGGGCTTACTTATGTGTATGTTGTAGTATTTTTTAGTATGTAGCTGATATTTTAGTATAGTAGAACCCCATTGAAAACGAGCTTTGGCTAAACTGGGTTATTCTGTTTCTGATATCAGAAATACATTTTTTTACTACTACTACTTACTACTACTTGGGAGATGTAGAAGCTTAGGAACTACAAAATACAAGGCTAGAATAAAAGCAGGAGAGGGATGATAAGTGAATGGAGGAGGGGACATCCTTCTGGGTTCCGACATTTTTGGTTTACATCCCTCTTTCTCATACCAGTTCAGATGTACAAAGTGTATGGGGGGGAGGGACATGTTGATCATGTTATGTTGATTAATGACAGGTCAGCTGTGAATAAAACAGCAGTCCTGGGGGATCTTATTAGAACCTCCATGGTTGACCTGGTATGTATCATGGAGTCTTGGCAGGGCAATAATGCTGGCCCAGTTTTGTCTGAGCTGTTTCTGACAAACTACTCCATAACACACCCCTGACATTCAAAGTGTGGAGAGGGAGGAACAGCCATTATTTTTCAGTTAACCTACCCCACAGATGAGCCAAGTCCTTTGATATGTCCATCTGTGAGGCATGTCACTGAATTCCAGTATCCTTTTTAGTGTATCGCACATGGGGTGGTACCATTCTTATGTGGGAGTTCCCTGAGGTGGTTTCTGTGCTGGTGCTGGAGTTGCCAAGATTAATGATTTTTAGCAACATCAGTAGATGGGTGAACCCTGACTTTAATCTGTTAGCTTCTGGACTCATGCTAACTATGGGGCCTCTGGGACTCAGATTAGTTGTTTCAGCTTCCACAAACATATAGTACAGTAAGTTGGCAAATGTCAACCTTGTTCTTACCATGGGGATAAAAATAGAACAATTGGAAATGGAACCGGTAGCCTTGTCAACTATTTTGTCATCTGTTTGACTGGATGGGCCCTGTTGTTTTGCCCCTCCCTATGGCAATATTCCACTATCAGGCTTGGATGAGCCTAGACCAAAATGTTTTTTTGGGGGGAGGGATCATGTTGACCTTCTATGCATTTTAACTGCCTCCACCAGTGAAGTAAATGCAGCAGTCAAGATTTCTGGTCAAGCTGTCCATTCTGCAGCTGATGTCCTGGTGTCAGTTCATTTCTGCCCACCAGTTTCAAGACACTGCATCTCATGGTTTTGTGAAGACATTCACCATTTTTGGCTGCCAAGGATGCAGTTCATTTTCTTTATTTGCAGTTTTTGACCAAGAAAGGACACACTGAGCTGTGACCTTTCATTTTCAGGTTCATCATGAATGGTGGGTTACATAAAGCTGTTTTGTTGACAAGAGAAATATTGGCCAGGACATTGGGGAAAACACCCATCTCTAACAAAATATTGTAAATCCTGTGATTTTTAATAGTATATTTCTGCATGCCAATCTAATTCCACATTTTTTTGGATATAAAAGCCAAGGGTTATGTGGTTATGTTTCTGGTTAGGTCTCTTAGCATGGTATGTGTGATAGGGTCTTTTACCCCCCATGTTTCTATACTCCTCGATAGCATTTAGAATCCTGGAGTAGTAATGGATTTATAGGCTGAGATTTCGTTTGGGTATTGGGACTGTAAATACCTTTCTAGAAAACAAATCTGTTGCAGCAGTATCTCCTTTTCTCTCTGTCTGTACTTCCCCTGTTATCTCCTTTATTCTTTGTTTCCCCTACCATAGGGTGGCCTCCTATGTGTGTAGTCTTACTATTGCTAGCTTTTTCTTTCTTTTCCTGCGGTATTTTAAGTCCCATGCCACTCAGAAACTCATTCTGGTGCTCAGAAAAGCCATTTTGCAGCAAAGGTGCCGCGATCGTGCACATTAGATGCTGCTGCCGTATCGCGATCGATGCAACTGTCTTGCGTCGTGCGATTGCGTGATCGCAGCACAGCTTACCGAAATCGCATTAAATGCCGCTTTTGTTAAAATAATCAAAAAGAAGCAGTTCTTGCTTTCCTGGCTAGCGCTAGCTTGTTTAGAAAAGAGAACACCCCTGGTGCCTTTCTTTGAGGGCTACAAGTAAGCCCTATTGCTGCAATTCACTTAAACTGTCCTGTTGTTTGGAAAGTGTAGTCATTATGCCCAGCTGTTTAGACTAACCTACAAGTAGAAATATAAGCTAGTTTAGCTTTCAAAGCTTCATTATTTCAGCTTAGTTACTGCAGCACTGAAATGCAGTCTTGTACTGCTGAGTTATTTGGTGCATAGAATATCTCTTTTAGGATTGAAAGTAAATGATAAAACTTACTTTTTGAAAGTATGTGTAGCAAGCTTCCAGACCCTTCCCTCAACCTTCTATGTTTGTTATAGAGCTGGCTGGCCCCTCCTTCCCCTTTTTTATAATGAATACTGTTATAAATAATAGATATAAAGGTTTTTATGTTTGCTTTAAAGCCGATTATGATGCATATAGCAAAAGAATGTTTATTTTAGTTTTGTAATTATATTTAAATCTGTATAAACAAGTTAAAGTTCTGTAAGGGAGGAGTTAGCCTTGTCATATGACCCTCCTGCTGTATAAAAGAAAAGATTTCAAGTGAACAGATCAGAGTGTGGTTAGAAGGAGTTCCTGCCAGATGCCTAGCTCCTTTCTAGGTATAGTTCCTGTGAAGATGAATGCTGCTGGAATATTTTAGTTTATGTATTTTTATTTATTTTCCGTACTAAGTCCATTTATGTTTACCTGCTTAAAGGAATAAAATTATTTTGGTTTCTTCACATCCTGACTGCTTTCTGGACTCCTCTTTGATTCCACGTGTACAGTATGGAAAGGATTATTCCTATCCTATATAGTGCAGATATTTAGGCTGATTCTCAAGTGAGAACTGGGACATGGCCTTTTTAGGATAGGAATAATAAATCAGGTATTGTTATTATTATTTTGACTGTGATTCTCTTATCCTTATTTGATCTATTTGTACTGGTTGGGAAAGGTGATACTTAGCACTATGGCTGAGGAATGTGACATAGGAGTTATCAGTGACACCCTCAAGCAGTCGAGCCAGTGCAGCAAGGCCTATGATAAGGCAAGCAAGCAGGATGCTAAGTTATATAGGGAAGGGCATTGATAGCAGGAGGAAAGAGGAAATTCTACCCTTTTATAGATCGTCAGTGAGGCCATACCTGGAGTACAGCACCCAGGTCTGAAACCCTCATCTCAGGAAAGATAGGGACAGACTACAGACAGTGCAGTGCAAGGTAACAAAAATGATTCAAGGCCAATATGGCAGGCCTTAGGAGCAGATCAAGGCACTAAACATATTCCTGCTGCAGACTGGAAGGGAGAGGGGAGATATGACAGATACTTTCAAGTTCCTAAAAGGAATAAACAAGGTGAACTGCATTATTTAGCTTAAAGGCTAGTTTGAGGTCAGGAGAGCATGAGTGGAAACTGACAGGATAGAGGTTCAGGAGGGACAACAGGAAGTATTAATTTACAGAAATGGTGATGGAGCCATGGAAGTGTCTGCCAGCAGAGGTGGTGGGCACTAAACAACTGATGATGTAAAGCATGGTTGGGACAGAATAAAGGGTATAGTGGTTACTTGGGAGACTGAATTAGGAAGGATTATGGTGGGAGGAGGGAGACGGCTCGGTCTCTGGTTGGACAGTAGATCCTAGGGTTAGATGGGGAACTTGGGCAGACTGGATGGACCATTGGTCTTTTTCTATCATCATTGTCTATGTTTCTATATTTAAATTTAATAACAAGGATGTTTTTACTTCATCAACCTCTGTTAACTCAAATGCTTACCAGTAATGGTCAGAGGTCCTTACTTTTTAGGGCCCCCAAGATTTTTAAATTACTTCATGTGTCTATTGTTATAGTTTCTCCTATTTGGGTCTTAAAACAGATACTTAGATCATATCTGCTGGAAAACAATAAATGTTATTGTTGTAAACCATGTATAGATAGAGGTGGAGTGTCACCCGAGAGTTCAATAAATGCAGATGACTGTTTAATGTACTGTGGCAGATACACCCCAAATTCATGTTCTATTGATCGCAGGAACACTGGGGCAAAATGGATGTTTGCATCAATTTTGTACTGACGCCTTGCCAAATTTTGCGATTTTCAGTTCCATGTACTTAATTCAGATTCCTGAGACATTACCTTGTGGCTAAGTGAAATATACATTCAAGTGTGGTCTCAATGAATAGACAGAAGTTAGAGCTTTAAAATGCATACCAATATGTTACCTCAAAAGATTAATGTTAAAAATTTTAGGGTTAAATACCAAACACCACCCCTTAATTTTGTGTGAAATTTCAAAATATTCTTATATTTAATCTTGTCATACAGGATTTATTGTGCTCTATACCTTGGTCTTGGGTTTTTACCAACCTAATTCCCTCTCTCAACTCTCCCTCCCACTCCCCCTATTTCAGCCCTCCCTCACCGAGGCCTTCTTCTGATCAACTCCACTCATACCACGCACCACTTTCCTCCCTTCCTCTTACTGGTGCTATCCACCCACTTGATTAACTACCTGTCTTGTAGCACTCCACCCTTTTCTTTGGCTACCTTAACCTGACATCCTTCTTGCATACCCCCTACTGCCTCTGCTACCTGACAAAGCCTACTCTCATGGCTGCAGCCTTAATTTATAAAGTTAGGGCAACCTCTTTCCACACCTCTCAGCCTTTTCTATTTCTTAGATCTACTTTTCTCACCATAGTTTAACCGTTCCTCTATCCTTTAAGATACTATGTAAATGCAGTGTGTACTAAGTTTATTGCTTCCTCATTATGTAATGCAATGTAAAACAATGTTATGTTATTCTCCATTGAGTGTTGTGTTCTCTGAATGTATTGTCATCCACTTTTGATGTGGAACCTTTGAAAAAGAGCACATTGCTCAAAGGTTATTTCTGAATACTCAAATAAATAAATAAAATAATATAATTTTATGTTAACTAAAAGGGTAAGGATTCTGCTTTGAAATGCATATGTGGTTTTGAAGTTTTAAGGTAATATAAGAGAATAAATGTATAAAAGTGAAGACAGCATTAATAGATGACATTTTAACAAGTTTATCATTTTTAAATTCTTCACACCCACCCTTCTGTGTTCATACTGTATACGTCTGGCATATGTGTGTGTGTGTGTGTGTGTGTGTGTGCTTTATATAGATTTTCATTGCAAATAACTTCATTAATGCATCAATAAGGGTCATTACTAAAGCAACAAAAGTAGGGAAATATGGCATTAGGTTTACAACTCAATGCGATTGACTTTGAGACTGACAGGCATCGGGGTGTGCCTTGGGGTCATCAGCCCAATACATACCCTATTCCTTAAGTAAATAAGCTGAGATGGGTACAGTTTAGGAGAATGAGGTGAACATTAGGGTTGATGATCCCAAGGCACACCCCCAATGCCTGTCATTGTCTGCAGGGTGGGGGTGAGGTGTTGGGACTGGAAAGTCTAACAGTACATTTCCTTGCTTTTGTCACATTAGTAACAAACCTAACTGTTTGCATTAACAAAGTTTTTTGCAAAGAATTTCCTAACTTTTTTAGATAGTATAATCATATCCTTTTTTGTCTGTGGGCATGCAGGGCACTACCATCCTTCCATAGATGCATAGCCATGAAAGCACAGGGACCTCCAGGCCCTGCACTTCCATTTATAGGCCAACAGTGACCAGATTGTCCACATAGCCATCTCATTACCCCACCTTATGTACCCTGGTACAGAACATTTTCGAATCCATACGAAAATGTAATTCTGTGCAACTACAATGCCATGTCATGCCACAGGTGCGAAAACACATTTTGGGCAGGATTTGAAAAATGACAGCTGTGACATACATGAGGTCAGGTAATAAGAAGGCTACTGTACATTGAAACTCAGAGATCAAAATATTTTACATTTACAAAGTTACAGGCAGGCATACTAAAATTGCAATGAATGGTAATAACTTTGGCATTTTTTTCTAATTTTCATTCCAAATTGTGAACATACAGTAGTCTTTGTATGACCCCACCTCCTAAACCCCATAGGTGAAAATTTACAAATCTATGCCAAAATGCCATTCTGTGCCACAGGTGCAAAAACACATTTTGGGCAGGATGTGAAAAATGATAGCTGTATTGTTCATGAGGTGGTGTGAATAAAAGGCTATGTTGAAAATGTGGACTCAAAATATTGAAAATTACCAAAGTTATGTGGTGCATAGAAACATTTCAATGAGTGCTCATAACTCGGCCATTTTTAGGAATGTTTTAACTAAATTTTCAACATGGTCTTTTTGGGATTCCACCTCTGGAATACTGGTGGTGACATTTTGTTATTCTGTCCTGAAAGGTGATTTCACACAGTGACCTTGAAATCACATTCTGGGCCCAGTTAATGAAATGACAGTGGAAGTGTTTATGAGGTGAGGTCCTAACAAGGCTATGCTGTAAATGTGGTGAAAAAAATACCTTAAAATGGCAAAGTTGTGAACATATGTTCTAAACGCCATTGAAATACATTCTACAGCACTTACCTTGATTCCTCAGTTCGCGATTCAGTTTTAAAGATTGCAGTCATTCCCCGGTCAACAGAAGATGATAGCTGATGACCTACTTTGGTAAGTATCGGGTAAACGAGGTGTGGGGTCATTGGCACTTAGGAGGGTCAGGATGAGGGAGGGGGACAGCAGGAATGATGAGGGAATGTTTTCTTTTTTCAGGTTAAAAAATAAAAAAGATGGTGTTGGACGGTTTTCTCCTTTACAGGTTGTAAAGTAAATAACTTTTTCGGGACACTAGGAGTGGGCTCCCCCATATCCCACACTACTGGGGGAGGGCTTCTAGTGCTGACATGGGGATTGGGCACCCTGATATCAGCAAATAAAACATGGGCTGGGGGGTTATCTGACACTGGAGGTGAGCATCCCAGTTTCAGATTATATACATAAATATATGATGGGAATTGGAAGGTGGGGAGTGCCACTAGACACCAGGGAAAATATGTGAGAAGGGGAAGTGCCACTATACAGCAGGGAAAGATATTAGAGATGGATGCACTAGGGGCAGTGATCAGTGGGTGGGGGGGTGCCACTAGATACCACGGAAAGGAGCAGGTGAAAACTAAACATGCAGCCAAGAGCATGAGTCCCAGATGTGGCTGCAGGTGTCAAGAAAATCCCACTGTTCTCATACAGAGAATGTGACAGAAGTGGTCCTCTCACTAACCTCGCCACCTGGGATTTTTGGTGTTCACAAAAGGTATTTCTGGCCACAATGAAAAAAAATAACATCAGAATGTAGCTAAATGGGTCCAGTTTAGCTAAGTTTTGATGTTTTGGTTTGTATTACATTCATTTTTGAATGTTTTTTTTCTATTTCCTGTCTTTTGCTAATGACAAAACAAAATGGCAGACACAACAGAGCTCTGCCAAAATACAATAGGTTGTATGTGACCCTACATGCAAAATGACAGTAGCTCCTGCAAACACAACACAGTTCAGTGAAAACATACTAGGCTCTATGTGACCCTATATGCAAAAAACAGTATCTCCTGCAAAAAGAAAAGTATTTTCATGTGGAACATCTAACTTTTCCCATAGAAAATAATGGGAAAATGAAAAATGTTATAACCATTAAATGGAATAATATTTTTTCACTGAACCTTCAAAAGGCACATCTGTGATGCAAATGTGTTGTACACTGAATATTTCTGACTGGAACCTAAAGCTATTTCTGAGATACAGGTGGATGGCAAAACACTGGTAAATTTTAGTGGTTTTGATGCTCTGAATCTCAGAAATAACACAATGGATTCACATGAAACTTACTACATCAAGAGACCTGTCCCCGAGAGATTATGTATGCCAAATTGCATGCAAATCCTTTCAACAGTTCCCAAGTCATTAAAGTTCAAAAAGGTAGCATTAACTAAACTGGTACTACCATGACAGTATTATTATTCATTCTGTCTGTCCGTCTACCTATCTATCTATAGTACATGGTTAGGATTTGTTGTGGATGGAAAACAATGGTTTTCCAAATCCTGTTGTAGGACAGTTCAAAGGTTAAAAAAGTTGTACTATTATTCTGACATAACATCGATAGTACAACAACTTTTACCCCTTGAGCTCCTACCTGATTGGTGGAAACAGTCAGTGATTTAAAAAATGCATTCTAAAATGGTGGATTCACTTAGCGAGCAGTTGGACGAGCAGACAGTTGGGACAGGGACTGCCATAATTGTCTCTGTGTGTCCAAACTATCAATTTGCAGTTTTTTTTAAGTCTCTGGCACAGTTATGGTAAAAACAGAGTGGGACCACAGCGAGGAGTACCGCTATATTTGGGGACGTGACTGGAACAGAGCATAACCATAGTGAGGAGGACCAGTACCTTGTGTGATGGGACTCGAGCAAGGACCAGTGCAGGAGTGTCAACGCAAGGTATGAACCTTGTGTTCATTTTGGGGGAACCATATACTATAAAAAACAGTGGATGGTTGACCATCCATAACTAAGTCAGTGTTTCCATTGCAGGAGTTGATGATGCCATGGAGACCTCTCGAGCCTCTCTCTTGAGGTCTCTATGACATCATCAACTCCCTTGATGGAAACACAGCCTTGTTGTGGATGGTCAACCATCCACTATTCTATATATCTTTCTATCTAGAGAGATAAGTTGCAAAAAACTTATTAGGGTCATTATGACAAAAATTGGGAAATGAGGTGTTAGGGTTTCCCCTAACACCCCGCCCTCCCAAACCAGGCTGGAGAGCAGATGTGGGGTGTGCCTTGGGCTTCTCAAGCCTAACTCTCACCACATTCTCATAAAGTCTACACATCTGATGTTATTTACAGATGGAACGGGGTGAACGTTAGGCTTGAGAAACCCATGGCACACTCCACACCTGCTCTCCTGCCTGGTTTTTGAGGGTGGGGTGTAGGGAAACCCCAACACCTCATTTCCCAACTTTTGTCACTTTGACTTTAAATGGAGCATAACAAACTTTTCTTGCAACTTATTTCCTTACTTCTTGAGTTAGTATAATAGTATCCTTATTTTACTGTGGGAGCATAGGGACTTTTGGACCCTATGCTCCCATCCCTCTGTAGCTGTGTATATACTGTATATGTAGCTGTGGAAAGCCCTGCGCTTCCATTTAAAGGACAACAGTGGCCAAATTGTCAGCAAAGCCATCTTATTACACCCATCTCATGTACGTGGTACAGAAAATGCTTGAATCCCTACCAAAACATAATTCACTACAACTGCAATGCCACAGGTGCAAAAACACATTTTGACCAGGATTTGAAAAATGCCAGTGGTGACAAACAAGAGGTGGGGTAATAAGAAGGCTATGATGAAAATCTAGGGTATTTAACATTTCCGAGGTTATGAGCTAGTGTAGCAAAATTGCAACAAATAGTCATAACTTTGGCATTTTTTGATATTTTGACCCCACATTTTCAACATAATCTTCTTATGACCCCATCTCATAAATCCTCTTGGTGAAAATTTTCAAACCTGTGCCAAAACACCATTCTGCACCACAGGTATAAAAACACATCTCAGACAGGATGTGAAAAATGACAGCTGTACTGTTCATGAGGTGGTGTTAAAAATGGTCAGATGTTGAAAATTTGGACTTAAAATATTGAAAATTACCAAAGTTATGCATGTGCAAAAAAAAATGTCAATGAACACGTGTAACTTAGGCATTTTTAGGAATTTTTGTTTTACCAAATTTTCAACATGGCTTTTTTGGGACCCCATCTCTTTAACACTGGAAGTGAAATGTCAGTATTCAGTCTGGAAAGGTGATTTAACACCATGACTGCAAAATCACCTTCTGGGCCTGATAATTTAAAAATGACAGTTGCAGTGTTTATGAGGTGGAGTTTCAAAAGAGGCCATGTTGAAAATTTGGTGCAAAAAATGCTTTACAGGTAGAAAACAAAATATATATTTCTGGACACTGAGAGTGGGCTCCCCAGTGTCCCACACTGCTGGGGTGTCTTCCAGTGCTGACATGGGGATTGGACCCCTGATGTAAGAAAATGATAAAAAAAAGGAACTGGGGCAGTATCTGACACTGGGGGAGACATCCTGGTGTCAGATTATACTGAAACATAAATTATAAAACATAGCAATGAGAATCAGAGGGTGGGTGGGGCCAGTAAACACCAGGAAAAGATAATGGGGGGGAGTGCAACTAGGATCAATGAGTGAGAAAAGCCATTTGTTAATTAGCTGAATGTGATCAGCCATTTAGTATTCAGGCTCTTCTCATGCCTTGACCCCCTTCCCCTTGGACGTTTTGAAAACATAAAACAATACTTGAATTAGCTGAAAACACCAACAGGTGTTTACCCAATCGAGGAATGCGGGATCAGATTCTGAGATCAGTTTTCTCAAAAGTTGGCTATAATTAAGTTAATTTTGTCAGTGGACATATTTGGCCACAAACTGTGGCAACTTTTTCATGAGACACCCTTCCTTGTTTCATGAAACAATGAGATTTTGGCACAGTTTGATGCACAAATTCCCCTTGTTTTGTGAAACAACTGCCATAATTTGCAGCACAAATACATCCACAAACAAAATTAACATATTTCTGGGCATTTTGGGGGCAAACTAACATCAGAATCAGATTCATCGTGCACCTATTAGGTAAACACAGCAGTTGGTGTTTACCATCTGGCTGTATTTTTTAAAATATTTAAATTTGTTAGCCACACTAATGGAAAACAAGATGGCAGAATCTCAGCTCTACAGTCTGCATTTGCGACAACAAATACCACTTTTGTGGTAACAAACAATTGTTTTGCATGGCACATCTAACCTTTCCCAAAGGAAATAATGGGAAAATTTAAACTTTAATAACTTTTGAACAGACTAATATTTTTTGCCAAACCTTCAAAAGGAACATCTGTGACCCAAGTCCAATACACCCTAAACATTTCAGACCAAAGTCCCAAGCTGTTTCAGAGAAATGGGGTGACAAATAATTTACAAAAACAATTATAATTTTCACATTTTCAGACATTTTGTATCTCTGTGCCCAAACATCCGACCAGAATGAAACGTACAAAATCCAGAGATTCTTGATGCCCAATGGCACATGCAAAATTTAATGTGAATTGGTCAAATGGTTTCAGAGTTACTGAAGGCACAATTTGGGATTTAACATTGATGTTACTGTTGAACTCTAACTACAGGGGTTCTACCGCACCCGTACTATACATCTATATGTATGCTGACGACACCAACCTGTTCTCCTCTGGCAAATGCCCCACCGATGTAGCAACCACCTTTCAGCATGATTTCCATCAGGTTCAGCTATGGTTTGCTTCAGATTAGCTATTCCTAAATGACAAAAAGACTGTCTTCATGACCTTTGACACCAGGCAGAGACTCTCTAGGCTCCACCCTTTACCTTCTATCCTTACCCTTGATGGGACAATCCTAGAGGACACCTCCTCATTCAGATACCTTGTTTGTTGGTTGGACCAACACCTCAACTACTCTGGCCACATTGATGACATCCTGAAAAAAGTGTGCCCCAAGCTTGGTGCCTTATTCAAGAACCGTAGTTACATTACTCTTATGGTGAGGTGTGAACTAGTCCAGAAGATTATCCTCCCCTTTTTGACTACTGGGTTGTAGTCTACAGTATAGTGCTGCTACCAAATCCTCCCTAACAAGATTGGACACTCTCTTTAACTCCTGTAGTCATTTTGCCCTTGATGCTTCATCGTGCATACATCACTGTGACCTCTACATGCCAACAGGTGCCTCACTCATTGTGCCAAACTCACTTCTAAATTTTGATTAGGAGAACTTCCCTCCCATCTTTCATGTTCACTCTCCCCCCCCATTCCCTCAGATCCTCTGACGCTTGCACTTTTTTGGTCCCCCATCAATCCAATCTCATTGGTCAGTCAGGCTTCACCCCTCATTTCCCACACATCTGGAACCCCTCTCCCCAAAATACGGCACTCCTCCTCCTTCTACTCCTTGTTTCCACCTTACACAACTTTCTCTCATCCCTAACTGCTCTTGCTTTAACCCTCCTTAATCACCCTGCTATACCTCTGCTCCTCTCTGTGACTCACATCCCCTATTAAACCTTCTTCCCCCAAGACTGTTTCTCAGCATGCTCTCCTCTCCCATCACCGCTTACCCCCTCACTCCTACCCCAAACCTTCTTCCATTACCAACTTGCCCCTGCTTAGTTTTGACCTCTGGCAGGGTTTGCAGCATCCTGAAAAGGGGTCTAGTACTGGCAAATCTCCTTCTCCCCTTCCCCTCTCTCCTTTCTACCCAACTTGTCCTCACCTAAACATGTCCTCTGTCAGGATTCTTAGCACCCTGGCGAAGTCTACTCTCACATAAGTTTCTTCCCTCCCTCCTTTTTTTTCCTTTCCTCTTCTATCCCTCTATTTCCCTCTGCCCAACTTGTCCTCTTAATTCTATCACCTGGCAGGGTTCTCTACATCCTGGAGGGGCCTAGCAATGGGCAATTACTCTTCCTTCACTCGCTCCTCTAAAAAACCACTATGGCTCTCAAAAGAGGTGTCAGAGAAGGTTAAGGAGAAAAAGGCTGCATTCAAAAAGTATAAGGAATCACAGACGGAGCATGACAGAAAACGGTATCAATTAAAGCAGAAAGAAGTGGGGAAGGCAGTCAGAAAAGCAAAGGCCCAAACCGAGGAAAAGATAGCCAACTCAGTTAAGAAGGGGGATAAAACCTTTTATAGGTACATTAGGGAGCATAGAAGGGTTAAGGGAGGGATAGTGAAGATTAATAAAGGAGAGGGGAGGTGGGCAGAGGGAGACAGTGAAAAGGCAGAGATACTGAATGAATACTTTTGCTCAGTATTCACAAAAAAAGAAGAGAAGGAGTTACCTAAACCAAACAGTAGAAGCACTGTGGATAGTGGGGTTGATACCAGTCCATTTACAGAAGAAAGAGTACTGAAAGAACTCCTAAAACTCAAGGTGGACAAAGCAATGGGGCCTGATGGGATTAATCCTAGAATCCTAAAAGAGCTAAGGGAGGACCTAGTGACACCACTAACCACACTTTTTAGCAAATCATAGGAAGATGGGGTGGTACCTGAGGACTGGAGGAGGGCAGATGTGATTCCCCTTCACAAAAGTGGGAGCAAGGCAGAAGCAGGAAACTACAGACCTGTTAGTTTGACCTCAGTGGTGGGGAAAATGATGGAATCACTTCTGAAAGAAAGAATTGTTGAGTATCTAGAGGCCAGCGGGGCACAGGGCCCAAAGCAGCTTGGATTCACAGCAGGAAGGTCATGTCAGATGAATCTAATTGATTTCTTTGACTGGGTGACCAAAGTAATAGACCAGGGAGGGGCTGTGGATATGGCCTACCTAGACTTTAGCAAGGCATTTTACACAGTCCCACACAAAAGATTAATAATCAAGTTAGCCAGCCTGGGAGTGGGTCCCAGGATGGTAGCCTGGGTAGCAAACTGGCTGCACAACTGGACACAGAAGGTAATAGTGAATGGTACACATTCTGAAGAAAGGGGGGTTACTAGTGGAGTACCTCAGGGCTCAGTACTGGGTCCAGTCCTCTTTAACATCTTTATAGGTGACATTTCAGAGGGTCTGGAAGGAAAGGTATGCCTCTTTGCTGATGACACAAAGATCTGTAACAGAGTTGATACACAAGGAGGGGCTAGAAAGAATGAGAAGGGACTTGGCAAGGTTGGAGGAATGGTCAGACATATGGCAACTTAGATTCAATGCAAATAAGTGCAAAGTAATGCACCTGGGAAATAAAAATCCAGGAGAGGACTTACACAATAGCAGGGAGGTACTAACGACAACAACAGTGAAGGGATCTGGGTGTAGTCATATCAGATGACCTAAAGGTGGGTAAGCAATGTAGAAGTCAGTAAGGAGAGCCAGGGGATACTGGGATGCATAGGAGAGGGCATCACAAGTAGAAAAAGGGAAGTGGTTATCCTCTATACAGGCAGTTGGTGAGACCCCATCTGAGTACTGCGTACAGTTTTGGAGACCTCATCTATGCAAGGACATAGACAGGATGGAAGCAGTCCAGAGGAGGGCAACTAAAATGGTGCAGGGTCTACATCAGAAACCATATGAAGAGAAACTGAGAGAGCTTAATATGTATACCCTTGATGAAAGAAGGGACAGGGGGGGCATGATAGAAACTTTGAAGTACCTCAAGGGAATCAACAAAGTCCAGGAGGGTAGCATCTTTCAGAAAAAGAGATGTGTAAGAACAAGGGGACACAATTTAAAGTTAGAGGAGGGACAGCTCAGGGGTAATGTGAGGAAATTCTTTTTCACAGAGAGAGTGGTGGACGCATGGAACTGCCTTCCTGGAGAGGTTGTGGGGTCTAAAACAGTGGGGGAATTCAAACATGCATGGGACAGACACAAGGCAATTATAGTGGGGGGGGTGGCAGGAAGTAGGCTGTTGGTTAACTAGAATCTGCAGCTTATCCAATAGGTAGGGAAATGAGCAGACTGAGTGGGCCAAGTGGTCCTTTTCTGCCGTCAAAGTCTATGTTTCTATGTTCTACCCAACTAGCCCTTGCCTGATTCTGTGCTCAGGAAGGTTTCTCAGCATCCTGGAGTGGTCTAGTCTTAGACAAGCTTCTTCTTTCCCTCCTCTTCCCCCCTTTCCCTACAACCTTTTTTTTTCTCTCTTCCCAACATGTCCTCACCTAGTTCTGCCCCCTTGCAGGGTTCTCAGCATCCTGGAGGGGTTCCAGCACTGGGAAATGACTCTTCCTTCCCTCCCCTTTCCCCTCCATCCTTTCTACCTAACCCATCCTTCCCTGACTCTGCTCTCTGGCAGGGTTCTCAGCATCCTGAAGAGGGCTAATCTTAGCCACATTTTCTCCCACCCCTCCTCCTCTTTCCCGTTACCATCCCCTCTACTATCTTTACCCAACTTGTCCTTGCCTACTCCTGTCCCTTATTCTAAGTTTCCACCTCATTCCATCACTGGCAGTGATCTCTGCTCTTTGAAAAGGTCAGTTCCAGGTATGACTCATCCTTCCCTACCCTATCGATTACCCCCACCTCCCTCATGCCCCCTCTCTACTCCCTGCACTCAAACAAAGGAATTAGTTCACTTGAGCTAATAACTTGCACTTTTTGTTCTGTCTGAGGTGCTCCCAGATTGCACTAGCCCTCTGTTAACTTGCCCCCCGCAACTGATTTTTTGCTCACTTTGCTCTTGTAATATTCCCCCCATCATTATCCTCTCCTTTCCCCAGCTGGTTTCCCCTTTCTACCCCTCTACCCTCCTTGATGTCCCCTCACTGCACCTCATTCATTCATTAAATAATAGCTAAATTGTGATCCATTCCTGTAAGGCTTTGGCTCCGAGGTTACATTAAATTTCTTTACTATGTTCCTCAGTTGGGCCACTTGTATTTAAATGCATATTCCACCACAGGTATGATATATTTAACTGTATGTTATGTCAGAAATGTGATTGTATAATTATTTATGATATTTTTTAATTGTATGTCTTGTTACAAATGTAATTGAATGTTTAATTTCTCAGATATGTTAAATGGTAAACTGTATTTCTAATTCTTCATCCAATTGTACCCCCCCCTCCCCCAGGTCGCACTGAGAGATGTGCAACTTGTTGCTCAGTGTGCCTTTCTGTGAAATATTTCAATAAATTATATATATATATATATATATATATATATATATATATATATATATATATATATATATATATATATATATATATATATATATATATATATATATATATATATATATATATATATATATATATATATATATATATATATATATATATATAGAGGTGCAGTAGCTCACTATAGTTAGAGTTAGTATGGAGATTCTATGTTAATGTGCATTTTATTAACTTCACAACAGTTCAATGGATTTATACAAAATTTTGCATGTGCAGTCTCTTGGGATAGATCACTTAATGTAAGAAGTAATGTTCCAGTCAGATTTGTGGATTCTGAGATCTGGATAATGAATAAAACTTTACATTTGCCAATTTTTGCAGTCTTTTCCTCATCGTGCTGCACAGAGACGGTGAGGAGGTTTGGTCTGGAATTTTTGTGGTAGAAAGAGCTTGGCACATAGAATAGGCCAGCATTTATTTGGTGAAAAAATATTAATCCATTTAAAAGTATAGCATTTTTAAGTTCCCATTATTTTCAAAGGGATTTTTACTTTTCAGGATAGCTGCATGGTTTGAACAAGGATCCTTGTCCACAGAAACATAGAATCTGATGGCAGATAAGGACCACTTGGTCCACCTAGTCTTCCTATTTCCCTACCAAATGGATAAGCAGCAGATCCTAGTTAACCAACAGCCTACTTCCTCCTACCCCCCACTAGAATTGCCTTATGTCTGTCCCATACATTCTTCAATTCCCTTACTGTTTTTGACTCCATGACCTCCTTAGAAAGGATGTTCCATGCATCTACAACCTTGTCCATGAAGAAATACTTCCTCATGTTACCTCTGAGCCATCCCCCTCTGTCTTCAAATTGTGCCCCCTTGTTCTTGCACATCTCTTTTTCTGAAAGATGCCACGCTCTTGGACTTTGTTGACTCCCTTGAGGTACGTGAAAGTTTCTATCATGTCCCCCATCTCTCTCCTTTCCTCGAGGCTATACATATTAAGCTCCTTTAGTCTATCTTCATATGTCATCTGGTGCAGACCCTGCACTATTTTGGTTGCCCTCCTCTGGATAGCCTCTACTCTGTCTATGTTTTTATGGAGATGGGGTCTCCAAAACTGCATGCAGTACTCCAGATGTGGTCTTAAAAACTGCCTGTACAGAGGGACAACAACTTCTTGTTTTCTACTGGTGATGCCTCTCCCTATGCATCCCAGTATCCCTCCCCCACCACGTCCTTACTGCCTTCTCACATTGCTTGCCCACTTTAGGTCATTTGATATAACTACCCAGGTCCTTCCATTTTGTTGTTGTCAGTATCTCACCCCCCATTGTATATTCTTCCCTGGTTTTGTTTCCCAGGTGCATTACTTTGCACTTCTTTGCACTGAATCTAAGCTGCCATACATTGGACCACTCCTCCAACCTTGCCAAGTCCCTTCTCATCCTTTTCACCCTATCTTCTGTATCAACCCTGTTGCAGATCTTTGTGTTATCTGCAAAGGGACATACTTTTCCTTCTAGTCCTTTTGCAATGTCACTTATAAAGACATTAAAAAGGACCGGCCCCAGTACTGAACCCTGCGGTACTTCACTAGCAACCCCCTTTATTCATTGTGGACTTCATTATATTATTACCCTCTGTGTCCTGTTGTCCAGCCAATGTTTTACCTAGACTACAACCCTGGGACCCACTCCCAGTCTGGCTAATTTGTTTATTAATCTTTTGTCAAATGCCTTGCTAAAGTCTAGGTAAGCAATGTCCACAGCCCCTCCCTGGTCTACTACTTTGGTCATCCAGTCAAAGAAATCAATTAAATTCATCTGACATGACCTTCCTACTGTTAATCCATGCTGCCTTGGGTCCTCTGCCCCACTGGCCTCTAGGTACTCAAAAATTATTTCCTTCAGAAGTGATTCCATTTTCCCTACCACTGAAGTCAAACTGTTATGTCTGTAGTTTCCTGCCTCTGTCTTGCACCCACTTTTGTGAAGGGGAATCACATCTGCCCTCCTCCAGTCCTCAGGGACTACACCATCCTCCCATGATTTATTAAAAAGGGTAGTCAGTGGTGTTACTAGTTCTCACCTTAGTTCTTTTACAATTCTGGGATGAATCCAATCAGGCACCATTCCTTTAGCCACCTTCAGTTTTAAGAGTTCTTTCAGAACCCTTTCTTCTGTGAAAGAACTGATATCAACCGTCTATCCAGAGTGCTTCTATTGACTGGATTAGGTATCTACTCCTGCTCTTCCTTTGGGAATACTGAGCAGAAGTATTCATTCAGTATCTCTGCTTTTCCACTGTCCCTTTCTGCCCAACCACCCTCCTCTTTATTCAGCCTCAGTATTACAGGAACATAGAAACATAGAATTTAATGGCAGATAAGGACCGCTTGGCCCACCCAGTCTGCCCATTTCCCTACCTAATGGATAAGCTGAAGATCCTAGTTAACCAACAGCCTACTTTTTCCTACCCTCACCCACTAGAATTGCCTTATGACTGTCCCATGCATTCTTGAAATCCACCACTGTTTTTGACTCCACAACCTCCTCAGGAAGGCTGTTCCATGCATCCACAACCCTCTCCATGAAAAAATATTTCCTCAAATTACCTCTGAGCCATCCCCCTCTATCTTCAAATTGTGCCCCCTTGTTCTTTCTCACCTCTTTTTCTGAAAGATGCTACCCTCTTGGACTTTGTTAATTCCCTTGAGGTACTTGAAAGCTTCTATCATGTCCCCCCCTCCTTTCCTCGAGGGTATACATATTAAGCTCCTTAAGTCTCTCTTCATATGTCTTCTGGTGCAGACCCTACACCATTTTAGTTGCCCTCCTCTGGACTGCCTGCATCCTGTCTGTCTTTGCGGACATTGGGTCTCCAGAACTGTACGCAGTACTCCAGATCACCAGCTGTCTGTTCAGAGGGGTAACAACTTCCTGTTTTCTTCTGGTGAGGCCTCACCCTATGCATCCCAGTATCCCCCAACCCTCCTTACTGCCCTCTCACATTGCTTGCCCACCTTTAGGTCATCTGATATGACTACCCCCAGGTCCCTTTCCATTTTTGTTGTTGTTAGTATCTCACCCCCATTGTGTACTGTTCCCCTGGTTTTTTCTTCCCCAGGTGCATTACTTTGCACTTCTTAGCATTGAATCTAAGCTCCATACATTTGGCCATTCTTCCAAACTTGCCAAGTCCCTTCTCATCCTTTCCACCCCACTTTGTACATCAACCCTGTTCCAGATCTCTGTGTTATCTGCAAAGAGTCATACTTTCCCTTCTAGTCCCTCTGCAGTGTCACTTATAAAAACATTGAAGAGGACTGATCCTAGTACTGAACCCTGTGGTACCCCACTAGTAACCCCCTTTCTTCAGAGTGGACTCCATTTACTATTACCCTCTGTGTCCTGTTCTCCAGCCAATTCTTTACCCAGTCTACCATCTGGGACCCACTCCAGAGCTAGCTAACTTGTATATTAATCTTTTGTGAGGCACTGTGTCAAATGCCTTGCTAAAGTCTAGGTAGACCATGTCCACAACCCCTCCCTGATCTACTACTTTGGTAACCCAGTCAAAGAAATCTATTAGATTTGTCTAACATGACCTTCCTGCTGTGAATCCATGCTGCCTTGGGTCCTGAGCCCCTCTGGCCTCTAGGTACTCAACAGTTCTTTCCTTCAGAAGTGATGCCATCATTTTCCTCATCACTGAGGTTAAACTAACAGGTCTGTAGATTCCTGCTTCTGCCCTGCTCCCACTTTTGTGAAGTGGAATAACATCTGCCCTCCTCCAGTCCTCAGCTACCACCCCATCCTCCTATGATTTGTTAAAAAGGGTAGTCAGTGGTGTCACTAGTTCTACCCATAGTTCTTTTAGAATTCTGGGATGAATCCCACCAGGCCCTACTGCTTTGTGCACCTTCAGTTTTAAGAGTTGTTTCAGAACCCTTTCTTCTGTGAGTGTTTCTATTGTTTGGTTTAGGTACCCTCCCATTTGTGAATACTGAGCAAAAATATTGGTTTAGTTTTTCTGCCTTTTCACAGTCACCCTCTGACCACCCCCTCCCCTTTATTAAGCATCACTATCCCTCCCTTGGTCTTCCTTCACTCCCTGATGTACCTATAAATGGTTTTATCCCCCTTCTTAACTGAGTTGGTGATCCTTTCCTTGGTTTGGGCCTTTGCTGTTCTGACTGCCTTCCCTGCTTCCTTTTGCTTTAACTGATACAGTTCCCTGTCCTGCTCCTTCTGTGATTCCTTGTACTTCCTGAATGCTATCTTTTTCTCCCTAACCTTCCCTGCCGCCTCCTTTGAGAACCATAGTGTTTTTTCACATCTTCTTGTTTTGTTTATTGGCTTCACACAAAGGCTTGTTGCCTCTGTGATGGCAATTTTGATTATTTTCCATTGTTCTTCCTCCCCTCCTTTCTGCCCATTTGCTAGTGCATTCCTTAGACACTCACCCATTTTGGCAAAGTCAGCCCTCCTAAAGTCCAGGACATTTGCCTTTGTATGGCTGGACTCTACTGCTGTGTTTATCATGAACCAGACTGTTCGATGGTAACTAGTTCCAAGATGGCTACCCACTTCTAAATCTGTGATCCACTCTCCATCTCCATTTGAAAGTACCAGGTCTAAGATTGCTCCCTCTTGAGTGGGTTCCAAGTACTAGTTGTCTAAGGCATGCCCCCTGTAGGGCATCTAAAATGACCCCACTCTAGGATGTGGCTGCAGCAAATGCACTGTAGTTAACATCTCGCATATTCATATCCCCCATCAACAATATCTCCCCTTTTTCTGCCTTAGTCTTACTTTGCTCCCTTATGTACCTATAAAAGGTTTTGTCCCCCTTCTTAACTGAGTTGGTTATCTTTTCCTTGGTTTAGGCCTTTGCTATTCTGACTGCCTTCCCCACTTCTATCTGCTTTAACTGGTACAGTTCTCTGTCCTGCTTCTTCTGTGTTTCCTTATACTTCCTGAATGTTATCTTTTTCTCCCTAACCTTCCCTTCCACTTCTTTTGAGAACCATAGTGGTTTTTTCTCTAGTTTTCATTTGTTTGCTTCACACAAAGGCTTGTTGCCTCTGTGATGGTAGTTTTGATGTTTCCCCATTGTTGCTCCACCACACCTTCTTGCCTGTTGCTAGTGCTTTTCTGAGAGGCAAGTCCTTGTCCACGAGTTGCCAATCCTTGCCCGTCAAAAAAAAATCTTTGTCCTTGAGCCACTATCTTGTTTTCAGATTGTGCCCAGAAAAAAGTGTCATACCTCTGCCCAGGGACATCTGTGTCACACATGAAAGTGTGATTTCTTCTCATCAGGAGTTGATGAACTGTGTTGTGTGCTTTCTGGCATCTGTATGCCTGCAGAAATTTTTTTTTCAAATAATTTAAATCCTTGTTCATCGCTCACTAACTTCCTTGTCCATCAGCATTTGTCCATCATGGCATACAAGGAAAACAGCTGATGGACAAGGATTCCTAGTCTTGCCATCGGGTAGTGAAATTTTGATGACCAGATGGCCAGACTGGAAATCCTTGTCCATCAGCTATTTTCCTTGTATGCCATGATGGACAAAGACTGATGGACAAGGAATTGTCCTGACAGACAAGGATTCTTTATATCCCGGGTGTCTAGTGGCACCCCCCACCCTGAATTCTGTTATTTTTTTATATTTATTTTTTTTCTTTTTTGTGGCTTTCTTGACACTTATAACTGGTGTCCAGTGGTACTCCCACCCTCAGTCTCATAGAAATCATTGGTGTTAGTGGTATTCCCCTTAAGTCCCTTTTCACTTTTTTCCTTGTAAAGAAAAAAAGTTCCTCGATGTCTTTTGCTGCATGTTAGCTGTTAACACAAAAAACATCCATCACTGCTCACTCCTGCACCCTGCCATCTGCTGTGCACACACCTTCCCACATACCCTTGATGTCCCCCCCAGACCACCACTCACCTCAGGAGATCCCAGGTTCAGCAGCCACTATGCTGATTGAAGACATGTCTTGCTGCTGGAACCAGCAACTGCAATATGAACTAAGGTAAATGCAGTCCTATGTATTTGGATGAGGGGAGGTTCAACTTTTGAACATAACTCAGCCATTTTTTAAGATTTTAGCCCCAAATTTTCAACATGGCCTTTTGAGGACCTTGCCTCATGAACAATATGATTTTCATTAGGCAACTCTTGCCAGAAAGGTGATTTTGTGTTCAGTTAGTGGAATCACCTTTCCAGTGGGAATTGTGTAATGACAGTCATATTGTTTATGAGGCGGGGTCATAAGAAGGCTATGTTGTAAATTTGGGGTCAGAATTCTGAAAAATGGCTGCGTTATGGGCATCCATTGCAATCTTTTTATGCACGCTCTAAACTGTGGAAATTTTCAATATTTTCACCCATATTTTCAACATGATCTTCTTATTACTCCACCTCATATATGTCACAACTATCATGTTTCAAATCCTGACCAAAATGTGTTTTCACACCTGTGGCATTGAATTGCATTGCAGATGCACAGAATTATGTTTTGGTGGGGATTTGAAACTTTTTTTGTGCTGGGTACATGCAGTGAGGCCATAAGAAGGCAATGTTGAAAATCTGGGATCACATAAGGATACTGTTATATTATCTAAATTGAGAAATGGCTGTGCAGGGTCCAAAGGACCCTGCACTCCAATGGCAACATAAGGATATTGTTATACTATCTCAATGGAAGATTGGGAATTATAGTATCTCAATGGAGGGATGGAAGTGCAGGGTCCAAAGGACCCTGCACTCCCATCATTACATATGAATACTGTTACACTGTCTCAATGGAAGGATGGGAGTGCAGGGTCTGAAGGACCCTGTGCTCCCACAGTAAAATTAGGATACAATTATGCTATCTCAAAAAGTAAGGATATTAGTTAAGATTGCTGTGACAAAAGTAGGGAAATGAGGCTTTAGGGTTTCACCCTAAAACACCACCCCATCCCTGCAGAGACCAGGAGGCATCAGGGAGGAGGTGGCATTAGGGTCGCCAACCCAAACATTCACACCATTTTCCTATACTGTAGCCACCCAGCTTATTTTACAATGGAATGGGTGAGTGTTAGGATTGGTTTAACATTAAGATTCACAGCCCCAAAACACACCCCTCATGCCTGTTCCTGCATCCACAGTGGGGGGGGGTCTTAGGCTTGGGATCCCTATGGTTGTGCTTCCCTACTTTTGATGCTTTAACCCTAATGGTGCATTAACAAAGTTTTTTGCAATGAATTTCCTTACATTTTGAGAAAGAATAATTGTAGCCTTATTTGATTATGGGAGTGCAGGGCCCAGAGAGGGCCCTGTGCTCCTACTAGTCTATAGCGAGTGGTATGAGCACAGGACCCAATCCATGCTTCTTGTAAATGTCCCTCATTTCCATGTGTCAACATAGGGATCACTGGGCTCTGCACTCATATCAGTCCATAGTAGGCCTCCGTGCTCTCATAGATGCCTGCTGTACTTGTCCCACATTTCCATGTGGGAGCATAAGGTCCTCTAGGCCCTGCGCTCCCATCAGTCCATAGTGAGTGATGGGGGCACAGGGCCATCCAGGCCCTGTGCTTCCATCCTTGCCTATTGTAATTGTCCCTTATGTGCATGTGGGAGCACAGGGCCTCTGGGTCCTGTGCTTCCATCAGTGCATAGTGTGTTGTGGTACCATTGTGCCCTGCAAGGCAGTACTGCTGCCATGTTGATAATGCATGCCACAGTATAGGTCACATGTGCCCAATTTGTTATAATTCACCAAGAGTTTGAAACAGGGCCTGGTAACATGAAAAACAAGTTAGTACACCCAAAGGTGTACTAAACTACCCATAGCACAGAAGCTGTATCTTGAAGTGTTTTTGAGATGGAGCATCTGAAAACTACCCCAACTATCACAATGTTACCCAATGGGAAATTCTGAAACTTCAAAGTGTTATAACTCTGCCATGCAGTAACATTTTCCACCAATCCAGCAAAAAGTACATCTTTGGGGCAAGTCCTTTGTACTCCAAAAATTTCAGCCCAAATCGTTTTTTAGTTATGAAGTGACAAACAGACATGTCTGGAAAAGTAGTGCTGCAAACTGCGGCAGTAGACTAGTTCTTTCAGCAAACAATGTCGCAATTAAGCAGTTCAAACTAAGTTAGCCACATCAACAGAACTACCCCATGAGACTATGCATGCAGAACATCATGCAAATCCATTGAAAGGTTGCAAAGTTATTATGGTGCAAAGTATGCAAAATTGGAAGACTGCAAAATTGGAAAAAACTTGTAATTTTTTTTTGTCGACTCTGTTTATCCTCCTTACATCTCTATCACTCAGACGCTCCCTGGTGGGTACCCCAATAACACTTTCTTCCACCCACCCACCTGAAGTCCACCAATGCCTCTCTGGTATGGCTTTTCTCTGCCTCACCCGGTCCGCCCAACCCATCGGCTCTGAGTTCCCCGGGGTGCAACCACCTTCACTCCTTGGTGCTGTATCTGAGAATCTAGTATAGAATCCAGGATTGGCAGACCACCAGAGAGATGTTGAGGAGCACCTGGCACTGGGCATGGATGCGTCATCACTGGACCCACCTTTGCCTACCAGAAATAGGGCCCTTTTCCTTGTATGTGTTCCCAGAAAGCATGGACTTGCAAAGATGCCCTGCATCCAACTGGTGCATTCCCAAATCTTTGCCTAAGGTGTCAGCTGCTGCTCTTACCCCTACCAGCATGCCACAGGTTATGGCATTCCCCAGCCACTGCAAGGAGCCACTCGAACTGTGGCAAGTGAATCCACCCTCCCCCAGGAAAGAACAGCCCTATGGACACTCAGTTCTTTCCTGTCCCAGATGACCCCTGACAACTCAAGTCCATTCTCAAACCCAGGTTGTAGGTGTGGCGCGAGGTGTGACTTCCAGCGCCTCAACCCTCAGCGCCAAGGGGTGGCTAAAAAACATGTAAATTTAAGGATGTTTAAGTCACAATATTTCAGAAACCACACAAGCAATTCAAAGGAAATTAGCAACATGAACAGACCTACTGCACAAATGTATGCCTGAAAATCTTCATGCATATCCATTGAACCATTGCAACGTTATTAAAGTGCAAACTAAGCAAAACTGGATGTCTATGAGCAAAAATGGGAAAACACATACATTTAAGGATATTTGAGACACAGTATCTTCGAAACCACACAAGTGATTCAAATAGAATTAAATACATCAACAGACCAACCCCACAAAATTATGCTTTCAAAATTTCATGCACATATGTTGTAGGGCTCCAGAGTCATTAAAGTGCAAATTATGCAAAACTGGATGACTTTTAGTAAAAATTGAAAAAAAAAAAAACATGTAAGTTTAATGATGACACAATATCTCATAAATCACACAAAAGGCTCAAATAAAATTCATGACATCAACAGACATACCCCTGAGATTATGAATGCAACATTTCATGCACATCTGTTTAATGCTTCCAAAGTAATTACTTTTTTTAATTCAGGTGTTTATCCTCCTGGGACTGCCGGCATGATTCTGTCTTCCTGCCAGACCCCAGTTGCTACTATGCCCCCCCCTACATCCCTCAGAACCTGTGTCCCCCACAGATTACCCCCTGTGGCAGGGAAGAAGGGAAAAGGGCTGTCCTACCCCCTCCTACTGTGTGATATCTGGAGCAGGCATGAGAGCACCATGAGGCCACAGTGCTGGAGTGCTGGAGAGGCTACCAGAGAGCTGGCAGCCATTTTCTTCCTCTTTTCTGGGTTCCCTTCCCCCTCACAGCTGTGAATGTGAATGTGTGGAGGCGAACACATGCATTATGATGCCACGTTACCTGTCTCCCTAGCTGTGGTGCTACCCCCCATCCTCCACTGGGGGCAGCCAAGGAGCGGGATGACATACCCACCCTTCCCTGGGAGAGGAGAGGAGAGGAGAGGAGAGCTGTCATCAGGTGCTCAATCCTCTCCGTCCATTGCTGGCCCCCAGTGGACCATACTCATTCCCGAACATGGGTTGCTGGCATGGCTCGAGGTGTGGCATTTAGCACCTCAACCCTCAGCACCACCAGGCCAGCAGGTTCTAAAGTTATTAAGGTGCATGTATGTGAAACTGGAAGACTGTGAAAATGGTGATAAAATGTAAGTTTAAGGATGTTTGAGACAAAGTATCTCAGGAACAACACAATGGATTCATATGAAATTTACCACATCAGGAGATCACCCCCCAGAGTTTATGCATGCCACATTTCATGCAAATCCATTTAAGGGTTAAAGAGTTATTAAGGTGCAATGTATAGAAAACTGGATGACAGTGTGCAAAAAGTATTTTCACTTTTACATCTATTTTTCCCATAGGAAATAATGGGACATTAAAAACTGAATAACTTTTGAGCAGATTAATATTTTTTCACCAAATGTTCAAAAGGCTTATATGTGAGGCAAAGACATTCTTCAGTCCTCAAAATGTCAGACAACAAGCAAAAGCCATTTCTGAGAAACGACTGACTAAAGGCATTGACAAAACCCATTGAAATTTGATGTTTTCCACTACTCTGTATCTCAACAACCACAAAAGGGATTCACACAAAAGTTTGCAGGTCAAGAGGCCTTACCATTGCTGCATAGCATGCCAAATGTAGTGTGAATCCATTCAACTGTTGCAAATTTATTAAACTGCAAAGTTGTAACATTAAACTGCCCTGCCAACCCTAATATACTGGTGCTACCATGCCAGCATTATATCTATATCTATATCTATATCTATATCTATATCTATATCTATATCTACAGCTATATCTACAGCTATATCTATATCTTATAGTGGCACAATAGCACCACTATAGTTAGGGTGAATAGGCACTTTGATGTTAAACCCCAATTTTGCACGTTAATAACTTTGCAACTGTTCAACAGATTTGAAGGAAATGTGGAATGCATGATCTGGTATGGTATGTCTCTTGATTTGTCAAGTTGTGTTTTGGTTGGATGTATGGTTTCTGCACAGAAAAGTGCTGAAAACGCATTTTTCACCACTTTTGTCATGTTTTTTTGCCCATCGCACTGCGACCATACCATATCTTAAATTTGGAACATACAAAGGGTTTCGGTCAACGAATAATCCAGCATTGGCTTAGTTAAAAAATATTAATCTGTTCCAAAGTTATTTAATTTTTAATTTTTTGGTTCTGAACATGCTCAGTTCACTCCAAGATTTATATGTATGTTTTGTGAAAGAGGATTGGGCTCACAGTCAAGGATTTTGTCAGCTCATGAAAGGGGATTTAAAAAATCCTAGACTATGAGGAAAAATTCCTTGTCCACAAGCTGCCATCTTGTTTTCATTTTCCCCCCAAACAAAATGTTGTAGCTCCCTCCATGGGTGACTTCTTATTGCAATAAGGTATGGATTTTGTTCAGGGTGATGCTGTCTACAAACCTATACCTTTGGTTTGCTTCATTTTGGCCAAAAAGTGTCTGTTTCAAATTTTGAAATTCTTCTTTCATGACTTGCTTCCAATCTTCGTTCGCGAGCTTACAAAATCTCAGTCTGCAAGCCAAACTCCTTTCACGAGGCAGCAAAATCCTTGACCATCACTTTGTGACTAGTTGGCCCTTCTCATGGATGAGGATTGACTCACGGTCATGGATTTTGCAGCCTCACGAAAGAGGACTGGCTCGTGAACTGGGATTTTGTCAGCTCACAAAAGGGGATTGGGTTTTTGAATCCTCTTTCGTGAACTGTCAAAATCCCAGTCTGCGAGCCATACCTTTTTGTGAGGTAGCAAAATCCTTGACAGTCACTTTGTGACCAGATGACCAAGATCTGACAGTCAAGAAATTCTCGCGGACTGGGATTTTGCTACCTCACAAATTAGGAATTTAAAAACTTTGCCACTGCACTGTAAATAAACAGTTAGGTCTTTTGACTTGAAATTTACAGGGTATTAAGGGGACACCCCACAGACATCAATTATGCTATTTAGGTGTTTAAAAGTTCATTGGTTCCATAGATATGGTATCACAAAGTTTTTTAATTTTCCTATAGGATAACATTGCATGCCCATAGCGACTTTCAGCGCCTGTATCTCAAAAATGAAGCAAGATACTGATTTTATGCTCCCTACAGCTGTGATCTAAGCTGTAGAAATAAGTTTGGAAATCATGGATTACACCAGCAGTGGAATTTTGTTTGTATTTGCTACAGTTACTGAGATATTGGCAAAAACGTGTTCCAAGGGTAAATTTTCAGAGCTTTTCAGTGCCCATAGCTCATAAACAGTGCAAAATATGGATTTCTTGATTTATCTCAAAAGTGTATTTCATTATCATGATTACAACGACACTTGAATTTTTTTCCTAGCTGCTATAGTTCATGAGATATTGGCAAATTAGTGTTACAAGGGTTCCTTGCTCTATAGGATTGCTGTATGTCTCTGTAGTTATGTGAAAGTGGGAGCACAGGGACCAGAGGGCCTGTGCTCCTACAGATACATATCGTTATGCAGAAATGGATAGTTTGTTGGGACCCCATGCTCCCACCAACACACGCTATTTATTAGTTATATTACACTTTTTCCAAAAGTAAGGACATTCATTGCAAAAAAAGCTTTATTTAATGCATCAGTTATGGTTAAAGTGACAACACTGGGAAAATGAGATGTTAGGGTTGAGTCCCTAACACCCCCACCACTACCCTACCCCCCATCCTTCACAGACCAATGGATGCCAAGGTGTGCCATGGGGTGGTGAGGCCTAACTCTCACCCCATTCTCCTTAACTGTAGCATGTCAACCTGTTTACACATGGAATGGGGTGAGAGTTGGGTCTCATCACCCCATGGCACACCCCGGCATCTGTCGGTCTGTGGAGGATGGAAGATGAGGGGGTGGGGTGGTGGTGGGTGGTTAGGGGCTCAACCCTAATGTCTCATTTTCCCACGTTTGTCACTTTAACCCTAACTGATGCATTAAACAAAGTTTTGTGCAACGACTATCTCTCTTTCTCTCTCTCTATATATATATGTATATACTCCAAATAGATATATAGATACGAACATATGAAAATCACCAGCAGAAAAAGGCCTTGCAGTCTACCATGTCTGCTCAGTTGTGCAGCTAACAGCCCTTATTTTGCAGCTGCACCTCCCAGTGTTTTATTAATTTATTGAACATATCGGAATTACAAACCTTTGAGTCAGAGACTCCTTTGCAAAGGCTCCACATCAAAATACAAGTTAACTGTACATTACAAATTAGAAGAACAAGTGGATACATGAGGTACAGTGCTGGGTACAAGACATACAGAGGGTAGACAACTATACCCTGAGTCACGACAAGCAGATACGCAACAAACCACATATTACATTAGGATAGTACAATAAGTAACATAGAACAGCAATATACTTGAGAACACTCAGGAGCAGGTACAAGCCTATCATTTTAAAGATGAGGGGGATCACTCAGGGGGCAGATACAGACACAGTGTTTTAGAGATGGGGGAGAAGGTATGGAGGAGGAAGGGAAGGGGTGGTGGGGGTTGCCATCGGAAAAGACTTTGTCCATGAAAGCTAGTAGAGGAAAAAGTAGGGGGTGTAAGGAGAGTAGGGGGAAGGGAGGAAGGTTATAAGCAATCGCAGACACAGGAGGAGAGAAGTAGATCTAGAAGTTTGGATTTGAAGGGGCCTAGTTTCAATTCCGAGGAGATATCTACAGCTAGGTCATTCATCCAGTAGGGGGCCCTATAGTTGAATGCACACTGCCCCAAGGATGTTCTGCAGTGAGGGACAAGGAGCAGGGCTTTTGTAGAGCTTCTGATGGATCTAGCTTGAGGGACAAGCTGAATTAGATCACAGAGCCCCATAGGGAAAAGACCAGCTGAGATTTTCTTGGCTATAAGGGAGGTTTGGTACTTTAGTCGAGCCTCAAAGTTTAGCCAGTTTGTTAGCTTGTAGAGGTCACAAGTAAGGGTCCACCTCAGCTGTACACATGTTGCACTTGCTCTTATATTTTTTGCACTGCAAAATTGTTAGACCTCTACTGTTGATGTCCGTACAACTGTGCTGCTAGCTGGCCCACCAGCGTAGATTCAGTGCATCTGTCTGCAACGCCAATGACCCGGGTTCAGAAACGGACTCGGGATGTCAGAGGGCCAGCTGGGTGAGAAGGATTGAGCATCCTAGGGACTGCTCTCCTTCTCTGGGGGGGGTAGTGTGTCAGGCATGTCATGGACCTCTGGAGGAGCTTGGGGGGGATGCATTGTACTGCCGCTGTTAATAGTGGGAGGTGGAGCGGACGCAGGCCATCATTGCACATCCCTGCCCCCAGGTACAGCCACACACAAAAATCCCAGCACTGAGCATAAAGCCCTGTTCCACTGCCACCCCCACTGCCAACGGTGTCCACCAGGTGGGGTTCATGATGTGCTGGACACACTACTGGAGTTAAACTGTTTATGACATATCTCAACTGAGACTATATTTCGCAGACCATGTCATTACTCGGACCCAACCAAATCAGACTCTTAGAAAGTGCCTGAAACGCAAATCTGGGGGAAAATCTGTGTAACCGAGTTCTGCTGATGCCAACTTGTGAATTTCTACCCTCCCCCCTTTGACCCTCCCTCTTACTCTGTCCCATTCCCTCTTGAAGTCCCCCACTGTTCTACTAGATACCACCTTTGCTGGCAGCACGTTACACCCGCCCACCACCCTCTCTTTTTAAAAAAGTGTCTTCTCATCTCCCTCCTGAACCTTCCCCATCAAGCCTCATATCATGTCCTTGGATATCCTTCCCATTCCTTAGTTTAAAAAGAACACTTCTTACAAGTCTTTTTAATACCTGTCATGTGCTTGAAGGTTTTGATCATATCTCCCCTCTCCCTCATCTGCTCCAGTGAGTACATGTTCAATTCCTTTAGCCTACTCTTGTATGGTGAGTTCCCCAGCCATTCGATCATCTTTGTCACCTTGGGTTGCACCCCTTCCAGTAGCTTAATTTCTCTTTTCAGGTATGGGCCCAGAACTGCATGCAGTACTCCAGGTGTGGCCTAACAAGCAATCTATACAAATGCAGAATCACCTCCTCCCTCTTTGAGGATATTCCTCTAGCAATACAACCCAGCATGCTGTTAGCCTTTGCAGCCACCTTTCTACATTGTGCTGAGCTGTTCATTGCCCCATAATGAACACCTGCAGATCCTTCTCCTCCTCTCCATCACCAACTGCTCACCTCCTAGATGGTTGCTCCTCCTCAAGCTCTTAGCACCAAAGTGCAGCACGTTGCATTTTTTGGCATTGAATCCCAGCTGCCAGGTATACGACCAGGACTCCAGCTTAGCCAGATCCTCTTGCAGCTGTTGCCTACCCCCTAGGTCATCACCACCCTCAGCTCCTACCTTGTTGTTGCTGTTGAATTTTGTTGGCCCTGTTGGCCCTGTTCTGGCATGTAGGGTTGGGGTGGTGTGTTAGGGTTGAAAACTGAGGGTGGTGGTGGATTCTTTGGGTTGGGAGCCCTAAGATGTCATTTCCCTACTTTTGACACTGGAACCCTAATGGTTCATTAACAACATTTTTTGTAGAGAATGTCCCTACTGTTTGAGAAAGTATAATAATAAGGAGCCCTAATGGTGCATTAATTAAGTTTTTTTGCAGAGAATGTCCTTATTTTTTGAAAAAATATAATCAAAGGCTTATTTGGTTATAGGAGCATCAGGCCCTCTGGGCCCTGCTCTCCCAACCCTCTGTAATGCTTTCAACAGATTGTAGTTGTATCCTTATTTCTCTGTCGGAGTGCAGGACCCTTTGAGCCCTGTGCTCCCATGACTCTGTGACTCCTCATCATATTTGTGCATGGGAGCACAGGGCCCTCTTGGCCCTGGCTGCTATCCATGCATCAGTCCCTAGAACTATCTTTATTTCTTTTTGGGAACACATGGCCTACTGGGACCTGTGCTGACATCCATGCATTATTGCTTAATAGTATACGTATTTGTATGGTGGTACAGGGCCTCTGGGCTCTGTTCTTCCATCCATGCATCAGTCCTTAGTAATATTCATACCCTAAGACACAAACGTCTTTGTAACACTAACCCAACCAGCTATCTCTAACCCTAACTCTGAAACAAGTAATATTTAATAAAGGGCACACATGACAGTAAGTACTGTATACCTCAGCACCCTGAATAATGTCAGATATATTATTTTATTATTTTATTTAGTTTTTGTTGACCGGGTAAGTGCACTAGACAAATCCTGCCTACTTTTAGGCACAACCCGGGGGAAGGGGATATAGATGAATGACAACTGACCCTGAACCAGATTAAGCTGTTGGTGGTATTTTTTGTTTTTAGTGAATGAGAGAAATTTGGCCAGGACACCAGGGAAATTTCCCTACTCTTTTTCGATAAGTGCCATGGGATCTTTAACATCCACCTGGACTAACATCAATCCAGGCAGATGGGACTTCAGTTTAACATCTCATCTGAAAGACGGCACCTCAGAATTGCAGCACCCCTCTCATGCTGCACTACAGTGTCAGTACTAGGATATTAACCCAAGTGCCAGATGTGGGAACTGAACCCACAGCCCTCTGATCTCCCAGCCTCAGAGGCAAGTGTGCTACCTACTGAGCCACTGACACTACAATGACCCCCATTAATTCCAGCAGACACATAGCCTAACACTAACCCCATAGAACAAGTAATATTCAATGGGGGGCATGTTAATGGCAGAAGGTGTACTTTAGCACCCTGAACAATATCAGATATGTGGCCCCCCTTAACTCCAACAGATGTATTACCTAACCCGAACCCAAACCCTAATGCTAACTCCAGAACAAGTAATATTTGATGGGGGGGCACACATGACAGAAAGTGTACCTCGGCACTCTGAACAATATCACATATGTGCCCATAATTAACTCCAATAGATATATAGACTAACATACTAATTGCCAGCAGATTAGGCCTTATCGTCTATCAAGTCTGTTCAAACAACAGATCCCATGTTGGGAACTGGGGCCCTCCCCTCCTTGTGTACCAAAAACCCCTGTCATCCCTCCCCACCCCTCTGGGCCAGGCCCTCATCTGATACATTCCCTTTCTGTATCTGTCCCACCCTCTTTTGAAGCCCTCCGCCATGGAAATCTGAACCAGCTCTCCAGGCAGCACGTTCCAAGGATCCACCACCCTCTCAGTGAAAAACCTCCTCCTCTTCCCCCTCATCCTTCCACCTTCCAACTTCAAACCATGTCCTCTGGTGATACCTCCCTCCTTTAGTTTAGATTCCCTCCATGTTTACCTGATTTATTCCCTTGAGGTACTTGAAGATCTCAATCATGTCCCCCGTCTCTCCTCTCATCCAATGAAAACAGGCCAAGCTCCTCAAGTCTGTCCTCATACGTCAAATCCCCCAGTCCTCATATCATCTTGGTAGCCCTCCTCTATACCCTCTCCAGTAGCTGTATGTCCCTCTTCAAGTGTGGTCTCCAGTACTGTACACAGTACTCAAGGTGTTGTCTAACCAGTCCATTGCACAGCAGCAGTATCACTTCCCTGCTTCTAGAGGTGATCCCTCTTACGATGCATCCCAACATCCTGTCTGCTTTGCTAGCTGCTCTCCTGCACTGCTCAGAGTTATTCATACATGCATCCAACATGACCCCTAGGTTTTTTTCCCCTGTTGAGGCCTCCAGCTCCTCCCCTCCCCTCCCAAGGTGTACCTATGTTTAGGGTTCCCCCACCTAAGATGTAACACCTTGAGCTTGGTGGTATTGAAATTTTATTTCCAGGTGTGAGACCACCTTTCCAGGGTGTCCAGGTCCCCTTGCAGGGCTAACCTCCCCTCTTCCCCCTATATCCTAACCCTAACCCAAACAAATGCAAAAATTCCTAGAGAATAACATTACAACTTTCACAGGCCACAGCTCACTCAATATTTGGAGTTAACTGTAACACTATATGTGAAATGAAAGCTCTCACTGAGTACTACAACATCAATGCATCCTACCAAGGACAGTCATCACAGATTATCCACAGCACTGCAATATTTCCATCAAAATTAAACATAAAGCCAAATGCAAAATTCAAGGTTGATCTTCACCAAAGCTTCACACACGTATGTAGCTTTTCTTGGACTACAAGCTCACCAGATTTCAGACAACTCCCTTGAAAATTGGGAGTTAAGTGTAAACCTAAATTTATGTTACTCTTTGGGCCAATCCACATAGACTGGAGGGACAAAGTCCCTCTCCTATCCATTTCTAAATGTTAACATTTCCCTTAACTATAACAGTAACCCTAACCCCTAATTCCTAAATTATTTAAACTAGATTTTACTGATGTACTGTTACTTCACTCATGAAATATGTGTCTTCGGGAGGTTTCCTTCACTTGACATGTAATTTAGTGAGTAGAGAATCTTGAGTTTTTTTTTTTTTATCTGTTAGACTGATACATGGTATAATATGTGTGGGTTGAGCTATCTACCTGCTGTTATCTCTGGACAACCTTTGACCTTTAAGTTTGGTTCAGCTGAAATCACACATTAGTTATTCATGCTCTCCAATGTCACTTTACTTATTTCTGAAGGCCTGTCTTAAACCAATGAGAATTATTTCTGTTTTTTTTATGCACGTTCTAAGTGTTAATAATACGAGATTTTCTAAATAACTCTCATTAGGCTTCCAAAGAAGGACTTGTTGGTCCGAAAACTAAAGCTCTTTGGTTTTTTTTGTAACATCCTTGATGGTCCAATAAAAGGTATCAAACCATTTGTTCGGGATTTGTTCTTACTAGGACCAATACAGCATTAAACATTTTGTTTGTAAACTACCAGGAGTTAAGTTTCAGTCAACATATATGTTACTCTGTGCATCAAGCCACACAAAGTGGAGGTGGGGCAAGTCCATCTCCTAAGCTTTCCTGAATGTACACATTTTCCTTAAAGAGCTACTGACACCTCAAAGATAACTTTAAAAAACATAATAGGTACAATTCTGCTTGCATTCCATTTATATGTTATATATGTCTCATTCCTGTAAAGAAATGTGTATGAATATATGATTGTTGTCCCTTACAGTTCATTTTGAGTTCATCTGCCTCTATAGCTTACTCCCTACTTCAAATCATAATCCTCTGTTGTGACATCATAATCTGTTGCCATGAGAGTAACTGTGATTTCACAAGCAGTACTCTATGACTTCAAGCAGGGAGGAATAGCAGGAGTAGATGAACTGTTCAGGAGTAAATCCTGTTTTCATACAGATGACCTCACTACTAAATAATGGGGAGGAGGAATACAGAACTAATACAAAAAACAAGCTGGACAGTGCCTGTGGAGGGGTTGTGGGATAACAGATGGACCAGACACTGAACTTCAGGTTCAACACACAAGCTCTGTGTGATGTTTATTCAAAATACAAGAAATAACCTTCTGCAATGGCATATTTCTTCTTCAGTACATCAGTTTGCAGCAACAGACTATGAATGTCATTTCTCTGCACTCAGCCAGCACCTACCGACACCGACTTCTGATCTAACCACTTTTCAGTGAAAACCCTTCATCCCTATGTGGGCCTTGTTTGCTTGGATAGTGGGGGCTCAAAAAGAAAACAAATAATAAAACAAGCTATAGAAACGTAGAAGTTGAAGTTGACAGCAGATAAGGACCGCAAGACCCATCCAGTCTGCCCATTTCTTTTTCTACCTTATAAATGTGCCATCGGCCTTTGCTCTGTCAGTGGCCTATCTATTCATACTCATCTGTATTGCTCCCTTATGCCTATCCCATGCCTGTTTGAAGCCCTGAACTGTATTCATAGCCACCACTTCCTGAGGTAGGCTGTTCCATGCATCCACTACACTTTCTGTGAAAAATAACTTCCTCACATTACCCCTTAATCGGCCTCCCTCTAATCTCATGCTGTGTCCTCTTGTCCTGCTATTTTTCTTATATTGAAACATGTTAAACTTTTTCACCTTGTTAATATCATAAGGTGTTTGAATGTTTTCGATCATCACCTCTCTCCCTCCTTTGCTCTAGGGTATACATAATTGAGCTTCGTTAATCTGTCCTCATATGTCTTCTGATGCAGTCCCTGCACCATTTTGGTTGCCCTTCTCTGGACTGCCTCAATTTGGTTAATGTCCTTGTGAAGGTGTGGCCTCCAGTACTGCACAAGTACTCCAGATGGGGCCTAACCAGTGTCTTGTAAAGAGGGATTATTACCTCCCTCTTATGACTTGTGATACCCCTACTAATACACCCTAACATCCCCCTAGCCTTACCTACTGCTTTAGAGGTCTGCTTGGATGATTTCAGGTCATCGGTGATGATGATGCCCTAGTCTCTTTCTTCCTTTGTGACTGCCAGCAACTCCCCTCCCAGCCTATAGGTGGCTTCAGGGTTTCTCTTCCCTATGTGCATGATCTTGCACTTCTTTGCATTAAATCCCAGTTGCCACTCTTCCGACCATTTTGCTAGTTTATCCAGATCTCTTCTCATTCTGTCCACCCCATCTGGATCATCTACTCTGTTGCAGATCTTGGTGTCAAACAAACAAGCCTTACCCTCCAGTCCATCTGCAATGTCACTAATGAAGATATTGAAGAGGACTGGCCCCAGGACTGATCACTGAGGTACCCCACTTGTGACTTGCATCTCTTCTGACTGTATACCATTTACCATCACTCTCTGTTTTCTGCCCGACAACCAGTTTGCCACCCAGTTGACCAACTTCTGACCCACCCTGAGCCTACCCAGCTTATTTATCAATCTTCTATGTGGAACAGTGTTGAAAACTTTGCTGAAGTCAAGGCAGATGACATGAACTGCTCCCCCTTGGTCCACCACTCTGGTTACCCAGTCAAAGAAATCTATGAGATTAGTTTGACAGGACCTTCCTTTTGTAAACCCATGCTGTCTTGGATCCTGTGCCCCTATGGATTCCAGGTGTTGCACTATCCTTTCCTTAAGGAGTGTCTCCATAATTTTGTCCACTACTGAGGTAAGACTGACTGGTCTGTAGTTTCCTGCCTCCTCCCTGCTACCACTCTTGTGGAGCGGGATCACATGAGCCCTTCTCCAGTCTTCTGAGACCTCTCCTGTGCTCAGAGACTCACTAAACAGTTCTGCTAATGGCTCTACTAGTTCCACCCTTAGCTCCTTAAGTACCCTGGGATGTATGCCATCAGGTCCCAATGCTTTGTCCACCCTGAGCTTAGCAAGCTCTTGTAGGACCCTTTCCTTTGTGAAAGGAGTAGTGCCTCCCTCCCCCGTGTCCATGGTGCTGAGCTGTGGGCCCTACCCTACCTTCTCTTCAGTAAATACTGAGCAAAAGTATCTATTTAGGACAGATGCTTTTACAGGGTCCTCCTCTCACATGCCCCCTTTTCTCCTTTGAGCTTAGCAATACCCCCTCTGGACTTTCTCCTTTCACTAATGTATCTATAGAAAGTCTTGTCACCTTCTTTTACTGCTCGTGCTAGTGTTTCCTCAGTTTCAGACTGCCTACCTTACTGCCTTCCCTGATTCCCTTAGGGCAGTTTGGTATGCCCCCCCATCTTCATCCCGCTGTGTTCCCTTATATTTCCTGAAGGCCAGTCTTTTGGCTCTGATCTTTTCTGCTACTGTATTTGAGAACCAAACTGGTTTCCTTCTTCTTTTGCACTTCCTTTTCTGTCTAACACAATGGAATGTTGCTTCAAGTATTGCATCCTTAATGCTTGCCCACTTTGCCTGTACACCCTCACCTGTGTTTCATTTTGCCAGGGCTAGCTTAACTTTGTTGGCCATCTTACCAAATTCAGCTCCTCAGAAGTCCCATATTTTTGACTTGGAATTGGCTGATTTAGTTGTAGTGGCCAAATTGAACCATACCCTGTGATGGTCACTGGCCCCCAGGTGACCTTCTACCTGGAGATCTGTGATCCCTTCCCGTTAGTCAGTACTAGATCTAAGATAGCCCTGTCTCTTATGGGTTGTTGTACCAGTTGTTTGAGGCCCTCCTCCTGCAGGGAATACACCATGTGTCTAGTTCTGGCAGATGTTTCTGCTGGTATTGACTAATCTGTATCCGGCATGTTGAAGTCTCCCATTATCAGAACCTCCCCTTTAGCTGTCATGTTTTGTAAATATTCTAACAGTAATGTGTCTATGTTCTCCCCCTGGTCTGGGGGCCTGTAGACAACCCCAGTTCTTATGGCTGTCCCATTTCCTGTTTTCAGGGTGACCCACAGTTCTTCTGGCTCCTTATTTGTATTCTGAATCTCTGTAGCTTTGATATTTTCATTGACATACAGGGCCACTCCACCACCCCCCCTTTTGCACCTAGGTCTCTTCTGAACAGTACACAGCCAGGTACTGAAGTCTCCCAAGTGTGGTTACTGGTAAACCACATCTCATTAAATGCTAGTATGTCCAGTTTAGCCTCTGACATTATTGTCTGCAGGTCTGGGATCTTATTTCCCAGGCTGTGAGCATTTGTGTACATGATTTTCCATTGGCCTGATTTCGGTGTGTTAGTTGTTGGGTGAGGTCTGGCATTTCCCCTGTGCCTCGTATGGGGAGACAAACCTTTTTTCTTACCTGGTAATGCAAATGAACTGCAAACATGCTGAATCCTTGTTTGACCACTAGCTGAGGGGGGAGGGGTGTTCTTCCCATTTGATGTAGGGGGTGCTGCACCCCTCTCTCCATTTGCTAGTTTAAATATTCTGCAAAGACATCAAACTTCTGCCCCAATACTCTGACTCCCTCCTTATTCAGGTGCAGTCAATCAAATTTAAAGAACTTTCATTCCCAGAACTCTTGCTGGTTCCCTACAAATCTGTGTCCTTTTTCCTGGCACCAGCCCTTGAGCCACATGTTTAGCTCCCCTATCTCCCCTTCTCTGACCTTCCGTCCATCTGCCCCCCTCTCCAAGACTGGCAGGATCTCAGAGAAGGAGATGCCGGACGAAATGGATGATAGTTTGTCACCCAGCCTGGTCAGGTGTTGCTCAATGCACCTCAAATGCAAAATCCTTAATGCAAAATCATTGAAAGAAGGGTTACCCCAAAAGGCATTGGCAACAAATCAAGTTTCAAAGAAATACAACATCATACATGCTTCTATAATGCAAAGCATCATGGGATATATAGAAATCACCATGGAATTTCAGACTTGTTCAGTTTACAGCAGTTTACATGCATTTTAAACAGGACAACTAACTTAATTTCTATAATAGTGACCTAGTTCTTTTTACAATTATCAAAAACACCTAGTGCCATGGTATTTTCAACATTTACAGATTTCATAAACATAAGGTATAGACATCAAGGCATTTTATGACATAGTGCTACTACATACTAAATCCAACAACAATAAACACAACCTGTTTCACATACACTTGGAGGTTACCACAGTAACCTCCCTTTACTAGGACCTGAGAGAGAAAAGGAAAATGAAAGAGGACACTATAGCATAGTCAAGAAAGGGAAGGAGATGCCCATAGGTGGCCAACCTTATGGACTAGAAATTGTAAAGAATTGATTAGGCTAAGAAATAGAAGAACTGCTGCAACAGATTAATTTATTTATATTTATTTATTAAATTTTAGTGACCGGGTAATCCCACTGAGCCTCAGAGGTCCCTTTTTCAGGTGCAACCCAGGATTACATAGTGCAAGAGAACAATACAGTGAGACAGCATTAATTCAGGTTACAGTTATAACAACAACAACAATGCAGTTATAATTGCAAAACAGGAACATCACAGTGCAACTGGAATAAGTAGGTTGTTCAACAGTGATAATAGGGAATTTTTTTTTAAATGTTTAACACTGGAGGAGAGTAGTGCAAGGTTAGTCTTTTCTCACTGGGGTCCTATCAGATTTAACAAAAGGTCGGTCCTCAAGAGTGGCTGGAGCTTCCTGTCACAGCGCCTAAATATTATGCTTTGTTAACACTCTCCAGAATGTGTCACCAGCTCTTTAACTCTTCATAATTTTTTAAGAAAGTGTACTTGTATCCTTATTTCCCTGTGGGAACACAGGTTCCTGTGCTCCCAGCACACCATACTCCCCTGCGTATTTGTATGTGGGAATGCAGGGCTCTGAGGGCCCTGCACTGCTATCCATCCATCAGTCCATAGTAGTATCTGTATTTTCTTTTAAGAGTACAGGGTCCTCTGAGCCCTGCACTGCCATCCATGCATTACTCCTTAATAATATCCATATTTGTTTGTGGGGGTGCAGGGCCCTCTGGGTCCTGTGCTCCCACCCAGGTATCAGTCCTTAATAGTGTCCATATTTCTGTGTGGGCACACAGGGCACTCCAGGCCGTGCACTCACATGCATGAAGGGACAAAGAAATGCTTGTGTACATCTCACTTTACAATATTATGCTATGGGAAAGTAAGCAAAATGTAAATCTACAGAACTCTAGAGCAATGTACTGGGTAATATAGTTTCACCAAACCAGAAAAAGGCACATCTGTGAGGCACACCCTAAATACCCTGAAAATTTCAGAGCAAGATTACAAACCATTTCTTAACACCATAGTGACAAAGAAACTGCTCTGTAAACCTTTCAGTATTATGTTATCCTACGAGAAAACAACCAAAATTAAAATCAGAAGAACTCCAAGTCAAAGCAATATATTTTTACAAAATCACCAAAAAACATATTTGTAGAGCAAGCCTTTTCTACCCTGAAAATTTCAGTCCAAAATGCCCAAACCATTTCTTTGCTATGAGTTGACAAAGAAACAGCTATATAACATTCCTTTTTTGCAAATTGAGATTAAGAATCCTGTTTTGTGATGGAGAATCCTGTTTTGCAATAAAGGATCCTGTTTAACAAAACAAGAATTCTATTTTGTAAAACAAGAATCCTATTTTGTGATCAAGAAATCCTATTTTGCATGGCACATCTAACTTTTCCCATAGGAAATAATGGAAATCCTTGAAATTTAATAACTTTTGAATGGATTCATATTTTTTCACCAAACCTTCAAAGCACATATCTGTGACCCAAGTCATATATTCCCTGAGAATTTCAGACCAAAACCCTAAGCTATTTTTGTGCAGTGGCATGACAAAGAATCTGACAAAAACTAATTTACACATTTTACAAGACACCATATCTACACTCCCACACATTCAACTGGAACAAAGCTTACCAAATCACCAGATTATTGGTCCCTGATGGAGCATGCCAAATTTCATCCCAATTGCTTGAATGATTGCAAAGCTATTACAGCACACATTTTCAGATTAACAGAAATGAATAAAGAATATAACAAAAAACTCTGATTCACACATTTTTGGGACTCTATGTCTCCACAACCCCCCACATCCAACTAGAACAAAACTTGCAAAATCAAGAGATCATTGTTTTCTAATGAGGTTTTCCAAATTTCATGTAAATCACCTGAACTGTTAATAAGTTATTAAACCACAAAACATTCAGTTTAACATAGAAGTGAGGAAAGATTTTGAAGAAAAAAAAAACAGTGATTCACACAATTTGGGACTCTGTATCTCCATGCTTTCATATTTCCACTAAAATAAAACTTGCCACTTCACAAGATCATTGCTTAATGATGGGAGATGCCAAATTTAATGCATATCACCTGAATGGTTTTAAAGTTATTAAAGCACAAAATATTAAGTTTAACATAGAAGTGAAGAAAGAATTTGACAAAAAAACGGTGATGTACACATTTTAGAATTCCATATTTCCAGATTCACACATGCACCTGGAATATAACTTGCTATATCAAGAGATATTTTGTCTCTGAGGGAGCATGCTTAATTTCATGCAAACTGAAAGAATGGCTATGAAGTTATTAATATGTAAACTGCAAAATAATCCTTTTTCATGATCAAGAAATCATTTAGCACAGAACATCTAATGTTTCCCATAGGAAATAATAGGAAACTTTGAAATTTATTAATTTTTGAACAGATGAATATTTTTTCACCAAACCTTCATAAGGCATATCTGTGACCCAATACCTGTATACTCTGATCATTTCAGATCAAAACCCCAAGTCATTTTTGTGCAGCTGCATGATGAATTTGTGTTAGTTTTCACATTTTTTGACACTGTGTATCTTCGCACCCGCACAATCGACTGCAATGACACTTGATACATCAAGAGATCTTTCATCCATGATAGTACATGCAACATTTTCTGTGAATCGGTCAAATGGTTACAAAGTTATTGAAGCTCAAAATCTTAGGTTTAACATAGAAGTGACAGTTAAACTGTAATATACAGGTGTGACTGCATCTCAATATAATCTATAACTACATCTATATTATGCTGGTGAGGTAGCACCAGTATAGTTTGTCCATGCAAATTTCTAGGTTAAACCTGAATTTGTGAATGGTTATAGCTTTAGAATTGTCCAACAGATTTGCATGAAATTTGGCAAGCATAATCTTTAGGGGTATGTCTGTTGATATGTTAAATTTTATATGAATCCGTTTTGTGGTTTGTGAGGTAGAAAGTGTCAAATAAAGTCTAAATGTACAGTATGTATTTTTATACATTTTTTTGTCCACCTGTATCTCAGAAATGGGTTTAGGTGGTGGCCTGTAATTTTCAGGGTAAAGAACCTTTGCCTCACAGATGTGCCTTTTGAAGGTTTGGTGAAAAAATATTGATGCATTCAAACATGAAATTTTCAATTTTGCCATTATTTCCAATGGGAAAAAATAGATGTTCCAAATGAAAGTAAATATTTTTCACAAAAGCAACCACTTTGCGCAGAAATCCATTGCATTTTTAGCAAAGTAAGCCAATGCTTTCATAGAGTAGAAGAAAAGCAACCACTGTGCACACAAATTCCCTTCTGTTTTGTGCAAAGTAGGGCAATGGTTTTGCACAGTACATGGCTTTGCAATGGTAGAGGCCTGCTCTTTCCATAATTTTGTTTTGCCCTTAGTGACTGTAAGAAAATTAATAAAACATTTTGAAATGAGTGTAATTTAAAACAAACAAAAAAAAAAATCAAAACTTAGCTAAAGAGGACCTCTTTAGCTATGTTCTGATTTTTTTAAAATGTGGCCTGAAACACGTTTCCTGAGCACCTGAAATCTTGGGTATTGAGCTTAGCGAGAGGACTGCTTCTCTCACATTCTCAGCATGAGAATACTGACATTTTCTTGACTTCTGTAGCCACAGTTGAAACTCGTGCTGCCGGCTACAGAGGCAGCTCTGAACCGCCCCCCTCCAGTGTCTAGCGGCACTCCCCAAGTTGGTAATCACACTTTAAAGTATTATTTCCAGACACTGGGAAGCCCACTCCTGTGTCAGATGATCCCTCTGCAGCCCCTTTGCTTTTGTTGTCCCCCAACAGGATGAGACACTGGGGAGCACACTCCCCATGTCCCTAGTGATGGATATAACACATGTTGCCCCCTTCCAGCAGTGTGGGACACTAGGGAGTCCACTCCACATGTCCCCAGTTATCTATACTCATCACCCAGCAGTGTAGGACTTTGGGGAGTCCACTCCCAGTGTCCACAGTTATCTATATTCCCCACCCAGCAGTGTGGGACATTGGGGAGTCCACTCCCAGTGTCCTGAGACTTTCATTGGTAACCCCCTCACTTGCACTGTGTGACACTGGGGAACCCAGTTGTGGGAGGGAGACTGGGAGGCAGTATAGCGCTGTGTTCTAAGGCTCTGAGCTGCAAATCTGGTGACATCCAGCAGACCAGACCTGGGTTTGAATCCCACAGCTTCCACTTGCATACTCTGTGACCCTGAGCAAGTCACTTAACCTCCTTGTGCTCCCAGGTCACTCCTGTAAAAAAGCTTTCAGCTTAGTGTGCTAAACCTGGTTAAAAACAACTAAATAATAAAATAAAATAAAAACCCACTCCCGGTGTCCAGAAATCTGTTTATTTCCAAAACTGTAAATAAGAAAACTGTCCCCCAATTACTTTTTGATTTTTTTCACCTGAAAAGAAGAAAACAGTCCCCTGTTGTCCCCCGACGTCTCCCTCCCACAACCCCAACCCTCCCACTGAGGACCCACCACACCACACCCCCCCTTACCCATAACTTACCTCCGGGGATCATCTGATGTCATATTCTGTGGACTGGGACACATCTGTACTCTTCAAAGCCGAACCACAAATTAAGCATCAATGTAAGTGCCGTATAATGGCTGTCAGTGGCATTTTGAACTTATGTTGATATCTTGGCCATTTTTTTTTGCCAGATTTTCAGCCTGGCTGTTTGGGACCCCACCTCATGAACACAAGTCACTGTCATTTCGTTAATCGGACCTTTAAGGTGATTTTAAGGTTGTGGTACAAAATCATCTTTTGGCACTGATTAACAAAATAACAGTGCCAGTGTTCATGAAGTGAGGTCCCAAAAAGCCCATGTTAAAAATCTGGTGAAATAAATTCCCAAAAATACATGGGCTATGTGCATCTGTAGAATTTTCCCTACTCACACATACAACTTTGATACTTTTTGATATTTTGCTACTAAATTTTCAAAACAGCCATTTTTTCAAACCACCTCATGAACAGTACAGCAGTAATTTTTTACAGCCTGCCCGAAATGTGTTTTCACAGCTGTGGTGTGGAATGTCATGTTTGCTGAGCAAAATCACCTTTTGGTATCAATTAATGAAATTGCAGTATCAGTGTTAATGAAAGGCCATGTTGAACATTTGGCAAAAAAATTCCTAAAAATGCCGGAGTTACAGGCAACTACTGAATTTACTCTACACACGCACGTATCTTTGGTTCGTGTCAATATTTTGCTGCCAAATTTTAAACATAGCCATTTTTTCACACCACCTCATGAACAAAATGTCTGTCATTTTTCACATCTGGGCAGAATGTGTTTTCATACATAGAAACATAGAATCTGATGGCAGATAAGGACAGCTTGGCCCACCTAGTCTGCCCATCTCCCTACCTAATGCACAGACTGCAGATCCTAGTTAACCAACAACCTACTTCCTCCTACCCACCACTAGAATTGCCTTACGTCTGTCCTATGCATTCTTGAATTCTCCCACTGTTTTTGACTCCATTACCTCCTCAGAAAGGCTGGTCCATGCATCCACAACCCTCTCCATGAAAAAATACTTCCTCACATTACCTCTGAGCCATCCCCCCTCTATCTTCAAGTTGTGCCCCCTTGTTCTTGCACATCTCTTTTTCTGAAAGATGCTACCATCTTGGACTCTGTTGATTCCCTTGATGTACTTGAAAGTTTCTATCATGTCCCTCTTCTCCCTCCTCTCCTCGAGTGTATACATATTAAGCTCCTTTAATCTCTCTTCATAGGTCTTCTGGTGCAGACCCTGCACCATTTTAGTTGCCTTCCTCTGGACAGCCTCCATCTGTCTATGTCCTTGTGGAGATGGGGTCTCCAGAACTGGATACAGTATTCCTGATGGGGTCTCACCAACTGTTTGTACAGAGGGATAACAACTTCCTGTTTTCTACTGGTGATGCCTCTCCCAGCACATCCCAGTATCCCCCCAGCCCTCCTTACTTCCTTCTCACATTGCTTGAGCACCTTAAGGTCATCTAATATGACTACCCCCCGCTCCCTTTCCATTTCTGTTGTTGTTATTATCTCACCACTATTGTCTAATCTTCCCCTGGATTTTTGTTTCCCAGGTGCATTACTTTGCACTTCTTTGCATTGAATCTAACTGCCATACATATGACCATTCCTCCAACCTTGCCAAGTCCCTTTGCATCCTCTCCACCCCACCTTCTGTATCAACCCTGTTGAAGATCTTTGTGTCGTCTGCAAAGAGACATACTTTTCCTTCCAGTCCCTCTGCAATGTCTCATATAAAGATGTTAAAGAGGACCAGTACCAGTACTGAACCCTGCTGTACCTCACTAGTAACCCCCCTTTCTTCAGAGTAAACTCTGTTTACTATTACCCTCTGTATCCTGTTGTCCAGTCAATTTTTTACCCAGGCTACCACCTTGGGACCCACTCCCAGGCTAGGCTGGCTAACTTGTAAATTAATCATTTATGTGGGACTGTGTTAAATGCCTTGCTAAAGTCTAGGTAGGCCATGTCCACAGCCCCTCCTTGGTCCACTACATTGGTCACCCAGTCAAAGAAATCTGTTAGATTTGTCTGACATGGCCTTCCTGCTATGAATCCATGCTGCCTTGGGTCCTGTGCCCCACTGGCCTCTAGGAACTCAATAATTCTTTCCTTTAGAAGTGATTCCATTATTTTCCCTACCACTGAGGTCACACTAACAGGTCTGTAGTTCCCTGCCTCTGTCTTGCTCCCACTTTTGTGAAGGGGAATCACGTCTGCCCTCCTCCAGTCTTCTGGTACCACGTCATCCTCCCATGATTTGTTAAACAGGGTAGTCAGTGGTGTAATTAGTTCTACCCTTAGTTCTTTTAGAATTCTTGGTGAATCCCATCAGGTCCCATTGCTTTGTCCACCTTCAGTTTTAAGAGTTCTTTCAGCACCCTTTCTTCTGTGAATGGACTGGTATCAACCTCCCTATCCAGAGTGCTTCTGTTCTTTGATTTAGGTACCTTCTCCTCCTCTTCTTTTGTGAATACTGAGCAGAAGTATTTATTCAGTATCCCTGCTTTTTCACTGTCATCCTCTGCCCACCCTCCCTTCCCTTTAGTAAGCCTCACTATCCCTTCCTTCATCTTTCTTCGCTCCCTAATGTACCTATAAAAGGTTCTAGAAACATAGAAACATAGAAGTTAATGTCAGATAAGGACTGCAAGGCCCATCCAGTCTGCCCATTTCTTTTTCTACCCTTAATTGGCCTCCTTCTAGTCTCATGCTGTGTCCTCTTGTCCTGCTATTTTTCTTATATTTAAACATGTTAGACTCGTTCACCTTGTTAATGCCCTTAAGGTGTCTGACTGTTTCAATCATATCACCGATCTCCTTCCTTTGCTCTAGGGTATGAATATTGAGCTCTGTTAATCTGTCTTCATATGTTTTCTGATGCAGTTCCTGCACCATTTTGGTTGCCTTTCTATGGACTTCTTCTTAACTGAGTTGGCTATCTTTTCCTCAGTTTGGGCTTTTGCTATTCTGACTGCCTTCCCCACTTCCTTCTGCTTTAACTGGTACAGTTCTCTGTATTGCTTCTTCTGTGTTTCCTTATACTTCCTCAATGCTACTTTTTTCTCCTTAGTTTACATTTTACAATTGTTATTGCACCTTGGTTTGTATCAGATTCATCAGAAAAGCTAATATTCTTCAGGCGGAGGCTACCTCTAACTGAAAGGTAAACTACTGAACTTAAAATTATCAGGAAAGACAGTCTTGCTCACAGCAGAGGGAAGTGTACCTTACTTTACAGTTTACAATTGTTATTATTCTTTTCAGTGAAGGGGCATACAATACTGCTTTGAAGATTGAGAGTTTAAACCCAGAGGGATTTAAATACTGTTTACTGTGTCTGTCCTTATGCACAGCTGACTTGTTTAGAATTGTGTTTGGTGACTTTTGCATTGCAATATTTGTATACTGTGAGTTATTCACTGGGCTAAGGATTTGACATAAGTCCTGTAGTGAGTGTAGGTTATAGGGCTATGTGTTTGATCCAGACAGTGCCTCAGGGAGTGGAAACTGTTTTTTGTTTTTCCATGTGTGCCTTAAAAGGCCAGGCTAGGCTGTGTCAGGAAGTGCTTACATCACAGCTACTTATCAGCCAATAGCTTTTGGAAGAGCCTTACATACATGATAAGATTAGTATAAGCAAGTGGATTATAGCAGATTCATCAGAAAAGCTGCAGTCATATTCTTCAGATGGAAGCTACCTCTGGCTGAAAGCTGAAATACTGAACTTTGAATCTGCAAGAAGGACAGTCTTGCTCACAGCAGAGGGAGGTGTACCTTAGCTTACATTTTACAATTCTTATTGCACTTTGGTTTGTAGCAGATTCATCAGAAAAGCTAGTATTCTTCAGGTGGAGGTTACTTCTAACTGAAAGGTAAACTACTGAACTTAGAATTATCAGGAAAGACAGTCTTGCTCACAGCAGAGAGAGGTGTACCTTACTTTACAGTTTATAATTTTTATTATTCTTTTCAGTGAAGGGGCTTGCAATACTGCTTTGGAGATTGGGGGCCAGATATTCAAAACTTTGCCTCGGGGATAAATTAGCACTACCCAGTGGGCAAACTTAGCCCAGGAGCACAAGGCAAGCCATATTCAAAAGGAATAGCCCAGGGCAAACAGCTTCTGAATATAGCATGGGAATGAGGCCGGGCAAACTGGGCTGGGAGTGCAGGGCAAATTTAGCCCCAGAATAAGACATCTCTCAAGATGGCAACCAGGAAGTGCAAACCACAACAACAACACAGTGCACAGCGATGTTAAGGTAGGTAGAGGTGAACTATGTGGCCAATATGTGTGCCAGCAAATGCGTGGACCCAGTACAGTTGCAGGCAGCAGCATATGTGAAAGTACAGTGCAAAACTGTAAAATAATCCCCGAACTGTTTGCACAGTGCTAACATGTTTGCGCGGGTTTAGCGCAGGGCTAAACCACTAGCCCGGTGCAAACACATTTGCCCAGTGCTAAACTTTGCCATATTCAAAAGTGACATGCAAATGAGCCTACTTACATAGTCTCTGGGCAAACATCCAGATTAGCATCTCATTATGCCCTGATTTACATGCAGGTTGCACTGGCCAAACGGTGTAGCCCTGCGATAAACCCATGCAAACATCTTAGCATTGCGCAAACAGCTTGGGGGAATATTATACAGGTTTGAACACTACTTCCACATGCACTGCTTCCTGCAGCTGTACTGGGACAACACAGCATAGGCACAGATGGTGGTGGTGCTGCATGCAACTGTCACACAGTAGGTCATGCTACAGTGCACAGCAGACACTACAGTAGCAAGGGGTCCAGTAGTGTGTGGGCACAGCAATGCCTATGGTGTGTAGGGCAGTGATGATGACTGCACTATACACAGTGAGAGGCCCAACCTGCAGGTGTTTACTGACAGTGGACATTACTGTTACGCTGTTGTGTGACCCACAGATGCTGCACCTCTGGCATGGGATGCTCACAGTGACATATACATGTCCAGCTTTGTGTACTGTGGCAGTTGTACAGCTGTGCGGTATGTGGCCAGGGGGGCATATATTATCAGAAAGGCACACTGGTGTTGGGGTATTCCCAATACTGGCCCATGTGCACTGCATGATGTGTCCCAGCCTTGTGGCCACACCTGGTCTGTGGCACAGCCTGGCCACCCACACACTCTCCCTGCAACATCCTCCATGCCCACAGTGCTGCATATGTGTGCTGGCATCTGTTGGTGTCCACAAATGAGTGGTCATCAGGTGTGTGGTGTATGGCCACACTGTCATGCTTTCCACTGGCAGCAGGGTCACCACTTACTGCCTGACATGGCTGGGACTGGTGGCAGATGATGACATCATTGTGATGCCATCAGTGAGCTGCATGTTTCCTCTATGTCTGGTTTTGTCTGTGTCATATTTATTTGTTAGGGTCGGCACAAAGCCATGCAAATACCATGCAAAGCCATGCAAACACTGCACTGAGTGATTGCCCAGGGTTAAGATCACCTTTTCCTGGGTGGTAATGTGCACCACACTAATGTGTCACTCTAAGCCGCGCAATACCACTTAGCGCGGCGCTAGTCACTGAATATAGCATTGCGCCTGTATTCATGTCAGTTTGCCCCTTGCATACATTATAATTTTGCCCAGCGCTAATGCAGTTTGCCCGCATTATTTGGCCTTTTGAATATGGCAGACCCATGGTAATGCCATGCTAAACATGCACAAATGTTTTTGCCCAGTGCAAAGTTTTGAATATCTGGCCCTGAGAGTTTAAACTCAGAGGGATTTAAATACTGTTTACTGTGTCTGTCCTTGTGCACAGCTGACTTGTTTTGGGGCTGATTGCTTTCAGAGCACAAATCACCAGGCTGTATTGGGGTTGGGGAGGTTTACCTGTGTCTGACTCAGCTGTTTGTTTTTTTCTCTGGTTGATTGGTAGGGTATTTTCTCTCTTAAATTGTTGTGTAGGTCATCTTGCTGACAGGAAGGTCAACACTCATCATAGTGGTGGGTCAGAGCTTTTAGCTGATTGTTTTGTGATGGCACAGTTTGGGCTCAAACCCCCCTTCCACTCACGCCACCCACCCAGGATAACATTTCCTTTATACCAGGGGTTCTGACATCATTTCCTCAGGAGAGAAGGTGTATACCACTGTCATATCCTTTCTAGTATGCTGCACTGACAATATAAGCATACACATTATCTATATATATATATATATATACTGACAAAAATAATAAAACAAATACAGGATAAACAGGAAGGTAGAGAGACATGTGGGAAGTAGTGCAATGTACTGGCTGTGGGGCAGCAGTCTTCTAGGAGTCTTTCTGGAGGCTGAGATGCTGCCCTATTTGCAGGCAACTCTCTGCCCTGAGGGAGGAGGTTGCCCATCTTCAGGCCACACTGGACAGTAGAAAGGGAACCTCCACCACCCAGGGTGCACCACAGCCACCACCACTACCTCAGAGATTGCAAAGAAAATGCAGCAGTTGGATCACAGTGGGCTCAGGGAGGGTGAGGGTGGTGGAACAGAGGCACACCCAGTCAGTTGTACCACTCCACAATCCATACACCATTCTGATGGAGCATAGCTCCCCTATGGATGCACCCACAGAGGAGACTAAGGAGGTTGTGAACAACTGTCTCAAGGGAGCCCCACAGGAAGGAGGCAGAGGACACCACAGGGAAAGGAAGCAGCTCCTGGTGGGGGACTCAATCATTAGGAGGATAGAACTGGGGAGAACAGGGAAAACTGAAGTAAGGTGTTTGCCTGGTACCATGGCTTGGAGGGACAGGAAGGGCATCCTCAGGATCATGAGAACAGCTGCACGGGAGACTGAGCTGGATGTCATTGTCTACCTAGGGATGAATGACTTGGCTCAACATGAGATTAGAGCAGTGCAGGAGGAGTTTGTGGACATGGGGAGGGGTCTAAAGTCAAGTAGCACACACAGCATCCTTCTCAGAGGTGCTGCCTGTCTATGGCAAGGTTGAGGCAGGGTATTCCACACCATGTGATTCAATGGATGGTTGAAAAAATGGTGCAGGGCACAGGAGTTTGGCTTCATTGGGGACTGGGGTTCCAGCTGGAGGGATACCAGCCTATACTGGCAGGATGGTCTGCATCTGTCCAGGAAGGGAACAAGTCTTCTGGGCAATCGGTTTAAATGCTTTATTGGTAAGCTTTTAAACTAGTCAAGGGGGAGGAACTGATAAGCAGCAGGGAATTCCCAGCCTCCCCCTAGAAAACAGGGTACTAAATGAGGTAAAGACAAAGGTAGAAAGGTCAGTAGGGAGCAGGACAGGGGTGAATGGAGTAAGCAAAGTCAATAAGGACAGGGATGGTGCTACAAGAGGTAAAGCCATCAACAATGGAGAACAATGAGTACTAATGCCCATAGTCTCAGTAACAAGCTTCCTGAATTAGTGGCCTTGATGCAGGAAGAACATCTGGATATCGTGGCAGTCACAGAAACATGGCACACACAGAACCATGACTGGGATGTAAACATACCAGGATACACTATCTACAGGAGGGACAGGGAGGGTAAAAGAGGAGGAGGAGTAGCTCTCTACATAAGGGAAGGAATCAAAGCAACAGAACAAAAGGGTAAACAGGGAGGAGAGGAAGCACTGTGGGTCAATTTGGAGACAGGCAATGGCACCACAATCTGCACAGGGGTTGTATACAGACCCTCATCTCAGGGGGAGGACATGGACAAGGAAATGATAGAAAGTATCCTTAGAATGTCAGAAAAAGGGGAGATATTGCTGATGGGGGATCTGAATATGCCAGATGTTAACTGGAGTGCATTTGCAGCAGCCACTTCTAAGAGTGGGGTCATGCTAGATGCCGTACAGGGGCCATGCCTTAGACAACTAGTATTGGAACCCACTCGAGAGGGAGCAGAGCAATCCTAGACTGGGTACTGTCAAATGGAGATGGCAAGAGGATCACAGATTTAGAAGTGGGTAGCCATCTGGGAACTAGTGACCATCGAACAATATGGTTCATGATAAACACAGCAGTAGAGTCAAGCTGTACATAGGCAAATAGACTGGGGACTTCAGGAGGGCTGACTTTGCCAGAATGGGTGAGTGCCTAAGGAATGCACTAGCAAATGGAAAGGAAGGATGGGTGGAAGAACAATAGGGAACAATCAAAATTGCCATTATAGAGGCAGCAAGCCTTTGTGTGAAGCAAATAACCAAAACAAAATGATGTAAGAAACCACTATGGTTCTCAAAGAAAGTGGCAGGGAAGATTAGGGAGAAAAAGAAAGCATTCAGGAAGTACAAGGAATCGCAGATGGAGCAGGACAGAGAATTGTATCAATTAAAGCAAAAGGAAGCAGGGAAGGCAGTCAGAACAGCAAAGGCCCAAACTGAGGAAAAGATAGCCAATTTAGTTAAGAAAGCAGATAAAACCTATTATAAACACATCAGGGAGCGAAGGAAGACCAAAGGAGGGATAGTGAGGCTTAATGGGGGGGGGGATGAACAGAGGGTGACTGTGGAAAGGCAGAGATACTAAGCAAATATTTTTGCTCAGTATTCACAAATGAAGAGGGGGAAGTACCAAAACCAAACAATAGAAACACTCTAGATATGGGGGTTGATACCAGCCCATTCACAGAAGAAAGGGTCCTGTAAGAACTCTTAAAACTGAAGGTGGACAAAGCAATGGGGTCTGATGGGATTCATCCCAGAATTCTAAAAGAACTAAGGGTAGAACTAGTGACACCACTGACTACCCTCTTTAACAAATCTTGGGAGGATGGGGTGGTACCTAAGGACTGGAGGAGGACAGATGTTATTCCACTTCACAAAAGTGGGAGCAGGGCATAAGCAGGAAACTACAGACCTGTTAGTTTAACCTCAGTGACTGGGAAAATGATGGAATCACTTCTGAAGGAAAGAATTGTTGAAAACCTAGAGGCCAGAGGGGCAGAGGACCCAAGGCAGCATGGATTCACAGCAGAAAGGTCATGTCAGATGAATCTAATAGATTTCTTTGACTGGGTGACCAAAGTAATAGATGAAGGAGGGGCTGTGGACATGACCTACCTAGACTTTAGCAAGGCATTTGACACAGTCCCACACAAAAGATTAATATACAAGCTGGCCAGCCTGGGAGTGGGTCCCAAGATGGTAGCCTGGGTACAGAATTGGATGGAGAATAGGACACAGAGAGTAATAGTAAATGGAGTCCACTCTGAAGAAAGGGGGGTTACCAGTGGGGCACTGCAGGGTTCAGTACTAGGACCAGTCCTCTTTAATGTCTTTGTAAATGACACTGCAGAGGGACTGGAAGGAAAAGTATGTCTCTTTGCAGACGACACAGAGATCTGCAACAGAGTTGATACACAAGGTGGGGTGGAAAGGTTGAGAAGGGACTTGGCAAGGCTGGAGGATTGGGTCAAATGTATGGCAGCTTAGATTCAATGCTAAGAAGTGCAAAGTAACGTACCTGGGAAACAAAAACCCAGGGGAAGAGTACACAACGGGGGGGGGTGAGATACTGACAACAACAAAAATGGAAAGGGACCTCAAGGTGGGCAAGCAATGTGAGACAGCAGTAAGGAGGGCTGGAAGATACTGAGATGCATAGGGAGAGGCATCACCAGTAGAAAACAGGAAGTTGTTATCCCTCTCTACAGACAGCTGGTGAGACCCCATCTGGAGTACTGCGTGCAGTTCTGGAGATCCAATTTCTACAAAGACATAGACAGGATTGAGGCAGTCCAGAGGAGGGCAACTAAAATGGTGCAGGGTCTGCACCAGAAGACATAGGAGGAGAGACTTAAGGAGCTTAATATGTATAGCCTTGAGGAAAGGATGGAGAGGAGAGACATGATAGAAACTTTCAAGTACCTCAAGGGAATCACAAAGTCCAAGAGGGTAGCATCTTTCAGAAAAAGAGGTGTGCAAGAACAAGGGGGCATACTTTGAAGATTGAGGGGGGATGGCTCAGAGGCAATGTGAGGAAGTATTTTTTCATGGAGAGGGTTGTAGATGCATGGAACAGCCTTCCTGAGGAGGTTGTGGGGTCTAAAACAGTGGTGAATTTCAAGAATTCATGGGACAGTCATAAAGCAATTCTAGGGGGTGGGGGTAGGAAGAACTAAGCTGTTGGTTAACTAGGATCTGCAGCTTATCCATTAGATTGGGAAATGGGCAGACTGGGTAGGCTAAGTGGTCCTTATCTGCCCTCAAATTCTATGTTTCTATGTTTGTATGTTTCTTAACCTTCCCCACCGCCTCTTTTGAGGACCATAGTGTTTTTTTTCCTTCATTTTGCTTTGTTGATTTGCTTCACACAAAGGCTTGTTGCCTCTGTGATGGCTGTTTTGATTTTCCCCCATTGTTCCTCCACCCCTCCTTCTTGCCAGTTTGCTAGTGCTTTTCTGAGGTACTCTCCCATTTTCCCAAAATCAGCCCTCCTAAAGTCCAACACTCTTGCTTTTGTATGGCTCGACTCTATGGCTGTGTTTATCATAAACCACACTGTTTGGTGATCACTTGTTCCCAGATGGCTACCCACTTCTAAATCTGAGATCCTTTCTTCATCCCCATTTGACAGTACCAGGTCTAAGATTGCTCCCTCCCTAGTGGGTTCCACCAATAGCTGTCTGAGGCATGCCCCCATAGGGCATCGAGAATAAACATTATTTTTGATGCGGCTGCAGCTAGAGTGCTCCAGCTGATGTCTGGCATATTCAGGTCCCCCATTATCTCCCCTTTTTCTGCTATTCTAAGGATGCCTTCTATCATTTCCTTGTCTATTGCCTCCTCCTGAGATGGGGTCTGAATACCACCCCTGTCCGAATTGTGGTGCCATGACCTGTCTCCAGGGTAACCCACAGTGCCTCCTCTACTCCCTGTTTATCCCTTAGTTCCATTGCTTTGATCCCTTCCTTTACATAGAGAGCTACTCCTCCTCCTCTTTTACCCTCCCTGTCCCTCCTGTAGATTGTGTACCCTGGTATGTTGACATCCCAGCCATGGTTCTCAGTGTACCATGTTTCTGTGACTACCACAATATCCAGATGCCCTTCTACTATCTAGGCCACTAGTTCAGGGAGCTTGTTACACAGACTACGGGCATTGGTACTCATCACCCTCCATTTGTTGATGGTCTTACTCCTTTTAGCCCCATCCCTGCCCTTACTGTCTTTTTCTGCATTTACCCCTGTCCTGCTCCCCATTAACTTCTCTACCTTAGTGTTTACCCTCTAACTACTGTGTTTTGTTGGGGGAGGCTGGGTCTTCCCTGCTGCTTTTCAGTGCCTCCTCCCTTGGCTAGTTTAGATGCTTGCCAGTTATGCATTCAAACCTATCACCTAGGATTCTGGTTCTCCTCCTGGACAGATGCAGACCATCGTGCCAGTATAGGCCTGTATCCCTCCAGGTGGACCCCCAGTCCCCAGTGAAGCCAAAACCCTGAGCTCTGCACCAGTTTTTCAACCATTCATTGAATCCCATGGTGTGGAGTACTCTAGCATCACCCTTGCCATAGACAGGCAGCACCTCTGAGAAGGTTACTGTATGTGCTACTTGTCTAAGGCTCCTCCCCATTGCTTCAGACTCCTCTTGCACTGCTCTGATCCCATTCACAGCCAGGTCATTTATCTCTAGGTGGAAAATGATATCCAGCTCCTTCCCTTGTGCATCTGCTCCCGTGATCCTGAGGATGCGCTCCCTGTCCCTCCAAGCTGTGGCACCAGGCAGGCACCTTACCTCTGTCTCCCTTTCGTTCCCCAGATCTACCCCCTAATGATTAAGTCCCCCACCAGTAATTGTTTCCTTCCCCTGTGGGGTCCCATGCCACCCTCCTGTCGAACTCCTTTGTGGAGTTTCCCAGCATCCTCCTTGGTCTCCACTGCAGGTGCCTCCATAGAGGAACCACTCTCAGTCAGAAAAGCGTATAAATTGTGGAGAGGTATAATTGGAGGAATGTGCCTCTGTTCCACCACCCTCTTCCTGACTGAGCCCACCTTGGTCCAACTGCTCCTCTTCCTTGGCAACCTCTGAGGTAGCGTCAGTGGCCCTGGTAGTCCCTGGGTGAGAGAGGAGGTTTCACGAATCCTAGCCAAGTCAGCCCGGAGATGAGCAATCTCCTCCCTCAGACCAGAGAGGTGCCTACAAATAGGGCAGCACCTGTGGCGCAGAATGGCATTGCAGTTGTGCATAATTACAGTATGTTTTGTCTTGCATTTCACAATTTCTCTGCACCAGGGTACCTGAGGTGGGGTAATACGATGGCTAAGCTGACAAATTGGTCACTGTTGTTTGACACATGGAAGTGCAGTGCCCAGAAGGCCCTGTGCTTCCATACCTACATACATATGAACATCTTCGGAGGCATTGGAATGCAGGGTCCAAATGACCCTGTGCTCTCACAGTAAAATAAGGATACTATTATACTATCCCAAAAAGTAGGGAAATTCATTGCAGAAAGCTTTGTTAATGCATCAGTTGGAGTGGTTGCTAAAGCAAGAAAAGTAGGGAAATGTGATGTTAGGGTTTCCAAACCTAATGCCCCACCCCACCATGCAGACATGAACACATGAACAGGCATCGGGGGGTGTCTTTGAGTCATCAGGCCTAGCACATATCCACTCCCACCTCCATCTGCAGACACTGACAGGCATCGGGGGTGTGCCTTCAGGTCATCAACCCTAATGTGCACCATATTTCATAGTTAAATAAGGTGACATAGGCACAGTATAGAATAATGTGGTGTGAAAGGTGCAGGAGGAGTTAAGGATGTTGGGGAGGGGCCTTGCTCAAGTAGCAATCTCATTGACCTTCTCAGTGGTGCTGCCTGTCCATGGCAAGGGGGAGGCTAGGAACCTCCACACCAAGGACTGCAACACTTGGCTGGAGAGCTGATGCAGAGAAAAAGGTGTTGGTTTCATTGGGAACTGGGGACCCACCTGGAGGAGTGAGACCCTGTACAAGGGGGATGGCGTACACCTGTCCAGTAAGGGGACCGCTGTCCTCGGTGAACAGTTTAAATGCTTTATTGGCAAGCATTTAAACTAGTAAGGGGGGTGGCAGATGGATGCAGGTGGAACCAGACTGCCCACCTCCGCAGGCTAGCAAACCCAACATGGAGGACCATAACATTATTGTATCACCAGAGGAAACAAACCCCATAGAAAGGGGAACAGCAGAGGACAGGAGGAAGGGCATTGAAAGCCAGAAGGACAAACAGAGGAGTCAGAAAAACAGTAGGATGGATGATAAAAGAACAAATGGTAGGACTTGGAAGGCCATGTATACTAATGCCCACAGCCTAGAGAATAAAATCCCAGTCCTGGTGGCCTTGATAATGGAGGTTGACCTGGACATTGTAGCTATTACTGAAATGTGGTATACTGGAAAACATGACTGGGATGTAGCCATACCAGGTTATAATTTGTTTAGGACAGATTGGGGGAGTAAAAAGGAAGGGGGGGTGGCTCTTTAGGTCAGGGACGGTATTAGAGTGACTGAGGTACAGGGAATGCAGGGGCGCGCAGAGGTACTTTGGGTCACCCTTGAAATGGGCAACAGCACTGCCATTCATGTAGGTTTGATGTACAGACCTCCAGCACAGGAGGAGGAGGTGGACAGGGTTCTGGTGGATTCCATCCACACAATGGCAACTGAAGGAGAGGTGCTTCTGTTAGGTGATTTCAATCTGCCAAATATGGACTGGAGCATTCCAGCTGCTGCCTCAGCCAGGAGAAGGGACATCCTGTGCTGTGTATAAGGGGCAGGCCTCAGGCAGCTAGTGCTAGAGCCAACCTGGGAGGGTGCAATTTTGGACCTGGTATTTACCAATAGGGACAGAATTGATGAAGTCAGAGTGGGCAAACACCTGGGATCTAGTGATCATCACACAGTGTGGTATAGCATGAGCACAGTGGCAGAGTCAAGCCACACAAAGGCGAGGGTCCTGAATTTGAGGAGAGCGAACTTTACAAAGATGGGGATATGTCTCAAGCATGCTCTAGCAGAGAGGGACAAGAGGGGGGAGTGGAGGAGCAGTGGGCCCATCTGAAAGGAGCCATAGTGGAGGCAACAAACCTTTGCATTAGGCAAGTAAACAAGGGAAGGAGAAAGCCACTATGGTTCTCAAAGGTAGTGGCTGGGAAGGTAAGGGCAAAAAAGATGGCTTTCAGGAAATACAAGGAAACACAGTGGGAGGAGGACAGGGTAGTGTATCTGGATAAACAGAGGGAGGCAGGGAAAGCAGTTAGGAGTGCAAAGGCATAAACATAGGAAAAAATAGCACAGGAGGTAAAGAAAGGAGACAAGACTTTTTATAGGTACATTAGTGAAAGGAGGAAAAACAGGGGTGGGATAGTAAGGCTTAAAGGAGAAGACGCAGAGTGTGTGGAAGGGGACTTGGAAAAAGCATCAATACTGAACAAATATTTTTGTTCTGTATTCACAGAAGAAGATGGTGAGGAACCACAGTTAGGCAACATAAAAAATATGGGAGGGAGATGGACACCCATCCATTTACAGAAGAGAGAGTCCTGGGGAGATAACGTGATGCAGGTAGTTTAGCAGCAGCAAGAGCTTGGGGCTCCCGACCTCTACCTTTCATCACCACTTATAAATAACTGTCTGGGGGTGACTAAAATCAGAAATACAGTCAGCTAACATCAGAGCCTACCTGAAACATTTGTTAGAAGAGGATATATGTCACCATTGGTTCTGTGAACCACGATGGATGTAGATATGCGGCAGGCCCACCTCAAACACACGCCGCCTCCCTCACCAGAGAAGCTGCCTAAGAAGTCCAAGACCCAGGGAGCAGTGGCCAACAAAGCCAACTCAGCATCAACATCTGTGGTTCCACTCACTGAAGACTGCTTTTTGCAAGAACTGCTACCATTTAGAGAGACCCTGACTGAGATCTTCTCGGAACTAAAATCAATCCGAGGGGACCTGGTGGATCTGAACCACAGAGTGGGCGATACAGAAGCCCACTCTACTTCTCTAGAACACTGGAAGGAGAAAATGGAGCCTGAGGTTGTGCTTCTTAGACAGCAAATGCAAAAGTTGTAATCAAAGACTGAGGACCTTGAAGGGAGGAGCAGATGCAACAATATATTAATAATGGGTTTACCTGAGTCAGAGGAGGGTCCTAACACCATCATGTTCCTCCTGAAATTTTTAGTGAAAATTGTTGGCCCATCTCTACTGAACCCAACCAATCAAATAGAATGTGCCCACAGATCCCTATGGCCAAGGCCTCAACCAGGAACTCCCCCCAGGCCAATAATTCTCAAATTCCTAAGATTTATAGAAAAGCAACATGTTCTCACTAAAGAACGAGAACTGCAAGCAATAACCTGGGAGGGCTCCAAATTGTGAATCACTTAGGACTTGCCGTATGAAACGTGGCAGAAGAGATCAGCATTTTATCCTACTGTGAGTAAACTAATTGCTGCAGGAATACCCTTTAAGATGATCTACCCTGCAAGATTGCAAGTTTCCCTGGATAGTAAATGGGTATCCTATGATTCACCTACACAGGCCTCATCAGAGCTGGCTACCAAGCTTCCAGACCTTTTTAAAGTCGACTGACTTTTGGACCCAATGAAGGGGGCAATGCTTTAATTTCTACAGAGAGTTAGCTACTCCCTGTTTACATGTGTTTTTAAAAACATTTTCAAGCTTGCTTTGTTTGGACTTAATACCTTCTGAATAGTCAACATTTCCTCTGGTGGGTGATGGATGTTCTGGTTCCCTGGTTTTGTTAGGCATCAGCATCCCATCTCGAAGTGACCCAGAATGTTTCAAGCTCTCAAAAGGAACAGACTGTAGGGTAGCAGTTTCAAAGGGAATCATTTCTCCTAGGCAGCTTTTGGTCCCACAGGCTTTATTTTCCCCCTGGGACTTCCACATCCTTAGACATTCAGTTTATTTATCGATTTTACTACTCTGCAAGTACAAATTTTGATGTTGATCATTTTCTTCCACTGATTATTGTAGTTTTATAGGAAGGGAAAAAGGGGGATGGGGTCTAGACTGGGCTCTCTTATAGAGTAAAACTTGATAACAAGTTGGTGGGAGGTTATAGGGCCCTATAGTAAAATTCACAGCATCCGATTTACAAGTTTTGCTTGAAGTAATCCTTTTCCCCTTGATATACTCCACCAGGCTTTATTTCAAGAAATGCTCTGCCTAAATGGAACTAAAATTTTACTCAGCCCAGTGATAGTATCTCCTTAAATACCTCGGCAGGTTAATTTGTTAAACCTTCATGGCCGGGTATCTAGGCCCCTCACTCTGCTAGATAGCCAACCAGCAGTAGGAGGGTTCCAATCCAGGAATCTGACTAACTACGATATGAGCTTGACTTTACCTTGCATAGACTGGCTATCGTGCTGTGTTGACAGGGTCTCCAGGTTAACACCAAGCATTCGATGGAAATGAAGGCATCTGTGCTAGTATGGTCTTCTCTCATACAGGTTATAATTAGAATACATTAAAACCAGGCAGAGAGGGGTCACCTGTAAGGTCGTCTAGCTTATATGAAGGCAAGTAGGGGGTTCCAAGCAGTTGGGGGACTCCTGGTTATTCAAGGCTAAGGTGAGTCTGCATGGCATACTGACTAATAGGGGGGTTTGCTCCTTGCCACCTTTTCCTTCTAGGGTTGCAGTACTAAGGCTCTTAATTTGGAGCCTCATGAAAATATGGCTTAATATGTCATCAAGGGATCTATATGGGCCTCTGGATCTGGCAAAGGAAGGGGTTGACCAAAGGGCTAAAAAGGGTTGGCTACTCCCTCATCTAAAGGTATTAAGTTGGGTTAAATACTCATGGCATGGGGGGGCACTATAAATAGCTGCTAGAGGTTGGAGGGGAAGGGGTTAGGGATAACCATGACAAGATCAACATTTCTCTCAGTTAAAATTTCTAGTGTTACTGTAAATAATGTTGTTATTATTGGAATTTGGGAGGGAGGAGGGAAGGAGGTAGCAGAGAGGGAGGGAGGAGAATTTACAAGGCCTAGAGAGGAGAAATCAAACTTTCTTACTGTGACTCGTACATTAGTTTATAATCGAGCTTCCTGTAGAGACCTGCTTATCTTTCTCTCAGGATGTATTTCATTGTAAATGCTCTGGCTATTGTTCATGTTTCAAGGGGTCAATGGGTTTGGGTGGGGGAGGGACGGAGTGTGCCAATATATGACTAGATTTCGACCTTGGACAACAGCTATACTAGATAATGGCTAATCAAGATTGTATCGTGGAATGTAAGAGGGGCATGGGAGCAACTTAAGAGGTACCAACTTTTCAGGCATCTTGGAGTAATCAAGGCCCAAATTGTTCTTCTTCAGGAAACTCATCTCTTGTCTCAGAAATTGCATTGGTTCTGCAGACAAGGTGTCAGCCAAGTTTTTTCATCAGGTGACTCTACCTCGAGTAGAGGGGTAGCTATCTTAATCATGAGGAATATCACATTCCAAGCCGATCAGACAATTTCGGATCCACAGGGTAGATTTGTGCTGGTTAAGGGTCTCCTGGATAGAATGCAGGTTATACTGGGAAATATCAACGGCCCTGTAGGAGGGGACCACACTTTTCTCATGAGTTTGGCAGACACAATTGCATCCCTTTTACCAGCACCCCTAGTTTTGGGCAGAAACTGGAATCTCCCTACTACCCAGGACCTAGACTGATCATCCCAGTGTATCTGTCCATTATCTCTGGCCCAATGAGCCTGTAGTGACTTCAAGGATCTGCTTGGATTATGTGACCCCTGGAGAATTTTAAACCCATCTACCAAGACCTTCTCATTTCACTCCACAGTACACCTTACATCATCCAGAATTGATTGCATACTTACCAGTCTTTCCCTACTACCTAAAATTCTAGATGGGGGTGTAGATCCAATCCAATCCAATCTATCTTTATTTTTATAGCGTCTTTCAAAACCAAGATGCTGTACAGACCATAAATACAATAAAATATCATAAAAATGATTTACAGATATATAAAATCAAATCATTGTTATCCAACTCTAATTTGGGAAGGCCAATGAAAACAAATAGGTTTTCAATATTGTTTTAAAACTACTGATGGTCAAGCATTCTCTTAACTGATGAGGTAGAGAATTCCACAGGGTCGGTGCTGCAAATGAAAATGCTCAGGTGCCAGATGTTTTAAGATGAACCCTGGAAATCTCTAGCAATCCCTCGTTGGTGGATCAGAGTGGATGATTGAGGGAGTAGGGAGTCAGGAGATCTTTAAGGTAGTCAGGTCCCTGATGGTGTAGGGCTTTAAAGGTAAGCAAGCCTACCTTATAGGTAATCCACCACTGAACTGGCAGTCAGTGCAGTTCACGCAGGGCAGGTGTAATATGACTGGACCTAGAGGTACCAGTCAACAACCTGGCCACGGTGTTCTGCACCAGCTGCAAGCAGCGGATATCAACCCCTGACAGCCCTAGGTAGAGGGCATTGCAGTAGTCAGGATGGGTGGTAATGAAGACGTGGACCAATGTTGGAAGGTCATCGGTGGGAATCAGATGTTTCACCTGGGCAATATTCCTCAGAAGGAAAAATGAGGATTTGACTTTCTGACCATGCGGTGGTATGATTACATCTCCTCCCCATTCAGGATACACAGCATGATCCTACATGGGGATTAAACACGTAGCTCCTCAAAGATGATTTAACATCAAGAGGATCAAATCACTAATACATGACTTCCTAGATTCTAACCAAAACATGGTCCCTAGATTTGACCATGTATGGTGTGCCCTAAAATGCTATTTAAGGGGTGAATTTATATGTATGGCCTCTAAGAGAAAATGTATGCAAGATACTAAAGCTAGATCACGTCTTGAACAAATAAGCACCCTGGAACCATTTCTGTCCCCCTCTTCTTCACCAGATTCGTAGTCTCTTTGCTCTCACTAAGGAATGATTATTCTCTATTATTACAAGAAAATGTAGAATATGCTATACTTAAAATCCAATCCACTTACATTGAACAAGGAGATAAGGCGGGATGTCTGCTGGCTCTATGATTAAGGAAGCTGGAAAGTTCTCAGTTAATACACTCTATTATGGATCAGGACAGCATAGGTCAGACCCATCTCAGAAATATTGTTCGTGTCTTTGAACACTTTTATGCCAATTTATATAAAAAAGGAGCTGCCCCACTGTTTCAACAAGAAACTAAGAACTACTTAAACAAAATACCCCTTCCTATTATGGATGATACCCAGCAGACATTCCTACAGCATCTTCTCCCATTTCACTTCAAGAAGTAGAACAGGCCATTAGAAGTATTGCGCTTGACAAATCCCCTGGCCCGGATGGGTTTCCAACCAACTTTTACAAGTTTTTTCTCAAGGAAATCTCACCTCCTTTACTCTGTCTTTTTCATTACATCTTGTCAGATAACATGCTGGACCCTTCTCTTCCTGAGGCCACCATTATGTTACTGCTGAAGCTGGATAAACCCCCAGACCAACCATCAAGCTACCATCCCACCTCTCTCCTAAATTGCAATATTAAAATCCTAACCAAGATTCTAGCCACCAGGATTCTGAAGATATGGTCACCTCTTCTCAGTCCAGAACAGGTTGGGTTTGCCCCCGGGAGATCATCATCAGATCATCTACGCAAGTTGGCACATATCTTCCAAGCTGCAAAAACAGCAGATGCCCCCATGTCTCTGATTTCCTTTGATGCTGAAAAGGTGTTCAATAGGGTGGACTGGGAGTTCCTCTGGGCTACCCTTAAGAAGTTTGGTTTCCCCTCCTTATTTCTTAAGTGGCTCCAAGCAATTTATTCTTCTCCCACTGTGAAAATCTATTGTAATGGGGTACTCTCTTTGAGCTTCCCACTCTGAACATGGTACACCGAGAACCATGACTGGGATGTCAACATACCAGGGTATACAATCTACAGAAGGGACAGGGAAGGTAAAGGAGGAGGTGGAGTAGCTCTATACATAAGGGAAGGGATCAAAGCTACAGAACTTAAAGTAAAGGGGAGGACAAGAGGCACTCTGGGTCACCTTGGAGACAGGGAATGGCATCACAATCTGCACAGGGGTTGTATACAGACCCCCATCTCAAGGGGAGGAAATGGATAACAAAATGATAGAGGACATTCTCAAAATGGCTGAAAAAGGGGAGATACTGTTGATGGGGGACCTGAATATGCCAGATGTTAACTGGATAACAGGTACTGCAGCCACATCCAAGAGCAGAGTCATTCTCGATGCCCTGCAGGGGGCAGGCCTTAGACAGCTTGTGTTGGAACCCACTCGGGAGGGAGCAATATTAGACCTGGTACTCTCAAATGGAGAGAGGATCACAAATTTAGAAGTCAGTAGACATCTGGGAACAAGTGACCACTGCACAGTGTGCTTCACAATGGGCACAACCATGGAGATAAGCCATACAAAAACAAGGATACTGGACTTTAGAAGAGCTGACTTTGGCAAAATGGGTGAATACCTGAAAATGCACTAGCAAATGACCAAAAAGGAGGGGTGGAAGAACAATGGAGAAAAATCAAAACTGCCATCATAGAGGCAACAAGCCTTTGTGTGAAGCAAATAAAGAAAACAAAGCGGAGTAAAAACACTATGGTTTTCAAATGAGGTGGCAGGGAAGGTTAAGAAGAAAAAGGCTGCATTCAAAAAGTATAAGGAATCACAGAAGGAGCATGACAGGGAACTGTATCAATTAAAGCAGAAAGAAGTGGGGAAGGCAGTCAGACTAGCAAAGGCCCAAACCAAAGAAAAAATAGCCAACTCAGTTAAGAAGGGGAATAAAACCTTTTATAGGTACATTAGGGAGCATAGAAAGGTTAAGGGAGGGATAGTGAAGATTAATAAAGGAGAGGGGAGGTGGTCAGAGGGAGACAGTGAAAAGGCAGAGATACTGAATGAATACTTTTGCTCAGTATTCACAAAAGAAGATGAGGAGGAGTTACCTAAACCAGACAATAGAAGCAGTCTAGGTAAGGGGGTTGACATCAATCCATTCACAGAAGAAAGAGTCCTGAAAGAACTTCTAAAACTCAAGGTAGACAAAGCAATGGGACCTGACGGGATTCACCCCAGAATCCTAAAAGAACTAAGGGAGGACCTAGTGACACCACTGACCATGCTTTTTAACAGATCATGGCAGGATGAGGTGGTACCTGAGGACTGGAGGAGGGCAGATGTGATTCCCCTTCACAAAAGTGGGAGCAAGGCAGAAGCTGGAAACTACAGATTTGTAAGTTTGACCTCAGTGGTAGGGAAAATGATGGAATCACTTCTGAAAGAAAGAATTGTTGAGTACCTAGAGGCCAGCGGGGCACAGGACCCAAAGCAGCATGGATTTACAGCAGGAAGGTCATGTCAGACAAATCTAATTTATTTCTTCGACTGGGTGACCAAAGTAATAGACCAGGGAGGGGCTATGGATATGGCCTACCTAGACTTTAGCAAGGCATTTGACACAGTCCCACACAAAAGATTAATAATCAAGTTAGCCAGCCTAGGTGGGTCCCAGGGTGGTAGCATGGGTAACAAACTGGCTGCACAACAGGACACAGAAGGTAATAGTGAATGGAACACATTCCGAAGAAAGGGGGGTTACTAGTGGAGTACCTCAGGGCTCGGTACTGGGTCCAGTCCTCTTTAACATCTTTATAGGTGACATTGCAGAGGGTCTGGTGGGAAAGGTATGCCTCTTTGCAGATGACACAAAGATCTGTAACAGAGTTGATACACAAGGGGGGGTAGAAAAGATGAGAAGGGACTTGGCAAGGTTGGAGGAATGGTCAGACATGTGGCAACTTTGCACTTCTTTGTATTGAATCTAAGTAATGCACCTGGGAAACAAAAACCCAGGAGAAGAGTACACAATAGCAGGGGAGGTACTAACAACAACAAAAATGGAAAGGGACCTGGAGGTAGTCATATCAGATGATCTAAAGGTGGGTAAGCAATGTGAAAAGTCAGTAAGGAGAGCCAGGGGGATACTGGGATGCATATGAAGGGGCATCACAAGTAGAAAAAGGGAAGTGGTTATCCCTCTGTACAGACAGTTGGTGAGACCCCATCTGGAGTACTGCGTGCAGTTTTGGAGACCTCATCTATGCAAGGACATAGACAGGATGGAAGCAGTCCAGAGGAGGGCAACTAAGTTGGTGCAGGTCTGAAGCAAAAGCCATATGAAGAGAGACTGAGAGAGCTTAATATATATACTCTTGATTAAAAGAGGGACGGGGGGACATGATAGAAACGTTCAAGTACCTCAAGGGAATCAACAAAGTCCAGGAGGGTAGCATCTTTCAGAAAAAGAGATGTGTAAGAAGAAGGGGGCACAATTTAAAGATAGAGGGGGCCGCCCAGGGGTAATGTGAGGAATTTTTTTTCAACGGAGAGAGTGGTGGATACATGGAACAGCCTTCCTGAGGAGGTTGTTGGGTCTAAAACAGTGGGGGAATTCAAACATGCATGGGAAAGACACAAGGCAATTATAGTTGAGGGTTGCAGAAAGTAGGCTGTTGGTTAACTAGAATCTGCAGCTTATCCAGTAGGTAAGGAAATGGGCAGACTGGGTGGGCCAAGTAGTCCTTATCTGCCATCAAAGTCTATGTTTCTGTGTTTCTATGATCAGGCACTAGGCAAGGCTGCCCTTGTCTCTCTTTCTGTTCAACCTTTATCTTGAACCACTAATCTGTCAATTAAAATTATCCCCTCAAACTTATGGTAACCCGATTGGTAACATATCCCCAACCCTATCAGTATATGCGGATGACATTCTTCTGCACCTCTCAAACCCTTTGGCTTGTCTTGAAGAAGCTCTCAAAATAATGGAAGAATATAGCCACCTTTCCAGTTATAAACAAAATTGCAACATGAAAGAGATCTTTCCCTTGAACTATCTCACTCACAGTGCAGTTCTCTCGATTCGGTATGTGCTGGTTGCCTCGATCCATTAAATATCTGGGCATTCATTTGACCACAGATATTATTCTTTTGAAAAAGCTAAACCTAGAAGATCTCATCTCAGTTATACAACATGATTTACTAAGATGGAATTGCCTCCCTTTATCACTATGGGGTAGGATCAATGAGGTTAAAATGAACATCCTTCTGAGACTTTTTTACCCACTCAATATGTTAAATATTTGGCTCCCTCTGGCCTTTTTTAAGTGTGTTCATGCCCTTATCACTAAATTTGTTTAGTCAGACAAAATGCCCAGTAGATCATATACCAAAATGACACCCTCAAAACAGCTGGGGGGTCTTAGACTCCCCAACTTCTTATACTATTACTTGGCCAGCCACCTCCAGAAATGTGGAAATTTGCTTTCAGTCTTGTTAACCCCCCAGAATACTACTTACACCCCAATCTGGTTACAAATCGAATTAAACTTATTCTCCTCTTTTAATATACAGTGGTCACTATAAATAAGTTGCATAGTACTGTGGCACACTGAGGTAGTAATGGTAGGGTTAGTGGTATGTCATTAATGTGGTAGTGGTATTGTTTTCCCTTTCCAGTATTCAGCAGTTCTAACTTAATTGATTTTCTTGACTTGTCATTTGCAAAAGCTGGAATGCACCAGATGGTGCTGTTTCAGTTATAATGTGCCTACTACCTTTCACTTTTCCTGCAGGTGTCACCATAGTCCATTATCTCCCTCCTTCCCTCCTTCCTGGTACTGTATTGGCAGCTTGTGATAAAATGTACTGTATATCACTTTATTGCCATTTATTGTGTCATTGCAGAAAAATAAAGCTATATTTTGCTAAATGAAACCAAACAGTAAATGTCTGTGAAGATCTTCATATTCATGTCTCATCATACAGTACCTGCTGTCTGCATGTTTGAAATTACTTTCTTGAGTTTATGTTAACATCTTATCTGTCACTTCAGAATTGGTCTGACTTGCTGATCAGTTATATGGAACTTGTATTGCTAAACTGCCAGATGTTGAAGTTATTCTGGTGGTTCTTACCAATACTATATGATGCACATGTTGCAAAAGTTAAAAAAAAAATGTCCTTTGGTGTGCCCACAGTTACTATATATTGGTGGTTATCCACTGTTGTAGAATTCACATGTGGTGTGTGTGGTTCAAACTGGAGTGCAGTTTATATTGTAAATCTTTCTGCAGTACTACTTTGGTAATTGTAGTGTCTGGTATCCTGTTAGACTGAGAAAAGCATTTTAAGGGTTATTCAAATCATGTCATGGTCCAACATTGATTAATCCACTTTTGTTTTTAATTTTTAAGTTTTTTTTAGATGTTAGGGAGGGTAAAAGAGAAGGCGGAGTTGCTCTCTATGTAAGGGAAGGGATCAAAGCAACAGAACTAAAGAGTAAACAGGGAGCAGATGAGGCACTCTGGGTCACCCTGGAGACAGAAAATGGCACTACAATCCACATGGGGGTTGTATACAGACCCCCATCTCAGGGGGAGGGAATGGACAAGGAAATGATAGAAGACATCCTTAGAATGGCAGAAAAAGGGGAGATATTGTTGATGGGGATCTGAATATGTCAGATGTTAACTGGAGCACCTTTGCTGCAGGCACATCCAAGAGCAAGGTCATTCTTGATGCCCTACAAGGGGCATGCCTCAGGCAGCTAGTATTGGAATCCACTCAGGAGGGAACAATCTTAGACCTGGTACTCTCAAATGGGGATGGAGAAAGAATCTCAGATTTAGAAGTAGGTAGCCATCTGGGAACAAGTGACCACCAAACAGTGTGGTTCACGATAAACACAGCCATAGAGTCATGCCATATAAAATCAAGAGTATTGGACTTTAGGAGGGCTGACTTTGGGAAAATGACAGAGTGCCTCAGAAAAGCACTAGCAAACAGGCAAGAAGGAGGGGTGGAGGAACAATGGGGAGTAATCAAAACATCCATCACAGAGGCAACAAGCCTTTGTGTGAAGCAAATCAACAAAACACAATGAAGGAAAAAACTGCTATGGTTCTCAAAAGAGGTGGCAGGGAAGGTTAAGGAGAAAAGGACAGCATTCAGGAAATATAAGGAAACACAGAAGGAACAGGACAGAGAACTTTATCAGTTAAAGCAGAAAGAGGCAGGGAAGGCAGTCAGAATAGCAAAGGCTCAAACTAAGGAAAGAATAGCCAACTCTGTTAAGAAGAGGGATAAGACCTTTTATAGGTACATTAGGGAGCGAAGAAAGACCAAGGGAGGGATACTGAAGCTTAATAAAGGGAAGAGAATATGGGCAGAGGGTGACAGTGAAAAAGCAGGGATACTGAATGAATATTTCTGCTCAGTATTCACAAAGAAAGAGGAGGAGGTACCTAAACCAAACAAGAGAAACACTCTCGAGACAGGGGTCGATACCAGTCAATTTACAGAAGAAAGGGTTCTGAAAGAACTAGTAAAATTCAAGGTGGACAAAGCAATGGGGCCTGATGGGATTCACCCAAGAATCCTAAAATAACTAAGGGTAGAACTAGTGACGCCGCTGACTAGTCTCTTTAACAAATCATGGGAAGATGGGGTGGTACCTGAGGACTGGAGGAGGGCAGATGTGCTTCCTCTTCACAAAAGTGGGAGCAGGGCAGAGGCAGGAAACTACAGACCAGTTAGTTTGTCCTCAGTGGTAGTGAAAATGATGGAATCACTTCTGAACGAAAGAATTGTTGAGTACCTAGAGGCCAGTGGGGCACAGGATCCAAGGCAGCATGGATTCACAGAGGGAAGGTCATGTCAGACAAATCTAATCGATTTCTTTGACTGGGTGACCAAAGTAGTAGACCAGGGAGGGGCTGTGGACATGGCCTACCTAGATTTTAGCAAGGCATTTAATACAGTCCCACACAAAAGATTAATAAACAAGTTAGTCAGCCTTGGAGTGGGTCCCAATGTGGTAGCCTGGATAAAAAATTGGCTGGACAAGAGGATGCAAAGGGTAGTAGTAAATAGAGTTCACAGTGAAGAAAGGAGGGTTACTAACAGGGTACCGCAGGGCTCAGTACTGGGACCGGCCCTTTTTAATGTCTTTATAAGTGACATCGCGGAGGAACTGGAAGGAAAGGTATGTCACTTTGCAGATGACACAAAGATCTGCAACAGGGTTAATACACAAGATGGAGTGGAAAGGATGAGAAGGGACTTGGCAAGGTTGGAGGAATGGTCAAATGTATGGCAGCTTAGATTCAATGCAAAGAAGTGCAAGGTAAGTCACCTGGGAAACAAAAACCCAAGGGAAGAGTACACAATGGGGGTGAGATACTGACAACAATAAAAATGGAAAGGGACCTGGGGGTAATTATATCTGATGACCTAAAGGTGGGCAAGCAATGTGAGAAAGCAGTAAGGAAGGCTGGGGGAATACTGGGATGCATAGAGAGAGGCATCAACAGTAGAAAACAGGAAGTTTTTATACCTCTGTACAGATAGTTGGTGAGACCTCATCTGAAGTACTGTGTACAGTTCTGGAGACCCCATCTCCGCAAAGACATAGACAGAGTGGAGGCTGTCCAGAGGAGGGCAACCAAAATGGTGCAGAGTCTGCACCAGAAGACATATGAAGAGAGACTAAAGGAGCTTAATATGTATACCCTTGAGGAAAGAAGGGAGAGGGGGGACATAATAGAAACTTTCAAGTACATCAAGGGAATCAACAAAGTCCAAGAGGGTAGTATCTTTCAGAAAAAGAGATGTGCAAGAACAAGGGGGCACAATTTGAAGATAGAGGGGGGACGGCTCAGAGGTAATGTGAGGAAGTATTTTTTTACAGAAGGGGTTGTGGATGCATGGAACAGCCTTCCTAAGGAGGTTGTGAAGTCAAGAACAGTGGGAGAATTCAAGAATGCATGGGACAAACATAAGGCAGTCCTAGTGGGGGGGGTAGGAGGAAGTAGGCTGTTGGTTAACTAGGATCTGCAGCTTATCCATTAGGTAGGAAAATGGGCAGACTAGGTGGGCCAAGTGGTCCTTATCTGCCATCAAATTCTATGTTTCTATGTCATCATGTGTCTTTAATAATTGTGGTATGTTTGGCATTGGTTTTAATGGTGTGTGTGTGTGTGTGTTTCCTGACATTTTCAAATAATTGACTTGTTTACTGTGTCCTGACAGCATCATTAACCCATGCTTGCCAGCCTTGTTTTTTCCATGTAATAGTGTTGGTATGTAATTTACTGCGGCATTGAGATGTGTTTTTATATTTTTTTAATTTCTCATGCTGGCCAGCTGAAGAAGACAGTGATACAGTTACCTGGTTTTATTGCTGATGCTGTCAGATGATCCCCCCATTGTTATTCACTCCTTAAAGCTGCTTGTGGAACAGAAGAGCAACCCACTGGTGTAAGGCATGAACTTTTTCTCCTTTCTTTTTCTGATAGCATAGCAGGCATTACATTTCTTCATACTGTGACAACTGCATGGGCTGATGCAAATCATATACAGGAGGCAGTATAGCGCAGTGGTCTAAGGCTCTGAGCTGCAAATCTGGTGACATCTAGCAGACCAGACCTGGGTTTGTATCCCACAGCTTCCACTTGCATACTGTGTGACCCTGAGCAAGTCACTTAACCTCCTTGTGCTCCCAGGTTGCTCCTGTAAAAAAGCTTTCAGCTTAGTGTGCTATACCTGGTTAAACAACAAAATAAAAAAAAATATATACAATATTGAACTAGATCTAGATTTTTATAACTGACAGCTTTCGCCCTTGTCACCACAATTCTGAAATGAATTATTCTTTCACAATCCCAGACCACAGGTGATTATGTGAATTGTGCCTATCCTGGGTTGCTAAGTGTATTGTTAATTTAATTTGTAAAAACTGTTGTAATGTTCTACTTTGTTGACCATGCTGTCTAGGTAAATTATTGTGATGCTATTTCTAAACACTGGTGCTTGCACAGCCATACAGTGACAGCATGGCTACAAAAGGTCCCCCCTCCCCCAATCCTTCTTCTTCCCCTTCACATATAGAGAACAGACAGTAAGTTCTCACAATCCAAATAAAATCAAATGTTCAACCCAGCAGTTATGTTGCACATAGATCTGGTGCAACCTTTGCTGGCATCAAGACCTCTAGAGCACATTTCCACTTGAGTTCACACCCAAATGATGCCAGTGTCAAGAGCTATATATATATCTGAACAAATCATAATGCCAAATTAGATCTCTTCATTCATGTGCTGCATAGCATGAGCTCCATTTAAAAAAAATGAGTAACACTAAGTAAATAAATTAAACAAATTAATATAATACGGAAGACAGCTTAGCCTTCACTGTTATCTCCAATGTAACAGTAGTGGTAGTCTGCGTTTCAGGCAGGCACACTCTACCATCACTTCACTGGACCAAAGTGTTAGCAGGTCATCAGCAGAAAAATCAGGGTACACAAAGTGCAGGAGCAGTACTGCTATAATCATTCAGTCCCCAAGTTATTACCCATGATTTTTCTCCCTAATGACTGGCTGATCTTATTGTTCCCTTTACATACAGAATGTTTCTTGCTGGTGCACTCTAATACAGCGCATGTGTTGTTGCCACATAAGTGTGGTGAACTGCTGCTGTTTCATGAAGTGCCCCCCCCCCGAAAAATTAATGGATTCATCTGCTTCTCATTTTATAATTTTTTTGTGCTCTATTTTGTTATATTCCATTTTTGACCTAGATTTCAAATTCTATCTATCTGTAACAAATTCTCATTACTGATGCTTTCATCACATACTTCATTATCATATGGCTATCTACTCCCCCATCCCCACCCCCACTCCCAGTGCTAATTTACTATAGAATAACTAGTTCTCAGGAATGCATTTTCCCTCAGTAGTTATGTTGCTATGATCAGGAGCACCCAATGGGCTTCATGCTGTCTACAGCACTGTTACTTTCTTACCTGTATGTCATCCACAACAACTCACTCTCACTGGCAAACAATACGGAGAACAAAACGGACAATAACTGATCACCAAATGTGCATCAAACAAACAAGACAATTCAATTTTACATCTCATTAATGTTCAAATGTTAGAATCTGCAAAAACTCAACATCCCACAGACAAACCAGACTGGATACTTGCACCACACATCGCAAGGCAGCCAAACAGAAAAGATTCCTACAACATAAAATAGGACAGAGAGGTGTTTGGGATACTAGCTGTACAACTGAAGAAAAAAACAAAATCATTATGTACAATGAAACTAAACCTGAAATGTAGTGAGGAATAAGTACTGCATTTTGTAACTTGGCTGTAACATTTGATCTCAACCCAAACTCGAACCCCTATCTTCACTCCTGCCATGGACAACAATTACGAAACAAAACACAAAATGAGTATTGTCCAATTAGTTCATTATTTTATCTAGCATGTTGATTTAAGAAAACAAAATGAAACATAAGCATAAACAATAGATAAGGCATTTGGTCCACAAAACACACCATTCATTTACTAGCAGCACTTCCTGATAAGCACTAATGGACTGCTTGATACTACTGTCTGTTACATGCCTCTACCATCCTTTCCATCTAGTAGAGCTTTCTCACATTCTCTCTTCTCAGTGGACGAGTTGGGACCCTGCATGTACCCTAATCTAACAGCTGGGTAATGACACAGAGTCCATCATTACTGGAGAATTGCTAGTGAGGCAGTTAGTTCTATAAACTAGTACTGGAAAAAGGGAAAGACCAGATTAATTGAACAGGATGATGGGTGGGTGAGGGGTTGGGTTGGGGTTGGGGTGTATGACACATGTCAGAAGGCAATCACATTAACCTTTGCCTAAAACAAAATTTCCTTTGACAGGAAAAATAACTTTATATGACCTAGGCAATTTGTAATGTTGAGACATACAGTATGTGACTAAAATTAGATGATTGGGGTGTCTAACTATGTATGCCTACAACCGCTAAATGATTTTGTAAAGAATACAATAACATTCGGAGGGGTCACCAGCTAATCTTAATTGCCAACTCCAGACGTGCTACATAAATTATAGAAGAACTGAATTTTTTTATGACACTCCAGTACAGAATGGGAAAATCCCACTTCAGAAGTCAATATTCAATGTGTTAAGCGCAAGCAAACAGTCTGACCTATTTATAATTTACAACTGGGCTGGTCTAGACAGTGTATAAGCTGTATAAGCATTTTTTTTATATCAATGTACTCTATATTGTCATCAGAAGCAATTCTCCATTTACAATAGTTACTGTATGTGCCATCAGCTTTTGAAGGAATATAATGCAGTTGATTAAGAGTGCAAAGATGCAAATAGAAGAACAGATTGCATAATTAGTGGAAATGAAAGGTGGCTATACTCTCCCTAGGACCGTACTTGTAAAGAGAATGGCATATAGAGTAATAGTGATTTGTACAGTAGTATCATCACATCCCTTATTCTGCCTGTGATACCTCTTTATCTGCACCCCACTACCTCACTAGCTCTCAATGCAGCTTTGACACTTTTTTGCCCATTTCTAGGTCATTTGATATGATTACACACAGATCCTTTTCATGTATGGTTGACATCAGCAACCCCCTCCCCACCAACTAAATTCATGTAAGCATACCCTCAATTCCATTGCCCCATGTTTGTTTTCATTCTACTTTGTAATAAATCTCAGCTTCCAACATCTTGACTACTCCTGTAGCTTAGCGAGGTACCTCAGGGAGACGTTTTTGTGAGTGAAAAAGTAGACATAATTTTATGTAGGATATGTATTTTCACAAATAACACATTAATATGCATCAAAGTATTCAATCCATGTCAAATGAAAGAAATAGAGCTGATATTAAAATATTGGAGTAATGTTCTTGTGCTATGTTCTCCATAACAAGTAGACACATAATAACAGCAAAATAACACGCATTGTGTTCACACTGTTGTTCGATATGAATGGCATATGAACGGCATATGATCCAGTTGTGTACTGTATTGTATGTGGTATCAGACCTGGACAACATGAGTTTAAATGAACCATTACCCATCATCAGCAAGTACACCAGAAAGACAGGGGTTCCCAAACACATACTGTATGTTTTGCTACAGGTTTCATAGAAAATTATGTCTTAATGCACATTTTATTTTGTATTTCCCTACTCACATTTTTCCCTCTGTTTCCAAGATATGAATTTATGAAAGGAGCAATCTATCACTGTCAGTCTTCCATATTCAACTGTCATTCCAGCCTGAAATCCATAGCCTTAAACAAATGGTACCTCAATTTTCTTATACCTTACTTATGCAGTTGTACAGTACCTTGATATTATAATAGTGCCAGATAATGTATCTGCCATAACTACCGTGACCCCCCTAAGATTTATGGGGATACTTATGATGCAATCGGCTCACTTAAAAAAACTTGTTTCTCATATTATCTGCTTTTATTATGTTTGCACTTGTACATAATATTTGAAGTGATTTTAACTATAAGGAGCGCATTAGTTAAGAACATGTGCCTATTGAATTATAAGTGATCTCCAAAACTGTTAGAGGGTCCCAGTAGTTATGACAGGCACAATATCTGACAAACTTTATAAGTACAATAAGGAAGTATAACCATAAGCATGTTTGCACCTGTACAATGCATAAGTAAGTTATTAGAAAATGAAAGTGCCCGTTGTATTTAGTAGTGGCCAAAGAGTTTGTACCAAATTCATTTAGGGGGTTCTGGCTGTAATCACAGTTGAATGTGGGGGTTTGAAAGTGACAGAGTGCTGGTTTTCTAAATGGATATTAGATAAATAAAAAGTGCCCACACACTACCACAAAGATGCCTCTAGGTGCTCGTCTTCATCATGATGGTGGAGGGACAAAAAATAGGGAATTTACTTTAGGATGGCAAATCCAAATTAGATACTGGGTTCTACCTACAGCACGAAAAAGCAGCAATTAGTTTCATTAATGGGCATAATGTGATAATATTGCTATGGAGCAGATTAATCTGTTCGAAAATGTGTGTAATAGTAGCTGTGACTTCTGCTTTCCAATTTATCCTTGTTCCATAAAGGTATAGTGTTGTTCTTAATAATGTCAGAGCTGACACACAAACAATTAAATAATTGAAATAACTTGATAGAAACATTCCTTAGTACTAAATATATGGGGCAAACTATTTGTATAAATATTGTTTATTTATTTATTGAATTGTTTCACCAGGAAAGATGCACTGAGCAACTTAATGCTTGTCTCACAGTACGTCCTGGGGAATGGGGAGAGGGATGTACAGAGTGCAAGTTCAGATACATACGTACAGTAACAGATGGTGAATACATACATACAGTTGCAAAACAGGTTCATGGCAAATGAGTACAATATAGGCTGTTGCAACAGTTACTGTGATGGCAGTTTAAAGGAGCAGCATACATATAGTATCAGTACAGAGACCAAGCATAGGATGCAAGGTTGACAATGCATACATTACAGGCAGAACACTAGTGATACAGATACAGAAGGGTGAACACATAGGATCCAGTCACCCTTTTTAAGAGCTAGTCTATAAGGGGTAGTATAAGTGTAGGTAGGGTAGGGGAGGATGAGAAAGAGGAGAGCAAGAGGGAGAGAAAAAGTGAGAGGGAGATGGGTATGCAAGGAGGGAGTCAGAAGCAGGTGCAGGTAGGTGTAAGGTAATTGTGCAGAGCAGAGGTAAGGGAGTATAGGGAGGAGGAGTAGCGGATTTGAGGAGGGAGTACATTCCACATTTTAGGCAAGTGGTAGAAGAAGGCTTTTTGGCCAGAGGAAGGGGTTCTGCAGGGGACTGAGAGGGTACAAGTGCCAGCCTGGGATCTCAGGGAATAGAGGGAGTGGGTAGGGGTGCCAAGAGAAGAGGAGATATATGAGGGGAGAGATCCGAGCCAGAATTTAGAGATGAACTTGGCACCATGTAGCGCACGCCGGGAGTGTAGGGGAAGGAGGTTGAGAGAGCAATAGAGGTCACATTGATGGGTGTGGGCAGGGGCATCAAGGGCAAAATGACAGAAGGAATTGAAGAGACAGTCCAGTCTGGATAGGTGGGACTGTGGGACAACATCGTAGACTATGTCACAGTAGTCAAAAATGGGCATGATCATCTTCTGTACCAGATCACACCTGGCGGCGAGCAGGATGCAGCTGTGGTTTCTGTAAAGTGCCCAAGCTTAGGCCTTAGTTTTTTCAGAACATCATCAATGTGTACAGAGAAGTCAAGGTGTCTGTCCAGCCAGATGCCGAGATACCTGAAAGAGGAGGAGTCCTCAAGAGCAGTCCCATCAAGGGTGTGAAAGGTGCAGAGGTGACTTAGCCTAGCGAGTCTCTGCCTTGTGACAAAGGACATGGAGACTGTTGTATAGATATTATTCATGGTATAGATATTATTCATTAAAATAAGAAAGTGCTGCACAATTCTGACCATTTGATATGAATCCTGAAGGCTGTTGCTATCATTTTTAATGCTGAGAGGTGTGCATGTAGACCTTGGTTTGAATATCAAAACTACCAAAGACATGTAATCTTTCTGTCTCTGTCTGTCTGTCTCTCTCTGTAGCTCTTCCCTCCCACCACTTCCTTCCTACTCCAGTTTGAATCTCTATATAAATAATAGCTCCCCTTGTGACATGTGAGCGTATCTCTCAACTGTCCCTGAAACTTGGATGTCCCTGATTTTTGCCTCAAAATTTTACTCTGTCCCTCCTAAAAATTGTGTTTCTGTGACCAAACAATGGGGGTTGTAAGCACAAAATAATGTCTAATAATAAAGTTATAAACCTGTTCTTCCTTAGAAAATGCATTTTACACTAAGTCCATTATTTTACCAGCTTCCTGAGTGGATGCCAACAATTTTGAAGCTGTGTCCCTGATTTTGTTTTTTTGTTCCTGATTTTTTATAGCCTTGCCCCAGATTTATGAGGCAGGAGGGTATGCATATGAGTCCCTGTCAAACTCCCAAGACCACCTTCTGGTTCAGGTTTGTCTCTGAGGCCCCACTAACTACTGCAATTGAGACTCATAGAGTTGACTAATTCTTCTCCTTCCTGTCTGTTAATTTGAAGCAGATACCCCTTCCCTTCTGACTTTGTGTATTTCTGTGGGTGTGGGATGTGATGGGGGAGGAGAGGTGGAAGTGGTTTGAGGAATTTGGTAATTGAGCATGGTAGGAGGAAAGATCTTGTGTAAGAGAATGTCAAGTAACCCTTTTCATACACAGAAAAAACTGTCTCATTCTGGCTGGTGGTGACATACTTCTCAGCCTCCTGCCTCATAAATCAGGGACAAGGCTTAAAAACATCAGGGACAAAGACCCCAAATCAGAGACACATCTTAAAAAAATAGTGATATCCACTTTGGAAACTGGTAGAATAAGGGGCTTAGTGCAAAATTCATTTTCTAAAGAAGAGCATGTCTGTAACTTTAATGCTTGGTGTTATTTTGTGCTTACAATCCCTTATGTTTAGCCACGGAACCACAAATTTTAGGAGGGACAGAGTTAAATCTTGAGGCAAAATCAGGGACAACCCTGAAAATGTTTTTATTTAATTATTCAGTCTAGGATTAAAATACCTTTGAGTGCAGGTGCACATTTACAAAAGGTTCCAACTCAGTTGGAGGGGTTACAAACTGAACAAAGGTAAGACTAACAAGAGGTGGTCTAATATGACAATTAGCAGCTAACATCAATCAATAAATGATAAAACACAGTAAGTTACAATACATAATATAAAGGAGGGAAAGGTAGTGGAAACAGGAGAGACGTGGAGTAAAAGGGAGGATAAGTTAGAGTTTGAGGGGAGGGAGGAGCAGCCATAGGCCTTGTAAACATAGAAACATAACCTTTGATGGCAGAAAATGACTGCTTCGCCCACTTGTCTGCCCCTTTCCCTACTTACTGGATAAGGTGCAGATTCTAGTTAACCAACAGCCTACTTCTTTCTACACCCCCCCACCAGGATTGCCTTATGTCTGTCCCATGCATACTTGAATTCCCCCACTGTTTTTGACCCCACGACCTCCTCAGGAAGGCCTTTTCATGCATCCACTACCCTCTCTGTGAAAAAAATACTTCCTCACATTGCCCCTGAGCCACCCCCCCAATCTTCAAATTGTATCCCCTTGTTCCTGCACATCTCTTTTTCTGAAAGATGCTACCCTCCTGGACTTTGTTGATTCCCTTGAGGTACTTGAAAGTTTCTATCATGCCTCCCCTCTCCCTCCTTTCCTCAATGATATACATATTAAGCTCCTTTAATATCTCTTCATATGGCTTCTGTTGCAGACCCTGCACCATTTTAGTTGCCCTCCTCTGGACTACCTCCATCCTGTCTATGTCCTTGCAGAGGTGGGGTCTCCAGAACTGCATGCAGTACTCCAGATGGGGATCTCACCAACTGTCTGTACAGAAGGACAACAACTTCCCAGTATCCCCCCCCCCACCATCCTTACTGTCTTCTCACATTGCTTGCTTAACTTAGGTGATCTGATATGACTACCCCCAGGTCCCTTTCTATTTTTGTTGTTGTTACTACCCCTCCTCATTTTGTACTCTTCCCTGGGGTTCTTGTTTCCCAGGTGTCATGATAATCAAGAGGGGCAGAAAAGAGGAGAGGGAGGGACCTCATGGATTGGTATACAGCAGCTAGATATGGGGGTCCCAGTAGGAAGGAGGAGGGGTAGGAAAGTGGCTAGGATGTAAAACAGGTGAGGGGGTAAAGGAGTGGGAGAAAAAGGAAATTGCTGACACAGTAGTACCAACAGGGGTTGGAGGTCAGAACAGTTGAGGGGCATGGATGGTGACTTTATATTATCATTACAGTTACAGTGGCTTAGTTAGGTAACTACAGTACAGGTAAAATCTGTCAGCTAGTACATATTCATGTGCACTTTGTACTCACAAAATATCTGAATGCATGGTGTAACCACTTTCCAGTCCATTAATGCACAAGTATTTTCATAAAGTATCACATTTCTTTGCCTCATTTGCAGCTAAATAATTTTTATATACTGTATATTTTTATGTTACCAATATACTTGAAATTCTAGGATAGGTAAGTGAAAGTAGAATTTTGAAAGTACCAACCTGCACTTAAGGTTCAATGCTTGAAAATGGAAATAATGGAGTTTGCTGGCTGACTACAGTAGCTTAGGTGGCAGTGCACTGTACTACTAGGTGGTGTGGTAAACACAGATTTGTAACACAGTACTGACTTTTGCACTGGCAAGGATGTATAGATATGATCTAAGATAGTTCCTCTTCCAGAGCTAGGGTGCATAGGAAGAGGTATCACTAGCAGAAGGCAAGAGGTGGTGGTGCTGTTGTATAGCACATTGGTGAGGCCTCACCTAAAGTACTGTGTGCAGTTCTGGAGGCCACACCTGCACAAGGACATTGACAGGGTGGAGGCAGACCATAGAGGGGCAAGCAAGATGGTACATGGCCTGCACCACAAGGCATGTGAGGAGAGACTAGTAGACCTTAATATGTACTCGCTGGAGTAAAGGAGGGAGTTGGGGGACATGATAGACACATTCAAGTATCTCAGGGGCTTTAATAAAGTGCAGGGGGAGACATCTTCCAATGCAGAAGTACGAGAACGAGGGGGCATGATATGAAACTGGAGGGGGGGTAGATTGAAAAAAAATGTGAGAATGTATTCTCAGTGCTTCTAACATCAAGGATCTTATGAAAAATACAGAGAAAACGTAAACCCAGATTTTTAGACAGATTTTGTTTAGACATTCTGACACTAAATGGTTTCTATCCAGTTAGACGTTTTGATACAGCACCCCTTTACCCACTTTTGAGACACTGGAAACACTGTAATTTATTTAAGAATGGCTGTAGTCTTTCTTAAACTCCCATTCGTCCTTAGACAGCTGTCAGTCATGTAGAGACATCAAGTATCACTCACATCTTGTTTTCTCAGGGGCCCAAATGAAACTTTTACATGTCAGCGTGGCTCAGTTGGTAGCACATCCGCCTCTGGACCAGAAGGTCGTGTGTTCTCATCCCACACCAGGATTGAACTTGCACCTAAAAATCGCTGGCATCCGAGTGCAGTATTGGGGGGTGCTGTACTGCTGGGGTTTGCCGTCCTTCGGATGAGACTTTAAACTGAGGTCCCTTCTGCCCATCCTGGTGTTGTCCTGGTGGGTGTCCAGGTGGAAGTAAAAGAACCCAGGGCACTCTTCGCAAAGAGTAGGGAACATTCCCGGTGTCCTGCCCAACATTCCCCTTCCCATAAACTGGTTCATGCAATTATCCAGACTGTGTGTAGGTGATGGGCAATATGGCCACCACCACACATTCAGTCACTTCACTACCAGTCTAGCATTGCTTGTAAAGTGCTTTGGGATACACTGTGTATGAAAAGTGCTATATAAATACTGATTCTTCTTTTCACATCTGTGCTGCTTTATTCTTATCGGAAACTGATGTATCACAATTAATAATCATTCACACAGAGCTTTCAAGACAATGAAAAAAAACAGCAATTAAAAGAAGGCAGTAATAATATTTCTTAATTATTTTTTATGTTACTTAGACAATGCAGTGCCACAGTAGAAGTATACCACGCCATTGCCTAACACATAAAAAATGCCGCTGTCTTTATTATTGCTTTTTTTCCCCTTTTCTGGAAAAAATACCTGTTACTGATCGTTCTGGAAACAAACACCTTTCAGCCTTATTTCAACCAATGTGAAAGGACATTTCACAGTTACTTCAATGATTTGCATTATAAAGGGAAACAAGCCATTTAATCCCCACAGCACAATGGGGTGACATATTTCTAATGCCATTAAGACATCTTTTACTCTTCCTTTTTTGTGAGGGGTAACATTAACACCAGCTCAACTGCATGCATTAATGGCACCTCCCAACTCCTAAAGATCATTCATGTCTCTTAATGTTCCTCAGAAATAAGAGAAATATTATGTAGCGTAATGCTACATGCCCTTGATAAGCACCCTTTATGTCTACACAATCTTTTGTTCATGGGTCTTTTAATGGAGCATTTGAAATGGATAGCTTGTTGGCAGTCTCAGAAATAACTGAGTTCAGTGGATTTACAGATACTGTATGCTGTGATATAATATATGCAGTTTTTAATTGGGGAAAATTGACTATGCAATGTGAAATGTTCAGCTAGGTAAAATTCTGCATAAGTTTCCCCCCAAAAGAACTGCAAGTAGTTTTATTTTGCCTAGTATACTATTTGTCTATTAAAGAACTATCCTCAAAGTGCCTTGCAAAACATGAAACATACAGTACTTGTAAATGAGAAACTGCAGTCAGTTAGAATGCAGATTTTCTTTTCTATTTCTACTAAATCTCACACAGATAGCATACCAAGATCTTTTTAGATGGTCCAAACTTATCAATAGTGAGGAATTGAATTGTGGTAAACCCATTCCGTACACTATGACACTCACCATATAACCCTTTTTTCTGGCTATATGATCATATTCTGAGCAGACACTACCAAAGGCTAATAAGAAAGAGCTAATGAGCTAACTTTAATACAGCAGCGGTGTAGAGGGGAGCACTGGCCAATTAAGTAAAATGGTACTGCTCAATGATATAAGCCCTTATTAAGTTAGAATTAAAAGACTATGACAAAAAATGTCCTTTGTGCCCCATGATACAAAATTGAATTCTCAGTGCCCCTCACATCCAGGATCTTATGAAAAATACAGAGAAAATGCAAGCCCAGATTTTGAAGTGATCACATTTTTATCATACCATAGCAGCAATTCTAATTTTTATGTTTGCTTGTGCTAATGCTCTCAAATATGTGTTCATAATGGAAGGGAAAAGAAAGTTAACTGAAGGGATCAAAATTACACATAGTCTAACATTCATAAATTTGGCCTTACATTTGTTGCCCTTTTGTCTGGAATGTGGATTTTGTGTTTTCCCATGATGGTTTCTATCCAGTTAAACATTTTGATACTGCACTTTTTATCCACTTTCAAGGAAACCTGAAACACTGTAATTTATTTAAGAATGGCTGTAGTCTTGCTTAAACTCTCATTAGTAATTAGACAGCTGTCAGTCACATAGAGACATCAAGTATCACTTGCATCTTGTTCTCTCAGGGGTCCAAATGAAACTTCTCACATCTGTGAAGCCAGAAGGGGAATGATACAGATTCATTTAAATGCTTTGCAGTAACTGCTCACTGCTATTTTTGTTTTAAACTTAGATTGTGGCTTTTAGTGATACTGTTATTTCTTTGCTGTCTTTACTTAGAATTGTTTTTGGGCTGTCGAAAATGTAAAACCTAGTTCGGTATGCTTGTAGTGGTGGTGTATTCTTTTGCTGTCTTTAATTGCGGCAAAATTTCTCCCCCCTTCCTCCCCTGCCCCCCACTCTTAATTATATGCCCTGTTAAATCTGATTGAAAGGAGCTAAGCACAGGGAATACTAGGAATTGTGGAGTAGGAGGGGCATATGGTGGAAGAAGCCCACCCTTGGTACAAGTGTTTTTACTCGTTTTTTATTTATTTATTTTTTTCCTTCTTTAAAGTAAAGTATCTGAGGATCAGTGGCAGGATTTGTAGGACAGTATATTAATAAAAAGGGAACTAGGAGAGTTTCAGCAATAAAGTACTAGAATAGCAGTATAGATGCAGTATAAAGTGGGGAGTGGTGCAATGCTGTGGCTGCGGGGCAGCCATATTCAGGCAGACATTCTGGATGCTGAGGTGCTACCCTATCTGCATGCATCTCTCTGGATTGTAGCATGAGGTAGCCAGATTCAGAGCAGAAGTAAACTGGGTCAGGAGTACAATCACCCCTATCCAGAGACCACCCAGTCCAATGCCACTGCCTCAAAGGATGCAGAGAATGAGGAGCACTTGGATGACAGTGGGCATGGGGAGGGTTAGGGTGGTTCAGCAGAGGCACATCTCAGATCCTATTCCACTCCAGAACTCATATGCCACATTGGTAAATGGGGACAACCAAATAGAGGTACCCAGAAAAGTGGAAGGGAAGGATGTGGAGGTCAGCTGAGAGAGTGAGAAAGCAGCCACAGCTTCCTTGAATCTAGGAGGTCATTTTCTAGACTGTACTGACCTGAATTCATTACATTTTGGACCTGTGTAAGTAACTAGTATTGATTCTGTTTTTGGGGTTGACTTTTCTTAGTTTTAACTTTAATTTGCTAGGGAGGAACTGTAGCTGGGAGATATTTGCAGTAATTTGTGACAAGTCCTGTTACTTAACCTCTGTGAAATAGGGGTCTGAAAGGAAGGAAGGAACTCACCGTTGTGGAGGGTCAGAGTTGTAGTTGATTGTTTCTGGACAGCATAGGTTTACCCTCCCACCCTTCCCCTCACCCCACCTTCCCCAAGCGCATAACTTCCTTTATAGCAGGGGTTCTGACACAACTTCCCCCACACTGCTAACAACATACACCTGTTCATATCCTTAAAGGCACAGCAAACTGAATGGGGGTAGAGACACTCACAAGCTTGCACACACTAAAACAAGAACAAAAAACAACAAAAGAAAAGCATCTGTAACAGGAAGGGACACAGATATGTAGGGATTAGTGCAATGCACTGGCTGTGGAGTAGCAGTCTTCCGGGAGACATTCTGGAGACTGCGTTGCTGCCCTATTTGCAGGCACCTCTCTGGTCTAAGGGAGGAGGTTGTTCGTCTCCATGCTGACCTGGCAAGGATTCGGAAAACCTGCTCCCCCACCCAGGGACCACCCAGGCCACCACCACAACCTCAGAGGTTGCCAAGAAAGAGGAGTGATTGGACCACAGTGGGCTCAGGGAGGGTGAGGGTGGTGGAACAGAGGCACATCCCTCCAGTTGTGCCTCTCCACAATTCATTTGCCACTCTGGTGGAGCATGATTCCTCTATGGAGGCATCCACAGTGGAGACCAAGGAGGATGCTGAGAACCTCCACAATGGAGACCCACAGGAGGGTGGTACAGGACCCCACAGGGGAAGGAAACAACTCCTGGTGGGGGACTCGATTGTTAGGGGGTAGAACTTGGGAGAGAGGAAAAAGGGAGGTAAGGTGCCTGCCCAGTGGCAAGGCTTGGAGGGACAGGAAACAAATCCTCAGGATCATGGAAGTAGCTGCAAGGAGGAGGGAGCTGGATGTCATTATCCACCTAGGGATGAATGACCTGGCTGAGCATGGGATCAGAGCAGTGCAACAGGAGTTTGTGGAGTTTGGGAGGGGCCTTAGACAAGTAGCACACATGGTAACTTTCTCAGAAGTGCTACCTGTCTATGGCATGGATGAGGCTAGGGTACTCTGAACTATGGGATTCAATGACTGGTTGAAAAACTGGTGCAAAGCACAGGGATTTGGCTTCATTGGGGACTGTGGCTCCACCTGGAGGGATGCAGGCCTATACAGGTGCGTGGTCTGCACCTATCCAGGAGGGGAACCAGGATCCTAGGTGATAGGTTTAAATGCTTCCTTGGCAAGCATTTAAACTAGCCAAGGGGGGAGGCACTGAAAAGGAGAAGAGAAATCCTATCACCCCCCCAAAAAATCAGGGTAGTTAGTGAGGTACATGCCAAGATAGAGCACTCAATAGGGAGAAGGGCAGGGGTAAATGGAGAAAAAGACAAAGGCAGTAAGGACAGTGATGGGGCAAAAAGAAATAAAGCCATAACCATCAACAAATGGAGGGTAATGAGTACCAATGCCCATAGTCTAGGTAAAAAGCTCCCCGAAATGGTGGCCTTGATGGAAGAGGGATGCCTGGATATCATGGCAGTCACAGAAACATGGTACACAGAGAACCATGACTGGGATGTCAACATACTAGGGGTACACAATCTACAGGAGGGACAGGGACAGAAGAAGTGGAGAAGGAGTAGCTCTCTATGTAAGGGAAGGGATCAAAGCAACAGAATTAAAGTGTAAACAGGGAGGAGAGGAGGCACTGTGGGTCACCCTGTAGACTGGAAATGGCTCCACAATCCGCACAGGGGTTGTATACAGACCCCCATCTCAGGCAGAGGAAATAGACAAGGAAATGATAGAAGGCATCCTTGGGATGGCAGAGAAAGGGGAGATATTGCTGATGAGGGACCTGAATATGCCAGATGTTAACTGGAGCACCTTTGCTGCAGCCACATCCAAGAGCAGGGTCATTCTCGATGCCCTACAGGGAGCATGCCTCAGACAGCTAGTTTTGGAACCCACTAGGGAGGGAGCACTCTTAGACCTGGTATTCTCAAATGAGGACAGAGAGAGGATCTCTGATCTTGAAGTGGGTAGCCATCTGGGAACAAGTGACCACCAAACAGTGTGGTTCATGATAAACTTAGCTGTAGAGTCAAGCCACACAAATTGGGAGAGTGCCTCAGAAAAGCACTAGCCAACAGGCAAGAAGGTGGGGTGGAACAACAATGGGGAAACATCAAAATTGCCATCACAGAGGCAACAAGCCTTTGTGTGAAGCAAATAAACAAATCAAAACAAAAGGAAAAACCACTGTGGTTCTCATAAAAAGTGGCGGGGAAGGTTAGGGAGAAAAAGATAGCATTCAGGAAGTATAAAGAAACACAGAAGGAGCAGGACAGAGAAATGTACAAGTTAAAGCAGAAGGAAACGGCTTAGATTCAACTTAAAGAAGTGCAAAGTAATGCACCTGGGAAACAAAAACCCAGGGGAAGAGTACACAATGGGGGGTGAGATACTGACAACAACAAAAATGGAAAGGGACCTGGTGATAGTCATATCAGATGACCTAAAGGTAGGCCAGCAATGTGAGAAGGCAGTAAGGAGGGCTGGGGGGATACTGGGATGCATAGGGAGAGGCATCACCAGTAGAAAACAGGAAGTTGTTGGCCCTCTGTACAGACAGTTGGTAAGATCACATCTGGAGTACTGTGTACAGTTCTGGAGACACCATCTCCGCAATGACATAGACAGGGTTGAGGCTGTCCAGAGGAGGGCAACAAAAATGGTGCAGAGTCTGCACCAAAAGACATATGAAGAAAGACTAAAGGAGCTTAATGTGTATAGCCTCGAGGAAAGGAGGGAGAGGGGAGACATGATAGAAACTTTCAAATACCTCAAGGGAATCAACAAAGTCCAAGAGGGTAGCATCTTTCAGAAAAAGAGATGTGCAAGAACAAGGGGGCACAATTTGAAGATAGAGGGGGGACGGCTCAGAGGTAATGTGAGGAAGTATTTTTCACAGAGAGAGTTGTAGATGCATGGAACAGCCTTCCTGAAGAGGTCGTAGAGTCAAAAACAGTGGGGGAATTCAAGAATGCATGGGACAGACATAAGGCAATTCTAGTGAGGGTAGGAGGAAGTAGGCTGTTGGTTAACTAGGACCTGCAGCTTATCTGTTAGTTAGGGAAATGGGCAGACTAGGTGGGCCAAGCGGTCCTTATCTGCCGACAAATTCTATGTTTCTATGTTTTAGCCAAGGAGGTGACCTCAGCGGAGAGAGCAGTGGACCCCAGAGGAGGAGGAGGAAGCGAATCCTGGTGGGGCACTCCATCATAAGAGGGATCCAGCTAGGAACACAGGAGAGGGAGGACAGGGAGGTGAGGTACCTACCAGGTGCCACGGCATGGAGGGATGGGAGGAAGATCCTGGGGATCACCAGGAAAGCAAGATGGGAGGGTGAGCCGGTTGTCATTATCCATGTAGGTACTAATGACCTGGCAAATGGGTTGCTAAAGGAAGTTCAGGGAGAGTATAGGAAACTGGGGAGGGGTCTCAAGCAAGTAGTTACACCTGTCACCTTCTCGGAAGTACCACCTGCGAGAGGCATGGGAGAGCATAGGGGAACATGCACCAGGAACTTTAACTCATGGTTGAAGAACTGGTGCTGTGAGGAAGGGTTTGGATTCATTGGTGACTGGGGACCCACCTGGAGGGATGGAGGCTTGTTCAAGTCTGATGGCCTACATCCATCCTGGAGGGGAATCCAAGCACTCAATGTTAAGTTTAAATGCTACTTGGACAAGCATTTGAACTAGCCAAGGGGGGTAGCAGGCCAGCAAGGAGGGTACCTAATTGCCCACCCCCCACAACCAGCAGCGGAACCAGTGAACAGGAGGAGTGGATATCTCTACAAAGCAGTGTGCAAAAGATGGAGATAAGCATCCAAGAGGTGGATAGGCAGAAAAGGGGCAAAATTCAACAGAAGGGTAGACAGCAGGGAGAAAAAGGAATAAAGGACAACCAGGGAAGGGGCTGAAGTAGAACAGCTAAACAGTCTAGGGAGTTCAAACCATGGAAAGCCATGTGTGCCAATGCCAGAAGCCTTAGCAAGAAGATGGAGGATCTGGAGGCTGTCGTGGTGCAGTCAGACGTGGACATTGTAGCCATCACAGAAACCTAGTATAATGATAACCATGACTGGGAGATGGCCATACCTGGCTACAACATATTCAGAAGAGACAGAGCAGGTAGGAAGAGAGGAGGAGGAGTGGCACTTTATGTGAAAGATGACATAAAGGCCACAAAGATCCAGGAGGAACAAAATTGGGGAGCGATACTGTGGGTTAAGCTGGAAAGGAAAATGGGGCCAACCATCTGCACAGGTGTGGTCTATAGACCACCAGCCCAGGAGGAAGGAATGATAGGGAGCTGATGCTAGCCATCCAAAGGATGGCAGACAAGGGTGAGGTAGTGCTGGTTGGAGACCTCAATATTCCAGATGTGGACTGGAGCATCCAAGCAGCAGCATCAACCAGGAGCAGATTTATCCTGGACTCCCTTCAAGGTGCCTTCCTCAAGCAACTGGTCATGGAACCAATTTGGCAGAAGAAAAATACTGGACCTCATGCTCACAAACAGGGACAGTGTGATGGGGGTAACAATGGGGGAGCACCTGGGGAACAGTGGCCACCAGTCATTGTGGTTTGAAATCAGAGAAGGAGCAGAACCAAACCACACAAAAACACATATCCTGGATTTTAGGGGGGTAGACTTTGGGAAAATGGGGAGATACTTGAAAGAGACATTAAGGGGGATGGGCTGGGAATCAGGGGTTAAGGAAAAGTGGGCAGTATTTAAAATGGGGATTACAAGAGCAACAGAATTATGCATTAAGCAGATTAGCAAGGGGAAAAGGAAGAGGAGGCCATTATGATTTTCCAAGGAGGTAGTGGAGAAAATGAAAGCCAAAAAGATTGCATTCAGGCAATACAAAAAGACACAGGCAGAAGGGGATAGGGAGAAGTACCATGAGAAGCAAAGGGAGGCAGGGAGATCAGTAAGAGAAGCCAAAGCTCAGACAGAAGAGCACATTGCAAAATCAGTGGGTAGAGGGAACAAAATCTTTTACAGGTACATAAGTGAACAAAGAAAGGCAAAGGGAGGGATAGTGAGGCTGAAGGGGGAGGATGGGGCCGCGTGGAGGATGACAACAGTAAAGCTGACTTATTGAACAGGTATTTCTGCTCAGTCTTTACTGAGGAAGAGGTGGGTAATGGGCCTTAAGGGAGTACAAGGGGTGGGAATGATGCAGAAATGGACACAAGTCCCTTTACATGAGAAAGGGTCCTGAAGGAACTGGAAGGAACAAGTTGATAAAACAATGGGTATGGATGGGGTGCACCCCAGGGTCCTTAAAGAACTAAGAGAGGTGGTGGCTGAACCTCCGGCAATCCTGTTTAGCCGATCACTGGAAACAGGGGAGGTACCCAAAGACTGGAGGACAGCAGATGTAGTCCCCTTATACAAAAGTGGAAACAAAGAGGAAGCAGGGAACTACAGACCAGTCAGCCTCACCTCGGTAGTGGGGAAGATCATGGAAGTACTACTGAAGGAGAGATTGGTGGAACATCTGGTTGTCAACAGACTACAGGACCCAAGGCAGCATGGTTTCACCAGGGGGAGGTCATGTCAGACCAACCTCGTTGAATTTTTTCGACTGGGTGGCTAGGGAGGTGGATCAGGGGAGAGCAGTGGATGTGGCCTATCTGGACTTCAGCAAGGCCTTTGACACTGTTTCACACAGCAGGCTATTACACAAACTGGGGACTATGGGTGTGGGCAGGACAGTAGTGCGGTGGGTAGGTAACTGGCTGGGCGGCAGGACACAGAGGGTGGTGGTAAATGGCTGTCACTCCACAGAGGGAAGAGTGATCAGTGGGGTACCACAGGGATCCATGCTGGGACTGGTCCTATTCAACATTTTTTATCAGTGACATTGCGCAGGACCTAGAAGCCAGAATTTCCCTTTTTGCTGATGGCACAAAGCTCTGTAACAGAGTGAACACACCAGAGGATGTAGACAGAATGAGAAGGTACCTGCAGAAACTTGAAGAATGGTCAGGGGTTTGGCAGCTGAAATTCAATGCAAAGAAGTGCAAGATAATGCATAGCACAAAACCCTAGGACAATATATCAGTTGGGGGGAGGATATAGCATGCACCAAGCAGGAAAGGGATCTTGGGGTTATCATCTCTGATGACCTCAAGGTAGGGAAACAGTGTGACAAGGCAGCAGGTAAGGCAAATAGGATGCTAGGATGCATAGGCAGGAACATCACCAGCAGGAAAAGGGAGGTCATAATTCCACTATACAAGACACTAGTGAGGCCCCACCTGGAGTACAGTGTACAGTTCTGGAGACCTTACCTACATAAGGACATAGACAGGGTAGAGAAGATTCAGAGGAGAGCAACAAAGATGGCATATGGATTGCATCACAAATCCTATGAGGACAGGTTGAAGGACTTGAATATATACTCCCTAGAGGAGAGGAGGGAGAGAGGGGATATGATCTTACAGGGAGGAACAGGGTGCAGGTCTAAACTATTTTTAAGAGAAAAAGATGTTCCAGGACTAGAGGGCATGGGATGAAGTTGGAGGGAGGATGATTCAGAGGAAACGTGAGGAAGAATTTCTTCACAGAATGTGTGATGGACAAGTGGAACACCCCGCCAGAGGAAGTGGTGGGGGCTGAAACAATTACGGGATATAAGAATGCATGGGGTAGACATAAAGGAATTCTGGAGGTCAGGGGTGAGGGGCAACATGCTTCTAGGAAAACATAAAGAGAACTTACAAGCTCAAATGGGCAGACTGGGTGGGACATATGTCCTTATCTGCCGACACTGTTTATGTATCTATGTGCTGCTTTATTCTTATCAGAAACTGATGTGGCACAATTAATAACCATTCACACAGAGCTTTCAAGACAATGAAAAAACAGCAATTAAAAGAAGGCAGTAATAACATTTCTTAATTATTTTTTATGATACTTAGACAATGCAATGCCATAGCAGAAGTATGCCATGCCACTGCCTAACACATAAAAAATACTGCCATCTTTACATTGCTTTTTTCCCGTTTTCTTGAAAGCTTTATGTGAATGGGTAGCTAATTAGAAATAGACAACTGATGCATCACACAAAATCAAAGTAGATCTACATCAATGCATTGTCTCAAATGAGACATCCTGAGGTATTAATAGCTAAGAGATTTAGTGACATGGAGCCTAATGCATCAAACCTCAAAACTACAATCAAGATAAGTCAACTACAGTATATTACTTTAAGCGTAACACTCCATTTAATACGGCTGAATGAAGAAATAACAAAAACTAACAAAATAAATTACAATACATGTACTGTATGTCTCTGAAAAAAAAATACAGTTTAAGATTACATGCACTGGCATCATGTCTCCAAACAATGTGCCCACAAGACTGCTGGGAATATACAATTAGAGAAAACATGTAAGACTCTGCCATGCCATTGCATGTAACTAACATGACAAATTAAACTAAAGTTTAAAAAATCATCCCAAAGGTGAGTGGCACTGAGAATTTAGTTGTGGCATAGCATATGATCATATTCTGAGCATATTCAGAGTGGACACCACCGAATGCTATTATAACAGTAAGGAGCTACTTTACTGATATGCACTGGCTAAATAGGTTAAATGGTATCCCAAAATCATACAGTACAAGCCATTATTAAGCTAGAATTAAAAGACAATGACCATAGATGTCCTTTATGTTCCATGATTCAAAACTAAATTCTCAGTGCCCCTCACATTCAGGATCATAGGAAAAATGAAGAGAAAATGCAAGACCAGATTTTGAAGTGATCTCATTTTTAATACTGTAGCAGCACTTTTTTTTTAATACAGCAGCAGTTCAACTGTAACTCTGGCTTCATTTACTGTAGATAACTGCTTTCATTTTTTCTATTTTTTTTTTGTATGACGCTGGATGTGCAGGGCACTGAGAATTTGGCCGTGGCATAGCATGTGATCATATTCTGAGCATATCTGGAGCACACACCACCAGATGGTATCATAACAGTAAGGAGCTGCTTTACTGATGTACAGTAAGTTTATAGTTGGGCATTAGTTTTTTATACCAACTGTAGGTCTTTATTGTCACTATTTCTGCATCATAACTACTGTACTGTATAAGGACATACGGCAATAGCAGCATGTTTCTATTCTTTTCCAGGTTGATTTTGTCACCCGCAAATAAAGGTTTAAACTGCTGTTCTGTCAGGAGGTCGGGATTTTCAACGTCTACTGGGTGAGTTGCAGCACATTTCCACTTATTTGGTGATGGTGACAGTTCAGTTATGAACCGTAATTGTAATTGTTTTGGCCATACACTGCATAGCTAACACAGGAACTTGCCCATTGTTAGTCACTGCTCTGCTGTAGAAATAAACCATTTATATTTTAATTTAATCACCATATTGTCTGGTTTCAATTCCAATAGACACACAATAAAACAGCCACAGAGTAACAGACCTTGAAGTTTTAATTCACTGTCATTTACTAGGTTAGGTTTTATGCTAAATTGTCCTTAGTTCCCAGTAATGTTGCTTGTTTTTTGTATTTTTTGTTGCTGTTGCTGCTGTGTGAATTGGAACTGGAATTAGGAGTATCAATATGCAGCGCTAGACGATAAAATCTGAGATAATGGCTAAGGCCTTCATATATTGATAGATCACTCCTTGGGATGTTAATCTTAAAATTCTAGTCCACAAGCAGCAGTTATCAAGTTCCCGCTAGTCCTCTTGATCCCCCCCCCATTTCAATATTTGAAGTAGACCCTCCTTCTTCTTCCTCCTTCCATCTTTTCATATTCTGTCACTTAAGTGTACAGTATATTTTTTCTTACTATACTTTTGTAGCACAGCCTAAGAAATCATATCATTTAGGGCAGCTAGACTGAAAATTAAGATTTTTGCAATGTGATTAGGCCATGTTGGAAAAACATTTTCACATCAAAAAACATTCCATTGATAATTATTTTGTTCCTTAGAAAAACAGAGTGATAGCCTGCAGTCCACAAGCTAAATATAATTACAATACTGGAACAGGACAATGGCTTTAAATAACAGCATTGTACTTGTGTGGGGAGGGGGGAAGGGTTACAGTTCCTCAGCTGGAGTTCTATCACTGTTGTTGTCACAATGCTATGATGTCAGCAACCCTTTGAAACACTCAAGAGCAAAGACTGGAAAAGACTAGTACTCTGCTTACTATACAGTACCTGCTGCTTGATTTTTTTTTGTGGGGGAGTGCGATTAAAAGAATAGCAAGCGATAGGAAATGCCGCACTCTGCAATACAGAAACCAAAGTTACTAATATTTTACTTTATTTATTTAACTGGGTGTTTTTTTTTGTTTTTTTTTTGTTTTTGCCAGGGTGGGGCTTTTGGGACAGTGTTCATTCAACAAATTTTAAACAAAGTGTTTTCAACTGTTTTAACTGTAAAGTGTGCTTAATTAATTTTTGTTGGATTCCTGCTATTGATCGTCACCTTCCATATTATACTGTATCAATCCCTATTGATCCTCCTGACCTACTGTATGCACAGCCAGATGCCACCTGCTGGTTAATTATAGTTAATTAGTGGGGGAGAATCTATTTGAAGTCTGGCACACAAAATGTCTCAGACAGTTTGGGTAGCCATTTGATGGATAAACCATGAATTGCATTTAAACTACTGATAAAAATCAGGCTTCCCACACTTCAGTACCAAACTACTAACTCTGTAATGCACCACACTGAGTGGTGCCGAATGGTGTATTGCATTACCGCGTAACTTCCCTATAACAACCATTGTATCTCAGTACATGATATTCTTCACTCCCAGAGCTTCTCTTCCATCCCATCTTAGACACACTGTAATAGGAAAATCAGCAACAGTGCTGTCTCAATTATTCACCTCTCTCAATAAATACCCTAGCAAGGACCTCACACAGCTGCTGTTATCCAACCATAATCTGAAAATAGGAGGATCTACTCTCTATCTCAAGAATGGTTGCCACAACTGCAGGGCCACAAAGTGTCTGAACTATATCCCTCAGGATCATTGCTTTCTGTTCAAGAGACCTTAACCAGCTCACATATCCACCCCCATCATATCTTTAAAGCCTATCAATTGCGGCACCTTCTCCGTGGCACTTAAGTCTCACCCCAGATCCCTCTGGGCTGTCTCAAATAATGGAGCAGATACAGAACCTGGCTAATCAACCCCATGGGGTAGAATCCCTATATAATTTACTTCTTTCCATACACTAGCCATCACATTTAGTGGGCTCTAAGGACTTGGAACATCTCTTGCCTGATCACACATTTAATTGGGCTGAGATCTGGAAGGATTTGCATAGGTATCACACGCAGGATAGACTTAGACTTACTCAATACCAAATACTAAATAGCATGCATTATACCTCAATTAAACTGACAAAGATGGGCCATCTCTCTTCCCCAGTTTGTACAAGATGTGGTAAAGCAGAGGGTACCCTTCTACACTTATTTTGGGATTGTGAGAAGGTGGCCCCACTTTGGACTAAGATCAAATCCTGCATAAATCCCTTGCTTTAGTTAGAAGAACTTTTTACCCCTTCAATCTGCATTCTGGGGGATCTTTCTCAAATCGGGGTGAAAGAAAGGAAATATCATATTTCACTTGTTTCCATGGCTGCTAAAAAGCTTGTCCTCAAACATTGTATGGACCAATCCTCTATTTCTAATAAGGAATGGTTGCATGAACTGTCCTTCTACTTGAGGACTGAACATATGATTGTGAATATCTGCAATAAGCCTCACCTTTTTAAACACAAATGGAATAAACTGTATACCATGTACTTGACATAGTAATAAGTAGGATCTCCTTAGCTTCTTTAATGGTTAATTGGCACACCCAAGGGGTGGAAGGGGAGGATGGGGGGTTCTTAAGGAATGTTAGCTCGGGGGAAGGGGATGTGGGAGGGGGGTGGAAGGGTAGCTTAGAATCATTATATTCTTTCCATGATCTATGTTTCATTTGTATTGTCATTGAAAATGTAATAACGTTTATTACATTTCAACAAGAAGAGAGTCCTAAAAGAACTCACAAAACTGAAAGTGGACAAGGCAATGGGACCAGATAGGATACATCCTAGAATATTAAGGGAATTACGGGAGGTGCCAGCACCACCACTGGCAGCACTGTTCAATGAGTCACTCGATACTGGAGTGGTTACAGAGGATTGGAGGTCGGCAGATGCAGTCCCTTTTCACAAAAGTGGCAGTACAGAGGAGCATGGAAACTATAGACCAGTCAGCCTCATTTCAATAGTGGGGAAGATTATGGAATCACTATTTAAACAAAGGATCGTGGAACATTTTGAAGCCAGTGGAGCACAAGACCCAAGTCAGCATGGATTTACAGTGGGAAGTTCAAGTCAAACAAATCTAATTGATTTCTTTGACTGGGTGATTAGGATAATGGACCAGGGTGGAACAATGGATGTGGCTTATCTGGATTTCAGTAAGGCCTTCGATACCATTACACACAGAAGATTTGTGAACAAGATGGGCAGCCTGAGAGTGGGTCACAAGGTGGTAAACTGGGTTTGGAACTGCTTGAGTGATAGAAGACAGAGGGTCATGGTAAATGGAGCTCAACATGAGGAAAGGATGGTGACCAGTGGGGTGCCACAGGGATCAGTCCTGGGCCCAGTCCTGTTTAATGTCTTCATAAGTAACATTGCGGAGGGGCTGGAGGGAAAAGTGTACCTCTTTGCGGATGACACTAAGATCTGCAACAGGGTGGACACTCTGGGAGGGGTGGAAAAATTAAGAAAGACCTAGGTAAACTGGAGGAGTGGTCCAAAGTGTGACAGTTGAAATTTAATGGGAAAAAGTGCAAAATCATACATTTGAGGTGCAAGAACCCAGGGGGAGGAATACATGATGGGGGAAGAAACTGATGGTCACCAAACAGGAAAGGGATTTGGGGGTAATCATATCTGATGACCTAAAGGTAGCCAAACAATGTGCCAAGGCTGTGGGGAGAGCCAGTAGGATGCTGGGGTGCATAGGGAGAGGTATCACCAGCAGAAGGAAGAAGGTGGTGGTGATACCATTGTACAGATCACTGGTGAGACCTCATTTGGAATATGATGTCCAGTTCTAGAGGCCGCATCTCCATAAGGATATAGACAGGGTGCTGGCAGTTCAAAGAAGGGCAACAAAAATGGTGGAGGGAATGCACCAAAAGTCATACAAGGAGCAACTGGGAGACCTCAACATGTATACCCTGGAAGAGAGAAGAGACAGGGGAGATATGACAAAAACCTTCAAATATCTAAAAGGCATAAATAGGGTAACAGAGGCTAGCATCTTTCAGAAAAGGAAATGTCCAGGAATAAGGGGGAATGATATGAGGTTGGAAGGGGGTAGACTAACGGGTAGTGTGAGGAAGTATTTCTTCACAGAAAGGATAGTGGATGCATGGAATAGACTCTCAGTGGATGTGGTGGGAGCAAGCACAGTGGGAGAACTCAAACATGCATGGGACAGGCATAGGGGAACCCTAGCAGTTGGAACAAGGAGGCAAAGCTGGAGATCAAGTAGAGTCTGTGGCTTTTATGGTAGGCAGGAAAAATGGGCAGACTAGATGGGCCTAGTGGTCCTTATCTGCCATCAATTTCTATGTTTCTATATCTTGAAAATGCTTCAGGCTATGGATTTTTCATGAAATGCAGCTTAGTACCCCTTTAGGTGTACTCAGCAGTTATGCATGTTGTCAGGCCTTGGCTACAAATGCAGTGGAGATTTTTTTCAATGTCCCTATGGTGACTGTGATACTGTGCCATCGGCAGCACAAGAGTTAATTGAAATGTCTCAACACTTATGCATAGATGGGAGAGCAGGGCCTGGAAGGGCCTGCACTCCTACATATGGCTACTACTGGTAGATGAGGATTAATTACAATGTCTCTACACTTATGAATAGATGAGAACATAGGGCTCATAGGGCCCTGTGCTCCCACATATGCATACAAGGGCCCTGCACTTTCACATGTAAATTAGGAAGAATTACTATACTCATGTGTGGGAGCACAGGGCCTCACAACATGCTATGGACTGATGGGAGTGTAGGGCCAAAATGGCCCTGTACTCCTGTAACCAAATAAGGGTAAGATTACACTTTCTTAAAAAGTAAGGAAAGTAATTGCAAAATACTTTGTTAATGCATCAGTTAGGGTTCATATTAAAGTGAAAAAAAGTATGGAAATGTGGTGTTAGAGTTCCCAACCGTAATATCTCAGCCCCAAACCAACCGTACCACTGCTCCCCACCACCACCCTCCATGCAGCAACAGCCATTGGAGCGTGTCTTGGGGTCATCAACCCTAACACTCACTCCATTCTTCTATGCTGTACCATCTCTGCTTCCTTATACATGGAATGGGGTGAGCATTAGGATCGATGACCCCAAGGCACACTCTGATGCCTGTTGGTGTGTGGAGGCTGAGGGTGGGGAGTGGTACAGTTGGTTGGGGGTTGGGGTCTTGGGGTTGGGAACTCTAACATCACATTTCCATGCTTTTGTCACTTTAATATGAACCCTAACTGATGCATTAAGAATGTTTTTTGCAATGAATATATATGGTATATACTAAGACAACATTTTTTTTTCAGACTCACTGAGGATGTCTCTAAATTTTTCTGTCAAGCAGACATGCAGAGAGGAAAATCCTAGGATCCTGCAGTGTGTAGTGTATTACCATGCCCTGACAACAAGAAACTTTGAAGTAACTTCGCAGAGTGACAAAAGTTACTGCACACTTACAGAGAGCAAAGATATTCAAACCCAGCTATGTGGTGAAAATCATCATAATGAGCAGTGTGCATCAATTCCAAAGCCTAACTATGACCCTGCCAAGCATGACTACCATAGACAATGTCTATGTCTATCAAAAGTTCACAAAAGCCAAGAACATCTGAAAATCTGGAAACCATGCAGATGCTGGTGAATGTAGCTCACATCATCATTTCAGGGGTGGTGTTCACTGTGCCTCATCATCTAGAGTGTTATTTCCTGATACATGTGGAATCTGTAACAAATATGTAATCAAAGTGAAGGGGAAGAAGCAATATACAACTGCTATTATTACACAAACAGCTGAAGCCACAAGGAAAAGGGTGGCAGAGCTATGTGATGACCAAGATATGCTCACAAAAATTAAGACAGAGGACCTCATTGCAAAGGAGTTTCATAAACATGACTAGTGGTACCTAAATTATACAGTAATCACTAGGGACATGACCCCAAATGACCAGAATAAAAGTGATAATGAGGTTGACAATGAGCAGTCAGATGGAACTGGGTTTGAGTCTAGTTGTTGTGTAATTGAAGACAATCTGCTTCAAAGACACCAAGCCATTTCATTGAAGGTGTTGAATGAAATTTCAGGTGTCAGAGTAAGAGATCAACGATACCATTATAAACTTTGAAAACAACTGAAAAAGAAATATGGTGATACACTTTTATTTTTAACAGCTGATTCTCAAAAAACACAAGTTGTAATCAGTGCTAAATTATTAGCTGGTGGTGCATCAGTCACAGAGCTTTTGAGAACAGATAATCAAGTCATAAAGCATGCTTGTTCCTTGTTGCATGAACACATCTTAAGATTTCTAGAGACAGCACCTTCATGATCATGATCACCAACAGAGGATACTCTCCTGAGTAAAGAATGACAGCCCCCAGAGACAGTTCAGTTATTTTTCTTGCATGTACTGAAATCTCCCAAATATACCAAATGTGAGCAAGACTCCCAGTTGTCAAAGTCCTACTCAGAAGACTTCATTCATGGTGTCACAAGCGGCAAGTTTCTCACTACAAAACATGCACTTGTTGGAATTGTGCTGCACAATATAACTAGACAGAAAATGCCTGTGTATGCCCTGTTTCATTTAGGAAATAGTTGCAGTTATGACCAAGTGTGTGAAATTGAAACTGGTTTAGCGGAACTTTCTTAGCATTTTAAAGAGCAAGGTCTGTTACTGCCACTTCAGTCTAAGTCAAAATCTTCTGTTGTCTTAACAGTTCTCGGGATGGACAACTTTGATTAGAACACTGAAACAGTAACTGGACATGGAAAAATACACAACACACATGTTGCATACCAAGAAGAGTCTGAAGGCACCATTCTCTGAGAAGATTCTATTGAAAGTCCTCACTCAAAAAGGACAGTTATATCTAAGGAAAAGGAATTAGAATATTGACAGGTGAATTCAAAGAAGGAGCCAACCACATTTGGCAATATGCCCAAGTCTGTGCCAACATCAGTGGTAAATACTAGCAAGACAAAGCTAATATAAATGAAACTCAAATGGGAAGCACACAAGGAGGATCAATTTGTCCCATGATTTGTTGGTTGGTTGATGCTAGTTTGTAGCAATCAGTCAACCAAAGAAGACGGTTATCACATATCTTCCACCCATCCACAAACCCATCACTGATTATGCCACTGTAGTTGATTATCTCACACAAACACAGGAAATAGCTTAGCAAGTAAATATTCCCTATGTTCACCTGACACTTGATGTTGAAGCAGCAGCAAAGACATATCATGTTATGTGGAATTTCCCTGTTTAGTTCCATAATGTCATAATTCATGTAGGAAATTTCCACCTATTCCTGGAAATTGTTGAAATTGTTGGACAGTTAGTTGGTCACAGCGGCTTTGAGGACATAGTATTTCAGGCTGGTCTTCATGCCTCTGGCAGCATAATGAGAGTTCTGCATGGGAAGCATTACAGTTGGGCATGAACTGTACATGAGCATTTTGCAGATGCCTTAGAGTGATTATTTCATGTCAGATTTCTTGAGTATTCAACTGAATTGAATGCCACATCTGCAGTATTGCTTGACCTGATCAGACCATCACCTCAACCCATAGACTTTCATACATTGCTTCAGAAAGGTGAGACTGTCACTTTCCAGACTAAGTATGAGGTCTTCAGCCAACTTATTTGTCGCGGCGAGCTGAGGAAACCCCACAGCTCTGGATGACATATCTGGATATTGTGGATTGGCAGCATTTGCTCCGCACAGCAATAAAAGAAAACACATTTGATCTTAAAGGAAACACAATTTCACATACTCCAATAATGCAAAGCATCATGGAAACATATGCAAATCCCCATGAGAGAATTTAGACAGGCAAAATTGCATGGTGCCAGAAGGCCTCACAATGCAATCAGCAACAGCTAAGAACAGCAGGCACATACATGTGCTTCATCCCCATTTGGACTCATCAGTGTGCCATATCTGTATCTTAGCCCAGGGAGAGGGAGCCAGCCATCCTTTAAGGGGGCTCAGAATAATTGCTTGGCTTGCACTGGAAATGTCTATTTTGTGGTTTACTTTATTATGAGGATCAAGGACTTTAAACCCACCACTGTATAATTTTAACATGGCTGGATGTTGAGCACCCATTTGTTTTGGTGTCTGACATTCAGCCAGGTTTAGATTGTGTGGTATGTGGTGTTGTGGAGGGTGGCCCCAAATTAGTGTTTGGCTTGCACTGGAAATGTCTGTTTATTTTGTGGCTTGACTTGTTACCAAGGTCATGGGCTACAAACATCATGAGCATATCTGGCAAGCTACAAAGCTCAGTCACAGCCATACCACAATAACCTGGATGATGAGAGGTGCCATAACTACAATTAGAAGTCAAGGCAGTGAATGCAGAAGTAAATACAATGGCAGAAGCAGAAAGCATTAGACAGAGCATGCCAAGTGCATGTTGCTAATCAAAGTCAGAGGCAGTATAGTGCAGTAGTTTAAGACTCTGAGCTGCAAATCTGGAGACCTGGGTTTGAATCACACAGCCCCCACTTGCATACTGTGTGACCCTGAGCAAGTCACTTAACTTCCCTGTGCTCCCAGGCTGTACCTGTAAACAAGCTTTCAGCTTAGTGTGTCTCACCTGGTTAAACAATTGGGGGAACAAAATCACCACCAGGGGAAGCAAAAAAAAAAAAAAATCACCAAAGAGAAATCTGAAAGGAGCAAAAATGATAGCAACATGTGATATTAGCACAGAAGAAGAAAATTAATGAAAACTGATGCCACAAATACAAGGAGGCCCATCAAGAGTGAAAAGATGCACACACAACCACTGCAGCACTAGTGCAAGTTAATTTAACTAATAACCTCAGTATGGTTCCAACTGTGGATCCCTGATCTGGCAGCCCATCTGGAAGGCACTTCAAAAGGCAGGAGTGGCCCTAGCACAGTCACCCACATGGTTTGTGTCTACACTTACTAAGGTTTTTTTGTTTTTAAGTTAGGTACACTTTATTGATTTATCAAAAATATTACAAACAACAGGGCATAGAACAGCAACAAAATATTGCAACAAAAAGAAAATCCATAAAACAAAACAAAGACACCATGTCCAACAAACCTCTCTACCCCTCCCAGCCATCACAACCCATCCTATCCCATGGCAAAAAACTTGAACACAGTTTGACTAGTAAGATAATACAAAAGGAGGAATTATAGAGATACTATTATTTATTATTCATCATAAGGTAGAAAAAATGAGCAGAGTGGATAGGCCTTGCAGTTCTTATCTGCTATCAACTTCTATGTTTCTATGTAGTTCACATGCAAACAAAATCATGGGATATGTAAAGAAAACAAGAGGGAGGAGAGCCGGTTCAAAATCCATAAACCTATTATAACTATGTAATTTATTATTGAGACTAGCTATCATTTTCTCTACACAGAGGTTGATGAGGAGCTCTGTGAGATGTGGGTTTGTAAGGAGGATGCTGTTCCACAGTTGTAGATATTCAGAAGCAAAGATTTCATTGAAGCTGAACAATTACTGCAAACTTCAGACGACAAAAATAAATAACATAAAACTTCTTCAAAATAAACATAAGTTTCCAAGCAGTATCTTGAACACTAGAAGGAGCTGGTGAACATCATACTGGGATCAGAATACTTCTGTACCCCACCAGGCTATCTACAGAACTGAATAAAACCAAGGCTTATATACCAAGAGGGGAACATGTGACTTGTTTAACTCCCCCCTATGCTTTTCAAAATTATCTTTAAACAACAAAATAAGTCTATTTTCATTTCTGAGCACAGAATAACATTTCCTTTTTAGTTGTAATGTTGTCAACATCACTTTATAGAAACAATAACTGGTTAATAAAAATTTAGTTTCAGACAACACAGGAGTAACTCCACCTCCTAGTACTGTGCCTTTAAATATGGGAGTTGACCAGCCGGCCAGCTCTATAGTACAGAATAAGAAGTGAGACTCCACACAGAGAAGCAGGTAACCTTCTATGAGGGAAACATTTGTTTGTTTTATAAATTATTCCAAAAGAATGGATTAAAGGCATTCAATCCACTTTTTAGAAGCATTTTAAGTAAAGTAAAAACACAAAAAGAAGCACTTTTATTTAACCTTTGTTTACCAGGGAAAGGGTAGGGGGGGGGTGGTTACTGCCAAACAAACCACAGTGTTATACAACTTGTTGTTACAGGCCTTTCTTTTGCTTTTGTAGCTTGTTTAGGACATGAATTAGTTGTTGTGTAGCATCTACTGAATGAATTCCTTTTTGTATGTTGCAAATAGAGTAAAATGCAGGCTGTTTATTAATTTACTTAATATGAAGTGCTTTGTGTGTTACTGCTGCCATTTAGAATGAGTTTCAAATTAGAAAGACCCGTTTTCTACAGCAAATAGGCTGAAAGGCACTTTAAAGGGGTTTTATATGCATAAAACCAAGATATTTAGTGTTTGTGACACTCGGAAGGCAGGAACACTTCCAAAGCGGCGTTCAGTGTATTTGACCAGGTAAAGAGGGTGGTTTCTGTCGCATGGGCTGCTTGCATGATCGAGAAGCCACCATTCTAACTTATACAGGCTAGTTCTACTTCGAGGTTGCTCTGTAAACATTTTGAGGCTGCATTTACATTATTTCCACAGAACAACTAGCCTAGAAAGCATCTCTAACTTACTCCACATATTTATAAGGAGGGGACCAGAAGGGGGATACCTAATGCTAAACGGGATGCAAACCAAGACCATACGATTGTTTGCATACATAAAGGGGTCATTACAAGACCCATACCATGGATATAAATAAGCGCTTATGATTACCATATCCAAATTAAATGAAATACTCATTTTAAACAACTATTGTGTTTCTGCATACCTCACATTAGAAAGGTTCTGAAATGGGGGCAACCAAAGAAAGGGCTGTGCAGATCTTCATATACCAGGGCAAGAATACTTAAGGGATAGAAAGAATGTTATATAGGTGGCCTGCCTATATAACGTGGAAAGAAATATGAGGAATTACAGCTAGAAAGGAGGAGAGTAAAAAGGGCTGTTGCAACAGACTTAAAAAAAAAATTAGATTTGCCTGGTATATGGAGGTATCTGTCACATTCCTCCCCACTCAAGAAGAAACAAATGGACTCTTTCAACAACATCATCATTGGTTTCTTTTACAGTTTCTGAAATGGAACAGATCTCCATTTTTTAAAGGGGAGATGAAGCTTTAGCCCTCCCTCTCCCAAAGCTCCACTCCGGAGTCCCTTAAACAAAAATATTCTTTAGAGATACCAAACTAATAGTATCTCTTACTCATTACTTTCATTACCTACTTTACCTCCGGAGTCTGTTATTACCAGATTATCATCTGCACCATAACGTGATAGATAATCAGCGTTGAGGTGTTTCTTTCCTGCTCAATGTTGTATTTCAAAATTGTAAGGTTGCAGGGCCAAATACCAACGCATGATGCAAGGGTTTTTATCCTTCATTATACAATGACAAGGAAATTTCCTATATTCTGATTGGTCAGTGAGTGCCTGAGACAGTGATGTTATTACACAGTAACATCACTGTATGAATTTACTTGAGCATATGGAGCACATGGAGCACTTCATTGAGCACTTTTTTCTCTTCAAAAACACAAAAAATCTACTAAAAATATTTTTAATGTTTTGTTTATTTTGTATAACATTGAGCCATTGTATAATTGCAATAAGGCACTCCAAGGTGTGTGTCATCGTGTAATAACGTCGCTCCTGGGGTGGTGGAAGCACTCGGCTTCACCTTGTGCTTCAACCACCCCAGGAGTGACGTTATCACATGATAACACACACCTTGTCGTGCCTTATTGCTTAATATTATGTAGTCAACATAACGGGTTGTGATCAGTTATTACCAAAAATGTTCTGCCCCATAAGTAAAATGTAAGAGCATTTATGGCCCAACGAATAGCCAAACATTCCTTTTCTATCGTGGAATATTTAGTCTCTCTTAAATGTAATTTTCTACTGATGAATATGATGGGATGTTCTTCTTCCCCATAGAGTTGGGACAAGACAGCCCCAATACCCTGATTGGATGCGTCTGTTTGTACTATGAATGGTTTCTGGAAATTTGGACTATGTAAAATGGGGTGAGAACACAATTTTGCCTTTAAAAGGGTGAATGCTTGCTCAGACTATACATTCCACTGAATCTTTTCTGGTTTATTTTTTTTTTGTAAGTTCAATTAATGGACTGGCTATATATGTGAAATTGTCCACAAAAAGTTGGTAGTAACCAGCTAGACCTAAAAAGGCTCTCACTTGTTTTTTTTGTTTGAGGTTGGGGACTGTTGGCAATAGCATCTACTTTACCTATTTCAGGCTTTACTTTACCATTCCTAATAATAAAGCCTAAGTATCTGGTCTCTTGCATGGCCAATGAACACTTAGTTGGATTTATAGTCAGTCCGGCCTTCTGTATAACTGATAATACAGTTTGAAGGTGTATCATATGTTCCTCCCAAGATGGACTAAAAATGATGATGTCATCCAAATAGGCTGCACTATAGTCCATGTGGGGATGTAGCAGATGATCCATGCATCTCTGAAAAGTTGCCGGAGCACCATGCAAACCAAAAGACATTTTTGTGAACTGAAATAAGCCTAAAGGGGTACTAAAAGCTGTTTTATCTTGTGAGACCGCATCTAAGGGTATTTGCCAATATCCCTTTGATAGATCCAAAGTGCTTATGTATTGCGCATTACCCAGTCTATCAATAATATCATCGATTCGGGGCATAGGATACCCATCAAATCGAGATACTGCATTTAGTTCATGAAAATCTAGGCAAACCATTACACCTCCCTCTTTTTCCTTTACCACCGCCATAGGAAAACTCCATGGACTTATTGAAGGTGTAATTACTCCCAAATGTTGCATCTTTCTGATTTCTTTAATAACTTCTTCCCTCAGACTTTCAGGTAACCTATAGGGTTTATGTCTAATAGGCTTATCAGTATTTACTTCTATGTGATGTTCCACTCCTTCAACTTTCCCAGGTGTTGAAGTAAAAATAGTCTGGAATGTACTAAGGATATTCTGTAGTTCTTTTCTTTGCTCAGGGCTTAATCTGTTATTAATGGTCACACCCTTCATTTCTCCCAAACCATTTATGCGCCCATAAGCTAACTCCAATTCATTTTCATCCTTTACCGAGTACACAAATAAAGATGTTGGCTTTCTGTCATGCCAGAGTTTTATTAGATTAGCATGATAGAGCTTATATTTTTGTCTTTTGTCTGGGCAAATAATTTCATAGTTCACTGGTCCAGTTTGTCTATGGACTGTATAGGGCCCCTGCCATTTCATTAACAATTTATTCTCCATGCATGGCAACAAAAGGAGTACTTTATCACCAGGCTGGAAAGTTTTAAACCCAACCCCTTTGGCATAGTATTGTTTTTGAGACATTTGATGGCCTATATTACTTTGTTGGGCCTTCCTAGCATACTTTGCTAGTTTGTGGCGCAATGAAGTAATATAGTCTAGTGTGGATACGGGTACAGTATTAGACTTTGTTCCTTCCCAACTCTTTTATTATGTCTAACACCCCCCCTGGGATTTTTACCAAATAGTAGCTCAAAAGGGGAATACCATGTGGAGGCCTGGGGGACCTCACGATAAGCAAACATTAATAATGGTAAATACCTACCCCAGGATTTGCCTTCCTCCTCTGTGAATTTTCTTAGCATTTGTTTTAATGTTTTATTAAAATGTTCCACCAGTCCACCAGATTGAGGATGGTAGGGGGACGTAAAAATAGAGGGTACCCCCAAGGTCTGGTAAAGACATTGCAATACTTGGGAACAGAAGTTGCTGCCCCTGTCTGTCAGTATTTCTCGAGGTATACCCATTCTAGAAAATACTTTTACCAACTCCTCAGCAACCTTTTCAGCTGTAACTGTATGCATAGGTATAGCCTCTGGATATTTTGAAAAGTAATCACAAATAACCAGAATAAAGTGGTTTCCTTTTGTGCTTTTAGGCAAAGGACTTACTATATCCATGGCTATGCGAGTGAATGGGGAATCTACAGAAGGTAAAGGCTGAAGGGGTACTTTATCTTTTCTAAGGACGGGTCTTACTTTCTGACACTGTTCACATGATCTACAATACTCAGCTACATGATCATGTATACCTGGCCAGTAAAATCTGTATAATAATCTCTGTAATGTACGTTCCTTTCCTTGGTGACCAGCTATAGGCAGGGCCCCTGGTGTTCTGCGGCAGAATTTTCTGATTTCTGCAGCAGGGCTCCTTGACTTCTGCAGCAGCATTTTCTGATTTCTGTGGCATGATTTATTCATTTCTCTGGCAGAATGCAGTTCTGTCATTGGCTAAATATGATGTGATGTCATTGATGACATTATATGCTGAGCATAGAGGAGGGGCTTCAGGATAAACGAGGTGGCAAAGAAAGCCTGACACTATGGAAAAAACAGTATATTTATATGAAAATTTACCAAAAACAATGAATTCTGTGGCACTATATATATTCTGCAGCATGATGCAAATTCTGCGGCAAATTCCACAACCACAGAACTGCAGAATTCCAGGGGCCTTGGCTATAGGAATGTCATGTGCAAGCCCTAGTAGTTGATCCCTATATACAGTAGGCACCATTAATTGAAAAACAGTCTCCTCAGTTTTTGGATTAATACACTTTCTACACAAAAGTCCCTTATGCAGCACCATACTGTGTTCTGCTTCTGGATCTTTGCCCACCTGTAAAAAAAAAAAAAAAAAAGGTTTTAGTGTACTATCATTCACTTGGGCTAGTTCAAAATCTGTTTGTCTCGTTAAGTCCTTCAAATCAACAGTATCTTTAGAGTCTCTATGGGACTGCTGCCACATCTGTTTGTCTTGACGTTTTTCCCTTTTTGGTTTTCTTGTCTTGCCAGGAGGCTCAAATAAATCTTCTTCAAAGGGAAATGAGTGTTGTAAGATTGTGTCTTTTTTTTCTTGAGCTTGGGTAGTCATTGCTCCTATATTTGTAGTAGTGGCAAGTAATTGGGAAAAGTCTGGGTGATCATGCCCAATAATAACTGGCACAGGGAGATGGTTAACCACACCAACTTCCATTTTACGGGTAACAGATTGGACTTGAATCTCTACCTGTAATATTGGATACTTATGTGTGTCACCATGAATGCAGGTTACTTGTGTTTGTGTTTGAAAGTCAGGAACTGCAGGTAACATATTAGCTCTGATTAGGGTTTGTCTGCTACTGGAATCTAATAACCCAACCATGTCCCCAGTTGACCAGCACCAAATGAGTAGGGCTGGTTTTCTTCTTCGGGCAGAACCTTGCTATGTGCCCTTTCCCTTGACAGGAATGACATGTTATCTCAGCAATAGAAGGCTTGGCAACATTTACACTTTTAGCAGTTCCATTAGATATAGAAGTAGTAGTCGAGGAGGGCCTTACTGTAGGATGGATTGTAGTGGTTCCAGGATACCCTCTGTTCTTATTTGGTCTTGCAGTCAGGTAGTCTTCTGCTAACTGAACTGCCTTCTTAGCTGTCTCTGGTCGATGTTCTCAAACCCACATCTGGATGTCTTGGGGTAGGATACGTAAAAATTGTTCCAAAACAACAGCCTCCAACATTTGTTCTTTGGTATTGGTGGAAGGTTGCAACCACTTGGCACATAAGTCCTTTAATCTGGTGAAGGCCTCCTGTGGGGTATCTGAGGACTGGAATCTTATAGTCCAAAATCTTTGCCTATATGTCTCTAATCATATGTCATAATGTTTTAAAATAGCTTCCTTTACAGCATCATAATCTTCACTCATTGCACTGTCCACATTGCCATAGGCTAATTGAGCTTTTCCAGTAAGAGAAGGTGCAAGATGTATCACCCACTGTCCTCTAGGCCATTGACAGGCTCATGCTATGCATTCAAAAGTAGTTAGATGTGTTTCTATATCATCTGTTGCACTTAGTAAGTTTTATGTCCTTAGGATTATTACTTGGTGGGGGGGGTAGTCTACCAACACCAATAGCTTGTATGGCTCTCAAAGTATCTGCCCACCTGGCCTCATTGCACTGCATGTCCCTTTCCCTCTGTTTCTCCAAGGCAATTTGTTGGATGCATAGCCATTGTAGTAGATCTTGTGCATCTCCAGTAGGGGGTTCTCTCTCCAGTTCCTCCTTCTCACCATCTTCCATGGGTACACCAACCACACCATTCTCTTCAGGCTTCGCAATTTTCCATCTAACATCTGGTATGCCTATCATCAAGGGCTGTCCGAACTTCTCTGCCATGGTTTGAGTCAGCACACCCACTGGTATTTCCTCCAGGGACATCCACGTCCTCCTCTAATACTCTGAGCAGTATTACTGGATTAATCCCACTTCTCACACCATATGTGAGGTGTGGGTTTGTAAGGAGGACGCTGTTCCACAGTTGTAGATATTCAGAAGCAAAGATTTTATTGAAGCTGAACAATTACTGCGAACTTCAGACGACAAAAATAAATAACATAAAACTTCTTCAAAATAAACATAAGTTTCCAAGCAGTATCTTGAACACTAGAAGGAGCTAGTGAACATCATACTGGGGTCAGAGCACTTCTGTACCCCACCAGGCTATCTACAGAACTGAATAAAACCAGGGCTTATATACCAAAAGGGGAACATGTGACTTGTTTAACTCCCCCCCCCATGCTTTTCAAAATTATCTTTAAACAACAAAATAAGTCTATTTTCATTTCTGAGCACAGAATAACATTTCCTTTTTAGTTGTAATGTTGTCAACATCACTTTATAGAAACAATAACTGGTTAATAAAAATTTAGTTTCAGACAATGCAGGAGTAACTCCACCTCCTAGTACTGTGCCTTTAAATATGGGAGTTGACCAGCCGGCCAGCTCTATAGTACAGAATAGGAAGTGAGACTCCACACAGAGAAGCAGGTAACCTTCTATGAGGGAAACATTTGTTTGTTTTAAAAATTATTCCAAAAGAATGAATTAAAGGCCTTCAATCCACTTTTTAGAAGCATTTTAAGTAAAGTAAAACACAAAAGAAACACTTTTATTTAACCTTTTTACCAGGGATGGGGGGTTAAGGCCAAACAAACCACAGTGTTATACAACTTGTTGTTACAGGTCTTTTTTTTGGTTTTGTAGCTTGTTTAGGACATGAATTAGTTGTTGTGTAGCCTCTACTGAATGAATTCCTTTTTGTATGCTACAAATAGAGTAAAATGCAGGCTGTTTATTAATTTACTTAATATGAAGCACTTTGAGTTTTACTGCTGCCATTTTGAATGAGTTTCAAACCAGAAAGACCCATTTTCTACAGCAAATAGGCTGAAAGGCACTTTAAAGGGGTTTTATATGCATAAAACCAAGATATGTAGTGTTTGAGACACTCGGAAGGCAGGAACACTTCCAAAGCGGCGTTCAGTGTATTTGACCAGGTAAAGAGGGTGGTTTCTGCTGCACAGGCTGCTCGTACGATCGAGAAGCCACCATTCTAACTTATACAGGCTAGTTCTACTTTGCAGTTGCTCTGTAAACATTTTGAGGCTGCATTTACATTACTTCCACTGAACAACTAGCCTAGAAACCATCTCTAACTTACTCCACATATTTATAAGGAGGGGACCAGAAGGGGGGATACCTAACGCTAAACGGGACGCAAACCAAGACTATATGATGGTTTGCATACATAAAGGGGTCATTACAAGACCCATACCATGGATATAAATAAGCACTTATGATTCCCATATCCAAATTAAATGAAATACTCATTTTAAACAACTATTGTGTTTCTGCATACCTTGCATTAGAAAGGTTCTGAAATGGGGGGGGGGACAACCAAAAGAAAGGGCTGTGCAGATCTTCATATACCAGGGCAAGAATACTTAAGGGATAGAAAGAACGTTATATAGGTGGCCTGCCTATATGACGTGGAAAGAAAGATGAGGAATTACAGCTAGAAAGGAGGAGAGTAAAAAGGGCTGTTGCAACAGACTTAAAAAAAAATTAGATTTGCCTGGTATATGGAGGTATCTGTCACAAGCTCCTGCAACCATTCTGTATAAGTGAGCAGAGACTGATCTAGCCAATGGTGAAGTACTACAGTATTCTTTTAACTGATGGCCATCAAAAACTCTAGTCTTGAACATCCACTTGATTATAGTCCCCGATCAAACAAACTTTGGGTGTAAAGTAAGGGTCAATCCTCAATAAAGAATAAGTTCTGCACTTAAATCCCATAAGGGAGCAACCTTAATACATTCCCAGAAGAGGTGGTACAAAGTATCATCCACTTGCCCACATCTTGTACAAAATAGTGATTGCGCACAACCCATTCTAAATAGTTTAACAGGAGTAAAGTATATAATATTCAAAATATAGAATTGGGTGAGACTCAACCAATCTTGGGTAATATAAATATACAGATTAAACCAGATTTTGTTCCTGTTAAAAGTGGCAGGTAAAAGGGCCGTAGTCCAATAAGGGAATACACCAGAGAAACTGGAGTGGATTTTAGGGAACAGGAGCAAATACAATTTGGACACTGCATGAAGTTGCAATGCAGCATGTACCAATGACTGCAGGAGCTCCTCAGAGTGTACCGTCCGAATAGTGGAACAAAAATATTGCAGTAAACAGTTACGAAGCTGATAAACTTTAAAGATCATCTTAGAAGTTATTTGGAAAGAGGCAAAAATGGACTGACAAGTTCGCAGGGACCCATTCTGGAGCAAGCTTCTTATCTTCAGCCCATTTAGTTGAGGCATCCAGTGTTCATTTATTATACTATCACCGATTTTAATGTTGGGGTTGCTTAGGATAGGCTGCAATACATCATCAGAAGATTTATAACACATCATAGCTGTTGGTGTACCCAAACTGAAGCTATGGCCATGTCTCTGCAGGACAACAGAAGAGCCCTTGCAGGTAAAAACAGTAAAGCCCATGGAGAAATACCAGCACCACCAATTAATTCTGCCTCAATTTGAAGCCATATTGGTATGTTGGCGTAACATGCAACCATTTTAAATATTTACTAGACTGTCAAGCAAAGTAATAGATTAGAAAGTTTGGGAGACAAATCCCTCCACTCTGTTTACAGGCAGTTAATTTCTGGTAGGCTCTTCTAGGCATTTTACCAAGCCAAATAAATTTAGATATTAATCTATGACATTTTGAAACCAGGAAGAGGGAAGCCAATGGTCTAACAGATAAAGGGGTTAAAAAGATGGGGAAGGATATTCATTTTGATAATATTGATCCTGCCCCAAAGAGGCAAAGGTCATTTTTTCCATCTTTAGAGATCCTGTTGCAAAATGACCAGTAGGTCATCCAGGTTGAGCTTTTTTAAGCAAGAGCTGCCTCGGAGGCAAATGACTTAATCCCGCCTTCTGCTGTGTCTCATTGATTTATTCCTTCTGAAGGACAGTAACTGAAGTTGCCCACCTGTTGGTGCTGATTGGTTACATATGTTGCTGCCTTGGAGGCAGACCACTTAATCCCGCCCTCCACTGTATCTCATTGGTTAATACCATATGTAGGCAGTAACTGAGGTTGCTGCCTCTTGATGTTGACTTGTTACTCATTTGGTCACTAAATGGATCTCCCACATGTTTTTTTTTTGCTCTGATTGGGTGGTTCTAGCTTGCCCCTGATTGGCTGACATTGAGAAAGCTCCTTTTTTAAAGACACTTTTTTTAAATGAAAATTTTCTCCAAGGCAGAGCTGCCTCCAAGACAGCCCTGCTTTTGAGGTAGGAATGGATAGGGCTGCCCACCAGGCAGGGCTTTAACCTCTATAGCTAAAGACCTGAACTTCACTGCTGTGCTAATTTGGTGGTGTAGTGGAAAGATCTACAGCCGATAAACACGTGGTTGAGAGTCTGAATCCACACAAGGTCCCCTCAGTTCTCTTTTGTCAGAATTTCATCGGAGTGGTGATTCATGGCAGCATGGTTTTAGAATAGTAAGTATATAAGAAAAGGAACTTACTGTAGCTGTGAGAAAGAATAATTGCAATAATAAAGTTTTGAGTTGGAGGCAGATCCGCAACACTTTTCTTAAATTAATATTGCCTCTGAGGCAGAGCTAAGTCCCTTTTCTTACATGCTTACTATTCTAACACCATGCTGCCATAGATCACCACTGAAGTGAAATTCTGACAAAAGAGAACTGAGGGGACCCTGTGTGGTTTCAAACTCGCTACCTATCATTTATCAGGCTGTACACCTTGCCACTGCACCACCAAGCTGGCACAGCAGTGGAGCTAAGCTCTTTAGCTATAGAGGGTAAAGCCCTGCCTGGGAGGCAGCCCTATCCTTTCCTTCCTCAAAGGCAGGGCCACCTCAGTGGCAACTTTCATTTAAAAAAAGTGTTAAAAAGGCATTTTATGTATGTCAACCAAATGGGGCAGGCTAGGACCACCCAGTCAGAGCAAGAAAAAAACATGTGGGAGGGCCATTTAGAGACCACATGAATAACCAATCAGCAGCAACCTCAGTTACTGCCTTCAGAAGGTATTAACCAATGAGACACAGTGAAGGGTGGGATTAAGTGATCTGCCTCCAAGGCAGTGGCATGTATAAGGCAAGGCAAGGCACATTTTATTTAAAAAAGACACCCATCCCAGAGGCTCCGGGTGCTGCACATATTAAAAATTACATAGAAATACAAAATCACTATAAGTAAATAAATAGCAGAGTATTAAACATCAGTATACAACATCACAGGAATTAAAATACTACCCTAACAGCAGCTAGTGAACTCAAGGGAAGCCGGAAATTGATTTAGATATAGAACTCCAAAATCAGGTTAGGGGTATAAAAACACAGCCTGGGAATGCCTGATTATACAAGAAGGCCTTGAGGAGGGCCTTGAAGACCTCTACAGAAGGGGCCTCCCTAATAGCTGAAGAAAGTGAATTCCACAGGACAGGGTGGCGACACTAAATGCTCTGTCACCAGATGTTGTTAACCTCATCCTGGGAATTGCAAGAAGGGCCCCCCAGAAGAGGAGCAGAGGGAGTGGACTGAGATAGCAGGTGTGAGAAGATCCTTCAGGTAACCAGGGTCCAGGCCATGTAGGGCCTTAAAGGTAAGCAAACCCACCTTGAAGAGGACCCTCCACCTAACCAGCAGCCAGTGCAGTTGACGCTGCACCGGAGTGATATGACAGTACTTAGACTGTCCAATCAGCAACCTAGCTGCCGCATTTTGCACCAGCTGCAGTCAGCGCAGGGTACCCCCAGAGACCCTGAGATAGAGTGCATTACAGTAGTGAAGCCTGAATGTCACAAAGGCATGTACCAAGGTGGGGAGGTCCAATGGCGGAACTAGGGACTTTATCCTGGCAATATTCCTCAGATGATAAACACTGGTATGGACAATGGACACCACCTGAAACTCAAGTGACAATCCGCTATCAAGAATAATGCCAAGATCACACACTCTAGAGGAGGCCTTCAAGGGTACAGAACCAAGAAAAAGCCCTAACTCTGCACCAGAGGCCAACCTATCATGCCTTCTGTTTGACTCCTCCACCAAAACCTCTGTCTTATCGGGGTTCAGTCGCAACCTGCTGGAGGCCATCCAATCATTGATCTCAGTGAGGCAGCTGTTAAGCACTTCCCCACTGCGCAAGATGTTCCAGTGGCAAAAGAAAAATACAGCTGGGTATCATCAGCATAGCAATGAAAACCCAGACTGTACTTCCTAATGATCTCTCCCAAGGGCAGCATATACACGGCTAACAACATCAGCAACAAGACCAAGCCCTGGGGAATTCCACATGACAGGAGGGCAGGAGAGGAGGAGAAATTCCCCATCACTACCCTCTGCCTCTTTTTAGATAGAAAAGATTCAAACCAGCAGATGACAGTGCTGGCGAGTCCACAGAAATCCCTTAGGCAGTCAAGTAACACTCGATGGTCCACCATGCTGAATGCTGAAGAGAGATCAAGGAGAATAAGGATTGTCCCCTCTTCTTGATCTCTAGCCCTAAGGAGGTCATTATGCACTTGACCTTGTGCAGTTTCAGTGCTATGCCTCACATGAAGCCCAGACTGGAGTGGCTTGTATAGATCATGGGCCATGAGATGCTTCTCAAGCTGAAGCACCACCGCCTTCTCCACAATCTTACCCAAAAATGGAAGATTAGAGATGGGACAGTAATTTGCCTTGACATCAGGGTCCAAGGATGTTTTTTTCAGAAGGGGTCTCACCAATGCCTCCTTCAATACATTGGGGAAGACCCCCTCTGACAAGGAACACTGGACAATCAAGGCAAACATCAGGCCATCGGAGTCAACGCATCTCATTTAGAAATAAGTTGGCACCGGGTCCAGTTTACAAAAGGTGTGCCGAAGCTTGGAAGCAATCTCAGTGACCTCGGCCACCTCCTCCAGTTTAAACTCACCCCAAACAGGAGGAGTGCTCTCCAGATGCTCATAGTGACCCCTGTCGGCCATACTCTGGGCCACTGGCCAAACCCCCTGCCTGATGGTAGACACCCTGTCCGAGAAGAACTGAGCAAACCTCTCACATAATACATTTGAAAAGGCTACCTTTGGCTGACGACAGGAAGGATGGAGAAGCCAGTCCACAGTCCAAAAGAGCACAGTTGGTCACTTCCTCCTGGCAGCAATCTCCTTGTATAGGAACTCTGCCTTCTTACAGTTGATTGCCCCCGGTATGCACGGTAGTGCACATGTAGGGCCAGTTTGTCCACCTCCAGGATGGACTTCTGCCAGCAGTGCTCTAATCTCCGACCCAAGGCCTTCATCATCTTGAGCTCCCCATCATACCAAGGGGACCTCAAGTGAGAAGACCTGGGTCATACATGGACTGGTGCTAGGGAGTCGAGCGCACCAGACAACACCTTATTATAGGCATCAACTGCCGCACACACACCCCCAATGCAGCACTGTCCACACTAGATAGATCAGCCACTTGTCAGAAAATCCTCCGGGGTCAACCACCTTAAAGGGCTGTAGCTGACCATCTCAGGAGGGGGAGGGCTCTCAAGGTGGCGCGGAGCAAGAACTTCACCGTGCAACGATCAGACCAAATGACCTAATCAATCCTGAGACTATTAATCTCAAGCCCCAGTAAGAACACCAGGTCCAACATGTGGCCACCCTGATGGGTTACGGAAGAAACTCCCTGCACAAGGCCCAGAGATGATATCATCTGGAGGAAGTTGTAACCAAGCCGAGAAGATTCATCATCGTCCCGAATCAGTAGCAACAGATGGTAACCTGAGTTACTGTTCTTCATAAGGTATTAACCAATGAGACACAGCAGAGGGCAGGAGTAAGTCATCTGCCGCCGAGACAGAGGCTTGTGTAACCAATCAGCAGTAAGAGGTGGGCACCCTCATTTACTGTCCTTCAGAAGGTATTAACCAATGAGACACAGTGAAGGGCGGGATTAAGTCATCTGCCTCAGAGACATGCTGCCTCAGAGGCAATATTCATTTAAGAAAAGTGTCTCTTGCACTTTTTAAGCATGAACGAGTATAGTGAAAAATAGATACCTGAATACTTGATTTATTTGGGTTCCTATGCAAGTTCCAAATGGGACACATCAGACTTGAAGAGCCTAGACTCACGAGGCATAGTCACTGATTTTTCTTGATTAAGTTTATAGTTTGAAAGTTTACTAAACTTGGCAATGGTGGACAGCACCACCTGAACTGACTTCACAGGATGCATCACTTGCAAGAAGATATCATCTGTGTAAGCAGATAATTTAAGGTTCAATGACTCCACTTGCACCCCACATAGGTCATGGTTACTTTTAAACCTCAAAAGAAGGGGCTTTAAATATAAATTAAATGAGAATGGTGGCAGCCTTGGTGAGTGCCTGAGTGTAGCAAGAAGGAGGAAGAGAACATCCCATTACAATAAACTTTAGTGTGGGGCAGGAATAGATCATTTTAATCCATTATAAGAAAGCTTGTAGAAACCCTAAGCCTCCAAAACAGCAAACAAAAAGGACCAGTAAGTTCTATCAAACACTTTCTCAGCATAAAGAAATGGAGGGTAATGAGTACCAATGCCCGTAGTCTGGGCAACAAGCTCCCTGAACTGATAGCCTTGATGGAAGAGGAATGCCTGGATATTGTAGCAGTTACAGAAACATGGTACACAGAGAACCATGACTGGGATGTTAACATACCAGGATACACAACCTACAGGAGAGACAGGGAGGGGGATGAGGGGGCAGAGTAGTTCTCTATGTAAGGGAAGGGATAAAAGCAACTGAACAAAAGAGTCAACAGGGAGGAGAGGAGAGGAGAGGAGGCACTGTGGGTCACCTTAGAGACTGGAAATGGCACCACCATTCGCACAGGAGTTGTATACAGACCCCCATGTCAGGTGGAGGGAATGGACAAGGATATGATATAAGGCATACTTAAGATGGCAGAGAAAGGGGAGATACTGTTGATGGGGGACCTTAATATGCCAGATGTTAACTGGAGCACCTTGGTTGCAACAACATCCAAAAGCAGGGCCATTCTTGATGCCCTTCAGGTGACATGCCTCAGACAGCTAGTTTTGGAACCCACTCGTGAGGGAGCAATCTTAGACCCCATACTCTCAAATGGGGACAGTGAGAGGATTTCAGATTTAGAAGTGGGTAGCCATCTGGGAACATGTGACCACCAAACAGTGTGGTTCATGATAAATTCAGCTACAGAGTCAAGTCATATAAAAGTGAAGGTTCTGGACTTCAGGAGGGCTGACTTTGGCAAGACGGGAGAGTGCCTTAGAAAAGCACTAGCAAACAGGCTAGAAGGAGGGGTGGAGCAACAATGGGAAAACATCAAAACTGCCATCACAGAGGCAACAAGCCTTTGTGTGAAGCATATAAATCAAAATGAAAGAAAAAGCCATTATGGTTCTCAAAAGAGGTGGCGGAGAAGGTTACGGAGAAAAAGATAGCATTTAGGAAGTATAAGGAAACACAGAAGGAGCAAGACAGAGAACTGTACCAGTTAAGGCAGAAGGAAGCAGGGAGGGTAGTCAGAATAGCAAAGGCCCCAACTGAGGAAAAGATAGCCAACTCGGTTAAGAAGGGGGATAACACCTTTTATAGGTGTATCAGAGAGCGTAGAAAGACAAAGGGAGGGATAGTGAGGCTGAATAGAATGGATGGTGGGTGGGCAGAGAGGGACAGTGAAAAAGCAGGAATACTGAATGAATACTTCTGCTCTGTATTCACAAAAGAGGAGGAGGGGGAGGTGCCTAATCCAATTAACAGAAGCACTCTGGATAGGGGGGTCGATCCCAGTCCTTTCACAGAAGAAAGGGTTCTGAAAGAACTTCTAAAACTGAAGGTGGACAAAGCAATGGGGCCTGATAGAATTCACCCCAGAATTCTAAAAGAATTAAGGAGGGAACTAGTGACACCACTGACTACCCTTCTTAACAAATTATAGGAGGATGGTGTTGTAACAGAGGACTGGAGGAAGGTGGATGTGATTCCCCTTCACAAAAGTGGGAGCAAGACAGAGGCAGGAAACTACAAACCTGTCAGTTTGACCTCAGTGGTAGGGAAAGTGATGGAATCACTTCTGAAGGAAAGAATTGTTGAATACCTAGAAGCCAGTGGGGCACAGGACCCAAGGCAGCATAGGTTCACAGCGGGCATATGTCAGATGAATCTAATTGATTTCTTTGACTGGGTGACCAAAGTAGTAGACCAGGGAGGGGCTGTTGACATGGCCTACCTAGACTTTAAAAACTACCAAATAGCACGCTCAGAACCTTTGCATTGCTCAAAATGCAATTCACATTTCTGGAGAAGGGTGCTACTGGTGTGCGGCATCCAGTGCACCCCCCCCAAAAGAAACATGGCATTTATTCAACATTCAAACATTTTAACTGCCTAATGGCTTTTCTTACTTTAAGCTCCATATAAAAAAGGGGGTCCTCTTAGTTTTCAGATTGGAATTCCAAAGTGAGCAAGCTACACCACCCCGTCATGGTGGGACCCTTTCGGTGTAGTCCCTACACTAGCTTCTTAGCTCTGAAATGCCTGCAGTGGCTACTCATAAATATAGAGTGCTGCCTAAATTGGCTTAAATCACATGGCCTTATTGGTTCCTTAAATTAATTCCACCCAGGAATTTCCAAAAGAGGTGGGAGGGGGCATGCTAAGGGGAGTACCACAACTCCCAAAACTCTAAAAACTACCAAATAGCATGCTCAAAACCTTTGCATTGCATTTCAGAGCTATTAAGCTAGTGTAGGGACTACACCAAAAGGGTCCCACTGTGATGGGGTGGTGTAGCTTGCTCACTTTGGAATTCCAATCTGAAAACTAAGAGGACCCCCTTCTTTACATGAAGTTTAAAGTAAGTAGAGCCAGTGGCCATGTAATTGTTTAAATACTAAAATGTACCATGTTTTGGGGGTTGTGCACTGGTATTCTGCTTTTAACTACCTAGACTTTAGCAAGGCATTTGACACAGTCCCATACAAAAGATTAATAGTCAAATTAACCAGCCTGGGAGTGGGTCCCAGGGTGGTAGCCTGGGTAAAACATTGGCTGGACAAAAGGACACAGAAGGTAATTGTAAATGGAGTCCACTCTGAAGAAAGAGGGGTTACTAGTAGGGTACCGCAGGGTTCAGTACTGGGTCCAGTCCTTTTTAATGTCTTTATAAGTGACATTGCAGAGGGACTGGAAGGAAAAGTATGCCTCTTTGCAGATGACACAAAGATCTGCAACAGGGTTGATACACAAGGAGGCGTGGAAAGGATGAGAAGGGACTTGGCAAGGTTGGAGGAATGGTCATAAGTATGGCAGCTTAGATTCAATGCAAAGAAGTGCAAAATAATGCACCTGGGAAACAGAAACCCAGGGGAAGATTACACAATGGGGGGGTAGTAACAACAACAAAAATGGAAAGGGGCCTGTGGGTAATCATATCAGATGACCTTAAGGTTGGCAAATAATGTGAAAAGGCAGTAAGGAGGGCTGGGGGGATACTGGGATGTATGGGGAGAGGCATCACCAGCAGAAAACAGGAAGTTGTTATCCCCCTGTACAGACAGTTGGTGATACCCCATCTGGACTACTGCGTCCAGTTCTGGAGACCCCATCTCTGCAAGGACATAGACAGGATGGAGGCAGTTCAGAGGAAGGCAACTAAAATGGTGCAGGGTCTGCAAGAGAAGCCATGCAAGGAGAGACTAAAGGAACTTAATATGTATACCCTTGAGTAAAGGAGGGAGAGGGGGGCATGATAGAAACTTTTAAGTACCTCAATGGAATCAACAAAGTCCAAGAGGGTAGCATCTTTCAGAAAAAGAGATGTGCACGAACAAGGGGACACAATTTGAAGACAGAGGGACGGCTCAGGGGCAATGTGAGGAAGTATTTTTTAACAGAGAGGGTGGTGGTCGCATGGAACAGCCTTCCTGAGGAGGTTGTGGGGTCTAAAACTGTGGGAAAATTCAAGAATGCATGGGACAGACATAAGGCAATTTTTGTGGGGGATAGGAAGAAATAGGCTGTTAGTTAAATAGGATCTGCAGCTTATCCTGTAGGTATGGAAATGGGCAGACTAGGTGGGCCAAGCGGTCCTTATCTGCCATCAAAGTCTATGTTTCTATGTTTCTATCCAGGGAAACTAAAGCGGTAGGAATCTTCAAATCCCTGGACATGGAGAAAATGTGAGTAATTTTCTGGAGGTGATCAACAGAAGAGGGAATTTTCACAAATCCAACCTGTTCAGGAGTTATAGGGCCATCCCTGACTGCACCAATCCTAGAAGTCAAGATTTGTGACAAAATTATAATAGTGTAATTTAATAAAGAAATCAGGTGGTAGCTGGAAACAGCATAGAAACATATAAACATAGAAGTTAACGGCAGATAAGGACCGCAAGGCCCATCCAGTCTGCCCATTTCTTTTTCTTCCTTATGAATGTGCCATCGGCCTTTGCTCTGTCAATGGCCTATCTATTCAGACTCATCTGTATTGCTCCCTTATGCCTATCCCATGCCTGTTTGAAGCCCTGCACTGTATTCATATCCATCAGTTCCTGAGGTAGGCCATTCCATGCATCCACCACCCTTTCTGTGAAAAAGAACTTCCTCACATTACCCCTTAATTGACCTCCCTCTAATCTCATGTTGTGCCCTCTTGTCCAGCTATTTTTCTTATATCGAAACATGTTAGACTCTTTCACCTTGTTAATGCCCTTAAGGTGTTTGAATGTTTTGATCGTATCACCTCTCTCCCTCCTTTGCTCTAGGGTTTACATATTGAGCTCCATTAATCTGTCCTCATATGTTTTCTGATGCAGTCCCTGCACCATTTTGGTTGCCTTTCTCTGGACTGCCTCGATCTGGTTAATGTCCTTGTGAAGGTGTGGCCTCCAGTACTGCACACAGTACTCCAGATAGGGCCTAACCAGTGTCTTGTAAAGAGGGATTATTACCTTCCTCTTATGACTTGTGATGTCCCTACTAATACACCCCAACATCCCCCTAGCCTTACTGTATCTACTGCTTTAGTGGTTTGCTTGGATGATTTCAGGTCATCTGTGATGATGATGCCCAAGTCTCTTTCTTCCCTTGTGACTGCCAGCAACTCCCCTCCCAGCCTATAGGTGGCTTCATGGTTTCTCTTCCCTATGTGCATGATCTTTCACTTCTTTGCGTTAAACCCCAGTTGCCACTCTTCCAACCATTTTGCCAGTTTATCCAGATCTCTTCTCATTCTGACCACCCCATTTGAATCATCTACTCTGTTGCAGATCTTGGTGTCAACTGCAAACAGACAAACCTTGCCTCCAGTCCATCTGCAATGTCACTGATGAAAATATTGAAGAGGACTGGCCCCAGGACTGATCCCTGAGGTACCCCACTTGTGACTTGCATCTCTTCCGACGATATACCATTTACCACCACTCTCTGTTTTCTGCCCGTCAACCAATTTGCCACCCAGTTGACCAACTTCTGACCCACCCCAAGCCTACCCAACTTATTAATCAATCTTCTATGTGGAACAGTATCGAAAGCTTTGCTGAAGTCAAGGTAGGTGACATCAACTGCTCCTCCTTGGTCCACCACTCTGGTTACCCAGTCAAAGAAATCTATGAGATTAGTTTGACAGGACCTTCCTGTTGTAAACCCATGTTGTCTTGTATCCTGTGCTCCTATGGATTCCAGGTATTACGCTATCCTTTCCTTAAGGAGTGCCTCCATAATCTTGCCCAATACTGAGGTAAGACTGACTGCTCTGTAGTTCCCTGCCTCCTCCCTGCTACCACTCTTGTGGAGTGGGATCACATGAGCCCTTCTCCAGTCTTCTGTGCTCAGAGACTCACTAAACAGTTCTGATAATAGCTCTTCTAGTTCCACCCTTAGCTCCATTAGTACCCTGGGATGTATGCCATCAGGTCCCATTGCCTTTTCCACCCTGAGCTTATCAATCTCTTGTAGGACCCTTTCTTTTGTGAAGGGACTAGTGCACACCTCTCCCCCGCCCCCGTGTCCATAGTGCTGAGATGTGGGCCCTGCCCTACCTTCTTTTCAGTAAATACTGAGCAGAAGTATCTATTTAGGATAGATCCTTGGTCCTTCTCTTCACACTCCCCCTTATCCCCTCTGATCTTAGCAATACCCCCTCTGGACTTTCTCCTTTCACTAATGTATCTATATAAAGTCTTGTCACCTTCTTTTATTGCTCATGCCATGACCTTGGCTCCTTTCTTGTCACATGCTCTAATTCTGGGGAGTGATTGGAATTTGCCCTTTACCGAAGACTTAGATAGATGGCACAAAACAATGGCTGGTCTCTCTCCGGCTCAGCGCTGTCTGTGCGAAATGGTTGACTTGATTGGTCTCTGTGATCCCTGGCACATTCTACATCTATCAGTGAAGGATTTTACCTTCTTTACATCTGCCCATGGGACTCAGTCTAGAATTGACTATTTTTTAATCAGTCAGTCCCTTTTGCAGAAGGTTTACCTGGTTTTAAAAGTAACACAATCAAGGTCTCCAAAAGGGTACAGTCAGAATTGCCTGTGTTGTAAATAGAAAGATACAGCCAATACAAGAAAGGGGTAAGTGCTTTGGCAAATACTTTATAAAAATTAGAAGTAAGGCCATCTGGGCTGGGGCCTTGTTAAGGGCTAGGGAGTTAATAGTGGTTACAATTTCTTGCTCAGAAATTGGGCTCAAGAGTAGGGTAAGGGCAAGGGAAGGAAGGGGAATGCCAGCCAAATACTGCTGCATGACAGAGCTAGAAGGAGGGTCCACATAAGCCCATATAGGGATGCATAGTACAACTGAAATTCCTGTGCTATATCTCATGGCAAGACCTTAATGGTATTATCATGCACTAATTTAATTGAGGAAATAAGATGGAGGACTCTTGCTTCTAAAGCCGCAAAGCCATTAATCTATCAGGTTTTTCACCTTGGTCTACATAAGTAGATTGGGTTTGTAAATAGCATACTCTGCTTTTTCAGGCAATAGGTCAGTGTATTTGTCCCTGAGCACAAAGAGCTCCCTCTGCATTACTTCAGAGGTGGTAGCAGATAGGGTACATTCCAATTCTCTAATTCGATGCAACAGAGTAGACACTTCTGTCTCTTGAGCATTTTTTAGCATAGAAGCTAGTCTTATGAATTCACCCCAGATAACACTTTTAAAGGATGACTATTCTGCATCTATTCAATCTACCTTACCCTTATTTTTAGTGACAAAAAAGGTCAGTTTGATCCCTAATCCTCTCAATGATATTATGATCTTGGAGGAGTTGGTTAGTTATCTTCAAGGCACTATCCTTCTGCACTACAGTTACTAAATTAAGTTGGAGCCAAACTGACGAGTGGTCACACAGGACTTTAGAATCAATCTCCACACTCAATACTCCCTGCAAAAGGGACTGAGTAAATAAAAAATTGTCAATTCTAGAGTACGTCCCATGGGCAGATGTAAAGAAGATAAAATCCTTCACTGATAGATGTAAAATGTGCCAGGGATCACAGAAACCAACTGAGTCAACCATTTTGCACAGATAGTGCTGAGCTGGAGAGAGACCAGCCACTGTTTTGTGCGATCTAGCTAAGTCTTCAGTAAAGGGAAAATTCCAATCACCCCCCCAAAATTAGAGCATGTGACAAGTAAGGAGCTAAGGTCATGGCCCCATAAAGAAAGGTGGTGTATCTTTATTAAGGACATATACATGCCCTAAAATGACCTTGTGCAGTCTAAAAAACCTCGTCAAATTAAAATGTATCTGCTCAAAGGGTCCTCAATACACTGTTGTAGCTGAAACTAAATACCTCTAGAAATCAAAACTGCAACCCCTCCCTTATTAGTATGAATTCCGGCAGCAAACACCTGGGACACCAGATGATGATAAAGGAGGAGACTTTCAGAATAAGGAGGTGGGTCTCCTGTGAAAAGGCCACCTGGCAGCCCAGTTGCTTCAAATGTTTGATATGTTGGCAACATTTAACTTTGGAATGGGTTCCCCTAATATTCCAAGACACAAATTTAAAAGAGGTAGCCATAATTAAAAACTTGCCAACGATACCATGGAAACTCCCCCTTGCAAAACACTGAGAATTCAAAAATAGAAGTATCAGTCTGCCACACCCATACCCCCTACAAAGGATCCTCAACAACAACCCCAAGGGAATAAAAACTATCCCAAACCCACTTCTTTTATAGGGAACCCAAGAAAGCTAAGGAAAACCAGAGAGGAGGACCCCCCCACACACACACATATAGCCAACTATACAACCCCCAACCAGTCCTAATCTATTCACAAACCTAAAACTCTTTCCACCACCCCTCTTAATACTCCAAAGGACCAAAATAGAAAAAATGATATCAAAGATCCACAGATCTTCTTTGTCACCTGGCAACCAGAAATTGAATAGTATGGGAGGACTAAAATGAGTATAACTGATCTGAGCAAAACACACTAATAAAGATAACACCTTCATCAGTGTCCCCATCACAGGACAAATTAAAGGGAAACATAAACTTGAGATATAAATTTTAGCAGGCCCCCCCCCATACTCACCGTCAGAAGACCAGTCACTCCCATTCTGGTGTATGACATCCACAGCACTCTGCAGCCTTTAGCTCTCAAGGTCCCCACCCCTCTCAACCCCCAGAACAAGAGATCAGTCTTCTAAATGAGTAATGAGAAAATAATATTACGGGCCCAGAGTGGTATAGTAAAAATAAGGACACATGGGGAAAAGCACCACCACTGCAAAACAAAACTGCACATAGTGTTAGTAGCCCAACAACAGCATAACATGGGATCAAAACAAGTATGAATTAGGTGGCTGGACCCTATATTATTCAAACCCTCCAGGGGCCAAGGCAAGCCCCACAATTATGCATGCAGAGGCTGAATTCCTACCCTGAAAAGGCAGCAAAAAAGAGAAACAATCATCAGAAATGTAAACAAAAGCACAAAAGTAACAACCCAGAGGAGGAAGACTCCTCATCAAGCTAAGATATTAAAGTTCTAGTAACCATGTTAGTCATATTGGGAGTAACAAATATAATCTGCTAATACACATCATGTTGTTATCCATGGACCAACACCCCCTGATTGTACTCCCACCTCACGGACAGCAACACATGTGTAGGTATATGTACTAACCTTAGGGCAGAGACACTTATCGTATAAGCATAAGTGCCAGGATCTGTGTTCTACTGTATTTTGTCAATGCATATTATACTCTATTTTGTTTCACTATATTTTTACAATGTATTCTGCCACTGGGACATGTTATCCATAATATTTTATTGATTAATCATAAGTTAGGCAACAGTGCCATCTTTAGTGCTTGTGCACAACTGTAACTGCACGTGACCTTGGAAGCATCACAGATGTTATTGTTCACTTATCTTCTGCAAGCTAAGCAACTTCTTATGCTAGTTAGGTTGTTTACTCATACTACTTGCTACTGACCAATTATATATTTTATATGTATTTTTCTTAGCAGTTGCTATGGTAATTATCGGGGTGACCACTTGCAGCACATCATTTCTCTGAGACTAGAGACTGCGCCTATGTAGGTAAGGAAGCTGGATACATTCTCCCAGTGATTACACTGTTGGTTATAAGCCTGTATAATTATTATTTCCCAGTAATAAATTACATTTATTATCTGTACACCACTTGACTATCATCTCTTTCTTTTGTGCAGTTCCAACAAGAACCTGAGAAAGGTAATTTTATTACCCAGTTACATTTGGTGACCGTGTGCAGGTTGAAATGTACAAAGTGAAGATTCCATTCAATTAATTTTGAATGTCGGGTAGTGTAGTGCATTTTTCACCTACTTGGACCTACTCATACTTACAGTGGTTGTTATTGTGACAAACAGATTCTGTCTTGGTCTCGGGCATGACACACCCACACCGGACCATTTTACACTCCCTCTGGGAGTGACAGCATACTGCCTTGGCACCACCGTTTGCCCACAGGGGACCAGAAAGCTGTTGGGTGACAGCACCAAGGACTTTATGCAGTCTTCCGACTTCTTCTTTGTTTGTCTACCCCTGGTTTGTAATGCCTGAGCTTTGCACAGACTTTAGACTTGACATCCCAAACTACCTCACATCGCATAGTGGATGGACAGATTTAGCGCTGGACATGAAGTCTGCAGACAATCCATTGCTGCTCATCTCAGAGCACTATTTAGAGTCCAAACAGACAACCCAAAACTACAATCTTAAAGGTCTTTTGGTTGCGGCCCTACATATCGCTGTTGAGTGTCTCACAACAAAGTGTGCCTCCGTTGAACTGCAAAATGCATCTCTGAAAAAAAGAGATGGGCATGCAGACATTGAAGTTACATAAAAAGGAACAAAAACTAGCAGAGGAGAGACAGCCACTCCATGATGCCAATAACAGACTGTTGCATTGTACTGCTCAAGACTCTGAGCGATAAATTTGCATGCTGAGATATGATTGTGAAAGGTTGAAATGTGATAAGAAACAGTTAGCATATTTGAACGATATTCTGAGTGATATGAATGAGGGTTTGAGAGAAGAGAATGCTGAGCTGAAAGAGAAAAATGAGAGAGTGAATCGTGAGTTAGACAGAGAACTTAGGGAAAAGGTCGAATTGGGTGCCGTGTACAGAGTATTGCAGCATGAGGTTGAGAAGGGTATTGAGTAGGGCACTGCAAGAGTTTGTCACAAGAAATGTACAGCAAAGATGGTGAAAATACGCCATTAACAAGAGGTCCTTGCTGACCATGTTAAATTTATGAATGGGTTCCGGTATACACCCATTGACATTGCATCATCCGGTGATGGCGACTCTGACTTTGATGACGAGGCATGCCATGTCATACCAAAGTCCGGCCCCCATAGGGCTGTCATTTTCTCCAGCCATCCCCAAGATGGCATTGATGTTTCCATGCCCTCTACATTGCCATGTCTTCACAAACATGGCAGAAGCGGTGTACAATGCCAAGATGGCAGCCCCCATGACACAGGTGGATGGCCTGTATTCTGTGGTGCACCTCTGCTTGCTCCACTCTCCAGGGATGATACAGCAGAGGTCCACAGCCTAATTCAAGAGCCATAACCAATATCACTGCACCGGAAGACTGACAGAATATCCTCAGGGATCAAATTGACAGAATGTTTGAGGATACTGTCAACCAAGACCATGCATGCAAGGTAGTCGCAGATGAGGTGGCAGAAGCTGCTCTCCACAGTGCAATGGAACGTCTTGACTTAAATATGATTCCTCGTACTTCCAATCCCTTGCAAGTTGCTCACTCTGTCCAGCAAATTGTCCAAAGTGTCGGACAGATGGGCCCAACTGACAATCTCAGTTGCCACTTGGAGAAGGAGCGCTCCTCCTTCGAGAAGCTTTCTCTCCAACCTGAGTACTAGGGTCAAGTCTTGAGGCAGACGATCAAACCTACCCTCTGGGCCAAGCACCCAGAGACTGCATGCAATTGTGATCACTCACGTACAACAACATCGCTGTGGCCCTCATCGCCGCCAACTCCCTGGGTGTCGTTGGAGCTCGCTTGGCCTACTAGATTAAGCAGAACATGAAGAAAAGTCCAGCAGCCTGCCACCAAAATAAGACTGCTGATCGAGACCAAATTGAGTACAAGGATTAGTACATCCAGAACATGACTCTGGCTCTACGGGAAAAGGTTGAGCTCAATGTTTACCCGAGTACTGATACCTTTGTGAATATCCTTACCATAAAGGAGTGTGCCTACCAGGTATACCTCCGAAACCTTGCTTCCGGAAAAACCAACAAAACTGCCAGCATTCAAACTCCAGCAGCACAGGTTGCTGCAGTACAGCCTACCTCCAATACACTTACTCACTACATGGTGGTGGGCAACAACCAGAAAACCAACCCCTCTTCTTACGACAAGCAGTCGCACAAGGGGGCGACTGGAACTATAAAAGGAACAGGAACCCCGGCCCAGTGGTGCTGAGGGTTGAGGCGCTGGACATCACTCCTCGTGCCATGCTGGCAACCTGGGTTCGGGAATGAGCCCAGGCAGTCAGGGGTCAGCAGAGGAGGACTGGGATTGAGCATCCACAGATTGCTCTCCTGGTCCTGGGGTCAGTTGGGGAATCTCACTGCACTGTAGCGGCACCTGGGGAAGCTTGGGGGCACTACTAGTGCTGGTGATACTGGAGGGGGAATGCAGCAGATGTCAGCATGTTGTGCCCTGACTTCATTGCACGTCCGCATTCCAAGGGACCAATCAGAGGAAAATGGCTGGGCGCAACCGTGCAACTTGATGGCCGCAATCTGAGCCACCTGGAGGACTTTGGTAGAGTCCTGTCAGGGAGGGTCTTGGTAGAGTCCTGTCGGGGAGGGTCTGGGGCTGTCCTGGCTGGCTGAGGCAGAGGGGGAGCTATCCAGCGGGATGGCAAGATGGCCGTCCCGGATCCTCCTGAGTGCAGTTTGAGCTACCCAGTTCTCCGGGCGGGTGGAGCTGGCGGCTGGATGCTCCAAGCCGGAATGTACCGCAGCAAGGCGAAAAAGTATTACATGATTTAAAAAAAAAAGCAACAGGAACGGAGACAGAAGCAATTGGAAAAATCCAAATGCCCAATTTGATGGCTGGAACCATAATGGTCCTAACTATCAGAGCCTAAGAGATGAGGACTAGACCCTCCGCAAACTTCTGGACGAGGTCCATTCTGAGAGAGCGGCTAAGCCTATGCATACCATAGCAGCCCTCACCCTGGCCACTGGACAGTCAGACAGCCAGGGAGATCCTTTCTTGACTTTGTCTACTGAACAAATGAGCAGCCGAGGAAAAAATCCTTTATGGCATCAGGTACTGGTCAGGCTGATAAACGACTAAAGAGGAGCCAATCGAGCAGGCCGCTGTCGTGCCTTTGACATCACAGGTACATCTGTATCCTGTGCAGGACATACAGGAAGCCCATAGAGATCCTGCAGGCCTCAGATTTCAGGAACAGGATGATGACGATGATTCTGAAAATGCAGATTGACAGTTACAGGCCCTGGTCCAGATTGTGAGTGACTTGCTTGTTAACACAAATGGATGGCCTTGTGTAAGGGCCATGGTTGGGAGCCACCATCTTACCATGCTCCTGGATACAGGAGCACCCAAGTCAGTCCTCATAATGAGGAACCAGTCTCATCTGACTGGTCTACTGGCTGGAAGACCAGTGCCCAGGGTGTAGATGGTACCCAACTACACACCTACCAACCTGTTCCTCTACCTGTGGTGGTAGGCCACCTCAGGACCAATTTTGTCTTCGACCTCATGGTATTAAGTCATCACCCCAGTATATTGGGAATTGACTTTCTAGCACTGCATGGCTGTGTAGTGGATATTGCCAATAGACTACTCCTTAAAAAGACTATGTCATGCTGTCACCATCCCAGACTCACATGTGGTGGCAGCCATATCCCACAACAACAGGGAGTATGACACCATGGTTCTATTCAAAAGCCATGCCCCATTTTCTGAGCTTGCACCTCTGCTGAAAAACACCTCAACACGTTTGCCACAAATAAGCATGATTGTGGTAGGATGCACACTACCATAGAAATCACAGGACCTAACCCTGTGAGGCAGAAGTGGTATCCATTTCCTGCTGAAACCTTGCCCCCACTGAGGGATACCATCCAGTCACTGCTCAGCAAGGAGTGATTGGGACCTGTGTCTCCACTGCCAATTCATCTATGTGGCCTGTGAAAAAGCCAAATGGAGCTTGAAGACTCACAATTGATTACAGGAAACTTAATCAAGTTACCCCCAGTTGTGACCCAACAATAGCATCAGCACCTGATGTGCTCAAGCTGTTGACACCTGACAAAAAGTGGTTCACAGCTCTTGACATCTCTAATAGGTTTTGATCACTTCCATTAGCACAGGAAAGCCAATACAAGTTTGTTTTCACCTTTGATGGGAGCCAGTATACCTGGACCTGTCTTCTCCAAGGCTTTCACAACAGCCCTTCCCTCTTCCATCTCCACATGATGGATGCCCTGCAGGGGTTATCCACACCCCAGTGTCTCCTGCAGTATGAGGATGATTTGCTATTAGCAACCACCACAACGGAAGAGCATTTAGCTCTTTTGGACAAACTTCTGTCTCTCCTCAAGAGAGCAGGCCTCAAGTGCAATCCCTCAAAAGCACAATTGTGTGAAAAAGAGGTCATCTTCCTTGGCCTATGTATTACAGACCAAGGCAGAAGCCCAGCTGTCAAAAAGATCCAGGGCTTGCAAGATCTGCCACTTCCTAAAAGTGTGCCAACAGTCAGATGCTTCTTAGGAATGGTAAACTACTCCAGGTATTTTATCCCTGACTTTGCCCTGAAGGCTGCTCCCTTGTATGAACTTCTGAAAAAGGACGTCCCATGGACATGGGGCCCCACTCACACTGAAGTTTTTACACAGCTCAAGCAGGTCTTGGCTTCTGCCCCAGCACTGATCAATCCTAACCCAAACCTTCCATTCCATCTGGAAACTGTCACCTTGGAGGTGGCCATGTCTGCAGTGCTGGCACAAAAGTACAATGGGTACCACAGGCCCATTGCCTATGCGTCTCAGGTGCTATCCCCAGTAGAGAGAAAATACAGTCTCTGTGAAAGGACACTTTTGGCAGCCTTCTGGGCTGTCAAACATTTTCTGTACTTCATTGGATAAACTCCTATTGTTTTGCATTCCTGTCACACCCCAACTAACTTTTTGCTTTCAGACAAAGTAAAAGATGGTTCAGTCTCTAACACCAGATTAACCCACTGGTCTTTGCTTTTTCAGGACAGGGACATTAAAGTACTGCCTACTAAAATGCCCTCAATCTTGGCCCATGGCCTGCTTTACACAGGTAAGCCCCATGACTGTGCACTCCAACCTCCTGACTTACCTCAGCCAGGACCATTCTTACCGGCTACACCAGATGTTTTAGAGGATACCACCATGTATCGTGTCTTTACAGATGGCTCCACCTCCTATGTAGATGGTGAACAGGTAGCAGGATTTGGGGTGCTCATTTTAGACAAAGATGACGATTCAGGAGCACTTCCAGAAAATGCTCACAGTATGCCAAACTGGCAGCTGTGGCCTGTGCTTTGGAGGGCATGTCCCATGATGACAAGGATGCCATCATTCTTGCAGACTCCAACAGGTAGGGTTGCCATCTGGCAGTTGTTTTACCTGGTGATCAGGTTTTCAGGGTCCCTATCAGGTAATCCGGTTTTGCTTTGTGCTGGTCAGGTTTTTGAGCCATTTTGAGTGCTCACATACTTATGAAACAAATGTTGTTATATTATTCATTGTTTCAGCTGCATGTCCAGCTTACAAACAAGTTCTGTTTTGTCAGTATAGCCCTTTGTTTGTGAAAGCAGTCAGCCTAGGAGGTGTAAAGTATGGCCATAAACACCATTAGCACTTAACCTAATCTTTTCCACTACATCTTAAAGTGGCATAGCAGCACAGCTGCCCCCACCTTTTGTAAGAGTAATAGAGCCAGTTGTCTTCCACTTTCATTTGCTGGTAAATATTTTCATGTCTAACAGAATTTAGGCATTTTTAAATGTTTCAAATTATTTTTTTTCCCTCAAGAAAATAGTATGGTCACTTCTTTGGCTTTGAAATAGTACTGTAGACAGGAACAGAGAATGGAGCCAGAAAAAGATATAAAGTACATATTACAGGAAAAGGTTTCTTATGTATTATTGTATACTAGGGGTGGGATATTCAAAAGGATTGCACCCCAGGGCAATATTTAAAAGGGGATGTTGCGCTGGCACAGATCCCAATGCACTGGGACGCAATTAGATTACATGCGTGCATGTCGAAGTGCCCATGCATATTCCGCACATCCCAATATTCAGCCTAGATGTGCGGCGCATATGCTGGTGCAACCCCAACTTGCGCCGCACACTGATGCTCAAAGTTGAGCCACAAAGAAATAGGAGCAAGGGCTGGCCACCCACAGATGAGCTGCCGTATTGCAGGGTGCAACACGACAGCTGCCAGCTGTGGGTGGTCACCCGAGCTCCTGTGCCAGGGTCAGTCAGCATCACACCCCTCCATGCCTGATCATGGGCAGTAGTATAAATTAATAAAGTCCTATATCCCTACTGGTCCAGTGGACCGCTTGCAGCCCAATCACGGGCAGTAGTATGTTTAAAAACAGCATACCATATCCCTGGTAGTCCAGCGGTACTCCCGTCCCCACCCGCCCACTGAGCCCCGCCACCCCACCTCACCCCCGGTCAGCGGCGAGCGGCGACCTCCCACCAGCCACCCAGCCACCTGCCAACTGACTGCATACAGTAGGCAATGTATGCCCATTGGTCCTAGCGTGGAGCCAATGGGCGGCAGATCTGCCGCACTACACAATCCAGATAGTAGCTCCATTCATGTCCGACTGTGGCAACCTGATCTGCACCCACGCTGTGGATAATGAGACACCACCCGCCGCGATCAGTCGTGGGTGGGGGCTATCGCCCGCGCTGACGCGAACCGGCAACGGCGGCAGTAACGAGTGAAGATGACCACTGAACCACCGAATGCGATACTGTCGGCAACACATTTACTGCCTGTGATCGCTGCAAGCAGTCCACTGACCACCAGGATATGGGACGTTATTAATTTATACTACTGCCTACGATTGGACTGCAAGTGGTCCACTGGACCACCAGAGATATGGGACGTTATTTATTTATACTACTGCCCGCGATCAGGCATTGGGGCACTTTTCGGTGCTGTGCAGGGGGTGTCAGTCCCCCAACGGCTGCAGCCTGGCAGGGCGCCAGGCACAAGTCGCTGGGGATCAGCTCACCTGCATGCAAATGGTGCCATAATGACATGCAAATGGCCCCATTTGCACCTTGCATGCATTATGGCCCCATTTGCATGTGCACTTTTGAATATCGTGGATGCCGCACCTAGCACAATGGCACTTGCGCTAGCACAGCCCCCTGCTCCTCCCTGGCCACTTGCGCTGGCGCAGTGCCACTGCGCCTTGCACAATGCGGGTGGCCACAGAGCGATATTCAATGTTGCTGAGCCATGGCGCAGCACTGTTGAATATCACCCTGTCAATGCCCTGGTGCATCCCAGTTGTGCTGTGCCCAGGCTTACGCCATAGCCTGGTGCAGTCTGAATATCCCACCCCATGTATACTCTTGTATGCTATTTGCAGTATTTTCTTTGTCTCCCCCCAGATCATATCTGTAAATTATATTTCTGTTATCTCTGTATGTTTATTTGGTAAACCAATGTCCAAAAAATAAATACATAAGTAAATGGATGACTAGGAAGAACCTAGGAAAGTAACTTTAACAGGTACAGTACAGTATCTTAACATTTTTGTTGAACTACTGGTTTAAATGTTGTCTTTTATTGATATAACAAATGGCCTTCTAGGAGGAACAATGCATGATGAGTCATGAAAAGGGGTGGGGCTAGGGGCAGAGCTAAGGATCTGGTTTTTGCCCCATCCAAAGGTGGCAACCCTACCAACAGGGTCTGCTTCTCCCTTGTTGAGTTTCTACAATTCTGGGAGAAAAACAACTTTACATCCTCTGATGGTACACCTGTCAAATACAAGGATCTGTTTGTGTATATACACACCCTGACACAGCAGTTTACTCACAAACTGTAAATTCAAAAGGTAAAGGCTCACTGTAAATCTGACCCTTACCATGAATTCATCGATTGAGTGGACTAGCTTGCCAAAGTAGGCAGGAGGTAGTGGAGTCAAAAACAGTGGAGGAATTCAAGAATGCATAGGACAGACATAATGCAATTCTAGTGGGGGGTAGGAGGAAGTAGGCTATTGGTTAACTAGAATCTGCAGCTTATCTATTAGGTAGGGAAATGGGCAGACTAGGTGGGCCAAGCAGTCCTTATCTGCCATCAAATTCTATGTTTCTATGTTTCTAAGCAGGCACTCGAGGGGGGAAGACATGGACAATGACTTACCCAATAGCTGTGGCAGTCATTTTCTTAGCTGCTAACACTAGGCACAAACCAGTACCAGAACCTCAAATGGACCTTTCTGCTGCACAGAAATCTGACCCAGAACTAAAAGATGTGTTCAAATTCCTGGACAAAGGAATTAAAAAACCACTACCTGTTGGTAGTCCATACAAAAGACACTCTGATAACATACACTTGTCTAGAGATCAGAAGCTCATTTGGTATCGAAAAGAGGATACAGGTGACAAATTGTGAGTTGCACCACAATCTCTGCAAACTGAATTCATCCATATGGTTCATGATACCCCCACTGGTGGACACCAGGGGGCAGACAACACCCTCCCGGGACTGAAAACTGTTGTCTGGTGGCTTGGCATGGCAAAAGATGTAGAGCACTATGTGAACAACTTCAGAATGTGTGCCCGGAACAATCCAATTTTGGTGAAAAAAATGCCAGATTGTTGCCACAAAGGCAAACTGGACTATGGAATGCAATACAAATCAATTTATTTGGCCCCCTTACCAATTCCAGCAAGTACAACAAGTATGTACTTGTTGTCACAGATTTTTCTACTGTAAGTGGGTAGAAGCATTTCCCACTTAGAGTAACACAGCAAAAACAATTGCCAAGATTCTGGTGGATCAGTTGTTCTCCAGGTGGGGCCTACCCTTAAAGGTAGACTCAGACCAGGGAACCAGTTTTATAGCTGAGCTGATGAAGGAGATACTCCAAACGCTTTGAGTCGATCGGAAATTTCATATCCCTTACCATCCTCAATCCTCAGACCAGGTAGAAACAGCCAACAGAAGAATCAAACAGATGTTATGGAAATTCATCAATGATAATCCCAAGGATTAGGATTCCTTTTTGCCACTACTACTGATGGCAATTGGGGCACTCTTGCAGCCACTACCCAGCGTACGCCTTATGAAGTTATGACTGGTAGAGCCATGAGATTACCTGAGCACCTGTTGATTGATCACCACACCCCTACTACAGATTGTGTATCTGTAGAGAAGCATGTTGAGAAGCTTCATGATGACATCATGCAGACACACCTGTTCGCTGCCAATCAGATGGGTAAAGCTCAACAACAAGCTAAAGCTCATTTTGATAAGCATGTTAAAGAAGTCGACTGGCAAGTTGGAGACCAAGTCATGCTTCTCCAATACAGACAACCAAATCATTCATTTGCCAGCAAATGGGAAGGCCCATAACCCATTATTAACAAACTCAGTCCTGCTGTTTATCTGGTCCGAGTTCAGCAGCAAAAGAAGACCACCAACAAATGGTTCCATGCTAATTAGCTCAAGTTATACAAAGGTGACTAAACTTACTTTTCCTAACCCACTTAGGGTGGAGTAGTGCCCTTCACTTAACAATACTTTCCTGTTTTCTTTCATATACACTGGCAAGATGGCTATCTTGCTCCTCCTTATCCTGGTGGGACTGCTTTTACTGACTGAATCCCAGGACAAACCCCTACCAACTCACAGACAACATGTAGAACATTTTCTTAGTAAACTTGAACATTTAGCCCCAATGGGAGTTCATATTGATGCACCCAACTAAATGATTCTTATTAAGGAAGGCTCAGATTCCTATCTTAATGCCATGGTAGTAGCACCAGACAAATCCACACTTTCTGTGCAATGGGAAACTGATCATAATGGCTACACTCCCTGTAGGCCACCTATCCAAAGGTACATTCCACGGATGGCCCAACACCGACATATCTAAAAATGATATTCTCTCCATTTGACAGACTTCCCCCAGACATACTGGCCACTATAATCTTACTGCTCTCATAGATCCTGCTTGGTGTGATCGCCTCCCCTCTGAGGAGAGTCATGTGCTTTCTATCTTCATAGCTATGTAGCTACTGAAGCTCTTTTCCTTTCTGTAGTCCCACCCACTGAAGAAGAAATGACTGACTGCCCTCCCCAGGAGGAAGGTCCTCCTAGTGGTTTGACCGCCACTTCCCTTCCAGGAGCCCTGATTAATAATGTACAATTCATGTATGTTCCAGTTATTTTCAATCTTTCACATTGGAATATGGCTGAGATTGGTCTCTGTCACACAACCAATACTTCTAAAATTTTCACCATAACGCTTACAGATATTGTAGCTGTGTATCAAACATGCACAAATGATCCAGTTAGTGGCCCCCATACCACTGACCATGTAAGGGTCTTCAGACCCGCACCTAATGCTAAAGCTAGACCACACACTAGGCATGACACTGCAGATGTTATCGGTGCATCAGGTACCGTTTCTGGCCTTTTTGGCTCAGGCATGTCTATCTGGAATAAAGCAGATGGTGTACTGACACAAGGTCAACACCGCTAGGATGAAGTCCAGCACAACAACAGATTTCACCAGCATTCAGTGAGTCGCTGTGCTGAACCTCTTCTGACACCAGTAGTGCGGCTCCTGGTGTTGTGCCCCCCTCCTGTCCAACTCTGACTTGGAGTTAGAATCCTAGAGACTGGGGGTTGGAGGCGGAGACCCCACATGGGGGTTGGGGGCACAGCCCCATGATAAAACAGCACCAACATCCCCTATGGTATAGTTCCGACAGTCGGCATCATGGCTGTCACTGTGGGGGATGTCAGTGCTAGCACTGTTGAAGTGCTATAGTAAAACCTAGCAGACATATCCACTATTGAAGCACAAACTCTTATTTTTCAATCAGCTGTTAAGAATGACATCCTACCCCCACTGTTACATGGTGTAGATGGTTTAAGCAAGGAAGAGTGTTTTACAGTCTACAATATGCAGAAAATTGCCAAAGGGTTCAATTATACTAAAAATAAGATTAATTAACTGATTTTTCAAAATAATGAGGCAGACAAGCAATATATTGCACATGAACCTTTATGCTCTGCTTATGGTTCTTATGTAATTGCCACTGTTAACAATCTCTTCAGGGACTTGGAACAGGACACATTCCAGATCTTATCCACGATAAATGAATGGGTAAATGGTATTGTCCTCATTGCAGATCACTTAAATGCATTGATATTTTTTTAGCAAATTCAGTTAACATTTCTAGGTCTACAGCTAGAAACCTTGGGTATGCCTCCCAATATCCAAACCAAGCACCTTGCTATTTTATTAAGACTTGTTCCATTCATGACAACATGTTCATCACCTTTACCGTTTCATTACCCCACTTTGATCCTGTTACATCTATATTTGACAAACTGGCTGCCATGAATTCCATCAGACACCTTGATGATGACATCTATCATGAAAGAACTGAACTATCCTCCTTACTGGTGTATCATTCTGTGCTCCAAGCATGGGTGGCGCCCCACACAAACTGTTCGATCAAGAAGGGATACTATTATTTGTGCCACTGTGACGTCTTTGATATTGTAAAACCAGTGTATTGCTACACCCCTGAATACCTTGAATGGTCCCTTATCTTGGATGAAGAATTGCCATATAACCTAATGGATGTTGATGAGGATGATGAAACCGAATCTCCACGAGCTGCATCTTCTGTGCCTGATGCTGAAGCAGCTCACTCTCGAAGCTACCTGGAAGAGGTACGTCGCTTCACTTCACGGCTCACCAACCAGTCCTTCTCTTGTCCAATATGTCTACAGCACTGGAGGGCTCCAACTGTAAGAGTGACTTACAATTCAATGGGTAGTATTGTGTAGTGATAAATCATAAATCCTTTGCTTATGGTTAAAAGTCTTGTGTTATTTCAGCTCCTACCTTCTGTTTTACTCCACAGCAGAAAACAGTCATTGGTCACACTGTTATAACTCCTCTTCCTCTCCCTGAACCAGATGCTATTGATACTGATCCACAATAGGTGCTTGCCTTGTCTCAGTATTTGCCTATGTTTAATGTGCACATTGACCCTTTGACTCTTTTTCTGAAATCTCTTTTAGCTAGAAAGGATTCACATTTGATTTATATTAGCAATAATATTTCTAAGGCTGGTGATACTCTTAATACTCTTATTTATGTTGGTGATTTAAGCACTGCTGTATCCAACACTTGGTTAGAACTGACTTTTGAAGCTTTTGTTATTATTCAAGCATTTTTTATTGTTTTTCTGATACTAACCCTCTGCGACGTACTCTAAGACAACACCTAGAACAACTCGAATTCCTTTACAAAGCTTGTGTGTCGGACTTGTAAATGACTTTTTAGCTCCATCCCTCTACTTACCTGGGATTGTTTCCCCTTCTGAAGCAACATGGAGGGAATGTTATCCATGGACTAGCATCCCTGATTGTACTCCTACCTCATGGACAGCAACACATATGTAGGTATATATACTAACCTTTGGGCAGAGACACTTATCGTATAAGCATAAGTGTCAGGATCTGTTTTCTACTGTATTTTGCCAATGCATATTATACTCTATTATGCTTCACTATATTTTCACAATGTATTCTGCCACTGGGAGATGTTATCCATTATATTTTATTGTACAATCATAAGTTAGGCATCAGTGCCATCTTTCGTGCTTATGCACAACTGTAACTACAAATGACCCTGGAAGCATCACAGACCTTATTGTTCACTTATCTATTGCAAGCTAAGCAACTTCTTATGCTAGTTAGGATGTTTACTCGTGCCACTTGCTACTGACCAATTATGTATTTTATATGTATCTTTCTTAACAGTTACTATGGTAATTATTGGGAAATAAGACCCCTTGCAGCACATAATTTCTCTGAGACTAGAGACTGCGCCTATGTAGGTAAGGAAGCTGAATACATTCTCCAAGTGATTACACTGTTGGTTGTAAGCCTGTATCATTATTATTTGCCAGTAATAAATTATATTTATTATCTGGACACCACTCGTCTGTTGTCTTTTCCTTTTGTGCAGTTCCAATAAGAACCTGACAAAGGTAACTTTATTACCCAGTTACAATGTCTCTGCTACATGAAAGATACTCAAATCCCTGTTGAGATAGAGGAGTAGGGGCTCCAACCCAGGCAGATACAACTCAGTAGTCTGTTACTGATGGAAACTCAGTTTTATTTAATGTCAGTATAGACCAGTAGAGGGAGGCTCAGGATAATAAATACAGAGATCCCAAGCATGACTTGAATGAACCCAAAGCCAATCCATCTCTTTAATCAAAGCCGGAATCCATCCTGGAACAAAAGAATCAGTGACGGAGCGTACCACAGAACCCCAGTTCAAACCAGGATCCAATGCCAATGTTGGATGATAGCTCGCATCATAGATGAAGATGTCAAACATTGTAGAGAATTACAGTGGCCAAGGGAGCTTCCAAAGAGTTATATTCCAGACAGCCAATCTCATAGTTAATCTGGAAAACAGATTAATCTACAAAGTATGGAGAACAATGTGTTAGGATCTTAGTAAGCTCAGTCCAAATTGGGATCCAGGACCGAACCCAGTCACCACAGTGATAAGATCATCCAGCACAGGATGCCGTCTCCCCAAGTACCAAATATCTTATGTCAAAGTATGGATCAGCCTCCTGTTCAAAGAAGAATACAACATTTATGTGTATCAGAGCTACCATCGTAACATGGACAGGGAGTAAATACAATCAGGAATAATGTCAATACCTGTAAGGCTCGACCAGCATCAGTAATGGGATAAGATAAATCCAAAGGGTGACATCTTGCAGTGTCAGAATAATAATCTCAAGAAAGACATCACTGCCACCATCACCCAAAGTGTCCAGAAGTTACAAAACAGGGCCAGATCGATCCAGACCATATGCGGCATGGAGTCCCATGTTGAATCAGTCCTCGTTACAACTCTGTTATGTTCTTGTAGAGGTGGAAGTTAGCAATCGGGCACACTTACCAGAAATTCAGAGAATGTTGTAAGGGAACAGTAAAGAAGTCAAGTGCCCTTAGAAATGGCAAGATAAAACCAAATAAGGCACATGCATACCATCTATACACAAATAAGCCGGTGCAGGACTTTTAATAGTAGTAGTCTTTTTGGGGTTAAACCAAAATCCTGAACTGATTCAGATTAGCAACCAACACATCCACAATCTGAAACTAGGTACGGAGCACAGCTCATAGTAGACAACCAATAATGGCTGTATATTTTTCTGGTTTTGAAAAAAATTCAGCAACAGCTCTTTCAAGGCCGTGGATGCCTGCTCAGCAGATTCAAAGCAGTACTACACACCCTGCAGCATTTCCTGTAGTCAAACTGGATAAGAAACTTCAAAATGAATGCCAGCGGTAATTAACTTTGTGACAACTTGGTGGTATGTGGCTCTATTCTGGTGGGTTGTGGCTGGTAAATCTTGCATTATCCAAAGCTTGGATCCTTCCCAGGTAATTGCTTTCATTTCTTGAACTTTCTTCAGAATATATTGTTTATCTAGGACATTCAGGAACTTCAAAATGAGTGACCGAGGTGGTGATCTGACTTGGACAGAGTCACAGAGAATGATGAGCCCATTTAATAGTATAAGAGGGGTGGTTAGGCGATGGTCCGACAATTTTAGTCTGAAGTTTTTGAGAAAAAGAAATCGGTGAGGAGCCTTCCACATCTTCCGGGAGACCAAAGATAAGTACATTATTTCTTCATCTTCTGCCTTCTAAATCATCCAGTTTGCTTTCCAGATGAGTTATTTTTTGTTTGAGAGTAGAGCTGTCTGGATCAGTTTTCATTCTCCATTGCTCAAGAGAGAAAACACGAGCCTCAATGTCTCCCACCTTGAGGCCCAAGTCCCCAAGGTCTGTCTGAAAAGATTTGAGCTCCTTAGTAAGCTTAGAGAGAGAGTCCTTTAATGGTTGAAATTCAATCAGAAAATGCTCCTCAGTAAATGGAATGTGTGCCACAGTAGAATTTGTTGAGTATCCAGCAGTGGAACTCTGAGTCTTGGAGCGCTTAGAAATTTTATCCTGTGTTGTGGGCAGTGTGTGCTGCAGTGGGGCCTGCTGCATTTTCTCTTACATCTCAGCACTGATAATAGCTGAGTCTTGCAGAAGTGGGATCAGAAATGATTCACAGCCAAACGGTTGGACTTTCTGAGAAAAAAATCTCTAAAATGTTAGAGAGGAACAGCAGCTGAGGGAAGGAGCTGCTACCAGGTCTGTGGCATCATGTGACCCCCTACACTTGATAAGTTGATATCATCATGTTCACCATCAAAGTAGGCAGCACTATTAAAAAGAGTCCAAAACATGCCAAGCTATGGAAATTTGGAGAAGAAACTGGTGGAGGTCATAAAGGAAAAATGCAAGAGTGGACCTCAACCAAACAGTGCCGGGTCAGAGCACTTCTGGTTTTGAAATAATATAAGCTTCTACCTAGGGATGGGCTACCTGTTAGGCAGCTGGAGTTGGTAGGTTGGGTATCTGCTTTTTTTTTGGTTGGGTAAGATATTTCATGCAATTTACTACCCTACCCAACATAATGGGGCATTTTGCAGGTTGGGTACTGTGGCCACAGGTAATATAGGGTGCGCAGAGGGTGATAAAAAAGCAGGTATTTTCCACAGAGTCTGTGGGGTCCTGGGATTCATGCACTGCCCCAGTCAGACAGCCTGTGGAGTCCTCACATCAGACAGGAGCACATGACACCAGCCTGACAATCCAATTGGTCAGTGCTGGTGTCTGAGCTCCCTGTCTGAGTGCGCTGCAGAAGACAGTCGGAGCTTGAAGGAGAAGGAGTGATCATTCAGTGGCTCAGCACTCGCGACTGAACCTGAGCCAAAAAAAAAAACCCTGGCAAAAAAGCATTATTAAATAAAAAAAACACAAAAGCACATGGAGGCTAGGAGGGAGCTTGGAGACTGAAGGGGAAAGGGAAGGGTTTGGGAATTATGATCATTTGTCAGAGTGACTCAGGGGGAGTAAGCTAATAGGTGCCCTGAGCCTGTGTGTCTCTGCAGTAGTGAGAGCAGTCACGAGAGCTATTTACTGCACCTATCAGTTGTGCCCAAGCTCTGTGTGTGACATCTAGCACTACTGTATGTCTCTGAAGCCATTTTAGGCTGTATAGTTAGTGTCTGTTAGGTGCCCTCAGCCTTGTGTGTATCTGCTACTCTGTGTCTCTGCATAAAGCCATTGCAGCTGTATTATACACAGTTTAAGTGCCCTGAGCACTGTACTCTGTGTATCTCTTAGTGAGAGCCATTTAGGTTGCCTGTCTGTATTACAAAGTGTCTGTTAGGTGCCCCAAGCCCCTGTGTGTGACATCTAGCTACTCTTGTCTCTGAAGCCAATTTTCTTGGTGCCCCAGCCCTTTGTGTAGCTACTAGCTATTGTGTGTCTCTGCATAAAGCCATTGTGGCTTTTAATGCACAGTCTGTTAGGTGCCCTGAGCCCTGTCTGTGTGCGTATCTCTTAGTGAGAGCCATTTAGGCTGCCTGGCTGTATTACACACTGTCTGTTAGGTGACCCAAGACGTATGGGTGATGTATAACTACTCTGTGTCTCTGCAAAGCTATTGTGGCTGTATTGCACAGTGTCTGTTAGGTGCCCCAAGCCCTGCTGTGTGTTACATATAACTACTCTGTGTCTCTGCATAAAGTTATTTCAGCTGCATTACAAATTGTTAGGTGTCCCAAGTCCTGTATGTGACACATAGCTACTCTGTGCCTGCATAAAACCATTTTATGCTTTTTGGCTGTATTACACAGAGTCTGTTAGGTGCCCAGATCCCTGTGTGTGTGACATATAGCTACTCTGTGTCTGCATAAAGCCATTTCAGCTGTATTACACACTGTCATTTAGGTGCCCTGAGCCCTGTGTGTGACATATAGCTATTCTGTGTCTCTCCATAAAGCCATTTTCAGCTGTATTACACAGTGTTTGTTAGGTGCCCTGAGCCTTGTGTGTGACATATAGCTACTCTGTGTCTGCATAACGCTATTGCATCTGTATACATACTGTCCATTAGGTGCCCCAAATCCTGTGTGTGACATACTGTATAGCTACTCTGTATCTCTGCACAAAGCCATTTCGGCTATATACACATTGTCTGTTAGGTGCCCTGAGCCCTGTGTGTGACATATACTGTAGCTACTCTGTGCCTCTGCATAAAGCCATTTTGGCTGTATTACACACTGTCTGTTAGGTGCCCAGAGCCCCGTATGTGATGTATACTGTAGCTACTCTGTGTCTCTGCTTAAAGTAATTTTGACTATATTACACACTGTCTGTTAGATGCCTCAAGCCCTGTGTGTGACATATAGCTATTCTGTGTCTGCATAAAGCCATTTTGGCAGTATTACACACTGTCTGTTAGGTTCCATGGGCCCTACGTATGATGTATAGCTACTCTGTGTCTTTGCAAAGCCATTGCAACTGTATTGCAGTGTCTGTTAGATGTCCCAAGCCCTGTGTGTGACATAAAGGTATTCAGTGTCTATGCATAAAGCCATTTTGACTTTATTACACAATGTCTGCTAGTTGACCTGAGTCTTGGCTATGACATAACTACTCTGTGTCTGTCTGCAGTATAGTGAAAGCCATTTAGGCTGTATTACACTGTCTGTTAGCCTGTTAGGTGCCCTGAGCCCTGTCATAGCTACAGTGCGCTGTGTGTGCTATCTCTCTGTGGCATAGCAAAAGCCATGGCTGTGTCTACTATGTCTCAAATTTCCCTAACTAAATCTCCTAAGAGGAAGCACAGTGCTGGTGTATGTGCAACTGAAAATGATGTGGACAATATGTATCCTAGCACTAATGAGGAACATAGCAACAATAATAACAATAACATCACTGGGACTGGCACTAAATGTCCTCCTGAACCAAAAAAACATGTTACCAAAGAGATGATAGTAGAATTTCAAAAGAACTGACAGGAGTTACTCATACAGGTACTGAACATTTTGTCATATGTGCCAAGAGACTTCCAGCTGCTGAAGCAGCATGCAAGAAGGGGTAGGCATCCTCCTCGAATATAACCTCAGATGCTGAAACAGTGAATGCTGATAAAGATGGTTGTGATAATGGGGACTGGGAATGGGATAGCTCAGGCCATATTCCACCTAATGATGACAGCACTTCCAGTCCTTCGAATCTTGTGGAAAGGAGGTCAGTATTACTTTCGATGAGGGGGTTGGACAGGATGCCACTACAGGGCATTAGAGGCAAGTGTAGGAAAAAATCATGTGCTAAATGTAAGAATAAGAAGATGACCATGAATGGGAAAATTTCATGTGGACAAGGGAAATAGCAATATAGGGTTTCCTCCAGGTTCCTTGACTGTACAAGAAATAGTGCCAGGCACTGTTGTACAAAGTACAACAGGTAAAGCTTTTAGTGTGGTATTTATTTCCTATTGACCCTGCAGACAACTCTCAAGCTATATGCAATCTGTGCAAAAAGAGTGTCAGTTGTGGTGGCAAAGTGGGACATTTTGGAACATCAATAATGATACAACATGCAAAAGCAAAACACCCAATTGAGCAGTTTAGGGCAAGGGACAGTGTGTTTGGAATGGGCGATAGTGAAGGTGGTGGTGACGGTGACCATAGTGACAACGAACTGGAAGCAGGAACTGACACTGAATCACTTAATGTGTCCTTGCAGTCTTTCCAGATGAACATAGATTGTTTTCTTTTGACACCATCAAGTACTGCAAATTCCTACAGTAGTGTCTACGTGAAAAAGGTTTGAAAAGTACAATCCCCCCAAAATTAAAAAAGATCTCATCACTGTTGTCAGGTAACATTAAAATAAAGTGTTGTGAGGACATCAAAATTTACCTACAAGCATCCAACATGCCAGCTGTTAAATAGAGCCATTGCAGAGCTGTTGGCCAATTGTCAGCTTCCTTTTGTTGCCCAGAAAGGTTTCCTCAAGTTCATGAACCAGATTGAACCATGGTACACCATTCCCAGTTGAAGATATTTCTCAAAAAAAGCTGTTCCACAGATGTATGATTTGGTGTGTAGTGCAGTCAGTAAATAGTTGAAACTCTCTGAGGTGAAGCAGGTTCACATAATCATGGATATATGGACTAACAACCAAACAATTGACTATATGATTGTTACAGCTTGTGGGGCAAGTTTTCAGTCAGAAAGTAATAATTCCTGCTCTACCATAAGTAGTAGGAAGCATGCCGTATTATGTGTCACCATTTTTGAAGAAAACCACACTACTGCGAATATTCTGCAGGAGCAGCAAAATCAGTTCCAGAAAAGGCTAACTCTGTATTCCTTATCTCCAGGGTTCATAGTATTAGATAATGGTGCCAACATAGTCGAGGCTGCTAGAGATGGTAACTACCAACACGTACCTTGTTTTGCACATTGTTTAAATCTTCTCATTCATGGTTTCTTAAATGGAAACAGAAATACTGAAAACCTGTTTGGTCTTGCTAGGAAAATATGTGGGCATTTCAGTCACTCCATGAAAGCTAAAAAAATCCTGAAGGGGCTGCAGAGGTCAAACAACATACCCTTGCACACATTAAAGAAGGAGGTTCCAACCCACTGGAATTCAACATTTCACATGTTGGAAAGACTTCTCGAACAGTAAAAACCTCTACATGAGTACATCATACAGAAACAAATAGGTAAAGTAGACATCATGTCCAGTTCCAGCAACTGGACTCTACTGGAATCTCTGGTCACCTTACTGGAGACATTTGAGGCTGTCATATGTGATGTCAGTGCAGACAGTGCAACTCTGAGTAAAAATCTTCTTCAAATCAGATTTCTTTACATTTTTTTATTTTTATTTATTGTAAAATCGGAATTACAACCTTTGAGCTAAAAGCTAATTTACAAAGGATCCTCATTGAACAGAGGGTGGGGGAACATCAAGTACATGGACAGTGGAGAAAAACAGAAGCAGCTAGAAGGCATTGTCAGTTACACATCATTTAAAAGGCTAAACAGTATTACAAATAGAAGGATGGGGAGAGACAGAATACATTACAAAAGCCATCACTTAATTACATAATACAGAGGAAACTAGTCCCATAACAGATTAGGTGAAAAAGTGCAGATCCCAACTATGTACAAAGTATGAGAATTCCTAGAATGCAGCTATAGAGCTCAGATAGGTTCCCAGAGGGAACAATTAATGTGACCACTGACAAGTACAGCCATTAAGGGAGAGTAGGCTATAGGCTAGACAGGTGAGGGGGAGAGCACAATGGTGAGTGATAGCTTAAGGGTCAGGGGGGGCTAAGCGGGCATGGAGGTAGAGCTATGGAGGGTCAGGAGAGCTAAGTGGGTGAGGGGGTTGGGGAATGGGGGACCAAGGGATGGGTAGGTGGGGAGTATTAGGAGCTAAGCCATATTGTGTGAGGGGGCACTGGGAGGACTAGAAATGGCTGTGGTGTTCTTTACAGAACATTGTACTGGAGGGAAGATGGACTTCCAGATTTCAGATTTGAACTGGCCAAGGTGAGCAAGGCTAGTAGTGGCCTGGGGGAGCTCATTTAGCCAGGTGGGGGCCCTTACTGCAAAGGCTCACCTTTCCAAGGCAGTTCTTCTGAAATGTACTGCTAGGGCATGTCTTATAACAATGCTTGTGGCGTGCTCAGCTGGGACTAATTGGAATAAGGCTTGTAGGGAGGGGGGTACAAGACCTAGAAGGGCCTTCTTCCCTAGAAGGCAGGAGTAGAGCTTGATTTGGTCCATGAGAGGAAGCCATCGTGTCCCAATATAAAGGTTGCACGTGTGCATAAGGCAATCTGCGCCTAAAACAAAGTGGCATGCTTTGTTGAGGGTAGTATGGACCCTGTGCAGACTGGTTTCAGAGACTGCACTATATACCACATTACCATAGTCCAGGATGGGTAGAAGTGTCCCTCTTACTGCCTGGACCCTAGCCTCTGGTGTGAGGCAGAACCGAAGCCTATATAGGGCCCCTAACTTCCTATTGGGAGCAGTGGTAATATTTCGTATATGTTCATTGAAGGAGAGGGACTCGTCGATTGTAATCCCTAGGTACTGGAACAAGGGCACCTGCTCAAGGGTGGAGTGGAAGTTGCACAAAACTGAGAAGGGAGTGGTATACCTCCTCCTTTGGCTTCTGGCAAAGAAGACTGACTTGTTTTTTTTTTTTGCTGTTGAGCACTAGCAGGCTATCTTTGAGCCAATCGTGTAGGAAGTCAAAGTTGTACTGTATGTTCTTAGTGAGTGCATCTTGGCAACAGCCTCGAGAGAACACCACTGTGTCATCTGCATAGAGCAGTACCTTGGAGGATGGATACACTTCTGGAAGGTTGTTCACAAAGAGGCTGAACAGGAGTGGGCCCAGGATGGACCCCTGCGGGAACCCCACTGTGACTTCATTGGTCTTGGAGATGGCTCCATTTATTTTCACCTGCTGAGAGTGCCCAGACAGGTAGCTGGAGCACCAACTGACCATGTTGGGGGATAGTCCAAGGCAGCTTAGCCTGTGCAGAAGCAGCTAATGATTCACAAGGTCGAAAGCCTTGGTTAGGTCTATGAAGATTGCTCCGACCAGTTGGCCCTGTTCAAGTGCCTCATGCACGTAGTCTGTGAAGGCAATTAGGGCAGTATTAGTACAATGCATCTTGCAGAAGCCATGCTGTTGGGAGCAGAGGAGTTTATATTTATGCAGGTGGTCAGAGAATTGCTTGACTATGATTCTCTCCAGTGCTTTGGGAGCAGAGACCGAATTGAGATAGGTCAGTAGTTGGATACTAGTGTCCGGTCACCTCCTTTGTGCACAGGAGTGACCAGAGCAGATTTCCAGGTAGAGGGGAAAGCAGACAGGTGGAAAGACAGGTTAAACAGCTTGGTGATGGGAAAGACAACCTCTTGTAAGGCAATGGAAATCAATTTCATATTGATTCCATCACCGCCCCCCATCCTTGTTTTTCCCAGGACACTTGCAATGTATTTTCTTGTTTCCTTTATGGTTACCTGTTAGAAATAAAAGCTTGGGCTTGGCTTGGCAGTGGTAGAGGAGTGCAATTGGCTGGAGGCTGGCATTCCATCAGGGTGTGTGGCAGCCCTGGAAGGCAGGACTGAACTGTAGTCAGAGAAAGCCTTATAAAAATATTGGCCAGGCCAGCATCATCAAGTATGATTTTGTCATTGTGGTGGAGTATGGTGGAGAGGGGTCCTGTTATCAGATCCAAGGAGGTTTTTAACTGAGTCCCAGAAATTCTTCCCACTACTCCAGCAGTGAGATTGCTGGTTCTTGTGAAATGATGCCTTGGCCTGTCGTATTGTCTAAGTGCACCTGTTTCTGGACACTTTGTAGTTTTGGATATCCATAGTTATCCCTGTTGCCCTGGCCCAGTGCCAAAGGAGATCCCATTGCCACTTCACACCAAGAAGCTCAGGGGTGACCCAGTCCATACTATGACCTTTTATCATCTTCTTACTTTATGGGGCAAATTTGTCCGCAGCTGCATTGAAATGAGTGAGGAAGAGTTGGAGGACAGTGTCAACAGAAAAGCATAAGTCAAGAAAGCTCCAGTCAATGCCTGAAAGGTGATTCCTGAAGTCGGTCATAGCTCTATTGTTTATAACTCTGTTCCTCACCAATTTGGGTGGGGGGTTAGTTTGTTTTGTTGACCACTCGCAATGGATAGGTGAGTGGTCACACAGCATATCTGGGAGTACCTTGGCATCAGTTAGCCTTTCTGTGTTAGTTGTTAGTACCCAGTCGATCAGAGTGCTTCTAGTTTGTTCTGGTGCAGCTCTTGACAGCCTGCATTAGGTAGAGTCCAGATACAAGATCTCTGTGCACAGCACTGGAGTTGGCAAGCCAGTTGGAGTTTGATTCCCCTAGTACAATAATCTCCTTGTGTTGGCTAGCCTAGGTGTAAAGATCAGCAAAGGCCCAGCTTGCTGTCACCCTGGTGGGATGTAGACTGCCATAACAATCAGGCCTTTTGCCCCTTGCCTAGTAGGATTTTTATCGCTAGGCATTCACAGTCATTGTTGACAGTAGCCAGTTGAATTCTGTGACACTGCAGGTGGTTCCGGGTGGATATAATGCAACCACCACCTCTTTTCCTGGAGTGGTCCTGTCTATGAAGGTTGTATCCAGTGATGAAGACTAACAAGTCAGTTGTTTATGGGGAGAGCCAGGTATCTGTCAGAGCAATGACATCAGGCAGAGTATGTGCCACCCAAGCCTCAAACTGCATTAGCTTGGCTAGAAGGCTGCTGCAGTTCAAGGCCACAGTCCTTAATTGCCCCATAGCAATCGGGGTCTGAGAGTGGGTTGGAATGGGGCCAGAGTTAGGGTGAATATTTCCAGAGATCAGCAGCAGGTATAGGATGAGTTTCCTACATGTTTTTGGAAAGGCAGTCTTTACATTCAACCTTCAGGAGTCCTGGTAGTCGCATTTAGTGTGTGGTGAACCAAGCACAATGTTAAGTCTAGGAAAAAGATGTATGGCTGGGGCAAAGATCCAGGTGACAGAAGAGGTCCAGGAGGGATGTTGCATGCAGTGGGCAGATAGGGGCGCTATAGAGCTGGTCTCCCACTGAGCAGGTTTTCTGCATTGTATGATAAGAAAGTCCTGGTGGCAGGTGGAGGTAGTTATGGTTGACTGTCATAGTTTCAGGGCAAGCAGCAAGAGTAAGAGTATTTGTGTAGGTACACCTCCTGGTGTGAAGAGTTGACTCACTTTGGAGTTCATTTTCAGGGAGACTATTAACTTTATGGTGAGCTAGGGATTGGGACTGATCTTTTATGTTTGGGTTAGCCAGTGAGAGTTATGTGCCGATTGTGCAGTACATTGAGGAATAAGGGAGTTGGGTAGGTTGTTCCAGTGAGGCACTGTCTCCTGCGAATTAATTTGCCTTAGAAAGAAGCTTATAGGTTTGGACCGCTAGCAATTTAGGGTTGCTAACATTAAGTGGTACTTGCTGCTTTGAGCGACACCATGTGCCTGGCTGGGGCTGGGGTGGGTCACTTCCTGCAGCAGGAGTATTTAATACTGGAAGGAGGTAGAGGAGGGGGTGGGTGCAAATTCAAGGGAAGTGAGCAGAGTCTGGTTTTGCAGGCAAGTTAATTCAGCTCAGCAGATTCCTGCTTTGCTGGCAAAATAAAATAAGTAAATAAAATTCACTCCTGCCAGCAACCAGGCTCTGCTGTTGGAAGGGCTGCCCCTGTAAGTGAGAGCGAGCACCAGTCGAGAACTGCTTGGGTGGGTAGGTGCCAGATTCAAAGACTCAGTCCAAGAAGTACCTAGTTCTGTGGGGAGCAGACAGGTGGCTGTACCTTAGTGCTTAGCTCAAACCATGGACAGTTCACTGGAGGATCCACTCGCCACGTGAGGCTTGCCATCCCCTGGGGAGAGAAGGGAAACAGAATATAAGCAAACAGAAAGGGAAGGGGTAACAGCTAATCAAAGAGGACATAAGGACTAGGGAGGGTTTGGAGTGACTCGGGGGGGGGACAGATGAACAGAGTAGCTGGGTCAGTTTAGGTGTGGGTGAAGCAGCTGGCTGCTACAGGAGTGACCAGAAACAGGTAAGCTTTAACTGGCCAAAGAGCATTTCTGCCTTTGTGCTTGCAAACCCTTAACTACAATACAGTCCCATTTCTAGAATGAGAAACAGTCAGACATTGCTAAGATATGGCCAGAGGGAAATTTAAGACAAATCTTACTTTTTTACTAATCTTACGTTCTATTTTTTTTTACCCCTAGTCAACCTTATCCATATTTCCGACAAATATATCTAGGCTGAGAGTCAGGCTAGACAGCGCTAATGTATTTATTTATTTATTTGTATTTCTGATAATACATTTGAGCCAAGGGGCTGTTTTGCAAAGGTTCCACGTCAAGGCAATAAGGACAATAAGGTATAAAACATAACATGATTGTAACCCCCTTGTTCCCCGGGGTTACTAGAATCCCAATTAGAACCAGTGGCAGGCAAGGAAAGGCAGCTTGTGAGACACCAGTTAAATGGGTTTCACACTGTCTCACTCTGTCCTCAGTCTCAGCTGAGCTGAAGGGATGACATCACCATAGAATTCTCGCAGCAGCATAAGCCACATTGGAATGCTGACTGCAGGGGTTAGCTGTAGAACGTTGGGGAATTCATGTCAGTCTTGGGAGTCTGTAGTGGGTACTGGTCAGAGGAAGAGGTGTGCTACAGTTGGCAGCCCCTCAGAGCCTAGCTCTGCTTTAGAGCTACATCAGAAAGTGGGTTGTGTTCTCACCCTAGAGAGGAACACAGAAGAGACCAGAAGGAAATGGTAGATATTGTTCCAAGTGTTGTTCCAGTGCCCAATCTCCGGAGAGATGGGAGGGAAGTCCAGCATTTCAGAGGCAACCCCCTGGTCCTGCCTGGAAAAGGAAAAGCTGCCTGAAAGTGAAGTTGTACTGAGAATACCAGAGAATTTGTTGTTTTCCTTTGAAAGAAGCCCTCGGGCACCTGCATACCATGGTGAGTCTGCTCTGATAAAGAGCCTATGTTCACCAAGACTGAGAGTTGTGTAAAAGTATCTGCCTACTGTGGGGTCAGGAGAAGACTAGCCAAGTACAGTGCTTTTAATTTGTGCATGGCTTGGAAGCATCTGAAACAGTGGGGGGTCTAAGGAATGGAAATAGCCACTTACAGAACTTTTTTAAGTCAGGACACCACCTGAATAAAGTGTAGAATGTTAAATATGACAAACATTTCGAGATAGCATCTATAACCAGTAGTTCGAAGAAAGGTGTTGTATCCAAATGAATGGCCTGGTATAGATTTGGAGCAAGAGGTGGGAGACCCCCATCTGGAGTAACCAGGTTTACCTCTACGGGTTCAATTTGGGCACCTATAGCTTTCTTCCAGGCAGTTAGCCAGTGTTTGCAGGAAGTACCCAGACGTGGGATTTTGGAGTTTTTTTCCCTTTAGAGCTAGAAAGTGCTCATGGGTGGTTTAGGGAACCACCATCAAACTCCATGCTATATGGAAAAGTGCTGGCCGGGGTGCCATGTCAAGGAATCAAAGTAGAAGAGTACCAGTTCAGGCCGTGTGAGCCCAGAGTAGTTAAGAACCTTAGGATTTTCGTGTAGTGAAGAGGATGTGCTCTGATCTCTGTAATCTGCATTACCAGCGAGTGTAGCCCTGTGGGGGGCCATCTTTGCTTTGTTATTCCTGTGTTGATGTGAATAAAAGCCACACTCTAGAATCCCATTCCTGGTTTGGACATTTCAGTTATTGCTTCCTGTGTCCAGATTTACTCGGGCACCACTGCCAGAGGTACAGACCTAGCCACGATGCTGAGCAAATAGATTTTCTTCCCGAACCTAGGGGTTACATGATCATTACCATGGAACCTATGAAAAAAGGCAAGTAAGGTTACAATAATAGCAGCCAAAGGCATTGTCAAGGAATTGTGTTGCGAGTTAATTATACAGTACAAGCCACAGGCGGCTCAGTGAAGCTTTGTTAGGAGTGGGTTAGTGAGAAAAGAGAAAGGGTGGTGGTGAGAGGGTGATATTGGAGAGAGAGAGAGGGAGGAGGAGAGAAATAAGGATGGTGTTGTGTTGGGTATGTGGTAGATGCAAAATAGCAAGGGGGAAGCATGGGGGGAATGAAAGGGAACAGGAGACAGATTCACACTATATCCAGTTATGGGGGTAGGAGAAGAGGAGGAGGAGCTGAGGCAGTGAGGAGGGCTGCTTGAGGGTAGTAGGCCTGGAGGGGATGGTCAGAGAGAATTACAGCTTTAATTTAAACACAAATCTAACACATGCAAATTCAAGTGAATTAAGTGAGCAAAGTCTGGTTTTGCAGACAAGTTAATTCAGCTCAGCAGAGTCCTGTTTTGCTGGCAAAATAAAATAAGTAAATAAAATTCACTCCTGCTGGCAACCAGGCTCTGCTGCTGGAAGGGCTGCCCCTCTAAATGAGAGCAAGTGCCAGTCAGGAACTGCCTAGGCGGGCAGGCACCAGATTCAGAGACTCAGTCTGGGAAGGTTCCATACCTGGATTCTCGGGGGAGCAGACATGTGACTGCGCCTTGGTGCTTAGCTCGAACCGTGGGAAGTTTGCTGGAGGATCCACTCCCCTGGTGGGGTTTGCCATGCCCTGGGGAGAGAAGGGAAACAGATAGAATATAAGTAAACAGAAAGGAGAGGGGTAGCAGCTAAACAAAGGGGACAAAAGGACCAGGGAGGGTCTGGAGTGAATCGGGGGTGGTGGGGGGAAGAGATTAACAGAGTAGCTGGGGCACTTTAGTTGTGGGCGGATCAGCTGGCTGCTATGGGAGTGACCAGAAACAGATTAGCACAGTATCTGGGGCAGAAACAAAGAACGAAATTTTAGCTTTAGCTGGCCGAAGAGAATTTCTTCCTTTGTGCTTGCAAACCCTTAGCCACAATACAGTTGCATTTCTAGAGTGAGAAACAGGCAGACATTGCTAAGATATGGCCAGAGGGAAATTTAAGCTAAATCTTACTTTCTTACTAATCTTACTTTCTATTTATTGTTTCCTCTAGTCAACCTTTTTTGTAGTTCAGACAAATATTTCTAGGCTGAGAGTCAGCCTAAACAGTGCTAATAAATGGCCAGAAAGAATTACAGCTTCAATTTAAACACAAATCTAACACACATGCAAATTCAACTGAAGTGAGCAGAATCTGGTTTTGCAGGCAAATTAATTCAGCTCAGCAGAGTCCTGTTTTGCTGGCAAAATAAAATAAGTAAATAAAATTCGCTTCTGCTGGCAACCAGGCTCTGCTGCTGGAAGGGCTGCCCCCTCTAACTGAACACGAGTGCCAATTGGTAACTGCCTGGGCAAGTAAGAGCCAGATTCAAAGATTCAGTCCGAGAAGGCTCCGTACTGGGATTTTGTAGGGAGCGGACAGGCAGTTGTACTTTGCTGCTTAGCTTGAACCATGGGCAGTTCGCTGGAGGATCTGCTCACCCGGTGGGTCTTTCCATCCCCTGGATTCTGTGGGAAGTAGACAGGCGGCTGTGCCTTGGTGCTTATCTTGAACTGTGGGCAGTTCGCTGGAGGATCCACTTGCCTGGTGGGGCTTGCCATTCCATGGATTTTGTGGGGAGCGAACAGGCAGCTGTGCCTTGGTGCTTATCTCGAACCGCATTTTCCACATTTTCCTTGACAACATAAAGAAAGACTTCCATCTAAAAAAACACACCATTGCTGTTATTCTGGCAGATGACTTGAGTCTCAGACTGTTGACTGATCAGAGAATGGATGGCATGTTTATGAATAACACCTACATGTTGGCTACGTTGCTAAATCCTCACTTCAAGTGGAAAATTAAAACCATCCTTTCTGCAGGGGAAGACATTGAGTATTGAAGAGATCTTCTGCTAACCAAATGTGATATTGCCCTACAAACACTGTTAACTGATGTACAGCAGTCAAACCCTGCTGAACCATCACAGTGCACCTTTGGCACAGTCAGTAGCACATCTGTCAATTCTTCACAGTCAGCAGTATCATCAGCAAGGGAAAGGACATGCACAGTTACTTCTCAGGCATCCTACTGTCACAGCCAAAGAAATGATTAGATATTTCCTGAAATTTCTGACATTTCTAGAGAAATCTCCTGCTTTCAGCAGTTCCACAGTAGGGGCAGCAGAAAGCAACTCTTTAGAAATGTCACAAAATATCTGGAAAGCTAGCAGCAGTACAACTAGCATGCCAAATATTAAACCAGAGCAAGTTGAATCAAATCCAAATGAAGCACTGGAACAACTAACTGACACTGCTCCAAAAGCAGTGCCAAATGAAAGCAACATATCCACTCCTTCAACACAACCGTTATTCCATGACAATTTCAGATAACATTCAATGTTCACAGACTTGTGCATTTTAATACTTATTATCAGAAACATTTTCCCTAATTGCTTTATTTCGATGATTTTCAGGCTCTGATTTTCAGTAGCCTGTGATATAGGGTACTGCGAAATGGCGACTTGCACAACAGCATCGCATGGTGGGCAAAAGTGAATGGGGCTCACATGCATGGATGGCGACAGGCAATGAGGGCAAATGTGGCAAACTGGCAACTACCAAGAACGGCAATCAGGGCGAAAGCTGCAATACAGCATCGACCAAAATTGCGCATGTGCACACAGCAGCAGCAATGCACTGCATCCACCCAACCCAGTCCCCCAGCCACAGCACACCACACCCATGACACACAACAGCCATCCCCCAATGGAAACACTGCTGCCAATGAAACATGCCCCCCCCACACACCAATGAAGCCATGAAAGGCCCTTTCATACAGGCTGCTGGCATGCCGCTCTTGTGGCATGTTCCACAAGACCACCTCTGACAAATCTTGGACAAGTCTGCTGTGGGTTCAAACACCACAGGCAGCAGCAACATGTAGGACAACAGCAGCAGTATAGGGTGCAGTAGCAGTATGGTGTAGGGAAAACGAATGCCCACCGTGATCTATCAGGGCCCATTGCCAGCCGCCAGCAACATAGACTGCAGCATAGGCACACAGGATGTCAGCACATGAAACAACACCACCATACCTCAGCATGTGTGTGTTGCTCACGGGTCCAGTAAGTAGCATGGCTGGACTGGTCTCATGTTGGTGTTGTAGCAGGCCTGAACAGCAGGGAGTGGGAGACAGTGTTTTCCTTTACACAGGCAACTGCACATAGAGGCGTGTACCCATGCAGCATCCTGTTTTATCAGCTGTGAAGATGTGGAGCAAGGTGTGCCTAACTTGCACATGACTGCATAGCATGCCCATAAAACAGCCAGCACCAGGAAGTAATGCTGTCACTCTGTGTCAGCAAGTGAAGGATGGAGGACGTTATCTTCCTCACTAGCCAAAAGGGGAGACCACTCCTTGCTCACTATGGGTTTGTGTACCACAGAGACAAGGAGCAACAATGGAAAGTGTACTGGAGGTGTGTGCAGGACCACAGGCATGCCTGTTCTGCACATATATACACAATGGCATCTGTGTGATCCACACTGGCCACCCGCATAACCACGTCCCAGATGCAGGGGAGGTTGGTGTCCACGGTGTGATGGCGGATGTCCAGGAACGTGCATACACCATCCTGGAATGTACAACCCAAGTTGTTGTGCAAGCAACATCAGGGGTCACGGATGCTGTCACTGGCAATCTGCCAGCTCTGCCCCTGATCCAATGGACCAACCAGCAGGTGCAGCAGGCAGCGATAGGCTGCCCAGCAACGCCCTCCAGTGTGACAGAGCTCACCATCCTGCAGGAGTATATGGTCACAAGTGCTGGTGATCGATTCCTGCAATATGATAGCAGTCCATTGGGGGACTGCATACTCATATTCGCAATACAGTACACACTGCTGTACCTCACTGGGTGCCAGGACAGGTTCCTGGATGGCACCTTTTGTGCCACACCACCACTCTTTAGTCAGCTCAACCCATCCATGGCATGCGGTCTGAGGTCACCATGCCGGCTGTGTACATACTCATATGTTTGCCCACAGAGCGGTCATAAACACATATGTTCACAGAGATCCGCGGCTACCATATGATGTCCAACTGCATACAGCACTGCTTGACTTCGAGCATGCAGCATGGCATGTGTTCACATCCGTGTTCGAGGGGGCAGTCGTGCGAAGCTGCTTCTTCCACCTTTGTCAGGCCATTTGGTGACATGTGCAGAGCAGCACTGAGGTGCATGCATGGTTGCAGAGTTTGCACTGCAGATATGCATGCTCCTCACCCTGGCATTTGTCCCCATGGATGCCGTGGCCAACGTGTATGTGGAGCTCATTGACATGTCTTTCTTCCGAAACAACGAGGTGCTCTTCCAGCCACTCCTTGACTACATGGAGGACACATGGGTTAGATGCCCCATCAGTAGGACAGCCAGGCAACACCCACTGTTCCAGGTCTCCACATGGAATATGTACGAGCAAACACATGCTGTTCTGGTGAGGCTGAACAATGCAGTGGAAGGTTGGCACCATGGCTTCAATACCCAGCTTGGTGCCAGCCATCCAAGTATATGGCACTTCCTGGACTGCTTCTGAGAGAAGAAGCTGCTCAGTGACTTGCGCATGGAGCAGCTTGTGTCGGGCTGAGGGTCCGCCATGAAGAAGAAGGTGTACAGGGACCTGACACGCCACTTCAAGGCAATTGTGGCAGAGTACGGTGAGCACAGCACACCAGACTACCTCAGGGGTCTGGTGTATAACTGGCACATGTGTACCATCCTCCAACCCTGGGGCACCATCAGGACCTGTGCCAAGTGCCACCCCAGTACCCGCCATGGCTGCACCTCATTAATACCCACTCGAGCACACCCCACCATGGTGGCCACTTCCCATTGCATGCCTAAACCCACAAGGCCATACAGCCTGAATCTGAAAATCAATCCCAGCCTAACTGTAACTGTCTTCATCTCTGTGACCCACCCACTGTGCTGGCCACAGCAGCACCCATAGCCGCTGTCTCCAAGCCCCACCCATCCAGCCTGCAATCACCATGCCATTCATGCTGTCTGTATCCCACTCTTTCTTGATTGTGCATTCCCAGCTGCCACCATTTGCGGAACTGCCCCCTGTGCATATTTCCCCATACCATGGCCACCAGTTCCTGCTCCTGGCCACTTGCCTCTGGCACTAGCAGCTGCCATTCCATCCATGTCTCAGCCCCACCATCACCTCATTGCCTCCACTGGCCTCTCAGCCCTCACTTGTGTGCCCTTGTCATGTCTCAGCTGTCCAACATTGTTCATTGGCACCCCCACCCCTCTTCCCCTCTGTCATGTTTCACTGTTGGCATGCCCACCTACCCCCTCCATGTGTGCTGCCACACTGTGCGCTGTCGGTTTCCTCCATGTTGGGTCTTTTCTGTTGCTCTGTGGACCCGTTCTCATGGTTTTTCCCCCACCGGTCAGTTGCTGTGCCATCTCTGTGTTTTTCTGCATCCCTGTGGTGGAGTAGTTGCATTTTTTCTAATGCCTGCATTCACCATTTTGATGCATGCCCATGTTGCGGCTTTGTCCTTTCCTCATTTGCAGTATTGCCGGCACTCTTCAGTGGTTCACCCTGCTGCAGTCGCCCTTCTGACATGGAACTGATTTTTACCTCAAAAGGTGTTTACAGTCACTCCTATATGTGGCATTTATTATGCTAACTACAACAACAACAAAATTCCCAGCAAATGTCAGACTCAAGTCTTAATATAGTTCTACAGAAATTGCTTTTTACACTAAACCACACACTATAGCAGGTTTTGGGGGGAAATATATATTTTTTAATATGGGTCCCTGATTTTTAAAGTTTTGTTCATGATTTGCAAGGCTTGAGGATGAACAACCTAAAATTCACCAAAAAGGAAAATAGACATTGATATTTTGCCAGAAATGCATTACTTCATAAAAATTATATACTCATGATTTTTTTTCTGCTAAAAAATACTGCTACTTTAATGTTTCTGAAGTTAACCCACTTTAAAAACATATCTTTAGAATAGGTTAACTTTGGAACCATTATGGTGAGGAGACCTTTTTTCAATTAATTCTTTGGGTCAGATTGACATTGACCAATCATTTTGTTGCAAACAGTTGCCTAAATATTGGTCAATAGACATCACTTAAGCAATAATCCAGGACCGGGTGTGAGTTATGCTGGCATTTACCTATGCCTTTTGTAGTTTAGGAGGCCACATGTAGAGTGACCAAATCTATAGCACAAATGGATAAATCCCAACATAACCCACACCTGGAGTGGATTATTGTGATTATAAAATGTGAAAACTACATAAAATAAGGAATAAAAAAAAACAACAAAAAAAAGTTTTATTTAGTTTGGGGGGTTAATGTTATTATAGAAATATTCTTCTGTTGCCCATTAATTTATGAAACTGCAGATGTACATATATGTCCAGAATCTGTATACATTCAGACATACTCAGCACTCATAGAGCTTTGTAGCTGTACAGACTATGGTTGAAGAAGTTGCACCTTCCATCTAGCTGCTGTGATTTTTTTGCCCATAGGGTTATTTTTTCATGTTTATTTGCTAGGTGAGCCACACCTTTTTTTGTGAAGTGGTGTGTGTGTGTGTGAGAGAGAGAGAGAGAGAGAGAGAGCAGTGGTGTTATTAGAGGACCAGTTGTTTTGTGAGAGTGAGGCTTGCAAGAAACAGAGGCAGTGTGAAAGCATGATGGGTGCTGAGAGAGAGAGAGAGAGCAGTGAAACAGTTTTTTGTTGGGTATCATGGCAGCTTGGTCAGGGAAAGAAAATGAAATCTGTGGGTTTTGTGATCTGGCTGAATCAAAGGCCCACAGTGGCACAGTGGCAAAATATAACAAGCATTTGTCCATGCCGAATGTTTGCTTGCTGGTATTAGCACTGGAAATTCAGGGAGTTAGACAGATGCAGAATAGGAATGGCAGTGAAGTATTGAACTTCATGCCAACCCCACCTACATCCTATAGAGATGGACAGGCATTGGTGTAAGTGTTTGGGTCATCGCCCATGACGTTCATGCTATGTCACCTCACCCTATTCTGTACACACTGACGTGCTGAGGTGTGCCTTGGGGTATTTGGCTTTACAGTCACCCCATTCCATAAGGACATACACTGAAATGGGTACAGCATAGGAGAATGGGGTGAACTCTGGGGCTGAAGAGTCCAAGGTACACCTTGATGCCTGTCACTGGCTGGGGGGTGGGGGTGGGATGGCATGAGCAGTTCAGTCGGCAGTCCAAAGGCACACCCTGATGCCTGTCAGTCTGTACAGGGTGAGACATTATGGTTAGAAACCCTAATGCCCCAGGCGTTTGTTGGTATTTGCACTACAAATTTTCAACATGGCCTTTTTGTGACCTCACCTCATAAAAGCATTTGGGACCTTTTCTCATGAAGAGTGGCAGTGTGATTTTGTCAATGTGTCCTGAACTTTGAGTTTCAACAGTGACCATGCCATTCTGCACCACATGTACAAAAACACAGATCGGGCAGGATGTGAAGAATGACAGCTGTACCATCCATAGGGAGGTGTGAAGAGATGGCAATGTTGAAAATCTGTAGTGGGAATATTAAAAATGCTTGCACTTCCGAGCATACATAGAAACTGTGCAATGCATGCATGTAACACAGTCATTTTTTGGACTTTCATCACCAAATTTTCAACATAGGCATTTTAGGACCTCTGCTCATGAACAGTGTCACTGTGATTTTCTTAATGTGTCTCGAACACTGATTTCCCACATTGACTGCATTATTCTGCGCCGGAAGTGCAAAAACACATTTCAGCCAGGATGTGAAAAATGACTGCTGTACTGTTCATAAGGAGGTGTGAAAAATGGCAATGTTGAAAATCTGGAGTGAAAATATTGCAAATTCGCGAAGTTATGAGTGTGCATAGCAACTGCAAAATGCATGCTCATAAAACAGTAATTTTTTGATTTTTTCCACCAAATTTGCAACATATACTTTCTGAGAGCCCACATCATCAACACTGGCACTGTTGTTTTGTTAATCAGTCCCGAAAGGTGATTTCACGCAGTGACCATGAAATCACCTTTCGAGACCGAATAACTCTATGACAGTGGCTGAATTCATGAGGAGGGGTCCCAATAACCCCATGTTGTAAATTTGGTGCCAAAAGTCCCCAAAATGCCTGCGATATGTGTGACATGTGAACAGCCAGTTCTGAGTACACTATGATTTTTGTAATATGAAAGTGGTTTGTGGACTGTCTCTCATGAGAGGTGCAGAGACAGCATGTGAGATGAAACACACACATACACAGGTTTTAGATACAAGGTGTTACCTGGAAGGCCAGTAGCTAATTACAGACTAGAACAGGCCTTGATCAAGGATCTCCTGTTTATCTAAGTTAAACATATCTTTAACTGCTAAGAGGGAAATCAATATCCATTTTATGACGTTTAGAGGAGGAAACCAGGTTACGGCACACTGATACGAAATCATAAATGCTTTGATGTCTGTGTGAGAGAGGATACTGCTCATAGATGAAAGGGAATTTACAGACTTGATTGGGGAAGTCACATGGGGAAAGGAGTTTCTGCTGATGTAACCTTAATTAACTTACCTTCTAAAATAATAAAACGTCCTGGGTGTATAATTTTTAATAAACAGAGGAGGAGCTAGGTGACCACACACAAAGGGGATGGCAAAGACCGTTTTTTAAACAGTATTCTGTTTTCCTTCAGAGTCACACTTCTATCTACACTCTGATAAAGACACATCTTTGAGCACTTTAAGCAGGTATTCAGAGAGAGAGGGACAAATCTAAGTACTGTAGTAGGAATTGCACTGTTAAAACCTTGTTCTTTTAAAAGATTGTATGGTCCTTGTGATATATGGTTCTGTATTTTATGTTTTACATACTTTTATCTATTTTAGTAAAACTGTATTTCTATAGCCTACTTGATCTGTCTTTGAATTTCTTTCTGTGCCCGGCCTGCAGCGGCCAGTGGGACCCCCTATAGCACGGCGCGACCGGGTTTGAGAATGGATCTGGATCGTCAGAGGGCTGGCTGGGTGGAGAAGGATTGAGCATCCCTCTGATTGCTCTCCTTCTCTGGGGGGAAGGTGGTTGTGTACTTGGCACAGGAGCGACACCTGGCGGAGGCTGGGTCGTCACCCAAGGATCGACACAAGATCGAATAACTCTGGGGTGGGACAGACGCTGGCGTCATTGCACATCACCACCCCAGTGTACAGCAGACAAAAAATCCTCGTGCCTCCCTCCTAAATGAAGACCTGTCTCTGGGCTTTAATTAGCCTCCTGGCTCCACACTCTCCCAAACAGATACCAGTATCGCGGCACCAGTCCCCTCTATGGTGCCACGACCCCATCCCCTGGGGGTAAGCCAGGGGTAATCAGGGGAGCAAGAAGGGCTTAATAGGAGGTGGATGCATCAGGGATGCCATGACTAGGGCAGAGAATACTGGCGGCAGGTGAGGGGGCAAAAAAATTAAAAAAGTAAAAAAAAAAGAATTTGTTTCTTTAACAATTGAAGTATATATGGTTAAAGCTGACACTATGCATAAGCTTGAATGGTAATACCAAACTAGAAAAAGGTAAGAGTAATCTGAGGTCTTTATTAGAGTTTTTAAGAGTTCATTTTGTACACCTGATTAGGTGCCCATAGGCAAAGATATCTGGCCCCCTGAAGACAGAATTATCTGAGCCTGTGCATTGGGTACACTAGCAAGAGGTGCACAGTTTGAATCCCTCCAGAAATGAGACCAAAGGTTGATTCAAACCCACAAAACAGACAGGAGGGTTACCCTGTTTCTGTTAACTGTTCACAAGGCTGCGCTCGGAGGTTGGTACTTTGGGAGTAGAGGGCTGACCTGTTGAGTGTGTTTGTGACAGATTGGTTGGCAGTGGTGGGATAAATTCTGGTATTACAAGCTTTTATTGTTCAGTGTGGCAGATTGAGACCATCAGCTCACTTGCAAAGAAAGAAAAAGGCAATGATTTATTTTTACAAAGAAGACAGAACTATATCACTTGGCATACAGTCAGTTTCCTACCCATTTTATTTTTTTTCTAAAGTGCAAGTCAGAGTAGCCGTAGTTAGGGAATAAGATGGCTTCCAACTACAGCAGGCACACTGTAGACTACTTAAAGCAGTTGTGCAGAGACAGAGGAGTCCCGTTCGAGGTCAAAGCCAGCAAACAGAACCTCATAGATGCCCTGATGGTAGCAGATACCCAGAGTAGTGAGTCACAGACAGTGACTGAAAAGGACCAAACCTTGAGTGTGGCAGGGCTAGTGGCCAGTGCAGTGTCCAGATCTGATGAGAAGGGCAACAGGGCCACTGTCAGTGAAGGGCCACAGCAGCAGGGGAAGGTAACCAGTATCCTGGATCCAGAAGTACTCAGGCTGCAAATTGAGTTGTGCAGGATGGAGCTGGAGTTCCAGAGGGAGAGGGAGCGAGAGAAGCAAGAGGCAGACCGTGAACAATGAGAGGTGGACCGTGAACAACGAGAGGTGGACCTTGAGGCAGAGCGAGAACGTCGAGAGGCAGAGCAAGAACAGAGTGACACTGACCGTGAGGAGCATGAGCGCCAGAGGCAACATGAACTGGAGAAGCTCCGACTCCAACCAGCGGCACCAGAGCAGGTGAGTGGCTTGGGTTTAACTGGGACTGCAGGACTGGGTTACAAATTGAACTCCAAATTGATGGCCAAATTTAAAGAGGGGGAGGATATGGATGCCTTTTTAAATTCTTTTGAAAATGTTTGTATTCAGGCTAAAATTCCTAGAGAGTCCTGGAGCTTCCAGCTATCCCCGTTACTTACCGAGAAAGCTTGGGATACAGTGGGTCGAATGGACAATGAGGACAGTGATGATTACAGCAAACTTAAAGCTGCACTGTTAAAGAAATTTGAATTAACTGCTGAATCATACAGATCTAAATTCTGTAAGCTCGGGAGAAACCCTGACATGAGCTACGAGGAGCTAGCCACGAAACAACGTCAGTTTTTAAAACGTTGGTGGGAAGGAATTGAGGCAAACTTTGTTGATAAAATTGAAAATGTGATTTTGTTAGAACAGTTTTATTGGGCATGTCCAGCAGAGCTGAAAACCTGGCTGGAGGGCCGAGATCCCAAAACAGTGCAAGAGGCTGCTGAACTCTCGGACCACTATGCCAAGAGCAGACCTGCTCTGAGAGTGAATGGGGCTGGCATGGCAGTGAAGAAAGGAAAAGTGCACCTTCAGGGCAGCTAAAACCCTCACTGCCTCCACCAAAATCAGTTAGCCCCAGGTTTCAGAAAAAAGATTTCTCTGAAAAGAGAAGTGAATTTTGGTTATGTAAAGAAACTGGGCATATTGCCAGACAGTGTCCCAAAAGAATGAGCAATAATATGCAGAATGGTACTAGAAAAGAAGTGGGTTGTTTGTGTGTCCCTGGAAGCATGCCAGTGAACATGAGGGAACACATGCACCCAGTCATGGTAAATGGTATACAGATGCAAGGGTTAAGGGACACAGGGGCATCCCTGACATTGGTAAAAGGGGATCTGGTACAGCCTGTTCAGCTTATACCCAATAAATACATCCCTGTAAAGGACTTTACTGGTGAGGTGAAAACATTGCCACTGGCCAGTGTTCTCCTGGACTGGGGTGAAACAGGAGGAACTGTGCAATAGGTGGCAGTAGTCAAAATGTTAGCAGTGGATGTGATCCTGGGCAACAATCTCAAACAGCGGATAGTATGTGCAGTTACTCATAGCCAAGTGGCAAGGGAAAATTGTAGTTCCCTGAACCCCACAGAAACCATTGTGGAAACCACTGAGAGGCTGGTTCCCCAGCTATGTCTCCAGATGGGAAGACTAATAAAAAGGGGATAGAAATTTCCCCAGTAGCTAGTAACCACACAGCTAAGGAGGGTTACTCCGAAGAGGGAGGGGTTGCCCATGATCAGAGGGTTGGGATTGATAGTGATCCTGAGTGCCCTGATGCTAGTGCTAGGCACCCTAGTTTAGTGACTAAAGGGGACCTGTCCCATGCCTTGGGAATGTGTGAGGGGTTTGCAGCTGCTCAGAGAAGTGATCCTAGTCTGGAGAAGCTGAGGGCTTCGGCAGACTCAGACAGCACACAGGGAGGTGATGGTAGACATAAGGTTTATTGGGAAAATGGACTTATGTATACTCAGGCAGTACAGACAGAGGGAGGGGTGCTAGGCAGGCAGCTTATCATTCCTCAGGGGTATGATGAGCGGTTGCTCAAGATTGCACATGATATTCCCTTGTCTAGTTATCTGGGAATCATGAGCATAATGCAGCAGTTGGCCCAGAATTTCTATTGGCCTAACTTCACCCAGCAGGTGAAGGAGTATTGCAGGTCTTGTCACCAGTGCCAAGAAATAGGGAAGGCGGGCAAGAAAACCCAAGCAACCCTGATTTCATTGCCCATAGTGGAGGAGCCATTCCAGAGGGTGGAAATGGATATTGTGGGGCCTTTAAATACCCTCAGCTCCTCAGGGAAGAGATTCATCCTGACTGTGGTGGATTATGCCACGCGGTACCCAGAGGCAGTCGCCCTATCCTCACTGAGGACAGACAAAGTGGCAGATGCCTTGCTTGGGGTTTTCTCCCATGTTGGGTTTCCACAGGAGGTTATCACCGATCGAGGGGGTTCCTTCATGTCGGGCCTGATGAAATGTTTATGGGAGAAGTGTGGGGTGGTGCAGAGTTGCACAACACCATATCACCCACAAGCCAAAGGGCTTGTGGAAAGATTCAATGGTACCCTGAAGTCAATGCTCCAGGTGTTTGCTGAACAGCATGGAAGGGACTGGGAGAAATACCTTCCCCACCTGTTGTTTGTTACAGGGAGGTGCCCCAAGAGTTGACAGGATTTTCCCCCTTCAAACTCTTATATGGACGCCAGGTACGTGGGCCCCTAGACTTGATCCAGGAGGACTGGGAAGGCAAGCACGCCACCTAGGGAACTTCCATTGTGGATTACATCCTTATGTATAGGGAAAGGCTGAAGAAGCTTACGGGGACAGCCCAGAGCAACCTGGCAGCTGACCAACAGAAACAAAAAGTGTGGTATGACCACAGAGCCAGAACTTGCTTGTACATGGTGGGTCAGGAAGTCATGGTCCTTATTCCAGTCCAGAAACACAAGCTGCAGGCTGAGTGGGCAGGACCGTACAAAGTGGTTAGAAAGGTAAATGACATGAACTATATTGTGGAGTTACCTGACCGAAGACAGACAGAAAGGATGTACCATGTCAACATGACGAAGTCATATGCAAATAGGGCTGACATGGTGTTTGCAGTGTGTAGTCCTGGGGAAGGGATGGACAAAGGAGACCCCCTTCTTGACTTGCTGGAAGAAAGCAAGCGGGAGTCCTCTGTGAAGGCAGTAATATTGTCTCCCCAGCTGTCCCCAGACCAGATCCAGGAAGTAAGGGAGGTTTTAGCTGACTTTGCCCCATTGTTTAGCACCAAGCCTGGAATAACCCCCTTAGTGACACATGATGCGGAGACAGGGACACAGATGCCCATATGGCAGACAGCATATCGCGTTTCAGCGGCTATACAAAAGGACATTAGAAGGGAAGTGGAGCAGATGCTGGATTTAGGGGTAATCCAGAAATCCCACATCCCCGGGCCTTACCCGTAGTTCTTGTGCCTAAGTCAGATGGCTCTACTCGTTTCTGTGTAGACTATCATGGACTGAATGCGGTCACAAAGTCAGACGCCCACCCGATGCCCTGGACAGATGAACTCCTGGACAAGATGGGAGGGACGACCTACCTTACGACCATTGATCTGACAAAGGGGTATTGGCAGGTAAAGTTGATGGACAGAGCTAGGGGGAGGTTGGCCTTCATCACTCTGATAGGCTTAGTTGAATTTAAAGTAATTCTTTTCGGAATGAAGAACGCACCGGCCACTTTCCAAAGGTTGGTGAACCAGGTGTTAAATGGTGCTGAAGAGTACGCTGTGGCGTACCTGGATGACATTGCCATCTTTAGTATCAGCTGGGAGGAACACCTATCCCACCTTAGGGAAGTGCTGGGCAGGATACAGAGGGCCGGGCTCACTGTCAAAGCCGGGAAGTGCCAGGTGGCCATGGGAGAAGTGTCATACCTCAGGCATGTGGAAGGCCGGGGACAGCTCCGTACTAACCAAATAAAAATAGAGGTAATCCAGGCGTGGACCAGACCAGAAACATAGAAGCAGGTCACAAGTTTTTTAGGGACAGCAGGCTACTACAGGAAATTTGTACCCAATTACAGTGCCCTGGCTGCTCCCCTATCTGACCTGACAAAGAAAAGGATGCCAAAGAAAATTACCTGGGGTCCAGCCTGTGAGGAAGCCTTTTCCAAACTAAAAGAGGCACTGTGCAGTGCTCCTGTTTTGACAAGTCCTTACTATAGCAAACCCTTTATAGTTCAGACTGATACCTCAGACGTGTGTATTGGGGCAGTACTGAGCCAGACATCCAGCCAAGGGAAAGATCACCCAATAGCATGCCTGAGTAAAAGGTTACTTCCCAGGGAGCAGGCATACTCCACTGTGGAAAAAGAATGTCTTGCCATAGTGTGGGCCCTAAAGAAGTTGGAGCCATACTTATATGGGCAGCATTTTTTGGTGCAGACTGACCACAGCCCTCTGGTTTGGCTGACACAGATGGGAAAGAACGATGGTAGATTGCTAAGATGGAGTCTTGCTTTGCAAGGGTATGATATGACAATCGTACATAGAGCTGGAGCCAAAAAACAGATCTCTGATGGTCTGTCTCACGTGTATGAGGAGTGGAGTGATTTGGGAAGCTCATCCCATGCCGAGGATAGAGCCCCCAAATACAGACTAGGTGGGGAGGATTGTGACACATGGACAGCCATTTCTGAGTACACTATGATTTTTGTAATATGAAAGTGTGTTGTGGACTATATCTCATGAGAGATGCTGAGACAACGTGTGAGATGACACACACACACACAGGTTTTAGATACAAGGTGTTACCTGGAAGGCCAGGAGCTAATTACATGCTAGAAACATAGAAACATAGAATTTGACAGCAGATAAGGACCGCTTAGCCCACCCAATCCATCCATTTCCCTACCTAATGGATAAGCTGCATATCCTAGTTAACCAGCTGTCTACTTCTTTCTACCCCCATCCCCTAAAATTGCCTTATGACTGTCCCATGCATGCTTGAATTCCACCACTGTATTTGACTCTACAACCTCCTTCGGAAGGCCATTCCATGCATCCACAACCCTCTCTGTGAACGATACTTCCTTATGTTACCTCTGAGCCGCCCACCCTCTATCTTCAAATTGTGCCCCCTTGTTCTTGCACACCTCTTTTTTTGAAAGATGCTACCCTCTTGGACTTTATTGATTCCCTTGAGGGACTTAAAAGTTTCTATCAAGTCCCCCCCCTCCTTTACTCGAAGCTATACATATTAAGCTCTGTTAGTCTCTCTTCATATGTCTTCTGGTGCAGACCCTGCACCATTTTAGTTGCCCTCCTCTGGACAGCTTCCATCCTGTCTATGTCCTTACAGAGACTGGGTCTCCAGAACTGCACGCAGTACTCCAGATGGGGTCTCACCAGCTGTCTGTACAGAGGGATAACAAATTCCTGTTTTCTACTGGTGATGCCTCTCCCTATGCATCCCAGTATCCCCCCAGCCCTCCTTGCTGCCCTCTCACATTGCTTGCCCACCTTTAGGTCATCTGATATGACTACCCCCCAGTCCCTTTCCATTTTTGTTGTTGTTAGTATCTCACCCCCCCATTGTGTACTCTTCCCCTGGGTTTTTGTTTCCCAGGTGCATTATCTTGCACTTCTTAGCATTGAAGCTAAGCTGCCATACATTTGACCATTCATCTAACCTTACCAAGTACCTTCTCATCCTTTCCACCCCACCTTGTGCATCAGCTCTGTTGCATATCTTTGTGTCATCTGCAAAGAGACATACTTTTCCTTCCAGTCCCTCTGCAATGTCGCTTATAAAGACACTGAAGAGGACCGGTTCTAATACTGAACCCTGCGGTACCCGACTAGTAACCCTCCTTTCTTCAGAGTGGACTCCATTTACTATTACCCTCTGTGTCCTATTCTCCTGCCAAGTCTTTACCCAGGCTAGCATCTTAGGACCCACTCTCAGGCTGGCTAACTTGTATATTAATCTTTTGTGTGGGACTGTGTCAAATGCCTTGCTAAAGTCTAGGTAGGTCATGTCCACAGCCCCTCCCTGATCTGCTACTTTGGTCACCCAGTAAAAGAAATCTATTGGATTCATCTGGCATGACCTTCCCGCTATGAATCCATGCTGCCTTGGGTCCTGTGCCCCTCTGGCCTCTAGGTACTCGACAATTCTTTCCTTCAGAAGTGATCCCATCATGTTCCCTATCATTGAGGTTAAACTAACAGGTCTGTAGCTTCCTGCTTCTGCCCTGGTCCCACTTTTGTGAAGGGGAATCACATCTGCCCTCCTCCAGTCCTCAGGTACCACCCCATCCTCCCATGATTTGTTAAAGAGGGTAGTCAGTGGTGTCACTAGTTCTACCCTTAGTTCTTTTAGAATTCTGGGATGAATCCCATCAGACCCCATTGCTTTGTCCACCTTCAGTTTTAAGAGTTCTTTCAGAACCCTTTCTTCTGTAAATGGGCTGGTATCAACTTCTGTATCCAGAGTGTTTCTACTGTTTGTTTTAGGTACCTCCCCCTCTTCATTTGTAAATACTAAAAAAATATTTGTTTAGTATCTCTGCCTTTCACAGTCACCTCTGCCCACCCCTCTCCCTTTGTTAAGCCTCACTATCCCTCCCTTGGTCTTCCTTCACTCCCTGATGTACCTATAAAAGGTTTTATCCCCCTTCTTAACTGAGTTGGCTATCTTTTCCTCAGTTCAGGCCTTTGCTGTTCTGACTGCCTTCCCAGCTTCCTTTTGCTTTAACTGGTACAATTTTCTGTCCTGCTCCTTCTGTGATTCCTTGTACTTCCTGAATGCTTTCTTTTTCTCTTGAACCTTCACTGCCACCTCCTTTGAGAAGCATAGTGGTTTCTTACATCATTTTGTTTTGTTTATTTGCTTCACACAAAGGCTTGTTACCTCTGTGATGGCAGTTTTTATTATTCCCCATTGTGCTTCCACCCCTCCTTCCTGCCCATTTGCTAGTGCATTCCTTAGGCACTCACCCATTTTGGCAAAGTCAGCCCTCCTGAAGTCCAGTACTTTTGCCTTTGTATGGCTTGATTCTATTGCTGTGTTTATTGTGAACCATACTGTTCGATGGTCGCTAGTTCCCAGATGGCTACCCACTTCTACATCTGTGATCCAACCAGGTCTAAGATTGCTCCCTCTCGAGTGGGTTCTAATACTAGTTGTCTAAGGCATGCCTCCTGTAGCGCATCTAGAATAACCCCACTCTTAGAAGTTGCTGCTGCAACTGCACTCCAGTTAACATCTGGCATATTCAGATCACCCATAAGCAATAGCTCCCCTTTTTCAGGCCTCGTTCAAGGATCTCCTGTTTATCTAAGTTAAATACAGCTTTAACTGCTAAGAGGGAAATCAATATCCATTTTATGACGTTTAGAGGAGGAAATCAGGTTACAGCACACTGGTGTGAAATCATGAATGCTTTGATGTCTGTGTGAGAGAGGATACTGCTCATAGATGAAAGGGAATTTACAGACTTAGTTGGGGAAGTCACATGGGGAAAGGAGTTTCTGCTGATGTAACCTTAATTAACTTACCTTCTAAAATAATAAAACATCCTGGGTGTATAATTTTTAATAAATAGAGGAGGAGCTAGGTGACCTCACACAAAGAGGTCGGCAAAGACCATTTTTTAAACAGTATTCTGTTTTCCTTCAGAGTCACATTTATATCTACACTCTGATAAAGACACATCTTTGAGCACTTTAAGCAGGTATTCAGAAAGAGAGACAAATCTAAGTACTGTAGTAGGAATTGCACTGTTAAAACCTTGTTCTTTTAGAAGATTGTATGGTTCTTGTGATATATAGTTCAGTATTTTATGTTTTACATACTTTTATCTATTTTAGCAAAACTCTATTTTAGAGCCTACTTGGTCTGTCTTTGAATTTCTTTCTTTAACAAGTGAAGTATATATCATTAAAGCTGACACTATGCATACGCTTGAATGGTAATACCAAACTAGAAAAAGGTAACAGTAATCTGAAGTCTTTATTAGAGTTTTTAAGGGTTCATTTTGTACACCTGGTTAGGTGCCCGTAGGCAAAGATATCTGGCCCCCTGAAGACAGAATTCTCCGAGCCTGAGCATTGAGTATGCTAGCAAGAGGTGCACAGTTTGAATCCCTCCAGAACTGAGACCAAAGGTTGATCCAAACCCACAAAACAGACAGGAGGGTTACCCTGTTTCTGTTAACTGTTCACAAGACTGCACTTGGAGGTTGGCACTTTGGGAGTAGAGGACTGACCTGCTGAATGGGTTTGTGACAACATGCACCAAAGCTGAAAAAAAACTATTTATGCCATTATACAGCTTACTGGCATTTCTTCAGTTCACGGTTGGCTTTGAAGAGTGCAGACATGTTCCCAGTCTACTGAAGATCATCGTGCCTGGCTCCGGAGGTAAGTATGGTGTGAGGGTGTGTGGGGAGGTGGGGTGCTCAGAGGGTGGGCGCAGGTTGGGGGAGGGGCCACCGGACTCAACGAGGGACTGTTTTCTGTTTTACAGGTTAAAGAAAAAAAAACATTGCAGGATTTATTTTTTTTTAACAGGAACACTTGGCACACTGGGGTGGGCTCCCAGCATGCCACTCTAGTGTTTTTCTTTAGGGGGCAGTAGCCAACGGAGGATTGGGCACCCCCATCGGCACATACCGGGGGGAGCAAGAACTGAGGGGGATTAGGCACCCCCCTCAGAACAATGCAAATTGTTTTTGGGCAGGGGACATAATGCTGACAGGGAGTCAGCTCCCCCATCGGCAAATTAAACTGGTAAGGCGGGGACTGTAGCCGACGGGGATTGGGACCCCTGTCGGCAAACAAAGGATGTTTTTGGGGGACATAATGCCAATGGGGAGTGGGCTCCCCCATCAGCAAACTAAACTGAGAAGGTGGAGACAAACAACAAATGATGTTTTGGGGGTACATGATGCTGAGGGGGATTGGGCACCTTCTTGGCACTGGGGGTTGGTAATATTGTTTGTAAACATGGTGGTAGCTTGCCATCGCATTCACAAACAATATTACACTATGAAAGGTACCGCCCTGCAATGACGAGTCTCTCCCTCATTGCATCAGAATGTCTGAAGCTGCAATGGCGAGGTGGCCCCTGATTGCTGCGGCAAAAACCTTACACATTGGTAGCACTTTTGGAAGCCAGTGTCATCAGCAAACTGTGCCTCCATTGGTCCACCAGTGCCAAGCCCCCAAATGCAATGCCTCCATTGGCTCGCATAGTGTCACACCTCCACAACCCGCTTCTCTCCTAAGCTGCCACATAATGTTTCTTGCGCATGTGAGCAACCAAACATAAAAAGCAAGAAAGAGGGACAAAATTAAGCAGGTGTGCACAGGAACCTACAAAGTACTGTAAAAGCATCTGTGGCTTATACACAGTCAAACTCTAAGATGTACTGCATATGAAATGACTCTCAGTCTTGTAACTGGGTAATAAATCACCCTTCTCAGGTTCTTGTTGGAACTGCACAAAGTGAAGACATGATAGGCAAGTGCTGTCCAATACATAAAGGGATTTATTACTGGTAAACATGCAGGTTTACAACCAAATCACGGTGAATATCCACTGGGGTGAATACCTCCAGTCTTTCTATCTTACCTAATAGGCAGCAGCAAGTTTTGTCTCTTCTCAGAGAAAATGAAAAATGCAAAAGGTCTTATACCCAGATAATTATTGTAGCAACTACTAAAGAGATATAAAGAAGTCTCATCATTGGATAATGACACATAGTCTGATGTCTTACTAACCTGGGAATACATGCTGAATTTGCAGAAGAACGAGATAAGGGAAAACAATGAGCCTATTCAAGCCAGATACAGAGAAATAATTATATAATTATGTAATAAAATGCTATTGTATACTAGGCCACAAGATGGTAGCATTGCCTAACTAATGATTATACAATGGACATAAAACAGATGACTCCCCAGTGTTACATTGGTATTACAGCATAATGGCATAATGATTCTCAACAAAGCATTATAACTGTAGAAGTATCAGTAGTAAAAGCATTGTAATTGTATATAAGGTATTATAATACTTATATAAAGCATTGTAATATTAGTAAAAGTGCAGTAATGTGCATTATAATTCTTTGGTAAAGATATAAATATATACAGTATATAAATTATTAGCAGCAATGCAATAGAACAGTAAAACTCAGATCCTGACACTCATGCTTGTATGATAAGTGTCTGTGCCCTAAGTATTACTGTCTGCCAGGTAGGGGAGCCACTCAGGGGTGCTGGTCCACGGATAACATTGCCCCCCCCCACCCTTGGTGCCTCAGAAGGTGCACCAATTCCAGGTTAGCTGGCAGGGATGGAGCTAAAAAGTCAGCCCGATGCATGAGCCTTGTAAAGGAAGTTGAGTTGTTCTCGATGTTGTTTCAGGGTACGTTGCAGGCAGCAAAGATGGAAGATTAGAAAAACAATCAAAAATGCTTGAATAATCATAAAAACTTTAAAAGATAATTCAACCCAGTAATTACCTACAGCTAAGCTTAAATCACCATCATGAATGAGATCAAGAATATAATTTGCTTTAGATCTATTATTACTAATATAAATCAAGTGATCATCTTTTCTAGCTAAACGAGACCTCAAAGTGATTGTCAAGGGATCAATGTGCATGTTAAAAATTCTGTGGTTGTATATTTCCACTAACAGATTTGAAAGGGATTAAAATTAATTAAACACATCATTGAATGCTTGTAACAGAAACTGTGAGGGAATCAGAATACATGCTCTTTATCACAGTGAAGCTACAAGTTTTTTTGATACTCAAGAAGATATTCTGTCTCTCTCACACAGTGTAATATATTAATTGACAAACTCTCTCAATGAGCATAGATATATTTACTTTTGAAAGGATTTCACCCACTGGCATTTAGCAGCATATAGCAAATAGCACCAGTTAGCAAGCACTTCCACATTGTTATTATAATGACAGTACATATAGCAGCAGTCACTCATTAAGCAAGCACATAGATGCAGAATTATCAAATAATTCTCAGAGTCCCATAGATACATAGACAGTGTCAGCAGATAAGGGCCAACGGCCCACCCAGTCTGCCCATTTGAGCTTGTAAATTCACTTTATGTTTTTCTAGAAGTCTGTCATCCCTTAACCCTGACCTCCAGAATTCCTTTATGTCTATCCCATGCATTCTTAAATTCCATGATTGTTTCAGCCCCTGCCACTTCCTTTGGCAGGCTGTTCCACTTGTCCATCACCAGTTCTGTGAAGAAATTCTTCCTCAAGTTTCCTCTGAATCGTCCTCCCTCCAACTTCATCCCATGCCCTCTAGTACTGGAACATCTTTTTCACTTACAAATAATGTATTCCTGCACCCTGTTCCTCCCTGTAAGATACTTGTATGTATCTATCATATCCCCTCTCTCCCTCCTCTCCTCCAGGAAGTACATATTCAGTTCCTTCAACCTGTCCTCATAGGACTTGTGATGCAATCCATGCACCATCTTTGTTGCCCTCCTCTGAACCTTCTCTACCCTGTCTATGTCCTTACATAAGTAAGGTCTCCAGAACTGTACACTGTACTCCAAGTGGGGCCTCACTAGTGTCTTGTATAGTGGAATTATGACCTCCCTTTTCCTGCTGGTGATGCCACTGCCTATGCATCCCAGCATCCTATTTGCCTTACCTGCTGCCTTGGCACACTGTTTCCCTACCTTGAGGTCATCAGAGAAGATAACCCCAAGATCCCTTTCCTAGCTTGGTGCATGCTATATCCTCACCCCCAACTGATATATTGTGCCAGGGTTTTTGTTCCCCATATGCATTATCTTGCACTTCTTTGCATTGAATTTTAACTGTCAAACCCTTGACCATTCTTCAAGTTTCTGTAGGTCCCTTCTCATTCTGTCTACACCCTCTGGTGTGTCTACTATGTTACAGAGCTTTGTGTCATCAGCGAACAGGGAAATTCTGCCTTCTAGGACCTGTGCAATGTCATTGGTGAAGATGCAAATTAAAAAAAAAATCAAATCACTACAATCTTGCTTAAACATTAGAGAGTACTAATATCAACAAAAATATCATTTAGGAGCAACACATTCCTGTATAGTAAACACACTACCCATGAATACAGTTTTAAGAAACCACAGCTGAGATCATGTCACTCACCATCAGTGAAAGTGAAACTATACTTTCAAAGGAATGCATTCTACATCATCAAACAATCCAGACATTTCAAAGAAAAAAAAATATAAATTCACAAATTACAGACTTAATACTAACAATGGTGATCTTAAAACAATACTAAGCCCTATAACTGAGCCTGTTGCAATAGCTAAATATATTGAGCTGAGACCATGCCAACTATCAGCAAAGAAAAATGAATTCATACTGTCTAACCAATGCATTCTGTCAAACAATTCTGACATTCCCCCAAATAAAATGCCACTTATTCACATAATAAAGCACTTAATACTGACAATGCTGAACTGAAAAAAAAAACACTATTAACTCTTAAAAGTGAGCATGTGGGAACAGCAGCCTGTAGCAATCAGGAAATACACCTTATTGGATGGTCTCTTAGTCTAACTTACAGTACTATTTAGTTTGCAGAGTTTATATTTCCTGCCAGCACAGGCAGTTCTGTTTTTGATGGCAGCTGCCAATGGTAGAAAGATAGTGCCTATGATAAGACTGCATTGACACAGTGGAGGGCTTCATAGACTGCATAGGAGATCTTGATGTAACTGTAAATTTTCATTGTCCTAAAGTATTGTTTGTCACAAATGCACCCCTCAGGTCAGTCTCTCTGCTCCCACAGTGCCAAACCTTGGTGTGCAATTTGTGAACAGGACTCAAACAGGGTAACTCTCCTGTTTGTTTTGGGTCCGAATCACCTACTAGTTTTGAGTCCTGGGGTCAGATATGAACCCTTTTTCTAGCACACCCAGTTGACAGGCTCAGATATCACAATCTCTTCAGGGAAATGCAGTGCAATACTTCACCCAGTGGATATCTAGCCTGGTTCACAATTTTACCTTTTTGACTCAATTTAAGACCAAGGTATATTCTTACCTTAGCAAGATAGTAACACGCTCAAGCAGGATTAAGGAAACCAAATAAAAAAATAGTAAATGCACACAAAACATAGAACATATAAAAAATATGTACAGGGAATTTCAGAAACAAAAACGTCTGTAACTGAATTTCAAGTCTTAACCCAGTTTTCTAGTTGCTATTACCTAATTGTAACTGAAGTGCCTTTTTCTTTCAGAACACAGTGTGTGTGTTCTCTTAGGAATCCAAAGATAAAAAGTCTGCAAGGTCCCCTCAAATGCTTGGCAATATTGAAAGTTAATCTCTCCACCTCCTTGTGTTGTCACAACACATGAGGTCACTGTTAGTCCTATAATTAATTTGTAACCTGACCAAGTATATTCAAAAGGGTGTCATTTTACCGTTGGTTGAAAATCTGCAACGTTAGCAATATTAAAATATGACAGTCTCTTTGATCAGAGCATTCACCTTTGATGTTCAGAATCTCATCCTGACAACCAGCCCTCTTCTAGTGGTGAGAGATGTAACATGTAGCTGTTACAAGTTGTTGCTTCCTAGGATGTCATAAAAGGTGCAACCTTCTATGGCTCCCTGACTTCAAAGTAATTGACGTATTATGGTATGTTATATAACAGCAAACACAGGCACGACAGAATATGTCAAGAGGAAGCTTCTTAATTCATTCATTCACTGGGAAGTGTTACTATAGTCAATTTTTTCCAGCCAGCCAGGAACTTTGGGGTCAAAAGGTCAGGTCCCTTTAAAAACTGCTGGTTGCCATTCCCTAAGCAGACGTTCAAATAATCATATATTTGTATCCCAAATATGATTATAACTAGTAGAGGGTTAATCACGATACATTGTTCAGTGGGAAGGAATGCAGAATCCCTTTTACTCAGTGATCGTAGAAGGACTTTAGGGCTTCACCCAACTGCAGCCCTAAAAAGGTAGAGGAACTATGAATGCAACATGGGGCAGAAATGCTGAGATGTTACCAATGGGAAAGCATCACTGTAACAACAAGCATTTGTCAATGCCAAATGTTTGCATGCTGGTATTAGCATAGGAAATGCAGGAGTTAGACAGATGCAGACTAGGAATGGCAGTGAAGTATTGAACTTCACGCCAACCCCACCTCCATCCTGTACAGATGGACAGGCATTGAGGTAAGTGTTTGGGTTGTTTCCCATGATGGTCATGGCATGTCACCTCACCCTATTATGCAGACACCAACACGTGTTGAGGTGTGCCTTGGGGTGTTTGGTGTTACAGTCACCCCATTCAATAAGGACATACGCTGACATGGGTGCACCATAGGAGAATGGAGTGAAGTGTGGGGCTGAAGAGTCCAAGGTACACCTTGATGCTTGTCAGTGGCTGGAAGGGGGGTGTGATGGCATGAGCAGTACAGTCAGCAGTCCAAAGGCACACCCTGATGCCTGTCAATCTGTGCATGGTGGGACATTGTGGTTAGAAACCTTAACGTCCCAGGCGTTTGTTAGTATTTGCACTACAAATTTTCAACATGGCCTCTTTCTGACCCCACCTCATGAAAGCATTTGGGACCTCTTCTCATGAAGAGTGGCAGTGTAATTTTGTCAATGTGCCCTGAACTTTGACTTCCAACAGCGACCTTGCCATTCTGCGCCACATGTATGAAAACACAGATCGGGCAGGATGTGAAGAATGACAGATGTACCATCTATAGGGAGGTGTGAAGAGATGGCAATGTTGAAAATCTGTAGTGGGAATATTAAAAATGCTTGCACATTTAAGCATACATGGAAACTGCACAACTCATGCACATAACACAGGCATTTTATGGACTTTCATCACCAAATGTTCAACATAGGCATTTTAGGACCTCTGCTCATGAACAGTGTCACAGTGATTTTCTTTATGTCTCCCGAACAGTGATTTCCCACAGCAGCCATGCTATTCTGTGCCTGAACTGCAAAAACACATTTCGGCCAGGATGTGAAAAATGACAGCTGTACTGTTCATAAGGAGGTGTGGGAAAATGGCAATGTTGAAAATCTGCAGTGAAAATATTGCAAATTTGCAAAGTTATGAGTGTGCATGGAAACTGTGCAACGCACGCTCGTAACACATTCGTGTTATGGACTTTCATCACAAAATTTTCAACATAGGCATTTTAGGACCTTTGCTCATGAACAGTGTCATTGTGATTTTCTTAATGTGTCCCGAACACTGATTTCCCACAGCGAGCACACTATTCTGTGCCAGAAGTGTGAAAACACATTTTGGACAGGATGTGAAAAATGACAGCTGTACTGTTCATAAGGAGGCATGGCAAAATGGCACTGTTGAAAATCTGGAGTGAAAATGTCGCAAATTCACGAAGTTACAAGCGTGCATAGCAACTGCGCTATGCATGCTCATAAAACAGTAATTTCTTGGATTTTTTCCACCAAATTTGCAACATAGACTTCTTGAGAGCTCACCTCATGAACACTGGCACTGTCATTTTGTTAATCAGTCCCAAAAGGTGAATCAGTGCAGTGACCGCGAAATCACCTTTTGTGACAGAAAAACACCATGACAGTGCCTGAATTCATGAGGAGGGGTCCCAATAACCCCATGTTGAAAATGTGGTGGCAAAATTCCCAAAAATGCCTGAGATATGCACCAAAGTTGAAAAAACCCTATTTATACCATTATACAGCTTACCTGCATTTCTTCAGTTTGCAGTCAGCTTTGAAGAGTGCAGACGTGTTTCTGGTCCACCAAAGATCATCGTGCTGTGCTCCGGAGGCAAGTATGGAATGAGGGGTGTGTGTGTGGAGGTGGGGTGCGCAAAGGGTGGGCACAGGTTGGAGAGCAGGGCTACCGTACTTGACGAGAGACAGTTTTCTGGGTTGCAGGTTAAAAAAAAACTTTGCAGGATGGTTTTCTGCTTTCACAGGGGATTGGCATGCTGGGGTGGGCTCCCAGTGTGCCAACTAGTGTTTTTTTGGGGGATGGCTGTAGTGGATGGGGGATTGGGCACCCCTGTTGGCACATACGAGGGGGGCGCAAGAGCTGAGGGGGATTGGGCACCCCCTTGGCACAAACCTACTTTTTTGGGGGGGGGAAATGATGCCGACGGGGAGTGGGCTCCCCCATTGGCAAATTAAACTTGGACAGGGTACATTATGCCGATGGGTAGTGGGCTCCCCTGTTGGCAAATTAAACTCAGATGGGGACTGAAGCCAATGGGGATTGGGGCCCCTGTCGGCAAACAAAGACTGTTTTGAGGGAGGTGCATGCTGCCAAGGGGATTGGGCATCCCCTCGGCAGTGGGGGCTGAGTAATAATGTTTGTGAACATGGCGGTAAGCCACCACCATGTTCACAAACAATATTACGCTACTAAGGTTCCACCCCTGCAATGGCGGGTCACTCCCTCATTGCAGCGGAATGGATGACGCTGCAATGACAAGGCGGCCCCTGATTGCTGCTGTGAAAACATTACAAGTTGGTGGAACTTTTGGAAGCCAGTGTCATCAGCACACTGTGCCTTCATCGGTCCACCAGTGCCAAGCCCCCAAATAGTGTGCCTCCCTTGGCTGCCACAGTGCCGCACCTCCACAACATGCTTCTCTTCTAAGCTGCCATATAATGTTTCTTGCGCATGAGTGCAAGCAAACATAACAAGCATTTGTCAATGCTGAATGTTTGCTTGCGGATATTAGCATTGGAAATGCAGGAGTTAGACACATGCAGAATAGGAATGGCAGTGAAGTATTGAAGTTCATGCCAACCCCACCTCCATCCTGTAGAGATGGACAGGCATTGGGGTAAGTGTTTGGGTTGTCGTGTGTTGAGGTGTGCCTTAGGGTGTTTGGCTTTACAGTCACCCCATTCCATAAGGACATACGCTGAAATGGGTGCAGCATAGGAGAATGGGGTGAAGTCTGGGGCTGAAGAGTCCAAGGTACACCTCAATGCCTGTCAGTGGCTGAAGGTGGGGGTGGGATGGCATGAGCAGTACAGTCGGCAATCCAAAGACACACCCCGATGCCTGTCAGTCTGTACAGGGTAGGATGTTATGGTTAGAAACCCTAACGCCTTAGGTGTTTGTTGGTATTTACACTACAAATTTTCAACATGGCCTTTTTGTGACCCCACCTCATTAAAGCATTTGGGACCTCTTCTCATGAAGAGTGGCAGTGTGATTTTGTTAATGTGTCCCGAACATTGACTTCCAACAGCAACAGTGCCATTCTGCGCCTCATGTATGAAAACACAGATCGGGCAGGATGTGAAGAATGACAGCTGTACCATTCATAGGGAGGTGTGAAGAGATGGCAATGTTGAAAATCTGTAGTGGGAATATTAACAAGCATTTGTCAATGCCGAATGTTGATTGCGTTTGTCAATTGAGCTCACTCACTGCCCCTCTGTCACTCACTTAGTCTGTTTCTCCCGGTGCTGCAGGCTGCTCTTTTGTACTGGGCTCCTGCCTGCATTGGCACCTTTTTCTGCCCTCTAAGAAAACTGCAGCTGTCCCGACAGAGCTCTGGTAAGTTGGCTCACTCCCCCTCTCTCACTCACTCATTCTGTTTCTCCTGGCGTTGCAGGCTGCTCTTTTATACTGGGCTCCTGCCTCTGTTGGTGGCTTTTTCTGCCCACAAAGAAATCTGCAGCAGTCCCAACACAGGTCCATTGAGCCTGCTCACTCCCCCTCTCTTACTCACTGATTCTGTTTCTGCTGGCACTGCAGGCTGGCCTTTTGTACTGGGCTCCTGCCTGCGTTGACGCCTTTTTCTGCCAACAAAGAAATCTGCAGCAGTCACGATAGAGCTTCATTGAGCTCGCTTACTCCCCCTCTCTCACTCACTCATTGTATTTCTCCTGGTGCTACAGGCTGCCCTTTTGTACTGGGCTCCTGCCTGCATTGGCACCTTTTTCTGCCCACAAAGAAATCTGCAGCTGTCCTGACAGAGCTCCGTTGAAGTCGCTCACTCCCCCGTCTCACTCGCTCATTCTATTTCTCCTGGCGCTGCAGGCTACCCTTTTGTACTGGGCTCCTGCCTCTGTTGGTGCCTTTTTCTGCCCACAAAGTAATCTGCAGCAGTCCTGACAGAGCTCCGTTGAGCTCGCTCACTCCCCTTCTCTCACTAGCTCATTCCATTTCTGCTGGCGCTGCAGGCTGCCCTTTTGTCCTGGGCTCCTGCCTGCATTGCCACCTTCTTCTGCTCACAAAGAAATTTGCAGCAGTCACAATAGAGCTCCGTTGAGGTCACTCACTCCACCTCTCTCACTCACTCATTCTGTTTCTCCCACTGCTGCGGGCTGCACTTTTGTACTGGGCCCCGTGTGCATTGCTGCATTTTTATGAACATATGAAATTTGCCAGCAGATAAAGGCCTAGGGGTCTATCAAGTCTGCTCGAATGTGCAGCTAGCACCCCTTATTCTGCAGCTGCCCCTTCCTTTCACCCTTCCCCTCTATTGACCCTCCTCCTTGTCCTGTCCCATCCTCATTTGAAGCAGTCCACTGTTCTACTGCATACCACTTCTGCAGGTAATGCATTCCACCCAGCCACCACCCTCTCTGTAAAAAAGTGTCTCCTCATCTCCCTCCTGAACCTTCCTTGCTCCAGTCTCATATCATGGCCCCTGGTGGCCCTCCCCTTCCTTACTTTGAACAGCCCTTCTGTACCCATCTTGTTTATTCCTTTCATGTATTTAAAGGTTTCAATCATGTCACCCCTGTCTCTCCTCTCCTCCAGTGAGTACAGGTTCAACTCCTTCAACCTCCTCTCATATGATAAGTCCCCCAGCCCCTTGATCATCTTTGTCGCCCTGCACTGCACCCCCTCCAGTAACTTAATGTCCCTCTTCAGATACGGATGCCAGTACTGCACGCAGTACTCCAGGTGTGGTCTAACTAATGACCTATACAGTGGCAGAATCACCTCCTCCCTCCTCGAGGATATACCCTTTGCAATACAGCCCCCCATCATTTTGTTGGCCTTTGCCATAAACAAATCCGCAGCAGTTCCAACAGAGCTCTGTTGAGCTCGCTCACTCCCCCTCCCTCACTCGCTCATTCAGTGTCTCCTGCCACTGCAGGCTGCCCTTTTGTACTGGGCTCCTGCCTCTGTTGGTGGCTTTTTCTGCCAACAAAGAAATCTGCAGCAGTCACAATAGAGCTTCATTGAGCTTGATCACTCCCACTCTCTCACTTGCTTGTTGTGTTTCTCCCGGTACTACAGGCTGCTCTTTTGTACTGGGCTCCTGCCTGCATTGGCATCTTTTTCTGCCCACAAAGAAATCTGCAGCTGTCCCGGCAGAGCTCCGTTGAGGTCGCTCACTTCCCCATCTCACTCGCTCATTCTGTTTCTCCTGGCGCTGCAGGCTGCCCTTTTGTACTGGGCTCCTGCCTCTGTTGGTGCCTTTTTCTGTCCACAAAGAAATCTGAAGCAGTTCTGACAGAGCTCCGTTGAGCTCGCTCACTCTCCTTCTGTCACTTGCTCAGTCTGTTTCTGCCGGCACTTCAGGCTGACCTTTTGTACTGGGCTCCTGCCTGCATTGCCACATTTTTCTGCCCACAGAAATCTGCAGCAGTCAATATAGAGTTCCGTTGAGCTCACTCACTCCTGCTCTGTCACTCGCTCATTCTGTTTCTCTTCGCGCTGCAGGCAGCGCTTTTGTACAGGGCTCCTGGCTGCATTGGCACCTTTGTCTGCCCACAAAGAAATCTGCAGCTGTCCCAACAGAGCTCTGTTGAGGTTGCTCAGTCTCCCTCTCTCATGCGCTCATTCTGTTTGTCCTGGCACTGCAGGCTGCCCTTTTGTACAGGGCTCCTGCCTGCATTGATGCCTTTTTCTGCCCACAAAGAAATCCGCAGCAGTCCTGATAGAGCTCCGTTGAGCGCACTCAGTCCCCCCGTCTCACTCGCTCATACTGTTTCTCCCACCGCTACAGGCTGGCCTTTGTACTGGGCCCCTGCCTGCATTGATGCCTTTTTCTGCCCACAAAGAAATCCGCAGCAGTCCTGACAGCATTCCGGAGTGAGTTTGTTTATTCCCCCTCCCTCACTCGCTCTCTCGATCTGTTTCTCCCAGTGCTGCAGGCTGCTCTTTTGTACTGGGCTCTTGTTTTGGGGCCTTTTTTTGCCCATAAAGAAATCTGCAGCAGTCCCAACAGAGCTCAGTTATGCTCGGTCACTCCTCCCCCACTCGCTCGATCTTGATCTGTCGCAAACACTGATTTCCCACAGTGACCGTGCTATTCTCCGGCAGGAGTGCAAAAACATATTTTAGCCAGGATGTATAAAATGACAGCTGTACTGTTCATAAGGAGGTGTGAAAAAATGTCAGTGTTGAAAATGTGGCATGACAATATTACAAATTTGCGAAGTTACAAGGGCAACGCACGCTTGTAACACAGTCATGTTATGGAGTTTCATCACCAAATTTTCAACATAGGGATTTTAGGACCTCTGCTCATGAACAGTGCCACTGTCATTTTTTTAATCTGTCCCGAACACTGATTTCACACAGTGACTGCGTTATTCTGCGCCGGAAGTGCGAAAACACATTTCGGTCAGGTTGTGAAAAATGGCAGCTGTACTACTCATAAGGAGGTGTGAAAAAATATCACTGTTGAAAATCTGGCATGACAATATTACAAATCTGTGAAGTTACAAGGGTGCAAGGAAAGTGCGCAATGCACACTCGTAACACAGTCATTTTATGGAGTGTCGTCACCAAATTTTCAACATAAGCATTTTAGGACCGTGCTATTCTGTGCCGGAAGTGCAAAAACACATTTCAGCTGGGATGTGAACAATGACAGCTGTACTGTTCACAAGGAGGTGTGAAAAATGGCAATGTTGAAAATCTGGCATGAAAATATTGCAAATTTGTAAAGTTACGGGCGTGCGTAGCAACTGCACAACACACGCTTGCAAAACAGTAATTTTGGGTATTTCTTCCACCAAATTTGCAGCATAGGCATGTTGAGGGTCCACCTCATGAACACTGGCACTGTCATTTCATTAATCGGCCCCGAAAGGTGAGTGCGTGCAGTGACCGCGAAATCACCTTTCCGGGCTGATTAACGCCATGACAATGTCAGAATTCGTGCGGAGCTGTCCCAAAAACCGCATGTTGAACATTTGGTGCCAAAATTCCAAAAATGACTGAGATATGCATCAAAGTTCAAAATCCTATTTATTCCATTATACAGCTTACCGGCATTTCCTCAGTTCGCGGTCGGCTTTGAAAAGTGCAGACGTGTTCCAGGTCCAACGAAGATCATCACGCCAGACTCTGGAGGTAAGTATGGGGTGAGGGGGTGTGGGGAAGCAGGGTGCACAGTGGGTGGGCGCAGGTTGCAGGAGGGGGGCAGGGAGACCGCCGAGGGACCGTTTCCTTTTTTTCACAGGTCAAAAAAAAAAAGACATCACAGGGCCATTTTTTTGTTTCAGGGGCATGTGGTACACTGGGGTGGGGTCCCAGCCTGCCAATGGACTCATTCTTGGGGGGCAGCTGTAGCCGATGGGGGATTGGGTACCCCTGTTGGCACACAACAAAAGGGAGGGGACCACATCATGCCAACAGGGATTGGGCACCCCATCGGCACTAAAGGGGAGGCACAAGAGCCGAGAGGGATTGGACACCCCCTCGGCACAAATGTTCTGGGTGTTTGTGGGGGCATTATGCTGATGGGGTGATCTCCCCATCGGCACATGAAACTGGGGGGACATAATGCCGGCCAGGCGTGTGCTCCCCTGTCTGCAACATCAAGGGCAGGGCTGCTGAAGCCGATGGGGTTGGGGTCCCCTCGGCAAAGCAAAACCTGTTGTGGGAGCGATTCTGCCGAGAGGGGATTGGGCACTTCTCAGCACTGTTTTAATATTGTTTGCGGAACACGCGCAAGCCACTGCCATGTTCACAAACAATATTGCACTTGGAAACATTCTGCCCAACAATGATGGGTCACTCCCTCATTACAGCGAATGGCTGATGCTGCAATGACGAGCCAGCCCTGATTGCTGCGGCGAAAACTTTAGAAGTTGGTGGCACTTTTGGAAGCCAGTGTCATCAGCACACTGTGCCTCCATTGTGGCACCACTGCCAAGCCCCCAAATGCAGTGCCTCTGTTCGCTGCCACACTGCTGCACCATCACAACCCGATTCTCTCCTAAGCTACCACATAATATTTCTTGCACATGCGCGCAAGCAAACATAAAAATGATATATACCATGGGAATAAAAACACCCAAAAAAGTGCTGAACATCAAGAAACACCTCTACAGCAACTGGTTGAGATGCTTAAGGAAGGTCTCCAGTTTCTTGGTCTCCACCTGCATTTAGCTGCATAGCAAAAGCACTGTTGTAGCTCACCCAATGAGACAATACTGCAGCAGTGCATCCCTGTGGTGCTGGACTTTATAGAAAACTATATTTGCAAGTACCAGGATAAAATCCAAGTCTGACTGCCACTGGGCTCATGACCAGGCTAATGTGCACCCAGTAGTGACATACAGTACTACAGATGTGCTCATTGTGAAGGTACCATCACAGAATTGCATGTATTTATCTCAAAGGACCTTACAGATGACCACCATGTGGTTTGGCATTTTGTGAACATGGACAACACACATCTCACAAGGGCCAGCTTCTGAACATATAACAAGAGGTGCATTTTACACATGGCTGTGGGAGCCAATATAAATAAATCAGCCTTTCAATACAATTTCAGTGGCTACAAAGGAATTTGGATTTTTAATAGAAAGAGCCTACTTTGGATCAAGACACGGAAAAGACTCTTTTGATGGAGAGAGTGTCATAGTTAAATCAACGACAGTGAGGGCTGTGCAAGTCTCTCTTGTGGTCATTTCCACAGTGGAAGACCTTTTCATGTATTGCTGGGATAACATTATATGATAGCCTCCAAGTGAAGGATGCAGCCGCTTCCAAAGAATATTTTCTTGACACCTGAGAAATGCATAACTCTTCCTTGGATACAATGCATCCAGAGTGTGAGGTCTTTGGTGGCTGGTGTGGCTGCCACCAGATATTTGAGTTGCTTTTTCACACATTGCTAAAAAGATGATGGCCCATGTTTGAACCTTGAACATGTGGAACTGTGGACAGTAAAGAGACTCATAATTTCACAGAACTACATGCAAAGCACATTGCAGAGTGCTCAGATGCCTAATGAACTCTGACAGGGTTCCTGACGCACAAGTGACTGACCACTCCACTGCTCCTGGCACGCCAGTGATGGACCCTTCTGCTGCTTCTGGCACTCCAGAGACAGACCCCTCCACTGCCCTTAGCTTTCAAGAGATGGATACCTCTGATTCTCTTTTAACTCCAGTGATGGACCCTTCTGCTGCTTCTGGCACTCCAGAGACAGACCCCCTCCACTGCTCTCAGCATTCCAGAGATGGACACCTCTGCTTCTACCAGCACTCCAGTGATGGACCCCTCTTTTGCTTCTGGCACTTCTGTGACAGAACCTTTGCCACTTGTATTCCTAATTTGCACACTGCAGATCCAGTAACTGTGTATCTGGATGGCAGAAGCTATATGCTCTTTCTTGGCTGTCAATGCCTGATGTTCGCAAAAGACAAATGTGCAAAGAAAGAGCATATAGCTTCCGTAGTCCTGATATATCACAATTTGGCCAGGCACATCCAAAGACCAGGAGGAAGAGGAAGAGGAAAAAAAACACAAAAAGTCATGAGCAAACTTACTTTATTGCAGATCACAGGCAGATGCAGTAGCTGAGAGAAGCAAATTGAATGACACTTCATAATTTTGATGCATGCATAATTTCAAGTGCTGCAGCTTGCTGCAACTGAGTCCAAACACTAGATCATATCTTGGATGAGATAACCTTTGGGCAAAGTTTGCACAGATGTGGCAGAATTATATTGCAAATTGGGCAATGATGTCTGAAAATCCAGGCCCTTATAATTTTTTGGAAAAGGGAACAAAAAGTCTTTAGAAAATGATGGAGGAATGTGCAGATTCCAATAGACTGAAGGAAGTTAGACCCTCCTCTCTTCAGGATCTACTGCATAACAGGAAATAGTCATTCTCTTTTAATTTTTGCGACTTCCACTGGTTTCATTTTAGTGCAAAAGTGATTCGGCACTAACTGTGAAAATAAGATGACATGAGTATGTCGTGAGTGTGCTTGGTGTGCTAAATATAACAGACATGAATTTAATATGTTATACAGTACTTTTGAATTTGAAGCTTTTGTTTCTCTTCAGGATATAACTTTGATTACGAAGATTGTATTATGATGAAATTGTAAGTTTAGTAGGGATTTGTGATGTATTTACTGTAGGTGCCAAGCAATTTTCAATGATGATCGAATGTATCTTTGTGTGTATCGATTTTAAATACAGCTGTAGCCATTACAGTAGTCAGATATTTCCTGAAATTTCTGTGATATCCCTAGAAAAATTCCTGCCTGTCAGCAGTACTGCTTTAGGGTCAACAGAGAGAATAACCTTAGAAATGTCATGAACTATCTGGAAATATGTGGCCATGACAATAACTGCAATTGTAAATAATTCCCCATCTCTTATGATAAGTGTCATGGGCACTTTAACTTCTATTTAGACAACAATCAGAGATGGGCAGAATAGACCTTGTTTTAAGGCCTTATCTCAGTGACAACTCTTCAACAGTGCAGCACCCTACTAGCGCTGCCTTACAGTGTCAGTATTGGGTATTAGCCCAAGTTCCTGGTGTTGTGGGAGAAGAACACAGTTGAGAAATGGTCATGCATCATTCATGATTGTTCATAAATTATTCGTAAACAGGTCATGATCTCAGGCAATGAACACTCATCAAAGTACTGTATGTCAAATTGTTCATAACTGTTCATGGCTTATTTATGAACTTTACATTGCATTCTTGTATTTATGAACATTCATTAGTGACATGCTTAAGGAAGGTCTCCAGTTTCTGGGTCTCCATCTGCATGTAGGGGAGGTTTGCCTGCTTGCAGAGGACACCAACACCTGCAACAGTGTAGACACTCAGGATGGAGTGGAGAAAATGAGGAGGGACCTAGAAAATCTGGAAAGCTAGCCGATCTGTGCAGTGGTTGGATTTCTGCTTGTGATCTGGGTTCGGGAACAAACCAGGGTCACTGGAGGGCTGGCCAGGTGAAGAAGGATGGAGCATCCAGTGGACTGCTCTCCTTCTCTGGGGGGAAGGGATGGGTTCTCGCTCAGTGCTCAACAGACCCCTGGTGGAGACCAGGGGTACCGCAAGCTACTGGCGCAGCAGTTCCAAGTAGACGGGGCAGATGCTGGATGTCATTGCACATCCCCAACCCCAGTATATGGGAAAAACACTCCCACAAGTCTGCCACCTCCATGAAGCCTACCTTTGGCTTCAATTAGCCTCCTGACCGGCTCTCTCAGATAGTCACACTGATAGCAGCAACCTGGCTAGTGCTGCAACCCAACCCTCCGAATGGCAAGTCGGGGGTTTCCAGGGGAAGGTAGAAGCATGAAGGCACCATGATCAGGCGAATATCAGCAGCAGACAAGTGGGGGGGGGCAACAAGATAAAATGGGGAAAAAAAAAAGAAAATCTGGAAAAATGGTTTGAAGTGTGGCAACTGAGATTCAATGTGAAAAAGTGCAAAATCATGCACCTCGGCTGCAGAAACCCTGCAGAGATCTATACACAAGTGGGGGGATGTTGACAGTCACCAGGGAAGAAAGGGAGTTGGGGATTATCATCTCAGGTGACCCAAAGGTGGCCAAGCAGTGTACAAAGGCAGTAGAGAGGGCCAGTGATATGTTAGGATGCATAGGAAGGGGTATAAGTAGCAGAAGAAGGGAAGTGGTGATACCACTATATAAAACACTTGTGAAACCTCATCTGGAATACTGTCTACAGTTCTGGAAGTCACATCTTCACAAGGATGTCAACATGGTGGAGGTGGTTCAGAGATGGGCAACTAAGATGGCGCAGGGCTTACAGCAGAAGACATACAAGGAGAAAGTAAAAGACCTCATTATGCACAGTAAACACTGGAAGAGAGGAGGAAAGAGGAGGATATGATAGAAACCAAGTATCTGAAAGGTATAAACAAGGTACAAGCAGGTGAAATATTTTGGTATAAGAGGGATACAAGAAAGAGGGGGCATGATAAAGAGATTGGAGGGGGGCAGGATAAGGGGAAATATGAGAAAGTATTTCTTCATGGAAAGGGTGGTGGATGCATGGAACAGCCTGCCCAAGGAGGTGGTGGGGGCAAACACAGTAGGGGTTTTTATACATGCATGGGGATAGGCATAAGGGAACCTTAGAGGTGGGAAAGAGAGGCTAAAGCTCATGACCAGATAGGGTCAGCATCCGCTAATAAGTTAGGGTATAAAGGCTGACTGGCTGGGCCTGTCAGTCCTTATCTGCTGACAAGTTTCTATGTTTCTATAAAGGTTCATTAAGGACCATGAATGTTCATTAAAAAAAATCCTCCAGTGAACTGTCATGGGCTGTAATGGATATTGCCAATCAAAGACTATTGGTGCACACTCCCTTTCTTTAATAATAATGGTTATTTTGCAAGAAAAACTGGTTTAACATGAATGACCTATTTCAAAAGATTTCAATCAGAGGACGAGGGTAACTGAATTGCTTTAACAAACTCAACATTATCTAAAGAATGTCTTTTATTATCATGTATTTTAGAAATATTAACTTATCTCCTACTTTCATTTTTCTGTTGCTGGTCTTTCAAACGAGCTATGGCACACATTTTTATGAGCTAAAAAGACCTAATTGCTATTTATAGTTTACCATCAACATTTGAAATGATTTTAAAGATGTGTCAGGTTTAAATGTTAACTTTTCTATGCTTAGTTAAATGCACTGTAGAAAATATTGTTTCCTTTCCTGATATGGGGATTATTTGCATCACTTAAAGTGAGAATGGACACATTCTAATATGCAAATACGTTATGCAAATTCATTTCCTCTAGGTTCCTCATTTGTCTAGTTCCTTGTGTATTACTAAAAGCTTAGCAAATTTTATTTGTTGTTTATCTGTTTATTCTCCTTTTGTTCTGGCTGGGCCCACTCTCACCGACCCCTCCAGCTCCATCACCCAGCTTCTCCTTGGACTCACCTGGCTTGATCCCCCTTGGCTTGTCCCCCCCCCCCAAAAGTGGCAGGGAGGTGGGATGGTGGGGAGTCTTCCTCAACCCCCCAGTCAAGGATCCAGTTTAACTCTGAGTTGATAAACAGTTCCTGAATTTGGGTCATAAAGTGAGTTGAATGACAGTTGGTCCATTTTACTGGATTTTCATAAACCATTTATGAATGATCTTCAGAGTTCATGAGTTGATGAACTTCCTCTTGCTTGTGAAGTCACAACCTTCCAATCTTCTGGTTCCAGAGGGGACTATGCAGCTTAATTGACCACAAACACTATTAGAAGTGCTGGTAAGAGTGCAGGGGGAGGAAGACCAGCAACTTGTATAATAGGTGTGCCTTGATGTTACATTATCAATGACACTAAGAGACACAGACTGCTGTGAGAAAGAAACTTTTCCACAGCAATTTGCAGCCAAGATTCTACTTCCACACCCACACCCATGTATGGATGTTGAATAACAATTTTCACCCAAATGTCTCAGTCAGGGACAGGAACTGAGCTCTGTGAAGAGATGTGAAGTATTCTGCCAGTTCTTAGTGACCACAGTTGCAGATATCAAAGCTGGGATTGCCTCTACTGATGCTTTACATATTTACAATTGCCAGTCATCCCAAGGAGGTGAATGAATCTTAGATTAAATGAGAGGAATTTCACCCAACTGATTTTGTATAAGTGCTCAGGTTGCTGTTTAGGCCACAGTTTTCTACATGTGCTCTGGATCTAGTTCCCTCACATCTACAGAAAACTGGATGTGGCATCTGGTCCCAGTGTACATTTCAGATGTGGTTAGTTTCATAAAATCTGAAAGCAGGTAAAGTTTTACATTTCAGAACCTGGCGGGGGGGTCAACTTCAAGGCAAACAGGTTATCCGTTTTGGAAGTAGGGTGAGAGTGAAATGTAGGTTTGTAGATTTAAGTTAAGTGGGTGAACATTTAAACAAGGGATGATATTAAATGTGGAAGTGGCACATAGTAATGAATGTAACTGTCAGAAGACTTGTGGTTGTAATCTTGGAGTGGCAAGGCTGAAATGTAAATTATTAGAGTATGTGGTGGCCTATATAATTTGTAGAGTTTTGAGTGATTCTTTGAGATCTGGGGCCAGAAGAATGGAAGATTATGGATTCTATTCCCACATGAGGAACTTGGGCTAATAATTCTACTCCCACATTAGGAACTCGGGCTAATAGTCAGTACTGATACTGTAGGACAGCCTGGGGAGGGGGAGGGGGGATACTGCACTATTGAAATGTCATCAGCAGGAAATGTTAAACAGAAATCCCTCCTGTCCATCTCTGCTGACTGTCCAGTGGAAACTAAAGATCACATGACACTTGTTATAAGAGATGGAGATTTTCCGTAGTGTCTTGGCCAATATTCACCACTCCCCACCCAACCCTGATACTAAAACAGATCCATTTAACCCAACCCCAGACATAGGACATACCTGATAATGAATTGCCTCTGCTCAGTGTGCCTTTCCATTTAACAATCACACACACAAACAGATTGATTCATAATGTATAGTGAGAGTTTCTCATTGGCACTTTCATTGCATAAAGTTTTGATACAGTAAATACTGTTCTCATCTGCTTCTGTATAACACAAACAATTGAAAGACATTCTGTATACTTACAGTTCTAGAAGACAGTCTCCAAAATGACCTAACTGGGTTGTTTTCACAATCATCCCATGTAGGACACGCTACATAGTTAATTCCTATAAGACAATGATGTATTTTTACTTTCATTTTATTCCCAATCCCCTTGATGATCTACTTCAAGCCCTATTCCTGTTCAACCCCATCTCCTGCAGCATTCTGTGGGCATATAGTATGCAGCAGGGAAACTATCCTGGCAGGCTTCAGGTCCTTAAATTGTGGGGAATAAAATGTAATATTAACCTGACACTCTAGCTTTCTGCCCTTTCCAATAGTGCTAGAAGTCTGCCCATCCCTTTTAAGGAAGATGCACTGAAGCAGCACCAGAAGTAAGGGCCGCTCCATGGTCATATCAGCTTCCTGCTTAGATCAACTCCATGGATCTTGTTAGTGGTCTGACAATTCTGACCCACATTACTTATTAAGACACAAGGGTGGAGCCATGCACTTCATCAGCAGAATCCCCCCCCAATATACATCTAGGCTAAGTCCATTTCACTGGGATGCAACTATGGCTTTGGTCTCCCTGATATAAAATTACAGGCTTGGGGCATCAGCCCTGGTCACTGGCATAGCAAATGACTGTACTTACCATTGGCCCATTGGTTAGTGTGATACAATATTTTCTACTATGAAACTATAAAACTGAACAGAGCTGCAAGGTTATACAGTAGTTTGATAGCCTCTATCATTGTTGAGCTCATTCCAAAGATATGCAGTTGTGAGGAAGTACCACTTAACATCTTACAATGTTTGGCCCGTTGACACAGTGGTAACACTATGGCTTGCAGCACTGACAAACCTGGTTCTGGAACAAGCCCAGACTGAAGGATGGTCATCCAAGGGGGGGGGGGATTGTGCCTCTGATGGGCAGCTCTTTTTCTCCAGGGTGCATGGTAAATGGTCCTGAAGCAGAGGAAAGGAGGGTGACCAGCGGGGTGCCACAGTTATCAGTCATGGTGTCAGTCCTGTTTAATGTCTGCATACATGACATTGCAGAGGGGCCAAAGAGGAAGATGTGCCTGTTTGTGGATGACACTAAGATCTGCAATAGGGTGGACACTCCAGGAGGGTTGGGAAAAATGAGGAGGGACCTCAGTAAACTGGAGGAACGGTTCAGGGTTTGGCAGCTGAGACTGAATACGAAAAAGTGCAAAATTATGCATTTGGGGTGCAAGAACCCAGGGGAGAAACTGATGGTCACCAAACAGGAAAGAGATTTGGAGGTAATCATATCTGATGAAATAAAGGTGGCCAAACCATGTGCCAAGGCTGTGGGATGCTGGGCTACATAGGGAGAAGTATCACCAGCAGAAGAAAGGTGATGGTGATGCCACTGTACAGATCATTGGTGAGGCCTCAATTGGAATACTGTGTCCAGTTCTGGAGGCCGCAATTTTGTAAGGCCATAGACAGGGTGGAGGCAGTTCAAAAAAGGGCAGGAAAGATGGTGAAGGGCCTGCATCAAAAGTAACATGAGGAGAAACTGGGAGACCTCAATATGTAAACCCTGGAGGAATGGAGAGACAAGGGAGATATGATAGAAATCTACAACTATCTAAAAGGCATACATAGAATAGCGGAGGGTAGCATCTTTCAGAAAAGGAGATGTCCAGGAATGAGGAGGCGTGACATGAGGTTGGAAGGGGGTAGACAAAGGGGTGGCATGAGGAAGTATTTCTTCATGGGAATGGTCAGGGATGCATGGAATAGACTCCCAGCAGAGATGGTGGGGGAAAACACAGTGGAGGAATTTAAGCATGCATGAGACAGGCATAGGGAAACTCTAACAATAGGAACAAGGCGGTAAAGTCAGAGATCCCTGGTGGAATTTCCTCCTCAGAGAGATAGTGGAAATTGATAACTTCAGTCTCTTCAAAAGGAAATTAGATAAGTACCTGTTAAACAGGGAAAAGGGTTAAATGATGCATATTTTAAAAGGGATGTACTGTACTTAAATGGGCTCCTTGCCTTCTGTTCATCTAATCTTTATGAGTATGACTCAGAGTATCAAGTAAGGTCTGCGGCTTTTACAGTAGGCAGGGAATATGGGGGCCTTGAGGTCCTGATCTGCCATCAGTTTCTGTGTTTCCATGTGGAAGAGTCATGATAGATAGATAGATAGATAGCTAGCTAGCTAGCTAGCTAGCTAGATAATTGTATTTACATAATGTCCATTCTTGGAAGCTCGGAGTGCTTAATAAACATCTAAAGGCATGAAACAACACATAATTTCCAGTAACACAATATAGAATTTAAAAATATAAAACAACAGCTCTGTCTATATCTTAAGGCAACAGTCAGTACATTACACAACCTTTCACCATTATACACTTTGTAAGTCATAAGCTTGATTAAATAAAAACATTTTCAGCCCTTTTTTAAAGGTTTCCACCAAGGATGCCTCCCTTAGATATCTTGCAATGAATTCCATAGGTTCGGTGTGGCAACAGAGAAAGCACGATCCCCAGATGACTGCAGCCTAGCCCTGGGAAGCACCAGGAGGCAACCCTCAGAGGAATTGAGTTCTTGGCAATAGTCTGGCCCCTAGTAAAGTCTAGGGGTTGATGCACCTGGAGCAGGCTGTGGGATTGATGGCATGGTGGGCATCAGCACATCGGGCATAGGTGCGCACCTGAAATTGCCTATATATCACTGTAGTCCACTCCACCAGAGGGACCATGAAAGCCTGAAAAACATTAACTGCTCTGTTATACATGGACTTCCCCAGCTCCACTCTCACCACCAAGGTTCCAGACTTTCATGCTCCTTCTACATTCCCTTTTCAGTGTCTGCCAGAGAGGGGGGCCTTCTGTACAGGTTACACAGTCTCCCAGACAGCAGCGCTGGTAAGTCCCTGGGTAATCTATGATAGGGCTGGCTAGGGTCCTCAAGAAGGCTGATTTGGGTTATTTCCCTCCAATTCAAGGGAGAATAAACAGAGTTAAAAAGAAAAAAATATATAATAGTAACAGATAAATTTACAAGGGAATCACAGTATACCCTTGGTAGTAGAGTGTACAGAGAAAGAGGTGCTTGGATGGGATCCAAAAAACTCAGATTTATCAGATATTACCAATTATGCTGTCCCACACAGAAAGAGAAACATAGAAAAATCACAGCAGAGGGAGACCGGGTGTCCATTGAGTCTGCCCATAAAAATACCCGGGACCTAGTGTCAAATCAGGAATTTAATCTTCCCTATCTTCATCATCCATGCCCTTATCCTATGTCACCAATGTCTGAAACCCTCCATGGTTGATTAATGCCCTTCAGGAACTTTTTATTTATTTTTATTTATTTATTACTAGGATTATAAATACCTTTGAAACTGAGGTTCTTTTACAAAGGTTCCAGGACGTCAGCAGAGAGTACAATACAGAAACAGTAGCAAACACAATACAGGTATGAGAAGTAGTACAGTAGTAAAATACCAGAGACTAATAATGAGGTGCAATTAATAAAGAAAAGGTACACACAGCAAGCATAGATAAAAAGAGAACCATCATAGGGTTGAGGGGAGAGAAGCTAGGGCTGGGGAATGGGGGGGGGGGGGAATTAGGCAGTCAAGGATTTGACATTGTCATAAGTGCAGAGAAGAGAAACAGAAACTTGATAGTTTCAATCGTATTACCCCATCCCTCCTGACTTTCAGTGAGTACATGTTCTGTGCCTTTAGCCATTCCTCATAGGAGACCCCCAGAAGGCCATATATCATCTTTGTCACCCTTCTCTGCACACCCTCTATACTGTCCTTATCCTTTCTTAGGTGCAAGCCCCAGAAAGATAAAGGGAGAGGACCACTTCCCTGCTCCTGCTATCTATTCTCCTCCCTATATACCCCAGCATCCTTTTAGCTTTACTTTATGCTTTGTTACACTGGCTTTATTGTTTTTGGCTGTCACAAATCATGACTCCCAGGTCCTGCTCATCTGACGTAGTACTAATTTGAATCCCATTTAGCCAGTACTTTGCCCAGGGGTTACCTTTTCCTAGGTGCATTACTTTGCTCTTCTTTGCACTACACTTCAGCTGCCACATGGTTGGCCAACTTTCAAGCCTCCTGAGGTCATTCTCTGGCTCTCTAACACCCTCTGCACTGTGTACTCTACTGTTATGCTTAGTGTCATTGGCAAAAAGGCCAGGATTTCCCTCAGTCCCCTTGCTGATGTCATTAATGAACTTGCTGAATAGGACTGGGCCCAGGACCGAGCTCTGTGGAACCGTACTTGTGATGTCCCCCTTGGATGATCTCACCCAATTTACAGCAACCCTCTGTCTCCTATCCCTAAGCCAATTTTCCACCCATCTGACTTTGGCCTGTGGAATTCTAAAGTCCTCCAGCTTCTTCAACAGGCAATAAGTTGAATGCTTTACTGAAATCAAAGTAGAGGAGGTCCAATGCATGGCCCTTGTCAAACTCTCTAGTCACCCAATCTAAAAAGATAATAAGTTTGGTTTGGCAGGATCCATGCCTGGTAGTCAACAAATTTTTTGTTGAACGACCATACCGCGAAACCGTCATGTCAACTGTATTTACAATTGGCATACGGTTTCTCACTGAGGAACATGTTTTTCTTTGGGGGCTTTGCCCCCCAAACAGAGGTCTGTGCCCCCCGCACCCTCCCACTTAATATAATCAACTCTGAGTCAGAGCTTATTAGGGGAGGGGGTGCAAGACCCCTGGAATACAGTGCCTGGAGCCTTATCTGGTTTGAGGGCTACCAGTTCTTTCTGGACCCTGTCTTTGGTGAATACTGGTGCTTCTATCCTATGGATTCCCACAATGATTTCATTAGTGCAGCTATCATAGAAACATAGTAACACAGAATGATAGCAGATAAGGACCGTTTGGCCCACCTAGTCTGCCCATACCCCTACCTAATGGATAAGCTGCAGATCCTAGTTAACCAGCAGCCTACTTCCTCCTATCCCCCACTAGAATTGCCCTATGTCTGTCCCATGCATTCTTGAATTCCCCCACTGTGTTTGACTCCACAACCTCCTCAGGAAGGCTGTTCCATGCATTCACAACCCTCTCCATGAAAAAATACATCCTCATATTACCTCTGAGTCGTCCCCCCTCTATCTTCAAATTGTGCCCCCTTGTTCTTGCACATCTCTTTTTCCGAAACATGCTGCCCTCTTGCACTCTGTTGATTCCTTTGAGGTACCTGAAAGTTTCTATCATGTTCCCCCTCTCCCTCCTTTCCTTGAGGGTATACATATTAAGATCTTTTAGTCTCTTTTTCTATGTCTTCTGGTACAGACTCTGCACTATTTTGGTTGCCCTCCACTCTGTCTATGTCTTTGCGGAGGTGGGGTCTCCAGAACTGCATGCAGTACTCCACATGGGGTCTCATCAAATGTCTGTACAGAGGGATAACTTCCTGTTTTCTACTGGTGATGTCTCTCCCTATTCATCCCAGTATTCCCCCAGCCCTCCTTACTGCCTTCTCACATTGCTTGCCCACCTTTAGGTCAACTGATATAACTTCCCCCAGGTCCCTTTCCATTTTTGTTGTTGTCAGTATCTCCCCCCCCAACTGTTTACTCTTCCCCTGGGTTTTTGTTTCCCAAGTGCATTACTTTGCACTTCTTTGCATTGAATCTAAGCTGCCATACATTTAACCATTCCTCCAACCTTGCCAAGTCCCTTCTCATCCTTTCCACCCCACCTTGTGTATCAACTCTTTTGCAGATCTTTGTGTCATCTGCAAAGAGACATACCTTTCCTTCCAGCCCCTCTGCAATGGCACTTATAAAGATATTAAAAAGGACCGGACCCAGAACTGAACCCTGCAGTACCCCACTAGTAACCCCCTTCCTTCATTGTGGACTCTTTAATAGTACCCTCTGTGTCCTGTTGTCCAGCCAATGTTTTGCCCAGGCTACCACCCTGAGACCCACTCCCAGGCTGGCTAATTTGTTTATAAATCTTTTGTGTGGGACTGTGTCAAATGCCTTGCTAAAATCTAGGTAGGCCATGTCCACAACCCCTCCCTGGTCTACTACTTTGGTCACCCAGTCAAAGAAATCGATTAGATTCATCTGACATGACCTTCCCGCTGTGAATCGATGCTGCCTTGGGTCCTGTGCCCCACTGGCCTCTAGGTACTCAACAATTCTTTCCTTCAGAAGTGATTCCATCATTTTCCCTACCACTGAGGTCAAACTAACTGGTCTGTAGTTTTCTGCCTCTGCCCATCTCCCACTTTTGTGAAGAGGAATCACATCTGCCCTCCTCCAGTCCTCAGGCACCACCCCATCCTCTCATGATTTGTTAAAGAGAGTAGTCAGCTGTGTCACTAGTTCTACCCTTAGTTCTTTTAGGATTTTTGTGTGAATCCCATTAGGCCCCATTGCTTTGTCCACCTTCAATTTTACTAGTTCTTTCAGAACCCTTTCTACTGTAAATGGACTGGTATCGACCCCCGTCACCAGAGTGTTTCTCTTGTTTGGTTTAGGTACCTCCCCCTCCTCTTCTTTTGTGAATACTGAGCAGAAGTATTCATTCAGTATCCCTGCTTTTTCACTGTCACCCTCTGCCCACATCCCCCCTTTATTAAGCTTCAGTATCCCTCCCTTGGTCTTTCTTCGCTCCCTAATGTACCTATAAAACGTCTTATCCCCCTTCTTAACAGAGCTGGCTATCCTTTCCTTGGTTTGGGCCTTTGCTATTCTGCCTGCCTTCCCTGCCTCTTTCTGCCTTAACTGATAAAGTTCTTTGTCCTGCTCCTTCTGTGTTTCCTTATATTTCCTGAATGCTATCCTTTTCTCCTTAATCTTCCCTGCCACCTCTTTTGAGAACCATAGCGTTTTTTCCTTCGTTGTGTTTTGTTGATTTGCTTCACACAAAGGCTTGTTGCCTCTGTGATGGCTGTTTTGATTACTCCCCATTGTTCTTCCACCTCTCCGTCTTTCTTGTTTGCTAGTGCTTTTCTGAGGCACCCTCTCATTTTCCCAAAGTCAGCCCTCCTAAAGTCCAGTATTCTTGCTTTTGTATGGCTTGATTCTATGGCTGCGTTTATCATGAACCACACTGTTTGGTGGTCGCTTGTTCCCAGATGGGTATCCACTTCTAAATCTGATATTCTTTCTCCATCCCCATTTGAGAGTACCAGGTCTAAGAGTGCTCCCTCCCAAGTGGGTTCCAATACTAGCTGCCTGAGGTATGCCCCTTGTAGGGCATCAAGAATGACCCTGCTCTTGGATGTGCCTGCAGCAAAGGTGCTCCAGTTAACATCTGGCATATTAAGATCCCCCATCAACAATATCTCCCCTTTTTCTGCCATTCTAAGGATGCCTTCTATCATTTCCTTGTCCATTCCCTCCCCCTGAGATGGGGTTCTGTATACAACCCTCATGTGGATTGTGGTGCCATTTCCTGTGTCCAGGGTGACCCAGAGTGTCTCATCTGCTCCCTGTTTACTCTTTAGTTCTGTTGCTTTGATCCCTTCTTTTACATAGAGAGCTACTCTGCCTCCTCTTTTACCCTCCCTGTCCCTCCTGTAGATTGTGTATCCTGGTATGCTGACATCCCAGTCAGGGTGCTTTGTGTACCATGTTTCTGTGACTGCCACCATATCCAGGCATCCCTCTTCCATCAAGACCAGTAGTTTAGGAAGCTTGTTACACAGACTACAGGCATTGGTACTCATCACCCTCCAATTTTTTATGGCCTTACCCCTTTCTGCCCCATCCGTGTCTTTACTGCCTTTGCCTTTTTTTGCATTTATCTCTGTCCTGCTCCCTAATGACGTCTCTACATTGGTGTTTGCCTCAATAATTATCATGTTTTGTTGGGGGAGGTTGGGATTTCCCTGCTCCTTTTTAGTCCCCCCCAGCTAGTTTAAATGCTTGCCAATGAAGCATTTAAACCTATCACCTAGGATCCTGGATCCCCCCTGGACAGATACAGACCATTGTGCCAGTATAGGCCTGCATCCCTCCAGGTGGCTCCCCAGTCCCCAATGAAGCCAAAACCCTGAGCTCCACACCAGTTGTTCAACCTTTCATTGAATTCCATGGTGAGGAGTACCCTAGCATCACCCTTGCCATAGACAGGCAGCACCTCTGAGAAGGACACTGTATGCACCACTTGTCTAAGGCCCCTCCCCAACTCTACAGACTCCTCTTGCACTGCTCTGATCCCATTCCTAGCCAGGTCATTTGTCCCTAGGTGGACAATGACATCCAGATCCCTCCCTGTGCAGCTGCTCCCATGATCGTGAGGATTCGCTTCCTGTCCCTCCAAGCCATGGCACCAGGCAGGCACCTTACCTCCTGCTCCCCTTCTTCCCCCACTTCTACCCCCTAATGATTGAGTCCCCCACCAGGAGTTGTTTCCTTCCCCTGTGGGGTCCTGTGCCACCCTCCTGTGGGTCTTCTTTGTGGATCTCCACTCCAGGTGCCTCCATAGAGGAACCACTGTCCACCAGAACAGCATATGAAGTGTGAAGAGGTACAGCTGGCGGGATGCACCTCTGTTCCACCACCCTCTCCCTGCCTGAGCCCACCTTGGTCCAGTCACTCCTCTTTCTTAGCAACCTCTGAGGTACTGGCAGTAGCCCTGGTGGTCTCTGGGTGGGGGAAAAGGTTTCACGAGTCCTAGCCAAGTCAGCCTGGAGACAGGCAACCTCCTCCCTTAGACCAGAGAGGTGCCTGCAAAAAGGGCAGCATCGCAGCCTCTAGAATGTCTCCCGGAACACTGCTGCCCCACAGCCATTGCACTGCACCACTCCCATCATGTCTTATTTTGTGTCCCTGCTCCTGTTTCTCTGCATGCTTACTCTCTCCTCTCCTTACAACTCTCACCCCTCCTGTCCTGGACAGCAACTTCCTATATTCTTCAGTAGCCTCCCTTCTTCCTTGCTCAGAGTCAGACCTCCAGCATCTAGGGGGTGAGAAAGAGCTACTTTTTTCCTTTAGGGCTGACAAAACTATGTTTTCTCTATGATCCTTCCCTTCCTACTGCCAAACAGGAAGTTCCTGTTGTCAGTCAAATCCAGTGGTTATAAAAGAAGAACTGGCTTAGGAGGGAGGGTGGAGGAGTGGGATGAATAGCACTTAGAAAGCAAAATGGTAGTTTTTTTCCAGTTAGCTGCTTTCTGCTGTACAAAAAATATTTCTACCTTCCAAAAGCTACCAGCAGGAAGTTGTAATTTGAGTCACCTGTTTTACACTGCTTAAGCCACACCCCCAATTAGCCTCTTTTCCCTCCTACTGATTTAGCAAAGTAAGTTGATACAGTACCCTTCCCAACATAGAAACACACACTGACTTTTTTATCTTTATTTCATTTAAACCCTAAATGAGACAACCACTACTTCTAATAAAGTATCTGTTTGCTTAATCTCAACAAGCACAGACACCTGCTGAGATAGAAGTGTAAAATTAGTAAGAAAATGATAGTTTTTTCCAGTTAGCTGCTTTCTGATCCACAAACAAGTTTTCTGTCTTCCAGAAGCTACCAGTAGGAAGTTGTAATTTGAGTCACCTGCTTTTATACTGCTTAAGCCACACCCCCAAATAGCCTATTTTCCCTCCTGATTTAGTAAAGTAAGTTGATACAGTACCCTTCCCAACACAGAAACATACACTGACTTATTTTTATTTTTATTTTTTAAACCCTAAATGAGACCCCCTCTACTTCTAATAAAGTATCTGTTTGCTTAATCTCAACAGGCACAGACTCCTGCTGAGACAGAAGTGTTAAATTAGTAAGAAAATGGTAGTTTTTTCCAGTTAGCTGCGTCCTGCTGTACAAACAAGATTTCTGCCGTCCAGAAGTTACCAGCAGGAACTTATAATTTGAGTCACCTGCATTTATACTGCTTATGCCACACCTCAAATTAGCCTCTTTTCCCTTCTACTGATTTAGCAAACTAAATTGATACAGTACCCTTCCCAACACAGAAACACAAACTGATATTTTTTATTTTTATTTATTTTAAACCCTAAATGAGACCCTTCTACTTCTAATAAAGTATATGTTTGCTTAATCTCAACAGGCACAGATTCCTGCAGAGATAGAAGAGTTAAATTAGTAAGAAAATTGTAGTTTGTTTTCCATAGCTGCTTTCTGCTGTACAAACAAGATTTCTGCCTTCCAGAAGCAACCAGCAGGACATTGCAATTTTAGTCACCTGCTTTTATACTGCTTAAGCCACACCGCCAATTAGCCTCTTTTCCCTCCTACTGATTTAGCAAAGTAAGTTGATGCAGTAACCTTCCCAACACAGAAACACACACTGACTTTCTTTATTTTTTTAAACCCTAAATGAGACCCACTCTACTTCTAATAAAGTATCTGATTACTTAATCTCAATAGGCACAGACTTCTGTTGAGATATAAGTGTTAAATTAGTAAGAAAAACGGTAGTTTTTTCTTTCCAGTTTTATGCTGTACAAAAAAGATTTATGCCTTCCAGAAGTTAACACGAGGAAGTTGTAATTTTAGTCACCTGCATTTATACTGCATAAGCCACACGCCCAATGAACCTATGTTCCCTCCTACTGATTTAGCAAAGTAAGTTGATATAGTACCCTCCCTAACACAGAAACACTCACTGACTTTTTTATTTTTATTTTTGTAAAACCCTAAATGAGACCCCCTCTACTTCTAATAAAGTATCTGTTTGCTTAATCTCAACAGGCACAGACTCCTGCTGAGATAGAAGTGTTAAATTAGTAAGAAACATTGTAGTTTTTTTCCAGTTAGCTGCTTTCCGCTGTATAAACAAGACTTCTACCTTCCAGAAGCTACCAGCAGGAAGCTGTAATTTGAGTCACCTGCTTTTATACTGCTTAAGTCACACCCCAATTAGCCTCTTTTCCCTCCTACTGATTTAGTAAAGTAAGTTGATGCAGTACCCTTCCCACCACAGAAACACACACTGACTGTTTTTATTTTTATTTTTTAACCCTAAATGAGACCTCCTCTACTTCTAATAAAGTATCTGTTTGCTTAATCTCAATAGGCACAGACTCCTGCTGTGATATGAGTGTTAAAATAGTAAGAAAATGATAGTTTTTTCCAGTTAGCTGCTTTCTGTTGCACAAACAAGATTTCTGTCTTCCAGAAGCTACCAGCAGGAAGATGTAATTTGAGTCACCTGCTTTTATACTGCATAAGCCACACCCCTATTAACCTCTTTTCCCTGCTACTAATTTAACAAAGTAAGTTGATACAGTACCCTTCCCAACACAGAAACACACACTGACTTTTTTAAACCCTAAATGAGACCCTTCTACTTCTAATAAAGTATCTGTTTGCTTAATCTCAGCAGGCACAGATTCCTGCTGAGATGCAAGTGTTAAATTAGTAAGAAAATGGTAGTTCTTTTATCCAGTTAGCTGCTTTCTGCTGTACAAACAAGATTTTTGCCTTCCAGAAGCAACCAGTAAGATGTTGTAATTTTAGTCACATGCTTTTTTACTGCATAAGCCACACCCCAACTTAGCCACTTTTCCTCCTACTGATTTTGCAAAGTAAGTTGATGCAGTACCCTTCCCAACACAGAAACACACACTGACATTTTTTAATTTTTTAACCCTAAATGAGACTCCCTCTACTTCTAATAAAGTATCTCTTTGCTTAATCTCAATAGGCACAGACTCCGGCTGAGATTGAAGTGTTAAATTAGTAAGAAAATGGTAGCTTTTTCCCAGTTAGCTGCTTTCTGCTATACAAATAAGATTTCTGACTTCCAGAAGGTACAAGCAGGAAGTTGTAATTTGAGTCACCTGCTTTCATACTGTTTAAGCCACACACCCAATTAGCCTCTTTTCCCTCATACTGACTTAGCAAAGTAAATTGATACAGTACCCTCCCCAACACAGAAACACACACTGACTTCTTTTATTTTTATTGTTTAAACCCTAAATGAGACCCCCTCTACATCTAATAAAGTATATGTTTGCTTAATCTCAACAGGCAAAGACTCATGCTGAGATAGAAGTGTTAAATTAATAAGAAATATTGTAGTTTTTTTCCAGTTAGCTGCTTTCTGCTGTACAAACAAAATTTCTGCTTTCCAAAAGCTACCAGCAGGAAGTTGTAATTTGAGTCACCTGCTTTATACTGCTTAAGCCACAGGCACAATTAGCCTCTTTCCCCTCCTACTGATTTAGCAAAGCAGGTTGATACAGTACACTTCCCGACACAGAAAAACACACTGCCTTTTTTTATTTCTTTTAAACCCTAAATGAGACCCCTCTACTTCTAATAAAGTATCTGTTTGCTTAATCTCACCAGGCGAAGACTCCTGCTGAGATAGAAGTGTTAAATTAGTAAGCAAAATGGTAGCTTTTTTCCAGTTAGCTGCTTTCTGCTGTACAAACAAGATTTCTACCTTCCAGAAGCTATCAGCAGGAAGTTGTAATTTGAGTCACCTGTTTTACACTGCTTAAGCCACACCCCCAATTAGCCTCTTTCCCTCCTACTGATTTAGCAAAGCAAGTTGATACAGTACCCTTCCCAACATAGAAACACACACTGACTTTTTTATTTTTATTTCATTTAAACCCTAAATATGACAACCTCTACTTCTAATAAAGTATCTGTTTGCCTAATCTCAACAAGCACAGACACCTGCTGAGATAGAAGTGTTAAATTAGTAAGAAAATGATAGTTTATTTCCAGTAAGCTGCTTTCTGATCCACAAACAAGATTTCTGCCTTCCAGAAGCTACCAGTAGGAAGTTGTAATTTGAGTCACCTGCTTTTATACTGCTTAAGCCACACCCCCATTTAGCCTCTTTTCCCTCCTACTGAGGTAGCAAACAAAGTTGATACAGTACCCTTCCCAACACAGAAACATACACAACCTTTTTTATTTTTACTTTTTTAAACCCTAAATGAGACCCACTCTACTTCTAATTAAGTATCTGTCTGCTTAATCTCAACAGGCACAGACTCCTGCTGAGATAGAAGTGATTAATTAGTAAGAAAAATTATAGTTTTTTTCCAGTTAGCTGCATTCCGCTGTACAAACAAGATTTCTGCCTTCCAGAAGCTACCAGCACAAAGTTGTAGTTTGAGTCACCTGCTTTTGTGCTGCTTAACCACCCCCAATTAGCTTATTTTCCCTCCTACTGACTAAGCAAAGTAAGTTGATACAGAACCCTTCCCAACACAGAAACATAAACTGACTTTTTTCTTTTTCTTTTTTAAAACCCTAAATGAGAACCCCTCTACTTCTAATAAAGTATCTGTTTGCGTAATCTCAACAGGCACAGACTCCTGCTGAGAAAGAAGTATGAAATTAGAAAGAAAAATGGTGGTTTTTTTCTTTCCAGTTTTCTGCTGTACAAACAAGATTTATGCCTTCCAGAATCTACCAGCAGGAAGTTGTAATTTTAGTCACCTGCATTTATACTGCTTAAGCCACACACCCAATTAACCTATTTTCCCTCATACTGATTTAGCAAAGAAAATTGATATAGTATCCTCCCTAATACAGAAACACACACTGACTTTTTTATTTTTATTTTTTTAAAACCCTAAATGAGACCCCCTCTACTTCTAATAAAGTATCAGTTTGCTTAATCTCAATAGGCACAGACTCCTAATGAGATAGAAGTGTTAAATTAGTAAGAAACATTGTAGTTTTTTTCCAGTTATCTGCTTTCCGCTGTACAAACAAGACTTCTGCCTTCCAGAAGCTACCAGCAGGAAGTGGTAATTTGAGTCACCTGTTTTATACTGCTTAAGTCACTCGACAATTAGGCTCTTTTCCCTCCTACTGATTTAGCAAACTAAGTTGATACAGTACCCTTCCCAACACAGGAACACACACTGACTTTTTTATTTCTATTTTTTTAAACCCTAAATGAGACCCCTCTACTTCTAATAAAGTATCTGTTTGCTTAATCTCAAAAGGCATGGACTCCTGCTGAGATGGAAGTGTTAAATTAGTAAAAAACATTGTAGTTTTTTTTCGAGTTAGCTGCTTTCCGTTGTACAAACAAGACTTCTGCCATCCAGAAACTACCAGCAGGAACTTATAATTTGAGTCACCTGCATTTATACTGCTTATGCCACACCTCAAATTAGCCTCTTTTCCCCTCCTACTGATTTAGCAAACTAAATTGATACAGTACCCATCCCAGCACAGAAACACACACTGATATGTTTTATTTTTATTTATTTTAAACGCTAAATGAGACCCCCTTTACTTCTAATAAAGTTCTGTTTGCTTAATCTCAACAGGCACAGAATCCTGCAGAGATAGAAGTGTTAAATTAGTAAGAAAATTGTAGTTTTTTTCCAGTTAGCTGCTTTCTGCTGTACAAACAAGATTTCTGCCTTCCAGAAGCAACCAGCAAGACATTGTAATTTTAGTCACCTGCTTCTATACTGCTTAAGTCACACCGCCAACTAGCCTCTTTTCCCTCCTACTGATTTAGCAAAGTAAGTTGATGCAGTAACCTTCCCAACACAGAAACACACACTGACTTTCTTTATTTTTTTAAACCCTAAATGAGACCCCCCTCTACTTCTAATAAAGTATCTGTTTGCTTAATCTCAAGAGGCACAGATTCCTGCTGAGATAGAAATGTTAAATTAGTAAGAAAAATGGTAGTTTTTTCTTTACAGTTTTCTGCTGTACAAACAAGATTTATGCCTTCCAGAATCAACCAGCAGGAAGATGTAATTTCAGTCACCTGCATTTGTACTGCTTAAGCCACACATCCAATTAATCTACTTTCCCTCCTACTGATTTAGCAAAGTAAATTGATATAGTACCCTCTCTAACACAGAAACACACACTGACTTTTTTATTTTTACTTTTTTAAAACCCTATATGAGACCCCCTCTACTTCTAATAAAGTATTTGTTAGCTTAATCTCAATAGGCACAGACTCCTGCTGAGATAGAAGTGTTTAATTAGTAAAAAACAGGGCAGTTTGTTTTCCAGTTAGCTGCATTCCGCTATACAAACAAGACTTCTGCCTTCCAGAAGCTACCAGCAGGAAGTTGTAATTTGAGACAACTGTTTTATACTGCTTAAGTCACACCTCAATTAGTCTCTTTTCCCTCCTACTGATTTAGCAAACTAAGTTGATACAGTACCCTCCCAACACAGAAACACACACTGACTTTTTTATTTTTATTTTTTTAAACCCTAAATGAGACCCCTCTACTTCTAATAAAGTATCTGTTTGCTTAATCTCAATAGGCACAGACTCCTGCTGAGATAGAAGTGTTAAATTAGTAAGAAACATTGTAGTTTTTTTTTCCAGTTAGCTGCTTTACACTGTACAAACAAGACTTCTGCCTTCCAGAAGCTACCAGCTGGAAATTTTAATTTGAGTCATCTGCTTTTATACTGCTTAAGCCACACCCCAATTAGGCTCTTTTCCCTCCTACTGATTTAGCAAATTAAGTTGATACAGTACCCTTCCCAACACAGAAACACACACTGACTTTTTTATTTTTATTTTTTTAAACCCTAAATGAGACCCCTCTACTTCTAATAAAGTATCTGTTTGCTTAATCTCAAAAGGCACAAACTCCTGCTGAGATAGAAGTGTTAAATTAATAAGACACATTGTAGTTTTTTTCCAGTTAGCTGCTTTCTGCTGTTCAAACAAAATTTCTGCTTTCCAAAAGCTACCAGCAGGAAGTTGTAATTTGAGTCACCTGCTTTATACTGCTTAAGCCACAGCCCCATTAGCCTCTTTTCCCTCCTACTGATTTAGCAAAGTAAGTTGATACAGTACACGTCCCAACACAGAAAAACACACTGACTTTTTTAATTTTATTTCTTTTAAACCCTAAATGAGACCCCTCTACTTCTAATAAAGTATCTGTTTGCTTAATCTCACCAGGCGAAGACTCCTGCAGAGATAGAAGTTTTAAATTAGTAAGCAAAATGGTATATTTTTTCCAGTTAGCTGCTTTCTGCTGTACAATCAAGATTTCTACCTTCCAGAAGCTACCAGCAGGAAGTTGTAAATTGTGTCACCTGTTTTACACTGCTTAGGATACACCCCCAATTAGCCTCTTTTCCCTCCTACTGATTTAGAAAAGTAAGTTGATACAGTACCCTTCCCAACATAGAAACACACACTGACTTTTTTTTATTTTTTTTCATTTAATCCTAAATGAGACAACCTCTACTTCTAATAAAAGTATCTGTTTGTTAATCTCAACAAGCACAGACACCTTCTGAGATAGAAGTGTTAAATTAGTAAGAAAATGATAGTTTATTTCCAGTTAGCTGCTTTCTGATCTACAAACAAGTTTTCTGTCCTCCAGAAGCTACCACTAGGAAGTTGTAATTTGAGTCACCTGCTTTTATACTGCTTAAGCCTCACCCCCATTTAGCTTCTTTTCCCTCATACTGATATAGCAAACAAAGTTGATACAGTACCCTTCCCAACACAGAAACATACACTACCTTTTTTATTTTTATTTTTTTAAACTCTAAATGGGACCCACTCTACTTATAATAAAGTATCTGTCTGCTTAATCTGAACAGGCACAGACTCCTGCTGAGATAGAAGTGTTTAATTAGTAAGAAAAATGATTGTTTTTTTCCAGTTAGCTGCATTCTGCTGTACAAACAAGATTTCTGCCTTCCAGAAGCTACAAGCAGGAACTTATAATTTGAGTCACCTGCATTTATACTGCTTATGCCACACCTCAATTAGTCTCTTTCCCTCCTACTGATTTAGCAAACTAAGTTGATACAGTACCCTCCCCAACACAGAAACACACACTGACTTTTTTATTTTTATTTTTTAAACCCTAAATGAGACCCCTCTACTTCTAATAAAGTATCTGTTTGCTTAATCTCATTAGGCACAGACTCCTGCTGAGATAGAAGTGTTAAATTAGTAAGAAACATTGTAGTTTTTTTTCCAGTTAGCTGCTTTACACTGTACAAACAAGACTTCTGCCTTCCAGAAGCTACCAGCTGGAAATTTTAATTTGAGTCATCTGCTTTTATACACCTTAAGCCACACCTCAATTAGTCTCTTTCCCTCCTACTGATTTTGCAAACTAAGTTGATACAGTACCCTCCCCAACACAGAAACACACACTGACTTTTTTATTTTTATTTTTTTAAACCCTAAATGAGACCCCTCTACTTCTAATAAAGTATCTGTTTGCTTAATCTCATTAGGCACAGACTCCTGCTGAGATAGAAGTGTTAAATTAGTAAGAAACATTGTTGTTTTTTTTTCCAGTTATGCTTTACGCACTATACAAACAAGACTTCTGCCTTCAGAAGCTACCAGCTGGAAATTTTAATTTGAGTCATCTGCTTTTATACTGCTTTTAAGCCACACCCCAATTAGGCTCTTTTCCTCCTACTGATTTAGCAAATTAAGTTGATACAGTACCCTTCCCAACACAGAAACACACACTGACTTTTTTTTGTTATTATTTTTAAACCCTAAATGAGACCCCTCTACTTCTAATAAAGTATCTGTTTGCTTAATCTCAAAAGGCACAGACTCCTGCTGAGACAGAAGTGTTAAATTAATAAGACACATTGTAGTTTTTTTCCAGTTAGCTGCTTTCTGCTGTTCAAACAAAATTTCTGCTTTCCAAAAGCTACCAGCAGGAAGTTGTAATTTGAGTCACCTGCTTTATACTGCTTAAGCCACAGCCCCATTAGCCTCTTTTCCCTCCTACTGATTTAGCAAAGTAAGTTGATACAGTACACGTCCCAACACAGAAAAACACACTGACTTTTTTATTTTTATTTCTTTTAAACCCTAAATGAGACCCCTCTATTTCTAATAAAGTATCTGTTTGCTTAATCTCACCAGGCGAAGACTCCTGCAGAGATAGAAGTTTTAAATTAGTAAGCAAAATGGTATCTTTTTTCCAGTTAGCTGCTTTCTGCTGTACAATCAAGATTTCTACCTTCCAGAAGCTACCAGCAGGAAGTTATAAATTGTGTCACCTGTTTTACACTGCTTAGGATACACCCCCAATTAGCCTCTTTTCCCTCCTACTGATTTAGAAAAGTAAGTTGATACAGTACCCTTCCCAACATAGAAACACACACTGACTTTTTTATTTTTATTCATTTAATCCCTAAATGAGACAACCTCTACTTCTAATAAAGTATCTGTTTGCTTAATCTCAACAAGCACAGACACCTGCTGATATAGAAGTGTTAAATTAGTAAGAAAATGATAGTTTATTTCCAGTTAGCTGCTTTCTGATCCACAAACAAGTTTTCTGTCCTCCAGAAGCTACCACTAGGAAGTTGTAATTTGAGTCACCTGCTTTTATACTGGTTAAGCCTCAACCTCATTTAGCTTCTTTTCCCTCATACTGATTTAGCAAACAAAGTTGATACAGTACCCTTCCCAACACAGAAACATACACTACCTTTTTTATTTTTATTTTTTTGAACTCTAAATGGGACCCACTCTACTTATAATAAAGTATCTGTCTGCTTAATCTGAACAGGCACAGACTCCTGCTGAGATAGAAGTGTTTAATTAGTAAGAAAAATGATTGTTTTTTTCCAGTTAGCTGCATTCTGCTGTACAAACAAGATTTCTGCCTTCCAGAAGCTACAAGTAGGAACTTATAATTTGAGTCACCTGCATTTATACTGCTTATGCCACACCTCAAATTTGCCTCTTTTCCCTTCTAATGATTTAACAAAGTAACTTAATACAGTACCCTTCCCGACACAGAAACACACACTGACTTCTTTATTTTTATTTTTTCAAACCTAAATGAGTCCCCCTCTACTTCTAATAAAGTATCTGTTTGCTTAATCTCAACAGGCACAGACTCCTACTAAGATAGAAGTGTTAAATTGGTAAGAAAATGATAGTTTTTTTCAGTTAGCTGCTATCTGCTGCACAAACAAGATTTCTGTTTTCCAGAAGCTACCAGCAGGAGGTTGTAATTTGAGTCACCTGCTTTTATACTACTTAAGACACACCCCAATTAGACTCTTTTCCCTCCTACTGATTTAGCAAAGTAAGTTGATTTAGTACCCTTCCCAACACAGAAACAAACATTTACTTTTTTATTGTTATTTCTTTTAAACCCTAAATGAGACCCCCTCTACTTCTAATAAAGTATCTGTCTGCTTAATCTCAACAGGCACAGACTCCTGCTGAAATCGAAGTGTTAAATTAGTAGACAAATGGTCATTTTTTTCCATTTAGCTGCATTCTGCTGTACAAACAAGAATTCTGCCTACCTGAAGCTACCAGCGGGTAGTTGTAATTTGAGTCACCTGCTTTAATACTACTTAAGCCACACCCCAATAAGCCTCTTTTCTCTCCTACTGATTTAGCAAAGTAAGTTGATACAATACCCTTCCCAAAACAGAAACAGAGACTTACTTTTTTATTTTTATTTTTATAACCCTAAATGAGACCCCCTCTAGTTCTAATAAAGTATCTGTTTGCTTAATCTCAACAGGCACAGACTCCTGGTGAAATAGAAGTGTTTAATTACTCAGAAAAATGGTATTTTTTTTCTTTCCAGTTTTCTGCTGCAGAAACAAGATTTCTGCCTTCCAGAAGCTACCAGCAGGTAGTTGTAATTTGAGTCACCTGCTTTTATACTGGTTAAGCCACACCCCCAATTAGCCTCTTTTTTCTCCTACTGATTTAGCAAAGTTAGTTGATGCAGTGCCCTTCCCAACACAGAACCATATGCTACCATTTTTAATTTTTTTTAAACCCTAACTGAGACCCACTCTACTTCTAATAAAGTATCTGTCTGCTTAATCTCAATAGGCACAGACTCCTGCTGAGATAGAAGTGTTTAATTAGTAGGAAAAATAATAGTTTTTTTCCAGTTAGATGCATTCTGCTGTACAGACAAGATTTCTGCCTTCCAGAAGCTACCAGCACAAAGTTGTAATTTGAGTCACGTGCTTTCAAGCTGCTTAAACCACCCTCAATTAGCCTATTTTCCCCTACTGACTTAGCAAAGTAAGTTGATACAGTACCCTTCCCAACACAGAAACTTACACTGACTTTTTAATTTTTATTTTTTAAAACCCTAAATGAGACCCCCTCTACTTCTAATAAAGAATCTGTTTGCTTAATCTCAACAGGCACAGACTCCTGCTGAGATAGAAGTGTTTAATTACTAAGAAACCGTGTAGTTTTTTCCAGTTAGCTGCTTTCCGCTGTACAAAAAAGACTTCTGCCTTCCAGAAGCTACCAGCAGGAAGTTGTAATTTGAGTCACCAGTTTTATACTGCTTAAGTCACACCTCAATTAGGCTCTTTTCCCTCCTACTCATTTAGCAAACTAAGCTGATTCAGTACCCTTCCCAACACAGAAACACACACTGACTTTTTTATTTTTATTTTTTTAAACCCTAAATGAGACCCCTTTATTTCTAATAAAGTATCTGTTTGCTTAATCTCAATAGGCACAGACTCCTGCTGAGATATATGTGTTAAATTAGTAAGAAATATTGCAGTTTTTTTCCCAGTTAGCTGCTTTCCACTGTACAAACAAGACTTCTGCCATCCAGAAGCTACAAGCAGGAACTTATAATTTGAGTCACCTGCATTTATACTGCTTATGCCACACCTCAAATTAACCTCTTTTCCCTTCTACTGATTTAACAAAGTTAATACAGTACCCTTCCCGACACAGAAACACACACTGACCTTTTAATTTTTATTTTTTTAAAACCTAAATGAGACCCCCTCTACTTCTAATTAAGTATCTGTTTGCTTAATCTCAACAGGCACAGACTCTTGCTGATATAGAAGTGTTTAATTGGTAAGAAAATGATAGTTTTTTTAGTTAGCTGCTAACTGCTGCACAAACAATATTTCTGTTGTCCAGAAGCTACCAGCAGGTAGTTGTAATTTGAGTCACCTGCTTTTATACTACTAAAGCCACACCCAAATTAGCCTCTTTTCCCTCCTACTGATTTAGCAAAGTAAGTTGATACAGTACCCTTCCTGACACAGAAACTTAGACTGACTTTTTTAACATTTATTATTTTTACCCTTAATGAGACCCCTTCTATTTCTAATAAAGTATCTGTCTGCTTAATCTCAACATGCACAGACTCCTGCTGAGATAGAAGTGTTAAATTAGTAAGAAACATTGTATTTTTTTTCCGGTTAGCTGCTTCCTGCTGTACAAACAAGATTTCTGCCATCCAGAAGTTACCAGCAGGAACTTATAATTTGAGCCACTGCATTTATACTGCTTATACCCACCACGTCAAGTGTACTCTTTTCCCTTCACTGATTAAACCAACTAAATTGATACAGTATTGCTTCCCCAGCTTACAGAAACACACACTGATATGTCTTTATTTTTATTTAATTTAAACCCTAAATGAGACCCTTCTACTTCTAATAAAGTATCTGTTTGCTTAATCTCAAAAGGCACAGATTCCTGCAGAGATAGAAGTGTTAAATTAGTAAGAAAATTGTAGTTTTTTTTCCAGTTAGCTGCTTTCTGCTGTACAAACAAGATTTCTGCCTTCCAGAAGCAACCAGCAGGACACTGTAATTTTAGTCACCTGCTTTTATACTGCTTAAGCCACAACGCCAATTAACCTCTTTTCCCTCCTTCTGATTTAGCAAAGTAAGTTGATGCAGTAACCTTCCCAACACAGAAACACACTGACTTTCTTTATTTTTTTAAAACCTAAATGAGACCACCACTACTTATAATAAAGTATCTGTTTGCTTAATCTCAATTGGCACAGACTCCTGATGAGATAGAAGTATTAAATTAGTAAGAAACATTGTAGTTTTTTCCAGTTATCTGCTTTCCGCTGTACAAACAAGACTTCTGCCATCCAGAAGTTACCAGCAGGAACTTATAATTTTAGTCAACTGCTTTTATACTGGTTAAGTAACACCACCAACTAGCCTCCTTTCCCTCCTACTGATTTAGCAAAGAAAGTTGATGCAGTAACCTTCCCAACACAGAAACACACACTGACTTTCTTTATTTTTTTAAACCCTAAATGAGACCCCCTCTACTTCAAATAAAGTATATGTTTGCTTAATCTCAACAGGCACAGATTCCTGCTGAGATAGAAATGTTAAATTAGTAAGAAAAATGGTAGTTTTTTCTTTCCAGTTTTCTGCTGTACAAACAAGATTTATGCCTTCCAGAATCTACCAGCAGGAAGAAGTAATTTCAGTCACCTGCATTTGTACTGCTCAAGCCACAAGTCCAATTAACCTACTTTCCCTCCTACTGATTTAGCAAACTAAGTTGATACGGTACCCTTCCCAACACAGAAACACACACTGACTTTTTTATTTTTATTTTTTTAAACTCTAAATGAGACCCCTCTACTACTAATAAAGTACCTGTTTGCTTAATCTCAATAGGCACAGACTCCTGCTGAGATAGAAGTGTTAAATTATTAAGAAACATTGTAGTTTTTTTCAGTTACTGCTTGCTGTCAGAAACAAAAATTTCCTTTCCAAAAGCACCAGCAGGAAGTTGTAATTGAGTCACCTGCTATACTGCTTAAGCCACAGCCCCAATTAGCCTATTTTCCTCCTTCTGATTAGCAAAGTAAGTTGGATAGTACACTTCCCAACACAGAAAACACACTGACTTTTTTATTTTATTTCTTTTAAACCTAAATGAGACCTTCTACTTCTAATAAAGTATCTGTTTGCTTAATCTCACCAGGCGAAGACTCCTGCTGAGATAGAAGTGTTAAATTAGTAAGCAAAATGGTAGCATTTTTCCAGTTAGCTGCTTTCTGCTGTACAAACAAGATTTCTACCTTACAGAAGCTACCAGCAGGAAGTTGTAATTTGAGTCACCTGTTTTCCACTGCTTAAGCCACACGCCCAATTAGCCTCTTTTCCCTCCTACTGATTTAGAAAAGTAAGTTGATACAGTATTCTTCCCAACATAGAAACACAAACTGACTTTTTTTAATTTTATTTCATTTAAACCCTAAATGAGACAACCTCTACTTCTAATAAAGTATCTGTTTGCTTAATCTCAGCAAGCACAGACACCTGCTGAGAGATAGAGAAGTGTTAGAGATAGTAAGAAAATGATAGTTTATTTCAGTTAGCTGCTCTGAACCACAAACAAGTTTTCTGTCTTCAGAAGCTACCACTAGGAAGTTGTAATTTGAGTCACCTGCTTTATACTGTAAAGCACACCCCATTTAGCCTCTTTACCCTCATACTGATTTAGCAAACAAAGTTGATACAGTACCCTTCCCAACACAGAAACATACACTACCTTTTTTATTTTTATTTTTTTAAACCCTAAATGAGACCCACTCTACTTCTAATAAAGAATCTGTCTGCTTAATCTCAACAGGCACAGACTCCTGCTGAGATAGAAGTGTTTAATTAGTAGGAAAAATAATTGTTTTTTTCCAGTTAGCTGCATTCTGCTGTACAGACAAGATTTCTGCCTTCCAGAAGCTAGAAGCCAGAACTTATTATTTGAGTCACCTGCATTATACTGCTTATGCCACACCTCAAATTAGCCTCTTTTCCTTCTAATGACTTAACAAGTAACCATACCAGTACCACTTCGACATAGAAACACACACTGACTTCTTTATTTTTATTTTTAAAACCTAAATGAGTCCCCTCTACTTCCAATAAAGTATCTGTTTACAGCCCCAATCTCAACAGGGCACAGACTCCTGCTGAAATTAGAAGTGTTAAATTGGTCAGAAAAGGATAGTTTTTTTTTTTTTCAGTTAGCTGCTATCTGCAGCACAAACAGACCCTGTTTTCAGAAGCTACCAGCAGAGGTTATGAAATTTGAGTCTACGCTATTATACTACTTAAGCCCCACACCCCAATTAGCCTCCTTCCTCCTACTGATTTTGCAAAGTAAGTTGATTTAGTCCACCTTCCCAACACAGAAACAAACAATAACTTTTTATTGTTATTTCTTAAGCCCTAAATAAGACACCCTCTACTTCCTAATAATGATATCTGTCTTATTAATCTCAACAGGCACAGACTCCTGCTGAAATCGAGTATTAAATTAGTAGACAAATGGTCATTTTATTCCATTTAGCTGCATTCTGCTGCTACAAACAAGATTTCTGCCTTCCAGGATTACCAGCTGGTAGTTGTAATTTAAGAGTCACCTGCTTTAATACTACTTAAGCCACACCCAATAAGCCTCTTTTCTCTCCTACTGATTTAGCAAGATGAGATTGATACAATACCATACAGCTTACAGAAACATGGAGCTGACTTTTTTGTTTTATTTTTATAACCCTAAATGAGACCCCTCTAGTTCTAATAAAGTATCTGTTTGCTTAATCTCAGAAGGCATAGACTCCTAGGTGAAACAGAGTGTTTAATTACTCAGAAAAATGGTAGATATTTTTCTTTCCAGTTTCTGCTGCAGAAAGATTTCTGCCTTCAGAAGCTACCAGCAGGTAGTTGTAATTTAGTCACCTGCTTTATACTGGTTAAAAAGCCACACCCCCAGTTAACTTTTTTTCTCCTACTGGTTAGCAAAGTTAGTAGATGCGAACCTTCCCAACTTACAGAAACAATGTGTCTTTTTTATTTTAATTTTTCAAACCCTAAATGGACCCCTCTACTTAGTAAAGTATCTGTTGCTAATTCTGCAGGCACAGACTCCTGCTGAGATATGTTTGATTAGTAGGAAAATAATAGTTTTTCCATAGCTGATTCTGCTGTACAGACAAGATTTCGCCTCCAGTTACCAGCACGAAGTTGTAATTTGAGTCACCTGTATTCATGCTGCAAACAATCCACAATTAGCCTATTTCCCTACTGACTTAGCAAAGTAAATTGACAGTTCCCTTCCCAAAACAAACATACATGACTTTTTTTATTTTTATTTTTTAAACCCTAAATGACCCTTCGCTTAATAAAGCATCTGTTTACTTAACTCGTCTGCACAGACTCCTGCTAAGATAGAAGTGTTTAATTAGTAAGAAATAGTGTAGTTTTTCGAGGCTGCTTTCGTTGATCAAACAAGACTTCTACCTTCCAGAAGCTACCAGCAGAGTTGTAATTTGAGTCATCGGTTTTATATCTTGAGTCACAACCTCAATTAGGCTCTTCCCTCCTACACATTTTAAAACCTGGTTGATACATTGCCCTTCCAACACAGAAACACACACACTTATTTTTATTTTTTTTTTTAATCCCTAAATGAGACCCCTCTATTTCTAATAAAGTATCTGTTTGCTTAATCTCAATAGGCACAGACTCCTGCTGAGATATATGTGTTAAATTAGTAAGAAACATTGTAGTTTTTTCCCAGTTAGCTGCTTTCAACTGTACAAACAAGACTTCTGCCATACAGAAGCTACAAGCAGGAACTTATAATTTAAGTCACCGGCATTTATACTGCTTATGCTACACCTCAAATTAACCTTTTTTCACTTCTATTGATTTAACAAAGTTAATGCATTGCTCTCGACACAGACACAATATTGATTTTTTATTTTATTTTTTAAACCTTAATGACCCTCACTTAGTAAAGTATCTGTTTTTTATCTCCAGCTGGATCTCCTGCTGAGCTAGAATTTGGTAGAAACGATAGTTTTTCGTTAGCTGTTAACTGCTGCACAAACAAGATTTTGTTTTTCCTGTGCTACTAGCAGTAGTTATAAATTGAATTCGCTTCTTTATACTACTTAAGCCACACCCAAATTAGCCTCTTTCCTACTGATTTAGCAAGTAAGGATTGATACAGTACCCTTCCCGACATGAAACATGAAGGAACTGACTTTTTTATATTTATTTTATTTACCTAAATGAGACCCCACTACTTCTAATAAAGTATCTGTTTGGTTAATCTCAACAGGCACAGACTCTGTTGAGATAAAAGTGTTAATATAAAAAATAGTAGTTTTTCTTTTCAGTTTCTGCTGACAAACAAGATTTCGGCTTGTAGAAATACTACAGGAAGTTGTCATTGATCCTTGCTTTATTCTGTTTAAGCCATACCCCACTTAGCCTATTTTCCTCCTACTGGTTTATCACAAAGAAGTTGATACAGTACCCTCCAATACAAGAAGCACACTGACTTCTTTTATTTTTATTTTTAATCCTAAATGAGACCCCCTCTGCGGTAATAGTTATCTGTTGCTTATCTCAGCAGGCACAGACTCCTGCTGTGATAGAAGTGTTAAATTAGCAACAAATGGTAGTTTTTTCAGTTAGCTGCTTCCTGCTGTACAAACAAGATTTCTGCCTCAGAGTTGCACTAGTGGGAACTTATAATTGAGTCTGCATTTATACTGCTTGTGCACCTCAAATTAGCTTCTTTTTCCCTTCTACTGATTTAACAAACTAAATTGATACAGTATTCTTCCCAACAGAAACACACTGATATTTTTTATTTTTATTTATTTTAAACCTAAATAGACCCTTTCTACTTCTAATAGCATTCGTTTGCTTAATCTCAACAGGCACAGATTCCTGCAGAGATAGAAGAGTTAAATTAGTAAGAAAATTGTGTTTTTCCAGTTAGCTGCTTTCTGCTGTACAAACAAGATTTCTGCCTTCCAGAGGCAACCAGCAGGACATTGTAATTTTAAGCACCTGCTTTTATAATGCTTAAGCCACACCGCTAATTAACCTCTTTTCCCTGCTACTGATTTAGCAAAGTACGTTGATGCAGTAACCTTCCCAACACAGAAACACACTGTCTTTATTTATTTTTTAAAACCCTAAATGAGACCCCCACTACTTATAATAAAGTATCTGTTTGCTTAATCTCAATAGGCACAGACTTCTGATGAGATAGAAGTGTTAAGTTAGTAAGAAACATTGTAGTTTTTTCCAGTTATCTGCTTTGCGCTGCACAAACAAGACTTCTACCATCCAGAAGCTACCAGCAGGAACTTATAATTTTAGTCACCTGCTTTTATACTGCTTAAGTCACACCGCCAACTAGCCTTTTCCCTCCTGCTGATTAAAGTATGTTGATGCAGTAACCTTCCCAACACAAAACACACACTGACTTTCTTTATTTTTTAAACCTCAATGAGACCCCCTACTTCTAATAAATTATCTGTTTGTTAATCTCAGCATGCCAGATTCCTGCTGAGATAGAATGTTAAATTAGTAAAGAAAATGGTAGTTTTTCTTCCAGTTTCCTGTCCAGGCAGATTTATGCCTTCCAGATCTACCAGCTGGAATATGTAATTTCAGTCACCTGCATTTGTACTGCTTAAGCCACACGTCCAATTAACCTACTTTCCCTCCTACTGATTTAGCAAACTAAGTTGATATAGTACCCTTCCCAAAACAGAAACACACACTGACTTTTTATTTTTATTTTTAAACCTAACTGAGCCCTCTACTAATAAAGTATTCAGTTTGTTTAATCCAGGCTTAAACTCCTGTTGAGATAGAAGGGTTAATTTAGTACAAATGGTAGCCTTTTTCCAGTCAGCTCTTTCTGCTGTACAAACAATTCCTACCTTCAGAAGCTATGTGAAGTTGTAATTTCAGTCACCTGTTTTACACTGCTTAAGCCACACCCCCAATTAGTATATTTCCCTCTCCACTGATTTAGAAAGGAAGTTGACAGTACCCTTCCCAACTTAAAACTACAAACTGACTTTTTATTTTTATTTCATTTAAACCTAAATGAGATAACCTCTACTTCTAATAAAGTATCTGCTTATTCTCAAACAGATACCTGCTGAGATAGAATTGGTAAATTAGTAAGAAATGATAGTTTATTTCAGTTAGCTGCTTTCGATCACAAACAAGTTTTCTGTCTTCCAGTTACCAGTAGGAAGTTGTAATTTGAGTCACTGCTTTTATACTGCTTAAGCCACACCCCCATTTAGCCTCATTTTCCTCACTCTGATTTAGCAAACAAAGTTGATACAGTACCCTTCCCAGCGCAGAAATATACACTACCTTTTTTATTTTTATTTTTTTAAACCCTAAATGAGACCCACTCTACTTCTAATTAAGTATCTGTATGTCTAATCTCAACAGGCACAGACTATCTTTGAGATAGAAGGTTTAATTAGTAAGAAAAATGATGTTTTTTCAGTTAGCTGCATCTGCTGTACAAACGGGATTTCTGCTTCCAAAGCTGCAAGCGGAACTTATAAATTGAGTCACTGGACAATGCTTATGCCACACCTCACCAGCCTCTTTTCCTCCTAGAAAGTAAGTTGATTTAGTACCCTTTCCTGCAAACAGAAACAAACAAGACTTTGTTATTGTTATTTCTTTAAACCTAAATGGAGACCTCCTCTACTTCTAATAAAGTATCTGATAAGCCAATCTCGAAAAAGCAGGCACAGACTCCTGCTGAGGGAGTGAAATGTTAGAATTAGTAGACAAATGGTCCTTTTTCCATTTAGCTGCATTCTGCTGGGAATGCAGATTTCTGCCTTCCTGAAGCTACCGCGCAGATGTAATTTGAGTCTCCGCTTAATACTACTTAAGCCACACCCCATTGGCTTCTTTTTCTCCTATTGATTTAGCAAGTGTTGATACAATACCCTTCCCAAAACAGAAACAGAGACTTACTTTTATTTTTATTTTATAACCCTAAATGAGACCCCCTCTAGTTCTAATAAAAGTATCTGTTGCTTGATCAACAGGCACTGACTTGGTGAAATAAAAGTTTAATTACTCAGAAAATGTATTTTTTTCTTTCAGTTTTCTGCTTTAGAAATAAGATTTCTGCCTTCAGAAGCATACCAGGTAGTTGTAATTTGAGTCACCTGCTTTTATACTGGTTAAGTCACACCCCCAGTTAGCCTCTTTTTTCTCCTACTGATTTAGCAAAGTTAGTTGATGCAGTACCCTTCCCAACACAAAACCATATACTACCTTTTTTATTTTTATTTTTTCAAACCCTAAATGAGACCCCCTCTACTTCTAATAAAGTATCTGTCTGCTTAATCTCAGCAGGCACAGACTCCTGCTGAGATAGAAGTGTTTAATTAGTAGGAAAAATGATAGTTTTTTTCCAGTTAGATGCATTCTGTTGTAGACAAGATTTCTGTTTTCCAAGCTACCAGCCTAAGTTGTAATTTGAGTCACCTGCATTCATGCTGCTTCTTACCCACAATTAGCCTTTCTTCTACTGACTTAGCAAAGTAATTGATACAGTTCCCTTCCCAACACAAAACATCCACTGACTTTTTTATTTTTATTTTTTAAAACCTAAATGAGACCCCTTACTTGTGATAAAGCATCTGTTTACTTAATCCAACAGGCACAGACCTGCTGAGATAGTGTTAATTAGTAGAAACAGTGTTTTTTCCAGTTAGCTACTTTCCTGTTCAAACAAGACTTCCGTTATTTCAGAAGCTACCAGCAGGAAGTTTGTAATTTGAGTCACCAGTTTATACTGCTTAAGTCACACCTTAATTGACTCTTTTCCCTCCCTACATTTAGCAAATAAGTTGATACAATTACCCTTCCCAAAATAGAAACACACACAGATTTTTTATTTTATTTTTATCCTAAATGAGACTTCTCTATTTCTAATAAAGTATTGTTTGTTATCTCAATAGGCACAGACTCCTGCTGAGATATATGTTAAAATTAGTAGAAACGATTGTAGTTTTTCCCAGTTAGCTGCTTTCAACTGTACAAACAAGACTTCTGCCATGCAGAGCTGTTAGAACTTATAATTTGAGTCACTTGCATTTATACTGCTTGTGCTACACCTCAAATTAACTTTTTCCTTCTATTATTTCAATTAGTACAATTGCCCTTTCTACACAGAAACACACACTGCTTTTTTTTTTATTTTTAAAACTTACTGAGACCCTACTTCTAACAGTATCTGTTTGCTTAATCTCAACAGGCACAGACTCCGCTGAGATAGAAGTTAATTGGTAAGAAAAGATAGTTTTTTCAGTTATTGTTAACTGCCACAAACAAGATTGTTTAGAAGCTACTAGCAGGTAGTTGTAATTTGAATCACCTCTTTTATACTACTTAAGCCACACTATTAGCCTCTTTTCTCTCCTACGATTTAGCAAAGTTGATACAGTACCCTTCCGACACAGAAACATGAAGCTGACTTTTTTTATATTTATTTTATTTACCCTAAATGAGACCCCCTCTACTTCTAATAAAGTATCTGTTTGCTTAATCTCAACAGGCACAGACTCCTGCTGAGATAAAAGTGGTTCATTTGTAAAAAAATGGTAGTTTTTTTCTTTCCATTTTCGTCAATAAACAAGATTTCTGCCTTGCAGAAGTACCAGCAGGAAGTTGTAATTTGGTCACCGTTTTTATACTGTTTAAGCCACACACCAATTAGCCTATTTCCCTCTACTGGTTTATCAAAATGAAGTTGATACAGTACACCTCCAACAAAAGCATACACTGACTTCTTTATTTTTGTATTTAAATCTCCAAGAGACCCCTACTTAATAGATTATCTGTTTAATCTCAGCAGGTACAGACCCGCTGAGATAGAGTGTTAAATTAGCTAGAAAATGGTAGTTTTTTCCAGTTGGTTGCTTCCTGTTGTACAAACAGATTTCTGCTGTCCAGAGTTACTATAGGAACTTATAATTTAGTCACCTGCATTTTACTGCTGTTACACCTCAAATTAGCCCTTCCTTCTGCTGATTTAGCAAGCTAAATTGATGTCAGTGCCCTTCCCAACACAGAAACACACTGACTTTCTTTGTTTTTAAACCCTAAATGAGACCCTCTACTTCTAATAAGTATCTGTTTGTCAATCTCAATAGGCACAGACTCTGCTGAGATATAAGTGTTAAATTAGTAAGAAAAATGGTGTTTTTTTTTTTTCAGTTTCTGCTGTACAAAAAGATTTAAGCCTTCCAGAAGTTACGGGGAAGTTGTAATTTTAGTCACCATTTATGCTGCTTAAGCCACGCTATGAACCTATGTTCCTCCTGCTGATTAAGCAAAGTAAGTTGATATAGTACCCTCCCTAACACAGAAACACTCAAAGACTTTTTTATTTTTATTTTTGTAAAACCCTAAATGAGACCCACTCTACTTCTAATTAAGTATCTGTATGTCTAATCTCAACAGGCACAGACTACTGCTGAGATAGAAGTGTTTAATTAGTAAGTAAAATGATAGTTTTTTTCCAGTTAGCTGCATTCTGCTGTACAAACAAGATTTCTGCCTTCCAAAAGCTGCAAGCAGGAACTTATAAATTGAGTCACTTGCATTTATACTGCTTATGCCACACCTCAAATTAGCCTCTTTTCCCTCCTACTTATTTAGAAAAGTAAGTTGATTTAGTACCCCTGTACAGAAACAAGACTTTGTTATTGTTATTTCTTTTTAAACCTAAATGAGACCTCCTCACTTCTAATAAAGTATCTGTCTGCTTAATCTCAGCAGGCACAGACTCCTGCTGAAATCGAAATGTTAAATTAGTAGACAATGGTCCTTTTTTCCATTTATTGCATTCTGTTGTACAAACAGGATTTCTGCCTGAAGCTACCAGCGGTAGATTAATTTGAGTCATCTGCTTTATTACTACTTAAGCCACACCTCAATAAGCTTCTTTTTTCCTGCTGATTTAGCAAGTAAGTTGATAATACCCTTCCCAAAACAGAAACAGAGACTTACTTTTTTTATTTATATTTTATAACCCTAAATGAGACCCCTCTGTTCTAATAAAGTATATGTTTGTTTAATCTCAACAGGCACAGACTCCTGAAATAGAAGTGTTAATTACCAGAAAATGGTATTTTTCTTTCCAGTTTTCTGCTGAGAACAAGATTTCTGCCTTCAGAAGCTTTTACTTGTGTAGTTGTAATTGAGTCACCTGCTTTTTATACTGGTTCGCCACACCCCCAGTTAGTCTTTTTTCTCCTACTGATTAGCAAGTTGGTTGATGCAGCCATCTTCCCAACACAAACCATATGCTACCTTTTTATTTTATTTTTTCAAACCTAAATGAGACCCCTCTACTTCTAATAGTATCTGTTTGTAATCTCAGCAGGCACAGACTGCTGAGATAGAAGTGTTTAATTAGTAGGAAAAATGATAGTTTTTTTCCAGTTAGATGCATTCTGCTGTACAGACAAGATTTCTGCCTTCCAAAAGCTACCAGCACGAAGTTGTAATTTGAGTCACCTGCATTCATGCTGCTTAAACACCCCACAATTAGCCTATTTCCCCCTACTGACTTAGCAAAGTAAATTGATACAGTTCCCTTCCCAACACAGAAACATACACTGACTTTTTTATTTTTATTTTTTAAAACCCTAAATGAGACCCTCTACTTACTAAAGCATCTGTTTACTTAATCAACAGGCACAGACTCCTGCTGAGATAGAAGTGTTTAATTAGTAAGAAACAGTGTAGTTTTTTTCCAGTTAGCTACTTTCCGCTGTTCAAACAAGACTTCCGCCTTCCAGAAGCTACCAGCAGGAAGTTGTAATTTGAGTCACCGGTTTTATACTGCTTAAGTCACACCTTAATTAGGCTCTTTTCCCTCCTACACATTTAGCAAACTAAGTTGATACAGTACCCTTCCCAAAACAGAAACACACACAGACTTTTTTATTTTTATTTTTTTAATCCCTAAATGAGACCCCTCTATTTCTAATAAAGTATCTGTTTGCTTAATCTCAATAGGCACAGACTCCTGCTGAGATATATGTGTTAAATTAGTAAGAACATTGTGTTTTTTTCCAGTTGGGTGCTTTCAACTGTACAAACAAGACTTCATACAGAAGCTACAAGTAGGAACTTATAATTTTGATGCCTGCATTTATACTGCTTATGCTACACCTCAAATTAACCTCTTTTCCCTTCTATTGATTTAACAAAGTTAATACAGTACCCTTCTCGACACAGAAACACACACTGCTTTTTATTTTTTTTTTTTTAAACCTTACTGAGACCCCTACTTAATAAGTATCCTGTTTTTAATCTCAGCACAGACTCCTGCTGAGATAGAAGTGTTAAATTGGTAAGAAAAAGATATACCTTCCAGAAGTTACCAGCAGGAAGTTTGTAATTTTTAGTCACTTGCATTTATACAGCAAGCCACCGCCTAATGAACCTATATTTCCTCCTACTGATTGCAAAGTAAGTTGATATAGTACCCTCCCTAACACAGAAACACTCAAAGACTTTTTTATTTTTATTTTTGTAAAACCCTAAATGAGACCCCCTCTACTTCTATTAAAGTATCTGTTTGCTTAATCTCAACAGGCACAGATTTCTGCTGAGATAGAATTGATAAATTAGTAAGAAACATTGTAGTTTTTTCCAGTTATCTGCTTTCCGCTGTACAAACAAGACTTCTACCTTCTAGAAGCTACCAGCAGGAAGTTGTAATTTGAGTCACCTGCTTTTATACTGCTTAAGTCACACCTCAATTAGTCTCTTTTCCCTCCTACTGATTTAGCAAACAAAGTTGATACAGTACCCTTCCCAACACAGAAACACTCATTTTCTTTATTTTTCTTTTTTTAAACCCTAAATGAGACCCCTCTACCTCTAATAAAGTATCTGTTTGCTTAATGTCAGTAAACACAGATTCCTGCTGGGATAGAAGTGTTAAATTAGTAAGAAAATGATAGTTTTTTTCCAGTTAGCTGCTTTCTGCTGCACAAACAAGATTTCTGTCTTCTAGAAGCTACCAGTAGGAAGTTGTAATTTGAGTTACTTGCTTTTACACTGCTTAAGCCACACACCCAATTAGCCTCTTTTCCCTCCTACTGATTTAACTAAGTCAGTTGATACAGTACCCTTCCCAACACAGGAACACACACTGACTTTTTTTTAAACTCTAAATGAGACCCCCTCTACTTCTAATAAAGTATCTGTTTGCTTAATCTCAACCGGCACAGATTCCTGCATATATAGAAGAGTTATATTAGTAAGAAAATTGTAGTTGTTTTCCAGTTAGCTGCTTCCTACTGTACAAACAAGATTTCTACCTTCCAGAAGCTACCAGCAGGAAGTTGTAATTTGAGTCACCTGCTTTTATACTGCTTAAGTCACACCCCAATTAGCCTATTTTCCCTCCTACTGATTTAGCAAACAAAGTTTATACAGTACCCTTCCCAACACAAAAACACACACTGACTTTTTTATTTTTATTTTTTTAAACCCTAAATGAGACCCCTCTACTTCTAATAAAGTATCTGTTTGCCTAATCTCAATTTGGCACAGACTCCTGCTGGGACAGAAGTGTTAAATTAGTAAGAAACATTGTAGTTTTTTTTTCCAGTTAGCTGCTTTCCACTGTACAAACAAGATTTCTGTCATCCAGAAACTACCAGCAGGAACTTATAATTTGAGTCACCTGCATTTATACTGCTTATGCCACACCTCAAATTAGCCTCTTTTCACTCCCACTGATTTAGCAAACTAAATTGATACAGTACCCTTCCCAGCACAGAAACACACACTGATACTTTTTATTTTTATTTATTTTAAACCCTAAATGAGACCACCTCAACTTCTCATGAAGCTCTGTTTGCTTAATCTCAACAGGCACAGATTCCTGCAGAGATAAAAGTGTTAAATTAGTAAGAAAATTGTAGTTTTTTTTCCAGTTAGATGCTTTCTGCTGTACAAACAAGATTTCTGCCTTCCAGAAGCAACCAGCAGGACATTGTAATTTTAGTCACCTGCTTTTCTACTGCTTAAGTCACACCGCCAACTGGCCTCTTTTCCCTCCTACTGATTTAGCAAAGTAAGTTGATGCAGTAACCTTCCCAACACAGAAACACACTCTGACTTTCGTAATTTTTTTAAACCCTTAATGCGACCCCCTCTACTTCTAATAAAGTATCTGTTCACTTAATCTCAACAGGCACAGACTCCTGCTGAGATAGAAATGTTAAATTAGTAAGAAAAATGGTAGTTATTTCTTTCCAGTTTTCTGCTGTACAAACAAGATTTATGCCTTCCAGAATATACCAGCATGAAGATGTAATTTTAGTCACCTTCATTTATACTGCTTAAGCCACACGTCCAATTAACCTACCTTTCCTCCTACTGATTTAGCAAAGTAAATTGATATAGTACTCTCTCTAACACAGAAACACACACTGACTTTTTTATTTTTATTTTTTTAAACTCTATATGAGACCCCCTCTACCTCTAATAAAGTATATGTTTGCTTAATCTCAATAGGCACAGACTCCTGCTGAGATAGAAGAGTTCAATTAGGAAGAAACAGTGTAGTTTTTTTTTCCAGTTAGCTGCTTTCTGCTGTACAAACAAGACTTCTGCCTTCCAGAAGCTACCAGCAGGAAATTTTAATTTGAGTCATCTGCTTTTATTCTGCTTAAGTCACACCCCAATTAGGCTCTTTTCCCTTCTACTGATTTAGTAAACTAAGTTGATACAGTACCCTTCCCAACACAGAAACACACACTGACTTTTTTATTTTTATTTTTTTAAACCCTAAATGAGACCCCTCTACTTCTAATAAAGTATCTGTTTGCTTAATCTCAATAGGCACAGACTCCTGCTGAGATAGATGTGTTAAATTAGTAAGAAACATTGTAGTTTTTTTCCCAGTTAGCTGCTTTCCGTTGTACAAACAAGACTTCTGCCGTCCAGAAGCTACAAGCAGGAACTTATAATTTGAGTCACCTGCATTTATACATGCTTATGCCACACCTCAAATTAGCCTCTTTTCCCTTCTACTGATTTAACAAAGTAAGTTAATACTGTACCTTTCCCGACACAGAAACACACACTGACTTTTTTATTTTTAATTTTTTAAAACCTAAATGAGTCCCCTCTACTTCTAATAAAGTATCTGTTTGCTTAATCTCAACAGGCACAGACTCCTGCTGAGATAGAAGTGTTAAATTGGTAAGAAAATGATAGTTTTTTTCAGTTAGCTGCTATCTGCTGCACAAACAAGATTTCTGTTTTCCAGAAGCTACCAGCAGGAAGTTGTAATTTGAGTCACCTGCTTTTATACTACTTAAGCCACACCCAGTTAGCCTCTTTTCCCTACTGCTGATTTAGCAAAGTAAGTTAATTTAGGGGTAGCTGGTCCATTCCACTGGGGTGTCAAACAAACGAGGCATACTGATGAGTCCTTGTAGGATGAAACACGTGTCTATGTCTTCTGTTAGCACCCTTTGCAAACTGTGTGAGAGGCCTTTCGGCACCATGCAATTCGCTTAAAGTTGGACCAGCATAACATTCTGTGGTGATTTGCATTTGCAGCCCATGATGCTTTGCATTGTGGGGGCATGTGTGATTTTGTATTAAGTTAATTTAGTACCCTTCCCAACACAGAAACAAACAATGACTTTTTTATTTTTATTTCTTATTAACCCTAAATGAGACCCCCTCTACTTCTAATAAAGTATCTGTCTGCTTAATCTCAACAGGCACAGACTCCTGCTGAAATTGAAGTGTTAAATTAGTAGACAAATGGTCATTTTTTTCCATTTAGCTGCATTCTGCTGTACAAACAAGATTTCTGCCTTCCTGAAGCTACCAGCAGGTAGTTGTAATTTGAGTCACCTGCTTTAATACTACTTAAGCCACACCCCAATAAGCCTCTTTTCTCTCCTACTGATTTAGCAAAGTAAGTTGATACAATACCCTTCCCAACACAGATACATAGACTGACTTTTTTATTTTTACTTCTTTAACCCTAAATGAGACCCCCTCTACTTCTAATAAAGTATCTGTTTGCTTAATCTCAACAGGCACAGATTCCTGCTGAGATAGAAGTGTTAAATTAGAAAGAAAATGGCAGTTCTTTTATCCAGTTAGCTGCTTTCTGCTGTACAAACAAGATTTTTGCCTTCAGAAGCAACCAAAAGGATGTTGTAATTTTAGTCACATGCTTTTTTACTTTAAGCTCACACCCAACTAGCCTTTTCCTCCTACTGATTTTGCAAAGTAAGTTGATGCAGTACCCTTCCCAAAACAGAAACACACACTGACACTTTTATTTTTTAAACCTGAAATGAGACTCCCTCTACTCCTAATAAAGTATCTGTTTGCATAATCTCAATAGGCACAGACTCCTGCTGAGATATAAGTGTTAAATTAGGAAGAAAATGGTAGCTTTTTCTCAGTTAGCTGCTTTCTGCTGTACAAATAAGATTTCTGACTTCCAGAAGCTACTAGCAGGAAGTTGTATTTGAGTCACCTGCTTTTATACTGTTTAAGCCACACCCCCATTTAGCCTCTTTTCCCTCATACTGACTTAGCAAAGTAAATTGATACAGTACCCTCCCAAACAAAACACACACTGACTTCTTTTATTTTTATTGTTTAAACCCTAAATGAGACCCCCTCTACATCTAATAAAGTATCTGTTTGCTTAATCTCAATAGGCACAGACTCCTGCTGAGATAGAAGTGTTAAATTAATAAGAGACATTGTAGTTTTTTTTTCCAGTTAGCTGCTTTCTGCTGCACAAACAACATTTCTGCTTTCCAAAAGCAACCAGCAGGAAGTTGTAATTTGAGTCACCTGCTTTATACTGCTGAAGCCACAGCCCCAATTAGCCTCTTTTCCCTACTACTGATTTAGCAAAGTAAGTTGATACAGTACACTTCCCGACACAGAAAAACACACTGACCTTTTTATTTTTATTTCTTTTAAACCCTAAATGAGACCCCTCTACTTCTAATAAAGTATCTGTTTGCTTAATCTCACCAGGCGAAGACTCCTGCTGAGATGGAAGTGTTAAATTAGTACACAAAATGGTAGCTTTTTTCCAGTAAGACGCTTTCTGCTGTACAAACAAGATTTCTACCTTCCAGAAGCTACCAGCAGGAAGTTGTAATTTCAGTCACCTGTTTTACACTGCTTAAGCCACACCCCAATAGCCTCTTTTCCCTCCTACTGATTTAGCAAAGTAAGTTGATACAGTACCCTTCCCAACATAGAAACACACACTGACTTTTTATTTTTATTTCATTTAAACCTAAATGAGACAACCTCTACTTCTAATAAAGTATCTGTTTGCTTAATCTCAACAAGCACAGACACCTGCTGAGATAGAAGTGTTAAATTAGTAAGAAAATGATAGTTTATTTCCAGTTAGCTGCTTTCTGATCCACAAACAAGTTTTCTGTCTTCCAGAAGCTACCAGTAGGAAGTTGTAATTTGAGTCACCTGCTTTTATACTGCTTAAGCCACACCCCCATTTAGCCTCTTTACCTCATACTGATTTAGCAAACAAAGTTGATACAGTACCCTTCCCAACACAGAAATATACACTACATTTTTATTTTTTAACCTAAATGATACCCTCTACATCTAATAAAGTATCTGTCTGATTAATCTCAACAGGCACAGACTCCTGCTGAGACAGAAGTGTTTAATTAGTAAGAAAAACGATAGTTTTTTCCAGTTAGCTGCATTCCGCTGTACAAACAAGATTTCTGCCTTCCAGAAGCTACCAGCATGAAGTTGTAGTTTGAGTCACCTGCTTTTATGCTGCTTAACCACCCCAATTAGCTTATTTTCCCTCCTACTGACTTAGCTAAGTAAGTAGATACAGTACCCTTCCAACACAGAAACATAGACTGGCTTTTTTTCTTTTTTAAAACCCTAAATGAGACCCTGTCTACTTCTAATAAAGTATCTGTTTGCGTAATCTCAACAGGCACAGACTCCTGCTGAGATAGAAGTATGAAATTAGTAAGAAAAATGGTAGTTTGTTCTTTCCAGTTTTCTGCTGTACAAACAAGATTTATGCCTTCCAGAATCTACCAGCAGGAAGTTGTAATTTTAGTCACCTGCATTTATACTGCTTAAGCCTCATGCCCAATTAACCAGTTTTCCCTCATACTGATTTAGCAAAGAAAATTGATATGGTACCCTCCCTAACACAGAAACACACACTGACTTTTTTTAATTTTATTTTTTTAAAACCCTAAATGAGACCCCCTCTACTTCTAATAAAGTATCTGTTTGCTTAATCTCAATAGGCACAGACTCCTGATGAGATAGAAGTGTTAAATTAGTAAGAAACATTGTAGTTTTTTTCCAGTTATCTGCTTTCCACTGTACAAACAAGACTTCTGCCTTCCAGAAGCTACCAGCAGGAAGTGGTAATTTGAGTCACCTGTTTTATACTGCTTAAGTCACACCACAATTAGGCTCTTTTCCCTCCTACTGATATAGCAAACTAAGATGATACAGTACCCTTCCCAACACAGGAACACACACTGACTTTCTTATTTTTATGTTTTTAAAACCCTAAATGAGACCCCTCTACTTCTAATAAAGTATATGTTTGCTTAATCTCAATAGGCATGGACTCCTGCTAAAAAAGAAGTGTTAAATTAGTAAGAAACATTGTAGTTTTTTTTCCAGTTAGCTGCTTTCTGCTGTACAAACAAGACTTCTGCCATCCAGAAGCTACCAGCAGGAACTTATAATTTGAGTCACCTGCATTTATACTGTTTATGCCACACCTCAAATTAGCCTCTTTTCCCTCGTACTGACTTAGCAAACTAAATTGATATAGTACCCTTCCCAACACAGAAACACACACAGATATTTTTTAATTTTATTTATTTTAAACCCTAAATGGGACCCCCTCTACTTCATATAAAGTATCTGTTTGCTTAATCTCAACAGGCACAGATTCCTGCAGAGACAGAAGCGTTAAATTAGTAAGAAAATTGTAGTTTTTTTCCAGTTAGCCACTTTCTGCTCTATAAACAAGATTTCTTCCTTCCAGAAGCAACCAGCAGGACATTGTGATTTCAGTCACCTGCTTATATACTGCTTAAGCCACACCGCCAACTAGTCTCTTTTCCCTCCTACTGATTTAGCAAAGAATGTTGATGCAGTAACCTTCCCAACACAGAAACACACACTGACTTTCTTTATTTTTTAAACCCTAAATGAGACCCCCTCTACTTCTAATAAAGTATCTGTTTATGTAATCTCAATAGGCACAGACTCCTGCTGAGATATAAGTGTTAAATTAGTAAGAAAAATGGTAGTTTTTTCTTTCCAGTTTTCTGCTGTACAAAAAAGATTTATGCCTTCCAGAAGTTAGCAGCAGGAAGTTGTAATTTTAGTCTCCTGCATTTATACTGCTTAAGCCACACGCCCAATGAACCTTTGTTCCCTTCTACTGATTTGGCAAAGGAAGTTGATATAGTACCCTCCCTAACACAGAAAAACTCACTGACTTTTTTATTTTTATTTTTGTAAAACCCTAAATGAGACCCCCTCTACTTCTATTAAAGTATCTGTTTGCTTAATCTCAACAGGCACAGATTCCTGCTGAGTTGCAATTTAACATAATGCATAACATATATTATACACCAGTAAGGTTGCATAAATGTGGACTTATTCCTACACCTTTGTGTGGAAGATGCCATGTGGAGAAAGGCACATTGTTCCATATGTTATGGTCCTGCCCAATAATCAGGTCCCTCTGGCACAGTGTGATGAAAGGGTTAGATCCTCTTCTTGATTTGCAGTCATTGTTTACCCCAGAAGTTTGTTTAATACACCTGTTCCCACCTAATGCCACATTGCAACAAAAGGCTCATATTGCTATAGTGGCAGCGAACATCAAATTGTTAATTCTTAGACATTGGAAGGACGACCTAATACCCTCGGTGACAGAATGGCATAGAGAAATGCTATTGGCATTACAGTTAGAAAAACATATTGCTCGCATGAGGCACAGAAGTGATGCTTATATTTCACTATGGGGCTCACTTGATGCCGCACTGGCAGTTTGGAAACCCTAAGAGGCTGTAGCCTCCTTTAGTCAACAGATCCGTACATCTCCTTTCTCTACTTTGATTAATAGGAGACAGAACTTGATTAGCATTACTGGACTCTGTACTTGGCAAGGGGATGGGAAGGCTAGCTAGGGAGGGGGGGGCAGGTGAGTAAAGTTTTGTTGCTTTTCCTTTATTTGAGGGGGATTTAGAGGAATAGAGATGAAAAGAATGAGCAGATGATAACCAATCATGTACTAATGCAACATGCTGATAATGTATGTGATTATGCACAAATAAAACATATTTAATAATTAAAAAAAAGATTCCTGCTGAGTTAGAATTGTTAAATTAGTAAGAAACATTGTAGTTTTTTTCCAGTTAGTTGCTTTCCGCTGTACAAACAAGACTTCTACCTTCCAGAAGCTACCCGCAGGAAGTTGTAATTTGAGTCACCTGCTTTTATACTGCTTAAGTCAAACCCCAATTAGCCTCTTTTCTCTCCTACTGATTTAGCAAACAAAGTTGATACAGTACCCATCCCAACACAGAAACACACACTTTCTTTATTTTTATTTTTTAAACCCTAAATGAGACCCCTCTACCTCTAATAAAGTATCTGTTTGCTTAATGTCAGTAAACACAGATTCCTGCTGGGATAGAAGTGTTAAATTAGTAAGAAAATGATATTTTTTTTCCAGTTAGCTGCTTTCTGCTGCACAAACAAGATTTCTGTCTTCAAGAAGCTACCAGTAGGAAGTTGTAATTTGAGTCACCTGCTTTTATACTGCTTAAGCCACACCCCAATTAGCCTAATTTCCCTCCTACTGATTTAACAAAGTAAGTTGATACAGTACCCTTCCCAACACAGAAACACACACTGACTTTTTTTAAACTCTAAATGAGACCCCCTCTACTTCTAATAAAGTATCTGTTTGCTTAATCTCAACAGGCACAGATTACTGCATAGATAGAAGAGTTAAATTAGTAAGAAAATTGTAGTTTTGTTTCAGTTAGCTGCTTCCTACTGTACAAACAAGATTTCTGCCTTCCAGAAGGAATCAGCAGGACATTGTAATTTTAGTCACCTGCTTTTATACTGCTTAAGCCACACCGGCAATTAGCCTCTTTTCCCTTCTACTGATTTAGCAAAGTAAGTGGATGCAGTAACCTTCTCAACACAGAAAGACACACTGACTTTCTTTATTTTTTAAACCCTAAATGAGACCCCTTCTACTTCTAATAAAGTATCTGTTTACTTAATCTCAATAGGCACAGACTCCTGCTGAGATATAAGTGTTAAATTAGTAAGAAAAATGGTATTTTTTCTTTCCAGTTTTCTGCTGTACAAAAAAGATTTATGCCTTCCAGAAGATTCCAGCAGGAAGTTGTAATTTTAGTCACCTGCATTTATACTGCTTAAGCCACACGCCCAATGAACCTATATTCCCTCCTACTGATTTAGCAAAGTAAGTTGATATAGTACCCTCCCTAACACAGAAACACTCAAAGACTTTTTATTTTATTTTTGTAAAACCCTAAATGAGACCCCCTCTACTTCTAATAAAGTATCTGTTTGCTTAATCTCAACAGGCACAGACTCCTGATGAGATAGAAGTCTTAAATTAGTAAGAAACATTGTAGTTTTTTTTCCAGTTAGCTGCTTTCCACTGTACAAACAAGACTTCTACCTTCCAGAAGCTATCAGAAGGAAGTTGTAATTTGAGTCACCTGCTTTTATACTGCTTAAGTCACACTTCAAATTAGCCTCTTTTCCCTCCTACTGATTTAGCAAACTAAATTGATACAGTACCCTTCCCTGCACAGAAACACACACTGATATTTTTTATTTTTATTTATTTTAAACCCTAAATGAGACCCCCTCTACTTCTAATAAAGTTCTGTTTGCTTAATCTCAACAGGCAGATTCCTGCAGAGATTGAAGTGTTAAATTAGTAAGAAAATTGTAGTTTGTTTTTCAGTTAGCTGCTTTCTGCAGTGCAAAAAAGATTTCTGCCTTCCAGAAGCAACCAGCAGGACATTGTAATTTTAGTCAACTGCTTTTATACTGCTTAAATCACACCGCCAACAAGCCTCTTTTCCCTCACACTGATTTAGCAAAGTAAATTGATATAGCACCCTCCCTAACACAGAAACACACACTGACTTTTTTATTTTTATTTTTTTAAAACCCTATATGAGACCCCCTCTACTTCTAATAAAGTATCTGTTTGCTTAATTTCAATAGGCACAGACTCCTGCTGAGATAGAAGTGTTTAATTAGTAAGAAACAGTGTAGTTTTTTTCTAGTTAGCTGCTTTCTGCTGTACTAACAAGACTTCTACCTCCCAGAAGCTACCAGCAGGAAGTTGTAATTTGAGTCACCTGTTTTATACTGCTTAAGTCACACCTCAATTAGGCACTTTTCCTTCCTACTGATTTAGCAAACTAAGTAGATACAGTAAACTCCCCAACACAGAAACACACACTGACTTTTTATATTTTTATTTTTTTAAACCCTAAATGAGACCCCTCTACTTCTAATAAAGTATATGTTTGCTTAATCTCAATAGGCACAGACTCCTGCTGAGATAGAAGTGTTAAATTAGTAAGAAACATTGCAGTTTATTTTCCAGTTAGCTGCTTTACGCTGTACAAACAAGACTTCTGCCTTCCAGAAGCTACAAGCAGGAATTTATAATTTGAGTCACCTGCATTCATACTGCTTATGCCACACCTCAAATTAGCCTCTTTTCCCTTCTACTGATTTAACAAAGTAAGTTAATACAGTACCTTTCCCGACACAGAAACACACGCTAACTTTTTTATTTTTATTTTTTTAAAACCTAAATGAGTCCCCCTCTACTTCTAATAAAGTATCTGTTTGCTTAATCTCAACAGGCACAGACTCCTGCTGAGATAGAAGTGTTAAATTGGTAAGAAAATGATAGTTTTTTTCAGTTAGCCTCTATCTGCTGCACAAACAAGATTTCTGTTTTCCAGAAGCTACCAGCAGGAAGTTGTAATTTGAGTCACCTGCTTTTATACTACTTAAGCCACACCCAGTTAGCCTCTTTTCCCTACTGCTGATTTAGCAAAGTAAATTAATTTAGGGGTAGCTGGTCCATTCCACTGGGGTGTCAAACAGACGAGGCATACTGATGAGTCCTGGTAGGATGAAACACATGTCTATGTCTTCTGTTAGTACCCTTTGCAAACTGTGTGAGAGGCCTTTAGGCACCATGCAATTCCGCTGAAAGTTGGACCAGCATAACATTCTGTGGTGATTTGCATTTGCAGCCCATGATGCTTTGCACTGTGGGGGCATGTGTGATTTTGTATTAAGTTAATTTAGTACCCTTCCCAACACAGAAACAAACAATGACTTTTTTATTTTTATTTCTTATTAACCCTAAATGAGACTCCCTCTACTTCTAATAAAGTATCTGTCTACTTAATCTCAACAGGCACAGACTCCTGCTGAAATCGAAGTGTTAAATTAGTAGACAAATGGTCATTTTTTTTCCATTTAGCTGCATACTGCTGAACAAACAAGATTTCTGCCTTCCTGAAGCTACCAGCGGGTAGTTGTAATTTGAGTCGCCTGCTTTAATACTACTTAAGACACACCCCAATAAGCCTCTTTTCTCTCCTACTGATTTAGCAAAGTAAGTTGATACAATACCCTTCCCAACACAGATACATAGACTGACTTTTTTATTTATATTTCTTTAACCCTAAATGAGACCCCCTCTACTTCTAATAAAGTATCTGTTTGCTTAATCTCAACAGGCACAGATTCCTGCTCAGATCGAAATGTTAAATTAGTAAGAAAATGGCAGTTCTTTTATCCAGTTAGCTGCTTTCTGCTGTACAAACAAGATTTTTGACTTCCAGAAGCAACCAAAAGGATGTTGTAATTTTAGTCACATGCTTTCTTACTGCATAAGCCACACCCCAACTTAGACACTTTTCCTCCTACTGATTTTGCAAAGTAGATTGATGCAGTACCCTTCCCAAACACAGAAACACACACTGACACTTTTTAATTTTTTAAACCTGAAATGAGACTCCCTCTACTTCTAATAAAGTATCTGTTTGCATAATCTCAATAGGCACAGACTCCTGCTGAGATATAAGTGTTAAATTAGGAAGAAAATGGTAGCTTTTTCTCAGTTAGCTGCTTTCTGCTGTACAAATAAGATTTCTGACTTCCAGAAGCTACTAGCAGGAAGTTGTATTTGAGTCACCTGCTTTTATACTGTTTAAGCCACACCCCCATTAAGCCTCTTTTCCCTCATACTGACTTAGCAAAGTAAATTGATACAGTACCCTCCCCAAAACAGAAACACACACTGACTTCTTTTATTTTAATTGTTTAAACCCTAAATGAGACCCAATCTACATCAAATAAAGTATCTGTTTGTGTAATCTCAACAGGCTCAGACTCCTGCTGAGATAGAAGTGTTAAATTAATAAGAAACATTGTAGTTTTTTTCCAGTTAGCTGCTTTCTGCTGCACAAACAAAATTTCTGCTTTCCAAAAGCTACCAGCAGGAAGTTGTAATTTGAGTCACCTGCTTTATACTGCTTAAGCCACAGCCCAAATTAGCCTCTTTTCCCTCCTACTGATTCAGCAAAGTAAGTTGATACAGTACACTTCCCAACACAGAAAAACACACTGACTTTTTTATTTTTATTTCTTTTAAACGCTAAATGAGACCCCTCTACTTCTAATAAAGTTTATGTTTGCTTAATCTCAACAGGCAGAGACTCCTGCTGAGATAGAAGTGTTAAATTAGTAAGAAAAATGGTAGCTTTTTTCCAGTAAGACGCTTTCTGCTGTACAAACAAGATTTCTACCTTCCAGAAGCTACCAGCAGGAAGTTGTAATTTGAGTCACCTGTTTTACAATGCTTAAGCCACACCCCTATTAGCCTCTTTTCCCTCCTACTGATTTAGCAAAGTAAGTTGATACAGTACCCATCCCAACATAGAAACACACACTGACTTTTTTATTTTTATTTCATTTAAACCCTAAATGAGACAACTTCTTCTTCTAATAAAGTATCTGTTTGCTTAATCTCAACAAGCACAGACATCTGCTGAGATAGAAATGTTAAATTAGTAAGAAAATGATAGTTTATTTCCAGTTAGCTGCTTTCTGATCCACAAACAGGTTTTCTGTCTTCAAGAAGCTATCAGTAGGAAGTAGTAATTTGAGTCACCTGCTTTTATACTGCTTAAGCCATACCCCCATTTAGCCTCTTTTCCCTCATACTGATTTAGCAAACAAAGTTGATACAGTACCCTTCCCAACACAGAATTATACACTACCTTTTTTAATTTTTTAAACCCTAAATGATACCCACTCTACATCTAATAAAGTATCTGTCTGATTAATCTCAACAGGCACAGACTCCTGCTGAGACAGAAGTGTTTAATTAGTAAGAAAAATGATATATTTTTCAAGTTAGCTGCATTCCGCTGTACAAACAAGATTTCTGCCTTCCAGAAGCTACCAGCACGAAGTTGTAGTTTGAGTCACCTGCTTTTATGCTGCTTAACCACCCCAATTAGCTTATTTTCCCACCTACTGACTTAGCAAAGTAAGTCGATACAGTACCCTTCCCAACACAGAAACATAGACTGACTTTTTTCCTTTTTAAAACCCTAAATGAGACCCCCTCTACTTCTAATAAAGTATCTGTTTGCATAATCTCAACAGGCACAGACTCCTGCTGAGATAGAAGTATGAAATTAGTAAGAAAAATGGTAGTTTGTTCTTTCCAGTTTTCAGCTGCACAAACAAGATTTATGCCTTCCAGAATCTACCAGCAGGAAGTTGTAATTTTAGTCACCTGCATTTATACTGCTTAAGCCTCATGCCCAATTAACCTATTTTCCCTCATACTGATTTAGCAAAGAAAATTGATATGGTACCCTCCCTAACACAGAAACACATTCTGACTTTTTTTATTTTTATTTTTTTAAACCCTAAATGAGACCCCCTCTACTTCTAATAAAGTATCTGTTTGCTTACTCTCAATAGGCACTGACTCCTGATGAGATAGAAGTGTTAAATTAGTAAGAAACATTGTAGTTTTTTTTTAGTTATCTGCTTTCCGCTGTACAAACAAGACTTCTGCCTTCCAGAAGCTACCAGCAGGAAGTGCTAATTTGAGTCACCTGTTTTATACTGCTTAAGTCACACCACAATTAGGCTCTTTTCCATCCTACTGATATAGCAAACTAAGATGATACAGTACCCTTCCCAACACAGGAACACACACTGACTTTTTTAATTTTACTTTTTTTAAACCCTAAATGAGACCCCTCTACTTCTAATAAAGTATATGTTTGCTTAATCTCAATAGGCACGGACTCCTGCTGAAATAGAAGTGTTAAATTAGTAAGAAACATTGTAGTTTTTTTTCCAGTTAGCTGCATTCTGCTGTTCAAAAAAGACTTTTGCTGTCCAGAAGCTTCCAGCAGGAACTTATAATTTGAGTCACCTGCATTTATACTGTTTATGCCACACCTCAAATTAGCCTCTTTTCCCTCGTACTGATTTAGCAAACTAAATTGATATAGTAACCTTCCCAACACAGAAACACACACAGATATTTTTTAATTTTATTTATTTTTAACCCTAAATGGGACCCCCTCTACTTCATATAAAGCATCTGTTTGCTTAATCTCAACAGGCACAGATTCCTGCAGAGACAGAAGCGTTAAATTAGTAAGAAAATTGTAGTTTTTTTCCAGTTAGCTGCTTTCTGCTCTACAAACAAGATTTCTGCCTTCCAGAAGCAACCAGCAGGACATTGTGATTTTAGTCACCTGCTTTTATACAGCTTAAGCCACACCGCCAACTAGCCTCTTTTCCCTCCTACTGATTTAGCAAAGAACATTGATGCAGTACCCTTCCCAACACAGAAACACACACTGACTTTCTTTATTTTTTTAACCCTAAATGAGACCCCCTCTACTTCTAATAAAGTATCTGTTTACGTAATTTCAATAGACACAGACTCCTGCTGAGATATAAGTGTTAAATTAGTAAGAAAAATGGTAGTTTTTTCTTTCCAGTTTTCTGCTGTACAAAAAAGATTTATGCCTTCCAGAAGTTAGCAGCAGGAAGTTGTAATTTTAGTCACCTGCATTTATACTGCTTAAGCCACACGCCCAATGAACCTTTGTTCCCTTCTACTGATTTGGCAAAGTAAGTTGATATAGGACCCTCCCTAACACAGAAACAGTCACCGACTTTTTTATGTTTATTTTTGTAAAACCCTAAATGAGACCCCCTCTACTTCTATTAAAGTATCTGTTTGCTTAATCTCAACAGGCACAGATTCCTGCTGAGTTGCAATTTAACATAATGCATGACATATATTATACACCAGTAAGGTTGCATAAATGTGGACTTATTCCTACACCGTTGTGTGGAAGATGCCATTTGGAGAAAGGCACATTGTTCCATATGTTATGGTCCTGCCCAATAATCAGGTCCCTCTGGCACAGTGTGATGAAAGGGTTAGATCCTCTTCTTGATTTGCAGTCATTGTTTACCCCAGAAGTTTGTTTAATACACCTGTTCCCACCTAATGCGACATTGCAACAAAAGGCCCATATTGCTATAGTGGCAGCGAACATCAAATTGATAATTCTTAGACATTGGAAGGACGACCTAATACCCTCGGTGACAGAATGGCATAGAGAAATGCTATTGGCATTACAGTTAGAAAAACATATTGCTCGCATGAGGCACAGAAGTGATGCTTATATTTCACTATGGGGCTCACTTAATGCCGCACTGGCAGTTTGGAAACCCTAAGAGGCTGTAGCCTCCTTTAGTCAACAGATCCGTACATCTCCTTTCTCCACTTTGATTAATAGGAGACAGAACTTGATTAGCATTACTGGACTCTGTACTTGGCAAGGGGATGGGAGGGCTAGCTAGGAAGGGGCAGGTGAGTAAAGTTTTGTTGCTTTTCCTTTATTTGAGGGGGATTTAGAGGAATAGAGATGAAAAGAATGAGCAGATGATAACCAATCATGTACTAATGCAACATGCTGATAATGTATGTGATTATGCACAAATAAAACATTTTTAATAATAAAAAAAAGATGCCTGCTGAGTTAGAATTGTTAAATTAGTAAGAAACATTGTAGTTTTTTTTCCAGTTAATTGCTTTCCGCTGTACAAACAAGACTTCTACCTTCCAGAAGCTACCCGCAGGAAGTTGTAATTTGAGTCACCTGCTTTTATACTGCTTAAGTCACACCCCAATTAGCCTCTTTTCCCTAATATTGATTTAGCAAACAAAGTTGATACAGTACCCATCCCAACACTGAAACACACAATTTCCTTATTTTTATTTTTTAAACATTAAATGAGACCCCTCTACCTCTAATAAAGTATCTGTTTGCTTAATGTCAGTAAACACAGATTCCTGCCGGGATAGAAGTGTTCAATTAGTAAGAAAATGATAGTTTTTTTTCCAGTTAGCTGCTTTCTGCTGCACAAACAAGATTTCTGTCTTCAAGAAGCTACCAGTAGGAAGCTGTAATTTGAGTCACCTGCTTTTATACTGCTTAAGCCACACCCCAATTAGCCTAATTTCCCTCCTACTGATTTAACAAAGTAAGTTGATACAGTACCCTTCCCAACACAGAAACACACACTGACTTTTTTTAAACTCTAAATGAGACCCCCTCTACTTCTAAAAAAGTATCTGTTTGCTTAATCTCAACAGGCACAGATTACTGCATAGATAGAAGAGTTAAATTAGTAAGAAAATTGTAGTTTTTTTCCAGTTAGCTGCTTCCTACTGTACAAACAAGATTTCTGCCTTCCAGAAGGAACCAGCAGGACATTGTAATTTTAGTCACCTGCTTTTATACTGCTTAAGCTACACCGCCAATTAGCCTCTTTTCCCTCCTGCTGATTTAGCAAAGTAAGTGGATGCAGTAACCTTCCCAACACAGAAACGCACACTGACTTTCTTTATTTTTTAAACCCTAAATGAGACCCCTTCTACTTCTAATAAAGTATCTGTTTACTTAATCTCAATAGGCACAGACTCCTGCTGAGATATAAGTGTTAAATTAGTAAGAAAAATGGTAGTTTTTTTTCCAGTTTTCTGCAGTACAAAAAAGATTAATGCCTTCCAGAAGTTTCCAGCAGGAAGTTGTAATTTTAGTCACCTGCATTTATACTGCTTAAGCCACACGCCCAATGAACCTATATTCCCTCCTACTGATTTAGCAAAGTAAGTCGATATAGTACCCTCCCTAACACAGAAACACTCAAAGACTCTTTAATTTTTAATTTTGTAAAACCCTAAATGAGACCCCCTCTACTTCTAATAAAGTATCTGTTTGCTTAATCTCAACAGGCACAGACTCCTGATGAGATAGAAGTCTTAAATTAGTAAGAAACATTGTAGTTTTTTTTCCAGTTAGCTGCTTTCCACTGTACAAACAAGACTTCTACCTTCCGGAAGCTATCAGAAGGAAGTTGTAATTTGAGTCATCTGCTTTTATACTGCTTAAGTCACACCCCAATTAGCCTTTTTTCCCTCCTACTGATTTAGCAAACAAAGTTGATACAGTACCCTTCCCAACACAGAAACACACACTGACTTTTTTATTTCTATTTTTTAAACCCTAAATGAGACCCCTCTACATCTAATAAAGTATCTGTTTGCCTAATCTCAATTGGCACAGACTCCTGCTGAGATAGAAGTGTTAAATTTGTAAGAAACATTGTAGTTTATTTTCCAGTTAGCTGCTTTCTGCTGAACAAACAAGACTTCTGCCATCCAGAAACTACCAGCAGGAACTTATAATTTCAGTCACCTGCATTTATACTGCTTATGCCACACCTCAAATTAGCCTCTTTTCCCTCCTACTGATTTAGCAAACTAAATTGATACAGTACCCTTCCCAGCACAGAAACACACACTGATATTTTTTATTTTTAATTATTTTAAACCCTAAATGAGACCCTCTCTACTTCTAATAAAGTTCTGTTTGCTTAATCTCAACAGGCAGATTCCTGCAGAGATAGAAGTGTTAAATTAGTAAGAAAATAGTAGTTTTTTTTTTCAGTTAGCTGCTTTCTGCGGTACAAATAAGATTTCTGCCTTCCAGAAGCAACCAGCAGGACATTGTAATTTTAGTCACCTGCTTTTATACTGCTTAAATCACACCGCCAACTAGCCTCTTTTCCCTCATACTGATTTAGCAAAGTAAGTTGATGCAGTAACCTTCCCAACACAGAAACACACACTGACTTTCTTTATTTTTTTAAACCCTAAGTGAGACCCCCTCTACTTCTAATAAAGTATCTGTTTGCTTAATCTCAACAGGCACAGACTCCTGCTGAGATAGAAATGTTAAATTAGTAAGAAAATGGTAGTTTTTTCTTTCCAGTTTTCTGCTGTACAAACAAGATTTATGCCTTCCAGAATCTACCAGCAGGAAGATGTAATTTTAGTCACCTGCATTTATACTGCTTAAGCTACACGTCCAATTAACCTACTTTCTCTCCTACTGATTTAGCAAAGTAAATTTATATAGTACCCTCCCTAACACAGAAACACACACTGACTTTTTTAATTTTATTTCTTTTAAAACCCTATATGAGACCCCCTCTACTTCTAATAAAGTATCTGTTTGCTTAATCTCAATAGGCACAGACACCTGCTGAGATAGAAGTGTTTAATTAGTAAGAAACAGTGTAGTTTTTTTCCAGTTAGCTGCTTTCCGCTGTACAAACAAGACTTCTACCTCCCAGAAACTACCAGCAGGAAGTTGTAATTTGACTCACCTGTTTTATACTGCTTAAGTCACACCTCAATTAAGCTCTTTTCCCTCCTACTGATTTAGCAAATTAAGTTGATACAGTACCCTCCACAACACAGAAACACACACTGACTTTTTATATTTTTATTTTTTTAAACCCTAAATGAAACCCCTCTACTTCTAATAAAGTATCTGTTTGCTTAATCTCAATAGACACAGACTCCTGCTGAGATAGAAGTGTTAAATTAGTAAGAAACATTGTAGTTTCTTTTCCAGTTAGCTGCTTTATGCTGTACAAACAAGACTTCTACCTTCCAGAAGCTACAAGCAGGAACTTATAATTTGAATCACCTGTTTTATACTGCTTAAGTCACACCTCAATTAAGCTCTTTTCCCTTCTACTGATTTAACAAAGTAAGTTAATACTGTACCTTTCCCGACACAGAAACACACACTAACTTTTTTATGTTTATTTTTGTAAAACCTAAATGAAACCCCTCTACTTCTAATAAAGTGTCTGTTTGCTTAATCTCAACAGGCACAGACTCCTGCTGAGATAGAAGTGTTAAATTGGTAAGAAAATGATTGTTTTTTTCAGTTAGCTGCTATCTGCAGCACAAACAAGATTTCTGTTTTCCAGAAGCCACCAGCAGGAAATTGTAATTTGAGTCACCTGCTTTTATACTACTTAAGCCACACCCCAATTAACCTCTTTTCCCTACTACTGATTTAGTAAAGTAAGTTAATTTAGGGGTAGCTGGTCCATTCCACAGGGGTGTCAAACAGACGACGCATACTGATGAGTCCTGGCTGGACGAAACACCTGTCAATGTCTTCTGTTAGCACCCTTTGCAAACTGTGTGAGAGGCATTTTGGCACCATGCAATTCTGCTTAAAGTTGGACGAGCATAACATTCCGTGGTTATTTTCATTTGCAGCCCATGATGCTTTGCATTGTGGGGGCATGTGTGATTTTGTATTAAGTTAATTTAGTACTATTCCCAACACAGAAACAATGACTTTTTTATTTTTATTTCTTTTAAACCCTAAATGAGACCCCCTCTACTTCTAATAAAGTATCTGACTGCTTAATCTCAACAGGCACAGACTCCTGCTGAAATCGAAGTATTAAATTAGTAGACAAATGGACATTTTTTTCCATTTAGTTGCATTCTGCTGTACAAACAAGATTTCTGCCTTCCTGAAGCTACCAGCAGGTAGTTGTAATTTGAGTCACCTGCTTTAATACTACTTAAGCCACACCCCAATAAGCCTCCTTTCTCTCCTACTGATTTAGCAAAGTATGTTGATACAGTACCCTTCCCAACACAGAAACATAGACTGACTTTTTTATTTTTATTTTTAACCCTAAATGAGAACCCTCTACTTCTAATAAAGTATATGTTTGCTTAATCTCAACAGGCACAGATTCCTGCTGAGATAGAAGTGTTAAATTAGTAAGAAAATGGTAGTTCTTTTATCCAATTAGCTGCTTTCTGCTGTTAAAACAAGATTTTTGCCTTCCAGAAGCAACCAGTAGGATGTTGTAATTTTAGTCCCATGTTTTTTTACTGCATAAGCCACACCCCAACTTAGCCAATTTTCCCTCGTACTGATTTTGCAAAGTAAGATGATGCAGTACCCTTCCCAGCTCAGAAACACACACTGACATTTTTTAATTTTTTAAACCCTAAATGAGACTCCCTCTACTTCTAATAAAGTATCTGTTTGCTAAATCTCAATAGGCACAGACTCCTGATGAGATATAAGTGTTAAATTAGTAAGAAAATGGTAGCTTTTTCCCAGTTAGATGCATTCTGCTGTACAAATAAGATTTCTGACTTCCAGAAGCTACTAGCAGGAAGTTGTAATTTGAGTCACCTGCATTTATACTGTTTAAGCCACACCCCCATTTAGCCTCTTTTCCCTCATACTGACTTAGCAAAGTAAATTGATACAGTACCCTCCCCAACACAGAAACACACACTGACGTTTTTATTTTTATTGTTTAAACCCTAAATGAGACACCCTCTACATCTAATAAAGAATCTGTTTGCTTAATCTCAACAGGCACAGACTCCTGCTGAGATGGAAGTGTTAAATTAATAAGAAACATTGTAGTTTTTTTGATGGTTAGCTGCTTTCTGCTGTACAAACAAAATTTCTGCTTTCCAAAAGCTACCAGCAGGAAGTTGTAATTTTAGTCACCTACTTTATACTGCTTAAGCCACAGCCCCAATTAGCCTCTTTTCCGTCCTACTGATTTAGCAAAGTAAGTTCATACTGTACACTTCCCAACACAGAAAAACACACTGACTTTTTTATTTTTATTTCTTTTAAACCCTAAATGAGACCCCTCTACTTCTAATAAAGTACCTGTTTGCTTAATCTCACCAGGCGAAGACTTCTGCTGAGGTAGAAGTGTTAAATTAGTAAGCAAAATGGTAGCTTTTTTCCAGTAAGACGCTTTCTGCTGTACAAACAAGATTTCTACCTTCCAGAAGCTTCCAGCAGGAAGTTGTTATTTGAGTCACCTGTTTTACACTGCTTAAGCCACACCCGCAAGTAGCCTCTTTTCCCTCCTACTGATTTAGCAAAGTAAGTTGATACAGTACCCTTCCCAACATAGAAACACACACTGACTTTTTTAATTTTATTTCATTTAAACCCTAAATGAGAAAACCTCTACTTCTAATAAAGTATCTGTTCCTTAATCTCAACAAGCACAGACACCTGCTGAGACAGAAGTGTTAAATTAGTAAGAAAATGATAGTTTATTTCCAGTTAGCTGCTTTTGATCCACAAACAAGTTTTCTGTCCTCCAGAAGCTACCAGTAGGAAGTTGTAATTTGAGTCACCTGCTTTATACTAGCCAAACCCACACCCCATTTTAGCCTCTTTCCCTCCTACTGATTTGCAAGCACAGTTGATATAGTACCCTTCCCAACACAGAAACATACACTACCTTTTTTATTTTTATTTTTTTAAACCCTAAATGAGACCCCCACTACTTCTAATAAAGTATCTGTCGGCTTAATCTCAACAGGCTCAGACTTTTGCTGAGATAGAAGTGTTTAATTAGTAAGAAAAATTATAGATTTTTTCCAGTTAGCTGCATTCTGCTGTACAAACAGGAATTCTGCCTTCCAGAAGCTACCAGAATGAAGTTGTAGTTTAAGTCACCTGCTTTTATGCTGCTTAACCACCCCCAATTGGCTTATTTTCCCTCCGACTGACTTAGCAAAGTAAGTTGATACAGTACCCTTCCCAACACAGAAACAGACTGACTTTTTTCTTATTCTTTTTTAAAAACCTAAATGAGACCCCCTCTTCTTCTAATAAAGTATCTGTTTGCGTAATCTCAACAGGCACAGTCTCCTGCTGAGATAGAAGTATGAAATTAGTAAGAAAAATGGTTGTTTTTTCTTTCCAGTTTTCTGCTGTACAAACAAGATTTATGCCTTCCAGAATCTACCAGCAGGAAGTTGTAATTTTAGTCACCTGCATTTATACTGCTTAAGCCACACGCCCAATAAACCTATTTTCCTTCAAACTGATTTAGCAAAGAAAATTGATATAGTACCCTCCATAACAAAGAAACACACACTGACTTTTTTTATTTTTATTTTTTTAAAACCCTAAATGAGACCCCCTCTACTTCTAATAAAGTATCTGTTTGATTAATCTCAATAGGCAAAGACTCCTGGTGAGATAGAAGTGTAAAATTAGTCAGAAACATTGTAGTTTTTTTCCAGTTATCTGATCTCCACTGTACAAACAAGACTTCTGCCTTCCAGAAGCTACCAGCAGGAAGTGGTAATTTGAGTCACCTGTTTTATACTGCTAAAGTCACACCACAATTAGGCTCTTTTCCCTCCTACTGATTTAGCAAACTAAGGTGATACAGTACCCTTCCCAACACAGGAACACACATTGACTTTTTTATATTTATTTTTTTTAAACCCTAAATGAGACCTCTCTACTTCTAATAAAGAATCTGTTTGCTTAATCTCAATAGGCACGGACTCCTGCTGAAAAAGGAGTGTTAAATTAGTAAGAAACATTGTAGTTTTTTTTCCAGTTAGCAGCTTTCTGCTGTACAAACAAGACTTCTGCCTTCCAGAACCTACCAGCAGGAACTTATAATTTGAGTCAACTGCATTTATACTGCTTATGCCACACCTCAAATTAGCCTCTTTTCCCTTGTACTGATTTAGCAAACTAAATTGGTATAGTACCCTTCCCAACACAGAAACACACACAGATATTTTTTATTTTTATTTATTTTAAAACCTAAATGCGACCCCCTCTACTTCTAATAAAGTATCTGTTTGCTTAATCTCAACAGGCACAGATTCCTGCAGAGATAGAAGTGTTAAATTAGTAAGAAAATTGTAGTTTTTTTTCAGTTAGCCGCTTTCTGCTCTACAAACATGATTTCTGCCTTCCAGAAGCAACCAGCAGGACATTGTGATTTTAGTCACCTGCTTTTATACTGCTTAAGCCACACCGCCAACTAGCCTCTTTTCCCTGTTACTGATTTAGCAAAGTAAGTTGATGCAGTAACCTTCCCAACACAGAAACACACACTGACTTTCTTGATTTTTTAAACCCTAAATGAGACCCCCTCTACTTCTAATAAAGTATCTTTTTACGTAATCTCAATAGGTACAGACCTCTGCTGAGATAGAAGTGTTAAACTTGTAAGAAAAATTTTAGTTTTTTATTTCCAGTTTTCTGCTGTACAAAAAAGATTTATGCCTTCCAGAAGTTACCAGCAGGAAGTTGTAATTTTAGTCACCTGCATTTTACTGCTTAAGCCACACACCCAATGAACCTTTGTTCCCTTCTACTGATTTAGCAAAGTAAGTTGATATAGTACCCTCCCTAACACAGAAACACTCACTGACTTTTTTATTTTTATTTTTGTAAATCCCTAAATGAGACCCTCTCTACTTCTATTAAAGTATCTGTTTGCATAATCTCAACAGGCACAGATTCCTGCTGAGTTTGATTTGTTAAATTAGTTAGAAACATTGTAGTTTTTTTGAAGTTAGCTGCTTTCTGCTGTACAAACAAGACTTCTACCTTACAGAAGCTACCAGCAGGAAGTTGTAATTTGAGTCACCTGCTTTTATACTGCTTAAGTCACACCCCAATTAGGCTCTTTTCCCTCCTACTGATTTAGCAAACAAAGTTGATACAGAACCCATCCCAACACAGAAACACACACTTTCTTTATTTTTAATTTTTTAAACCCTAAATGAGACCCCTCTACCGCTAATAAAGTATCTGTTTGCTTAATGTCAGTAAACACAGATTCCTGCTGAGATAGAAGTGTTAAATTAGTAAGAAAATGATAGTTTTTTTTTCCAGTTAGCTGCTTTCTGCTGCACAAACATGATTTCTGTCTTCTAGAAGCTACCAGTAGGAAGTTGTAATTTGAGTTACCTGCTTTTATACTGCTTAAGCCACACCCCCAAATAGCCTCTTTTCCCTCCTACTGATTTAACAAGTAAGTTGATACAGTACCCTTCCCAACACAGAAACACACACTGACTTTTTTTAAACTCTAAATGAGACCCCCTCTACTTCTAATAAAGTATCTTTTTGGTTAATCTCAACAGGTACAGATTCCTGCATAGACAGAAGAGTTAAATTAGTAAGAAAATTGTAGTGTTTTTCCAGTTAGCTGCTTCCTACTGTACAAACAAGATTTCCGCCTTCCAGAAGCAACCAGCAGGACATTGTAATTTTAGTCACCTGCTTTTATACTGCTTAAGCCACACCGCCAATTAGCCTCTTTTCCCTCCTACTGATTTAGTAAAGTAAGTTGATGCAGTAACCTTCCCAAACCAGAAACACACACTGACTTTCTTTATTTTTTAAATCCTAAATGAGACCCCCTCTACTTGTAATAAAGTATCTGTTTACTTAATCTCAATAGGCACAGACTCCTGCTGAGATGTAAGTGTTAAATTAGAAAGGAAAATGGTATTTTTTTCTTTCCAGTTTTCTGCTGTACAAAAAAGATGTATGCCTTCCAGAAGTTACCAGCAGGAAGTTGTAATTTTAGTCACCTGCATTTATACTGCTTAAGCCACACGCCCAATGAACCTATGTTCCCTCCTACTGATTTAGCAAAGTAAATTGATATAGTACCCTCCCTAACACAGAAACACTGAAAGGCTTTTTTATTTTTAATTTTGTAAAACCCTAAATGAGACCCCCCACTACTTCTGATAAAGTATCTGATTGCTTAATCTCAATAGGCACAGACTCCTGCTGAGATATAAGTGTTAAATTAGTAATAAAATGGTAGCTTTTTCCCAGTTAGCTGCTTTCTGCTGTACAAATAAGATTTCAAACTTCCAGAAGCTACTAGCAGGAAGTTGTAATTTGAGTCACCCACTTTTATACTGTTTAAGCCACACCCCCAATTAGCCTCTTTTCCCTCATACTGACTTAGCAAAGTAAATTGATACAGTACCCTCCCCAACACAGAAACACACACTGACTTCTTTTATTTTTATTGTTTAAACCCTAAATGAGACCCCCTCTACATCTAATAAAGTATCTGTTTGCTTAATCTCAACAGGCACAGACTCCTGCTGAGATAGAAGTGTTAAATTAATAAGAAACATTGTAGTTTTTTTTCCAGATAGCTGCTTTCTGCTGTACAAACAAAATTTCTGCTTTCCAAAAGCTACCAGCAGGAAGTTGTAATTTGAGTCACCTGTTTTACACTGATTAAGCCACACCCCCAATTAACCTCTTTCCCTCCTACTGATTCAGCAAAGTAAGTTGATACAGTACCCTTCCCAACATAGAAACACACACTGACTTTTTTAATTTTATTTCCTTTAAAACTTAAATGAGACAACCTCTACTTCTAATAAAGTATCTGTTTGCTTAATCTTAAGAAGCACAGAACCTGCTGAGATAGAAGTGCTAAATTAGTAAGAAAATGATAGTTTATTTCCAGTTAGCTGCTTTCTGATCCACAAACAAGTTTTCTGTCTTCCAAAAGCTACCAGTAGGAAGTTGTAATTTGAGTCACCTGCTTTTATACTGCTTAAGCCACACCCCATTTAGCCTTTTTTCCTCCTACTGATTTAGCAAACAAAGTTGATACAGTACCCTTCCCAACACAGAAACATACACTACCTTTTTTATTTTTATTTTTTTAAACCCTAAATGAGACCCACTCTACTTCTAATAAAGTATCTGTCTGCTTAATCTCAACAGGCACAGACTCCTGCTGAGATAGAAGTCTTTAATTAGTAAGAAAAATGCTAGTTTTTTTCCAGTTAGCTGCATTCTGCTGTACAAATAAGGTTTCTGCCTTCAGGAAGCTACCAGCACGAAGTTGCAGTTTGAGTCACCTGCTTTTATGCTGCTTAACCACCCCCTATTAGCTTATTTTCCCTCCTACTGACTTAGCAAAATAAGTTGATACAGTACCCTTCCCAACACAGAAACATAGACTGACTTTTTTCTTTTCTTTTTAAAACCCTAAGTGAGACCCCCTCTACTTCTAATAAAGTATCTGTTTGCGTAATCTCAACAGGCACAGACTCCTGCTGAGATAGAAGTATGAAATTAGTAAGAAAAATGGTAGTTTTTTCTTTCCAGTTTTCTGCTGTACAAACAAGATTTATGCCTTCCAGAATCTACCAGCAGGAAGTTGTAATTTTAGTCACCTGCATTTATACTGCTTAAGCCACAATCCCAATTAACTTATTTTCCCTCATACTGATTTAGCAAAGAAAATTGATATAGTACCCTCCCTAACACAGAAAAACATACTGACTTTTTTAATTTTATTTTTTTAAAACCCTAAATGAGACCCCCTCTACTTCTAATAAAGTATCTGTATGCTTAATCTCAATAGGCCCAGACTCCTGATGAGATAGAAGTGTTAAATTAGTAAGAAACATTGTAGTTTATTTCCAGTTATCTGCTTTCCGCTACACAAACAAGACTTCTGCCTTCCAGAAGCTACCAGCAGGAAGTGATAATTTGAGTAACCTGTTTTATACTGCTTAAGTCACACCAAAATTAGGCTCTTTTCCCTCCTACTGATTTAGCAAACTAAGGTGATACAGTACCTTTCCCAACACAGGAACACACACTGACATTTTTATTTTTAATTTTTTTAAACCCTAAATGAGACCCCTCTACTTCTAATAAAGTATCTGTTTGCTTAATCTCAATAGGCACGGACTCCTGCAGAAATAGAAGTGTTAAATTAGAAAGAAACAGTGTTGTTTTTTTTCCAGTTAGCTGCTTTCTGCTGTACAAACAAGACTTCTGCCGTCCAGAAGCAACCAGCAGAACATTGTAATTTTAGTCACCTGCTTTTATACTGCTAAAGCCACACCGCCAACTAGCCTCTTTTCCCTCCTACTGATTTAGCAAAGTAAGTTGATGCAGCAACCTTCCCAACACAGAAACACTCCCTGACTTTCTTTATTTTTTTAAACCCTAAATGAGACCCCCTCTACTTCTAATAAAGTATCTGTTTACGTAATCTCAATAGGCACAGACTCCTGCTGAGATATAAGTGTTAAATTAGTATGAAAAATGGTAGTTTTTTCTTTCCAGTTTTCTGCTGTACAAAAAATTTTTATGCCTTCCAGAAGTTACCAGCAGGAAGTTGTAATTTTAGTCACCTGCATTTATACTGCTTAAGCCACATGCCCAATGAACCTTTGTTCCCTTCTACTGATTTAGGAAAGTAAGTTGACATAGTACCTTCCCTAACACAGAAACACTCACTGACTTTTTTTATTTTTATTTTTGTAAAACACTAAATGAGACCCCTTCTATTTCTATTAAAGTATCTGTTTGCTTTATCTCAACAGGCACAGATTCCTGCTGAGTTAGATTTGTTAAATTAGTAAGAAACATTGTAGTTTTTTTCCAGTTAGCTGCTTTCCGCTGTACATACAAGACTTCTACCTTACAGAAGCTACCCGCAGGAAGTTGTAATTTGAGTCACCTGCTTTTATACTGCTTAAGTCACACCCCAATTAGCCTCTTTTCCCTCCTACTGATTTAGCAAAAAAAGTTGAAACAGTACCCATCCCAACACAGAAACACACACTTTCTTTATTTTTATTTTTTTAAACCCTAAATGAGACCCCTCTACCTCTAATAAAGTATCTGTTTGCTTAATGTCAGTAAACACAGATTCCTGCTGGGATAGAAGTGTTAAATTAATAAGAAAATGATTGTTTTTTTTCCAGTTAGCTGCTGTCTGCTGCACAAACAAGATTTCAGTCTTCTAGAAGCTACCAGTAGGAAGTTGTAATTTGAGTTACCTGCTTTTATACTGCTTAAGCCACACCCCCAAATAGCCTCTTTTCCCTCCTACTGATTTAACAAAGTAAGTTGATACAGTACCCTTCCTAACACAGAAACACACACTGACTTTTTTAAACTCTAAATGAGATCCCCTCTACTTCTAAAAAAGTATCTTTTTGCTTAATCTCAACAGGTACAGATTCCTGCATAGATAGAAGAGTTACATTAATAAGAAAATTGTAGTTTTTTTCCAGTTAGCTGCTTCCTACTGTACAAACAAGATTTCCGCCTTCCAGAAGCATCCAGCAGGACATTGTAATTTTAGTCACCTGCTTTTATACTGCTTAAGCCACACCGCCAATTAGCCTCTTTTCCCTCCTACTGATTTAGCAAAGTAAGTTGATGCAGTAACCTTCCCAACACAGAAACACACACTGACTTTCTTTATTTTTTAAATCCTAAATGAGACCTCCTCTACTTCTAATAAAGTATCTGTTTATTTAATCTCAATAGGCACAGGCTCCTGCTGAGATGTAAGTGTTAAATTAGTTAGAAAAATTGTATTTTTTTCTTTCCAGTTTTCTGCTGTACAAAAAAGATTTATGCCTTCCAGAAGTTACCAGCAGGAAGTTGTAATTTTAGTCACCTGCATTTATACTGCTTAAGCCACACGCCCAATGAACCTATGTTCCCTCCTACTGATTTAGCAAAGTAAGTTGATATAGTACCTTCCCTAAAACAGAAACACTGAAAGGCCTTTTTATTTTTATTTTTGTAAAACCCTAAATGAGACCCCCCACTACTTCTAATAAAGTATCTGATTGCTTAATCTCAATAGGCACAGACTCCTGCTGAGATATAAGTGTTAAATTAGTAAGAAAATGGTAGCTTTTTCCCAGTTAGCTGCTTTCTGCTGTACAAATAAGGTTTCAGACTTCCAGAAGCTTCTAGCAGGAAGTTGTAATTTGAGTCACCCACTTCTATACTGTTTAAGCCACACCCCCAATTAGCCTCTTTTCACTCTTACTGACTTAGCAAAGTAAATTGATACAGTACCTTCCCCAACACAGAAACACATACTGACTTCTTTTATTTTTATTGTTTAAACCCTAAATGAGACCCCCTCTACATCTAATAAAGTATCTGTCTGCTTAATCTCAACAGGCACAGACTCCTGCTGATATAGAAGTGTTAAATTAATAAGAAACATTGTAGTTTTTTTTCCAGTAAACTGCTTTCCGCTGTACAAACAAGACTTCTACCTTCCAGAAGCTTCCAGCAGGAAGTTGTAATTTTAGTCACCTGCTTTTATACTGCTTAAGTCACACCCCAATTAGCCTCTTTTCCCTCCTACTTATTTAGCAAACAAAGTTGATACAGTACCCTTTCCAACACAGAATCACAAACTGACTTGTTTATTTTTATTTTTTAAAACCTAAATGAGACCCCTCTACTTCTAATAAAGTATCTGTTTGCCTAATCTCAATTTGCACAGACTCCTGCTGAGATAGAAGTGTTAAATTAGTAAGAAAATTGTAGTTTATTTTCCAGTTAGCGTCTTTCCGCTGTACAAACAAGACTTCTGCCGTCCAGAAACTACCAGCAGGAACTTATAAATTGAGTCACCTGCATTTATACTACTTATGCCACACCTGAAATTAGCCTCTTTTCCCTCGTACTGATTTAGCAAACTAAATTGATACAGTACCCTTCCCAGCACAGAAACACACACTGATATTTTTTATTTATATTTATTTTAAACCCTAAATGAGACCCCCTTTACTTCTAATAAAGTTCTGTTTGCTTAATCTCAACAGGCACAGATTCCTGCAGAGATAGAAGTGTTTAATTAGTAAGAAAATTGTAGTTATTTTTTCAGTTAGCTGCTTTCTGCTGTACAAATAAGATTTCTGCCTTCCAGAAGCAACCAGCAGGACATTGTAATTTTAGTCACCTGCTTTTATACTGCTTAAGTCACACCACCAATTAGCCTCTTTTCTCTCATACTGATTTATCAAAGTAAGTTGATGCAGTAACCTTCCCAACACAGAAACACACACTGACTTTCTTTATTTTTTAAACCCTAAATGAGACCCCCCTCTACTTCTAATAAAGTATCTGTTTGCTTAATCTCAACAGGCACAGACTCCTGCTGAGAAAGAAATGTTAAATTAGTAAGAAAAACAGTAGTTTTTTATTTCCAGTTTTCTGCTGTACAAACAAGATTTATGCCTTCCAGAATCTACCAGCAGGAAGATGTAATTTTACTCACCTGAATTTATACTGCTTAAGCCACATGTCCAATTAACCTTCTTTCCCTCCTACTGATTTAGCAAAGTAAATTGATACAGTACCCTCCCTAACACTGAAACACACAATAACTTTTTTATTTTTAATTTTTTTAAAGCCTATATGAGACCCCCTCTACTTCTAATAAAGTATCTGTTTGCTTAATCTCAATAGGCACAGACTACTGCTGAGATAGAAGTGTTTAATTAGTAAGAAACAGTGAAGTGTTTTTTCCAGTTAGCTGCATTCCACTGTACAAACAAGACTTCTACGTTCCAGAAGCTCCCAGCAGGAACTTGTAATTTGAGTCACCTGTTTTATACTGCTTAAGTCACACCACAATTAGGCTCTTTTCTCTCCAACTGATTTAGCAAACTAAGTTGATACAGTACCCTCCCCAACACAGAAACACACACTGATATTTTTATTTTTATTTTTTTAAACCCTAAATGAGACCCCTCTACTTCTAATAAAGTATCTGTTTGCTTAATCACAATAGGCACAGGCTCCTGCTGAGATAGAAGTTTTAAATTAGTAAGACATATTGTAGTTTGTTTTTCCAGTTAGCTGCTTTATGCTGTCCAAACAAGACTTCTGCCTTTCAGAAGCTACCAGCTGGAAATTTTAATTTGAGTCATCTGCATTTATACTGCTTAAGTCACACCCCAATTAGGCTCTCTTCCCTCCTACTGATTTAGCAAACTAAGTTGATACAGTACCCTTACCAACACAGAAACACACACTGACTTTTTTATTTTTATTTTTTGAAACCCTAAATGAGACCCCTCTACTTCTAATAAAGTATCTGTTTGCTTAATCTCAATATGCACAGACTCCTGCTGAGATAGATGTGTTAAATTAGTAAGAAACATTGTAGTTTTTTTCCCAGTTAGCTGCTTTCCACTGTACAGACAAGACTTCTGCCTTCCAGAAGCTACAAGCAGGAACTTATAATTTGAGTCACCTGCATTTATACTGCTTATGCCACACCTCAAATTAGCCTCTTTTCCTTTCTACTGATTTAACAAAGTAAGTTAATACTGTACCTTTCCCGACACAGAAACACACACTGACTTTTTTATTTTATTTTAAAACCTTAAATGAGCCCCCCTCTACTTCTAATAAAATATCTGTTTGCTTAATCTCAACAGGCACAGACTCCTGCTGAGATAGAAGTGTTAAATTAGTAAGAAAATGATAGTTTTTTTCAGTTAGCTGCTATCTGCTGCACAAACAGGATTTCTGTTTTCCAGAAGCCACCAGCAGGAAGTTGTAATTTGAGTCACCTGCTCTTATACTACTTAAGCCACACCCCAATTAGCCTCTTTTCCCTCCTACTGATTTAGCAAAATATGTTAATTTAGGGGTAGCTGGTCCATTCCACTGGGGTGTCAAACAGATGAGGCATACTGATGAGTCCTGGTAGGATGAAACATGTGTCTATGTCTTCAGTTAGCACCCTTTGCAAACTGTGTGAGAGGCCTTTCAGCACCATGCAATTCTGCTTAAAGTTGGACCAGCATAACATTCTGTGGTGATTTGCATATGCAGCCCATGATGCTTTGCATTGTGGGGGCATGTGTGATTTTGTATTAAGTTAATTTTTGTACCCTTCCCAACACAGAAACCATGACTTTTTTATTTTTATTTTTTTAAACCCTAAATGAGACCCCCTCTACTTCTAATAAAGTATCTGTCTGCTTAATCTCAACAGGCACAGACTCCTGCTGAAATCGAAGTGTTAAATTAGTAGACAAATGGTCATTTTTCCATTTCGCTGCATTCTGCCGTACAAACAAGATTTCTGCCTTCCTGAAGCTACCAGCGGGTAGTTGTAATTTGAGTCACCTGCTTTAATACTACTTAAGCCACACCCCAATAAGCCTCTTTTCTCTCCTACTGATTTAGCAAAGTAAGTTGATACAATACCCTTCCCAACACAGAAATATAGACTGACTTTTTTTATTTTTATTTTTTAACCCTAAATGAGACCCCCTCTACTTCTAATAAAGTATATGTTTGCTTAATCTCAACAGGCACAGATTCCTGCTGAGATTGAAGTGTTTAATTAGTAAGAAAATGGTAGTTCTTTTATCCAGTTAGCTGCTTTCTGCTGTACAAACAAGATTTTTGCCTTCCAGAAGCAACCAGTAGGATGTTGTAATTTTTGTCACATGCTTTTTTACTGCATAAGCCACACCCCAAGTTAGCCACTTTTCCTTCCTACTGATTTTGCAAAGTAAATTGATGCAGTACCCTTCCCAACACAGAAACACACACTGACATTTTTTTATTTTTTTAAACCCTAAATGAGACTCCCCTCTACTTCTAATAAAGTATCTGTCTGCTTAATCTCAATAGGCACAGACTCCTGCTGAGATATAAGTGTTAAATTAGTAAGAAAATGGTAGCTTTTTACCAGTTAGCTGCTTTCTGCTGTACAAATAAGATTTCTGACTTCCAGAAGCTACTAGCAGGAAGTTGTAATTTAAGTCACCTGCTTTTATACTGTTTAAGCCACCCCCAATTAGCCTCTTTTCCCTCATACTGACTTAGCAAAGTAAATTGATACAGTACCCTCCCCAACACAGAAACACACACTGACTTCTTTTATTTTTATTGTTTAAACCCTAAATGAGACCCCTCTACATCTAATAAAGTATCTGTTTGCTTAATCTCAACAGGCACAGACTCCTGCTGAGATAGAAGTGTTAAATTAATAAGAAACATTGTACTTTTTTTTTTCAGTTAGCTGCTGTCTGCAGTACAAACAAAATTTCTGCTTTATAATGCTACCAGACAGGAAGTTGTAATTTGAGTCACCTGCTTTATACTGCTTAAGCCACAGCTCCAATTAGCCTCTTTTCCCTTCTACTGATTTAGCAAAGTAAGTTGATACAGTACACTTCCCAACAAAGAAAAACACACTGTCTTTTTTATTTTTATTTCTTTTAAACCCTAAATGAGACCCCTCTACTTCTACTAAAGTATCTGTTTGCTTAATCTCACCAGGCGAAGACTCTTGCTGAGATAGAAGTGTTAAATTAGTAAGAAAAATGATAGCTTTTTTCCAGTAAGACGCTTTCTGCTGTACAAAAAAGATTTCTACCTTCCAGAAGCTAACAGCAGGAAGATGTAACTTGAGTCACCTGTTTTACACTGCTTAAGCCACACCCCAATTAGCCTCTTTTCCCTCCTACTGATTTAGCAAAGTAAGTTGATACAGTACCCTTCCCAACATAGAAACACACACTGTCTTTTTAATTTTTATTTCATTTAAACCTTAAATTAGACAACCTTTACATCTAATAAAGTATCTGTTTGCTTAATCTCAACAAGTACAGTACCTGCTGAGATGGAAGTGTTAAATTAGTTAGAAAATGATAGTTTATTTCCAGTTAGCTGCTTTCTGATCCTCATACAAGTTTTCTGTCTTCCAGAAGCTACCAGTAGGAAGTTGTAATTTGAGTCACCTGCTTTTATACTGCTTAAGCCACACCCCCATTTAGCCTCTTTTCCCTCCTACTGATTTAGCAAACAAAGTTGATACAGTACCCTTCCCAACACAGAAACATACACTACCTTTTTTATTTTTAATTTTTTAAACCCTAAATGAGACCCACTCTACTTCTAATAATGTATCTGTCTGCTTAATCTCAACAGGCACAGACTCCTGCTTAGATAGAAGTGTTTAATTAGTAAGAAAAATGATAGTTTTTTCCCAGATAGCTGCTTTCTGATCCACAAACAAGATTTCTGCCTTCCAGAAGCTACCATCACGAAGTTGCCGTTTGAGTCATCTGCTTTTATGCTGCTTAACCACCCCAATTAGCTTATTTTCCCTCCTACTGACTTAGCAAAATAAGTTGATACAGTACCCTTCCCAACACAGAAACATAGACTGACTTTTTTCTTTTTCTTTTTTAAAACCCTAAATGAGACCCCCTCTACTTCTAATAAAATATCTGTATGCGTAATCTCAACAGGCACAGACTCCTGCTGAGATAAAAGTATGACATTAGTAAGAAAAATGGTAGTTTTTCCTTTCCAGTTTTCTGCTGTAAAAACAAGATTTATGCCTTTGTGAATCTACCAGCAGGAAGTTGTAATTTTAGTCACCAGCATTTATACTGCTTAAGCCACACGCCCAATTAACCTGCTTTCCCTCATACTGATTTAGCAAAGAAAATTGATATAGTACCCTCCCTAACACTGAAACACACACTGAATTTTTATTTTTAATTTTTTAAAACCATAAATGAGAACCCCTCTACTTCTAATAAAGTATCTGTTTGCTTAATCTCAATAGGCTCAGACTCCTTATGTGATAGAAGTGTTAAATTAGTAAGAAACATTGCAGTTTTTTTCCAGTTATCTGCTTTCCACTGTAGAAACAAGACATCTGCCTTCCAGAAGCTACCAGCAGGAAGTGGTAATTTGAGTAACATGTTTTATACTGCTTAAGACACACCAAAATTAGGCTGTTTTCCCTCCTACTGATTTAGCACACTAAGGTGATACAGTACCCTTCCCAACACAGGAACACATACTGACTTTTTTATTTTTATTTCTTTTAAACCCTAAATGAGACCCCTCTACTTCTAATAAAGTATCTGTTTGCTTAATCTCAATAGGCACGGACTCCTGCTGAAATAGAAGTGTTAAATTAGTAAGAAACATTGCAGTTTTTTTTCCAGTTAGCTGCTTTCTGCTGTACAAACAAGACTTCTGCCATCCAGAGGCTACCAGCAGGATCTTATAATGTGAATCACCTGCATTTATACTGCTTATGCCACACCTCAAATTAGCCTCTTTCCCTCATACTGATTTAGCAAACTAAATTGATATAGTACCCTTCCCAACACAGAAACACACACAGATATTTTTTATTTTTATTTATTTTAAACCCTAAATGTGACCCCCTCTACTTCTAATAAAGTATCTGTTTGCTTAATCTCAACAGGCATAGATTCCTGCCGAGATAGAAGTGTTAAATTAGTAAGAAAATTGTAGTTTTTTTCCCGTTTGCCGCTTTCTGCTCTACAAACAAGATTTCTGCCTTCCAGAAGCAACCAGGAGGACATTGTGATTTTAGTCACCTGCTTTTATGCTGCTTAAGCCACACCACCAGCTAGCCTCTTTCCCTCCTACTGATTTAGCAAAATAAGTTGATGCAGTAACGTTCCCAACACAGAAACACACACTGACTTTCTTTATTTTTTTAAACCCTTAATGAGACCCCCTCTACTTCTAATAAAGAATCTGTTTACGTAATCTCAATAAGCACAGACTCCTGCTGAGATATAAGTGTTAAATTAGTAAGAAAAATGATCGTTTTTTTCTTTCCAGTTTTCTGCTGTACAAAAAAGATTTATGCCTTCCAGAAGTTACCAGCAGGAAGTTGTAATTTTAGTCACCTGCATTTATACTGCTTAAGCCACACGCCCAATGAACCTTTGTTCCCTTCTACTGATTTAGCAAAGTAAGTTGATATAGTACCCTCCCTAACACAGAAACACTCACTGACTTATTTTATTTTTATTTTTGTAAAACCCTAAATGAGACCCCCTCTACTTCTATTAAAGTATCTGTTTGCTTAATCTCAACAGGCACAGATTCCTGCTGAGTTAGATTAGTTAAATTAGTAAGAAACATTGTAGTTTTTTCCAGTTAGCTGCTTTCCGCTGTACAAACAAGACTTCTATCTTCCAGAAGCTACCCGCAGGAAGTTGTAATTTGAGTCACCTGCTTTTATACTGCTTAAGTCATACCCCAATTAGCCTCTTTTCCCTCCTACTGATTTAGCAAACAAAGTTGATACAGTACCCATCCCAACACAGAAACACACACTTTCTTTATTTTTATATTTTTAAACCCTAAATGATACCCCTCTACCGCTAATAAAGTATCTGTTTGCTTAATGTCAGTAAACACAGATTCCTGCTGAGATAGAAGTGTTAAATTAGTAAGAAAATGATAGTTTTTTTCCAGTTAGCTGCTTCCTACTGTACAAATAAGATTTCCGCCTTCCAGAAGCAACCAGCAGGACATTGTAATTTTAGTCACCTGCTTTTATACTGCTTAAGCCACACCGCCAATTAGCCTCTTTTCCCTCCTACTGATTTATCTAAGTAAGTTGATGCAGTAACCTTCCCAACACAGAAACACACACTGACCTTCTTTATTTTTTAAACCCTAAATGAGACCCCCTCTACTTCTAATAAAGTATCTGTATACTTAATCTCAATAGGCACCAACTCCTGCTGAGATATAAGTGTTAAATTAGTAAGAAAAATGGTAGTTTTTTCTTTCCAGTTTTCTGCTGTACAAACAAGATTTATGCCTTCCAGAAGTTACCATCAGGAAGTTGTAATTTTAGTCACCTGCATTTATACTGCTTAAGCCACATGCCCAATGAACCTATGTTCCCTCCTACTGATTTAGCAAAGTAAGTTGATATAGTACCTTCCCTAACACAGAAACACTCAAAGACTTTTTTATTTTTATTTTTGTAAAACCCTAAATGAGACCCTCTCTACTTCTAATAAAGTATCTGTTTGCTTAATCTCAACAGGCACAGACTCCTGCTGAGATAGATGTGTTAAATTAGTAAGAAACATTGTAGTTTTTTTTCCAGTTAACTGCTTTCCACTGTACATCAAGACTTTTACCTTCCAGAAGCTACCAGCAGGAAGTTGTAATTTGAGTCACCTGCTTTTATACTGCTTAAGTCACACCCCAATTAGCCTCTTTTCCCTCCTATTGATTTAGCAAACTAAGTTGATACAGTACCCTTCCCAACACAGAAACACTCACTGGCCCAGATATTCAAACTGCGCCATTCTGAGGCACAAGCCCCTGCGCTGCTCTAAATAGTTGCGCAGGGGTGTGGCCTGGGTGATATTCAAAGGATTTGCGCTATTGAGCAACTCGTTTGAATACAACCCCCCTGCCACAGCCAGTGGATCTTGTGCCACCGCAAGTTGCCAGAGTTGAGCATTAAACTTGGGGTGGCGCAAATACCATTACGCCATGCGCAAATTTCCGATATTCAAAAGGTGAAATGCAAATGGGTCCTTAATTTATGCAAGGCACAGGGGTGGCCATTTGCATCTATTTATGTCACCATTTGCATGCCATTAGCCTGTAGGTGCGCCTATCCCCGAGGACTTGTGCCAGGCCACCCTGCCAGGCAGCAGCCATCAGGGACCGACACACCCTGCAGCCCGATCATGGGCAGTATCAGTGTATACATTCCCCCCCACACACACACACACATATCCGAGCCCGATCGGCGGGCATACAATGTTTATGCCCAGCCGCCCACACATCTCCCGAAGCCCGATCTTGGGCATACAATGTATGCCCCCACCCACATCTCCAAAGCCCGATCACGGGCATACAGTATAACGACCCCCGCCCACACATCTCCCACAGCCCGATCCGGGCATACAGTAACATGACCCTCACCCACACATCTTCCGAAGCCCAATCGCAGGCATACAGTAACATGCCAAACCCAAACATCTCCTGAAGCCCAATCATGGGCAGAACTGTATCAACCCCCACAGTGCCCGATCATTGGCAGAATGTAAAAAAGCCCCCAACCCGAATATCTCCCTGGTGGTCCAGTGGACCGTAATGTCCGATCGCTGGAAGAATGTCAAGTTACAACCCCCAAACACTCTCACTGGTGTCTAGTGTCCCCAACCCACCCATGAAGCCCCTCCCCGGCGGCGGCGGGCGGCAGCATGCCACCGCCTGCGCCCTCCCTGCTAACTGACTGTCAGTAGGGCTGCATGCCCATTGGTGCAGAGCTACAGCCAATGGGCGTGCAGCCCATACCGTCCACATGACAGTCCAGATTTGTGAATGATGTTCATTCACAAATCTGAACTGTCATCTGCGGTGTACTACTGCGCCCATTGGCTGTAGCGCCTGCACCAATGGGCGTGCAGCCCTCACCTGACAGTCAGTCGGCAGGTGGCGGGGCAGCAGCGTGAGGGATGCTGCCCGCCAGCTGCCAGGGGGAGCGGGTGGAGGGGCTTGCTGGAAGTGGGGGATACTAGACACCAGGGAGATGTTTGGGGGTTGTAATTGACATTCTGCCCGGGATCGGCATTACGTCCACTGGACCACCAGGGAGATATTCGGGTTGGGGGCTTTTATACTGCCGCGATCGAGCACTGGGGGTTGATAGACATTCTGCCCGTGATCGGGCTGTGGGAGATGTGTGGGCAGGGGCATGTTACTGTATGCCCACGATCGGGCTTCGAGATGTGGGCGGGGTCATGTTACTGTATGCCCATGATTGGGCTTGGGAGATGTGTGGGGCATGTTACTGTATGCCCGCAATCGGGCTTTGGGAGAGTGTGGGCGGGGTTGTTTTAGGTTCTGCCCGCAATCGGGCTGGTGGGGGGCACAGGGACCAAGTTGGGGGCCAGCCAGGGGTGGCAGCTGCTGTGTTGCACCCAGCAATGCAGCAGCTCACCTGTGGGTGGCCCTCAACTTGATCATTTTTTTTGGCTCAAGGTTGTGCAGGCGCAGGTTGGGGGTTGCGCATGCACAACTCTGCACAACCCGATTGAATATTGGGTTGCGCAGTTTATGCATGGCTCCTCCCCCTCCTGTTGAGCATGCATTCATTTGCATTGCGCTGTTGCGCAACCTGTTGTCAGTGGCGTAACTGCCTCCGGCTGAATATCGCAGAATGGCGCATTTTTGGACTTGTGCATGGCAACCCTGTTGTGCATGGCGCAACCCATTTGAATAACAGGGCCACTGACTTTTCTATTTTTATATTTTTAAACCCTAAATGAGACCCCTCTTCTTCTAATAAAGTATCTGTTTGCCTAATCTCAATTTGCACAGACTCCTGCTGAGATAGAAGTGTTAAATTAGTAAGAAACATTGCAGTTTATTTTCCAGTTAGCTGATTTCCGCTGTACAAACAAGACTTCTGTAGTCCAGAAACTACCAGCAGTTACTTATAATTTGAGTCACCTGCATTTATACTGCTTATGCCACAGCTCAAATTAGCCTCTTTCCCTCCTACTGATTTAGCAAACTAAATTGATACAGTACCCTTCCCAGCAAAGAAACACACACTGATATTTTTTATTTTTATGTATTTTAAACCCTAAATGAGACCCCCTCTACCTCTAATAAAGTTCTGTTTGCTTAATCTCAACAGGCACAGATTCCTGCAGAGATAGAAGTGTTAAATTAGTAAGAGAATTGTAGTTTTTTCAGTTAGCTGCTTTCTGCTGTACAAATAAGATTTCTGCCTTCCAGAAGCAACCAGCAGGACATTGTAATTTTAGTCACCTGCTTTTATACTGCTTAAGTCACACTGCCAACTAGACTCTTTTCCCTCATACTGATTTAGCAAAGTAAGTTGATGCAGTAACCTTCCCAACACAGAAACACACACTGACTTTCTTTATTTTTTTAAACCCTAAGTGAGACCCCCTCTACTTCTAATAAACTATCTGATTGCTTAATCTCAACAGGCACAGACTCCTGCTGAGATAGAAATGTTAAATTAGTAAGAAAAACGGTAGTTTTTTATTTCCAGTTTTCTGCTGTACAAACAAGATTTATGCCTTCCAGAATCTACCAGCAGGAAGATGTAATTTTAGTCACCTGCATTTATACTGCTTAAGCCACACGTCCAATTAACCAACTTTCCCTCCTACTGATTTAGCAAAGAAAATTGATATAGTACCCTCCCTAAAACAGAAACACACTCTGACTTATTTATTTTTAATTTTTAAAAGCCTATATGAGACCCCTTTACTTCTAATAAAGTATCTGTTTGCTTAATCTCAATAGGCACAGACTCCTGCTGAGATAGAAGTGTTTAATTAGTAAGAAACAGTGCAGTTTTTTTCCAGTTAGCTGTTTTCTGCTGTACAAACAAGACTTCTACCTTCCAGAAGCTACCAGCAGGAAGATGTAATTTGAGGCACCTGTTTTACACTGCTTAAGTTACACCTCAATTAGGCTCTTTTCCCTCCTACTGATTTGGCAAACTAAGTTGATACAGGACCCTCCCCAACACAGAAACACACACTGATTTTTTTATTTTTATTTTTTTAAACCCTAAATGAGACCCCTCTACTTCTAATAAAGTATCTGTTTCCTTAATTTCAATAGGCACAGACTCCTGCTGAGATAGAAGTGTTAAATTAGTAAGAAACATTGTAGTTTTTTTCCAGTTAGGTGCTTTACGCTGTACAAACAAGACTTCTGCCTTCCAGAAGCTACCAGCTGGAAATTTTAATTTGAGTCATCTGCATTTATACTGCTTATGCCACACCTCAAATTAGCATCTTTTCCCTCGTACTGATTTAGCAATCTAAATTGATAGAGTATCCTTCCCAACACAGAAACACACACAGATATTATTTATTTTTATTTATTTTAAACCCTAAATGCGACCCCCTCTACTTCTAATAAAGTATCTGTTTGCTTAATCTCAACAGGCACGGATTCCTGCAGAGGTAGAAGTGTTAAATTAGTAAGAAAATTGTATTTTTTTCCAGTTAGCCGCTTTCTGCTCTACAAACAAGATTTCTGCCTTCCAGAAGCAACCAGCAGGACATTGTGATTTTAGTCACCTGCTTTTATACTGCTTAAGCCACACCACCAACTAGCCTCTTTTCCCTCCTACTGATTTAGCAAAGTAAGTTGATGCAGTAACCTTCCCATCACAGAAACACACACTGACTTTCTTTATTTTTTAAACCCTAAATGAGACCCCCTCTACTTCTAATAAAGTATCTATTTACGTAATCTCAATAGGCACAGACTCCTGCCGAGATATAAGTGTTAAATTAGTAAGAAAAATGGTTGTTTTTTCTTTCCAGTTTTCTGCTGTACAAAAAAGATTTATGCCTTCCAGAAGTTACCAGCAGGAAGTTGTAATTTTAGTCACCTGCATTTATACTACTTAAGCCACATGCCCAATGAACCTTTGTTCCCTTCAACTGATTTAGCAAAGTAAGTTGATATGGTACCCTCCCTAACACAGAAACACTCACTGACTTTTTTTATTTTTAATTTTGAAAAACCCTAAATGAGACCCCCTCTACTTCTATTAAAGTATCGGTTTGCTTAATCTCAACAGGCACAGATTCCTGCTGAGTTAGATTTGTTAAATTAGTAAGAAACATTGTAGTTTTTTCCAGTTAGCTGCTTTCCGCTGTTCAAACTAGACTTCTACCTTCCAGAAGCTACCCGCAGGAAGTTGTAATTTGTGTCACTTGTTTTTATACTGCTTAAGTCACACCCCAATTAGCCTATTTTCCCTCCTAGTGATTTAGCAAACAAAGTTGATACAGTACCCATCCCAACACAGAAACACACAATTTCTTCATTTTTAATTTTTTAAACCCTAAATGATACCCCTCTACCTCTAATATAGTATCTGTTTGCTTAATGTCAGTAAACACAGATTCCTGCTGTGATATAAGTGTTAAATTAGTAAGAAAATGATAGTTTTTTTTCCAGTTAGCTGCTTTCTGCTGCACAAACAAGATTTCTGTCTTATAGAAGCTACCAGTAGGAAGATGTAATTTGAGTCACCTGCTTTTATACTGCTTAAGCCGCACCCCCAATTTGCCTCTTTTCCCTCCTACTGATTTAACAAAGTAAGTTGATACAGTACCCTTCCCAACACAGAAACACACACCGACTTTTTTTAAACTCTAAATGAGACCCCATCTACTTCTAATAAAGTATCTGTTTGCTTAATCTCAATAGGCACAGATTCCTGCATAGATAGAAGAGTTAAATTAGTAAGAAAATTGTAGATTTTGTTCCAGTTAGCTGCTTCCTACTGTACAAACAAGATTTCCGCCTTCCAGAAGCAACCAGTAGGACATTGTGATTTTAGTCACCTGCTTTTATACTGCTTAAGCCACACCGGCAATTAGCCTCTTTTCCCTCCTTCTGATTTAGCAAAGTAAGTTGATGCAGTAACCTTCCCAACACAGAAACACACACTGACTTGCTTTATTTTTTAAACACTAAATGAGACCCCCTCTACTTCTAATAAAGTATCTGTTTACTTAATCTCAATAGGCACAGACTCCTGCTGAGATATAAGTGTTAAATTAGTTAGAAAAATGGTAGTTTTTTCTTTCCAGTTTTCTCCTGTGCAAAAAAGATTTATGCCTTCCAGAAGTTAACATCAGGAAGTTGTAATTTTAGTCACCTGCATTTATACTGCTTAAGCCACACGCCCAATGAACCTATGTTCCCTCCTACTGATTTAGCAAAGTTAGTTGAGATAGTACCCTCCCTAACACAGAAACACTCAAAGACTTTTTTAATTTTATTTTTGCAAAACCCTAAATGAGACCCCCTCTACTCCTAATAAAGCATCTGTTTGCTTAATCTCAACAGGCACAGACTCCTGCTGAGATAGAAGTGTTAAATTAGTAAGAAACATTGTAGTTTTTTTCCAGTTAGCTGCTTTCCGCTGTAAAACAAGACTTCTACCTTCCAGAAGCTACCAGCAGGAAGTTGTAATTTAAGTCACCTGCTTTTATACTGCTTAAGTCACACCGCAGTTAGCCTCTTTTCCCTCCTACTGATTTAGCAAACAAAGTTGATACAGTACCCTTCCCAACACAGAAACACACACTGACTTTTTTATTTTTATTTTTTTAAACCCTAAATGAGACCCCTCTACTTCTAATAATGTATCTGTTTGCCTAATCTCAATTGGTACAGACTCCTGCTGAGATAGAAGTGTTAAATTAATAAGAAACATTGTAGTTTTTTTTCCAGTTAGCTGCTTTCTGCTGTACAAACAAGATTACTGCCTTCCAGAAGCAACCAGAAGGGCATTGTAATTTAAGTCACCTGCTTTTATACTGCTTAAGCCTCACCGCCAACTAGCCTCTTTTCCCTCATACTGATTTAGCAAAGTAAGTTGATGCAGTAACCTTCCCAACACAGAAACACACATTGACTTTCTTTATTTTTTTAAACCCAAAATGAGACCCCTCTACTTCTAATAAAGTATCTCTTTTTCTTAATCTCAACAGACACAGACTCCTGCTGTGAAAGAAATGTTAAATTAGTAAGAAAAATGGTAGTTTTTTCTTTCCAGTTTTCTGCTGTACAAACAAGATTTATGCCTTCCAGAATCTACCATTAGGAAAATGTAATTTTAGTCACCTGCATTTATACTGCTTATGCCATGCGTCCAATTAACCTACTTTCCCTCCTACTGATTTAGCAAAGTAAATTGATATAGTACCCACCCTAACACAGAAACACACTCTGACTTTTTTATTTTTATTTTTTTAAAACCCTATATGAGACCCCCTCTACTTCTAATAAAGTATCTGATTGCTTAATCTCAATAGGCACAGACTCCTGCTGAGATAGAAGTGTTTAATTGGTAAGAAACAGTGTAGTTTTTTTCCAGTTAGCTGCTTTCCACTGTACAAACAAGACTTCTGCCTTCCAGAAGCTACCAGCAGGAAGTTGTAATTTGAGTCACCTGTTTTATACTGCTTAAGTCACACCTCAATTAGGCTCTTTTCCCTCCTACTGATTTAGCAAATAAGTTGATTCAGTACCCTCCCCGACACAGAAACACACACTGACTTTTTTATTTTTATTCTTTTAAACCCTTAATGAGACCCCTCATCTTCTAATAAAGTATCTGTTTGCTTATTCTCAATAGGGACAGACTCCTGCTGAGATAGAACTGTTAAGTTAGTAAGAAACATTGTATTTTTTTTTCCAGTTAGCTGCTTTACGCTGTACAAACAAGACTTCTGCCTTCCAGAAGCTACAAGCAGGAAATATTAGTTTGAGTCATCTGCTTTTATACTGCTTAAGTCACACCCCAATTAGGTTCTTTTCCCTCCTACTGATTTAGCAAACTAAGTTGATTCAGTACCCTTACCAACACAGAAACACACACTGACTTTTTTATTTTTATTTTTTTAAACCTTAAATGAGACCACTCTACTTCTAATAAAGTATCTGTTTGCTTAATCTCAAGAGGCACAGACCCCTGCTGAGATAGATGTGTTAAATTAGTAAGATACATTGTAGTTTTTTTCCCAGTTAGCTGCTTTCCGCTGTACAAACAAGACTTCTGCCATCCAGAAACTACAAGCAGAAACTTATAATTTGAGTCACCTGCATTTATACTACTTATGCCACACCTCAAATTAGCCTCTTTTCCCTTCTAATGATTTAACAAAGTAAGTTAATACAGTACCCTTCCCGACACAGAAACACACACTGACTTTTTTAATTTTTCATTTTTTTAAAACCTAAATGAGTCCCCCTCTACTTCTAATAAAGTATGTGTTTGCGTAATCTCAACAGGCAGAGATTCCTGCTGTGATAGAAGTGTTAAATTAGTAAGAAAATTGTAGTTCTTTTATCCAGTTAGCTGCTTTCTGCTGTACAAACAAGATTTTTGCCTTCCAGAAGCAACCAGTAGGATGTTGTAATTTGAGTCACATGCTTTTTTACTGCATAAGCCAAACCCCAACTTAGCCACTTTTCCCTTCTACTGATTTTGCAAATTAAATTGATACAGTACCCTCCCCAACACAGAAACACACACTGACTTCTTTTATTTTTATTGTTTAAACCCTAAATGAGACCCCCTCTACATCTAATAAAGTATCTGTTTGCTTAATCTCAACAGGCACAGACTCCTGCTGAGATAGAAGTGTTAAATTAATAAGAAACATTGTAGTTTTTTTCCAGTTAGCTGCTTTCTGCTGTACAAACAAAATTTCTGCTTTCCAAAAGCTACCAGGAAGAAGTTGTAATTTGAGTCACCTGCTTTATACTGCTTAAGCCACAGCCCCAATTAGCCTCTTTTCCCTCCTACTGATTTAGCAAAGTAAGTTGATACAGTACACTTCCCAAAACAGAAAAACACACTGACTTTTTAATCTTTATTTATTTTAAACCATAAATGAGACCCCTCTACTTCCAATAAAGTATCTGTTTGCTTAATCTCACCAGGTGAAGACTCCTGCTGAGATAGAAGTGTTAAATTAGTAAGCAAAATGGTAGCTTTTTCCTGTAAGACACTTTCTGATGTACAAACAAGATTTTTACCTTCCAGAAGCTACCAAAAGGAAGTTGTAACTTGAGTCACCTGTTTTACACTGCTTAAGCCACACCCCCAATTAGACTCTTTTCCCTCTTACTGATTTAGCAAAGTAAGTTGATACAGTACCCTTCCCAACATAGAAACACGCACTGACTTTTTTATTTTTATTTCATTTAAACCCTAAATGAGACAACCTCTACTTCTAATAAAGTATCTGTTTGCTTAATCTCAACAGGCACAGACTCCTGCTGAGATAGAAGTGTTTAATTAGTAAGAAAAATGATAGTTTATTTCCAGTTAGCTGCTTTCTGATCCACAAACAAGTTTTCTGTCTTCCAGAAGCTACCAGTAGGAAGTTGTAATTTGAGTCACCTGCTTTTATTCTGCTTAAGCTACACCCCCATTTAGCCTCTTTTCCCTCCTACTGATTCAGCAAACAAAGATGATTCAGTACCCTTCCCAACACAGAAATATACACTACCTTTTTTATTTTTATTTTTTAAACCCTAAATGAGACCCACTCTACTTCTAATAAAGTATCTGTCTGCTTAATCTCAACAGGCACAGACTCCTGCTGAGATAGAAGTGTTTAATTAGTAAGAAAAATGATAATTTTTTCCAGTTAGCTGCATTCTGCTGTACAAACAAGATTTCTGCCCTCCAGAAGCTACCAGCATGAAGTTGTAGTTTGAGTCACCTGCTTTTATGCTGCTTAACCACCCCTATTAGCTTATTTTCCCTCCTACTGACTTAGCAAAGTAAGTTGATACAGTACCCGTCCCAACACAGAAACATAGACTGACTTTTTCTTTTTCCTTTTTAAAACCCTAAATGAGACCCCCTCTACTTCTAATAAAGAATCTGTTTGCGTAATCTCAACAGGAACAGACTTCTGCTGAGATAGAAGTATGAAATTAGAAAGAAAAATGGTAGTTTTTTCTTTCCAGTTTTCTGCTGCACAAACAAGATTTATGCCTTCCAGAATCTACCAACAGGAAGTTGTAATTCTAGTCACCTGCATTTACACAGCTTAAGCCATACGCCCAATTAACCTATTTTCCCTCATACTGATTTAGCAAAGAAAATTGATATAGTACCCTCCCTAACAAAGAAACACACACTGACTTTTTATTTTTATTTTTTTAAACCCTAAATGAGACCCCCTCTACTTCTAATAAAGTATCTGTTTGCTTAATCTCAATAGGCACAGACTCCTGATGAGATAGAAGTGTTAAATAAGTAAGAAACATTGTAGTTTTTTTCCAGTTATCTGCTTTCCGCTGTACAAACAAGACTTCTGCCTTCCAGAAGCTACCAGCAGGAAGTGGTAATTTGAGTCACTGTTTTATACTGCTTAAGTCACACCACAATTAGGCTCTTTTCCCTCCTACTGATTTAGCAAACTAAGGTGATACAGTACCCTTCCAAACACAGGAACACACACTGACTGTTTTATTTTTATTTTTTTAAACCCTAAATGAGACCCCTCTACTTCTAATAAAGTATCTGTTTGCTTAATCTCAATAGGCATGAACTCCTGCTGAAATAAAAGTGTTAAATTAGTAAGAAACATTGTAGTTTGTTTCCAGTTAGCTGCTTTCTGCTGTACAATCAAGACTTCTGCCGTCCAGAAGCTACCAGCAGGAACTTATAATTTTAGTCACCTGCATTTATACTGCTTATGCCACACCTCAAATTAGCCTCTTTTCCCTCATACTGAATTAGCAAACTAAATTGATATAGTACCCTTCCCAACACAGAAACACACACAGATTTTTTTTAATTTTATATATTTTAAACCCTAAATGCAAAACCCTCTACTTCAAATAAAGTATCTGTTTGCTTAATCTCAACAGGCACAGACTCCTGCCGAGATATAAGTTATTTTTATTTTTTTAAAACCCTAAATGAGACCCCTCTACTTCTAATAAAGTATCTGTTTGCTTAATATCAATAGGCACGGACTCCTGCTGAAATAGAAGTGTTAAATTAGTAAGAAACATTGTAGTTTTTTTTCCAGTTAGCTGTTTCTGCTGTACAATCAAGACTTCTGCCGTCCAGAAGCTACCAGCAGAAACTTATAATTTTAGTCACCTGCTTTTATACTGCTTAAGCCACACCGCCAACTAGCCTCTTTTCCCTCCTACTGATTTAGCAAAGTAAGTTGATGCAGTAACCTTCCCATCACAGAAACACACACTGATTTTATTTTTTTAAACCCTAAATGAGACCCCTCTACTTCTAATAAAGTATCTGTTTACGTAATCTCAATAGGTACAGACTCCTGCCAAGATATAAGTGTTAAATTAGTAAGAAAAATTGTAGTTTTTTCTTTCCAGTTTTCTGCTGTACAAAAAAGATTTATGCCTTCCAGAAGTTACCAGCAGGAAGTAGTAATTTTAGTCACCTGCATTTATACTGCTTAAGCCACACGCCCAATGAACCTTTGTTCCCTTCTACTGATTTAGCAAAGTAAGTTGATATGGTACCCTCCCTAACACAGAAACACTCGCTGAGTTTTTTTATTTTTATTTTTGTAAAACCCTAAATGAGACCCCTTCTACTTCTATTAAAGTATCTGTTTGCTTAATCTTAACAGGCACAGATTCCTGCTGAGTTAGATTTGTTAAATTAGTAAGAAACATTGTAGTTTTTTCCAGTTAGCTGCTTTCCACTGCACAAACAAGACTTCTACCTTCCAGAAGCTACCCGCAGGAAGTTGTAATTTGAGTCACCTGTTTTTATACTGCTTAAGTCACACCCCAATTAGCCTATTTTCCCTCCTACTGATTTAGCAAACAAAGTTGATACAGTACCCATCCCAACACAGAAACACACACTTTCTTTATTTTTAGTTTTTTAAACCCTTAATGAGACCCTTCTACCTCTAATAAAGTATCTGTTTGCTTAATGTCAGTAAACACAGATTCCTGCTGTGATAGAAGTGTTAAATTAGTAAGAAAATGTTAGTTTTTTTCCAGTTAGCTGCATTCTGCTGCACAAACAAGATTTCTGTCTTCTAGAAGCTACCAGTAGGAAGTTGTAATTTGAGTCACCTGCTTTTATACTGCTTATGCCGCACCCCCAATTTGCCTCTTTTCCCTCCTACTGATTTAACAAAGTAAGTTGATACAGTACCCTTCCCAACGCAGAAACACACACTGACTTTTTTTAAACTCTAAATGAGACCCCATCTACTTCTAATAAAGAATGTGTTTGCTTAATCTCAAAAGGCACAGATTCCTGCATAGATGGAAGAGTTAAATTAGTAAGAAAATTGTAGATTTTTTTCCAGTTAGCTGCTTCCTACTGTACAAACAAGATTTCCGCCTTCCAGAAGCAACCAGCAGGACATTGTAATTTTAGTCACCTGCTTTTATACTGCTTAAGCCACACCGCCAATTAGCCTCTTTTCCCTCTTTCCGATTTAGTAAAGTAAGTTGATGCAGTAACCTTCCCAACACAGAAACACACACTGACTTTCTTTATTTTTTAAACCCTAAATGAGACCCCCTCTACTTCTAATAAAGTATCTGTTTACTTAATCTAAATAGGCACAGATGCCTGCTGAGACATAAGTGTTAAATTAGTAAGAAAAATTGTAGTTTTTTCTTTCCAGTTTTCTGCTGTACAAAAAAGATTTATGCTTTCCAGAAGTTACCATCAGGAAGTTGTAATTTTAGTCACCTGCATTTATACTGCTTAAGCCACACGCCTAATGAACCTATGTTCCCTCCTACTGATTTATCAAAGAAAGTTGAGATAGTACCCTCCCTAACACAGAAACACTCAAAGACTTTTTTATTTTTAATTTTGCAAAACCCTAAATGAGACCCACTCTACTTCTAATAAAGTATCTGTTTGCTTAATCTCAACAGGCACAGACTACTGCTGAGATACAAGTGTTAAATTAGTAATAAACATTGTAGATTTTTCCAGTTAGCTGCTTTGCACTGTACAAACAAGACTTCTACCTTCCAGAAGCTACCAGCAGGAAGTTGTAATTTGAGTCACCTGCTTTTATACTGCTTAAGTCACACCCCAATTAGCCTCTTTTCCCTCCTACTGATTTAACAAAGTAAGTTGATACAGTACCCTTCCCAACGCAGAAACACACTCTGACTTTTTTTAAACTCTAAATGAGACCCCATCTACTTCTAATAAAGTATCTGTTTGCTTAATCTCAAAAGGCACAGATTCCTGCATAGATGGAAGAGTTAAATTAATAAGAAAATTGTAGATTTTTTTCCAGTTAGCTGCTTCCTACTGTACAAACAAGATTTCCGCCTTCCAGAAGCAACCAGCAGGACATTGTAATTTTAGTCACCTGCTTTTATACTACTTAAGCCACACCGCCAATTAGCCTCTTTTCCCTCTTTCCGATTTAGCAAAGTAAGTTGATGCAGTAACCTTCCCAACACAGAAACACACACTGACTTTCTTTATTTTTAAACCCTAAATGAGACCCCTCTACTTCTAATAAAGTATCTGTTTACTTAATCTAAATAGGCACAGATGCCTGCTGAGATATAAGTGTTAAATTAGTAAGAAAAATTGTAGTTTTTTCTTTCCAGTTTCTGCTGTACAAAAAGATTTATGCTTTCCAGAAGTTACCATCAGGAAGTTGTAATTTTAGTCACCTGTATTTATACTGCTTAAACACACGCCTAATGAACCTATATTTCCTCCCTACTGATTTGGCAAAGAAAGTAGATAGTACCCTCCCTAACACAGAAACACTCAAAGACTTTTTTATTTTTATTTTTGCAAAACCCTAAATGAGACCCCCTCTACTTCTAATAAAGTATCTGTTTGCTTAATCTCAACAGGCACAGACTGCTGCTGAGATACAAGTGTTAAATTAGTAATAAACATTGTAGATTTTTCCAGTTAGCTGCTTTGCACTGTACAAACAAGACTTCTACCTTCCAGAAGCTAACAGCAGGAAGTTGTAATTTGAGTCACCTGCTTTTATACTGCTTAAGTCACACCCCAATTAGCCTCTTTTCCCTCCTACTGATTTAGCAAACAAAGTTGATACAATACCCTTCCCAACACAGAAACTCACACTGACTTTTTTATTTTTATTTTTTTAAACCCTAAATGAGACCCCTTTACTTCTAATAATGCATCTGTTTGCCTAATCTCAATTGGCACAGACTCCTGCTGAGATAGAAGTGTTAAATTAGTAAGAAACATTGTAGTTTTTTTTCTACATAGCTGCTTTCTGCTGTACCAACAAGATTTCTGCCTTCCAGAAGCAACCAGCAGGACATTGTAATTTTAGTCACCTGCTTTTATACTGCTTAAGTCACACTGCCAACTAGCCTCTTTTCCCTCATACTGATTTAGCAAAGTAAGTTGATGCAGTAACCTTCCCAACACAGAAACACACACAGACTTTCTTTATTTTTTAAACCCTGAATGAGACCCTCTCTACTTCTAATAAAGTATCTGTTTGCTTAATCTCAACAGGCACAGACTCCTGCTGTGATAGAAATGTTAAATTAGTAAGAAAAATGGTAGATTTTTCTTTCCAGTTTTCTGCTGTGCAAACAAGATTTATGCCTTCCAGAATCTACCAGCAGGAACATGTAATTTTAGTCACCTGCATTTATACTGCTTAAGCCACACGTCCATTTAACCTACTTTCCCTCCTACTGATTTAGCAAAGTAAAATGATATAGTACCCTCCCTAACACAGAAACAAACTCTGACTTTTTAATTTTTATTTTTTTAAAACCCTATATGAGACCCCCTCTACTTCTAATAAAGTATCTGTTTGCTTAATCTCAATAGGTACAGACTCCTGCAGAGATTGAAGTATTTAATTAGTAAGAAACAGTGTAGTTTTTTACCAGTTAGCTGCTTTCCGCTGTTCAAACAAGACTTCTGCCTTCCAGAAGCCACCAGCAAGAAGTTGTAATTTGAGTCAGCTGTTTTATACTGCTTAAGTCACACCTCAATTAGGCTCTTTTCTCTCCTACTGATTTAGCAAACTAAGTTGATTCAGTACCCTCCCCGACACAGAAACACACACTGATTTTTTTTTTTTTATACCCTAAATGAGACCCCTCTACTTCTTATAAAGTATCTGTTTGCTTAATCTCAATAGGGACAGACTCCTGCTTAGATAGAACTGTTAAATTAGTAAGAAACATTGTAGTTTTTTTCCAGTTAGCTGCTTTACGCTGTACAAACAAGACTTCTGCCTTCCAGTAGCTACCAGCAGGAAATATTAATTTGAGTCATCTGCTTTTATACTGCTTAAGTCACACCCCAATTAGGTTCTTTTCCCTCCTACTGATTTAGCAAACTAAGTTGATACAGTACCCTTACCAACACAGAAACACACACTGACTTTTTATTTTTAATTTTTAACCCTAAATGAGACCACTCTACTTCTAATAAAGTATCTGTTTGCTTAATCTCAATAGGCACAGACTCCTGCTGAGATAGATGTGTTAAATTAGTAAGATACATTGTAGTTTTTTTCCCAGTTAGCTGCTTTCCGCTGTACAAACAAGACTTCTGCCATCCAGAAGCTACAAGCAGGAACTTATAATTTGTGTCACCTGCATTTATACTGCTTATGCCACACCTCAAATTAGCCTTTTTCCCTTCTAATGATTTAACTAAGTAAGTTAATACAGTACCCTTCCCGACACAGAAACACACACTGACTTTTTTATTTTTATTTTTTAAAACCTAAATGAGTCCCCCTCTTCTTCTAATAAAGTATCTGTTTGCTTAATCTCAACAGGCACAGACTCCTGCTGAGATAGAAGTGTTAAATTGGTAAGAAAATGATAGTTTTTTTCAGTTAGCTGCTATCTGCTGCACAAACAAGATTTCTGTTTTCCAGAAGACACCAGCAGGAAGTTGTAATTTGAGTCACCTGCTCTTATACTACTTCAGCCACAACACAATTAGCCTTTTTTCCCTCCTACTGATTTAGCAAAGTAAGTTAATTTAGGGGTAGCTGGTCCATTCCCCTGGGGTGTCAAACAGACGGGGCATAATGATGAGTCCTGGTAGGACTAAACACGTGTCTATGTCTTCTGTTAGCACCCTTTGCAAACTGTGTGAGAGGCCTTTCGGCACCATACAGTTCTGCTTAAAGTTGGACCAGCATAACATTCTGTGGTGATTTGCATATGCAGCCCATGATGCTTTGCATTGTGGGGGCATGTGTGATTTTGTATTAAGTTAATTTAGTACCCTTCCCAATACAGAAACAATGACTTTTTTAATTTTATTTCTTTTAAACCCTAAATGAGACCCCCTCTACTTCTAATAAAGTATCTATCTGCTTAATCTCAACAGGCACAGACTCCTGCTGAAATCGAAGTGTTAAATTAGTAAACAATTGGTCATTTTTTTCCATTTAGCTGCATTCTGCCGTACAAACAAGATTTCTGCCTTCCTGAAGCTACCAGCGGGGAGTTGTAATTTGAGTCATCTGCTTTAATATTACTTAAGCCACACCCCAATAAGCCTCTTTTCTCTCCTACTGATTTAGCAAAGTAAGTTGATACAATACCCTTACCAACACAGAAACATAGACTGACTTTTTTATTTTTAATTTTTAACCCTAAATGAGACCCCCTCTACTTCTAATAAAGTATATGTTTGCTTAATCTCAACAGGCACAGATTCCTGCTGCGATAGAAGTGTTAAATTATTAAGAAAATGGTAGTTCTTTTATCCAGTTAGCTGCTTTCTGCTGTACAAACAAGATTTTTGCCTTCCAGAAGCAACCAGTAGGATGTTGTAATTTTAGTCACATGCTTTTTTACTGCATAAGCCACACCCCAACTTAGCCACTTTTCCCTCCTACTGATTTTGCAAAGTAAATTGATGCAGTACCCTTCCCAACACAGAAACACACACTGACATTTTTTATTTTTTTAAACCCTAAATGAGACTCCCTCTACTTCTAATAAAGTATCTGTTTGCTTAATCTCAATAGGCACAGATTTCTGCTGAGATATAAGTGTTATATTAGTAGGAAAATGGTAGCTTTTTCCCAGTTAGCTGCTTTCTGCTGTACAAATAAGATTTCTGACTTCCAGAAGCTACTAGCAGGAAATTGTAATTTGAGTCACCTGCTTTTATACTGTTTAAGCCACACCCCCAATTAGCCTCTTTTCCCTCATACTGACTTAGCAAAGTAAATTGATACAGTACCCTCCACAACACAGAAACACACACTGACTTCTTTTATTTTTATTGTTTAAACCCTAAATGAGACCCCCTCTACATCTAAAAAGTATGTGTTTGCTTAATCTCAACAGGCACAGACTCCTGCTGAGATAGAAGTGTTAAATTAATAAGAAACATTGTAGTTTTTTTTCCAGTTAGCTGCTTTCTGCTGTACAAACAAAATTTCTGCTTTCCAAAAGCTACCAGGAAGAAGTTGTAATTTGAGTCACCTGCTTTATACTGCTTAAGCCACAGCCCCAATTAGCCTCTTTTCCCTCCTACTGATTTAGCAAAGTAAGTTGATACAGTACACTTCCCAAAACAGAAAAACACACTGACTTTTTTTATCTTTATTTCTTTTAAACCCTAAATGAGACCCCTCTACATCTAATAAAGTGTCTGTTTGCTTAATCTCACCAGGCGAAGACTCCTGCTGAGATAGAAGTGTTAAATTAGTAAGCAAAATGGTAGCTTTTTTCAGTAAGACGCTTTCTGCTATACAAACAAGATTTTTACCTTCCAGAAGCTACCAACAGGAAGTTGTAACTTGAGTCACCTGTTTTACACTGCTTAAGCCACACCCCCAATTAGCCTCTTTTCCCCTCCTACTGATTTAGCAAAGCAAGTTGATACAGTACCCTTCCCAACATAGGAACACACACTGACATTTTTATTTTTATTTCATTTAAACCCTAAATGAGACAACCTCTACTTCTAATAAAGTATCTGTTTGCTTAATCTCAACAATCACAGACACCTGCTGAGATAGAAGTGTTAAATTAGTAAGAAAATGATAGTTTATTTCCAGTTAGCTGCTTTCTGATCCACAAACAAGTTTTCTGTCTTCCAGAAGCTACCAGTAGGAAGTTGTAATTTGAGTCACCTGCTTTTATACTGCTTAAGCCACACCCCCATTTAGCCTCTTTTCCCTCCTACTGATTTAGAACAAAGATGATACAGTACCATTCCCAACACAGAAACATACACTACCTTTTTTATTTTTATTTTTTAAACCCTAAATGAGACCCACTCTACTTCTAATAAAGTATCTGTCTGCTTAATCTCAACAAGCACAGACTCCTGCTGAGATAGAAGTGTTTAATTAGTAAGAAAAATGAAAGTTTTTTTCCAGTTAGCTGCATTCTGCTGTACAAACAAGATTTCTGCCTTCCAGAAGCTACCAGCACGAAGTTGTAGTTTGAGTCACCTGCTTTTATGCAGCTTAACCACCCCTATTAGCTTATTTTCCCTCCTACTGACTTAGCAAAGTAAGTTGATACAGTACACTTCCCAACACAGAAACAAAGACTGACTTTTTTCTTTTTCCTTTTTAAAACCCTAAATGAGACCCCCTCTACTTCTAATAAAGTATCATTTTGCGTAATCTCAACAGGCACAGACTCCTGCTGAGATGGAAGTATGAAATTAGTAAGAAAAATGGTATTTTTTTCTTTCCAGTTTTCTGCTGTACAAACAAGATTTATGCCTTCCCGAATCTACCAGCAGGAAGTTGTAATTCTAGTCACCTGCATTTATACTGCTTAAGCCACACGCCCAATTAACCTTTTTTTACTCATACTGATTTAGCAAAGAAAATTGATATAGATCCCTCCCTAACACAGAAACACACACTGACTTTTTTATTCTAATTTTTTAAACCCTAAATGAGACCCCCTCTATTTCTAATAAAGTATCTGTTTGCTTAATCTCAATAGGCACAGACTCCTGATGAGATAGAAGTGTTAAATTAGTAAGAAACATTGTAGTTTTTTTCCAGTTATCTGCTTTCCGCTGTACAAACAAGACTTCTGCCTTCCAGAAGCTACCACCAGGAAGTGGTAATTTGAGTCACTGTTTTATACTGCTTAATTCACACCACAATTAGGCTCTTTTCCCTCCTACTGATTTAGCAAACTAAGGTGATACAGTACCCTTCCCAACACAGGAACACACACTGACTTTTTTATTTTAATTTTTTTAAAACCCAAAATGAGACCCCTCTACTTCTAATAAAGTATCTGTTTGCTTAATCTCAATAAGCACAGACTCCTGCTGAAATAGAAGTGTTAAATTAGTAAGAAACATTAGATTTTTTTTTCCAGTTAGCTGCTTTCTGCTGTACAATCAAGACTTCTGCCGTCCAGAAGCTACCAGCAGGAACTTATAATTTTAGTCACCTGCATTTATACTGCTTATGCCACACCTCAAATTAGCCTCTTTTCCCTCGTACTGATTTAGCAATATAAATTGATATAGTATCCTTCCCAACACAGAAACACACACAGATATTTTTTATTTTTATTTATTTTAAACCCTAAATGCGACCCCCTCTACTTCTAATAAAGTATCTGTTTGCTTAATCTCAACAGGCACAGATTCCTGCAGAGGTAGAAGTGTTAAATTAGTAAGAAAATTGTATTTTTTCCAGTTAGCCACTTTCTGCTCTACAAATAAGATTTCTGCCTTCCAGAAGCAACCAGCAGGACATTGTGATTTTAGTCACCTGCTTTTATACTGCTTAAGCCACACCACCAACTAGCCTCTTTTCCCTCCTACTGATTTAGCAAAGTAAGTTGATGCAGTAAACTTCCCATCACAGAAACACACACTGACTTTCTTTATTTTTTTAACCCCTAAATGAGACCCCCTCTACTTCTAATAAAGAATCTGTTTATGTAATCTCAATAGGCACAGACTCCTGCCGAGATATAAGTGTTAAACTAGTAGGAAAAATGGTTGTTTTTTCTTTCCAGTTTTCTGCTGTACAAAAAAGATTTATGCCTTCCAGAAGTTACCAGCAGGAAGATGTAATTTTAGTCACCTGCATTTATACTGCTTAAGCCACATGCCCAATGAACCTTTGTTTCCTTCTACTGATTTAGCAAAGAAAGTTGATATGGTACCCTCCCTAACACAGAAACACTCACTGACTTTTTTTATTTTTATTTTTGAAAAACCCTAAATGAGACCCCCTCTACTTCTATTAAAGTATCGGTTTGCTTAATCTCAACAGGCACAGATTCCTGCTGAGTTAGATTTGTTAAATTAGTAAGAAACATTGTAGTTTTTTCCAGTTAGCTGCTTACCGCTGTACAAACTAGACTTCTACCTTCCAGAAGCTAACCGCAGGAAGTTGTAATTTGAGTCACTTGTTTTTATACTGCTTAAGTCACACCCCAATTAGCCTATTTTCCCTCCTAGTGATTTAGCAAACAAAGTTGATACAGTACCCATCCCAACACAGAAACACACACTTTCTTGATTTTTATTTTTTTAAACCCTAAATGATACCCCACTACCTCTAATATAGTATCTGTTTGCTTAATGTCAGTAAACACAGATTCCTGCTGTGATATAAGTGTTAAATTAGTAAGAAAATGATAGTTTTTTTTCCAGTTAGCTGCTTTCTGCTGCACAAACAAGATTTCTGTCTTATAGAAGCTACCAGTAGGAAGTTGTAATTTGAGTCACCTGCATTTATACTGCTTAAGCCGCACCCCCAATTTGCCTCTTTTCCCTCCTACTGATTTAATAAAGTAAGTTGATACAGTACCCTTCCCAACACAGAAACACACACTGACTTTTTTAAACTCTAAATGAGACCCCATCTACTTCTAATAAAGTATCTGTTTGCTTAATCTCAACAGGCACAGATTCCTGCATAGATAGAAGAGTTAAAATAGTAAGAAAATTGTAGATTTTGTTCCAGTTAGCTGCTTCCTACTGTACAAACAAGATTTCTGCCTTCCAGAAGCAACCAGTAGGACATTGTGATTTTAGTCACCTGCTTTTATACTGCTTAAGCCACACTGCCAATAAGCCTCTTTTCCCTCCTTCTGATTTAGCAAAGTAAGTTGATGCAGTAACCTTCCCAACACAGAAACACACAGTGACTTTATTTATTTTTTAAAATCTAAATGAGACCCCCTCTACTTCTAATAAAGAATCTGTTTACTTAATCTCAATAGGCACAGACTCCTGCTGAGATATAAGTGTTAAATTAGTTAGAAAAATGGTAGTTTTTTCTTTCCAGTTTTCTGCTGTACAAAAAAGATTTATGCCTTCCAGAAGTTAACATCAGGAAGTTGTAATTTAGTCACCTGCATTTATACTGCTTAAGCCACATGCCCAATGAACCTATGTTCCCTCCTACTGATTTAGCAAAGTTAGTTGAGATAGTACCCTCCCTAACACAGAAACACTCAAAGACTTTTTTATTTTTATTTTTGCAAAACCCTAAATGAGACCCCCTCTACTACTAATAAAGTATCTGTTTGCTTAATCTCAACAGGCACAGACTCCTGCTGAGATAGATGTGTTAAATTAGCAAGAAACATTGTAGTTTTTTTCCAGTTAGCTGCTTTCCACTGTACAAACAAGACTTCTACCTTCCAGAAGCTACCAGCAGGAAGTTGTAATTTGAGTCACCTGCTTTTATACTGCTTAAGTCACACCCCAATTAGCCTCTTTTCCCTTCTACTGATTTAGCAAACAAAGTTGATACAGTACCCTTCCCAACACAGAAACACACAATGACTTTTTTATTTTTATTTTTTTAAACCCTAAATGAGACCCATCTACTTCTAATAAAGTATATGTTTGCCTAATCTCAATTGGTACAGACTCCTGCTGAGATAGAAGTGTTAAATTAGTAAGAAACATTGTAGTTTTTTTCCAGTTAGCTGCTTTCTGCTGTACAAACAAGATTACTGCCTTCCAGAAGCAACCAGCAGGACATTGTAATTTAAGTCACCTGCTTTTATACTGCTTAAGTCACACCGCCAACTAGCCTCTTTTCCCTCCTACTGATTTATCAAAGTAAGTTGATGCAGTAACCTTCCCAACACAGAAACACACACTGACTTTCTTTATTTTTTTAAACCCTAAATGAGACCCCCTCTACTTCTAATAAAGTATCTCTTTTTCTTAATCTCAACAGACACAGACTCCTGCTGTGAAAGAAATGTTAAATTAGTAAGAAAAATGGTAGTTTTTTCTTTCCAGTTTTCTGCTGTACAAACAAGATTTATGCCTTCCAGAATCTACCAGTAGGAAAATGTAATTTTAGTCACCTGCATTTATACTGCTTATGCCACGCATCCAATTAACATACTTTCCCTCCTACTGATTTAGCAAAGTAAATTGATATAGTACCCTCCCTAACACAGAAACACACTCTGACTTTTTTATTTTTATTTTTTTAAAACCCTATATGAGACCCCCTCTACTTATAATAAAGTATCTGTTTGCTTAATCTCAATAGGCACGGACTCCTGCTGAGACAGAAGTGTTTAATTAGTAAGAAACAGTGTAGTTTTTTTCCAGTAAGCTGCTTTCCGCTGTACAAACAATATTTCTGCCTTCCAGAAGCTACCAGCAGGAAGTTGTAATTTGAGTCACCTGTTTTATACTGCTTAAGTCACACCTCAATTAGGCTCTTTTCCCTCCTACTGATTTAGCAAACTAAGTTGATTCAGTACCCTCCCTGACACAGAAACACACACTGACTTTTTTATTTTTATTCTTTTAAACCCTAAATGAGACCCCTGTTCTTCTAATAAAGTATCTGTTTGCTTATTCTCAATAGGGACAGACTCCTGCTGAGATAGATCTGTTAAATTAGTAAGAAACATTGTATTTTTTTTCCAGTTAGCTGCTTTACGCTGTACAAACAAGACTTCTGCCTTCCAGAAGCCACCAGCAGGAAATATTAATTTGAGTCATCTGCTTTTATACTGCTTAAGTCACACCCCAATTAGATTCTTTTCCCTCCTACTGATTTAGCAAACTAAGTTGATACAGTACCCTTACCAACACAGAAACACACACTGACTTTTTTATTTTATTTTTTAAACCCTAAATGAGACCACTCTACTTCTAATAAAGTATCTGTTTGCTTAATCTCAATAGGCACAGACTCCTGCTGAGAGAGATGTGTTAAATTAGTAAGATACATTGTAGTTTTTTTCCCAGTTAGCTGCTTTCCGCTGTACAAACAAGACTTCTGCCATCCAGAAACTACAAGCAGGAATTTATAATTTGAGTCACCTGCATTTATACTGCTTATGCCACACCTCAAATTAGCCTCTTTTCCCTTCTAATGATTTAACAAAGTAGGTTAATACAGTACCCTTCCCGACACAGAAACCCACACTGACTTTTTTATTTTTATTTTTTTAAAACCTAAATGAGTCCCCCTCTACTTCTAATAAAGTATGTGTTTGCTTAATCTCAACAGGCAGAGTTTCCTTCTGCGATAGAAGTGTTAAATTAGTAAGAAAATGGTAGTTCTTTTATCCAGTTAGCTGCTTTCTGCTGTACAAACAAGATTTTTGCCTTCCAGAAGCAACCAGTAGGATGTTGTAATTTTAGTCACATGCTTTTTTACTGCATAAGCCACACCCCAACTGAGCCACTTTTCCCTTCTACTGATTTTGCAAATTAAATTGATTCAGAACCCTCCCCAACACAGAAACACACACTGACTTCTTTTATTTTTATTGTTTAAACCCTAAATGAGACCCCCTCTACATCTAATGAAGTATCTGTTTACTTAATCTCAACAGGCACAGACTCCTGCTGAGATAGAAGTGTTAAATTAATAAGAAACATTGTATTTTTTTTCCAGTTAGCTGCGTTCTGCTGTACAAACAAAATTTCTGCTTTCCAAAAGGAACCAGCAAGAAGTTGTAATTTGAGTCACCTGCTTTATACTGCTTAATCCACAGCCCCAATTAGCCTCTTTTCCCTCCTACTGATTTAGCAAAGTAAGTTGATACAGTACACTTCCCAAAACAGAAAAACACACTGACTTTTTTATCTGTATTTCTTTTAAACCATAAATGAGACCCCTCTACTTCAAATAAAGTATCTGTTTGCTTAATCTCACCAGGCAAAGACTCCTGCTGAGATAGAAGTGTTAAATTAGTAACAAAATGGTAGCTTTTTCCAGTAAGACGCTTTCTGATGTACAAACAAGATTTTTACCTTCCAGAAGCTACCAAAAGGAAGTTGTAACTTGAGTCACCTGTTTTACACTGCTTAAGCCACACCCCCAATTAGACTCTTTTCCCTCCTACTGATTTAGCAAAGTAAGTTGATACAGTACCCTTCCCAACATAGAAACACGCACTGACTTTTTTATTTTTATTTCATTTAACCCTAATGAGACAACCTCTACTTCTAATAAAGTATCTGTTTGCTTAATCTCAACAGGCACAGACTCCTGCTGAGATAGAAGTGTTTAATTAGTAAGAAAAATGATAGTTTATTTCCAGTTAGCTGTTTTCTGATCCACAAACAAGTTTTCTGTCTTCCAGAAGCTACCAGTAGGAAGTTGTAATTTGAGTCACCCGCTTTTATACTGCTTAAACTACACCCCCATTTAACCTCTTTTCCCTCCTACTGATTTAGCAAACAAAGATGATACAGTACCCATCCCAACACAGAAACATAAACTACCTTTTTTATTTTTATTTTTTAAACCCTAAATGAGACCCACTCTACTTCTAATAAAGTATCTGTCTGCTTAATCTCAACAGGCACAGACTCCTGCTGAGATAGAAGTGTTTAATTAGTAAGAAAAATGATAGTTGTTTCCAGTTAGCTGCATTCTGCTGTACAAACAAGATTTCTGCCCTCCAGAATCTACCAGCATGAAGTTGTAGTTTGAGTCACCTGCTTTTATGCTGCTTAACCACCCCCTATTAGCTTATTTTCCCTCCTACTGACTTAGCAAAGTAAGTTGATACAGTACCCTTCCCAACACAGAAACATAGACTGACTTTTTTCTTTTTCTTTTTTAAAACCCTAAATGAGACCCCCTCTACTTCTAATAAAGAATCTGTTTGCGTAATCTCAACAGGCACAGATTCCTGCTGAGATAGAAGTATGAAATTTGTAAGAAAAATGGTAGTTTTTTCTTTCCAGTTTTCTGCTGTACAAACAAGATTTATGCCTTCCAGAATCTACCAGCAGGAAGTTGTAATTCTAGTCACCTGCATTTAAACTGCTTAAGCCACACGCCCAATTAACCTATTTTCCCTCATACTGATTTAGCAAAGAAAATTGATATAGTACCCTCCCTAACAAAGAAACACACACTGACTTTTTTATTTTTATTTTTTTAAACCCTAAATGAGACCCCCTCTACTTCTAATAAAGTATCTGTTTGCTTAATCTCAATAGGCACAGACTCCTGATGAGAAAGAAGTGTTAAATTAGTAAGAAACATTGTAGTTTTTTTCCAGTTATCTGCTTTCCGCTGTACAAACAATACTTCTGCCTTCCAGAAGCTACCAGCAGGAAGTTGTAATTTGAGTCACCTGCTTTTATACTGCTTAAGTCACACCCCAATTAGCCTCTTTTCCCTTCTACTGATTTAGCAAACAAAGTTGATACAGTACCCTTCCCAACACAGAAACACACACTGACTTTTTATTTTTAATTTTTTAAACCCTAAATGAGACCCATCTACTTCTAATAAAGTATATGTTTGCCTAATCTCAATTGGTACAGACTCCTGCTGAGATAGAAGTGTTAAATTAGTAAGAAACATTGTAGTTTTTTTCCAGTTAGCTGCTTTCTGCTGTACAAACAAGATTACTGCCTTCCAGAAGCAACCAGCAGGACATTGTAATTTAAGTCACCTGCTTTTATACTGCTTAAATCACACCGCCAACTAGCCTCTTTTCCCTCCTACTGATTTATCAAAGTAAGTTGATGCAGTAACCTTCCCAACACAGAAACACACACTGACTTTCTTTATTTTTTAAACCCTAAATGAGACCCCCTCTACTTCTAATAAAGTATCTCTTTTTCTTAATCTCAACAGACACAGACTCCTGCTGTGAAAGAAATGTTAAATTAGTAAGAAAAATGGTAGTTTTTTCTTTCCAGTTTTCTGCTGTACAAACAAGATTTATGCCTTCCAGAATCTACCAGTAGGAAAATGTAATTTTAGTCACCTGCATTTATACTGCTTATGCCACGCATCCAATTAACATACTTTCCCTCCTACTGATTTAGCAAAAGTAAATTGATATAGTACCCTCCCTAACACAGAAACACACTCTGACTTTTTTTTTTATTTTTTTAAAACCCTATATGAGACCCCCTCTACTTATAATAAAGTATCTGTTTGCTTATCTCAATAGGCAGGACTCCTGCTGAGACAGAAGTGTTTAATTAGTAAGAAACAGTGTAGTTTTTTTCAGTAAGCTGCTCAGCTGTACAAACAATATTTCTGCCTTCCAGACTACCAGCAGGAAGTTGTAATTTGAGTCACCTGTTTTATACTGCTTAAGTCACACCTCAATTGGGTCTTTTTCCCTCCTACTGATTTGTAAACTAAGTTGATTCAGTACCCTCCCTGACACAGAAACACACACTGACTTTTTTATTTTTATTCTTTTAAACCCTAAATGAGACCCCTGTTCTTCTAATAAAGTATCTGTTTGCTTATTCTCAATAGGGACAGACTCCTGCTGAGATAGATCTGTTAAATTAGTAAGAAACATTGTATTTTTTTTCCAGTTAGCTGCTTTACGCTGTACAAACAAGACTTCTGCCTTCCAGAAGCCACCAGCAGGAAATATTAATTTGAGTCATCTGCTTTTATACTGCTTAAGTCACACCCCAATTAGATTCTTTTCCCTCCTACTGATTTAGCAAACTAAGTTGATACAGTACCCTTACCAACACAGAAACACACACTGACTTTTTTATTTTTATTTTTTTAAACCCTAAATGAGACCACTCTACTTCTAATAAAGTATCTGTTTGCTTAATCTCAATAGGCACAGACTCCTGCTGAGAGAGATGTGTTAAATTAGTAAGATACATTGTAGTTTTTTTCCCAGTTAGCTGCTTTCCGCTGTACAAACAAGACTTCTGCCATCCAGAAACTACAAGCAGGAATTTATAATTTGAGTCACCTGCATTTATACCAGCATGCCACACCTCAAATTAGCCTCTTTCCCTTCTAATGATTTAACAAAGTAGGTTAATACAGTACCCTTCCGACAGAAACCACACTGACTTTTTATTTTTATTTTTAAAACCTAAATGAGTCCCCTCTACTTCTAATAAAGTATGTGTTTGCTTAATCTCAACAGGCAAGATTCCTTCTGCGATGAAGTGTTAAATTAGTAAGAAAATGGTAGTTCTTTTATCAGGTTAGCTGCTTTCTGCTGTACAAACAAGATTTTGCCTTCCAGAAGCAACCAGTGGATGTTGTAATTTAGTCACATGCTTTTTTTACCTCCAAGCTACACCCCAACTGAGCCACTTTTCCCTTCTACTGATTTTGCAAATTAAATTGATTCAGAACCTCCCAACACAGAAACACACACTGACTTCTTTTATTTTTATTGTTTAAACCCTAAATGAGACCCCTCTACATCTAATGATATCTGTTTACTTAATCTCAACAGGCACAGACTCCTGCTGAGATAGAAGTGTTAAATTAATAAGAAACATTGTATTTTTACCCTGTGGAATTCTCCACTCAAGTTGTGTGCGGCAGCCCGACTGTCCAAAGTTTTAAAGAATCTTTACAGACTCACCTCTTTAGCAAAGCATATAATAATTTTTAATATTGTTGTTTATTCTATTTGTAATTGTTTTATCTAGTATTGTACAGGTGCCTTGGTTTTAGAAAGGCACCTTATATAAATAAATAAAGATTGAGATTGAGATTGAAATTAGTAAGAAAAACGGTAGTTTTTACTTTCCAGTTTTCTGCTGTACAAAAAAGATTTATACCTTCCAGAAGTTACCAGCAGGAAGTTGTAATTTTAGTCACCTGCATTTATACTGCTAAACTGCCGCGTAATGAACCTATGTTCCTTCTACTGGTATTTAGCAAAGTAAGCTGATATAGCACCCTCCCTAAACTGTAGAAACACTCACTGACTTTTTTTTTTTTATTTTGTAAACCCCAAATGAGACCCCCTCTCTTTATTAAAGTATCTGTTTGCTTAATCTCAACAGGCACAGATTCCTGCTGAGATAGAATTGTTAAATTAGTAAGAAACATTGTAGTTTTTTTTTTTTTTTCAGTTAGCTGCTTCTTCTGTACAAACAAGACTTCTACCTTCAGAATCTTTCCAGCAGGAAGTTGTAATTTGAGTCACCTGCTTTTATACTGCTTAAGTCACACACCCAATTAGCTCTTTTCCCTCCTAATACGGATTTAGCAAACAAAGTTGATACAGTACCTTCCCAACACAGAAACACACACTTTCTTTATTTTTATTTTTTAAAACCCTAATGAGCCCCCTACCTCTAATAGCATCTGTTTGCTTAATGTCAGTAAACACAGATTCCTGCTGGAATAGAAGTGTTAAATTAATAAGAAAATTATAGTTTTTTTCCAGTTAGCTGCTTTCTGCTGCACAAACGAGATTTCTGTTTTCTAGGCTACCAGTAGGAAGTTGTAATTTGAGTCACCTTGCTTTATACTGCTTAAGCCACACCCTCAATTAGCCTCTTTTCCTCCTACTGATTTAACAAAGTAAGTTGATATGTTCCTTCCCAACACAGAAACACACTGACTGACTTTTTTAAACTCTAAATGAGACCCCTCCTCTACTTAATAGCATCTGTTTGCTTAATCTCAACAGGTACAGATTCCAGACAGATAGAAGAGTTAAATTAGTAAGAAAATTGTAGTTTTTTTTCCAGTTAGCTGCTTTCTGCTGTACAAAAAGATTTCTGCCTTCCAGAAGCAACCAGCAGGACATTGTAATTTGAGTCACCTGCTTTTATACTGCTTATGCCACACCGCCAATTATCCTCTTTTCCCTCCTACTGATTTAGCAAAGTAAGTTGATGCAGTAACCTTCCCAACACAGAAACACACACTGACTTTCTTTATTTTTTAAACCCTAAATGAGACACCCTCTACTTCTAATAAAGTATCTGTTTACTTAATCTCAATAGGCACAGACTCCTGCTGAGATATAAGTGTTAAATTAGTAAGAAAATGGTGTTTTTCTTTTCCAGTTTTCTGTTGCACAAAGAGATTTATGCCTTCAGAAGTCTACCAGCAGGAAGTTGTAATTTTATCACCTGCATTTATACTGCTTTAAGCCACATGCCCAGTGAACCTATGTTCCCTCTACTGGTTTAGCAAAGCAAGTTGACATAGTACCTCTCCTAACACAGAAACACTCCAAAGACTTTTTATTTTTATTTTTGTAAAACCCAAATGAGACCCCTCTACTTTCTAATAAAGTATCTGTTTGCTTAATCTCAACAGGCACAGACTCCTGCTGAGATAGAAGTGTTAAATTAGTAAGAAACATTGTAGTTTTTTTTCCAGTTAGCTGCTTTCCGCTGTTCAAACAAGACTTCTACCTTCCAGAAGCTACCAACAGGAAGTTGTAATTTGAGTCACCTGCTTTTATACTGCTTAAGTCACACCCCAATTAGCCTCTTTTCCATCCTACTGATTTAGCAAACAAAGTTGATACAGTACCCTTCCCAAAACAGAATTAATTTTAATTTTTTTAAACCCTAAATGACACCCCTCTACTTCTAATAAAGTGTCTATTTGCTTAATCACAACAGGCACAGACTTCTGCTGTGATTGAAGTGTTAAATTAGTAAGAAAAGTTTAGTTTTTTTTCCAGTTATCTGCTTTCTGCTGTACAAACAAGATTTTTGCCTTCCAGAAGCAACCAGCAGGGAGTTGTAATTTTAGTCACCTGCTTTATACTGCTTAAGCCACACCCCAAATTAACCTCTTTCCCTCCTATTGATTTAGCAAAGTAAGTTGATGCAGTACCCTTCCCACCACAGAAACACACACTGACTTTTTTTTTATTTTTTTAAACCCTAAATGAGACCTCCTCTACTTCTAATAAAGTATCTGTTTGCTTAATCTCAATAGGCACAGATTCCTGCAGAGACAGAAGTGTTAAATTAGTAAGAAAATTTTAGTTTTTTTTCCAGTTAGCTGCTTTCTGCTGCACAAACAAGATTTCTGTCTTCCAGAAGCTACCAGTAGGAAGTTGTAATTTGAGTCACCTGCTTTTATACTGCTTAAGCCACACCCCCACTAGCCTCTTTTTCCTCCTACTAATTTAACAAAGTAAGTTGATACAGTACCCTTCTCAACACAGAAACACACACTGACTTCTTTTTAAACCCTAAATGAGACCCCCTCGACTTCTAATAAAGTATCTGTTTGCGTAATCTCAACAGGCAAAGATTTCTGCTGAGATAGAAGTGTTAAATTAGTAAGAAAATGGTAGTTCTTTTATCCAGTTAGCTGCTTTCTGCTGTACAAACAAGATTTTTGCCTTCCAGAAGCAACCAGCAGGTCGTTGAAATTTTAGTCAACTGCTTTTTACCGGTATAAGCCACCCCAACTTAGCCTCTTCCTCCTACTGATTTTGCTATGTTGATGCAGCACTTCTTCCAACACAGAAACACACTCTGACATTTTTTTTTTTAAACCCTAAATGAGACTCCTCTACTTAATAAAGCGTCTGTTTGCTTAATCTCAATAGTACAAACTCCTGCTGAGATATAAGTGTTAAATTAGTAATAAAATCAGAAGTTTTTCCCAGTTAGCTGCTTCTCAGTGTACAAATAAGATTTCTGCCTTCCAGTTACCAGTATTAGTTGTAATTTGAGTCACCTGTTTTAATACTTTTGTCGCCACACTCAATTAGCCTATTTTCCTCCTACTGACTTAGCAAAGTAAATTAATACAGTACCTCCCCAACACAGAAACACACACTGATTCCCTTTATTTTTATTGTTTAAACCCAAATGAGACCGGCTTCTATATCTAATAAAGTATCTTTGTTTGTTTAATCTCCAGGCACAGACCTGCTGGAGATAGAAGTGTTAAATAAGTAAGAAACATTGTAGTTTTTTCCAGTTAGCTGTCTTTGCTGCAAACAAGATTTCTGCCTTCCAGAAGATACCAGCAGGAAGTTGGTAATTTGAGTCACCTGCTTTATACTGCATAAGCCACACACCCTATTTGTATTCTTTCCCTCCTACTGATTTAGCTTCGTTGTTGACAGTTCCTTCCCAACACAGAAACACACTATTTTATTTTATTTCTTTTAAACCTAAATGAGACCTCTAACTCTAATAAAGTATCTATTTGTTAATCTCCCGGCTTAAAAACTCCTGCTTATATAGGAAGTGCAATTAAAAAGCACAAGATAGATTTTTTTCAGTTAGCTGCTTTCGCTGCACAAATAAGATTTCTGTCTTCCAGAAGCTACCAGTAGGGAAGTTGTAATTTGAGCCACCTGCTTTCATACCTCTTGCAGCCACACCTCAATTAGCCTCTTTCCCTCCTACTGATTTACAAAAGTGTTGATACAGTATCCTTCCCAACACATAAATATACACTGCCTTTTTTTTATTTTTATTTTTTAAACCTCTTTTATAATGTATTCTGTCTGCTTAATCAACAGTCTCAGACCTGCTGAGATCGTGTGTTAAATTAGTAAGACAAATGGTGTTTTTTTCCAGTTAGCTGCATTCTGCTGGCCTAAACAAGATTTCTGCCTTCCAGAAGCTACCAGCAGATAGTTGTAATTTGAGTCACCTGTTTTAATACTACTTAAGCCACACCCCAATTAGCCTCTTTCCCTCCTACTGATTTCACAAAGTAAGTTGATACAGTACCTTCCCAACACAGAAACATAGACTGACTTTTTTTATTTTTATATTTTTAACCCTAAATGAGACCCCCTCTACTTCTTATAAAGCATCTGTTTGCTTAATCTCAACAGGCACAGACTCCTGCTGAGATAGAAGTGTTAAATTAGTAAGACAAATGGTAGTTTTTTTCCAGTTAGCTGCATTCTGCTGTACAAACAAGATTTCTGCCTTCCAGAAGCTACCAGTGTATAGTTGTAATTTGAGTCACCTGCTTTAATACTATACGGCCACACCTCAATTAGCCTCTTTCCTCTACTGATTTCACAAAGTAGTTGATACAGCACCTTCCCAACACAGAAACATAGACTGACTTTTTTTTTTATATTTTTAACCCGAAATGAGACCCCCTCTACTTCTTATAAAGCATCTGTTTGCTTAATCTCAAAAGGCACAGACTCCTGCTGAGATAGAAGTGTTTAATTAGTAAGACAAATGGTAGTTTCTTTCTTTCCAGTTTTCTGCTGTACAAACAAGATTTCTGCCTTCCTGAAGCTACCAGCAGGTAGTTGTAATTTGAGTCACCTGCTTTTATACTGTTTAAGCCACACCCCAATGTGCCTCTTTTTCCTCCTACTGATTTAGCAAAGTAAGTTGATACAGTACCCTCCCCAACACAGAAACACACACTGACTTTTTTATTTTTATTTTTTAAGTCCTAAATAAGACCCCCTCTACTTCTAATAAAGTATCTGTTTGTTTAATCTCAACAGGCACAGACTCCTGCTAAGATAGAAGTGTTAAATTAGTAAGAAACATTGTATTTTTTTCCAGTTAACTTTCTGCTGTACAAACAAGATTTCTGTCTTCCAGAAGCTACCAGTAGGAAGTTGTAATTTGAGTCACCTGCTTTTACATAGATACATTGATACATAGACAGTGTCGGCAGATAAGGGCCTATGGCCCACCCAGTCTGCCCATTTGAGCTTGTAAGTTCAGTTTGTTTTCCTAGAAGTCTGTTGCCCTTACCCTGACCTCCAGAATTCCTTTATGTCTATCCCATGCATTCTTAAATCCCGTGATTGTTTCAGCCCCACCACTTCCTCTGGCAGGGTGTTCCACTTGTCCACCACCCGTTCTGTGAAGAAATTCTTCTCATGTTTCCTCTGAATCGTCCTCCCTCCAACTTCATCCCATGCCTCTAGTCCTGGAACATCTTTTTCACTTAAAAATAGTGTTTTCCTGCACCCTGTTCCTCCCTGTAAGATACTTGTATGTCTCTATCATATCCCCTCTCCTCCTCTCCTCCAGGGAGTACATGTTCAGTTCCTTCAACCTGTCTTCATAGGACTTGTGATGCAATCCATGCACCATCTTTGTTGCCTCCTCTGAACCTTCTCTACCCTGTCTATGTCCTTACGTAGGTATGGTCTCCAGAACTGTACACTGTACTCCAGGTGGGGCCTCACTAGTGTCTTGTATAGCGGAATTATGACCTCCTTTCCTGCTGGTGATGCCCCTGCCTATACATCCCAGCATCCTATTTGCTTTACCTGCTGCCTTGTCACACTGTTTCCTACCTTGAGGTCATCAGAGATGATAACCCCAAGATCCCTTTCCTGCTTGGTGCATGCTGATATCCTCACCCCCAACTGATATATTGTGCCAGGGTTTTGTGCCCCATATGCATTATCTTGCACTTCTTTGCATTGAATTTCAACTGCCAAACCCTGACCATTCTTCAAGTTTCTGCAGGTCCTTCTCATTCTGTCTACACCCTCTGGTGTGTCTACTCTGTTACAGAGCTTTGTGTCATCAGTGAACAGTGAAATTCCTGCCTCTAGGTCCTAGCAATGTCACTGATGAAGATGTTGAATAGGACCGGTCCCAGCACTGATCCCTGTGGTACCCCACTGGTCACTCTTCCCTCTGTGGAGTGACAGCCATTTACCACCACCCTCTGTGTCCTGCCACCCAGCCAGTTACCTACCCACCACACTACTGTCCTGCCCACACCCATATTCCCCAGTTTGTGTAATAGTCTTCTATGTGGCACAGTGTCAAAGGCCTTGCTGAAGTCCAGATAGGCCATGTCCACTGCCCTCCCCTGATCCACCTCCCTAGTCACCCAGTCAAAAAATTCAATGAGGTTGGTCTGACATGACCTCCCCCTGGTGAAACCATGCTGCCTTGGGTCCTGTAGTCCATTGACAACCAGATGTTCCACCAATCTCTCCTTCAGTAGTGCTTCCATGATCTTCCCCACTACCGAGGTGAGGCTGACTGGTCTGTAGTTCCTGCTTCCTTTGTTCCCACTTTTGTATAAGGGGACTACATCTGCTGTCCTCCAGTCTTTGGGTACCTCCCTGTTTCCAGTGATCGGCTAAACAGGATAGCCAGAGGTTCAGCCACCACCTCTCTTATTCTTTAGGACCCTGGGGTGCACCCCATCTGGCCCCATTGCTTTATCAACTCTTATTACTTCCAGTTCCTTCAGGACCCTTTCTCGTGTAAAGGGACTTGTGTCCATTTCTGCACCATTCTCACCCCTTGTACTCCCTTCAGACCCATTACCCTCCTCTTCCTCAGTAAAGACTGAGCAGAAATACCTGTTCAATATGTCAGCTTTACTGTTGTCATCCTCCACTGGGCCCCATCCTCCCCCTTCAGTCTCACTATCCCTCCCTTTGTCTTTCTTTTTTCACTTATGTACCTGTAAAAGGTTTTGTCCCCTCTACCCACTGATTTTGCAATGTGTTCTTCTGTCTGAGCTTTGGCTTCCTTACTGACCTCCCTGCCTCCCTTGCTTCTCCTGGTACTTCTCCCTATCCCCTCTGCCTGTGTCTTTTGTATTGCCTGAATGCACTCTTTTGGCTTTCACTTTCTTTGCTACCTCTTTGGAAAACCATAATGGTCTCCTCTTCCTTTTCCTCTTGCTAACCTGCTTAATGCATAATTCTGTTGTTCTTGTAATCCCCATTTTAAATACTGCCCACTGTTCCTCAACCCCTGATTCCTGTCCCATTCCCCTTAATGCCTCTTTCAAGTATCTCCCCATTTTCCCAAAGTCTGCCCCCCTAAAATCCAGGATACGTGTTTTTGTGTGGTTTGGTTCTGCTCTTTCTGTGATTTCAAACCACAATGACTGGTGGTCACTGTTTCCCAGGTGCTCCCCCACTGTTACCCCATCACACTGTCCTGTTTGTGAGCACAAGGTCCAGTATTGCCTTCTGCCGAGTTGGTTCCATGACCAGTTGCTTGAGGAAGGCACCCTGAAGGAGTCCAGGATAAATCTGCTCCTAGTTGATGCTGCTGCTGGGATGCTCCAGTCCACGTCTGAATATTGAAGTCTCCAACCAGTACTACCACCTTTTGTCTGCCATCCTTGGATGGCTAGCATCAGCTCCCTATCTGTTTCTTCCTCCTGGGCTGGTGGTTCATAGACCACACCTGTGCGGATGGCTGTCCCCATTTTCCTTTCCAGCTTAACCCACAGTATCTCTCCCCCATTTTGTTCCTCCTGGATCTCTGTGGCCCTTATGTCATTTTTCACATACAGTGCCACTCCTCCTCCCTTCCTGCCTGCTCTGTCTCTTCTGAATATGTTGTAGCCAGGTATGGCCATCTCCCAGTCATGGTTATCATTACACCAGGTTTCAGTGATGGCCACAATGTCCAGGTCTGACTGCACCATGACAGCCTCCAGATCTTCCATCTTGTTGCTAAGGCTCCTGGCATTTGCACACATGGCTTTCCATGATTTGACCTCCCTAGACTGTTTCACTGTTCTACTCCAGCCCCTTCCTTGGTTGTCATTTATCCCTGGTTCTCCTTGCTGTCTGCCCTTCTGCTGAATTTTGCCCCTTTCTGCTTATCCACCTCTTGGGCACTAATCTCCATCTTTGCACACTGCTTTGCAGAGATAGCCACCCTCTGGTTCACTGGTTCCACTGCTAGCTGTGGGGGTGAGCAAGTAGGTACCCTCCTTGCTGGCCTGCCACCCCTTTGCTAGTTTAAATGCTTGTCAATGTAGCATTTAAACTTATCATTGAGTGCTTGATTCCCTCCAGGATGGATGCAGGCCGTCAGGCTTGAACAAACTCCATCCCTCCAGGTGGGTCCCCAGTCACCAATGAATCCAAACCCTTCCTCACAGCACCAGTTCTTCAACCATGAGTTAAAGTTCCTGGTGCACTCCATTCTCCCTTGCCTCTCACAGGTAGTACTTCTGAGAAAGTGACAGAAGTAGCTACTTGCTTGAGACCCCTCCCCAGTTTCCTAAACTCTTCCTGAACTTCCTTTGGCTCCCCATTTGCCAGGTCATTAGTACCTAGGTGGATAATGACATCCAGCTCACCCTCCCGCCTTGCCTTCCCAGTGATCCCCAGGATCTTCCTTCCATCCTCCATGCCGTGGCACCTGGTAGGCACCTCACCTCCTGTCCTCCCCTCCTGTGTTCCTAGCTGATCCTCTTATGATGGAGTCCCCCACCAGGATTCACTTCCTCCTCCTCTGGGGTCCACTGCTTTCCCCGCTGAGGTCACCTCCTTGGCTAACCTCCACATCCTTTCCTTCCACTTCTCTGGGTACCTCTATTTGGTTGTCCTCATTTGCCAGTGTGGCATATGAGTTCTTGAGTGGAATAGGATCTGGGATGTGCCTCTGCCTGACCGCTCTAACCCTCCCTGAGCCCACTGTCATCCAAGTGCTCCTCGTTCTCGGCATCCTTTGAGGCAGTTGCATTGGACTGGGTGGTCCCTGGATAGGGGTGATGGTACTCCTGACCCAGTTTACTTCCTCTGAGTCTGGCTACCTCATCCTGCAGTCCAGAGAGATGCATGCAGATAGGGCAGCACCTCAGTGTCCAGAAGGTCTGCCTGAATATGGCTGCCCCACAGCCACTGCATTGCACCACTCCCCACATTATACTGCAATTCCACTACTTGTCTGCTACTGAAGCTCTCCTAGTTCCCTTTTTATTAATTTACTGTCCTAAAAATCCTGCCACTGATCCTCAGATAATTTTTTTAAAGAAAAAGAAACCAATAAATAAATAAATGAATCAAAACACTTGTCGTGCTGAGGGTGGGCTTCTTCCCCCTTATGCCCCTCCTACTTCACACCCCTTACTATACCCTGTGTTTAGCTCCTGTCAATCAGATTTAGCAGTGTATATAATTAAGAGTTGGGGAAGGGGAGGGAGGAGGGGCGAAAATTTGCAGCAATTAAAGACAGCACAGAATTACACCACCACTATGTTTTAAATTTTCAACAGCCCAAAAACAATTATAAGTAAAGACAACAAAGAAAGTATAGTGTCACTAAAAGCCCACAATCTAAGTTTAAAAGAAAAATAGCAATTACCAGTTACTCTAAAGCACTGAATTGAATATGTTTCCTTCCTTCCCCTTCTGGCTTCTTCTGAGAAAATAAACTCTACTTGCTACTTCAACTCTGACTAAGCCCCACCTCCAGTTATCATGTAGCTGAGGTCAGAGGCCAGACAATTAACACCCTTCACCCAACTACAGGGCAGTCAGACAAGCTTTTATACTGCTTAAACCACACCCATTTTAGCCTCTTTTCCCTCCTACTGATTTAGCAAAGTAAGTTGATACAGTACCCTTCCCAACACAGAAACATACAATACCTTTTTAATTTTTATTTTTTAAACCCTAAATGAGACCCCGTCTACTTCTAATAAAGTATCTGTCTGCTTAATCTCAACAGGCACAGACTCCTGCTGAGATAGAAGTGTTTAATTAGTAAGAAAAATGATAGCTTTTTTCCAGTTAGCTGCATTCTGCTGTAGAAACAAGATTTCTGCCTTCCAGAAGCTACCAGCATGAAGTTGTAGTTTGAGTCACCTGCTTTTATGCTGCTTAAACCACCTCCAATTAGCCTATTTTCCATCCTATTAACTTAGCAAACTAAGTTGATACAGTACCCTTCCCAACACAGAAATATAGACTGATTTTTTTATTTTTATTTTTTAAAACCCTAAATGAGACCCCCTCTACTTCTAATAAAGTATCTGTTTGCTAAATCTCAAAAGGCACAGACTCCGGCTGAGATAGAAGTGTAAAATTAGTAAGAAAAATGGTAGTTTTTTCTTTCCAGTTTTCTGCTGTACAAACAAGATTCATGCCTTCCAGAATCTACCAGCAGGAAGTTGTAATTTTAGTCACCTGCATTTATACTGCTTAAGCCACATGCCCAATTAACCTATTTTTCCTCCTACTGATTTAGCAAAGTAAATTGATATAGAACCCTCCCTAACACAGAAACACACACTGACTTTTTTATATTTATTTTTTAAACCTAAATGAGACCCCTCTACTTCTAATAAAGTATCAGTTTGCTTAATCTCAATAGGCACAGACTCATGAGATAAAAGTGTTAAATTAGTAAGAAACATTGTAGTTTTTCTCCAGTTAGCTGCTTTCCACTGTACAAACAAGCCTTCTGCCTTCCAGAAGCTACCAGCAGGAAGCTGTAATTTGAATCACCTATTTTATACTGCTTAAGTCACACCCCAATTAGGCTCTTTTCCCTCCCCTACTGATTTAGCAAACTAAGTTGATACAGTACCCTTCCCAACACAGAAACACACACTGACTTTTTTATTTTTATTTTTTTTAAACTCTAAATGAGACCCCTCTACTTCTAATAAAGTATCTGTTTGCTTAATCTCTATAGGCATGGACACCTGCTGAGATAGAAGCGTTAAATTAGTAAGAAACATTGTAGTTTTTTTTTAGTTAGCTGCTTTCCGCTGTACCAACAAGACTTCTTCCATCCTGAAGCAACCAGCAGGAACTTATAATTTGAGTCACCTGCATTTATACTGCTTATGCCACACCTCAAATTAGCCTCTTTCCCTCCTACTGATTTAGCAAACTAAATTGATACAGTACCCTTCCCAACACTGAAACACACACTGATATTTTTTATTTTTATTTATTTTAAACCCTAAATGAGACCCCCTCTATTTCTAATAAAGTATCTGTTTGCTTAATATCAGCAGGCACAGATTCCTGCAGAGAAAGAAGTGTTAAATTAGTAAGAAAATTGTAGTTTTTTTCCAGTTAGCTGCTTTCTGCTGTACAAACAAGATTTCTGCCTTCCAGAAGCAACCAGCAGAACATTGTAATATTAGTGACCTGCTTTTATACTGCATAAGTCACACCCCAATTAGCCTCTTTTCCCTCCTACTGATTTACCAAACAAAGTTGATACAGAACCCTTCCCAACACAGAAACACACATTGACATTTTTAATTTTTTAAACCGTAAATGATACCCCTCTACCTCTAATAAAGTATATGTTTGCTTAATCTCAACAGGCACAGATTCCTGCTGAGACAGAAGTGTTAAATTAGTAAGAAAATTTTAGTTTTTTTTCCAGTTAGCAGCTTAAGCCACACCGCTAACTAGCCTCTTTTCCCTCCTACTGATTTAGCAAAGTAAGTTGATAAAGTACTCTCCCTAACACAGAAACAGTCACTGACTGTTTTTATTTTCATTTTTGTAAAACCCTAAATGAAACCCCCTTTACTTCTAATAAAGTATCTGTTTGCTTAATCTCAACAGGCACAGACTGCTGAGATAGAAATTTTTAATTAGTAAGAAGAATGGTAGTTTTTTTTTTCCAGTTTTCTACTGTACAAACTAGATTTCTGCCTTCCAGAAGCTACCAGCAGGTAGTAGTAATCTGAGTCACTTGCTTTCATACTGTTTAAGCCACCACCCAATTAGCCTCTTTTTCCTCCTACTGATTTAGCAAAGTAAGTTGATACAGTACCCTCCCTAACACAGAAACAGTCACTGAATTTTTTATTTTAATTTTTGTAAAACCCTAAATGAGACCCCTCTACTTCTAATAAAGTATCTGTTTGCTTAATCTCAGCATGCACAGATTCCTGCTGAGATAGAAGTGTTAAATTAATAAGAAACATTGTAGTTTTTTTCCAGGTAGATGCTTTCCGCTGTACAAACAAGACTTCTACCTTCCAGAAGTTACCTGCAGGAAGTTGTAATTTGAGTCACCTGCTTTTATACTGCATAAGTCACACCCCAATTAGCCTCTTTTCCCTCCTACTGATTTACCAAACAAAGTTGATACAGAACCCTTCCCAACACAGAAACACACACTTTTTTATTTTTATTTTTTAAACCATAAATGATACCCCTCTACTTCTAATAAAGTATATGTTTGCTTAATCTCAACAGGCACAGATTCCTGCTGAGACAGAAGTGTTAAATTAGTAAGAACATTTTAGTTTTTTTTCCAGTTAGCTGCTTTCTGCCATATAAACAAGATTTTTGCCTTCCAGAAGCAACCAGCAGGGAGTTGTAATTTTAGTCACCTGCTTTTATACTGCTTAAGCCACACCCCAAATTAGCGTATTTCCCTCCTACTGATTTAGCAAAGTAAGTTGATGCAGTACCCTCCCAAAACAGAAACACACACTAACTTTTTTATTTTTATTTTTTTAAACCCTAAATGAGACCCCCTCTACTTCTAATAAAGTATCTGTTTGCTTAATCTCAATAGGCACAGACTCCTGCTGAGATATGAGTGTTAAATTAGTAAGAAAATGAAAGATTTTTTCCAGTTAGCTGCTTTCTGCTGCACAAACAAGATTTCTGTCTTATAGAAGCTACCAGTAGGAAGTTGTAATTTGAGTCACCTGCTTTTATACTGCAGAAGCCGCACCCCAATTAGCCTCTTTTCCCTCCTACTGATTTAACAAAATAAGTTGATACAGTACCCTTCCCAACACAGAAACACACACTGACTTTTTTAAACCCTAAGTGAGACCCCCTCTACTTCTAATAAAGTATCTGTTTGCTTAATCTCAACAGGCACAGATTCCTGCTGAGATAGAAGTCTTAAATTAGTAAGAAAATGGTAGTTCTTTTATCCAGTTAGCTGTTTTCTGCTGTACAAACAAGATTTTTGCCTTCCAGAAGCAACCAGCAGGATTGTAATTTTAGCCACCTGCTTTTATACAGCTGAAGCCGCTCCCCAATTAGCCTCTTTTCCCTCCTACTGATTTAACAAAATAAGTTGATACAGTACCCTTCCCAACACAGAAACACACATTGACATTTTTTATTTTTTAAACCCTATATGAGACTCCCTCTACTTCTAATAAAGTGTCTGTTTGCTTAATCTCAATAGGCACAGACTCCTGCTGACATATGTGTTAAATTAGTAAGATAAATCGTAGCATTTTCCCAGTTATCAGCTTTCTGCTGTACAAATAAGATTTCTGTCTTCCAGAAGCTACCAGAAGGAAGTTGTAATTTGAGTCACCTGCTTTTATACTGTTTAAGTCACACCCCCAATTAGCCTCTTTTCCCTCCTACTGACTTAGCAAAGTAAATTGATACAGAACCCTCCCCAACACAGAAACACACACTGACTTCTTTTATTTTTATTGTTTAAACCCTAAATGAGACCCCCTCTACATCTAATAAAGTATCTGTTTGCTTAATCCCAATAGGCACAGACTTCTGCTGAGATAGAAGTGTTAAATTAGTAAGAAATATAGTTTTTTTTTCCAGTTAGCTGCATTCTGCTGTACAAACAAGATTTCTGCCTTCCAGAAGCTACCAGCAGGAAGTTGTAATTTGAGTCACCTGCTTTATACTGCTTAAGCCACACCCCCAATTAGCCTCTTTTCACTCCTACTGATACAGCAAAGTTAGTTGATACAGTACCCTTCCCAAGACAGAAATACACACTGAGCTTTTTATTTTTATTTCTTTTATAACCTAAATGAGACTCCTCTAAGTCTAATAAAGTATCTGTTTGCTTAATCTCACCAGGCGAAGACTTCTTCTGAGATAGAAGTGTTAAATTAGTAAGAAAATGACAGTTTTTTCCAGTTAGCTGCATTCTAATGTACAAACAAGATTTCTGACTTCCAGAAGCTATCAGCAGGTAGTTGTAATTTAATTCACCTGCTTTAATACTACTTAAGGCTCACCCCATTTAGCATATTTTCCCTCCTGCTGATTTAGCAAAGTAAATTGATACAGAACCCTTCCCAAAACAGAAACATAGACTGACTTTTTATTTTTATTTTTTTAACCCTAAATGAGACCCCCTCTACTTCTAATAAAGTATCTGTTTGCTTAATCTCAACAGGCACAGACTCCTGCTGAGATAGAAGTTTTTAATTAGTAAGAAAAATGGTAGTTTTTTTCTTTCCAGTTTTCTACTGTACAAACAAGATTTCTGCCTTCCAGAAGCTACCAGCAGGTAGTTGTAATTTGAGTCACTTGCTTTCATACTGTTTAAGCCACATCCCCAATTAGCCTCTTTTTCCTCCTACTGATTTAGCAAAGTAAGTTGATACAGTTCCCTTCCTAACACAGAAACACACACTGACTTTTTTATTTTTATTTTTTAAACCCTAAATGAGACCCCCTCTACTTCTAGTAATGTATCTGTTTGTTTAATCTCAACAGGCACAGACTCCTGCTGAGATAGAAGAGTTAAATTAGTAAGAAACATTGTAGTTTTTTCCAGTTAACTGCATTCTGCAGTAAAAACAAGATTTCTGTCTTCCAGAAGCTACCAGTAGGAAGTTGTAATTTGAGTCACCTGCTTTTATACTGCTTAAGCCACACCACCATTAAGCCTCTTTTCCTCCAATGATTTAGCAAAGTCAGTTGATACAGTACCCTTCCCGACACAGAAACATACACTACCTTTTTTATTTTTATTTTTTAAACCCTAAATGAGACCCCCTCTACTTCTAATAAAGTATATGCTTAACTTCAACAGGCACAGACTCCTGCTGAGGTAGAAGTGTTTAATTAGTAAGAAAAATGATAGTTTTTTTCCAGTTAGCTGCATTCTGCTGTACAAACAAGATTTCTGCCTTCCGGAAGCTACCAGCACGAAGTAGTAATTTGAGTCACCTGCTTTTATACTGCTTATGCCACCCCCAATTAGCCTATTTTCCCTCCTACTGACTTAGCAAAGTAATTTGATAAAGTACCCTTCCCAACACAGATACATAGACTGACTTTTTAATTTTTATTTTTTAAAACCCTAAATGAGACCCCCTCTACTTCTAATAAAGTATCTGTTTGCTTAATCTCAACAGGCACAGACTCCTGCTGGGTTAGAAGTGTTAAATTAGTTAGAAAAGTGGTAGTTTTTTCTTTTCGGTTTTCTGCTGTACAAACAAGATTTATGTCTTCCAGAATCTACCAACAGGAAGTGGTAATTTTAGTCACCTGCATTTATACTGCTTAAGCCACATGCCCAATTAACCTATTTTCCCTCCTACTGATTTAGTAAAGTAAATTGAAACAGTACCCTCCCTAACACAGAAACACACACTAACTTTTATTATTTTACTTAAAACCGTAAATGAGACCCCTTCTACTTCTAATAAAGTATATGTTTGCTTAATATCAATAGGCACAGACTCCTGCTGAGATAGAAGTGTTAAATTAGTAAGAAACATTGTAGTTTTTTTCCAGTTAGCTGCTTTCCGCTGTACAAACAAGACTTCTGCCTTCCAGAAGTTACCAGCAGGAAGTTGTTATTTGAGTCACCTGCTTTTATACTGCTTAAGTCACACCTCAATTAGGCTCTTTTCACTCCTACTGATTTAGCAAAATAAGTTGATACAGTACCCTCCCCAACATACAAACACACACTTACTTTTTTTTTATTTTTTAAACCCTAAATGAGACCCCCTCTACTTCTAATAAAGTATCTGTCTTATTCTCAACAGGTACAGACTCCTGCTGAGATAAAAGTGTTTAATTAGTAAGAAAAATGACATTTTTTTCCAGTTAACTGCTTTCTGCTGTACAAACAAGATTTCTGCCTTCCAGAAGCTACCAGCAGGAAGTTGTAATGATAGTCACCTGCTTTTATGCTGCTTAAGCCACCCCCAATTAGCATATTTTCCCTCCTACTGACTTAGCAAAGTAAGTTGATACAGTACTGTTCCCAACACAGAAACAGAGACTGACTTTTTTATTTTTATTTTTATTTTTTAAAACCCTAAATGAGACACACTTTACTTCTAATGAAGTATCTGTTCACTTAATCTCAACAGGCACAGACTCCTGCTGAGATAGAAGTGTTAACTTAGTAAGAAAAATGGTAGTTTTTTCTTTCCAGGTTTCTGCTCTACAAACAAGATTTATGCCTTCCAGAATCTACCAGCAGGAAGTTGTAATTTTAGTCACCTGCATTTATACTGCTTAAGCCTCACGCCCAATTAACCTATTTTCACTCCTACTGATTTAGCAAAGTAAGTTGATATAGTACCCTCCCCTAAAACAGAAACACACACTGACTATTTTTATTTTTATTTTATTAAAACCCTAGATGAGACCCCCTCTACCGCTAATAAAGTATCTGTTTGCTTAATCTCAATAGGCACAGACTCCTACTGAGATAGAAGTGTTAAATTAGTAAGAAACATTGTAGGTTTTTTCCAGTTAGCAGCTTTCCGCTGTACAAACAAGACTTCTGCCTTCCAGAAGCTACCAGCAAGAAGTTGTAATTTGAGTCGCCTGTTTTTATACTGCTTAAGTCACACCCCAATTAGGCTCTTTTCCCTACTACTGATTTAGCAAACTAAGTTGATACAGTACCCTTCCCAACAGAGAAACACACAATGACTTTTTTTACTTTTATTTGTTTTAAACCCTAGATGAGTCCCCCTCTACTTCTAATAACGTATCTGTTTGCTTAATCTCAATAGGCAAAGACTCCTGCTGAGATAGAAGTGTTAAATTAGTAAGAAACATTGTAGTTTTTTTTCCAGTTAGCTGATTTCTGCTCTACAAACAAGACTTCTTCCTTCCAGAAGCTACCAGCAGGAAGTTGTAATTTGAGTCACCTGTTTTTATACTGATTAATCCACACCCCCCAACTAGCCACTTTTCCCTCCTACTGATTTAACAAAGTAAGTTGATACAGTACCCTTCCCAACACAGAAACACACACTGAATTTTTTATGTTTGTTTTTTAAGCCCTAAATGAGACCCACTCTTATTCTAATAAAGTATCTGTTTGCTTAATCTCAACAGGAACAGATTCCTGCTGAGATAGAAGAGTTAAATTAGTAAGAAAATTGTAGTTCCTTTATCCAGTTAGCTGCTTCTGCTGTACAAACAAGATTTCTGCCTTCCAGAAGCAACCAGCAGGTCATTGTAATTTTAGTCACCTGCTTTTTTACTGTTTAAGCCACACCCCAAATTAGCCTCTTTTCCCTCCTACTGATTTAGCAAAGTAAGTTGATGCAGTACCCTTCCCAACACAGAAACACACACTGACTTTTTTATTTTTTTAACCCCAAAATGAGACTCCCTCTACTTCTAATAAAGTATCTGTTTGCTTAATCTCAACAGGCACAGACTTGTGCTGAGATAGAAGTGTTAAATTAGTAATAAACATTGTAGTTTTTTTTTCAGTTAGCTGCTTTCTGCTGTACAAACAAGATTTCTGCCTTCCAGAAGCTACCAGCAGGAAGTTGTAATTTGAGTCACCTGTTTTTATACTGCTTAAGTCACACCCCAATTAGGCTCTTTTCCCTACTACTGATTTAGCAAACTAAGTTGATACAGTACCCTTCCCAACAGGGAAACACACAATGACTTTTTTTACTTTTATTTGTTTTATCACCTGCTTTTATACTGTTTAATCCACACCCCCAATTAGCCTCTTTTCCCTCCTACTTATTTAGCAAAATAAACTGACACAGTATCCTCCCCAACACAGAAACACAGACTGACTTCTTTTATTTTTATTTTTAAACCCTAAATTAGACCCCCTCTACTTCTAATAAAGTATCTGTTTGCTTAATCTCAACAGGCACAGACTCCTGCTGAGATAGAAGTGTTAAATTAGTAAAAAACATTGTAGTTTTTTTCCAGTTAGCTGCACTCTGCTGTACAAACAAGATTTCTGCCTTCCAGAAGCTACCAGCAGGTAGTTGTAATTTGAGTCACCTGCTTTTATACTATTTAAGCCTCGCCCCAATTAGTCTCTTTTCCCTCCTACTGCTTTAGCGAAGTAAGTTGATACAGTACCCTTCCCAACACAGAAACATAGAATGACTTTTTTTATTTTTATTTTTTTAACCTTAAATGAGACCCCCACTACTTATAATAAAGTATATGTTTGCTTAATCTCAGCAGGCATAGACTCCTGCTGAGATAGAAGTGCTTAATTTATAAGAAAAATTATAGTTTTTTCTTTCCAGTTTTCTGCTGTACAAACAAGATTTCTGCCTTCCAGAAGCTACCAGCAGGAAGTTGTAATTTGAGTCACCTGCTTTTATACTGTTTAAGCCACACCCCTAATTAGTCTCTTTTCTTTCCAACTGATTTAGCAAAGTAAGTTGATACAGTACCCTTCCCAACACAGAAACATAGACTGACTTTTTAATTTTTATTTTTTAAAACCCTAAATGAGACCCCCTCTACTTCTAATAAAGTATCTGTCTTAATCTCAACAGGCACAGACTCCTGCTGAGATAGACATGTTTAATTAGTTAGAAAAATGATAGTTTTTTTCCAGTTAGCTGCATTCTGCTGTACAAAAAAGATTTCTGCCTTCCAGAAGCTACCAGCAGGAAGTTGTAATGATAGTCACCTGCTTTTATGCTGCTTAAGCCACCCCCAATTAGCATATTTTCCCTCCTACTGACTTAGCATAGTAAGTTGATACAGTACCCTTCCCAACACAGAAACATAGACTGACTTTTTTATTTTCATTTTTTAAAACCCTAAATGAGCCCCCCTCTACTTCTAATAAAGTATCTGTTCATGTAATCTCAACAGGCACAGACTCCTGCTGAGATAGACTTGTTAAATTAGTAAGAAAAATTGTAGTTTTTTTCTTTCCAGTTTTCTGCTGTACAAACAAGATTTATGCCTTCCAGAATCTACCAGCAGGAAGTTGTAATTTTAGTCACCTGCATTTATACTGCTTAAGCCACTCACCCAATAACCTATTTTCACTCCTACTGATTTAGCAAAGTAAGTTGATATAGTACCCTCCCTAACACAGAAACACACACTGACTTTTTTATTTTTATTTTTTAAACCCTTGATGAAACCCCCTCTACTTCTAATAAAGTATCTGTTTGCTTAATCTCAATAGGCACAGACTCCTGCTGAGATAGAAGTGTTAAATTAGTAAGAAACATTGTAGTTATTTTTCCAGTTAGCTGCTTTCCGCTGTACAAACAATATTTCTGCCTTCCAGAAGCTACCAGCAGGAAGTTGTAACTTGAGTCACCTGCTTTTATACTGCTTAATCCACACCCCCAATTAGCCTCTTTTCCCTCCTACTGATTTAACAAAGTATGTTGATACAGTGCCCTTCCCAACACAGAAACACACACTGAATTTTTTATTTTGGTTTTTTAAGCCCTAAATGAGACCCCCTCTACTTCTAATAAAGTATCTGTTTGCTTAATCTCAGCAGGCACCAATTCCTGCTGAGATAGAAGTGTTAAATTAGTAAGAAAATGGTAGTTCCTTTATCCAGCTAGCTGCTTTCTGCTATACAAATAAGATTTCTGCCTTCCAAAAGCAACCAGCAGGACATTGTAATTTTAGTCACCTACTTTTTTACTGCTTAAACCACACCCCAAATTAGCCTCTTTTCCCTCCTACTGATTTAGCAAAGTAAGTTGATGCAGTACCCTTCCCAACACAGAAACACACACTGACTTTTTAATTTTTTTAAACCCTAAATGAGACTCCCTTTACTTCTAATAAAGTATATGTTTGCTTAATCTCAATAAGCACAGACTCCTGCTGAGATAGAAGTGTTAAATTAGTAAGAAATATTGTAGTTTTTTTTCTTTCCAGTTTTCTGCTGTACAAATAAGATTTCTGCCTTCCAGAAGCTACCAGCAGGAAGTTGTAATTTTAGTCACCTGCATTTATACTGTTTAAGCCACTCACCCAATTAACCTATTTTCCCTCCTACTGATTTAGCAAAGTAAGTTGATACAGTACCCTCCCTAACACAGAAACTCACACTGTCTTTTTTATTTATATTTTTTTAAAACCCTAAATGAGACCCCCTCTACTTCTAAAAAAATATCTGTTTGCTTACTCTCAACAGGCAAAGATTCCTACTGAGATGGAAGTGTTAAATTAGTAAGAAACATTGTAGTTTTTTCCAGTTAGCTGCTTTCCGCTGTACAAATAAGATTTCTGCCTTCCAGAAGCTACCAGCAGGAAGTTGTAATTTGAGTCACCTGCTTTTATACTGCTTAAGTCACACCCCAATTAGCCTCTTTTCCCTCCTACTGATTTAGCAAACTAAGCTGATACAGTACCCTTCCCAATACAGAAACACACACTGTTTTTATTTTTATTTTTTTAAACCCTAAATGAGACCCCCTCTACTTCTAAAAAAGTATAGGTTTGCTTAATCTCAACAGGCACAGATTCCTGCTGAGATAGAAGTGTTAAATTAGTAAGAAAATGGTAGTTTTTTTCAGTTAACTGCTTTCTGCTGTACAAACAAGATTTCTGCCTTCCAGAAGCAACCAGCAGAAAGTTGTAATTTGAGTCACCTGCTTTTATACTGCTTAAGCCACTCCCCAAATTAGCCTCTTTTCCCTCCTACTGATTTAGCAAAGTAAGTTGATGCAGTACCCTTCCCAACAGAGAAACACACACTGACTTTTTAATTTTTATTTTTTAAACCGTAAATGAGTCCCCCTCTACTTCTAATAAAGTATCTGTTTGCTTAATCTCAATAGGCACAGACTTCTGCTTAGATATAAGTGTTAAATTAGTAAGAAAAATTGTAGCTTTTTTCCAGTTAGCTGCTTTCTGCTGTACAAGTAAGATTTCTGCCTTCCAGAAGCTGCCAGCAGCTTACTGCAGAATATTGATTTCAGAGAGCAGTATGATTGCCAGCCCCCACTTTGGGTGCCAAAGTCAACACCCGGTCATCTGCATAAGCTAGTACTTTTATAGGCAGTGAGCCCATTGTCACTACTATCCCTTTTACCTCAGGTGATAAAAGCAACATGCATATTAGAATATCAATACCGAATGTGTACAGCAGGGGGCTCAAAGGGCACCCCTGCCTGACCCCTCTGGAAATCTTAATATGCTTACCAACCCATCCATTCACATTTGGCAGTATGGTGACTCCTTGATACATATTCTTTCTCCAATCTACAAATACCCCTGGGATCCTATATGCTTTTAAGGCAACAAAAAGAAAGACATTGGAAAGCCTATTAAAGGCTTTTTTCTGGTCTAGCCCCATTACAAATCCTTGTAGTTGATCAGTTTCTCCTCTTCTGAATACCTCCCTTAATAAAATTAGATTATTCTGCTGACATCTGCCAGAAATCGCACAGGACTGCGGGGTACTAATGAAGTTATTAGCAACCCTTAAAAGTCTCATCAACAAAACTTTACTTAACATCTTTATATTTGTATTCAAGAGGCTCAATGGGCACCAATTATTAATATCTGCCTTATCACCTCTTTTATTAATTAAGACTAATATAGCCTCTTGCATTGATGCTCCATATTCTCCAGACTCAAGGATTTGATTGAAGAGAATAACTAGTACAGGGGCTAGGTCTTCCTGATATTTTTTGTAAAACCCTAAACTTAGACCATCTGTACCAGGGTTTGAATTAGAAGGCAACTGATCTATAGCCAGTGAAACTGCTTCTAAAGAGACTTCAGAAATTAAATCTGCCATGTCTGCTTCAGGTACCTGTGGAAGTCTTAATTCACTTAGGAGATCCTGAGAGTCCAAACGGGGGTAGTGCCCAAAAAAGACTGTCAGTATGTTCTTCAGCTATTTTTAATCATTCTTGTGGTGTGTGAACCCACTGCCCTGTGGCTGAAATAAGTTTAGTTATAATTCTATTTTTAACTCATTTTTTTACTCTCTTTACATGGGTCTAGTGACTGTTTACTTACTTGTGTCCCAAACTGAAGTTCCTGATTTAAGGATTTGGCTCTATTATTCTGATGCTCCATCATTTTCTGTTTGGTAGTATTAATTAAACAACTATTATCATGAGTTGTAAGTTCTGCTTGTGAAATTAGGTGCTGTAGATAGTGATGTAATTTCAAATATTTCAGATAATCTTTATTTGCAACGTATTGAGACCTCTGCTGAAACATGACCTGAATAGCTTTTTTTGTGTCCTCCCACCACTCCTGTATGGAATCATACAGTTCTACAACTGATAGCCTAGCTGCCCAATGTTGTGCCCAGATTTTTTCAGACACATTCAACCTTCATTTGTTTTTCTTACATCTAGGGGCATTCTCCCATGTAACACAAGCTTTAACTGCTACATGGTCTGAAAATTCAAATGGATGCATAGAAACATTGCTGATCTGTAGCACTGATGAGGTGAAAATTAAATTGATATGTGTTTTATACTAACATACTAACATACTATTTGCCAGCAGATTAGGCCTTACGGTCTATCGAGTCTGCTCGAACCTAGATCCTTAGTTGGGTGCCGAGATCCTCCCATCCCTTGTTCTCTAGAAACCCCTATCATCCATCCCCACCCGCCCAGGACAGGCCATCATCTGATACATCCACTTTCTGTGTCTGTCCCACCCTCTCTTGAAGCCCTCCACTGTGGATCTCTGAACCAGCTCACCAGGCAGTGCATTCCAAGGGTCCACCACCCTCTCGGTGAAAAACCTCCTCCTCTTCCACCCTTCCACCTTCCAACTTCAAACCATGCCTCTGGTGATACCTCCCTGCTTTAGTCTAAAGATCCCTCCATGTTTACCCTATTTATTCCCTTGAGGTACTTGAAGACCTCAATCATGTCCCCTGTCTCTCCTCTCCTCCAATGAAAATAGGCAGAGCTCCTCAAGTCTGTCCTCATAAGTCAAATCCCAGCCATCGTGATCATCTTTGTTGCCCTCCTCTGTACCCTCTCCAGGAGCTGTATGTCCCTCTTCAAATGTGGTCTCCAGTACTGTACACAGTACTCAAGGTGTGGTCTAACCAGTCCATTGTACAGCGGCAGAATCACTTCCCTGCTCCTAGAGGTGATCCCCCTTACGATGCATCCCAACATCCTGTTTGCCTTTATGTATTCCTCTAAAATATCTATAACCCCTTGTAGGGCGTATTGTTCTATATGCATCTACTAAACCAGCCATATCAATAATTTGTTTCAACGTTATAGAGCCACAGAACATCTTCTGTGTTTGCAACCCTCTATCAACTCTGTTTATCCCACAGTTAAAATATCCCAACCAAATGACCAGCCTAGACGAATGTAGGTATGGCTGAACCTCTTTATATAAAGCCACCCTCTGAGCTTTTGTTTGAGGGAATTAAACCCTATAACACAGAATCATTCTGATAAATAGGTGAGGTCTAGCAACATAGCTCTGCCAGGGTGGATATCAACCAACCTGGAGACCAATATTAAAGTGTTAGATAAGAGAATACCAATACAGTCACAAGTTTCTGTGCCAGTGGACCAAAAAGAAGGCCCTAACATCCGTCCCCCTGCCAATTGCTGTAATTCCAAGTTGGTCTTGACCTTAGTGTTTTGAATACAGGGTATGTCACTTTTAAGATTTTGTAAAGTGAATAAGGCCCCTGTACGTTTCTTGTCACTTTTTGTGCTATTTACATCGAGTGTTGTGACAGTGAGTGCGTGCATTTAGAAAGCAGATGTAGAAAGGGAAACAGAAGACCATATAAATCTCATAGTAGTTACTATGGGGTTCTAGCTACCCACTGCCGCCTTGTTCTTTTAGCTATTTATTTATTTGCTTTTGTTAACCAGGTAGGTCACACTAGACAGCCAAGTGCCTATTTTCAGGTGAGACCCAGGAGGGTTACAAACTGGGTTACAGAGAGTTTACATAGTAACATGAGAGAGGTTTACATCAAGATGCAGGATGAGTATAAACAGGGCAAGGAGCAATTAGGTGAACAAACAGTAAGTAAAAAAAATTACAGGGAGAGATTGAGTGAACAAACAGTATATCAAAAAAGATATACATCAAGATACATGACAGCTTAACAGGGCTATCATAGGGAGCTAACGGATACGTACTGTGCAAAACAACAGAAGATACAATACCCCGAGGGGTAGGTGCTCCAGGGGATACAATATACGATATACCCCAGAGTAGTTCAGTGCATAAGGTGAGAAAAACCCTTATCCCATCAGAAAATCATACAACAGAATACAAGTGCCAGCGGGTAGCTGGGGGGGGCCATAGCCACACCGGGGGGTTGGACAGACTCAGGTGAGACATGTTACAGTTCCAGGGCCAGGTACCAGAAGTAAAATAACAATAATAGTCGACCTTAAGAAGACAGGGCCTGTCTCATCATGTCAGAGTGATAGTGTTGTGAGATACATGAACAAGTGGAGGGACCCATAAGGTAATGCCACAGGGAGGATTTGAAGCCCAGATGGGAGGAGGACCGAGTGCAGGCAGGGAGCGAATTCCAGATTTTCGGGGCATACACGGTGAAAGCCCAGTCACCCGCCTGGGTACAGGTTCTTGGAACCAAGTGGTCAGGTGTAGCTCGCGACCGAAGGGGGTAGGAGGAAGTATCGGGGGCAGGGGAAAGGGCAAGGGACACAGGAGTACTGGATCTGACAATGTTGTCAATGAAGTTCCCAACTACAAAGGTGCTGTGTTTCTTGGGGGGTAGCCACTGTAGACGTGAGTAGAGGTCGTAGCGGTGAGTTAAGGGGGGGCTGTAAGCCCAAAGTGGCAGATATTATTGTAAGCTGTATCCCACTTTGAGAGGCTAGTTTTGGGCATGGGGGCAAAGGCGACTAGTCCATGGCAGAGAGACAGGAGAAGGACTCCCCTGGCTAGGGCAACATGAGCTGCAGGGGTTAAGCAGCTTTTAGCTCTATAGGTGAGGCCCAGTTTTCTATTTGTAGCCTTACAGACATTTCGGATGTGCAGAGTGAGATCAAGTTGTGGGTCAAGTGTAACACCCAGGTATTTGACTTTCAGCCACCATCTGCAAGGGGGCGCCATCAGTCCCAAGGATTTTGAGTAGAGCAGGGCAAGATTTTAATTTGCACTGGGACCCAAAAAGCATAGCTTGGGTTTTCTTGAGGTTGGTAGTAAGTCTATGTTCAACCAACCAGGATTGAATCCACTCGAAGTCGGAGTTAAGTTGAGAGTTAATAGTGACAATATCTCAGGCACTTGACAGGACAACCAGGTCATCTGCATATAGAGTGGTGTGCCCATGGGAGGTGATGGATGGCAGCTCATTGATAAAGAGGGAGAAGAGAGTAGGGCTGAGAACTGACCCCTGGGGAACTCCGCACAGGACATCGGTGAGGTGGGATGGGGTGTGGTTAAAGTTGGTATACTGCTTCCGACCAGAGAGGTAGTTGAGGAACCAGTTGTGTGCAGGGGGGGAGAGACCAAATGAGAGAAGGGTGGAGCTAAGGAGAGCATGGTCAATCCTGTCGAAGGCTTTGGAGAGGTCCACAAAGATGGCACCAGTGAGGCTGCCCTGATCAGTGGCAGTTCTAATCATTGAGGAGACAACTGTAAGGGCAGTAGCCGTGCTGTGGCCTTTCCTGAACCCATGTTGAGTGGGGGAGAGGAGGTTGTGTGCTTGTATGTACCTGGTGAGCTGAGAGGCCACAACCTTTTCCAGGCTCTTCGAGGCGATTGACAGGATGGCGATGGGATGATAGTTGAGTGGATCTCTGGGGTTACCTTGCTTTAGAACTGGAGTTCACCTTGGCAATTTTCTAGAGGTTAGGAATAATACCAGTGGTTAGGGAGGAGTTGAAGATATGTGTTAGTGGTCGGGCCAGAAGGGAGGCCCCAAGTCTGAGTAGTCTAGGTTCTAGGCAGTCATGCCCTGCCCACTATGGGGAGAGGCGGGCAAGGTGCCCTTGGATCTCGGTGGCCAACACATGTTGAAGGAGGAAGGGGCGGACTTGGGGCCGGGAGGGGGAGTGAGTGACACATGAGCAGTGGGTGGGGGGTGGGACAGGTGGCAGAGTGAACGTGGCATTGAAGGCGTTAGCGATTGTGAGTGGGTTATTGCAGCTGACCCCATCTATGAGCAGGTCAGCGGGCTGCACTTTGGTTGCGACCCCAACAGCATTTCTGATGTTCTGCCAGAAACTCCTTGGGTTGCCAGCAGAGGAGAGCAGGGCTGATCGGCAAGCCTCACTTTTTGCTGCCCGAATGGCTTTTTTACAGGAGTTTCTGAGCCTTCTGTATGCAAGAAGGTCGGTGTTACTTTGGGAGGCTTTGTATGCCACCCAGCTTTTATCCCGTTGCTTCATTAGGGAGAATAGACCGCTGTGAAGCCATTTGGTGATGGCACCCCTAACCCTCCTTCTAGTGAAGGGGGCATGCTTGTTCTGAACAGGGAGAAACTTAGATAGAAAAATAGCTAAGGCTAAGGCTGGGTCAGCTGATGCAGTGACCCTGGACCAGTCAATTAATGCTAGGTCACCAAGGAAGTCAGATGGGGAAAATTTTGAGTAATATCTCAGCTGGATCACTTTGCTGGGCACTTTGGCGTGAGGGATGCCCCAGATGCAGAAGGTTGGCAAGTGGTGGGAGATAGCATCAGGTAGGATGCCTTAGGTGATAAACCTATTGGGCCTGTTGGTAAGTATCTAGTCAAGTAGTGACCCTATGCCACCCCGGAGAGAGGGCCTTGTGGGCTCGGAGATTATTTGGCTAAGTGCAAGGCTTGAGAGCAGTGGCTCATATAGCTTACAGTTGCAGCCCATCCAGTTGAGATTAAAATCACCTATGATGAGTACTTCATTGGGGCCCATTTTTCTGCCAAGGAGGGAGAGTAGCAAGGAGAGTCCAGGCAGACCACCCTTGGGGGGGTTATAGCAACAAATGAGGTTAATTTTCTTTGTGAGACCCAAGAGGAGAAGGGCATGTAGGAACTCACAGGGGGAGGCATCGGATGTTGGGGAACCAAGGGTGGACACATTCAGGTGGGCTTTATAATAGAGTAGCACACCACCCCCATGTTTATTCTCCTGCCGATCACGTCTGATGAAGCCATACCCGGGTAGGGTGCATGCCGCATCAGGGATGTGGGGTTTGAGCCATGTTTCTGAGATACCCATGATATCAGGGTTGTAGTGGGTGACCCAGGCGGTGAGCTCCGTAAGGTTATGTAAGAGACTCCGAATGTTGAGGTGGGCAATCTTTAACCCCTTAGAGGAGAACCACACAGGTGGGGACTCGAGGGAGGGGAGGGGGACAGCCTGGCTGGGGCAGGTGGCAGCACCAGACACACTTGCAGGTGGGGTGAGGGTAGCTGCCATGATAAGCTGGGTGTGTGAGATCACTGTACCAAAGCAGGGGAAAGAAAAATACAAGGCCTGGGGGAAGAGGGGACACCCGGGGAGAGACAGTGAAGATAGGGGTAGAAGGGGAAGAGGAGGCGAGGTGAACAGCCAGAGGAGAGCCTGGGTATCTACAGAGCAGAGTGCCCCAGCCAGTGGGAGGAAAACAGGCAGTGCTCAGACAGAGAAGCCTTAAAGTAGCAGGGAAGTAGGGGCGGCCACTAGTGGCAGGTTAATATAACCTGTAAATGGAAAACTAGGCTGATAGGATAAAATCACCCCATATGACCACGATCAGCCTATATAGGGGAAAGCTGACCAAGGGTGGTGGTGGGGGTGGCGGGCCGAGTACAGCTGAGCTGACGGAACAAGCAGGGCAGGTCCTTCCCGAGGTAAGGCAGGCTGTGGATCTTTCCTGAGGGTGGATTGCAGGGAGTCTAGTGGGCAGATTCAAAAAAGGCACCAATTTCCAAGGATCTCTCTTGCAGGCAGGCTGTATTACCTTTCCAACCTTTCTGTGTGGGGTCTGGCTTGGGGAGGGCAAATGAGCCCTCGCGACCTCCGCTCCTCGGGGTCTCGGCCTTTCCGACCTTTCCATGTGGGGTCTGGCTCTGGGGGAGGGCGAACGAGCCCTCATGACCTCCGCTCCTTGGGGGTCTCGGCCTTTCCAACCTTTCTGTGTGGGGTCTGGCTGTGGGGAAGGGCGAACGAGCCCTCGCGACTTTCGCTCCTCGAGGTTCTCGGCCTTTTCAACCTTTCCGTGTGGGATCTGGCTGTGGGGGAGGGTGAACGAGCCCTTGCGACCTCCGCTCCTCGGGGGTCTTGGCCTTTCCGACCTTTCCGTGTGAGGTTTGGCTGTGGGGAAGGGTGAACGAGCCCTCGCGACCTCTGCACCTCGGGGGTCTGAGTCATCCCCTCCCCCTTCAGTGTCCGTTGTAGAAGCTATGGAAGAGATATCAGTCCCGTCCTCTTCAGAGTCTCCCTCTATGCTTTGAGGGGCAAGAGGGCTGAATTGATTTGCAAATGGCAAGGGGGGGCCTGTCCTTAGCTTTTACTACCTGAGGAAGTTGTGTCACCCTTTTCCTTTGTCTATTTCTTTTTTTTTGTGCAACCACTTTAAAAGGGTTTTTTCTCTTTCCAGGGGTTGGTGGGGAGGGCATCTCTGAACTAGTACCTGCCAGTATCATGGGGGAATTCTCTTCCCTCACTCTAGTAGAAGCATTATTTGTTGAAATTACATTCGGGGGGGCAACCACCTCCATATCATTTGTTTCTTGAGGACCCCTAGGTGTGGGAACTGCTTGCTGATTTTCCTGTGCTTCACCCTGTGCTGCAACCCACTTAGCCTGCTGATGCTGGGCCTGATTTATAAGTCCTTCATGCGAGGGGTGGTCCTCCCTATTGTGGGACACCCATGGGCATCACCCGTAAGAGTGGCCAGTATGCTTGCACAGATTGTATTTAAAGAGATTCAGCCATGAGACTGCTAGATGTCCATGTTCTAGACAATGGCTACTCTGCAGGGTGTCACATGTGGAACTTAAGTGTGGCCTAGACCCACACTTGAAGCAGGACCTGGGCTGCCCATTATAAAATATGGAACCTATATCCTTTCCTAAAAAAAATGAACTAGGCAAATGAACTGGGCCTATATTGGTTGAAAACAGTTTTATTCTAACTATCCAGCTCCCATCCCAGATTTGCTCACTGTCCAGATTAGGAACAGGCCTCCCCAGAATTTCACACCGTTGCCTCAACCAAAATAAAATATCTTCGACATTAACCCCTCATTCTTAAACAGGATATTGATATTTTTTACTGGGGGTTTGGTCAGAGGAATAGCATGAAAAGGTATCCATAGTGGAGTGTTTTTCAATCTTTGATACAGCTCTCAAAACCGGTCTAAACTAGAAACACTCTTAAAACTTATGTCATAGTTCCTGCTCCCTAGGCTTATTAAGGTAAAGATCTCAGATTTAAAAAATCCTTCATAGAGTTTTTAAGCAAATTTTGGCAATATGCACCTTGTCTGGAGGGTTCTCTAGCCCACCCTTATATAGCAGCCGAACCCTGTTGCGCCTAGGGGTGGGCTCGTCCTTGTTCACAAGCAAGTCCAACCGCTTAAAGAGATGGTGAAGAGAAATACCTGGCTGTGCATTTTGTAATCTCTCCTGTCTAGGCCCTAAACATACAGTTTCTTCATCATTATTATGTAAGGCATCCCCCATAACCACAGTTTCTACTGTAATACCATTTTGCTCACTAGCTGCAATTTTCTCAATAGCACAAACATTAGAGGAATTCTTGTCACAGTTACCCTGGTGTGTGTCAGAGCTCTTATCCTTTACTGCATTGGTGGCCACTGTAGCTGTAGCTGATGCTAAAATATGCTGATAAGAGGGCTCAGCAGGGTCCAGATTCCATTGACCCACCTGTCCTTGAATCCACCCTGCCTTCATAAGTCCCTGTTCCAGTGACCAGTTCCCCGTTCTATCTGCCACAATTCCCTGAGGATTACCAGGCTGAAAATCATCCGAACAGCTCCAATCAGAACTTCTAGCTCTGTCTTTAAAGAAGTATGTTTTCTCCTGTAGTCCGGTCTCCATTTCTATCTCAGCCTCTCCTATCTGGACAGTATGCACTTGTTTCTCCAACACCAAACCATTGCCTAGTGTTTTTTCCTTGTTTCCCCCGAATTTTAGGCACAGAAACTGGTTACTGTTGGCACACAGAATTTCCATCTGTCTTACTGCCAGTCACTTTTTTGTTCAACGCCTGCATGGTTACAGTACTCTGCTGCACCTTCATAGAGCTGGGCCCTTCACTCAGGGGCCTTAGCGGTGAGTCATCCCTCACCTGACTCGGCTGCACACTGACAGCCAACCAGGAGGCACCGACAGCTGTCTGTGCTGTCATCTCTTGCAAGGCATCATCTAGTTCCTTTGCTTGCTGCAGGCATTTCATTTTCTTCTCCAATTAGCTGCAGACATTGCTCATCTCGCAGAGAAGATGTCTCTGGTGCAGACTGCTGTACTGCTTCCAAGTCTCGCTCAGTGGTTTGCACTTCTGGCTCTTCTTAATCATTAACTACTTCTTCAATCTCACTTTCAGGCAATTTGGCCACTGCTAATGCAGCATCGATGGCCTTCTGGTTCGACAAGACGGGGTGGAGGCCTTCTCCCCTGTCAGCTCCACGTCCATCTCCTCCACTGGCTCAAGGGAAGTGGACATCTTTGCTCATATGGCCAAAGGTTCCCCCTGCTGGCTAGTAGGGGAATTTCCCTGGTGCCCTGGCCAAATTTCTCCCCAGTCACTAAAAATACCACCAATAGTTTAATCTGGTTCAAGATCAGATGGCATTCATCTGTATCCCCCTCCCTGGGTTGTGCCTGAAAATAGGCAGAATTCGTCTAGTGTACTTACCTGGTCAACAAAAACTAAATAAATACATAAAATATCTGGGTGCTGGCATTCAGTACTTGAATATGATGATATGAGGGACTGTTGTCAATGGGTAGTGATTATGGGAAAGTAAATAGTGCTTTGGAGCAGCTGAAGTTTTATGATGGTGGGTAGATCGAAGAATGTTGGTAGATTGGAAAAGTCTTGATTGGATGTTGGAGATCTAATTAAGATAGTGCTGGAGCACTGGAGTCAATTAATAGAAAAGTGGAGGATTGAGAGGTGGATGGTATAAGGGAACTGGAGTTCCACTGATGATGTGAGTAACAGATGGACGAGACATGGTAGGATGGAGGAATGGTTACTGGAAGCCTGAAGTGAGGATGGAGACAGGGAGCAGAATCAATGGATGGTTGAGTACTAGATGGTGGCACATTTGAGACCCTAAAAGGAATACAGAAGCTGGATGTCCAGGAGTTAGTCCAGATCCAGGCTGAAGGCAAGGAAGGAGAAAAGTGAAGTTCAGAATACCACTACTACTGCGGGAGGCTGAAAATGGACTGGGTGGGTCAGTTACCATATGCCTCTGCCCCCAGAAAGAATGGGGGGTGGCAATCCTACTACACAAAAAGTTGCAGTGGGTGGTTAAGAAAGTCACAAAAGATAAGGAAGGTAGATGGGTCCTAGCCCAGGTGGATACCCCAGAGGGCCCTCTGCTTCTGGGAAGTGTGTATGGATCAAACTAAGACTCCCACAAAATATTTCGTACCCTTGCCCACCGAATAGGGGAAATGGCCTCCAATAATATCCCAGTGTTACTAGGTGGGGATTTTAATTTAACACTGGATCCCTTCGCAGATAGGAGCCCTATCAACGTGGAGCCCCATCCCAGAGGAGCAGCCACCCTGGTGTGCCTTATGCAGGAACTGGCCCTTACAGACATATAGAGGGCCTTCCATCCTAGAGATTGGGACTATACTTACCATTCCCCAGTGTGTGAGTCATTTAGTTGAATCAACTTCTGGCTGACCTCTCCTGCAATCATGAAGGAAGTAGTGGATACTTCCATATACCCCATAATTATCTCGGACCATGCCCCCAGTCCAGCTCATCTTCATACATGGCCCCCCTTCCCATCGCTCCCCTTCATGAAGGCTGAACCCCCTCTCCTTCTGAGAGACCCAGATTTAGAACCATGGTTGTGAAATTAAGTTACCTTTTTTTAAAGAAAACCCTATAACAGACACCTCTGCAGGCAACACTTGGGAGGCTTTCCAGGCCACCCTCAGAGATGCGATAATGGGCTTTGTGCACAATCACCGGGGGGGGGGACAATGCCTCACAGATCTGTAATCGGCACTGAAGGATGCAGAAGACCTTTTAAAAGCCTCTCACATCCCTTGGCTTCAGTCCCAACTTGGGCTCAAGGTCACAGGCACTCAGCTACAGATAAATAAGCTGGTTGCCAGGAAAGTGGAGCTCTTTATACTCTGGCTAAAGCATAAATACTGGGAGGAGGGGGAAAAGGGGGCAAGATCTTAACGTACCACTTGAGAAAGCAGCAGGCAGAATGGAACATTGCTGCTCTGGCTGACAACAAAGGCCAACCATACTCTACCCCTGAAACAATTAACACCATAATGGCTGATTTCTATGCCAAGCTCTATATCTCATCAAGGATCCCCAATCAGGCAGGTGCTGTCCCCCTTCCTGCAACATCTGAACCTCCCTACGCTAACTGGCCAGCAATCTGTTGCCCAGGATGCCCACATCATGCTGGACAAGGTAGCATCCACACTGCAGTCCCTTAAAACAGGCAAAGCCCCAGGAGGTGATGGCTTTCTGCTAGAAATCTGGCAACTGGTGCACCCTGAGATTTCTCCTATTTTTAGTCAGATATATACGGAAGCACTGGGTTGGGGCTTCTTCCCCCCATTCTTCCAGGAAGCCACAATTACGGTGTTCCCAAAAAGGGTAAGGATCCCCTAAAAGTCTCTAGCTACCAACTGATATCCTTGATGAATGCAGATAGCAAGGTCCTGGCTAAACTGCTGGCCACCATTCTAAACCCCCTGCTCCCCAAACTTTTTCATCCTTCCCAAGTTGGTTTTGTAAAAGGAAGGTACAGTCAGACCATCTCCTCCCTCCTCTCAATTTGGTATACGTTACCAAATCATTACCACTCCTGCCATGGTGATGGCCCTGGATTTTGAAAAAGCATTTGAGTCCCTGGAGTGGGATTTTGTTCACCTGGTTCTACAAACCATGGGTTTTGGACCCAGTTTCCAGGCATGGGTCGACACCATGTACTATCAACACCTGGCTAAGGTGCTGATAAATGCCCAGCTATTCCTCCCCACTCCTGGACCAAGGGACCCATCAGGGCTGCCCACTCTCTCCTCTGCTTTTAGTTCTGGCCTTGGATCCACTGGTAGTGGCACTGAGGCAGGCACCAGAGGTTAAGGGGCTGACAATAGGGGATGTGGAATATACAACCCTCATGTACACAGACGACCTCCTCCTCCTCCCCCCCCGGTGGACATAGAAAAATCAATCCCCTCCATCTTGAAAATTCTATCAGATTTTGCACTATACTCAGGACTACATCTGAACCAAAACAAGACAGAAGTCCTCCTTCTAAATGACCACTGCACCCCCAGATGGCCACTACCCTCATTTTAAGGTGGGAGCCTGATAGCATTACTTATTTAGGGATCTTAATCACCCTGTATATTTCCAAATTTTGGGAGGCTGACCTGAAGTCCTTATTAGTCAGCATTCGCCTCGAGCTAGAAAGGCGCCCCCCCCACCGGCTCACTCTGGCAGGGAAGATAGCAGCCATCAAGATGATTACTGCATTGAAGCTACTGTATATCATCTTGCAGATTCCCCTAAATCTTCCTTTCATCTGATACAATAAGACAGACAATTTACTGGGGTATTTCATCTCAGCAGGGAAGAAATCAAGATATGGTGGGAATAAGCTCCAGGTGCATTGGAAAGAAGGGGGATGGAATCTCCCATGGTTCGTGGGATATAAGTGGGCTCTCCAGGTGACACAAACACTGAAATGGCTCGCTGCCACAGTCAAGGAAGTGCCACAGTGGTGGGGCATGGAGCTGGCAGGCAGAGGAGTGACCAGCTTACCTTTACTTCTTTATAATTCCCCTCCCATGGTCCTAAAACAACACCCCACAATTACCCCTTCCATAGAGTTCTGGAACAGAACACACAAAAAACTGTGGACAGACCCCACTCCACTTGATTACACTCCACTCTGGGGAAACTTGGGCATCAGTATAGGCCAAGGTCCTATAGCGTGGCAGGCCTGGGCAAAAGTCAGCATATGATCCCTGACTGACCTCTGTATGCCTGGCACATATATAGTGGACTCCTTTCAGGCCCTATGGGAGTGCTTCAGAATCCCCTCAGTGGATCACTGGAAATATCTCCAGATTAGGAGTTCCATGAAAAAACAAATCACTCTTCGGGCCACAATGCCACAGAAACAATCCCCTGTCTGTGGCTGGCTCTCCCTAACCAGGGGCCACTTTAGTGCAATCTATGCTGCTCTTTGAACCCAGATCCCCTACCAATCCCAGACCACTAAAGCCAAATGAGCAAAAGCCTTTGGCACTCAAATTACAGATAGAGCATGGGCATTGGGCTGGAGACTGGTGCACAGGGTGTACCCAGACCCCCGCAGTGCGCTAATTCAGAATAAAATTATGCAATCCTGGTAAAGAACTCCTGTGGTACTACACAAGGCAAAGCTCCTTCCAGATGACTGCTGCTGGAGTTGCCACTCCCAGAAAGGGATTCTGCTGCACATCCTCTGGGCATGCCCTTTGATTAGGCCCCTATGGCAACAGATCTGTACCCTCAGCTCTCAGAGCCCCCCTAAGCCTCTCCTACCCACTCCTAAGACTCTCCTTCTGAGTCTGCATGGGGATCCTGCAACCCTCACCTGCAAGGAGCAAAACTGGACTGCCATCCTTAGTATGCTCACAAAGCATTTGCTCCTCTGCCAATGGAGGACAACAGATGTCCCCATGGCCCAAGAGCTGTTAAATGTCCTAGCCCAGCAGGCCACCTTGATGCAGATGTCTCATGTAATTGCAAACACTTTGACACAGTACACCGAGTTCTGGGATCCCTTTCTAGTACTACTGAAACCACGAGAGGGGATTGGCTGAGGAAGTACTACCCTCCCCACCATCTCACACCCTCTGTAACACACTCCTGAATTTCAGTCAGATGGCCTAGGTGTAAGATATATAGCAACATTGCACCCATGGTAGGATGCTCACTAGTTAGTTGTCCATTTTAAATGATCACAGAAACATTTGTCCCTTCATGATACTTTGTGTGTTTTGTTTTTCTTTCTTTCTGCGTTCTGCACAGGCACTGCTATGGAACCTGTTAATAGAAGTTTCACTCTGGTCTGCCCCTGAGATTCACCTTTTAGAGCTGATCTCCTGGTTATGCTTCAGTGATGAAAGGTATAGAATTTTTCTTATTATTATTTCATTCATCGGTCAATCTCTCCTTTCTATTTTATTTAAAGACCATGTTTCGTGATGAACTCCCTATCCTCCTCATGTAACAAGGCAGATATTGGAAGCCTGAGGGTAGGATCTGCTCCGGAGTGAAACTTGCTGATAGATGCATATTATTGCTTTTTCCATTGTTCAAAGCAGTGCTGACTGCCTCCGACACAGCACACATTGCATGTATTTGTAAATTGCCTGTGATTCACATATTTGGAAAATAAATATTTTAACAACAAAAAAAAAACAGCAATACTGAACATTAGGAGGGAACTATGAGTCTGAGTGATGGAGCAGGAAGCATCCACTAAAGAAGTATATATCAGAATGGACTAAGCAGTGATGACTTGACTACTGAGTCTTGATGATGTAGAAGTGGTCGATCCTGGAATCTGACAGAGAAGTCCTAGGTGGAGGCATATTGAGGTGAGGAGATAGGATGGAGCAGAAGGATATCTAGGAATGCCAGTGAGGAGATAGGATGGAGCAGAAGGATATCTAGGAATGCCACCAAGGCAGAGCCAGAGATGGAGCAGCAGAAGGAAGGCAGACAAACCGGGATGTAAAAAGTGATGGAAAAATAGTGGAGCAGGACTCCCAGCCCTGGCAGGCAAGAAACCCACCTCCACTCAATATACCCCATGAGACAGAGCCAGGGATTGAGACCACAGAAGCATAGAATGGCGGTACAAATCAGATCAAATGATGGAATGGCAGTACAAAACCAGAGACATGGAACAGGCTCCCATTCCCAGCAGATGAACAAGCACACCTTTTCTCAATACCCCGAAGGCAGAGCTGGGGACAGAGATTGTGGAATGAAGGAATGAAGCTGAAGCAGCAGGAGGAGGGAACAGAGAGGGCAGATATGAAATTGCTGAGAGCAACAGACTGCGAAGATGTACGATTTTCAGCTTCATACAGGGCACTCAAAGGAAGACTATGCATGCTCGCATTACCCCGCACTAGGATGAAATAATGTACAGATCCATGGAAATGATCTGAAGTGCAGGCAGGGCAATATAGTTTATAGGAGCCCTGGGCCATGAAAAGGTGTCTAAGTCAGATGATGCAAACAACAGTAGGTTGGGAAAGTAGACAAATAAAGAAGCAGAAGCCATCTGACTGGATGTCCTGGTGATGAATATGGATTAAGTAAGGCTGTCAAAGGAAGATTTGAGTGAAATCCATCCTGCAGGTTGGCAGTGGTGCTGATTTGTTGGAGGCAGATGAGGAACATGGATATCGGAGCTTGAGGAATGAGGAGATTATCCAGATGGTGTAATGGACTTTGGTACAGTGATCACGGGATAGTAAATAGGGAGTGAGAAATCCATACAGTGATCTTGCAGACCTTGAATGGAGAGAAGGAAGGATGCAGTGATCAGCACTTTTGTAGAATGGCAAGTTTATGGGCACTGACAAGGTTCTCGGAAGCGCTTAAGGATGGTGAGAAAGTAGATCCTTGGGAGGCAGGAATCCAGTGCAGGCTAGATAAATCGTGAAAGAAACCATGCTGTTTGAACTAGGATGAATGGAGTCGAGTACAGTGCAGGCACAATGTTTCACTATGGAGGTAAATGATGACGAGATGACAAAAGAGTCTAATGAATGTAGCTCATGGATACCCAGGTGAAGAACGTGACTGGAGGACTGGACAAACATGGAAGGCAAGGATGGAATAGGGTGGAAGGCAGGGAAAGGAGAAGATATTGGTTACATCCAGCAGGAAATGCAAGGTCTAGATGAGAGGTAGAAATGCCAATACATGGTATACAAAGGCAAATAGTCAAGGAGGGCTGAGATGGGCAGGAGGAGGAACACATCTCCTGCGGTTGAGTAAGAAGCACGGCGGTAGGTACAGAGGAAGCCTAGATGGCTTTAGCTTTCAAGTGAGTTTGAATCCAACACAGATGGAGATGCAAAAGAAAGAGACATCCTGAATGAGTCCTGACTGTGTCAGCTTGAGTGAAATGGTTCTGCTAGGTCACTACAAGGAACAGTAGAACACTTTGAGAGAGTTGAATGCAGAGTCATGGATAGTCATGCTGATGAATGGTGGGCACCGGGAGTAGGTTTGAAAGGACTCAATAAGGTTGCTCTTGAGTAACGTTTCAGGATGGAATGGTTCCCATGGGTCTGAATCCAGCATCATGTCAAGGAAGGAGTCTTGGAGGTGGACACGAGGAAGATCTTCTATATGTTCTGAGAACTGGAGGAAGGCAGAGAAAATGTCACATGATCAGGACTTCTGCTGCTAATGGAAGGGATAGCATGAGAAAGTTGGTCATTAGTAATGAAGCCACTCACAAGGAGAATATAATGTCAATTATGAGGAGATGTAATCCAACAGATGATTGAGTGCCATAGGCAGGAACTGTAAACACTTCAATGGAATAACACCAGATGCTGGAAACAGAATGAATGGACAACTGAGAGCTGCAGAAAGGACAGAAGCATTGGGATGACATGACTAAGAAGGAAATGTTGGAAAAGTGAATGACAATATGATTGCAAGCTGCAGTCGAGGAAAGGAAAGATATAGATGATAGAGAACAGGATGCCGGAACTGTAATCAAATTGGCGATTTAGCACGAGATGCAGGAGACGAAGCAGGGTGAATGAACTGGAGCGCAAAGCCAGATGCATAGAACAGCATATCACAGAGTGCAGGAGCACTGGACTTCTGGTAGCGTAATCCAATGGATAGGGGAGGAACAGACAAAGCCCAACCCAGCATGGTGGGATGGAAGGGGGGCGAAAGCAGGATGGAAACAGGAGACATCTGAAATAAGCAGAGTGAGTCCATGACAGAGCGACATGTGGGGAAATGGATTCAGGGATGGAGACTATACAAGAATAGCAGGTGAGGGACCAATCAGAGAACATGAAAATGAGGAACAGCTCCATCCCTGGTGGACAGGGAATGCTCATCACCACTTGACACCCCGAGAGACAGAACCAAGGACAGAGACCATAAGAAAGATGGAATAGGAGAGATGCATGGTAGAAGTTGAAAACGGTGAGCTAGACCGCCAGTAACAGATGGGTAGGTGGCAGGATGCAGGTGAAGCCATTGACAGTCCAGATGCCAGGAAAGGCAGTGATGGAAGGCAACAAGGCAGGTTGTGAAATATTGTTCCGGCAATAACAGTGGCTAGAGCCTCCAACCACAGGGTCAAGTGGAGGGAGGGTCACAGAGTGTGGTAAGGAAGAATGATGAATAGGTACCAGGAGGATATTGTGGACAGTGGTATCCATAGGGACCTGGATCATGGGCTGGGGGGAGCACAAGCCAAAAATCTACAGGTACACAGAGTTAATGAGGCATAGAAAGATATAAAGAATCCCTGGCAGTGGAATGGAGCTGGTGCCAGATATCCACAGCATGGTCTAAAGTGATTCCTTGAGTGCTGTGCAGGCCAAGGATGATTCTCCGGATTCCCAAAGCATTGGTCTTGGGTATGATCTAGAGAGATAGACTGCAGGACCCAATCACAACCACTGGGGCCTCCACAGGAGCAGCCTCCACCATGGCCTATGAGAGTGGAGGAATAAAGGAATGGAGTCCCGTGCCAGTGGAGCCAGGGCTGATGAACAAGACAAGGCAGGAGAATCAGCACATAAAGAGATAAAGTTGCAGGGTGAATGCAAGAGTAAACCCAAAGTCCACAACAGAGCTGGGAAAGTAAGAGTTGCCATGCAGAAACCCAACCTGCACCACCTGAGCATGTAACCTTTGAAAGCAGCTGCAAGGATGTGACGGACATTTTTTTTTCTTTTTATGCCTTGTAGAATCCAAGGTAATACCAATTACGGAGTGAAGGGAGAACATGAAGACCATAGTATCTAAACCACAGAATGTGACTGTGCAGGAGTGATGTACTGCACAAATGCATGGCTGACTAGTGATGAAAGTAGCAGTTGCCAGAAAACAGAGTTTCTTTCCACCGTACCTGATGGTGACCAACCTGCTGGCTTGCAAAGGCTGCTCCAGACTCCAATTTTGTCCCCAGTCTCCACTTGTGTCTGCAGCTGACATATACAAGCATCCAGGCACAAAAAGCCCCAGAGCTTGCCCCACTACTACTGCAACCCAAAATGGGAGGGGGCTAGCAAGGATGAACATTTGCACACTATGGAGCCATATGGGAGGTGCACAGACAGCATCAGGATGTTTGCATGGGGCAGGAGGCAGACTGCTGACCAGTCCCAGCAATGTTACATGTACATACATAGCAAGGAACAGGAGGAAGCAGATGTTGCTGAAGCAAGAGAAAAGCAGAATGATGGTGATAGTCCTGGAAACTGGCTATAGGAGAAGGTACAGCTGGAAGCCGAGGGCAATGGTTGACATCCCACCCGGAGTGCCAGTGGAGAATCGGAGTGGTGGCAGGTAAGATAGGGAAAGGTCACCCAAAGGAATTAGAGGAGATGGAGGAACCATGGATAGCAGAGAAAGGAGGCATATGGGGGGGTAAGATAATGAGGGATCAAGGAGAGAACAACAAATGGAGAAAACAGGAAAGGTGGAGGAGGAGAAGGAGGAAACAAACAATGGAGCAAGGGGAAAAGTGAGACAGTAGAATGAGCAATGGGAGGGGGGAAAATTCAGGAAAGGAGGAATAGAGGCAGGGAGAAGACAGCAGGAAAGCATCCAGGCAAACCAACAACACAACAGAGGAGCCAGCAGCACAGGAACCACCTAATTTCAAAATGCTCCAAGTGGAGCAGATGGAAGTGATAGGATTAAGTAGAGATGAGAGAGGAGCTATTTCACTCCAGTGAAGCACGGGCTTTTAGCCCTTCTATTATTGATCTTCCCTGAAGTCTGCCTACCAGCACTACCCTTCTCCCCTCTTTGTCTGTTACCTCTCTATTTGTGAGGGAAACCCCATCCTAACTAGGAAAGATACTCCTCTCTTCTTTATTGTGTACACCCTGGAAAATGCCTTACTCACCCATCCCCTCACTAGCTTCTTCACCTCATGTTCCAGAAGAAGGATCTCCTGTACTGTAGCAGTGCTATGTCACATTTAGCTGAATTAAGGTAAGAAAGAATTTTCTTTCTTTAATTTGGGTGGTTTACCCCTTGTACATTCCAGAATATTAATTTTAACTCTGCTATCTGAGAGTCACCTGTTTCCACCTGTAAATATGCATAGACCAAGAAAAATGGTAGAGCTTACCATCTTGTGTTAGGTCCTTCAGACACGGAAAAGCCTTGCAGAGTTTCCTCAGAAATCTTGATCCTAGGAGATAAAACCAGGTATCTGAGTGAATCGGTAAGGTACAAACAGACAGGTACTGAGTGATGGTATAATGCTTTGTTAGACATTTTCTAAGCAGCATGAATCTACAGTAAGTTGAATAACCTCATAAGAGAACATTCTATTAACAACTTTGACTAACACTATCAACGTAGTAAACTTTGTCCAGTAAGAACACACTGTTAGACATTTTTCAAACAACATGAACCTGAGTAGAATAGCCTCATAAAGAAACAGTCTATTAACAACTTTAACCAATAATATCAACATAGTAAACATTGTCCAATAAGAACACAATTTTTTAGCTAGTGAAAGGTTGCTTGTATTAGTACAGGTAGTAGGGATCCCACCCAACTTCTGCTGACCTCTCAGTGCTGTGTTATGAACCTAGCCTGTGAGAATACTTCCATAACCATCACCATGGGATTCTTCAGTTTAGTGACTATGCCCATGGTACAGGTCTGCCTGTGGGGGGTGCAAAAACATGTTTCTAACCAAAGATCCAATCCTATGCTCTGAAATTTGGTAATGGTAGTGGTATCCTCTAGAATGTGGTTTAGTCAGGCCCAGGGCTGAGCATGAGTGTGGTCTATCCATTGGGAGGCTGGGGGGATTGGTTAATTTATTATTCTTCTGTCTACCCCATTGTGATCCTACCTCAGGCTCTATGCCATCATTTGTAGTCATCTTATCCCCTCTTTCTGTTTACTGTGTAGATAACAGCTCCTTCCCCCCTCCCTATTGATCCTTTTGAAATCTAACATTACTGTCAACCCCCACATTTGCCCTTTCCCATTCCCTCCATCTGTTACAGGCATGGTATCCCCTTTTCCATGCAGGGAGTAGATAAATGAGATCCCCTAGATAACCATTTTTAGTTCCTTCAGGCATTGGTGCTGGAACAGTCTGAAAAGTGGTAGGGAGGTAGAAGACTTGGTTTGCTGGCCAAGGCACCTAGCTTCACCTGAGCTCTTTCCTTCTAAGACTGCTTGAAAGGTAGAGTAGAGAAACTTACCAGAGCAGGGGAAAAGGATTAAGACTTAGTTTGGCTAAGCAGATTTACTGTGTGGTGGTGTTTTTATTTTTTACTCACAGGGATTGCTACTGTTTGTTGCTAACATTTCATTGCTTTATTTTTTCTCTGATTCAAATTGTTGTTGCTGGTATACCTTCTTCTGCATTATTACAAGGTGTGCCTACAGGTGTGTGCTAACAGATTACTGCTGCAATCTTCTCATTCAAATTGTCTTTTGCAAGGTATATCTTCTGTTACTGCTTTATTTTTCTCTGTAGCAAAGTGTTTCTTACAGGGTATATCTTCTCTGAAATTACTGTATTACAGGTGGAGCTTACATTTTTGTGACTTTTTTATCATTGGGCTAAGCAAAATTACTGTTTGACTCTGTGTTTTATTTTTTTCTTGTTTGTTGAAAAGGTTTGTTGTCTCAGAGGTGTTTCAGTCTCCTTCTCATGTTGAAGGAGCTAATTGCTTTTCCTCCCACAGCTCTTCCAAAGGAATAGGTGTGTATGTGGGGGGTGGAGCTGGCAAACTGTCAGTAATTTCCAACAGAAAGAAGGGTTAAAAAGTCAGGTTAGCTGATATCTTGGAGGTAGAAGACTTGGTTTGCTGGCCAAGGCACCTAGCTTCAGCTGAGCTCTTTCCTTCTAAGACTGCTTGAAAGGCAGAGTAGAGAAACTTACCAGAGCAAGGAAAAGGATTAAGACTTAGTTTGGCTAAGCAGATTTACTGTGTGGTGTGTTTTATTTTTTCTCACAGGATTGCTACTGTTTGTTGCTAACATTTCATTGCTTTATTTTTCTCTGATTCAAATTGTTGTTGCTGGTATATCTTATTCTGCATTATTACAAGGTGTGCCTACAGGTGTGTGCTAACAGATTACTCCTGTGATCTTCTGATTCAAATTGTCTTTTGCAAGGTATATCTTCTGTTACTGCTTAATTTTTCTCTGGAACAAAGTGTTTCTTACAGCGTATATCTTCTCTGAAATTATTACAGGTGGTGCTTTACAGGTTTTACAGTTTTATCTAACATTAGGATAAGCTTTCAGGGTTACTGCATTTGTGTTGACTGATTGTTTCTGCTCTTACCTCCTTGTTCTTTCATCCGTGGTTCTTCTTTTTAGGCAGGGGAAGGGCCCAGCCAACCACCACACTACACTCCTTTTATAGGGTACCACAGTTGTGACATTTCCTGTGGCAGAGCAGGAAGGGGCGGATCAGTGGGGCCTCCACAAGGTGATCTCATTTACAGGGGCACTAGTAATTTAACTTGTTATAACAAGTTAAACAAAGCACAATTAAACCATTACTTGCATTTTTTTTTTCTTTTTTTTCCTTCTAATTACTCTGACTAGGTTACAAACCCAGCAACTTATTTGGAATGGATTTCATTAACTGCAGGTACTGTGGAACAATTTTCAGAAGGACAGTCTTACAGGATTTAGGACACTGTCCTACATGCTGGGCCTTTGGAGATCTTAGGGCTCAGCTCCGGGCAGCATGGCAGAGATTGCATGCCTCAAATTTCATATTGAAGAGGAAATACATTATAAGAACCACCTGCCATTTCCCCAGCATCCAACAGAAAAACCTCGACCGCAGAGGGTAGTTGGTCCAGGAGGTTGGCAGGTGGTTTGGAGGAGCAAATCAGGTGCCCCATCACTCTCTGCTCTCCTACACATTACCTCCAAAAACCATATAAACACTACAAACAGGTATCTGCCTCTATCTCTGAAATCAAATAAAGAGGCAGAAGACACTGCAGAGCAGGACACTGCGGCACAGGAGCTAGCACAACAAAACTCACCCAAATCAGGAACCAAAACAAAACAAGCACAAAGGAAACAGAAAACTTCTGATCATAGGAGACTCCATGATTCGGGAGTTGATACCCATCTCCAGCCAGGGTGATGGTCAGATGTCTCCCAGGTACATCAGCATGGAGAGACACTGACCACATTGCTAAAATTGTTCACAAAGCAGGAGAAAACATTGATGTCCTAGTACACATAGGGACTAATGATCTCGTCAAGCCGGTCAGTTGTGGAGACCAAGGAACACCTGACTAGGCTGGGTGACAAACTATCATCTATTTCGCCCGGCATCTCCTTCTCTGAGATCCTGCCAGTTTGGGAGAGGGAGCAGATGGACGGGTCAGAAGGAGGCAGGGCAGGGGAGGCAGGGAGCTAAACACACGTGGCTCAAGGGCTGCCAGGAAAAAGGACACAGATTTGTAGGGAACTGGCAACAGTTCTGGGAGCGAAAGTTCTTTAAATTTGATGGACTGCATCTGACTAAAGAGGAGTCAGTGCATTGGGGCAGAAGTTTGCGCCTTTGCAGAATATTTAAATCTAGCAAAATGGGGAGAGGGGCAGCACCCCATACGTCAATGAAGAACACCCTCCCTCAGCTAGTGGTCAAACAGGAATTCAGCATGTTTGCTGCTCATTTGCATCACCAGGTAAGAAAAAGGTTTGTCTCCCATACACGCACAGGGGTAATGCCAAACTTCACCCAACAACTAACACACCAAAATCTGGCCAATGGAAAATCATGATAATAAATGCTCACAGCCTGGGAAATAAGATCCCAGACCTGCAGGCATAATGTCAGAGGCTAAACTGGACATAGTAGCAATTAGTGAGACGTGGTTTACCAGTAACCACACTTGGGAGACTTCAGTACCTGGCTATGTATTGTTCAGAAGAGACCGAGGTGCAAAAAGGGGGGGAGGAGTGGCCCTGTATGTTAATGAAAATATCAAAGCTACAGAAATTCAGAATACACATAAGGAGCCAGAAGAACTGTGGGTCACCCTGGAAACAGGAAATGGGACAGCCATAAGAACTGGGGTTGTCTACTGGCCCCCAGACCAGAGGGAGGACATAGACACATTACTGTTAGAAGATATACAAAACATGACAGCTAAAGGGGAGGTTCTGATAATGGGAGACTTCAACATGCCGGATACAGATTGGTCAATACCAGCAGGAACATCTGCCAGAACTAGACTCATAGTGGATTCCCTGCAGGGGGAGGGCCTCAAACAACTGGTACAGCAACCCACAAGAGACAGGGCTATCCTAGATCTAGTACTGACTAACAAAGAAGGGATCACAGATCTCCAGGTAGAAGGTCAACTGGGGGCCAGTGACCATCACATGGTAGGGTTCAATTTGGCTACTACATCTAAATCGTCCCATTCCAAGGCAAAAATATGGGACTTCAGAGGAGCTGACTTTGATAAGATGGCCAACAGAGTTAAGCTAGCAATGGCAAAAAGAAACACAGGTGAGGGGGTACAGGCAAAGTGGGCAAGCATTAAGGATGCAATACTTGAAGCTACATCCCATTGTGTTAGACAGAAAAGGAAGTGCAAAAGAAGAAGGAAACCACTTTGGTTCTCAAATACAGTAGCAGAAAAGGTCAGAGCCAAAAGGCTGGCCTTCAGGAAATATAAGGGAACACAGCGGGATGAAGATAGGGAGGCATACCAAACTGCCCTAAGGGAAGCAGGTAAGGCAGTAAGGCAGGCAAAGTCCCAAACTGAGGAAACACTAGCACGAACAGTAAAGAAGGTGACAAGACTTTCTATAGATACATTAGTGAAAGGAGAAAGTCCAGAGGGGTATTGCTAAGCTTAATGGAGAAAAGGGAGCAGGAGGAGGGAGGACTTCAAAGGCATCTATCCAATAGATACTTTGCTCAGTATTTACTGAAGAGAATGTAGGGCAGGGCCCACAGCCCAGCATCATGGACACAGGGGGAGGGAGGTGAGCACTACTCCCTTCACAAAAGAAAGGGTCCTACAAGAGCTTGCTAAGCTCAGGTGGATAAGGCAATGGGACCTGATAGCATACATCCCAGGGTACTTAAGGAGCTAAAGGAGGAACTAGCAGAGCCATTAGCAGAATTGTTTAGTGAGTCTCTGAGCACAGGAGGAGTCCCAGAAGACTGGAGAAGGGCTGATGTGATCCCGCTCCACAAGAGTGGTAGCAGGGAGGAGGTGGGAACTACAGACCGGTCAGTCTTACCTCAGTAGTGGGCAAGATTATGGAGGCACTCCTTAAGGAAAGGATAGTGCAACACCTGGAATCCATAGGGGCAGGGATCCAAGACAGCATGGGTTTACAAAGGAAGGTCCTGTCAAACTAATCTCATAGATTTCTTTGACTGGGTAACCAGAGTGGTGGACCAAGGGGGAGCAGTTGATGTCGCCTACCTTGACTTCAGCAAAGCTTTTGACACTGTTCCACATAGAAGATTGATAAATAAGCTGGGTAGGCTCAGGGTGGGTCAGAAGTTGGTCATCTGGGTGGCAAACTGGTTGACGGGCAGAAAACAGAGAGTGGTGGTAAATGGTATACAGTCAGAAGAGATGCAAGTCACAAGTGGGGTACCTCAGGGATCAGTCCTGGGGCCAGTCCTCTTCAACATCTTCATTAGTGACCTTGCAGATGGACTAGAGGGTAAGGCTTGTCTGTTTGCAGATGACACCAAGATCTGCAAATAGAGTAGATGATCCAGATGGGGTGGGCAGAATGAGAAGAGATCTGGATAAACTAGCAGAATGGTCAGAAGAGTGGCAACTGGGATTTAATGAAAAGAAGTGCAAAATCATGCACATAGGGAAGAGAAACCCTGAAGCCACCTATAGGCTGGGAGAGGAGTTGCTAGCAGTCACAAAGGAAGAAAGAGACTTGGGCATCATCATCACTGATGACCTAAAATCATCCAAGCAGACCTCTAAAGCAGTAGGTAAGGCTAGCAGGGTGTTAGGGTGTATTAGTAGGGTATCAAGTCGTAAGAGGGAGGTAATAATCCCTCTGTACAAGACACTGGTTAGGTCCCATCTGAGTACTGCGGCAGTATTGGAGGCCACACCTTCACAAGGACATTAACCAAATTGAGGCAGTCCAGAGAAGGGCAACCAAAATGGTGCAGGGACTGCATCAGAAGACATATGAGGACAGATTAACGGAGCTCAATATGTATACCCTTGAGCAAAGGAGGAGAGAGGTGATATGATCGAGGCATTCAAACACCTTAAGGGCATAAACAAGGTGAAAGAGTCTAACATGTTTAAATATAAGAAAAATAGCAGGACAAGAGGACACAGCATGAGATTAGAGGGAGGCCGATTAAGGGTGTGAGGAAATTCTTTTTCACAGAAAGGGTGGTGGATGCATGGAATGGCTTACCACAAGAAGTGGTGGCTATGAATACAGTGCAGAGCTTCAAACAGGCATGGGATAGGCATAAGGGAGCAATACAAATCACTATGAATAGATAGGCCACTGACAGAGCAAAGGCCGATGGCACATTATAAGGTAGAAAAAGAAATGGGCAGACTGGATGGGCCTTGCGGTCCTTATCTGCCGTCAACTTCTATGTTTCTATGTTTCTATGTAGGGCTAAAGATGCAAAGGGTAAATTCTCCCCTAGTATACTGCAAAAACATAAAGTGGTAGGGCCAGGCCATAATATCGCCCCCCCCATTCCAGCACCTATGCGTTCAGGATTCCTGGCACCCCTTCCCCCTATAGTTGGTTTTGGCATCATCAGCTAGGCTACATATCAATGGGCTATGTAATCTTTGGCCTCTTCCCAATCATTTTCCTGGATGGTGATATATGCTGTTTTGCTTTGCTGGCATCATTTTAACACCTCCCCCTTCTCTTCCCCCCTGCTCTGGGACTGTGTGGCAGTTCCCTTATTCTTCAGTCAACAGCGTTGCCACTTGCCCCTACTGGAACCTTTAAATCCCTGCCTTTGCTTGTATATGTGCATCTTGTATGCCTTGGGTTCATGACAGCTTGATGCTGTGATAATTCCCCCTTAACCCATGTTGCAGTGTCCTCCGCTCCCTCTGTAGTTCTTGTATATTTGTCTTCCCCATCTTTATCTGTATCCTCCTGGTTCTCTGATCTGGCCTTCATCTCCCCATTCATCATTTGGTGTCTACAGGTCTGGGTCATATCCCAGTGGAGAAGGGAGGCCCTGCTTGCCCATGTCCCTTTAACCCTTGTGTCCCAGGTTGCTCCAATCCATATAATCCTCCCTCCTTGTTGCTTAATCATTCACCTTTGAAAATGACTTTAAAGCTTCCACATTTCTTAGCACTCCTTAGACAATATATTAATGTCATCTGAAAGAAGTGGGAGCAGATCTAGGGCAGTTAAGAAGGGGTTATGTTTAGCGGGGAACAGAAGGGAAAACAAGCTGGTAGGACTAAGACTGGGAGGGGAAGGCTAGTATGGCCGAAGAGCCAGGAGCAACAGAGGGTGAAAATGAACTACAGTAGGTGAAAAACAACTGGACATTTAATTATTAAATAGAGACATAACACATGACCTTAGTGGTGTAGTCCATACAAACTTGTGTTTTGTATTTTTTTCTTGAAGGTGCAGTACTTTTCCCCCTTCTCTTCTGCTCCTGTCCTCATCATTCTGCCTAACAAGTCCAGAGTCATTGGGCCTGTCAGTGATCCAGCTTTTGGTTGGGGTCCTTGAGTTGCAGAAAGTTTATTTTCGGTACAGTATCTCAGCCTTCTCCTTCCACCATGTTGGCCCAGCTTGGCCACAGTGACAGTTCATTTTCTTTAGCATTGCGATATTCTATTTCTTCCATTGTTTCTTGACTCAGGGCTTTGGGTGGTTCCCTCTCTTGACTGGAGCTTCTTTCTTCTTTTGTGACTTTGCTCGGTGGTTCTCTATCCCTGGCTTGAATACTGGAGTCCCATGTTGAATGTTTGGATCTTTTGCTGTGGCTCCTAATCCTTGACTTGGGTCATGGAGAGATGCTCCAAGGATTGGTTTATGTGTGCCTATCTCATTGTGTTGCCCTTCTGGGTTTAGCCATCTGCCAGTTCCGTGGATTCTCCATCATGTTCAGACACACTGGAAGCTGCATTGCATGTACTCCTGAGGGCCTACCTTCCTTTTGAGTCCTCTATCCATGCTGCGCTGATGAGAGGGGAGTGTCTTCTTGTTCAGATCTGCCCAGTTTTTCCTGGCCCTTAATTCCCTGAGCAAGAAAGTTTTCTGCTGCTTGTGGTCTAGTGAACGATTGCCAGCACTGCCCCCACAGCACATGCAGGATGGCTCAATGAATATTGTGCTCCCATTCTGACCAAGTCTTTTTTAACTGCTGTGAACACCTTGCAATGTTCAACCACCTCCTGTGAAAAGTGGAGGCAGTGGAAATGGTGGCAGAGCAGGACATCATGCAGAGGGGTTGACTTTTTGCAAAGGCTGGATCCCCAGGTGATGGGGATGTGCAGTGATGTCCATCATCCACCCTGCCCCAACTAGATAATGGCATTGGCTGAAGCGGTACCCCTGGCCTCCTCTAGGGATCCATAAAGCACTGGACACCCCCCCAGAGAAGGAGAGCAGTTCCTAGGCAACTCAATCCTTCTCCCCTGGCCAGCCCTCTGACTCCAGAGTCTGTCACTGATTCCAGGATGCTGGCACAGCAACAGGACACCCTGTTGCCGTTCCGATAACTGCAGTGACTTCCAGTGGCCCATCTCAGTTTTAATTTTCGGGAATAAGACTGAGAAGTTTAGACTGCAAATTTTATGCAGATAAGGGGTAATCTCAGTGCCTAGATATGTCAGGGAATCTGGTGCCCATCTAAGCTGCCAAGTGGTGAAAGACAGGGTTGTGTATTTGTTATTTAAGTGGAAGACTTCTGTTTTGTTGTGGTTCATTTCTAAACCAGAGGGAGAAGAAAAATTAAGGAGGAGATCCATTAGAGGAGAGCTAGAGGAGTGAGCACCCCCAATGGCCCATGCAAATCATTGGCATAAAAAAGGATCAAATAAATCTTATCGCCAATGGAAAAACAGGATATTTGAGGACATTGGCAGATAGCCACAGCTAATAGTTTGTTTGCCGAAACAAAAAATAAAGTGAAAAAGGGCAGCCCTGTTGAGTGCCATGAGTTAAAGGAAAGGAAGAAGAAAAGGTAGAGTTGGTTAGGACCTGAGCTGCTAGGGAGGAGTACATCATCCGAATAGCTGAGATAAAGTTTGCTCCAAGCCCCATCTGGACCGGTACTGTAAACAAGTACTGTAGTTCAACTTAATGGAATCAAACTTTTTTCAAAGTCAATAGCTACCACAGGCACAGGCATGGGGAGTGTATCAGTTAAGTACATCAAATTAAGTAAGGTTTGATTGTGATCTGTGCTAAGCCGGCCTCGAACAACGCTGATATCTGAGGGGTGTATCCAACTCAGGAGGAGGGGTTCTAGAAGGGCAGCCAGGATTCTGGCATAAATTTTGCTACCTGCCATGATGAGGGATACAGGGTGGCACTTGAAGGGAAAGGAATGACACTTTCAGGGTTTAGCAAGCATGTTAATGGTGACTATTGACACTGAAGGGGGAAACACTCTTGTGGTAACAATTTCCTTACTAAGGCAGTATAGGATGGAACATAATTGAGGAAAGAGTAACTGATAAAAATCTACTGGGAGACCATCTCCCCACGGGATCTTCTTAGGTTTGAGAGCCATGATCATTGCTTCAAATTCTTGGAGGGAAAAAGGAAGGTCCAAAGACGCAGTTTGGACAGAAGTTTGGGGAGCTTCAAAGTATGAAGGAAGGAGGATATTTGAGAGGAAGTAGAGGAGGAGACGGAGGAATAGAGTTGCTGATAAAAGGTAGCCATAGTATTGTTTATATCGTGCAGTTTAGTACAACGTTGATTGGCCTGATTCCGTAGGTAGGGGATATATCTCTCAGCCTGCTGTTTTTTTTTAAATGTTAAGCCAAATGTTTACTGCTTTTTTCTCTACCTTTCCAATACTTATGTTTTAGGTGCATGTGGGCAAGTTCAGCCTCCTGCATCATTAAGGAACTGATTTTCTGACAAAGTGCAATGACTCCTTCCATAACAGGGAGTACTTGGGAAGTGAGTGGTTAGATTTAAGAATGGTTTCCTAAACCAATAACTGGGCTTCCAAGGTGGCCAGTTGACTTTCCCATAGTTTATGGTGATGAGTGGCATAGCCAATAATACAGCCTCAAAGAGTAGCCTGAAGGGCTTCCCAGAGGGTGGCAACTGAAATAGATACATTACATTTTTCATTTAAATATTCAGCTACTTCATTTTGAAGCCAAGACTGAAAATGAGGGTCTTGTAAAAGAAGTGGTTCAAGTCTACAAGGATAACGCTGTGCAGTAGTACTGAGGAACAGGTCAATTAGGATGGGAGCATGATCCGAGACATCAAGCAGATTAACATCCATCAATGTAACTAGAGGGGTAAGAGTAGGGGAAGTGAGCAACATGTCAAGATGGCTATACATACTGTGGGCCATAGAATGGTACACATAGTCCCTGGTTCTTGGATTATGCTGCTTCCGAGCATCAGTAAGAGCTTGATCTTGGATCCATTGCTGGACAGCATTTGCAACCCTAATATAAGGTTCAGGCTTACTATGACTCCGGTACATTGCAGAATCTAGGGTTAAATTAAAATCACCACCAATGAGGATGGGGACCTGGGGATCAGCAAAAGTGGACAGTTCAGCAGCTAAATCATGATAAAAAAGAACAGGGGAGTCTTGGTTTGGGGCACATAAGTTCAGAATAACCAATGGGCCTTGTGCGGTATTAAACTGAGCAAGGCCCAACACCTGTCTTTATCAGTAGGAGCTTTAACAAGAGACCATTGTAAAGCTTTATGCACCAATATGGAGACTTCCAATTTTTTTGAGCTGGTAGTGCTACGGACTTCCAGACCTACCCATCCCCTCTGAAGCTTCCAGGCTTCTGTGTCTATGAGTTTTGTCTCTTGTAAGAGGACCACCTGTGACTTGACTTTTCGAAGATGAGTCAGTGCCTGCTTGTGGTTCATGGGGGAGCTGAGTTGCCGAACATTCTAACTATGACAACAAAGATCAGCCATTGTCCTGATAAAGAAAGGAAAGAAACATGGAGCAGCAGGTCTAAAACAGGACAAACAGGCACTGACTCAAAAACTGTAGGATGCTGAGGACATCCGGAGGCTGGAAAGTTCCAGTGCTGCCCTGCAGCACCAGGTTAAAAATGGTAATGCTGTACAGTAATAGAAGTATACCACTCAGAAAAACAGGAAACACAACAGAGCAAAACCTCAAACAAATTGCCAAGAACAACAACTGGAATAAAGACATGCTATAAACTACTGAAAAAAGGGAGGTGAAGTAGTGGGACTTAGGAAAAGAACTGGGGAAAATCACACTCAAGATTCTCCTCAGGCCTACATGGTGGGAAACAACCAGTTTAAGACAACTACTGGGTTTTGTACATGGATCGCAAGAAGCTAGGATCACCACAGAGAGGACAAAGAAAGGGGGGCAGTGTTCTCTGACCCCTCCTCAAGACCAACAAATTCACAAGGCACCCTCACTGAGGGGGGAAATGAATGAGGTAGGAAGCAAAGGAATTACTACTGTTAGGAGGTAGCAACAGGAGGAGTAGGATAAAGAATCCCTGGCCTCCACAAGAGGGATGACACACATGGGATGGGCAACAGGTAACTGCAGTGTCTGTCTGGGAGTACATGAAAAAAGATGCCAAAAATAACCTGGGGGGAGATAAACAAAAGAGCAAACAGGAGGTGCAGGGCATAGGGGAGGAAGGGAAGTGCAATATATGCAGCCTTCATAAGGGGCAATTGCACTGTGAGCAGGCTCATGGCACATTGTGGTCTGTGATCCTATACTAGTTCAGTAGTCAGGGTGGTTTCCACACTATAGTAATAGGAGGGTGCTACAGCTACAGTTTATAGATAGGACTGCACAGAGGGCACCATCAGAGTGCCACAGGGCAAAAGGGGGAGACTGATGAAACAGAGGGCAGATCATAGGCCCTAAGGTAAGGTAAGGGAACCCGTGTAGGGTATAGGGGCTTGGTACCCTTGCCAGGGAGGTAAGCAAATTGAATTAGAGCCTAATGCCCCAAAGTGCTGGAAGCAAATTTATAGATTATCACGGGGCAAAAAGCAGGGCAGATAGTAAAGATATTAACTGGAGCACCTTTGCTGCAGTCACATCCAACAGCAGGGCCATTCTTGATGCCCTACAGGTGGCATGCCTTAGACAGCTAGTTTTGGAACCCACTCATGAGAAAGCAATCTTAGACCTCATACTCTCAAATGGGGACAGTGAGAGGATCTCAGATCTAGAAGTGGGTAGCCATCTGGGAACAAGTGACCACCAAACAGTGTGGTTCATGATAAACTCAGCTACAGAGTCAAGCCATACAAAAGTGAGGGTACTGGACTTCAGGAGGGCTGACTTTGGCAAGATGGGAGAGTGCCTTAGAAAAGCACTAGCAAACAGGCTAGAAGGAGGAGTGGAGCAACGATGGGAAAACATCAAAACTGCCATCACAGAGGCAACAAACTTTTGTGTGAAGCAAATAAACAAATCAAAATGAAAGGAAAAGCCACTATGGTTCTCAAAAGAGGTGGCGGGGAAGGTTAAGGAGAAAAAGATAACATTTAGGAAGTATAAGGAAACACAGAAGGAGCAGGACAGAGAACTGTACCAGTTAAGGCAGAAGGAAGCAGGGAGGAGGTCAGAATATCAAAGGCCCCAAATGAGGAAAAGATAGCCAACTCGGTTAAGAAGGGGGATAAAACCTTTTATAGGTACATCAGGGAGCGTAGAAAGACAAAAAGAAGGATAGTGAGGCTGAATAGAATGGACAGTGGGTGGGCTAAGTACGGACAGTGAAAAAGCAGTGATACTGAACGAATACTTCTGCTCAGTATTCACAAAAGAGGAGGAGGGGGAGGTGCCTAATCCAGTTAACAGAAGCACTCTGGATAAGGGGGGTCGATTCCAGCCCTTTCACAGAAGAGAGGTTTCTGAAAGAACTCCTAAAACTGAAGGTGGATAAATTCATGGGACCTGATGGAATTCACCCCAGAATTCTAAAAGAATTAAGGGGAGAACTAGTGACACCACTGACTACCCATTTTAACAGATCATGGGATGATGGTGTGGTACCTGAGGACTGGAGGAAGGTGGATGTGATTCTCCTTCACAAACGTGGGAGCAAGACAGAGGCAGAAAACCACAGACCTGTCAGTTTGACCTCTGTGGTAGGGAAAGTGATAGAATCACTTCTGAAAGAAAGAATTGTTGAGTACCTAGAGGCCAGTGGGACACAGGACCCAAGGTAGCATGGGTTCACAGCGGGAAGATCATGTCAGATGAATCTAATTGATTTCTTTGACTGGGTAACCAAAGTAGTAGACCAGGGAAGGGCTGTGGACATGGCTACCTAGACTTTAGCAAGGCATTTGACACAGTTCCACACAAAAGATCAATAATCAAATTAACCAGCCTGGGAGTGAGTCCTAGGGTGATAGCCTGGGTAAAACATTTGCTAGACAACAGGACACAGAAGGTAATTGTAAATGGAGTCCACTCTGAAGAAAGGGGGGTTACTAGTGGAGTACCGCAGGGTTCAGTACTGGGTCCGGTCCTTTTTAATGTCTTTATAAGTGACATTGCAGAGGGACAGGAAGGAAAAGTATGCCTATTTGCAGATGACAAAAAGATCTGCAACAGGGTTGATACACAAGGAGATGTGGAAAGGATGAGAAGGGACTTGGCAAGGTTGGAGGAATGGTCAAAAGTATGGCAGCTTGGATTCAATGGAAAGAAGTGCAAAATAATGCACCTGGGAAACAAAAACCCAGGGGAAGATTACACAATGGAGGGGGTAGTAACAACAACAGAAATGGAAAGGGACCTGGGGGTAATCATATCAGATGACCTTAAGGTTGGTAAGCAATGTGAAAAGGCAGTAGGGAGGGCTGGGGGATACTGGGATGTATAAGGAGAGGCATCACCAGCAGAAAACAGGAAGTTGTTATCCCTCTGTACAGACAGTTGGTGAGGCCCCCATCTGGAATACTGTGTCCAGTTCTGGTGACCACATCTCTGCAAGGACATAGACAGGATGGAGGCAGTCCAGTGGAGGGCAACTAAAATGGTGCAGGGTCTGCTAGAGAAGCCATACGAGGAGAGACTAAAGGAGCTTAATATGTATACCCTTGAGGAAAGGAGGGAGAAGGAGGACATGATAGATACGTTTAAGTACCTCCGTGGAATCAACAAAGTCCAAGAGGGTAGCATCTTTCAGAAAAAGAGATGTGCAAGAACAAGGGGTCACAATTTGAAGACAGAGGGGGGATGGCTGTGGGGCAATGTGAGGAAGCATTTTTTTTACAGAGAGGATGGTGGATGCATGGAACAGGCTTCCCTAGGAGGTTGTGGGGTCTAAAACTGTGGGAGAATTCATGAATGCATGGGACAGACATAAGGCAATTCTTGTGAAGGGTAGGAATAAATAGGCTGTTGGTTAACTAGGATCTGCAGCTTATCCTGTAGGTAAGGAAATGGGCAGACTAGGTGGGCCAAGCGGTCCTTATCTGTCGTCAAAGTCTATGTTTCTATGTTAAGATTATGAAGGGAGACACTGAGATGGAAACGAGGCAAAGTGTAACGAGGGTATGAATACAATGCCAGTCAGCTCTGCAAACTGGAAGCAGGATAGCCTCATGCACAATGGAACAAATATGCAAGGGTCACACCGAGACTGACCTGGAATTAAATGCCTGTAGCATGTATGAAAAGGAAGCATTCATCTAGGATTAAATTAATCAATATTGTCACCAATGGAAATCTACTTGACTGAACATGTAACACTTTTAGGGCCAGAATTATACCCATTCAGTTTTCCCTCTGTTTATAGCTGTAGGCATCCATATACTAAATCACAGGCACAGAAAATTACATTACATCAGGAGAACACATATAGTCAATAAATATTTTTAACCAGGAGAGGCACACTAAGCTGAAGCTTGATTCCTGGTATGACCTGAGAGCACAAGAAAGTTAAGTGACTTGCTCAGGATCATATAGTAATGCAAGTGAAGACTGTGGGATTTAAACCCAGGTCTTCAGGCATACCTCTCAACCTCTTGCCTCCTGAATCAGGGACAAGGCTTAAAAAAATCGGGGACAAAGACCCAAAATCAGGGGCACATCTTAAAAATTGGTACTATTCACTCAGAATGCTGATAGAATAAGGGGGTTTGTGTTGAGATGCATTTTCAGAAGCAGAACAAATCTGTAACTTTAATGTTTGACATTATTTTGTGATTTTAATCCCCACTGATCTGACACAAAAATACAAATTTTACGAGGGACGGAGGAAAATTTTGAGGCAAAATCAGGGACATCCCTGAAAATCAGGAACAGCTGAGAGGAATGTCTTCAGGTTTTCAGCTCAGAGCCCTAAACCACTGCACTATACTGCTTCTTTTGAGGAAAGAGGAAAAGGACAGTTAAGCCTCTCGATGAGCTGTCACTATCAGTCACTTAATAGTTTAGTGGTTGCATCACGGAAGTGAAAAGGTTTTATCTCAAAAAGAAGGGGCTACTAGAGTTTTCCTGCTGGAAAGACAGAGTGAAACAGTTGGAATCATGAAATGAAAAAACAAATCTGCTGTGTTTTTTCTTTTACTTTGGTGAAAGGAAACCTATTTTTGGATGGTGTTCAAATAAAGATTTATTTTTTTATGTTGCAACCTTCCGAAGGAATAGTGCTGGAACATGGGGAAAAGTCAGCATGTATGTGTGTGTGTGGAGGGGGACCACTGTTGTAATAAGAGACCATGATTGCTTCCCTTCTGACACTGCATGCATTTAGAGGCACTGTGAATGCTCATGGGCAAAAGTGGGGGATGTCCACCCCCCACATGCACCTGTAGGTTCTGGCACCTATGTTCAGAAGGGTTCTGTATTGACAGCCCTCTATCCTATCACACACCAACACAAAGCAATTATATTGCTAAAACTTATTTACCCAGGATAGTCCAGCTGAGATGTGTCACCTCATTTCCAATGGGGTCCTGCTGCTATTCATTTCTGCTGGGAGGTGGACAGGAGCACTGGGGGGTTATGTGACTTTCTCAAGGTCACACAGTTAGCATTTGACTTTACTGAGGTTTGAAACTCTCAGCTCCTGGGCCCCAAGCTTGTGTTCTAGCCATTAGATCACACTCCTTCAAATGACAGAACATGATGCTAACAAAATAAGTTTAAACACAACTACTTCAGTGCTAACAAATACTGGAACTAAATAGGTACAGGAATACAAATTATTTACAGTGTTACCACAGTAGCAGAATATTCTGCAAATCACACTGACACTAAACATTTTACTAAACTGAAATGTTACAAAACATTGTACAAAGCAATATAAACCCCAAAGGAGCTTGGGAACAGCAGTATACAACTTTTGCCCAAAGTGCACCTTCTCTGCCAACCCTGGGTGCCCATCCACTGTCTCAGCCAGCCTCCGTGGGTGATTCTCTTCAATACATTACTCGGATGCTAGAAGCCCTTTTGGTTAGGGTGGATGATATCAGCATGTCCCTCATGGGCACCGTGGCAGACATAAGGCAATTACAAGATAAAATGAATGTTTCTGAGCAATGTCTAGACATCTGTGAGTGGCAACAATTAAAACTTATGCATCGCATTCAGCTTCATGAGGAGCACCTGGCCAAATTGCGGGACAGAGTGGAGGACCAAGAAAATCGGGCCAGGCGCAATAACCTGTGTATTATTGGGATTCCTGAGGGGGCTGAAGGCCAGTCTATGGAGAGATTTCTGAATGAGAACCTTACTGCCATGCTAGGAGACAGGTGGAGAGGCTCCATGGATAAGGAGAGGGCCCACTGCATATCGAGGAGACGTGACAAGAACTCTCAGACCCCTCGACCCATTGTGGCTTATTTTTTGTGATATACTATGAAGGAGCATATCCTGAGAACAGCTAAGGACTTGGGAGAGGTTTACTGACTGGGGTCACCTGTCTCCTTTTATTGGGACTTTGTCCAAGAAACTGCAGCCAGGAGGAGAGCATTTGGGCCACTAAAGAAAATTTTGTACCAGCATGGCTTTCAGTTCAGATTTCAGGGACTTACCAGTTTGCTGGTGTCCAAAGGTGGCACAGTTGTTGGTGGATCACCCTGGGGACATCGAGAGGTGGCTGAGTAAATTCTGGCCTAATCTTCCACTCGTAGCTACATCTCCCAGAAGGCTCTGGGATCCTAGTAAAGCTAGAGGGCAGGAAGTTTCTGGAGGACTCTTTAGCGGCCGGATGGGCAGCAACTCAGCTTGGTGCCCCTGTCTCTTCTACCTCTCCTGCATGAACATCACCTCCTCTGCTGGCGACCTCACAGCCCTCTCTCTCCGGTGCCTCCTCTCTGCCACCCCGTCCCTCTGGACCTGCTCATCGACAGAGGCAGCGAGTACGCAGCGGAACTCCTCTGCCCCAAGAGCCACAGCTGAATGCCCCTCCAGCCAAGATCTCAAGGGAAGACCATACGTGGGATCCTTCTCCAGTCCAACCCGAATTCCAAGACCTGCCTGACATGGAGACTGATGCTGCACTGGACTGGGCCAATTACCCGGATTCCTCCTTAGTTGAAGTGGTGGATGCCTCAACTCCTGTGCATCCTGGTCTCATCTTCTATGCTGCAACTGTTTCTTTGGAGCTGCAGACTCCTGTTACTACCCCCTCGGCTCAAGCCAGGCAGACCGAAGGTCCAAATGGCTGAACTGGTTTATCTGAGGACTGGATTGCTCACTTGTTGTTGTCTCTCTGTTTAATACTTGTTCATGATGTTTACTATCTTTTTTTGATATATGGTGTGCTGGGGTATGCCCCCTCATCCTTGGGGCTGTAGGGGGGGCTACCATGGAGCCTTTTGCCATGCTGGAACAACACGTCCCCCGTAGTATTCTGCCTCACCATGGGGCAAGATATTATTCCTCCACCATTATACCTGGTCCTGGGTGCCTTTCTTTGCACCCATGCTTGCAGGGGGCGTTCTCCCCCTGTCTCTGTTCAAGGCTTGGATATACTAGATACCAGCACTGAATGCTCCGCCAAAGCAGGCCTAGTTCGTGACCTCATTTTGGGGGTGAGTCTTCAGCCTATGCCCCCCCTTCTTTTTTTCTCTGTTTATGCTGAAGGCTACCTATGCTTCAATTGGTAGAAAGGACACCCTCCATTTTCCCCTCCCTGCTGGTCCCCTGTCCCCGTTCCTCCTTTCCCTCCCTCAGTCCCCCCTCGATGTCCTGGTGCCTGACCGTGGATCGTTTACCGGTATAGGGAGACTGGTACCCAAATGGTTACATTCATCTCCCCCGTGTTGGGTTCTCAGGGTCAGTGTAGCTGAAAGTACCTCCCTTTTGGTATTCTCTTTCGCACTCAGCCTTGAGTCCATCAGCATGAATACGCTTGTCTACAGTTCTTTTTCAATACTGTTTGGGCATAGTAATTATAAGAAGCCTTTGTTTCTCATTTAAGGTTGTGGTTTACTGATATTTTCTCTTTTGTTCCCTGTTCTCTAGCTCCTCTCCTGTGTCAGTGTTACAGCAGTTTATCCTCTCCTTCTGTACTCGGGTGCTAAGGGTTCATACTGGTGTAAGTGTTGAGGGTGGCACCCTAGTTTCTGCTCCTCGCTACTCCCTGTCCCTTATCTGTATGAGTAAGTATTATTTCTATTCTTCCCCCTCAGATATGGCTTCCTCGAGAAATTCACCTCCTGCAGGGACCCTTTTAGTTTTCTGGAATGTTAAGGGCCTGAATCATCCCATTAAGCATACCAAGGTGCTGCAGCACCTCAGATCTCTCTGCACAGACATTGCCCTACTCCAAGAAATGCATTTGTGGAGTAGGTTGGTGCCTTGGCTGAAGAAATCTTGGGTAGGGGTAGTGCATGTGAGCTCTGCTCCATCTAAATCTAAAGGGTAGCCATCTTGGTGCGCCGCTCTTCCTCCTGGGTGGTAGATGACTCCCGGAAGGATTCCCAAGGGAGATAGGTGGTGGACAGGCTAGCCTCCTCGGTTGGGCAGTTTATTTTTGCCAATGTATATGCCCCCAATGAGGACTACGCTGATTTCTTAGTCAGGCTCTATCCTCTTTGGCCCTGGACAGCTCAAAAGTTCCTATCCTGGTGAGTGGTGATTTCAATTTGGTGCTGGACACCTTTCTAGATAAATCTAAGCCCTTCCCCCAAGCCCATCCCAAAGCCCGGGTGGCTATACAGGACCTCCAGGAGGAGTGGGGTCTTGCTGATATGTGTCGTTGTGACCACCCCACCAGTTGGGATTATACCTTTCATTCCCATGTCCACGCCACCCATAGCCACATTGATTACTGGCTGGTCAATGTAACAGCAGCCCAGGGGATCTCTGGGAACAAAATAGGGAAGATCCTCATCTCAGACCATGCTCCAGTCCTAACCACCTATACTCCGGTGTGACAGCAACCCTCTGGTACTAGGAGGTGCAGTAACCCCTTCCTCCTCAAGGACCCTGAGTTCTGTCATATGATTTCCCAGGTTGCTCATGACTACTTCTCCATTAATGCCACCAGTAAAGTGTCCCCAGTCACTGTCTGGGGCGCCTTTAAAGCCATACTTAGGGGTTGCATAATAGCATTTTCAGCCGCGAAGAACAAGGCTCATAAGGTGACCCTAGCCGCTCTGTAGGCTGACTTTGCGGGGTTGGAGGCACGGTTTCAGTCTTTACATCCCCCCCTCCATTTACAGGCGTATCGTTGGCTTAAAATACCAAATTAATACTATGCTTAACCAAAAGGCTGAATGCTCCTTCTGCGTGCCAAACATGCATACTGGGATGGGGTGAGAAGAGCGGCAAGCTCTTGGCCTTCAGGCTTCATAAGCAACAAGCCTCTTCCCAAATCCACGCCATCGGTGACAACTCAGGGAAAATAGTTCATGAACCCCAAGAACTTAATAGTACCACGCGGTCTTTTTATGCCTCTCTATACAAGTCACATTCCTCCCTGTCACCTTCCTGGCTGCAGCAGGACTTGCACAGGTATTGTCAGGGTTCGTCTCTACCGACCTTAACCCCTGCTCAAGTCAGTCAACTGGATGCCCCACTTACCGGACTGGAAATAAGGCAAGCTTTGTCTCAGATGGCCCCGGGGAAAGCTCCTGGACCAGACGGCATTACACGCCCCCTGCTTTTGGTCCTTCAGGAGGCACATGAGGCAAACTCTCTTTCCCCTACAATGCGAGAAGCCCTTATCACCCTCCTCCCTAAGAAATCCAATGACCCCCTTAACTGTGCAAATTTTCACCCTATCTCCCTCTTGTCTGTTGACATGAAAATATTAGCCAAGATCCTGGCCACCAGACTGTTGGATGTTCTCTCCTCTATCATCCATTTTGCGCAGGCAGGCTTTATGAAAGGCAAATCTGGTGTCAACAATACCAGGCTGCTGCTTAACCTCAAATGGGCAGCATCCCGGTCAGCCATACTTTTGGTGGCATTGGCCGTTGACTTCACCAAAGCCTTTGATTCAATAGAATGGAACTATCTACTCTCAGTGCTCCAGTTGCATGGCTTTGGTTCATACTTCCACCAGTGCATCTCCACTCTGTACAGTTCTCCCATAGCCCGGATCCTCACTAACATCACTATCTCAGGTTCTTTTCCCCTGCAAAGAGGAACCCAGCAGGGATGCCCCCTGCCCCCCCTTCTTTTTCTGATAGCCCTGGATCCACTTATTTTCATCTTTATTGCCTCAGAATCAGTCTCCAGCGTGCCAGTGGGAGGCTCCTCCTATCTGGTAGTGGCATATGCCAATGATCTTCTGCTCACCCTCTGTCACCCCCAGCAGTATCTTCCAATGGTCTTGTCCATCCTCCAAGATTTCGCATCCCTATCTGGATTGTGAGCCAATCAGCAAAAGTCTATTTTGGCCCCACTGAACCCCACTTGTTCCAGGGGCTGAGCTGGCCTGGGCAGACCAGGGTTTTCCTTATCTAGGGCTCTACATTCCTAATCAGTGGTCTGAGTTGGAATCGTCTAACTTTTCCCCCCTCCTGGCCCAGCTGTCCTCCGAGGTGGAACATGGTGCAAATTGCATTTATCTCTATCCAGTAGAGTGGCTGCAGTATGTATTCTGTTCCTGCTGTGGGTTATGCATCTCCTTAACAACCTTCCGATTCACCTTTCCCCCAAATTGTTCACCTCACTTGACCACCTTATGTCCAGCTATCTTTGGGCTGGCAAGTCACCGAGGTGGGGTAAGCCCAAGTTGCAGGCACACTGGTCCCACGGCAGGCTGGAGGTCCCTTGGTTCAAGGGGTACCACTTAGCCTGCATGGCTGCCTCTGCTGTTTGGTTGTTTGCACCGGATGTGCCCAGCAACTTGCCCTGGGTGCAGTTGGAAGCTAGCCTGTCCGGTGGCTAGCCCTTATGTGTGCTCCTTGATCCGGGGGTTAAGGTCATCCGTACCCTTTCTCTGACTATGTTAGAGACCCAGAGAGCATGGCATTCGCTCACGTCCCTCTCGCACACACCCGAGCGGCCTGGACCCCCTCCACGGTACATTCCGTTTAGGCGTAATAAGCTCATCACGGTCGGTGGTTGGTCATTACATTGGTCCTCCTGGGAAGGGCGTGGCATTCTTCGGATACAGGATATCTGTGCTGCAGACTCAGATGTCCTGCTCTCATTTGAGCAGTTTAAGCCAAGTTTCAGCTCCCCTCTACCAATTTTTGGAGATTCCTTCAACTGCATAGAGCAATACAGGGTCTCTCAGTTCAGTGTGGTGCAGACAGTAGATGGGGGTGTCTAGTGACCGTCCATAAATCCCCAAGTTTCCGGGGACTAATCAGACACTTTTATAGAACCTAGAGGGAGGTGCAGCCAGATCTGTCCACTGTCAGCAGGCTGAAATGGGGGGTTAACCTCAAGAGTGACATCTCAGAGTATACTTGGTCACACTACCTACGAGATGCGCATAGATGCTACAGGGACACCAAGAGTTGGTTTCTTCAACTTAAGATTTTACTCCATTGGTATCATACCCCAGCTGTCCAGTTTTCCTGCTGTCTAATGAGGCACTCTCAATGCTGGCACTGCCAGCAGCCTGAAGCCCATTTATTGCATATCTTGTGGTCCTGCCCCCTACTCCTGCCATTCTGGTCCCAGGTAGCCTCTGATTGCTCCAAGGTGGTGGGCTCTGTGGTATCTCTGGCAGACCTGAAACTCATGCTGGGAGACACCTCTTCACTAGTAACCCTCCCTGCTCCCCACCAGGACTAGCTGTTACTGGCCCTTTTAGAGGCTAAATGTCTCCTTCTCATGCACTGGCGTCAAGTAGCCCTGCCCTCCCGTAAGGCATGGCATGCAGCCCTTGATTGCTTATCCCTGCTTGAATGCCTCTTCTATGCTCACCAGGGACAGCTGGATAGATACATGGCCAAGTGGGATGCCTATCTTCATTCACTCCTATGCAAGATTCCTCCCCCCATTGCAGTCCTTCCACATGAACCTTTAGCACCTTTTCTTTTGCAACTGTATTTCCTTCTTTCTCCTCTACCTCTGTTATTCTTCAGTGTGGGAATCACTATTGCCATTCTTCGTAATTTCCTGGCTCTGCACAGGTGAGACAGAGAGCATATGCTTGATGTATGTTACAGCTTTATCCGCTTTAATTCTGTTTACTGTGGATGCTTTAAATTGCTGTGTATCTGATACCTGCAAAATTAATAAAAACTATTCTATGATAAAAAAAAATGTCTCAGTTCAAGAGGTTGCCAGGCAGGACTACTCAGAGTTCATAATAAGCAGCCAAAAACCAAGGCCGCCTGACAGCAACAAACTCAACGGCAAAGTAGCAGAATGTCAGAGTTCAGCTGACAAGTCGTGAAGAGGGAGACATTAAAATAGGAGCCTCTCAATGTTTCCCTTGCTTAGTGCTGAGGTTGGCAGTCACCATGGGGAATGAGAGGGAGTAGGCTCTGAAGCAGGACCAATGGCTGAATGAGAATGAGTGGGAGTAGTTCTGGGGGGGGGTCTGGCAAAGATTGGACTTGTAACATGCTGGAAGCAGCAGTCTCCACTGGGGAAATGTCCATCGATGCCTCCTATAACAGGAAACATATCTATTATGCAGCAGAGAGGCTTCACGTTGGTGTCCTGAGAGTGCCCAGTGCAACTTTCGCTCCTGGATCTGTCTAGGAGGTGGGTAGAGCTACTTTGGGAGCAGTCCTTACTCTGATTGTGCCTTTTCTGTTTAGGTGGCTGCATCCATGAATCCTCCAGTGTTGTCTGCATGATCTAAGCAGAGGGGGGATCCAATGCAGGTGCTGAGAGAGAGTCCATCTTGGTAGAAACAGCATCATCTATTGAAACAGAAACCCAGGGGAAGCGTACCCAATGGGGGGTGAGATACTGACAACAGTAAAAATGGAAAGGGACCTGGGGGTAATTATATCAGATGACCTAAAGGTGGGCAAGCAATGTGAGAAGGCAGTAAGAAAGGCTGGGGGAATACTGGGATGCATAGGAAGAGGCATCAATAGTAGAAAACAGGAAGTTGTTATCCCTCTGTACAGACAGTTGGTGAGACCCCATCTGGAGTACTGCGTGCAGTTTTGGAGACCTCATCTATGCAAGGACATAGACAGGATGGAAGCAGTCCAGAGGTGGGCAACTAAAATGGTGCAGGGCCACCATTAGAAACCATATGAAGAGAGAGACTGAGAGAGCTTAATATGTATACCCTTGATGAAAGGAGGGACGGGGGGACATGATACAAACTTTTAAGTACCTCAAGGGAATCAACAAAGTCCAAGAGGGTAGCATCTTCCAGAAAAAGAGATGTGCAAGAACAAGGGGGCACAATTTGAAGATAGAGGGAGGACGGCTCAGAGGTAATGTGAGGAAGTATTTTTTCACTGAGAGGGTTGTGGATGCGTGGAATAGCCTCCCTGAGGAGGTCGTGGAGTCAAGAACAGTGGGGGACTTCAAGAATGCATGGGACAGGCATAAGGCAGTCCTCGTGGGGGGTAGGAGGAAGTAAGCTGTTGGTTAAATAGGATCTGCAGCTTATCTGTTAGGTAGGAAAATGGGCAGACTAGGTGGGCCAAGCGGTCCTTATCTGCCGCCAAATTCTATGTTTCTATGTTCTTCTCGTTCTGTCATCGGCATTTGACACTGTGGACCATGGAGTCCTTCTCGATTGCCTGAGGTTCATCTGTGGCCTGTCTGGTACAGTTCTCAGATGGTTTACATCTTTCATCACTGGAAGATCTCAAAGGGTGGTGTCAGGGATTCATTCCTCTGACCCAGTTCCTCTGTCTTGTGGGGTTCCTCAGGGGTCGTTGTCCCCCATGTTGTTTGCAGTTTATATGCTTCCCCTTGGAGACATTGTAAGAAGGTATGAGCTGAGGTTTCACTGCTATGCTGATGATACCCAGCTCTACCTTTCTTTTGCACCTGACTAGGATAGAACTCTCACAGTATTTAACAACTGCCTCATTGAAATCCAAGACTGGATAAATTTGAGCTGGTTGAGGTTGAACTCAGAAAAGACAGAGGTGTTCGTTATGGATCAGGGGCACCGGATAGAGAGGTTGGGGGTGGGTTCACCCTCAGGACTTTTTCTTGGGGGCCTCCCACTCCCTACCTCTGAATGGGTGCATAATCTGGAGTGATCTTTGACTAGGGGCTGACACTGCGATTGCAGGTGTTGGCAATTGTCAAATCCTCTTTCTACTATCTGAGGAATATCTCCAGGATTAGGCACCTTGTTCCATCTGGTGATCTCCCCATGTTGGGCCATGCCTTTGTGTCCTCACATCTTGATTATTGTAACTCCCTGTACCTAGGGCTACTGGGGGTGAATATCCACCGCTTGCAGCTGGTGCAGAATGCTGCAGCCCGGTTATTGATGGGGACATCTCGGTCCTGTCATATTTCCCCAGTGCAGCGCGAGCTGCACTGGCTGGTTGTACAGTGGTGGATCACCTTCAAGGTCGGGCTTCTGACTTATAAAGCCCTACATGGACAGGACCTGGACTACCTGAAAGAGCTTCTGGTTCCTTACCACCCTGGGCGATTGCTCCGCTCAGTTGACAAGAGGTTGCTAGAGATCACAAGGGTTTGCTTAAAGTCCTCAGGGGCTCATGCATTCATGCGCACAGCCCCAACCCTTTGGAATTCTCTACCCCATCAGTTATGGGAGTGCACAACCATGGAGGGATTTAAACAGGACCTTAAAACTTTTTTTGTGGAAGCAGGCATACTCTGAGTGATTAAACTGTGTTTCCACCAGCATTTTATTTGTATAAAGTATTATTTATTGAATTGTTGTTTATTTGTTTTGTTATGTTATGGTGCCTTGGTATTTTGAAAGGCGCATTATAAATAAAGATTTATTATTATTAATAAAATAAGAGCTGGGCTGTGGACTTTGAAAATAATCTCTGCTCCCCACAATGCAGAAATCATTTTGTGAAGTGGATATTCCAGCCAGGGGAGAGTCTGTGAGTGTTGATCCAAGCTGCTGCAACAGGACCCAACCTGCTGTGAAAGTATCCTCAAGGTGAGGAGCTGTAGGTTTTGAGACTGTGGAAGCACTGCTGCCCTTTGTTGATCCTAAGGGTGGTCCTACATGCTATGGAAAGGGTTTGGGGAACATAAGCAAAGTTGGTTCCCTGGACTAAAGACATCGACACACTGGGTTGAAAGATGAAACAGGCGTGCCTGTGTGAAGTCTGTGTATAAAGGTCCATTGGCGAAGCTGGCAAGGCCAGGCAGGTGAAGCTCATCATCCCTTGAGCCATCAAGTTTATTTTCCCCACCAGTGGTGCAACACCTACATCAAAACTTTCGTGGTTCCATGCAATGCAACTGGCTGTGAACCCCCAGAGTGGACTACGAACCATGAGTACCCCAAGCTGTGGCTCTGGGGAGTCTTTTAGTTAGCTAGTTAGATAGGATACTGGGGATAAATCATTCCACCTCTATTAAGAGACACTCAAGTCTGCCAGTATAAGATAATCAATCCAACATGTGTTGTGTTTAACTGGGCCCCAATGAAAGACCCCAGGCCTGTACCACTGCACAGACAAAATCTGGGTGCACTCAGGGGATGTTGAGAAGGGTTGATACTGGGGAAGATATTGTGCCTAGAGTGAATTGTGTTTGATATTCTCCTCCTTGTTCCCCCTCCCCAACAAATAAGGTTACTGTTTGCATTTAATTCACTGTCCCTGTGTTACTGCAGAGTGCTGCTGGGGGGGTGTGAGGCAATAGTGTGGAAACTGTAATTTGTGTGAGGAACATATTGTTGGGGCAGGGTACTATTTCCTGGGGGAGTAATAACCTGTTCTTTATCCACAGGATTCCCTTATCTTTATCCCAGGTGGAGGCACCGTGCTACATGAGCTGTCACTGCAGAACCCAGGCTAGCCCCCCTCAGAGGTGTGTTGGGAACTACCCTGAAGGCCCCAGAGCAGCCAAGGTGAGTTAAAGGGCTGTTACATATACAAACTGAATTGAACTAAAGAAGAGCTGTGCTTCATGTCCTGGAGCTCAGTAAGTAATTGTATAAACATCCCTTTTTGATCTTCTCTACAGAGGTAATCGGTGCTGCTGTCAAAATGAATATCGGCTGCATTACGGGCTGTGTAGGTAGGTATGAAGGATAGCAGCCATGGTCTCACAGCTAAAATCAGCTCCTTAACAAAGATAATAGACTCAAAGAAGAGAGACTAACAAGGCAAGGAGCCCCCACTGAAAAATTTGAGGAAACGAGACACAGGGTGTTGAAGGATGCTTGTTGACTGAAGTCTGGAGGACAGGAAAACAAGAATGAAGCAGGCATCACAATCATGCACTCACCATGCCCCTCTCCAGATGCCTCAACAAATATATCAATACAGAAGCATCACAACAACAGTCCAGATGCTAGCTGTACTTCATAGAATGGAGGTATGGATCCTTTCGGAAGGGGAGATGCAATCTATATCCTCAGTCCATAGCTTAAGTTAAGGGTCAGAGTACACTCAAATGGCTGAAATTGGCAGTCCTTTACAACTCCTCGGTTTCACATAGGGGCCAGTTTAAAACTCTATCAGTAGAATGTTATGAGCGTAATAAGAGAGTAATAAAACTCTAGGTGATTGAGCTCAGTTTCAGATTTGCATAACCCCAGGCACATTGGCATGCTGATCTGGTCAGTTCAAAGAAACTGATCATGTTTGATTGATGAAGAATGTGGAATAATCCAAAATATATATATATATATATATATATATATATATATATATACATTATACTGGCGGTAGCACCAGTATAGTTAGTGTTGAGTAAGCACCGTAAGATGGATGTGCCTGAAAGTTTGCATGCATAGTCTGAATACCATAGATCTGTGGATCTGGCAAGTTGCATTATGGTCAGGAGTACAGTTGTGGAGCTGCATGAGTGCAGGACAGTGGGGTGCCTTAAGCAGGCACTAAAGACCTTTCCGTGGGGTAAAGCATTCCCTGAACTTTTGTGATTTTATTTGTTTTTATCATTTTTGTTTTATGTGACTGTGCAGCACCTTGATTTATGAACAGTGCTATATTAAATAAAATTTATTATTATTACAGGACACCAAAAAATGCACACAAAAAAATGGACCTTTTGCACGTTTCTTTGCTCGCACTCACAGCCCGCACAATTTGTCCATTTGATCCAAAATCTTCAGAGAAGATGCAGTCTGGGTCACCGATGTGCCTTTCTAAGATTCGGTGTAAAAATATGAAACCGTTCAAAAGTTATTCAAAAAATAAATTTCCCATTATAATCAATGAGGGAAAAAAATGTGCATCACAAAAGTTTCACAAATGCACTTTTACTTTTGCAAATGGCCCTTTTACTATTGTGATTCAGCCATCTTGTTTTCAGTTAGTGAAAGAGAAAAATGCCTGGCATTGTAATTTGGGACCCTCTAGAATAAATATTGACTGTTGGGTTTACCTAGTTGGGTCCTGATGACGCCAGCCCTATCTTTTGTTGAGAGTAATCCCCCCCCCCCGAAATGCCTTTTTAAACATGTGGGAAAAATACTTTTGTAAATCATGAAAGAAACAGCTGAAATACTTTCGTAAATGCAAAGGTTTCATGCTACTGTTTACGAAAATGTCGTGATTTGCAAAAGTATTTAAAAAAAAACTGCTAATCTTTGCCATCCTCCTGCAATAAAACGGTTAGGTGTTTTGGGCTGAAATTTACAGAGTGGCAAGCCCTGGTCCCACAGGTGTGTCTTTTGGTGGTTTGGTGGCAAAACATTCAAGGGTCAAAAAGTTACAGCATTCCAAATTTGAGAAATTTCCCATAGGATAACATTGCGGTGCCCGTGATGCCTTTCGGTGCCCGTATCTTGAAAACAAAGCGAGATACAGAGTTTTCGCTACCGGCAGCTACCTGCAGAAACAAGTTTGGAAATCGTAGATGACACCTGCCATGGAATTGTTTTCCTACTTGCTAAGATTACAGCAATATTGGCAAGAACATGTTTCAAGGGTTTCAAGGGTTCCTTTTCAGTGCATTTCGGTGTCTATATCTCAGAAACAATGCAAGATATGGATTCAGTCAATTTATGCCCAATGAAGTACTTGCTGTCATGATTATACCAGCACTGGAATTTATTTCCTAGCTGCTACAGTTGTTGAGATATTAGAAAATTAGTCTTACAAGGGTTCCTTGCCCTATAGGACTGCTGTATGGCTCTGTAGTTATCTATAAGTGGGAACGCAGGGCCTAGAGGGCACGTGCTCCCACATGTGCATACCATTATGCCCAAAAAATGGTCAATCTGAAGGGAGTGCAGGGCCTGGAGGGCACGCGCTTCCACTGACACACACCAGTTACATTACACTTTCTCAAAAAGAAGGGAAATACATTGTAAAAAAACTTTAATGCATCAGATAGGGTTAATAGTACAGCAACAAAAGTTGGGAAATGTGATGTTAGGGTTTGAAACCCTAACTCTGCATTCCCCCCCCACACACACATGCAAGATACATACAAGATTGTAAGACACTATACCACTCCATCATATTTTGTAACCACTATCATGACAACACTGTACTTATTTCACATAACACTATGTAATGAAAAACCAAATATAGTATCATCGACTCTATACTGCCAGCACAGTATGATAACATATTATTGCTGGCATATCTTTTTCATACAATGAGACTTAGTCTGTACACATTTACAAAATATTGCCTTTTATGTGTCACTATTCAACAATTGGGTTGCTGCAGGCTACCACATGGGCATGTGGTAGCAGGAAAGATAGAGATGACACATACTACTTTTAAGATACTGCTCAAGTATGAAACTACCACCATCACATGTTGTTATACTGCTGTGTTAACTGGAAATACTCATTAGCAGCATGTTATTGTTAGCTCTGGATGTTACAACTGTTGCTTTCACATGTTATTTGTAAACTATACTGCAAATAATTACTTTTATTATGACTACCATTTGTTATTAGGACTGACTCACTACATCAGAAAAATAAATGTAAGCATCCAATGACTTTTGGGAGGCTTATACTAACTTTCATTTCCAAGAAACTATCTGTGGATAGCATAGTTGGTTACATCACTTCTTCACTACTAAAATATAGTCATCTGCTTAGATCTTGTTATTGCTTTTTGTAACAGAAAACTGCTTACTGTGGGGCATCACCTATGGTTGCCCAGCATGTGTGTCTACCCCAAAGGCGCTATGATGGCAGCAGAACTCATACAGTTGGTGACCATGATGATGAATGTGTCTTGCAGTACATTTAGAGAGTTGTATGTTACTTCTGCTACCTGATGCTGGTTGACTTTGATCGGTTGTGTTGCCTTGGCCCATCCCCTGCTTGTGTGTGTGTATGTGTGTGTGAATGGAAAGTTAGGGTTTTTTCACCCTAACAGCACATTTTCCAACTTCTGTCTCTATACTATTAACCCTAACTGATACATTAATGTAGTTTTTTTGCAATGAATATATATATATATATTTTTTTTTTACTTACATTTAACATTTGTTTTGTCATCCTGGATCTCAGAAATGGCTTTACATTTTGGTCTGAAATTTCCAGGGAAAAAGCCTTTGGGGCACAGATGGGCCTTATGAAGGTTCGGTGAAAAAATATTAATTCATTCAAATGTTATGACATTTAACATTTTCCCAATATTTTCAATGGGAAAATGTATGTCAGGCAAGAAAAATATATTTTTAACACAATACAAGTACTTTGTGCAAAATACCAGCTTCTTTTCTCAAAGAAGGCTGGTATTTTGCACACAAAGTTCAAAATTGTTTGATCAATTGAGCTGCGTTGCGTCCACCATCTTGTTTGCCACTTGGTGAGGATCTTGAAGCACAGAATGTTTTTTTTTTAAAAAAACATCAGAACACAGCTAAAGAGGACCCCTTCAGGTGTATTCAGATGTTTTTTTGTTTGTTTGTTTTAAGCGGGCCCCAAACAAGTTTTTTGCTGGGTGCCAGCTTACAAAGGACAGCTTGTAGCCCATACTATGAGAAGAGCAGTATTTTTCTGACTTCGGCAGCCACAGTTGGAACTCATGCTGCTGGCTGCAGAGTAAAGGAAGACCCCTTTGTTTTCACTAGCATTGAGTGCCCAATCCCCATGTTGGTATATATCCCTCCCACACACATACACACAAACTTATTTGGCACATTGGGAGCCCACCCCAGTGTGCCCTAAATTATTTTTAACCCTATAAAATAAAGAAAACCATCCAACAATGTATTTTGTTCAATGCAGAATCCTGCATTGAAATTTGTGATCATTTCAATGCAGGGTCTGACATCAAACTATTCTGCCCCCTTCCTATTTCTTGCACTGAAATCAGAGGGCCCAGTTGCCATGTCATTGTGTGCCCCCCCAGTATTGTGGCACACTGGAAGCCCAACCAAGTGTGCCAAGATCATTTTTTTTTAACTTTCCAACACCGGGATGTCCACTCCCTGTGTTGATGCCTCCCCAGCCCAGTTTTATTGCCAACGGGGGTGCCCAACCCCCCTGTCGACATCATGATCCACCACCCAACTCATGTGGCACAGTGGGATCCCATTCCAGTGTGTCCAAATGTATTTATTTTTTTCAGGTCTTGTACCTGTAAATAAAGAAAACCATCCCCCGATGTCTTTTTTTTTTATAATGTGTAAAAAGGAAAACAGTCCCTTGTCATCTCCCTAGTCCCCCTTCCCCCATCCCCACCCTCCTACTGAGCACCCACCTCCCCACACCCCACCTTTCCCCAGACTTACTTCTGGAGGTCATCACTCTCATCTTCTTGGGACCGGGACACGTTTGCACTCTTCAAAGCTGAACCGCAAACTGAAAAATCAAAGGTAAGTGCCATATAATTGGAGTCAGTCTGAGGTTTTCAATTTATGTTGATAGCTCAGCCAATTTTAGGAATTTTTACACCAAATTTTCAACATGGGGTTCTTAGAACCCCACCTCATGAACACAGTCACTTTCATTTTGTTTCTCATTCCTGAAAGGTGATTTTAAGTTTGCTGCATGGAAGTACCTTTTGGGATGTATTAATGAAACAACAGTGCCACTGTTCATGAGCTGGGTGTCCCAAAATCCCATGTTGTAAATTTGGTGATAAAATTCCAGGAAATGACTGCATTATGAGCAAGCATTGCACAGTTTCTATGCACACTTGTAATGTCACCAGTTTTTAATGTTTTCACCCCAGAGTTTCAACATTGTCATTTTTTCACATCTCATGAACAGTACAGCTGTAATTTTTCACATCCTGTTCAAGACATGTTTTTGCACCTGTGGTGCAGAATGGCAGTCGCTGTGTGAAATCAACTTTTGGGATAGATTAGCAAAATGACAATGCAACAGTTCATGAGGGGAGGTCCCAAAAAACTCATTTGTACAGTTTGGTGAAAAAGTTCCTAAAAAGGACCGAGCTATGAGCGTGTGTTGCACAGGTTCTATGTATGCTTGTAACTCTGCCAATTTTTCATGTTTTCACTCTAGATTTTCAACATTACCATTTTTCACACCACTTCATGAATAGTAAAGATACAATTTTTTAAATCCTGCCCAAAATGTTTTTCTGCATGTATGGCACAAAATGGCGTCACAGTTGCACAGGATTATATTTTGACAGGGATTTGAAAGTTTCTGTACTGGGTACATGTGGTGAGGTGAGAAGAAGGTTATGTTGAACATTTGGGGTGAACATTATTTAAGATGGCACAGTTATAACTGTTTGTTGTGATTTTGTTACACCTGCTTGTAACTTTATGTGTGGAAGTGCAAGGGTCAGAGACCCCAGTGTTTCCAGAGATAGATGCATAGGTATGTGCACCTGTAGAGGGATGGGAGCACAGGGTCTGAAGGATCGTGCACTCCCACTGTGACATATGGATACTATTGTGCTATCTGGATGGAGGGATGGGAGTGCTCCCACAGTAAAATGAGGATACAATTATACTATCTGAAAAAGAAGGGAAATGCATTGCAAAAAACTCTGTTAATGCATCAGTTATGGTGACTACTATAGCAACAAAAGCAGGGATATGAGGCATTAGGGTTTCCAACCCTAAGGCCCCACCACCAGGGTTCCCACCCCTACCACTCTACCCCCACCCCTCCACACACCAGCAGGCATCTGGGTGTGCATTGGGATTGATGGCCTAACTCTTACCCCTTTCCATTTGTAAACAAGCTGAGGTGGTGCAGTACAGGAAAATGGGGTGAAAGTTAGGCTATTTATACAGTTGGGGTGAGTGATAAATGAGTATGATAAATCCTGTTACTTTCACCAGAGTGTAATAAATGCAAGAAGTGACATTTATCACACCCATGCAAACCTGTGCAAACCCGCACAGACCCAAGCAAATGGTAACTTTTGTAACAATGGGGACCCTATTGTATAAATATGATACATGATGTGCACTCATATGATATGGAAAATATTTTCACTCCTGCACAGTGTCCTCTGGATAGTCACTTCACCACTCATGAATATCCAGAGATCACTCTAAAGGAGTGAACATATTTTCCATATCAAACTGATGCCCATCATGTATCCCCTGTAGATATACATGCATATAATAAATACACATAATTAAATACAGTACCTTGAATCATATCACTAGCTTATTTCTTTACATCAAGACAGACCACTGGCTTATTTCTTTTTCTGCCTCAAAAATGGCTTTAACTCAAATCCATAGTTTAGACCAGGTCCCTTGGATGCATTCAAGCTAATGATCCAAAAGGCATTTCTCATTAACAGCAAATCATTAAAGTTGCCTCCCCTTGGTCTGACAGTTACTTTATCAATACCTTGAAATATAAACACGTGCTTTTTTGTCCACAAACTTTTCTACATGTGCAGCTTTAGCATATGTAGTGTCTCTGTTGGCTATGGCTCTTACATGTTCACTCACTCGCACTTTAAGACTTCTGTTTGTTTTACTAATATAGAAAGAGCCACGGCTACGTGTTGCTCTATATATGATCCCTTCAATGTCACATGTGATGAGTTGTCTTATATCATAGTTCCTCTCTGTACTCACATTATAAAATTGTTTACTTACTTTGATGAGTCTACAAGTATTGCACCTTTTGCAGGCAAAACAACCCACCACAGGTTTACTGAGCCATGTATTGACCCCATTTCTACCATCAATAAAATAGCTAAGGGTACGTTTGTCTCCCAAAGTCTCTGCTCTCCTATAGGCCATCCTCGGTGGAACCAAAGCAATATATTTCAGTGCTGGATCACTACTAAGGACTCTCCATTGGTCTCTAACTATTCTTCCTATCTCCCCAGCGTGTATGGAGTAGGTGGTAACAAAATTAAAGCATCTTTTATCATTGTTCACATTCCTCTCCCTGACTTGTGGTCTAAGGAGTTCACCTCTCTTCTGTTGTGCCGCATGGTCCCATCCTGTTCTGATGTCATCTATTATATAACCTTTCTCTTAAGCCAAGTGCTTAACTCCCTGGCACCTTTTTCAAAGCTTGCTTGGTTGCCACAATTTCTTTTTGTTCTCAAATATGTTGGAAAATTTGAAACTTGATCAAGACTGTTTTTAGAGACAATGGACATAGAAGCTTTGTAGTCTAATATACCACATAACGTGGTTCTTGATGCAGCAGCTAATATTTAGTACACTAGGGAGAATATGTGAATCCTTCTACAAGTTTCTTGCATAAATGTATGGAATTTGTTTTAAAATACAGTACATTCTTGTTTGATAATGCATTTTATTTACAAGTTAAAGGGACCTCGATGGGGGCCACATGTGTTCCCTCGATTGCAAACATTCACACAGGGGAGTGGGAGAATAAATATGTATTGGACAAACACATTAATCTCTTTTTTGAACAGGTCATAACATGGAAAAGATACATTGATTTATTTTTTATTTGGAGAGGGAATATTGCAGATTTATATTTGTTCATACAGTATTTGGAATGGACGGATAGGAACTTGAAATTTACCTATAAAGCTTCAAACAGTGAGATTACATTTTCCGGCTTAAAAATCTTCAGAGGGGAAAGGGGAAAAATTGAGACAGACCTTTACGGGAAAGAAACTGATGGCAATACCCTGCTTAGAGCCACAAGCTGTCACCCCCAACACACAATAAGGAATATCCCAAAGGGGCAATTTTTGAAAACAAAAAGATATTGTGGCAATCAAGCAAGTTTTGCAAAAGGTGCCAGGGAGTTAAGCACTCGGCTTAAGAGAAAGCTTATATAATAGACGACATCAGAACAGGATGGGAGCATGCGGCACAACAGAACAGAGATGAACTCCTTAGACCACAAGTCAGGGAGAGGAATGTGAACATTGATGAAAGATGCTTTAATTTTGTTGCCACCTACTCCATACATGCTGGAGAGATAGACAGAATAGTTAGAGACCATTGGGGAGTCCTTAGTAGTGATCCAGCACTGAAATATATTGCTTCAGTTCCACTGAGGATGGCCTATAGGAGAGCAGAGACTTTGGGAGACAAACTTACCCTTAGCAATTTTATTGATGGTAGAAATGGGTTCAATACTTGGCTCAGTAAACCTGTGGTGGGTTGTTTTGCCTGCAAAAGGTGCAATACTTGTAGACACATCAAAGTAAGTAAACAATTTTATAGTGTGAGTACAGAGAGGAACTATGATATAAGACAACTCATCACATGTGACATTGAAGGGATCATATATAGAGCAACACATAGCTGTGGCTCTATCTATATTGGTAAAACAAAAAGAAGTCTTAAAACTGTGAGTGTAAGAGCCATAGCCAACAAAGACACTACATATGCTAAAGCCGCACATGTAGAAATGTTTGTGGACAAAAATGCACATGTGTTCAAGGTATTGATAAAGTAATTGTCAGACCAAGGGGAGGCAATTTTAATGATTTGCTGTTAATGAGAAATGCCTTTTGGATCATTAGCTTGAATGCATTCAAGGGGCCTGGTCTAAACTATGGAACTGAGTTGAAGCCATTTTTGAGGCAGAGAAAGAAATAAGCTATTGGTCTGTCTTGATGTAAAGAAATATCCCTGACGGTTAGTGGTTCCTCCCATCCACCCAGTAACCCGCCCGCCCTGACATGCACAGTACCCCCCCCACATCCCTATATCCACTTCTCTAGTTTAAAAAAAACAAATCTCTGGAGGTCTAGGTTTCTTGTTTTTTAAATTTTAACCCCTCCCCATCCCAGTCCCCAATCCAAAATCCCTGGTGGTCTAGTGCCCCCCCAGCCTCCCCAGCAGGTGACCCACCACCTGGCTCCCACCCCCATCATAACCCTGGCAGCAGGCAGACCAGTACATTCCTCCTCTCTCTTCCATGGCTGGCCTGCCCACTGAGCTGTCAATGAATGAGCGTGTACATGCCCATTCATTGGCAGCTCAGTGGGTGGGTCAGCTGTGGAGCAGAGAGGAGGGCTGTGTCGGTCCGCCCACTGCCGGGGTTTATGCAATGGGGGTGGGAGCTGGGTGGTGGGACACCTGACTGCTGGGGAGGCAGGGTGAGGGCACTGGACCACCATGGATTTGGGACTGGGAGTCGAGGATGGGGATGGGGACAAATTTAAAACCAAAAACCCTAGACCACTACAGATTTGTTTTTTTTTAGTTAGAGAACTGGATATAGGGATGCGGTGGGGGGTACTGTGCATGTTGGGGCAGGCAGGTTACTGGGTGGATGGGTGGGACCACTAACCACCAGGGATATTTTTTACATATGGGGTGGATGGGAGGGAGGGACCACTAGCCACCAGGGCTCCTTATTTTATTAATACCAGATGAAATTTCACCCAGTAACTTTCGCAGAAGTCTTCCACTCTGCCACAGGTGGAAGTTCAGAAACTTTTATGAATGTTCCTTGATTTCCATGGAAGTTCTGAGGGGTGGAAAATGGCAGTTTCACCTACCCCTACCCATAGGCCCTATACATTGTATGTGGCCACTGACCCTATGTGATCAATGGCTTTTCATCACTCCCTCCCCTCTCAGGCTTCCCTTGTGCCTGTCTCTGGCATGTTTAAACCTCTCCACTGTGCTTGCCCCCACTACCTCCTGTGACAGACTATTGCAAGCATTGACTATACTTTCTGTGTAGAAAAATGTCCTCACATTACCCCTTAATCTACTCCTTTCCAATTTCATATTGTGCCTCCTTGTTCTAGTACTTTTTCTACATTGGAAAAGATCCCCCACCTGCACCTTGTTTATGCCCTTGAGGTACTTGAATGTTTCAATCATGCCCCCCCCCACTGTCTCCTCTCCTGATATTGACATATTAAGGTCCCTTAGTCTCTCCTCATATGTTTTGTGGTGCAAGCCCTGCACCATCTTTGTTGCCTTTCTCTGGATGTAAAATCCTCTTTCCCCTCTTCTCTGGATTGTCTCCACCTTATCTATGTCCTTGTATAGGTGTAGTTTCCAGAACTGCAGGCAGTACTCCAGATCAGGCCTTACCAATGTTTTATACATTGGCATCACCACCTCCCACCTCCTGCTAGTGATACCCCTGCCTATGCACCCCAGCATGCCACTGGCTCTCCCTTCCACCTTTGTACACTGCTTTGAAACCTTATTGTCATCAGAGATGATAACCCCTAGGTCCCTTTCCTCTTTGGTGACAGTCAGATCCCCCCTCCCAACCTGTAGCTCTCCCCAGGGTTTCCTCTACCAGGTGCATTATTTTGCACTTCTTTGCATTGAACCTCAGTTGCCACATCACCATAGTATGAACCTTAGTGTATATATTTATATATCTATGTATCTACAGATGTGGCAACCAGGATGCATTGCAGAAATGCTGCAGAATATGACAGAATGCTGCAGTTTACTGCAGTGCCATTGTAAATCAATGGCAATTAAGCCCCTATGTCATGCAGGATATTGTGACATGTCATTACTGCACTTCATAATGGCTGACTTCATTAAAAATATACATATATATATATATATATATATTCATTGCAAAAAAACTCTGTTAGTGCATCAGTAAGGGTTAATAGCACAGTGACAAAAGTTTGGAAATGTGATGTTAGGGTGCAAAACCCTAACTCCACATCCCCCCCCACACACACACACATGCAAGCAAGGGAAGGGTCAAGGCAACACAACCAACCAGAGATAACCAGCATCAGGTAACAGAAGTAACATACAACTCTCTAAACATACCACAAGACACATCCATTATCACGGTCCACCAACTGTATGAGTTCTGCTGCCATCATGGTGCCTTGGGGGTACACACACATGTTGAGCAATCATGGGTGATGGCTCACAGTAAGCATTTTAGCATTACAAACATCAATAACAAGAATTAAGCAGATGATGCTGCTGGCATTATCAGTACTTCCCCTAGAGACATTGTTTCTTGTTTAAAATTATAATATCAATCCCTTTATTCATGCCCTCCTTTACTCTTCAGTAGTCTTGATCTAGATCTTTTTCTTCAAGAAATAGACCTTCCATACCTGTCTCAACCCCAAATAGATATTCTTAAAGCCCTGTTGACTTTAACAGAGGTCTATGAGGCCGTTGATGCACTTCCACTAGTCAAAGCGCCGGGCCCTGATGGTTACACATCAAACTTTTATAAAAATTTCAAAACTCAATTAGGTACAATATTGCTTGACACTTATAACTACATTTATATGCAAGGCCTCTTGGATCACAGTCTCACTGCTGCTACTATTGTGGTGCTCCCTAAACCGGGTAAGGACCCAACAGTGTTATCAAATTACCACCCTATATCACTAATAAATGTAGATTTGAAGATTTTAGCTAAAATACTTGCTAATAGGATGGCCCAGGTTTGGCAGACTCTATTAAGTCCTGAACAGGTAGGATTTGTGGTTGGACGCCTATCAGCAGATCACCTGCACAAACTTTCTCATCTTATTTCTGCATCCAGGAACTCCCTTATTCCAATGGTTTTGGTGTCCCTGGATGCAGAAAAAGCCTTTGATCGGGTGTCCTGGGACTACCTGTTTAATTTACTTCCACGATATCATATTCCGCACAGTTTATTCAGTGGTTAAAAATTCTCTACTCACAACCATCGGCTCGTACATTATGTAATGGAGTCCTTTCCCCATCCTTTTTACTGCAACAGGGTACACGTCAGGGATGTCCCTTCTCTCCATATTTGTTTAATTTATATTTAGAACCTCTTATTAGGAAGATTAATAGTTCTGCATTAGTTTCTGGTATTTCAATCATTCCCAATACAAATTATGAGTATATACCAATGATATTATGCTTCATATTACCCACCCATCTAAATCTATACCCGCTGCACTAGGCATCATTTAGGATTTTGGCAGAATATCCAATTAAATAATCAGACTCTAAAAATGAATATTCAACATCTCGGGCTTTCTTGGGTAAGAGATAGAATAAAATATCTGGGCATATATTTATCTCAATCTCATTCCAAAATGAAACAATATAGTCTGGATCAGTTAATTACACAGATGAGAATAGATCTGAATCGCTGGGCTTTACTCCCCATTTCCCTTTGGGGACGTATTAATACAGTTAAAATGAATATCTTGCCCCGGTTGTTATATCCCCTTCAAATGCTTAACCAATTTCTTCCTAAATCGTGATTTAACCAGGTTCATGGTATCATCTCCAAATTTATTTGGAAAAATAACCCCCCCCCCGTAGGGCAATCTCTAAATTACAGAGAGCCAAAGAACAAGGAGGGTTACAGGTTCCCAATATTTACCTTTATTATTTCTTGATTAACTGTTCAGTTGTTTCTCATTGTCTGAGACCTATATCAGATCCTAGGTCTTACTCTTACTCCCCATTGTGGCTTTAAATAGAAAAGTCACTTTGTGTATCAACGGGAGTAGATCTAAAGGGACTACTTTATCTTTCCCTTAATAAGGTCTCCAATCAGTTGAAAGCCACACCTATCATGGCATCTCTCCAAACTCACATGCAACTTAATAAGACCCTAGGCCATTCACTAGAGAAAGACTCCTCCCAACCCATTTTGGGTAATCCCAACTTTAGAATTGGAGGTAAAGTTATTAAGCAATCTTTGTGGCCAGATGGTGTGGGGAAAAAAGTGATAGATCTAACAGAGAATTATAAATTGCTTTCTTTCTCAGATATAAGAGTAAAGTAAAATCTACCAACCTCTTTTTGTTTTAAATACATTCAGATTTCCCAAGCTTTAATACAGCATCTTGGTAATGATCTTTGGGACCAATATATGATTGGACCGGTTCTAAGTACAATTTCGGCAAGGCCTACATCTCATTATATTTCTTTTTATTATAAAGAGCTTCATGCTTGATATGGAGAAATGGATGATACTCCTCATTATGTATGGGATAAGATTATTCCCCCATCAACTACGGTCCCCCGTCATGGGACACAAATCTGGAACAGATTGTATAAGGATGTTAGGTGGAACCAATACAGGTTACTTCAGTTCTATGTGTTACAAGATTTATATTGTATGCCAGTAAAACTTAAAAACATGGGTAAACTCCACTCGGATATATGTACCAGACGTGGGTGTCAACAGGGTACGTTGCTCCACATTCTGTGGGAATGTAATAAAGTATCCCCCTTCTGGGAAAGTATCCATTCTCGACTTGACCCCCTTTTGGGACTCAAAAATGCTTTTCAACCAGAAATTTGCATTATTGGAGACTCAAGAGATGTTCCACTAGGGAACCAAAGGAAACATATGACTATAATATCCCTTTGTGCTAAAAAAATTATATTACGTCATTGGTTAAATCAGCAAATTCCTACATATATAGAATGGCTTCAAGAAATGCTTTTCGCTTTACAAGCAGAATACCTCTTGTTGAACATTTCCAAATATAGTAAGAAATATCAGCAGATTTGGGTCCCCTTGCATACCCTATTGTCCATTTAATTGTCCCTCAAGACAGTTGTATTGATTGTATTATTGCATTAATTTGAGCTCTGCAGTGGTTAAGATAAATCCCTATACCATTATCAATGTTAAGTATAATGTAAGAATGTTTTTTTCAGGCTTTCCGTTTATTACTAACTCATAGTGGCAGAGTGGGTGGGAGGGGGTGGATTTGGGGGGTTATTTTATTTTATTAAATTCGGATGTTATGATAGATAGTGTTTAAATATCATCTGATATTTAAAATACACTACAGGCATAATTATTCTTTAAGGGAAAACATATATAAATTGTCTCATAATACTTCATTTTTGAATTTTATAGAAGTATGAGAAATTACAGGAGTTGTTATGTGTACTACTGGTCTCTAATTCTTGTAAAAATTGATTTGTGCACAATACTGTATGTAAATGTGAAAATTTAATAAAGTTTATTAAATCTGAAAAAAAAAAATTAATCAGATGCCCATATTTCAATAGTTAAGTGATGAAACACCCAATATGTTATCCACACATAGTTTATTGGATATGAGCGTTTGGTATAAGCCTATCAACAGCCATTTGATGTTTGCATTTTTTTTCTGATCAGTGAGTCAGTCCTAATAACAAACGGTAATAATAATAAAAGTAATTTTTTTGTAGTATAGTTTACAAGTAAGATGTAAAAGCAACAGTTATAATGTCCAAAGCTAACCATAACATACTGTTAATCAGTATTTTCAGGTAATGCAGCAGTATAACAACATGTGATGGTTGTAGTTTCCTACCTGAGCAGTATCTGAAAAGTACTATGTATGTATCAGCTCTATCTTTCCTGCTACCATATGCCTATGTGGTAGCAACGATACTTGCAGTAAGCCAACTGTTGAATTATGACACATATAAATCAGTATTTTGAAAATGTGTACAGACTAAGTCTCATTGTATGAAGAAGATATGCCAGCAGTAATGTGTCATCATACTGTACTGGCAATATAGATTCGATGATACTGTATTTGTTTTTTCATTACATAGTGTTATGTGAAATCAGTACTGTGTTGTGATTATTGTGCTTACAGATGTGATAGAGTGGTATAGTGTCTTACAGTCTTGCATGTATCTTGCGCGCGTGTGTGTAGGGGGGTCCGGGGGGAATACAGAGTTAGGGTTTTGAACCCTAACATCACATTTCTGAACTTTTGTCACTGTGCTATTAATCCTAACTGATGCATTAATGGATTTGTTTGCAATAAATGTCCCTTGTTTTTGAGAAAGTGTAATGTAACTGGTAAATGGTATGTGTTAGTGGAAGCGCGGACCCTCCGGGCCCTGTGCTCACTTCACATTCTCCATTTTTTGAGTAATGGTATGTGTATGTTAGAGCATGGGCCCTTTGGGCCCTGCACTCCCACTCAAACTTAACTATGGAGTCATACAGCAACCCTATAGGGAAAGGAACCCTTGTAGCAGTAATGTGCCAATATCTCAGCAACAGTAGCAGCTACAAAAAAATTAAAGTATTGTAATTATGACAGCATGATCTCCACACAATATAACATCGACCAAATCCATATCTCACATAGTTTATGAGATATGGGCACTGAAATGCACTGAAAAGGCACCCTTGGAACTCTTGGAATGTGTTTTTGCCAATATCTCCATAACTGTAGCAAGTAGGAAAAGAAATTCACTGCTGGTGTAATCTATGATTTCCAAACTTGTTTCTGCAGGTTAGTTCATGTAAAGGAGAACTAAGCTGCAGGTAGTGAAAAATCTGTATCTTCACTTCGTCCGAAAGGCGTCATAGGTGCCGCAATGTTATCCTATGGGAAATTTCTCAATTTCAGAATGCTGTAACTTCGGGTCCTTTCAATGTTTTGGCACTAAACCACCAAAAGGCACATCTGTGGGACCAGGGCTTGCCACTCTACAAATTTCAGCACAACAACCCAACTATTTTGTTGCAGGAGGATGGCAACGTTTTGTAGTTTTTTTGACAAAGTTCTTTCGCAAATCGTGAAAGTTTCACAAAATACAGCACAAAACATTCACGTTTTCGAAAGTGTTGCAGACATTTTTCCCCACAATTTGCAAAAGTACTGGGGCTCCAAGTTTTAAAGTGGCATTTCTGGGGGGTTTTATCTCCCAAAAAAAGTTAGGGCTGGCATCCTCAGGACCCAACTAGGTAAACCCAACAGTCAGTGTTTACGTAGAGGGCCCCACATTTAAACACCAGGCATTTTTCTCTCTCACTAACTGAAAACAAGATGGCAGCAGCACAAAAGTTAAAAGGCCATTTGCGAAAGGAAAATTGTACTTGCTATACTTTCATGAGACACATGTTTTTTCCACATTGACTATAATAGTAAATTTGTTTTTTGAATAACTTTTGAACAATTTGATATTTTAACACCAAATCTTCAAAAGGCACATCAGTCACCTAGACTGCATTTTCCCTAAAGATTTCAGAGCAAATGGACAAATCATGTGAGCTGTGGGTGCCAGCAAAGAAATGTGCAAAAAGTCAATTTTTTAAAATTTTTTGGCATTCTGCAACTTTGCAACCGTACATCTGGCCATAATGCAACTTGCCAGATCCAGAGATCTATGGTACCAGACTACACATGCAATATTTCAGGCAAATCTGTCTTATGGTGACAAAGTTATTAAGGTACAGAATTTGAGGTTTAACATTGAAGTGCTTACTGAACCCTAACTATAGTGCTATAAGATAGATAGATAGATAGATAGATAGATAGATAGATAGATAGATAGATAGATCAGTCGATCTATATTCACTAGTGAAACTGTATCCTAGGATCTCCATGAGCCCCCAAGACCTAACAAAGCAATTGCTGATTAGGGCGAATGTGAGAGTGAGTTTAATGCTCTCTAGATAAAGGTGACACAATTTTGCATTTTATGTGACTCAAAATTTAAAATGTCTCCAACCATGAAACTGACAGCTAGCACTGAGAAGGAGATGCCATGCAGTCTACACTCGCACAACCCTTGCAATTGTGCATCTAGAATTTGGTGCTGTTATATCTGATATTAAAGAAGAGCAGCATGGTGAACTATGTAAGTGGCCCCCATTTTGCAATTTATGAGACCCAAACTTTTAAATGGTGACAACTGCCAAAATGTTCATCTAACATTGAGAAAGAACTGCTGTGCAGGAAACACTCACACAGCCCTTGTGACTATGCACCTGAAAAATGGGGTCATTCGTTCTGATAGTACTATAAAGATGAGCAATGTGGAGAACTGGAGCCCAAATCTACCTCCCCCCCCACTTTTTATATACAGGGATATTTAATGTCATGCTGAATGAACTTTGAAACTGCCACCATAGAACTACTCCTCAATGGCACATGGGGCGCAGGTTAGCGATGCAGTGAAATTTTATTTTGCTGGTGAAATTCTGGCAAAATCGCAAATTTCACCACATGAAACATTTTGCAAAATTCAGCACATTCCACAAAAGATTTCAAGGGTGGGAAATGCAAAATTTCACCTGAGAAATACAGAATTTCTCCTGCGAGTGGTGGAATTTTTCATTTTGTTGGTGAAATTCTGCATTTTGCCAGCAGAATTTCCCATTTCGCACCCACAAAATATTTTGCAAAATGTGTGAATTACACAAAATATTTTGCAGAATGAAATTCAGCAATTTCGCACAACACTAGTGCAGGTATAGGTATCAATGGGGTGATGTAGAACGAATGGCAATACAACTGGGGATGAAACTCACTGAACACCTGAGTATGTTGATGCATGGTCAATCACTACAACTTTAAAGTATGTTCTATTCTGCTTTATTAGAACTGGCTTTCTTGATCATTTATGGCATCAACCTATACAGACTACTTATAGTCAGTAAGGCTCTAAAAAAGCATGATAAGTGTTCTGGTATATGGCAGTCACCACAGTATTGTGGCAGCTTTATCCTAGAGGCTATCACTATCTGAGGTGAAGAAAGGGGGGACTAAGAAGAGCAAAAGAGAGACAAATGCAACTTTTGGATTGATCAGTCACTGTTTTAATGCCTTCTTATTAATATGGTCAAAGCAAAAGAGAATGCATGCTAATGTTAACAGTTATTGTTATGGATATAAAACAAATGTGGCGAGAGAGTGGAGCTGTTGTAAGTTGAGGCTGTCTCTGCACAAAATAAGTTCTATATGTAAGCAATAACACCCGATGGGGTGGGCGGTATTGGGCAATACCAGACCACCAAGGGGGGTAATGAGGCCTGATGTTGCAGGCAGAGGGCCTTATAGCCCCTGGAAGGTCCAGTATTGCCCAATACTGCCCACCCTGGAAGGTATTATTGCACTTAGAAAATGGCTACCTGTGCTAAGTTTAAACAAGTAGTTAAAAAACAGATACAGATTTTGAAAAGGAATATAAATATTACAAAATATCTTTTTTGGGGTAAAGTAGTCCTTCCCTTTCTGTGCTGTTCCATCTTATGTTTCCCTCCCCCCCAAATGACCATTCTATTTAACACCCCCCCCCATACTAGGGTCCAGAAGAAGAGAGAGATTTTTTTTTTTTTTTTAGTAAAAGTTTGGCCCAAGCAGTCACTTGAGATAAATTTTGTGTTTACAAAAACAGTTATCTGGCTTTACCGGAAAACTTTTTTTTTTGAGGATGGGACTGCTAGGTGTGTGACCTTGCTTGCCGCAGGTGTGTACAACCAGGAAGTGGAGGTGAATTCCGAAGTTAAATGGCAGTGGTCTACATGATTATTATTTTCTCACATTTATCTCAGCTGCTGTTTGCCAGCATCGTATAATGTGTCACATCCCCCCTATTCCCTGCTCTCAACAGAGAAATGGTTTAGAGTTTGACCTAAATATCAGGGGAGAGATGAGCCATCCTACATGTGTGATGGGGTGGGAGTTGCACTGTGAGGAAATGCAGGCAGCAAGGGTAGGGATCAACTTATTGTAAAAAGAGGTACAATTTAAATTAAGGAATCTTGCTCTGTCATGCGTGAGTGTTTTTTTAATGGGCTTTTTGGGAAGTGACTTGACAGGGCCATAGTGAGCCCGCTAACGTGAGAAAGAGAAAATGTCTTAGTGAGGGGGAAAAAGGCAGGCAATGTAGGTATGATTTAAATTAATGAAATTTGTTGTGTCACTTTTAATTTTTTATATATATATATATATATATATATTTTTTTTTACTGCCTTTACTTTTTAGTAGGTGACTGAGGTGACTATCCTTGTGTGAGGTGGTGGTGGGGGTGCAGTGTTTACTTGCTAACTGGGCTAAAAAATGGCAGACATTTTGAACACTGTACCCAGGCCAGTGGGGTACTTTTGGCCAATGAGGAAGGGAGATGGGCACAAAGGTACCTGATTGGTGAAGGGGCACTTGGACTGGTACTTATTATTTACTGGGCATCTATTGAAAAATAGATGCCCAGGTTAGAACTGCCTTCAGCCAATCAGCAAGCAGAATCCATTCTTGCCATTTTCTAAGTTTTAATTCTGCTATCTAGATGTAGAGCTTAATGAGATTACTAATGTTTGCCAAAGCAAAAACTGTATCTCCCTCATAAATTGTGGGAAGTGTGGATCATCAAAGTGTAGGTAGGTTGGTTGGGTGGGACATCACACTATGGAAGTTAATGGTTCTTATTTTTTGCCTGTTTCAATGGTTGGAAACTACATTTGTAGAAGTACCTGTTAGTATCAGTAGCATTTTGGGGAGTTTCCAAAGAGGAAGGGGGGTGTTTAATAGGTTCTGTTATAAAAGTCATCAAGTTGTGCAGGAAAGGGAAAGAGGGTGGGTGAAAAAAAGGAAAAATTCATTGTTAAGCAATTTGCATTGGATGTAAATGATCTCAGTGTGCAGCTTTGCCTATTAGTCAAAGCCCAGGAAGAACTGCCTGGGTGGGTAATGAGAATGGCATGGATAAAAATGTCAATACAATGACTAAGAATTTTTTCAGATTGGTAAATAAAGGCCCACTCATCCAAATAGTTTATATCAATGTAAAATCTTTACTAATATCACAAAAAATTTGATTTAGTACAGAAGAATCCAAATAGTTTCTGTTGAATTCCACTTTACATACGTTACGGAAAAACCTTCATCAGTACAGTACCATATCTATTAAAAATAAAATATTCTATTATATAAATTCATACAAAAAATTTTTGTTTGTTTATATAACCTCAAAATATATAATAAGATACTAATGAACAAAATAGTGCTCACCAATTCATGACAGTATTGCTTGCCAAAATTCAATCTGCCTAATCAGTTATTCAGTTATCAAAAAACTGTCAAAAATTTTTTTCTAAATTACATCATTATTACTGGTTACCTATCCTAATCACAGAACCCTTGTTCTCTGATAATAAAGATACTATTGTACAAAACTTTCTCTTCTTTATGAAAACAAATAAATAATCACCCATATGTTTAACAACTCAAGTGTTTCTAACCAACAATTGAACAGATATTTAACAACTGTTTTATATTTCAATAAACATTTCTTCTTTAACCATGAAAGCATCACTACTAGTTATAACAATAAGATGTTGATCGGGTTGAAACACTGCTCATTATCTCTGTTAATAATCATTATGCACATACTATTCTAAATATAAAACTAGGGCACAAGCTGTAACGGATAATCGCAAGTTCATTTAACAAGCTTCTAACATTTAAACATAAGTCAAGACGTTTTAACGTCTTAAATGTATAGACCAAATCTGAAATTAGATATAATTAAAGATATCAAAACTTCCTCATTCTTTGTATATTTATTTTTTTAAAAGGTTTACCATAAGTGTGATCCGTGTATATTCCCTTGAATGAATTTCTGTAAATCAATATAAAATTCTCATCTTCGAACAGGGAGCAAGCCAACTGTTACAGAAAGAACCTGTTTGTGTATAAATTATAAATAGGTACATAAGCTTTTATGTACTTCCACTTACTTAATATATTTTGAAGGCAAGCACAGATACAACATGCAGTGTGGCTGGACCTCTTGCTTTCTCTCACTGTTTAGAGGTACCGCGCCAACTCTGTGCTGCCTTTAAATAGACAGGTAATTGGGTGCTGAGCAATGCGTGTCACCACACCTGACACCCAACTTCTCGTGGTGTTTGCGCTCACTCTGGGTGCCCTACCTGCATGTACAAGCAGCACCATAAAAATCATATGGTGTCCTGCCTAAAACAAAGAATTATTACTGAATCTATTGGATGGCTACTCAAACACTGAAAAAGCTACAGATCGAATACATTCTGGAAATGAGCTGATGCTATACAACTTAACTATGTAATCAAAGCATTATATTAAATTTATATGCCTCAATGTACCCAATTTTCCAGACCTAAGCATAATGTAAAACATACTTTCAAAATGCATCATAAATCTAAATAAAAGATACAGACTACATCACGATGGGGAGGGGGAGAAGAAAAAAAACTAAACCTTATGATGCAAAATCATTAGGGAACATGGTTACCTAATTACTCTGTATATAATAGCCCTGAAATTATTTGAAGAGGGAAAAGAGGATTTTACCTCAACAAATTCAAACTCTTCTGTTTATAAATAAACTGTGCCTGAATACATATATTAACTTTTCTGGCAACCCAATTTAATATTTTGACACTAAGCATGCAGAAAACTGCATGCTCTAAGATTGATGCATTATATGATATGGGAGGTCAAAAGGTCATAATCCAAAAAAAAAATCTTTATTTTTTATACTTTTTACTTAATGCTAAAAGATCAATATAATCATCATAATGGTCAGTTATATTCAATGATTTGTACATTAATTATACATGATTTATAAAATTGGTTGCCAATCAATGCAGTCCTTCAGCCCAAATCTGGGATCAGTAGCCTCAAATCTATCGATATAATAGGCTTCTCTTATTAGTATTTTTTTCTTATAATCACCACCTCTTGTGTCAGGAAGTACTTTTTCAATTCCAAAAAATCTTAATTGTGATAATTGATGTCCCTGCTCAATAAAATGTTTTGCAACAGGTGACGTCAAATCACATCTCCTAATATCACTCTTATGTTCAGTAATCCGATTCTTAAGTAGTCTTTCAGTTTTGTCAATGTATACTTTGTCACATGGACATTTCAGGGCATAAACAACTCCACAGTGGAACAGTTAATAAATTGTTCAATGTCAATTTCTTTATCACGAGATGTATTACAAATCATTTTTATTTTCTAACTGTTATTGCAGTTACTACAGTGACCACATGGGAAATTACCCCTTACTTCTGATAAATTTAGAAAGTGAGAGGGTTTAGTATTTGGTATTTTATGTTCAGTTTTCATAAGTCTATTTCTGTGCTTGCCTTCGAAATATATTAAGTAAGTGAAAGTGCCTAAAAGCTTATGCACCTATTCATAATTTATACACAAAAAGGTTCTTTCTGTAACAGTTGGTTTGCTCCCTGTTCTAAGATGAGAATTTTATATTGATTTACAGAAATTCATTCAAGGGAATATACATGGATCACACTTATGGTAAAACCTTTTAAAAAAATAAAGAAAGAATGAGGAAGTTTTGATATCTTTAATTATATCTGATTAACTTGCTTCTGTCTATTTCAGATTTGGTCTATACATTAAAGACATTAAAACGTCTAGACTTATGTTTAAATGTTAGAAGCTTGTTAAATGAACTTGCGATTATCTGTTACAGCTTGTGCCCTAGTTTTATATTTAGAATAATATGTGCATAATGATTATTAACAGAGATAATGGGTGTTTACTCACCTGGTAAAGGTGATTGTGTTGGTTGACATCCTTGGCACTCCAGACATTACATCATGGGTTTTAGTCCACCTGATAGGCTAGTGATGCATATGACCTTAGGATCAAATTTCTTGGTATATCCCAGTCCCAGAAGCCCCTGTTCTCCAGTTCAAACCTTCCATAGCTGAAAATAAGGTTGGTAATACAACCCAAAAACTTGACCCAATTGTACATCCTAAGACGCCTTTTTGAACATGGGCGAATAGCCCTTTTATTTACCTATTAATACAGTCTAATACTCGACTGTCTAGATGGTCGATGACAGGCATCCTGGATGCCCTTATTGATATCTATGAGGGCCCCTCCTGTATTTCACTCTATTTACATAAGCATATCCCCTGTCACTCTGATCACTCTGCTGGGAGGGCTGTGGAGTGCCATGGATGTCAACCAACACAATCATCTTTACCAGGTGAGTAAACACCCATTGTGTTGGGTTGCCATCCATGGCACTCCAGACATTACATCATGGGTAGATAAGCAGCAGTACTGTACCCCGGGGGGGGGAAGAGTGATCTAAGAGTGAGAGGATGAACTGGCTGCCACAAGAACCTGATTGGCAAAAGTAGACTGTAGCTTGTATAAATAGTCCAATCTATAGTGTTTGGCAAATGTATGAATTGAAGTCCAGGTTGCTGCTTTGCAAATGTCCTCCGTAGACACATTAGCCCTTTCTGCCCAAGAGGTGGACACTGCTCTGGTAGAATGTGTCTTAGTACCCTCTGGAGGTGTGAGTTGTTTTGCCTTGTACACCTCCTGAATGGTTCTCTTGAGCCAGCCAGCGATGGTAGTTTTGGATGCTGCACTACCCTGTCGCTGCCCTTTTGTGACAATGAATAATCTCTCTGTCTTGCGTAAAGGTTGTGTTCTAGTGATGTATGTGGCTAATGTGGCCCCCACATCTAAGTGATGAGCAATAAGCCTGTCACCCAGCTGTGAGTTGTCAGAAAGAGTTGGCAATTCCATGGGTTGTTCTCTATGGAATGCAGATGTGACCTTTGGCTGGAAGGCTGGGACCATCTGTAAGTGTACCCCTTGTGGGGTAAACATGGTGTAAGGCTCTCTGCATGACAGAGCCCCCAGCTCACCGATCCTCCGTGTGGAGCAGATGGCCACAAGAAAACAGGTCTTGAGACCTGCCCAGAATAGATCCACCTCATGCAAAGGTTCAAAAGGAGCTGCGCTGAGGGATCCAAGACTAATGACAGATCCCAGGGGGTGATTGAGGGCCTGACCCTGGGTTGCAGTACTTCTACTGCTCTGAGGAAGCATACTGCATCTGGGTGAGCCCCTGGGTTATGTCCACCTATGGGCCCAATGGCCATGCTGATGGCGGACAGCTGTACCCAGAGTGATGAATGGGCTAGCCCCTTGTCTACTCCCTGCTGTAGGTACAGAAGGATGGTAGACATGTCTGCTAGTTCTGGGTCCTTACCCTTATCTCGGCACCACATCGCAAATATCGGCCACTGCATACCGTATGTGGAGGTGGTGGAGGACCTTCTGGACTGCAACATCGTGGAGATGACTGATTCATGATAACCAGCTCTCAGCAGTCTCTACCTCTCAGGAGCCAGGCCATTAGTTTTAACATCCCTGGTGCAGGGTGGACCCATGGGTCCCTATGTCAGCATGTCCGATTGGTAAGGCAATCTGTGTTTTTCCAGAGCCATGGCTATTACAGCTTAGAACCATGCTCTTTGTGGCCAATAAGGTGCCACCAGGACAATGGTCTTCCAGGATTGCCAGATCTTGGATAGCACCTGAGGCAGTAGGGGAATGGGAGGAAAAACATACACCTGATCCCGAGACCAAGGCTGGGACAGGGCATTGATTCCCTGTGACCGATGTTCCCCATACCTTGAGAAGAATTTGCTCACTTGGGCATTCTCCTCTGTGGCCATGAGGTCCATCGATATGGGGCTCCATGCCTCCTGTATCAGCTGGAATAAGTTGGGGTGGAAGTGCCACTCCCCTGGGTGCACCTGCTGTTGGCTGAGCCAATCCACTCGTACATTGAGTTTACCTGTGAGATGGACTGTGCTGATGTGCACGAGGTTGGTCTGGGCCCAGTCCAACACCCTCATCACCTCTCACTGCATAGTTCTGCTCCTGGTGCCCCCTTGTTTGACAATGTAAGCCACCATGACTTGATTGTCGGAGCGGATCAAGACAGACTGACTGGAAATGGACGACCGGAAGGATCTGAGAGAATGGAAAACTGCCCTTATCTCTAGCACATTGATGGACAACCTGGCTTCTGAGGCCATCCATCGGCCTTGGGCAGAAAGGGTGCCCAAACACGCTCCCCATCCTAGTAGGCTTGCGTCCGTCTTGATGGAGGTGTTGTAAGTTGCCTCCAGTGGTACCCCTCACATGAGGTTGAGGCTTGCTGTTCAGCAGACTAGGGACCATCTCACCGTGTGCGGTAGTGATACTCGGACCTGCAGGTTGTGCTCATTGGGAGGCCACTGGGTCAGCACGTAATTCTGCAAGGGTCTCATGTGCCACCTGGCCCATGGAATTAGGTCGATGCAAGATGCCATGCAGCCTAGTAACTGAGTTACCTGGCCGATGGTCAGTGAGTGACAGGCTTTCAGCCAGTGGGACAAGGTTATTAAATTGTCCACCCTTTTCTGGGATGGCTTTGCCCACCCCTGGGATATGTTGCTTTCTGCCCCCAGGTGTTCTATCTGCCGTGCGGGTACCAAGTGGCTTTTGGCCTCATTCACCACCCAGCCGTGCTCCTCAAGTGCCTGTAGTGCCAACTGGGTGGCTCTTTTTGACTGCTCCATGGAGCAGGCCCAGATCAGCCAGTCATCCAGGCATGGAATAACATCCACTCCCTGTTCTTGTAGTCTGGCCACCAACACTACAGACACTTTGGTGAACACCCTTGGTGCTGAGGTAAGACTGAAGGGCAGGGCCTAATATTGGAAATGCTGGCCAAGGATGTGGAATTGGAGGTACTGCCTGTGTTTTGGTCTGATTGGGATGTGAAGGTACTTGTCCTTTAGATCTATGGAGGTGAGATAGTCTCCTACCCGAATGCTGCGGAGGGTCGATTTCAGTGTCTCCATTTTGAACCTCTGGGTGACTACATGCTGATTGAGGTGCTTGAGATCAGGATGGGATGCAGCTCCCCTGTTTTCTTGGGAATGAGGAAGAAAATGGAGTACACTCCCTGTTCCTGCTAATGAGGGGGAACAACCTGGATGGCCTTGTTCTGCATCAGATCCAGTAGGATTTGTTGGACCTGATGAGTGGATGCCTTCTTTTTTTTGATGGGGGAGCTTATGATCTTGTGTGTGACTGGGGAGTGAGACAGTTATATGGAATACCACCTGGACACTACCTCTAGAACCCACCTGTCTGAGGTTGTGTTGTACCACCTTTGTTTGAAGAGCATTAGTCTCTTGCCCAAGGGCGGGCACAGCCCCTGTGTAAGCATAGACCTGAGAGGTGATGGTATGTAGTCATTGTTGTTTGCCTCTGTTCCCTCCTCCTCTGAACTTGGAGCCATGGCCCCTGAAGGAGGATGGCTAATAGCCATGGTTGAAGGCATTGCGGAATCCTCCTTGTACTCCTCTGCCTCAAAAGGAATTGTTCTGATAATGATTGTCCCTGCGTGTCTGCTGAAACTTGTTTCCCCCTCTAAACCTCCATCTGCCAGAGGGTAGGTAGGTTGGTCTGTTCTTATTCTTGAGAAGGTCTTTGCCTTCCTCCTTCTGCTTTAGAAATTCCTGTAGTCCTTCCCCGAAGACATGGTTGCCCTTCAAGGGTAGGTTCTGCAAGAGCTCCTTGGACTCATTGCTTCCCATAGTTTAAGCCATAGTGCTCTCCTGGCATGGTTCATGGGGGCTGTGGCCCTAGCATTTAGCTTCAGAGTGTCCACCGCCATGTCATCCAAATACTTAGCAGCATCAAGGGTACACTCTAGCAGTTCTGCCTCTCTGATCTTGAGGTTTGCTTGCTCAAAAAGTTCCTCAAGCCATCGGATTTGAGCATGTGCAGTGTAGATGGCAGTAGTGGAGGCTTTGGCTTCTGTACCCTCTATTTCAAATAGTTTCTTCAACATGTCCTCCACTTTTTCATCTGTGGGGTCCTTTAATGATATGGTACTGCATGGTAGTATCGTCTTTTTGCTGAGTACCGCAACTTGGGGGGCAATCGTGGGTGCTGTGCACCAGGAGCTGGCCTTGTCCTCCTGGACCGGATACATGTGATCCAGATTTCTCTTGTCCGACATCCTACCCGGCTCTGTAGCCTCCCACTCCTTGCTGAAGATGTCATCGATCACCGGGCATATAGGGAAGGTGTCCTTGGTGACCTTCCTCTGCTGAATCATGGGGTTGAGCTTTGATTCAGGCTTGTCCTCCTCTACCTCGAACCCCATAATGTTTTTGATTATTTTCATAAGGCCTGGGATCAAGTCAAAGGAACACAGCTTGTGTGAGAGATGGCACAGATTGTGACTCCGTCTCCCCATCATTGGACCCTGCACCCTCCTCATCGTCTGGGAGTTCTTTGTCTCCCATGTCATCCCCTGTGTCGGGGTGTGGGGTGGTCGGGTGGCTCGATATCTGTCCGGTCCCCAGTGGCTCCTCCTGGGTTCTCAGGTTCAGGCTGCGGGCATGGGATCGAAGGTATTGTGGGCTGTGTTAGGGATTCCAATCTTTCCATAATCTTCAGCATAAAGTTCTGTTGGCTGTCCACCATTGCCTGTTGATTCTGGAGGAGAATAGCCCCTGGGTCCATACAATTAGTGCCGCTGGGCCCTGGAATGTTGGATCCCATGACTGGAGATTGTTCCAGAGACAGATCACCCTCCTCATGTAGGCAGGTGGGGCACTGTGGTCCCATATTGTGGGGCATCAAGGTCACACTGCACGTGGTGCATTTCTTTGCTTTCACCATCTGAGAGGGGAGGTAAAGAAATGAGTATTAGGGAAAAGCCAAAATGGGCCTTCAGCATAGCGGGTGCCCTACACGACAGAGCCCGTAACTGCCTGTTGCCTGTATACCTTTGATGAAACATATAATATAATAAGACATGAATAACCAGGCAGGTAACTACTGTCGTCATCCCTCTTGAGAAGATGCCCCCCTTAGATAAAATGGCTGCCACCAAGAAAAAAGTCTCCAAAGGAGTATGTCCCTTGGACAAAATGGCAGCCACAAGTAACATGCAATATGAAGCCATGTGGGTAACTGGGCACAGCGAAGATAGCAATGGGCCCCATCCCAGGACCAAAAAACACCAGAGTAGTCCTTAGTTGCTCACCCATGGGTCGCTATAGAGAGGGGCCCAAGAGGTGGTGGTTAAAAAGGGGGGGGAGAGATACTAAGAAAAAAAACCCACCTGAGTAGGCCGGCCACTGGGAGAGGTGCCTTGGCCAAACGGGATTTCCAGCAGAGTGCTCAAATCTTGTAATAAATGTCCCCAATTACTGTGTCACGGGTCTCTGCTTGGGAGGGGAGAGCCATGGACCCGTAATGGCGCTCTAGCTGCTGCTTGAACCTCTGATGTGGAGCCTGTATAAGATTCCCCTGAACCTCTTGCCAAAAAAACTGCAACATTTGTTTTAAAAATGTGTGTCTGTGCCCCGATTCAGACTTCCTGGCTCTCTTTGGCTCGTATCGAGCTGTAGTGCCGTTTGCACCCCCACACCTGCCCCACAAACTGGAGATGGCATGGGAGGCGCCGAGGTGTGGGCCGCGGGATGGAGCAGAGCCTCTGGCAGTGTTCACTCTGACTGTCCTTGGTGCAAATTTGAAACTGCCGGCAGCGCAAGGGAAGGGCGGGAAGCTGCTGGAATGAGAATGAGACTGAAGAAGTTCCTGTGGCCATTGCCTCTCTGAGCAGTAGCAGGAAAGCGAGAGCGAAGGAAGGGGTCAGCCATGCGGCGATCAGCATGCAAGGAGTACCCCACTGCTAGAACAAACTGCAGAATGGACCTCCTGTTAGGTTGGAACAGAGCAAAAAACAACTGCAGAGGCATGTAGCTTCCCCCAGAGAAGGATTACTGTACTGCCTTTCACAACCGAATGCCAGAGACAGTCATCGCCATGAAAACTAGCTCTAGGTACCCTCTCATTTTAAACATTGGTATTCTAGATACAGCAGCACAGAACAGCCCCAAAAGGTTAGGATCACAAACGAGCTACACTGCTTCAGATCCTACAATTTAAAATCATAAACAAACGCTTCACTGTAGCGCAGATCCAAAGTTTTCTAGCTAAACAACTACTCCAAATTCTTTTATATATATTCTCAGTATCCCCTTTTCAAGGAGCCAATATTTCACTAATATCTCACTGCTGAAGCAAGAGAAACATTCTTTAGGCAGGCACCAAAAAAAACAAATATCTCTTACTGAACACAGCAGAACAAATAAACTTCAGAATCAATATGCAAGGCCTACCTTAATGTAGAACAGCAGGGACTTCTGGCGTGCTTGTAGCCTGATCAGATGCATGATTTGAACTGGAAAACAGGGGCTTCTGGGACCTGGATATATACCAAGAAATTTGATCCTGAGGTCATGTTCATCACTAGCCTACCAGGTGGGCTAAAACCCATGGTGTGATGTCTGCAGTGCCATGGATGGCAACCCAACACAATGAGCAGTGTTTCAACCCGATCAACATCTTATTGTTATAACTAGAAGTGATGTTTTCATGGTTAAAGAAGAAATGTTTATTGAATTATTAAACAGTTGTTAAATATCTTCCATTGTTGGTTAGAAACACTTGAGTTGTTAAACATATGGGTGATTATGTATTTGTTTTCATAAAGAAGAGAAAGTTTTGTACAATAGTATTTTTATTATCAGAGAACAATGGTTCTGTAATTAGGATAGGTAACCAATAATAATGTAATTTTGAAAAAAAAATGTTGACAGTTCTTTGATAACTGAATAACTGATTATGCATATTGAATTTTGGCAAGCAATACTGTCATTAATTGGTAAGCAATATTTTGTTCATTAGTATCTTATTATATATTTTGGGGTTATATAAACAAAAAATTTTTGGTATGAATTTATATAATAGAATATTTTATTTTTAATAGATATGGTACTGTACTGATGAAGGTTTTTCCGAAATGTATACAAAGTGGAATTCAACAGAAATTATTTGGATTCTTCTGTACTATATCAGATTTTTTGTGATATTAGTAAAGATTTTACATTGATATAAACTATTTGGGTGAGTGGGCCTTTATTTACCAATCTGATTTTTTCTGCTTCTATGTATGTGATTGGTACAGGCTCCTCCCTTAATAAAGTGTTTTCTGATTTATTTTAAGGTTGGCTGGGCTGGACCCCTACCATTTCTATGAATACAATGACTCAACCACTGATCATAACTAAATGGAATGTTAACGGAGGTTGAAGAATGTGGTGAAATGTAAAAAGGTTCAAGGCTAAAAAAGTTAAAAGTCAACTGTAGTCCTACTACAAGAAACACATATGTCCTTAAGAAAATTTGAGAAAACTAAAGAAAGCTGGGAGGGGGAGAGGAGCACAAGGGTTGTATCTTGCTATAACTCCAAAGCAAGGGGCACAGACATTCGGGTTCCCAGGGGCTTTGAAGACAAGTAACAAAAAGCTACTCTGACCTGGGCTTGCGCTATGCATTGGCACAGCTGGAACTCAACTCAGGGGAAGTTCTTTCTGAGGGTTCTTTATACAGCCCCAGTATTGAAGACGCATGTTTCTATCAAAAACTAATGTTGGATATGGCACAATTTCAAGTAACATGGGTCAGAGGTGGAAATTTCAACTCTTTCAGTGACACTATACTGGATAGATCTAATCTAGCTCCTGTATCATTGTCTCATGATTTTAAGACCCTTTCAGAGGAAGAATCAGCCTACTCCCTTGCAGACATATGGAAGCACTACAATCCCTCTGTGAGAGAGTATAGTTTTTTTCACGCTCACCAGATTTATGCCAAGGTAGTCATGCAAATTAATACTGTGGAGTACGCTTCCATACTGATTTCAGATTATGCCCCACTTACTATCCACTTGCATGCTCCATGATGATCATGGAAAGTAGGCCCCATACTGCTAAGAGATAAGGCATGCGTTCAACACATCACCACTGCAATTATTGACTACTTAGTTTTAAATGGTAGGGGGGGGTACATCATATTCGGTAAGATAGTAAGCTCTTAAGGCTTATGTCGGGGAGCAATCCATCTCATATCTGGCAAACAAAAAGAAAATAGAGGAGACGGATCTTAAGCATCTATAAATCAAAAATGCATGAATGTGAGAGGGTGCATATGCTCCAACCTGCCTTAGCCTTATACCCAGTGATACATCTCCAAAAGTACTACTCACGTCAAGAGAGTTGTGCTGCTAGGCAGAGTTGGGTCATATTTTGATGGCGACAAGGAAGGGAAACTCCTTGCTTGGCAACTCAGAAAGAAAGTGGGAGAACATAATGCACAGGGTATCAAGACATCAGGTGGGGAATCGAACATGGCCTGCAATTTATAGGCCAGACTTTTTCAGATTTTTACAAGGATCTGTATACTTCAGAAGTGTCTCCATCACATGCTCAGATTCATGCCTTCCTGTATAAAGCCCAGATTACACCCTTAACACCTGAGGACTCACAAATATTAGAACACCTACTGCATAAGAGAGAAGTTTTGAAAGCAATCAAGAAGCTAACGGGAGGGAAACCCCTGGGCCATATGGTCTCCCTATGGATTTTATTAGAATTTCTGTATATCTCCTGATTGAACCCATACAGGTAATGACTGAGGGAAGTCTGGGATATGGGGAGCTGCACCTCTCCATGCAGTCTGCCGTAATCACTGTACTTCCTATGCCGGGCCGGGACCTAAATCTCAATTCTTCATATCAACCCATCTCTCTCCTTAGCTCAGGTCTTAAGATTATAGCAAGGACAGTAGTGGCCCATTTGGAGTCACTATTACCACAATGCATTCACAAAGATACATCAACTTGGGTTTGTACAGAAAATACAGGGGAAGCATAATATACATAAAATGATCAATATAATACATTGCTGGGCACTTAATCCGATGTCCTATGGAACAGCGATCCTTTTCTTTGATGCAGAGAAGGCCTTTGACCATGTGGTATAGGGGTATATGTTTGCCACATTGCAGAAGTTTGGAGTAGTGCCCCACATGTTGGCCTGAATCAAAACCTAATATACAAACCAGCAGCTCAAATAATGGTCGATAGCTCCCTCTTGTCTTCCTTTCACATAGCTCAGGGTACTAGGCAGGGCTTCCCCTCTCCCCTTTATTACATGTCATGACTCTAGAACCGGTAGCAACTGTAATTTGTTACCACCTGGGTATAGAGGGCTATGGGAAACACAATCAACACAAAATTGCTTTATTTGTGGATGATCCAAAATTGCTCTACCTGAGAAACACAGCTACATCAATCAGTCAATCAATCATCATTATTTATATAGCGCCTTTCAAATTGAAGACGCTGTACATAAAATCAGGTACATAAATAGAATTTAAATAGACATTAAAACATCATCCAAAACTAGGGAAAGCTAGGTCAAATAAGTACGTTTTTAATTTTGATTTAAATTCATTGACAGTTGGGCATTCTCTTAACCAACGAGGTAGAGAATTCCACAGAGTAGGTGCCGAGAATGCAAAGGCACAAGATCCTGATGTCTTCAGTCGTACCCTGGTAATCTCCAGCAATCCCTCACTGGAGGAATAGAGAGGGCAGAAGTGGCAGTAAGGCACCAGGAGATCTTGCAGGTAGCCTGGTCCCTGATCATGTAGGGCTTTAAAGGTTAGCAAGCCAACCTTAAAGGTGATCCGCCACCAAACAGGCAGCCAGTGCAGTTCGTGGAGCACAGGTGTAATATGGCTGGTTCTCGAAGTTCCAGTCAGAAGCCTGGCTGCCGCATTCTGCACCAGCTGCAGGCGGCGGATATCAACCCCAGGTAGCCCTAGGTAGAGGGAATTGCAGTAGTCAAGACAGGTCGTGACAAAGGCATGGATCAATGTTGGAAGGTCACCTGGTGGGACCAGGTGTTTTACCCGGGCGATATTCCTTAGATGGTAAAAAGAGGATTTGATGACAGCTGACACCTGAGATTTTAGGGTCAGATCATCATCAAAAATAACTCCCAGGTTACGCACCTGATCAGAGGTAGAGAGTGACATACCACCAAGAGATAAACCTGATGGTTGTCCAACCCCCAAACCCACCCCCAGATGACCTGGTTTCACTACCAGCACCTCGGTTTTGTCCAGATTCAGTCTCAGCCAACTGGAGCTCATCCAAAGTCTGATTTCTGAAAGGCAATTATCTAGCATGGAGAGTGCATCATCCTGTCCTGGCAGAAAAGACAGATACAGCTGGGTATCATCTGCTTAGCAGTGAAAACCCAAGCTGTATCAGCTGATGATATCTCCCAATGGCAGTATATACACTGCAAACAGCATGGGGGGTAGAATGGAACCCTGTGGTACCCTACAGGGCAAGGGATGAGCACCAGAGGAATAAATTCCAGTGGTAACTCTCTGCGACCTGTCCATAAGGTATGATTGAAACCATTTGAGGACTGTACCAGACAGCCCACAAATGAACCACAGGTGCTCCAACAACACACCATGGTCTACAGCATCAAAAGCAGCAGAGAGATTGAGAAGGACCAGAATGGTACGTGCCTTTCGATCTGCAGCCATTAGGAGATCACTCAATACCCGGACAAGGACAGTCTCCGTGCTATGCTTCTTTCTAAAACCAGACTGGAGAGAATCATAGACTTTGTGAGTTATAAGATGATCACCCAACTGTAATGCGACCACCTTTTCAATAACCTTACCCACAAATGGCAGGTTAGAGACAGGCCGTTAGTTAGCTAGACAGTCTGGATCCAAGGAGGGTTTTTTAAGGAGTGGTCGAACGACTGCCTCCTTGAGGGGGTGAGGAAAACCCCCCTTCTCCAAAGACTTCCAAAAAATGTCAGCAAAGATTGGGCAGATAGCTTCTACACATCCCACTTAAAGGGGTGTAGGACCCAGGTCCAAACTACAAGTAGTTGGTCACAACGTTTGGATGATCTTCACAATGTCAGTGAATTCTGGCTGATGGAAATCTGACCAGACAGACCGAGAGCATGCCACTTCCTGTTGACCAGTGCAATCCCTCATAGAAAAGGTCCGACCGATGCCAGACCTGATGCTGTCAACCTTATCTGCAAAGAACTGAGCGAAGTCCTCGCATCTCAGCTGAGAAAAAGCTTCTCTGGGCTGGAGACAGATTGGATTGCACAATCTGTCAACAGTCCGGAAGAGCTGAGCCGGTCGATTCTGTGCAGCAGAAATCTCCTTGGACAGGAATTCTGCCTTCTTATGGGTGATTTCTGATTGATAGCCATCATAATGTGCCATCAACCTAAGCCTGTCAGCATCATGGCCCGACTTCCGCCAGACTCTTTCCAACCTTTGACCTACTCGCCTTAACTCCTTCAAGGAGTCATCAAACCAAGGACTCCTTGAACGGAGGGTGAGAGGCCGAACTCGAACAGGAGCAATTTTATCCAGAGCATCTCCCACAGCCTTGTTATAGGCTAGAACGAGATCATCTGGACTCATGCATTCACCTGAATGACCCGATAGGTCCAGTACTGCCATTAGGTCATTGGGGTTTATGCCCCTTAAAGGACAGTATTGAACCATCTCCGTAGGGGCAAACCTATTGGGGGGCCCCAAAACTGAACCTTATTGTGTGATGATCAGACCAACTGACTGGTTCCACCCCCAAATCAGCAATCTCCATACCCAGAAGGAAGATCAAGTCCAGTGAATGACCCCCTACATGGGTCGAGGAGGTAACCATCTGTGTTAGGACCAGCATCATCATCATCTGGAGGAGATTTTGACCAAAATGCAAGAGTTCATCATCGACCCATGCATTGAAGTCTCCCAGAACTATCAATCTGGGAAACCACAGCACCAGGTCGACAACGAAGTCTGCTATAGATCTTGCTAATGTCCAGAATCTCCTAAATGAATATGTTTCCCTCTCTGGTCAAAGAATAAACTGGACCAAAAGTGAAATCTTGCCTATGAGGAGGTTGTATAGGGAGTTGTTGGCCAATAATCCCTTGGGAGTACAAGTGGTAGATCATATTAAATACCTGGGGGTAAACATTACTGGCAAGGTGACTCAGTTGATATACATTAACTATGGACCCCTTCTCACTACAATCAGTGAAGCATGTGAGAGATGGGAAGACTTCTTGCTGACACTTCTAGGGAGGATTAATATAATAAAAATGACTATTCTCCCCTGTGCCTATATATTTTTCATTCCCTGCCTATCCATGTCCCCGATAAGATTTTCAAACATCTGGACACTATTAGAATAAATTCCTCTGGAAGGGAAAAAATGTATGAATTCACAGAAACATATTCCAGATGCCTAGTGCCGGGGCACGGGGGCTCCCAAACTTTTAAATATACTACTGGGCAGCCCAGATGTCCTTTCTACCGATTAGTCAAGACCCAGTTACTCCTTCATGGATGGCCCTAGAGGGGGAACAGGTTGGGTACGATGACCTTAAGAGGGATTTACTTTCCTCCTTCATAGCTTTCAAACAGTCTAAAAAGTACAAGAATCCTTTCATCCAGAACCTGGTGAGTGTGCAGATGGCAGCACACGCCCATTTTGAGTACCCCTAAAAGAGGGTCTCAGTATGCCACAATTCTGTCCTCTCTAAAACACACCCAGAAATATTTGGTGTTTCTGCTCAGAGGTCTCTTTACATGGCTTAAAAAAGACATATGTTACATCTCACAATTATACAGTACAAAGGTGAAAGGCTCATTTCCTTTGGGGAGCTGCAAGTGACATGAGGTTTATCTCCAGAGGATATGCTTGTATATCTACAGAAGCACCAGAGGCTTCCCAACCTCCACATTCCCCTTTGCGTGGGTCAAGCATAATGCCAATTTGGGAGAAAACATAAAAATATAGACTTTGACAGCAGATAAGGACAGCTTGGTACACTTTGTCTGCCCATTTCCCTACCTATTGGATAAGCTGCAGGTTCTAGTTAACCAACAGCCTACTTCCTCCTGCCCCTCACTATAATTGCCTTAAGTCTGTCCCATGCATTTTTGAATTCCCCCACTGTTTTTGACCCCATGACCTCCTCAGAAAGGTGGTTCCATGTATCCACCACCCTCTCTGTGAAAAAATACTTCCTCACATTGCCCCTGAGCAGCCCCCCCATCTTCAAGTTGTGTCTCTTGTTCTTGCACATGCCTGTTTCTGAAAGATGCTCCCATCTTGGACTTTCCTTGAGGTGCTTGAAAGTTTCTATCATGTTCCCCCTCTCCCTCCTTTTCTCAAGGCTATACATATTAATCACTTTAGTCTCTCTTTGTATGGCTTCTGCTGCAGACCCTGCACCATTTTAGTTGCCCTCCTCTGGACTGCCTCCATCCTTGCTATGTCCCTGCAGAGATGGGGTCTCCAGAATTGTATGCAGTACTCCAGATGGGGTCTCACAAACTGCCTGTACAGAGGGATAACAACTTGTTGTTTTCTACTGGTGATGCCTCTCCCTATACAACCCCCTGCCCTCCTTACTGCCTTGTTACATTGCTTACCTACCTTAAGGTCATCTGATATGACTACCCCTGGGTCCCTTTCCATTTTTGTTTTTGTTAGTTCCTCCCTTCCCCCCATTGTGTACTCTTCCCCTGGGTTTTTGTTTCCCAGGTGCATTACTTTGCACTTTTTTGCATTGAATCTAAGCTGCCATGTTTTTGACCATTCCTCCAATCTTGCCAAGTCCCTTCTTATCCTTTCCACCCCCCGTGTATCAACCCTGTTGCAGATCTTTGTGTCATCTGCAAAGAGGCATTCTTTTCCTCCAAGCGCCTCTGCAATGTCTCTTATAAAGGCATTACAGAGGACTGGTCCTAATACTGAACCCTGTGGTACCCCACTAGTAACCCCCCCTTTCTTCAGAATGTTCTCCATTTACAAGTACCCTCTGTGTCCTGTTGTACAGCCAGTTTGTTACCCAGGCTACCACCCTGGGACCCACTCCCTGGCTGGCTAACTTGTTTATTAATCTTTTGTGTGGGACTGTGTCAAGGCACTAAACCATCCACCACCTACTGTAACTCTAAGCCACTTTCTGTCTACCATGGGATTCTCCTTTGAAGCACCTCTTCACCACAACAGCAAATTCTACAAAAATGGGTAGCAGATCTGGGGTTAGTAATAACTCTATCCATATGGGGAGAAGTTATAAAACATTTAAATAACTACTCCAAAAAGAACAGATTTAGGGAAATGCAGTTTAATTTTCTATACAGACCCACATCCCTCTTCTAAAAATGCATCAGTTAAACCATGATAAACCTAAGATCACTTGTTCCACCTGACTTCACAGTAGAGGAGGGCTCCTTCCTACACATGAGATTGCTGTGCCATAAAATCACAGTCTACTGGTATGAAATGCATTGGATCATGAGCAGAGTGCTTTAGTCTACCCCCCCCCCCGATTCCAACTCAAAATTACACATGGGACTGACCCAAATAGGCATCTACTGAAACAAGATCTTTCTCTCTAGTCCTTAGTTCTTGTCAATGCCCACAAGATATTGGCCCAAAGCTGCATTTCAGAAAATCCTCCTGCCATACAACACTGGGCAAACAATCTCTTAGACTGTCTAAAAACAATCCGAGGAAAGCTGAAGAAGGCTATAGAGGATAATCATTTCCCTTGGTAATTCCAGTTACAGGCTTGCTTACTAGAGGCGGTACAAAAGTGAATTATATGTTACTCCCCTCTATATAATTCTTTAATCCAGACCATCCACCTTCCTAGTTGAACTGTACTAGCTGATTTCATGTCCTGATGAATTTACTACCTACTATGTGTTTAATTGTATGTACAGTATATCTGTGTAATTACTATAATATCCAATCACATGTATGTTAATGTTTTTATTTTATGTTTTATGAAGTTCCAATAAAAATAGTTTTCAAAAACCTTTCTTTTTGGGGGAGGGGAAAAGATACCCCTTAAACACTCACGGAGTAGTAAGAGTATGTATTTGCTGATGGGTCATGTGATGGCAGCCTGAGTAGAAGCAGCTTTTCCCCGTTGCTCCGCTTCCCACCTACCTATATCTTGATTTTAACTATTGATAGAAATTAAAACGCTTTTTCTCTAAAGACGACTAGCGATACAACGCATCAGGGAAGCCGGATACTCGCTTCAGTATGGAGGTTTACATGAAAAAGGCTCCTCCGAGACATTCGCCGCCTCCCACGCCGGAAAAGGACAAGGCCGCTAAGCGGGCCAAGCAGCAGGCCTCCAGCTCCCCGAAAATATCTTCTACTCCAACAGCTCTCTCGGAAGAGAGATTTTTACAAATCATGCAGCCATTACAAGCTGCCGTAGCCACGATCTCAGACGACCTGCAAATGATCAAAACCTCAGTGGCTACATTAACGATGCGAGGAGGGGACTCCAAAGCAATAATTATCTCCTTGGAAAAGAAGCAGGAGAAGGCTGGCCAGGAGAATGCGAACATCTCATGCAGGCTTAAAAAACTGGAAGATAAATTAGAGGACTTGAAGGGGCGCAGTAGGCGCAACAACCTGCTTGTCATCAGAATTCCAGAGCGGGAAGAAGGCAATGCCCCGATCCCATTTCTACAAAAGTTATGAGTAAAAGTAGCAGGTCCATCCCCTAATGGAGGGGATTATATCATCGAAAGGGCTCATCGTGCCCTGCACCCCATGCCATCGGCAAGCCTGCCTCCCAGACAGATCATCTTCAAACTTTTAAACTTCCTCGATAAACAGCATATTTTAGAGAAGGTGAGGGAGATCCAAGAGGTGACCTGGGAGGGTCGGAAGATCCGTATCATGCAAGATCTCCCGCATTCTGTGCTAGTGAGGCAGCAGGATCTACACCCGATGGTATCCAAGTTAGTGGCAGCTGGGAAGCCCTTTCGGGTTAAATATCCAGTGATTCTTTTAGTCAAGCACAACGACAAATGGCTCTCTTTTGACACTCCTGACTGGGCAATGCAAGGCTTAAAGGAGCTGTTTCCAGACCTATACAAATGATGAGGGGGTCTACTATTTGAACGGTGTGCTAAGGCAGCTGTGATTACCTGGGTGGTGAGAGTCTTGCCTTATTATCATGTTTTGTCCTCCTACGGAGCATCACAGTATGCGGAGGAAATGTCCAAAGTGCATGCTTTTGCATCAGACTATAGCGCTCCAGCTGTGTTACTCATTCGGGGCAATATGTGGTTAATAGTGCTCTGTTTCATTACCTGGGCATTGCTTGTGAAGAAAGCAAATGCTGACTGAATGGATCTGGGGGTCTTTCATTTCTCGAGGCAAGAGGGGAATTTTCTTGATGACAGATGGCTTCTCAGCAACTAGAACAGTGGTGATATTCTCCCTCGTTTCTTAAGTTTTGTGCAGACTTTGTATTTTGGATAGCAAGCTGGCTTCCTGTCATTAAACCGAGGGACTTCTGTTTGATAAATTGGACTGATGTTATAATAAGGCTAGTACACTGGGGGTTGTTCTTTTCCTCCCCTTAATAGAGGCATAACGTTGGGAGATGGGTACCCCTCTGATTTTAAATTAGCTTTTATTTGAAGGGGCATACTCCTTAGATGAAATGTGGTCCTGGGGGCTCCCTATATCTAGTATTCTTATAATGTAATTATTTCCTGAATAAAGAATGTTTTCTCATTTTAGGGAGCATTTTAAATAGGGGGGAAAAGGGATTATTTTGGCCTGTTGCCAGTGTGAATGAATAGCAATGTGGCTTACACAGCTAATTAGTGTAGTTTAACACTGGTTTCTAATCCCATGGAGTTCTAATTTTCCTTATTTGTAGGTATTGCAGTCAAATGTCAACTGAAACTACAGGATAAGTTTCCATAGATACTAATCCAGTATCATGGTACTGTGTTATTTTTCAAGTGTTAAGGTAACATATTATATGCTTAGTTTTAGACTACAGTTTTAGTGTTAGCATAAATAAATATAGGGGAGTGGTTGTATTAGGAATATTATTATTAACAGATGCTTTTACTGTTTTCAGGCTCAGAGAATTGTTATCGGGGATATGGTGGGGAGTATTAGCGGGGGTTTGGGACTGTCTCTTTTAGGCTTGCACTACAACATCATGTGGCAGTGTATAAGTGGTAGTGCAGTTATTTTGAGCTGGGGGTTGTTTCTAGTGCTGTGGGATATTTGTTTTAAGAGTTTTATTTTCTGGGGGGATAGAGTTGTTTTATGGGGAGGTTTGCATGGGATATTAGAAAGTGGGCTCTGTATTGATAATGGGGGGATAACCAAACACTGCCATGCTTTGTTGTTTGATGACTTTTGGGGGTTTTCAGTTGGGTTTGATTCCATTATCCAGGAAGATACTTTTGTTAGAGCCTGAGTAGTCAATATAACTTTGTAAGTTGGAATATTAAAGGGGCCAAAGATAGGGGTAAAAGACAAACAATATTGAATCATCTGTCATATCTTCGAGCAGGGATAGCTTGTCTCCAAGAAACCCATTTGAGGCGGGAGGATAGCTCCCTTTTTAAGAAGCAATGGGTGGGACAGGCTTTCGGATCAAGGATATCAACTAATAAAGGTGGGGTAGTGATTCTAGTAGCAAAAAATGTCCCGTTTAGGCTAACCCAAGAGATTTGGGATCCAGGGGGCCGGTATATTTTGATACATGGTTTGCTGGAATCTCAGCCAATTTTGATTGGTGCAATCTATGGCTCAAATATAGATTCCCCCTCTTTCTTTGTACAACTACTGAACCTCGTGGTGACCAATCCCCCGATACTAACGATACTGGGTGGGGACTGGAATCTTGTCCCTCAAACAGAATTGGATAGGTCAGATCGCAAGAAATGTGGTTTATCCCCAGCTCAAAGGGCTCTGAAAGATCTGATTAGAGGAACTGGTTTGGTAGATGTATGAAGAGTCCTGCACCCTACAGAGCTGCAATATACTTTTTATTCTCCTCCCCACGGTACTTATTCCTGAATTGATTATTTTCTTATAAGCTCTTCTGCCCTATCTCGTGTTTTAGATGTGGGTATTCATGCCAGAGTTTTGTCAGACCATGCGCCCATTAGTGTCAATTATCTGTTAGTGTCAAGAGTCAAACGAACCTCCCAGTGGCGGCTGAATACTCAGTTGCTTCGTAATACGGTTTCCCTGACTCATATCAAGGAGTTTATTACATCTTTTCTCGAGAGTAATAAGGGATTGATTGACAAATATGATTTGATATGGGCAGCTCTAAAATGTACCTTAAGGGGAGAATGTATTCGAATGGCGGCAACAAGAGTTAGTCAACTGAGGGCTCAGATAACTGCTCTCCTTACCTGTATTAAAAGCCTGGAACACACCTTTTCCCAGCAATCCCCAGCCAAAGATTGGGCCAGGTTGCATCAGTTACAAGCGCAGTATGCTGGCTTGGTCATGCAGAAGGTGGAGCTGTCTCTCCACCGAACTAAACTTAAGTATTTAGATTCAGGAGAAAAGCAGGAAAATGACTCGCACTTCGAATTCGACAAATGGAAACTTCACAATTTATTCCCGGTGTTTATTTTGCACTAGATGGGCAAGTTTGTACCGATCCCAAGGAGATAGCGGAGGGCTTTGGACGGTACTTTCAAGAGCTTTATACAGTTGATTCTCTCCTACGCCCCTCTAGGGCCCATATAAATCAATATCTTAATTCTATAATATGGCCTAAAATATCCAATGCTGAGGCAACCTTATTGAGTGCCCACATCTCCACGGCAGAAATCCAACTGGCCATAGAACAGCTCCCGGTTGATAAATCTCTGGGCCCTGATGGTCTACCAAATAATTTATACAAGGCCTATCAATCTATTTTAATTCCAGTGTTGAGTGAGGTCTTCAATTTTTGGTATGACAAGGGTATATCAGACCCCAGTTTCCAGGAGGCTTTGATAACCTTAATTTTAAAACCAGGGAAGGATCCTCTAAATCTTGCCAGCTACCGCCCCATTTCTTTGCTTAACTCCGATATTAAAATACTTGCTAAAATATTGGCCAATAGACTCTCGAAAGTAATGGGAAATCTTATAAATTACGAGCAGGTTGGGTTTATGGCGGGGAGATCGTCTGGGGATCACATGAGGAAACTCTTACATTTAATTTCCACGTCCAGGGATTCCAACATACTAATGGCGTTGATATCCTTGGACGTGGAAAAAGCATTTGACAGGGTCTCCTGGGACTTTCTTTTTGCCACCCTAACCCACTTTGGATTACCTGATATATTTATTAAGTGGGTGCAGCTTTTGTATACCTCCCCATCAGCTAGAATTAGATGTAATGGTGTACTCTCTGCTTCTTTTCAACTTTATCGCTGTACTAGTCAGGGATGCCCCTTGTCCCCACTACTTTTTAATTTTTATTTGGAACCCTTGCTCCTTAGATTGTCAGCTAATCCAAGAATTACAGGTATCCAGGTAGGAAGCACAAGTTATGTGCTTTCTGCATATGCCAATGATATATTATTGCATGTTGCGAATCCTCAACTGGTTATCCCCGTTTTACTTTGTGAAATTGAGGACTTCTCAAAGGTATCATTCTGTAAATTAAATCACTCCAAAACTAAAATCTTCCCTTTAAATGGCAGATTAACACAGGTGGAGATAGCACCTTACTGCCTCTCATGAGAAGCGAACTCCTTAACATATTTGGGTATTAGAGTTTCTAGGGATATAGGAACAATGATTAAGGATAACCTCTCCAGCTTACTTAAAAGATTATCCTCTGACATGGAAAGATGGGGATTACTTCCTCTTTCCTTGTGGGGAAGACTGAACACTATTAAAATGAATGTATTACCGAGGATTTTATATCCAATGGGGATGTTAGGATGCTTTCTGCCCAAAAAGTGGTTTACTTGGCTTCAAAAAATGGTTAATGGTTTTATATAGAGAAGGAACAGAGTTTGCAGAGCTTATTTTAAGCTAACAGCTCCTAAGCATCAGGGAGGCCTTGCGGCTCCCTCCTTTTTCTTATATTACAGTGCTCATCATGTCCGTAAGTTGGCATTTTGGATCACAAATTATGGACCTTCAGCACAGATAGAATATTCCCCCTCTGGCTGAATGTAGAGAAACAATTGGCCTCAATAACCCATTGCTCATTACCCGCACTTTTGTATGTTACCCCTTCTTATATACCCAGATCTCTTAAGAATACTCCCATTGGGTGGACCCTTAAGGCCCTTTATCAACTCCAAAAGCATCTTGGAGTGAGATGGCACCAGTCATTTGCACAGCCTATTATAAGTAATCCTCATTTTAAGATTGGAAATAACCCAATACCTCCTACCTTTTGGCCTTTGATCAATAGCTATAGGGTCTCTGACCTACTTTTGAATGGGGGACAGATTCCATTTGCTCACCTTCAAAGGAGCATCAGAGTTCCAGATACCTATGCTTTTGAGTACGCACAAGTTAGTAAGGCTCTTACTTCCTTTTTCCGTAGTATTCCCAAGATAGGTCCAAATGTTGAGGACTTGTCTGCAATCCTTCAAGTAGCTAATCAGCCCCACTCCATTTCCAATACATATAAGATTCTCCAAGTATTGGACTCTAGCTTACCAACTGGGATTTGTTATTATTGGACACAGGAGTTGGAAATCCCTGCTAACACTGATATATGGAAAAAACTCTGGCAGACATCTTACAAATTTATTAAGCAGGATAGCCTTCGTTTAGTCCAATTTAACATTATGAATAACCTTTACTTTATGCCGATAAAGCTTTTTAAAATGGGTAAATTGACTTCACCGGATTGTGGTCGATGCAAGAGTGATATCAGTTCTCTTTATCACATGCTATGGATTTGCCCTAAGGCACAGAGCTTTTGGCAATCTATCCGTAGAATTTTGGATCCTCTTTTGGGCTTAGATAGTTTGTTTACCCCTGAATCCTGCTTATTAAATTATTATCCTCCTGGAACTCCAAGAGTCAGAAAGGCTCATATGGTGCTTATTGCTGCAACTGCCAAACTGGTTATCATGAGGCATTGGGCAGATGACATACTTCCTCCTGTAATAGAATGGTATAGGGATGATCTCTTAGCGTTGCAGCTGGAAAGGCATATTGCCTCCATGCAAGACAGGCTGAAAGCCTTTCTGACAACCTGGGGACCTTTGGAGACCCTTCTTACTTTATGGAAACCTTAATAGTCTTGTAGACTTTATAATGTGATAGATTGTTTGGTTCAACCCTTGCGTGGCAGTGTTTGGTATAAGGGATGGGTGGGTAAGGGAGGTGGGGGTGTTTTATCATGTTTTTGTGTATTTGGGTGTCTGTGTGTCTTACTTTCTGTATGTTTTTTAACATGATCCATCCTGTCTGGTATGATATTATGTATCTACTCTCTGGATCATTGAAAACAAATAAAGTATATTTAATGGAAAAAAAGAGCATGTATTTGCTAATGTTTTAACTGCATATAGAAGGCTTGAACCTTGGATATTGCTACAGTACACCTAAAAGTAAATCTTGAATGTAACTTACTATAATGTGAAGAATGCTATGAATGTGATGACAAGACCTAAACAATTATAGTGTTGTGTTGTACTATGCTGTTTCTTTCCACCACCCAGTGATTAAAAATCGTGATTTTTTTTTTGCTTAGCTCAGAGTGTGGGTGCTTCAGTTATCATCATACTCATGAAGACTTTACTGTTAATTATTGCCATGCTTAACTCTTTTACTTTAAACTATTCAAAAAAGGGGACCATATTTCTTCATATTTCCCGTGTTCCTCTTCTAACATATATATTACTTTGTTTATTGTACTACTATCCAACATTTTTCTACCCATTCTAGGTATGTTGGTGAGTTAACATCTTTCCAATATTGCAAAATAATTTTTTTTGCCAGTAAGATCCCTATATTTGCAAATATTTTCTGACTGATCTGATTATCATTTGGGATAGCTTGTATGCCAAATATCCCAATCCCTGGATCAAATGGAAGGTCATATCCAATCACTTTGTTCATAGTGGCCCAGAGTACTAGAAATCTTTTATTACCTTACATCCTACCAACATACGGAACAAAGTCTCCTTTTCAGTCTTGTATCTCTGGCAGAACATGGATAGTGAGCTATCAAACTTATATAGTTTTGCTGAGGTTAAACAAGTTTTGTGTATTAAATTTGTCTGAATCTGAAGCAGTATGTTGTTTTTAACTTCAATATCATTTATGCTAATTATTTTTGCCCATTCAGTTTCACTAATAGCCTTATCTAAGTCTCTCTCTTCCAGGCTTGTCTAGATTCCTCCAGCTGCAAGGAAATATAATCTATACACCTTAAGTATAACTTAGGTATTAGTTGTTTGTTAGAATCCAGGTCAGAAAAAAATATCTCTAATGGTGAATCTGATATTACAAATCAATTCCCATTCTTTTTATAAATGACATTTTTAATCTGCGTGTATTGACATCTCTGACTGTCTAAGATCCCATACTTTCTTTGCATTTGTAAGAAAGACATTAATCTCCCATTTTCATAAAAGTCATTTGTGTTTTATATGGCCTTCTCTTTCTCCACTTTTTAAATGCAGCATCAAGGATGGACGGGGCAAAGGATGGGTTGTTGTAAATCAGGGTGAGTTTAAATATTTTACCCATCCATCCTTCTAATTTCTGAACCTATATCCATGTGGTATTAGTGGATTTAGTTGTGTCCAGAAAGAACCAATGCTTCTTTTGTTTTGGTACACCCAAAGCAAAGGAACTTTATAAAGCCATCTCTTTTAGTTTTTGTTCCTCAAGGCAGAGTCCTGCTGTTAAATCATCATCTGGCTGATGAAACCAATAATATGCCACCTCCAGTTGTGCAGCTAAATAATATAACCAAAAATTTGGGCAGCCCAACCCACCTTTATATCTACTTTACTGAATTTTATGTAAGGCTATCCTTGGGCATGTATCCACCCTTAGGAATTTTCATATTGTTTTTATCGAGTTTCAAAAGAAGTTCTTTTTCAAAGTCAATGGAATTAATTCAAATAAAAATAACAATCTGGGTAACATGTTCATATTTAATATGTTAATTCTACCAATAAGGACAAGAGGAAGATGTTGCCAATTTTCTAGGTCAGTTCTAATTCTTTGACCTAAATGATCATAATTCAATGATTAAAAATAGTGAATTAATCTGACATGTCCCTGAGGTCCCTTTTTGTTTTGTTCAGCTGGCAAAGAAGAATTCTTTAAAGGAATTAATAAGACCATATTTATGAACTTCGCTTTGGATAAGTGTCTATTTCTCTCATGCTTTTTGGATTCCTGGCCTGGTTCTGCTACCATGCAGAGTGCTGCTTTAAAAGACTATTTGTCCCACTTCAGACACCATACACCATTCAGTCCACTCAACAAATGGAGTAGAATACCCCCAACTAAGGCTTTTAGCAATGAACCAGAATCCAGTTTGTGCTTATCAGGAAGAAATACTTTATAGAAAGAGTGTCTGGTACTTGGAATAAATGTCTAGAGCAGGTGTTAGCTGCTGACACTGTTCAACCTTCAAATTCAGACATGACAAATACTTGAAGAAAAAAGGTGACAGAGCATTTGGGCTGGCAGTATAGCCTAGAGGTTAGAGGAATGAGGTGTGAACAAACTTGATACATCCAGCAGACCAGACTTGAGTTTCTCATAACCTACACTTGCTTACTGTGTGACTCTGAGCAAGCCACTTAACTGCCCAGTGCTCCCAGGTCGCCCCTGAAAACAGGCACTTGTGCCTAGTGGGCCTTACCCGGTTACCAAAGACTAAAATTAAAAAAAGCATTCTCGCTGAGCTTGTATAAAGGAGCAAATAGCTAACCAATGGTCTTTTGTCTCCTTAAAACTGCACACATACAATGTCAACTTACCTACACCAACAGTTTGTCCACACCAATTCAAATTATCACCCAAATAACCAGTCAGTGTTTTTGTCATGGTCACATACTCAGTATTGACTGTTGCAAAGTCATTAGCCAGCTTCATGGTTTTACTCCAAAAGAGAGACTAAAATGTAAAAGAAATGTTTTCAGGTCAGCAAATTGCACTTACTAATTGTGAAACTTTTTTTGTCTTAACAATATAACAATCTAAAGAACTGGTTAAAGGATCTGAGGAGGATGGTTATAGCCCCCTATAGTGTATGTCCTTCCTTACAACCTCACAGCCTCACAGGCAGACAGTGAGGCCTTCTGCTGCTGTCACTTTTTTATGCTTCCATGTTTCTAATTTGCTGTGATATATAGTAACAGAATCAGTATTTTTGCTTACAAGCATTAAGAAGGGAAAGAATAACAGATGGCACTGCATAGACCCCTAATCTGGAATGAATTTTCTTAAGCTCTTTAGTTTGCTCAAAAGACAATTTTTGTAGGAAAGCAAATATCAAATATGCCATAGAGCAGCTAGATATATTAGGGATGAATAAGCACTTTTGTATGAAACCCCTAATTTGAGCCTTATGAACGCTGGGGCCATTTGACAAAATTACATCAAATTTTGCATGTACGATCATGGTACAAAGCTCTTATGATCTGGCAAATTTTACATTGGCCACTTGTCTGGATTCCAAGATACATGCAGTGTAAAAATAAGGGTGGAAATGCACTTTTGAACATCTTTTTGCTTGCATCTAGAGTGAAATTGCTTTGGAAATTTTAGCATAGAGGTATCTCAGTCGAAGGAGGTTCCTTTTGAAGATTTCATGAAAATATATGCATCAGTTCTCAGATTATAAGGTTTTACAAATTTGGCTTCTGAGCATGCTCAATAGGGTTTTCAGGATAGCTGTTTCTTGCTTCCTAAGAATTTTGGGGTTGTGAGACAATTGTTAGCGGTGAGAAAAAACATTTAAAGGCAATGAGGGCAGCAATCTTATTTTCAATTGGGGAAAAAATCTGGAAATGCATAAAAATTATGTTTTTCCAAAAAAATAGACTATAAATTATGGAGTTTGACAAAACATGACTCAGAAATACATTTTTGGACACCCTGAAATCTTATGCTGTGAGCTTAGTGGGAGTTGCCAATTCTTACAGTATGTTGTAAACTAGGGGTTAAAGGTGTTGAAAATGGAATAACTTGGACAAAAAGGAGATGTTAATAAAAAAGGGTAAATTGCTGCCCACTGTATAGAAACATAGACTTTTATGGCAGATAAGGACCGCTAGGCCCATCTAGTCTGCCCATTTCCCTACCTACAGGATAGGCCGCAGATCCTAGTTAACCAACAGCCTACATCTTCCTGCCCCCCCACAAGAATTGCCTTATGTCTTTCCCATGCATTCTTGAATTCTCCCACAATTTTAGACCCCACAACTTCCTCAGGAAGGCTGTTCCATGCATCCACTACCTCTCTGTGAAATAATACTTCCTCACATTGCCCTGAACCGCCCTCCTTCTGTCTTTAAATTGTGTCCCTTGTTCTTGCAAGTCTCTTTTTCTGAAAGATGCTACCCTCTTGGACTTTGTTGATTCCCTTGAGGTACTTGAAAGTTTCTATCAAGTCCCCCCTCTCCCTTCTTTCCTCAAGGGCATACATATTAAGCTCCTTTAGTCTCTCCTCATACAGCTTCTCTTGCAGACCCTGCACCATTTTAGTTGCCCTCCTCTGGACTGCCTCTATCCTGTCTATGTCCTTGTGGAGATGGGGTCTCCAGAACTGGACACAGTATTCCAGATGGGGTCTCACCAACTGTCTGTACAGAGGGATAACAACTTCCTGTTTTCTGCTGCTGATGCCTCTCCCTATACATCCCAGTATACCCCTGGCCCTCCCTACTGCCTTCTCACCTTGCTTGATAACCTTAAGGTCATCTGATATGATTACCCCCAGGTCCCTTTCCTGTTTTGTTGTTGTTACTACCTCCCCACCCATTGTGTATTCTTCCCCTGAGTTCTTGTTTCCCAGGTGCATTATTTTGCACTTTTTTGCATTGAATCCTAGCTGCCATACATCTGACCATTCCTCCAACCTAGCCAAGTCCCTTTTCATCCTTTCCATGCCTCCTTGTGCATTAACCCTGTTGCAGATCTTTGTGTCATCTGCAAAAAGGCATACTTTTCCTTCCAGTCCCTCTGCAATGCCACTGATGAAGACATTAAAAAGGACTGGACCCAATACTGAACCCTGTGGTACCCCACTAGTAACCGCCCACTACGGGTTCAGCTTATGGCCACCTCAGGCAAGAAACTACGGATGGGGGTGATCTACAGACCTTCAATGCAGGGAGAAGAGCGAGATAAGGAGCTACGGGAAGAACTAGAAAGGGAGGTGGCAAAGGGAGAGGAGGTGGTGGTGGTGGGATATCCAAACCTGCCAGATATTATTTAGGTTATTCCAGCAGTCAGAAGCACCAGAAGTCAGGCCCTGCTGGCTACAATGCAGGATTGCCTGCTGGTGCAGCTGGTTAAGGAAACCAATAGGCAGGCTGCCATTCTTAATGTGGTGCTCACCAACTCTAAAGTGGTAGGAGGAGTGAGGATGAGAAGCCAAATAGCATCCAGTGACCACAACTCTATATGGTTCGACCTGGCCCTTGAGTCAAGTAAGCACTCAAAGGCTAAAGGCTCTTTCATGGTGACCTGCCCGACTGCCAGCCAGCCCTAAGACATACAGGCCACTAGCCCTAAATGAGTGTCTGCCTCCAACCTCTCCCATGGGAGCTGTGCCTTCTCCAGGGGCTCTTACCTTAAAGGATTACCTAAGGCAAAAAATGAATCTCCTTTTACATTAAAGCTGATGGCATATAATGCATATAAAGGTGGTCTAAGAAATGCTATTGGCTGGTTAGACTTGATTATAATACATAGGTACCAAACTGAAGAGGAGAAAGAATGAGTGTGTATCATGTTAAAGAACCCTGAAATCAGAGTAAAAGGTGTAAGGATTATTTTAAGAGAATGGGTATTAATATGAATGTGACAGTTTCACAGACAGAAGTACCTAACATAAAAGATACCGAAAAGCAGAAGGTTAATGGGAAACAAGTAAGGATGGAGCAGGATGACCATGATATATTCATTTGGTAGTGATTCTGAGGAAGAAGTAGAGACTTATATAAGAGGATGTAAATGCAGGGGCACTAAAATTAATAACAGTGTGGTGCTGGAAACAAGTTCTATGACAGCCCTAGCTACATCCTCCCAAATTCATGCTGTGTGTACAGAAAAATGGGAGGTGGACATGACTGAAAATATAGAGGCAGAAAGAAGGCAGGATAGCAGCATGCCCCTTATTGACCTGAAAAAACCGGCATGAATGGGAGAACATTTAGCTCAGAAGGCACAAGGAAGACAGGGGATTAAACTACTGAGTTGGAATATAGCTGGGCTAGAAAGAAAATTGGAGGATTTGCAGTCGATACAGGGTATACAAAAGTACCAGGTCATAATGTTACAGGAAACATGGTTAGAAAAATTGGAGGCAAATATATACCTGCAAAAAGAACTACAAGATATGGACGTGCAAGTGGAGGTTTGGTAACACTGATTTCAACAGAGGTATTTAGTGATGTGGCTAGGGTGGAACTGGATAGTTTGTACATCTTAGGAAGTATCCTGGGTAACAAGGATAAACCTACCCTGATTTGCATAAATGTGTACGTTCCTCCAAAGTTAACCAGGGATATGGAAAATCAGGATTTTTTAGATCTGACACAAATTATTGAAAGAATGATGGAAAACTTTGGTTTGAGTCCTATATGTGTAAAGGGTGACATCAATGCAAAAATAGCAGGTAGAATAGAAATGTATTCAAATAAAAGGGGGATAGATGACTTGTTATCTATACCAATTAGAGCCTCAAAGGACAAAAAATTTAATATAAGTGGAAAGAGACTGCTAAACATCACAGCAGAAAATGGATTAAGGGTTTTGAATGGAAGAACAAAGGGGAATTTTGCTGGTGATTATGCATTCCCACTAAAAACTGGTGGTTCAGTTATTGATGTTGCCCTTATAGATGTATGGTCATTCAATAAAGTTATGGAATTTGTGGTTATAGAGGAGTGACAGAGTGACTACTTTCCTATAACTGTGACTATCGATTTGAAATATGAGAAGTATACCCAACACCCAAGGGAAAAAAACAATGATGCCAATGAGCATATGGTAATTTTAAATAAAAATAAAAGATAAATTCTGACCCGTATAGCTGTCATAAAATTAATGAGCTATTAACAGAAAACAACATGGTCAAAGAGAAGGTCGCACTTATAGTTAATTTGGATAGTAACAATGGAAGTGATAGATGGATACAAACCTTAGAGTATATTTTTAGAATTATAGTAGAATCATTAGGTAAAGAGACTAGAGTTAAACAAATACAGCGAAAAGTGACAATTAAGGGATGGTATGATAAAGAATGTGAGAGATTTAGAAGGCTGGCAATAAGAACAGGGAGATGTAGTAAAGGACTTAACAACATGGGAGTGAGAGAAGCCTACCTTAAACTTAAAAAAGAATATGAGACTTTTAAAAGAAAAAAAGGGACAACATAAGAACAAATTATGGACTTTTCTACAAGATGCTATAGTGGACAGGGATTGTAAGTTGTTATGGAATCTAGTGGCACTTGGGACAAACAACAGGGAATTAAACATAGAAGGAATAATTATGCCACAGGTGTGGTATGAGTACTATGATAAAGTATGTGAGGGTATGCCAAGAATAGAGGTTGTAACAGAAATTTAGGGGAGGAAGGTGGAACTCTGGCCCATGGTCACAGAAGAAGTGATATGGGCAATAAATGAGCAAAAAAATAACAAAGCATCAGGGGTGGACGGCATACCTGCAGAGGTTTGTAAAGCAAACCCAGAATGGTGAGCCAAATTACTAGCTCCCATCTACTCAAATATAAATAATAATTTAAAGATACCAAACAGCTAGTATAAAGGCCTAATTGTACCCCTTTTCAAGAATGGGGACAAGCTAAATTCAGCATGTTACAGACCAATTACATTGCTATGTACTTCAATGATGAATTATACTAGGATTAAATTAGAAATACTAGAAGCCTGGACTATAGAACATAAGATACTATCAGTGTACCAGGCAGGATTTAAGAAATCCAGCAGTACAGTGGATCATATGGTTGTCTTGAATTATCTGAGTCAGAAATATGTACAGCAAAAAAGGGGAAGCTACACATGACTGTCCTGGATATTAGTTCTGCTTTCAACAACATTAATAGAGACTTTATGTTGAATTCTAGAAGCTTTGAACATTAACGCAAGACTATTGTTAATATTGAAAATGTTTCATTTAAACACTTCTGCTAGGGTTAGGGTAACAAGACAAGGGGTACTAATTGATTAAATTTATATTGATAAGGGAGTCAAGCAAGGCTGTATATTAGCACCAATATTGTTTGCAATTTATATTGAAACACTGGTAAAATAATTACAGAAGATGGATACACACAGTCAGCAGATAAATAAACAAAATATGCACATTTTATTGTATGCAGATGATATTATTTTTACTATCAAGAACACCAATTGGTTTAAAATAATGATTGATTAGCTCTGTTGAATATCTGGAAACCCTACATTTAAAAATAAATGCAGCAAAAAGCAAAATATTGGTTTTGGGGAAAAGGGGTAAAGCAGACGGAAAATGGATAATTAAAGATTTAGATTTACAAGAAGTAACAGAATTTAAATATTTAGTGGCAACATTTAACAAAAATAAAACATGGAGGGCGGGATATTCAAAAGGGTTACGCCATGCGCAATAGGGTTGCGCATGCACAAGTCCGAAAGTGCGCCATTCTGCGATGTTCAGCAGGAGGCAGTTGCGCCACCAAAAACAGGCTGAGCAACAGCGCAATGCAAATGAAGGCATGCGCCAACCCGAGGGGTGGATCCATGCATAAGGCGCAATGCGATATTCAAAGACTTGCGCAATGCGCATGAAGCCGGAACAACCGGAAGATTGCGCCCAGCGGAAATGAGCCAAAAAAAAGGCTCAAGGAAGAGCGCAAAACGCGACAGGAAGACACATGAGGCAGAGACAGAAAGGCCAGAGCAACAAACAGTGCAGGTCAGGGAGTGCACAGGACAGAAGAGGCAAGGAAGGTGTATGGGGCCACAGGTGCAGAGGCCAGTAGGTGTACCAGGTGCAGTGGGTAGCAGTCAGGACAGCGGGGTAACAGAGCAACATCAGCCAGGGGGGTCACAAGCCAGGGAGATGGACAGTGCCAGCTTCCACATGGAAGCTGTAATGAGGGGGGTGAGAATGCATACTGCAGGGGGACTTGGCTGTGGAAGGGCCCGTCGGTGGTATGCCCCCAACAGGCAGTACCGTGCCCGCATCAGCTTTGAGCTGTACACAGATGTAGAGATCATGGGCCGGTACCGCCTGAACAGGGCAATACTGAGACGGCTCTGTGAGCTGTGCAGTGATGTGATGCAGGCACCCTCACGACGGAGTCACGCTCTGTCGGTCAAGACCAAGGTGACAGCCTGCATGTGCCTGCTTGCCACAGGCACCTTCCAGAGGCTGACAGGGGACACCACAGGCATCACACAGTCAGCCACGTCACGCATCCTCACCCAATTCCTCAGCGCACTGCTGCCACATGCTGCGGAGCACATCCATTTCCCCAGCACCGCGGCAGAGCGTACAGCAAACATGCAGGAGTTCAACAGGGTAGCACATATGCCTGGCATGCTAGGAGCCATAGACTGCACCCATGTGGCCATACGCACGCCACCTGGCCCCGATGGGGCTGCATATAGGAACAGGAAGGACTATTCCAGTGTCAACTGCCAGGTGGTGTGTGATGCCACTGGGTGCATAATCAATGTCTGTGCCACACACCCTGGTGGAGCACATGATGCCTTTATATGGTATCAGTCCACACTGTGCCATTGATTCGAGAGTGGGGATATCCCCACAGGCCATCTAGTGGGTGAGTACGCATGTAGGAATTGCAAATGTGGGGCAAGGTTGGGAATGCCACAGGTGCCATGGCAGTGGCACACAGGGATATTGGCAATATGGACCTGAACATGATACTCATCTCCACCATCTCCACACAGGTGACAGTGGATACCCACTCTGTCCCTGGCTGCTCACACCATACTGGCACCCCATGACCCCATCGCAGCAACGCTATAATGAGGCACATACCGCAACACGCAACATCATTGAACAGGTGTTTGGGATGCTCAAGGCACGCTTCTGATGCCTAGACACCTCCGGCGGTGCCCTACAGTACAGCCCCTCAAAGGCCTGTGGGATATTCCTGGCCTGTTGTATCCTGCACAACATGGCTAAAGACTGTGGGATAGCCATTCAGGTCGAGGAGGGGGACAGTGATGGGGACGCCAGCGGCGCCGGTGATGATGGTGATGAGCAGCCCCCCCTTGGACAGTGGGACCCCCGACTGATCCGGCAGGCCCAGCTGCACCAGGACACCATCACGGAGGAGCATTATGCACGACACAGGTAAGTCAAGGGGCCATGTGCAACCAACACTGTCCTGGTGCAACCCACAGGCACACAGAGTAACACACCAGGGGTGCATGATGGCAAGGGGAGTGGAAGGGACCAGGCACACAAACACACCATCAGGGAGGGGAGAACAGTCATATGGAGACACACACACCAGGCACAAAGCGTACATGGGCAGGTGCGCAGCAGAGCAGGAACAGACATGGCAAACACACAGATCCACAGACCACACCCACCATCTGTACTGTCCAAGTATGTGTGTCAGATGCTGGGCACCCTTGCACCTTGGTGTACAGTACAATGCAGGCATCATCATGCACACGCACCTGTGGACAGCAGTCAGGATGGTGTACAGGTGGTCCGTATGTCGGCGCGATGTGCAGGGCACCCACCAGTGCACTGCCCACCATGATGCACAGTGCACACAGGGCAGCACCAGACAGGGCCCACACTGGGAGACAGGTCAGTCATGTTGCACCATTCCACGGCCACCGCGGATGTGTGGGCGGCCCCGCCATGACCCAACAGCACTGGCAGGCTGAGCAGGGGCCACATGGGGTGGCACCGATGGACCACCAGGGGTCCCACTGCACGATCGCGACCTTGTCCGCAGTGGGGTCTGTAGTATTCCAAACATACCTGCACCAGGGGTGCTCGGGATGCCCACAGCAGAACCCGGTGTTGACAGGCTTGGTGTCGCATGATGCCGGGAATGGGGAGTGGAGAGCGTACTGTGTGGGGTGCGCAGTACAGGAGCACCTGCTTGTGTGCCCAATGCAGCCATGACAGCAACCAATGCCTGGGTCTGCCTGTCAATGGCGGCGGTCACATCCATCCGCATATGGACCATCTCTGCATGGTCCAGAGCACAGTCCCTGCTGTGCCACTCCACAGCCACACACAGTGCCTCCACTGATGTTGCAACCCGCCTTTGCTGCTGTACTGATTCCCGCAGCAGGCGGGTGTGTTCTTCAAATGGGTACTCTGCCACAACGGCATCCTGTCCCCCAGGGTATGGAAGGTCCTGATGCTCAACACCCCTTGAGGGTGGGCGCTGTTCACCAGGACCAAGAATGGGCATATCAAAGGGCAGTGGGCATGTGCCACTGCTGGACACTGTACCCCCAGACCTGGTGGGTGACCGCTGCTGCTGCCCCTCCAACCGCTGTGCCCCAGGGACCACTCATTCCACTGCTGTGGCCACAACAGTGCCAGACACCTGCACAGCCACCGGTGCTGCCCCACCGATGTTGACAGGCACAGCCTGGGACTGTGCCGACATGCTGGCACACACATTGGAACCAGCTAGGCCCAGGGGCACGTGCTGGCCTGCTGTGTGTCTGTCATGGGACACACACATGTCACTGCCCATTGCAGTCCTTGCATCATCAATGGTGCAGGTACGTGCTACAGCTACAGTCACAGCGTGCTGGCATGCTTGCATGCCAGATTGCTGAGACACAGGCTGTGCATCCCCCACACCCGACTCACCCACACATTAGCATTGGCAGCCCAGCGTGCATGCTGGTGCAGTGCATGCTGGCTGGTGACAGAGGTGGATGGACCCTCCTCCATGTCCAGCAGGTCTTCCTCACTGCCTGAACCCACCACCACCATCCCCTGAAGACGAACAGGATCTGTAGCAGAAAGAGAGGACATGTGAGTGCATGTGAACAACCTTCCCCCCCCAACACCACTACCATGTCATACCGTGCAGTGATGGGCTTCCACCTGTCTGGAATCCACCTCCTGGTACGCCCTCAATAGCACTCCACTGCATTGATGCAGCCAGTCGGTCCTTAGCTGGGGTCAGCTCCACCACCGCTGGCTGGCCCCCGCCAGTGCCAGCATGTGCCGCCTGAGGGCTGCCACCTTCTCCTTCACCCTCCTGTGGTCTGTCCCCATCTTCTTTTTGAATTCCTGCACAGAGCACTGGTGGCTTCCGTGCAGGTTCACTGCCCAAGCTACCCCCTCCCATGCAGCCACACAGGCCTGAGGGGTGCCCCACCGTCCACTCAGTAGTGGCTCCTCCTCCAGGTAGGCCTGGAAGAGGGCCTCTGTCTCTGCCGTGGTGAAGTTGGGCCTACTCCTCCGCCCACCATCCTCACCCTCACCTTGGCTCTGCTCGGTCATGGCGATCTGTATGGGTGGAAGTGGACACCTGTCACTGTGCAGTCTACAGTGTTATCCCATGACCATTGTCCAGAACATCACAAAGCATGCAACCCACCTCTCACCTGCAGTAACCGAATCTGGCCAGCACAGCCCAATGTCGCACATTTATAATGCAATGCATGCAAATTAGGAGTGGAGCAACTGTAATGAGATGCAAATCATGCCACTGCGCCTTTGAATGGCTGATCAGATGATTTGCTTTTGTTGGCTGAATATCGCACCGTTGCACTTTGCGCAATATGGTTGAGCCGGCTGAGCCAATGGCACAGATCTGTGACTGTGTGGTACACTGCATTGTGCATGCCCAGGTAGCTTACGCAGGCATCTGCCGCGCTGATGACGTGCTGTGCACAATCAGCAATTCAGGCCATGACCACCATTGTGCCAGTGGTGCTACAGCACTGGGCACCATATGGCGCTGTGGCACTACTGCTCAATAGTCCACTGTGGCACTGGCACGCAGGTGATCGGTCGCGCAGGATGCATAGACATCAGATGGCGCTGTGCGTGACCTTGCGTCATAGACCCCTGACCTGGTGTCCGACCTTTGCCCCCCTGGCGCTGTTTGGCTGCCATGTGTATGGCTCTTTTGTGCTGTTTGGTGACAGCGCTATGTGAACCGATGGCGCTATACGAACAGCACGATTGGAACCTATGGTGGTCTATTGCGCAACATTTCCACATGGGGTTGACGCACTGCAGGGCGCCATATTGCCTGCTGTATGACCGCAATTATGGCATGCAGGAGAGCTCCCAAGTGGAGTCAGGTGGAGGTGGCCAACCTGGTGGCCCTGGTTGAGCCCCACTTTGGGGCACTGTTTGGTGATCAGCCCCCTCACCATGGCCCGCACCCATGTGTGGCTGCAGGTGGCCACTGACCTGGTGAGGGTCACAGGGCGGTGCCGGTCTGCGGAGCAGTGCAGGCACAGATTTAGTGACCTCCGCAGGAGGGAGCCGGACGTGCTGAAATGCCTCAGGTCACGTGCCAGGAGGGGCATTGTGCCTAGGCCGTGTGGGTGTACCATCTGTGCACCTGTATTCTCCGTAGGGGTGTGACTGTGTTTTGGTGGCAGTGCATGGGGGATGGCTCTGCCATGGTTGGCTGTGTCAGTGTGTGCAGGTGTGAGATGCATGGGTCTGGCTGTGTGGGCAGGCACACTCACTGGGGCAGGGGGCAGTCTGCTTTGGGGTCACACTGATGTTTTTCTCAACATTTGTCACCCACAGGCCTGGCAGAGAGGATGCAGGCCCAGGCTGAGGTGGGCCGTGGCAGGCCCAGGAGGGTGGAGGAGGGCGTGAGGGGTGGGCCACAGCGGCAGCAGCAGCAGCAGCAGCAGCCACAGCTGCTTGATGAGTGTGAGTGTCATTACATCATGGATGCTATTGCATGCTGGAGGGGTGGGCATGACCACCAGCCATGGACAACACAACCATGCACGACACAGGCGACAGTCATCACTGTCCAGTGTCACTGCACGTCTGTGTGTGCATCACTGGTGGTCCATGCATGCACTGGGCACATGGCTGTGGAACTGGCATCCCACCACATTGCCACATCACTTGACAGCCTTGTTTGTGCTGTGATGGACATGGGCAGTGTGTGTGTGCAGTGGTGCACATAGCTGGTGCTGCCTGGTTGGGCATGTCATGTGCATGGTCACTGTGGGTGGGTGCATACCATCACAGGTGTGGGGCACTAGGCTATATGCCTTGCAGGATGGGTGGTGTTCAGGGTTGTGGACAGTCACAGCCATTGACTGTGTTCCCTTTTCCTAGGTCTCAGCATCCTACGCCAGATGGACCGTGCCCTCCAGCGGCTGATGAGGGTGTCAGTCACGACACATGCCCTCCTCAGGGACATGCAGCGCCATGGGGTCAGGCGATGCCGGAGGAGACGGGAACAGCAACAGGCAGCAGGTGACCAGCCTGCCAGGTGCTGAATGTGCTTCCCCTTCCCACTTCATCCATCCCTCCCACCCTGCCTTCCCTCTCCCAGTTGTTCACCCCTACCCCTTACCCACCCCTACCTTGTACCCCTACCCCCCTTGTCTTGTACATATCTGTATGTAGTTGTGTTATTGGTCTTGGTGTTGTACATATCTTTTTCCAATATATATATTTTGTTATGAATACTGTGGTGGTCTCTGATTTGCAGCTGGCTATGGTTGCTCAGTTGCAGTGGTGTGCATGCCATCTGGGGTGGTATGGTCCTGGGTATGTGTGTGTGTGTGTGTGTGTGTGTGCTGTGTGTGTGTGCATGGGGAGGTGTCTCCGGTGTGGGAGTGACTTTCAGTCGGTCTTGCCATCTGCTGCCGCCCACTGCTGGGTGCCCAGGGTGGGTCTGGCTTGTATGGTTCTGTGCTACACGAGGTTGCAGTGTGCTGGGGGGATGCATGGTGTTTACTGCAGTGATAGTCACTGCACATGGGTGGTGTCTTGGGGTCACGGTGCAAGGTGTGCTGTGCAGAAGTGGGGGCTGATGTGCACTGTGGTTGTCGACCCCCTGTGTGTGGCAGTCTCAGCCTGCCAGTGGTTGTGCTGGGGTGTCATGGCCCTGCTGTGCTTTGTTGGCTTGTCCCCGTGGGCCAGTGGATCATCCATCCCTCCCCCAGTGATGCTGTGCTTGGGGTGTGCGGGTGTGTTGTTGGTTCTGCAGTGTGTTCCTGTGCCCATGTGTGGCATGGCTGGTGGTGGGCCCCAGCCTGCCTCCCTGGTTGTGCAGTTCCATTGCTCTGCTGGGGGGCTCTGCTTCAGCTGGCACCTCTGGACTGCTCAGCTGGGCTAGCCTTGTTGCGCTATGGCGCATCATTTCTGCTCACTTCCCTTCCTGGTTGCGCTATGGCGCGGTTTGTCGCGATATTCAGATGTTGGTGCTTGCGCGGTTTGTCTTGCTCCATGTTTGTATATCGCGTCTGTTGCGCCTATGCGCAATTGACTTGTGCTTGCTCCTGCTGTTGCACACTTTTTGGGCACAGTTTGAATATCCGGCCAGGAAAGATCATGTGGTCAGAATAAAAGAAACTGGAATAGTCTCAGCAAAAGCTATAAACAGATTTGTGAAACAATTTGGAGGTAACTCATTTATTGCAATGAGTTTAGCCTTTGAAGCTAAAGTAAACAGTCAGCTCTTGTATAGTAGTGAAGTATGGGGACTGCAAGCTAATATAAAAAATACAGAGACAATACAGAATTCTTTCGTTAGACTTACACTAGGTCTACCAAATGATACCACAACAGTGATTCTTAGATTAGGATCAGGGATGGAAAAAATGGAGCAATTAATATATAATAGAGTACTACGTCATTGGGAAAAAAATAATAAAATGAAAGATGCTAGGTTGCCCAAACAGTGTTGGGAAGAAACGAAAAGGGTAGGATGTATACAGTCATGGTTTAATATACTCAACAACAAGCTGAGACATCTTGGTATCGAACCAATCTGGACACTGGAATACCAGGAACATGTGAACTTATATGTGAAAGACTCAAGACAAACAATGGCAAATGCATATTACCAAAATGATATGGACAAAAATAGAGTTTTTATCTAATATGAAGTTATACAAGACTTTGAAAACATATAGGAAAGTAGAAAGTTATCTCAAGTTGGTGGAAAATAAAGGAGATAGGAATGTGATTTGTTTACTAAGACGTGATGTAATCAAGAAACAAATGTGGTGGAATAGTTATTGGACTGGAATCAACAGTGATGAATCTTGTAAGTGTGACATAAATGAAAAGAAAACAGTGGACTCATTTATTGCTGTATTGTCCATTGTTGTTAAATGGAAGCAGGAAATTCATTTTACCCTATATTAAAAACTATGACACAGTAGAGAAGAAACTAGGGACTTTACTGTTCTCGGAAAAACTAACTACTATGCGGTGGCTAAATTTGCACATAAAATGTTTGCTGTGCTGGATTTGTAACAAGCAATGATTTTATTTTGAAAAGCTGATTTTAAAGTTTATATGTGTATGATAAACTGTGTGTTTTATGCATATTCTTGTCATAATAAATAATCTGAATCTGAATTCTTATGTTGTAAGCCAAGAATTCGTATATTGTGGGAAAGTGTGACTGAAGGACACTGGCTTAAGACATAAAAATTTGTACTTAGTAACAAAAAACAACTTTTATAATAGTAATAATACATTTTATTTCACATAAGCATCTTTCGGGCCATCAATGCGCTTTACAAAAATATAAAACAACTGTATAAAACAGTAGACATAATAATAAATAAGTAGCATACAGATATAATAAATAACAGGGAATCAGAATTATATGGAGCTATCATAGGCGAGGCTCCATAAACATTTTAACTCAAGCATTTTTTGTTTTCAGACTTGTTCACCAAATTGTTAACATAGCTTATTTTGGACCCAGACAATACAGCCATGTGAAGAAAAACATCAGTCTTCTGGAATGATTTATTAGCATTAACAAAGAGCACTCAGGTCCTGGCCCAGTGTTTCTCCCCTGTGGTCATCTTCAGGGTAATGAGGGCCTCCAGTTGTTCTTAAATTATACAATTACTTGTCACTATCTTGAAGAATTAATTTCATCAATTTTTTTTCTCCACTGTAGTTTTCTTTCTGCTTAAAAGTGGCAATAGTTCACCACTAACTTGAGTTTCAAGATCTGGCAGCATGATGCTCCAAGTTACCCAGGAGCACCATGCTGCCAGACCCTGAAAACTCATGCATATTGCAGTTGGGTAAGCATACAGATCAGGAAACAGTAATGTGGATGCTTGTTGCCAAAGTTCCAATTTTAAAACTGTTACAAACACTTAAATTACTTGTTTTAAAAAGAAATGTACATCTAGTCATGCAGAATACCATCTACTGTACTTTCAAACTGCATACATAGGAGACACTGCTTCATAAAATCATATGTCACTATAAAATAGGTCTTGAGTTTTTTGCATCCTGATTGACTAAGAGGTACCTCTGGCTGTGTCCTTATCAGGGCATATTTTGTCAACCGACACCTTTTCAGCCAGTCAGGACTGAGAACAAGACAGATCACTGTGCCAACCTCTGTCCTGTAGTGGGTGAGCTGGACCCCCCACCCCACCACTGTGAAGCACTACCACTGTAAGTGCAATTACCCTACCCAGTCAAGTACAGTATACCAAGTTATAACAACATTTATGACCTCTGCTGCCTCCAGCTCAGAAAAAGCTGCTGACAAAATTAAAATAAGAAGTGAGCTGCCCACAATCCACCGAGCATTGTCCTGCATGTTGCCGAGAAATGGCTTTCAAACAAAAGCCAACGCCCACGTCTCCACCAGCTCTTTCAAACAGTGCATAAAAAATTTGAAAATAAAGCCATAAATCAATTGTTGTACCATTTATGCAGCCCCAAGTGAATTATTAGCATCCACTCATACAGGAAAGTGCTGGGAGAAAAACATAGAAACATAGAATTTGACGGCAGATAAGGAACGCTTGGCCCACCCAGTCTGCCCATTTCCCTACCTGATGGATAAGCTGCAGGTCCTAGTTAACCAGCAGCCTACTTCTTCCTACCCCCACCCCCTAGAATTGCCTTATGACTGTCCCATGCATGCTTGAATTCCACCACTGTTTTTGACTCCACAACCTCCTCTGGAAGGCTGTTCCATACATCCACAACCCTCTCTGTGAAAAAATACTTCCTTAAATTACCTCTGAGCCTCCCCCCTTCTATCTTCAAATTGTGCCCCCTTGTTCTTGCACACCTCTTTTTTTGAAAGATGCTACCCTCTTGGACTTTGTTGATTCCCTTGAGGTACTTGAAAGTTTCTATCATGTCCCCCCTCTCCCTCCTTTCCTCGAGGCTATACATATTAAGCTCCTTAAGTCTCTCTTCATATGTCTTCCGGTGCAGACCCTGCACCATTTTAGTTGCCCTCCTCTGGACAGCTTCCATCCTGTCTATGTCTTTGCGGAGATTGGGTCTCCAGAACTGCACACAGTACTCCAGATAGGGTCTCACTAGCTGTCTGTACAGAGGGATAATAACTTCCTGTTTTCTACTGGTGATGCCTCTTCCTATGCATCCCAGTATCCCCCCAGCCCTCCTTGCTGCCCTCTCACATTGCTTGCCACCTTTAGGTCATCTGATATGACTACCCCCAGGTCCCTTTCCATTTTTGTTGTTAGTAGCTCACCTCCCATTGTGTACTCTTCCCCTGGGTTTTTGTTTCCCAGGTGCATTACCTTGCACTTCTTAGCATTGAATCTAAGCTGCCATACATTTGACCATTCCTCTAACCTTGCCAAGTTCCTTCTCATCCTTTCCACTCCACCTTGTGCATCAACTCTGTTGCAGATCTTTGTGTCATCTGCAAAGAGACATACTTTTCCTTCCAGTCCCTCTGCAATGTCGCTTATAAAGACATTGAAGAGGACCGGTCCTAATACTGAACGCTGCGGTGCCCCACTACTAACCCCCCTTTTTTCAGAGTGGACTCCATTTACTATTACTCTCTGTGTCCTATTTTCCAGCCAATTCTTTACCCAGGCTGTCATCTTGGGACCCACTCCCAGGCTGGCTAACTTGTATATTAATCTTTTGTGTGAGACTGTGTCAAATGCCTTGCTAAAGTCTAGGTAGGCCATGTCCACAGCCCCTCCTTGATCAACTACTTTGGTCACCCAGTCAAAGAAATCTATCAGATTTGTCTGGCATGACCTTCCCGCTGTGAATCCATGCTGCCTTGGGTCCTGTGCCCCTCTGGCCTCTAGATACTCAACAATTCTTTCCGTCAGAAGTGATTCCATCATTTTCCCTACCACTGAGGTTAAACTAACAGGTCTGTAGTTTCCTGCTTCTGCCTTGCTCCCACTTTTGTGAAGGGGAATCACATCTGCCCTCCTCCAGTCCTCAGGTACCACCCCATCCTCCCATGATTTGTTAAAGAGGGTAGTTAGTGGTGTCACTAGTTCTACCCTTAGTTCTTTTAGAATTCTGGGATGAATCCCATCAGGCCCCATTGCTTTGTCCACCTTCAGTTTTAAGAGTTCTTTCAGAACTCTTTCTTGATAAATGGGCTGGTATCAACTTCTGTATCAGAATGTTTCTACTGTTTGTTTTAGATTCCTCCCCTCTTCCTTTGTAAATACTGAGCAAAAATATTTGTTTAGTATCCTTGCCTTTCACAGTCACCTCTGCCCACCCTCTCCCCTTATTAAGCCTCACTATCCTCCCTTGGTCTTCCTTAGCTACCTGAGTGTACCTATAAAAGGTTTTATCCCCTTCTTAACTGAGTTGGCTATCTTTTCCTCGGTTTGGGCCTTTGCTGTTCTGACTGCCTTCCCAGCTTCCTTTTGCTTAAACTGATACAGTTCTCTGTCCTGTTCCTTCTGTGATTCCTTGTACTTCCTGAATGCTTTCTTTTCTCTTGAACCTTCACTGCCACTTCCTTTGAGAACCATAGGGATTCTTACCTCATTTCATTTGTTTATTTGCTTTACACAAAGGCTTGTTACCTCTGTGATGGCAGTTTTATTATTCCCCATTGTTCTTCCAGCCTCCTAAAATCCAGTACCTTTGTCTTTGTATGGCTTGACTCTATTGCTGTGTTTATTGTGAACCATACTGTTCGATGGTCGCTAGTTCCCAGATGGCTACCACTTCTACATCTGTGATCCTCTCTTCATCTCCATTTGAGAGACCAGGTCTAAGATTGTTCCCTCTCGGTGGGCTCAATACTAGTTGTCTAAGGCATGCCCCTGTAGGGCATCTAGAATAACCCCACTCTTAGAAGTGACTGCTGCAACTGCACTCCAGTTAACATCTGGCATATTCAGATCACCTATCAGCAATATCTCCCTTTTCTGCCATACTAAGTATACTTCTATCATTCCTTGTCCATTTCCTCCCCTGAGAAGGGGTCTGTCTCTAACCCTGTGCGGATTGTGGTGCCATTGCCGGTCTCCAAATTTACCCACAGTGCTTCTTCGCCTCCCTGTTTACCCTTTTGTTCTGTTGCTTTGATTCCTTCCCTTATGTAAAGAGCTACTCCTCCTCCTCTTTTACCCTCCCTATCCCTCCTGTAGATAGTGTATCCTGGTATGTTTACAGCCCAGTCATGGTTTTGTGTGTACCATGTTTCTGTGACTGCCACGATATCCAGATGTTCCTCCTCCATCAAGGCCACTAATTCAGGAAGCTTGTTACTCAGACTACGGGCATTGGTACTCATTGCTCTCCATTTTTTGATGGCTTTACTTTCTGTTGCAGCATCCCCCACTGACCTTTCTACCTCGGTCTTTTTCCCATTTAGTACCCTGTTTTGTAGGGAGAGGCTGGGATTTTTCTGCTGCTTATCAGTGCTCCCTCCTTGACTAGTTTAAAGCTTGCCAATGAAGCATTTAAACCGATTGCTCAAAAGACTTGTTCCTTCCTGGACAGATGCAGACCATCCTGCCAGTATAGGCTGGTGTCCCTCCAGGTGGAACCCCAGTCCCCAATGAAGCCAAACCCTGTGCTCACCATTTTTTCAACCACTCATTAAACTGCATGGTGTAAAGTACCTTGCCTCACTCATGCCATTTACAGGCAGCACCTCTGAGAAGGATACTGTGTGTGCTACTTGTCTTAGGCCTCTCCCCAGTTCTACAAAGCCCTTCTGCACTGCTCTAAGCTCATGTTGAGCCAAGTCATTTGTCCCTAGGTGGACAATGACATCCAGCTCAGACTCTCGTGCAGGTGTTCTCGTGATCCTGAGGATGCGCTTCCTGTCCCTACAAGCCATGGCACCAGGCAGGCACTTTACTTCAGTTTTCCCTGCTCCCCCCAGTTCTATCCCCCTAATAATTGAGTCCCCCACCAGGAGCTGCTTCCTTTCCTTGTGGCATCCTCTGCCTCCTTCCTGTGGGCCTCCCTTGTGACAGGTGTCCTCAGCCTCCTTAATCTCCTCCATGGGTGCATCCATAGGGGAGCTGTGCTCCCCCAGAATGGTGTATGGATTGTGGAGTGGAACAACTGACTGGGTGTGCCTCTGTTCCACCCTCCTCACCCTCTCTGAGCCCACTGTGGTCCAACTGCTGTGCTTTCTTTGCAACCTCTGAGGTAGTGGTGGTGGCTCTGGTGCTCCCTGGATGGGGGGTTCCTTCCTACCATCCAGTCTGGCCTGGGGGAAGGTTTTCTTACTGCTGTCCAGTGTGGCCTGAAGATGGGCAACTTCCTCCCTCAGGGCAGAGAGTTGTCTGCAAATAGGGCAGCATCTCAGCCTCCAGAAAGACTCCCAGAAGACTGCTTCCCCACAGCCATTACATTGCACTACTCCCCACATGACTATGTACTCTTTTTTTTTTTTTTGTGTGTGTGCGTGCTTGTGTGATTGATTGGTTTGTTATATAGAAATATATATATATTATACAATGTGTATGCGTATATTTTCAGTGCTGTGCTAGAGAGGATATGACATTGATATGCACCTTGCACTCTTGAGGAAATGATGTCAGAACCCCAGGTATAAAGGAACTATTTCAAGGGGTACGTGGGGTGAGGAGTGGGAAGGGGTTGGGCCTAAACTGTGCCCTCACAAAACAATCAGCTAAGAGCTCTGACCCACCGCTACGATGAGTGCCTTCCTGTCTGCAAGATACTATACACAACAATTTGACAGAGAAAATCCTCTGCTAATCAAACAGAGAAAAATCCAGACATCCAAGTCAGAGACAGGTAAACCTCCCCAGCCCCAAAACAGCCTGGTGGTTTGTGCTCTGAAAGCAGTCAGTCCCAAAATAAGTCAGCTGTGCTTTGAACTCTTCCTGCACTGAAAATCTTAAGAATTGTAACAAGACTGTCTTTTCCTGATAATTGTAAATTCTTTCTTTCACCTTTCAGTTAGAAGCAGCCTCCACCTGCAGTATATCTGCTACAAAGCAAAGACAATTGAAAGGTTCCCTTCCCTCTGTTGTGAGCACAACTCGCTTCTTGCAAATCCTATGTTCAGTATTGCAGCTCCCAACAAGAGATAGTTTGGCTAGGAAAAATATTAGCTGTTCTGATGAGTTTGCTATAAACACTTGCTTATAATACTGTTCTCAGGTCTGTTACCCAAGCTATTGGCTGATTAAGTCTCTGTGATGTAATCACTTCCTGAGAAAGTTTGGAATTGCCTTTTAAGTCAAACAAAGATAAACACTTACTATGGTGGCTGCTAAAGGACATGCTCTCTACCAGAAACAGTCACAAAATATTAAAATTAAAGACATTGTGAAGTGAGCTACTATGTGTGGGCATGGGAGGCACCAAAAACATATTGTCGAGGGTCTTTGTATCTGTATGAAGGAGGGAAAATGGACAGCCATTAACGCCCTCTACAACCTGCTTCATTAAAGGTGGTCTACTTTTTGTTAAGCTATTTTTTAAATAGTTTGTTACTATATATGTAGATTTGGGAATTTTTAAAAAATGTGTTTTTGTTTCTTTGTTTTCTTTACTAGGGGATCCATTTTATAAGTGGAATAAAACACTTCTAGATGTGGTTTGTAGGCTGATAAGAGCACTTCCCAGGTGATAAAAGCAACAGGCAGAAGTGCCTTGAGCCTCATCACATACCTGGGGGGTGCTCTTATCGGCCCATAAATGACACCTAATTGTGTCTTATTCCTTACTTAAAGCACAAGTTTGCCAATAGATGCAATTGTCAGATGTCACAACTTGGATACAAAAATATTGTGTGCTGTTTCAAAGATGTGACTGGTGACCGAGATAAAAAAATTTTTATTAACGAATTGAAAATTTGATGAAAATGTCTGGGTCTTCATTCATAATTATGCTTAAAAACATATGCTATGAGCCTGCTCTAGATGGTAGTGTAACATGGGTTAATTTAACCCTTCTAGAACTATAGTCACAAATCAGAGTACGTGACTATGTCTTGCTTTATAATAATTGCTATTTATGAAACTGTAAGGAAAGCATTAGATGAGATGATAACTTTAAACATTGTACTACTGGACTTAAGAAAGGCTATCAAAGTTGTACCTCATAAAGAACCATGTAATTGGATCTACTATGATATATTGACAGTCAGTCTCCCGAACTCCATATGCTCAATTTTTGGAGACTGACAGAAGACCAACAAGGTCTTACTGCAATGTGGGAGACAAGGCCCTGCACCCCCCATGTGAGGGGCTCCACCTCCTGCACCCCCCATAACTAAAATAACCAACTCTGAGGGGTAGTGGACCTCAAAGTAGGTTAAAAAAATTACACATGGCAAAAGAGCACCACGCCAACATTTTCTTGCCCAGAACAGAACCCAGGTCTGTAGCATGATTCTGGCCTAGCTGCTAGTGGCTCAGCCCTCTACGCCATGGGAGCAGCTAGGCCAACCCCAGAATTTTCCCCTCCCTCATGGTGCATGACTAGGAGTAGGGTAGTGGTTCTTCACATCCACTACCTTACCTCTGTCAGCACCAGCTTCCTTCCGCCAGGCAGGTGTATGTAGGACAGTCGAACTTGGGATCCTGAACATCGGGATTCCGAGTTTTGGCAATTAGAAGGCACACTGTTTTGATCTACCACTTAAGATTATAAAATGGTGGAACCAGCCCAACAGTGTAGTGGTAGCACTACTGCTTGTGATGCTGGCAACCTGGTTAAGGACTGAGCCTGGGACATCAGAGTGCTGGCTGGGGGGAGGTAGGATGTACACATGGTGGAATACTCTCGTGCTCCAGAGTGGGTGGGGAAGGGGACTGGTGTCCAGAGTCTAGCTGACTCCTAGCAGAGGCTAGGAGCATAGCTGCCAGGGACTAATAGATTAGGGAATAGAAGTGACAGCAAATGCTGATGCACTGAGCATGGGAGCATGATTGGATATGTCTTGTGTTTTATTACACTGCTGCACTTCCATGGAGAAACATAAGAAGGAAAAACCATTAGGGACAGAGCAGCATAAAGATCACTGGACACCATCCTGAATGAAGCCTGAGCTGTAAGTTTCAGCTGGGGCCTCAAGTATATCTCAGTATCTCCCTTAGAGGAGCCCCACTGCAGAAGACATGCTGCAGTCCTCCCAGACTGGACGGTTTATGGGGATGCCAGGTGGGAGGTCCAGAAGTTGATTAGGTGTATATAACAGCCAGAGCCCAGGCCAGTAAAGAAAGCCAAGAAAAAGAAAAGATTTTAAAATGGATTAAAAAATGGATAACTGAGAGAAACATAAAAATATAGACTTTGACAGCAGATAAGGACCGCTTAGCCCACCCAGTCTGCCTATTTCCTTATCTATTGGATAAGTTAAAGATCCTAGTTAACCAACAGCCTACATCTTCCTACACCCCACGACAATTGCTTTATATCTGTCACATGCATTCTTGAATTCCCCCACTGTTTTTGACTCCATGACCTCATCAGGAAAACTGTTCCATGCGTCTACCACCCTCTCCATGAAAAAGTACTTCTTCATATTGCCCTTGAGCCATCCCCCCTCTATCTTCAATTTGTGTCCCCTTGTTCTTGCACATCTCTTTTACTGAAATATGCTACCTTTTGAGACTTTGTTGATTCTCTTGAGGATTTAAAGAGAATAAATTGATAGCTATCAAACTGGGCCGATGTGACTTGTGAGGTTCCCTGCTGTTCTGTTCTGGATCCTCTGCTGTGTAATCAATTTATCAGTAACCTTGGAGACAAATGTAGTGGCTGGTTATGGAAATATACAGGTGATTCAAAGATGGGTCATGTTATACCAACAAATGAGGAGAAGACCTCCATAAATTAGCAGTGAGAACACTGATGAATAAAATCAGTTTTAACTCAGAAAAGTGTAAGGTGATACATTTTGGTAAGGACAGAATTTAGGAAGATCATTTCTTAAACAGCACCAAACTAGAACAAATTAGTTTAGAGAGAGAGACTTGGAGATATACAGTCAGACACTGGTTTAAAACACCAAACACAATGTAAAGAAGTCATCAAAATATGCAACACAATGGAGCATGTTGCCATCAGAGACAGAAAGGTCTTGATGCTGATTTATAGAGCCTTTGTTAGAGCACACCTTGAGTACTGTGGACAATTTGGGGTGACTAGAGACATTGAGGTACATACGATGGGAAAAATCAGCATATTGATACTAGAGAAGTAAAGGGTATGACAGAAAAAAGTTACGCTGTTGAGTATCATAATTAAACCTGTATCACTAGGTAGAAAAAAAAGGCAGGGGAGATATGATACTTGTGTATAAAGCTACAAGAGGTAACTCATGACTACAGTCACTCTATCTTAATTTCAAGGTAGAGGAATTTGCAATAAGCAGGCATGATTTCCAGTTGTTTGGAAACAAATTCAAAACTCCAAACTGAACAAAGGAGACACTTCTTCAAGCAAAGGATTGTACATGTTTGGAATTATCTCCTAGCAAATGTGGTGCAATTTAAATCTAAATTCTTTTAAATCAGGCATAGGTGTTCACAATAATACATTTTAAGGCTCTAACTGCTGAATAATTAAGCAGTAATGCATGACAGGGTGTGTATTATTGTGTAATAATGTCACGCCTTGGGTGGTTGAAGCACTGGGCCACAGGCTAAGTGCGTTGAACAGCTGAAGAGTGACATTATTACACATTATACAACAGGTATCTGTTCTCAGCCAATCACAAACAAGAACAGCTGTTGGTTATTGTCTCACAAACTACAAAACAGTCCCCCAAGAGTCGGTTATTCACTCAAACCCCACCCACAGTCGTTTAATGAAACATTATCCCCATCCACAGTTGACTAATGAAATTTAACCACGCCCACAGTCCTAATGAAAAGTATCCCAACCACATACGTAGAACACTCTCAAGATTCACAACAAATTAAAATGTGTGCACTACCATCTGATACTTTAAAATACAAATTTGATTTTAAATCAATCATGAGCTTTTTATTTTCAGTATTATCAACCGTTACACAGCTCACCGACCCACATTCACTCACTGTTCACTCTCTGCAGCACTGCAGAACACAGGGAAAACTCGTTTGTAAACTAATTACGCATTTTTTGATAAAATACAAATACTCCATAGTTTTTATGCACATAGCAGCACAGAATAGCATAAATGTACTCATAGCCTGACAAGAGCACTGTAATGTTATGTATTTTTCTGCCCAAAAACTGAAGGGGATTCCAGACATGCGCATTAACTTCTCCGCTAACACACATGCCTGGAATCCCGCTTCATTTTCTTAGCAGAAAAATACATAACATTACAGTGCTCATTTCAGGCTGTGAGTACATTTATGCCATTCTGTGCTGCTGTCTGTATTGAAAACTATGGTATAGTTGTATTTTATCAAAAAATGTGTAACTTGTTTGAATGACTACTCCCTCAGCTCTGCACTGCTGCTCTAAGTGAACACACGCGCCACTCAGTTTTCTGACCGGCCACCCAAAATGTATTTATACTTCTATTCTACCTCACATCTACATGACTCCAAGTCATATAATAGTTATAACATTCAGTTGCTTGGAGTATACTCACAATAACCGGCTTTACTGAATGATTAAATACCTCAGTTTCGCTTCGGCATTTAATCATCCACAAAAGTCGGTTATTGCTTCATATATGCCAAGCAACTAAATTTTATCACTTAAATAACACACATCCCTGGAGTGCCTTATTGCTATTATACAATGGCCTATTAATTAAGAAATAAAAAGGATTAAAAAATATGTTTTAAATAGATTTTTTTCCTTACTTTTGTAATGGTCAAGTATACTTTTTAAAAAAAGTCCACAATTTCTTATTTTCCCAGTAGATGGTGCTGCTGCTGCTACATGCTACATATTTTCTCAGTCTCACCAGGTCTCATTGCATGTGCTTTCCCTTTTCTTTCATTTCCAAATGTTTGTCTTTCTTATGGTGTCTTTGTAACCCCCTCCACTGTAACACCATGCCTCTTTTTATCTGTGGTTCTCAATACTGAAAACTGCTGTGCTGAACCTGTTCTTCTGGTTGCTGGATCACACCACTGAAAGCTGCTGTTTCAGGTTGTATAAATGGCTGAATGGGGTGAGTTGACAGTGTTTTCTTTTTTACTTTGTAAATGAAATGGAACAAGATGAACTGAAGAGGGTGTGACAGTGCTTAATGTGGCCATAAGCAGCGTGGCCATTTCTTTCAGGACGAAACTGAGTGGTGTTGAAACCATTTTTTGAATCCACTGGTGCTACAGTTTGGCTTTCGGCAGTTCAGTGCAACCACTCTGTTTGGTGAGAAAAACAGCCATCTGCAGAAGCTGCAGTGCTGCTTCATAGACATAGGAACATAGAAAATGATGGTATAAGGAGACAATACGTCCCATCTAGTCTACCCAACTGAGACAACCTAGACAACTGAGGGAGGGGTTCTCTGCAAAAAGAAAAGTATGAGGTTCTCTTAAGTAGGAAAGGGAGGACTCGGAGTAACAGAATGTCTGTGTGTGTGGGGGGGAGGGCTGAAGTTGTTTACAGCCCTGACTCGGGGCGGTTCTAACTTGCAGATGGGAGCCATGATTTTATACGGTGTCATGTGGTCATGTGTGTGCCTGGACTTTATACAATGATGTTGTTACTATGTAATAACATCACTGTTCCAGGCACAGACTGACCAATCAGAGGACAGGAAGTTTCTTTGCCATTGTATAATGAGGGATAGACTCAATGGGCTCATTACCTTTCTTTCCATCTTGAGATTCCTTGGTGTACACATATGTCTTTGATGTGCATTATTTCCCAATTTTTTACTCAACAATGTATTTTCTTTCCTCATATAGCATTATATACTTAAAAAGCACAACAGGCATTAAGTGTGATACATGGCCTCCTCAAAGTGTACTACTTGTATGCCTAAAGAACTATGCCTAAGGAGTCATCCAGTTTAAATATTTAAAAACAAACAAGTGTTTACTGGGGTGCCGTGAATCAGGTTCCAGTGTAACTAAAGCTACTTGTATACTGCTGTCTCCATGTCCTTAGACACAGTTAGCTGTAATACTTGGCATCACTTGGTGTCACTGTTTTTAAATGCTATACATGTTAATCATCATCTGCAGCATTGTTTAAGAGTCGGCAGGTAACACTGCACAGAAACAGTGCTGACTGATATGAGGGAACCAGATGCTGGGCACACAATTGTATATCCAAGAGCAAACCATGCAGACACAGTGCCTCAGGTAGATCACCATTGCACAAGTACATAAGTATGGTAACTGCGTTAAAGGAGCAGAGATACAATCATTTGAAATTTTACTAGTAGCCACCATCTTTGCAGAAACAAACCATACTGGTATGAGGTAAAAAAAAAAACATGGGAAACTTGTATACGAGGGAAAGTCTAAGCGTGATAGAGGGATTATTATATTTACTTTAGGAATGGTCTATTGTGGGTTCCTCCATGAAAAGAACTATCTGAGGCTTTAAGCAGAGGTATCCTTCAAATGAAAACCAGGTTTTATTAAACATCTACCCATCTGTAAATGTAAAGCATGATTTTTCTCAGCAATAATAGTAGAGGTGACATGAAACACCTCATATTTAGTGTGGTCCTGTTTTTATGCTGTATTTTTCCAGGACAGATAATGAGCTGTGAATGAGCTTAGTAGATCCAGCAGACCTGGGTTTCATTCCCACAACCTCCATTTGCATACTGAGTGACTCTGAACAAGTCTCTTAACCTCCCTAGTGATTCCAGGTCACCCATGAAAACAAACACTTGTGCCTAGTGTGCCTTACCTGGTTACCAAAGACTAAAATAAAAAAAATAAAATACAGAAGTATAAAACTGAGTTTACACAAGAATAACTTACATTTATGACAAATTCATTATCACTCAGGGGGACAACATGTCCCCCACTAAAGAAAGTTAAAAAATAAAACTTGCAATTGATAGGCAGTCTTTGAGAAACAAACAGCCCAAGCTAAGCCCGGGAGATCAGAAGGTTGTGGGTTTTATCCCCACACCAGGCACTTGGGTTAACTCCCAATACTGACACTGCAGTGCAACATAAGGGGGGGTGTTGCACTCCTGCGGTGCTGTCTTTTGGATGAGATGTTAAACCAAGGTCCCTTCTGCCTGTGCAGGTGGTAGTTTACGTGGATGTTAAAGATCCCATTGGCACTTCTCGAAAAGAGTAGGGGAATTTTTTATTGTAAGGAATAAGTACAGAAACTATTACAGACATAGAAAAAAAACACAAAAGGAAATGGGCATCACAAATAAATGTCATAAAGGGTCTATTTAAACACATTGTCAGGTCAAAAATAATAATCAAAAACATTAATATAAGAAAGAAATCTAGCTAGTACAGGATCCATTCAATACTTTCCTTCAAGAAAGGTACTGTAATCCATCTCTGTCTCCATACCATAGGAGACATATGTTTTTTTCTCATACATACTGTACATTGTTCATGCACCAGAAATTCAATATTCTGTATTACTTGTCCATGAGATATATATTGTTGCTGAAAAACATATTTACACCTTGTCTGCCATAACATAAATTTTATAATAGTAAAAATAATTCTGATAATCCCTACATCCAAAGGTGCACTGTTTAAGAAAAACCCTCTCATTATTTCTTCATATATTGGGTTGCTCCAAATCCTTGCTTTCCACCGTAGTGCTAATTATGTCCAAAAGGCTATCACAAAAGGACAAAAAAATTAAGAAATGTTTCATTGTTTCTTTCATCATCCCACAGGTTTGTCTAGGGCACAATCGGTCTTCCTGCTGTTTGTGTTTAGTATTCCCCTTAACTTGTAAACGTTCATGACAACCAAGTGATGTCCCATATCCTTGGTGGAATGTTAGCATCATTCAGCAATAGAATCACTTTACTGTATTTATATACTGTTCCCCTATCCCTTAAAAATTGTGTTGTACAAAAAAATTATTAGTTTGTATATCATCATATAGCACCTTTCTATTAACTGATATTGTGTTTACTGTTTCCAGTTTCCAACATTTGACTTTTATCAAGATAGGTTTGAAGAATGTAGGTATATTTTTATAACGTGATGGTATTACATTATGAGCTTTCCAGTACTCAATGAACGGAAATAACCACCATTCAGCGTATGTAACCCAGATGGCAGAAGATGGTGTCATATTATCCATTATATTGTATGTAACCCTCTTGTTTCCTGGGGTTACTAGAATCCCAATTAGAATCAGTGGCAGGCAGGGAAGGCAGCTTGTGAAATGCCAGGTAAATGGGTTTCGCACTGTCTCACACTGTCTTCAGTCTCAGCTGAGCTGGAGTGATGATGTAATCTTGGAACTCTCACAGCAGCATAAGCCACATTGTTCAGCTGGCTTTAGAGTGAATTACAATGTTCAGTTAGTAGTCAGTAGTAGAGTGGAATTGTAGGAGGAGGTTGCAGCTGTTGGACAGCTCCTCATTTTAGCTGACAAAGAGCTACCCCTTTTGTTTTTATGGTAGTTTGTTCTCACCCTAGAAGAAGAACAAAGAAGACAGTTTTCTGAAGTGGTGGAAACCAGTGCCAGTAAGGTTTCCTTTGCCCCATCCCAGGAGGGATGGGGGCATACTCCAGGATTTAGGGACAATCCCCTTGATCCACTTGTTTGGTGAAGCTGCCTTGTACATCTTCATTTGTTGTGAGCACAATTTTCTCTGTGTAAGCCCAGGGCATCTGCAATACCTAGAGGTGAATTTCTCTGACAAAGGGACCCTGTCACCTGAGACTTTTTGTTTAAAAGTGTCTGCCTACGTTGGAGTCCAGTATGTGACTGTTCAAGTACAGAACTTTTAATTTCTGACACCTCAGGGGTGTGTATGTAGCATGTCAAATGTGATATTTATTTCAAGACAACATCTATGATGTTTCTACAGTTGTGTGGTGTTATTATTTATTTATTTATTTATGGAAAAGAATCAGAATTACAGTCCTTTGAATCATAGACTCTTTTGCAAAGGCTCCACATCAGGTAAAAGTAAAAGACAGAGTGGGACTCAACAAAGATACACTTACAGTTGTAGTATAATAATGCAGGTTAGACAATCTTGGCTTAAGTTAACTTAATAGGTTACATCAACTGGGAGCATGTGGGAGTCCCCAGGTCAGAGTTAAGATAGGAAACAGTTTCATAGGATCTTGAGGGACCCAGAGTCATAATACCTGTTTAATGGGATAGGAAACATTTGGGTGCCTTAGGAGGGAGACTAGCAACAATCAACCAATTACTAGAGGATGTTTGCTGAAATAGAGTAGGCTCCTGAGTAGACTGACTCAGGAGTGGGGTGCGGGGGGTGGGGGGGGTTGGTGAGTGGGATAGGGTGGGTCCGGATTTAATTACAGTCACAGGTTGTGGAGTCAAGGAGTAGGGTCTTGAGACCTGAGTTAAATTGGTTGAGACTGTGGGTCAAGGAGATGGAAGACGGGAGGCTGTTCAGCCAGAGAGGGGCCCGATAGAGGAAGGATCTTTGTCTGAGAGATGTTCTACAGTGGGGGATTAGCAGGTTGGAGTTAACTGTGTGCCTTTGTGTCTGCCTATGGGGGGCTGTGTGTATAATCGGGTGGAGGCTGATAGGGGCTTGTTTTAGTTGTATCTTTTTGGCCAGGAGGCAGGTAAAGTACTTAAGCCTGCCTTGGAAGTTTAGCCATCCAGTTTGTTTATAGAGCACACAAGTGTGAGTTAACTTGTCGCAACCTGAGACTAGTCGGCAGGCTTTGTTAAGGGTGAGGTTGACACTGCACAGGGCAGTTTGATCTGCTGACCCGTATATGACTATCCCATAGTCCACCAAAGATAGGATAGAGGAGGATACAGCGAAGGTGCATGGCCTGTGGGGGTAGACAGTGCTTGTGTCTGTAAAGGATCCCCAATCTCATGTTGATAGAGGAGGAAACCTGTTGTATATGGGTGTGGTAGGAGAATGAGGTGTCTAAGGTGACTCCGAGATATTTAAAACAAGAGATCTGCTCCTGCACAGAGCCATGGCTGTTTGTTATAACTAGGGAAGCATGACAATGGAGGCTTTGGCGGTGTGCGAAGATCATGGACTTCATTTTTTTTGTAGTTGATAATAAGGCGATGTTCAGAGAACCAGGTTTCTAACTCCCTAAAGTGGCCCTGCAGTGCTAGTTGAAGAGAATTGGGATGCGGGTGTTTCCAATAAATTACTGCATCATCAACATAGAGCAGTAAGTGTCAACTGCAGGATTTAGGGAGGGAGTTAAGGAAGAGGGTGAAGAGTAGTGGGCCAAGAATTTACCCCTGTGGGACTCCAGAGCGAACTGGCTTATGTGTGGAGATAGTTGTGTTAATTTTGACTTGTTGCGACTGACCCGAGAGGTAATATTTGAACCAGGTGGAGACCTCTGGTGCAAAGTTAAGGGATGGAAGGGTATGGAGTAATAGCTCGTGATTGACAGTATCAAATGCTTTAGTCAGATCAACATAGACAGCCCCAGCCACAGCTCTTTGTTCAAGGGCCTCATGAATAAAAGTAGTGAGTTCAATGAGGACAGTGGAGGTGCTGTGGTCCCCCTAGAAACTGTGTTCATGGCAGAGTAGGTCATGTTTGGATAGGTAGTCAATAAGCTGATCCGATACTATTTTTTCAAGAGCCTTAGAGAGGGGTGGTAGGATTGAAATTGGTCTATAATTGCTAGCAGCAGTGGGGTTGCCACTCTTCAGAATAGGGGTTATTACTGCTCCCTTCCAAGCCGAGGGGAATTGGCTGAGGCATAAGGACAGGTTGAGGATTTTGGTGAGATGAGGTAGTGTCACATCCAGGGACAGCCTAATGAGTTTGAGGTCCAGGACATCACTGCTGTAATGAGAATTCGCCAGAGCTTTGGTGAGGTAGCATTTTGCCTCATTGCAGGAGATGACTCTTAGCCTAAAGGGTGTAGAGGCATTGATGGCCAAGGTGACAGAGGGGGGGTGGGTGATAGGATCGAAGAAGTTAGGTGGAAGGATATGAGAGAGGTCAAAGAAAGAGGTGTTGAGGGCTTCAGAGATAGCCATAGGGTCCTGGGTAGTAACCCCATTTACTGTAAGCTGGGTAGGGGTAGTAGAGACAGGTTTCCCACAGAGCTCCTTGATGTTACTCTAGAATTTTTTCCTGGTGCCCCAGGTGGAGGTGAGGCCGGAAGGCCTTGTGCATTTGTTACGGGCCTCTCTGTATAGTTGCCTGTCATGTAGGAGTTGTGAATCAAGGGCCTTATGCCATAGATTACCCCTCTGATGCATTTGATCAAGCAGTGATTGGGAGATCCACGGGGTGTTCCTTTTTTTGACTACTTGTTTGGAGAAGGGTGCGAATATGTCACAGGCTGCATTGAAGGTAGCAATAAAGTAGGTGAGAGCTGCATCCACAGATTGTGCAGTGTGAATAGGGGACCAGTCGCAGGAGGCTAGGTGAGACTTGAAATGCTCTAGGGCTTCTTTTTTTAGTCGTCTATGTTCAGTGACACTAGAGGGGTGGGGGGAATTCTGGCGGACCAAAGGCAGGTAACAGGTGAGTGGTCACTAATTGAGTCGGGGAGCACAGTGACTTGGGAGATGTTCTTAGGTCTGTTAGTGAAGATGAGGTCTATTAGGGTTGAGGTCCCAGTTCTAGTGTTCCATCTGGTCGGGGAGTTGACGACCTGGGTGAGGTCACAAGCAAGAGCTGCTTCCTTGCTGGGGGACGATGCTGATGCCAGCCAATTGACATTGAAGTCTCCTAGTAAGATGACTTCACTAGTAGGAGGAAGGTGGGAGATACTGTCAAGAACTGATTCAAAAGCTAGCTTTTGGTTGCTGGGGGTAATATAAACTGCCATAATATAGAGGGTTTTACCTGGGTTGCCCAGACTGAGATTGACTGTTAGGGTCTGGGCTCCATACATAGGTGGTGGTGTGTGGACCTCAAAGGATCGAAGGGAGGATTTTACATAGATGGCACAACTGCCTCCCCTCTTGCTAAACCTATCAGCTCGGTAGAAGGTGTAGTCACAGAGGGTGACTGCCCCGTTGGGTATCCTATCCGAAAGCCAGGTCTCAGACACAGCTAAGTCATCTGGTGAGTGCTGGGCAATCCAGCCCTGGAGAGGGATGAGTTTTTTTTGGAGGCTGCAGATATTAATTGTTGCCAGCAGGAGGCTTCCATGTTTGACTGGAGAGACAGTAGAGGGAGGTGGTCCAGGGTTGTGGTGTATATTACCTGAAAGCAGCAGGAGGAGGAGGAGGAGAGCATGCCATAGAAGGGCTAGCCTGAGCAGTTTTGGAGTGGCTCTATTAGTCTGGGAAGTAGTGTTTTTTTAACGTGTGTGGTAGGGACAAGGAGGGTTCATATGAGGTGGGTTATCAAGGTGACAGGAAGGAGGGTACCTGGTTGGATGTTATCTGGAGGGGTAGGGGCTGTAGCTTGGGGGTATCAGAGTAGTTGTGCAGCAAGAGTTGTGTGCATGGGGACTGGTTATTAGGGCTGGGAGGGAGTAGGCACATGAAGGGGCATGTAACTTGGGGTGGGGGGGCATGGGGTAGGCAATTTGAGCAATTTGAGGCCATGACAGATAATTATGGTGTTGTAGGTAGTGTAACCGCCATGTAGAAGATGTTCCACGGGGGGGATAGGAGTGCTAGTTGGGGGATCATAGAGGCAAAGAGGACAGGCATCGCAAATAGTGGGAACATTATGCTATAGGGATGGTTTGAAGAGAGGAGTGGCCACTAGTGGTGAGCTGGTATAAGCTGCAGCTGGAGAAGTGGGCTGTTAGATTAATTTCGTCACGTGATATGATGATCCCTATTTATGTGCGAGCCGACCAAGGGTGGTGGTGGGTCGGTGGGGAGCCGAACGCTACAAGCTGACCAAGGGTGGTGGTGGGGGCGATGGGAAGCTGAACATGGAGCATTTGGTGAGACAATCCTCAGTACATCTGTGTGAGAGCTCAGCAAAACAGTCGCTCTCAGGAGCAGTGCAGACCATCGGATCACCGTACCTGGGCAGAATTTTTGGCGGCTCCTGGTGGGCTGTGGAGGAGAGCTATGCAGAGTCCTCATGACCTCCATTGTCCTTGAGGGTCGGTTGTAGAGGAAGGAGAAAACCTGATTATATAGGTCATGGGAAGGGAGGAGCAGAGGGGCTGGGCTGTCTCGGGCTATGGGGTTACAACAGCAAGGAGCTGGATTAAATTGAGGGACTTTAGTCAGGCTATGCAGGGTAAAATTGAGACTTTTGTCAGGCTATTCAGTAAATTAGGTAACCTGATAAATTAATAAAAGGTAGCTCGCCTATTACTTCAGCAAACGTTGTGAAAAATTAAAAAAACGGTGGATTAAATAAAGTAGTAGAACGCTAACTTGCTTACTACTTAAAGTTACTTTCCTAACCAAATAGCAGAGCTTTCAATGTGATGCACAGATTAGAGAAACTCAGTTAAAATGGGAGCAGATTTAAAATAGCATGCAGTAAAGACATGTACGCCGAACAAAAATGTCCTTAAGAAAAAAAGACACCAAAAAGCTGTTTTTGAATCCTCAGTTCATCTGTGTGAGAGCTCAGCAGACACAGTCACTCTCAGGAGCAGCGCAGACTGTCAAATCACCGTACCTGGGCAGAATTTTCAGTGGCTTCTGGTGGGCTGTGGGGGAGAGTTATGTGGAGCCCTCATGACCTCCATTGTCCTCGAGCATCGGCTGGGCAGAATTTTGGGAGTCTCCTGGTGGGCTGTGGGGGAGAGCTATGCAGAGCCCTCATGACCTCCGTCGTCCTTGTGGGTCAGCTGGGCAGAATTTTCGGCGGCTCCTGGTGGGCTGTGGGAGAGAGCTATGCAGAGCCCTCATGATCGCTGTCATCCTCGAGGGTCAGCTGTGGAGGAAGGAGAAAACCAGATCATATAGGTCATGGGAGGGGAGGAGCAGAGGGGCTGGGCTGTCTCAGGCTATTAACCAGATGAATGGCCGAGTAGAAACTTGGAAGCAAAAAGTGGGAGACCCTCCATCTGGAGTAACCAGTTTACCTCTCTGGATTCAGTTTGGACACCAGTACTTTTTCATTTAGTGCATCTGGCCAATGCCTAATGGAAGTAATTACCCTGTATGTGGGTTGTTTTCTCTCAGTTTACTGAGTTTTGAAAGTTCTGAGCCTGGATGTGCTTCTTTGTGATCATACGTACCACCTTCATTTCCTCATGAAATATGGGAAAGTGTCCTAGTACTGGCTGAGTGTGCCAATCTCCAATTTCAGAACCAGAGTGTTCACTGATTTTTGTGTTTCTTTTGCCTATTCTAAATGGGAATTCATGAACTTCTGTACTCTGAAGGATCTGCAATACCAGTATGTGTAGCCCTATGGGGGTTCATCTTCGCTTTGTGATTATTCCTACTTTGTTACGTGAATAAAAGTCACACTCTAGAATCCCAGCCTGGTTTGGACAGTATTGCTGTTGTTTCCTTGTGTCTGGATTTACTTGGGTGCCCCTGTCCAGAAGTGCAAACCTAACATAATGGTGAGCAAATGTTTTCTCCCAGGGACCTGGGTCGCTGGCCATGGTAATTGGTCCCATCGGGTGTGTACCAGGTAGTTGCCACTCTTGGTTGACTGTTTTTGTATAACAGTCTGGTCCACTGAGTCTAATGGTGGCCTTTCTTCCTTTTTCTCTAAGTGTAATTCATTATGTAAACCTCTACCCCTCTCTTTTGCCCCTAGACATTTGTGCTGAGAGGAGAAGCCCTGCTGGTTAAACAAGGGGGGCTGGTGGGGGCTACATGTATTTTACAAATACACTAAAATAAAATACAGTAGGGTTGATGAGGCTGAGGCCTCCCTGTTTTGCTGAAAGATACAATATTTCTCTTTTTGTGGGGTTGAGTCTACTACCCCACACTACCCAAAAGATCTGACTCAAAAGAATGGTTTTACAAGCTATTGGTATAGGGTAGACCATACTTAGGTACAGAAAAATAAGTATCAAAAATGTTTTAATTACCAGAACTTTTTTTGTTTTTGTCTGTTGCCATTGTTTCCATTTTGCTACTTTTTGTTTACCAATTTCTATTTTTTTCTTCCCAGTTTAATAAACAGTTGTCTCCCCTCTCATATTTTATGCCCAGTATTGTACTAGGTTCATCTGTGACAGGTAGATTAGCAATAGTAGAGACCTTCTCAGTAGTGTTACTTGAAATGTATCCATGGCATTTGTTTATGTTCAGTGATGCCCCAGTAACTTCTGCATATTTATAGAAATGTAAGACTGCCCCTTACCCTGATTCAGTATTGGCTAGGAAAAGGCAGACATTGTCTGCATATGCTATTACTTTCATAGACATATTCCCCATGAGGGGTCAGCCCTGTGACAGTTACATCCCCTTGAATATATCTTCGAACCAGGTCTAGACAAAAAATGTACAGTAAGGGGCTCATAGGACAGCCCTGTCTAACCCCATGCTTATTCAAAATGTATGACCCCAAATACCCACTAACTAGAGGAATCATGAAGGTCTTGCTGTATATTTTCCTTATCCATTCACAAAATACATGTGGAATTCCATAAGATTGTAGAACAGATAATAGGAAGGAATGTGATATTTTGTAAAAGGCCTTTTCCTGGTCCATCGACATGATATATCCATGTATTTTACCTTCCTTTCCTTGCTCCACTAGTTCTCTAACCAAAAGTAGGTTTTCTGCAATACTTCTTCCTGGAACTGAACACGTTTGTTACAGTAAAATTAAAAAGGAGGCTGCTTTTGCTAGGAGGGTTGTTAATATGTTCATTAGAATCTTAAAATCTGTATTTAAGATACTCAGGAGACTCCAATTATTGAGGTCTGACCTATCATTTTTCTTATATATAAATATTTGTATTGCTATACAAAAATGAAAATCAAATTTGTCAGATGATAATATCCAATTAAAAACTACAAATAAACATTTCCACCAGATCTATACAAATTTTTTTATAAAATTCTGATGTGAGATCATGTAGGCCAGGTACCATATTGTTTTTCAAATTCTTATGGCTTGTTTAATTTCTTCCTTTGAGATGGGGGACACCATGTCATTTTGTACAGTTTGTGGCAGTAATCCTAAACAAATAGTTCAGATATTGTGCAATATTTTCTTGTTCTATAGGGGGAGCTGCATTTAACCGTCAAAGGTGGGAATGTACTATCTGCAGCACCTCAGGGGTTGTATGAACCACTTTTCCATCTTCTGAGTTTAAAGAAGATATTGTTTTTTTTTTTGAGTAATTAAATAATGGACTGTTTATGTTTTGTAGACCCCTGTGGTTTTTGGGGCCTGTCTGTATCTGTTGATATATCACTGTATTGCATTTGTGATTGCACTGTTTGATTCTGTGGTCCTTTCACTATTGTGAACATAAAATAAAATAAAATTTTACATGATTAAAAAAATAGAAGATATTGTCTTGTCCTGGACTCTTTTTTTTTTTTACAGCTGGAGAAAATATCTTCACACATCATCTTTCCAGGTGTACATATCCTATGTTCCAATAATAGAGATATGGCCCTATCATACTGGAGTTTTTCCATTTCCTTTTTCATTTTGGGGATTTGTGTTAAAAAGCCTCTATGTCCGGAATTTATTGAGGTGTATAATTTTGCTAAATGCCCTTGGAGAGTAAGATATTTTTAATATTTTGTGATATTTTATGTTTGTGCATATTGCATGATGTCGGTTTTAACCATTTTTTTTTGTTTCAGACCACCAGATACTGATATCTTCTGTAAAACCTGCTACTGTCATTCTAGCCCTAATATGTCCTGAAGTTGACTAGTTAAGTCCTCATTTTCTAAAACTGTTTTATTAAGTTTCCAATAGCTTTTAACTATGGGTATGTTTTCCATTAAATCTAAAAGAAGGTTAAAATGGTATGATCTGAGATTTCTAGGGGACTAGTCCTAGCTGTCACAATTTCCAGGTATTTTGAAACAAATAGGAAATCTATATGGGTTGCATGTTTAGCTCGAAAATATGTCTGCCCTCCTTGTTTATGTAGTGTTCTATATGAGTCTTTTAATCCTGCCGTGTTAATGATTTGTTGTAGACAATTGGTGTCTCAAAATTCTTTGGGGGTTTTTGCACCCCTATCATTTTTAAATAGTACACAATTAAAATCCCCACCCCATAATATATGTTTAATTGTATGTAAATATGGTTTCACACAATTAAACAGGTCAACTCTACTTTTTGTTTGTGGAATATATATATATATATATATATATATATATATATATAATATGGTGAACTGTCAGATAAATGCTTCATCTACACAAGTGCTGTTTGACCTCGGGTAACCTCATGCCTATTGCATATATATATATTTATATATATATATATATATATATATATATATATATAAGGCAAAAACTCCATTTAGTGCATCAGTTAGGGTTGTTCCACACGACAAAAGTGAAATTGGTTAGGGTTGAGCTGACCCTCAGCCCAATGGCATTGGCAGGCATTGGGGTCTTCGGTCCTAACTTTCACCCCATCACATGTCTAAGGAAGCAGAGGAATAGGAGAATGGGGTGAGAGTTGGGACCGAGACAAGACAATCACCTGTCTGCTGAGGTGACCAGAGGTCAAAGAGGTTTCAACCCTAACATCGAATTCCTCACTTTTGTCAGTGTGGAACAACCCTAACTGATGCATTAAACAGAGTTTTTTGCCTCTAATTTCCCTTCTTTTTGAGAATGATAACGAGAAATAGTGAATGTAGTTCGGTGGCGGGAGCACGTGATGTCTTGTCACATAGCAACATTGTGCCCGCAAACGCAAATCATAATGCACATGGTGATGCAAAGCGAAACAGAAAGAGAGACAGTACTGTAGACAGAAATGTTAAAAATAATGGAAACGCAACAGCAAATGAAAACGCAAAAGGTTACGCACATGGTAGCGTAAACGTGAATGGTAAGTGAAACGGGTACGGAACCACAAGTGGAAACGGTAATGGTAACAGTAATTTAAGCATGCAGGCTGGGTTTCCCCAAAAGCTGTATAGAGAAAGACAGTGAGTACAAAGAATGTATGCAAAATTATGAGTCTCAGGACACAAAAAGGAAGACTTGGAATAGTAAATTGCTTATATTTCAGGAACCGTATAACATAGAAAAAAAATTTAAAAGTCATATGAATTATCACTGTCCTGGCTAGGTTTAATCATAGCCCTATTAAGGGGCTAAGAAATTTTTCAATGAAAAGTCCGTATCTCACACGGTTTTCGAGATACGGCCCTGACAAGCATGGCGAACGCCATAAAGTTATCCTATGGGAAAAAAACAGAAGTTCGGAGTGCCATAACTTTGCCTCCCTGTAATATTTTTTCACCAAACCACTGAAAGGCACATCTGTTGGATGTTGGCTGTGTTCTCTGCAAATTTCAGACTAAAAGACCAAGCGGTTATTTTGCAGCAGGGCGCCAAACGATTACTGCAATGCGTTATACGCCGTAATGTTATCCTATGGGAAAAAGTGTCAATTTTGGAGTACCGTAACTTTGCCACCATGTAATATTTTTTCAACAAAACACTGAAAGGCACATCTGTGAGATGTCATCTGCTTTCCCTCCAAATTTCCGCCCAAAACTCCAAACCGTTCTTTTGCAGTGCGGTGCCAAAGAATTGCTGTCAGTGACCCACAGCCTTGACAAGTACTGTCGCAATTTGCGAAAGCTTTTGCAAGAATTTGCAACACTTTCGTGAGTGCGACAGTACTTTGCAAACATACTTTTTCCAGAAATTTGAAAAACATATTTCTGGGGTGTTTTACCCCAAAATAAAGACATGGCTAGCATCCTCAGGCTCCGACTAGGTGGATACAAAAAGAATTAGGTTGATAGAGGGTCCCAAATTTAAATGCTAAGCATTTTTCTGATCACTAACTGAAAACAAGATGGTGGATTCGCAAAAGTAAGAGGGCAATTTACGAAAGTAAAAAGTGCATTTGCGACAGTGTCGAACTTTTTAACTTTTCCCATTGACTTATAATGGGAAATTGTTTTTTGAATAACTTTTGAACCATTTAATATTTTTTCATGAAATCTTCAAAAGGCACATTGGGGACCCTGGCTGCACATTTCCTAAAGATTTTGGACTGGTCGAGCAAACCGTGCGACCTGTATGTGCAACCGTAGAATTCCAGAAAAGGCGTAAACGTACCACACATCACATTTAATAACTCCACAGCTGTACATCTGACTGGTACGAAACTTAGCAGATCCCAAGGCCTATGGATCTTGATCATGTAATCCAAATTTCAGGCAAATCCATTAAACGGTTGCAAAGTTATTAAGATGCAAACTTTTGGGTTTAACATAGAAATGGCTCCTCAACCCTAACTATGGTAGCACTACCGTGCTACCATAATATATATATATATGTATGTATATACATATATATATATATATATATATATATATATAAAATACAAAATCACACATGCCCCCACAATGCAAAGCATCATGGGCTGCATATGCAAATCACCACAGAATGTTATGCTGGTTCAACTTTAAGCAGAATTGCATGGTGCCGAAAGGCCTCTCACGAGTTTGCAAAGGGTGTTAACAGATGACATGAACCGTGTTTCATCCGACCAGGACTCATCAGTATGCCTCGTCTGTTTGACACCCCAGTGGAATGAACCAGCTACCCTATGATATGTGTCTTGGTTATGTTGTGGTGAACCCATTAAAATAAAAAAAACTATTTAAAGACAAAGAACCTCTATGGCAAACACTGAGGCAAGGTTACCCAAAGGGCATTTGGCTGGGAAGCCAAGTTTCAAGAAAATACAAAATCACACATGCCCCCACAATGCAAAGCATCATGGGCTACATATGCAAATCACCACAGAATGTTATGCTGGTTCAACTTTAAGCAGAATTGCATGGTGTCGAAAGGCCTCTCACACAGTTTGCAAAGGGTGTTAACAGATGACATAGACACGTGTTTCGTCCTGGGACTCATCAGTATACCTCGTCTGTTGACACCCCAGTGGAAATGCTGTCTTAGGGTGCTAGTTCATTCCACTGGGGTGTAAACCAGACAAGATACTGATGAGTCCTGTGAGAATTAAACACGGTCTATGTCATCTGTTAACAACACTGCAAACTGTGTGAGAGTTCTTTGCACCATGCAATCTACTTAAAGTTGAACCAGCATAACATTCTGTGGTGATTTGCATATGTAGCCCATGATGCTTTGCATTGTGGGGCATGTGTGATTTTATATTTTCTTGAAACTTGGCTTCCAGCCAAATGCCCTTTGGAATCCTTGCCTCAGTGTTTACACAGAGGTTCTTTTGTCTCTTATATATATATATATATATATATATATATATATGTATTTTTAATTTTCAATTTTCTATTTTCCTCCTTCCCCTCACCCCAGAGTTGTGCTTCTTCAGGAGACTCCTACATGTCCCCCACACAACTTGCCTGCCTGAAATCTCCAGGGGTTCCCCATGGAGCCATGGTTATACCCACCAGGCGGGTACGGGGTGGGGCCAGGACACCCCAATATCTACAAATTTCATCGGGTCCCCCGGTGGTCAGGCAGGCAGTCATAATTAGAGCTGGCACTGGAGCTCCATCTATCTGCACTCTGGGCTGCTTTTTCCTCCTTTCTTCTCTGTGTGGTGTGTGCCCTGATGTCAAGATGTTACATGGGGTCAGAAAAGAAATAGATCTTGTCCACTCCTTCCCCCTGGAGAAGACAAGCAGACCCTGGGACACTCAAGGCTTCTCCCCTGGCCATCCATCCAGTAACCCAAGTCCACTCCCAAACCCAGGTTGCCAGTGTCACGAGCGGGAATCCAACCACTGTGCTGATGGGTCGCCTGGAGCATATATATCAATAGCTCTCCAGGATGCGTTATTTTGGAAAAAAATCAATCAATATTGCTCATCCCGGTAATATATCTATGATCCTAGAAATGTTAATGTCATGTCCACTAAATAGTACCCCAACCCCATCACATGCTTCTGTGCTATAAGTAAAGTGTGAAGGCCCCCTGGACCATAACTTTTGTGCTACTGCCACTAGTGAGGTGGTGTTCAGCCTAGTGTCTTGTAGAAAACACACATCACAATTTAGGTCTTGTAGGACAGAAAAAGTGATTAACTGACACCTAGCATTTTTAATGCTATTAACATTAATAGAGGCAACAGAAAATAGGGCACTATTAGGTGTCATGAATATATGAATGTCAAGAGGTTGTGCCTAGGTGTGTACTTCACCTGGTATGAGTGCCTAGGGGTCCTCTTCTTCTGGTATCTACAACAGGATGGGAAGGTACATCGTCCTCAGAATCAGAGGTCTGGACATGTTGAGAGGATATTGTAGAAGAGGAATACTTGTCCTCACTGGGGACTATACTTCTATTTTTAGGGGCTAGGGCTTCAAATCTGTTAGAGAGCAAAATGACTTGTGGAGAGGTAGTAGGTTTTTGCATTTTGGATTTTAAAATCTGTTGTCTGAGAGTTCATGTTTTTTGAGACAACAGTCATCTGGGGGGGGGGAGGCACAGCAATCTCAGGAGCCAGGGGGATATCTTGGGGTGGAGTTTCTTCTCTGATATCTGCGTAGGGTATTCTGCAGCTCCAGGATCCTGGGGTACAGATGCTGGGGTCTGTGCTGCAGTCAGGGCATCAGGTTGTGGTTCCTGAGGATTAGTATGTTCTACCATGGCACTCTGTTTCAAAAGAGGTTCCTGAGTGGGGGGGGGGTTCTTTTTCTTGATTCTGGGGGGTTTCAGAAGGTGTTACATTTGTATTGTCAGCTGTATGTCGTGCTGCAGCTGTGTCTTTTTTCTGTGCTTAGTCAGGATTGTGGTATGGTCAGGCCTATCATCCCTATTATATGTGCCCCATGGGCAGGAACGATAGGAATGACCAGGTTCCTCGCATAAATTGCAAATAACACCAGTAGAACAATTAGCACTGTGATAACCATACTCAAAACAAGCAGTATATTTAATGTTGTCACAAGCTGAGCTTAAATGGGTATATGAACCACACTTAAAGCATGTTTTTGGTTGGCCTGGGTAAAAACAATGACCTAGTTCTCGGCCCAAAAACAAACTTCTGGGGTGAATCCCATCAGGCCCCATTGCTTTATCCACCTTCAGTTTTAAGAGTTTTTTCAGAATCCTTTCTTCTGTGAAAGGACTAATAACAACCCCCCTATCCAAAGTGCTTCTATTGACTGGATTAGGTATCTCCCCCTGCTTTTCCATTGTTAATACTGAGCAGAAGTATTCATTCAGTATCCCTGCTTTTTCACTGTCACTCTCTGCCCAACCACCTTCCTCTTTATTCAGCCTCAGTATCCCTAACTCAGTCTTTCTTTGCTCTCTAATGTACATATAAAAGGTTTTATCCCCCTTCTTAACCGAGTTGGCTATCTTTTCCTCAGTTTGGGCCTTTGCTATTCTGACTGTCTTCCCCGCTTCCTTCTGCTTTAACTGGTACAGTTCTTTGTCCTGCTTCTTCTGTGTTTCCTTATACTTCCTGAATGCTATCTTTTTCACCTTAACCTTCCCTGCCACTTCTTTTGAGAACCATAGTGTTTTTTTCTTTTATTTTGATTTATTTGCTTCACACAAAGGCTTGTTGTCTCTGTGATGGCAGTTTTGATGTTTCCCCATTGTTGCTCCACCCCACCTTCTTGCCTGTTTGCTAGTGCTTTTCTGAGGTACTCTCCCATTTTGACAAAATCAGCCCTCCTGAAGTCCAGTACCTTCACTTTTGTATGGCTTGACTCTACAGCTAAATTTATTGTGAACCACACTGTTTGGTGGCTGCTTGTTCCCAGATGGCTACCCACTTCAAGATCAGAGATCCTCTCTCCATCCCCATTTGACAATACCAGGTCTAAGATTGCTCCCTCCCGAGTGGGTGCCAAAACTAGCTGTCTGAGGCATGCCCCCTGTAGGGAATCGAGAATTGCCCTGCTCTTGGATGTGGCTACAGCAAAGGTGTTCCAGTTAACATCTGGCATATTCAGGTCCCCCATCAGCAATATCTCCCCTTTCTCTGCCATCCCAAGGATGCCTTCTATCATTTCCTTGTCTATTTCCTCCCCCTGTGCGTGAATCACTCGCCTGGCACCCAAGGTCAGTCATACCCCTGGATAAGTGCTACTCTCACGTCTGGGGGTGCAGGGCATGGCCATGAGCAGGCAAAATCACCCCCCTATTTTCCACCTCCATTTTTAGTCCCCAGGAGCCGGACATGCAATGGCATTGGAGTCACGTACAAGCCGACGCCTGCCGTGCTCCCCCCACTTGAGCACACAACTGTAGTGCAGCTGGCCTCTGCCAGCTGCCGCTGCAGTGTGGTGCATTGCACCCACCCACCCCAGAGGAAGGAGAGCAGTCATAGGACGCTTAGTCCTTCCTCTTCCCTGCCAGCCCCCGACAGCCTGAGTCCATTCCCGAACCCGGGTCACCAGCGTGGCACAAGGTGTGGCGTCCAGTGCTTCAACCCTCAGCGCCACCAGGTCAGCTATGCTTCTCTTTCTAAATGTGCTCTTTCTTCTGCTGCAGTTATTTCAAGCAATTTATGTTCTTTATACTGTAATGAACACGGGTGTAGTTTTGAAGGTACCTTTGTTTGTTTTACAGTGTCAGGTTCATTTAAAGTCCATTCCATAAAAACATCAGAAAGTTCCTCAGGTAGTTCCAAATCATTGGTCCTAGATAATTCACCATGTTCAGCCTCTTGAGAAGGGGAGACAAGGGAGGAACCTATCTCCCCTCTCTCAGCTCCTAACCTTCCTTCTGGATCCACTGGAGTGACCATCTTGGCTGACAGCCAAAATCTCCCCCTCTGGTGAGTAGGGGAATTTCCCCGGTGCCCTAGCCAAATTTCTCCCCATTCACTAAAAATACCACCAACAGCTTAATCTGGTTCAAAGTCAGTTGGCATTCATCTGTATCCCCTTCCCCCAGGTCTTGCCTGAAAATTGGCAAAATTTGTCTAGTGCACTTACCCGGTCAACACAAACCAAATAAATAAATAAAATGAAAAGAATGTAAAACCAATATCCATGTTTCATCAACCTGTCAAGGAAGTATATGAGTCCAGTAAGAGAGGGAATAAAAAAATTGAGTTATTGCGGTTTTTAAGAAGTTTTTGAAAGGAAAAAATGATTTAAAAAAAAAAGGTCAGCCCCTGGCATGTAAAATATGAATGAAAAAGTAATATCTTGGTTGGCCCGGTGGTGCTGAGGGTTGAGGAGCTGGACACCACACCTTGCACCATGCTGGCAACCTTAGTTCGGGAACAAGCCCGGGTCATCAGTGGTCAGCAGGGGAGGGAAGAGATTGATCATCTGGAGGACATCTTTCTCTCTTCCTGGGGAGGGTTCAGGGGAGTGATTGCTACTGGAGTGGCCTCTGGAGGCGTCCAGAAGTGCCCAATGTAGCAGTGCTGCGAACGCAAGGGGGCAGAGTTATGGCATAGCGTTGCCTTGTCGGCCGCACTCCACAGGGGGCAGAACACATAAAGAAGAAACATTCCTACCCGGGGATAGGCGATAGCACTTCGGTCCTAGGACCACACTCCAATGCCGGGCTTCCTCCTCTCCATGGCAGACCCGCATGGTCCCGAGGCTCTACACTATAGATAGAGTGCTCTGGGCAGGTAGGGTGGCCCTTCATCTGGGGGGGGGGCTCAGATCCGGATGTTGCATTGGGCTATGCAGGGGAGAGGTAGGGAGGTCTCAGGTTGGAGGTAGAGACCTGGACAACCGAGGATGCCTGAGAGAGTTCCCCAGTGTGGCGCAGAAAAAAGAGTTAAAAAAAAAAGTAATATATGGTTTAAAAAATAGAATGCACAAGTAACACAGTACCTATATTTTTTAAAATTAGGCATGTATTAATTTTACTATCAGAACTCTTTCACTGGAACATGTGAAATTAGGAAAGTGCTTCATGGTTGCTTTCAGTTTGAAGACCATATCTGTATAACAAATCAGTCACACTGTTTTTGATATGCAGCTTCCTTACTATGACAGACAGGGTCTCTGCTGCTCTTGAAATGTGTCAGTTCTTAGATGTAGCTAACAGGGTGTCAGATGTCTGGACGTGCCATCAAGTTAGGAATGGTTTAATTGCTTCTCCTACAAACAGTCTAGCTTATTTCCCTTAAATTTCTTTTCAGCCAAAACACATATTGTTAAACATCTTGCCACATTAAACAGGGGCAATGCCTGAAAAAAGATGGACAATTACCTAGATTCAGGGATAGATCTTAAAAATGTGTACCATTCTTTCATAAATAGAAATTGCCATTCAAATTACAGTGTGCAATGTTTAACCAAGATGTGACCTGGGAAGTAACTAATTCTGCCTCACAGGGTAGACTAGCAGCCTCCTCCCTGAACCCATATATGAACAGGTAATTTTATAACCATGAATACACATAGCCTAGTGGCCCACTTCCAAAACCCAAAATGTGGCTCAGTACAGGTATGTTTACACAGGTGGTACAATAAATGCAAAACACCAGCTAGTAAAAATATAATTCAGAAGATTGATACCTTTAAGAAGTCTATGTATGAAGTAACTCAGGTTCTCATACTGTTTGTTGTCCCAATGTCAACATCGATTAGTTCATTTCATTTAATTGCTTGTTTTTTTTTTTAAATAAGTAGCTGAAAAAGCATTATGAACGTTATAATACCCTATCTTCCTCCTACCCAACACCTCTCTGTTGTAACTGTGGTATCATACACCATCTGCTTGTTTCACATTGAAAACAAAACAGTGCTCCGTCTCATTTTGATCCTTATCTTCCCCTCAGGTTCAGCACAGCAAAGCTCAGGATCACTGCACTTTGAATATTGGGAGGTACTGGGCCATATTGGGATTTTGGGGAGGGGGGCTGCTAGACTACCAGGAGAAGGGAAAGTTTTTTTTTCATACTGGGCCATATTAGGATTTGGGAAGGGGGCCACTAGACTACTAGGTGAAGGGGGGGTTGGTTTCAAATACTGGACCATCTCGGGATTCGGGAAGGGGGGCCATTAGACTACCATGTGAATGGGGAATTTTTTTTTTCATACTGGGACATTTCCAGTATTCGGGGAGAGGGGCTGCTAGACTACCATGAAAATGGGTAATTAGTTACATATACTGGGCCATATCCAGATTCAGAGAGGGGACCCACTATACTGTACTAACAGATGAAGGTTTTTTTTCCATACTGTGCCATATCAGGATTCGGTGGGGGGGGGGACTGCTAGACTACCAGGTGAAGGGAGAATTTTTTTTTCATATTGGGCCATATTGGTATTTGGGGAGGAACTGCTAGACTACAATATGAAGGGGAATTTTTTTTTTCATACTGGGCCATCTCGGTATTCTGGGAGGGGGGCAGCTACACTACCAGGTGAACTTTTTTTTGTTTGTCTGTTTTTAAATACCAGGTCATATTGAGATTGGGGATGGGGCTGTTAGACTACCAGGTGAAGGGTGATTATAAGCAAACAGATAGAGGCAAGTGGCAACAGAGCTCTGTTATTAGTCTTCTTGTGGGATATTCTCAAATGGAGTCCAAAAGAAGTGTGCTCTGAGACCAGACGTGCTCATTAAATAAATAAGTTCAACAAATGAAAATAAGAGCACCGTCCACCATCATATCAGTGAAATATTTATTGCTTTCAAAAGTTACCAAAGCATACACATCTCCAAACATGCAAGTGTGGAACACTCCCCCTGTAGCCCCGACTGGTTTTGTGCGTGCGCACTTCCTCCTAGGTTTTTTTTAGTACTGTTTCCATATCAGGATTCAGGGGGGGCAGCTACACTACCAGGTGATAGAGGTTTGTTTTCATATTAGGCCTGATCAGGATTCAGGAGGGACCACTAGACTGCAATCTACAATGTGAAGGTTTTTTTTTCATACTTGGTCATCTCGGTATTCTGAGAGGGGGGCCACTAGACTACCAGGTGAAGGGGGATTTTTTTTCATACTGGGCCATACTGGGATTCAGGTAGGGGGGCCTCTAAACTACCAGGTGAATGAGGAATTCATTAATTAAAATAACAGGCCACATCAGGGTCTGAGAGTGGTGCAGCTAACCAACAGAACTGAGTGACATTACTTAAGACTCCCTGGCACTGTTATTAATTGAACTGAGACACAATACTGGGGGACTGGGTTTGAATCTCATCTATACTTAGCTCTGGACTATTACTACAACTGGACAAAAACATACCATCACTATAGAGGACCTCAAATGTTACGTCCTCAGGGGGATCATCGTCCTCTTCATCCTCAACACCATTACCAATCTGGATCACTACTGCAGGTATGATCCAAATCATCATAAAATGGACAGGTTACTTGGCTACCACCAGACTTCCTATTGTTGACCTTAAAGGGAAACATCCACATAAGAACGGGTCCTACCTCAGTGAGAGGCAGGACTCGATTAACTCTTGCCTAAAAGCAGCATTTTTTCAATGTCCTGTGACTCTTTTAATTTTACAATTTATCTGGTTGATCCTGCCTGCCTCTCCACTAGCATTTTAAATAATATCACACTGAGCAACAATCCCACAACCACCCACGGCTGTCCCAAGAATGATGTTTCATGTGGGGAGCAGACACAGGTCTGTCCATTACCTTAATGTATAGTTGGAGCTTCCAAGTGCTCCGGTTTCGAACGTGCACATCTCAGTGTTGTACTGAAACCAGTTATAGACTGGCAGGCATCTTTAACAGCCCTTCAGCTGACTACCCTTTTTAGTAAATCATGGGAGAATGCTGTGGTACCTGAGGACTGGAAGAAGGTGGATGTGATTCCCCTTCACAAAAGTGGGTGCCAGACAGAAGCAGGAAACTACAAACCTGTCAGTTTGACCTCAGTGGTAGGGAAAAATGATGGAATCACTTCTGAAGAAAAGAATTGTTGAGTACCTCGAGGCCAGTGGGGCACAGGACCCAAGGCAGCATGGATTCACAGCTGGATGGTCATGTCAGACAAATCTAATCGATTTATTTCACTGGGTGACCAAAGTAGTAGACCAGGGAGGGGCTGTGGACATGGCCTACCTAGACTTTAGGAAGGCATTTGACACAGTCCCACACAAAAGATTAATAAACAAATTAGCCAGCCTGGGAGTGGTAGCCTGGGTAAAACATTGGCTGGATAACAGGATGCAGAAGGTAATAGTAAATGGAGTCCACTCTGAAGAAAGGGGGGTTACTAGTGGGGTACCACAGGGTTCAGTACTGGGTCCAGTACTTTTAAAAGTCTTTATAAGTGACACTGCAGAGGGACTAGAAGGAAAAGTATGCCTCTTTGCAGATGACATAAAGATCTGCAACAGGATTGATATACAAGTGGGGGGTGGAAAGGATGAGAAGAGACTTGGCAAAGTTGGAGAATGGTCAGAAGTATGGCAGTTTGGATTCAATGCAAAGAAGTGCAAAGTAATGCACCTGGGAGACAAAAACCCAGAGGAAGAGTGCACAATGGGGGGAGGGAGAGGTAGTAACAACAACAAAAATGGAAAGGGACCTGAAGATAATCATATCAGATGACCTAAAGGTTAGCAAGTAATGTGAGAAGGCAGTAGGGATGGCTGGGGGAATACTGGGATGTATAGGGAGAGGCATCACTAGTAGAAAACAAGAAGTTGTTATCCCTCTGCACAGTCAGTTGGTGAGATCCCATCTGGAGTACTGCATTCAATTCTGGAGACCCCGTCACTGCAAGGACATAGACAGGATGGAGGCAGTCCAGAGGAGAGTGAATAAAATGGTGCAGGGTCTGCAACAGAAGCCATACGAGGAACGACTAAAGGAGCTTAATATGTGTAACCTTGAAGAAAGTCGGGAGACGGGGGACATGATAGAAACTTTTAAGTACCTGATGGGAATCAACAAAGTCCAAGAGGGTAGAATATTTCAGAAAAAGAGATGCGCAAGAACATGGGGACACAATTTGAAGATAGAGGGGGACAGCTCAAGGGCAATGTGAGGAAGAATTTTTTCAAAGAGAGGGTGGTGGACACATGGAATGGCCTTCCTGAGGAGGTCATGGGATTCAAGAATGCATGGGACAGATATAAGGCAATTCTAGTGGGGGTAGGAGGAAGTAGGCTGTTGGTTAACTAGGATCTGCAGCTTATCCGTTAGGTAGGGAAATGGGCAGACTAGGTGGGCCAAGCGGCCCTTATCTGCCATCAAAGTCTATGTTCTATGTTTCTATGTAAATCTAACCACAAATTTTACTTCCTGGAAGGTCATGTGGAGGACACTGGGAGTGATGGGATACTGACAGACTGTGGACTTCTGGTCTAGAGTCTGCATCACGGCCACACTAATGATTAAACTGTGCTAAAAGTGAAACATTTTTAAAACCGTTCCCAAGCCTAGGTATTTACTATAGCTTAAACGTGTTTTTTAAAAATGTTTTACATCAATGATAAGTGTGGCCGCAAACCATGCTTGGCAAGTTTAAAATGTTTTATGCAGGTTAAACTGTTTTAAACACTTAAGTGTGTACAGGGCATTAGATGCAGCATTTCCTTTTTGGTTGGGCTCTGCTCTAGGGCCCTGTTTTTTCGCAGAGTTTTGCAACATATTTATCCTACACTTTCAGTGTGTGATGTCTTCATAGACCTCTCAAGCTTTGCTCTCAGGCTTTGTGGACAACTCAAACCTCAAGTGTATAAAAAAAGTCATAATGTAGAGCACCCGTTACAATACATTTTTCCTGTATAAGTGACTATGGGTCATTACACACTGATAACCATGAAGTAATCTGCCATTACACATGACATTACAGGTTGTAATAGTGGTCAGAAGACAATATACAGCTGGCAGTCACCAGTCTCACACAGCATGAGCTCAGTAACTTTCTTTCAGCTGCATATATTATTGCAGGTCTATCAGAGGTTTCTCATCATCAACCTTACTTCCTACAGTAATTTCACACACAATGAATGATTAGTTTTTACTGCTCTTCTTCCAAATATCCCCCCAAACTCCCCCATTCATTTAGACAGGGACTAGCCCACCCAGTCTGTCTTAAGCCTTACTAGATCTATTATCTCGCTGAGTGCTAAGTATTGCCATGTTTTACATCTGTCATCAAACTCCAAGAGCCAAATGGCTTGTTTAAAATATTATTCTTCCTTGGTCATCAGTTTCAATCAATCTCCCTTCCTGCTCCAGAATAAATCTCTGCAGGTTATGCAAGACTTCACAAGAGTCATTGGTAGGTGATCATAGTGAGGCTCTGAAGTTAGAGCAGCAGTTCTTATAATTTTCGATGACTCCAATGTCCAGTAGTATGAGATAGGTGGAGCAGAGATGCAGAGCATGGTTTAAACTTTTAGTTTGTGCAGTTCCCAGCCTTCTAAAGTGTGGATGTGATGTCATAAGAAATTATTCTTTTCCCTGTCTCTAGCAGCAGCCATCCACATGGTTGAGTCAAAATCCCTGAAGCTGCCCACTGTCAACTATTCTGTCAACAAGTACTAGTAATTATGAAAATAATTTATGTGAAAGGGCTGTGTAATGAGATTTTACACACATACTCAGTTTGTGATGCAGTAATAAACAACTCAAACTTATTTATTTTTTAATTTTACAACTTTTGGCCAGGCAAGACACACTAAGCCAAGGCTTGTTTCCAGTTGCCTCCAAGGCTCACATAGAAGTTAAAGAGGGCAGGAAATTATTTCTAACTGGCAGTTGTTTATAAAGTTCTTATTCTCAGAAATTATATACATTCACCTAAATTATCCATATTTGACGGTGCTTGAATAAAAAGTGACATAAAAAAGCTATATTTAGCATTGTCTTGTTTTTATGAGCAGCATTCTTTTACAGTTCTCTTCATGGAACCAATAATTTGAAGTTTTTAACTATGTCATGGTTTGTGCACAGAACTCTAAACAAGGTTTTGGTAGGTCAGCAGCTCATAATTAGCGTTCTGTACACAAATCATGACATGGTAAAAACTCCACATAAGTGATTCCATACTAAGATTCATACTAAGAACAATCAGGAACTAGGGAGCTGTGTGGCCCATAATTGCTCCTATGAGTTAGTAATAACAAATAGAGATGCCAGATAGGATCAATTTGTTCAATCGGGACTTGAAGTGAACTATAGCAGAATGCTGCCCATAAAAACACAACAATGCAAACTACAGTTTTACCCATCACTTTTATTCAGGCACAGTTAAATATGGATACTTTAAGATAATGCATATCATGTCTAAGAATTAGAACCTTGTAAACAGCTGTCAATTAGCACAAATTTTCTGTTTCCTTTAAGTGCCTTGCTCATGGTCACACAGTATGCAGGTGGTGGCCATGGGATTCAAATCCAGTTCTCCAAGGTTGCAGCTCAGTGCTGTCAACCACTATGCTATACTGTCTCCCATATACTATAGCCCAGGGGTTCTCAAATGGTGAGGCCAGCCTCCTTGGGGAGGCCCCAACCTGTTCCAGGGGAGGCTCAAGCAAGTCTGAAAAATTACTGTATTTAAATTTTGAGTTTTATATATTTTGTGTGAAGAGATGAAGCAAACTGAAAGAGCATAATAGTGAATTTTATATAGTTATGTACTAACAGGTGACAAGGGAAGGTGAATGAGTTAAGGCGGTAGGGGAAGGGAAGGGAGTGAATATATTTCAAAAGGTAACTGCAAAACAATCAAGAAATACACAGTGAACAACAATGCAATCAAATATGAACAATAAAATAAAAATGAGTGGTTAATCAATTTGTAGACTGATGGCAGAACAACCCATATACAAGGGTTGAGCATAGAAGTGCTAAGAGCAATAACAGGAAAGAGTAAAGCAATCCCAGAGAAGTTGCTTAGGAGCAGGGATGAAGGGGGGAGAGACAAAGTATGTAGGAAGGTTATTTCATATATAGAGAGAGGAAACAGAGAAAGTAGTCTGACTCATGAAGGTACTGCAACAAGGGGTAACAATGGTTCAAGAATGAAAATAGTGGAGCAAGTAGGCTGGCCGGGGGGGAGGGGGAGTTTAGAATAAGCTGAATAATAATATGTGTTTATTTTATTTACTTGTTATTCAGATAACACCTTGGAGCACAGGAGCTCTTTTTCAAAGGTTCCACATCAGTATAAGACAAAGAACTGAATGTGAGCCAAGTACTCAAAAGGGTTGCAATGTATTCATGGTGTACTGTGCAAAATACAGTATGTTATATTTCTTTGGGGGGCCCAAGATTATTTCAGTTTTTGGGGGAGGCTCAAAATCTTTTCCATGGATTTGGGGAGGCTCACTGTGACAAAGTCTAAGAACTATTGCTATAGCCCAATACTTCACTCTCTGGGTTTATGTAATTTCACACACCTTGGGTATGTGTAAAAATCTCATTACACACCACTACCCATACATTATTCTCTACATATGATCAATGGTTAGGTAATTTCTTTTAACCATTTATGTCTCTTAAACTGCCTACTCTTTGTACCCTTATTTTATAAAGTGCATGTATTTAAACAGTAATGTATGGGAGGATGTGTGTAGTGCTGGAATAACATTATGTCCTGGGTAGGTAGGGACAAGGCCACAGACCAAGTGCATCTAACACGCAGGAAGTGGCATTATCTCACACAACATACTTCATGGAGTGCATTATTGCTAATATACAATGGCACTTTGAAAGAAAAAAAGAAACTATTTAAAAATACGCAAAACAGTTTTTAGTCATTTTTTTCAATGGCAAGTATACATTCAAGACAAACAGTGCAGGTGTACCATTTTGCCTAGTAGGTGGTGCTATTTGAATGTGTTTCATTCCTCCTATCCCCCCCCCTTCAGCTCTGTTCTTCGATGTTGTGTGTGTGTGTCTGTATGTGTACTAATATGTTACATGTCTTCACATGTGAGAAGATTATGTGTGCCAGACCTTGATACAGTGATGCTGTGCTTTGCAAGGTAGCCCCTGACCAATTACAGAATATGATTTCTTCTTGCCATTGCATAATGTTCTTTATAATACATAAACACCAACTTTAAATTCAAAATGTGAAAAGACAGAAAAAAAGAGGCATAGTAGTTTGCAATAAAATATAACTTTTTTTCTTTTTTTTAAATTCACAGAAATACAGAAACATAGAAACTGATGGAAGATAAGGATTGCTTGTCCCATCAGTCTTTCAAGGCAAACTTAATGGCGTGTCTCCTCATCGAGGCAGCTTGTACCTGCAGCTGTTTCCCAGGCAGTACCAGGGCCTGTATCCTGGCATAACATATTTTCATGCCCTCACACTACCTGCAGTGCCCCAACCCTCTTGCACTGTTTTGCTCCTCTGTTTAATCTGGATATGACTACCAGTTATATTCTGAACTGTTAGCAGGTTCTGCAACTTAAGTTGCATTTCTGCCTATGTGACTCGTGCCTACACCACTCCTGGTGATAGACTGAATCTTCATTTTAGCTGTATTTATTTCCTTGGCTCCCCAGTGACTGTATGTACATTGCATGTAATACTTTACCATAATCCCCTTGTTAAGCCTTTTAGTATATTGCACAGCCACTTAATGTATGTCACTACACCAGCATGTAATGATTTGTCTGAAATATTTGTACTGTGTAATGCAACCTCATTGCAAGTGTTTTCAGTAGTCCTATTTTGTTTTAAGAAAAATTAACAAAAGGAGCACAAGGAACATTGATGGTGCAGCAATCACAATCTCAAAATATTAGTACCTATCAAAAATGGACGGGCACAAATGGTTCTATAAAGTTTTAAACTATTTAATTATAAGAGCTATATAAAAATCCAGATACATGCAAAATGTGAGGAGAAAAAAGAACTGCCATTTCACAAGGACAGCGCCGTTTCATAAGAGTTAAACATTATTCCACATCCTGCAAATATATATACATACATCAATTACTTCATTAAAAGAAAGCAGTACATGTTAATCAACCTTTTAAAATAATTTGACTTTGAACTAATTAAGTAACAAAGCCAGAACATCACTTAAGAGTACATGGAGGCAAATCAATTTGTTGGACACATTGTTTCATGTAATTAAAACATATTAAACATTCTATTTCGCAATTACATCATGTTTAGATTGAGAATAGGGAGCATATGAGGGCAATACTTCACTCCAACACTTTGCATGCCATAGTTAAGCACATTCTTAGTAGTATGAATATAAAGCAAGACATTAGCTTTACGGGTATTGAAAAAAAATTCCCTAGGTCCCAGGGGTGGTGACATTGAAAAGAAAGTGGGAGAGTGTGAGGGGTTTTGGATTTACCATTTGAAAGCACAAAGTGACGAGAAGTTACATGAAAATACAGACCTGTCAGCTTTTTTGATGAAATTGTGAATAGAAGTCGTCTGTTAGTGGCATGTGTCATAAACATGATGTAATTGCAAATGTAATGCAGAAATTGGTTGCAATTAACTAACACTAGATATTTACAGAATTAAAAGTATTTCTATATTATATTTATAACAAAAAATGTTTTTGCTTGTATTTAATATTTAGGATATTAGCAAATATTTGTATTCAGTGCACTTCGATACAATATAGATGGTTATTACACTAGGGGATTTAAAAAGAATGTTTAATATGTTTGAATTACATGAAATAATGTGTTCAGTGAATTGATTTGCCTCCATGTACTCTTAAGTAATGTTCTGGCTTTGTTACTTAATTAATTCAAAGCCAAGTTATTTTAAAAGGTTGATTAACATGTGTTGCTTTCTTTTAATGAAGTAACTGATGTATGTATATATTAGCAGGATGTGGAATGTTTAACTCTGATGAAGCAGGGTGTTGTCCTTGTTAAACGTTAGTTCATTTTTCTCCTCGCATTTTGCATGTATCTGGATTATCTGGTATGGTCCTCAGATGGTTCCATTCTATCCTCTTAGGCAGGTTTCAGAGAGTGGCATCTGGGATGTTTTCCTCAGAACCGGTCTCCGTGCCTTATGGGGTATTGCAGGGCTCTGTGCATTCACCCATGTTGTTCACGGTGTATATGCTGCCATTGAGAGACATTGTTAGGCTGTATGGGCTGAGTTTTCACTGCAGTGCAGATGATACTCAGCTCTACATGTCCTTTTTGCCCGAGCAGGATGATGCTATCTTGGTGTTTAACAGCTGCCTAACTAAGATCCAGGACTGGAAGAATGCTAGTTGGTTGAGGCTGAACCCTGATAAGACTGAAGTGCTGGTTGTGGACTCGGGTCATTGAGCAGAGAAGTCTCTGGCGGAGCAGCCCGCTGGGCTTTGACTTGGGGGTGGCCAGCTAGGGTCCTCTGATTGGGTGTGAAATCTAGGCATTACTTTTAATGACAGACTGACGTTTAGGCCTCAGGTATCATCCATCATCAAGTCCTCATTCTACCATTTGGGAAATATCACCCAGATCAAGAGCCTGGTCCCACCTGATGACCTTCTAATGCTGGTCCATGCATTCGTGACCTCTCGCCTTGACTATTGTAACTCCCTATACATAGGGTTACCAGGGGTTGATATTCATCACTTTCAGCTAGTGCAGAATATGTCTCCCAGGCTACTGACTGGCTTACCTCGATCTTGCCATATCACGCCTGTGCTCTGCGGCCTACACTGGCTGTCTATTCAGTGGCTTATCACCTTCAAGGTCAGGTTGCTGACCTATAAAGCCCTACATGAGCAGGGACTGAGTTACCTGCAAGATCTTCTGCACCCATAACATCCCCAGCACTCACTTCGCTACACTGATGAGGGTTTGCTAGAAATTCCCATGGTCCATTTAAAGACTTCAGCTGTTCAGTCATTTATGGTTGCAGCCTCGACCCTAGGGAACTCTCTACACCATTGGATAAGGGAGTGCTTGACTGTGGAAAACTTTAAATCTGCACTAAAATCACATCTTTTTAGTCTTACCTTTCCAGAATATGAAAGAATTAGTGGTCTGTGTTCTTTTTGACTAATTACTGTATTTTAATTGTTATTTAAACTATTGTACAAGCACTTGGATACATGGTGACTTGTGGTTTTTAAGAAATAAAATGAGTTGAGTTGTTTCTTATGCCAAAATTGTCCTTGTCCTACTTTGTAACCTTGACAGGTTAGCATAATCATAGAAACATAGAAACATAGACTTTGATGGCAGATAAGGACTGCTTGGCCCACCTAGTCTGCCCATTTTCCTACCTGCAGGATAGGCTGCAGATCCTAGTTAACCAACAGCCTATTTCTTCCTACCCCCACAAGAATTGCCTTATGTCTGTCCCACGTATTCTTGAATTCTCCCACAGTTTTAGACCCCACAACCTCCTCAGGAAGGCTGTTCCATGCGTCCACCACCCTCTCTGTGAAAAATACTTCCTCACATTGCCCCTGAACCGCCCCCCATCTTTAAATTGTGTCCCCTTGTTCTTGCATGTCTCTTTTTCTGAAAAATGCTACCCTCTTGGACTTTGTTGATTCCACTGAGGTACTTAAAAGTTTCTATCTTGTCCCCCTTCCCTCCTTCCCTCAAGGGTATACATATTACTTTAATAAGACACAGTAGGCAGGTTACTGTAGGTATAATCATGGTGATAATGAAGCAGGATGGTATAATCCTCAGACGACATGTTAGTATAATTAGTTTGAAAGAAGCTGAATTAATGAGATCTAGGAGATGTGTGTTTTTCAGGTAAATTATGCTCACCCATTATAGACAATGACAATGACAGCAGAAAAAGACAAAAATTTTGCGTAATCTGCCTGGAGTTCTCTATATGCTTCGGCAACTATTTTCCATTGAAATCCCCAGGATTCATCTGGTCTAAGTGATGTGGCCTAAGCACAGGTTGCTGTACATACTGAGAAGGCCATGGAGTACTACAATATGTTTCTCACAGCTGCCTTAGATTCTGTTACACCCTATCGCATTTATCCTTCGATGTCCTATCGTAGTTCACCATGGCACTGTGATGAGCTGCATCGGTTGAAGACTAAGGTAGCAAACTGGCTGCACAACAGGGCACAGAAGGTAATAATGAATGGAACTCACTCTGAAGAAAGGAGGGTTACTAGTGGAATACCTTAGGGCTCAGTACTGGGTCCAGTCCTCTTTGATGTCTTTATAGGTGACATTGCAGAGGGTCTGGAGGGAAAGGTATGCCTCTTTGCAGATGACACAAAGATCTGTAACAGAGCTGATACACAAAGGGGGGGATAGAAAGGATGAGAAGGGACTTGGCAAGGTTGGAGGAATGATCAGACGTATGGCAACTTAGATTCAATGCAAAGAAGTGCAAAGTAATGCACCTGGGAAACAAAAACCTGGGAGAAGAGTACACAATGGCAGGAGAGGTACTAACAACAACAATAATGGAAAGGGACCTGGGGTAGTCATATCAGATGACCTAAAGGTGGGCAAGCAATGTGAGAAGTCAGTAAGGGGAGCCGGGGGGGATACTGGGATGCATAGGGAGGGGCATTACAAGTAGAAAAATGGAAGTGGTCATCCCTCTGTGCAGACAGTTGGTGAGACCCCATCTGGAGTGCTGTGTGCAGTTTTGGAGACCCCATCTCCACAAGGACATAGACAGAATGGAGGCAGTCCAGAGGAGGGTAACTAAAATGGTGCAGGGTCTGCAACAGAAACCATATGAAGAGAGACTGAGAGAGCTTAATATGTATACCCTTGACGAAAGGAGGTGGGGGACATGATAGAAACTTTCAAGTACCTCAAGGGAATCAGCAAAGTCCAGGAGGGTAGCATCTTTCAGAAAAAGAGATGTGCAAGAACAAGGGGGCACAATTTAAAGATAGAGGGGGGATGGCTCAGGGGCAATGTGAAGAAATTTTTTTTCACAAAGAGAGTGGTGGACGCATGGAACCACCTTCCTGGGGAGGTTGTGGGGTCTAAAACAGTGAGGGAATTCAAACATGCGTGGGACAGACATAAGGCAATTGTAGTGGGGGTGAGAGGAAGTAGGCTGTTGGTTAACTAGAATCTGCTTCTTATCCAATAGGTAGGGAAATGGGTAGACTAGGTGGGCCAAGCAGTCCTTATCTGCCATCAAATTCTATGGTTCTATGTTTCCAAGGGATGGAAGTTGGAACATTCTTGGAGAACATCTTGGTCTGAGGAGAGCAAGTTGGCACTGAGAACTCATTATGCGAGTATCAAGGGCAATCAATATAAAAAAGACTGAAGCCCAGATATTCAAACTGCGCCAGTATGAGGCGCAATCCCCTGCGCTGCTCAAAATAGTTGCGCAGGGGTGTGGCCTGGGAGATATTCAACGCAGTTGTGCTATGGAGCAACTGCTTTGAATATCGCCCTTGGCTACTCCTACTGTGCATGGCACAGTGGACAAACAGCGCAAGTGGTCAGAATGGAGCATCGAGATGCGGTGGCGCAAGTTCCATTGCGCCATGCGCAGCACCTGCGATATTCAAAGGGTGACATGCAAATGGAGCCATAATATATGCAAGGTGCACGGGGGGTCATTTGCATCTCATTATGGCCCCATTTGCATGCCATTAGCATGCAGGTGCACCGATCTCCGAGGACTTGCGCCTGGCGCCCTGACAGGCATCAGCCGTCAGGACCGATGCCCCCTGCAGCCCGATCGCAGGCATAACGGCATACCCCCCCATTAGCCCGTTCGTGGGCATTACTGATATGTCCCTCACCCCCACTAGTAGCCCGATTGGGGGCATCAGACCTCATCCCCCCAAGGTACAATATCCCTGGTGGTCCAGTGGAACACTAGTAGCCCAATCGTGGGTGACATCCTCACCCCCCCACATCTGTACACCCTGGTGATCTAGTGGCCCCCCACCTCACCCGCCCATGGATCCCCACCACCCCGCTCCCCCCATCAGCTGGCGGGTAGCAGCACCGCACCCGCCTGTCGCCCCGCCGCCCGCCAACTGACAGCTCGGTAGGGCTGCCGCCCATTAGTTGAGGCGAGCCAATGGGCGAGCAGCCCATTCCCGTACATGTCGGTCAGATATGTGAATGAAATTCATTCACATATCCTGGACTGTTCACCTAGCGGATAATTTCTGCCGATAGCTCATGCTCTGTTGGGCGTGCAGCCTACCGAGCTGTCAGTCGGTGGGTGGCGGGGCGGCGGGCGGTGGGGTGCTGCCGCTCCGCTGGCTGACGGCGGACGATGGGCTCCGTGGGGGGGGGGGTGGGGGCCACTCAGATCACCAGGGTGTAAGGACATGAGGGGTGAGGATGCCGCCCATGATCGGGCTAGTAGCAGTCCACTGGACCACCAGGGATATTGGTCTTTGGGGAGGTCTGATGCCCATGATCGGCTACTGGGGGGGGCTACAGTAAATGCCCACGATTGGGCTATTGGGGGGGACTTCAGCCCCCGATTGGGGCATGGGGGGGTGCCGCCAGGTGCCGTGGGATCAGGTTGAGGGCCACCCACAGGTGGCAGCTGCTGTGTTGCGCCCTGCAATGCAGCAGCTCACCTGTGGGTGGTCCTCGACTTGATCCTTTTTTTTCCGGCTCAACTTTGTGCAGGCGCAGGTAGGGGTTGCACCTGCATAACTCTGCATGGCCCAGGCTGAATATCGGGCTGTGCAGTTTATGCATGGGCACGCCCCCTCACCTGTGCCTGCATACATTAATGATGCACCCCAGTGCATCGGGATTTGTGCAGGCGCACTCTTCCCTTTTAAATATCGCACTGGGGTGCATCAGTGGGTTGTGCATGGTGCAACACTGTTGCGCCATGCGCAACCCTTTTGAATATCTGGCCCTGAGTTTCTAACATGGCCAGTTGTTACAGGGAAAATCATCTGGCTTAGTTCTTTCACACTGTTGGCAGGTTGTTAAATCTTTTCTGTCTCTGGTCAGTCAGATCTTTTTCATCAGAAAGTGCAAAGAATTTGGACATTTTTTTCTCTGACAAGGTGTCCTCTATTAGATCGGGTATCTCTTCAAGTGGCCTTTCACAGGCCAGTAGTTGTTGTTCCTTTGGTAATGTCGAGCAGGCAGCCTGGGATAAATTTCAGTCAGTTTCACAGGATGATGTGCTCTGGGTAGTCTCTTGTTTGCACCCCACCAGCTGTATGCTGGACCAGGGACCAACCCAGCTACTTCTAGGCTGGGATGAGTTCTTGGGTCCGGTGTTCACTGAGATCATCAGTGGTTCCTTCAGAGAGGTGTTTTACATCTGTCCTGAAAAAGGCTGTGGTTAGATCCCTCCTAAGAAAGCCTTCCTTGGATCTTGACATTCTGGTAAATTATAGACCTGTCTCTAAACTTCCCTTTTTGGGGAAGGTTTTTGAGAAGGTGATAATGGAGCAACTGATGGACTGCCTGGAGACTTCTGCCATCTATGGAACTCTCCAAATGGGTTTTTGGTCCTGTCGTGGTACTGAGACTGCACTCATCAGGATAACTCATGATCTTCTCATTGTGAGGGACTTAAGACTTTGTTCCCTCTTGGTCCTCTTGGATCTTTCATCAGCATTTGACACAGTTGACCATGGGGTTCTATTGGATTGCCTGTGGAATTATGTGTGTTTTACTGGCACAATTGTATGCTAGTTTGAGTCCTACATAACCAGGAGAACGCAGCAGGTAGCTAAAGGTAATTTCATCTCTGGTACCCCTGCACTGTCCTGTGGTGTTCCTCAAGGCTCGATCCTTGCCCCCCTGTTATTTATTTGTGTACATATTGCCTTTGGGGGAAGATTGTCAAGTGGTACGGTTTTGTGTTTCACTGTTATGCAGATAATATTCAGCTACACATGTCCTGCTCTCCTCAAGTGGATTATGTGACTTCAGTGCTGGAATGATGTCTTGTTAAGATAAATGACTGGATGGCTTCAAACTGGCTCTGTTTCAACCCAGGAAAGATGGAGGTCATGGGTGATCTAACCAGACCACTGGGACTCTGTGGTGATGAGACGTCTGGCTCTTCCTTCAGTAGGCAGCCAAACTCTTATAGCGGTTATGTGGTTAAGGATCTTTAAGTCATTTTGGACAACAGACTGACACTAGAACAACAGATATTACAGTGGTCTGATCTGGCTTGTATCATCTCTGTAATATCGCCAAGCTCAAACTGCATCTGGCTACTACGGATCTGGTGATGATTGTCCATGCTTTCATCATGTCTAGGTTGGACTGCTGTAATGCTCTTTACTTAGGGCTGTCTGGAGGTGTGATGTGATGCCTACAGCTGGTCCAGAATGCTGCAGCCTGGCTGGTAATGGGCTCTTTTCATAGTGACCACATCATGCTGGTCTTGCGGGCACTACATTGGCTGCCTTTGCAGTGGCTTATCACCTTCAAGATAAGCAGGCAAACTAGGTGGGCCTAGTGGTCCTTATCTGCCATCAACTGCTATTTTACTACGTTACTATGTTACATGGTTTAGGACTGGACTATTTGAAAGATCTCCTGGTCCCTTACCACCCAGTCCAACCCTACATCTTCACAAATTCGGGCCTACTTCATGTCCTCCCTTTCCATTTGAGACTCTCAGGGGACAGAGCCTTTTTGAATGGCAGCTCCAGTGCTGTGTAATTTGCTTCCTGGAAACATTCGCATGGCCCACATGGTGGAGGCTTTAAAAGCCTTTCTGATGATCTAGTTATCTGAACAAACTTTCCTCAGCTAGTTATTTGTATCAATTCTATATTCTGATATTCATCTTTGGCTATATTTTAAATTTCTGATCTTATGTCTTGCTTGTTCTGCATTTTTGATTTGTTGCACGTACAGCGACCTGAGCCCCGGTGATAGGATGCTTTATAAATATAGATTGCCTTGCCTATGTGTACAAGATTTCACTGAGAAATAGTGACACACCTGACACTGAAAAATAGTGACACACCTCTACCATGAGAAATGAAGCACTCCAACCAAACTTCTGAATTTGTGGCTGCTAGAACAATAGTCACTCTCTTTAGCAAAAGGATGTTAAGAAAGCTCTCGGTTTGCCTACAAATAAATAATTTATAACATAGTTTCATGCTCATAATCATGTGTCTTAAGGAAAAAGTACTTGCCTGTCTATACTTACTTGTATAGCAATTTCATTTTCAATAGAGACAAAAATGTTTCTCCAGGAAGTGATTTGTAAATGATACTGACAAAGTAAAGCTATACCATTTGAAAAAATAGAGATGTCTTATTTCCCATCAGTTGTAATTTCCTCCACAGGGTTATGTAGCATATGTAAACAGACAACAATATTTAAAAATATAGTAATAACAAAACTGAAATGCTGTGGAGGTTGGGGTGTTGTAGGATACGAAACAGACTGAGGAAAATAGAAACAGAGATGTGCAATCTAAGGGGGGAAATGGTGAGGCTGTGGAAGGGCAGAGGGATGGGGACTACAAGTACAATGGCAAAGGGGATATGGGGGGCTTCAGAAATGGAAGGAGGAGGAGGGAGGGGAAGAGACCAGAGGGGGTAGGGAATACAAGAGCTAGAAAGGGAGGGCCAGTGAAGTAAGAGACTCAGACCAAGCTGGGGGGGGGGGGATATGGCTGGCAAAGAGATGAGGAGTAAGGGGAAAGGGACTCCAGGGGCTCAGAGAAGGGCCATACCTCAACATCAGGGGGAAGTGGAGCATCCACTGGGGGAGGTATTACGGTGTCCAACAGGTACATACCTTTGTCAGATAAAATGGAGGGCACACAGGAAAGATTGGGGAGAGAAGCAAGTATGGGTCAAGGAAGGGGGAGGGACAGAAGGGAAGGGAGGGAGGATGGCATGGTAAGGACATCAGTTAGTGTGAAGGGAATGCAGGGCGGAGGATTTGGGGAAGGGATAAAGAAACAGTAGGGGGAAAGAAGGGGGGAGAATGAATGAGGAAGAGGCACAGAAAGTACAGGGGGAGCAGGGAAGCCAGGAAAGGGAGCAAAAGGAGGAAAGGGAGGAGGGGAAAACAAAGTGGGAGATAGGAAGCATTGAAGGGAAACAGGAAAATGGAGTAGGAGGCAATCAAGGGAAGCAGGAATACGGGGGAGGCCGGTATGAAAGAATTAGGAGAACAGAGGGGAAGGGGGAGGATTCTTTTGCAGGGAAGAACAGGTACAGTAGGGAACTATGGAGGATCCAGAGGGGGTCCAGTAGGCAGTTCAGGGCAGGGGGGGGTGCGATCAATGTAGGAAGAAAGTGAATAGGAGGGCGGGTCCACCAGAAGCAAGATCAGATCCATTAACTGTGGAGGTGGAAAATACCATGGTATTTGGGGACTCTATCATTAAGCAGATACATTGGATCATACAGGCAGAGGTCAGTCTTTTGTGAGCCAGAGATGGAGGCAGGGAAGGCAATGCAAAAAATCAGACAGTGTGTTAGGTTGGTAGGGAAACCATACCTAATCATTCATTTGGGGACTAAAGATCTGGCAAGCAATGAAGTGGAGGAGGTTCAGAGGAGGTTCAAGGCACTGGCAAGGGGTGGCATGGAAGAGGCAAAATCCTTGGCATTCTCTGAAATCTTGCCACTCCTTTGTGCCAGCACTGCTAGGCAGAAAAGAATTAGAGAGTTCAACAAATGGTTCAGGGAATGGCGTGGGAAGGAAGGGGTCACCTGTATAGGCGAGTGGGGGGGGGGCACAGGGGAGGATGAGGACTTATATTGGAAGGACAGGCTACATTTAAGCAAGAGGGGGGGCTAGAGTGCTGAGGGGGGCCTACAAGGAAATATTGATAATGTGTTAAGGAAGAGTTTAAACTGGCAGGGGTGTACAAAGCAAGGTAGGGTAAGAGTTCAACAGGAAGAGAGGAGGGACTAGCTAGCACTACCCTGCAAAAAGGAGCAGGGAAAGGAACAGACATGGCAGGGAGGGATGTTAGGGAGGGGGCTATGTGGTAGAAAGGACTTTCTGCAAATGCAAGAAGCTTGGGAAACAAAATGATGGACTTAGATGTCATAATGGTGGGGGAGGGCCTGGATATCGTAACCATAATGGAAACCTGGTGGCCTGAGCATCAGACCTGGGAAGTAGCAATGTTGGGGTACAGTCTATTCCAAAAGGATAGGGCAGGTAGAAGGGCCGGGGGAGTTTTACTCTACATCAGGGAGGACATTAGAGCTACAGAAGGGCAGGAAGAGCAAGGGGAGGCAGAAATCTTATGGGTCATGCTAGAAAGGTGGTCTGGGGCATCATTAAGGATGGGGTGACTTACAGACCTCCAATTCAGGCAGAGGAAGTGGACAGACAGATGTGGCAGGTGGTTCAATGGAAGGCACTTCAGGGGGAGATTCTACTGGTAGGTGACCTTAACCTCCCACATGTGGACTGGGATATCTGGTCAGCAAGGTCGGCCAGGAGCAGAGAGATCCTTGAGTCCCTCCATGGAGCTTTCCTGCAGCAGATGGTCAGAGATCCCATTACGGGTAACAGCATATTAGATGTGGTCCTCACTAATGGGGATAGTGTAGAAGGAGTTGGGGTGGGTATCAGCCTTGGAGCAAGGGATCATAACACGATGACCTTCAGGGTTAGGATGGGGAATGAAAAGAGTCGATCCAAAGCAAAGGTCCTGGACTTCAGGTGACAGACTTTGCCAGAATAGGGGATATTCTGGAACGAAATGGTGCAGAAGAAGAAAATTGGGGAAGTGGAGGAATTATGGAATTCAGTTAAGGGAAGGGGGTTAATTAAAGCCACAGAAATCTGCACAAGGAAGGTGAGGAACAGCAGAAGAAAAAAAGAGTCAGCTATAGTTCACCAGGGAAGTGAAGGATGCAATAGGGGTGAGGAAAAGGGCTTTCAGAGAATATAAGAGGACACAGGGGAAGGAAGACAGGGAAATTTACAGGAAGAAGCTGAGGGTTGTGGGGCAAAGGATTAGGAGGGCAAAGGCAGAAATGGAGGAGAGACCTGCTAAGCAGGCCAAATGAGGTGATTAAACTTTTTTTTTCCGGTATATAGGCAAGAAGAGAAAAGCAAGGCAGGGGATAGTAAGGTTGAAGGGAGAGTGGGGAATACATGTGGAAGGGGACTTCAAAAAGGTAGAGGTGCTAAATAGGGCCTTCAACTCAGTCTTCACAGTGGAAGGGAAGGGAAGGGAACCAGATTTCACGAGGAAAGGAAGGGATGACATTAGGGTGTATTCTTGCCTGATCGACGAGTACAGGGTCAAAGAGGAATTAGGTAGGTTGAGTGTAGACAAGGCTATGAGTCCAGATGCACTGCATCCTAGGGTACTCCGGGAACTAAGGGAGGAGCTGGCGGCACCACTAGCGAGGTTGTTTAACTTATCCCTAGATACAGGGTGGGTGCCAATAGACTGGAAGAGGGCAGATGTGGTGCCACTTCTCAAAAGCAGCAGCAGGGAGGATGCAGGCAATTATCACCTGGTCAGCCTCATCTTGGTGTTAGGAAAGGTGATGGGGTGATATTAAAGGAAAGTGTGGTCAGATACTTGGGGGAGAATGGGCAGCAGGACACCTGTCAGCATGGCTTCACACAAGGGAGGTCATGTCAGATGAACCTGATAGAGTTCTTTGATGGGGTGACGAGGGTGGTTGATCAGGAAGGGGCAGTGGGCATGGCCTATCCGGACTTTGGGACGGCCTTCAACACTGTTCTCCACAGAAGGCTGGTAAATAAACTGGAGAGTTTGGGGTGGGTCAGAAAATAGCAATGTGGGTGGAGAACTGGCTGACTGGTAGAAGATAGAGGGTGGTGGTAAATGGGGTACACTCCAGGAAGGTAGACATGATGAGCTGGGTCCCCCAGGGATTGGTGCTAGGGCCCATCCTGTTTAACATCGATATCAGTGACATTGTGGAGGGACTGCAGGGGCAGGTATACCTTTTTGCAGATGATACAAAGATCTGCAATAGGGTGGACACCCCAGAGGGAGTGGAGGCTATGACGGAAGATCTAAGGTTGCTGGAGGGGTGATCAGAGACATGGCAGCTGAATTCAATGCCAGAAAATGCACAGTGATGCACATGGGGAGAAACAACCCACAAGCAAATTACACATGGTGGGAAGGGGACTGAAAGCAACTGAGTAGGAGAGGGATTTGGAGATCATAATTTCTGATGACCTTAGGGTAGGGGCCCAATGCAATTATGTGGTGGGCAAATCAAATGGAATGCTGTCATGCATAGGGAGGAGTGTAACAGGCAGAAGGTGGGAGGTTCTGATGCCACTTTACAAAGCCATGGTAAGGCTTCATCTGGAGTACGGTGTTCAGTTCTGGAGACCTCACCAACATAAGGATATAGATGGGATTGAAAGAGTACAGTGAAGGGCCATCAAGATGGTGCATGGGTTGAATAGGAAGCCATGTGAAGAGAGGTTGAGGGTGTTGGATTTGTACCTGCTGGAGACCAGAAGGGAGAAGGGGGACATGACTGAAATGTTCAAGTATGTGAAGGGGATCAATAAAGTGAGGGAGAGCTTATTTACTGGAAGGGTAGGTGGTAGAACGAGGGGTCATGGAATGAGAGTGGAGGGGGGATGGTTTAGGAGCAACGTAAGGGGGTGTTACTTCACTGAGAGAGTGGTGGAGCTCTGGAACAGTCTGCCAGAGGAGGTAGTGAGGGCTGAAATGGTGGAGGGATTCAAGAGGGCATGGGACATAAACAAGGGGTTGTCCAGGGGGCCAAGAGGGGATCTCTGGGAGAGGGGGCAAGTGGGGGGGAGGGCAGACTAGATGGGTCAAGAAGGTCCTTTTCTGCTGTCACATTTCTATGATATTGTGATTCAATAAAAATGGAAATCCAGTAGGTTAAATAGATAAAATAATGATTTTAACACGTCCCATAGCTTTCACAGTTAACATTCTGGTTATGCCCTACAGCATTGCACATCATGCATTGTGACAGAGGAGCCCCATTAAATTACATCAACTAGGCAATTGAAGTGGCCTAGTTGAAACAGAAAATTTGTATGTTAACACCTTCCCATCTCTTACCATACTCCAGTGAAAGAATGATGAAGGCCCTCGCCCAGCCAATTTGCTTTCAAGAATGGAACTTGGTTGCTTTCTAACCGGGATAACTATATGAGGGACTAAGTCCCTGTACCAGAGGAGGTATTCCTCCAAGTAAAGTATCTGAAATGTAATGGAGCTGTGAATTCCTGAGAACTTGGGGCTTTGAAAGAATGCAGCTGTCCAGAAATTTCTGTTGTTGTGGGGTTGGTTTTTATTTTCCAAACTCTTTTTTTCTTGCACCTCACCTCGGGGAACTTTCTCCAGTATCCTCTGCCTCTGGTCTCTACCTTCCACCTTAGATGCTTCTCCTTATCTCCTCCACCTCACCCAACATATCACCTGGATCTAAGACCCCTGGGGAGGAGCTGCCCTATCAGCCTAGGCTGCTCTATCTACCGTACAGAGTGCCAGGCTTAAGCAGGAGGGACCAGGAAAGAGGAGAGTGCCTGATATTGGGAGTGTGGTCTGGGGCCATGGTGCCTTTGCCTATCCCTGAGGGAGGGGATTTTTCACTTAGAACCTTCCCCTCGAATGTGGGATGTGCAATGTCATCCAGCCTGCTACATGAGTGCTCCTGCTCACCTCTGGAAGATGTCCACCCAATGTTCCCTTTCCCAGTGTGGTCTCTGTGGCTACAGTGCACCCGGTCTCCACCAGGTGCCACTGTCTGCACGAGACAGATCCCCCCTCCCTCCCAGGGGAGGAGAGCAGTCTTACGGATGCTCCATCCTCTCCTCCCTGGCCAACTGCCGGCATCCCAAGCTCGTTCCCGAACCTGGGTTGCCGGCGTGGAATGAGGTGTGGCGTCCAGTGCCGCAACCTTCAGCACCACTGGGCCGGCCAAATTGTTGCAAGGTTGGATGAGGTTAATTAATGCTTTTAATAAATAATAACGAACAATGAACATAGACTCAGATGACAGATAAGGACCGCTTGACCCACCTAGTCTGTCCATTTTCCTACAAATTGGATAAGCTACAGATTCTAGTTAAAACATGTAGCTGACTTGATTGTTTCTCAGTTCCCAATTAAGACAAGCTGCAAAGGAACTGCATACTGTGTGACTTTAGAAAAGAAACTGTTCAGTTTAGAAAGATGAACTCATTGACTGTCACTGCTAGTCTTAGACTATCACTGGTTTGAGCTAATGCTCAGGTTCATTAAAGTTTATTGAAGTTCAGTTTGTATATTGGAAAGTCACACAGAAACTCTACTACTACTACTACGACTGCTGCTGCTACTACCACTACCACTACTACTAAAAGCTAGTGTCTGTATCAGCTAGTACTGATGCTAGACTTAACATTTATCTAGTAGGACAGTGCCGGGATATACCACATTTTATTTTGTGAACTATCATAAACAGCATATAGATTCTGCCACTGTTCTACTTGATAAATATTTAGTCTGTCATCAGTGCCAGCCAATATAAACACTAGTTCCACTGTTCTAGTGTGTGGCTGGGTTCCTATTGAGCTGAAAATTCCCATTCACCATAGAAACAGGATTTCTTCAAAAAAATGTGGTTAATATTCAATGCGCTCTGAACACAGCCATGGTTCTGACAGCCACCCGACCCTCACAGCAGTGTAACTCTAATGAATAAATGCAGTAAAAACACTAATGTGATAAGATGCTGGTTTCCTTGATTCACTGTCAGCTGTCTATGAGACCACTGTTCACTCGAGCTGCATGTAGTTATTGACGCAATCGAGGATGTCAGCTGTGACTCACAGTTCAAACCAAGCTTTGGCACTGATCTGAGAGTTACATTATTTAGAGGTTAGGGTGGCAGTCAGAACCGTGGCAGTGTTCAATGCGCATTTAATATAAACTGCATTTTCTATAGAATCCTGTTTCTGTGGTGATTTGGAACTGACCGCTCAATAGCAGACCCAGCCACACATTAGAAGCCTAACTTGCATTTCTATCTGCTAGTACTGATCGCAGACTAAATATTAATCTAGTAGAAACAGTGGCAGGATCTAGCTGCTGTTTATGATACTGCAGCTCACAAAATAAAACGTATCTTGGGCTTTTTTTCTGTGTTATGGATATCCTGTCTCAGTGGTGTTTAGGAGCTGGCATCTCACTAAGGAACCTAGCCATACATCAGAATGCCTAATTAGTGTTTGTATCATTTAGTACTGGTACAGGCTAAATATTTATCTAGTAGGACAGTGGCAGGATGTACTGTATTTTTTGTGAACCATTTTAAACAGGATATAGTTTCTGCCACTGTTCTACTAGATAAATATTTAGTCAGTCATCAGTGCTAGCTGATACAAACACTAGTTAGGCTATTCTAATAAGTGGCTAGGTTTGCTATTGAGCTGAGAGCTCCTAATCACCACAGAAACAGGATTCTATATAAAAACAAGCATTTGTCAATGCCGAATGTTGATTGCGTTGGTGTGTTGAGCTCGCTCACTGCCCCTCTGTCACTCGCTCAGTCTGTGTCTCCCAGTGCTGCAGGCTGCTGTTTTGTACTGGGCTCCTGCCTGTGTTGGCACCTTATTCTGCCCACTAAGAAATCCGCAACTGTCCTGACAGAGCTCTGTCGAGGTGGCTCACTCCCCCTCGCTCACTCGCTCATTCTGGTTCTCCTGGCACTGCAGGCTGCCCTGTTGTACTGGGCTCCTGCCTGTGTTGGTGGCTTTTTCTGCCCACAAAGAAATCTGAAGTAGTCCTGACACAGGTCTGTTGAGCCTGCTGACTCCCCCTCTCTCACTCGCTCATTCCATTTCTGACGGCGCTGCAGGCTGCCCTTTTCTATTGGGCTCCTGCCTGTGTTGCTGCCTTCGTCTGCCCACAAAGAAATTTGCAGCAGTTACAATAGAGCTCCGCTGAACTTGCTCACTCCCCCTCTCTCACTCGCTCATTCTGGTTTTCCTGCCACTGCAGGCTGCCCTTTTCTACTGGGCCCCTGCATGCATTGCTGCCCTTTTCTGCCCACAAACAAATCTGCAGCAGTCCCAACAGAGCTCCGTTGAGCTCACTCATTCCCCCTCTCTCACTCACTCACTCATTCTGGTTTTCCTGCCACTGCAGGCTGCCATTTTGTACTGGGCCCCTGCATGCATTGCTGCCTTTTTCTGCCCACAAACAAATCTGCAGCAGTCCCAACAGAGCTCTGTTGAGCTCACTCACTCCCTCTCCCTCACTCACTCATTCTGTGTCTCCTGCCGCTGCAGGATGCCCTTTTGTACTGGGCTCCTGCCTGCATTGGCGGCTTGTTCTGGCCAGAAAGAACTCTGAAGCAGTCCCGATACAGCTCCATTGAGCTCGCTCACGCCTCCTCTCCCACTCACTCATTCTGTTTCTGCCCATGCTGCAAGCTGACCTTTTATACTGGGTTTCTGCCTGTGCTGCCACATTTTCTGCCCACATAGAAATCCGCCGCAGGCACAATACAGCTCCGTTGATCTCGTTCGCTACCACACTGTCTCTCACTCATTCTGTTTCTCTTGGTGCTGCAGGCTGCGCTTGTGTATGGGGCTCCTGGCTGCATTGGCACCTGTGTCTGTACACAAAGAAATCCACAGCTGTCCCAACAGAGGTCCATTGAGGTGACTCAGCCTCCCTCTGTCTCACGCTCATTCTGTTTTCCTTGCGCTGCAAGTGGCCCTTTTGTATGGGGCTCCTGCCTGCATTGGCGCCTTTTTCTGCCACAAAGAAAGCTGCAGCAGTCCTGATAGAGCTCTGTTGAGCTCACTCAGTCCCCCTGTCTCACTCACTCATATTGTTTCACCCACCACTGCAGGCTGGCCTTTTCTACTGGGCCCCTGCCTGCTTTGACGCCTTTTTCTGCCCACAAAGAAATCCGAAGCAGTCCTGACAGCGCTCCATGGAGTTTGCTCACTCCCCCTCCCTCACTCGCTCTCTTGTTCTGTTTCTCCCAGTGCTGCAGGCTGCCCTTTTGTACTGGGCTGTTGCGTTGGGGCCTTTTTCTGCCCACAAACAAATCCGCAGCACTTCTGACAGAGCTCAGTTGATCTTGGTCACTCCCCCCCTCTCACTCGTTCAATCTTAATCTGTCCCAAACACTGATTTCCCACAGCGACCGTGCTATTCGCCGGCAGGAGTGCAAAAACATATTGTAGCCAGGATGTGAAAAATGACAGCTGTATTGTTTATAAGCAGGTGTGAAAAAGTGCCACGGTTGAAAACGTGACGTGAAAATATTACAAATTTGCGAAGTTACAAGGGTGCGTGGAAACAGTTCAATGCATGTTTGTAACACAGTCATGTTATGGAGTTTCGTCAACAAATTTTCAACATAGGGCTTTAAGGACTTCTGCTCATGAACAGTGACACTGTCATTGTCTTAATCTGTCCCGAACACTGATTTCCCAAAGAGACCACATTATTCTGTGCTGCAAGTGTGAAACCACATTTCAGACAGGATGTGAAAAATGACAGCTGTACTGCTCATAAGGAGGTATGAAAAAATGCCACTGTTGAAAATCTGCCATGACAATATTACAAATCTCCGAAGCTACACGGGTGTGTGGAAAGTGTGCAACGCACACTTGTAACACAGTCATTTGATGAGCTATCATCACCAAATTTTCTACAAAGGCATTTCATTTTAGGACCCCTGCTCATGAACAGTATCACTGTCATTTTTTTAATCTGTCCCGGACATTGATTTCCCACAGCGACCGCTCTATTCTGCGCCAGAAGTGCGAAAACACATTTTGACCAGGATGGGAAAAATGACAGCTGCACTGTTCATAAGTAGGTGTGGGAAAATGGCAATGTTGAAAATCTGGAGTGAAAAATATTATAAATTTGCGAAGTTACGAGCGTGCGTGCAAACTGCGCAACGCACGCTCGTAACACAGTCATTTTATGGAGTATCGTTACCAAATTTTCAACACAGCCATTTCAGGACCTCTACTCATGAACAGTGTCACTGTCATTTTCTTACTCTGTCCTGAACACTGATTTCCCACAGCGACTGTGCTATTCTGTGCCAGAAGTGCGAAAACACATTTCCGCCAGGATGTGAACAAAGACAGCTGTACTGTTCACAAGGAGGTGTGAAAAAATACCAATGTTGAACATCTGGCATGAAAATATTGCAAATTCACAAAGTTACGAGCGTGCATAGCAACTGCGCAGCACATGCTTGTAAAAGTCATTTTTGGGATTTTTCCCACCAATTTTGCAACATAGGCTTTTTGAGAGCCCACCTCATGAACACTGGCACTGTAATTTCATTAATCAGCCGCGAAAGGTGATTCCGCACAGTGACTGCAAAATCACCTTTCGGGGACAATTAATTCCATGACAGTTCAAGAATTCATGAGGAGGGGTCCCAAAAACCCCATGTTAAAAATTTGGTAAAAAAAATTCCCCAAAATGCCCGAGATATGCACTAAAGTTGAAAAAACCCTATTTATTCCATTATACAGCTTACCGGCATTTCCCCAGTTCACGGTCGGCTTTGAAGAGTGCAGACGTGTTCCCGGTCCACCGAAGATCGTCGCGCCAGACTCTGGAGGTAAGTATGGGGTGAGGGGTGTGAGGAGGCAGGGTGCACAGAGGGTGGGTGCGGGTTGTGGGTGGGGCCAGGAGACTACGAGAGACCATTTCCTTTTGCAGGTAAAAAAAAAAAGACTGCGGTGGGACTGTTTTCCGCTTACAGGAGCATGTGGCATGCTGGGGTGGGCTCCCAGTGTGCCACCAATGGTTTCTATTGAGGGGGCAGCAGTAGGCGAGGATTGTGTACCCCATTGGCACACAAGGGGAGTTCATTATGCTGACGGGGGATTGGGCACCCGTCAGCAGGAAAAAGGTGAAGTGCCAGGCGGGTGTTACAGAATGCCGACGGGGAGTGGCTCCCCATCAGCACCAGAAACACCGGGGCACCAAGGCCGACCAGATTGGGGCCCCGCCGGCAAAACAACACGGAAGAGAGTATTGTTTAGAACACAGCGGCAACCCGCTGCCATGTTCACAAACAATATCAGGCCTTTTACATCCCGCCCTGCAATGATGGGTCGCTCCCTCATTGCAGCGGATGGTTGATGCTGCAATGATGAGACAGCCCCTGATTGCAGCGGCTAATTTGTCTTAAGTTGGTGCAAACGTTCCAAACTGCTGTCACCAGCAGCCTGAAACAGCATTGGGGGAAGCGGGGCACGCCTTTCCAGGCTGTGGGGGCATTGGTCACAACAGTGCCATGCCTCCACAGCCTGCTTCTCAGCAAGCTGTGCCAATATGTTTCTTGCGCTGCGGTGCAATCAACATAAAAATAAGCATATTTCAATGCCGAACGTTTGATGCTTGTTACAAAAAAATTGGATTCTTGACCCCATATTGCCAGTCCAACTGGAGGTATACTTTTTGAGCTTGTTGTCTTAACCCCCTTGACACTGAGGATAACAAGTGTTAATGAAGTGGTAGTCTGCTTCAAATGAACACCAGGCTATAAATGAGTTTCTACTCTCACTACAACTACAGGGATTTGAACACTCCCCTCCATATCGAAGCTTTGCTCTCTGGAAAAAAACGAAGTTGGTAGGTAAACTGTATTATAATTGCCAGCAGAACCCTTTTTTTTCAGCAGAATATCCAATTTTTTTTGGAAGAGGCAAAGGCGAATTAGGGTTTTGATGTAACCGAATGCCTTCAGTTGTGATTATCTCCGTATCCATTGTGTTATAGAGTGCTCCAGTAATTGCTGCTTCAGTATTAAAACTAACTCTACTATTTAGTCCTTGGACTTCCTGAACTATTTTAATATTGCATCTGCAGTATTAAGATCAACTTTAGCAGGCAGATCCAAAGTTTGTTCAGTGTGAGTTTATTTCCGGTCATTAGTGACTGCAAATAAATCTGCCTCGGCATTTTTTGCTTACCATGAATGCTTTGCATTAATATTTTGTTGTATTGAGCCGTATAAATTTGTGAAAGAGGTGGACATTTCTACATATCAGTAATTTGTAATTCTGCTCACAAACTTTCTAAAAGGGCAATTTCATTAAACTGTTCAGCAGGAGCATCATTTCACCTAAACCATAGGGGTTTGCAAGACGAAAAATGCAAATTATAGGACAGGGTCTGTGAGCCACCTAGGCCCCCAGAACATTTTTTAAATTTGATTCATTCTGGTGCCTTTTGGGAGTGATTTGAAACAGAATTTGCTACCCTGTTATTCCCTCCCTTTGTCCAGTAATTTGCACCCTAGCGCCCCCTACATTAGAATGTTGACCAAACCACCCTCCTCATAGCCAAGCCACATGCTCCAGTGCATTGCCCCCAACCCTCCCCAAGTGCAACAAGCTGCACCCTAGCTCTCCTCCCTAGAATTCTCAGCCTTCCCCCACCACTTCATCCATAGGGATCTGCTCTTCTTTTTGTTGCCAGTGCCATGCCAAGGTAACCATTGCTTCTGCATTTTCCGGGGGTCATTGCTTATTATTGGTGAGTTCTGATGATGGAACACACTGCTAGTAAATAAGACTAAAAATGGCAAGTTCCTACAGAAATACTGTAAATGATAATTAGCACCTATTAGTAAATATTAAGACATTTATTTCATTTGAAAATACATTTTAATCATATTACACTGAATAACAAAATACTAGTCCAAGGGGAAATTAATCTTCCCAAATACCAGGTTAATAATGCTTTATAAAATAAATATCTCAGCTAGTGACACACTCTTTTCAACTATTAGGCCTGCAACCTGTGAATGTTTTATGCCATACAGACCGTAGGATCTCCTCATTGGGACTTTAGGTATGATGGTGCACCAGAGCCGGGGGCATATTGCGACTATGTTGGGGATTATTACTTGGAGGGCGGTGGGATCTGAACCTGCATTTGTCTGGAATTATTTCATTATATGCATTGCCCCATTTTCCCTTTCCACCTCCCTGTTTCCGTATTTCTTCTTTACCATGGTGAACATCATCCCTGTTTGCAGTGTGAAATGTGTGCCCTACTGCATTTTGTACAGAGCGTATTGTTTGGGGGATACTTCACGCAGTTACTGTTTATGTGCTGCAGGTGGTGTGAGTTGCATTATTGTTTTCTGTGTGGATAGCACCCTGAAGCTGGAAGGATCACAATAGCTGGATGCACTGTGCTATTCAAATATACACGTACATAATCTCTGCAATCTTTCATAAACCCACAATGGCACTAACCATACCAAAACATCCACCAGGCTATGCCTGCCCTTAGAGGCAGGAGCTACTTATGATAAGGATAAACTCAAAAATACAGAAATGCATAAAACACCTAGCAGTTCAGCATCAATTCCTGAGCAGGTAATTTACTGTTTACATCCTTCCATATCTACTTTTGTTAAGAAGCCTAAAGGACATAGGAAAATTACTATTTTAGAGGTCACAAATAACATAGCATTAGTAATCCTTTTGCTTTCTCCACTGCATGGAGATAACTTTACATAGTATTAAAGTTCTATGTCTACTGTGTCTCTAGTTTGACAAAAAAAAAGAGTAGTACTATGGAGATTGCCAAAATAAACAGCATGAAAAAGTTGGAGTCTCAGTAACTCTTAATTTATGCAGGCCTTAGCACCACATCTTTATGTTACAGTAACTTGGAATAATCCATGGTGTCCATCATTTACTCAAGCTAGTGGTTATTTCTGGCATGGTTTGGATTATCTGGATGAAATTATCAGATATCTGGTTCACACTCAAGTCAAATCTGGGATTGTCTTTCCTAATTCGGATAAGTAAAGTGATCCAGGTCTCTGGTTTATTATTACATTTTATTTACCTAGGACAGCCCAGCTGATATGCAATAACTTGACTTCAGTACGATCTTTACTTTGCCCGTTTTCTGCAGTTTAGTGGATTAAAGCATTGAATGATTAAGGTGATTACATGATTTGTTTGGGGACACACAGCATGCAGTTAATCCTGACAGTATTGGAATTTAGGTACTGTATCCTGATTCCCAAGACTACTCTAATCACTAGACCAGGCTGCCTAATCACTTCTACTAATTGTATTAACATGTTTAAAACATTACTGTTTATTTAAGATAACTCTCTTTTTTTCTGTTTCTTTAAGGAATCCTTACAGGTTGCCCATCCATCTGGTCTGTGGCCAGATTTTTCATTCTTTTGCAGTGTGTAGCACAGAAATTACAGCTGGAAAATGGTACCACAAAATGATATAATAAAAATATCATTGTATGCTAAAAAATATAATTCACATTTTTAACAGCTGCATTTGTTTTAAGCTATTTTCAGCCATTTGAGTGTTGCAGAGGTCAGAACTGCTGCAACATGGAAAATGTGTATGCCATTTTTTTTTTTACTTAAACAGGGGATAAGCCATGTTGCCAAATGTTGAGTGAGTTTGACTTCACTGATGTAAACATTTTTTAATTACAATTACTGGAGACTGCTAAGACTGGAGTTGTCAAAAGAGCAGTGCTTATCAGTAGGCAATCTTTTTAACAAGTCTAGGTCTGCTTCATAGGTCCAAATGTCCTCTTCAAGGGCCGGCCCAGTGGCACTGAGGGTTGAGGCACTGGACACCACACCTTGTGCCCTGCCAGCAACTCATGTTCAGGAATGAGCATGGGCTGCCGTGAGTTGGCAGCGGAGGAGATGAATTGAGAGTCCAATTAACTGCTCTCTATCTCCAGGAAGGGGGAAGTTCAGCAGCCAGTGCATGCCTGACTCCTAGTGGAGGCTGGGGCTCGGCGACACGGGAGACACAACAACGTGGAGTGGGAGAGTGGTAGATGCTTGACATGAGAGTGCACAGGAGTGGGCAAGACCCCACTGCAGCCATCATTCCATGCCTCATACCCACAAAGGAGCACAAAAAATGGAAAAAAGCTCTCGGTGGATGACGGGGGAGCTTGCACCCCATACCCGGCCAGCCACGGTGCAACATTGGATCCTGTTTTGGTAAGGGAGGGCCCCCTCTTCCAACCCCACCAGGGGAGGTAAGCCCTTAGAGTATAGCATGGGATGGTGGATGCTGGGGTGACGGGGATGGGGCTCCCCCAGAATGTGAGGCTCGATGGAGCAGGAGTATAAACAATAATAAAAAAAGTCCCCCTTTATATGGAACACCTAGTCTTCTCCAAGAAAGATGTGCTAGTAGGTTTTGACAGTTATCCCCTCACTACAGGCCTATTATACAGGTTTACACACAACATTTTTTTGCCTATTTCCCAATACTCCCAACCAAGTAAAGTTCCAACTGGCCCAGATAACTTATTCTGAATCTTTTGTTCTGTGTGCATACTGGTATCCTTATTTAGTCCTCGCTAGAAAGTAGCAGTGAGTTACACACTAACTCAGGAGATTGATCAACAATTGGAGATGGACCCTGTGATCCACTGGGGCTATTTTTTTTATTTCATTTTTTATTTAACAATTTAGCAACTGGGTAGGGACTCTGGACAATGTCCTTTTTCAGGTCCAACTCGGGACAAACTACAAGCAACAAGTATCCGAACAATTACACAGATCAACAATCACAATTAGACTTGCTCAACAAAAAAGACAAACTATGATGTGGTGCTCTAACTACTGCCTACCAAACAGTGCAACAAATAGTGGCAAAAAACAAATAACACAGTGACAGCACAAAGGCCCTGTTTGGCATTGAATAATTAGGGGACAATGCCCTCAATTATCCATGGCCTCAGTCAGCTTCACCTTCGGCGGATGGCATGGTGGGCTATCCAACAGTGCCTCTGTCCACTGCAATCAAGAACAAACAGAGATCAGAAATAAGGATGAGACAGAAACAGAGGATCTGAGAGGAGCCAGAGCAACCTGCACCAAGTCAGCTCAGTCTGACTTGAGGTCAACATGTAGATAGTGTCACCAGTGCTGGGCAGTAAAGAGTATTGTACATTTTTTGGCCAGGGAAGACACACAGAACTAAGGCTTGTTTCTGTGTACATGCTGGGACCACAGTGAAGTTATTCATGGTCACACAGTATACAGGTTGTGGCTGTGGTATTCAAATGCAGTTCTCCAGGTTTGCAGCTCAGTGTGCTTAACCTCTATGCTATACTGCCACCCGGATAACCAGTGCAGGCTGCATTTGATGCATGCAGTGCAGTAGTAACTCAGCTGAATTAATTGAGCTGTCAGCTTGCTAAGTGACTGAATGGAACCAGTGGCAACTGGGTACAAATAAACTGAAAGACTCACTCTCATGATCACACGCTGTGGTAGAGGAGCTACAAATCATGGTCTAGCAGTAGCAGGTGGAAGGGCAACAGTCACTCAGACAATTTAAGCAAAAGACAAGCTTAGCTAACAGCAAACAGCAACAAAAGAAAAAATAGGATGAAGAAACAGCTACAAGGTCAGTTTTTCACCCCATAGCACCTACAGTAGGTCAGATGTTCTCAGACTTTGTCAAGTAAGCATCCCCTAAACTGTGGAAAAATATCTAGGCCTCTCCAGGTCTTTCAATATCAGTAGCATATTTTGCAATGTACTGTATATTCATATGCAACTCTGAAAACAGCAATTATTTTTCTTTACAAGACATGATCTAACAACATATCAATGCACAGTACATATAGAATAATATATGGGGTGGTGTGTGTAACATGAATTTTAAACACACCCGAGGTGTTGGATGCCACATAAACCCCGAGAGTGAAGGTCAAGGGGTTTATCTAAGCATCCAACTCCAAGGGTGGGTGTAAAATTCGAGTTTACACACCACCCCATGTTCTTTATATAATTGCTGTGCACTTTTTTCCATAGCAATTATTTAAAATAAGCAAAGATCAGTGTTTGGTGGCTGCAGATTGGTAGGAATTTATCATGGTCCGCAGTCCGGTAGTGTGTGCCCCAAAAGAAGAAGACTGCTGTTTGTTTAATAGTTTAAAAAAATATTTTTTGTCAACTGTTTTACTTACCACCGACTGGCGGTTCCAGCATCCCTCACAGCATTTGCTGCGTCTGTCCAGCAGCGAGGAGGTGTAGAGAGTGTCTGGTGTATGTGTACACACAGGGAAACCTGGTGTGTGTTTGCTGTTATAATGGCAAATTATAACCGGGTTTCCCTATGGGGAAAAGTGAACAACAGTAATTATAGTAATTTATTGAACAATTACGAATTTGGCTCTTTTCTTCACACTGTTCACCCTTTATTACAACTGGAATCAGACTCACTCCAAATGTAGTATCAACCCCTCTTCAACCGAACTTCATCAAAACACTGAACTCATCTGCACCAAAGTATATTTTTTATTCCAAATCACCCCAACCCCCCACCCACCATTGTGCTTTTTTTTTTAAACAATTCTAGCCTAATCTGCAGCAAGGTATACATCACCCCCTCTACACACACACGCACACATGGGTCACATCTTCAGTAAAGTATAGAACTATAGGTTTCATTTCAAAATACCGCCCCCCTCCCCTTAAACAAACACACACACACACACCTTTAGGCTTTCTAAAAACAATTATGGGCTCATCTTCAACAAAACATAGGTTTAATTTCAAATCAAACTTGACCCTAACACACACACACGCATGCACCGCGCACACACACACACACACACACACACACACACTCCTGCTTTTTAAAAACATTCTTGGCTCATTATTCGTTTTAAGAACAACTGGGTCCATGATCCATCCTCCCCCCCCAACAAGGTTAGGACTAGGCTGGAACTGTGGTTCTGAGATATTTGGTCACCAATTAAATCCATGATGTCTGGGTCTACAACAGTTCAATTTGCAGTTCAGTCAATAATGTTCATCAAGTTTTTGTAGCTAGCCTGGTAAAGCCAAAAGCAACATAGAACTGAGTTGGAAGCAGCTCAGAGCCAGCATCTTTGATTGACTATGTGCATTTGAAAATTCGCAGGCTAGAGGAGCACAACACACTGCCACTGACCACCCCCATGCTGGTGTGTTGTAATATGCAGCAAGGAAAGAGGGACAGACAGCAGTAAAACTAATGGCTTGAAAAAGTCTTGATTTTGAAATGAGAATCCCTGGTATTTGTGCTCACCTTGAAACTCCCTTCCCTCCCTGCACTCATGTTGTGGAATGTGTTTATCTGCACTCAGGAAGAGACATGGCTGGGACACAGAATTGCAAATGGCTTAGAAAATAAACTTCAGGTTGAAATGTAAATTGCATGGTTTGCTTGATTTACCGCCTTCCTGCTCCTAATCACTCATGCTTAAAGGAGAAGTCCACCCAAAACTTAAAGAAATATATGTTGTGCAGAGTGTTTTAATTTGTATGTGAAGTTCTAGTGTTTCCTTCCCTCTGACTGGTATTAGGAATTTTTCCTAAATTAGCCTGCTAGCTTTAGGATAGTTTTACTACCCTTGGAGATCTCCATATGAAACAGCTTAATTGTATTCCTTTGTCCTACAATGCACCTTGTTTCATGTGATGGTGATGTAGCAGAGACCATAAATACAACAGAAAGCATTGCTTTACAATCAGTTCACAACAGTAGAGATGGCTATATTTTAAAATCTGTAGAATTCAGCTTGGTGACCACCCTCATCATAAAGGTCTTACTGTCCTGAAAAACTTTGCTGCTGGTAATTTTTGTGCAGCTTGTAAAGCTTCCAAGATATTTAGTTTGTTTGGCATGTGTGTGCTGAATGTTGGGTCTCTCTTACATCACTGTCGCATGAGACAAGATGCACTGTGGGAACAAGAAATACAATTAAGCTGTCGGGGATGAAGATCCCCAGGGTTCGTAAAACTACCCTAAAGCTAGCAGGCTAATTTAGGAAAAACTCCTAATACCAGTCAGAGGGAAGGAAACACTAGAACATCACATACAAATTAAAACACTCTGCACAACAAATATTTTTTCAAGTTTTGGGTGGACTTCTCCTTTAACCCCTGTCTTCAGACATATATAAGTCAAGACTCAGTAACTTTGGTTAATTGCTACAGTTAGGGTGAGGGGGAATGGCTTGCTTAAAAATAGTTTCACTTACAGCTGATAGTAAGTTTTCTGTGGTGGCCGGCTTTTGAGCATTTGATGGGAAGTGGAAGCTTGTCAATGTTGTCAGCATCAAAGGGCACTTGTAATTAATCACAATTCACACTTAGCTTCCTATATCCCAGTTGACAGGGATTGTGATTAAAAAAAAAGCTAGAGACTCCGAGAGACAGAATGAGCCAGACCAGACAGCCACCCTAATTAAACAGCAATAACCAGGGGTTGGGAAGAGACCATAGAGGTCGCAAACAAAATTAATTGGGGATGCAATTGCAACCCCTGTTGACCACTAAATGCTGCCACTGCTGTTCAATCTGTTTTGCTTGCTTGCTAGTGTGCAGCCCTCTAAATGTTTCAGATTGCTTCTGAATTTTTAAAAAATTGACAATACCTTTCCCTCTTTCTGCAAAGGGTTGCAAGATACTTTTTAAACCGGGATTCAAAGTGATTTTAGTTACTTCGTTCTGCAGGGTTATTGTATTATTTTCCATTGAGCTGATACCTGCCATGTCGGGAAGAGTTTCATCACCTCTGAACTACTGAGCAATTCAGGGCCATTACCAGCATTGTTAGTTTTACCAGAATCCGCTCCAGGGCTACCCAAAAATGAGCACACACTTTTGTTTTTAGGGTTTGTGTTCCTGATTTTGACAACTGATCAGCTGCTTTTGCTGACCAGCTTCATGCAAATCAAAAGACCAAAGCCCCCTGCAAAGCCCTCTCTGACTAGAGTGACTGGGTCCTTTGAAGTTCACAAAGTTTCCACCCAGCAAGCAGCCAGTGGTGTCACGACCACTGTGGGTGGTCATTGAACTAGACAACTGAGAACCTGCTATTTTGTACTACAGTAGGCTCAGCAGTGACCCCCCCCCAAATCCCCTTTCAGTGTAGCAAAACGGTTGGTGCGCATGCGCATGAAAGGTAAATGTAAAAAATGAAGTTTATATTCAATGTGCCCTGAACACTGCCACAGTTTGCTTGCCACCCTAAACTCAAAACAGTGTAACTCCAATGAAGAAATATAGAAAAAGAACACTGTTAACGTGATAAGATGCTGATTTCCTTGAGTTACTGTCAGCTTGCTGTGAGACTGCTGTTTACTTGATCTGCATGGGAGTTATGGATGTAATTGAGGATGGCAGCTGGAACTCACAGCTCAAGACAGGCTGTAGCACTGATCTGAAATGTTGAGCTGAAACATTAACAGTGCTTAGTTAAAATAGACATTGTAATGAGAAATGCTACAGCAGATGGCAAGCAGCTGAACTGGGTTGGCAGAGGGCACAGGGGTATGCTTGCTGGGTGGGGACAGAAGTGGCTTGCTGTTTTGAACTACACAAAGTTTCCACCCAACAAGCAGGAAAGACAGTCATAATCAGCATGGCTGATTATTGGTCTGTCACTGCTGTGCCCACTGCATCTTGAGACACATTGGACCTGACAGCGACACATCTCTGAAACTCTGCTATTGTAACAAGATGTTGGCTTTGCACTGCGTATGCAAGCAAACATAAAAAGATTGTAGGTACCGCTTGGCATATTACCTTGCTCATGAACTTTAGTATACACACACAAAAAGAGCCCTACTGCATTTCCATATTAGAAGTTTGTTTTGAGTAGCTTTCTAAGCCAGAAGGGTAATGTGGAACACAGTAAAGTTCTTGTTCTGAGCCTTAGATAACCTCATCAGCAGCAAAGCTGATACCAGTCTGGGAAGCAGAAAGGGATATGATCACTATGGCTCTGTCCACACTCACAAGCGTGAGAGTGTAACGTTTACTGTAACGGTTTTACACCTACCATTACTGTGTGTCCACACTCTCATCCCAGCATTGTCCATGAAGCTGCACCCCCCAGCACTCCCCAACATCTGACAGCTGCCGCCATCTGTATTCATGTAAGTGACCTAGAATCCTGTGTGGCACTTCTCGACATATCCCAGCATGCCGCCACTCATTTCCATGGGCACAGTAAATGGAAACAAGCATGACGGCATGCCATGGGTTTCAGTCTCCATACTGTCTACAGTTAATAAGTACATTCATTCACCCTCCCCTTATAGCACACAAGACATCGGGTCAACCGATAATACACTTAAAGATAACTTCAATAGTCCTAGTGAATGCAAGCTGCCCCAGCCTAGGATCACAGTTTCCTCAGTGCCATGCCGTGAAATGCAGAAAACTCTTCATATGCCTAGTTAAACCCAAGTTCCTTCACTGAATACAGCAGTCATTGACAAACTAAACTTGCTGAAGGCTCCTGGGTCATACATGTTGAGCTATCTTTTTGACTCTTCTTGACTCTCCTTAAGTGTCTATGGTGGGCTCCAGGTGGTGAGATGAGAGTGTTGGTCACCTTGTACCTCTAGTTTTGCTTGAAGAGCTTCTATCAGAAGCTGTGCTGAACGGTCTGATGGTGGGGGGGGGGCAGTGTCTCTGGTGAAGCAGCCTTGCTGCAAGGAGGGTATCAGTGAACAGCAAGATAATAGCTCAGCTCCAGGGGCAATGCACCCTAAGGAGGCTACAATATACAGCAGAGCCCCCACCACCACCCATGGCATGGCAACCAAATAAGGGGATAAGGGAATGTAGGACCTTTTAGGGCCCTGCAGACCTTGTATTCCCAGAATGATGTACTTCCATATATATATATATATATATAATATATATATACAGTATATATATATATATATATATATCATATATATATGTGTATATCCCATCATGCCTCTGCTTCATCACATGGACACTGTGCATGTAAAAGAGCATGGAGGCAGCAGATTTCACTGAAGGGTTTGTTCTGCTGCTGCTGTACCACTGGTACCAAAGGCAGCAAGTCATCCGGAGAGCTCAGAGGAATAGGCAGCTGGCAAGGCATCAAAGGGCAAAGAGAGCCCTACAGCTGATGCAGCATTGTATGTGCCATATCACTGCTATGCACAGTCTCATTGCCAGTAGGTATGCATGTGAGGCAGTTGATCTGGGCTTGTGAAGCCACCCTAGGTCAACCATCTGGTGGGATAGCATTGTCCTGTGTTCATGGTCTGATGACCAATGGTTGAAAAACTTCAGGATGTCGAGACAGACCTTTCGTGCTCTCTGTGGTGAGCTGCAGCCATACATATACTAAAGAGACACCAAGTTACGCAAGGCAGTAACTGTCCATTAAAGGGTTGTTATCACCCTGTGGTGCCTTGCCATGAATGTTGAGTACTGGACCTGGGCCACCTCTTTGGGGTGGGAAGATCGACTGTTGGGTTGGAGGCAGTATAGCGCAGTGGTCTAAGGCTCTGAGCTGCAAATCTGGTGACATCCAGCAGACCAGACCTGGGTTTGAACCCCACAGCTTCCACTTGCATACTGTGTGACCCTGAGCAAGTCACTTAACCTCCTTGTGCTCTCAGGTCGCTCCTATAATAAAGCTTTCAGCTTAGTGTGCTATACCTGGTTAAACAACTAAATAAAAAAAAAATAGTGGTGGAGGTCTGCCACACTATTGTGTGCGTGCTGCTACTAAGGGTCATCAGGATTCACAATGTTGGTGCTATTATATATGGGTTTGAAAGGGAGTGGGGGATCCCCCAACTATGGAGGTGCTGTGGATGGTACCCACTTCCCGATCATCTCGCCCCTAGGGAATGCAACCGAGTATTACAACAGTAAGGCTTATTACTCTGTCGTCATGCAAGCCCTGGCTGACCACAAGTGTCGTTTCATGGACATAAACATTGGGTGGCCTGGGAAGAGGCTTGATGCCAGAGTGTTCTGCAACAGTGCCCTCTACCACACAGGACAGTCTGGAAAGCTCTTTCCTGGCATAAAATGGGATATTTGTGGTGTGACTGTGCCCATGGTCTTTCTTGGGAACCCAGCCTACCCCCTCCTCCCCTGGCTCATGAAACCGTACAGTGACTACAATTATCCAGCAAAGTGGAATTTCAACTACAGGCTAAGCTGTGCATGGATGGTTGTCAAGTGTGTCTTTGGCCATCTAAAAGGGAGGAGGAGGTGCTTATTGAAGCAGAATGAGTTCAGCATTGTCAACGTGCCTTATGTAATCAGTGCTTGCTGCACCTTACACAATCTGTGCGAGGACAAATCTGAACTTTTCTTAGACACCTGGTCCAGCGAAAGTGACAGGGTGCATTTTCCCCAACCTGCTGAGGCAGACTGCACACTGGCTGATGAGATGACCATTGCTGCCATGAACTGGCAGACTGCGTCAATTTGTGATGCACTGTGTGAGTACCTGAGTGCACACTAATGTGACGTGATGCCCTCTAGCACTATCTGATTTGCTCCCCCGACCATATGTATACTAATGGATATTGATCCTAGTATGAATGTATAAAGTGCTATTTATTCAAACAGTGGTTTCACAAAATAAAGTATATATGAAGCATATATTTAAAGCATATATGAAGCATTTATAAAATTGTGTCACACAATCACATTGTCTCTGGCCCCTTAATATAACTACACTTTGCAACCTATCAAAGTACCCATCAAGTACCTGAATGGGGATGGAATCAATGAATGGGGCAGGTATACCACAACTACTACAGATGTGCCCAAAGTATGTCCCCACCCATCAGATCTTGTGTGTAGCCACAGCCCTGCTCATATGATATGGCCTGAACCTGTTGGGCACTGCTGGAAGGTGGCATATCACCACCAGCTGGGGTCTGGTCAGAGTCATGCGGCATGTGAACTTGTGACATGCAGGACACGCTGCATCCCGCTGTGTCAACTGTAACTTGCTGCATCCCTCTATATTGATTAGGTGGCGCCTGTGTGGGGATAACTATGCTGGGGCCATCATGAGAGCTAATGAATTGCAGTGGAGCACTATAATGGGCCTGTGGTTCATATGAGGGTATGCTGGTGCAATTGCCAGAGTCAGCACTTTGTGTATGACCTGCATAGGGGTTCTGTAGCATCTGTGTGTGTGTGTGTGGGGGGTGCTACTACCAGGTTCAGCAATTTGTGGGTGACCTGCATAGGGACTCTGTGGTGACGGTGGGGTGACAATGATGGGTGCATTTACATGGCCTTGTGATGAACGTCTTAAGTGGATTGACATCATTTGAAGCATGTTACTGAAAAATGCAGCATTCTGCTCCACCTCATACCTCCTCAACCTCTTCTCCATCCCTCTTCCCCCTCACCCTCTCCCACTCCAGTTCAACTAGTTCCTTATGCTGCTCCTCCATCATCTTTCTTGTTGGCTTAAATATGGCCTCCAGCATCTCTTGTATGCGGTTGCTCCTCTTCTTCTTTCGTAGCTTGTGCAGTGGTTGCATTGGTCACTTCGGGGTAGTTCTGCTGGCACCTGTTGCTCTGCAGCTTGAAGGCGCATCCATGGCAGGTGGTATGCTGTCATCACCAGTCCCCAAGGTAGACTCTGTGCCGATGTCGCTGTCTGCATTCATTGATGTGTCATCCATTGCTTCTGCATCTGCAAATGCAAACATATAATTAATAAATGTAATGTTGGGCAATATACAAACTAGAACATATATGGGATCAAGTACCTGATTCCAACATGTCGGGTATGTGTTGCTCATCGAGGTCATCCTCTGTCTCCTGGCTGTCATTCTCCTCACCAATGGCAGTACTTTCCAATACACACTGTGGCTGTGATGTAGGTCAGGTGCCCAATATCTGCTCTAGTTGATCGTAGAACAAACAGGCGAAACGACCTCCTCTGGACTGGTTGTTGGAGTGCCTTGTTTTATGGTATTTAACCTTTGGCTGCTTAATCTTGTCCCAGCACTGTTTAGCTGTCCTGGCAAATCCATGCTTAGGTAGGAATTCAGAAACCTTCTGGTAGACGCGGGTGTTCTTACGGTATGTCGCCAGGTCATCCTGGACACACTCCTGTGACCAGTACTCGATCAGCAAGTGGGTTGCCTCATCTGACCATGTTGCACTGTGGTCGGTCATCACTGGATGGAACACAGTTGATATCAACCCCATATAGGCTGTGGAGGAATAGCTGTGGACTCTGTGACACCTGTACAGATTTATTGTGTTTTGCTTAAGCTTTTAGAAGCAGCATCACTGAGTATATGGGGCACTGTATGCAGCACAACTGACAGCCTGTGTTTTTTTTGGTGTGCAACTTGGCCAGCCTAGCTAGCACACAGACAAGTAAAGAGCTGTCATGACTGGGCAGGCAACAGATAACAGCTGGGAAACTGTGCAAGCAGCTCACAGCACAGTACTAGCTACCCTGTCACACACAGCAACTAATAGCCTCACTTTTCCCAGGTCATATAACGGCAGGCAAGTAAGGATGGTGACACTTCCATGGCCTTCTCTTTTTCAGGCTAATCTGACCATTTAAATAGCCCACCTGTCATTACACACAAGGTGCACCCACTGCTGCCGCGCTCCCTCATGGGATATCTGATGCAGCCATGGAGGACTGAAGACTGCACAGTATGCTCATGCCCATCCACACTGGTGAGTCCACACTTATTGTATCACTTTACGCTGCCAAACATTCCTGCTCCTGATCTTTTGACTACCGTCAATCAGATCTCGAGATCGGAAGCAAAACCGGATCGTGTACCATTACCAATGCGGACATGCACTGTTCTTGTCAGACTTCATAACAGTTGCACCCTGTGGTAATGGTATGGACCTGTGAGTGTGGACAGGGCCTTAATGATAGATATGACTGAAAGGGACTATTCTTCTGTATCAAAAATAACAAGAGCAGTAACACAAGTGTCTATCCTGGGTTCCCTGCTGTTTACCATTTACATAAACATTATCAATAGGAATATTGAAAAGGTCAAATTAGATTTTTGCTGATGACGCAGTCCTGTACTTATCTAGTGCAACTCTTAACACTGTATGCACGGACCTCCAAGTGGAAATTAATCATTTACAAATTAATCTTCTTCATTCAAAACTGCTACAAAATGCTAAAAAGACAAAAGTAATATACTTCCAGTCCTCAAACATGGCAGTTTTCTTCAGAGCTGACCACACCATTTCCATGCTACTGGGTGATATGCTTGAAGTAGTGGCCAATTATAAATATCTGGACGTATGGCTTGATCAATGCTTATATTTCTGTAGCCATGTAGATAATAGCTGCAAATAAGTAAGAATGAGGTTGGGATTCTGCTATAGAAATACAAATTGTTTTCCACTTGACATTATAAAGAAGCTGGTGCAAGCTACATTTTTTCCCCTCCACGATTATTCAGACTTGATTTACAGTCACTGCCCTATTACAATTCTAAGTAAACCAGATGTTTTGTACCAAAGGGCCCTTTGATTTGTTACAAACTCCCTGCCTAATGTACATCACTGCTCCCTCTATTTAGCAATGGGTGGACATCATTGGCTACAAAGAGACTTAAACATCTCTATATATGGTGCTATAGACTTTTAATGGAAAAACTGCCACAGTATATCAGAGTTCTTTTCTTACTCTTATAGTAATTACTCATTGAGAAGGAGTTCTTATGTGGTAGTTAAAACTCCACAGTTCTTCACTCCGTATGTAAAGTTGGCCATCAGTAGCAACATCCCTAGGACTTGGAACAAACTCCAAAACACACTCAGACTTCCCAGCTTAATAAGCCTAGAGGTTTTTAAATCACTTCTGGAAACGGAATGTCAAGTGTGTTGTTCCTATAATTACAATAATGCATAAGCATTCATGTAATTGTTGATGAATGCTTTGCATTTTTAATTGCATTATTCTGAAATGTTTTCTTTTTTCTTCTATGTTCTTTATTTAGTTCTGGACTTAACTTATATTCTTCTTATTGTTGTATATATAATAATCTGGTATTATGACCAGGGTCACTGGAAAATTGTGCCAGCAATTTTTTTGCAGAATCCTCGATTTTCACCATTCTCCGCAAAATTTTACATGTTCTGCAATTTGTTGCAATTTTTGAGTTTTTAAATTGAACTGTGTAAAAAGTATTAACATTTTTAATAAAATACTCTCAAATATATTGACAATTGTGCATGCAGACTTGGGCTTCGCAGAAACAATGCAGTGCAAGGTAGGGCAAGGGTTTTATGTGATACTGATTTCTTTTGAATCCTTGTCTTGTTTGATTTCAATATCCACTGGCCTAGCATAAGTACACTTAAACATTTAACATTTGTTTTGTGTTGAAACAGTCTATCAGAAAACTTTTTGTTGCCACACAGACTAAAACAAAAGATGGGATAAAAGGTGCAAATTATCCCATTCACTTAAATGGGGTGCTAACTATGAAGTCTTTTTGTAAGTGGCAGGGCAAGTTTTTCCTTGTGAGCATACTTTCATTCAGCCTAGTTTTGATTCAAACAACTGAGGATTTTTGGATGGCCGTGCCAATTTTAAACTTGAATAAGCTAGTTGCTAATAGTGATCTAACTCGTAGCAACTACCCCATAGATACTCACATGCAAAGACTACAATACAAACCTTACTGAAGTCTAAAAACAAGCTTATAAAACAGAAAATGTATCTGAACATTTATCTTTAAACAAAATCATTGCAGCCAGAATACAACAAAGGTAAATTACAGGGTACCCTGACTACTGTATGATGCAGTAAAAATATATTATTTTTTACATTTTTTGGTAACCATGTAAGGCCAGCTCGGCACAAGTACCTGTTTTCAGGTACAACCCAGGAGCACTGAGGAGTTTAAGTGACTTGCTCAGAATCACACAGTATGCAAGTGGAGGTTGTGGGAATCAAACCCAGGTCTGCGAGATGTCGTCCACTCATTCACAGTTTGTTACTCTAACCTCTAGATTGTACTGCCAGCCCCAATAACCCCCAGATTTGATGTTTAAATATGTGATTTTAAAAATAGTGTACAGTACCTACAGTACAAATTATGACCATTAAACACTTTAACAACATTTTATTAAAACTCAATTATTCACCGCTCTATCTGCTTATTTTTTCTTGTACCAAAGTGGGTGAATAACTGGCAGAGCACTATAAACAGCTGTTGATTAAGCTTCATTATTCTACATCCAGAAACAAAAAAAATATTTCTTCTGCCTTTATTTAATATTGATTTGTTGTGGCTCACTTTATAGAATCTATTTAGCACTGTATGAGGCAGATGCTTTTACATTTTAGAAGATAGGCAATGCTTACGATAGCGTATCAGTTTAGTGTTCTTTTTAGGAACGTAAACTTTTCTTTATGTTTTATATACAGTATATTCAGGTGTCAGTGTATTCATTTAGCAATGTATACTGACTAATATATGCTGCAGAAAACATTAAAAGATTTATTGTGAAGCACTCAGGGTCTGTAGTAAAACCCCCACAATTTTCCACAATTTTGGGTAAACTTTTCTGCAATTTTCCAGTGGCGCTGATTATGACCCTGCATGTGTAACTCTCTTTCTCATTTGTATGTATTTATGCTGTATGCTATCTTACCCAGGACCTCCTTGAAAATGAGTTTGCTTAACTGAGTCTCTTCCTGGTAAAACAAACTTGAACTTCTTGGAAATAATCCTGGTACAACTTCCCAATGACTTCATTTTTAAAGGTATTGTTCCGTATCCTCTCTTCTTAACTATAGAAATAAACTGAGGGATTTTAATTAAAAAAGGAGGCTATCGTCACTTGAGAGAGTGCTGTAGGATAACTTTGCTGTATCAAGACAGAGATCAGAACATGCTTATATATGGCATTGACCCTGATATTAATAGCTATGATATGACCCAGGAGGGTGAGGATACTAAAAAGTAGTCAAGCCTGCTTCATGAGACAAAATATATAGAATACATGGAAAAGTATATATAATGAGACTTTTACATACACACAATGTGTTGGATCCTACATAACCCTAAGAATGAAGCTCAAGAGGTTTATACAAGCATACAACACTGAGGATGTAAGTTAAATTTTAACTTTTACACACCATGGGACTAATTCTCAAAAGCCTATGCCTGGCGTAACTTGACTTGTGCCAAAATAAATGGCGCAAGTAGCAAGTTACGCCAGCAATCGTGACGTGATATTCTGCAAAGCAGCATGAGATAATCTCACAGGGTGTTTGCACCAAAATGGACTTATGCCACCAGTTACACCATAAACCCCCTGTGACATGGCACTAGGGGGTTTACAGCAGTAGTTGTGTCCTATTCTGGAAGGGCAGTCTCCAAGTCCCCAAATTTGCTATTCTAAAACAACCCCCATAGGATATCCATCAAAGTACAGTTACACCAGCAAATAGTTGGTGTAAGTGTACTTTGCATCCACCGCGGGTTGCACCAATATGCCTGCAGCCCTGATTCCCCCAGTATATGCAACGCCCCAGCCCCATCCCCAAACCAGTAGTAACAGCCCTGCAGGGCTATGGACCCGCCTGCCCCCAATCCCCCCAATAATGTTTGAAAAAGCCCCGCAAGGCTAGTGCTACCACTCCCTGATCCCCAGAATTGCGATATGCATTAAAAAATTAATTAACAAAGCCCCCGATCTTCCTGGTAGTCTAGTGACCCTTCACCCCCTCACCTGGCAGTGCCAGTCCACCCAGCACCCCCCACCCATCCACAGCCAGTGACTGGCACAGCCTACCTCTCATCACCATGGCCAGCTGCTGACTGAGCTTCATGTGAGTGCGTACTACTGTAAATAGTACGCACTCAATGAATGAGCTGTCATTCATTGAGCGGGTATTATTTACAGTAGTACACTCTTATTGTAGCTCAGTTGGCAGCTGGCCATGGTGGTGAGAGGTGAGCTGTACCAGTCGCTGGCTGGGGACAAGTGAAGTGCTGGAGTGGATCGCACTGCCGGGTGAAACCACGAAGATACCAGAAACTGAAGTTTAGCCACACATGTGCATATCAATCTGAGATCAAGCGATGAGTCTTAGCCCGTGGGGCATTGCTATCAATGAAGGAATGGGCATGTGGGGTATGTGCTGGTCCTGCCGTCATTGGGCATGTGTTCCGGGGATCAGGCATGGAGGGGGGTGTTAGCCCTGTGGGATATTTTGTTTGGGGTTCAGGGCATTGGTGGGGGTTGGGGTCCACTAGCCCTGCTAGGCTGTACAGTGTGTGTGTGTGGGGGGAACTTGCACGCTGCACTTGGGCAAGCCACAGGCTTGCAGCCAACCATTCTGGTATGCCTTCCATTTGGCATACCAGTATGGCTGGTGCAAGTTGCCAGTCCTAGCCAAGGGGACAATACCAGATAGAGAATCGGGCACAGCATCCCTGGCACAACCGTGTTTGGTGCAAGTCACAGTTGGTGGCGACTTGCACCATCAATCTAGAATCAAGCCCCAGGTCTTGTTTTATACAATTGCTGGGTAGCGTTTTCCCACCTTGGAAACAGTGTTTTGCAATTATGCAAAACAATGGTTCCAGCAGCGCAGTCAGGCTGGAGAGTGGTTTCACTATTACCGGTTTTTTTTTTTCACATTTTGTGTGATTGCCCTGAAACTTCACATAAACACCAGGGTGACAGGTCTGGGACTGGGAAAAGATAGAAGGAGGTCACTGGGGAGTGCAGGGGAAAGAAAAAAAAAGGGTTTGCCTCCACCAGGGGATGTTTTATAATTATGTGAGGTTGGCACTCAGGGCAGAAATGATGCACCTTGTGTCTTTTTCTTTCCTTAGTGCAAGTGTTTCAATCATTCTTTCAGATTTCATATCCTAATCCTCTCCCTGTTGCTCAAGCCCAAATGAAATAGTTTACGCTTATTAGGAAAAATGAGAGCATCTCATTTGGTGGCAGTGGTACTTGACCTATTGGTGTTTCCTGAAGCAAGCGGGAACCCAGAGGCCCTGGCTCTGGCCTATAACAAGGTCATTACTACAGTCCTGGACTCTATTGCTTCTGCCCGAGTTCATCCTCCCTCCCTTCACCCTCGGTCCCCATGGTTTGATAGGACCTTGAGGGAGATGCGGTGACTAGGATGAAGTTTAGAGCGTTGCTGGCGGAAATCTGCCCTGGAGGCCGACCATCTTAGATTGATGGAACATTAGCAAGTCTGTCAATCAACAATCTCCCATAAGAAGGCAGAGTTCCTATCCAGGGAGATTACTGCTGCCCAGAACCAAATGACTCAGCTCTTTTGAACCGTAGACAGGCTGTGCAACTCGGCCTGTCTGCGGTTCTGAAGAACTTTTTCACAATTGGAGTGTGATGAGCTTGCTCAGTTCTTTGTGGATAAGATGGCAGGCATCAGGGTGGAGATCCAACAAGCACACTCTATGGGGGATGCTATTGATCGGTGCTCGGTCACTTTCCCCCACTTTTCCGGGAGTACCTTTGACCGGCTGGAGTTCGGGGATGATGTGCGGATTGTCCAGGGTATGCACCCTATGTGTTGTTTTGATCTAGGCCCAACTTCCCTGATTATGGGTTGTTGTGACATCATTGGCCTGGTCCTTGCATGGATAGTCTGGTGTTCCCTTGAGTCGGGTGAGTTCCCTAGCTCCCTGAAGGAGGCAGTGGTGACACCACTCCTGAAGAAAGTTTCTCTGGACCCAGACTGCCTTGCTAACCACAGACCCATCTCTAAACTCCCCCTTGTGGGGAAAGTGATTGAGAAGGTAGTGGCTTTACAGCTGGAGAACCATTTGACCATCCATGACATCTACGATCCTTTCTAGTCTGGATTTCGAAAGATGCACAGTTCCGAGACTGCACTGGTTTGGGTGCTCAATGATCTCTTGATTGCGAGAGATCAGAAAAGCTACTCTATCTTGTTTCTTCTTGATCTCCCCTCAGCGTTTGACACTGTGGACTATGGCATGCTGCTTGGGTGCCTGAGGTTCATCTGCAGCCTGTCTGGTACAGTTCTCAGTTGGTTTAAGTCCTTCCTCACTGGCAGAACTCAGAGAGTGGTGTCTGGAATTTATTCCTCCAACCCTTTCTTTCTGCCATGTGGGGTCCCTCAGGGTTTAGTGCTGTCTCCCATGTAGTTCGCAATGTACATGCAGCCCCTCAGAGACATTGTAAGACGGTATAGGCTGAGGTTTCACTGCTATGCTGATGATGCCCAGATCTACTGGTCTTTTGCACCTGAAAAGGATAGTGCACTATTGGTATTTAATAACTGCCTCACTGAAATCCAGGACTGGATAAATTCCAACTGGCTGAAGCTGAACTCGGGAAAGACTGAGGTGATGGTTGTGGATCCTGGTCACTGGATAGAGGGGTCAGGACTGGTCAGCCTATGAAGCTCTTCTTGGGGGCTCCCAGCTTCTTGCTTCTGAATGGGTGTGGGACCTGGAGGTGATTCTTGACGATGGGCTGACACTGTGATCTCAGGTGTCGGCAGTCATCAAGTCTTCCTTTTACCATCTGAGGAACATCGCCAGGGTCAAGCACCTAGTTCCATCTGGTGATCTTCCCACATTGGTCCATGCCTTTGTGACCTCACACCTTGATTATTGCAACTCCCTCTACCTAGGGCTACCGGCGGCTGATATCCACCACTTGCAGCTGGTGCAGAATGCATAAGCCCAGTTTTTGACAGGGATCCCTCGGACATGTCATATCACACTGGTGCTGCATAAACTGCACTGGCTGCTGATTCAGTAGTGAATCACCTTCAAGGTCAGACTCTTAACTTATAAAGCCCTACATGGACTCAGCCCAGACTACCTGAAAGAGCTCCTGTCCCCCTACCACCCCGGGCGATCGCTCCACTCAGCAGATGAGGGGTTGCTAGAAATTCCAAATGTATCCTTAAAGTCATCGGGGGCTCATGCATTTATGTATGTGGCTCCAGCCCTTTGGAATTCTCTATTCCATTGGCCACGGGAGTGCACGACCATGGGGGGCTTCAAGCAGGACTTGAAAACTTACCTGTGGCTCCAAGCCTACCCTGATTAATTTTACTGATTTTACTGACTGCTTGTATTTGTACTGTGTTATATTTTAACTTGTTTTTATCTAATCCTTTGTTAAAGCACCTTGATAATCTTGAAAGGCGCTTAATAAATAATATTATTATTAGTATTATCACTATCATAACCTTTCCACGTATCTAGTTTGGGTATATACAGTATTTTAGCATTTCATGTTGCTCTGTTTATATTTAACTCCTGTTCATACATCATTTATACTGTGCACCTCAAATTGTAACTCTGATGTCATTTTGTTGAGGAAGTCATTGAAAATGAGTTGCTGCTCAATTGGCTGTGTCCTGATGAAAACATATTTTACTACTGCTACAACAACAAAGATGGCATTGACTACTACTGTTACTACAGCTACCAACATGATAAAGGACCCAATTTAGAGTTGAAGGTAAAATTAAAATCCCTTGCTAAAATAATCTTATCTGTAGCAGAAGTATTTGTTTTGACAAGCACCACCCGTAAGTATACCTTTTTATGCAGAATAGCCACATCAAGCTTCTTTAAGGAGTAGGAAGAATAAACAGGTCTACTCCCCTGACCTAGCGGTGTTGAATAATGCAGGTGCACACAGACCACAAAGCTGCTGCCAGCCACTCCCCACTGGCATCACACCCAGTGTCCTGCCACCGTGCCTCCATCTGGTGGCAGTGTAGGGGCAGTGCAGCATGATCCCCCCTCCCAGGACAGGAGATCAGTCCAGCAGACATTTGACCCTTTCACACATCAGCAGCCAACCCCTACATAACCCAAGTCTTATCCCAAACCTGTGCCACTAACATGGCTGGTAATAACTCTAGCACTGAACCACTGGGCCAGCCTTGTTCTGTATCACCTTTGATTACATTTTTTTGTATCAGTTGATTCTGAAAGCATTCTGAGCATAGGAAGGGCACTACATAAAGATAAATCTGCTTACCTCCTGGCCCATAATGTGGGTCTTCCACAATAAAGCAATCTGCAATTTCTGATTTTAGAGATATGATGATATGTCTTCCTCTTGTTGATTGATCACCTACACACACTAGCTGTTATATGTACATTAAAATCATCCTAAATTATCTGAAATCCTGTTGCTGAGATCCATATGTCCTGAGTCCCTGCCTACTCTACTCGGATGCTGCCATAATATAATTCCCTTGCCATATCCTCCACTGTACCAATACTGATAAACAGATATAACTAATAAGACCTCTCTGATCCATGGAGCCATACAGAAACCAGGAGGCATGCAGAGCCCCAAATGTTGGAGTCATGTTGGATGTATACTGGAAAAGGTAGACACTGAACAATGCTACACAATTGATACCACACCAAGGGCATTGTCTATAACACAATATAGCATGACAAGTCCCATGTTACTATGGATACAGAACAGTCCATTCCTAGGCCTGCTAGTGAAAGAAAACTGTAAGCCTCTTCCAGGCATATCTTCTTAGCTGTTTCTTTCAGATGCAACATTCAGTACAGGCACACCATCTGTACTGAGGAGAGTCACATCACAATAAGTACTATCAAACGATTGGGTGTATGGCAGCTTGGGGATGGGGAAAAAGCATCATAGGGTAATGAACATGACTACCTAAGTTATCACAAATTACTATAAATATTGCAAACTGCAGCTCTCCCATCCACCAGTGCTGAACCTAATTAACCCAGTGTCCCTTTCAGTAAGACCATGGCCTACATCATCCATTTGTGACACTAAATGGTACCCAATGGTGAATTTAGTACAAGTATATATTCACACCACCCAGCGCAACATAGACTGAATTCATCCCAACTCCCAGAACAACTTGGTATTAACAAAAGAGGAAGAAACACCCCAGAGTAAATGCTTATTGCATAGCAACTGTATAGGTGTCAGTAGAGAGGCCACAACATAGACTGCATAAAACATAAAAGTTATTTTTTGAAAGAAAAAGACAATTATTCCATCAAATCAGCCCTGAGCCTACCTGTAGTGTGCCATGTCAGCCATTACAGGATCAGATGCCACAAGGGAATGTTACTGTTCTTTATAACAAATGTTCCCTGTGCCCAGGTAGAGTAGATCTGAGCAACTGTGATCTCTTACACATATAGCACTCTCATGACTCTCCCAACTCCTGCTGTCTCAGCTCCCCCAAGAGTGCAAGCTTGTGCAGTGTTCATCATAAATTCTGATGACCGTGGCCAGTCCGCTGATGTGGAGAACTGAAACATCATGCCTTACCTCCTGCCATGCCTGCGAACAGTGTTCATAGTGCGAGCAGGTCGCTGGGGCTTGGCCAGGGAAGAGGAGGATTGAGCATCTTGCCTGGCCCCTAGCAGAGGCTGGGGGCTGGCACACCAATGCTGTACATGGTGGGCAGAGGTGGGGCAGATGCCCTGCATGCCATGCATGGGAGCGTGCCTAACACTGCCACTGGTGTCAATGCATGGTAGTAACAACAACAAAAATGGAAAGGGACCTGGGGATAATCATATCAGATGACCTTAAGGTTAGCAAGCAATGTGAGAAGGCAATGGGGAGGGCTGGGAGGATACTGGGATGCATAGGGAGAGGCATCACCAGCAGAAAACAGGAAGTTGTTATCCTTCTGTGCAGACAGTTGGAGAGACACCATCTGGAGTACTGCGTCCAGTTCTGGTGACCCCATCTCCTCAAGGACATAGACAGGACAGAGGCAGTCCAGAGGAGGGCAACTAAAATGGTGCAAGGTCTGCAAGAGAAGTCATACAAGGACAGACAAAAGGAGCTTAATATGTATACCTTGAGGAAAGGAGGGAGAGGGGGACATGATAGAAACATTTAAGTACCTCAGTGGAATTAACAAAGTCCAAGAGAGTAGCATCTTTCAGGAAAAGAGACGTGCAAGAACAAGGGGACTCAATTTAAAGATGGGGGGGTGGTTCAGGGGAAATGTGAGGAAGTATTTTTTTTTGCCATTAAATCTTTATTCAAATTTTATATACAGAGATTGCTTCCAGGAAACATATGTGCAAACATGAAGGTATACATTGATGTTTGTTACAACTATTGACAGGAGTCATTCTCTGCAATATTTCCCAACAGAAAAAAAAAACACAAAAAAGAAAGAGTAAATAGAACAAAAAAAACACACCCAAAAGGAACAGATCCCTCCCCCACTCTCCCCGCTACCCTCCCACAAGACCATAACATGTTTTCAGTTAGGGGCACCCATATATCCTACAGTGAGTAGGCAGTATAGAAGGACCCCAGATCTTGTCAAACCTGGGAAGCTTATTTTGAAGGACAGCTATCATCCTTTCAGTCCTCAAGCTGAAAGTAGTTCTCTAGCCATTCGGAGTAGCTGATCACAACAGGGGTCTATCCAGTGTCTAAGAACCACCTTTTTAAGGGTAACAGAGATCAGAGCCATATAGAACTTCCTATTCCTGACTGAGATGCGGGACGCATCCCCCAGCAGGCATATTTCAGGAGTAAAAAGATCTTCCAGGCCCAGCAAGGGATCAACTTTATTTTTAATGGCTGTCTAAAGCGGGACTACTTTCGGACAATTCCAGAAAATGTGCATCAGATCCCCATTTCCGGAATGACACCTGTTACGTGAGGAAGTATTTTTTCACAGAGATGGTGGTGGACGCATGGAACAGCCTTCCTGAGGAGGTTGTGGGGTCTAAAACTGTGGGAGAATTCAAGAATACATGGGACAGACATAAGCAATTCTTGTGGGGGGTAGGAAGAAATAGACTGTTGGTTTACTAGGATCTGCGGCTTATCCTGTAGGTAGGGAAATGGACAGACTAAGTGGGCCAAGCGGTCCTTATTTGCCATCAAAGTTTATGTTTCTATGTTTCTGCCTCTGAGGGGCAAAACAGTGGGAAAAAGTCTTGAATGCCTGAATGAAGGAGGGGCTCGTAGGTCCTGTTTCCCAACCAGCTGTGCACTGACCAGAACTGGATCTGGTCTTTGGTGGGGGCCTGAAGCCCCTCCACTCACCCCACAGGGGGCAAGCTCTAGGAGAAGACAATCAGTGAACCTGGTGGATGTTGGGGGGATGTGACTTGGGCACTCTCCAGAACGTGGGCCATCAGAGAGAGAGGGAGAGGAGAAAAAGATCACAAAATGTTTATTTTTTAATTCTGATAACCCAGTGGTTCATGTTTAAGACTTGCATCTAACAGCATAGCCTTATTCTGAATGTTCTGAATGTTACAGATGTGGATGATCTCGTATAGTGGGTCCTTCCTCCAGATTAAGTTGAAACATTTGGGCCCTGTGTACCTGGTCAAATTTCCTTAGCGCCATTTTGTTTTGGAATTGCAGTTTCCTCAGCCAGCCACTTCCCAAAAGCCAAGAAGCTTGCACAGTTGCTTTGGTTTTAGTGGTGTTCTTTGAGGCACTGTTATTTTAACAGTGAAAAATAGACATGCACAAGACTCTGCAATGTATAGTCTACACTGCAGATGCTGCAGCATTATACATGAAATGAATATTCTGCAGCAGGCAGGCCAGATAAGTGAGCTACTTCAGTGCCATAGTCCAAGGTATTTTGCAGAGTACGTTGGACTATTCTGAAAATGACAGTCATGTAGGTTAAATGGCACTGCCTAAAAGCAAATCTAGAGTCACCTAGCTTTGCTGTTACACACACACAGAAACACGCACACACTTGCACACACTACAAAAATCTTTGTAAACAGTGTTCACATTTAGACATTGTAACACATACATACCCACACACAGTCCACATGGTGACCATGTTTGCATGTAGCAAATGACTACATACAACCCACATTCACGAACGGTGTACCTATTCATACATGGCATGTAGTGCACACATGAACATACATTCACATACTGTAGGTGCTGGGGGGCAAATGATGCTCAGCAGGGATGGCTTGCTGTGATGCTTGGTTAGCGGGAGGTTTCCAGGCATGGCACTTGTGGATCATAAGGCTTATTCAGAGTCTTGTGAGGAGAGAACACCAGCTGTGATAGTGTAGGGCACAGGCTATTGAACTCAGGAGAGCACTGGCTAAGAGGTAGGGAGCAAGGGGAGTGCTGCTTGTAACACTTTGGTAGGGCATGTGAAGAGCTTGAAGCTTTCGCATTTCAAAGGCATCACCGAATCATTTTAGACCTAAAATATCTTTTTAATAAAACAGACTGCCTTAAAAAGTTGTTTTCGAATGAAGATATTTATAGAAAAGATAACCAGGCATTACTCACATACCACAGCAAAATAGTTTTCTTTTTTGCAAATCTCTGTATGAACTGATAGCACTGAAGGACAACCCAGTGATAACTAACACTTCAGCTATATAAACAAGAAGAGGAAAGCACTTGTTTTTTTAAACTCCTGAAGAACTGGGAACACTATGACATGATAAGAAAGGAAGTACCACAAGCAGAATGCCTGAATGAGTATTTTGATCAGTATGCACAGAGGAAAGGGATGGGATCATATTTAGTGAAATGTTATTCAGGAGGTGCAGCAGGGACACACATTATAGGGCAAATGTGCAACATCAGATGGAGGTGAGGAAATGCTGGAAGTAGCAAACATAAACAAGACCGTAGGCCTGATGGAATGCATCCAAAATCACTATGGAAAAATCCATACCACACATACTTATAAAAGGAATTATGGACTTTTGGTGATGTCACCACCTGATATGGTTGCCTAATCCATGTTCTGTGTATCCCTGCCTGCCAAAACAGCTTCAGCCTGACCAATATTCATCAAAAAATGGATTTACTTGTTTCAGCAAGCTGTCCTTAATACATGAGGAAGAGTGATTGAAAAGTGGGACACAAATGTAGCCATTGCAGACGGATTGGTCTCCTCTGAATCGACATGGCAGGGGTTAGGACATTTATTATGGGCAGTACATAAAAAAAAAAAAAAAGAATCTGGACCTGATTCTGCAGGAGCTCCAAGGTTTTTGAAGGACAATAAGATTTTGACCTTACAGCAACAGACCCAGGAACATCAAACCACCATTAATGACTTGGATTTCAGGGCAGACAGAACCAATAGACTGCTTTCAGAGACTCTCAGAAAACTGCAACAGCTCTCAGCTAAATGTGACGATCTAGAGGGCAGGTCACATCATAAAAATATGCAGCTGTATGGATTTAATGAGCCAGTAGAGGGTACTGACCTTATTGCCTTTTTGGAACAATTCTTTAGGCAAAAACGTTACTTATTAGAGGACTATCCATTCCATATTGAAAGGGGTCATTGTGCTCTTGGACCGGTGGACTCAAAAAGTGCTTCCGGGGCTAAGGCAAAAAAAAAAAAGAGTTTTTTTTCTATGAGGGAGTGAGGATCTATGCAGACCACTATTATTCGATGGCTGTTATGGAGCAAAAGAAGAAGTTGAGCCCCCTCCTAGCTGTCCTTTGAGAAAAAACAATTCCACTTTCATACTCCAGTTCCAGTAAAGCTTCATGTTTTTTCTCTCACAATGGAGCAATACTTTATGATACCCTGGAGGAAGCCCTGCAAGAGTTACAGAAAAAAGGAATGGCTCCTGCCTTACCACAGAGACTGCACTTCTGCCAGGACAGAAAGAAAGATATCTCTCCTTGGATTCCCAGACCCTGCAGGTTTGGAAGACATAATCAGTGGCTACCTTGTGAGACATCCAGGAATTGCTTCAGACCTTTACTAAGATCTGACTGCCTCTCTGAACAAACTGTGGTGTGAGTTTATCATACATTCTGCTGCCTGGGCTTACAATTCTTCTGGTCTGGTAATATACAGCTCACCTGCATTTTTGCTGCTCAAGATGGGGAATGGGGAAATATGGGGGGGGGCCGCTGGGCCCTAATTCATCTCCTTGAACTGCAAGCCTGGTTGGTGGTGGGGTGCTCACCTGTGCCTGCCTCATTGCCTACAATAACATTGCCTAACTGGAGGCCTAAATGTGGCTGGGGGGGTCACTTGGGGATATCATAGATTTCTGTGAGGGTCCCTGAGATGCTCCCTACAGCATATTCTATTTATGAACTCCTCTACGTATATGCAGCATAATTAATCCCTGCTGATTAGAGGGGACTCATTCTATAGACCAAGAGAACCAATAAGTGTCAATGGGCAGGTGCTGGGGGGGGGGGTCTCCTTCATTACCAGCCCCAGATTAGAATTTCGTTATCACTAGGAAGTTTGGACTTTGGGGGCCCTCCTCATATCCTTACTGCCAGTGAGGTTAAATACACAGATCACCCCTCTTGTACAGCATGGCACAGTGTATGGTGGTTACATTACTGACTATCTAGAGAAGCAGGCTCTGATTTTTTTCTGCAGTTCACATAAGGTGCACATTCGGCATGAAAACATTTTTTAAGCTTTACCTTACATGCTGGACTATGGATGTCCTGTTGGAGCTTGCGCTGCAGTGACAGTTGGGGGGTATTTGCTATGGGTTGTTGTGATTCTAACGTTGTACAGTTGAAGCCTCCACATCCATTTCTCTTGCTTCAGGAGTTTAGAGATGTAAACAAGGTCTTTCCTCTTAAAAAGAAAACTGTAGGATGCTTGGTTTTCATTCTACTTGGAGATTTGAATTTTTTCCTAGATTAAATTTCAAATCAAGAACAATATGTAAACACTCTATATGACCTACACACTGCTGGTAGGTGTCCCACATGCGCCCTTAGCTCCTTCACCAGTCTTGCACATTACCATTAGCCTTCAGCTCTTCCTAAAAAGCAAAGGGTTTTCTTCTTTTTTTCTTTCATATTCCCTTTTTTTAGGCCCTTCTTTCCCACTATGGAGCTCAGATGCTGCTCTGTGCTGTCCCACCATGCCTAGGCTTACCCACCTGGACGGGGCTGCCAAGTGGGCACCACCCAATGGACAAGAATGAGCAAGCTCTTGCTTACCCCTCAGGGCAGGGTCACAGCAGCGGGACACCCCCCCCAGCGGATGAGAAAGGGTAGCGGGAGCAACAGTGAAGCAGGATGTCTTGGTTGCGGTACTGGATTTTTACTGCTACTGAGTACCCCTGAAGAGAGGATGTGCAATGATGTTGATAGTAGAAACCTGACATCTGTCTCACCTCTCACATAGCTAGCGCAGGCCGTGGTGGATCCCACGGCTTGCGCCAAGGGCCTCTGTAGTGCCAGACACTCGCCCCTTCCCTCCCCCAGAGAAAGAGAGCTGATCCTTGGATGCTTAGTTCTTCTTCACCTGGCTGGCCTTCCTACTCATGGGTCTATTCCCAAACCCAGGATGTCGACGTTGTATGTGGATGCCTTGCCGCTATTTATTTATTTATTTATTGAAATTTCAGAAAACACCTTTGAGAACAAGCTCATTTCATAGGTTCCACATCAGACAAAGAATACATATTGGGAAAGTATGAAATGGAGAACAAGCAAAACAAGGAATTATACAAGACATTACAAGTGTGTATAACTACAGAAGTTCCAATACATGTGGCATTGTACAATGTATGCCATGGTGCATATTTGATTAAAACCTGGAATTCAAAGGGTCATATTAGAGGGGGTGGGGTCTTATGAAACAACCCTTTGCAGGAAAATGAGAACAGACTCAGCCTATTATCTAATAATCAACAAGGTTAGGGATGGCATCAGTCCAGGGGCCTCATCAGAAGTGAGAAGGTATGGGACAAAGCATTTTAAAATGAGCAAGGGAGCTCAGGGGATATAACGAGGGGGGGGATGGGGGAAAGCCATGGAGGGGTGAGGGGAAAGAGGGGAAGGGATCAAGAGGAAATGTGAAGGAGAATGATTAGCAACTTAGAGCAGTTATTTACATGCTGAGAACAGTTATGCACAAGGCCAGGATAGCATAAGGTTAGAATAAGTGCTGGTCCCAAGAGGGAAGGTTATTGGAAGCAGTCACAACTGGCATCAGCAACTAGCTGTTGCTTAGGTTTAACCTTGAAGGAGCCCAAGGTGGATGCTGAAGTGATGTCATGGTGCAGCGAATTCATCCATAGTGGGGCACAGTAGGCAAAGGACCTTTGTCCCAGAGAAGTGCGAGAGCGGGGTATTTTAAAAATCTCGCTAGCAAAGCTTCTGGTGCAATGACGGTTGATAGTGGGAGTAATAAGCTTTTGCACTCCTGGGGGCATTTTGCCTAAGCTTACTTTTTTGGACAGTAAACATGTTTGGTACATGAGTCTATCTTTGAATTGGAGCCAGTTAGCCTGAGCGTACATGTCACAGGTATGGGACAGACGGGCTGAGACGGTAAGGAGCCGGCATGCTTTGTTGAGTGCAACTATGATGCGGTGAAGAGTTGTTTCAGTAGCTGATCCATAGATTGCTAAAACATAATCAAAAAGCAAGACAAGAGAGCTTTGAATGGCCAGATTAAGCGCCTCTGGGGTCAAACATTGCTTATGTCTATAAAGTAGCCCAATGCGGGTGTTAACAGCCTTAGCAATGTTGTCAATGTGATAGACATAGGTCATCATACTGTCAATAGTAATCCCTAGATATTTAAAGAGCTGAACTAGCTCCAGGGCAGAGCCCTTTTCGTTGGTGATAGAAAGAGGGTAAGTTCTGTGCCTATTTTGGGAGCTGGAGAACAGCTTAGTTGTAGTCTTGTTGTAATTCATAGCTAACCTGTGCTTATGGAACCATCTTTCTACAACTACAAAATTACTCTGAAGCCTAGATTCAAGAACCTTAGGGTCTGGATCACTGGTAAACAGGACAGCATCGTCAGCATATAAAAGGATGTGACCCTGACAGGAGTAAGAAAGATTGTTGAGGAAAATGCTAAATAAAAGAGGGCCCAAGATGGACCCTTGAGGAACTCCAGATAGGGCAGGTCTGCTATCTGAAAGAGTGTTACCAATCTTCACCTGCTGTGTACGGTTGTGCAGGTAACTTTCAAACCATACTACGCTGTCATGAGCTAGGCCAATGGTGGTAAGCTATTCAACCAGGAGGGCATGATTCTCAGTGTCAAAAGCTTTGGATAAATCAATGAAAGCAGCACCGACCAAGTGTCCTTGATCTAAGAAGTGGTGAATAAAGCCTGTGAACTCTAGAAGGGTGGTAGTGGTACTATGACCATTTCTGAACCAATATTGTTGCAGGCATTGTAGCTGATATTTTTCTAAGTATTCAACCAGTTGGTCAGCCACTATACGCTCAAGAGCTTTCGAGAGTAGGGGCAGGATAGAGATGGGCCTGTAGTTCCCAGTAATTGTGCAATTCACAGACTTATGGACTGGTGTCACAGTGGCAGATTTCCATTGCTGAGGAAACTGAGAGTATCTAAGTGACATGTTAATAATATGTGTTAGAGGTGACAGAATTTCATCCAGCTTAAGGGCTACAAACTTAAGATCCAGGGTGTCACCACTAAATCTTGAGTTTCCTAATACCTTGAGTAGATAACTCCTGGCTTCATGGGCTGAGAGGGTTTTGAAGTAGAACGGAGGTTGAGAAGGGTGCAGAGTCTCTTTCCCAGAGCAGTCACTTGTGAGGGGGTGAGAGAAGTAGCCAGGTGGCAGGACACCACTCAGGTCTGTGAAGGCATCATTAAAAGTGTTAGCAATAAGTTTGGGGTCCAGTGAGGGTACACCATCAATGTTAAGCATGGTAGGGGCAGATCTAAGGTCTCTCCCAGTGACCTCTTTAAGGTTAGTCCAACATTTTCTGCCATCATTCCAGGTCTGAGAGAGAGAGCACTCCCTTATAATATTGAGTTTTAGCTGCATGACTAGCCCTCATGCAGTTGTTTCTAGCCACTTTGTACCTCTGGATGTTGGCTGGTTACACAGGGACCTAGGCCTGTGTCATAGATGGTCCCTGGCATTCAGAAGCTCAAGGAGGTCTGGAGAAAACCAAGGATTACAGCGGCCTTTGATTTTATGCTTTTTATGGGGGGGGGGTGTCTATCACATATAGCGCTGAACTGAAGAATGAATTGGTCGAGGGCAATGTCAGCATTGTTAGTTGTGTAAACCATTGACCAGTCCTGATTACACAGGTCAGCTTTTTGTGATTCCAGATGCCCATGGATGAGTACCTTGGTGGTAATTGTTCTAGCGGGTGGTTTAGAGAATTTGTTCGCCCAATGAAACAAGACTGGGGAGTGGTCACTGAAGGCATCTGGGAGTACGGTTGTGTCCGATATATGATCAGGGTGGTTAGAGAGCACCCAGTCCAGTAAGGTACCGGTCCCAGTTTTATAGTTGATTCTAGTTGGGGACTCGACTAGCTGGGTGAGGTTAACTGCTGAAACTGCATCTTTGAAAGGGCTTGTGTCAGGGGAGAACCAATTGATATTGAAGTCTCCTAACATGATAATTTCTGAATTAAGACTCAGAGAGCCAAAACACTCCTGGAGTGAATCAAAGCAGAAGGTCTTCTTTAAAACTCTGTTTTTAGCCAGCCATTCTGGCATGGAGGGCTGAGCACCTTACCACCTGTCATATTGGAGACACATGTTTGGGAGTGGACTCAGGTCATTGGGGGTCGGCCAGGGAGGTAAAGAACTGAGCATTCAGAGGACTATTCTCCTCTCCCAGGGTGGGTGGATTGTTGTTCATACAGAAGGGTGCCACCAAGTGGAGGCCTGGTGGTAGTGCAGGGCTGGGGTGACCAAGATGGGAGAGTGCTGATGTGGACACCCTAGTGATGGGAAAGGGAGAAAATGGAAAAGGGGTGCTAGCAGGCTTCATGAAGCCCTGACTGCTCTCTCAAGTCTGGCATTACCCTGGGCAATCTGGATTATTCACAGGGGGGAAGATGACCCTCCCCTCCCTGGCCCCACAATGGGGGGGTCCATGGGTGTTGTACAGAGGTATATTAGAACCTCCTTCCCCCAAAGCAGGAGCACATGTTCAGCGAAAGGAGGCAGGGCGGCAGGTGCAATTTCAGCTGTCCTGAGGACAAAGAAAAAACATGTGATTTAAAATGCACTCAGTTCAAGCAGTTAAAGCGAACCAAGCAAAGTTAAATGCATGAAAGGCACAATGTGGTACCTGAATTAAAAATGTATCCCCCCCCCCCCAAAGTTGTAGACAAACACACAGAGCAGTTTCAGGCATGGTGGCATTTGGCAATTGCGACTGCCCGCCCAAAAAGTGAAAACATATGAAACCTTCGCTTAGAAACATAGAAACATAGAATTTGATGGCAGATAAGGACCGCTTGGCCCACCTAGTCTGCCCATTTTCCTACCTAACAGATAAGCTGCAGATCTTAGTTAATCAACAGCTTACTTCCTCTTACCCGCCCCTAGGACTGCCTTATGCCTGTCCAATGCATTCTTGAAGTCCCCCACTGTTCTGGACTCCACGACCTCCTCAGGAGGCTGTTCCAGCCATCCACAACCCTCTCAGTGAAAAAATACTTCCTCACTTTACCCCTGAGCCGTCCCCCTCTATCTTCAAATTGGGCCCCTTGTTCTTGCACATCTCTTTTCTGGAAGATGCTACCCTCTTGGACTTGTGAATTCCTTGAGGTACTTGAAAGTTTCTATCATGTCCCTCTCTCCTTCTTTCCTCAAGAGTATACATATTAAGCTCCTTTAGTCTTTCTTCGTATGTCTTCTGGTGCAGACCCTGCACCATTTTGGTTACCCTCCTCTGGACAGCCTCCACTCTATCTATGTCTTTGTGGAGATGGGGTCTCCAGAACTGCACACAGTACTCCAGATGGGGTCTCACCAACTGTCTGTACAGAGGGATAACAACTTCCTGTTTTCTACTATTGATGCCTCTTCCTATGCATCCCAGTATCCCTCCAGCCTTCCTTACTGCCTTCTCACATTGCTTGCCCACCTTTAGGTCATCTGATATAATTACCCCAGGTCCCTTTCTATTTTTACTGTTGTCAGTATCTCACCCCCCATTGTGTCGCTTCCCCTGGGTTTTTGTTTCCCATGTGCATTATCTTGCACTTCTTTGCATTAAATCTGAGCTGCCATACATTTTGACCATTCCTCCAACCTTGCCAAGTCCCTTCTCATCCTTTCCACTCCATCCTGTGTATCAACCCTGTTGCAGATCTTTGTGTCATCTGCAAAGAGACATACTTTCCTTCCAGTTCCTCTGCAATGTCACTTATAAAGACATTAAAAGGACTGGTCCCAGTACTGAACCCTGCAGTACCCCACTAGTAACCCTCCTTTCTTCACTGTGTACTCCATTTACTACTACCCTTTGCGTCCTGTTGTCTAGCCAATTTTTTATCCTGGCTACCACCTTGGGACCCATTCCAAGGCTACCTGTCTCCTCACCAAAAAAACCCTACTTGGGCTCTCCCCCCCTGGGGTAACAGCATCCATCCACCAGAGCCCTCCCACCATTGCAACACGGTCTTCCTACAAGACCACTCTAAAGGTCCCCAGAACAAGAACCAGCCGTGGCCAGAGGTCCTTCAGCTATAGAGCCCCAACCTGGTTTAACTCTCTCCTGCCACCATCACCAATGCCATCACCATCTCCACATTCAAAACCGCACTTTGGAACCACATCTTCAGCACCGTAACTGCTCCTGTCTCTGAACATAGCCTCCACCTCTTTATTTTCTCTCCTGACAATGCCCCAGGCAGCTCTCCACCAACCATCCCCACACCACTTCCATGTCCACCTTGCCTAGGTTTAACCTGGCCAGTGCCAGCTGTTTCAATGTTTATCTACCAGAATTGCTCGCTTGATACCAACTTGTTTAATACCTGCTATCGATTACATGTACCCTGTACCCAATTGTATCTGTCTGACCACAATGTGACGTGGCACCTCTGGTGAATGCCTACTGATTTTTGGCAAATCTGTGCTATGTAACTGAAATGCAATGTATGTCTTTATGTGACGAAGTACCTTTGTAAACGAGCCTCTGGCTCAAAGGTTGTAAACTGATTCTTAAATAAATAAAAGGCTGGCTATCTTGTGTATTAATCTTTTGTGGGGGACTGTATCAAATGCCTTGCTAAAATCTAGGTAGGCCATGTCCACAGCCCCTCCCTGATCTACTACTTTGGTCACCCAGTCAAAGAAATTAGATTCGTCTGACATGACCTTCCCATTGTGAATCCATGTTGCCTCGGGTCCTGTGCCCCAATGGCCTCTAGGTACTCAACAATTCTTTCCTTCAGAAGTGATTCCATCATTTTCCCTACCACTGAGGTCAAACTAACTGGTCTGTAGTTTCCTGCCTCTGTCCTGCTCCCACTTTTGTGAAGAGGCATTACATCTGGCCTCCTCCAGTCCTTGGGTACCACCCCATCCTCCCATGATTTGTTAAAAAGAGTAGTCCGCGATGTCACTAGTTCTACCCTTAGTTCTTTTAGAATTCTTGGGTGAATCCCATCGGGCCCCATTGCTTTGTCCACCTTCAATTTTATTAGTTATTTCAGAACCCTTTCTTCTGTAAATGGACTGGTATCGACCCCCCGTCTTCGGAATGTTTCTCTTGTTTGGTTTAGGTAACTCTCCCTCCTCTTCCTTTGTGAATACTGAGCAGAAATATTCGTTCAGTAACCCTGCTTTTTCACTGTCACCCTCTACCCACATTCACTCCCCTTTATTAAGCTTCAGTATCCCTCCTTTGGTCTTTCTTCGCTCCCTAATGTACCTAATGCTTTTTCTGCATGGTTTGCGCTGCAGGCAAACAGTGCAAATCTTTGTGTTTATTCCTTTTGAGATAGAGAGAACTACTACCAAGAACAGTGCAGAAAGGTTGTAGGCTCCTAGAATCTGCAAATATAGACTCTAATGAAAGATAAGAGTCAGTGGCTGAAGAATTATTGGCAAATTTCAGTCACCGCTCCTAGCATTACTAAGCATTCCCTGAGCTTTGCTTAGTAATTCAACATGCCATAAAAGGACATAGGGCCATTTACTTCTCCTGTTGAGTATCTAAGAGGGGGTTTTGCTGTGTTATTGACAGTGTATCTGTACTTTCAATAACAGAAGGTTACAGTTAAAGTAAGCAAAATACTGTATGATTCTATAAAATGTTCTAAGAAGGTTCAGGCATATATATATATATATATATATACATATATATATACATATATATATATATATATATATATATATATACATACACATATACATATATATATATATATATATATTATATATACATATATATATATATATATAAGTTATGTAATAGATATCACACTCTTAGGTGTGTGGTTGCGCTCTGATATATGCACGCCTTGGTGTGCATCAACCATCCAAGGCGTGCGTATATCAGAGCACAACAGCACACCATATAGTGGGTTATCTATCTTATAAAATGGCAAAATTGTTTTGGAGGGAGGTAAAAGTGTAGGTGTGCGGACTGCTCTGATATACGCACAGTCATGTGATGTGTTCTATATAATCAGAATATTGGATTTGGATATTGTTCTTTTACCCATTTTATATACTGTGTATATATATATATATATATATGTATAAAACATAGCCAGAGAGCTCCCTCATGGATGCTGACACCACAGGAATAAGTATAACTAAACTATAAACAAATAGAAAAAGGATTCAGTTTAAAGTAAAACACAGGGTTGCATGGCTGCAAATGCTCCCAAGGTACAATATTATGCACCCTAAAGTAACAGTATAAAAGGGTTGCCAGAGTTTTTGTATACACATATAATGTGCTGAGAGGGTGCAGGGCCATATTCACAAATTAGCCAGGTAGAAGCAGAGAACCTTCTCCTTACCTAGTTGCTGATTTCTAAATAGGTTTCCTTTAGGGGATAGCGTCCTTTGAATCACCTGTTTTATAGTACGTCCTCTGTCACTCATGGCGTAACTAAGGAAATACCAGGTGTGTTACTAGGTAATTAGCCTAGTAATTAAGAAGAAAATGGGAATAACAATCTATTGTTAACTGCTGCTGACTGATAATTCCTAGGATGGCAAGCTAAACTTCCAGAGCACATCTGGTGGGTCACAAATGTTAGACAGCCTAACCAAGAGCTTTTATATTTTGTATTTTAGGTTAAGGGCTTTAGTCAGGTGACCACACCTAGAGGGTATATGAGCTCCCTGCACAGATCTTCAAGCAGATCAGAATGGCTTGGAGAGAAGGAAGGTCTACAGTGCAGGTAGACTGGTATTACAGAAGGTGAAGATTAAAGCAATTCTACATATCTGTGTTGTGCAAGAAACCACTGAAGGAGAAGTGGTCATTTATATTGCAGTATTTATTTTATTTGTATTATTTTTTTGTAAATCTTGTAAATAAATATCACAAAGTGTGTTTTAAATCTTGACAACTTGCCTTGTCTGAAATTATTTCCCACACGCTGTGACAGTGCACCACCCCTTTCCCACTTGGTGGGTCATCCTACCAATAGGAGACCTGCCCCTGTCAAGGAGACACCTATTCTCCTATTTGGAACCAGATGAGATAATCACACATTGGCTGCCTGACTTTTTAAGAAATCTGATGGATGGTTCCCATACATTGGGGGGCAACTCATTGGCTATGTCTACAGGCACTCATTATTCTGAACTTTGGAATCTGAGGTTTAACTTTACACTTACATTCCTAGTTCTGGTGTGTTGGGAGAGCCTAAAAGCTGGGGAAACTATATGGCTCCAGTGAGGAAAACCCAGAATTTTTTCACCAGGTTTCTCAGACTCTGATAAATATGTCCAAAAATGGGGTGCCCACCATCATGGGAGGTGATTTTAATTTGGTCTTAGATCCAGTGTTAAGACAAAAGCACAAAAGTGATGAGAGACCAAGGGCTGGTGGATGGGTGGAGGGTGCTGAACCCCAGGGGGTGAGATTACTTCTTCTATTCCCTGGTACATGGGTCCTATAGCCATATTGACCTCTTGCTAACATCCTCACAGATCACCCAGGCCACCATAGCCTCTGACATACTGCCCATATAAATGTCTGACCAAGCCCTGGTCCAGCTGACCATTCTCTAGGGACCCCCACACCTACCTCCACTTCTTGGAGGCTTGACCCTTGCTAGTCAAGGATGTGGACTTCCACATATGGGCCCAAGCAGAGACAAGGCTTTTGTTCCAAGAGAACCCCACTCAGGATACCACTGCAGGGAACACAAGGGAGGCATTTAAGGCCTCACTGGGGGTTAAAATCATTGGCTATGCAAGGGCCAGGAGAAGACATTGGGAGAAGAGACTGGGAGACTTAGAGGGACAACTAATTGAAGTGGTGAAAGAACAGAAGAGGCAACCAGGATAAACCCATCAGAAACCCTTGAGAAGGAAGATACTTGGTCTCCATATGGAGATCAGTTCTCTCCTATCCCGCAAGGCAGAAGTCTCCACAGAAATACTGGAAAGGTGGAGAAAAGGGTGGGAAAGTGCTGACCTGCAGGTTGTGGAAGCAGCAGATGGAAAGGCATATTGCAGGGTTTTAAGACACAAAGGGGACTGTGCGCACCAAAGACACCAAGCTGAATGGGGTCATGGCAGAATACTACACCTCCCTATACACATCCTCTAGGGAAGCCAACCCCCAAGCTACCCAAGCATTCTGCCATTCACTACACCTCCCCAGAATATCTGAACAATGAGCCAAGCAGTTGGATGCCCCATTCTCCACCGAAGAAGTTAAGAAGGCTCTGCTCTCACTTTGGCCAGGAAAGATCCTGGGGGGGTTATACAGTGGAGTTTTGGCAGGCCCTAGCAGAGATAGTTGCCCCTGTCTTACAACAGACATACATAGAGGCAGAGAAAAATGGGACCCCCCCACTACGAGAGAGAGGCAGTGATTACAGTGCTGACAAAAAAAAGGCAAAGACCCCACCTCTCCTGGCAGCTACCGCCCATTCTCCCTTCTCAACATGGATAGTAAAATCTTCACCAAAGCCTTGGCCCTACAGTTAGGTCCCCTACTACCACAGCTGATCCACCCCTCCCAAGTAGGGTTTGTCCCTGGTAGGTATAGTGCTGACCACATTAGGACACTGGTCAACCCTGCACATGTGACTCAAGACTTCAGAACCCCCACAACTGTGGTTGTCATCAGCTTTGAGAAGGCTTTTCATTCCCTGGAATGGGACTACTTCCATGCCATCCTAAAAGAGCTGGAAATCAGAACACGTTTCTGAGCCTGGGTAGCAGCTTTATACAACTCCCCTTCTGCCCGGCTCCTGACAAACTTTAGTCTATCCCCCCATTTGGGCTGGAATGAGGCACCAGGCAGGGCTGCCCTCTCTCCCCCCTGCTGTTTTTCCTTGCAGTTGAGCTGTTGGCAACTAAGCTTAGAGATAGTAAGGGAACACAGGGGGTTACAGAAGGTAGGGAGGAATGTACCACACTTACGTATGCAGACGACCTCCTGGTCCTGCTCTCGGACTTGCTTAAAGCCATACCCCTGTTGCTGGACACCCTCCAACAGTTTTGGGAACTGTCAGGACTTTGCCTAAACCAAACTAAAACTGAGGTGCTCCCTCTAAGCTTCAGATGCACACCCCAAGCACTGGGAGACACTGGACTAAAGTGGGCAGGGGAAGGTATCACTTACTTAGGCATCAACTTTACCACCACACTCCCCAAGCTGTAGGATCCCAATCTCCAACTACTTCTAGTAGAGATGACGGAAGACATGTTTAGAGGGAGCAAACTTCATTTAACCCTTGCAGGAAAGATAGCAGTGATTAAGATGATCCTGGCCTCCAAAATCTTCTACATATTAGCACATATGCCCCTCTCCCTTTCCCTGAGCTGGACTCTGAGGATAGACAAGGCAATTTGTAGATTCCAGTGGGAAAGGAAGCCCCCAGATATAGCAGGAACAAGTTGAGGGCCCACTGGAGTGTGGGAGGGTGTTGTCTCCCATGGTTCGAGGGATATAAATGGGCCTTCAACATGACACAGTCACTGCACTGGTTGAGGGCAGGGGATGAGCCAGTATCTCAATGAGTGGTCATAGAACTGGTAGCCAGTCAAAAACCCTCTCTGGTACTATTGGTGTACAACTGACCCACAACAGGACTCAAATCCCACCCTACCATAGAAGCCTCTCTGCAATGTTGGGCCAAACTGAGAAAGCATCTCAGGATGACCCTTGCTCTAGTAAAAATGACCCCACTGTGAGGGAACAATAAGCTGTGGATAGGTAAAAAGCCAGTTCACTGGCAGTTGTGGGAAGACAGGAGCATACTCAGAGTGGAGGACCTGATGATCCCAACCTTCATGGTGGTAGACACCTTCTCCAACATACAATCCCGATGGGCACTCCCTTCCTCAGACTTCTGGAGGTACCTACAGATCCATAGTGCCACACAAGAGTATGTCAAACACATGCTCCAGGGAGAAGCCCAGGTTCTCCCCTTCTGGCTATCAAGGAAAAATGGCATAGCCAGCTCCATCTATGCCACTATCACTATCAACCAAACCGAAGGGTCCAGGCAAAAATGGGAGAAGACCCTACAAAATTGGGATTACAGAGCAGCAGTGGAAGGAATGCTGGAAAACTCCTCAAAAATATTTCAAAGGTGCAAAAAGTAGGCTAATACAAAACAAGGTCCTACACTTCTGGTACCGCACTCTTGTGGTGCTATATGCAGCAGGGGTGCAGGGTTCCAACTTATGCTTGAGATGTAACTTTCAACCAGGGGATCTCCTGAATATCCTATGGGCATGCCCCTAATACAAAACATCTGGGATTATGGCAGCAAAGTGGGGGCTAAGGTATTACATAAACCAATCCCTAGGTCCATCCCCCTGCTCCTCCTGGGAATGAAATCAGAGGCACCCCACTTGCGAGACCTGGAACACAGGTGGTTGACCCTGTGTGCCATGCAGGCCAAGCATCTTCTGCTTTGTAGATGGAAAACCACAGAGACTCCCAGATCCCGGGAGGTCCTGGCTTCTATGGCCCAGATAGCATCCATGGATCTGCTGTCCCACCTGGCAAGTAGCTCCATGGCAATCTATGAAGAGTGCTGGACCTCTTTCCATAGATACACTACCCCTAAGACTGGGGTAGGCTAAATGACCCACTGCAGGACTCACCGCCTAGTAATTAACACAATGCTGTGGATAGGTAGAAGTTGCCCAATGGATGACTGATAAATGACCAGATGTGCCTTACAGTATTCTCCAATGTAAATAGCTTGCTGTCAGTATGTAGAATAGTGGTTCTATGGGTTTGTTCTTACCCAGTGTGACAGATGCCTGGACCTCACCAAGATCAACAAAGTGATCCTCAATGACCCTTAGCGGAGCATGGAAGTTTTGCCTTTCCAAGTACCCAAAGTTTAGCTGCAACATTCAGACTGGTAAGTGCATGCCACACCTTTAAGTATAATACTGTTTGTTGTCAGGTTGTAAATGTAACCAACAGCCCTCACCCATTCGTACCTTCTGTGTTGATCTTGTTTTTTGTAAATTGGAAAATGTCAATAATCAATTTAACAGTAAAAAAAACTAAGGAGGATGGAGACTGAATTGACATGGTTTCAGAGAGAGTTCAAGAGGAGAGAAAGGGAGGAGCTCAGATGGAAGGACAGAGGGGTTTTGTGTATGTAAAATGGGAGGATTGACAAGGGGACAAGAAGCTGGGAAGAGGAGAGGGGTGTCAGAACAGACAGAGGATGAAGAACCTATTGACAAGAAAACAGCGGGAAAAGTGTAAACAAAAGGACTTATAAAGTGGAGTCAAACAGGCACTGCCCCATGGCTGGGCTTATGGAAAAGGAGGGGGAAAGGGAGAGAGAAGCAGATGATAGAGGACCAAGCCATAGGAAAGAGAAGGAGGACAGTGCAAGGGAAGGGCACGTAGTGAGAGCAAATGAAAGGAGAAGCAAGGATAGAGCACAATTAGGAGGAACCAACAAGCAGAGTCGAGGAGGATATGCAACAAGCAGAAAGAGCAGAGGGGAGGGCTTGGAGGGAGATAGGGTAGAGGAAAGGGGGAGGCAGGAACTGGGATCCAGCCAGGGGCCCAGAAGAGGGAAGAAGGTCAGCAGGGGATAGGGAGGATAACTAGCAGCAAGGACAGCAGGGGGGAGAAAGAGGGGGCAGGGACAGTGTGATCTGGAGAAGAAAGGGAGCAGTTGAGAACAACACTACCAGGAAGAAGGAGTGCGAGACCCAGACAGAAGAAAGGAGGAAAATTACCATCTACGTGTAAAGCACTCACCAAACTCAAAGCATGACAATGGCACAGGTCCTTTTATACTTATAAAAAAACTTTTATTCATTAAAAAAATGCCACAGCCTGCCACATTTCAGATTACATCCTTTATCAAAGGCTGATAAACATTTGAAGCCCAGCAGTTACATACCAATTTCATTACATCGCTCCATTACTGTGATCTGATTGGTCAATCCTTAAATACCATAAAAAACATTGAAACATCCTTTACATAGTGCTCACACACCCACACAAACCAAAGTAATAAATATAAACACCATATATTACAAAAATAATTATAAAATGTCATACTAAACACCTTTATTATAGCCCAGTCTTTAATAGAACCATATAAATATGCATCTATATAATTGGAAGGCTGGCCTGTATTTCAATGGACAAGCAGCCAGCCACTCCCACTTCCTGAGCTATACAAGCAATTCCTCTCAGCCTCCTTCTGAAGCATTTTTTCTTTGCAGCCAGAGACTCTGTTGGTCTGTCCTCTGAGCTGGCTGGGGCCTATGCCCCCCCTCCTCCTTTTGCTGTTTCTGTTTGTCTCTGCTGGACTTCGGTGTTTGTTTTTCTGCTTCTGGTTTGTATTTTGCCTCCGGCTGTGTGCTTCCTTCTGTCCTTGCTTTCTGTTTTTTCTTTTTTTTTGTGTCTTTGTTTTTGTTTTGGGCCTCTGTTCCGTGTTTATGTGTTTTAGTTTTGTCTTTTGGGCCTTTGTGTCTACGCTCCTAGCATACTACTACTCCAGAGTTCGTATTACTTGCTTTCAGTTACTCACAATTCTCACATTACTTGCAATACAACTGCAAACATTATCTGTGTGTTTCAGCTCAACCATAGCTGATCTCCATGTTACTAACATGCTAAAATGCCAGCAGAATAGGCCTAATGGTCTTTCGTGTGTGCTCGTTTGGTCAGCCCCCACCCTGGGAGCTGACCTTGCTGCCCCCCTCTCCCTCTCTGGCTTCTCCCTTCCCAGTCCCAGATATTCTCGTTGCGCTGGTTTTTGCTTCCAGAACCCTTCCTCTGTACCTGTCCAACCCCCTCTTGAACCCCTCCACCATTTTTGCCTCCACCAGCCCCCTGGGCAGTGCATTCCATGGCTCCACCACCCTCTCAGTGAAGTAGCACCTCCACCTTTCTCCCCTGAATCTCCCCCTCTCCAGCTTCCACCCATGCACTCTAGTTGCCCCCTCCTCCTTCCTTCGGAGCACCCTGACTGCTCCTTCTCTATTTATTCCCTTCATGTACCTGAAGACCTCTATCATGTCCCCCCGGTCCCTTCTCTCTTCCAATGTGTACATATTTAGCTCTTCAAGCCTCTCCCCATAGGTCCTATCCCCCAAGCCCCAAATCATTTTGGTTGCCCTCCTGTGGACCCTCTCCAGGAGTTCAATGTCCCTCTTTAAACGTGGCCTCCAGAACTGCACACAGTACTCGAGGTGTGGCCTCACCAAGCAGTTATACAGTGAGAATATCACTTCCCTCCTTCTGGAGGTGAGCCCCCTAGCGATGCATCCAAGCATCCTGTTGGCCTTTGCCGCTGCCCTTCTACAAGTCTCTGAGTTGTTCATCTTGACATCCACCACCACCCCCAGATCCTTCTCTGCCATCGAGACTTGTAGCATTCCCCCCCTCCAGGTGTACACTTGGCCTGGGTTTCTGGCTCCCAGATGCAGTACCTAGCATTTCCCTGCATTGAACCTCAGCTTCCGCTTTCTAGACCACCTTTCCAGAGCATCCAGGTACTCCTGTAGGGCCACCCTCCCCTCCTTCCCATCCACCACTGCCCTCAGTTTTGAGTCATCTGCAAAGAGACTCATCTCACTCCTGATACCCTTCCTTATGTCAGAGATGTAGGTGCTGAACAGGAGGGGCCCAAAGACCGATCCCTGAGGGACTCCACTAATGACCTTCCTTGGGGATGAGACTATCCTGCCAACCATGACCCTCTGGGCCTGGTTTTGGAGCCAATTGCCTATCCATCTGATCATCTGGTTCCCCACTTCCATTTCTCCCAGATTATCCACAGGCCCCCGTGAGGAACAGAGTCAAACACCTTGCTGAAGTCAAGAAAGAGGACGTCCACTGGTCTACCCAGGTCCAAGGCACTTGTCACCCAGTCATAGAACTCCACAAGGTTTGTCTGACACGATTTCCCTGGAATGAATCCATGCTGTCTATCATCCAGGCACCCCAACTTTTCTAGGTCCCTCCCTAGTCTCTCCTTGACAATGCCCTCTATCACCTTGCCCACACTGATGTCAGGCTGACGGGCCTGTGGTTCCCTGCCACCTCCCTTGACCCCCCCTTGTGGATAGGCACTATATGCGCCACCTTCCAGTCCTGGGGCACCCTCCCTGTCCACAGAGAGATGCTGAAGAGCTCCGCCAGGGGTTTCGCCAGGGCATCCGCCAGTTCCTTCAGCACTCTGGGATGTAATTTATCTGGCCCTTGTGCTTTCTCCTTCTTAAGGGACCTGAGGGCTTCCCTCACTCTTTCTGTTGTGATTTCCACCTCCGCTACCTCGTCCCCCTGCTTTGCCTTCTCCCCACCTGCCAGTGATGCCCCCCCCAGACCCCCCAATCGGTAAGGGTCCCCCCCTCCTCAGTTTCACTGTCTCCTCCCATGTATGATGCAGCCCCCCCCATTTTCCTTGGTGAAAACTGAGGGAAAGTACTCATTTAGTACCTCAGCCTGCTCCCACGGGTCTTGTGCCCATCCCTCCCTGTTTTAATCCTGCTAATCTGCCCCGTCACCCTTCGTTTTTCCCCAATGTATCTAAAGAACCCCTTGTTCCCTCTCCTAATTTCCCTGGCCAGGTTCTGCTCCTTCCTTGCCTTAGCCACCCTCACCACCCTAGTGACCCTTCTGGCCATCAGCTCATACTCCCCTCGGTCCCTTTCACTCCTTGAGCACTTGAATCACCTATAGGCTGCCTTCTTTCCCCGCACCACCTCCTGAACCTCCCTGGTCCACCAGCAGGGTTTCCGGGCACTACTACATTTTCATCTTACTCTTGCGCAGGTGCTGTTAGCATCCTGCACCCCCCTCCTGATGATTTCCCACCTACTGTCAGTGTCCATGTCTGGCCCAATCCCATCCAAGTGCTCCTTAAGGATCCTTCCCATTTCCTTGAAATCCACCCCACTGAAGTCAGTTACCTCTGTCTTTGTGCAGCCTTCTACCCCTCCTAGGTTCAGGCAGAACCAGACCGTGGCATGGTCGTTCCCCGCTAATGGGTTCTTTACCTCCGGGCCTCCAATCTGGTCACTGTCTGCCAGGACCACATCCAGTATCCACTCCTCCCTAGTCGGTTCCCCTGCCTGCTGAGTTAGGAACGTGTCCTTAAAGACATCCAACAACCTCTGTTCCCTGGCCACAGAGGATGTCATAGTCTCCCAGTCTGTTCCTGGCATGTTTAAGTCCCCCAACACCACCACCCTTCGCCTTCCCAATCTGCAGTGTCTCCCAACATCTGCCACCAGACTCTCCTCCAGCTCCTCCTCCAGTGCAGGGGGTCTATACACCACTCCTATTTTTACTCTCTTGTCCCCCCTCGTTATCAAGGTGACCCATATCGCCTCCACAGTTTCCTCTGCCTCCTCCACTCCTCCTATGGCAATGCAGTTTTTGACTATTATTGCTACCTCTCCTCCCCTTCCCTCCCCCCGTCCTTCCTGAACATGGTGTAGCCCTCCAGGTCCAGGTCCCAGTCATGCCCTGCAGTCGCCCAGGTCTCAGTGACCGCTGCCACATCCACTTTTCCCACAGTTAGCATCGCCTGGAGCTCAGGCGTTTAATTGCCCAAGCTCCTGGCATTTAGCAGGACTACCTTCCACCCTTTCCCTATACTTCCATTTCCCCTGCTTGTGTTCCCATGGGGATTCTTTCTTCCCCTGGCTTGCACCTTACCAGCCGGCCTTTTTCTGCATTCCTCGAGCTCCCCGGGGGAACCCTAGCTATGCAGCTCAATCATGCTTTCTCAACTCATTGTCTTACCTCATTGCTGTAGTTTCATTGCACTGCCTGGTGATAGTTGCTTTTAGAGCATTGTGCCTCCTTTTATTTTATGTTTATTGCAGTTTTCAACTTGGTTTACTCAATTCAGATGTTGCTTTTAACATCTCATACAAAAGACTGTACCTCAGGAGTGCAGCCCCCCCCCCAAGCTGCACTATAGTGTCAGTATTAGGATTTAATCTAAGTGCGTGGTGTGGGGATAGAACCCACAGTCTTCTGATCTCCCGGCCTCAGAGGCAAGTATGCTACCTGCTGAGCCACTGACACTGAATACAGTATAGCAGGTCGATGGAGGAGGTTCTAATATAAAAAGCTAAAATTAACTACAATGACCATACTGGGAAAAATAGTGGGGGTTCACATGGCAAATTTAACTCATAACAATACTGCAATGAAAGGCACATCATCTTTTTCTCAGTGCACTACATAGTCTGATTATCTAATCACTGCACCCATAGGGCCCAATTCTCAAAGCCCTGCATTTGACGCAAGGTGCCAGCACCAAACAGATATGGTGCAAGGTGCACCTTGCGTCCATGAATGCCCTCCGAGTGGTTCACAAAGGCAGCCTGCATCAACCACAGGCCACCTGCCCCAAACAGGTCCTGCGCGACCCTTGGGCCCAGTAATGGGCTGTGACAAGGTGCAAGGGGGCCCTGCGGTAGATGCAAGCTGCCATAGCCCAGAAGAACAATTTTCAGACAGCACCCAGAGGGAGAAAAACAAGTTCCTTACACCAGCCAGGGCTGGTGTAAGGGGACTTAGAAATCTTTGCCCGGGGGAGATGCTGTTTGCAATAGTGCTGCGGTACCCCGATCCTCGATATGCCCCACAATGTCTTTTCACAGGTACCAGATGTACCTCACCCAGTGATTCCCATGGTTAATAATATAACACAACCTCCCTGTCCACATCCCCATGTTCCCCACAGGTCATGATGTCTCTCGAGCCCCACGCCCAGATCCCCAATGTCCCTGGCACAGATAAATAACCCTCTCATTGGTGGTCCAGTGCCCCCAACCCCAGCAGGTAGTATCCCCCCCATCCCCAGAGAGAGTTGGGGACCAGCACTGCCCTCTCCTCACCTCTGCAGCCAGTCCCCGACTGTACTGTCAACAAATGTTTACTGTAATGTGTACGCACACATCTTTAGGTGTGTACTCATTGTACAGTCTGCGCTTCTTGACAGTTCAGTTGGGACCAGCCGCAGAGGTATGGGTTAACTGTGGCGCCCCTGGCTCTGTCTGGAGATGAAGTACCTGCTGGGGTGAAACACTAGATCCTCGTATTCAAGTCATTGGTCTGCGACAGGAACATCGGGATGGGGAGACTTCAGGTAAACATTACAGCAAGGGGTCTTGCAGCAACCCTTCCTTGCACTGTGTATTTGCCGCATGGGGGAACTGCTACATGTAAGGGCACTTAGGCACCGGGACCCCTCCTGTACATGAATTGGGTGCAGGGTCCCTGGTGCAGGGGGCATCAGTGCAAGCTGCTGTTTGCGGCAGTGTGCACCAGATGCAGCCCAGTTTGAGAATTGGGCCTATAATGTTTAAATAGAAATAATTAAATCAATAAGGAGACAGAGCTAAAGTGCTAGATGCAATCAGTTTATATGACTTACTTATTTCCTTTTTTACCTAAGAAAGGGCTTTAATTCAAAACCACATTAAAGGCCATAATCTTTAGATGCATTCAGGTTGAAATCCAAAATGCTTCTCTTATTAGGAGAAAATCATTAAAACCACCTCCCGTTGGTCTGATATTAACTTTGTCAATCCCTTGGAAAGTAAAGACATGGGGCCCAATTCTAAGACGTATGGCGCAAGTCGCTGGTGAATGCGAGTTGCGACATATGCTACTATGCCGGGGACCCTGCACCAGATTCCAGAACTGGCAGGGTCCCCAGTGACTATGACCTGTGACTTGCTGCACCTCCAGCACTGTGTCACAGGAAGGGCACACCTACAACCCATGCCGCAAGCTGCATTACCCCCCTCTGACAGGGTGCAGGAAGCATGGCATGGCCCTCCGCCCTGCTCCCTGACACCATGGCAAAGCCAGACAAGGCTGGTTGGGGTGGGGGGGCTGCTGCAACTCCATGGTGTGCATGGCATGCATGCCAGTAGTGGCATGGTGGTGCACTGGCTGTGAACTGCTCTGCGGGGCACTGCCCGGGGATGGGGGCGTGGGGGTGCCATCAGCCCACAGAGGGATGTCCTGCTACTGGGGAATGGGTGGGGGCCTCAGCAGGACTATGAGGGGGCAGCTGGGGGACATCGGGCACAGAGGTGCACCCACCATGGACACAGCATACAGTTAGACCAGCTATTAGCTGGTCTAACTGTACTTAGACCACTGTCTACCATGGCCATCTCAGAATAACAGTATGCTGTTTCACTGGCCACCCTCCTGGAATCGGCCCATAACTGCTGCTAGAAACCCCCTTGCTCCATGTCACAGGAGGTTTCTGGTGTAGCCAGTGGCTTAGCCCACCTTTGGTGCAGACAGCCTGCACCATGTCGCAGGCTGCCTTCTGGAATAGCAGGTAGTGTAACACGTGTCTCAAGGTGTGACTTGAGCCATTGGGTTTGGTGCAAGTCAACTTGCACCATGCGTAACCCATTCTGGAATCAGGTCCATGGGCTTTTTTGTCCTGAAACCTTTCTATGTGTGCAGCAGTTGCACAAGTCACATCTTTTTGTGTTGCTTGCATGCATGTGCAAGAAACACATTGCATCAGTCAACAGTTAGGGAGCAGGCCACAATGCATCGAGAAATTCGACCACGTCACCACATAATCAGCTATTTTGGTGCATTAAAAGCTACCAAAACAGCTGATTGCATGGTGTCCCCATGGCGACGGCTTCTTCATCTGCCTCTCACAGTCCCTAGGAAGCTAACGGAAAACCTCCACCTGCCGTTTAGTGTACCTTCCTGATGAAACATTTCAGTAATAATAAAAAAAAAAACCTGACGGGGTGCCCAATCCCCCTGTTGGCATGACCCCCTCCCCAGTTCATTTGCTAATGGGGTATCCCAATCCCTGTTGGCATAATGCACCCCCCCATGGCTCATGTGTCCCCTTCCCCACAGCACACTGTATGGCTGATGGGGGTGCCCAATCCCCCGTCGGCTCCCTGCCCCCAAACAAACTGCATCTGCCATGCTGGGAGCACAACCCAGCATGGCAAAAATCTCCTTGGCCAACAGGGGTGCGAAATCCCTATCAGCTCCAAGACCCCCCAAACAAACTGCCTTGTGCCACGCTGGGAGTCCACCCCATCATGGCAAAAGTCCCCTGTCATCTTTGAAAAAAAAAAAAAGACCTAGAAGAAAAAAAGGTCCCTCATTGATTCTCTTTTCCCCACCCCAACCCACACCCACCTCTGTGTTTTTACCTCCCACCCCACCTCACCCCATACTTACCCCAGAGCCTAGTGCAATGATCTTGATGGACGGGATCACGCCTGCACTCTTCAAAGCCAACCACGAACTGAAGAAATGCCGGTAAGCTGTATAATGGCATAAATGTTCTTTTTTCAACTTTGGTGCATATCTCGGCCATTTTGGGGAATTTTTTCACCAAATTTTCAGCATAGGGTTCTTGGGACCCCACCTCGTGAACTCATTCACTATCATTTTGTTATTTGTTTTCGAAAGATGATTTTGAGGTCACTGCATGGAGCCACCTTTCGGGACTGATTAACAAAACAACAGTGTTGCAGTTCATGGGGTAGGCCCCCAAAAATCCTATGTTGAAAATTTGGTAAACAAATTCTCAAAAATGACTGTTTTACGAGCGTGCATTGTGCAGTATCTATGCACCCTCATAACTTTGAGCATTTTTAATATTTTCACTCCAGATTTTCAACATTGCCATTTTACCACACCTTCTTATGAACAGTACAGCTGCCATTTTTTACATCTTGCATGAAATGTGTTTTCGCACATGTAGCGCACAATGACGCGGTCAATGTGCAAAATCAATGTTCAGGACAGATTAAGAAAATCACAGTGACACTGTTTATGAGCGGAGGTCTTAAGCTGGCTATGTTGAAAATCTGGTGACAAAAGTCCATAAAATGACTGTTACGAGCATGCATTATGCAATTTCCATGCACCCTTGTAAGTTCATGAATTCAAAATCTTTTTAGTCCAGATTTTCAACATTGGCATTTTTCCACACATCCTTATGAATGGTACAGCTGTCATTTTTCACCCCCTGGCTGAAATGTGTTTTCACACTTCCGGAGCCGAATAGCACAGTCGCTGTGGGAACTCTGTACTTGGGATAGATTAAGAAAATCACAGTGACACTGTTCATGAGCGGAGGTCCCAAAATGCCTATGTTGAAAATCTGCTGTAAAAAATCCCAAAACTAATTAAGTTATGGGTTGTGCGTTGCGCAGTTTCTACGCACACTCGTGATTTCACCAGTTTTTATGTTTGCTTGCACGCATGTGCAAGAAACATAGTTCCATCATCTGAGTTTTTCAGAGGTGTGTCAGCATCTTCCAATTCAGTCAGTGTGTTTGCAGGCGTGGTCACAGTTCTCCAATCACTGCTGGAGCTGTCTATGACAGCAGTTGAAAATGCAGTGGCATACAGTTGAAAGAGGGAGCTATGCTTCAGTGAGCATCTCCCCCCCCCCACACAAGCACAGATCAACTGTGTTGGTTACCTGATAGATTGCTGTAGTCTTGTCTAGCTTAGAGACAAGCCACACATCGTACTTTAATAAACTGTTCCCTGCCACAGCAGGACCACCAAAATATGTGTGGTGCCTAGCGGTCCTTACACACACCAGCTCTCCAAAGCACACCTTCATGGACTCCATGGGTTCTAATCCCCAGAAAAAAAATACCTCAGCATTTGATGTGAAAACTCAGACTTCGTTGTATGTGTAATTCCAGCGTTTTCTCTTACTAGACTGTCAATGTGAACTCCCGCTGCTAAAACCTATACCAAGCGAACTTGAGCGTACTGTACTACTTGCAGCTGAAGCAAAGAACAGCCAGAATGCACAAAGGAGAACATACTGCTATGCATTTCAGCAGCAGCCAGTGGGGGAGGTTTTCATGACTGAAGCACTTTAATGCACCTTTTAGTGCTGTCATATACACACCCTGTGTGGTAATTCACTAAACTGCACACTTAGTCTGGTATGCAGCTTCACAATATTTTTTCTCTGAATTGCCATGAGCTGGCATTTTATGTGACTGCAGAAACAAGATGCTGTATGTCAGCCATTTGTCTGCATTCCCACTCATCCCCTCACCCTCTCAAACAAAGCCACTGGTGCTTACTGAATTGAGAAGAGTTACATGGATTTCAGAAATTGTGCCAGATACACTGCACATTGCCTCATCCTCTCTTTGTTTCAACCCTCCACCCCACTTCTCTTGGGCAAGCATGAAGGCTAGTTCACACTAGCACATTCAAATGCTTAATAATTCACACTTCCTTTCAAATCAGGGAAAGGCATGTTGTTGGTCTATTACACTATGAAAACAAGCATTTGTCAATGCTGAACGTTCACTTGCAGGTATTTGCAGTGGTATCTGGCACTTGGACATGGCTTAAAAAAATCAGTGACAAAGAAGTACAAGTATTTGTCAATGTTGAATGTTGCTTGCTTCTATGTGCTGTTTAGGTATTTGGAAGTCATTGGAGTGCAAATATGGAAAATTCGTGAACTTACGAGCGTGCGTAGGAACTGCGCAATGCACACTCATAAATCAGTTATTTTTAGGAATTTTTTCACCAAATTTTCAGCATAGCCATTTTAAGACCTCTGCTCATGAACAGTGTCACTGTGATTTTCTTAATGTGTCCCATACATTGAGTTCGCACACTGACTGCACCATTGTGCGTTACATGGGCAGAAACACGTTCTGGGCAGGATGTGAAAAATGACAGCTATACTGGTCATAAGGAGGTGTGATAAAATGGCAATGTTGAAAATCTGGAGTGAAAATATTGAAAATTCGTGAACTTACGAGCCTGCGTAGGAACTGCGCAACGCATGCTCGTAAAACGGTCATTTTAAGGAATTTTTCCACCAAATTTTCAAAATAGGCTTTTGAGAGCCCACCTTATGAATGCTGGCACTGTTGTTTCGTTACTTGGGCCCAAAAGGTGATTTTGCGCAGTGACTGTGAAATCGCCCTTTGGGCCCCAATAAAGCCATGACAGTGACAGAATTCATGAGAAGGGGTCCCAAAAACCCCATGTTGAAAATTTGGTGCAAAAATTCCAAAAAATACCTAAGATATGTGACAAAGTTGAAAAAACCCATCTAGCCCATTATACAGCTTACCGGCATTTCCTCAGTTCGCGGTCGGCTTTGAAGAGTGCAGACGTGTTCCCAGTCCAGCGATGATCGTCGCGCCAAGCTCTGGAGGTAATTATTGGGTGAGGGGGGTGTGGGGAGGCAGGGTGCGCAGTGGGTGGGTGCGGATTGTGGGAGGAGGCGGGGAGACTGCGTGGGACCGTTTTAATTTACAAGTTTTCATTTTCTGTAATTGACAATGCGGGGCGTTTGCCACGCTGGGGAGCTTCGCGTGGCAGCAGAAAGCTGTTTGGGGAGGTGGAGCCAGCGGGGGTATTGGGCACCCCGTTGGCAGATGGCGCAGGGGCGTTGCCCGCGCTGGGGTAGGCTCCCAGCGTGGCAGCAAAAATTGGGGGTGTGACGCGCTGCAAGCACACAGCGGTGGTTTTCTTTGAAGAAGACCACAGCTGTCCTTCTAACTTTCCTGGCCCGATTGGTGCAGGACCATACGCGCTCAACAGAGCAAGGGATTGCACAGGGCAGGCACACCTCCAAAGTGTCCCATTCTTCCAAGACGTTCCTTGAGCATGCTCGCAAGTGGACGTAAAAACAAAAAACAAATAATGGACTTTAGAGGACACAGTAGCAGTGCTATCACATTGATTTTGCATTTTCCTGTAACTCTAATGCAAATTTTCCTCTCCCCCGTACATTTCATTATTTCACATGAAGCAGAATTGCTCTGATGCCCCTGAAGCAAATGATTATTTACCCTTTAATGGACCAACATAGATGTAACAACAAGAACAAAGTGCTCTAGCTTTCGGACCAACCAGTCCTTCCTCAGAAGCTCATGGCAGTTGTTTAGAAAACACAATACTTACAACAGCTAGATAATGCAGAGAAAAACAGAAAAAAATCCCCATTGGTTTAAAATACTCATTTAAAAAAAAAAAAAAAAAAACAGAAGATGATGTCAGAGAAGTTTAACAGTATTATACTGCCTTCAGCCAGAAGCAACCATGGGTTAAACATGCTTGGTGGAACACACATACAAAGAATTCTACTGCATATAAATTTAATTGACATAAGATAACACTGCTGAAGCAGATAACTCCTAAATCAAGCTGTGAGTGTCACAGTTAGTACAAGGATGTGATTACTGAAATGCAACCTCCACCCAGATTAAAGACAAACTAAGATTGTTATAGGGCTCATGAAGTTTCAATGTCTGCATTATAGACAAGAATTTACCAGTAAAGTTGTCTTAAAGACATAAGTGCACACTGTGTGATGTGTAAAACCTAGCTGGACCTGTCACCCAGCTGTACTCTCCAGCTAGATATAAGGCCCAAGAAATTTAAAAAACCTCAGGACTATATAAATGATAATTTAAATATAAATTGATAATATTAGTGTCAAGCGAAAAACTCTAGTCGAGGAACCTCAAGGAATTAAGACCACATAGCCTGATATGTACTGATGTCAATATACACTGAGAATGTAACAACTTGATGTACCACAAGTGTCTAAGGAATCTGAAAAAGATATAAAAATGTAATTTCTCTCCTCCTCTTCATATAAACAATACACCCTAACCCACCCCACATCACCATAATGTGGGTGGGGGAGATACATAGCTTTAAGGAGATGTCTCTCTTCTCTCTCTCTCTCTCTACCCCCCCTTTTTTTCCCTTCTCTTTCTCTCTCTCTCTCTCTCTCTCTCTCTCCACAGACACACACACACACACACATGCACACACACACTCTCTCCTAGTGAACCTATATTCACTTCAGTCATTGCAATTGTTCCCAAAAGGAATTCAACTTGTCATGAAATCCTGAGTAAAGGGCTTATGTCTGATGCCCTGTAACCAATGCAAGTCAATGGGAACAATTTCCCTGTAAATGACTCCCTATAAATCTGGGAGCCCTGCTGTATGTAGTCTGCCAGGGTCTTACAATGTAATTCTTATTTTAATGCAGTGCATTCAAAAAAAATATACTGAAGCAAATGGTTTGTTGCCTTTTACTGAACCAACATACACGGATGTTACAAAAAGAACAAAGTGTCCTAAGTGTTTGGCCCAACAAGGTCTTCTTCTGAAGCTTATATGAGTAAACTTACAAGGGATGTTCTAGCCTGTGTGACAATGGTTTTAACTATGCCACTGAACTTGAAAAAAACAGCAATTAAATAACTTAGGATAATGCAGGATATATAAATGAAATCAGCGAGCACATGTGAAGGCATTGTTGTCATGTCAAAAGACAGCAACAGTACAGCAGCTACCTAAATTCACCTGCTTTTAATTGCTGTTTTAAAAATGGGATTTTTTTAAATATACTGTAAATAGTTTCACAATAATTCCCTCATACCTTTTTACCAAGTGTCTGCTCTACATAATTCAATAGTTGGCAGCTCCTCCACAGCACACAAATGAACAGACTATTTTAGTTGTCATTTTTCATATCTCACCCAAAATGTGTTTCCGCGCATGTAGCGCACAATGGCGCAGTTGGTGTGCGAAATCAATGTTTGGGACAGATTAAGAAAATCACAGTGACACTGTTCATGAGCAGCAGTCTTAAAATGGCTATGTTAAAAATTTGGTGACAAAAGTTCATAAAATGACTGTATTATGAGCGAGCATTGCGCGAGTTTCCACGCATCCTCATAAGTTCATGAATTTGTAATATTTTCAGTCAGATTTCCACCACTGGCATTTTCCACATTCCCTTATGAACAGTACAGCTGTCATTTTTCACACCATGGCCAAAATGTGTTTTCGCACTTCCAGCGAAGAAATGCATGGTCACTGTGGGAAATCACTGTTTGGGACAGATTAAGAAAATCACTATGACACTGTTCGTGAGTGGAGGCCCAAAATGCCTGTGTTAACAATCTGCTGTAAAAAATCCCCAAACTAATTACATTACGGGTGTGCGTTGTGCAGTTTCTATGCTCACTCATGACTTCACCAGTTTTTCTGATATTTTCACTCCAGATTTTCAATATTGCCATTTTTACACCTCCCCATGAACTGTACAGCTGTCATTTTTCACATCCTGTTCGAAATGTGTTTTCACAACTGTGGTGCCAAATGGCGTAGTCACTGTGCAAAATCAGCTTTCAGCTAACAAACTGATATTGCCACTGTTCATAAGATGGGGTTACAAAAACAGTGTTGAAAATTTTGGAAAATACAATGAGCGTCTGATCGTTCCCTGTAGAGACTGACAGGCCTCAGGGGTGTGACTTGGGATTGTAAGCCTGTAATGCTCATACCATTCCACCCCACCACACCCTGCAGCCAGTGAGAGGCATCGAGTTGTGCCTTAGACTCTTGACCTCAAAGTTCACCCCATTCTCCTATACTGCACCCATCTCACCATATTTCCTAATAGAATGGGGTCAACATAAGGGCCAAAGACCCCAAGGCACACAGTGACACCTGTCGGTGTCTGCAGGGTAGGCTGTGGTGAAATGCCATTGCCGTTATGCCTGATGACCCAAAGGCACACCCCAATGCCTGTCAGTATCTGCAGGGTGGTGGTGGGGTTGGCTTCAGTTCAGTACTTCACTGCCATTCCTATTATGCAGCTCTGTAACTCCTACACTACCAGTGCCAATGCCAGCAAGCAAACATTCGGTATTGACAAATGCTTATTTTTATATTTTCACTCCAGATTTTCAACATTGGCATTTTTTTACACCTCCTCAAGAACAGTACAGCTATCAGGTTTCACATCCTGTTAGAAATGTGTTTTTGCACCTGTGGTGCCAAATGGCGCAGTCACTGTAAAATCACCTTTCAGCAAACAAACTGATAGTGTCACTGTTCATGCAGTGGGATCACAAAAAGCCCACATTGAAAACTTGGAGTAAAAATACCAAGAAACACCCAGGGTGTTAGGGTTTTTGACCATAATGCCCTACCCTGTAGGGACTGACAGGCATTTGAGTGCGACTTGGGATTGTTGACAGTAATGCTCATGCCATTCCACCTCCACCCTGCAGCCAGTGGCAGGCATTGAGGTGCGCCTTGGACCCTTTGGCCCCAGAGTTCACTCCATTCCCCTATACTGCCCCGTTTCAGTGTATTTCCTTATGGAATGAGATGAATGTAAAGCCGAAACACTTCAAAGCACACCTCATAACTTGTAAGTGCCTGGAGGGTAGGGTGAGGTGAAATGTTGCGACCGTTATGGGTGACAACCCAAAGGCACACCCCAATGCCTGTCCATCTCTGCAGGGTGGGGGTGGAGTTGGCATCAGTTCAATATTTCACTGCCATTTCTATACTGGATCTGTCTAATTCCTGCACTTCCACTGCTAATGCTAGCAAGCAACATTTGGCATTGACAAATGCTTGTTTGGCTATTGCCCTCGCATGTTCATTCACTCTTGTTTTTAGGTTTCTTTTCACCTTACCGATATAAAATTGAACCACAGCTACATGTTGCTTTATAAATTACCCTTTCAGAGTCATGGGTTATTAGTTGTCTTATTTCAAAAGTCAGATCATTATTAGGGCCGCTAAATTGTTTCCCTTCACTGATGTGGCTGCAAGTACCACATCTTTTACATTGATGGCAACCTACCACTGTTCTCTGTAGCCAGATATTCACTGAGCCTGTCTCATTCATGACCATTGTAGCTAAGTTTAGCTTTTTTATGCCTCTGTATATTAGAATCCCCTCCATCAACCTGCTGTACTGTATTTGGTGTTTCTTGAAACACTTTTTAATTTATTTAGATATACCCATTACCTCCCTTTACATACCCTTTCCTCTAACTCCTTGTATTTCCTCTTCCCTCCTTCCCCCTGGTTTCCTGCCCTTCTTTGTCTCCCCCACCTGATCCCTGCTCCATACGCTTATTATATAGATGCATATTTTTATGGTTCTATTAAAGATTGGGTTATAATAAAGGTGTTTTGTATGAAATTTTATAATTATTTTGTCATATATGGTGTTTATATTTATTAATTTGGTTTGTGTGGGTGTGTGAGCACAATGCAAAGGATTTTTCAATGGTTTTTATGGTATTTAAGGATTGGCCAATCAGATCACAGTGATGGAGTGATGTAATGATGACACTTTATGAAAATGGTATATAACTGCTGGGCTTCAAATGTGTATCAGCCTTTGATAAAGGATGTAATCTAAAACACATCAGGCTGTGGCATTTTTTTAATGAATAAAAGTTTTTTATAAGTATAAAAGGACCTGTGACCTTGCGGTGCTCTGAAGTTGATGAGTGCTTTACATGTAGATGGTAATTTGTATGCTTTAGTAAATAGCACCTCCATCCTAGTGCTAACTCCTTTGTGTCTAGAAGAAAGGAAGCACTCTCGGGGATAGAAAACACAACAGCTGTTACAGTGTATGGGGATTTGATATTAAAGGGGATCCACTGGCTAAGAAAGAAAGTAGCTTTCAAGGGGAGGTCAGTTTTTTGTGACCCAGTAATGAAGGCCAGCAGGACGCTTCCTAGAATAAAGGACATCATTACGTTAGTGGGAGGTAAGCCACACCTAGTATTGTATTTAGGAATAAATGACTTGGCTGGGGAAGACGTGAAGGGGGTCAAAAGGAGGTTCAGGGTGCCAGCAGAGGGATGCAAAGGGCTTGTCAGTTCCCTGGCTTTCTCAGAGGTCCTGCTGGTGCATTATGCTAGCATGGCCAGGCAACTCAGAATAAAATAATTTAGCCTCTGACTGAGACAGTGGTGCAGGGAGGAAGGTTTCATAATTCTGGGAGATTGGGGGGATACATGGGTGGATGAGAACCTGTATGTAAGGGAAATGCTGCACATAAGCAATGCATGGGCTAGACTATTAAGAATGAAACTGTAGGGGTACATAGATGAGAAAATGGTGGTCGATTTAAATTTAAACTAGACAGGGGAGAGTGTGACACTAGGGGAGGAGTGGAAATTCAGCCTAGTGGAACAAACCTAACTGACACCCTCCCGCTGCGGGTGAAAAGAGACAACAGAAGAGAGGGGGATCCAGGGGGTGGGGTGAGATGGAAGTGAGTGCTGACCAATGCCAGGAGTCTAGGGAATAAAATGGGTGACTTACAGGCAGTGGTGAGAATGGACGGCCCAGACCTAATAGCAATAACCGAAACATGGTGGACAGATGCCACAGTTAGAAGGTGGAACTACAGGGGCACAGTCTGTTCAGGAGGGATAGAAAGGGGAAAAAAGGCGGGAGGTAGCCCTGCATGTAAGGGAAAGGGATTAGAGCAGTAGAGGGCAAAGAGGAGGCGGGATCTGCCAAGATTCTGTAAATCACTTTAAGCAGGAAGGAGGGAGGGACAATGAGGATGGGGTAGTCTACAGACTGACACAACAGAGAGGGGAGGTGGATAGGGAAATGGCTAGGGACATACAGGGAAAGGCCAGCAAAGGGAAGATCCTGGTGGTAGAAGACCTAAACATACATGATGTGGACTGCCAAATCCCACTGGCCACATCTGAAAGAAGCAGGGATTTATTAGAATCCATCCAGAATGAATTGATGCACCAGCTAGAAAGGGAACCAACTTGGGGTGGGGGAGGAGGGAGGCCACACTGAACCTAATTTTGACAAATGGGGACAGTGTGGAAGAGGTAGCGGAAAATGTAGGAGAAAGTGACCACTGAATGTTCAGGTTCTCCCTTTGGGCAGGGTCAGAAATTGGCAGATCCACCACTAAGGTACTAGACTTCAGGAGGGCAAATTTTAGGAGGATGATAGAAATTATGAGGAAGAAACTTGAAGAGAAGCAAAATCTCAAGGAAGTTGAGGTGTTTTAGGGACAATAAAGAGAGGTATCCTGAAGGCCATGCAGTAATGCATCTGGAAGATAAGCAAAGGAAATAGAGAGAGAAAACCCCTGTGGTTCATGGCAGAGGTTAGGGAGGCGGTTAGGGAGAAAAAGAAACATAGAAACATGGCAGATAAGGACTGCTTGGTCCACCCAGTCTGCCAATTTCCCTACCTATTGGATAAGCTGCAGATTCTAGTTTACCAACAGCCTACTTCCTCCTACCCCCCATTATAATTGCCTTATGGCTGTCCCATGCATTCTTGAACTCCCCCACCATTTTTAACCTCACAACCTCCTTAGGAAGTGGGTTCCATGCATCCACCACTCTCTACGTGAAAAAATATTTCCTCACGTTGCTCCTGAGCCCTCTTGCTCTTGCACATCTTTTTCTGAAAGATATTACCTTCTTGGACTTTGTTGATTCCCTTGAGGTACTTGAAAGTTTCTATCATGTCCCCCCTCGCCCTCCTTTCCTTAAGGGTATACATATTAAACTCTCTTAGTCTCTCTTCATATGGCTTCTGTTGCAGACCCAGCATCATTTTAGTTGCCCTCCTCTGTACTGCATCCATCCTGTCTATGTCCTTGAGGAGATGGGGGTCTCCAAAACTGCAGGCAGTACTCCAAATGGGATCTCACCAACTGTCTGTACAGAGGAATAACAACTTCTTGTTTTCTACTGGTGATGCCTCTCCCTATGCATCTCAGTATCCCCCCAGCTCTCCTTACTGCCTTCTCACGTTACTTGCCTATCTTAAGGTCATCTGACATGACTACCCCCAGATCCCTTTCCATTTTTGTTGTTCTTATTATCTCCCCCCCCAACATGGTGTACTGTACACCTGGGTTTTTGCTTCCCAGGTGCGTTACTTTGCACTTCTTTGCATTGCATCTAAGCTGCCAGACATTTAACCATTCCAACAACCTTGCCAAGTTCCTTCTCATCCTTTCCACCCCCCGTGTATCACCTCTGCTGCAGATCTTTGTGTCATCTGCAAAGAGCCCTTCTTTTCCTTCCAGACCCTCTACAATGTCACCTATAAAGATATTAAAGAGGACTGGTCCCAGTACTGAGCCCTGCGATACCCCACTGGTAGCCCCCCTTCTTCAAAGTGAGTTCCATTTATTATTAAATTCTGCGTCCTGTTGTGCAGTCAGTTTGTTACCCAGGCTACCACCCTGGGACCCACTCTCAGGCTGGCTAACTTGTTTATTAATCTTTTGTATGGGACTGTGTCAAATGCCTTGCTAAAGTCTAGGTAGGCCATATCCACAGCCACTCCCTGGTCTACTACTTTGGTCACCCAGTCAAAGAAATCAGTTAGATTTGTCTGACATGACTTTCCTGCTGTGAATCAATGCTACCTTTAAGAGAGGTGATGGCTAAACCTCTGGCAATCCTGTTTAGCCAACCACTGGAAACAGGGGAGGTACCCAAAGACTGGAGGACAGCAGATGTAGTCCCCTTATACAAAATCGAGAACAAAGAGGAAGTGGAGAACTACAGACTAGTCAGCCTGACCTTGGTAGTGGGGAAGATCATGGAAGCACTACTGAAGGAAAGACTGATGGAACATCTGGTTGACAACAAACTACAGGACCCAAGGCAGCATGGTTTCATTGTGAGGAGGTCATATCAGACCAACCTCATTGGATTTTTTCACTGGGTGACAAGTAAGGTGGATCGGGGAGGACAGTGGATGTGGCCTATCTGGGTTTCAGCAGGGCCTTTGGCACTGTGCCACATAGAAGGCTATTAAACAAACTGGGGAATATGGGAGTGGGCAGGACAGTAGTGAGGTGGGTAGGTAATTGGCTGGGTGGCAGGACACAGAGGGTGGTGGTAAATGGTTGTCACTCCACAGAGGGAAGAGTGACCAGTGGGGTACCACAGGGATCTGTGCTGGGACCAATCCTATTCAACATCTGAGGAGGTTGTGGGGTTTAAAACTGTGGGAAAATTCAAGAATGCATGGGACAGACATACGGTAAATCTTTTTTTTTTTAAATCTCTTTCACTTCTGTCTCGGCTTGTGGGGCCATCTCTCTGGCATCCAGTCCTTTATCCTACCTGCCTGTGGATCCCTCGGACTGAGCCTCCTCTCCTCCCCCCTGCAGCCAGCGCCCCCGGTTTCACCCACCTGGGGAGGGTAGCTCTTTCGCCTCTTGGGCTCGCTTACGAGACATACTCCGACTGCAGGTGGGCCCATGAGGGAGGAACTGGAAAGCCAGCCGAGGAGATCCCGGTGGTGGGCATGGGGGACTGGTATCATCGCCTGATCCACGATCTGGCTGTTTCCTTGTTCTGCTCTACTTCCCTACTCCCCTGCATGGGCGTGCCCCGATGCATTGGCGCATGACAACCCTGCCAGTGTCGGCCATGCCATACGTGCAGCCCAGTGCTCTGTGGCAACCCCGATCTCTACCAGGGGCCGCCGGAGCGCCAGACTCACCAATACCTTCCCCTAGGATAGGAGAGCAGCCCAGCGGGTGCTCAATCCAATCCTTCCCCTGCCGACCCCCGGCACCCCAGCTTGCTCCCAAACTGGGGTCATGGCATGAGGTGTGGCATCCAGTGCCTCAACCCTCAGTGCCACCGGGCTGACTGACATAAGGTAATTCTTGTGGGGGTAGGAAGAAATAGGTTGTTGGTTAACTAGGATCTGCAATTTATCCGGTAGGTAGGGGAATGGGCAGACTAGGAGGGCCAAGCAGTCCTTATCTGCTGTCAAAGTCTGTTTCTATGTCTTCATCAGTGACATTGCACAGGACCTAGAAGGCAGAATTTCCCTTTTAGCTGATGATCTGAAGCTCTGTAACAGAGTAGACATACCAGAGGGTGTAGACAGAATTAGGAGGGACCTGCAGAAACTTGAAGAATTGTCAAGGGTTTGGCAGTTGAAAATTCAATGCAAAGAAATGCAAGATAATGCATATGGGGCACAAAAATCCTGGAATAACATATCAGTTGGGGGTGAGGATATAGCATGCACCAAGCAGGAATGGGACCTTGGAGTTATCATCTCTGATGACCTCAAGGTAGGGGAAACAGTGAAACAAGGCAGCAAGGAAAGCAAATAGGATGCTGGGATGCATAGGCAGGGGCATCACCAGCAGGAAAAGGGAGGCAATAATTTCACTATACAAGACACTAGTGAGACCCCACCTGAAGTACATTGTCCAGTTCTGGAAACCTTACCTACATAAGGACATAGACAGGGTAGAGAAGGTTCAGAGGAGTGCAACAAAGATGGTACAGGGATTGCATCACAAGTTTTATGAGAACAGGTTGAAGGACTTGAATATGTAATCCCTGGAGGAGAGGAGGGAGAGAGGGGATATGATAGAGACATACAAGTACCTTACAGGGAGGAACAGGGTGCAGGAATACACTATTTTCCAGCAATAAAAAAAAAGTCCCAGAACTAGAGGGCATGGGATGAGGTTGGAGAGAGGGTGATTCAGTGGAAACATGAGGAAGAATTTCTTCACAGAACGGGTGGTGGACAAGTGGAACACCCTGCCAGGGGAAGTGGTGGGGGCTGAAACAATCATGGCATTTAAGAATGCATGGAATAGACATAAAGGAATTCTGGAGGTCAGTGGTAAGGTGCAACAGACTTCTAGGAAAACAAAGTGAACTTACAAGCTCAAATGGGCAGACTGGGTGGGCCAAAGGCCCTTATCTGCCGACAGTGTCTATGCATCTATGTATCTAAGTCTTGGGTCCTGTGCCTGCTGGCCTCTAGATATTCAACAATTCTTTCTTTCAGAAGTGAGTCCATCATTTTCCCTACCACTGAGGTCAAACTAACAGGTCTATAGTTTCCTGCCTCTGCCTTGTTCCCACTTTTCTGAAGGGGAATCACATCTGCCCTCCTCCAGTCCTAAGGTACCACACCATCCTCCCATGATTTGTTAAAAAGGGTAGTCAGTGGTGTTACTAGGTTTACCCTTATTTCTTTTAGAATTCTGGGGTGAATCCCTTCAGGCCCCATTCCTTTTCCACCTTGAGTTGTAGGAGTTCTTTCAGAACCCTTTCTTCTGTGAATGGGATGGTGTCAACCCAGAGTGCTTCCATTGTTTGGTTTAGGTAACTCATATTCTTCTTCTTTTGTGAATACTGAGCAAAAGTATTCATTCAGTATCTCTGCCTTTTCACTTTCACTCTCTGCCCACCCCCCTCCCCTTTATTAAGCTTCACTATACCTCCCTTGACCTTTCTTTGCTCCCTAATGTACCTATAAAAGGCTTTATCCACCTTCTTAACTGAGCCGGTTATCTTTTCCTCGGTTTGGGCCTTTGCTATTCTTCCCCGCTTCCTTCTACTTTAACTGATACAGTTCTCTGTCCTTCTCCTTCTGTGATTTCTTATACTTCCTGAATGCTATCTTTTTCTTCCTAACCTTCCCCTCCACCTCTTTTGAGAACCATAGTGGTTTTTTACTCTGTTTTGTTTTCTTTCTTTGTTTCACACAAAGGCTTGTTGGCACTATGATGGCAGTTCTGATTTTTCTCCATTGTTCTTCGACCCCTCCTTTTGGCCCATTTGCTAGTGTATTCCTTAGGTATTCACCCATTTTGCCAAAGTTAGCCCTTGTAAAGTCCAGTATCCTCATTTTTGTTTGGCTTGACTCCATGGTTGTGTTTATCGTGAACCACACAGTGTGGTGGTCGCTTGTTCCCAGATGGCTATTCGCTTCTAAATTTGTAATCCTCTCTCCATTTGAGAGTACTGGGTCTAAGATTGCTCCCTCCTGAGTGAGTTTCAGCACTAGCTGTCTAAGGCATGCCCTCGGTAGGGCATCGAGAATGACCCTGCTCTTGGATGTGACTGCAGTAAATGTGATCCAGTTAACATCTGACATATTCAGGTTCCTCATCAACAATATCTCCTCTTTTTCTGCCATACTGAGAATGTCTTCTATCATTTCCTTGCCCACTCCCCCCCCCCAAGATGGGGGGTCTGTATACAACTCTGTGTGGATTGTGGTGCCACTCCCTATCTCCAAGGTGATCCTCAGTACCTCCTGTCCTCCCCATTTACCCTTTAGTTCTGTAGCTTTGATCCCTTCCCTTATGTAGAGAGCTACTCCTCCTCCTCCTCCTTTACACTCCCTGTCCCTTCTGTAGATTGTGTACCCTGGTGTGTTGACATCCCAGTCATGGTTCTCCGAGTACCATATTGCTGTGACTACTATGATATCCAGGTGTCCCTCTTCCATCAGGGCCACTAGCTCAGGAAGCTTGTTACCCAGACTATAGGCATTGGTACTCATTGCCCTCCATTTAATGTTGGCATTACCCTTTTTTGCCCCATCCCTGCTCTTATTACCTTTGTCTTTTTTTACCTTTACCCCTGTCCTGCCCCCTGTCGAACTCTGTACCTTGGTGTTTACCTTACTAACTACCATGTTTTGTGGGGGGAGGCTTGGAATTTCCTGCTCCCTATCAGCACCTCCCCTCTTGGCTAGTTTAAAAGCTTGCCAATGAAGCATTTAAACCAATCACATAGGAGCTTGGTTCCCTTCCTTGTCAGATGCAGACCATTGCGCCAGTATAGACCCACATCTCCCCAGATGAATCCTAAGTCCCCAATGAAGCCAAAACCCTGTGCTCTGCATCAGTCTTTCAGCCATTCATTGAAATGCATGGTGTGGAGTACCCTAGCCTCACCCATGCCATAGACAGGCAGCACCTCTGAGAAGGCTACCATGCATGCTACCTGTCTGAGGCTCCTCCACAAGCTCCTCTTGCACTGCACTGATCCCATGCCCAGCTAGGTCATTTGTCCCAAGGTAGACAATGATGTCTAGTTCCCTCTCCCATGATGCTGCTCCTGCAATCCTGAGGATTTGCTTCCTGTCCTTCCAAGCCACGGCACCAGGCAGGCACCTTATTTCCCTCTCCCCTCCCTTCCCCAGTTCTACACCCCCTAACAACTGAGTCCCTTACCAGGAGCTGTTTCTTTCCCCTGTGGTGTCCCTTGCCACCATCCTGTGGGTCTCCCTTGTGGAGGTTCCCAGCATCCTCCTTGGTCTCCACTGCAGATGCCATCATAGAGGAACCTTGCCCTGCCAGAATGGCATATGAGTTGTGGAGAGGTACAACTGGAGAGATGGGCCTCTGTTCCACCACCCTCACCCTCCCAGAGCCCACTGTGGTCCAACCGCTCCTCATTCTTGGCAACCTCTGAGGCAGCTGTGGTGGCACTGCTGTTCTTTGGGTAGGGGAGGCTTTCCTACTCCTTGCCAGTTCAGCCTGGAAATGGACAACCTCTGCCCTCAGAGCTGATAGTTGCCTGCAAATAGGGCAGCAACGCAGTTTCCAGAATGTCTCCTGGAAAATATCCGCCCACAGCCAGTGCATTGTACCACTCGCCACATGTCCCTCTCCCTTCCTCCTCATAGATATAATATAATATAATATAATATAATATAATATAATATAATACATATATTTTTTCAGTAGGTGTGCTTATCCTGTATGCACTGTGCTGGGTTATTAAGGATATGACAGAGTGCATACCCCTGCTGTCTTGAGGAAGTGATGTCAGAACCTCAGTATAAGAAATTACATGCTTGGGGTGGGTGGGTGAAGGGAATGGGGGTTGGGTGACCCTTACCCACCAGTGAACTTCAAAAATAATCAGCTACACCTCCGCCCCACCACCCTGGTGAGTACTGCCCTTCCTTTTAGCAATTCAACCAGCACAACAATTTAACAGACCACTCCACCTACACAAACCACTCCACTGAACCCAAGAATACAAGTTAAATCAATCCTCAGCCAGCAGTACAATTCTAAAAGTTGCAAGAATATCCTTACAAATAATAGATCTCTATACCAGCAAGCAATCACAATAAAACACAAATTCAGTAGTATTTCACTCCCTTTGGTTATAAAATGAACACTCCTCAAATGGAATCCTGCAAGCCTCTAATTAATTCAAATAAGTAAAAATGAAAGTATTAGTAGAAAAGTGTGCAAACTGTCCTCACAGGTCCCAAGCAATATTACGTTTTTTTCCAGGCTCCTAATTCCCAAAAATGAGTGTGATTATTTTCTCTGCAGTATAGTAAATTTTAGCAGCCTCCACCAAAAACAGTCAAGGCCTAAACGTTCAAAGGCTACAAAACTTCACAGGGGTTAGGGGAAAAGGTAGTCTATAAGGAAAAGCAAAAGGAAGCTGAGAAAACAATTAAAAGAGCTAAAGCATCAGTGGAAGAAAAAACAGCAAGGGAGACAAAAAGGGGGACAAAAAATTATTTCAGTATGTTAGCAACAGAAGGAGAAGCAGGCAAGGGATTCTAAGACTTAAGGGGGAGGGGATGCACCAGTTGAAGGGGATGAGGAAAAGATGAATCTACTCAATGAATACTTCACATCAATATTCATGGTAGAGAAAGAAGGAAGGGGGCCAGTATTAAGATAAAGTGGAAGGGTGGGCAAGGAGGTGGACACAAGCCCCTTCATGGAGGCTAGAGTGTTGGAGGAGCTGGGGAAAATAAAAATGGACAAGACTAGGGGCTCAGATCAAGTCCATCACAGGGTACTTTTGGAATTAAAGGAGTAACTGGTGGCACCTCTTGCTAAGTTGTTCAATCTATCCCTGGAGGTGGGGAGGGTCCCGGGAGACTGGAAGCAGGAGGAGGTGGTGCCGCTTTATGGGGGGGGGTAAGGATGAGCCAGGCAACTACCACCCAGTTAGTCTCACCTCCTAGGCAAATTGATGGAAGCTCTCATAAAATAAATATTGGTACAATACCTAAAAGAGGAAGGTCTCATTGATGACAGTCAACATGGATTCACAGGTGGTAGGTCATGTCAGATTAAACTGACTGAATTATTTGAGGGTGTTATGGAGGTGTAGGATCAGGAGAGAGCAGTAGATGTGGCCAATCTGGATTTCAGGAAGGCATTTGACTCTGTCCCCCACAGAAGGCTGGTAAGCAAGTTAAGCAGTTTAGGAGTGAGATGCAAGCGTACAAAGTGATTGGAAAATTGGCTGGCGGAAGGGGGACTAAGAGGGTAGTTATCAATGGAAAGCATTCCAGGGAATGAGGGATGATGAATGGGGTTCCACAGGGATCTTGTTGTTGGGGCCCATTTTGTTTAACGTATACATGGGGGACTTAGCAGAGGGTCTTAATGGGAAGGTGTGTCTGTTTGCAGATGACCCAAAGGTCTATAAGAGAGTGGACACTGAGGGGAGTGAAGAAAATGGGACACTATCAAGACAAGCTGGAGGAGTGGGTGGAAAGTTGGCAGCTTCAATTCAATGCAAAAAATGTAAAATAATGCACATAGGGCACAATAACCCCAGAGCTACATACTGGCTGGGGGGGGGGGCCCGCAGGTCACTGAGCAAGAAAAGGAGCTGGAATTTGGATTTCAGATACCTCAAAGATTAGGAATCAGTGCAAGAATGCAGCAGATAAAGCAACAAATATTTTGGTGTGTATAGGGAGGGGTTTCACAAGTAGGAAGAGGGAGGTGATCATGCCACTTTACAAAACACTGGTCAGACCACAACTGTAGTATGGAGTGCAATTCTGGAGGCCACACTTGCAGTGTGACAAAGTTAGGCTGAAGATGGACCATAGAAGGGCAACCAAGATGGCCCAGGGGATTCATGGGAGGCCATACAGGGAGAGGCTAGAGGAGCATGGTCTGTATACACTGGAGATGAGAAGGGAAAGGGGAGATATGATGGAAACCTTCAAATACCCGAAGGGAATCAATAAAGTGATGGGAGGTAGCCTCTTAAGGCTGAATGAAAACAAAACCACCAAAGGCCAAGCATTCAAGCTGGAAGAGGGTAGACTTTGTGGGGATGTAGGGGGGCATTACTTCACAGAGAGGGTTGTAGGACCATGGAACAGGTTGCTGGAATGGGCTATGGGAGTGGATACAGTGGACAAATTCAAAAGAGCATGGGACAGCTACATGGGGCCTAACAGAAGGGGAAGTAGAGGGCAGAGACATGAGAGTTAGAGGAGGGAGGGGGTGGGCTATATTTTTGAGCAGACTAGATGGGCCAGATGGTCTTTTTCTGCTGGCGGGATTCTATGATTCTATGATCAAGAGACTAGAGAGGTGGCTTCTTGAGAAGGCAGAGCTGGAGCCACAACGTAAATTACAGAACAAAACAAGCAGTCGGGCTGCTCAGCAAACCGCATGAAAGGGACCGCAAGCTGGACCCAGTTTACAAAATACTTTATTAACAAAAGTTAAAAGTAAAAGCAGACCAGCAGCACCCCCATAACATTGTGATTGCTTGCGATCCCTTTCATGTGGTTTGCTGAACAGCCCTACAGCTTGTTGTTTTGTTATGATTATATGATCTATGGGTCCTCCTTGGAACATTTAGGACAAATCTTGCTAATTTATTAAATAGAATGTCCACCATGGATAACTATGAGGATGTTGCATTCATATACATTATGTCCCCATAATCCAAAAGGGGTAGGACTAAGGCCGCAACCATGTTTCCTTATGTGCTCAAATATACAATTGCTAATCTTATATAATGCTCCCAGACATTTTCCCACTTTTTTATGCTATGTGATCTATATGAGTGGTCCATTTGAGTGCATTATCTGGATACATACCCAAATATCTATAGTTCTGGGTTGCTCAAGGGTAATTTTATCCAAAGTGTTTATCCTTAAACAGGATTCAAAGGTCCTGATGCTGTTTTCTCTAGAAAACAGTAGAACCTGGGTTTTGGGGGGATTTAAAATAGGTTTGGACTCCAGAAAAAAAATTTCTGAAGCTCATTAAATGCTTTTATTAAAGTAGCCTCAATCTGTTGTATTGGTGGACCTTCCGTGTAAATAATAGTATCATCTGCGTATAGATGCCATCCTATACCCAGATGAGCCAAACTGAGACTGTTCATATACAGGTTAAATAAAATCCTGTTTTCCTGTCTGTGACAAGGAGACTCACCTGGGGCAATTTCAACTTCCTGCACATAATTTTCCCATGGTAACTATGACACCTACCACTATTTATTATCAGGATTTTAATGGGCTTAATAGCCCCATTCAAAAGGAAAGAGTACTTAGTGCCTTGAAGAAAGCTCATCCTGCTTTTGGTATTCTATAGGAGACTCGTCTTTCTGAAGCTGAATATACCAAATTAAAAAAAAAACAAGCATTTGTCAATGCTGAATGTTGCTTGCTTGTGTGTGCTGTGTAGGTATTTGGAAGTCAGTGGAGTGCAAATATTGAAAATTTGCAAACTTACGAGTGTGTGTAGGAACTGCTCAACGCAGGCTCGTAAAACAGTCATTTTTAGGAATTTTTCCACCAAATTTTCAACATAGTCATTTTAAGACCTCTGCTCATGAACAGTGTCACTATGATTTTCTTAATGTGTCCCATACAGTGATTTCGCACACCGACTGTGCCATTGTGCGCTACATAGGTGGAAACATGTTTTGGGCGAGATGTGAAAAATGACAGCAGCACTGCTCATAAGGAGGTGTGGTAAAATGACAATGTTGAAAATCTAGAGTGAAAATATTGAAAATTCACGAACCTATGAGCGTGTGCAGGAACTGCGCAATGCACGCTCATAAAACAGTAATTTTTAGGAATTTTTCCACCAAATTTTCAACATAGGCTTTTTGAGAGCCCACCTTATGAACACTGGCAGAGTCGTTTGTTAATCCATGCCAAAGGTGATTTCACACAGTGACTGCAAAATCACCCTTTGGTCCAGTGACTTCATGACAATAGAAAGAATTCATGAGGAGGGGTCACAAAACCCATGTTGAAAATTTGGTCAAAATTCCAAAAATGCCTGAGATATGCAGCAAAGTTGAAAAACCCTATCTATCCCATTATACAGCTTACCGGCATTTCCTCAGTTCACAGTCTGCTTTGAAGAGTGCAGACGTGTTCCCGGTCCACTGAAGATCATCGATCATGGCCGAGTCCGGAGGTAAGTATGGGGTGAGGGGTGTGGGAGGCAGGGTGCACACAGTGGGTGGGTGGGTGCGGGTGGGGAGGGCACGAGGAGACTACTGAGGGACCGTTTTGTGTTGCAGGTTGTTTAAGGAGGAGGCGGCAGGACGTTAGCCACGCTGGGTGGCTCCCAGCATGGCACAAGGACAGCTGTTTGGGGAGCGTGAGCCGAGTGGGATTGGGCACTTCACAGTGATAGGCATCTGTTGCCAGCTTGGGTGGGCTCCCAGCGTGGCACCATGTACTCGGGAGGGGGACAGTGGAGCCGATGGGGATTGGGCACCCCATCGGCTATACAATGAGTTGCCATGGTGGGATGGGCACCAAGCGGCATGTGCAAGTCTGTTTGGGGAGGAGCTCAGCACAGCCGATGGGGGATTGGGCACTCAGGCGGCTATACAGTAGGGGGCGCATTTATATGCGTATGTGTGTGTGTGTGTGTGTGCGTGTGTGTGTAGGGGGACGCACATGAGCAAGCTATATCTTATTGCTGCTTACTGAAGCATGTTCCCCCTTTCAACTGTGTGCCACTGCATTTTGGACTGCTGTCATAGACAGTTGCAGCAGCGATTGGAGAACTGCAGCTGCCCCTGCAAACACACTGATTGAATTGGAAGAGGGCTGCCACACCTCTGAAAACTCGGATGATGGCACTATGTTTCTTGCACATGCGTGCAAGCAACATAAAAATGACTTTACCATGGTGGTAGTCTCTAGTTATGGAAAGGGTAAAAGTAGAGGAGTCACAGGACAACACCCTTTCAACCCACTGGATCCTACATGGACCTTCAGGATTGACTGGCAATAGTCACAGGGTAGTACCTAGGCAGGAAAGTCACCCTAGCAAGTTTAAACTTTCCACCGGGAACTGACACTCCAGCAGTAAACCATCTCCTGAGTACAGTTTTGCAGTTTCAAAATGGTTGTTAATTCTTTAGGAGATCAAAATATGATATAAAGTGATCTGGATACCCTTAATCTGTCCCATCTAAAGACCTCAGGGGCCATGAAATGTAGCCGACATTTATTTTAATACCTATGCTCGGATTGAAATCTGGCATGTTCTTAACCCAAAGCAACATCACTATACCCATTATTCAGCACCCCCACCAGCTATATACAAGGATTGATTATATTTACATTACCAAGGAACAACAGCACCTGATCTAATGCTGTAATATTTTACCTATTTCCCTGTCGGACCATGCACCTATAATGCTTACCCTCAGCTGGGGGCCTAGTAGATCCTGTATGCTCTGGCACTTTAATAACTCTCTCTTTAATGATGAGACATTTCAAAAATGGGTACAGAGTCTTATTAAGCAGATTAGACAGGATTATTTGCACACTGACATCTCTCCTGATATTCTATGGGACACTCTAAAAGTGGTCCTCAGGTGGCAACTCATTAGCTAGTCCACAAGACTCAAGAAGCAGAGGAAGGAAAAATTACTAAGTCTCCAGCAAACCTTAGCCACCCATCAAACTCAACATATGCATGGGGATGCCTCAGTGCTTCCTGCCCTCAAGAAAGTAACATTTAAACTCTTGTTCTGCAGCAGACAGATATATCCATCCATTAAAATTTCCTATATGTTCAAATTCTGTCGACAGCCTAAGGGTTTAATACTAAGACCAGAGCTACTGTATAATACCTTCATCAAAAATATTATGCAGGCGGAGTAACAGCTACCAAAATAATGGCTTACTGCCAAATATATACCGTATGGTTCCGGTCCCTACGGTCCTTAACTATTGTTGCCCTCCTTGGAGGCTTTGCAGCTGTTGGCTGGTCACTTACCTCCTTAGTTGTTGAGCTTGACATGGTCCTCTCCTTTTTCCAGTCTAAATTTTGAAATCCTGGGACAAACTCCTCTAAAAAAAATTCATTATTTTCTGTAAATCTCGTGACAATGCCTGGTCTCGCACTTGAGATTGTCCCACTCCTCTTCTGACTTCCTCAATTACAGAAGATTTAGGAATTCTTGTCTCAAGACTATAACGGCAGCTACACTGAAGTACTTTCACTCTAACCTCCAAAATAACCTTTAATCCCTTGCTAAATTCTGGAAGGAAATTCATTCCCTTTTCAACCCTACTCAGTCCTTCTCACCTGTGTTGCTTGAGAATGCTTTGCCTATCTCTCGCTCCTCTCTTATTATCTCTCACTTCAAGTATTTTTTCACTGCTTGCACTCTTCCTCCCCTATCGCAACTGTCTACTCCTCCCTCCTTGCACCAGTCCTACCTGTTTCCCCCTCTATCTGCTTTCGTTTCTCTCCTGCTACTCTGCCAGATACCATTCATTCTCTTTCCTCACTTAATCTGTTTTAACAGACAAGGCTTGATAGGCTTGACCCTAAATTGCTCTCTGTGCCCCTGCTAATACTTTACCCCTCACCTTTCTACTTGGTCTGTCTCCCTCAGCAGTGCCCTGCAGTTCTAGAAATTTGTCAAGGTACACCCCCTACACAATGGCAGTGACCCTACCTCTCCTGGCAACTATTGTACAATTTTCCTCCTTCATACTCTTGTTAAGCCCCAAGAAAAACTTCTCTGCACCCAACGTTTTGACTTCCCCTACTCCAGTAATTTCCTTACACCCTTCTAGCTTGGCTTCCATAAATACCACTCCACTGTATCCTAACTACTGCATGTCAGTGAATATAACTTTACAGGGATGGATCAAGGTCATATCACTGCTGCTATTTTCATCAACCTCACCAAGACCTTGAATTCAGTAGCCCACCCCCTCCTTTGTGAGAAGCTGAGATCCACTGGTCTCTCTGTCCAAGGGGTTAACTGGTTCAGTTTCTACCTCTCTGGACATCTCCAATTGATAAAAGTTGGTGATGCATTGCCTCCTCCCTATCCAGTTTGGAATCCCCCAAGACTCAGCCCTGGGCCTAATGCTTTTTTCCATCTTCTCAATGAACTCCCTTTCACCACTTGAGATTGTTCCCTGCTTCAGATATCTCATGGTGTGACTGGATAGCTGGTTTGACTTCACCCACATTGATGCCAACCACAGCAAACTCCATCCTGAATTTGGTGCCTTGTATTGCAATAAAGATTGTCTGTGATCTTAAGTCTGCTGTGTATGTATCACAAAAATGGTGCTCCCAGTATTTGACTATGTAGATGTAGGCTATGGCACCGACCCATCCTCATCCATTGCAGTGCTGGACACCTTCTGTAATGTCTTCTACCATTTTGCTTTTAATGCTCCTCTTCACACTTGCCATTGCTCCACATATACTACCTTTTCTATAGCTTAATTCCCTCCTGTCACCTCATGCTCTGTGCATCACTCATTTCCAAATTCTAGTTTGACTTCTGCCTCTTTGTCTCCCTTCTCTCCTGTTCCCTCTGTCTCTTATACACTTCACTTTCAAGACTCCCACACCTTATTCATTCCTCACTCCAATTCTTCTGCTGGAAATCTGCTTTCTGTTCTTGTCTTCCCTTCATTTGGAAAAGTCTCAATCCACTCTCTACCTTCCCTTCCCATTTCTCCCTCAAGCATCAGCTTAAACCTCTTGCTGCTCCCTCCTGTTCCTGTCCTGGCCTTAGCTGACACATACTCTGAAGGCCTTTAGCCTACTGCACCTGCTCCTGTGCCAAAAGATTTGAATTAAATGTGTACATGGTCACTGTTTTTTAATTGCTTCACTTTACCATTCTGCATGTTCTTTCAGCTATTTGTATATGGTATGCCATAAGATTTGATATCTGCCTGTACACTATTCCCCTTTGTACTTGCTGCACTTTAATGCCTTGTTTATTCCTCTACTTTTTTGCATATCTAGGCCCAGATATTCAAAAGGGTTGCTCCATTCGCAACAGGGTTGCACATGCGCAAGTCCTACATTGCGCCATTCTGCGATATTCAGCAGGAAGCAGTTGCTCCACTGGCAACAGGTTGCGCAAAAGAGCAATGCAAATGAATGCATGCTCAACAGGAGGGGGAGGAACCGTGCATAACCTGCGCAACCTGATATTCAGTCGGGTTGTGCAGAGTTGTGCATGTGCAACCCTCAACCTGCGCCTGCACAACCTTGAGCCAAAAAAAAAAGGATCAAGTTGAGGGCCACCCACAGGTGAACTGCTGTATTGCAGGGCGCAACACAGCAGCTGCCACCCCTGGCTGGCCCCCAACTCGGTCCCTGTGCCCCCCCACCAGCCCGATCGCGGGCATCACAGTTACATGAAACCCCCCACATCTCCACAGCCCGATCGCGGGCAGTACGATACATGACCCCCACACACATCTCCCACAGCCCGATCGCGGGCAGTACAATACATGAACCCCCACACACACATCTCTCACAGCCCAATCGCGGGCGAGTACAAGTACATGAACCCCCCACACACACATCTCCCACAGCCCGATCGCGGGCAGAACCTGTGAACCCCCAGTGCCCGATCGCGGGCAGAATGTAACCCCCTCCCCCCAACTCGAATAACTCCCTGGTGGTCCAGTGGACCCAGTAAGAAGGCCCGATCGCGGGCAGAATGTCCACCAGCACAACCCCCAAACATCTCTATTGTGGGGTTCACCACGGGCGCAGCCCTACTGACAGTCACGGCAGGCGGCGGGCGCAGGCGGGTGGGATGCTGTCGGATCACCGGCTGTGGGGAGCGGGTGAGGGGCTTCGTGGGTGGTGGGGGGACACTACACCAGGGAGAGTTTGGGTGTTGTGATTCTGCCCGGTCGGGCTTTACGGGTCCACTGACCACCAGGGGAGTTATTTGCTGGGGGGTTACATCTGCCCGCGATCGGCACTGGGGGTCATAGGTTCTGCCCGCATCGGGCTGTGGGAGATGTGTGTGGGGGGGCTATTAGGGATGTGTTCTGCCCGGGCGATCGCGCCGGAGATGTGTGGGGTGCTTACATACGTGTTCTGCCCGCGATCGGGCTGTGGGATGTGTGTGTGGGGGTGTCATAACTGTGGATGCCCGCGATCGGTTGCATTAGGTGTCGGTCTCGACGGCTGCTGCTCACAGGGTGGCCAGGAGCAAGTCCTCGGGATCGTGCCACTTAATGCAATGGCATGCAAATGGGGCCATAAATAGATGCAAATGGCCCCCGCCGCCTTGCATAAATTATGGCCCCATTTGCATGTCACCTTTGAATATCGGAAATTGGCGATGGCGCAATGGTACTATGCGCCACCGCAAGTTTAATGCTCAACTCTGGCAACTTGGCGGTAGCGCAAGTTCCACTGCGCCTACGCGCAGTGTTGTGGTCAAGTGATATTCAAAGGAGTTGCTCAACAGCGCAACTCCTTTGAATATCACCCCGGCCACACCACTGCGCAACTATTTTGAGCAGCGCAAGGGCTTGCGCCTCAGACTGGTGCAGTTTGAATATCTGGGTCCTTGTATATTTGTCTCTCTACTCCCTTCTCCTGGGTCACACATGGAAACAAGCCTTAGCTCAGTGTGCCTTTCCTGATTACCAGTCTTCAATAAATAAATATGATGGGGTCAGCATTTTTAACATCCAACTAAAAGGAAATTGAAAATTGCTTTTTGAATTTTTACAAGATATTCTGTTCATCTAACTCTGTAACCATGTCTGATAACATTAAGCAGTATAGTGATGAGATAAAGGACAACATTATATAAGAGAATTCTCAAGAACATTTTATTTCTAGTATTAATGAGATCAGAGACACACTAGAATCTGTGGCCAAGGGGCGAGCACCAGGAATGGATGGTCATATTTTGGGATATTATATTACATTTCAGGATATTTTTAATCTCATACTTGAATCAATTATTTAAAAATAAGCAATATTAGCAGTAATTCATAAACCTAATAAAGGTAATAGAAAGGTTAAAAAATTATCATTTAATTGCTGTGCTTAACAATAGTTAGAATGTTTGAACACGTATTAAATAATTGGATAAATGTGGCACCTAATATCATATAATAAAATGCAATGTAATGCAATACCCAGCTGAACCATTTATACTGTACAGGTATACATGAAATATAGCAAAAACGAAATATATTTAATTATAGCATAGAGGCCATTACTATATCTCTAGAGCCCAGTAAGGCCTTAAACATGCTTAAGTGGTAAAATATTTATAGTGTATGGTGTAATGCGGTTATGTATGGAAATCCATACACTGCAAAAAGTCATTCTGCTTCAGTAGTGACGTTCTCACTAATGCAGAATGACTTTTCATGCTGCATTAGTGAGGACATCACAATGCAATCACCCCTATCAGCACTGTTCATAGGACAGGGAGCGGTTGGCGACTCTTGCGCGTGAACTGGCGGTGGGCTGGAGAGACAAGGAGTGTGAGTCTCCAGTGACAAATGCTGGCCAGAAAATGGAAGTGATCCTGTTTTGGGGCACCATAAACTATATAGAACAGTGTATGGCCTCCCAAATAACTCAGCAACTCTTCCCCCTTGTGTTTTCTATGATGGCAGAGGGACCTCTTGAGCTTCGCTCTCGAGGTCATCAGCCAGCATAGAAAACACTTGGGTGAAGACATGCCTTGTTGTGTATAGGAGGCCATATGCTATCCTATATGTTATACTTTGTCACAAGAATCTTCATCCCAAACATGGAGCACTGTTCAGAAATAAGACAATCACCCTGCTTCCTGTTCACAGAGAAATCCTCACTAAGATGATTGTCCCCATTTTCAACTATGCAGACATTGTTTACAGTGGTGCTCCGAAGTCCACTTTACCTAGACTGGATCCCCTCTTTCTCTCCTTCTGACAATTTGACCAAAACAAACCCCTGCATACTCACCACTGTACTTCATATACCCCCATCTGTCTCAGTTATCTTGATGCCAGGCACCTTACCCACTGTGTCTCATTTATCTTCAAATGTTGGTTTGGCTCCCTTCCCTCATATTTTGCTTCTCTCCTCTCTTCCTCCTCCTCTCTACCTCCAACTCCCTTCACACACTTGCTTTCACTCTCTTGCTCTCCCACAAATGAAATTTATTGCTAGCCAAGCTGCCTTCTCATTCCACTTACCTAAACTATGGGGCTCTGTCCCCCCTCACATTTGCTCTGCTCCTTCCCTTCCCTTCCCAATCTGAAATCTCTTTTCTCTGTGATTTCTTTACTCCTGCAGTTGCTTCTGGTATTGGGGTGGACTCCTGGCATCTGCCTTCCACCCAGCACTGACACCAGCACTGCCCCTACCTAGTTCACCAGCCACTACTCCCTGCTCATCATATTATTTTGTTGCTCACTGTTTAAAATGCTGCCTGTTCTGCAATTTACTGTATGGTAATTTATTGTATGACAAATTTATTCTTCACGCATCCTTGTAATTGTATATTTTATTATACTTACTTCCATAATATTGTATTATTTTTGTACATTGACTTTGTATCTGTTCTGTTCTGTTCTCTTCCCCCTTCCCCCTGGATACATCTGGAAGTTAGCTGATATCAGCTCAGTTTGACTTTCCTGGTAAAATGTTTAAAATAAATAAATGAATGATAAATAACTAAATAAAATAAATGAATAAATAAATGCATACATACATACATAAATATTGGGGACAACTTATTCATATATCAGTTCAGTTATGACTCTTCATATATGATCTAAGTCTCTTTTAAACATTAATTACCAATCACGTGATGCTTCTGTGAGACAAGCAGCTCCAAGGTCTAGCTCCTGCTCCGGCTCCCATTTAATACTTAATTACAGCTGACTAACCTCAGTTTTCTACTCATTTAATTCGGATTGTGCTCCTGACAGACTCCCGATGCATTCAGAAAGAAGTTTGTGTGGTTGACGATCAAGAGCAAACTTAAACATTTGTTGTTTAACTCAGGGCCTAATATTACTATGGAGGTTGAAATGTGCCAGGCCCTACCAAAGCATACGCCCCCACAGACTCCTGAGAAGGGGCCGAAACGACCTAAAGGCCAACCTGGGGGTTCCTCGAAACCTGCTACTTCCACAGTAACTCAACAAACGCTGACTTCGCTATCAGAACAAAAATTCACGGAGGAATTGCAACCATTTAAAGCAGCCCTACAAGATATTACTGCGGAAATTAAATCGCTCAGAGGGGAGCTTTCAGATAGAAACCAGGCTATCTCTGATGTTGCAGTCCATACTACCTCTTTGGAAAACTGGAAGGGCAAAATAGAACCGGAGGTAGTAAATATGAGGCAGCAACTACATAAAATGGAATCCAAGTTAGAAGATCTGGAAGGCCGAAGTCGCAGAAATAACATCATAGTCTTCGGCCTTCCAGAAGACGCTGAGGGATCTACGCCTATTTTATTCCTACAAAAGATACTTACAAAAATTGCCGGGCCCTCTCCTAACAACACCACTTACATTATAGAGAGGGCTCATCGCTCGTTACGTCTGAAACCAGCAGCTGGGAAACCCACAAGACCAATCATTTTAAAATTTCTTAACTTTGGATAAATCCCACGTTCTTGAACGAGTCAGAAGCCTGCAACAAATTCAATGGGAGGACCAACAACTGAGATTTGCATAGGACTTACCAGCCTCAGAGAGACAGAGGAGACTGGAGCACTATTCCTTAGTTTCTAAATTAATAGCTTCCAGGATCAAGTACAGGGTACAATATCAGTCTTGTCTAGCCATCTTACACGCTGGTACTTGACACTCTTTCGACACCATGCAAAAAGTTACTCCTGCTCTTCATTCTTTGCTCCCTGATTTATTCACTGCTCATTGATGCTTCTTGACAAGGATTTTCCTGTTTTTTTTTTACCTATTTGCCTGTTGGTTTGCCTGTGTGGATTCCGATAATTTCATTGAATGACCACAAGAGGGCGACAGAGACCATGGCATCGGCGATGAGAGTACTTTTTTTTGTGTGTGTGTTGCCATCAGAGCCCACCTTGTCGCGAGTTTGGCACTTGACTCTCTGATTCCACTGATCCTTTTTAGGATGGGATGCCGCCACAAGAAACTGTTAGCTGGTAAGCTCATCTGCTGGGAGACCCAGCCTACTTTTGTTTGGGACTTTCCCCAGTGGTCTTCGTTTCCCTCTTCTCTGCACACGAATGCTGCGAGACTGTTTGTTTTAGCCTATCTTTATTAGAAGGTCCACAAAAGGGCAGCAAATTGCATACTGTGTGACCCTGAGCAAGTCACTTAACCTCCTTGTGCTCCCAGGTCGCTCCTGTAAAAAAGCTTTCAGCTTAGTGTGCTATACCTGGTTAAACAACTAAATAAAAAAAAAAAAAAAAATAGTCACTGTACAGACAAGGCACAGCAACAGCCTTCTGTATAAGAAACTGGAATTCCTAAATTTTTATGAGTTCCAAAGGCTTATTTAGTTGTTTTTTTTAATATGGTACATGTCTCTGCTAGCCTCTAAGACCATTGGGCTGAAGTAACTGACTTTTTTTTTGTGTTATCTTATTTAAGCCAAACTTGTGATTTTTGGGTGCTATATTATCACCCTTGTTACTGCTTAGCTAAATTTGTAATTAAGTTACATTAGCTTCATCAATATGTTGGGGCGGGAGGTAAAGGCTCTGGTTTATTCTCCAGTCTATTCAGTGCACCACGTACTGGCACAGGGTGGAGAGGGGTTCCACAACATGTGCAAATGTTTGGATGCTATGGTTTGCAATATTTATGTTCCGGGGCTGTCAAGGGTAATGGTCCCTGTACCAAATCAACCCATTGAGGGTACCGACTATCTTGTTGTGGAAGGGAGATATTGGTTAATGGGAGAGGGGGAAGGGTTTGGTTGGGCTATTCTAGTAATTAACTTTTTTTTCGTGGTCTCTTCTGTAATTTTACCTTTTATCTATATAGTACATGATGGGGTGGGGTATTGGGTATGGGGGCCATAGTTACTTGGGAACGGGAATTAACAATAAGGATGGAGAGAAGGGGGAGGGACCCATATTGGTCACCACTGGATACTTATAAAACAGCTTACTGGGGATTTGGTATTTACCACTATGGGATTGTTTTATTTTTACCGAGTACTTTGGGATATTTTGCCTGGTTATGGCAGCAACATTAAAATTCTGCTCTTGGAATGTTAAAGGTGCTCAATCCCCCACTAAAAGAGCTAAGATTCTTTTACACCACCACAGACTTAATGTTGACATGGCTTTTCTTCAAGAGACACACCTACCCACTTCACATATTCTTTGTTTAAGATGAACATGGGTGGGGAAGAACTGGGGGCTCGCTTAGATACCTGAAAATGTGGCATTGCTGTGCTGGTATCATGATACATGCCCTTCAGGTTGCTACAATTGGTAATTGATCCCCAGGGAAGATATATATTGTGAAGAGCTATCCTGGACCACACGGAACTCATATTGGGCTCTGTTTATGGTTCTGAAGGCGACGACCCACAATTCTTTATCAAACTTATGACTAGTTTGGCTCCTTGGTCTACTCTTCCAATACTAATTGGCGGAGACTGGAATTTGGTCCTTTGTAACACATTGGACAGGTCCAATCCCCGACGTTCCTCTCCTACTCCTGCACAATTGGCACTGAGGGAATTGATGGACTCTATGGGTCTTGTTGATCCCTGGAGGTCCCTCTTCCCTTCAATGAAAGACTATTCATTTCATTCCATGTCTCACAATACACTCTCAAGGATTGATTACTTTTTGTTGGGGATTGAGCACTTACCAAGGGTTCAAACTTGTGTTTACTTAGCTAAAGTGATATCTGACCACCACCCAGACCTTTTACAATGGTCCGTACCTACCTCAATGGAGTATGATAAAGTCTGGAGGTTTAATCCTCAATTATTGAAATCTCAGAATCTGGTAGACCATCTTCAAAGGTTTATAGAGAATTTCTATGAATACAAGGCTACTTCCATGCCAAAACTTGATGTGTTATGGGGGACTTTGAAGTGTTCCCTGAGAGGAGAGATTATCCGTCTGGCTTCTATTAGGAAAAAGAAAATATTCCAAGCATCTTCCCATCTGTTACAGCAAATTAGAGTCTTAGAACAATCTCTCTCCACCTACTCCAATACAACAGAATTTGAAAAACTAGAAAGCCTCCATTACCAAAACAACATCCTTCTCAGCGATAAGGCTGAATACCTCCTTTTTCGATCAAAAGCCACCTATTTTGATCAAGGAGACAAGGCTGGAAAATGATAAGCTCTGAGGCTCGGGGCACAGGTGGTGGAAAGAATTGTGTCAGCTATTCGAGATGCCACTGGTACCCTCCATACTTCCCCCAGAGACATTGTCTCTTGCTTTAAATCATATTATCAGTCTCTCTATTCATGTCCCCCCCTACCCTTTAATACTGAATTAGATAATTTTCTCCAAGGAATAGACCTTCCATACCTGTCTCAACATCAGATAGCTCTTCTTCAATCCCCCCTGACTTTAACAGAAGTACACGAGGCCATTGACACACTCCCACTAAGTAAAGCACCAGGCCCCGATGGTTACGCATCAAACTTTTATAAAACTTTTAAGTCTCAATTAGGTACCACCTTCTTAATATTTACAATTACATTTATAAACAAGGCCTTTCAGACCACAGTTTCACTTCTGCTACTATTGTGATACTTCCAAAGCCAGGCAAGGACCCTACGTTGCTGTCAAATTACCGTCCAATATCCCTCATAAATGTTGATTTGAAGATTCTAGCAAAAATCCTTGCAAATAGGCTGGCTCAGGTATGGCAGACTCTACTAAGTACTGAACAGGTGGGCTTAGTGGCTGGTCGCCTATCTGCGGATCACCTGCGTAAACTCCCTTATCTTATTTCCGCGTCCAGGGACTCTAATACTCCATCGGCCTTGGTGTCTCTGGACACGGAAAAAGCTTTCGATCGAGTGTCCTGGGACTATCTGTTTAACCTACTTCCAAACCATCATATCCCTATACAATTTATACTGTGGATAAAACATCTCTATTTTCAACCGTCAACACGCATACTCTGTAATGGAGTTTTCTCCCCTTCCTACATATTACAACAGGGCACTCGACAAGAGTGCCCCCTTTCCCCTTACTTGTTTAATTTGTTCTTAGAACCTCTTATCATGAAAATTAAGATCTCTGTATTAATTGCTGGTATCCCAATTAATCATGTCCAATACAAATTGTCAGTGTACCCGGATGATATTTTACTTCATGTTACCCATCCATCTAAATCTATACCTGCTACATTAGGTATTATTCAGAATTTTGATCGATTATCTAATTACAAACTGAACCTGTCCAAGACAGCGGTAATGCCTTTAAATAACCAGACTCTGAAAGCGGACATTCAACATCTAGGTCTTTCTTGGGTAAGAGACAAGATGCGATATCTTGGTATATACCTATCTCAATATAATTCCAGAATGAAACAATATAATCTAGACCAGTTAATAATGCACATTAGGACAGATTTGAACCATTGGACATTACTCCCTATTTCCCTTTGGGGATGCATTAATATAGTTAAAATGAATGTCCTACCCCATTTGTTGTATCCCCTTCAAATGTGTAATCAATTCCTCTCTAAGTCCTGGTTTAACGACATTCACGGCAATATATCTAAATTTATTTGGAAACATAAATTCCCTCGAAGGGCACCTTCTAAATTACAGAGATCAAAAGAACTAGGAGGGCTACAAGTCCCTAATATTTGTCTTTATTACTTTTCAATTAACTGCTCAGTTATTTCACAATGGCTGAGACCTGCTACGGACTTTTGCTCTAACCACTACTACCCATTGTGGTTTCAAATAGGAAAGTCTCTCTGTACTCTATCAGATATAGATATTATGGTGTTACAGTATCTTTCCCTTAACAAAGTTCCCGGCCAGCTTAAAACCACACCCATTATGTCAACCCTTCGAACCCATATGCAACTTACTAAGACCTTAGGCTATTCCTTGAAAAAGGATTCCTCCCAACTCATTCTGGGCAATCCCATTTTTAAAATTGGTGGAAGAGTAATTACTCACTCCTTCTGGCCGGGAGGAGTGGGGAAAAAGGTTATAGATCTAACAGAGAATTACAAGTTGTTAGTATTCTCAGATATAAAAGTAAAATACAATTTGCCTGTCTCTTTCTGTTTAAATATCTCCAAATCTCCCAGGATCTAATGTAGCACTTTGGTAATGGCCTCTGGGACCACTATATGGTTGTCCCAGTCCTCAGTACAATCTCAACGAGGCCTACTTCTCACTTTGTCTCCTTTTATTATAAAGTGCTACACAATAGAGTTATGGAACTAGATGGTACCCCCCCCCATTATGTATGGGATAGGATCCTTCCCCCAACCCCCACAGTCCTCTGACACTGGCCAAAAATCTGGAACAGACTGTATAAGGATGTCAGGTGGGACCGCTATAGATTACTTCAGTTTCAGATATTACAAGACTTATATTACACCCCTGTAAAACTTTGTAAAATGGGAAAGCTTCAGTCAGATATGTGCACCAGATGTGGGCTTCAACGGGATACACTATTCCACATTCTTTGGGAATGTGCTAAAGTGTCCCCTTTCTGGGAAGGCATCCGCTCAAGGCTTGACCCTTTACTAGGGTCACAAAATGCTTTTCATCTAGAAATTTGTATTCTAGGGGACTCGGGGGATACTCTAATAGGGAACCAATGGAAACATATGACCTTAATTTCCTTATGCACCAAGAAAGTTATATTACGCCATTGGCTGGACCAGTAAACTCCTACATATACAGAATGGCACCAAGAAATTCTCTTTGCTTTACAAGCAGAACACCTCTTGGTGAGCATCTCTAAATGTAGTAAAAAATACCAGAAGATCTGGGCTCCTCTGCATACTCTACTGTCCATTAACATTGTTTAAGCCCACACTAAGGCCTGTACAGTTGTGTCAAACTGAGCTACGTAGATTTTAATAATTTTAATTATAGTCATTTACCTCTTAAATTTTATACATAGATACATAGATACATAGACAGTGTTGGCAGATAAGGGCCTATGGCCCACCCAGTCTGCCCATTTGAGCTTGTAAGTTCAGTTTGTTTTCCTAGAAGTCTGTTGCCCCTTACCCCTGACCTCCAGAATTCCTTTATGTCTATCCCATGCATTCTTAAATCCCGTGATTGTTTCAGCCCCCACCACTTCCTCTGGCAGGGTGTTCCACTTGTCCATCACCCGTTGAACCCATTTTATTAGATTTATCCCCAGTTTTATGTAACACAAGCTGAACTCTTGCATGTTTTTTTTTTTTTTACCAGTGGTGAAGAAGGAGGGGAGGGTAGTGGGGGTGTTATATTATATTATTCTATTTTATTTTAATTTATTCTTTTTTTAGATGTTATTTTTAACCATTCTCAATAAATCCTGTTATTTATGGTAGAGTGCTAATTCTGAACAGAAATGTTATATAGGTGTTCTATTAGTAGTTAATTTCATTTAGGAATGTTGTTTTGTTTACAATTTTGTTAAACTGAAAATACAATAAAGTTTATTAAATCTGAAAAAAAACCCATTAATTACCATTTAGCTACAGAGTTCACCCTACAGTATAGTGATGTTTCAACAGGGTTGGCCATTGATTCTGAGTATATATCTACTAGGTATTGAACTAGTTCTGCAAAGGATTGGAGAGCATTCACAAATAACTTGGTTTGAAATAGGAAACCATAGCATAAAACTAAATGTAAATGCTGATGATACTCTGCTGATTTTGTCTAACCCTTTAATTTGTCTTATAGAGATCAAAAAAGAAACTGAATAGCAAAAATGGTAATGGGCTGCAAGAATGCATGGGACAGGCATAAGGGAACCTTAGAGGTAGGGAAAGGGGGTAAAGCCAGAGATCAAGTAGGGTCTGCGACATTACAGTAGGTAGGTGGGGAAAAATGGGTCCTCATCTGCCATCATTATCCATGTTTCTAAGTTTCTATAGTTTCAGGTTATAAAATAAATTAAAGCAAATTTTAATATTAATTAATGTCAATCCAAAGTATGCCTTTACTCTATTTAATGCAACTATAAATGATACAGATTGTTTAGGCATTAAATTGACAGTATTAATTTAAAAATATGTCTAATTTCAATTATTTACACTCTGTGAAGCAACTAAGTAAAAACAATACAGGGAAGGAACAAAACATCACTATTTTTATCAGTAAAATACAACTTATTAAAATGTTAGCCCTCCCATATATCCCATGTCTGATGAGCAATACTGACTGAAATTCTAGAAACGTTGTTTAAAGAAATTAAAAAAATTAGAGAACACATCTGAAGTTGCAAGAACCTACATATTGTGTGGGACAGACGATGTCTACCAAAGGATTTCTGAGGAATTGCCCATCCTGATATAAAGCTTTATTACTGTATCTTATTAAGTCAACCAAATTTTAATTCGCCATATGAAGATCTTTAACAACCATTATTAGACAACAACATCATTAATGGAAAGACCAGCAATCAACCTGTAATCTACTCCAGTCAAATATGTCAGTCAATGTCATTATTATTTAAAATAGGAGTAAATTATAAAGAAATATTTGAAGCAAAATTACATATAACAAACATAGCACAAACATTATTTTGGCAAAACTAACCATACAGGATCAGTAATAAAACACTTGTTTTTAATTCATGGGAACATAAAGGGGTTCATTGTTAGAGAGACTTAACAAAACAAGATAAATTTATCATTGTGCAACACAGTAAAAAAAATATTTTTTTTAGTCAGATTGAACATTTTAGATATATGCAAATAAAATATGTATTTCACAAAAACTCTGATAAACATGGAAGAGCACCAGAAATAGAAAAATCTGAAAAAAGGTATTTTAAATGTACAAGATAAAGGGAAGGAACCTTTTGCTTGGATTCTGATCAATTTAATGACATCTAATCATGAACGGTCAAAAGAAAAAGCAAAAATAAAGTGTTCACAATAACTTTCACAGAATTTAACTTTAATCACCTACAATAAAATAATACAATTTTAAATCATAATGGAGCCTATTACAAACCATTAAGATGATATAAAAGTGCATATCTTCTAATTCAAATTTCTTTGTATTGCTAGATCAATAAGGCTGACATAACATGTTTCATGGCATGTCCTTTTATTTAAAATTGTTGGAATGAGACTCAAATAATCTTAAACTCCAGCTGGCACTGACACCACATTCCAACTCACCTCTCCCAGAAGCAGCACCAGACCTACTCGGGTGCATACCATAGATACAGAGAAATTGTCACCAGATAAGGGCCGCAAGGCCCATCTAGTCTGCCTGTAAGCCCTATACTTGTATGCAGTCAATGACCCTAAGCAATCAATGGCTTTTCATCACTCCCTCCCCACCCAGTGTTCCCTTGTACCTGTCCCAGGCATGTTTAAACCCCTCCACTGTGCTTACCCACACCACCTCTTGAGGCAGACTGTTCCAAGCACCCACCACCCTCTCTGTGTAGAAATAAATCCTCATGTTACCTCTTAATCTACCCCCTCCAATTTCATATCGTGTACCCTCATTCTGACATATTTTCTACATTGAGTTCTTGAATCCACTATGATTCTCAAAAGAGGCAGTGTGGGAGGTTAGGGAGAAAAAGGTTATGTTCAGGAAGTATAAGGAAACACAGAAGGAGCAGGACAGAGCACTGTATCAGTTAAAGCAGAAGGAAGAGGGGAAGGCAGTCAGAATAGCAAAGGCACAAACTGAGGAAAAGATAACCAACTCAGTTAAGAAGGGGGATAAAACCTTTTATAGGTACATTACGGAGTGAAGAAAGACCAAGGGAGGGATAGTGAGGCTTAATAAAGGGAAAGGGAGATGGGCAGAGGGTGACAGTGAAAAAGCAGGGATACTGAATGAATACTTCTGCTCAGTATTCACAAAAGAAGAGGAGGGGGGGTACCTAAACCAAACAATAGAAGCAATCTAGATAGGGAGGTTCATACCAGTCCATTCACAGAAGAAAGGGTCCTGAAAGAACTCTTAAAACTGAAGGTGGACAAAGCAATGGGGCCTGACGGGATTCACCCCAGAATTCTAAAAGAACTAAGAGGAGAACTACTGACACCACTAACTAATCTTTTTAACAAATCATGGGAGGATCGTGTGGTACCTGAGGACTGGAGGAGGGTGGATGTGATTCCCCTTCACAAAAGTGGGAGCAAGACAGAGGCAGGAAGCTACAGACCTGTTAGTTTGACCTCAGTGGTAGGGAAAATGATAGAATCACTTTTGAAGGAAAGAATTTTTGAGTACCTGGAGGCCAGTGGGGCACAGGACCAAAGGCAGCATGGATTCACAGTGGGATGGTCATGTCAGACAAATCTAATTGATTTCTTTGACTGGGTGATCAAAGTAGTAGATGAGGGAGTGGCTGTGGACATGTCCTACCTAGACTTTAGCAAGGCATTTCACACAGTCCCACAAAAGATTAATTAACAAGTTAGCCTGCCTGGGTGTAGGTCCTGTGGTTGTAGCCTGGATAAAGAATTCACTCGGCAACAGGATGCAGAAGGTTATAGTAAACAGAATCCACTCCGAAGAAAGGGGGGTTAGTAGTGGGATACCACAGGGTTCACTACTGGGACCGGTCCTCTTTAATATCTCTATAGGTGACATTGCAGAGGGAATGGAAGGGAAAGTGTGCCTCTTTACAGATGACACAAAGATCAGCAATGAGGTTGCTACACAAGGGGGGGTGGAAAGGATGAGAAAGGACTTGGCAAGGTTGGAGGAATGGTCAAAAATATGGCAGCTTAGATTCAATGCAAAGAAGTGCAAAGTAATGCACCTGGGAAACAAAAACCAATGTGAAGAGTACACAATGTGGGGGGAGGTGCTAAGAACAACACAAATGAAAAGGGAATAGTCATAGCAGATGACCTAAAGATAGGCAAGCAATGTGAGAAGGCAGTAAGGAGGGCTGGGGGATACTAGGATGCATAGGGAGTAGCATCACCAGTAGAAAACAAAAAGTTGTCATCCCTCTATACAGATAGTTGGTGAGACTCCATTTGGAATATTGTGTGCTGTTCTGGAAACCCCATCTCTGCAAGGACATAGACAGTGTCATCGAGGCACAGGTCAGGAAGCACAGTAAAAACCCAGGAGCAGTTGTAAAAATCACCAAAACTTTATTTATTATAGCAGTAACATAAAATAAAATAAACCTGTTCAGAATAACTATGTACAGAAGCAAAAATAAAATCTTTCTTGTAAAAAAAAATCTCTCTTGCAGCTCAGCTTAGCTGTTTTGATAAGACTTTGTCCACTGTCACCCTTTGCAAGCATCCTGTTCTTTGTCAATTTCAGGAGCTGCTAGAGCATTGAGTGCTTCCTGAAGTCCCTCCAGCCTTTGCAATCAAATAACCTCTGGCTTTTTGCAGTTATCTCAAATTATAAATATATACATTTCAACAGCAACACAGTTTTCTAATTAAAAGTGATCCAATTATCAGCTACATTTCCATACACTGATTCTCATATATTTTATATTAGCAGATATATATATGCAAGGGAGGAAAAACAGACAGCAAGAGAAAACAGAGACAGTGAGAAGCAAAGGCTTGTGAGACTGTTCGGGTAGATCAAGTCTTAAGTCTCACAGGAAAATTTGGTTGCGCAACCAGACAGAGAAGAGAGAAAAGGAGAGAATACAGGTCCTTGCATTTACACACTTTCTCCAAAAACAAATGGGACAGGGTCCTAGTCTACCCTGTCACAGATAGGATAGAGGCAGTCCAGAGGAGGGCAACTAAAATGGTGCAGGGTCTGCACAAGAAGCCATACAAAGAGAGAATAAAGGAGGTTAATATGTATACCCTCAAGGAAGTGGGTGAGAGGGAACATGATGGAAACATTTAAGTACCTCAAGGGAATCAACAAAGTCCAAGAGGGTAGCATCTTTCAGAAAAAGAGATGTGCAAGAACAAGGGGGCACAGTTTGAAGATAAAGGGGGGATGACTCAGGGTCAATGTAAGGAAGTATTTTTTCACAGAGGGTAGTGGATGCATGGAACAGCCTTCCTGAGGAGGTTGTGGTTGTGGAGTCAAAAACAGTGGGGGAATTCAGGAATGCATGGGGCAGACATAAAGCAATTCTTGTGGGGGGTAGAAGAAAGTAGGCTGTTGGCTAACTAGGATCTGCAGCTAAGCCTAGCAGTCGTTATCTGTCATCAAAGTCTATGTTTCTATGTTTCTATTGGAAAAAACACCCCATCTGAACCTTGTTTATGCCCTTGAGGTACTTGAAAGTTTCTATCATGTACCCCCTTCTCTCCTCTCCTCCAGTGAGTTCATATTGAGGTCTTTTAGTCTCTCCTCATATGTTTTGTGATGCAAGCCATGCACCATCTTTGTCACCCTTCTCTGGATAGCCTCCAACTTGTCTATGTCCTTACACAGGTGTGGTCTCCAGTACTGCATTCAGTACTCCAAACACAATTCTACCACTAGTACAGGTACAAGTCCTGCTGATGACACTATGGTGACTTTTCACATTATTATCATCAATGCACTCAATATGATCATGTGTGCCACTCACACAGAGTCATAACCAGTTAAGTTCCCATCCCCTTACGTCACCTACTGTAAATATGACTGACCATGCAGTGGTGCACAGGTCTTCAGTCTGACCTGATGTAATCACCTGTCTACAAGTTAACTTTTATTGCCAGCAGGCATTGGCTGCATTCATTTTGAACCAGCAGTTAGCAAAAAACCTTGCTCACTTAAATTAATGGGATTATAACATGTCCCAATTGCCATGAGAGTGGGGGGGGGGGGGATCATGTCAAAGCTTTCCTGCAGAAAGAATCCAAATAGATTTACAATCTAAAAGCTTTGGCACCAGTGGGGCTCAATGATGCTGTAAATGTTAACCCTTTCCTGTAATTCATGTGCCGGGTATTCACATTTATTATATACATTTTAGTACTAAGGCTAACTGTTTCTATTTCTGTATCTTATGCACCTTCTATTATCCTTTTTTGCTTAGATTTCTGATATGAATCTGTATCCCTCTATTTTTCCTGTGCCTGTTTGTTGCTATCTGCCTGCATGGGCTGTTCACCATCCACTCCATGACTATTTGCCTACTTCATTCCATTTTTATCTTGATATCCCATATTTGTTAGGCTACTCATATCTTCTGGCTGTCCCCCCTCCCCAGTTTTACCTATTCCACTTTTTACTCATCCCTTAAGTATCTTTCTCTGTGTTTTTGCCAGTAAATTTGTATTTGTTTGACTGACTGTGCTTTGATTTCTTCAACACTATTTTTGAGTTCATCGTGGAGCACAGGTGTAGACAAACTCATTGCTATAAGAGGTGCTATACAGGGGTGTGCCAATGAAGAGCTCAGTTTCAAGGGGCAGGTCAGTGGCAGGTGAATCAGTCGGCTGACTGGCAATGACTCCCTTTCAGCTGTTGAGGTGGAGTTGACCAACTTTTCAAAGGACAGAGCTGCACCAGTAGTGATGCATCTCGGTCCTTTGATCTTGGATTCCTGCATTGTTTCTTTCCCTGCCTGGTATTCCACAGACTGCACTGGCTGCCAGTCAGGTGGAGGACTGTCTTCAAGGTAGGGCTCCTGACCTATAATATCCTACACAAAGGGGGACCTGTCTATTTGCAAGATCTCCGTGTCCCCTACCGGCTGCCCCGGGCACTCCGTTCTGCCGGGATAGGGCATTTTCAGTGGTAGTGCCCACTCTGTGGAACTCCCTTCCTGGGTTTCTTAGGGAGGCCCCCTCGGTGGAAGCCTTTAAGAGACAACTAAAAACATATCTATTCCAGGAAGCTTTTACTGAATGATTAATTTTAAATGGGATGGATAGAATATTAATTGTTTTGATAAATTGCTGCTGTGTGTATCCTGTTTCTGAATTGTATTGTACAGCTCCCAGAGTCCATGGAACTAGGCGCTCTGTCAATAAAATATCTGTCTATCTATTCCTGGTTGCATGTTCACACTGCTTTAGCTTACAGTGTGAACACGCTGAGCCCAGGCTGTCGGCATGCTCCCTCACACTTTCAAAAAATAAATAGCAGCAGCTATCGCCATCCACTTCTTATGCCGATGGGGTTGCCTAATTCCCCTGTCGGCATGCTCCCTCCCAGTTCATTTGCCGATAGGGGAGCCCACTCCCCATCAGCATAATGTCTTCCCCTATTTGTTGTTTGCCGAGGGGGTGCCCAATCCCCCTTGGCTCATGTTCCCCCCAAACACTCAGTATGTGCCAACGGGGTGCTCAATCCCTGTCGGCTACAGACCCCCCAACAAACACTCAGGTGGCATGCTGGGAGCCCACTCCAGTGTGCCAAAGTCCCTGTTAAATAAGAAAACCTTCCCACGCTGGATTTTTTTTAAACCTGTAAACAAGAAAACAGTCCCTCACAGTCTGCTCTGCCCCTTCCCCAACCCACACCCACCCTCTGTGCGCTCACCTCCCTGCACCCACCCTCACCCATACTTATTTCTGGAGCTGGCGCGATGATCTTTGGTGGATCGGGAACTCATCTGCACTCTTCAAAGCCGTCCTCAAACTGAAGAAATGCTGGTAAGCTGTATAATGGCATAAATGGTTTTTTTTTCAACTTTGGTGCATATCTCAGCCATTTGTGGGAACTCTGGCACCAAAATTTCAACATGGGGTTCTTGGGACCCCACCTTGTGAATTCAGTGACTGTCATCAGGTTATTTGGTCCTGAAAGATGATTTTGAGGTCACTGTGCAGAATCACCTTTCGAGACAAATTAATGAAACAACAGTGTAACTGTTCATGAGGTGGGCTCCCAAAAAGCCTATGTTTCAAATTTGGAGAACATTTTTCAAAAAATGACTGTTACGAGCATGCGTTGCACAGATTCCACACACACTTGTATTGTCACAAATCTGTAGTATTTTCATTCCGGATTTTCAACATTGCCATTTTATTACACCTTGTCATGAACAGTACAGCTGTCATTTTTCACATCCTGGCTGAAATGTGTTTTCGTACTTCCGGTTTAGAATAGCGCGGTCGCTGTGGGAAATCAGTGTTCAGGACAGATTATGAAAATCACACTGCCACTGTTCATGAGCAGAGGTCCCAAAATGCCTATGTTGAAAATTTGGTGACAAAAGTCCATATAATGACTGTTATGAGTGTGCATTGCGCAGTTTCCACGCACAAATGAAACTTTGCAACTTTGTCATATTTTTACTCCAGATTTTCAACATTGACATTTTTTATGCCTCCTTTTGAACAGTACAGCTGTCATTTTTCACATCCTGGCTGAAATGTGTTTTCGCACTTCCCGCACAGGGTAGTGAGGTTGCTGTGGGAAATCAATGATCGGGACAGATTAAGAAAATCATAGTGACAGTGTTCATGAGCAGAGGTCTCAAAATGTCTATGTCGGAATTTTGGTAAAATAATTCCACTAAATGACTGTTACAAGCGTGCGTTGTGCAGTTTCCACATATGCTCGTATGCTCAAGCATTTTTAATATTTTCACTCCAGATTTTCAGCACTGCCATCTTTTCACCCCTACCCATGAATGGCACAGCTGTAATTTTTCACATCCTGCCAGAAATGTATTTTCGCACATCTGGTGCAGAATGCATGGTTTCTGTGAGAAATCAACATTCAGGACAGAGTAACAAAATCACAGTGCCACTGTACATGAGTAGAGATCCCAAATGCTTTTATGAGGTGGGGGGTCACAAAAGGCCATGTTGAAAATTTGTATTGCAAATACCAACAAACACCTGGGGTGTTAGGATTGCTAACCATAATGCCCCCCCAACCCATGGTGGGGCTCCAGTGCCCTCATCTTCTCTGAACCACAGACACATCTTCATTCTTCAAAGCCAGATCACGAATTGAGGAAACAGGTATGCACTTCACTGTATTTCAACGGGAATTTGAACATGGTGGCATAACTTGTTCTTTCTGCTGGGAACTATAGTCCTGCCAATCAGTGCATACCAACAGCAATTCCAACGACTAACTTCAACATTGACAAATGCTTGTTGCTATTTATCGCCTGTGCCTTTCCTGGTCTTCATTTTGGGCATTAGTCGTGCACAGTCATTTTTGTCACTTGGCATCATTACCCTGTCTGCCCCCTGTGACTCTCCAGGACACCAGGATTTGGCCATCCATCAGCATTCTTCTTTCCTTTCCTCATATCAACTATCTCCATCTTTTATGTTTTAATTAACTTTGTTATACCTTATTATAACACATCTTTTCACAATACACTTTTATATTTGGGTCTTTCTTCATATCATTCTTTTCTACAACCTCTCACTGTACCTTTGGGTGTAAGTTATTCACTTTTTTAGTTTCAGACAGTGGTTGAGGTGCCCTTCTAGCAATACATCATTATACTAGGTATATTGGCCAGGATTTTCAAACTGCACCCAGAAAGGGTTCGTATGTGTGTATTGCACAGTTGAGTTGTGCTGGAGCGTAAGCATTCTATATTCAAATGATATGTGCAATGCGCATCCTGTCTGAATAAAGCCAAGGATGTGGACGGCACAAATGTGAGCCACCAAAGATGTGCCAGTGCATCCCCCATGCATCTGAATACCTGGAATGGGTATTTGCAGTGCATCCTCTGGAAGCGCCCAGTGCAAATTCCAGATATTCACACCTCGACATGCAAATAGGGCCATTATGCATGCAAGGTGCAAAGGGGGCCATTTTCATGTCATGTCATTAGGGTTCCATTTGCATGTCTGGGGCAGGGATGTGCCTGGCAGGTTGCGCTGTTTGCCCTGCAAGCGAGACGCAACCCTGCAAAGTTATAGTTTCCTGGATGTCTAGTACCCCACCATGCCTGATCACATAAGAATTGTAAATTCTTAGTAGACTAGAGCCTGTGTGGCTGGCTGTTTGTGTTTGTCTCTGTCAGTAGTTTAGTTTTTGTGGATTTTCATGTGTTTCTGCTTGGAGGAACTGCGCCATTCTTGGACATAACATCTATGAACATTTCCTGGACTAAGAAACTGCAAAACATGGGGAGTCATGTGATGCATTCTAGAGAATAGCAGCTCGATTGTGGACTCTCTCCTTCCCGTCTGAACAAGCTTGCGATTTACAAAATAACGCCGCAGCAAAAAATTCTAATCCAATAGTGTATGGTACAAAGATGTCTGCTACCTTTCTGGGGGTTCGCTCTCGGGTCATCGGGTAAGGAATGGAGGAGCCAGCCCAGGAACTGGAGGCCAAGCAGCCCCGTCGCAGCTCTTCTCCCTCAGGGCCAGACGAAGATTTAACACCCTCCCGGGTATACTCTGAACTCTCAACGATCAAGGAGGCCCTGTTTAAATTGATCGAGGAAGTCGCCGAGTTCAAACCAGCCCTAACACACATTGGCGGGCGAGTAACGGACACCGAAGCGAGGATCTCTTCTGTGGAAAGGAAACTGGACAAAAATGACCCTGCTTTGGTGGATTGTAAGAAGGCAATTGCTAAATTAGAAGACCGCCTGGAGGACTTGGAAGGGAGGAATAGGCGTAACAATTTAGTTTTATTGGGGCTCCCCGAGGGGGATGAGGTTCCTAACACCATAGCATTTCTGCAGAAATTTTTAAAAGCAACGGTGGGGCCCTCCCCAAACGGCCCGGAATATGTAATTGAAAGGGGCCATCATTCACTGCGAGCTAAACCACCGGCTTCAGATCCTCCCAGGCCGGTCATCTTCAAGCTCCTCAACTATTTGGACCGTGAATTTATACTTAAGGAGGCTAGGAAACTGTCGGCGATTCTTTGGGAGGGGAAAAAGCTCAGACTTGTGCCAGACTTAACACTAAAGACTCGCTCGCTAAGGGCGTGCTTTCGCCCCATCACTGCTAAACTCTGGGCTGCCGGCATTAAGCACCTGATGTTGTACCCTGCAAGATTGGAGGTTGCCTTGCGAGATGGTGCCAAACGGTTTGACTCGCCTGAAGAAGCCTTGAAAGCATTGAAGAACTATCATCTGGATCTTTTTGCAAAGGGCTGAGGTGGCGGTTCATTGGGAGGTCTATCTGGCGGCTCTCGGTGCATTGGGTCTCTCGTGCACTTCTGGTTCTTGGAGTGAAGTTTGGGTTTTACTGGTCTGGAAGTTTGGAACTGGGTTGAAGTCGCCTGCTTAAGGAACAGGACGCTGCTTGGACTTTTCATTTTTTTGGGCGACTATTGGTTTCGCTGCCAGATTTGTGTCGGGTTCCCATGAACTGCGTTTATCTGTTCATTTTTGTTTTTTTTCTTCTCGTTTCTCTTCAGGTGGTAGGGCGAGCAGTTTTGCTAGGGGTCCACTAGAGGGAGCCTGGTATTTATTAATAAACGCCTAGCGCTGCCAGCAATGTATTTATTCCCTGTCAGATATACCTAAGGTCAAGGGATAAAGTTGCTCATCTCGCCCTTGAATTTTGCTGGAGATCTTATTAATTTATCACAGGGAGGATTTGCCCTAAAGTTTTCGTTTTACTCTCAATTTACCTAACCTGACAGGTCTGCTCTCTATTTGAGTATACCCTTGGAGCCTATTGCATCTCATTTGCCTTTTTATTGTTAGAAACCTACGGTCATTATTGGCTGAAGGCAATTTCGAGTTCCCTGTTTTTTCTTTGTTTCTATAAAGGCTCCGTTTTACCCCTCTAAGGAGGAGATGAAGTAACCTATGAGGAGGTGAGCAAGACCATGCCCCTATTAATGGCAGGGTATTTTTTTCTTCTGTTCTATTTTTTTTTCTACTCTACTTTACCATTTATACAGTGTATTCTGGATGTTGAGCCCTGTTCATAAGCATTCAAGGGCAGCAGTTTGTTTCTCTTATCAAGTTAACAGTTAGTTAGTAGAAAGTGACTTAGTTTTAGGGAGACACCATTCGTAGAGCTTAGGAACGTTATTGACAATGTATTGGGGGCATGCTTAGGGTACTCGTAAGCTTGTGACAGCTGAATGTTTATTTGGAATTGGAATGGGGGGGTTAAAGCCCACCTTTAGCGTATCATGGGCCAAATGAGTGGGAGTAGGCTTAGAGCGGGAGTTTAGTAGTTTGGTTAGTGTGGGGGATTATAGGAGCTAGCATGTGGGGGAGGGAAAATGGCAGAGTCTTATTTTTCTTTGCTTTTTCATGGATTGGGGGGCAGCTATTCAAATTTTGGCCTACGAGGTCTATGATGACATATACATGGCTAATGGTTTGAATATTTTGTCTTGGAATGTAAAGGGGGGGAGAGACAATAAAAAGAAGTATATCATATTAAACCACCTGGCAAAATTTAAGCCTTCAATCGTGTTCCTCCAGGAAACCCACTTGCTTCGCGAGCAGTTGTGCTATCTTCAAAAAAGGTGGGTTGGACAAGTATTTGGTTCAGGATTTTCACCCAGTAAACGGGGAGTAGCTATTTTGGTGGCCAGAGGGATCCCATTCTCACTGACGGAAATTATTTCGGACCCGGAAGGCAGATATAATTTAGTAGTGGCCAAAATTGGTAACTTAAATTTGGTAGTGGGCTCCATTTACGGTCCTAATTTAGATACGCCATCCTTTTTTACACACTTGGCTATGGTTATAGCCCCCTTTTCAAGTTTACCTATAATTTTGGGGGGTGGCTGGAATCTGGTACAATCTAACCGGCTGGACCACACTTATCACAAGGGAACACAAAGCTCCCCATCTCAGAGGGCTCTGTCTGAATTTACAATGTCGTTGGGCCTTTTGGACCGATGGAGAATTAATAACCCTTCAAGCAAGGAATTTACATTCTTTTCTCCAGTCCACAAAAGCTATTCCCTGCTTGACTATTTTTTGGTTAGTCAGCAGGTTTTACCATGCGTAGTAGATGTTAACATATTAGCTCGGGTAATATCAGACCATTCCCCTATTATTTTGAAGTGTTTGCTGCCAACTACTCCACTAAGATCTTATTCCTGGGCTTTTAACAATAAACTATTATTTGACGACCAAATAGTGGGCCATTTTCAAAAGTTTTTATCAAACTCCATTGCTATTAATTGGGGATCTATTACAGCAGTGGACCGGGCATGGGCTGCGTTGAAAGCCACCTCACCTGGAGAGGTGAACATATCCGTATAGCGTCGGTTCGCAAAAAGAAAAGAAATTGCTTTTTAACCAATTGTTTAAACAAAATTAAAGATCTGGATAGTTAAGGGAGCGGAACACTTTCTCAATCACAAGAACAGGAACTCTTACACTTAGGGCCCTATATGCAAAGCGCTCTTAAAGAATCGGTTGAGAGGCGGCTTCTATATTGAAAGCCTCGTATATTGGTCAAGGTAATAAAGCAGGCAAGTTATTAGCCTGACAACTGAAGCAGCGATCAGCTGCTAAATGGGTGGCAACCTTAAGACATCCTCAAACGAATGCCCTAATCGCAGACCCGGAAGGTATACGAGACCTGTTTCTGGAGTTTTACAAAAAACTTTACTCTAGTGAACCCAGCATTCCAGAGCATGACACCAAAATGTGGGAATTTCTAGATAAGATCCCCTTTCCGAAAATGTCAGAAGAATTTAAGCTATTGCTAGAGGCCCCTATTACAAGGGAGGAAATATCCAAAACTATTGATTCTTTAAAGCCCGATAAAGCGCCTGGCCCAGATGGGTTTACGGGCCCCTTCTACAAAACCTTTAAAAATGGCTAACCCCCTTGTTGCAACAAGTTTATGCGTATTGGCATGTCCATGGAGTTATGGATCACTCTCTGTTTGAAGCGAGAATAATTCTTTTGCCTAAACCGGAGAAATCTCCAGATGAAGTGGGTAATTATAGGCCCATTTCCCTCCTTAATATTGATGTTAAAATATATGCCAAAATCTTGGCTAACAAATTGAAACTATCATGGGAGGGGCTTCTTAGCCCAGAGCAGGCCGGGTTTGTGGCTGGACGCTCATCTGAGGGATCATTTTAGGAAGTTATTCTATCTGATTTCCGCGGCTGAGACTCCGGACTTGGAAGCATCTCTGGAGTCTTTAGACGCGGAAAAAGCATATGGCATATGCGAAACTTACCCGATTTAAGAAAGTAGGGGGGCTACAGTTGCCTGATTTTTATGCTTATTATCTAGCTATCCATGTGACAAGGTGCTCACAGTGGGTGGCAGAAACTGAAGTAACCTCGTGCCCGTCCCCTTGGCTTATCCTAGATCGCTTTGCAATCAAAAATCTTAATTTAGATTTGGAATCCCTCCTGTATATCCCCTGGTCCAAGTTTCCTCATAAAGTTAGAAATACTCCATTAGGGTGGGATGTTAAGGCCCTACACCAACTCTATTCGCTGCTTCATATACCTTATGTAAAAGACTTGGCGCAACCCTTGTTAAGGAATCCTAATATACAGGTAGGAAACCACCCCATCAGAAGGTTTATAGGTAGCTACTATCCTAAACTTTGTTTGGCAGACTTTGTGTCAGCTAACTCGTTAATTCCAACAATAGAGCTGGTAAAAATTCGGGTGGAACAAAATAATTTACTATGGTTGTACCAGATTCAACGTTGTGTAAGTTCCTTCTTGGGGATGCCCATGGAGTGACAAACGGGCTGCCTTTCTAAGAAGTTTGAGGGAACTGGCAACATCCCGCAATGCAGTTTCTAAAATTTATAAGTTTATATTGACAGGAACAATGCCTAAGATTACCCCTATGGCCCATTATTGGGAGTCTAACCTAGCTAAAGGATGGCCTGTTGAAATCTGGGAAAGGATTTGGGTGGAAATTTATACCTACAGTAAACAAGATAGACTTAGGAATATTCAATTTAATATATTGCATAACCTTTATCTCTCTCCCGTTAAGCTTTCCCGGATCCACAGATCTTTTTCATCTGAGTGTGTCGACTGTGGGGACCCTCTGGCCATGACTTATCATAAACTCTGGGCTTGTCCTAAGGTGGCTAAATTTTGGGACTCAGTTAGGCAATGGATGGGCCCATACTGCAATATCTCAGCTTTTTTTAATGCAGATGTTTGTTTATTAGGGATGTATGCTCAAATCCCAACTTGGTCCCAAAAATGGCAAATGGCATTAGTAGCTCTTGTCACCAAACTAATTATTCTCAGGCACTGGCAGGGCAGTTGGGAACCCTCATTTAAAGAATGGTGGGATGAATTTTAAAATGCTTTAAATGCCGAAAGGTCGGTTACGAGCCTCTTTAACTCTGCTGTGAAATTTCAGAAGTGCTGGGGGGGGGGTTCTTTCAGGTTTAAAAAGTAGATTTGGTTAATAGAAGGAAGCAGATCTAAGTAACCAGTGGAAGATTCTGTCATGTTTTCTCCCTTGGTATAGCCCTTCCTAACCACCTCCTTTACGGTTTCCAGGCATCCAGGCATGGCGGCTCTTTCTTGTCTCCCTTCCTCATGAGGATTATGTATGGTGGTTCCTCAGACCCTCCCCCTTTTGTATGCTGTTAGGCCAACATAGGAGATCTTAATCTGAATTTTTAGGGGAGGTACATCAACTTATAAACGATATATATCAGCTGCCATGGGGGATGAATTTTGAGGTGGGGGGGGGTTGTTGTCGGGTTTTCTTTTTCTATTTTTTTTTCCTTTTCTTGTTGACTATGACATGTACAAAATGTATTTGCTGGTGGGTTTTGGGGTTTGTTTATTTATACTTTATGAGTTGTACCATTTTATGTAATATATTAAAATGGAAAATAAAGTTATTTGAGAAAAAAAAAGAAACTGCAAAACATCACCACCAGGTATTGGCATTCTCATCATAAATCAACTTTTTTGGAAGCCATCAAAGCCAAAAGTAAGGTCAGTAAATCTGTTATACAAGCACTGAGTTGTGGAGTGCTGCATTGAATCCACATTTCCATCTGACTTGTTCTTAAAGGATGTGTACTTGTCTTTGAGGTCTATTCATAACCACTTTGGAGAGCAAAGGAAATATACTAACAAAAGATTTTTACATCCTGCATATGCCCCAAGCCCATGTTGATCACCTTCAGGAATGTAACCCCTTTAGGAATGTATCACATTATGGGTCTTTGATCTACAGTAACAGCAGTTTTCTGGTCCCCGGTAGTTCACCATTTCCTGTGGATTTGATTACTTTTCATCAATCACGTGGCACCTCTGAGAACATGGCATTATGTATTGCGCTCTGCAATATCACAGGGCAAACGCAGACCAGCAAGGCCAAGAGGACTAGATGCCCTACAACAAAACTAGTCTGCAAAATGATTAAAGCGTATCTTCTCAGGATACTACTTATGCTACTTCTGTTATCTGGAAATGTTCATCCTAACCCGGGGCCTACCGGCATAGCACACCATGCCACAAAAAGGTGGGGGGGTCTCTCACATTAGCCTCAATCAATGTCTGCAGCCTCCTTAACAAACTTGACACCTTGCAAACCTGGGTCCAGCAACATAGCCCTGATGTACTCTCTGTTGTCGAAACATGGCTTAACCCCAAGATACCAGACACTGCAGTCACCATCCCTGGATGCTGTATATTCAGGCAGGACAGAGTTTCCAAATGAGGTGGGGGCTGTGCCATCTACCTCAGGAATTCCTATCTGGGTCAAGTCTTCCCATTCTCAAACCCTAAACCACCCTCACAGGTTCTCGCTATGAAAATTCTACTTGGGGTGCACAACAAGGAGCTCACCATTGCATCTGTGTACCTACCCCCTAAAGATCAGCTCACTGGATTTATGAGCATATTGGAAAGCCTACAGGGATTACACCATAACTCTGAACTCATAGTACTAGGCGACTTCAACATAAATTGGCTATCGCTGGAGGCCAGAAACTATAAGGATGCTGTCATGGCACAGAACCTCACCCAGCGTGTTACCACCCTCACCTGATGCAACTATAGGACAGGGTTGCACACACTTCTGGACTGGATCCTTACTAATCACCTGGAATGAATCTCAAAAGTCTCAGTGCTCCCTGATGGGATCAGTGACCACTCACCGGTCACATGTACCTGGACAAACAAATTCATTAAGCCCCCTCCTAAAATAAGCCACACCAGAGTGTTAAAGCAGAGGTACCTTGAGCTACTAAAGTCACACCTAAGCCGCCTGGACTGGACACCAATCGACTCCGCCATTGATGTAAACCAAGCCTTAGACCTTTTCATCAACCACTTCACTGCGGCCTGCAATATCTTTGCACCTCTCAAAAAGCTGAAGGTCAAGGGCCGAGCTAACCCTTGGATAGCCCCCGATCTAATCACTTTACTCAAACATAGGGACTGTCTCTGGCTCTGTGCCCGTGCAACATCCAAACATGGGAATATTCATAAATATAAAGCTGCCAGAAATAAGTGCACTCGGGCAGTTAGGAGCGCCAAAAGCAAATACTTCAAGGAAGCTCTCTCCAACTCCTGGGGTGATGGAAAAAAATTTTGGAGTAACTTGAAAGACCTTACAGGCAAGGACCGTAAGTCACCACCCACCATGCTCAACATAAATGGAACACCAACATCTGACCTGTACACAATCACCAACACCTTTAACAATGCGTTCTCCAACTTGGATAGTGTCCTCCCTTCTGATTTGTATGATGCCCCCTCTGGTAGTAACCCTCTTGCCACTGCTCCTCTTCTACACCCTGCCCCACAATTCTACTTCAAGGAGATTCCAGTGCATGAAGCCAGAACCTATATTCGGAAGGTCATTCGCAATGCAGGCTACAGCGGTGGCTCCCTTGACCTGAAGTTGTTAGTGGTTGTCCTTGAAGAAGTCCTTGAACCCCTGACAAAGGTCCTCAACCTATCACTAAGGATGTCCCAGTTTCCATCTTGTTGGAAACAGGTGACCATCCCACCGGTACACAAAAGTAGAGACAAATCACTGCACTCCAACTACAGACCTATCTTCATCCTCCCTCCATTGTCTAAGGCTCTGGAGTGCATTGCCTCAGACCAACTAGTCAAGTACCTGGAAAAATACGACATCTAGTGTCCTGAGCAACATGGTTTCCAAAAAGGGCACAATACCACCACTGCACTATTAGAATTCATGGGCTTCATCCATACCACGCTCGATCAAGGAAACTGTGAAGGGACAATATTCATTGACCTTACGAAAACCTTTGATACTGTGAACCACCCACTCCTACTCAAGCAATTATCAAACATTGGGCTCTCCAATGAAGCAGTGCTCTGGTTTACAAGCTACCTTGGGGAGAGGGTCCAGTGGGTTAGGATTGCCGGTGTCACCTTGGAAGAAAAGCCAGTCCTTTCAGGGGTCCCAAGGGGATCCATCGTAGGGCCACTACTCTTCAGCCTCTTCCTCAATGACCTTCCCAGTGTCTGCCACCAGAAATTACTGCTCTACACCGATGATGCAGTCATGTTCACCAACCACCAAAATGCAGAGCTCCTCGAGTAACAATTACAGCTTGAATTCATGTGCATTGAAGAATGGTTCAAGTCACACAAACTGGTCATGAATTACAGCAAAACAAAGGTTATGACCAGGGCCCCGATTTTTCTGCGGCACATCGCAGCAAAGTTCTGCAGCAGGGTTCTCATTTGCCGCAGAACTTCTGCGGCACTCAACACCAATTTCTGCGGCAATTCTGCGGCACATTTTTACCCTTAAATTTTTTCCTTTTTTTGTTTTTTTTGCCATATCTGACACAATGCACGCTCGTAACACAGTCATTTTATAGGTGTTTGTCACCAAATTTTCAACATAGCCAGTTTAGGACCTCTGCTCATGAACAGTATCACTGTGATTTTATTAATCTGTCCGAACATTGATTTGCAGACTGGCCAGCTATTTGTGCACTGCGTAATGCGAAAACACATTTGGGTGAGATGTGAAAAATGACAGCTGTACTACTCATAAGAAGGTGTGGAAAAATGGCAATGTTGAAAATCTGGAGTGGAAATATTGAAAATTCGCAAACCTATGAGCGTGCTTAAGAACTGCGCAACACATGCTCGTAAAACAGTCATTTTTAGGAATTTTTTCACCAAATTTTCAACATAGCCATTTCAAGACCTCTGCTCATGAACAGTGTCACTGTGATTTTCTTAATTTGTCCTGTACATTGATTTCGCACACCGACTGCGCCATTCTGCGCTACAAGGGTGGAAACACATTTTGGGTGAGATGTGAAAAATGACAGCTGTACTACTCATAAGACAGTGTGGTGAAATGGCAATGTTGAAACTCTGGAGTGAAAATATTGAAATTTCGTGAACTTACGAGCCTGCGTAGGAACTGCATAACGCACGCTTGTTAAACAGTCATTTTGGAATTTTGGCACCAAATTTTCAACGCAGGGGGTTTGGGCCGCTTCTCATGAATGATGTCACTGTCATGGCGGTATTCGGTCCCGAAGGGTGATTTGCATGATCTTCGTGGAAATCCCCTTCGAGCCGAATAACGCCATGACAGTGACATCATTCATGAGAAGGGTCCCAAAACCCATGTTGAAAATTTGGTGCAATTCAAAAATGCCTGAGATATGCAATAAAGTTGAACCCCTCCTATCTAGCCCATTAGACAGCTTACCGGCATTTCCTCAGTTCGCGGTCGGCTTTGAAGAGTGCAGACGTGTTCCCGGTCCACCGAAGATCGTCGCGCCAGAGTCCGGAGGTAGTGCATAGTGGGGGTGTGGTAGTTGGTACTCAGAGGGTGGGTGCGGGTTGGTGGAGGGGCAAAAGAAGCAACGATGGAAGGTTTTTTATTTCAGGTTTTATTTTTTAATAACACACAAGGAGGGCGGTGAATAGCGAGAGGATTGGGCACCTCCGCTCGGCAAAGGGCGTTTTTGCCATGCTGGGGTGGACTCCAGCGTGGCATGTATCGCATTTGGGGGGACAGTGAAGCCGGCGGAAGTTGGGCACCCTCGTCGGCAAAGGACGTTTTTGCCACGCTGGGGTGGGCTCCCAGCGTGGCATACAAGCATTTGGAGGGGGGACAGTGAAGCTGACGGGGGATTGGGCACCCCCGTCGGCAAATGAAGAGGACGTTTGTTCCGTGGGTGGCCGCGAATTCTGCGGGTGATGGCAAATTCCGCGGATATTTCCGCGGTTTGCCGCATCCACGGAATCGCGGAAAACTCAGGGCCCTGGTTATGACCTTCTACAACGCCAGGAGTAAGTACAAATCCCATGACCTCACCATGCTAAACCAAACAGGGAACTTACTTGAACATGTTCCTGAGTTTAAATACCTAGGTGTCACATTGGACAGTTCACTCTTCTACCATCAGCACATAGATTCTGTCGCCAAAGCCACCAACATCAGTATAGGCCTGCTCAACAGGCACAAACACTGCATGGCTCCTGGCACTCTCCGGTTGGCTATCAACAGCTCTGTCACCTCCATCATTGATTACGGGCTAGCAATTTATGGCTCTGCCTCCACCTCTGCCCTCCGCAGAATTACAGTTGCACTCAACAAAGCATGCAGACTGCTAACTGGGGCTGACAGACTTACACACACTTGTGACCTGTACACTTGGGCAGGATGGCTTCCTCTCATCAGCCGGATACAGTATCAAACCTGCCTCTTAGCAAAAAAAGTCCTCCTCCGGGTCATGCCCTCAGGCATTGAAAAGCTCCTCACTGACCACCACAGCACTCAGCAAACTAGAAGTTTACAACATCTAACCTTCCTTGTTCCCAGATACCAAATTACCATGGGCCAGAAGGCCTTTGTCAAGAGAGCACCACAGTGGTACAATATTCTCAACAAAGAAACTCTTACTGCTGCTGATCTTGGCCCTTTTAAAAACAACTCCGACTTCATCTCATTTCAACTAGTCATTGTGACTGCCTCGCCTAATCAGGGACCCACCGCTCACTGCCCACCACTTCAGTCTTGACAGCTACCTCTCCCCATCTTGTCCCCCTTCTACTTGTCTCACCTGCCCACCCCCTTGCCCTCCTCCCTTTCTTCCCCACCAGGCATTTCCTGACTTTTATCCCTTCCCTCCCTCCCCTTTAGAGCTCTTACCCTCACCCTCTACCCTTCAACAATGGCCTTCCTGCCTGCATACCCCCTCCCTCTCACCTGCAGTGCTTATTTCTAAGATTGCCCCTGGCTGGTATATCATGCTACCTAACATTTGGCACATTTTCAAGTTACTGGAATTTTCTAAGCCTCAGTCTTACTTCTTTTTATTGTGTAACTATGTATTATTATGTTGACCTTTGTATGCATGTATACCCCCCATTCCTTCGATGTGGAACCTTTGTAAATTAGCAGTTCCTGCTCAAAGGTATTTGTAATACTAGATTTCAATAAAATAAAAATAAATAAAATAAAATTTCCCTGTATTCTTGGTATATCAGTGGCCCCCCTCCATCCTGATCTCAAATGAAATGTAGTCCCTGCAGCCCTGGTAGTCCTGTTTTGCCCCCCCCGCCCCAAATCCACGGTCGAGTTCTGTTAATATAGTTAGTCCCTCTCATGTAGTCCAGTGGTACCCCCCCATACCCGAATCTACAATTGAGTCCTGTTAATACAGTTAATCCCTGGTAGTCCAGTGGTACCCCCCTCCCATCCCCAAACCAATCATATGATACTACATAATTCCTGGTGGTCCAGTGGACCCCCAACCACTGTGGTGACTACACCCCACCCCATTCCCCCCAAACGAAAATGGCCAGTTGGCCACAAAGCCGATGGGCAGCACTTCCCTCCACGCACCACCACAGCTGCCTGCCAACTGAGGTGTCAGTAAATGACAGTGTACAGTACACCTAGCAGCCCATTGGTTGACACTGTTGACCAGTGGGTTTGCAGTGTGTACTGTAAGCTTTCATTCACAATTATATGAAAGTTGTGAATGAAAGCTTACAGTACACATTGCAATCTCACTGGACCACCAGGGATAATGGAAATTATGTAGTATTGTATGATGGGGTTCAGGGACAGGAAGGGGTACCACTGAACTACCAGGGAGGGATTAACTATATTAACAGGACTCAACTGTGGATTTGGGGATGGGAGGGGGTACCATTAAATACCAGGGAGTTTCGAGGACTTCATAGTGTTCTGACATGGGGGCTTCCCTTTTGTGTGGTATGTGTTTGGGGATGGGGGGGTTGTCAGTACCCAGAGGCTGGGCTGTTGTGTTGCGCTGTGCAATAAAGCAGCCTGCCTGTGGGTGACTATGACTTAGGTATGGTTTTTCAATGCCTATCATTGTACAGCACATCTCTGAGATGTGTGAGCAGCTGCACCACACATCTTGGCTGAATATGGAGATGTGCCGCTTATGCAGGGAATGCCTCCTTCGGATACACGGCACACATTATCTTTGCACTGCAGCATATCCAGATTTGCACAGTACATCAATACCTTTTGAATATGGCCTGGGTCGTATTTTGGGGGCATCTCTCTTGAATATCTGGGCCATTGTGTATTGTGACTTTAATGTTTTTCTTATAAATATGAAATCTGTGCTACTAAGCCACACCTCCTGTTGAAGAGTCTCATAATTGATTCTAAGCATCAGGCCTAGTGCTGCACATTTGTGGTGACCTGTTCTACAGTAAACATGAGTTTTTGTACATTTTGCTTCACTTAGATAATGAATTAGTTACAAAGTGAGAGAAGTGGCTACCAGGCATGCATGTGTGTGTGTCGTTGCATGCCAGCACCCCTAGGGAATGACACAGAAGGGTAGCCCATGAAGACAGTGACTGAAGAACAGCGATGAATCACAATAGCAATGGAATCACAGCACCAACATTTTTGTGTGACCACGGTCTCCCCCCATCCCAGAGATGTGGCCCTCCTCCCCTGGAGCTAGACTGCATAGTAAGGGGGTTATGGTGCAAGGGTGCAAGAAAAGACTTTTCCTGAAGTGTTCACGTTGTGGGCTCGGTGCTGTTATCATCCATCACCATTCCACAGTTGCATAGTTGCTGTTATGACATGGAACCAAACAGAAGCTGCAGGAAAAATTCTGGGTCTACCTTTGCGGTGGTATCCCTGTAAACCCCTGCATGATGACATGACAGGTTGTGCACTATGATCATGGTCCTGGACAAGTAGTGGATAACCCGTAAATCTATAAGAAGGTCAGTGATGGGGCCAGGGGTGCCATGTCTTGAGCATGGGGCCGAGAAAAAGTGGAATGAAAAAAGGACATTTCACAGTGACTAATGCAAAACAAGCATGTGTCAATGCTGAACGTTGCTTGCTTGTATTTGCTGTTTAGATGTTTGGTACTGATAGTGCACTTTCAGTGCACTTCTAGCACAGTGTGCTGTAATTAAATAAGTCAGGCAGATGCCGGCCCATTGGCGCAGTGGTGGGTTTTCCGCTTGCGACGCCGGCGATTCGGTTCGGAACGGATCCGGGTCTTGTAGGCGGGCCGGGAGACGGATGGAGCATCCTTTGACAGCTCTCCTTCTCCGGGGAGGGTATGGGAAGCACTCAGAGCACTGAGGACTCCTGGTGGAGGCCGGGAGATCTCGCGCTGCCAACGCTCAGTATCTGGGGAGGCGGGGTGGACGCTGGCATCATTGCACGTCCCCCCTCCGTGGGGAGAAAAAAGGGAAAAATGGAGGCAGGCAGGACCACCATGAGTATGAAGCCCTCCCCAGAGGACCTCACCTCATCACTGCCGCTACGGGACCCTGACCAGACACTAGTCCTGTGGTCATGAAGGTGGCCACGGCCCCGCCCTCCGGGGGCTAAGCCAGGGGTGACTGAGGGTCCCCAGCAGCCATAGGCAGTGGTGGAGGTCTCTGGGGGCCGTGACCAGGGGTGATGTATATGGGGTTCTGCCAGATAAAGACAAAATTAAAAAAAAAAAGTAAGTCAGGCAATGGTGCTGTTCAGATCGCTGTCTCCCTACAATATATGCAATCCCAAGAATTGCAGTGCCATCCCTTACAGAAGTAATATGTAATGTTTTCATGCTTCACACACAAAACTACCCAAGTGATATTTGTGCTGCAAGTATGATTTAAATGTTACATTGAAACGGATTGCATGCATATGGCATGCATTCAGCAAGCAAGTGTGGAAACCATGATTTTTATGCTAAGTTGGGAAAGACTGTATGCATGTGGCATGCATGCAAAAAGCAAGTGGTCACTGCACATGGAAAAGTTAAGTGACTTGCACAGGATCATCCTATACAAGTGAGAGTTAATGAGATTCAACTCCCAGTCTTCATGCCTTCAAGTCTCCTTACTTACAGATCAGTACCTTTAACCACTAAGCCATACTGTCTGCATGCATATGGCTTGCTTGTACTTCAATACATACTGTATCGGACTACATCTGCATGTATGCGGCATGCTTATAGTCACTGTTAAGCTTTTCAGTTTTCTTCTCTTACTCATCTTAGTTTCACATTTGAACTGCAGCATACAAACTAATAGGAACATGTGTGTTTTCCCAACCCCAATATGCAAACTTACCCACAACACCACTTAATTACTTCTGTCTGGCCTGTACTCCTACTATTTTCTCTCCAGGTAGCTGCACCCAATGTGCAGTAATACACAGATAGGAACTTTCTGCCCTTTTGCCACTTGTCCACATCCATGTTTAAGTGAATGTAGGGTGATGCGGAATGTTGAAGGGCATGTCTTACAGACTGTCACCATCTGACATAACTAGGGGACAGCACGGGTGGCAAAGTGTGCCTGGGACAGGACCTTCCATTTAGGACATGTGCATGCCACAAAGTGCCAAAAGCCCACATTCTCCACAAAGGAAAATGGTAAAAGGTCAGTTGCCAGCATTTCTGCTATGGCATCATTGAGTTCACATGCATCAGCATGATTTGGTGGGTATTTAGTGCAGCACACAAAAAGGTGGTGCAACGTGTGCTGCATTGTTCGGTGTTTTGCACGTGGTGTGCCAAATGGCTCTACTTTACTAATTGACATGAATGAGGTACCTTGGATGTGTGATGGCGGGTGCACAGGTGACAAGCCAATAAATGTGGTTCTTTTCCTCGTTTTAAGCACAGGGGTTGATGTGGTAGAATTGCTACATGGACCGCCACTGCTACTCTGATCACTGCTTGAACATTCCAAATCATTATCCTCCTCATGCTTGTAGTAATCCTCCGGTGTTATTTCACCACTTTTACCAACATGGCTACTTACACTGATGAAAGGGGATACCATGCTCCCTAAAGTGTCTGAGGGTGAATGACAAACTATGGGCATTAGTTCCCCTCTGTTGCTACGTCCACAGTGCCTTGTGCCTGCTCTTCGGATGAGTATGCTGGCCCCCAGTGCTCAAATGGCTACCTTTTTACCATGCTTCACACACACTTGGCAACGCTGGCAGATTGCCACTGTTTAATTTTTGCCATCTTGTACAAATAATCCCAAACTAGGGATTTGGATACTCTTCACATGTCACTGCTGGTGCTGCTGCTGCACATGTAACTGCACTTTTGGTGGCGATGAAATGGGGAGTGTAATGCATGATTTCTGTTGTTGTGCACAATTGGACTTTGACTGAACATCACAATCTATGACTATTAATTCAGGGTCATCATCAACAGACACAGCTACAGCAGAATTTTGAGGAGGGGGTGATTGACCAACAGACTAGTTCACAAACAGCCACCTTCGCTTTCTTTTTTTCCGGTTCCCAAATAAGGTCGCTAGCATCATCGTCATAAACATCATCCACTAATTCACTTTGGAGGCTGTCCTCCTGTGGAGATATTCCAAGTTCAACAGCAGCCTCAATATTTTTTTCATTCTATTTACTGTACTTTTTGGTGTCCTGAGTCATCAAGGCTCAGCCCCTGGTCATGGCCCCCTGTGCTTCCACCTCTGGTGAATGCCAGTGCTCTCCGCAGTTAACTCTGGCTTACCCCCCAGAGGGTGGTGTTGCAATGCTGCCTCCCTAACAGCGCCACACTACTGGTCCTGGTTGGGACAGCCAGCACTGGATGTTAATTGAAGCCCAGGGGGAGGGCTTCACATGGACGACCCAAGCTGCATTTTTCTGTCTGTAAGCAGGGGCGGGGCGAATACTAGTCTTCATTGCACATTCCCGCCCATTGTAGCGGCATTGGTGCATGTGCGATAAACCCATCCTCCGCTAGGTGTCACAATTGTACTGGGCACACAGCCCACCTCCCTCCCGGAGAAGGAGAGCAGTCCTAAGGATGCTCGATCCTTCTCCCCCCGGATGACCCTCCGATGACCCGGTTCACCGGCGTTGCAAGCGGAAATCCAACCTCTGCGCCGGCAGGCCAGCAGCAGCCTCAATATTATCAGACACTCTTTTTTCATCAATGTCTTATTGTTTGGATGGCCTATCCTGAACTTCAGTGGAAACATGAGACTGTGAGTCATCATCATGATCAGAATCAAGTACTATAGATAGTGGGACATCAACTGCGCTCAAGTCTGCAAATTAAATGACATTTTTCCCACATGATAAATTTAGCAGGTTTGAACTTATATAGTTGGACAAATCTCTTTACTTGCACAAACTACTAATTTCCCTTCTGCTGCATACTACTATGGCCATGACCACTCTTAACACTGCTACCATTGGTAGCCCTTGATGAACCTGACTCATCTTCACAACAACTTCCACTGCTAATAGTCTTCTTGGCAACAGCACCACAGCAAGAAACTACTTTGCCTGACCATCTCTTCATGGGCATTTTTTCAGATGCTATAGACAGTTTACAACAAGTTGATATTTTGGCACTTTTTGGTGAGTGTGAAGCAAAACACTGAATGCAGCCGCACAGGCATAACGCAATACCTGTCCATGAATCCTTACTCAATCTTCAAAATGCAGACAGTCAAAAAACAATACCTTGTTTTGATGTGGGGGAGATGCAGTACCTAGTTACACAGAAGCAGGAAAATAAATTGCAGACAGACTTAGAAATTCAGAGTACTGCTACTTTGGTGCTGCATTGAAATGGATATCAATTGACAGTATGCACACAGATTAAAGGTCAGGCACATGAACTTCAACTGTTCAGTACAGTACAATGCAGACAGTCCTGTAAAAAGACTGAAAAACTGCCCAGCAAACAGAAAATATTTATAAACAATTCATTGAAGTTGTACTGTGTCTCCCTGAACACAAAAATAATAAAAAAAATAGCCAACAATGGTTAGAAAAAATATCTTTCTCATTACTCTCCCTTCTACATCACAGATCAGCCCTTCCTCGAAGCGCACGTCTACAGTGTCTCTCAGTACAGAGACTGAGGGCCAGATATTCAAACCTTTGCACTGGGTGCAAACCATTTGTGCAGGGTTAGCTTGGGTCCACTGTATTCAAAAGGGCAAATAGCGCACGCAAACTTCATTAGCACTGGGCAAAAGTATAATGTATGCAATGGGCAAAGTGAGGGTGTGTGTCAGCGCACTGCTATATTCAGAGAATAACACTGTGCAAAGTGGTATAGTGCGACTTAGCATGACACTTTGCGTGGTGCAAATTACCACCCAGGAAAAGGTAGTCTTGACACTGGGCAAACCAGCTTTATGTGACTTTGTGGCTTTGCGCAGCATTAGTGTGGCTTTTGTGCAGCTTTGCGTGACCCTAATCAATAAGTATGACATAGAAAAAGCCAGACATAGAGGAAACATGCTGCTCACTGATGGCATCACAATGATGCCCTCATCTTCCACCAGTCCCAGCCATGCCAGGCAGTAAGTGGTGACCTGGCTCCCAGTGGACACCATGGTAGTGAGGCCATACAGCACACAAATGCAGACCACCCTTCTATGGACACTAACATATGCCAGCACACACATACAGTACTGTGGGGATGGAGGGTGTTAAGGGAAGGGTGTACGAATGGCTAGGCTGCACCATAGATTGGGTGCAGCCACAAGGCTGGGACACATCACGCAGTGCACATGGGCCAGTGTTGGGAATACCCCAACACCAGTGTGCCTGTCTGATTGTATGTGTCCCCCCCAGTCATATACTGCACAGCTGTACAGCCACCACAGCACACACAGCCAGCCATGCACATGTCACTGTGAGCATCCCATGCCTGTGGTACAGCATCCGCAGATCACACAACAGCATAACAGTAATGTTCCCTGTCAGCACACACCTGCAAGTTGGGCCTGTCACTGTGTACAGTGCAGTGGTCATCACTGCCCTACACACCATAAGCATTGCTGTGTCCCTCACATTACTGGCCCCCTTGCTACTGTAGTGTCTGCTGTGCACTGTAGCATGACCTACAATTTGACAGTTGGATGCAACACCACCACCACTACCTGCACCTGTGCTGTGTAGTCCCCAGGGGCACATTATGCTATGCTGTACTGTATAGATGCAGCCTGCAGCTGCTACCATGCAGTGCCAGACTGACCTACAGGTGGAGCTGTGGACAGACCCAGCCAGCCCCTGTACTTCCAGACTGACCTACAGGTGGAGCTGTGGGACCCTGCAGTAAAGCTGGGCAAGCTGCATGCAACTCAGGGCATAATGAGATGCTAATCTGGATGTTTGCCCAGAGACTACCTAAGTAGGCTCATTTGCATGTCACTTTTGAATATAGCAAAGTTTAGCCCCAGGCAAACCACTTAGCTCCACACTGAACCTGCACAAACGTCTTAGCACTGCGCAAACATTTCGGACAATATTGTACAGTTTTGCACAATGTACTTTCACTTGCGCTGCTGCCTGCAGCTGTACTGAGTCCACACATTTGCTGGCACATACATTGGCCACATAGTTCACCTCTACCCTTCTTCATGTCTCTGTGTACTTGGCTGCTGTTGTGGTAAGCACTTCCTGGTTGCTGTATTCAGAGCTGTCTTATTCCTGGGCTATGTTTGCACTGCACTCCCAGCCCAGATTGCCCAGCTTCCTTAGCATGCTATATTCAGCAGGATTAGCACTGGGGCTATCCCTTTTGAATATAATGGGCTATTGGGTCTGGGCTAATTTTGCATGCTGGGCAGTGCTAATTTAGCCCTGAGGCAAAGTTTTGAATATCTGGCCTTGAATCAACTAAATTAACATTCAATATTCACAAAACATCAATAAATGCTTGCTGATATAGCCACATCAGGGTTTACTACAATCGATCTACTAAATTTTGACACACAACTCTGTGGCAGAAGGGCGTTTTTAAAGGTTTTTAGAGGTTCTGAATCTCAGAGCTCTGAGAGCAAACTGTCTCCAGCTTTCCACTGCACACACTATGATGAACTGAGGCTGTGCAACACAGTATAGAGCCCATGTGACTTTGCATCCAATGATCCACTGCAAAATTCCCCTTAAAGAGCACAAAAATAAGGCGAAGTAACAGTCAACAAAAAACAAGGTGAAGTAATGCAAAGTCCATAGAGAACAATGAGAACTTCGCAATGCTTCGAGATGCATAGTTATGTGCTTCACTTTGTGGAGTAGTAAGCGAAATTTGATATATACAAAATACTACATGTAGCAAATTATAGACACTTCTCCCACCTCTAGTCCTGAATGGGAGGGTTGGAAAGGGAATCAGTTGCACATTTAGGGGGCACAAATCAGAGTTGGGGGCCATTGTCCATCCAGGGGATGGTTGTAGTTATATACCCATGTCTTTGGAAATGATCAGGGCAGGGGGTCACTAACACCTATGGGGTGGTTTCAATATATTATCTTGTATGTCCTTAGCAATGATGGGGAGGTGGGGTCACTTACCATCTATGGGGTGGTTTTGATAGTACTACTGTATATGGAACTGGCAATGATCACAGAACATTGCCTGGAACCAATAGTTCCTGCTGGCAGTCCACTGCCAGCACCTGGCTGTTGGGGAGGAGTTAATGTATGCACCATGGTGTGCATGGATAAGTGTAGGGTTTTGGTAAAGTTTAACTGCACTGCAATGGAAGCTGTTTAACATTGCCAAAACATCTAAATACACCACTGGACCCTAGATGCCCAGGGGATCGCTCATTTGAATGGCACTAAAAATACCACCAACAACTTAACCTGATTCAGTATGTCAGTTTGTATTTGTATTTTCACCCCTCCACCCCTGTGACGAGGTTGAAAATAGGCAGAACTACCTAGCCAACCTATCCTGGTCAATAAAAGGTAAATGAATATTCTGTGTGTTCATTCTGTCCTGTCAGTGTTGTGCACTGAGGCCTTTGAATATGGCTCCTGTACCATGAGCTCACACTATTCCTGGTTAATGGGACATTAACATGATTGCTGTACTAACCTTTTGAATATATGGAGTCAATGGCAACAAAAAACAGGGTATCCTTGTCCTGGCCAGTATGAACATCTGCAGTCTGTTAAAAAAAATTTGATGCCCTTACTGCTTGGGTTGTAGTACACGATCCTGACATCCTGTCACTCATCGAAACATGGTTGTCACCATCTATCCCGACTCGGCCATCATCCTACCAGGCTACTCACTTTTCAGACAGGACAGACTATCTAGAAGAGGAAGTGGCAGTGCCATATACCTAAAGGGGTCATTGTTGGCCTATCCACTTTCCTTCCCTGAACCAGCTATGGATATTCATATCCTTGCTGTTAAGGTTAAACTCGGTGCACACAACAAGGTCCTCAACATTGGCTCAGTTTAAATTCCCCGAGACCTTGCCGAACAGGGCTTATAACCCCTGATGTACTGTGTCATGAGTCTAAAACAAGACACAGAAACCATCATGTTAGGTGACTTTAATGTCAACTGACTCTCGTCAGGTGCCAGAAGGCATAGGGATGAGTTAACAAGCCTGAACTTTACCCAGTTAATAACAACTCTAACCAGGATAAACTATAAGACTGGGACTAGCACACTCTGGACTGGGTCCTAACGAATCGTCCAACACATCTCCCATTCTGAAGTATTGCCCGACACTATCAGTGATCACTCTCCTACCTAGTGTTATTGATCTAACAAATTTACCAAGCCCCCTGCCAGAACAATCACAAATAGAATGCTCTTCCATGGCCACCTGCAGCCACTAAAGTCTCTCCTCTGACAACAAGACTGATCTTTCATTGAAACTGCACCTGATATTAGCTCAGCTCTACAATATTTCATTGAACGTTTTGATGAAGCCTATGACATCCATGCCCTTTTTAGGACACATAAGATCAGGGGACTTGATAATCCCTGGATCTCTTTTAATCTTCTGGCTCAAATGAAAGATTGTGACCACCTCTGGCATAGGGTCAGGATCTCTGGCAGTCAACATGACATACTGGCCTATAAGACAGCCAGGAACATATGTACTAAGACTATCCGTGAACACAAAACATGTTACTATAAGGACATCCTTGCCAAGACATGGGCGGATAGGAAAAAAGTCTGGGAAAACCTCTCGGAAATCATTGGGAAAGCATCCAAGCAGGCTCCAACTATGTTAAATGTTGATGGGTCTATCACCCATGACCCTGTGTTAATTGTCAACACATTTAATTCATCATTCACAGACCTTAGCCAAACTCTGTTCCCAAATTTCTTTGAACCACCCAGCACAGCTCCTATATCCATCAAATCAGAAGACGCCTTGACCTATCCGTATTCTTACTTCAAAGCTATCTTGGAAAGTGAGACCAAGACATACCTACGTAAAGTTCTAGGAGGAACTAGGACAAGCAGTGATTCCCTCGATCTAAAATTTTTAACCTAACTCTAGATGAAGTCCTATCCCCCTCACCAAGCTTCTCAATCACTGCCTCATACTTTCACAATTCCCCCAGATCTGGAAATCCACTTTGGTTACACCAGTTTTTAAGAGTGGGGACAGATTACTACTGGGAAATATAGACCAATATCTATTCATCCCTCATTGTCCAAAGCACTTGAAAGGATTGTTAATGACCAGTTTGTGGCGTACCTGAAAAAATACAATCTACAATGTGTCCAACAACATGGTTTTCAGAAAGGGCACAGCACATCTACGGCCCTACTGGAATTCACAGATTCCATTCACCATACTCTTGATCAGGGTCACTTGCTGGTGCAACCTATTGTTGACCTATCTAAAGCATTTGACATGGTCAATCGCCATTTGCTGACACATCAACTTGCTGGGCTTGGTGTATCTTCAGAAGCCCAAAAAGTGGTTCACCAGCTATCTAGCAAACTGCACACAACAGGTGAGAATAGGGTCTGCCCTTTCTGCTAAACTGCCTGTCTGCTCTGGGGTTCCTCAAGAATCGATACTGAGACCCCTTCTATTTAGCACCTTCCTCAATAATCTTCTGGCATCCTGTTACGAACCAGTACTCCTCTATGCGGATGACGCGGTCATTTTCTCAGACTGCTGACCCTACCCTCTTTCAGGCTCTTCCATTGTACCCACAGCAAGCACAAAGCCAAACAATCGGTGATTAAAAACAGTGCAGGTGTTGTCCTTGATCAGACTCAATCTTTTAAATACCTAGGAGTTACTCTGGATAGTACACTTTCCTACTCCAACCATGTTGAAATGTTGCCAAGGCAGTTAACATTCACCTAGGCTTTCTACACAGGCATAAACACTGTCTTACTACCGAAGCCCTCAGATTGGCTATCCAAAGTTCAATTGTGTCTATTATTGACTATGGTTTGGTCAATTTATGGTTCCACCACAGATACAACCCTACGTCAGCTCGCCACAGCTCTGAATAAGGCATGCCATCTACTAACTGGTGCAGCGTATCGTACTCACACTTGTGACCTTTACAAACAAGCAAACTGGCTTCAACTCCAGGCTCGCATTGAATATCAAGCCTGCCTTCTGGCTAAGAAAGCAGATCTTGGTCTCCTATCACCAGGTTCCTTCAGCTTTTCAGTTTCTTCTGGGGCACTCGTAGCACACAAAGTTCTGTGAGCCAAACTTTTACTGTCCCTCGCTGTTAAACCTCACTCTGACAGCGATCTAGTATAGTCAAAACTGCTAATTTATTTAATTCAGTTCCTCCTGAGATTGCGACGACTGCAACCTTGGGACCATTTAACCTGAATCTGTGTCAATTTCTAGTTTCCAGAGCATCTTGTGACTGCTATATCTAATCTCTGTTGACAGCTAAATGCACTGGGACCTCCCTCTTTTGCCATTTACCCCTGTATAACCCTATCCTGTTGCTGCACTGTTCCACTCACAGCACTGCCTCCCTTATCCCTTTCCCATTCCGGCCCTCTTTTCATCCTACCTCATCCACCTTCCTTTACCCCTTCACTCCCACTTCCCCCCTCCCTCCTCTGTTTCCTCACCTTGTTCTCTCCTTCTACCCCTCCCACCCCCATAGGTCCCTGAATAAGCTTCATTGTGGAATCTCCCGCCTTGCTCTTATTTTGCTCCTTTCACCCCCCAATTCACCCCCTGTACTTCTCTCCTTGTAATACCTTTCACCCTTCTTCAGACAAGGCCACTGGCTGCACTTAACACAATATTTTATTTATTTATTTATTTAAGCGTTTAACCAGGAAGGCATGATGAGCAGGCTCGATTCCAGATGCATCCTGGGGGGGGGCGGATACAAATACACAGTTGAAAGACATGCATAATACAAGTGTGGATGCATAATGGGAATACCAGCTAACACAATAGGTCCTGGTTTAAAGACAAAAAGGATTGAGAGAACAATAGATACAGGCATAGTTTAGATGCATTACCATTAATATAGTCGGATAGGTAGAATATACAGTGATGCATTCACAGCTTGGATGAACAGACCTGCCACTCTGTGATCTGTAAACTGTCTAGACACTTGAGCAGGTAGAGGAGAAATGAGATTGGAGCATGGAGTAAAGGAGCGGGGGGGTAGAGAAATGATGAGTGTTTACTGGGAGGGAATTCAACAACGTTGGTAGGCGGTAGCTGAAAGCTGCCTGGTCAGCAGCAGTGGACCTATGTGGGACAGCTAGGGACCGAGAGTCAGTGTTTCTGAGGGAGTATGCTGGGGTGCTGGGGTTGACAAGGGCAGTGGTGAGGTAAGAGGGGCCATATTGTTGTTTTGTTTATGTAATTACTTTCCTCATGTTGTACTTCTTACTGAAACCATTGTAATTTGCTATTCTTGTGACTTGATGTGGAACCTCTGTAAAAGTGCCCTTGGCTCAGAGGTCTTTCTGATTTATTAAATAAATAAAAATTTAGGGTCTGTAGTATGGAAAGTTCTTTAATGTAACTTTTTGGAAAGGAAAACATACGGTAGGTAATGAGGTGAAAGAATAGGATGTGCCTCTCTTCCCCAGCCCAGCAAAGCTCGGTTTGCTTTCTCCTAATTCTCTCCCTGTTAGTACCAAGTCAGACCCCTTCAGTTGAAACTACAGCCCTTCCCCACCTGTTCCTGTTACCCTTCCTCCTGATACCTCCCTAGCCATGTCTTAAATATCCTGTTCAGTAGCAGGTTGGGTCCCTGCTCTTACCATGTGTTAACTTCCACACCACTACAGTTTCTACCTCCTTTACAAGACTAGGTAATAACTCACGTCTCAGGTCAACTGCCAGTTGTCAATATCATTTTGGAAGGCAACAGCCTGTAGTTCAAAGGGGCGGTGGAACTGGCCACACCCCCCATTTAGCGCATTTAAGGACAGCTCTCCTCCACAAATTAGCTTTTTTTTCCTTGTAGCCTGAGGCTTTGTCCATCCTCTTTCCAGGCTCACTCTTTCCCTGAGCCCTGCCCCCCAACCCCCGCTGGGTTTGTCTCCTCCTTTCCTTCCTGCTGGAATCTATTGGCTCTTCAAGACTCCCTGCCTGGTTTGTTATTCTCCTGCTTCTGGGTCAGTAAATGTTGCCTTTGCCTATTGCTTCTCTGTTTGTGTTTTGCCTATGGCTGCAGTCTATACCTCTGTCTCAGTTGTTTGTTCTCCCTACTGCTCCTGTGGTCCTGTTTACTTTGTTTGCTTTTTGTTTTTTCTGGTATGCTAGTGCCCCTCTGTTTGCATTGTTATATTTAGCTGCACTGCTAATCAAGCTCTCAGTTAACTTATCATATTTCAGCAATCTATCTTTCTCTGTACTAGGTGTCTGTGTGCTCTCAGTTCCAATTGCTGTTTCCATGCTGTAGTCCCTGTGCTCATCGCCTTCATTGTTTGCACCTTCCTTTAGTACTGGCTTCCCTTAGCAGCTATCACTCTTTCTCATTTCCCTGCCTGCTCAAGCAGTGTCCTGACCTACTGCATTACTCCTCACATCAATGTTTGTTATTTAGACTCAATTAATGCCACTCCCACTTTTACTAAACCTTACTTTTACCAAACCCACAGCAGTCTGTTTTTGATAACCTAATCCTGCTTTCATGGCTGGCATGTATAACTTACTGTATTTCATAAACTGATTGGTGTCACAGCGTCATGTTCATGGCTTCTTTGTTTTTCTTATGGTGGGGGACTGAGGAGTCACAGCAGGCATCGTGGCAGCGCGGGAGCAGCTTCCTGTTTGTTGTGTATTGTATTTGCCCCTTGCTTGCCCGGCCTCCTCCTCCTACTCTGCATAGCCTTTATGGCACTACACAATTAGCTATTCCAGGCAGCTCTCTACTCATGGGCATCTGGCTCTACCCAGCCTTCTACCATCCCTTATCTAATATTATGTGTCTAGTTTACGCAGTCATCCCAGCCTTCCTGTACTTGCACTACCAGCACTGCTCATCCCCTTCCAAGTCTGGCAGCATATCTTGTTTATTTGCTTCAAACCGCACCTCCTACCATACTGGCTTTGCAGCCTTCTCCTACCTAACCGGCTTCACAGCCTCCTCCTCTACAACAGTCAGCCTCAGGCTTTACCCGGCCTCACTGTTCTCTTACTCATAATATACAATTCAATTCACTCCCAATTTGGCTTCCTAATGGACTTGGTTGGCATGCATTCCTGTGGTTGACAAATGCTATTTGCCTTACCTAGACCTACGAGAGGGTCCATATTGCTCAGTCTGACCTACGTACAGGACTCTCCCTGTCAGCTCTCATCTAGTCAAGACCCAAGAGAGGGTCCACACTGCTCAGTCTGACCAACGTCCAGGTCTCCTCATGTTTGCTATCATCCATCATGACCCACGTGTGGGTCCCATGCTCATCACAACTCACTCCTACACATTTTAGAGACATGCTGACCATATTCATTACTTACAGGTCTCAGGGCTAGCCTTGTGGCTGATGGCCTCTCTCTGCACCCTGAAGTCCACATCTTGAGCATGCAAAGCTTGGCGCGGGGTCCTTCTCACCTGGTCCATAGTTGTGAATGTCCTCACTCCAGGTGGACCTCCAGTCATCAGCTGTACTGACCGCACCTCTCAATGTAGCATTGAAGACTTCAGCAATGAAGAGGTGGGGCTGTCATGGGAAGGACCCCTTTAGCTGACAGAGTGGTTTTGGAGGCACTATTTAAAGCTATTATCCCTACAAATACCTCTGGTTCACCTGGTTTGTTCCTAGATCAGTAGGCTGGCTGAATGCCTCAGTGATCATTACTCTTCTTCTCCCACCTTGAAGATTGGCACCAAGATGCTCCGGTGTTGCAGAATTCACTTGCAACCCTCCAGGGCATTCCTGTTAGAGGCATAGAGTGAGAGTGTTCTCCGAAATTGCAATTCCCCATGATTGGTCTACTAAACTGCAGTAGCAGAGCTGTCAATAAAAAAAAAAAAAAACTGTCTCAAAACCTGGAATGAAGGTGACCTAGGCCTTGGATCCCCAGAGGTTTCCTCCTCAAAGGGTTTTTTTTGTCTCCTCTGTGCCAATGGTCATAATACTAGATAGGCATAGTTGTAGCCCCTAGATCATTTAGTTAGGTTTCCACTGTTGGATTGAAGTTGGGTGACTGCCCTGTAATAGTTCCTTCACCCCTCCTTGGCTGTTCTCTCTTTCTCCTTAGGAAGCCAGACCTCCATGCCTTACAGTCAGACCTCCAAGCTGGTCACTATTCACCTGTTTCCTGCTTACTCTACTTAAACAATATGACCAACTGATCCATGCTATCAACTGAACCCATACTACCAACTGACCTAGATACAGGACCTCAACCTCGATAAGCGTTCACCACCTTGTACACTTTACTCCACACTCGTTTTGGGATTCTTCCTAAGGTACCTTTAGCCAAGGGAATCACTTCTGCTGCACCTCAACGGGTGGAACCCTCCTCTAGGATTCCTTGCCTTCATACCCCTACAGGGTGGTATATCCCACGGATAAAGAGGTGAACAGTCAAAGATTATCTATATTACATAAGCATGAACTGGGGGGTGCAACTGGCCACACCCCCATTTGATCCATTTAAGGGCTGCTCTCCTCACTCTACAAACAAGCATTTTTTCCTTGACCCTCCATCCGCCCCTCATCTTCCAATGGCACGCATATCTCTTTGGTGGGCTTCTTCCTAAGGTACCTTTAGCCAAGGGAATCACTCCTGCAGCACCTCAAGGGGTGAAACCATCCTCTAGGGATTCTTGCCTTCGTACCCCTACAGGGTGATATATCCCATGGATTAAGAGGTGAAGAGCTAAAGATTATCAACGTTACACAAGCATGAAACCAAATGCACAGGCACATTAAACTTATTCACAAAGGATTGCTGGTGTTTCTGAATATACTGCACTTTATTCTCTGCACATACAACTTTTTGTACTTTATTCCAATTTTGTACTTTTTTTTTACCCAATGCTGTTTGGTGTTTTGCTACTATGTACTGTGACTCTGTTCTCGCCCTCTATCCCTCCTCTGGTTTGCACTTAGAAAGAAGCCATGGCATAGTGTGGCTCTGCTGGTTACAAATTTTCGAATAAATAAATGCATAAATGCACCACTACTCCTGCTTCAAATGCACTGCAACTCTGAATCTGCACCTCTGAAATACGATGGTGGAATACACTGTACATAAATCCAGAGAGCTGAGCGCCCCTTCTACCAAAAAAAAACAATGTCTGTCATGCAAATGTTCACATACCAATTTCCACCCCAGTCCTTTATGGGCAACAAACCTGCCCCTGGTCCATGATGTGGGTTGAATGGTATATTCTAGCTGCTCAGCTAGCTCTGCTTGCTTCAGTGTCTGCATGCTGAGGGGTCAGCATGGGGTTAATTACTGGCTGGGGGGAGCAAGGGCAGATTAGTGACTGTGGAGTGAGTGGAGACACACACACACATACCATCATTTGCATACACATGAAGAGCAGTCAGAAATTAAACTGTATTTTGATAAAAATCTCTGAACACAGTGTTAGCTATGCTTCATGCTGTCCCAGTTTCACTCTGCTTCTTCCAGGCATTATGTTGCTGTAGCAATCTAAACTAGCTTCTTGCTGTATAACCTGCTTTTTGATGGTCTTCTTGCTCTTCGCTGTAAATGCTTCCTGCTTTTCTTTGAACTACCCACTGTCAGTTATGACCTTTGCCCTTGTTTGCAGAGAGATTTAAGTTTTTTGTTACTAATAAGAGAGAAGAGATCTGAATGCCAGAAAAGAATGGTTAATGAAGTATAAAAGAAGGGATAGGACATCTCTGCTTTTAAAATGGACATTTGAATGACATTTGAGTGGCTATTTTGAATTAGAGATGAAGAGTTTTACTGATGAAGGGTAAAAATGGGAACCTGAATGGTAGACATGTATAAATACTGAAAAAAGAAGGGATTTTGACAACAGACTGACTGAAAATTGTTCCTTCATTTTCTGCATAGGTGTTGCCCTACTCAGGAATTCACCTAATTCCTTTTCTACCCACTGTTGCTGGCTTAAACTATCCCCACTCTGATCTGTTTCCCCTTCCCTATGGTAACTAGTACACATAGAGTTTCTGGACCTCTAGAGTACCCTAGACTGCTTATTGTGCCACATGCTCCCTTGCCCTTCCCCATCCTTCCTAAATAATGCATACCCTGGTATGCACATGTCATACTCATGCTTCTGGCTTTTCCATATCTCTGTGACAGTCACCAGGACTAGATTACCTTCTGCCGCCAGTGTGTGAAGTTTTGGAATCTTATTTTCCAGACTTCTTTCATTGGTGCATTACAGTTTCCAACAACCAGTCCCACCCTTCCTCCCCAGTCCCACTCTTGTCCTAGTGTTCTCCCCTGATTTCATGGATTTTGTATATCCATTTGACGGAGGGAGCAGGAGGCCGAAGAGCCCCCTTAATGGGTTCAGTCATGTTAGTACACCTAACCATGCTAACTCCCCCTTTCCTAGTTCAAACTACTGTAGCCATTATGTACTAAGCATACCTTGCTCCCAGCACCCTCTTACCCTTCCTATTAGTGTGTAAACCATACCCTTTAAATGGTCCCATTCCCTCACCTTTACCCACAACAGATATAGATGATTCTTCTAAAATCACCTGCAGGTAGAAAAGCATCTGAGAATGGAAAATGACCACATTTATTTTACTTCTAGCATGAGTTTACAGGACCATTAAGGAGGACTGAAAATTGGGCCAATTTGTCCATTACAGGCTTAGGGCCACATGTACAAAGGATCTCAAAAGCCTTGCTCATTTTAGATGTATTATTTTACAGGAATAGCCTAATGAGGTCTATTATCTTTTTAGGGAGGCAGTATAGGGCTGTGGTTTATGGCACTCAACTGTAAGCCTGGAGACATGTGGTTGAAGCCCACAGCCCCGACTTGCATACTGTATGACCCTGAGCAATTAACATCTTTGTGCTCCCAGGTTAGACCAGAAAACAAGCTTTGGTTTAGTGTGCCTTCCTGGGTTAAACAATTTTCCCTTTTCCTTAATATAACATTATGTGTGGCAGCTAGTCATGCAATCAGCACATAGAAAATTATAAGCCATCAGATGGTTGTAAAACATGTCAAACAGTCTACTTACGGTAAATATAAAGAGGTGGCAGACAAAGTAAGGGCTAAAAGAGCAAGTTCCAGGAAGTTTAAGGGGATCCAATGGGAGGAGGAGGACAGGGAGGTGTACCTTGAATGTCTAAGGGAAACATGGAAAGCAGTTAAGAAAGCCAAGGTGGGACTTCTTGTGATGTCACCAAGGCAGTAGCAGCTTAGCTTTAAAGCTCTTACCCCTCTAATAGCATAATCCACCTCCACACGAGACAAGAGCATTTGATATCTTGAAATATGGCAAAGAAGAGCAGCAGAGGCCATAATGTGAAGAAATCCTGTACAAAACCTAGCAAAAATGAGCCAGATGAGTGAGAATTAAGCCCAGCAAGCTCTATCACCAGCAGCATGGAATCCGCGGTGAGTATGACAGACGGGGATACCAAAGTAGAGAGAAACCCAGTCACGATCGCGGTTTGAAACACTCCTATCTGAAATAAAGCAGTTTTGCACAGAGACAAAGCAGGAGTTTAGCCATCCGCACACTGACCTTGTTATCCTCAAAAAAGGAGTCGGAACCACCGAGGAAAGAATCTCGACTGCCAAAGATGACCTGCAACATCTAATACATGCAGTCAATTTCCTGGTATGGCAGCAAGAACAGACAGCTGCCAAATGACTTGACCTAGAGGCTCACTCTCAGCTCGATAATATGAGAATTTATGGTGTTTCTGAGGGGGTAGAAGTCGGAGATATGTCAGACTTTATCTTGGACATGCTAAAACATTTTCTGTCTCTCCTGCAAGCAATCATGTTTAAAATAAAAAGAGCACATCAAGCATTAGTGCCAAAGCCAGCTGATCCTAAAGCGAGACCTAGATCCATAGTGGTGAAATTCTCCCACTTTAAAGATAAAGAACAGATTCTAAGGTCAGCATGGCAGCAAAAAATGTTGAGTAAAATGGATCAAGGCTTCTTCCCAATCAGGATTAATCCCCTATTATCCAGCAGCAGTGCATGGCCTATGCTCCCCTCCTCCGAATCTTACGTGTGGCGAGAGTGAAGTTCCAAACTCCCTATCCAGCCCATCTAAATGTTTTCTGGAGTGAGGGCATTGAAGTCTACTCTTCAGTCGAGGATGCAACAAAAGCTTTACAGAATAAGGGCATCAACCTACCCTCAAATGAGCAGCATAATCAGCTGGCATTTAAACCATGACATCTCTGGCAGCCAGCGGCCCAATAAAACCCAAGATCCGTAGGGAAGTGCTCTGCCTCGGCCACATTGCAGGACATTAAAGGCATCCTAAGGAAGATAACACAACGTAGGGGCACGATGGCTCAGGAATCGGTGCAGAGAGACATGAATACTTGAAAATAAGTTGTGAGTGCTGTTTTGTTGTTACCCCTTGCTACCTTATGGCCTGTACCATGGGAGAGCATGGCTGGCTAGCCTAGTTGTGGAGAGTGTAGGGGAACCCTGTTCCAAGAGGATTAAAGGACAGCTGCATTGATCTATACCTGAACAGGCAAATAAGCCTAAGGGCTGTATCACTTTGATTTAAAATCAGCTGTAACTCCTTAAGCTGCCATCTGGGCTACTGATCAGTTTTCATAATGTTTCATTTTACTGCTCCCTAGGTACCTTCTGCTGCACAGACTCACCCATGTTTGGGTGGAATTAAGATTTTATTTATAGACTCTTGGGGTATTCCTTACACTCACATAGAATGTGTCGAACCAGAAATTATTTTGCTCAAAACCTGAATTTTTCAGGGATTATTGTTTTAATAAAGTTTGCAACCTTAATGCTTGGGGGTAGAAGCGGGAAATGTATCTGCTTATACCAGTGTTTCTGCTATTGCTAGATGCAAAGCAGCTCACATGAGTCACATCACAAGAGCATAGCTCCCCCTCCCTTCCGGTGACGATGTATAGCCTGGACTTCTAGCTAGGACTCACATCTACTAGAGCCCAGGGGGACTGAGCCATAGTGTTATGACTCCCTCTCCCCGTCTCCGATTAGAGCGCATAATATCTCAGCTCAATTGGACACTCAGGGAGTGTGATACATTGCACCCCTGCCTTGGGGGTCATTATGTATATAGTTTTGCTCCTGCAGGGGGAGTTCTTAATCATGGTTCCATCTGTAGGGATGTTCTGCACTTGGAAAGTTACTGTTTATTGTTATTTATGTTAAGTGTTGTATGTTTTTTGTTTAGTTTAGTGCTATGTTGAAGGTGCTGGGGAAATTGTCGTGTAAGAGAAGATGATGAGAGCAGAGAGAACTGCTCCTCTGTCAAGAGATGGGGATGGGAGGGGGATCATTAACATGTTGTGATTACGGGGAGCCCTAGGAATACCCCATTCTCACATACAACTGACAGACTTTTATTAGTTCTCCAGTGAGTGAAAGACATGGCATCACAATATTATTGCACAATGTAAATGGTCTTAACAATTCTGTTAAGAGACACAACATTCTCTCAGCTCTTAAAAGGCAGAATCCCTCTTTTGTATTGCTGCAAGAAACTTATCTCAGTAAATCAGAGCATATTACACTAGGGGGATTTTGCTACTCTCATGTAGCTACCTCCTCCATATGGGAAAGGGAAAAGAAGAGGCACAGCTATATTGGTCTCTCGGGTGGGGGTTCCCTTTTGTGTCTCATTTACATATTTAGACTTGAAGGGTCACCTGATAATATTGGTGGGCACTTTAGAGTGCAAGTCAATCACGCTTCTTTCTCTCTACATCCTCCACATCCATGGCTGCTACAATCTGAGCTCTCCTTCATAAAATAACAGAGCACCATTCTGGCTCTTTAATAGTGGGTGGGGATTTAAACCAAACCATTGAACAGATGGGCAACTCCAACCCCAACCGCTCACACAAAATGGCAGCCAGCAGATCTATCAGGGAATATATGAAGAGGACCCTCTGGGTGGATACATGGTGTTGGCTCCATCTGGGGATGAGGGAGTACACTCACTTCTCCCCCGGCCATGGATCTTATGCCCATCTTGATTACCTTTTAATATCAGGGGAACACCAACATCAAATAAGGAGGTGTGAACATGTCCCTTCAACTCTGTCCGATCACTCACAACTCTCCCTAAAGCTGGACTGGGGGCCAGATTGGAAACAATTCCTCTGGAAATTTAATAATTATCTGCTAAATTTGAAAGATTTCACTGATTTTGATAAAGCAAAGAATTTCCCAGATCATACATGAAAATGACTCCCCTGAAATCTCTAGGGCAATTTTGTGGGATACAATTAAAACAGTCCTGCAGTGATTAAATTTGCTGCTCACTTTAAAAAAACAGCAAAATATACAACTAGAAAAACTTCAAACACAACTTAAAGAGTTACAGTCACTCCATGCGAACGGGGATCCCACTGTGCTCCCACTGATGCAAATTACCAAGCAGCAAATTCAAAAAATTATAGATGTCAGGACAGAGCAAGCCCTCCAACACCTCTGTCAAATATATTATGAAACCGGCCCAAGAGCAACCTGTCTGTTGGCCCACCAGTTGAGGCAGCAGACCTCTCTAGCCACAATTACTCAAATTAGGGACCCTAAGAATGGTCAGCTAATGAGGTCCCCTAAACAAGTTATGGAAACTTTTGTTAAATATATAAAATGGGAGTAGAAAATTAACGCTAGTGATTGGCCAATAAAGCAGTGCCATATATGTATTACACATAGGAAAAAAAAGAGACAGGCAAACAAATCAATGCTCCTAAATGGAATGTTCAGAGCTGAGCATGGAACGTTCATTTTTTAAAAGCTGCCATTAGCAGCATAGCAGATCACCGAAGCTTTGGAGCCACTTGCTCTTCATTTTTCTTTCTCAGTAGAAAAAAAAAAAAAGGACCGTAGCAAAACCTGCAAGTACTAAAAGAACAGGGTGCTTCAATCAGTGCCTTCCATACCACACTGGCTGTCTTACTTTCACAAATACTCCCACCCGCATGGAGCAGGCTGCAGCCTGAGCTCCGTATGGGCTGGGAGTTTCAAGTGCCCACAGGAACAGTCACTGGACCAGGATACAAACAGTAGGGCATGGCACTAGTCAGATTTTCCCCCACTCAGCATCCCTCAGATTCAGTTCCCCCAGTTTGAGCTTGTTCCTATTTAAAAAATAAAATAAAATACAACCAGAAAAAGAAAAAACTGTAAGACGTACTCAAGAGCACTGGGGTAGTGCAACAAAATTAAATCAGGAGTACCACTCACAACTATATAAAGACGTCACTTTTAGATAGGCAGAAGGACTATTTTATCATATGTTAAGAATTAAATCATCTTTTTTTCTACATATAAACACACTTTTTTGTCTAAACTTTTATAAGATAAAAAAGTGCCCATTTTATAAGCGCAATAAGACACTCCAAGGTATGTGTTGAACAGATATTACCGCACTTCCAGGGGCTGAAGACACTCGGCTGGTGGCATTGTGCCTTACTATGCCCCTGGATGTGCAGTGTTATCTGTTCAACACACACCCTATCATGTCTTATTGCTTACTTATCAAAGCCTCTATACCCCAGAACAAACTGCCAGTGATTCACAGATCCAGACATATTTATCGAAGCTGAAGCTCCAGAAACTCACCCCTGAGCTTAGACAGCAATTAGATTTGCCACTCAGCTCAGCTGAGTTATTAGCTGCTATAAAAACTTGAAACCCAACAAAGCCCAGGGCCCCAATGGTTACACATCTGAGTTTTTTTTAAATTCTTTAGGAAAGAGATAGAGGAACACCTCCTGGCAGCTTGCAAGATGGTCCAGGTCAGGGAGGTGATACCAGTGACCTGGAATTATATGGTCATTACTAGTCTCCTGAAGCCGGCCAAAGATATTATCCAATGTAGGTCATATAAACCTATTTCTATACTTAATATAGATTACAAATTTTATGCCACCCTATTGGTGAGGCGCGTGGAGCAGATCCTTCCTAGACTGGTTGATCTTGACCAGACAGGTTTTGTCCCGGGGCGACCGACTCAGGACAATATTAAAAGGACCTTATCTCTTCTACACCATGCAGCCTGGTTGGTGGCTCCCTTCCTATTGTTGAGTCTGGATGTCAAGAAGACCTTCAACTGGGTGGCATGGAACTTTCTGGGTTTGACATTGAAAACCTTTGGCTTTTCGGAATCCTTCACCAACATCATAAATAACATCTATACTAGACCTAAGGCTTATATTAAAGTAAATGGAGGGGTGTCTGCTCCTGTCCCTTTGCTTTGGGGTACCAGGCAGGGGAGTCCTCTCTCCCCACTCCTCTTTGCCTTATACCTGTAACCGTTGGCCCAGGCTTTGGGGGGGGTGGGGGGATACACACAAGCTTGCCCTACATGCTGATGATCTTTTGATCTACCTCAGCAACCCTGAGAGATGTCTGGCCCCATTATGAGACACACTGAAATAATTCAGCCTTGTAGCAGGGTATAAAGTAAACACTATCAAGACTGAGGTGTTAAAAATACACTAAACTCCCTCAGACAGAATAAAAGAAGGTTTCCCCTTTAAACGAAATCTAACACACTTAAGATATATTGGGGTACATCTTGGTTTGGACAGCACTCAGATGTTTAAACTTAATTTTATTCCCTTACTGGAGAAACTGAAGAAGGACCTCGAGTGGTGGGAGCTTCTCCCTATCCCCCTAGTTCAGCAGATGGAGGCAGTCAAAATGGTATTGCTCCCTAGGGTCTTTTATTTGTCACAATCACTACCTAGTCATATACCAGATACCTACTTTAACAAATTAAATAAGGGAATTTCTAGATTTATCTGGGGATCACAGAAGCCTAGAATAAGGTTTTCGGTACAGCAAATCCCCAAGAAGGAGAGGGGCTTTCCCTCCCGAGCCTAAAGTTATATCATCAAGCAGCCCAACTAAGGACAGCATTTTATTGGCTGAGTAGAGGCTATGTAGCCAAGTGGAAAGCACTTGACATCAGGGAGGGAAACCTCACCAACTTGATCAAGGCTCTTCTTTCCAAAAAGACCTATTCCAGTGGGGGGAGGGGGGGAGACCCATACACAGACAATACCATCCAGAACTGTTATGGTCTACTGGAGGATAGGTCTGCTCATCCTTGGAGACCTCTCCTTGCTTTGATGTCTTATGCGGATGCATTCACCCCAGCTAAATAGGACTCGGGTTTCTGCGGATGGGAGGGGAGGGGCCTGTTTCTGGTGTGGCATTTTCTGAACGATGGGGAAATAGTGTCCTTCCAAGAATTGGTGACCAAGCATGGAATATCTTAGCAAGACTGATTCAAATATTTTCGGGTCAGAGATTATATCTGGTCTATTCGGCCCTCCCTTCTGGTTGCAACTGCTCCCTGACAGATTGCTAGCCTTTTAAAGCAGGCTATAGAGGGCAAAGCTCCCATGACCAGGATAATATATCTGTTTAGAGCCCTTCTTCTCTGGAAGAGAGACAACTCAAACAGTAAGAAGGGCATGGACACTGGATCTGGGCTCTCAGATTCCTGATGAGGTCTGGTCCAAGGCACTGGGAAAAATACAATGGGAAATCTCTGCAGTGAGTTGGCAGGAGTTTTCCTGGAAGGTTTTTATTAAATATTTCAGGACACCTGAAGTGCAGGGGAAGTCTAGGCCGGACTGCACCTTGGCTTGTTGGAGAGATTGCAGACACTCCCCTGCAGCCCTGACTCATATAATGTGGGTCTGCCCAGCCCTGGCCCCTTTCTTCTTGGATTTGCAGCAGGCCTTACATGCTATTTTTGGCCTGGATCGCCCTCTTACACCCACACTTTACTTCTTCTTAGACCTACCGGTGGGTCACAGAAATTCCTCCATAGGGAAGCTGATGAAAATAATATTAGTAGCCCAGAAAACAATTACTGAAAATTGGCTTTCCAACAAGAAAATTACAATTGATCAGTGGCATGATCTTATGATCAGTATCTTCAGAATGGAGGCCCTCATTGCAAACCTTAATGAAGGGAAAGCTCAGTTTGAACTATTAAGGAGGAGACGGGTCATTTACACATCATCCTATAGACCTGATTTTGTCCCATGAGAAAAGGAGGAGGGGTGGGGTGGAGACCTCCTTCTCGAGAATAGAGGGTCCAACACCAATAAGCCCACCTGGTGTTTAAAGGGATATGTCTCTGGAGTGGTTATGGTCTTTAGCATTTAAACACTTTCAAATAAGTATATAACCCTTACTCTATTGTCCATGTTTTAGAGCCAAAATTAACTTGGATGAAACCATTGCATGATTTTTGGTTTTTCTTGATATCAAATGACCTCATTGGATGAATTTTCAAGATCTGTATTCCTCTCGATATTTTAACTGTTTCCCCTTCCCACACAGCACACTTTAGTAATAGAGACAATTATTAGTTGCATCAACTGAGTAGCACCTTTGTATATACTAACATACTAAAATGCCAGCAGAATAGGCCTAACGGTCTTTCGTGTCTGCTCATTTGGTCAGCCCCCACCCTGGGAGCTGACCTTACTTCCCCTCTTGCTCTCTCTGGCTTTTCTCTTCCCAGTCCCGGATATTCCTGCTGCACAAGACTTTGCTTCCAGAACCCTTCCCCTGTACCTGTCCCACCCCCTCTTGAACCCCATCACCGTCTCTGCCTCCACCAGCCCCCTGGGCAGTGCATTCCATGGCTCCACCACCCTCTCAGTGAAGTAGCACCTCCTCCTTTCTCCTCTGAATCCCCCCCCTCCAGCTTCCACCCATGCTCTCTAGTTGCCCCCCCCTTCCTTCGGAGCACCCTGTCTGCTCCTCCCCTATTTAACCCTTCATGTACCTGAAGACCTCTATCATGTCCCCCCGGTCCTTCTCTCTTCCAATGTGTACATATTTAGTTCTTCAAGCCTCTCCCCATAGGTCCTGTCCCCCAGGACCCAGATCATTTTGGTTGCCCTCCTCTGGACCCTCTCCAGGAGTTCAATGTCCCTCTTTAAGTGTGGCCTCCAAAACTTCATGCAGTACTTGAGGTGCGGCCTCACCAAGCAGTTATACAGAGGGAGTATCACTTCCCTCCTTCTGGAGATGATCCCCCTAGCGATGCATCCCAGCATCCTGTTGGCCTTGGCTGCTGCCCTCCTACAAGTCTCAGAGCTGTTCATCTTGACATATATAGATGTTTTTTTTATTTATTTATTAAAGTCTAGGAATTATAACCCTTTGAGTCAGGGACCCATTTACAAAGGCTCCACGTCATACAAGGAAAACAAGTCAAATACAGGAGATAATGGGAACAAATACAGAAGAAAACATACAGAGGCATTTTTCATAACAAACACTTAGATAGTGTATTGCTGTTTGTGATCTGTTTGTACTTGTCGCTTTAAAAAAAAAAAAGAAAGAAAGTTTTAAAAAAAAGGCCAAGGTGCAGATGAGAATTTAGCACGGACTGAAAAAAAGGGGAGAAGACATTCTATAGGTACACCAGCGATAGAAGAAAACCCCGGTGGGGGTAAGTGAGGCTCAAAAGGGAGGAGGGAGAGTGTAAGGAGGGGGTCTAGGTATAGCAGAAATACTGAACAAATACTTCTGTTCAGTATTCACTAAGGAGGTAGAGGGTCAAGGACCACTGTTGGGGAGCAGAGGCAATGGGGGGGGGTGGGAGGAGAAGTGGACACTGGTCCATTCACAGCGGAGAGAGTTCTGGAGGAACTCACAAAGCTAAAGGTGAATAAAGCCATGGGGCCAGACGGCATACACCAAAGGATATTAAGGGAGCTGAGAAGGGCACTAGCAGTGCCTCTGGCCACCCTGTTCACAGAGTCACTCAACATAGGCATGGTTCCAGAGGACTAGAGGAGGGCGTATGTAGTCCCACTGCACAAATGTGGCAGTAGGGAGGAAGAGTGGAACTACAGAACTATCGGCCTCACCTCAGTGGTTGGGAAGATCATGGAGATACTGCTGAAAGAAAGGATAGTGGCACACCTGGAATCCAATGGTGCCCAGGATCTGAGGCAACATGGATTCACAACAGCAAGGTCTTGTCAGACAATTCTGATAGATTTTTTTTGATTGGGTGACTAGGGAAGTGAATCAGAGAGGGGTGGTAGACATTGCCTACCTAGATTTCAGCAAAGCCTTTGATACTGTCCCACACAGATGGCTGGTTAACAAGATGAGTGGTCTGGGCATGGGGCATAAGGTGATAGGGTTAGAAACTGGCTGATGGACAGAAGGTAGAGGGTGGTGGTGGTAAATGGGATCCAATCTGGGGAGAGACAGGTGACCAGCGGAGTACCACAGAGATCAGTCCTACTCAATGTCTTCATTAGTAACATTGCAGAGGGGCTGGAAGGAAAAGTCTGTCTATTTGCAGATGGCAGCAAGATCTACAACAGGGTGGATACTCCAGAAGGGGTGCAGAAAATGAAGAGGGACCTGGAGAAACTTGAAAGATAGTCAGAAGTGCGGCAACTGAGATTTAATGCAAAAAAGTGCAAGATAATGCACCTGGGTAGGGGGAACCCTGGGGAGAGCTACAGAATAGAGTGGCGGTGCTGACTATCACTAAAGAGGAAAGGGACCTATGGGTTATCGTATCTGATGACCTTAAGGTATCAAAGCAGTACGCAAAGGCTGCAGAGAGGGCCAGTGGCATGCTGGGGTGCATAGGCAATGGCATTACTAGCAGGAGATGAGAGGTGGTTATGCCATTGTATAAAACACTGGTAAGGCCTCACCTGGAGTACTGCGTGCAGTACTGGAGACAGCACTTGCATAAGGACATAGACAGGGTGGAGGCTATCAAGAGAAGGGCGACAAAGATGGTGCATGGCTTGTATCAGAAAACATATGAGAAGAGACTAAGAGACCGCACTATGTACTAACTGGAGGAGAGGAGAGAAAGGGGGAACATGATAGAAACTTTCAACTATCTCAAGGTCCTAAACAAGGTGTAGTTGGTGGATCTTTTCGAATACAGAAAATATATCAGAACGAGGGGACATGATATGAAATTGGAGGGGGATAGATTAAGAGGTAACATGATGAAGTTTTTCTACAGAGAGAGGGTGGTGGATGCTTGGAACAGTCTGCAACAAGAGGTGGTAGGGGCAAGCACAGTGCAGGGGTTTAAACATGCCCGGAACAGGCACAAGGGAACATTGAGTGGGGAGGGAGTGATGAAAAGCCATTGATCACTTAGGGTCAGTGACTGCATACAAGTATAGGGCTTATGGGCAGGCTAGATGGGCCTAGGGGTCCTAATCTGCCAATAATTTCTATTTATCTATGTATAAATGTATGCTATACTGCTGGCAGTTGATAGAATATGTCTGAGTGGCCCACAATTACTTACTTCACAGATAGTACCCTTCCTTATTCAAAATTGTCTACCTGACTAATGCCTTACTAGACAACTACTAGTGCCTATGTAGTTGGCTCTGCCTCACATTAGAAAATAGACTAGCTCCACACCAGTGACCCGGGTTCGGAATGGACTCGGTTGCTGGTGGGTCAGTCGGGGGAGATAGGCTTGAGCATCCAGTGACAGCCTCATCCTCCGGGAGGGCTGCAGCCAAGCCTGAGCATCTTGTCTGACCCTGAGCGGAGGCTCAGGGTACTACATACCCAACTAATGGGGAATGGGCAGCCACTTCACAGTGTGGACGTTGGCACTTGTCGCCTTGACGTCAGGGGACTACACACTGCAGGGGAGGGAGGAAAAAGGAAAGACACCTGCTTGCTCCGGGAAGACAGACTTCTCAGAGTGTACCCTCGATGTGCCCCACTCACCAGGATCACCATCTCTTGGCCTGCTGAAATTATATTACAGGATGTTGGGCCCCACCTCATCCCCGCTCGGGGGGAGGAACCGAAGCTCCATGGAGGAGCGAGAGGTGAGTCCTGGTGGGTGTGTGGTAGAGGGATGACTTGTTGGATGTCCCGAAGGGTCGGGGCAGGCAGGTAGCGAGGAGAGATAAAGAGTAATTTCAAAAAAAAAAAAAGAAAAGAGGCTAGGCTATCAGTCCTCACTACAAGATAAACAAAACCAATACAGGAGGATTGGGGGCCTGGAAGCCCACAGTTCACCCTGAAGGGCCAGTGGGGTTTTGAGAAAGTTGTTAGCTTCTTGTCTGATGGTTGAAGTTAGACTAGATTAAGACTTGGTAGGTAAGAATGAGGATGCATTTTTGCCCAGTGCCCTTCCAATGCTCAGGATGCTTTCAAAATCAACATCTACAGCAAAACACAATGAATGTTATAAAGAACAAACATGAATGAAAATAGAATACATAAACTGAATACTTCCTACCTAGCAGAACGGCAAGCTATACTCATGCAGCATAGGCTTGACTAATAATATATTTTTTCAACCTACTGTATACTTGGAAGTGGCAAGAGAATTCAATCAGATAGACTAGCAGTCTGCATGCAGATCCTGGGCCTGCATAAAAAAGCTGCACCACTTTTTTATGCACAGTGTCATAACTTGTAGAGACTAGTACTGGCTCAACTTATTAGCCTCTGAGCTATTTGGCTTTTTTAAAATGTATTTATTTGTTTGAATTTTGATGACTGGGTAGGCCCATGGAGACAGGACTGTCCCTTTTCCAGGAGTGAGACGGAATTAGTTACTTGCAGTAAGTGAGAAGCAAATACACAGCCTTTACAGAGTAGAAAAATAAATATAAGAGAAGTCACCATACATACAAGGTCCAGCATACTGGTTACAATCAGAAGCATCAATAAATATACATACATAAATAGGTGTCAGGATAAAACAGGCAAAATTAGAGATGTCCAGGATCCATCAGTAGGATGGTGAACATCTAGACCTGGCCCAGAGAAATAATTCAGGTGGGCATGGCACTGGTCATCGATTGCAAAAGGCAGGGCATCAATCCATTGGAGAAGGTTTTGATCCACTTTTTAAACTGTGCAAGAGTGGGGCAGCTAAGGAGAAAGTTCCAAAGAGAGTGAGCAATGAGTGAAAAGGATCTCCTACTAGATGCTGTTCGTACCCTGGGAATTTCTAGTTTTAGACTAACAGGGGATCTTGGGTGCCTTCCATGCTGCTTAAGCCTGATTATTCCATTAAGACTTGGTGTAGAATTAAGTTTCAGCAAGTTAAAGGTAAGTCAGTGTGTTTGGTAAAGGAACCTTGAATCAAAAGTGGGCCAGCCGAGTGCAGTGAACACCCACAGTGGTGCACTGTGGAGTGGGCACCAGCTGCAAATCATCCAATTCTATTAAATAGTGTTTTTAACCTTCACAGTTCAGAGTCGTGAATAGACTGTAATACAAGGGTGCCATAGAAGAGTGAAAGCATTTGGGTGCTTCTAGCGATAGCTAGTTGAGCCACCTCGGAAAGATATGGGATAAACCTGTAGAGGAGTTCATGCTTCTGATATATCATTTTGACTATGGTGTCAACATGAGGTGCAAAGGTCATGTTTTGGTCTAACACCACCCCAACGTATTTATGTGACTCCACCACTTTAAGATGAGTGCCGCCAGTGGTGGATAACTTGAAAAGGTGTTGCTGAGTGCATAGCCTCCTGTTTCAAAAGAGCATAGGGTTTGCCTTTTTAATATTGAGTACAAGTCTGTTTGTCAGGATCCAGTTTTCTAATTGCTGAAAGTCACTCTCCAGATTAACATTTATCCAATTAATATCTGTTGAGAATCTGTATAGCATGGCATTGTCAGCATATAGTCTTACCATTGTCCCATCATAGTTAATGGACATAATTTATGAAATGGTAGAATAGAAGGGGCCAAGAACTGAACCTTGTGGTACACCCCCAGCTTTCACTCTAAGATCAGATGTACTGCCTTGCCATTTTACAAATTGTTTCCAGGCAGTCAAGCAGTTGTGAAACCAGAGGCAGGAGAGGTCTTTAAGGCCAGTTGTATTTAGTTTGGTCACAAGCAGGCCATGATTAATCAAGCTGAATGCCTTATTGAGGTAGACAAAAATTGCACTTGTTGACAAACCGTTCTTCGTGGCATTCAGGATGTCAGTGGTTACACGCACCAATGCAGTGTCAGTGTCATGATTCTTGCAGAAGTCATGTTGGACACTACTCAGGGCACGATAATGCTATAGGTAGGCCTGGAGTTGGTCATACAGCAGTCACTCCTACATTTTGGCAAGTGTAGAGAGAAGAGAGATGGCTCTGTAATTTTCAATCAATTCCTTCAGCCCATCTTTGTGACTAGGAACTAGTACTACTTTCCATGGTTCAGGGACAGTTCCAAGAAGGAGAGATTTATTGATTAGATGTTTGAGGGGTGTCAATAATTGGTGCTGCAATTTTGAAGGTCTTGGGTTCCAAGTTATTAAAACAAGGTGAGCCTTTGTTTTTTTATTCCTTTGAGGAGCTTAAGGACTTCCTGCCTAGACACTAGTCTAAAATGGAACATAGGTTGGGGTCCTGGGGTGGGTGACTGATAAAGAGACAAGGAGCTATTGTAGTTGCCTCTTAAGGATGTCTTAAAACTGATCTAGGTTCTTGAAGTATTTATTAACTCCAAAGCAATGGAAATAAGGTTATAAAGAACAAATAATTTGGCTAAAAAATATGTTATAGGGGACTTCAGGTGATGTCACCTAGGAATGAGCAGCTAGCTCTGCTTGTTCCACTCCTCACCTCTGGTAAATCTTAAATTATCCTTGGCTACAAAATGGATTTAATGATCTCCGCCAACAGAATTCACCAAATAAAGATCGCAGCCAAGCAGTGATTGAAAGAATTTGGAGGCAGACAGTCCCCAACCGAAGCGATCCCTCAGATATCAGAAAGAGGGCCGGGCAGGCCCACTGCCATTAGAGCTGGAGACACCAGATTCCCTGAGTGACCTAGAAGATGAAGAAGCAAGTTACATGATCATGTCTAAAAAAAATCTGAACTTCAAAAGATCAGCTGCACGTTGAAGTCTGTGCAGTCCAATGAAGTGGAGACATGCAGGGAGATGATAGAACTTGGCAGGTGTACCACTGATTTGGTGTGAGGCCTCACAAATATCAGTAAACAAAGAGACCACCATAATGTGGCCCTGCTCCGCCTTTACCACCATGAATGGCTGATCTTTATCTTGCCACTTGGAGGAACTACTATGAGATCCTCTGGAAGCCATTGATATAAAGTGTTTCTGGGTGCTCTCACCCTTTTGCAGATGTTTCTTACAAGAGGAGAATGATGTACCTTATAGTAGGGTATGGGCCCCATAAATGGATAACGTGTCCTTAGTAGCCACAGATAAGTATCAAGGCCAAGCAGTTTGTTTCCAATCTTGAACGGTCAATATATCATGACTGCAGACTGAGATGAGAAAAATGATAAAAGAAAGGAATTGTATACATACAAATTATTTATCAGTAACAAGAACCCTCAGTTTTAATACAAAACAATCAACAAGAAAAAATGTTGGTGTGTGGGTATGCCTTATCCAGGCCTGCTCCAGAAATCCAGCTATACAGTCTTGTTGAGATGAATTTATCCCCTTCCTCTGCTGACAGGGTACATAAAGGCTGAACCCCTATGGGTCACCAGCTAGGTCTGTATATAACATCCAGACCCTCCAGGCCTTGATACATTTTTCTTCTGTTAGACAGAGTCTTGCCATGAGGTGTTCTATTCAGAAATTCTGAAACACTCTCTCCCACCATTCAACCACACCAGGGACTACTGGGTCAAGCCAGTGGGACATTAAGGTCTTAGAGGCTGCCATAACCATGCATTGGAAAACCTCCCTCCCCTTCTGTGCTGGGATTCCTGGAACCCTAATTCCCAGAAAATAATCGTAGAAGGTCTCAGGTATTTCCACTCCTTGGGTCCAGACATTCACCAATTTTGGGCAGCACAACAGCATATTATAGTGTGTAACCTTTTCACCACAGTTCCACCAGCATTTATCTGTGGTTGCAGTCCCAAAATATTTGGTAATAATTGGAACATAGAAGATTATTGACAGTTTTTTTTATTTATTTATCAGAATTCCCTCCAATTTTGTGACTTGTTATCTCCCACAACTCGGGCTACGATGGTTACCAGTTTCACAACTCCTCAGATGCCTGAAAGGATTATCTTTTTATGATGCCACCACTCACTGAAACCTCACTTGAGGTATCTTTTTTTTTTTTATTCTTTGTTAACGAGGTAAGGCCCACTAGGCACATGTGCCTGTTTTCAGGGGTGTCCCCGGAGAACTGGGGAGGTTAAGTGACTTTCTTAGAGTGACACAGCATGCAAGTGAAGATTGTGGGAATCAAACCCAGGTCCATCTACTGGATTTACCAAGTTCATTCTCATCTTGTTACTCCATCCTCTAGGCTATACTGCCAACCCCAGGTCTCTATGTTGGAATCTCACGAGAGCCACCGCTCACACAAAATACAATGCCCCTTACCAAAGGGCAAATAACCCACACCTTCTGTTACAGCTAAGAACACTGTTGCTTAGATATTTTTTTTTTTATTTATTTTCACTTTGGTAACCAGGTGTAAGTGCACTGGCAACAAGTGCCTTTTTCAGTCGCGACCCGGGTGCAATTGCATAGCTAAATAAGGATATACATACAAATGTTTGGGTGCTTGTTGCATAAAATGAAAACATACTCACATCGATTGAAAAGTACATACTTGATTAACTGTAGCCTGCATCTGCTACTCTTAATGTTATTTATGATATCTATGCTGCTTTTGACCAGGGAAATTTAGTCCCTGTTATTTTCTTAGATTTGTCAAAAGCATTTGATTCTGCTAACCATAATTTACTGTTAAATAGATTAAAGGCCTCTGGTATTGGCCTAGAAGCTCTACTATGGTGATCCTCTTATTTATCATCTAGGATGCAATGTGTAAAAATGGGTGAGACCTGATCTGACCTTGCATTGGTTATCAGGGGTGTGCCCCATGGATCAGTACAGGGCCCCCTCTTGTTTCTTATTAATGTTAATGATCTACTTAAAAGTATCTCAACTAATTCAATTATTCAGTTGTACACTGATGATACTATTATGTATACCCAGGGCAAGGATTCAACAGCAGCAATAAACACCCTGCAAAATGATTTTGATGCAATCCAACATACATTGTTTAACCTGTGTTTTTTATTATTAAATGTGGGTAAAACCCAATGAGTTCTTTTCTTGAGTAGAGTTAAGCGGAACCATAGTAAAAGCATAAGGGCATTGGGCACAGCAGATTTAAAAAGGTTTCCTCATACAAGTACCTTGGCATTGTGCTTGATGAAACTATGAAATTTTATTCACACATTCAAATGATGTCTAATAAATTAAAAAAAAGTTATGCTTTTTTTATAGACATAAGGCCTGTTTCAGCCTTGTAATATGCAAATAGTTTGTGAATTCACTATTTGTGTCCCTGATTGACTATGGGGATTGTATTTATATGAATACAACAGCCCCTCGATTCACTATATCATAGCGCTTTGAGGTTTGCCACTGGTATGCCATGGCATACCTACCATTGTAACCTTTATTTTTTATATTCGATACCTACTGCAGGTGTCCATATAGCCCCTAATTTAAGTAAATTATACAAGTTAAACTATGAAAAATTACTGATAGAAATCATGGCAGATTTGATGTGCTGGACTTTGCTCCCCTTCTCCCAAATGGGTAGCATAGGGATAATCAAAATAAATATCCTGCCAAGGTGCCTGTTTTTTTTCTTTCAGATATTGCCCCTAGGAATCTCAGATCATTTCTGGAAACAGCACACCAAGTAGATCCAGACATTTATTTGGGCAGGCAAGAAGCCTAGGGTAGAATGCAGGAAACATGCTCTCCCCAGGGAAGAGGAAGGCCTGGGCTTCCCAGACTTTCAGTTATATTATATAGCAGGTCAAATCCCTTATTTGATAACAAGGACCAAGCAGAGAGTTGAGTACAAATGGCACCTTATGGAGGGGATCGGAGATCTGCCTGTTCCCTAATATGCACTCCTCACCATGAAAATTGCCTCAGTGTTGCAAATGTAGCTCTCTAATCGATGGATGCTGCATTCTCTTACTAATCTGCAGAAAATCAGGCCTTTGTCGCATACACCAAATGAAATGGGCACTCTTACCTTAATTACAGGGGATTTAGATTTTGAGCCAGGACTCATGAATGGGGGCTTTAAAAGGTGAAATAAACATGCACTAGTAAGATATGAACAACTCCTGGATGGGGACCACTGCATCTCATCCCAATACTTACAATCTAAGTACTATATGACTACAGTGGATTTCTACTGGTTTCTACAGATACAAAGCTATCTGCTAAAGGCAGGCAGGTGTCAGCTAATCAAACTCACCAAAACTTCTTGGGAGGAATTTCTATATTGCTCTATAGTTCAGGGGGTATTCAAACTACTTGGCATTAGGGATAAACGGCAGGAAGAGGCGGTGGCTTCCATTTCTTATGGGCAGTTGGGGGAGTACCTGTGAGGATGGTAGGTGTTGGCTTCACAAAATTGGAGGGAATTCCGATATAAGATTATTGCCAGTTTTTTTTTTATGTCCCAAACTATTACCAAGTATTTCAGGACTACAACCACTGATAAATGCTGGTGGAATTGTAGTGAAAAAGCTACACACTATCATATGTCATTGTCAATGTCAGTGGCTCAGCAGGTAGCACACTCGCTTCTGAGGCCAGGAGATCAGAAGGCTGTGGGTTCTGTCCCCACACCAGACACTTGGGTTAATGTCCCGATCCTGACACTGTAGTGCAGCATGAGGGGGGGCGCTGCACTCCTGAGGTGCCATCTTTCAGGTGAGATGTTAAACCGAGGTCCCGTCTACCTGTTCTGGTGGTTGTTCAGGTGGACATTAAAGATCTCATGGCACTTCTCGAAAAGAATAGGGGAGAGTTCCTCAGTGTCCTGGCCAAATTTCCTCCATTCACTAGAATTACCACCAACAGCTTAATCTGGTTCAGTTTCATTTGGCTACTATCTGTATCCCCACCACTGGGTCGCCCCTGAGAAAGGGACTTCTAGTCTCAGTGGGCTTACCTGGTCAACAAAATTCAATAAATATGCTGTTGTCCTGCTCAAAGTTGGGGAACTTCTGGACCCAAGGGGTGGAAATACCGGAGACCTTCTACCACTATGTACTGGGAATTAGGGTTCCAGGAATACCAACAGAGAAGGGGAGGGAGGTTTTCCAATGCATGGTTATGGCAGCCTCTAAGACCTTAACGTTCCACTGGCTTGACCCAGTAGTCCCTGGTGTGGCTGAAAGGTGGGAGAGAGTGTTTCAGAGTTTCTGAATGGAACACCTTATGGCAAGACTCTGTCTAACAGAAGAAAATGTACCAAGGTCTGGAGGGTCTGGATGTTATATATAGACCTAGCTGGTGACTCATAGGGGTTCAGCCTTTATGTATCCTGTCAGCAGAGGAAGGGGATAAATTCATCCCAACAAGACTGTATAGCTGGATTTCAGAGCAGGCCTGGGCAAGGCATACCCACACACCAATATCTTTTCTTGTTGATTGTTTTATATTAAAACTGAGGATTCTTGTTACTGATAATTAATTTGTATGTATACAGTTCCTTTCTTTTTATCATTTTTCTTATCTCAGTCTGCAGTCATGATATAGTGACCATTCAAGACTAGAAACAAACTGCTTGGCCTCGATACTTATCTGTGGCTACTAAGGACACATTATCCATTTATGGGGCCCATACCCTACTATAGGGTACATCATTCTCCTCTTGTAAGAAACATCTGCAAAAGGGTGAGGGCACCCGAAAAGACTTTATATCAATGGCTTCCAGAGGATCTCATAGTGATTCCTCCAAGTGGCAAGATAAAGATCAACTTAGTTAGGGTCTCAGGTAACATGATGGTATGTAGCAATCAATTTTACTTAAAGTGTCTAATAAGCATGGCATGTATCCACCTTCCAGTGGAGGGGTGGAGGATTAAGTTAATGTTTATTGTTGATCGGTTAAGAACCATTACAACATCTAAAAGTAAGGTATAAACTCCAAAATCTTCACACAATACATTGCTTCAACATATAAATATTCAAGCAATCAAAATACATATAATCAAACAATAGTAAGTAATAGCCTGTGACTAGAAATTGGACCTATAACATATCATAAAATCCATTTAGAGTTGTTTTATTATTATAACAATACAGTTCTAGTTATTTTCCTTAATAAAATTCTCACTTCCAAAACCAAAAATAAATACATTCTCATTCAAAGGACACAATTACTGCAGATATATCAGATCCTCAGACTACATACTGTATATCAAATCAGATTACTATATTAAATCTACGTATCCAAGATATAAGAAAGCAGTAATGCCACTTTGAAGTAAATACATCCAGTTGTTGAAAAGTCAGAGAGCACACCATAAGAACATCTTATTGCCTCAAAATGGTGTACTAATAAACTATTAAATTGATACAGAATAACAACTTTCCTTAATATGAGTCCTTCTGTTTAAACTTTTTAGAAGAGAAAAATTAGGAACTCATCGTGCGCTAAAAACAGATATGCTAAACAAGCACCACTAGAAGTTTCAGAGAGTGAACCACTGTATCATAAAACTTTAAGTAAGAAATATTACATTTTTAACATTTGCTGGTGTATGTAATGTGGCTCAGACCTCAGCAAGGCAATATTAAAACAGAGAATGAATGACTCCATTTGTACTTGAAATTCATTAATTTATAGAAGGTAAGACGTTCCAATAACACCACAGAGTTCATCAGGCCACAGACAAAATTTAAATAGCTTCATTTAGTCAGGAGTCTGTATTTCTTACTTATTGGCAAATACTATGATTAAACAAAATGAGAAGCTCCTTTTATACTTTTGTTGTCCTGAAATATCTCACAAAGAATTTCAGCATGAGGTTGAGTGGGTTAATTAGGTGGAATTCAGTCCAAGGGCATTACCCCAACTATGGTATCACTGATAATTATTATTGCTGCTTAATACAGATCTTAATTCCAAGCCATCCAATATAATGATCAGCTCCAACAATAATATGGCTTAGAACTCAAATATCAAGTGAAACAAAAACCCTCCACATGCCTCAGGACCATCAAAAACTAGTGCAGCTTCTCAATAATATCATGAAAACACATATAATTGTCCATAAGACACTTGCATAGTATTGAGTGTTTGTTGTAATTCTGAATTTCAAAAAACAGCTCAGTCTGTTAGAAAAGAAATCATAAGATGTGTAGATAAAACAAATGTTGCATCAGAAATCCCACAAAACATCAAAGCAAAAAAAGGAGGTTGACTCAAGCTATTTCTCCAAAAACATAAAACTTTTGGCTCCAAGACTAGGAGTCCTGAATTCAGTTTAAAAGCACAGCTTCTTATAGAAATAGTGATTTTATAAGGCTTCATGAGTGGGGAACCCACAATTTAAAATTTGATAAAATTAATCTTAGTGTGGCTACAATATTTATCAATTTAGCTCAGACAGAATTCCAGCTTCTTAAATGAGGTTCATATGTTCAGCCAGAGTTTTTATGCATTCTGAGGTAAGCCTCTTTGAATCTCCAAGGCTTGACTCTTCCAATACACTTGTCTTTAACATCGGTGTCTCCAACATCTCCAGTCACCTAAGGGCAAAGAGAAGAAAATGCTCCACTGAGCGTAGTAAATCAAAAATCTCTGGAATCAAATGGAATGCTTAGCCCTAGGCAATGTTAGCATACCTGTTTTAAATATTCATAAGCATTTCTGCAGATCCAGTGCACTTGCTGACCACCTCTTTGCACTGACTTCCTCTCCAAACTTCTGTCTGCAATCACCTCATCTGTCTTTCCTGCCTTAGACAGCTCTCTCCACTCTTCAGGTCTCACAGCTACTTGCAATGACTAAAATGGGCTGTGAAGAGGTATAGAAGACAAGGCTGAAAATCAAAATGAAAACTGCCCATGTCAGCTGTCCTGAGCATACTACAGCTCCACTACATCCAGGGAAGTCACAGTCACAGAAGAAAAAAGTTAAAGTAGCCAAAGATTCATTCATAATCAGGAGGCTTAAGGTTCTTTTAGAATAGAAATCCATCCGGATGCCCGTTGAGATATAGCATAGTGAGGAGTGGAGCAGCATCACTGCCATCTTACCTAGGGGTGGAGGAAATTTAGCAGACCTTGTAGATGTAATGATTTTGGAACTTAATAAAGCTGAGTTTAAAAAATATATATATATGTTATAGTTATCCACTGATGACTAGTGTTGTTTATGTCAAGATAGCATATGTCTATTTTAAAAAGAAAGGCTAGTATGGTAAAATGGATGAAACAATATACTGTAGGAGGCTGATAAAAGAAAAATGTTATTTTATAACAATGGCTGATTATTTTTAGTGTTTCACAGTTTCATAGTTGGGTTACAAGTTCACTGAGCGTTTGGCCATTTGATGAACTTGCCACCAGCTCATTGGTGGAATATGTATTTCCTGTCATCCATATATTCATCTAGGTTTACTTTAAAGGTTCTCATATCCGGGCTTTCTATAACATATATTGGCAACTTATTCCATTTTGTTATTATCCTCTAAATGTAATATTTACTACTTTTAACTGTATTATTTGATTCACCTAATGATTTCTGCTTTTGTGATCTTGTTCCAACTATTCCAAGATTGCTCCTGAAACCAAGAGTTTCTTTCATATATGGATCTTGTAAAGTTTTATAAACAAGACAGAAATCTCCTCTTTCCTGCCTATACTTTGTGGAGTAAATATTTAAATTTTGAAGCCTGTCTCCATAACTTATGTTCTTAGTCTGTCTTATTGTTTTAGTCATTTTCCTTTCTATCTTTTCATGTAGAGTTTGCATCCTTTTAGTTGTAGTGGCACAAAACTGTGAGCAGTACTCCAAGTGAGGTCTCACTAGCGCAGTGTACAATGGAACTATAACTCTCTCCTCCCTGCAGTTGCAAGTGCATGGACATCAAATTTTAAATCGTCTGTTATTATTATTCCTAGATCCATTTCTTCCTTTATTGTTTTTAATATAGTGCCATTTATTTGGTAAGAATGCATATTTCCCCCCCTTATGCATCACCTTACATTTATCTAGATTAAAGTACATTTCATTTTCATTTGCCCACTTGGCTATATTATTTAGATTTTCTTGTATTATACTGGTGTCCTCTAGGTTTTGTATCAGACCTCCTAGTTTACAATCATTGGCATATTTGCCTACCCAAACACCGTTTATCCTAGGAAGGGGAGGAGATCAGTATGTTAAATAGTGTTGGTCCCAATACAGATCCTTCTGGGACACCACTAGTGATACTCCCCAGTCTGAAGAGTGGCCTTTTATGGTCACACACTGCATCCTGTTGCCTAGCCATGAAGTGATCCATCTGATTACACTGCTATTTAGTACTATTTTATTAAGTTGATTTAAAAAAGGCTGTATGGGACACTTTATCAAACACCTTGGAATAGTCTAGGAAAATAACATCCACAGGAATGTTTTTATTTAGGGCTGCACTGACCTGCTCAAAGAAACCTATTAGGTTAGATGGACAGGATCTTCCAGATGTGAAACCATGCTGAGTTGGATCTATGTTTTCAGTGTTTTGTAGATGAGTGGTTATGTTTTTGTAATCATTTTTCCATAATGTTACCTATTACTGATGTAAGACTTATGGGCCGATAATTTCCTACCTCAGTTCTGTTTCCCCCTTTAAAACTAGGTGTGACTGTTGCCATTTTCCATTCTTTTAGAGTGCTACTCTCTTGGTTAGACTTATTGTATTGTAACAACTTAAAATGTACTTTTTCTGTGTTTTGTGTTTCTTTTCTCTTTAATTTTTATTTGATTATCAGCTAGACCTCTATTGGCATTGCAGTAGAATGGAGAGACTGAAAATTACATTCTACTGTAGGCCATGCTTGGGGATATTCAGCTGAGCAAATCCTTTGTTAGACAGTACATTTCCTGCCCTGTCAAAGGTTTTGCTGTGGGGTTGAACTTCAAAAGGGCTGCTTCCCTTTCATAACCAAAAAGACAGGTTTTGAAGGTAAATAGTCCAAGGTAGAATGAGAAACTTTCTTGTGGGGTGAACCAGATGGGAGAACAAAAGGTCTGAGGCTACAATCTACATAACTGAACTATAAATAACAAATCCAGTTTGGACTAGTTCTCAAGAAGAATGGTCTACAGAAAACAAAGAAATAGTAAAACGTGATGTCAGAGAAGTGGGTAGATGTGGATAAAGTGGGCCAGAATACAAAATGTGCTTCTGTCCTGTTATACTCTGAAAAAAGGACATTTTTATGCTGGGATTCTGAACAAGCAACATAAAGGATTCAAGCCTGCCATAACTCATAGAGTTCCCAGTTGGGGTAAGCATCTACTATACCTAGGATTTAGATAGATAAGGCTTAGAGTTTTCCTGTGTGCTCACTATCTTTTTCAAAAGTCTTTCTTTTTGTCTCTGTAGAAATACTGTTTTCGCATAGTCTTCGTGTGCATTGTCTTGTAACATGTGAAAATGTCTTGGAGTATTAAATACTATTTTTATATACTTCCTGCCTTCTGTGACTGAGTTATGTTAGGTATAACTAACCGAGGTAAACTGAAAAACTGTGATCCATATTAAATTCAACTCAATTTATTGGAAAGCAAAATTGAGAGCAAGCTCTCTTTTATAATTACCTCCATTAAACAATTAATATAAAAACAGACATAACAAACAATAGACAATCAGACAATGGGATACAAATAAGTACACACATTATAGTAACACATAAGATTATTATAGCAAGTCAGACATATACATGTACACTATATTCAAGACAAATGATTGCATTCATGTGTCATAAATTTAAAAATGCTACATGTTTTTTTTTTTGTTTGCAACTAGGAATACAAAATACCTTTGAGCCAGGCTCTTTTACAAAGGTTCCACATCAGAGAACAAATGCAATACAAAAATACAGTAAATAAGTACAATACAGTAAATAGGTCAGCATATTTGGTTGCAATGGTAGATTAAGACAAAAGATAGAATAAGCTGATTGTAGACAATGGGAAAAGAGGAGAACACTGAGTAACAGAGGGGAAAAGTATCAGGGGGAGGAAATGATGATAAAAACATGAGGAATGGTTGAATTGAACAGGAGTCACAGCCTTGAGGCACTGTCAACAACTAGGAACAGATTGAACTTAGTTAACATAAGGGGAAAGTGCTTGAAAGCTGGGAAGTGATGGGAAAGGGGGAGAGTCAGGAGAGGAGAAAAAAAGAGGGGTGGAGTGGGAAAAAGAGGGTGATGTAGTAAGTGCTAGTGGGAGAGACAAAATGAGTGGGCTTAGGAGATTATAGGTAGCAGTCACAGGAGCTAGAGTTAATGAGATGGAGGTGGAGATTTGAATGAGCCAAGTGTGATAGTGGAGGAGAGGTTAGGGTTGAGCTCATTTAGCCAGCTGGGCGCTCTGTGGGCAAAGGATATTTGGCCCTGGGAGGTGCGACAGTGGGGAACCTGTAGGAGCTGGGATTCAGAGTCCCTGGTATTTTGGGGCTTTTGTCTTGAACTCAGCAAACCTTGGACTCCCATTGGGATGAGGCCCATGGTTACTTTCTTTGCCATGTTGCAAGTTAGGTACTTTATACTTTAAAACTTTAAACATTTAAAACTCAATATTAATATTACAGAAGTCAGTTTTAGTTTTTTCTATGCTGTGACCCATTAAGATGGTAAGGCAACTGGAAGTCTGTAACTACCAAATCTGTTTTTTATACCTCAGTATCAGAAATTCAGGAAGATCAGTAGATCATAAGGAATATTTATTTTGTTAATTGGTAACCAAATTTAATAGATAAAACAAATTTATATACCAATAGTAACCAATGCATTGCCTATGGACATAAATCGACTGCCAACCAGCCAGAAAATAAAGGTTATAATGGTGGGTATGCCATGGCATACCAGTGGCAAACCTAAAAACACAATGATATAGTGAATCAAGGGGTTTCAGCACAGTAGCTGTTGTATTCATATACATTCAATCCCCATAGTCAATCAGGGACAAAAACAGTGAATTTACAAGCTGTTTGCTTATTACAAGGCTGAAACAGGCCTCATTCCTATAAAAAAAAATAACCGTTTTTTTCAATTTATTAGACATCATTTGAATGTGTGAATCAAATTTCATAGTTTCATCAAGCACAATGCCAAGGTACTTTCATGAGGAAACCTTTTTTAAATCTGTTCTGCCCAATGCCCTTATGCTTTTACTATGGATCTCCTTAACTCTACTCGACAAAAGAACCCATTGGGTTTTACCCACATTTAATAATAAACACAGGTTAAAAAATGTATGTTGGATTATATCAAAATCATTTTGCAGGGTGTTTATTGCTGCTGTTGAATCCTTGCCCTGGGTATACATAATAGTATCATCAGTGTACAATTGAAATAATTGAATCAGTCGACATACTTTTAAGTAGATCATTAACATAAATAAGAAACAAGAGGGGGCCCTGTACTGATCCATGGGGCATACCCCTGATAACCAAAGCAAGGTCAGAATAGTTCTCACCCATTTTTACACATTGCATCCTAGATGATAAATAAGAGGAACACCATAGTAAAGCTTCTAGGCCAATACCAGAGGCCTTTAATCTATTTAACAATAAATTATGGTTAACAGAATCAAATGCTTTTGACAAATCTAAGAAAATAACAGGGACTAAATTTCCCTGGTCAAAAGAAGCACAGATATCATCAGTAACATTAAGAGTAGCAGATGCAGGCTACAGTTAATCAAGTATGTAATTTTCAATTGATGTGAGTATGTTTTCATTTTCTGCAACAAGCACCCAAACATTTGTATGCATGTCCTTATATAGATGTGCAATTGCACCTGGGTCATGACGGAAAAAGGCACTTGTTGCCAGTGTACTTACGCAGTTACCAAAGTGAAAATAAATAACTAAAAAAAATAAATATCTAAGCAAAAGTGTTCTCAGCTGTAATAGAAGGTGTGGGTTATTTGCCCTTTGGTAAGGGGCACTGCATTTTGTGTGATCAGTGGCTCTGGTGAGATTCCAACCTAGGGACCTGGGGTTGGCATGGCAGTATAGCCTAGAGGTTAGAGTAACAAGATGTGAATGAGCTTTGTACATCCAGTAGATGGACCTGGGTTTGATTCCCACAACCTCCACTTGCATGCTGTGTGACTCTGAGAAAGTCACTTAACCTCCCCAGTTCTCCCGGGTCAGTCCTGAAAACAGGCACATGTGCCTAGTGGACCTTACCCAGTTAACAAAGAATAAAAAAAAAGATAACTCAAGTGAGGTTTCAGTGAGTGGTGACATCATAAAAAGATAATCCTTTCAGGTATCTAAGGAGTTGTGAAACTGGTAATAACCATCACAAACTGAATTCTGGGACATACCAGGTCTGTTGCAGATGTTTAAGGCCAACACTGGTGGAAACTGTTGCAAAAACATAAGACCCTTTAATAATAGAGTTCCTGAGTTTTTGTGTATTGAAGCAGATGGCAATGCAGGCAGAAAATACATTTGCACCTGAATCTGACCATTTTGAACCATCCCATTCACCACTCTTCAAACGTCTCCTCAAGACAAGGAAAATTTGGAAATTTTTTCTTACAGTTCATACATTGTGTCATTACATACAGAGGGCCTGACTTCCAAAGAGATATACCCGATGCAAGGTGCTTGCAACAAAAAGCTATGCCACAAGTCACACCATGTGTCAGTGTTTGCGGCATTCCCTATTTCTGGTACGTGGTGTGCATCAGTGAGGGAAGCCGCTGCACCAAAGGGGCACTGCACCATCCTTTTTCCCATAGTCAGACCAGGAGTGGCACCGTGTGACCTGCATCTGGTTATGCCAGGTCACAAGGGGGCTTGCGCCACAGCGAGGCTGCAACATCCATCAATTTTGTAATCCAGAAGCCCCATCATGGTGGTACAAAGGGGGTTCATTTCACCAGCTGGGAGGTGGTCTACACCCCTTGCGACAATGCCCCTCAAAGTGGGGAGCTGATGGGGGGCTCCATAAGTGGGGTCCAGGGGTCAGAAGGGACAGGAATGTACAGCAGAGGTGTTGGGGAGCATGTGTATGCCGGGGGAGCGTGATCAGGCACCCGGCAGTGGTGCCAGTCTGATGACACAGCATGCACTGGAGTGTGGCTAGTGCTGGCTAGGGCACCCCTGCTGGGTACCCAAACATCCCCCCTCAGCATTTACACATGCCCCTCAACATCTCTATGGTACCCCACTGTGCCCTTTCTGCCCCAGGAGCACTCTGGGCATTGCGGTATGGCATGCGTCTAGTGGGATGGGGTGGGTGGATCTCTCCATTGGGTCCTGCAGGTGCGCCTTGCATTTGACGCTTGCCTGCCATTGCAGCATGTCCTGAGTGTTGTGGTACAGGGACCCCCAATATTCTGGAATCAGGCGCATGGCCCCTGGTGCACCAGGAGTGTGCAGTAGCCCTAGATCACTGGAACTTTGTGGTGCTGTAAGAGCTCTTCTGGAATCGGGCCCAGTATGATTTGATGGTTCCATCTCATTAATATTATGTGCATAAAAAAATATCTGACCTTTGAGGCATCTAAAGTGATTTTTCAGAGCCTTCTGATTGTATTGCTGTCTATGGCAATTGTCCTTTAAAATGTATCCATAATGCTACTGTTCATGTGATTACTGGCACGTCTTCCCTTAACCATATTACCCTTCTTTTTAAAACCTTAAATTGTTTCCCACTCAATCTTGGAATCTAGTTTAAAATTAGTACAATAACTCGGGTTAATTTTTTCCCTAAGGGAACCCCAGTTATAAACTGCGAACATGCACTGGGTTTCCCTTGCAGTGTGCATACCCCAGTAGCAGCTCTTACTTTGCTCCATGCCAGCCGCCAGTCCTTAGTGCCAGATCTGCCACTCCGTGGTAAGTTTATTTAAAAACAAAAAAGTAAATGGACACTCGGACAACAAAATGAATAATTTTTTTTTAAATAAATGAAAAAAAGTAATGGACACCTTTCCCTTCGGTCACTTTCCTTTCCGATCATATGGAATGCATAAAAACCAGACCGGACTTCACAGGTGTGTTTTTTTTTTTTTTAATTTTATTTTATATAGTTGCTGTGGCACAAAAATAATCTCCAGCAATTATATAAAATAAAACATGGGTGGTGTGTTTAACTCAAGATTTTGCACATACCCCTCAGTGTTGGATGCTTAAATAAACCCCTCAAGCTTGGCTCTTGGGGTTTATGTAGCATCCAACACCTCTGAGTGTGTGTAAAATCTTGTTAAAGACACCGCCCATGCATTATTGTATATAATTGTGCATGGAGTGCACACCAGTCAACTTTCTTATGTTTTGCCGCCTAGTTCCAATGCCATGCCCACTCATGTGTTGTGTAGTCTTGTGACACCCTAGACTCTTAGTACTGTAGTCTTAAAATTCCAGCAGTGTCGGCCCTACCATAGATCAATCTCTTACACTGATCCTGTTGTCTGGAAATATGTTCCATGGCATGTTCAGGACTTGTCTAGAGTACTAAGCTTTCATAGAGCTTTAAATCAGCAGTGCATGATAGAGGTCAAAATTTTGACCTATATTTTTTATTCTCTTTTAGACTGCTACTTATCGCCTGATCTGTATGATACCATTCTTTCACCATTTTGAGTCTGTTTTAGCGCTTTTTTCACATAATAAAAGGAGCACTTTTTAAAATGTGGCTCAGACTAGGTTTTCATCAGTATTCTTAGGTGTTTTTTTACAGTTGTTGTCTTGTAAGGACACGCAGAAGAGTCTGATACATACTAGTTTATTACAGTCACAAGAAAAATGACCTTAAACAACGGGTGCTCAAAATCAACAGAGAATATTGACGAAAACCTAGTTAAAGCAATATTAACAGGAGTGCTCCTTTCATGATTTTTACTGTTAAGAAAGACATAAAGTAGATTTAAAATGTGGAAAATAGGGTGCCATACACGTTAGTCTAAAATAAAATGTATACATCAAAATTTTAACCGCTGTCACACTGCTGCTTTAAAATTTAGTTTATTTATTTTGGATTATTCTTTTACATTTTAAAATTCTTATCTATGTAATTTCTGACTACAATGTTATATGATTGTGCAGCACTTTGATAATAAGTACATTGGCTACATAAATGAATGAATAAATAAATATTATAATACATTGTCACAGAGTGCCTCTGTGATAAAAAGGGGGCTTTAGAATTTGTTAGATATTTTCTTTTGGGCATTTGATTGTTGGGAAGTTTCCCCTTTAAGAGAGAGAGAAATCATATTTGAAGGGTAATCAGGCAGAACCCCAGGTAAGTTTGGAATTGATAGAATTGATTTCTTTTATTCCCTTGGTGGGGTCCTTGGGGTTGTCAGGAAAGAATTTATGTTGTTTGGACCTTGTGGTAGATGCTCATGTTCATGGTTTGGAACGATGGGTAAGCAGCACGTCCGTTACAATGCAATGCTACGTCATGCAGTTTAAAAATAACATTCTGTTTTTTGCTTGCAAGCAGTAGCTTGTCATTTGGATTATAAAAGTAAATATCCCCCTAAAATCGCAGGTTTGGATGGACTGAATGTTGTTCTTGGTGGGGGCTATGTGGGGCCAGCGCGGGGCGCTGTGTGCACCTTAGTGAGGGGATTTCTGTTCTGGCTTTGTTGTTCTGGTTGCTGAGGAAGGTTCTCTTCCATGTTGTTGAGTAGTACTGTAGAGTCTGGAGCCTCAGGTAAAATGTATGTGCTTTGTTTCCTTTCTGTGTTACTTTAATTATTTAGTTAGCTTTTGTGTTAATCCCCCCCCCCCAAAGGGATTGGAGAGTGGATTTTTGTTTATTCAGGATAGGACCGGGGGTTCGTTTTGCGCTTAAATAAAAGGTTTTATTTTATTTAGAAACCCCTCGGTCTGTGTTTATGTTTGTGGGCTCCAGATACGAATTCTAAACTTTTGCCTGCTAATAATCCAGCCGTTTAGTACAAAGGCTGGTGTGTTGCAAAGTGGCATTTCTCAGGTAGACAATTTTCTTTAGTTTACAGTGTAGTGCTGTTAACCCATTTTCCATTTGGATAAGCACACTGTTGCTAGGGTATTTAGCTTGTTAATTTACTTTAGATGCAAAGATTTAGATGGAATTTTACATACCCTCCTTAGTTGAGGTGAGGCGTTTTCCTGTTGTTTTGGGGAGTGAGGATAGTTTTTGTAGTTGGTGTTTTGGGAGTTCCTGGTGTCCAAACTCTTAGGCATTTGGTGCTGTTTTGGGAGTTGGCCGGCCGCTCCCTGAATTCCTTTATACTATTGTTAAAGGTGGTTCCTTTTCATGCTAGAAAATGAATACAAAAACATCTAAAACTATTGTAATTCATTCTGGTGATAGCATGAAAGTAGTTAGAGTAACAAAGATGTGTTCAGGTTATGTAAACTAAATAATGATGCAGTGTTTAATGAAATTAATTTGAAAATGTTTTGCTGAGGTGGAGTTAAATAATCACATGACTCCTTTGGGGTATAAATTTAGATTGTGTGGGATGAGAGATTAGATTCTGTTTTGCTGTGGGACTGGAGGTATGCTCTGGAAACTGCTGAAAAGTGCTCTATGGAGTTATGATGAACTGTGGTATTTACTGCTTTGAAGTGAAAATTTAGAATTGTCAGAAGATTTTGTCTACTCTGGTATCTACTGTCTAAATGAAAGTGTGAGCTGGAAAATATTTAAAAGAACAAAAACACTGCCAATCTGAAATTCTCCTGTTGAAATAACATCTGAAAAAGAATAAATTGAATTCAAAATATCTACAAGGACTGGTGAGACATTTCTTTTCTATCTAACTGCCCACATAAACCTGTGCCCTACCACATACATTAATAGACAATTAGAACTCTTTGCTGAAGCAGTTGTAGGACATTTGCCTCAAAAATCTTTGACTTATAATCCAAAAAGAATGCCAAGCTGCTAGCCTCACATATTCAATAATTTCAGTACTAGTTTATTTGGCTTTCTGAATATCCCTATTACTTATGTCACTATACTGTATATGAAAATACAAAATCACACATGCCCACACAATGCAAAGCATCATGGGCTGCATATGCAAATCACCACAGAATGTTTTGCTGGTCCAACTTTAAGCAGAATTGCATGGTGCCGAAAGGCCTCTCACACAGTTTGCAAAGGGTGTTAACAGAAGACATAGACACGTGTTTCGTCCTACCAGGACTCATCAGTATGCCTCGTCTGTTTGACACCCCAGTGGAATGGACCAGCTACCCTAAGACAGTGTGTCTTGGATATGTTGTGGTGAACCCATTAAAATAAAAAACTGTATATGGTTAACTGTATATGGTATATAAACTGTATACTGTATATGGTTTGGTTTTCATTCTTACACATAATTAGCATTTTCTGTGGTAGGGCATTGCACTCATTCAGTTGTAAGCATTATGGAGAACAACTGGCACTAAAGTTGACTTCAAATGTTTTAACACATGCAGATAATAGTACCATTCCACAGAGTGTGTCCTGCTGAGTCAGGTTCATGAAGTCATTGTACGCTTCTGGCTTGACATCACAAGGATTTTTCCCAACAAATGCCTTTGAAAAAGCATTCCATATTTTTTCACAATCCACAGTACTGAAAAAAAAAGAAACATGCATTTTAAGGAAATTGTCATGCTGATAGTTCTTCAAATACCCTATTGCTGGCAAATATGGAGTTGGTACACTGCTGTACCAGAAGTGCATCCATTTTTCATACCACTACTTGACAAGGTCTATAAAAACCATTTATCATTGCATAGTAAGCTTCTCACTAGAATTCAAAGTATGCCTTGAGGGGAAAATAGTAAGCCCATATTTGTCCAAATGTTTATGGTATACATTTGGATTTATAAAAGTGCCCTTTATTATCTCATAGTGCTGTACACAACAGACAGTTCAGTATTGCTCATGCAGTGACTTCATACAGACAAATAACGCAGTTTGTGTGTTCACAGAAAAAAAATCTACACACATTCTTGAAAGACTGCACTAGAAGAAACAAAAGTTGACTACATCCAGTATACTCACATAGCTAAAATAGAAACAAAAAGACACCCATGTACATTGTCACCTGCAGCCTCAGACACACACCTCAGCACAAATGCATATATAGACATACCAAGTACACAAAGAAATGCACATGTTGATCGACAGATACACAAAAATAACGTATTGTAAACCCACACAGAACTACACTATTTGCAAACTTATGCCTTACACAACTTGGGGAAATACTGATTATTCTCAGGGAGCATGGGCTACTTTCTTTGAGGGCAGAAATTCAGAACCACCCTGCAGGTGCCAGGTTCAGCGTGACACAGCAACACGGAAATGTTCCGAAAGCTTTGTCAAAGTCCTACTGGGTGAATAGTGAGTTTGTGTGGTCACATCTAGCCGAGGTGCTTTCCATGTATGTATTCCTCCTGATTCTGCAAAAGTAAACCACTGCATTTCAATTCTTCATGTGGGCAGTGGTTATTTCTTATACTGGGGTGAGTTCCTTGACTTTCTGATACTTTCTTCAAGGCTTGCATGTTCTGTCAACATATTGCACCTTCTGATATAGGAAACAAAGAGGTGAGTTGTGAGTTGAACAATATACAGCATTTTAGGCCTGTGTGCCTCAACATTACTCCCTACTACAGTAGTAGATGAAACTTGTTAAATGACTAGAGATACTGCCTTTCTCTTGTGCCTTCTTGCCCCCAAATCTTTGTGCACACAACTGTAAAGCTAGGACACAGGTATGGAGATGAAGATCATGTGGAGACTTGCATCATCTTGCCTCCCTGCATATGATGGTCCTTGTCACACTATTTGTGGTGCCTGAACACCCCAACAATGTCCAATTTAAAAGGAAAGGAATGAGGGAGTGGGCAGTGGCTTCTCTAACATAGAAACATAGAATTTGACAGCAGATAAGGATCACTTGGCCCAACCAGTCTGCCCATTTCCCTACCTAATGGATAAGCTGCAGATCCTAGTTAACCAACAGCCTACTTTTTCCTACCCCCACCCACTAGATTTGCCTTATGACTGTCCCATGCATTCTTGAAATCCACCACTGTTTTTGACTCCACAACCTCCTCAAGAAGGCTGTTCCATGCATCCACAACCCACTCCATAAAAAAATACTTCCTCACATTACCTCTGAGCCATCCCCTCTCAGTCTTCAAATTGTGCCCCCTTGTTCTTGCACACCTCCTTTTCTGAAAGATTTTACCCTCTTGAACTTTGTTGATTCCCTTGAGGTACTTTAAAGTTTCTTTCATGTCTCCCCTCTCCCTCCTTTCCTCAAGGCTATAGATATTAAGCTCCTTAAGCCTCTCTTCATATGTCTTCTGGTGCAGACACTGCACCATCTTAGTTGCCCTCCTCTGGACTGCCTCCATCCTGTATGTCTTTGCGGAAACTGAGTCTCCAGAACTGCATGCAGTACTCCAGATGGGGTCTCACCAGCTGTCTGTACAGAGGGATAACAACTTTCTGTTTTCTACTGGTGATGCCTCTCCCTATGCATCCCAGTATCCCCCCAGCCCTCCTTAATGCCCTCTCACATTTCTTGCCCACCTTTAGGTCATCAGATATGACTACCCCCAGGTCCCTTTCCATTTTTGTTGTTGTTAGTATCTCACCCCCCACTGTGTACTCTTCCCCTGGGTTTTTGTGTCCCAGGTGCATTACTTTGCACTTCTTAGCATTGAATCTAAGTTGCCACACATTCGACCATTCCTCCAGCCTTGCCAAATCCCTGCTCATCCTTTCTACCCCACCTTGTGTATCAACTGTGTTGCAGATCTTTGTGTCATCTACAAAGAGACATACTTTTCCTTCCAGTCCCTCTGCAATGTTGCTTATAAAGACGTTAAAGGGGACCGGTCCTAGTACTGAACCCTGCAGTACCCCACTAGTAGCCCCCCCCTTTCTTCAGAGTGGACTCCGTTTACTATTACCCTCTGTGTTCTGTTCTCCAGCCAATTCCATACCCAGGCTACCAACTTGGGACCCACTCCCAGGCTGGCCAACTTGTATATTAATCTTTTGTGTGGGACTCTGTCAAATGCCTTGGTAAAGTCTAGGTAAGCCATGTCCACAGCCCCTCCTTGATCTACTACTTTGGTCACCCAGTCAAAGAAATCTATTAGATTCATCTGACATAACCCTCCTGCTGTGGATCCATGCTGCCTTGGGTCCTGTGTCCCTCTGGCCTCTAGGTACTCAACAATTCTTTCCTTCAGAAGTGATTCCATAATTTTCCCAATCACTGAGGTTAAATTAACAGGTCTGTAGTTTCATGCTTCTGCCCTGCTCCCACTTTTGTGAAGTGGAATAACATCTGCCCTCCTCCAGTCCTCAGGTACCACCCAATCCTCCCATGATTTGTTAAAGAGAGTAGTCAGTGGTGTCATTAGTTCTACCCTTAGTTCTTTTAGAATTCTGGGATGAATCCCATCAGGCCCCACTGCTTTGTCCACCTTCAGTTTTAAGAGTTCTTTCAGAACCCTTTCTTCTGTGAATGGGCTGGTATCAACCGCTGTATCTATAGTATTTCTATTGTTTGATTTAGGTACCTCCCCCTCTTCATTTGTGAATACTGAGCAAAAATATTTGCTTAGTATCTCTGCCTTTTCACAGTCAACCTCTGTCCACCCCCCTCCCAGTTATTAAGCCTCACTATCCCTCCCTTGGTCTTCCTTCGCTCCCTGACGTACCTATAAAAGGTTTTATCCACCTTCTTAACTGAGTTGGCTATCTTTTCCTCGGTTTGGGCCTTTGCTGTTCTGACTGCATTCCCTGCTTCCTTTTGCTTTAATTGATACAATTCTCTGTCCTGCTCCTTCTGTGATTCCTTGTACTTCCTGAATGCTTTCTTTTTCTGCCTAAACTTCCTTGCCACCTCCTTTGAGAACCATAGTGGTTTCTTACATCATTTTGTTTTGTTTATTTGCTTCACACAAAGGCTTGTTGCCTCTGTGATCTGCCTTTGGAAAGATGGAGCTAATGGCATAGGGCCCAATTTTCAAATGCCTTGCATATGCCACAAGCCCCTAGCATACTGAACATACAGCGAAGGGGACTTGCTGTATTCTGTCAGCACCAATTGGGATTTTCATCCCTGAGACTAAATGTTGCATGTTTGACAGCTCCCCCTGGTCTAACTTGTGCCATTTGGGGGATCCTTTTTTACAGGGCTTGTGCCAAATGTTTAGTGCAAGCTGCCATAAATTGGGAAAACTGTTGCAACTGGGCCTAATGTACTAAAAGTGGGTGCAATTGTGCTAAACATCAGGATTGATGCAGGGATTGACAAAAGCCCTGTGTCAGCCTAAGAACATTGGGTCCATATTGTCTAAGGGCAGTATTAAATACTTACTGTACATTTGGAATTCAAGCTTTGGCTTATTTTGCTGGAATAAATGTGGGACATGGTCCATTTCAGCTGTATCATCTTACATGTATTCTGGAAGGTGCATGAACTAGTGGCATGCAGTGTATATCAGAAATCACCATGCTCTTTGCTGATAAGGTCATCTGTATGCATGCATGGCCCAGTCTGTGAGGTTTTCTGGTACAGAGACACTACACTGTGCTGGAACTCGGGTAAAGGAGTAGCTGTGTAAAAGGTATTAAACAATAGTCTTAAAGAAACTTGACTGTCTCAGAGCTGCTGTTAATCCTTGCATACAGCAATGAGGAAAAAATGCTAGCCAGTTATCTCATTACATAAACAAGCATTTGTCAATGCTGAATGTTTGCTTACCAGTACTGTATTAGCACTGGAAGTGCATGAGTTAGACAGATGCAGAATAGGAATGGCAGGGAAGTACTGAAGTGATGCCAACCCCACCCCACCCTGCAGAGATGGACAGCCATTGGGGTGTGCCTTTGGGTCATCGCCTATAACGCTCACGCCATTTCACCTCACCATATCCTGCAGGCACTGACAAGTGTTCAGGTGTGCCTTGAGGTGTTCGGCTTTACAGTCACCCCATTCCATAAGGAAATACGCTGAAATGGATGCAGTATAGGAGAATGGGGTGAACTTTGGGGCCAAAGGGTCCAAGGCACACCTCAATGCCTGTAACTGGCTGCAGGGTGTGGGTGGAATGGCATGAGCATTACAGCTGACAAGCCAAAGGCACACCCCTGATGCCTGTCAGTCTGTACAGGGTGGGATGTTATGGTTAGAAACGCTAACGCCCCGGGTGTTTGTTGGTATTTGCACCACAAATTTTCAATATGGCCTTTTTGTGACCCCACATCATTAAATCATTGGGACCTCAGGTCATGAACAGTGACACTGTGATTTTGTTACTCTGTCCTGAATGTTGATTTCCCACAGCGACCATGCCATTCTGCACCAGATGTGCAAAAACACAGTTCGGGCAGGATGTGAACAATGACAACTGTACCATTCAAAGGGAGGTGTGAAGAGATGGCAGTGTTGAAAATCTGGGGTGAAAAGCCCCCTAGTGCCCTCACCTTGAAATGTAGTCTCTCCTAAACCCACGGGACAGGTCCCGTGCCCTGTACTCATATAATTTTGCCTTTCTGATAAAGTTCACTTCTTCTTTTTGTACTATATACTATATAGTTCTGTATGATGATTTATTGCATGTGTTATTGTTCTGTTTTGTTTTTACCCCCTCCCCCAGATGCATATGGAAACCATATTTTATTAAGCTCAGTATGTCTTTCCTGTGGAAACTTTAAAACAATAGATAAATAAATTTCAGATATAAAAACTAAACTCCTTGGTACAAACTTCTTAAATTTGTTCTGCGGGTTTTCAAGCAGTATATGGCCCATGCCCTGCTTTACTACTGGGATTTTCCTAACAGTAAATGCCTGCTAGTATAGCCATAGTCAGACTGCACACTTTGTAACCCAGAATTCAACTATTTATGTTCACAATAGCTTTTGCTTGTATTTCTGAATGCTATGTAACTAAGTGTAATCAAAAGCATCCCAGAAACAAATGTTTATGGATGCTTGCACTTTTTTTCCCACTGCAGGCTGCTGTTTGATCAACCACCACAGAGCTATTATCTTCCATCTAAGAAAACACAGGATATAATCCATTACATTTTACTTAAGTAATTGTAGAGTAATAAATCACTCTAGCACACTTCTTGTGTTTTGCATGCCCCATCTGTATAGTAATAGTTCTGCCTATCATGCTTCACAACAGGAAGGAAGAAACAAGCATCATCGGGATTTAAACTGATCTGCTACAGCTGCATGTTGTAGTAGATGGATATTATTTTTGTAAAAGATAAGAGAGCCAAGTGAATAGCCAAGAGAGTAGCACTAAATTAAAATCTTTTGGGTACTGTAGCAGGGTGTCAGCCAGAATTGTTGTGGAGAGTATGGCATTATAAAAACAAGCATTTGTCAGCGCTGAATGGTTGCTTGCTGGCATTGGCATTGGTAGTGTAGGAGTTAGAGAACTGCATAATAGGAATGGCAGTGAAGTATTGAACTGAAGCCAACCCCACCACCACCCTGCAGAGACTGACAGGCATTAGGGTGTGCCTTTGGGTTGTCAGGCATAATGGCCACCCCATTTCACCTCACCCTACCCTGCAGACAGCGACAAGTGTCACGGTGTGCCTTGGGGTCTTTGGCCCTTATGTTCAGCCCATTCCATCAGGAAATATGGTGAGATGGGTGCAGTATAGAAGAATGAGGTGAACTTTGTGGCCAAAGACTCCAAGGCACAACTCGATACCTCTCACTGGCTGCAGGTGTGGGTGGGAGTGGAATGGTATGAGCATTATAGGCGACAATCCCAAGTCACACCCCTTATGCCTGTCAGTCTCTACAGAGTGGGGTGTTATGGTCAGAAACCTTAACGCCTCAGGCGTTCGTCGGTATTTCACTCCAAATTTTCAACATGGGTTTTTTGTGACCCCCACCTTATGAACAGTGGCAATATCAGTTTGTTAGCCGAAAGCTGATTTTTGCACAGTGACTACGCCATTTGGCACCACAGGTGCAAAAACACATTTTGAACAGGATGTGAAAAATGACAGCTGTACTGTTCATGGGGAGGTGTAAAAAATGGCAATGTTGAAAATCTTCAGTGAAAATATTAAAAAAACTGGTGAAGTCACGAGCGTGCGTAGAAACTGCACAACACACACCCATAATGTAATTAGTTTGTGGATTTTTTACAGCAGATTGTCAACACAAGCATTTTGGGACCTCAGCTCATGAACAGTGTCACTGTGATTTTCTTAATCTGTCCGGAACTGTGATTTCCCACAGCGACCACGCATTTCTGTGCTAGAAGTGCGAAAACACATTTTGGCCATGTTGCAAAAAATGACAGCTGTACTGTTCATAAGGAAGTGTGGAAAAATGCCAGTGGTGAAAATCTGGACTGAAAATATTTCCAATTCATGTACTTACGAGGGTGCATGGAAACTGTGCAATGATCGCTTGTAACAGTCATTTTATGGATTTATGTCACCAAATTTTTAACATAGCCATTTTAAGACCTCTGCTCATGAACAGTGTCACTGTGATTTTCTTAATCTGTCCCAAACATTTATTTCGCACATCAACTGCGCCATTGTGCACTACATGCACGGAAACACATTTTGGGTGAGATGTAAAAAATGACAGCTGTACTGCTCATAAGGAGGTGTCGTAAAATGGCAATGTTGAAAATCTGGAGTGAAAACATTAAAAATTCACAAACTTACGAGCGTGCTTAGGAACTACGCAATACACGCTTGTAAAACAGTCATTTTTGGGAATTTTTTCACCAAATTTTCAACATAGGGTTTTTGGGGGCCTACCTCATGAACTGTGACATGGTTGTTTCATAAATCGGTCCCGAAAGGTGGTTCCGCGCAGTGAACACGAAATCACCTTTCAGGAGTGAATAACAAAATGACAGTGCCAGAATTCATGAGGTGGGGTCCCAAGAACCCCATATAGAAAATTTGGTGAAAGAATTCCCCAAAATGCCTGAGATATGCATCAAAGTTGAAAATCCCCTATTTATTCCATTATACAGCTTATCGGCATTTCCTCAGTTCGCAGCCGGCTTTGAAAAGTGCAGACGTGTTCCCAGTCCACCAAAGATCTGGCTGCGCCAGACTCCAGAGGTAAGTATGGGATGAGGTGGGGTGGGGAGGCAGGGTGGGTGCGGGTGGGGAGGGGTCAAGACAGTCAGCGAGGGACTGTTTTTTCTTACAGGGCATTTTTTTTAAAGACGACGTGGGACTTTTGCCATGCTGGAGTGGGCTCCCAGCATGGCAGCTAGAAGACTGTTTTGGGGAGCAGTGAAGCTGATGGGGGATTGGGCACCCCATCTGCCATATGGACTGTTGCCACACTGGGATGGGCTCCCAGCATGGCACCTGGAAGTCTGTTGGGAGATACAGTGGAGCTGACTGGGATTGGACGCCCCCATCAGCCTTATGGACTGCTGCCATGCTGGGGTGGATTCCCAGCGTGGCATGTCTGGAACTCTGTTGGGGGGGAGCGCAGTGGAGCCGACAGGGGATTGGGCACCCCCGTTGGCCATACAGTGTGTGGGGGGGAGCGCATGAGCAAACTGGGGTGGGCTCCCAGCATGCTACTTGTTGTGGGGTGATGGAGCCGTCTATGACAGATGTTTCAGTGCAGTGCCATCGTGTAGGTACTTTGCATACTGCCGATGGCAGTGTGCAAATTGTCTACATGTTACCGCTGCTGATTGCAGCATTTTTTTGCTTTCAACTGTATGCCACTACATCTTAACAGCTGTCATAGACAACTCCTACATTCATTGGCACGGTGCGGCCGCGGCTGCAAAAGGCAGCAGGGCATTGGGAGTGGGGGAGGCACACCTGCGAATTCTCATATGGTGGCACTATGTTTCTTGCACATGCGTGCAAGCAAACATAATGACTTCAGTTTCTACGAGGACTAAAATCAAGGACCCTAAAATTTAAATGACAAATGGAATAAAAACAAAGTGTTGTACAGTGATTGTTGGCTACTGTACAAGACCATACTACAATAGTCTTTTAATTTCATGTCATATAATAGCATTAACAGAGAAAATAAGATAATCAAAAGACAGAATATGCAAAAAGATATAGTTAAGCAACTACCAATAACTTCAGGCAGGTCTGCATCACATTTTTGAGCATTAGGGAGTGGAGCGGGCAGCACACAGTAGGAGGGAGCGGAATGAACAGCACGCAGAGGGAGGGAGCAGGAGGGTTTACCTTCACTCTGGGTAGCAGGATGGGGAATGGAGGGAGTGGGGCAGACAGCATGCAGTGGGAGAGAGCAGGAGGTTTTATATGCACTCCAGGTGCCTGGACAGGGAATGAAGGGAGTGGGGAGGACAGCACACAGTGGGAGGGAGGGGGAGGGTTTACTTTCACTCCAGGTGCCAGGATGGGGAATGGAGGTAGCATGGTGGGAGGGAGTGGGAGGGTTTACGTACACTACAAGTGCTGGGATGGGAAATAAAGGGAGCGCGGCGGACAGCACACAGTGGAAGGGTTTACTTACCCTCCGGATGCCACAATGCAGAATGGAGGGAGTGGGGTGGATAGAATGCAGGGGTGCCAGAAGATTACAAAAGGTGGGGGAGCTGAAGATAAGAAGGGCACTTGTTGCCATATAAAGGGCACTCTTTCCAAACCAGGTTTTATATACCTGAATACTCTAAATGCACATTTATGATGGTGATAGTAATGTTAAGAATATGTTTATACCATATCAGAATAATATATAATATTAAGGAATCCATGCATGTATACCAGATTCAACTTGTTTTTCAAAATTAAATAAGCAAGCCACACTGGTAAGTTATGTATCAGAAAGCACTAAAAACCCATTCAATTGTACAGAGAACAGCAATGGAAGAAAGGTAAAACTGTACTATAGACAACATTACTTCTAAAATATGGAAAGAATGGTTTACAAATTGTACTGTATGTAGGTCATAAGCAAGATAGTTTTGCTTAGCCTTTTACTATAATCATGTGAATAGAGTATCAGTCAGTTAACTATGGTCTGTGATATAACAGAGAATGCTCAGGATGGAGTTCCTTACCATGTGGATAAAATACATGGCATTCTCTATAAGCTTTGTTAAAGGAGAACTCCATTGAACCTGATTCTTTTTTCCCCTGTAAAAGCTGCTTTTCATATAGTGGGTCCTGTTCTATTACTGCCTCATCTTTACTGGCCTTTTAGTTAACCTACAGGATATTTATGAGATACACACTGCTGCTAAGTGCTGTTTTAGAATTGCATGATATAGCTTTTGTATCCATGAACCTCAGAAATCTAAATTGGAACACAGATGCATGTATCAAAAATACATCAACTACATCATACTGTTCTAAAATACTCTTGACCAGCAGTGGTTGAATCAGAAACATTCACTGAAGTTATCAAATGACCAGTTAAGATAAAAAAAAGTAACAGAATGTGATCTGGTGGTTTTTATAAAGAACTTCTACAAAAATGCATGTTTAATGATTCAAGACAGTTCTCCTTTGAGATATTAACAGCCAAGTCCAAAATGTCCACCATTTATGCGTATTTAACGAGCATTTGTCAATGCCGAATGTTTGCTTCCTGGCATTGGCATTGGCATTGGTAGTGTAGAAGGTACAGAGCTACATAATAGGAATGGCAGCGAATTAGTGAACTGAAGCCAACCCTACCACCACCCTGCAGAGAGTGACAGGCATTGGGGTGTGCTTTTGGGTCATCAGGCATAACGACCATGCCATTTCACCACACCCTACCCTGCAGACACTGACAAGTGTCACGGTGTGCCTTGTGGTCTTTGTCCCTTATGCGCACCCCATTCCATCAGGAAATACGGTGAGATGGGTCCTGTATAGGAGAATAGGGTGAAGTTTGGGGCCGAAGAGTCCGAGGCACACCTTCATGCCTCTTACTGGCTGCAGGGTGTGGGTGAGGGTGGAATGGTATGAACACCACAGGCAAGAATCCCAAGTCACACCCCTGATGCCTGTCATTCTCTACAGGGTGGGGCATTATGGTCAGAAACCCTAACGCCTCAGGCATTCATTGGTATTTTCACTCCAAATTTTCAACATGGTTTTTTTGTGACCCCCCCACCTCATGAACAGTGGCAATATCAGTTTGTTAGCTGAAAACTGCTTTTGCACAGTGACTACGGCATTTGGCACCACAGGTGCAAAACCACATTCCAAACAGGATGTGAAAAATGACAGCGGTACTGTTCATGGGGAGGTGTAAAAAAATGGCAATGTTGAAAAACTGCTGTGAAAATCTTAAAAATACTGGTGAAGTCACGAGCGTGCGTAGAAGCTGTGCAACGCACACCTGTAATGCAACTAGTTTGGGGATTTTTTTTGTTACAGCAGATTGTTAACACAGGCATTTTGGGACCTCCGATCATGAACAGTGTCATGTGATTTTCTTTATCTGTCCCGAATAATGATTTCCCACAGCGACCACACATTTCTGTGCTGAAAGTGTGAAAACAAATTTCAGCCATGTTGTGGAAAATGACAGCTGTACTGTTCATATGGAGGTGTGGAAAAATTCCACTGGTGAAAATCTGGACAGAAAATATTACAAATTCATGAACTTACGAGGGTGCATGGAAACTGCTCAATGCTCACTCATAACATAGCATTTTATGGAGTTTTGTCACCAAATTTTCAACATAGCCATTTTAAGACCTCTGCTCATGAGCAGTGTAACTGTGATTTTCTTAATCTGTCCCATACATTAATTTCGCACACCAACTGCGCCATTGTGCCTACATGGGCGGAAACACGTTGTGGGGAGATGTGAAAAATGGTAGCTGTACTGCTCATAAGGAAGTGCAGTAAAATGGCACTGTTGAAAATCTGGTGTGCAAATATTACAAATTTGCAAACTTGGCAGCGTGCATAGGAACTGCGCAACGTGCGCTCCTAAAACAGTAATTTGGGGGAATTTTTTCACCAAATTTTCAACACAGCCATTTTAACACCTCTGCTCATGACCAGTGTCACTGTGATTTTCTTACTGTGTCCCATATATTAATTTTGCACACTGACTGTGCTATTGTACGGTAGTGCGCTATATGGGCGGAAACACATTGTGGGCAAGATGTGAAGAATGACAGCTGTACTGCTGATAAGGAGGTGTGGTAAAATGGCAATGTTGAAAATCTGGAGTGAAAATATTGAAAATTCATAAACTTACGAGCATGCGTAGGAACTCTGCAACGCATGCTCGTAAAACAGTCATATTTAGGCATTTTTTCACCAAATTTCAACATAGCCATTTTAAGACCTCTGCTCATGAACAGAGTCACTGAGATTTTCTTAATGTGTCCCGTACATTGATTTCGCACACCGACTGCGCCACTGTGCGCTACTTGGGTGGAAACATGTTTTGAGTGAGATGTGAAAAATGACAGCTGTACTGCTCATAAGGAGGTGTGATAAAATGGTAATGTTGAAAATCTGGAGTGAAAATATTGAAAATTTGTGAACTTATGAGCGTGCGAAGGAACTGCGCAACACACTCTCATAAAGCAGTCATTTTTAGAAATTTTTTCACCAAATTTTAAACATAGCCATTTTAAGACCTCTGCTCATGAAGTGTCACTGTGATTTTCTTAATGTGTCCTGCACCTTGATTTTGCACACTGACTGCGCCATTGTGTGCTACATGGGCGGAAACACCTTTTGGGTGCAATGTGAAAAATGACAGCTGTACCGCACGTAAGGAGGTATGGTAAAATGGCAATGATGAAAATCTGGAGTAAAAATTCGCTAACTTACGAGCGTGTCTAGGAACTGCACAATGCACGCTCGTAAAACAGTCATTTTTAGGAACTTTTTCACCAAATTTTCAAAATAGGCTTTTCAAGAGCCCACCTTATGAACAATGGCAGTGTCATTTCAGTAATCAGTACCAAAAGGTGATTTTGCGCAGTGAATGCGAAATCACCCTTCAGGCCCAAATAACGCCTTGACAGTGACAACATTCATGAGAAGGGGTCTCAAAAACCCCATGTTGAAAATGTGGTGCAAAAATTCCAAAAAATGCCCGCGATATGCACTAAAGTTAAAAAAAACCTATCTATCCCATTATACAGCTCACTGGCATTTCCTCAGTTCATGGTCGGCTTTGAAGAGTGCAGACATGTTCCCGGTCCACCGAAGATCATTGTGCTGGAGTCCGTAAGTAAGCTGGGGTGAAGGAAAGTGTGGGGAGGCAGGGTGCATAGCGGTGGGTGTGCGTGGGGGGCAGGGAGACTGCGGGGACCGTTTTCTAATTTACAGTTGTTTTTGTTTTAATTGAAGATGATGATGATGCAGGATGATTGCCACACTGGGGTGGGCTCCCAGTGTGGCATCAGGAAGGCTATTTGGGGGGGCTGGAGCAGACGGGGGATTGGGCACCTCCGTCGGCCATAAGAACTTTTGCCACACTGGGGTGGGCTCCCAGCGTGGCAGCTGTAAGGCTGTTTGGGGGGGGACTAGAGCCAACAGGGGATTGGGCACCCCGTCTGCCATAAGAACTTGTGCCATGCTGGGGTGGGCTCCCAGTGTGGCAGCTCTAAGACTGTTTGTGGGGGAATGGAGCTGACAGAGGATTGGGCGCCCCCGTCAGCCATATGGACGTGTGCCACGCTGGGGTGGGCTCCCAGCATGGCACCTGGGAAGCTTGTTTTTTTTTGGGGGGTGGGCAGCATGGAGCCAATGGGGCTTTGGGCAGCCCCTTTGGCTGTACAGTACGTGCGGGGGGGAGCGCGTGAGCAGTGCGTGCGTGTTGAGGGAGGGAGCTGTGCTCACTGAAGCATAGCTCCCTCTTTCAACTGTCAAGGGAAGAATTTTCTTCTTGAACTGTATGCCACTGCATTTTCAACTGCTGTCATAGACAGCTGGAGCAGTGATTGGAGCACTGCGACTGCACCTGCAAATGCACTGACTGAATTGGCAGAGGCTGACACACCTCCGGGAAACTCGGATGATGGCACTATGTTTCTTGCACATGCATGCAAGCAAACATAATAAATGACATCTAAAAACTGTAAACAAACATTAAACTCCAGCATGTGGATTCCACATCCATGAAATAACCTGCAATAATGAAGGAATACACTGATCCAGTCCTTAAATGCTTATATTCTTTTATTTTTAAGGAAATACACAATTTATATATTTGAGGTTGGTCCACATTGCTTACAGCCTCAGACAGAAATCTTGCTTGCTTAAGTGTGAAACCCAGACAGGAACCCTGAGGAATGCATGACTTTTAGAAAGGGACTCCGTCCTTTCTGGCTACCCCCTGAAGGAGTGCCAGCAAGTTCTGGGACAACATAAAATAACTTAACGGAAAATCCTGCTCTCCAGCCCCGTCCCAACTCGACATTAATGGCACCACCTCCACAGACCCAAAAAGCATTGCTGGCTGCCTCAGCATTGCCTTTTCTGATCTAAGTGCAGTCCTCCCCAGCAACTTTTTCAACCTAGCTCCACCCTCTCTGGTGCCTAATCTCCACTGCCCACCATTCCACTTATGGGCCATTAATCTGCAAGAAGCCAAACCTTACTTAACAGCATCGAGCCATCTCTCTCCTCAGAGAAAATGAACAAAAGACCGGAGTACTCAAACTGTCAGAATGCTTACAGAATTACTGAAAAATGCAATGCTTGCTCGCACCAGTTGCCAGTCTGTGTGTGAAATTTTCAATACAGTCTATAAGCATTTGTAAGCATTCTTAAAATTTAAGTGTGCTGGTCTTTTTGTTCCCTTTCTCATCTTAGCCGTACTGCACACATGCACAGGTCATTTACTGGTGCTAAAGGTCAACCAGCACCACATATTCTAGGACAGCTAAAAAAGAGAGAATATATTGTCCACAATATTATATGATATATTACCTTCATTTAAAAAAAAACCTTTTAAGATCATTTTTGATTTTTAATCTATAACCTTCCATATCATGTGTGTCATGCATAATGATACCCATGTACTTACTATACATATAACCTTTACAGAAGTGCCTAACTACTAGAGATGCAGTGAATTTAAAATCCGCCGGCAGAGGGAACACGAAGTGGCCACTTCGCCTTGTCACTTCGCTACGCGGAGTGTTCCATAGGAAAGGCTCACTTCGCCTTGTTATTATTACTTTGCATTGTCATTCCCCATTAAACACGAAGTAAGGCAGAGTGACAACAATATAGGCAGCATCCCACCCACACAATCACCAGAATGAATGTGCATCCCCAAAGTGCTACTGTCTTGTGTCCAGAAAACTGTCCAGTACTCTGAAGGGAAGCCAAAGAAACAACTGTGACTTAAGTTACAGATGGAGATTGGGCCCTAAAGAGATGCAGTGCACAAACAGATTAAGATTGTGCTGCACACTGAACAGATGAAGATGCAAAGGCATACTAGTACCAGTAAAGATACCACAAAGAAGTACAAAAAATCACACAGCCACAGTGGATAGCAGGTTCACATTGCTGAAATGATTATGTGGCACAATAAAAGGTGTCTGATTTGATGACACGCATCACACACATACACTCACATACGCACTGAGTAATGCATAGCAAATTGAAAACTTCAGTAATATAACCACATATTTTAAACAAACTAAAATTATGAAATGCTGCACCACAACAATCAGCAAAAAAAATGGCAAGAATTATTGAAAATATTACTGTGTGTACATTAACAGTTATACAAGAAAAATATCACCAAAACAGAAAGCACTGTCTTTTTCTCCAAGTTAATCTACCTACACCACAGATACGCCCTTCCCCCAAAGCACACTTCCTCTGTCTCTCAGTACACAGACTGAATGTTGTACATTAACATTCAAAATCCACACACAAACAATAAACGCTCGATGATATGAGCACAGGTTTCCTATAATCGATGAACTAAAGTTTCAGCAAACAAATGACTCAAAAAGGCTTTTATAACAGCTTTTTGAAGGTTTGAATTGCAGAGAGCTCTAAAAGCAGATTGTCTCCTACAACTTCCTACACACACTACCCAAAACTGAGGCTGTGCAGAACAATCTAGTGCCCATGTGACCTGAAATCCCATGAATTATTGCAAAATTCGCCTTTGGAGCTTAAAAACAAGGCTAAGTACATTGTTTCAATGTACTTCGCTTCTTAAGAATTGATGGAGTAGTGGTTTCGGAAGGCGTATAATGCTAAGTCATTGTTTTCTAATGGATCACATTTATTATAACGCGAAGTACCCGCTTGCATTGCGGACCACTCCGCGAATTCACCTTCACTCCTCGAATCACTTCATGGAGCGAATTGGGGACACTTCGCCCACCACTACTAACTACATAAACCATTAAAAATCTAACATTGTGTTACAATCACAAAACTAAAAGGTAGCATAGTGTTTATATAGTCTTAGGAACTGAAAGTGCATACTAAATTAAGACACCTTGCTGAAAGGCATAGTGACTGAGACAATTTTGGATATTTCTTTATGTTTACTGAATTAGAGAAAGTCAAAAAGGGGTGGTGGGGGTGATTTATTATACACTGCTCAAGAAAGAGACTTTCTGGCAGTACATCCTTGAGCCAATAAACACCCAAGATTAAATTATCAATTTCAACTGGCTCCTTATTTCAAATAAAATGTTTCTGTATTTTATGTGAATGGTCATAATTTATGCTCTGTATATAAATGTATGCATTTTTGAAGTTTATGAATTGTTTTCTGCCATTCATAAAATATGTGTCACATTGAATGATATTTGTTACTGGTATTTCATATATAAGTACAGGTCCTTTTTTCCTCATTTCATTTATAGCTAATAATTATTTATATAGTCTCCTTAGTTGGATGCTATATCCTTTATGTAATTTATATATTCCTAAGAATGAATATATGTATTAAAGCTATGCTACCTTTTAGTGTTGGGAATGTAACACACTATTTAGATGTCAAGCACTTGAGACAGTATAGCGCAGTGGTTCAAGCCTCTGAGCTGCAAATCCGGTGATGTTCAACAGACCAAACCTGGGTTTGAGTCCCACAGCTTCCACTTGTATATTGCGTAACCCTGAGCAAGTCACTTAATGTCCCTGTGCTCCCAGGTTGCCCATGTAAGAAAGCTTTCAGCTTGGTCTGCTACTCCTGGTTAAACAACTAACAAAATAAAGATGTTCTTTTTTCTATAGTGCCTGTTCTTCAGCTAATTAAATGGAGTGGGTTGGCAGTTGCTCCATGAGCTCTTTTCCTAATTGTTATCTCAGGGCTTCTGCTGCAGAGACAAGCCATGGTGGTGTGGAGCTGGGGAATGCAGGATGGGGGGCAGAGACATGCACGATGGCATCACATGTGTCCCCCAGCTCCCTAATGTGCAACAAACATTTTATTACACTCTGCCCTGTCTGTCCATTTTAGTATTCAGAATGCTGAGCCTGTGAGCATGTCTGCTCTCTCTCTCCTTTTTTTTAGGCTAACATTTACTGTATATCTATGCCCCCCTCATCCTAAATTCCTTGGCTCCACACCACCACTGTCTGAGACAATTAGGAAAGGACCTGTAAATTGGGGCGACAGCAGATTCCAAACTGATTTGTAGTGCTGTAGTTTTCCAGTGCCTCCAGGAGAAAGCCAGAGCTTGACAGCTGAATGGGGAGACAAACGTGCCAAACGTGGAGGACACCACTCATGTACTTCTGCAGCAATGATTTAAAGTGGTATGACTGTGTGAAGTTTAGCACTGTACATCTTTGTTGCACAAGTACAGTACGCATTACTGCTGTCCTCTGGCTACTGGCACATGCTCTGGTGATGCCACACATCACATCAGGGAGCTGTGAGAAAGATGTGGTGCCATCATGTGTGTCTCTGCCCACATCCTACATTCCCCAGCTCCACACCACTGCGGTCTGTCTCTGCAGCAGGAGCCCCGAGACAACAATTAGGAAAGCAGCTCATGGAGCGTCTGCCTTTTGGCACAGCTTCTACATCAAACATTTCAGCTGCTTGATCACTGTCCCTTTCTGAAACAACACATATATTCCATGAGAAGGACACAGGGGATTCAGAGTAGCTCAGTTTGGTGGTCACTGCTTGCTGTTGCTCACCTTGGTGTCTCGCTTTACCACCAAGGGCGGGGGCATTATTCACTCTCTTGCTTTCTGTCAGCATGACAAGTATGGGACAGCCAGCTCCTGACCACTCCTACTGGCTGTTCTTTTGCCTTTTTTCTTTATTATGCAGCTACCAAGTCATTATGGCATATTCACGGACACAGTGAAAGTGAACACCCCAGTCAGCATCTCACTCCTCCGGGAATGTGAAAGTCAACTGGGCACATTATATGAGAGAGTGCACTGCCACATAGTGAGACACACACAAAAATTGCTTTTGGGGCAGGGGGAGTCTAGTAGAAAGTCAATCTTCCAGTCTTTTTGCACTTCCGAGTCCCTCCAGCTATTGCAGTCTCTCCAGATCCCCCCACCAGGAGCTTGCAAAGCATCTGCCTTTCAGCACAGCTTTTATATCAAACCTTTCAGCTGCTTGATCACTGACCCACAGGGGAGACAGAGTAGTTTAATTTGTGGGTCGCTGCTGTTGCTCCCTATGGTGTCTCGCTCTACGACCAGGGCTGGGAACATTATTCACTTTCTCTCTCTCTCGCTCTCTCTCTCTGTCTGTCTATCTCTCTGTCAGCATGATTAGTGTGGAGCAGCCAGCTCCTGTCCTGACCACTCCTACTGGCTGCCTTTCTGCCTTTTATTTTTCTTTGTTCTGTAGCTACTGAGTTGTGGTGGCACTTACATGCACACAGTGAAAGTGAGCGCCCCCCTGCCAGCATCTCACTCCTCTGGTAATGCAAAATTCAACTGGGTACATTATATGGGAGAGTGTACTGCCATGTAGCGACACACATACGTACACTTTGAAGGGAGTCTAGTAGAAAGAAAGACACTCTTTTAGTCTTTTTGCACTCCCAAATCCCCCCAGCTACTGCTCTTTCCTCAGGTTCCCCCACCACACATACTGTTTAAGTGGCCAATGATTAGTCCCTTCCAAATATGTTTTCAGGTAGGCAGGAGCAGCACCCACAAATAAATTTAAGGGCGATCACAAATATGCACTAAACCAAATATAATCAGATGTTTTTAAGGGGTTACTCTTAATTGGAGCTGAATGTTCGAGCCCAAAATGCTTTCTGACATCACCAGTGAGTCCTTCAGTCCATTGCGAGTCTGTGGTGGGCAGGCTTCCTCAGTCAGGACCTGTAGCATTACCCGACAGTGACACATCAGTTGGTCCACCATGAACAATGTGGCATCTCTGTTTAAAACAACAAGAAAGAGCAAGACCATATTGTTTTTGTTACTTGAAAGGGGCCCACTTACCTGGTCCTGACACTGTAGCCCCTAGTGGTCTGGATCCTGGAGAGTGCCGATTATAGTCTACAACCGCCATTGGAGGAAGCGGGATGGACAGTACACAGTGGAAGGGAGCAGGAGGGTTTACTTTCACTCTGGGTGCCAGGACAGGGGAATAGAGGGAGGGGGCAGAAAGCACACAATGGGAGGGAAGTGTGAGGGTTTATGTACACGCCAGGTGCTGGGATGGGGAACGGAGGAGTGGGGCGCACAGCAAGCAGTGGGAGGGAGCAGGAGGGTTTACTTACACTCCGGGTGCCACAATGGACAATGGAGGGAGTGGGGCAGATAGCATGCAATGGGAAGGAATGGGACTGGGAGGGTTTACTTGCACTCCTGGTGCCACAATGGAGAATGGAGGGAGTGGGGTGAACAGAAATGTTTTGGCAGGCAAGGCATGCCCTGCAATGATGGGGCACTCCCTCATTGCGTGGCCAATTTCTTTCAAGTTGGTGGCATGCTTGTTGAACTAGTGTCAGTAGCAGCATGCCACCACATTGGATAAAGGGGGCCAAGCCCGTAAATGCAGTGGTGGCACTGGCCACTACAGTGCCGCACCTCCACAACCCACTTCTCTCCTAAGCTGCCACATAATGTTTCTTGCACATGCATTCAAGCAAACATAAAAAATCACTACACTGTTGTCCTCTTCAGAGGATCTTACCTTAGTAGGCTGAAAGCCACAGCACATCAAGCATTCCTGATATAATTAAACTGTTCCATTGTTAACTTATTTTTTTTTAGTAAATCTTTTTATTGAAAATGTTTAACACCAAAACAAAACATTATAATAAGAGAAGGACATTTTGATATGTGATAAAATATAACTATTGAAAACTAATTATACATTAGCTAAAGAGGTTAAAGGAAAAAAGAGAAATGGAGAAATGCAAAAAGTTATAATATTGAAAGTATGTACTCCTAACAGCACTCTGCTATCAGTATGATTTAAGGTAAATGTAATAATTGTATCAGAAATGGGGAGGTACTCTTAGGGGCACAGCATAGTGGATGTACGTAACATCCAAAATAGTATATTTGTGTATTACTTTCATTAGAACAGTGGATAGAGGAAAAAAGGACTTTAAAGACAGTAGGACAAATATACAGCATGGGGTGATCAGGAGGTGGTCAGCCATGACATGAAAGGGGACCACTTGTTCATGAAGAGGTTTCCTTTATTTGTAAAGGGGCATTTGGCTGATGTAGCTCACTGTTTCTCCACTGCCATGCTACATTTGTACTTTAAAAGTCTCACATTTTTACTTGAACAGTGGCATAGTAAAAGTTTTTGAGTGTGTGAGGGTTCTTGCTTCGTTTGTCCTTCTGGTGGTTTGATTAACCAGCCCTAATCACCTCATTCCCTCTATACCACCTGTACATGAACCATTTTCTTGTGTTTGCCTTTATTCATAACCTGGTAGAAGATGAATTCATTTTTGGTAACCAAGCCCAGTGCCTTGACCTGTTGTGCTAGAGTTGGGGGAAATCTAGTTTCTAAAATCCCCATTGTATAATCCCTTCTTTCAACCTTTGTGGATGAATCCTAATTTTACTATTTTATGTTTTTTGCTTTTGTATTTATTGTCTATTTATATTTTCTATGAATTTTGATTTGATTTTAATATATTGTAACTACTCTATGCTGAACAATAAATTTGTACTACTACTATTATAGGGAAACCTCTTCACAAAGAGTCTTGGAATTTCTGGGGCATTACTCAAGTATTTCATTCAAGACAGGGACAAAACTGGACCCCTTTTGCCACCCTTCACCAAATGTAAGAATCGAACCCCAAAGACCACTTTTTTCAATGACCGATTATTCATTTACTACAGGAAAAAACTGGTAAATCCCCACCAACATCTCAGATTGAGCTTTCTTTTGCCGAGCTTGGATATCTTAGTATAGCACCTCTTGCAATCTCTACAATCTGTCAGATTCTTCAGCAGACATGGTCTCACAAGTACAGGCCTCGTCCAAAGTACTGGTCTCAAGCCTTGAATTGGAGACCTGATGCATGACAGTGGATGGAAATTTGGCATAATACTCACTGCTACCTCAAATATGATAGCCAACGCATTATTCAATTTAAAATTGTACATGGTCTCTACAATACTTCTCAAAGACTACATAAATGGAGACTTCTGAACTCTTCAACATACACAAGGTGGAATGATGGAGAATGCACCTTGTTGCACATCATTTGTCATTGCCCAAAGGCTCAGCCTTTCTGGAAACATATATACAGGAGGAACTGGATCCACTTTGGGGTCTTTCTGATGCTTTTACTAAAGAATGCTGACTTTTGGTTTTGGGTATACTAGAGTTAATGGGAGCCAGGCACTAACAATTTTCACATATTGCCATAGCAGCTTAAAAACCTATCCCTTGACAGTGGATGGATCAGAGTATTCCATCCTTCACTGAATAGCATAAGGAGATGCTGGATATGCTTTGTGTGGAGCATATATTGCATCTATATGAGATTGCTTCTAGTCATGTATTAGGTGTTGGCTGGGCCCCTTTAGATGCCTGGCAGTCCACATTATGGCATGTCAACAACTAAAATGGAAAGGGCCCTGGGGGTAGTCATATCAGATGACCTAAAGGTGGGCCAGCAATGTGAGAAGGCAGTAAGAAGGGCTGGGGGGATACTGGGATGCATAGGGAGACACATCACCAGTAGAAAACAGGAAGTTGTTGGCCCTCTGTACAGACAGTTGGTAAGACCACATCTGGAGTACTGAGTACAGTTCTGGAGACCCCATCTCTGCAAAGACATAGACAGGGTGGAGGCTGTCCAGAGGAGGGCAACCAAAATGGTGCAGGGTTTGCACCAGAAGACATATGAAGAAAGACTAAAGGAGCTTAAGATGTATAGCCTTGAGGAAAGGAGGGAAAGGGGGGACATGATAGAAACTTTCAAATACCTCAAGGGAATCATCAAAGTCCAAGAGGGTAGCATCTTTCAGAAAAAGGGATGTGCAAGACGATAACTCTAAAGCTCTTTCCGGAGCACCTAGTAATATGGAAACCAGGGCTTTAACAACTACACCACAGTCTAGTAAGAGACCAAAAGTCCAGGTCCATAAAGAAACAGTCACCAAACCAACAACAAATTCCTCACTAGTTACAAATCCCATGGTATCCACCTCAGTACTACATCCCTTGGTAAAACCTGTAGTACCAAAAATCAAACAGTGGCATTTGTCATAGGTGACTCAATTGTAAAATACCTAGACAGGGTAGTATGCAACCCTGATAAGGAACATCGAACTTGTTCTAGTTTCAGAGGGGCAAAAATTACAGATATTACATCAATGGTCAAATCTGTCTTGTCCACGGCCAGTGACAATCCTTTGATAATCATTCATGCAGGCACTAATGATATTGTGGGATCTCAACTCTTGCAAATGAAACAAGACTTTGTTGCACTATACAACATTCTAACTGAACGAGGTTGCACTGTCTGTATTTCTGAAATACTACCAATCACAAGAGCCACCAGATACATCTCCTCTAAAATAAAAGCCCTGAATGAGTGGCTGAGTAAATGGTGCTACCAACAAGGAATTACATGTGTAACATACTGGGAGGAATTTGAGGATAGACCATCACTTTACTATTGGGACGGCTGGCATCTTAGTAGAAGAGGCAGTACTATTATGGGCAAAAGATAACATAATACATAAATACATATTTAAACTAACAAAAAAGGGGGAGACTGGGGAGATACCCAGATCTCTTATTAATAATTCTTGCCCACAATATAGCACTGAAGTAAATACCCTTACTTTTAATGCGTGATCAATGAACATTTCCTGTATGCTGAGCTTGAAGTATTAACTCAGTCACTGGACCTAGCACTGATAGCCATTACCGAAACTTGGGGCAATTCAGAAAAAGAATGGATCGTAGAAATTCCTGCTTACAAACATTACTACAAAAACAGAGAGAATTCAAGAAAAGGTGGAGGGGTTTGTTTATACGTAAGAAAAAATATTTCATTTTATGAGCTAAAAACAAATGTACAAACTGAAACTGTATGGGTCTATATCAGACCCACAGGCACTTACCAATTACTCATAGGGACTTGTTACCAACCACCATCTTCTGACATAAACTTAACTAGACACCTAGCTGAAGAGATTATGCAGCTAGCACACACAGATTCAGTTCTTATACTGGGGGACTTAAATCTCTCCACCATAAATTGGAACACCCTATCCGGTACCCATCAACACGATGAACAATTGCTTTCTGCTATCATAAATCTAGGCCTTAAACACATTGTTAGAGAGCCAACTAGGGGAAAAAACATACTTGACCTTGTAATAACAAACTGAGAAACCCCCATATCTGATTCCAGGATTCTACCCCCCCATAGGAAACAGTGATCACATGTCTGTATTTTTTTCCATGTAACTTCCTCTATATCCAAAAACCAATAAACTAAAAATAAAATAATACCACAAGGCTGATTTCAACAGTATAAACTATTCTCTAAACTCATGAAATTGGGAACAGATTCTTCTCCCTCTAAGAACTGAGGAAGCATGGGAATTTCTGAAGGAAAAAATATTTCAACTTAAAAAACATGTACCTGAAAAAACAAATATAATAACAAAGGAAACATTCTGCAATGGTTTAACAATAATATTAAAAAATTAATTACACAAAAAAATTAGCTTTTCTCCAAGCTAAAAAAATGCCCACTACCCCGGAAAGACTCTATGATGTCTAGGAAGTCAGTTAAAAACTTAAAAAAAAATCACTTTGGCTAAATGTAATTTAGAATTTAAAATTGCCCACACAAAATATTGTTAAAAGGCTCTATACTCTTACATAAATGAAAAAAAGGGTAATAATAACCTAATTAGACCTTTAATTATTAACAAAAAACAATAACATCGGATACAGAAACAGCATTGGAATTAAACAACTATTTTACATCAGTTTTCATTCAAGAATTAGCTCTTCCACCTACTGTAGCAACTTTAAACACTGAAACATACAGGATTTCTACTCAGGATACACAGACAGCACTGGATTCTCTAAAGCAACACACTAGTCCAGGCCCAGGTAATATAACTTCTAGATTTCTCCTGGAGACAAAGGACTCCATCACCTTACCCCTAACAATTATCTTCAATAAATCCCTTCAAGAATTCTCAGTCCCTGCTGACTGGCGTTCTGCCATAGTTACACCTATCTATACCCAGAGCTCCTATTCGAAAGTTGAAAATTATCATCCTATTAGCTTAACCTTGATACCATGTAAGCTAATGGAAAAAATCATCAAACAACAACTAGAAAGTGAAATGTTAACTTTTAACATTACGGATGAATATCAACACAGGTTTAAAACAGGATTTTCCTGCACTACAAACTTATTCTCCTTTTATAATTATATTAGTTTAACCTGGACTGTTACACACCTATGGATATTATCTTATTAGATTACAGTAAAGCATTTGATAAAGTTTCGCATGTTATCTTAATCAATAAACTTAGTAAGATGGGTTTCTCATCCTCACTAATTTCATGGATAAGTCAAGGGCTAAGCAATAGAACCCAGAGAGTTAGGGCAAATTTCTCACTGTCTGACACAGGAAGGGTGGCCAGTGGAGTTCCCCAGGGATCAGTGCTTGGTCCTATCTTGTTTAATTTATTTATAAGTGACATGTGCATCTTGACCAACAACACCATGGTCAAATGTGCTGATGACACTAAACTTGGGGTAAGGCTAATACCCAGAGTAATGGATATGACTTACAAACTGATCTAACCTTAGTGGAACGCTGGGCACTTATTAACAAAATGCATTTCAATATACCTAAATGCACAGTGCTACACCTAGGGAAAAATAGCCCCAGACAAATATACTATCTAAATAACTCTATTATTAGAACTTCTAACACAGAAAAAGACCTGGGAATACTAGTCAATGATAAACTATCCTTAACCTCTCACTGTACTAAAATAGCAAATCAAACTAATGCATTACTTCACAGAATTAGAAAAACGTTTGTGTCCAGATCAGAGCAGTGTTTTATGTCCCTGTACAGATCTCATGTTAGGCCCCACTTAAACTATGGCTCACCCTTTTGGAGCCCTTATTTAAAGAATGATGTTAATAGAATTGAGCAAGTTCAATGCAGAGCCATCAAACTTATCCCACACCTAACTTATTTAGATTATAACACTAGCTTACAACAAACAGGACTCTATACTCTTAAGCAAAGAAGAACCAGAGGTGACCTACTCCAACTGTTTAAAATTCTTGAAAACCCGGAACAAATGTGAACATGTAGTATTGCATACTCCACAAGAAAAATTGTGGCAAGACTTCACAATAGACAGCTGGAAGTAATGAAAGCCAATAGCAATAAAAGACTAAATTACTTTGCCATTAGAACAACTAGAATATGGAATACATTACCTCAGGACAATGTCAACTCACCAAACATTGCAATATTTAAAAAATAAACTAGACAAGTAGTTGGAAGGAAGGGATTTGGGTTAATGTTCCATGTATATGAAGGACAATCATGATGGGCATATCACCACATTTTGTCCTATACACCAAAGTACCAAAAGAACAAAGAGGCACAATTTGAAGATAGAGGGGGGGATGGCTCAGAGGTAATGTGAGGAAGTATTTCTTCACAGAGAGGATTGTGGATGCATGGAATAGCCTTCCTGAGGAGGTTGTAGAGTCAAAAACAGTGGAGAAATTCAAGAATGCATGGGACAGACATAAGAAAATTCTAGTGGGGGATAGGAGGAAGTAGGCTGTTGGTTAACTAGGATCTGCAGCTTATCCGTTAGGTAGGGAAATGGGCAGACTAGGTGGGCCAAGCGGTCCTTATCTGCCATCATATTCTATGTTTCTATGTCTTGTCTCCCCAATAAATTTTGTTTCCAGTTTTATCAAAGTAAACACACCATTCTGCCAACTACACCAGAGTACAGTTTTTAGGTGGGTGGAGGAGTGTGGACAGTGATGGGATAGTGGGAGGGGGGATGGGATTTACCAACATTTGTATTTTCACTGATTGTACTTTCACATTGGTTGATGTTTGTACTTAACTTCATTTTTTTCTTTAATAAAGTTTACTTAATTTAAAAAAAGTGTTGGTGGGATTTGGGATCTTCAGTTACATATGAGTCTTGTAGCTATAATACAGAACATAATAAACCATGCACGAAACATAGACATAGAAACACAGTATTTGCAAGCAGATAAGGACCACTTGACCCACCCAGTCTGCCCATTTTCCCTACCTATAGTATCATAGCAAATCCTATATGATCTCAGGCCCATTCACCCCTCTTCCCTTTGCCTAAGTTTCCCTTAAGCCTATCCCATGCATTCTTTACAGTGTTCACCTCCACTGGAAAACTGTTCCAAGAATCCATCATTCTTTCTGTGAGGAAGCACTTCATCACATTTCTCCTGAATCAATCCTCCTGCAGCTTCTTATCATGCCCCCTTGCCTTGAGCATCTTTTTTTCTGGAAAAAAAATAATTTCCTCTTCTACCTCAATTACCTTCATAATGTATTTAAAGGTCTCTGTCATACCCCCCTCCTCTCTTTCAGGGTGTACATATTTGGGTCTTTATTCTGATGCAGAACCTGGACCATTTTAGTTGCTCTCCTCTGCACCACTTTCACTCTGTCTATGTCCTTCATGAGATGTGGTCTCTAGAACTGGATGCAGTACTCTAGGTTGGGTCCTACCAGCAAAAAAAAAAACAGAGGCAGTACTACTTCCCTCTTTCTGCAGGTGATACCCCTCTTTGTGCAGCCCATCATCTGACTAGCCCTCCTAAATGTCTTGTCATACTGCCTGGCCACCTTTAGGTCATTCAGTATGATTACCTCAGGTCCCTTACCTGCTTGGTGGTCATCACTCCCATTTTGTTCTCTTTTCCTTGGTTTCTGTGCCCCAAATGCATTACTTTGTAATTTTTCACGTTGAAACTCAGCTCTTTCAGAGTGTACATAGTTAGGACCAGTCAGACTGACCTTGGTGGTAGGGAAATTGATTGAGGCACTGCTGAACATAAGGACATAAGAATGTGTCAGCAGAAGGGGACCATGTGATCCATCTAGTCTGCTCAATTTCCTACCCCATCCTCACTTCATTTTGGGTTTCCAATATTTCTGTCTCAAGCTCGCTTGAACTCCCCTATTGGTTTAGCAGCTCCAGCCACTTTGGTCAGGCTGTTTCAGGGTTCCACCACTCTCTCCATGAAGAACTTCCTGAGGTTGCTTCTGATTCTACCTCCCTTAAGGCACATGTTGTAACCTCTAGTCGTGTACCTGTAATTTCCTGGAAGAGACCCTGAGCCTGTACTATGTTTATTCCTTTGAGGTATTTAAAAGTTTCTATCATGTCACCTCTGTTGTGTATTTTTTCTAGGAAGTACAAGTTAAACTTCTGGAGTCTTGCTCTGTAAGGTTCATGGTGAAGCCCCTGTGCCATCTTAGTGGCCTGTCTCTGCACAGACTCCTAATGGTCTACGTCCTTTCTTAGGTGTGGCCTCCAGAACTGCATGCAGTACTCCAAATGAGGCCTGACCAGAGATCTGTACAGTGGCATTAACATCTCATGCCTTCTGCTACTGATACCTCTGCCAATGCAGCCCTGTATACTGTTGGGCTTTAGTGCTGCTTTTCCACACTGCTTTGCAACTTTTAAATCATGTGATATAATCGCTGCTAGATCCCATTCTTGTTTTGCCTCTGTTAGCTGTTCTCCATCCAGATTGTATCTATATTTTGGGTTTCACCTTCCCAGGTGCATGACTTTGCATTTCTTCACATTGAATTTTAGTTGCCATTTTTTTTTTTACCAGTTCTCTAGTTTTCTGAGATCAGATATCATTCCAGAGAGTCCTTCCTGTGTGTCTACCCTGCTGCAGAGCTTGGTATCATTTGCAAACAGGCATACCTTCCTCTCCAGACCATCAGTGATGTAGCTTATAAATATGTTGAAGAGGATGGGACCCAGCGCTGATCCCTGCAGCACCCCACTGGTCACCCTTCCCTCCTCTGATAGTGTGCCATTTACTACCACTCTTTGTGTTCATCCTTGATGCCAGTTTTTTTAACCCAGCTGACAAACTTAGGGTCCATGCCTGTGTGTGCCAGTTTGTTAATTAGCCTCCTGTAGGGGACAGAGTCAAACGCCTTACTGAAGTCAAGATATACCACATCCACAGCACCACCCTGGTCAACTGTTGTTACCCAATCAAAGAACTCTGTTATATTTGAAGGAGAGGATTGTGTCATTATCTGAATCTAGTGGAGCACAGGATCCAAGGCAGCATGGATTCACAGCAGGAAGGTCACGTCAAGCACATTGAATAGATTTCTTTGACTGGCTGACCAGAGAGGTAGATCAGGGAAGGGCAGTGGATGTGGCCTACTTAGATTTCAGCAAAGTCATTGATAACATCCCACATTGAAGGTTGGCAAACAAGTTAGACAGTGTGGGGGTGGGTGCCAAGGTGATAACCTGGGTCAGAAATTGGTTGAGGGGCAAGACACAGAGGGTACTAGTGTATGGTGTTCAATCACAGGACAGAGAGGTGACTGGTGGGTGCTACGGGGATCAGTCCTAGGACTGGTCTTCAATGTCTTCATAAGTGACATTGTGGAGTGGCTGGAAGGGAAAGTATGTCTTTTTGTAGACAACACTAATATCTGCAATAGGGTTGACACCCCAGAGGGGTAGAAAAAATGAGAAAAACCTAAGCAGATTGGAGGAGTGGTCAGAAGTGTGGCAACTAAAATTCAATAGAAAAAGTGCAATGTCATGCACTTGGGGAGCATAAATCCAATGGAGGCATACAACATGGGGGGGGGAGAGATACTGGCAGCCATCAAGCAGGAATAGGACCTGGGAATACTCATATCAGATGACCTAAATGCAACCAAACAATGCGAGAAGGCAGTAAGGAAAGGCAGTGGGATGCTGGGGTACATAGGAAGAGGCATCACCAGCAGAAAGAAGGAGGTGGTGATGCTACTGTATAGATCACTGGTGAGTCCTCAGCTGGAGTACTGCATCCAGTCCTGGAGACCAAATCTCTGGAAGGACATAGACAGACTGGAGGCAGTCTAGAGGAGGGCTACAAAGATGGTGCAGGGTTTGCATGAAAAGCCCTACGAGGAAAGGCTGGGGGAACTTAATATGTATAGATGAATTTTAATGTCACTCCCAGTTGAACTGTTAAGTACATAGTTGTACATTATTGTATTTTATTATGTTGTCATTTGTTTTATCATACAGAGCCCAGATTCCTTGGAAATGGGCACTTTTATAATTAAAATATCTATCTATCTATCTATCTATCTATCTATCTATCTATCTATCTATCTATCTATTTCTTGGAGGAGAGGAGAGAGAGGGAGGGCATGATAGAAACTTTCGAGTACCTGAGGGGTATAAACAAGGTACACGAGAGTAGCATTTTTCACAAAAAGAAGATGTGCAAGAACAAGGGCATGATATGAAGTTAAGGTGGGGGAGGTTCAAGGGTAACATGAGGAAGTACTTTTTCACTGAAAGAGTGGTGGATGCTTGGAATGACCTCCCAAAGGCATGGTGGGGGCAAAAACAGTTAGGGAATTAAAAAATGCATGGGATAGACACAGGGGTTCCCTAGAAACAGAAAAGAAATGGTGAGCTGCAGATCAACTTGGATCTGTGGTTTGAAATAGGTAGGAGAAATGAGCAGACTAGGTGGGCCAAATGGCCCTTATCTGCTGTGAACTTCTATGTTTCTATGCCATACCGTTGACCATACCTCACGTTTTCTCAGGTCTGTGCTCATCCTTTTCAACTCCCTGGAGTGTTCACCTTATTGCAGATTTTGGGGTCATCCACAGCAAGCTAGACCTTCACTTCCAGCTCCCAGCAATGTCACTTATAAAGACTTTAAATAGGAGCAGTCACAGTACTGATCCCCAATCCCTGAGGCTCCCTTGTGGCCACCCTCCCTTCTTTGGAGTGAACTTTGTTTACGACCACCGTCTACCACCTATCCCCAAACAATTTCTTACCCAGATTACCACCTTTGGACCCACTCCTAAGCTATCCAACTTGTATTGTAGCCTCCTATGTGGAACAGAGTTGATAGCCTTACTGAAATCTAGGTAGGCAACATCCACTGCTCAAGCTTGATCGAATTCCTTGGTCACCAAGTCAAAGAAATCCATCAGAATTGTTTGACATGATCCCCCCCCATGAATTCATGCTGACTTAGGTCTTATAACCCATTGGATTCAAGATATTCCATAATCCTTTCCTTCAGCAGTGAGTGCATTACCTTCCCTACCATCAATGTCAGACTGACTGGCCTATAATTGCCAGCCTCTTTCCTGCTACCACATTTGTGAAGTGGGACTACATCTGCCCTCCTCCAGTTCTCTGGAACTACTTTTGTTTCCAAAAAGCTGTTAGACAGGACTGTCAGAGTTGCAGAAAGTACCTCCCTGAGCTTTCTCAGTACCCTTAGATGCACCCTGTCTGATCCCATTGCTTTGTCCACTTTCAGAGAAGCGAGTCTGTGATGAAAATTTCCCTCATCATGGAATTCAAGTTTACTGCCACCACCAGGTTTTTACCAGTAGGAACCAGGAAACCTGTTTCTTACCTCCTCCTTTGCACACGGTGAAGAAGGTCAACACAATAACTGTGGGTAGAGTGCCCCTTCAGAGACAGACTACAAGCAAAGTCCAGCAGAAATAACCAAATCACCTTAACAAATACACAGGCAGTCATTTGTTTTATCAAAATATGATTCTTTAATAAAAGACTACAAGTAGTTACAACAGGATTTATAGTCAGATGAAAGGAGTACAATTTATTAGAAATTAAAATAAATGGAGTTATACCAGATAGCTAGCAGATAGAAAAATCTGAGCTATTCTCACTCTACAACCTATTTATTTATCTACTGCTGTCTGAAAAAAAACACTATTCCCTGAGTTGTCTTTCTTACTAGAGCTTTAGCTGCAAGGCTCTGGATTTTCAGATGTTACTAGGTCCAAGAGAGGGAGCTGAACCTCATCTCTCTGTTTTATTCTTCTTGGCTGTGGGATGTTGTTTCACCCCTTTGAGTGACAGTCTACCACAGCCCCTCTTCCCCAAATGAGTGTGTATATGGAAGGATGACATCATCTGGGCCAGCTGACTTATAAACACATTCAGAAATTCTCAGTCCAATTTTATAATTGTATTTTTCAGGGTGTTGAAGGTGTGCAACCATGCCTCTGCCTTCCAGACTCACTGAAATGTTCAAAATGGCACTCTCCCATCTGCCTTCCAGGATCTCTAGCTACAGGTTCCCATGAGAAAATCTGTCTACAGCTGAATTGGCTAATTATTTCCTATGAGGCCTGCTTGGACACATGATATGGGAAGCCAGGTTTTATGCTCATGTTTGCAAAATAGCAAAACTTCTAACACAAGCTCCTGAATGGGCACACTCCTGGTCCCCTGCAGTCTGCGGTCAGCTTCTACAGCCATCGAACGCACCACTGAACCCCACTGGAGCTGAAGCTTGAAGGCCTCCAGCCCCTGAATGGGCACACTCCTGGTCACCCAGCAGTCTGGGCTAGCTTCTACAGCTGTTGACCGCACTGCTGAATCCCACCAGAGCCAAAGCTTGAAGGTATGCTGCCTTGCTGCTACTAAGAATCACTGCTGCCCTCTGGCATTGAAAGCCACTACAGTCATTGATCTATTTGCACTGTAGTCTGCTTCTGATTTGCTGCCCTGTCTCTCTTGCTATTTTCTACTGGCTAAGGCCTCTGTCCCCTGAACAGGCACACTTCTGGTCCACAGCGGTCTGCATCCAGCTTCTACTGCCATCGACCACACCACTGAACCCCACCAGAGCTGAAGCTTGAAGGCCTCCAGCCCCTGAACTGGCACATTCCTGGTCCCAGCAGTCTGCGGCCAGCTATTAGAGCCATCGACTGCACCACTGAACCTCGCCACAGCTGAAACTTGAAGGCCTCTATCCCTTGAATGGGCACACTTCTGGTTCCCAGTGGTCTGCGGCCAGCTTCTATAGCTGTCGCTTGCACCACTGAACCCTGCCAGAGCTGAAGCTTGAAGGTATGCTGCCTGGCTGCTGCTAAGAATCCCCACTCCTCTCCGGCATCAAAAGCCACTACAGTCATTGGTCCATTTGCACTGTAGCTGGCTTCTGATTTGCTGCCCTGTATCTCTTGCTATTGTCTACCGGCTACAGTGTCTTCCTTCTCCCTGAGGAAGCTTCCCCTTCTCTCGTTAAGCTCTGCCTGCTCTGTATGTTTCTTCTGCATGTAATTTGTTTTATTTGCTATTTACTTAAACTGTATCTGAGTAACACTGTTTACCATTTCCTTGCCTTGCCAATTCAACTGTAAAATTGTTTGTATCGATTTGTCTAACTAGACCAAGTACTATTTTGAATTGTACTGCATTCTGAATTTGTTTTAATCTGACTGCATTTTCTGTCTTGCCTCATCTTCTCCTTAGCTGCCTATCACCCTATTCTACTTTCTCCTATCTCCCTCCACTCAGTCTCTGCTCCCTCCCACCCTCCTATCCTCTTACCTAGACACTAGTACTGATCCTGCTGCTCCCCTATCTCCACCAAACAAGATGCTTTGCTTGCTGCCGACCCCCTCTCCTTTCACTTCCCATCTAGTTGTCCTTGTCTCTTTTGTTTAATCTGAGTCCTCCCGCCATTTAAGCCTTAGTCACTTGTCTCTTTTGTTTAACTTGAGCCCTCTCACTGTTTCAGCTGCTGCCTCAGGCCAGATTTCAAGATTTAAGCTAACCATCTTCTATTCTCCCTTCCTCTAGGCCTCCAGCCCTGAACCCCACTGGAGCCGAAGCTTGAAGGCCTCCTGTCCCTGAATGGGCATACTCCTGGTCACCCAGCAGTCTTCGGCCAGCTTCTATAGCTGTCGACCACACCACTGAACCCCCGCCAGAGCCGAAGCTTGAAGGTATGCTACCTGGCCACTGCTAAGAATCCCTGTTCCTCTCTGGCATTCAAAGCTGCTACAGTCATTGGTCCATTTGTACTGTAGCCTGCTGCTGATTGACTGCCCTGTCTCTCTCGCTATTTTCTACTGGCTAAGGTGATTTTCTTCTCCCTGAGGTGGCGTCCCTTCTCTCACTGTGCTCTGCCTGCTCTATCTGTTTCTTCTGCATGTAATTTGTCCGCCCACCCTCCCCAACCCTGACACTCTTTAAGTGGTCTTTTTGCCGTGATAGCTCCTCCCTTAATCTTCTTAGCCAATCATGGTACTCTCCCCCAGGCATTCTAGTGGTTCGCCCCTGCTACTCTTCCACTTTTCCTACTGTTCACTATCTCCCCTCTCCCTCCACTTTCACTCCACTCTTTGATCTATACTCTTTTCTTCTTTTTTTTAAATTAAGTATACTTTATTGATTCTTAAAACAGTTGTACAGGCATCCATAAAACAGGTCATATATAAGGTGCTGGATATACATCATCATGGACAATACAAATCAGTAGAAAGACACAGCACATGTCTAAACAGGAAATAAGTGCCTGTACCCCACCCTACCTCCCCACCCATCTCGGTCCACCCCCACAACACCCACCCCCACTCACCTGCCACAAATGTTAAATCTAAGGTACTTTCTGGGTATGGAATAATTTATATCATAGGAAAAAAAGTGGTTTGTATTAAACAGGGACACTTGTAACAGAAGGAGTGGGAAGGGATTAGGTTATCAGCAAACTAAGGAAAGGATCCCAAACTTGTTTATATTTTCCCAATCTGTTAGTCTTCCCAGCAATAACCCGTTCTGCTTGGAGGTCAAACATGATTTCCCTGAACCATTCAATATGAGAAAGAGAGACAGCACATCCAACCAGTGCCTGACTAGTACTTTTTTGGCCGGGCTGAGATTAAAGCCATGTATAATCTTTGAGTACAGCCTTGGAGATTAGTATAATCCCCTAAAATACAAATTTCAGGTGTAAACTTGTCAGAGAGGGAGAGCAACAGGTCCAGGTGAGATTTAATGCAGTTCCAGAATAGAGATACCTTATCACAACATATGCAGTAGATCCCCTTGAAGTTGTGAACACTTGGTACAAAGATTGGAGGGTAGCAGACCCATCCTGTATAGATTGACCAGGGTGTAATACAGGTTATCATTAATCTGAAACTGCATGTATCTATACATGTCCCATTTAAGGTATCTGTAGACATGTTTCCAGATTCTTGGCCAGATTCTAGGGGAAGCCGAGGTTGATAGGGACTGGTCCCACCAGTAACTTCTTTGCCCTTCTAGGCCTGCCATAGTAGTTTGTAAAAATGTGTAGGCATGGGTTATAAAATGGGAAGATGGGAGAGAATTGAGATACAGGGTTAGGGTAGCTGATAAAGTCTTAATCCACAGACCAGTGACAAACTGCTGCAACAACATGTGAGAGATCTGCAGATATTTAAAAACATGATTAGGAGACCAATTGTATAGAAGACAAACCTCCTGGAAATGCATCAGTTTGTGATTATTAACTAACTCATCCACTCTCTCAATTCCCATATTAGGCCAAAAAAGATTGGATTTAAGTGGTTTACCCAAGATTAGAAAATTAGGATTGTTGAAGAGAGGTTGTATTATATCTCTAGCCCCGGGAACCTTTAGAAGAATATTAAGTTGAGATTGTATTGACAAAAAGGAGCCTAGTGGAGAGACTTTCAAGTGAGTGGGAAGTTTATTTCCACATAGAAAGGGAAGAGCTCTTGGGTTCAATTCATGTGTGAAGCATAAGGACTGTTCAATGTCCAGCCAGAGAGGAGAATAGGATGATTCAGAGGAGTAGTGAGAGGGGAGCATCCAATACCACATTTTGGGGAAGTGTATGACAAAATAATATAGGTAGAAGTTGGGAGCTTACAGGCCCCCATCAATTTTCTGAGTGAGTTTATCATAACTTCACCTTGATTTTTTCCCAGCCCATAAAAAGGAAGAAATGACTTTATGAACTTGAACAAACCAAGAATTTGGCAGAGCCCAGTTATACATTTGCAATGGGTAAAGTATGAGGGGTAGGATGTTCATTTTTACTATGCTCATGTGACCCCACAGGGAAAGGGGTAGTAGGGACCAACGCTTGATATTGTTCTTTGTAGTTATTTATGATGCTATCCAGATTAAGTGCTTTCATTGTCTTGGTGGAAGAGTGAAGGAAAATGCCCAAATATTTAAGTTTATCTGATCGCCACTGTAGCCCCATATTGACCACTTCTAGTTTCTGGAAATAGTTATTGAGGGGGAAGACTTCGGTTTTACCAAGGTTCAATTTATAGAAATTGAACTAAATTGAGAGATGATTGTTAATGCTGCAGGGAGAAACTGAGAAGGAGAAGAGATGTGCAGTAATATGTCATCTGCATATGTGGAGAGTTTGTATTCTGAGTTACCTATTTTGATATCAGAAACTAGTAAGGAAGAGTTTAATTTTCTTATAAGGGGTTCTAGAAAGAGATTAAATAAATAAAGCATGAGGGGGCAACCCTGGTGAGTGCCCTGTTGTAGGGGAAAGGATGTAGAAAGTACCCCACTACTTTGCACGCATGCTGAAAGGGAAGAATAGAGTAATTTAATCCAATTTGCAAATTCCGGGGGGATTCCAAATTTAGGTAGTATGTAGAATAAATAGTCCCAGGACAACCTGTAAAAGGCTTTTTATGCATCCAACAACACCAAGGCAGCTGGAACTGGGGTATCTTTGGGCACAGAAAAAAGGAATGCTAGTTTTCTAAGGTGCTCAGAAGAGTGATGCCCCTTAACAAAGCCTACCTGCTCTGCACTTACCAGGGAGTACATAAAAGTACTAATCATAAGGCCAAAATTTTGGCTAAAATGTTTAGGTCTTCATTAATAAGAGAAATGGGTCTATAGTTATGTACAAGTAAAGGGTCTTTGCCAGGTTTCAGGAGGACAACAATGATGGTCTGGGTTAGGGAGGAATCAGAAATATCATTCTCATCAAGGTATTGGAATGTATCCAGAAGAATAGGTGCTATGATGTATTTAAAAGCTTTATAAAAGTTAGATGAAAAGCCATCTGGCCCTGGGGATTTGTCCAATGAAAGGGAATTGATGGCTTCCAGTATTTCTTCAACAGTGATGGGAAACATCAAGCTAGAGGCTTGTGCCTCAGATAATATAGGGAGGGTAATGTCACTAAGAAAGGAGTCAATCTGTTGGGAAGAGGAGAAGTTGGTGGGGCATATAAGGATTTATAAAATTCCTGAAAGGCTTCGCAAATGTCTTTAGGTGAGGTAAGAACAGAGCCTGAAGAGGAATGAATGGAGGTGATAATCCTGTCAGAAATTTGGGTTCCAATTCGAAGAACCAACAGTTTTCCTGCTCTTTCCCCTTGACCAAAATAAGTTATCCAAGATCTTAACATGAGAAATTTAGCTATTTCAGCCAGCAGCTGATTGTACTGAGCCCGGAGAGTTTCAGCTTTCTCCCAATCTTCCTCAGAAGATAGGGCAGATAGACTTGTCTCGGCTTTGGTAATTTGGTGCATTAAGGAGGAAAGAGTCTGCTCCCTTTGTTTTTTATGCTTTGATACTATTCATATTAATTTTCCCCTTAAAGCACATTTTAATGAGCTCCATAGAATATCAGTTTTAGGCACGGAGGGGGAATTATCCAGCATAAAATTAGATAGTAATTTTGTAAGTGCTGTATGAAATCTGCAGATTTTAGGATTTGATTATTAATTCTTTAGATCCTATCCCTTTGGATGTTAGGTATGAGATCTAAAAATAACTGAGCAATATGGTGATCAGAGAAGACTCTGGAGGAGTAGAATAAAGATGCGACTCCTGAAAGCCATTCCGTACTCACTAGGAAGTAATCAATACAGGAGAATGAGTGGTGAACTAGGGATTGGAAGGAATATTCCTTTTTTGTTTGGATAGATAATTCTCCCGGGATCTGCCAACCCTATTGAATGCATGAGTTCCTGCAGGGATTTCTGACCCTGGGATGGGGATAACCAGGATTGGCCTGATCTATCAAGCTTATTGGAAAGGACCTGAGTACAGTCCCCTCTGAGGATTATTGGAATAGTGGACCAAGGGGCTAATGTGGTAATTAGACCAGTAAAGAAATTTTGGTCATCAGAATTGGGTCCATAAATAGAACCCAGGATAACCTCAGAGTGATCTAAAATGGCTCACAAAATAATATAACGGCTTCCCAGATCTGATATTTTTGGAGAAGGTGGAAGGGGAGTCTGCAGACGATTAGGATGGCAGTTCCCCTTTTATGAGAATTGAGTCCAGAGCCAAACACCTGCCCCACCCAGAGCCTATGGAAGTAAAACACTGGGGTGGGTAGAAGATTTCTCTTGTAAAAAGATTACATCCACAAGTGTACTGCGAAGGTGTAGTAGTACCTTCATTCTTTTAGCTGGGGTTTGTGCCCCTTTCATATTCCATGTACAAAAGTGGTAACCAGACATAGTTATTTACTTGATATTGGAGTAAGATCCAAGCTCTCAAGGGAGTGGAAACCCAGAAAAAAGGAGTGGCAAGCAGAGACCCTATTATTTGTGGCAGTACCCCCCCGGAGACCAAAAAAAACTTCCAACCGCCTCCTAACCCCCCCAAACAGAAATTACCCAAAAATATAAGCACGAGTCCCACATAAACAAGATCAGTAAACGTCTAACAGAAGCCCCGTATGGGGTGACAATAGTGGAGGCTCAATCTCCAACTGTCATGACATGACTGTTCTACCCAGAATAAAGCATCCCAACCTACCCCCCATCACTCCAAAATTCCTGTAACAATCTAATAATTAGACCAATTAACTAGCTCAAGGATTAATTCTGATTATATAATCCAAATTCCACAACCAGAAGAGGGAATCTGATCCCATCTATAATCTACAGTCCTTCTAAAGATCTAAAGTCCTTCAAAAGTTTAAAGCTAGAATGTAATGAGCTGAAAGAGAACAGTATCACAAGCATGCTTTAGGAAAAGCCAAGGCTTATACCACACATCCAATCAATTTTAAACTGCAAGAGCTTAAACAACAACAGGCAGGACAAGACAATAAAAAGGGGGGGAAGTGGGAGGGGTAAGAGGGAGGCATAATGTATTAAATGGGGGTCCAGTTAAGACCAAGATATAATAATTTCAGATCATTAAATTAAAATGCATAGTGCAATCTGGTAATCTGATATGATCATCAGTCAGGCCTTAGCATGCCCGATCTACACAGTAACTTAAAAAAAAGGGATAGAATAAAGGAGAAACATGGAGGCGAGGAAAAAATTAAAAAGAAGGGAGAAAATCCATGAAGGAGGTGTGGGGAAGAAAAAAAGTCCAGGTAGAAAGTCTGCAAATCCAGAATGGCACTACAAGGTTCATAGATCTACTGAAATTGCTGCTCTGAGATGCATTGTGATTCTGTGCGACGGTATGCATGTTCGAGCTGCCGGTTGTTCGCACACTCGAGAGGCAAAAAATAGTTCTATGAGCCAGGGAGATGTTGAACAGGTTTGCAGGCTTATATATTCAGTTCCATGATGATGAACAAAAAAGGGAGACGGTGCAGAGCATTCACAGGGAGGTAATATCCAAAATGAAGGTCTGGAACAGCAAGGTGAAGACTAAGGGAGCAAACTGACTGTTGCAGCGGTGTAAAGGAGTTATCTCGGGGACACTACTATAGGAAGGGTAAGGTAATGGGACCCAAGGCAGGGAAACCAAGAAGAAAAAAAAAGGGGGGATGATAGAAACCATATAAGGTTAACGTGTTATACATCCACAAATATCTTCTGGACGAGCTAGCAAGAAATTTCAGACAAACAGGGCCACTTATTTGGGCTCAACGATGCGTGAACAAGTAGGGAACATAGTTGGAAGCTCATCTGCTGCTTGTTTAGCACTTTCAAAAGCTTGCCAGACACTTTAGTGTTGGACAAGTAATTTAGCCGGGTAGATTATGCAAAACCGGATTCCAGCAGCAGTAAACTTGGTAATGGCAGCGTGGTACTCCACTCATTTCTGCTGGGTAGCCACCGGAAAATTCTGTGAAAATCGGAGTTGAGCATCCTCCCAGCGAATCTCCTGCAGCTCCTTGGTTTTCATCAGGACATGCTGCTGATCCACACAACTAAGGAGACAGATGATGAGTGGCCTAGGCTTAGCCCCAGGAGGAGGTCATGTTTGACTTGGTAGACTGTGATGTGCGGTGGAGGGCCGGCTATCTTAACTAACAACTTCTGAACAAAAAGGACAGCAGAGGATCCTTCTGCTTTCTCCGGTAAACCAAAAATAACAATGTTGTTGCGTCTATTCCTTCTCTCGAAGTCTTCCATTTTGGTTTCCAGTTAGTGAAGCTTTTGTCATAGGACCACGATCTCGGGTTCTGCCCTGGTCTGTCAGTCTTCCAGGGAGAAGGTGCGTGCCGAGACATCTGAGATTTTCCTGTTGGTATCTTTCAGTTCCGTCTGGATGTCTTTGAGATCAGAGGCAAATTCTCAAAGAACTTCTTTAATGGAGGCCATCTCAGTGAAAAATTTGTCTTCTGACAGAGGGGCAGAACTAGTAGGTGCAGTTGTAGTTTTGCTGGAAGCCACGGCCTGTGTTTTGGACCTCTTAGCAGATTTATCAGGTGTCTGAGAAGGCGTCCATGCCAGGAGGGTCTGGCACATTTCAATTTCCATTATCAAGTTCGTCTGGCCTTAGTCGCTGTCGATACTGGTTAAATATCTGTGCTCAGGAGTCAGTAGTAGTAAGTTATTGGAGAAAAATAGTCAATTTCCTTCTGAAAGTCATAGAAGTTAAGGGTTTTGAGGTTAGGAGGGAGAGCAGAGCTCGTGAGCATCTTCTCAGGTCAAAGGCATCATGTGAGCCATCTATACTCTTTTCTTCATTCACTATTTCAGAATGTTGTGCCAACTCAATTTTGGAACCTGTGCTGATTCTTTTTGCATGGTTCTCACTGCCCCCTTGCTCCCAGCACTTGAATCCCCCACTACATGATATTCATGATTTCTCTTTCTTTAACCTGCTCTCAAGGCAGACAAAGGAATGTGACCTTACCCTCTTGCTGCTTCCCAGATGTTTCTCCATCCTTGCCCTTAGTACCTTCAGAAGATACCTGCACCACCCAACTGTCATCCAAGCTCCCTTCATCCACTGCAGCTCTGGTACATCCTCCTCCTAGCACTCCAACTGGCTGGCAATGTTGAATCAAACCCTGGCCCCCTGGATTGCCACCCATATTCTAATGCTGACTGGACTAATTTGAAAGGTCTCTGCATTACCCACTTAAATATTAGAAGCCTACAGTGCAATCATACTGACCTAGAGACTTGGATTACTCAGTATAGTCCTGACATTCTCTGTTTATCTGAGATCTGGCTCAAGCAATCTACCCCCGACTCTGCCTGCACCCTATCAAACTATACTAAGGTGTGATAGACAATCACCTAACAGAGGTGAGGAAGTTGTTGTTTTCCACAAGTCCCACCTGAATTTAGCTGTCTCAGCCATACCTACTCTCCTTTCATGTGAATCTATTCACACCATCCTTCTTCTTGGAACCAAGAAATTGCATATTATTTGTGCCTATAACCCGCCTCATAGAGGTATCTCAGACCTTGAGGAGCTTTTGGACTATGTTGCTCATGCCACTGGGCAAAATGAAAGTGCTAATCTTTGGTGATATGAACCTCAACTGGGAAGGTAAAGCACATAACTCTCTTCTTTCTCTGATTCAAAATCACAACCTTCACCAGCTGATCACAATCCTCACTAGAGTCTCACCCTCCTCCACCTCTAGCACAGTGATAGACTGGGTATTGACCAATCGTATTGACAGACTAGTAACTATTGGTACCCCTGCTGATGCTATCAGTGACCACTCCCCCAATTTCAGCTGCTGGAGCTCCTCCCCTGAACCCTCCCCACCACCACACTATATCTCTTTTAGAAACTTTGCCAATCTTGATCAAGCAGATTTCCTACTGGATATCTCCTCTGTTGACTGGTCCTTCCTTTATCAGACCCAGGATGTACAGGCTGACCTTGATTACTTCCTCTCCCAATTCATAGCCCTACAGGACAAATATACCCTTCTCACTATGAGTCGCTTCCATGGGAAACAAACAGATAGTTATGTAAAGTGCTCCTTTCCTTAATTCAAAAGAGGGACAAATGTTGGAAATGCTTTAGAACCACTGGTCTACTGGCCAGTTACAATGACTACAGGAAACTGCACAACATATGTAAAAAGAAAGTAAGGCTGGCTAAGAGCTCTCATTGCAAGAGACTCTTAATTGATGCTGCTGCTGACTCGAGAAAATTCTGGGCCCATTTTAAGATATTCCTAGGCTCTTCCCAATCTCAGACGGTAAACAATATGGTCCTAGATGGTGTACACTGCAATGATCCGGCAACTATTGCAAATGCTTACAACTCACTTTTTTTCAGATCTTTCCAAGTTCACTTCTTCATTCCCTCCATCCTTACATTCGCTAGGACCCACACCTAGCAGTGCAAGGCCAATGAGCACAATGTTTCATTTTAAATCTATACCTAGAATGGGTGTGCTAAAACATCTAAATGTCATCTCTGATACTACTGCCATTGGATTTGACTGCCTAGAGCCCAAGCTTTTAAAATTAGCTGCCCCTTTTATTGCCTCGCCTCTTGCTAGAATCTTTACTCTATCCCTCTTCCACAGCAAAATCCCTAACATTTGGAAAATCACCAGAATTACTCCTGTCTTCAAGAAGGGAGATAAAAAAGATATATTCAACTATAGACCAATAGCTATCCTCTCAGTTTTGAGCAGAGTCCTCGAAAAATTGGTTGCTTTACAAACTATTGAATATCTCAGTAAGTATGACCTCCTCTCACACGGTCAACATGGATTCCACAAAGGGTACAGTACAGTTACTGCCCTACTTAATTTCTGAAATGACACATTCAGTGCCATGGATTCTGGTCTCCTGACAGGTGCTGTCTTCATCGATCTTATCAAAGCATTTGATCTTGTAGATCACCCTTTCCTTCTTGCTACTCTCCTGTCATTGTGCTTCTCTCAACAGGCCATGAGGTGGTTTGATAACTATTTATCTAACAGAACCCAGATCATCAAATTCAACTTTGCTCAATCGGATCAAGCCTCTATCAACAAGTGTGTTCCTCAGGGCTCCATACTGGGCCCCTTACTCTTCTCCATTTTTATAACCCAGATTGTGCATGACACCCCTTCTTGCTCATCCTTGCTTTATGTGATGATCTGGTACTGTACTCTAGCTCAAAAAACATATCCGAGGTCAATGTCAGTCACTCTGCATCCTTTCACAATATTCAAACATGGCTCCTCAGACAGAAGCTTGTCCTCAATGAGAGTAAAAGTAAAGCAATGTTGTTTGGCTCATCATCCGGACTTGAGGCCAATCAGGGTCTTATGTAAATCTCTTGTCTGGATGGGTCAGTGCTTGAAATAGTTAGCTCCTTTAAATACCTAGGGATACTACTGCATGGGTCCCTTGACTTTGATCAGCATGTTCTAGCCACATGCAAATATGTTAACTGCAAGACGGGTTTGCTTATAAAACTAGCTGTGCTCTGAATCCATCTGTGAGACTGATTATTACCGGAGACATCCTACTCCCATTTATCACCTACAGTATGGCGTAGCGATCTATGTTAATGTGTCTAAAGCTTCTCTGCAGAGATAGGAAACTACTTACAATAATATCTGCTGTTATGTCTCTGGATCCCCTTGGTTAAAACATCACTGTCTACTCTATGCCAACCTTATGTGGCTCCCTCATGTGGTTCACATGTATCTTGCCCTTGGCTCTATTACTGATAGCATCATGTGATCCAATACCTCTATCGTGCTTGCTTCCTTACTTCTCCCCATATCCTCTTCTTATGGCCTTAGATCAGTTGAATGTGCCTTCCTGCTGGTACCAAGGTGTAAAACCACCATGGGGGTCTGTGCCTTCTCGCTAACTGCCTCTAAATACTGGAATGGACTTCCCCTTGAGCTACGGCTCACACCCACTCGTGCCCAGTTTAAGAAGAAACATCATTCTCTGCTCACCACTAGTGCCAAATGCAAATGTTTCAACCCCGAATATCTCGTCATCGACTACCTGAGCCTTAGGACTCCCCTTCCTACCTACATATCCTTCCCCTTATACATTCCTGATCTATTGTACTCCTGCTACCCTCCTCTGCTTGCGCTTGTCTAATTTTTCCCCTCTGCCTAGCTCATCTGCCTGTCATATGCCTCACCTACTCCCCTGCCTGCCCTCTATTGTTCTCTAAGGTCAATTATCATAATTTTTGCTCTACTTGCATTGTACCCTTGACCTCTGAGATGACTCAATAATGGTAAGATATCACTTATATTGGTATGACTTGTATCCTGTATGTGCTGCCAAGACTTACCTTTTTGTATTACACTTTACCATGTATTTTTGACTTTACCAACTGTATTATATGCTTACTCTATGTTACTGAGCATTGTCTATATTCTGTATTGTTACAATTACTGTCTTGTATTCTGTACCATTGCTTTGTAATCTCCTGGGTTGTGTCTGAAAATAGTCACTCCTGTGGCTAGTGCACCTAACCTGGTCAACAAAAACAAATAAATAAAAAATGTTTTTTTACAAAGGAGAATAACAAAAAAGAAATTAATAAATCACTCTGGTCACATGCCCATCACATCCCTCCCCACCTCCTCACCCCCATAAAATGAAGGCATGTCTCTTTTGGGCAACCCTCAAGAGACACTGCCATTCATGTAGGGCATAGGAAGTACCTAAAGGAACATATTATGCACTCATCCCCTGCCTTGAGAGTCCACCTGCATTGGCATTTTGCACCCCACTTCAGTGCTGAAAGATCATATTATATGACTGTTGTACCAAACTCCAGCACAATAACTTTGTGTTTTGCCCACTAGTCCTATGGAGCCATGTCAAGGGGCTATGATTTTTAACCACAGTGAACTCCCTCCCATACAGATATGATGGGAACTTTTGATGGGCCTACACTATTCCTACACATTCCCTTTTGATTGTGGCATATGACTCTTCCCAGAGCAGAAGCTTCCAGCTCAGATACACTATGGGGTGCTCCTTCCCCTGCAGTGTAACCTGGCTCAAGACAGCACCCAGCCTGTGGTTTGAGGCATCCACATGTACTGTGAATGTTAAGTCATAATTGGGGCTGGCAAGCATGGGTGACCCTCATAATGACTCTTTCAACCGTTGGAAGACAGACTCACTGTCCTCTGTCCAGAGAACTTTTTCAGGTGTTTTCTTTTTTGTCAGGTCTGTCAGGGGCTTGGCCACATCACTGTACTGTAGTGAGGGACAAACCTCCTGTAGTACCCGGCTGTTCCCAGATATGACCTTACCTGTTTCTTTGTGGCAGGGGTGGGCCAGACCTGGATGGCATCAACCTTTGATGGCTCTGGATGGATGGATGCATCTGCTGCCCACCCAGTGCTCAAGGTAAGGCACTTAAGCCATGCCTACCTGGCATTTTTCAGCCTTAACTGGCAGCCCTGCAGCCTTCAGTCTGTGGAACACCTCCCTCATGCACCTGACATGATCCTTCAATGTCTAACTGTAAATGGTTATGTCATTCATGTACGCCAGTGCATATTCACCTACCCCAGCCAGGTTGCTATCTACAAGCCATTGGAAGGTTGTGGGCGCACTCTTCATCCCAAATGGCATTACTCAGAATTTTAAGGAGCCATATGTGGTAACAAAGGCAGATCTCTCTCTGGCTGTGGGGGGGTTAACAGCACCTGCCTGTAGCTTTTCATCAGGTCTACTGTGGTCAGGAACCAGGCCCCCCCAGCCATTCCAAGGTCTCACCTGTTCTGGGCATGGGGTAGGTATCAGACTCTGTACAACTGTTGAGCCTTCAGTAGTTGACACAGAACTGTGTGGTACCATTCTTCTTGGGGATCAGGACCATGGGCTAGGTCCAGGGGATACTGAACTCCTGTATCACTCCATGGGTCAGCATCTCTCCGAGTTCCTCCAGCATGGTCTTCTTATCCCCCTTTGGTACACTGTAGGGGGACTACCACAGCGGAACTTGGTCCCCAGTGTCCATGTGGTGTTCAGTCATTGTGATGTACCCTGGATCCCCTGGGAACATGTCCCCAAATTCTCACAGCACCCCCTGATCTCCTTGGTCAGGACAATTTTCAGCTTCTCTGAGAGGGTGAGGTTATTCACTGAGGATCCTTCCTGGGCTTCCCCAATGAGGTCCACCAGGGGATCATCCTTGTTCCCCTCCTCTGACCAACTGCACACAGAGAGGACCATCTCTCCCTTATCATAGGAGAGCTTCATCATGTTCACATGATATACCCTCTGCCTATGCCTACTGTCAGGCATCCTTACTACACAGGTAACATCACTTGGCTTCCTGATTATGGAGAATGGGTCCTCCCATGTTGCCTGCAGTTTATTGTGTTGGACTGGGCAAAGTACCATCACTCGCTGTCCGACTTAGTACTCCCAGGCTCTGGCCCCATGGTCATACCAGGCTTTCTGTTGCTGTTGTGCACTGGTTAAGTGCTCATGGGTGAGGCCAGCCCTGAAATTTAGGATGTACTCCACAACAGTCTCCCATAGGCATCTCCTTCTCTGAGATCCTGCTTGTCTGGGGGAAGGGAGCAGATGGACGGAAGGTCAGAGAAGAAGAGATAGGGGAGCTAAACACATGGCTCAAGGGCTGGTGCCAGGAAAAAGGACACAGATTTGTGGGGAACTGGCAACAGTTCTTGGAGCGAAAGTTCTTTAAATTTGATGGACTGCATATGACTAAGGAAGGAGTCAGTGCACTGGGGCAGAAGTTTGACATCTTTGCAGAATATTTAAACTAGCAAATAGGGAGAGGGGTGCAGCACCCCATACATCAAATGGGAAGAACACCCCTCCCCCCTCAGCTAGTGGTCAAACAGGGATTCAGCATGTTTGCAGTTCATTTGCATCACCAGGTAAGGAAAAAGGTCCGCCTCCCCATATGATGCACAGGGGTAATGCCAAACCTCACCCAACAACTAACACACCAAAATCTGGCCAATGGAAAATCATGTACACAAATGCTCACAGCCTGGGAAATAAGATCCCAGACCTGCAGGCAATAATGTCAGAGGCTAAACTGGACATAGTAGCAATTAGTGAGACATGGTTTACCAGTAACCACACTTGGGAGACTTCAGTACCTGGCTATGTATTGCTCAGAAGAGACCGAGGTGCAAAAAGGGGAGGAGGAGTAGTCCTGGATGTCAATGAAAATATCAAAGCTACAGAAATTCAGAATACACATAAGGAGCCAGAAGAACTGTGGGTCATCCTGGAAACAGGAAATGGGACAGTCATAAGAACTGGGGTTGTCTACAGGCCCCCAGACCAGGGGAGGACATAGACACATTACTGTTAGAAGATATACAAAACATGACAGCTAAAGGGGAGGTTCTGATAATGGGAGACTTCAACATGCCAGATACAGATTGGTCAATACCAGCAGGAACATCTGCCAGAACTAGACACATAGTGTATTCGCTGCGGGGGGGCTCAACCAACTGGAACAGCAACCCACAAGAGACAGGGCTATCCTAGATCTAGTACTGACTAACAAGGAAGGGATCACAGATCTCCAGGTAGAAGGTCACCTGGGGGCCAGTGACCATCACATGGCATGGTTCAATTTGGCTACTACATCTAAATCATCCCATTCCAAGGCAAAAATACGGGACTTCAGAGGAGCTGACTTTGATAAGATGGCCAACAGAGTTAAGCTAGCCCTGGCAAAAAGAAACACAGGTGAGGGGGTACAGGCAAAGTGGGCAAGTATTAAGGATGCAATACTTGAAGCAACATCCCATTGTGTTAGACAGAAAAGGAAGTGCAAAAGAAGAAGGAAACCACTTTGGTTCTCAAATAAAGTAGCAGAAAAGGTCAGAGCCAAAAGGATGGCCTTCAGAAAATATAAGGGAACACAGCAGGATGAAGATAGGGAGGCCTACCAAACTGCCCTAAGGGAAGCAGGGAAGGCAGTAAGGCAGGCAAAGTCCCAAACCGAGGAAACACTAGCATGAACAGTAAAAGAAGGTGACAAGACTTTCTATAGATACATTAGTGAAAGGAGAAAGTCCAGAGGGGGTATTGCTAAGCTTAATGGAGAAAAGGGAGCATGTAAGGAGGAGGACCTTATAAAGGCATCGATCCTAAATAGATACTTTTGCTCAGTATTTACTGAAGAAAGGTAGGGCAGGGCCCACAGCTCAGCATCATGGACACAGGGGGGAAGGAGGTGAGCACTACTCCCTTCACAAAAGAAAGGGTCCTACAAGAGCTTGCTAAGGTCAGGGTGGATAAGACAATGGGACCTGATGGCATACATCCCAGGGTACTTAAAGAGCTAAAGGTGGAACTAGCAGAGCCATTAACAGAACTGTTTAGTGAGTCTCTGAGCACAGGAGAGGTCCCAGAAGACTGGAGAAGGGCTCATGTGATCCCGCTCCACAAGAGTGGTAGCAAGAAGGAGGCGGGGAACTACAGACTAGTCAGTCTTACCTCAGTAGTGGGCAAGATTATGGAGGCACTCCTTAAGGAAAGGACAGTGCAACACCTGGAATCCATAGGGCATAGGATCCAAGACAGCATGGGTTTACAAAAGGAAGGTCCTGTCAAACTAATCTCATAGATTTCTTTGACTGGGTAACCAGAGTGGTGGACCAAGGGGGAGCAGTTGATGTCACCTACCTTGACTTCAGCAAAGCTTTTGACACTGTTCCACATAGAAGATTGATAAATAAGCTGGGTAGGCTTGGGGTGGGTCAGAAGTTGGTCAACTGGGTGGCAAACTGGTTGTCGGGCAGAAAACACAGAGTGGTGGTAAATGGTATACAGTCAGAAGAGATGCAAGTCACAAGTGGGGTACCTCAGGGATCAGTTCTGGGGCCAGTCCTCTTCAATATCTTCATTAGTGACATTGCAGATGGACTAGAGGGTAAGACTTGTCTGTCTGCAGATGACACCAAGATGTGCAACAGAGTAGATGATCTAGATGGGGTGGGCAGAATGAGAAGAGATCTGGATAAATTAGCAAAATGGTCAGAAGAGTGGCAATTGGGATTTAATGCAAAGAAGTGCAAGATCATGCACATAGGGAAGAGAAACCCTGAAGCCACCTATCGGCTGGGAGGGGAGTTGCTGACAGTCACAAAGGAAGAAAAAGACTTGGGCATCATCATCACCGATGACCTGAAATCATCCAAGCAGACCTCTAAATCAGTAGGTAAGGCTAGGGGGATGTTAGGGTGTATTAGTAGGGGTATCACAAGTCGTAAGAGGGAGGTAATAATCCCTCTTTACAAGACACTGGTTAGGCCCCATCTGGAGTACTGTGTGCAGTACTGGAGGCCACACCTTCACAAGGAAATTAATCAAATTGAGGCAGTCCAGAGAAGGGCAACCAAAATGGTGCAGGGACTGCATCAGAAGACATATGAGGACAGATTAACGGAGCTCAATATGTATACCCTTGAGCAAAGGAGGGAGAGAGGTGATATGATCGAAACATTCAAACAACTCAAGGGCATTAACAATGTGAAAGAGTCTAACATGTATAAATATAAGAAAAATAGCAGGACAAGAGGACACAGCATGAGAATAGAGGGAGGCCAATTAAGGGGGAATGTGAGGAAATTCTTTTTCACAGAAAGAGTGGTGGATGCATGGAACAGCCTTCCTCAGGAAGTGGTGGCTATGAATACAGTGCAGGGCTTCAAACAGGCATGAGATAGGCAAAAGGGAGCAATACAGATGAATATGGATAGATAGGTCATTGACAGTGTAAAGGTGTGTGGCACATTCATAAGGTAGAAAAAATGTGGGACTGGATGGGTCTTGCTGTCCTTATCTGCCGTCGGCCTCTATGTATGTTTCTATGGTAGCATTAATCCAGATAGCATGCCAAAATTCAGAGGTTTTATTTAATTTTAGTGCTGATCTCCAGTAAAAAGCCTCGGGAGAGATCGCTGTATTCCCATGGGAACACAATTCCTTATATAACCCAGCGACTGGTTTAGGTCGATAAGCTTAGACATTTATATCACTAAACCGGGCTCCTACTTTAGAGTTCCACAGGGCAGGGCTAAGGAGATGAGTCACTGCAGACTGGATTTGGATCAGCTTAAATGTCTCTCTGAGAGGTATAATACATTTTGATTTCAGTCTAACAGGAGACAGTACGTGGTCTCCCACGATTAGGTCTTGGAGAACAAGTCCTGCCAATGGAGGACAAAAGGATGCTGGAATAGGCTTTCCATCTATGCGTATATTAGGATTATTTATTAATGGCTGAGTGAGATCTTTTGCTGGCGACCACCCAGATTTGCTGCATAATTGTATATGGGCTTGCAGATCCCATCCCAGTTGCAAGTTCTTAAGATCTCTAGGGAAAGTAGCTAAGGCCAGATTTGGTAGTACTTTACGGGGAAGATAATAACTTTTCAAGAGTGACTGCTCAATTTTCAGCCAGTCTGGGGAGTCATCTGTATAATGCTCAGATAGGTCATTTTTAAAAAAACTTGGAGCTGTGGATTGCCAAATAATATAGAAAAAAGTTTGGTAGCTGCAACCCTCCTTTTTTCTTAATCCTGGCCAGCTTAGAATAGGCTCTCCTAAGGGGTTTTCCAGCCCATAGAAATCTGTAACATAAGGAGTGCAACCCGGTAAACCATTTAATGGGTAGGTTTATGTTCAGCATAGTCAAGGGGTATAAGAGGCAAGGAAGCACCATCATTCTAACCACATTTATTCTCCCCCATAAGGAAAAGGGCAAGGACTGCCAATGCTGGAGGTCCTATGACAGACTTTTAAACACTAGATCAAGGTTCATTGTTTTTAGTTTGGAAAAGTTACGGGTCACTTTAATACCCAAGTATGGTAATGCAGTGGGTTCCCATTGCAAGCCCATTTCCATTACTAGGGGTTTAGTACAGGAGGGGGATAAAGAGTAAACTATTGTTTTATATCTGTTTAAACTGTAGCCAGAAAATGAACTAAAAGCATTAATAATTCCAAAGACCTCGGTCAAGGATGAGTGCCAATTAGCCAAATGTAACAACAAATCATCTGCAAAGGCAGAAATTTTATATTGTTGATCTTTTATTGAAACACCCTGAGCTTTATTTTCTAATTTCAACCTGCGTATTAAGGGTTCTATATAGAGATTAAATAAATACGGAGATAGGGAACAACCTTGCCGCATCCCACTGACAAGCCAAAACACATTCAAAATCTCATTGTTACAGGATATCCAGGCGGAGGGACATGAAAACAGTACCTGCACTTTTTGAATATAGTCTTCTGGGAACCCAAATTGCTTAAGAACTGCAAATAAGTAAGGCCAAACAACCCTATCTAAAGCTTTCTCTGCGTCTAGGGTGACCAGAACTGTTTCCAGAGCTGGATCCCCAGATGCAGAGAAGAGATAGAAAAACTTCCTAAAATGATCACTCGCATTATGGCCCAAAATAAAACCCATTTGCTCAGGACTAATTAGAGTAGACCAAACTGCAGACATGTGTTTAGTTAAGATTTTTGCATATATCTTTACATCATTATTGATTAGAGAGATAGGATGATAACTTTCCGGTTTCTAAGGTTTTTTTCCAGGCTTTAGAAGTAAAATAAAGCGGGCCTCAAACAAGGATTTTTCCATGATCGGTGTAGATGACCAAAAATTAAAGACTGAGGTTAACAGTGGGGTTGAGGTTGGCAAGAAGGTTTTGTAAAACAAAACTATATACTCGTCCGGACCTGGGGCTTTTTCCAATGTACTGAGATTATGGCTTGATGAACTTCCTGTTCTGTAATAGGTCCACTTAACTTCTTTTGGAAATCCAGGGTAAGACTAGGCAGATGGGTCTGGTCAAGGAATTGTATGATTTGAGGGTTATCGGGCAACCTAGGACTGGAAGGGGTATACAGTTTCTGATAGTAAAAATGGAAAATTTCCAAAATCTCTTTTGCGCTTTCAGCAACAGTTTCAGTGTTGAGGTATGCTAAAGCTGGAATCAACCGAGATGAGCTGTGCCATTTTAGTTGTATAGCCAATAGCTTGGCATCTTTTTCACCCTGCCCGATATAGGTGGCTTTCATGTGAGAGGTCGCCTTGTCCACCCTGTCCAGCAAGTAGGTCGCATATTGTGTTCAAAGTCTTGCTAGTTTGTTGCGATTTGCCTCTGATGAGGCTGGAGAAAGAGACCTCTCAATAGCCCTAATTCATTTGAGCCAGGTATCAACCTGGGACTGAGCTGCCTTTTTGCAGATTGTGGTGAGACAAATTAGCTCACCCCTCCAAGTAGATTTCAATGCCTCCCAGGGGATATCAAGGCTAGAAACAGAATTGCTATTCCAGTGGATGGTTTGTTGCAAAAATCCTCATAATCTTTCCACTAAAGCCTGGTCTTTAAGAAGAAGATTGTTAAGGGACCATGTATGGGGGTGAATAGAGAATTGGGAGAATTCTATGACTACTAGAACTGGGGACTGGTCTGACATCACTCTAGGGTGTATCATACTGTCTCTTACCTGAGATAGCAATGTTTTACTTATAAAGGAGTAGTCCAGCCTAGAGAGGACTTTGTGAGGGACTGAATCAAAAGTAAAATCCCTAGTAGTTGGATTTAAAGTTCTCCAGGGGTCAGCCAATCCTAAATTATCAGTTAGTTCCCTTAAGGCTCTCTGTGCAGGGGAGAGATCCACTGAGATCCTATATGATCTGTCAATATCATTAGCAAAGACCAAATTAAAGTTCCCTCCCAGTACACAAGGTAAATGAGATAACAGTGCCAATTCTGACATCACCTTCACAAAAAGGGTGAATCAATATTAGGACTGTAAATAGTGCCAAAAACTAACTCAATGCTACCTAGTACCCCTTCTAAGAATAGAAATCTCCCTTCCAGGTCTTTTATTCCTTTGTGCATTGAAATGTCAAGGATTTAGCAAATAAAATGGCCACCACTGCTTTCCTGGAGCTGTTCCCTGCATAGTACACTTGGCTCACCCACAACTTTTTAAATAAGGCAGCATGGGTTTCAGGGAGGTGAGTCTCATGTAGGAATACCACCTGTGGGGAAAATCTGGATAAATGCCGTAATATTGTGTATCTTTTCTGGTTGTCTCTACCACCGTTGATGTTCCAGGTTATAATTCTAATCCCCTGAGCCATAACTCATGGCCTTACTTATAGTAGGTATACCCCTTAAACCTATAGGTGCTGGGTTATCCCCCACCCCATCCACCCACTCCTCCCTAATTTACAAAACCCAATTCCTCAATTAAACTGCAACGTAAAAAAATTAGCCTAAAAACCCCAAAATTAACCACTAACACATCTCCTGGCCTTGAGCCAACTCCAGTTTAACTGGTCCTGGTGCAATCTACGGAGGCTCCAGGTCCATGGTAGCCTAAAAGAAAAAGGAAAATAATCTTCAGTGGATTATAGCAAGAACCTTGGTATCCACTCACAATGCAGCAATTTTTGCCTCAAGTAATTACTTCACACCCTTAATCTATTATTTAAGAGAGAATGCAGCATTTTAAACCTAGGACAACCATCTTAAAATACAATACTATGCCGCAGCATCACACTAACATAGTGGATGCTCCATATAACCCTATTAAACCTCAGGCTACTAATTTAATTGAACTAGATGAAAGAATATAAAGAAGTTGCTATTCTTATTGTACCCTCAGGAACTTTATAGTAAAACTAAAAAAGGGGGTACACATTATTAGTAAGTTAAACAAAATACACAGTTGTTCCCCATTCTATACTGAACCAAATGAATGCAGGGGAAAAATCAGAAACCCTGAGTTAACATTTTAACAGTTTAAAACTTTTTTCAAGTATGCATTCACTTTGTATACAACCCCCTACCAGTAATAGTAAAACAATCAGGAAATGCAGAACATTCTCAGCAACAAGTTCCTAACAAATTAACTGCGTATAACAACAGTAGGCTCTTCACGAGTGTATGAACAATCACAGTTGTGTTTGCGCACTGGTATTAAACGAAAAAAAAAACTGAAAAATGCAGTCACTAGGGGGCCTTCCATGTCAATATACAATTCAAGTCTCTTTACTGAATAGAACTAAGGGTAGGGGCCCAGAACCTTCATCCCCTCGAGCCCATCTGACAATGTAGAAGATAAGGTGTATCACAGCTGCTACTGTGCCTTTCGCTTCTAGGAAAAATGAGAATACAACAACAAATAAAGTCTTGTTAAGGTCCCCAAAGTTACCCCTTCTGCTGAGCTTAAATAAAAGTCTGAATCAAGATACAGTAAAAGTTTTTAACAGTCCAGTTTTCATTTCATCCTGGAGAAATAATCCAACTACAGTATTCTGAACCAATGATGTATCAGAAAGGTCCCTTCAGGTTTTAAATAGGTCTGGAAGCAGCTCCACTAGCTCCCGTTGTGCTTGCTCTGCTGTTTCAAACTTAAATATACCTTTTTGTGCATGTACCTCAAGCCTAGCTGGGTATAACAGTCTGTGTTTCACATGTGCAGCCCACAGCTTCGACAAGATGACTCTGTATGTCTGCCTTGCTTGGCATACTCACAGTGTGAGATCAGGTCTGATCTTTGGGGTTTTACCCTCTCATTGCACAGCAGCAACTTGGTGAACTGCTCTTAAAACATGGTTGTGGTCTAAGTAGTTCAGCATCCTGAAGATTACTGGACGTGGCGGTCGAAAGGTGGAGGTTTGGCGCACAGTGCCCTATGCCCCTATTCTATAACATAGGTGGTGCCGTTAGGGCTTGGTCCAGCTATTTTTGTGCAGAATTTTTGTAAAAAAGCCATGACATTAGGTCCTTCTTGATCCTCTGTCAGGCTGAGGATAACTAAGTTGTTTCTCCTGCACTGACCTTCAAGGTCATCTACTTTGTCCTCCAATTTTCCCAGTCTACGGTTGACGGCAATCTTTGTCGGCTCGGACTTGACTTGTTTGTCTTTGATAGATGAAACTTGTGTTTCCACATCAGACACCCAATGTGCTACCTCCTGCATGGTAGGTTTTAATTCTTTTAGGTGATCTAAAATCGCTAGCACAGCAGCTTTTATAGTGGATACCTCCAGGGCCATGTTAGATATGGTGTTCGATTCTGGGTCTGGAGTCAGCATCGAGGCGGGGGGTTGTGTAGGGGAATTGCTTTGGCATGGTTGCTTGGCCTCCAGGCTGGACAATGGATCCTCATCGGGCCCCTCTAAGATTGCAGGGTTCTCTGCATTCCCCAGGGGGATTTCCAATGGTGAAACTGCCATCTTCTCCCGACAGCTTATACATTCTTGATAGGTCCAGAAGAAACAGTGACTTTGCTGTTTTCTTGCTGTTTTTTCAGCAAAAAGGCCCCACAGAATCAGAGCACTGTAGAAAGCTAGCTACTCTGCCATCTGCATCATGTAACTCCAAGCCAGTTAATATTTAGGTCACCAAGTAAGATTTGCTCCATCTTAGGGGGCAAGGAGGTAAGATGATCAAGGAGGGATTGGAAGGCAAGATGTTGGTGCCTAGGAGGAATGTAGGATGCAGTAAGATATAAAGGTGCTCTAGAGGGGTCAGGGGTATGTTTGAAGGAGATGGCTTGGGTGCCGTGACTGACCTGAGGGGTGGGGAGGGCATGCCCTTGGATTGAGTTGTGGAGGTATATGGCACAACCCCCACCATGCTTAGATATTTGATCCGCCCTAAAAAGCGTATACCTAGGGAGGGCAACAGCAGCATCAGTAGTGGCCTTGGTAAGCCCGGTTTCAACATTAGCCAAGATATTAGGCTGATGTAAGCAGTCTAACTCTGTAAATCAGGGAATTTCTTTAGCAAACTGCATATGTTCATGGATGCAAAGCACAGCGAATGGGGCACCGGAGTGTGAGAAGGGTTAATAGAAGGGGACCCAGGATTAGGGTGAACATTTCCAGAGATCATCAGGAGGAGAACAAGGATCCTTTGAGTGGCTAGGTACTGCATGCGGCGGGAAGGGGAGGTGCAAGAGGAGAGGGTTGCCAAGGTAGTGACAGGGATGGGAAGGGAGTGAAGCGCAAAGAAGGCAAGGAGGGTGGGCACGGGGGGGCAGTGACAGAGTGGTGGGTGGCAGGTGAGATGGTAGGGGATGGGGAGGCTGGGAGTGGAACAGAGTAGGTGAGAGATGGTGGAGAAGGGAGGAGAGGGGAATTAGGTATACAGAGGTTTTAGAGGGGAGGGAAGAGTAAGGAGCGAGAGGGAGGGGGTTATGGCTAGAGAGATTGCTTGGAGGAAGAAGGGGGATTAATGAGAGGAGGAGCAGAGCAGGAAAGAGGTAGAGGGAGGCAATGTGAGAAACAGGAGCATAAGACACCATGATAGCTATGGGAGGAAGCAATACAAGGGGGAACAAAAGAGATGAAAACAGTAGGTTTGACCAGATGGTACAGTGGAAAGGTCACCGATTGTGGTGCAAATGGTCCTGGGGTGGAACGTGACAGGGCAAGATAGAAGAGCAAAGAAGTAAAGGTGAGGGAGTGGGAAAAGGGGGCAGAAATCAGGAAAAAATAGGTAGAAATAGTGACGCCTAGTGGTCAAAAAAGGAAGAGCCCCATAGGTGAAGACAGAGAATGAAAGTGGGAGTGGAAAGTGAGGAGAGTAAATAGGAAGGAAGGCAGTGAGGGAGAGAGGGAAGACAAAAGAGAGAGGCTGGACAGAGAGGAGTGACTGAGAAGAGCAGGAACCAACAACGTCGCCCTCAAGTGGAGGAACAGTATAACCTGCAAATGGCAAAGTAGGGACTTAGAAAAAATAAAGGCAAAGGCAAATCAAGAAGTCACATGACATGGGGAGTTCCTTAAATTAAGCGATGGCCCAGGGTGGGAGGGGCAGTCAATGCGTAGCATCGATGGGCTAACACCCCTCCCAAAGGAGCTCTTCCAGGAGGCTGCTGAATTACCTTTAGGGCTCCATAGTCCTGCTGTGCTCCCCAGGAGTTGTGCTGTGCTGTGCTGTGTACTGTGTGTGTGTGCTTGGGGAGTGGGGTTCCGCAGCCTGTAATAGGGAGATAGAACAAAGGGAATGTGGATTTGGGGTCTGGCTGGAGAGAGAGAGTAGGCCGGGCCCTAGTGAGCATGTGCAAACTGGCACCCTGCAGGGGAGTGGGGGAGGGAGAGAGAGAAAGGAGCTGACAATGTCCTTGAGTAAATGCTGGAGAAATTCAACCAAGAGGTGGGCCTGCAGCAATACCAGCCAGCCTCCAGAGTCAGTACTATGCTATAAAGTAATACAATAGACTGTGCCTAGCACAAAGATGTAGGCAGGCATACTCACTGTACACAGTTTTTTTGAGTACCTCTCCCAAACCATATACCTTTTTGTTGCCATTATCATTCCAGTCTGGAGTTTTAGAATAAGGGTAGGCCACTGAGTAGTGTCTATATCTGATTTAACTTGTACTGTTTATGACGTAGATCTGTATACAACCTGTTTAGAAATTAAATGAGTCATCTGACAATAATCTGATTTTTTTAATGGGGTCAGCAGTTGGAGACAGCAGTACATTTCCAGAATTGGGGAGGGGGCAGCAGTTGGAGAGGATGTGCACGCTTTTTAAATGGGACGGGGCAGCAGTTGGGGAGTGTGCGGAGTGTGCGTACAAATGGAAATTTCTAGCTACACCCCTAACCTAGCAAGCAGTACATTAAATAACTACTTAAATATTCAAGTCATAGGACAATCAGACAGACTATTGGTATGCTGTGCAGAGCTGAAAACTTAATTAAAATGCTCTAAACATATATTAAGAGCCTGCAGGCCCTAATTCAGCAGACAATACCAAACAGTGAGCTGAAAACTTAGAAGGCTCTAAACACATCCTAAGAGCCTGTAGGCACTAATTCAGCAGACAATAACAAACAGTGAGACAGAGTACAACTCATCAGGCTCTAAGAGAGCTCAGATGTACACAGCAATGCTGAACACACAGGATGTCCAGAGAGTCTGTGTGTCTTAAAGCAGCAGAAGAAATGGTTGAGAATCCAGGCAGATAGGGTAAATCTTGAACACCAGAAGAACAATCAGTCAGGATAGAAGGTCAGAAAATACACCCATCCCAAAGGAGCTCTTCCAGGAGGCTGCTGAATTACCTTTAGGGCTCCACGGTGCTGCTGTGCTCCCCAGGTGCTGTGCTGCGTACTGCCTATGTGTGCTTGGGGAGTGGGGTCCTGCAGCCTTTGGGGCTCTATGGTCCTGCTCTGCTCCCCAGGTGCTGTGCTGTGCTGTGTACTGCTTGTGTGTGCTTGGGGAGTGGGGTCCCACAGCCTTTAGGGCCCCATGATCCTGCTCTGCTTCTCAGGTGCTGTGCTGTGCTGTGTACTGCTTGTGTGTGCTTGGGGAGTGGGGTCCCACAGCCTTTAGGGCCCCATGATCCTGCTCTGCTTCCCAGGTGCTGTGCTGTGCTGTGTACTGCCTGTGTATACTTGGGGAGTGGGGTCCCACAGCCTTTAGGGCTACATGGTCCTGCTCTCCTCTCCTGGTGCTGTGCTGTGTACTGCCTATGTGTGTTTGAGGAGTGGGTCCTGCAGCCTTTAGGGCTCTATGGTCCTGATCTACTCCCCAGGTGTTGTGCTGTGCTGTGTACTGCCTGTGTGTGTTTGGGGAGTGGGGTCCCACAGCCTTTAGGGCTCCATGGTCCTGCTCTCCTCTCCAGGTGCTGTGCTGGGTACTGCCTGTGTGTGCTTGGGGAGTGGGGTCCCACAGTCTTTAGGGCTCCACGATCCTGCTCTGCTCCCCAGGTGCTGTGCTGTGTACTGCCTGTGTGTGCTTGGGGAGTAGGGTCCCACAGCCTTTAGGGCTTCATTTTCCTGCTCTGCTCCCCAGGTGCTGTACTGTGTACTGTCTGTGTGTGCTTAGTCCACCTCTATTCTGTCAGCAGTGTTGGGTGAACGTTGTGCTGCTCACTTCCTGTTGGCTCCTTAAAGGAACAGCTACAGCAGTCACCATGTTAATTAAAAACATTACTGCCTCAAACTAGGTTGTGTCATTGCTGTACTATTTGTTTGACTCTCCATTTATTTGATAACCCTCTTGCTTGGTAATGCTTTATCTAACTGTTCTCATTATAAGGATTATTTAAGCACAAGAATTGTGGTTCTTTTTATTAGTTCCAGCTTGATGCAAAAAGAAGACAGCTTCTCATGGAAGATGTTGGCATGATCTCATATTCCTTGCAAAATGGTACCCTCAAGTTGTAAAATACAGAAATGACTTGCATAGGTTTTCTTTTTTTGTGTGTCTTTTTTTGGATGCCTCACTGTACTTCACTTTGTTATAAAATACAGCAAATTTAGTATATATTCAAAACTGCACAGATCTTTAAGCTTAGTGTCAAGCCCTGCTGTCACAAACATTAGCAGTTCATATGTATGACTAAGGTGTCTTGATACTAGTGCACTTCATCGTTGACGAAAGGGACTCTTTCTCATTGATGGGTATAATATCCAGGATTTAAATATACAAAAGTACAGGTGCTGATGAAAGGCACATCACTAGCTCAGTCTTCCTATATCACTAAAATGGGCAATTATTTATCAAACAGCATAGGTACTACTTGGAAATGACCCAGGCTTAGCTCCAGCTCATCATTTTAGGGTTGCTCTTCTCATCAGTTGATGGCTCAGATTACTAACAATACCACAATAGAATAGGTTGTCAGTGCATATTCCAGGCTAATAATATTCAGCCCTCGAAAGACTATGGGGGCATATGTATCAAAAATAGCATTACTGGACACTAAATATGATTAACTGGTTCAATTAGATAGCCACTTGATGGCTGGCTGTCATTTGGACCTATGGGGTCAAGCAGTGTAATAAAATTTATACATTCACCTCTCCTAAACTTGATTCAGTTGCCACAAAATAGCCAGCTGTGACATATACCCCTTGGTAAACAGCACATAAAGTTACCTTGCTCTCCCTTTTCTTTCTATTGTTTAAAGAGGTATTGGAACAGGCTGAGTTCTAAGGTATTAGACACTCTTCTGTTTGATGACTTCAAGGAGCTGGTACTGGCTTTAACAATCCAAAATCACTTAGCATAATAAATAAGAAATAAGTTGTCCCTGCACTACTGACATATGGGTTATGAAGTGTCTGTATACCACAGCTCAGTACTTGTTATAACATATACATTTGCTATATATTTTTAGAAAATACTATTTGTTCAGACAAAATAGAGCCTTTTGATCAGTGTAGGGACTCAGCAGCTCACTTATAATAGATGTGCAGTATAACATCACTTTACAGAAAAATAATAGGTGTGGCAGATGGCTATCACCGATCTCCTAGTCCATCTGACATATCTTGGTCTTGTTGACCCTTTTCTCTAACCTGTATTGATTTACTATATCTTTCCAATACTAAGTAGTATAACTCAGGTTAGCTGTGTTAGTAAAAAAGCTCTTACTTTATTGTACTATTAATAATAGTGTTCTGCTATATTGTTGTCAGTCTTGAATAAGAACTAGGGTTATATTTAATGTATTGTTAACACTGTTCTAATTGTTAGTTGATCCACTGTTTTAGTACAGTCACAGACATTTAGTATATCTTTACATTCCGGTTTGGCCTATTTTCAGGTTTCCTTAACCCTCTCTGTAAATAACTTACATTCTTTTGGTGGTTCTTTTGTTAACCTAAAAAAATGTCAAGACCTCACTCTAATGTAAAGATTGTTACTTGGAACATCAAGGGCTGCAATAACCCCATCAAATGATCCAAGTTCCTGTCATATTTGGGCTGGCAGTATAGCCTAGATGTTAGAGTAACGAGCTGTGAATGACCTTGGTACATCCAGTAGACAAGACCTTGGTTTGATTCTCACAACCTCCACTTACTGTGCGACTCTGAGCAAATCACTGAACCACCTAGTACTCCCAAGTAACCCTTGAAAATAGGCAATTGTGCCTAGAGGGTCTTACCTGGTTACCAAAGACAAAAAGAAAAATATTTACAAAACCCGAAGGCCGATATTGCTTTTATTTAGGAGACTCACTTGTCTGCTGAGGAAACAGCTAAACATAAGAAGTGATGGGTGGGTAAGGTTTATGGGAGCTCTTTCAACACAAAAAGCAAAGGAGTGTGTATTCTGTTCCACAAGAAATTAAACGTTACAGTGGTCTCAGACATCACAGACCCAGAGGGCAGGATTATTATAGTGAATATCAAATTAGAAGATAGGGAAATGTCTTTGGTGAATATCTACGTGCCAAACAGTAATCAGAAGGAATGTTTTTCAACGCTTGCAAAGAAAATCTCCAACCATGCCCAAAACATGGTGGTTGCTGGGGACATGAACACGGTCATGCAACCCTTCATGGACAGCACCTATGTGGACCCTGCTACCCACTCTGCTTCCGACAATGCCTAAAGTTTTTTTGTATGGAATTTGGCCTAATAGACTCCTGGAGAATCATTCATCCCAAAGGAAGGGACTTCACCTTCCACTCCAATAGGCATCACTCCTCCAGTAGGTTAGACTATATTTTTTTATCCTTTTAGCAGGCTAAATGCAAGTAACTTGGGGAATATTACCATCTCAGACCATACTTCTGTATCTGTGGATTTAATTATTGAACAGAGTACTCCTTCAGAGAGATGTTGGTGGTTTAATTGTAGCCTATTAAAACATAATGAGTTTCCAGTCTGGCGGACTAAGGAAATTAAGCTATTTTCTGAATGAAATGACAATGATGAGGCGTCCATATCTACCTTATGGGACTCTTTCAAGGCTTATATTAGGGGGTGTATAATTTCCTTTTCGTCACATAAAAAGAAACTCGAGGAAGCTGAGTTAACTCAGTTAGAAAAACAATTAAAAGATAAGGAAAACTTTTATATGAATATTAGGGCTCTGGATGCTGACTTGTACAGGGCGATCGTTAACCTTAAATATGCTATAAACACAATTTATAATCAGAAGGCTGAAACTGCTTTATTTAGGATGAGGAAGGCTTTTTGGGAAGCAAGGGATGCCCAAGGAAGGCTTCTTGCTCATAATTTGAAGAAAATTACAGCAGCAACAAGAATTGCTGCTACTGTATTAAGAACAAGTGTGGTAAAACAGTGCTCACAACTAAATCAATATCTTGACACCTCAGGGAATACTACACCTCACTGTACAAATCTAAGTCTTGCTTTAATCAGGACAAATTTAATGCATTCTTAGAAAATCTTAATTTATCATCCATATCGGCACAGGACAGGCAACAGTTGAGTAGGCTCATCTCCACTGAAGAAATTTAAACGCCATTCACTCCTTTCCTGCAGGGAAAGCTCCTAGCCCTGATGGCCTCTCAGGAGAATTTTTTAAAGCAACCTTGAAGAATCATGTTCCAACTCTGCATAGGGTCTTTCACAAAGTACTGGATACAGGGGCATTACCTCCCACCATGAGGGAAGCCATCATTATGGTTTTACCTAAAAAGGACCAAGACCCCACACTATGTGAAAACTATCACCCAATATTACTAATAAATGTAGATTGTAAAATCTTTGAAAACAGTACTGGCCAGTCAATTAAACAGAATTATCCACCATCTAGTACAGTCAGATCAGGCTGGATTTGTGGTTGGGAGGTAGAGTTCAGACCTCATTTATAAAATTATTCATGTAATACACACAGAGTTATACAACAAGTTATAAGCTGCATTCCTGTCTTTAGATGCCGACAAAGCCTTCGACAGGGTAGAATGGGATTACATAATGGAAATATTGGATAGATATAATCTAGATGAATTTTTCAGGAAAGGGGTGCAGGTCCTTTATGCATAGATATCTGCTAAGATAAAAATGAATTGCTTTTCTTCTGCCAGTTTTCCTATCTTTTGAGGAACAAGACAAGGTTGCCCCACGTCCCCTTTATTAATCATACTGACTCTGCAACTGCTTTACACAAAGATCAGAGCCTCATCTCACATTGCTGGTATTGTGGTGGGTAAACAACAGACGGTATCTGCTTATGCAGATGATGTACTACACTCAATCACAAACCCTAAAAAGACCGTACCAGAATTAATACATTTAACACAGGAATTTTTGTGCATTTCTCAGGACTACACATCAACTTTGATAAATCCAAAGCACTTTTATTATTTAAGGCTACTGATAGCTCAATTGTTACACGATACAATATTAAGAGTCCAGTTAATGGTATACGGTTCCTAGGAGTTAATATGTACAAAAGTAACCAACAAACAGCTAGTTATAAAACACTAATAGATAAACTGGAAGAAGATCTCATAAAATGGAGTAAGACATTTCTTTCCCTCTGGGGCAAAATCCAGACATTTAATATGATGCTTGCCCCTAAAATTTACTGCCTTATGCAACATCTGCCTATACACATACCGCCTCATTTTAGTTGACAAAATCACAACCCTAGTAAGGAAATTTTTATGGGACAGTAAGACCCCAAGAATCTCTTTGAAAAAACTATAACAGTCTACAGATATGGGCTGCCAAACTTTAAAATCAGACATAGTGATTTAATTGTTGCACAATACTTTAAATATCTCTGGTTAAAAAATAAACAGGACACTCTGGGCTGGATAAGACTAGAAAAATCATTACTAAAGGGGCACTATCCTAGGACAGTTTTATTTGCTGATTCTAATGGATTGTTCAATGCATTCCCAGTTTTATGCCTAGTAATCAAGTCCTGGAAAGAAGTACATTTGGCCTTAAAGTTTTGGGAATGAAAGTTCTTTAAATCTGATGGACTACATCTGACTAAGGAGGCAGTCAGTGCATTGGAGCAGAAGTTTGACGTCTTTGCAGAATATTTAAACTAGCAAATGGGGAAGGGGTGCAGCACCTAATATGTCGAATGGGAAGAACACCCCTCCGCCCTCAGCTAGTGATCAAACAGGAGTTCAACATGTTTGTAGTTCATTTGCATCACCAGGTAAGGGAAAAAGGCCCAGCTCCCCATATGACGCACAGGGGAAATGCCGGACCTTGCCCAACAAGTAACACACCAAAATCTGGCCAATGGAAAATCAGGTACACAAATGCTCACAGTCTGGGAAACAAGATCCCAGACCTGCAGACAAAAATGACAGAGGCTAAACTGGACATAGCAGCCATTAGCAAGGCATGGTTCACCAGTAACCACACTTGGGAGACTTCAGTACCCAGCTATGTACTGTTCAGAAGAGACTGAGGTGCAAAAAGGGGGGGTGTAGTGGCCCTTTATGTCAATGAAAATATCAAAGCTACAGAAATTTAGAATACACATAAGAAGTCAGAAAAACTGTGGGTCACCCTGGAAACAGGAAATGGGACAGCCATATGAACTGGGGTTGTCTACAGGCCTCCAAACCAGGGGGAGGACATAGACACATTACTGTTAGAAGACATACAAAACATGACAGCTAAAGGGGAGGTTATGGTAATGGGAGACTTCAACATGCCAGATACAGATTAATCAATACCAGAAGGAACATCTGCTAGAACTAGACACCTAGTGGATTCCCTGCAGGGGAAGGGCCTCAAACAACTGATAGAACAACTCACAACAGACAGGGATATCCTAGATCTAGTACTGACAAACTGGGAAAGGATCACATATCTCCAGGTAGAAGGTTACCTGGGGGCTAGTGACCATCACATGGTATGGTTCAGTTTGACCACTTGAACTAAATCATCCCATTCTGAGGCAAACATATGGGATTTCAGAAGACCTGACTTTGATAAGATGGCCAACAGAGTTAAGTTAGCCCAGGCAAAAAGAAATACAGGTGAGGGGGTACAGGCAAAGTGAGCAAGCATTAAGGATGCAATACTTGAAGCAACATCCCATTGTGTTAGAGAGAAAAGCATGAGCAAAAGAAGAAGGAAACCACTTTGGTTCTCAAGAACAGTAGCAGAAAAGGTCAGAGCCAAAAGGCTGGCCTTCAGGAAATATAAGGGAATGCAGTGAGACAAAGATAGGGAGGCATACCAAACTTCACTAAGGAAAGCAGGGAAGGCAGTAAGGCAGGCAAAGGCCCAAACTGAGGAAACACTAGCACAAACAATAAAAGAAGGTGACAAGACTTTCTATAGATACATTAGTGAAAGGAGAAAGTCCAGAGGGGGTATTGCTAAGATCAAAGGGATTAAAAGGGAGTGTAAGGAGAAGGACCACAGAAAAGCATCTATCCTAAATAGATACTTCTGCTCAGTATTTATTGAGGAGAAGGTAGGGCAGGGCCCACAGCTCAGCACCATGGACACATGGGGGATGGAGGTGTGCATTAGTCCCTTCACAAAAGAAAGGGTCCTACAAGAGCTTGCTAAGCTCTGGGTGGACAAGGCAATGCGACCTGATGACATACATCCCAGGGTACTAAAGAAGCTAAGGGTGGAACTAGCAGATCCATTATCAGAACTGTTTAGTGAGTCTCTGAGGACAGGAGAGGTCCCAGAAGACTGGAGAAGGGCTTGTGTGATCCCACTCCACAAGAATGGTAGCAGGGAGGAGGCAGAGAACTACAGACCAGTCAGTTTTACCTCTAGTAGTGGGTAAGATTATGGAGGCACTCCTTAAGGAAAGGATAGTGCAACACCTGGAATCTATAGGAGCACAGGATCCAAGACAGCATGGGTTTACAACAGGAAGGTCCTGTCAAACTAATCTCATAGGTTTCTTTGAATGGGTAACCAGAGTGGTGGACCAAGGGGGAGCAGTTGATGTTGCCTACCTTGACTTCAGCAAAGCATTCAATACTGTTCCACCTTATGTGCCTCATCCTCATAACCACTCTGGGGTTCACCTCCCACCAGCCAGACCTCACCCTATGCCATTTGTGGACTGCACCATTGCATCTCTCCAGAATTGGCCATCCCCCCCTACCTTGTCATCACACACTGGACCCCGGCATCCACCTCCTACCGGCAGCCCCAACCCCACCACCCACCCAGGCCCCCCCTGGCTCCACCCCTTCTGCATCCGCCCATCCCTCCAAACCCTGCCTATCCCCTGCTCCACTACATCCTCCCCCGCCAAACGTACTTCCACAAATATAACAACCTGCCGCCCTATGGTTAGAGCCTTAGTCATCCTACTACTCCTCTCTGGTAATATCCACCCTACTCCAGGCTCTGCCACCACCTCTCCACCTACCAGATACTCTGGACTCCACATTGCCTGTCTGAATATCTGCAGCCTGCCAAAGAAATCTGCAGAGCTCCAATGTTGGGCCAACCTTCACCAACCAGACATTGCCCTAGTGGAGACCTGGCTCTCCAAATCTACTCCCGCCGCCTTTGTCACACTCCCCGGATACACCCTATATCGGGAAGACTGGGTAGAAAAGCGTGGAGGTGGCTGTGCATTCTACATCAATAACAACATTATTGGTCACATGCTCCCACCCCCCAAACTCACAAACGGAGCACAAGTCCTCACCCTAGAAATCACCCCTGACCCCTCCAGGGGCCCACTATACCACACAGTTGCCTACATACCCCCTAAGAACCAAAAACCTGCCGTCACATCCCTCACCGAATACCTCTCTACCCTACTGCACAATGCAGAGCAGACACTAGTTGGGAACCTCAATATAAACTGGCTTGGCCCCTCAGCCACACCTGCAATGGACTCATTCTCAGCCCTTGACATAGTCCAATTAGTTTCCCAACCCACTAAACTTCACCCATCCACTGGTACCCACACCCTCCTGGACATCATTATCTCTAACCGTGCCAATAAAATCCAGGATATAAAAGTACTTCCCTACTCCCTAAGTGACCACTCGCGCATCCTATTCCAATGGACCTCTTCCACACCCAAACCCATAACCCAAACAACCTTCCAAAGGTGTCTCCGCCCAGGAGGGTTAAAAAAACTTAAACAGCTGCTCACCCAAATAGACTGGTCCCCCATCAATATAGCCCCCAGCGTCGACACTGCACTCAACCTGTTTACACAAGACTTCACCAAGGCCTGTGACCTCTATGCTCCACTCTCCAAACTCCACACCAAAAGGCAATATGCACCTTGGATAACCCCCTCCCTACTCCAAATGTTGAGAGACAGGGATAATCTCTGGCACAAAGCCACAGAATCTGGCAGGTTGGCGGACAGACAATTCTACAATGCCGCCTGCAATAGATGCACTCGAGCCATCCGTAAGACCAAAGCAGACCACTATCAGGCCACTCTCACCACCACATGGGGGTCTGCGAGGACCTTCTGGAATAATATCAAAGAACTCAATGGGAAATCACGCTCCCCACCTCCCTCCCAGCTCACCATAAATGACACTGCCTCCACAGACACACTCACCATAGCAAACTGTCTAAACACTACCTTCTCGGATCTCAGCACAGTTCTCCCCAGTTGTTTATTTGACCCTGTATCCCAATCCCAACCCCCAACCCTGCCGCATCCTTGTTTCCTCCTGTGTAAAATATCCACCCACAAAGCTCGTCCTTACCTACAAAAAGCACTAAACAGCAATAACCCTATAAATGACCCCCTAGATGCCAGACTCCTTCGACTAGTCCTTGACAAGGTCCTAGTCCCCCTAACGGATCTGTTCAACAAATCCCTATGCCTAGGCCAATTCCCTAGTGCCTGGAAAACAGCTGTCATTACCCCCACCCATAAAAGTGGTGACAAAGCCTCCCCAAATAACTATCGACCCATCTCCATTCTTCCCCCTCTCCAAAGCATTAGAAAAAGTGGTTGCCACCCAACTTACGGAATACCTAGCCTAATATGGCATTTTATGCCCACAGCAGCATGGCTTCCATTCGGGCCATAGCACCACCACAGCCGTCCTAGAATTCACCAACTTCCTGCACTCCTCCCTAGACGCCAGTAACATTGCAGGAGCTGTGTTCATAGACCCATCCAAGGCCTTCAACAAGGTCTGCCACCCTCTCCTTCTCGACTCCCTCCACCAACTTGGTTTCTCCACAGACCCTCTAACCTGGTGCTCCAGTTACCTTTCTGCCCAGTCCCAGTGTGTCAAAATTAATGGGACCCTATCCGACACACTACCCGTCCACTCCGGGGTGCCCCAGGGCTCTATCCTGGGGCCACTTCTTTTCTCCCTCTACCTAAACTCCTTACCAAAGGCCTGCTTCACAAAAATCTTACTAAATGCAGATGATGCAGAGCTCTTTGCTTCACATCCTAAACTCACCCCTCTTCAGGACTTCCTCCAACATGCCTTCTCCCAGGCCGAAACATGGTTTAAGGACCATAGACTGGTCATAAACTTAAAAAAGACAAAATCAATGATCTTCTCCCACCACCAAAACAAAGCAAAATGTGCACCTCTCTGCATCCTCCCCAGCACCCACAATTCCCTTGAACAGGTATCCAGCTACAAATATCTTGGACTTACCCTTGACACGGCCCTTACCTTCCATAACCACATAAACACCCTTGCTGTCGTAACAAACACCCAGATTGGACTCCTTTACCGGCACAGAGACTGGCCCCCCCACGCCCCTAGGCTTGCCATCACCTCATCAATACTGTCCCTCATAGACTATGGGCTCCCTGTATATGGGGCAGCAGATAACTCTGCACTCCAAAAAATCCAGCTCTCCCTAAACAAGGCCTGCAGGCTCCTAACTGGCACACCTAGGCTCACTCACACCTGCTCCCTCTATGCCTCTGCCAATCTTCTTAACCTCGAGGAAAGGCTCCTCTACCAGACCTGCATACTATCCAAGAAAATACTGCTCGGACTCTCCCCCCCCCGGGGTCACCACTTCTCTTCATCCTGCCACCCCCACTATCTCCACCCGCAACTCTGAGAAAGCACCACTGGTTGTGCCCAGGGTAAAAACCTCCCTTGCCCAGAGATCTTTCCACTACAGGGCCCCTACATAGCTTAATGCACTCCCAAAAGCCATCACCACTGCATCCAAGATTGCCCATTTCAAAACCACTCTTCACAACCACCTCCTCAATATCCGCACCTGTAACTGCAGTTAACATTTCATTCTCACCCACTCTGATCCAAATTCTCTGACAAAGTCCATTATGGATTACAACCCCCCCGTCAACAACACCAAACCCATGAATAGGACTGTCTACTCTGTTTAGATGCTCTCTTTAGCTAATAATGTCTTTCTGTTGTTATGATGTAAATAGTGTCAATCAAATTACTGTAAATAATGCCTGTAAATATCTACACTCAAATACTGTAAATACTGTCTGTGACAAATGCCTGTAACACATGCTTATTGTAATTGTTGTTATACCATGTCTGTATTAATTTCTGTCTTACATGTGACAAGGTACCTTTGTAAATGAGCCCCTGGCTCAAAGGTTGTAAATCTGATATATCAAATAAATAAATAAAAACATAGAAGATTGATTAATAAGCTGGGTAGGCTCAGGCTGGGTCAGAAGGTGGTCAACTGGGTGGCAAACTGGTTGGCAGGCAGAAAACTGAGAGTGGTGGTAAATGGTATACAGTCAGAAGAGATGCAAGTCACAACTGAGGTACCTCAGGGATCAGTCCTGGGGCCAGTCCTCTTCAATATCTTCATCAGTGACATTGCAGATGGACCGGAGGAAAAGGTTTGTCTGTTTGCAGATGATACCAAGATCTGCAACAGAGAAGATGATCCAGATCGGGTGGGCAGAATGAGAAGAGATCTGGATAAACTGGCAAAATGGTCGGAAGAGTGGCAAATGGGGTTTAATGCAAAGTGCAAGATCATGCACATAGGGAAGAGAAACTCTGAAGCCACCTATAGGTTGGGAGGGGAGTTGCTGGCAATCACAAGGGAAGAAAGAGACTTGGGCATCATAGAAACATAGACTTTGACAGCAGATAAGGACCACTTGGCCCACCTAGTCTGCCCATTTCCCTACCTACTGGATAAGCTGCAGATCCTAGTTAACCAAAAGCCTATTTCTTCCTACCCCCCCCACCAGAATTGCCTTATGTCTGTCTGTTTCATTCTTGAATTCTCCCACAGTTTTAGTCACCACAACCTCATCAGTAAGGCAGTTCCATGTGTCCATCACCCTTTCTGTGAGAAAATACTTCTTCACATTGCTCCTGAGCCATCCCCCTCTATCTTCAAATTGTGTCCCCTTCTTCTTGCACACCTCTTTTTCTGAAAGATGCTACCTTCTTGGATTTTGTTGATTCCAATGAGGTACTTAAAAGTTTCTATCATGTCCCCCCTCTCCCTCCTTTCCTCAAGGGTATACATATTAAGCTCCTTTAGTCTCTCCTTGTATGGCTTCTCTTGCAAACCCTGCACCATTTTAGTTGCCCTCCTCTGGACTGCCTCCATCCTGTCTATGTCCCTGTAGAGATGGGGTCTCCAGAACTGGACACAGTACTCCAGATGGGGCCTCAGCAACTGTCTGTACAGAGGAATAACAACTTCCTGTTTTCTGCTGGTGATGCCTCTCCCTATACATCCCAGTATCCCCCAGCCCTCCCTACTACCTTCTCACAGTGCTTGCCAACCTTAAGGTCATCTGATATGATTACCCCCAGGTCCCTTTCCTTTTTTGTTGTTGCTACTACCTCCCCCCATTGTGTACACTACCCCTGGGTTTTTTTATCCCAGGTGCGTTATTTTGCACTTCTTTGTATTGAATCCAAGCTGCCATACTTCTGACTATTCCTCCAACCTTGCCAAGTCCCTTCTCGTCCTTTCCACACACCCACGTGCAGCAACCCTGTTGCAGATCTTTGTGTCATCTGCAAAGAAGCATACCTTTCCTTCCAGTCCCTCTGCAAAGTCACGTATAAAGGCATTAAAAAGGACTGGACCTAGTATTGAACCCTGCGGTACCCCACTAGTAACCCCCTTTTCTTCAGAGTGGACTCAGTTTACTATTACCTTCTGTGTCCTGTTGTCCAGCCAATGTTTTACCCAGGCTACCACCCTGGGACCCCCGCCCAGGCTGGCTAATTTGTTTATTAATCTTTTGTGTGGGACTGTGTCAAATGCCTTGCTAAAGTCTAGGTAGGTCATGTCCACAGCCCCTCCCTGGTCTACTACTTTGGTAACCCAGTCAAAGAAATTGAGTAGATTCATCTGACATGACCTTCCACTGTAAATCCATGCTACCTTGGGTCCTGTGCCCCACTGGCCTCTAGGTACTTAACAATTCTTTCCCTCAGAAGTGATTCCATCATTTTCCCTACCACAGAGGTCAAACTGACGGGTCTCTAGTTTCCTGCCTCTGTCTTGCTCCCACTTTTGTGAAGGGGAATCATATCCGCCCTCCTCCATTCCTCAGGTACCATACCATCCTTCCATGATTTGTTAAAAAGGGTCGTCAGTGGTGTCACTAGTTCTCCCCTTAATTCTTTTAGAATTCTGGGGTGAATCCCCTCAGGCCCCATTGCTTTGTCCACCTACAGTTTTAGGAGTTCTTTCAAAATCCATTCTTCTGTGAAAGGACTGGGATCGACCCCCCTATGCAGAGTGCTTCTGTTAATTGGTTTAGGTACTTTCCCCTCCTAGTCTTTTGTGAATACTGAGCAGAAGTATTTGATCAGTATCTCTGCTTTTTCACTGTCCCTCTCTGCCCACCCACCATCCATTCTATTCAGCCTCACTATCCCTCCCTTTGTCTTTCTACACTCCTTAATGTACCTATAAAGGTTTTATCCTCCTTCTTAACCAAGTTGACTATCTTTTCCTCAGTTTGGGTCTTTGCTATTCTGACTGCTTTCCCTGCTTCCTTCTGCCTTAACTGATACAGTTCTCTGTCCTGCTCCTTCTGTGTTTCCTTATACTTGCTAAATGCTATCTTTTTCTCTCTAACTTTCCCTGCCACCTCTTTTGAGAACCATAGTGGCTTTTGCTTTCATTTTGATTTGTTTATTTGCTTCACACAAAGGCTTGTTACCTTTGTGATAGCAGTTTTGATGTTTCCCTATTGTTACTCCACCCCTCCTTCTTGCCTGTTCGCTAGTACTTTTCTAAGGCACTCTCCCATTTTGCCAAATTCAGCCCGCCTGAACTCCAGTACCATCACTTTTGTATGGCTTTACTCTGCAGCTGAGTTTATCATGAAGTGCACTGCTTGGTCGTCACTTGTTCCCAGATGGCTACCCACTTCTAGATCCAAGATCCTCTCACTGTTCCCATTTGAGAGTACGAGGTCTAAGATTGCTTCTTCCTGAGTGGGTTCCAACACTAGCTGTCTCAGGCGTGCCCCCTGTATGGCATTGAGATTGGGTCTGCTCTTTGATGTGGTTGCAGCAAAGGTACTCCAGTTAACATCTGGCATATTCATCACAGATGACCTGAAATCATCCAAGCAGACCACTAAAGCAGTAGTTAAGGCTAGAGGGATGTTGGGGTGTATTAGTAGGGGTATCGCAAGTCATAAGAGGGAGGTAATAATCCCTCTTTACAAAACACTGGTTAGGCCCCATCTGGAGTACTGCATGCAGTACTGGAGGCTGCACCTGCACAAGGACATTAACAAAATGGAGGCAGTCCAGAGAAGGGCAACCAAAATGGTGTAGGGATTGCATCAGAAAACATATGAGGACAGATTAACAGAGCTCAACATGTATACCCTAGAGCAAAGGAGGTAGAAAGGTGATACGATTGAAATATTCAAACATCTTAAGGGCATTAACAAGGTGAAAGAGTCTAACATGTTTCAATATAAGAAAATAGAAGGACAAGAGGACACAGCACGAGATTAGAGACAGGCCGATTAAGGGGGAATGTGAGGAAGTTCTTTTTCACAGAAAGGGTGGTGGATGCATGGAACAGCCTACCTCAGGAAGTGGTGGATATGAATACAGTGCAGCACTTCAAACAGGCATATGGGAGCAATAAAGATGAGTATGACTAGATAGCCCATTGACAGAGTACAAGCCTATGGCACATTCATAAGGTAAAAAAAAAAATGGGCAGCCTGGATGGGAAGCACCAAGGGAGGTCAACAGTGAAAATGCTGACCTCCCACACAGTGACAGCACAATACAATACCATTGGAGGTATTGTGCCGCACGAAGGATGAGTGTTTTCTGTGGGGGGCTGCATCCCACACGCCCCCATGTGTGGGGCTCTGCCCCCCACACACCCTGAACTTTAAGATTATCAACTCCAGGTTGAAGTTCGTCTGGGGAGAGGGAAGAACACCGGGGAATGGTTACCCTCAAAAATGGACCATTACAGAGAATGTCGCTGTACTTGTTTTTTTTCCGAGTATAGCTGTTGGGGTGTCGAGCTGGAGGGGGGGCACCGGACTGGATGGGCCTTGCTGTCCTTATCTGCCATCAACTTCTATGCTTCTATGCTTCTAAATGGGACCCCATACCACACCCCACTGCCCACTATGGGCTAATCCGGTTCTAAATCTATACAGAAAATGCCTTGATTGGCATGTATGGAAATTCAGAGGTATTCACTTTCTAGTTGACATTTTAGATGTAGATTCAGCTTCCTTAACCTCCTTTGCTGAGATTTCTCAAAAGTTTTTTTTCCAAGAACTGAGTTCCATAACTATCTCCAGATCAGAGATGTGCTTAGAGCCACAGTAAACAAAGATGTAATCATCCCAGCAACCCATATACTGCACCACATCTGCACACCTAACTATGGTCACATGCACTTATGCAAATTGATCATTAATTCTAAAGCCGAAACCTTGACTCAGTTAAAAAACAAATGGCAGGAGGAACTGCAAGTCTCTATCACACAACATGAATGGTCTCAATTGTTGCCTACAACACTTAAAACATGTAGAGAAGCCAAAAGAAGATTGACACAATACAAACTAGTCTAGTACTTTACTCCCTGTAAACTTGCAGATTTGGGGTTGTCAGCAACTGATTTGTGTTGGAGATGTCTGAATGGTAAAGGTACAATTTCACATAATCTGTGATCATTGCCCTTTTTGAGTTCATTTGGAATAGGGTGAATTGGTAACGTGTGAAAAAATAATCAAGTCCAGCCTCATTTTTACTTCTAAAGTAGTAGTTTTGTGTGTTTACTCTTATATTCCGCATTGCTCAGTAGCTCAAAAATTGTGGCTTCATGCAGCCTTGATTATGACGAAGAACATTGTTTTAAGACATTGAAAGTGCACCAATGCTCCCATCACTAGAGAATGGTTACAACACCTTTCAACAAGAGCCGGCTGACATTAATAGGGTTGATAAGTGATATTTGGTAACATTTTTTAAATTCTTAAAAGAATAAGTCAGTACTGTAGTCCAGGTTACAAAATGTTTTAATGTTTTTTTTTTTTTATGGGTAATCAAATCCACATCTGTTGTTTACATTTCTGTCTGGTTAAACAAGCATAGTAATTATTAGGTTTGGAACATCCACAGTTTCTCCTTCCCCATAATTGTTTCATTACTATGTTCATAACTAAATGTAGGATGCATGGTATTCTTTTTTCTAAGCTATTCACTGTTATATGTAATGTGCAGGTACACTAATCTGTTGACTATTCTGTCGTATGTATTAGGAAAAATCTTTCAATAAAATATGAATTATAAAAAAAAAATTGTACACCCTGGCCACATTCTTCTAGTGCTGGTGCCCAGGCTAGCTTATAGCCACTGAACTAGGGACTGCAGGTGTTCTCATGCTCACTGTGTCCCCACTGGTAAGTACTGGCATACTGAGAATAATACATGATGCCACTTTTCAATTTCTGAACATCACATGCACAAACCTGTATAAGAAATTCCTTGATAAAAGCAGAGAAGCCTGGGGAGACTTCTGGTGAAAAGTAAACTTTCCTGCTGAACCCATTGTGGATAGGTTTCCTGTGTGTAATTGGAAAGTGGAATTTTCTTACATTACTGTTTACATGACTTGACTAAGGAACATCATGTTTGCACTGAGAGCTATTAAGAGGATGGTATCCTCAGGTTCTACCACAGGATTGAGACAGGCAGGGAAGCGTTGCTCCAGTGAAGATCCTCTGACATTCTGCCTTTCAACTGCTTGGTTTTCACTGATATCTAAATAGTTAAGTTTGTGAGCTGATTATGCACCTGATTATGTACCTTACAAAGGGGTTGTGTCCTTGCTTTTTAACTATGAGAATCCCGCCACTCTAACACTTGCCATAAGGAAAGGAAACAATCTAGGCTGGCCCAAAGGTGCAGTGGTTGGATTTCCACTTGCAATGCTGGCGACCTGGGTTTGGGAATGGACCTGGGTCACTGGAGGGCTGGCCAGGGGGAGAAGGATGGAGCATCCTGTGAACAGCTCTCCTTCTCCGGGGGGAGGATGGGGATCTCATCTGGTGCTCGACGGACCCCTGGCAGAGGCCGGGAGCACCGCAGTCATTGATGAGCAACAGTATCAAGGGGGTTGGGAGGAGGCAGGACATCATTGCATGTCCCCGCCCTCAGTAAAAATGGGAAGAAAAACTCCCTCTGTCTGCTGCCTCCATGAAGCCTGCCTTTGGCTTCAATTAGCCTCCCGACTGGCTCTCCCCAGATAGTCACAAGGATCACGACACCTGGCCACTGCCATGACCCCACCCTCTGAGGGGTAAGTCGGGGGTTTCAGGGGGATGAGCATGACGGGAAGGTGGAAGCCACATGAAGGCACCGTGACCAGGTGGATAATCGGCAGCAAGACAGAGAGACAAAAAGATAAAATATTTAAAAAAAAATGAAAGGAAACAATCTAGCTGGCCCAGTGGTGTGGGAGGTTGAGGTTCTAGCAGCTTACCTTCTGCCACAACAGTGATCCATGTTTGGTGAGCATGGTTTGCTGGGGGGTCAGACAGGGAGAGGGCTGGGTAAGGATTTAGTGGCCATTTGGCAGCTCTTCTCTCCTGAATAGGGGAGACTGGCTCTCCAAACCTTTGACCACCACCATGTGGAGGCATGGTGGTGGCAGTGCGGATGTTGGAGGGGGGCACGATGCTGGTCCTGGGGTGGGAAAAGTCACTCAGGCCAAGGTGGGCGTATGTGCCTCCATGCACACGCCTGACCTTGTTTGGGGCTCCAGGGTAAAATGAGAAGAAATAAGTGGAAAATGGGGGTGGGGCTTGATGAAGCCCCCCCCCCAGCTAGCACCAATGGCCCACCCAAGATTGGAGGTGTTGTGACTTGGGACAGCCACTGAGCCAGAACAGGATGAACTGACACAGTCACCCAGCCTGCCAAGGGAGAATAAAGGAAAATATTGAAAAAAAAGAAAGGAAACAATCTGAGCTCAGTTGCAGTTCATGACTTTTGTCCCGGCATAGTTCCTGATGTCTGGACATTAGAAAGGCCACATGATTGACAACCTTTGTTTTACTCCACAACAATTTTATAAGATGGGTAAAGTTCCTTCACGGTTATGTTCCTGATGTGGTTAAGCAGATGGTACTCTTAAACACGTTTTGTGAGATTGTGTTAGGATTATTCCCTTCTGGGACATGATTAAAAATCATTTGGACCCCTTTCCTGGACTACACTGGAGATTAGTTTGGTGGATTACTATCCCCCACAAGTCTTTGGTTCTAGATGGTGGCACATGGCACTGATTGCTCTCACAGCCAGGTTGATTATTTTATTGGACTGGCTTGACAACATTATCCCAACCAGAAAATAATGGCATCAGGAAATTCTACAGGTTTTGAATGTGGAGAAACAAATTGCTTCTCTTAATAATCATCCTCATTCTTTCATGACCAGATGGGAATCACTTTATGCTTTACTCACTATTTCCTTTCCTGAGCATTAATTTTCAGATTACCATTCAAGTTACTCAGGCCTTACCTTGTTTTTCCCCATTTACAAATTGTTTTTGATGGAGGTTTTCTGTGCTCCTGTTATTTTAACCCTTGCAGGGCTTCAGACAGATATATCAGTCCAGAACTCCAATACGTAATAATTCTTCTGGCAGTCTAGCAGTTAAAAGCCATGCTCCAGGAGGAGGGGAGTAGAGTGGGATTTTCTTTTCTTTTTTCCACTGTGCGGTTAGTTATATGTTCTTTTATTTTTTTTTTTGGTGTGGTTGTTGTGTTTTACAATGTTTATATCTTTGCATATTGTATTGCACTTAATCTCTTAAAAAAATACTTAAATACAAAAAAAAAAAGAAAGGCTACATGGTAATGGTGTTCGGGCTAAAACAAATGTACAAACCCCTGCCAGGATTTGAACTATCAATACTCTGTCTGGTAAGCAAATTCAGCATGCTACTGAGCTGCAGTGCCTGACAGAATACAGGGAAGCTCACCAGTATTTTAGAATTTTCCAGCTTACCAAGGTCCAATAAGTAAATTTCATAGAATAATCAATTTGTATAGATTGTGTGGTATCCACTGAGGCTCTATGATGGTCGTAGGTAGGGGGTCTAAGCTAGATGTTGGCTGTTGTGTGTATCCTACTACGGCACCCTAAAAATGATGAACACCTTAGCTACCTAGCTGTTACTGACCCTGATTTAAAATGGGGGTTGATCAGGATGGTTGGTTCGAGTAGTGTTTGCTCTGTGCTGTCTTTTCCCCACAGTTCAACAGGGAACTGATATCCAGCGGCTTCACTGCCGTAGTAGATTGGCATCAGAGGTTTGTTCTGCAATTGCAGGGTTACACATCTAGCAATGCACCAGATTTTATTTAGCTCTATACCTGTATACTCTGGCATGGATCTGGGGTGGCAGCTAGGGCGAGACATGCAGTGCCAAAATTCCTTATCTCACACTCATTAAGCTATTAGCAATGATCTGTAAATAACAAAAAGGTAAACTTCCCTACTCAGCATAAGTTGTGATAATAACTAATTGGAAAAATGGGGTTGCAGCGAGAATGAGACATACTGCAGGCAGGAGTTTAAATTGTTTAGATGCACGTTTGTGATGGGTGCACAGATTTAGAGCTGGTTCAATGTCTTTTTACTCAGCGGTACCGTAGGACCCGGTCATTATTGGAATTAGCTGTGGTTTATAGTCTGCACTTACTAGCTACCGTATGACCGCTGAGTAGATGAGCAATTTGAGAGAGAATTGTGGTCTACCCTGTCTACTCTGTACAGTCTCTTCTGGTTCTTGCTACAGAGAACAAATATAAAACCAACCTTAGACTAGATTAAAATGCATTTAGCATATATTAGCTTTATGGCTACAAGAAGAGTATGAACAGACACAAAGTCAGCAGAAAGATAGAAATGCTAACTTCACAGTCATGCTCTAGCTTCACAAAAATAGTAAGATGTCTAGAATGATAGCTTCATAAAACTGTTATAGTACCTAAGAAGTTGAGCAAGGTTCAGCTCCTAAGGGAGGATTAATTACCTTATATAGTTTGATTTTCATAGCTGTAGAGCAGGAGTGAGGTGAGTGCGGCAGCCTACTTTGATGCACATGAAAAACTGAGGACTTTGAGAGGACAGGGAGCAGAGGAGGGCTTCAAGAGTTTAGAAGTCACACATGCATCGTCAGCCTATCAAGTGAACATAAAACCCATGAATAAGGATTGTGGAGTGCCATAGAGATACAGTAGTAACCACAGACATTGGCAGCTATTTCTAGATATTTCGTGAAATTTTTAAAGAGTTTCTCTCTGCTGCCCCTACTGTGGAAATGCAGAAAGCAGGAGATTTCTCTAGAAATATCACAGAAATTTTGGGAAATAGCTGGCAATGTCTGTGACTACTACTGTATATGCACCACAATACACTGCTTGCTAGAACTCTAAACCAATGCTGTTTATGTGTGCACAGCTGTTGTAATGGCTACGTGTGTGTGTGTGTGTGTGTGTGTGTGTGAGTGTGTGTGTGAGTGTGTGTGTGAGTGTGTGTGTGTGTGTGTGTGTGTGTGTGTGTGTGTATGCCTATGTGTGCGGCACATGTGTGGCTGTAATGGGGGGAGTACTGTATATCCAGAGCCAACAGCACCTGCTTCTACATTATCTTAACCTATAATGTTTTCTTTTTTTTCTATTATTGTGATGAAAGTCTGGAATTCTAGAATTATATTATCACAATAATATAAGAAATAAAGTAAAACTCAGCTCACACTTTAGTTTTATGTCTGTTATCAGATCAATGCACTAGCAGCCATTTTGGCTTTGATTAGAGTATTCTTTGTCCTATTACTGTGATATTAACATGGGATTTTTACATTACTACAGTACAACTAAGCCACAGGGAAATTATATATCCCTTTTCTAGTTAATGCATTAGCAGCCACTTTGACTCTGGCCAGAGTTTGTTTTCAATGAGAACATTTTACAGAATGGGGCAAAAATTCACCAAACATATTCTAAGAATTTGGATTTTTCCAAAGTCAGAATTTCAGAGAATTTTGCAAAATTTCCTGAGTTCGGACTTTACAGTTTCCTTCCAGCACTACTGTTTGGTTCTTTACAGTAAATATAACAACAGGTTGTATGCATAAAAAGCTGTTTTATGCACCTGTCATCCTACTTCAACACCCTGTATGTATTATTGCTGTTTTATTATTTGTGCCGGGGTACCAGATACTGTATAAGGCAAGCAACAGATGGGAGAGGGGGCAGCCTTTACTTGTCTCTCTGGTTAACCATAAGAGATGAGAGGCTTCCAGATGTCCTGATATTGGTTACTGATCCAACATAAAGCATTTGAATAAGTATCCTGAATAGTATAATAAATCCAGCTGAGAGTAATACGAAAGATCCTTCAGAGGACCCTGTCAAATGTTTTTTTCTGTGTCCAAGTTCAGTATAAGTTCTGGGATTTTTGTAATATAAATATGATGTACATGGTATGAGACAAAATACATTTGAAACTATCCTGTGTCTGTTGTTTTAAAACATGTCCAGGGCCAGATTTTCATATAGGCATATTACCATGAGCAGGGTGCACCAGAGAAGTGGCGCACTGGCTTTCTGCAATCTAAAAGGATTTTCTATCCCCTGCAGCAACTGATGCAAGCTAGACCATCTTTTGTGGTCTAGCTTGTTTTCATGGAACTTGTGCCCAAGATGTTGTGCAAGCTGCCATAAAGCTGGTAAACTGTCACAACTGCATCAGAGGAGTTAAAATCAGGTGTAGTTGTTGCAGATGGGAATGGCACAGCTATGGGGATAAAGTGGTGTGGTGCAGAGCTTGATACAAGCCCAATACCACTCTTTGGAAATCCAGTCCCCTGTCTGATCATTATTTATTTGGGTCAGAAATAAAGTGTCACCTTGTTTGCCAGTTATCAATATGACAATTTTCCAAGCTACATTTAAGATTAAAATTGTATGACAAGGTTCACACTTAATACTACGTTTGTCCAGGCTACATGACAATTCATCCCAGTCATTTCACTCTGCAACAACTTGCCCTAGACTATTAACTCCAGTTTGAATTGGCTCCTATGTCAATTTGTCCCTGGACAATTCACCCTCAGTGTAAATATTATAACGTAAACCCACCAGATAAGTGCAAGTCACCCACCAGATAAGGAAATGTATTTGAGGGTTGTAGAAGTGAAAGTCCTACTATAATTGTTCTTGGAGGACAGTACAATATGTAGTGGGAGTCAATTGTCCAGGCATCAAATGACATGGGAGCTGAGTGATTCCAGAACTAATAGTCTAGGGCAAGTTGTCACAGAGCAAAATGACCATGACTAATTGGTGTGTCCCCTTTTAGCCAGGATCAGTATTCCTGATATTGTAACATTTTTCTACAAGGGTGTAGCATTATATAGTGCTCTAAACTAAGTAACATTGTGACGTATGCTCATCAGGATGCTTCACATTACACCTGTGCTGTGACTGTTACCATGAACTAAAGAACAGAACTGTATAATACCACTGTAGATGCCACCCCCTCAAGAGGGGCCATGGTTACCAACAGGCCAGATCAGAATCTGGACCCCCAAAATTGGAAATAACATTAACTCTGATCTAAGAACTAAGGCCCCCACCGACATCCCTGAATTGAATTCCTTGAAAAAAATAGACTTCTCCATTGGAACGGTTACTAGAATCAAGTTGCTTGTTTTGACTTTGGTTGTATGAAGAGATATACTCTTCTGTTGTAACTTGTGCTCAATTATGCCTAGAGAATAGGCTTATTCATTGATTTGCTCTTGTTCCCAATTTGTAAGATTTCCCCACACTTTCAAGACAGCAGAGCACATGGTATTTCTGTTTTACTTTTTTATGGTTCCTACTGAAATACTCATCAGTTTATGAGAAGCCTGTTTATTCCCTCCTAACATGGTGGGTTCATGGATGGAGGGAAAGGAATAGAAGTGTCCAATCTAATCCTGGGCCCCAGAGTCCTGTATTACATCATTGGCCCAGTGAATAAGCTTTGTCATGCTAGATACCAATTTTGGCAAGCTACCTCACTGCTAGCCCTTATTTGTAGATATTATTATGTTGTATATATCTTTTTTAAATTCTATCAGCAAAGGCACATTGAGAAAATACTGGATTTTTTTTAAAGGGGCTTGACCTTCTTCTGACCTACAAGACCAGCCTTGGTTGCAGGAATCTGACAAGTTCTTGTCAAAAAGCTTGTGGATACACGATCAAAGAGTATTCCTCTAATGTTAACTGGCCAAGGGAAAATAAGTAATAAAATCAGCTGTATAATAATACAACTTACAGAATTTTCCTTATAACTAATTAAATTAAGCAGTTCAAAAGCTTAGGGTGTTTTAGCCAGAAAGGATCCTTATAACAGGCCTGAGTGAGGTAATAGAAAAAAGAAACATGTCCTTATAGCATATCCTTATAGCATCCTTTCCAGGGTCTGAGGGCTTGCTTCTGCAGCCAAACCTAGGACAGCTCACCACCAGAATTTGCCTCGCAGGGTTTGAGGGATTGCCTCTGCAGCCCTCCCCAGTACAACCTAGAACAGCTCACTGATGGAATTTGCCTCACAGGTACGGACACAGAGAAGCCCTGTGTGCACTGAAACTTTTGAACTTGCCACTTTTTGAGGTGCAGTAGCCCAAATAAATTTCATTGCAATTCAGAGGGAGCTGCTTGCATTTACCTGGTGCTAGCTGTGCTCCTTCAAGCAGAAATTTTTCAGGACTGCATTGAAATCTGATTTTGAAGCTAAATCCTGCAAATTAATTTTCTGAAATTGTTTAATTGTATGGTTGTGCTTTCCCTACCTTGTTCCAAATACGATCTCCCTGCCACTAGAACTTTCCCTCACCCTCAGAACTTGCTCTGAAGTGCAACTCCTCTCCCTATTCAAGCCCCTACTCTCTCTCTCTCTTTCTCTCTCTCTCTTTGTTTCTGTTTAATCTTTGATTTTCCTTCCCAATTTAAAAGGCTAACCCCTCTGTCTCCTTTCCAGGGTTTGAGGGCTTGCTTCTGCAGCCCTCCCCAGCCCAACCTAGGACAGATCACCGACAGAATTTGCCTTGCAGGTACGGACACGGAGGAGCCCTGAGTGCACTGTGTGCACCGAAACTTTTGAACTTGCCACTTTTTGTGGTGCAGAAGCCCAATTAAATTTCACTGCTATTCAGAGGAAGCTGCTTGCATTTACCTGGTGTTAGCTGTTCTCCTTCAAGCTGAAATTTTTCAGGACTGCATTGTAATCTGATTTTGAAGCTAAATCCTGCAAACTGATTTTCTGAAATTGTTTAATTGTATGGTGGTGATTTCCCTACCTTGTTCCAAATGCAATCTCCCTGCCACTAGAACTTTCCCTTCCCCTTAGAACTTGCTCTGTAGTGCAACTCCTCCCCCTATTCATGCCCCTACTCTCTCTCTCTCTCTCTCTTTGTTTCTCTCTCATCTTTGATTTTAATTCCCTGTTTAAAAGGCTAGCACCTCTGTCTCCTTTCCTTTCCAGAGTTTGAGGGCTTGCTTCTGCAGCCCTTCCCAGCCCAACCTAGGACAGCTCACCGCCGGAACTTGACTCGCAGGTACAGACATGGAGGAGCCTTGAGTACACTGTGTACACCAAAACTTTTGAACTTGCCACTTTTTGTGATGCAGTAACCCAGTTAAATTTCCTTGCTATTCAGAGGGAGCTGCTTGCATTTACCTGGTGTTAGGTGTGCTCCTTCAAGCTGAAATATTTCAGGACTGCATTGTAATCTGATTTTTAAGCTAAATCCTGCAAATTAATTTTCTGAAATTGTTAAATTGTATGGTTATGCTTTCCATACCTTGTTCCAAATGTGATCTCCCTGCCACTAGAATGTTTCCTCCCCATTAGAAATTGCTCTGTAGTGCAACTCCTGCCCCTATTCAAGCCCCTACCCTCTCTCTCTCTCTTTGTTTCTGTCTAATCTTTGATTTTCCTTCCCTATTTAAAAGGTTAACCCCTCCATCTCCTTTCCTTTCCAGGGTTTGAGGGCTTGCTTCTGCAACCCTCCCAAGCCATACCCAGACTGCTCACCACTGAATTTGCCTCACAGTTATGGGCATGGAGGAGCCTGACTGCACTGTGTGCACTGAAACTTTGAACTTGATACTTTTTGTGGTGCAGTAGCCCAATTAAATTTCATTGCTATTCAAAGGGAGCTGCTTGCATTTACTTGGTGTTAGGTGTGCTCCTTCAAGCTGAAATATTTCAGGACTGCATTGTAATCTGATTTTTAAGCTAAATCCTGCAAATTAGTTTTCTGAAATTGTTTAATTATATGGTTGTGCTTTCCCTACCTTGTTCCAAATGTGATCTCCCAGCCACTAGAACATTCCCTCCCCCTCAGAACTTGCTCTGTAGTGCAACTCCTCCCCCTATTCAAGCCCCTACTCTCTCTCTCTCACTTTCTTTGTTTCTGTCTAATCTTTGATTTTCCTTCCCTATTTAAAAGGTTAACCCCTCCATCTCCTTTCCTTTCCAGGGTTTGAGGGCTTGCTTCTGCAACCCTTCCAAGCCCATACCCAGACTGCTTACCGCCCGGAATTTGCCTCACAGTTAAGGGCATGGAGGAGCCCTGACTGCACTGTGTGCACTGAAACTTTTGAACTTGATACTTTTTGTGGTGCAGTAGCCCAATTAAATTTCATTGCTATTCAAAGGGAGCTGCTTGCATTTACTTGGTGTTAGGTGTGCTCCTTCAAGCTGAAATTTTTCAGGACTGCATTGTAATCTGATTTTTAAGCTAAATCCTGCAAATTAGTTTTCTGAAATTGTTTAATTATATGGTTGTGCTTTCCCTACCTTGTTCCAAATGTGATCTCCCAGCCACTAGAACATTCCCTCCTCCTCAGAACTTGCTCTGTAGTGCAACTCCTCCCCCTATTCAAGCCCTTATTCTCTCTCTCTCTCCCTTTCTTTGTTTCTGTCTAATCTTTGATTTTCCTTCCCTATTTAAAAGGCTACCCCTTCTGTCTCCTTTCCTTTCCAGAGTTTGAGGGCTTGCTCCTGCAGCCCTTCCCAGCCCAACCTAGAACAGCTCACCACCAGACTTTGCCTCACAAGTATGGACACAGAGGAGTCCTGAGTGCACTGTGTGCATCAAAACTTTTGATCTTGCTACTTT